>JABBOT010000008.1:8425899-10934905 GCA_016165875.1 Acanthopleura granulata
ACAACGCCACACGACCCGCAGACATGTCCAGTGCATCAGTGCCCAGTTCACACCACCAAATAAAGCAGTATCTCCGAAAGCATAAAAAAAAATGGAGCGAAGAAAAGACTGCCTCTGGAGAGGTAAAGAGATCGGGACAATCAACAGGACAACGTTCTCTTAATAAGTTAGTAATTCATGTCATTTAACTAGAAAGATCATCGTCATAGATTTGTGAAATTGAGATTACAGTCACGTGGTAGAGTGAAGTCAATTCATTGAAGAATCGACTTTTTACAATGAATACCTGAGAAACGATTCAGATACCAGCACAGACTACAACATTGTCTTTACAATAGCCCTTGTGAACTGTAAAGTAATTCAGCGTAGATGCTGATAATTAATAAACCATATGTTTTATATCAGATTGTGCATCAAAATTTGTATTGTTTTTCAAGTGATCATCGGCATTCATCAGCTATATGTGCTATATGACTGCAGACACAATATGGGCAAACACCACCAAATCTCATTGCAACCTGAACTTTCCCGGAGTAGCCCCACTCACCTTTAGCCTGTAATACGGATAGCGGCCATACAAGACAACCTCGCCATTCTGATACACATCTTCCCTCTCATAGCCCCTCCTTTAGCCTGTAATGCAAGCGGTCATACAAGACAACCTCAGCATTCGGATACACATCTCATAGCCCCCTCCTTTAGCCTGTAATACAGATAACGGCCATACAAGCAACCTCAGCATTCTGATACACATCTTCCCTCTCATAGCCCCCTCCTATAGCCTGTAATACAGATAACAGCCATACAAGACAACCTCAGCATTCGGATACACATCTCATAGCCCCCTCCTTTAGCCTGTAATACAGATAACGGCCATACAAGCAACCTCAGCATTCTGATACACATCTTCCCTCTCATAGCCCCCTCCTATAGCCTGTAATACAGATAACAGCCATACAAGACAACCTCAGCATTCGGATACACATCTCATAGCCCCCTCCTTTAGCCTGTAATACAGATAACGGCCATACAAGCAACTTCAGCATTCTGATACACATCTTCCCTCTCATAGCCCCCTCCTTTAGCCTGTAATACAGATAACAACCATACAAGACAACCTCAGCATTCTGATACACATCTTCCCTCTCATAGCCCCCTCCTTTAGCCTGTAATACAGAAAACGGTCATACAAGACAACCTCAGCATTCCGATACACATCTCATAGCCCCCTCCTTTAGCCTGTAATACAGATAACGGCCATACAAGCAACCTCAGCATTCTGATACACATCTTCCCTCTCATAGCCCCCTCCTATAGCCTGTAATACAGATAACGGTCATACAAGACAACCTCAGCATTCTGATACACATCTTCCCTCATAGCCCCCTCCTTTAGCCTGTAATACAGACAACGGCCATACAAGACAACCTCAGCATTTCGATACACATCTTCCCTCTCATAGCCCCCTCCTTTAGCCTGTAATACAGATAACGGCCATACAAGACAACCTCAGCATTTCGATACACATCTTCCCTCTCATAGCCCCCTCCTTTAGCCTGTAATACAGATAACGGCCATACAAGACAACCTCGCCATTCTGATACACATCTTCCCTCTCATAGCCCCCTCCTTTAGCCTGTAATACAGAAAACGGTCATACAAGACAACCTCAGCATTCCGATACACATCTCATAGCCCCCTCCTTTAGCCTGTAATACAGATAACGGCCATACAAGCAACCTCAGCATTCTGATACACATCTTCCCTCTCATAGCCCCCTCCTATAGCCTGTAATACAGATAACAGCCATACAAGACAACCTCAGCATTCGGATACACATCTCATAGCCCCCTCCTTTAGCCTGTAATACAGATAACGGCCATACAAGCAACCTCAGCATTCTGATACACATCTTCCCTCTCATAGCCCCCTCCTATAGCCTGTAATACAGATAACAGCCATACAAGACAACCTCAGCATTCGGATACACATCTCATAGCCCCCTCCTTTAGCCTGTAATACAGATAATGGTCATCAGTGGGGAAATCAAAGTGGTTTGCATACTGTGCAATGATATCTTGTCCACACCAAAACTGAAACTAATATTTATGTGAGAACCAGCAAGTCCAACACTGACTACACTTCTCCTCACCACTAATGTCATCCCAAAGCACTACCACATGAGTCCATGAGTACCTTATTTGCCAGGGCGTTGACCATGGGCCTAGCATCCATGATGAACAGCTTATGAGACTGAGCATTGGCGTCCATGATCAGCTGAATGTAGCGCTCATCCTCCTTGCTGTGTTTGCCAGCCACGCCCACCAGCGGCTGACTTGATCGCGTGATGGTTGCCTGGCTCTCCGGGTGAATCCATGACAAAATCTGAATAACAAAACACATCATGTACATGGACTCCCTTTCTCTAGGAAATTTGCCAGGTGTATCTCTAACTTCCACTACTGTAATTCTTCAACCCGTTAGCGTGTATTCAGGAATAGTATTCAGGGTACATTATTCTGTGTATACTTATAAAAAAAATGCACTTTTTGCGAAGCCCTGAAATTGGCCAACCCAACCAATGTAATTCTGTTTGCAAAATCTAATTATAATGTGCATAAATCATACTGAAAGTCACTCTTTCATATGAGGAAAGGTTCAGGAATGAGGGTAACTGGTCCAGATTGAGTTCTTTTCTACCCTCATAGTTGCTCTCTGGTTAAGACTTCAAAACATTATATCTACCGGCATAGCATGAAATATTCTAAGTTTTCATTTAGAACAGTTCATATATGCTCAATGTTACAGAATACTGATGCAAAAATTTGGTCACTCACAGGTATTCTGGATCTACTCCTGAAGGCAGCCACAGGGTGTAGATCCTCATCAGCAGCATGGCTGGGTACAGCAAGCTATAACACAAACAACATGCATGATTCCGAGAATATCCATCGACTAGCTTCAGGCAGAACTGTAGGAATGTAGCTCTGAGAAAAGACTAAGTCTTCACATTTGGAATTCAATATTTCAGTGTAAGAATTATATCTCTATCATGAATTACAAATTCCAGCAAAATAAGGATGGTCTCATACACATACAAGGAGAAAGAGGTCTCAGCAAACACTAGGGGATCCTATTTCTTTTCTTCTACAATACCATGATGTGAAATACTTAGGAAAAATTCATATGTATGAAGTAAAAAACACACAAACACACCACTGCTGGGTAGGTGTCAGCAAACTCAAAGTTTTCATTAATTCTGGTCAATCTCCAGCTCTCATTGGGCACCTTCTGCAAATCACAGAACACGTCACGAACACTGAATGAAGTTCCTAATACACAAATATACAGGAAAGTATACATATTTTGTCATCATAACTGATAACAGGTAAAACGACACATAATACAAGAACAAGCATCACTGTATAACTTATTTTTTAACTTAAATTTCTGCAGTAAAACTCATGTGTTAAGAAAAACTGTATTATAAAAAAATCCATAGAGGAAAGTAAATAAAGGCCCAACATATTGATTAGTATGATTGAAGGCACTCAAATCTTCAAAACTTGTTTTCCTGAAGCCTTTGCTCCTAATTTGGACATAGTGGTACTGTATTAAAAACATTATCAACATTTTTGAAATTTATCACAGATGATAGGTCATACACTGATACACTAGGTCTGTTTCAGACTTTTTGTGGAAAATCTGTTCAGTACAGCCTTACCTGTCTCTTAAACTCCCCTACAGCATCATAAACACCCCAGCCATTTTCTCCATAGTCTTCACTAAACTCAAACGCAAACAGTGGCTGAAATAATATGTAGTAAACAAGCTCAAGAATAGTGCAAGTTAATTTTTCGAAGATAGCCTGTCAACCCTCGTAATAATTTTATTTTATTTTTTTTTTTTTTCATTAAACTCAAGAATATTTCACTTAAACAACGGTGGCCAGCATTATGGTGGGAGGAAACCCACAACAATCCGCAGGTTGCTGGCAGACCTTCCCACATACGGCAGGAGAGGAAGCCAGCATGATCTGGACTTGAACTCATAACGTCCACATCGGTGGGAGGCTACTAGGTCACTGTGCTGCGCTAGTGTGCTAACCGACTGAGCCATGGAGGCCCCCCTCATGTTAATTTTAAGAAGTTATTAAATATATTACAACTGTAAAGATAAAGTGTACTGACATCATTTTTGATGTTTCCCCAAACAGTACTGTATTCTGAGATGAATTCTCACCATTTTATTGGTAACAGGAAAGGCACATTGCTGTATTCTTTCAAACACCTGTCTCCTTGAGTGGTTTTCTTGTTTGTGAGCAAAACGTAAATTCCTGATATCCTAAAAACAGAAAAAGTCAAGCATGGAAACATTACATTATGATACAGGTACAACTGCATCCCTCACTGGGTAATTTTCAGTTCAGTATTGAAAGGAATGCAGGTACTATATTTAAAGGAGACAATGAACGGTTGTTTTGACTTCAGTCACAATCATAATTTTTAAAGTAATTTGTACTACAACAATACATTCTTTTCACGACATCAAGGCTATCATGCCACAATGATAGCTCATTGAAGCACCATGCTAAAAGACACCAGACAGGGAACTTTACCAGCCATCCTATGCTGACACCACTCATGACCCCCACCCCACCCAGTAAGCCCATAACGGCACCACACAGGATACCGATTCAGTCACACAATGTTGACCCAATCACAATTTCCTGTCACCAAACAGGACACCCACTGAATCATTCTGCGCTGACACCAAACAGGTTACCAACCTGGTCACACTGTACCACTACCAAAGATTACACCATCCAATCACATGATGGAATGCAGAATCAACAAGCCCTATTTGTTTCAAAATGTTAACTGCAAAGCAAAACCACAAAAACCATTTCAAATTCTCTATTAATACAAGAATGGCACAGGCTGGGGTTGTATTCAGTGTTTCCAATACAACATAAGCTTCATCTACTTAACTGCTCTTCACAGACCAAGAACTATGCACCGAATGCTGTTTAAAAGTTATCTTACCTTGCAAAATATATCAATGCCGTATGAGTTTTCTCCCTTGCTGGTGGAACCACCTATCTTCTCTACACGACTTATAACACCCAGGGGAACATCCAGGATATAAGGTGAATCCTATGAAGAAATATCAAAATGTTATCATTGGGAAACAGTGTGCAGAAATAAAATTCATGTGAACATCTACATGTAACGTATAAAAATTTTGAAGCTATAGTTTTTGCTAAAGTTTACTGTAACAGAGATTTTAATTACTGGAGTTTGTATAAACCTCTGCAAGACATTTTTACCCACATTAAAGAGCGAATCACTGTCTCATTGCCCACATCCCAGTGTCACTTTTCCAAGCTAAAAACCTAGATTTACGTGTACACTGTATTTTCAAAAGAGCTATGAATAGTGACACTGAACAAGATTCTTCATGCTGATAATTCTTACCCTTTCAGAGCTTTTAAAATACAGCTTGTAATTAGTAACTGTAAGGGTTCCTCTTATTGGACCACTGTATGGACACAAGTAAGCAACATCCCTGGCTGAAAACAAATCACGACAACACTTAATGCTAGATTTTTCTCCTCATAGGAAATATTAAGACACATAAATTTATGCCCAAATTTCTGGTTATACATGTACTCTAGCTCAAACAAAACTCTCTGAAACTTGAAGCGCAACCTGATTGACACGCAAAACTGATTAAAACACTACAATGGAGCACTGGTGGGTAGGAGGCATATACGGGTGCAAAACATTGTCAACATTCTTAATAAACGAAAAGTCTCATACACTACAATACCATAAGCCATATATAACTTAAAATTAAATATTAAATGAATTAGTCTAAGACCACAATAAGCAATTCGCAACTCAGATTAGATCTATAATGTGTATGTCACATATATACTTGTAAGAGCAAGGTAAAAAATTCATAACTTAATTTCATTTTGTATGATTGAATAAGTCAACACAAGACATTTATAACTCGAAATTTGGCAGCTAATAGCATTACCATGTGCCAACACACGTATTTCTGACTTCTCAGTGCGTTAAAACTTTGGAATCCCATGTATGAAGTTATTTTAGTACTGAACAGTGGGCTCCTAATTTAATTTTTCATTATTTCATTGTTTTTTAACATGATGCTAAAGGACTTTTAACTTATATAGTGGCGGTCAGTTTTATGTGTGGAAGAAACCTCAGTGCTCAGAATAAACCACAACACTTTGCAACTGACAAACTTTCCTGTGTGTGATGTACATACATGCACATTATATTGGTCTAAGTGGTCTCCGACAAATATTACAGAGCACAAGCATGAGCTGGAATTACGAGGACTGCATTGGTGGGAGGCTTCAGGTTATTGCTCTGCGCTAGTGTGGTAACTGACTGAGCCTCAGAGGCCCCATGTCAAAAACAATGTCCAATACATCATTAGTATGTTACTTGCATTTACATGTTGGTCAATCCAAATTCATCTCCCATGGTGAAGGGATAGGAGCTGATCACTTCAGCAGACTCAATCAATTTCAAGCTACTTTAAAATAGGCCAGAACATCAACAACAGAAAGAATATTCATTGGTTATGCAATTAATTTCGTTACTTTAACCATATCTGTGCCTTCATTCAGCTTCCTTCTGTGAACACTCACTGCACTGCCTTGCTAAGATTTGTCGAACCACTCCCATGTGTAGACTCTACAGTACACAGTGTATAAGCCTGTCACTTCCTTATAACAATCATTGTTCAGAATACAGCAATAAAGTGCCATAGTTTTCATTACACGGGAAATATCTAAAATCACTCACCAATGCCCTGTGTTTTTTCTCCATTAAGTAACGGTGGATCATCAGACTGTGCAAACTTGGCCATATCTCCCAAAACCTTTCATGTGAAAAACAGAGGATTAAATGTCACATATATGGCACATATATTTACCAACTATCAAGGTTACTTTCATACTTGAATCTTTTTCATTTACAATTCATTATGCTTCACCTTATTTACAATATCACTTCAGAAGTTTGAGAAAAAAAACACAACACACAGACACTAGCATACTTTTTACGATGTTTTTGTATGTTCATCCTTACGTGTCGCTCCTGGGTACTGGAATGGCACTACTGTAGCTCAGAAGAAACAAAAACTCTAGAGAGAATCTCTGAGTATGCAGACAACACCCTTTGCAAAAATACCAGCTTCATCCCTGACCTTCTAACATTAACAATCAACACATGTATGTTGCGTTTACTTGCTAACCCCTTCAGCAGGTCAAAAAAAGAGGTCAGCAGACTCTTCAACAATACAGCGTTTAAAGAGAGTTAGAAATCTAAGTTCCTATTGTGGTAATCGATTACTATGCTTGTCACAATGTCCTATTTTACACTATTTTAGTAAGGGTCACTGCTGTAAACGGAATCAGTAGAACCCAGGAGACCTACTTTGTACTTCATCATGCAAAGCAAACGTCAAAATGACTCAAGTTCAGACAATTGCGAGTGTGGTGCTTTCTGATGAGTTTGAAGGTTGAAATCTTGTGGGATTTGGATTACTCAACTAAATTATTTTTCTTTTTAAAGTGATCATGATTACTTTCATCTCTTGGGCAGGGACGTTTTCTGAGGAAGACGAATTTGACGAGCAGAGAGATTTGGATGGTGAACTCCCAGTCGACTCAGCTCTGCTCTGGATCGAAACTGATCGCTCTGATGTCGACGTCATTGATTCACTACTGGCCCCGGATCGGTTTGTGGTGGAACGTCCCTCGACTGCATCCTGACTGCCTCGTCTATCCATCACTCACAGTTTTCTCAGCATCACATAAATACCAAAATTAATGCCAATGTTTACAATAGTAAGTGAATATTTCCGTGATGTCGGCTTCCTATTCCCTACTAACCACCAGGCGGCGCTGTGATGAAAATATTACCTCTTAGAACTAAGAGCAAATCAAGGGAGATTATGCCCAAGGACCTGAAAAGTGGAGAGTAGGTTTTCGTACGCTTTAGTTTATATTATGGCAATTGGCTCTAAATGTGTACGTTGAATCTACCGTGGCATAATTCTGTTAGTACATAATTTTAACCGGCACCATTTTATTGGAACATTAGTTTATGATAAGGTGAAGACTGTCAGTGGCACTTCATCACTCCATGAAGTGCTTAGTTTTCGATACCTACGACCTACAAACAATTTTCACACTAGGAAAAAAACAGAGAATAAAAAAGTTAAATAAAATAAAAACCAGACACATACAGATGACGATATCCTAAGTACTACCTACTAACTACCCTAAATGACCAAAAATTTATTAGGTCTTGCCCATGACTAATTTGTTCATGTTACCCGATTCTTATTGTCATATTGGTTTTAGAAAGGTGTTTTGAGATTTTTTTTTTTTTTTTTTGCCGGTAGGTTCATACCCTACTGGAAAATTTCAAGCCTTCATGCCAAAAATAGTGTTTTGGACATTAATTTGCCCCTAAAACAGCACTTTTGGGGACAAACTTTTAAATCACGTAGGGTCAGTACCGGTGACTAACTTACCCACCCACCCACCTAAAGCAGCCCCTTCTCCCATCTTGGACAATCCCCCTCCCATTACATTTGCACCATAACCCTCAAACCCCCTCCCTCCCTGACCCACCCTCCCTTCTCTTTTTTATGTATATATAGGCTATATATTGGTGCTTTCCCCTTTTGGAATTGAACAGTGTTCTCATAAGAAACAATTTTGGAGTGATGGGCAGGAAATAAACATTCTGGAACACCGAACAGATGGACTTTCAAACCAAATTTTATGTGCAATTTACATTCACGTAGTATGTGTAGTTTTTGTTATAGGTAGTCGTGTTGATTATTATTGGACAATTTCAGCCCATGTATAAAAACAGCATTTGCTACTGTCACTGATACTCTAGCAATATTCTCACTTCATTGTTTGTCCAGAGATAAACCAAAAATCATTGAAGTGTTACAGTCAGTGAAATTTTTAATTTTCTTTGTCAAGTTTGTACTGATCACATGTTCACTGGACCAACCTAAATCATGAAAATTAATACACTTCAATTGGTTCAGTGTGCTTTAAATATTCAATTTTCTGTTTTCTTTGTAGTTTTACAAAGACACACATCTTCATCATGGAATGCCATGTAAAGCAAAAGCTGTAGGTAAAATTGCATCAGCTGCACAGATTACCAAAAATTATGAAAGCAGCATTGCTTATCCAATGTGTTCGACACTTGCCCAAATTGAAGCCGTCAACTGTACCAAAATGCACCAGAGAGAATTTGTGCCCAAGACTTTTAAGCTCAGGACGGTCAAAACACCTGTCATGGGAGACAGATAAGTACAATGGAATCACGGTAGACCTTAACCAGCTCCCTGTGTCCATCCCAGACAGAGAATTCAAGAAGATACTTCATGGTAAGTACAAGTACAGCAGTGTGTAATCAGTAGAACCAGTACTTCTCTGTTTGTGATGAATAACAGAAGGGCCAAGAAAGATACTCAGTTGATGGATATCGCCAAGTTGTTTTATATGCATGTACCTTACCCAACCTTTTGCTTCCCGCCCGGATAGTACAGTTGGTTGGGCGTCCGCTTTCGGACGAGGAGATCTGGGTTCAAACCTGGGTCGAGTCGTACCAAAGACTTTAAAAAAATGGTACATTCTGCTTCCTCATTAGGCGCTCAGCAATAAGAGGATAGAGGGTGGACTGGTCAGCCCGGTGTCAGTATAATGTGACTGGGTGAGGGGGCTTGTTGGGTGTCTTCGGCATGTCGTCTCGGTGAGGCAGCACCAGATAAAAGATACTGTGGAAATCCGTCTTGCACCAAGGAGACACCGCCTTCGTATAAGTGAGATATTCTTGAGTAGGGCGTTAAACAATAGGCATTCATTCATTCATTCGATTAGGTCAAAGCATTTTTTTTTTTTTTTTTTTTTCAGTAGAATCATGATACATGCTATACTTGGTAGCTACCTGCAGCATGCTCAAACTAACTTTATAACTGGCCTTTCTTTTTTTAATATGCAGTGTTATTTAAAATAGTTTGGATGTACGACATTATTTATACTCAAGTATATACATTCAGAATTGTGTTCAGTGTTCCATTTTCTTAGGCCTGTGGTGATGTGGTGACACATGTGTTGCAGAAAATTTACATTTGTGGAGAGATAACAACTGTACTGCTGTTTGGCTGAGAGTGCCAATTGGTCACAGCAGGCTTATCTCCCTTGCTGCTGAGGACGGGTTTCTCTTCCACCATGCAGAAAATGGCTTCTCCCTGTTGAAACTGTGGCTTTGTGAGAACTCCCAGAGTCTGTTACCCAGATTTGCCACACACCAAGTTGGAGTGGCTGGTAAAAACTCACTTATTATTGCTCTTAGCTGAACCTTGAAAGGAAATAAATAATAGCTACTTGGGTGATCAACACTTTTCTAATTTGTTAACCCTACTTTCTTATTGCATTGTAAGATATCTTATATAAATTCATGTTTAATAGAATTCATTGCTGTAAGTCCATTTAATTTTCCTACTAAGTGTTTATCCTAGTTGTCTGTTGTCTGTTGGATGTTGATTTTTTTTGCCAGGAGCTGTGATAAGAGAGGATACCAGAGAAGTGTTAGTCATTCAGGACAAAAATGTCACTGTGAGTATCAGATTATTCAAGATTGTAGTTTCACTGAACAGCAGTCTTATTTTATTGTGTTACATTCAGGGTTATATTGATAGGAAATCCTTATCCTTTATGATGTATGTCACATGAAAGTTAACATCTCCTGAGTTGATTTTTAAAAGTAGTTGTAAGACAGAAAGCAAATTAAACTCTCTTTTTTTTTCCAGCGTCCTATGTGGAAGTTACCAGGAGGTGTTTCAGATTTAGGAGAAGACATAGGTAGGTGAAAGCCACATTGCTGACAAAAATTCTTGACAAATTCTTCAAACACTTACTAATTATTGGAAGATAGGGGACAGAAATGAGTATAAATGGAGGATAGCATGCATTGAAGGTTGAATGCCATAAATATTGTTCGAGTGTTAACCTGAAAGACATGCCTATAACATGAAGTCGTAGACATGACATCTTGTATGACGCCGTGTCTTCTTGAATGATGCAGGATAGTAGCAAGTGACTAACCGTTTATTCGGGCCTCATCCCACTGAGCTCAGATTGGAATGTTATGAAACAAAACGTTTCTTTTTTGATGTCACGGCGTCTGGGTGTGAAATATTAAAATACAGTAACAAAATTGGTGTTCCACTGCAGTGAAATATCACTGTTATAGGTGGCGAAAATCCTGGGATTTCACTGATGTATAAATAATAAAAATATTTCTTTCTGGAGGAGATAAAAACTTATGCATTTTCAGCGTGCATTTGGCCTGAAACCTACACCTATCTGTATTTCAGGGGGGACTACTGTGTCATAAGATTAATTGAAATAAGAATATGAGAGTGACCTCCCTTGACCTATTCAACTTTCGCATGATTGGACGATTATTGCTGCACATTTCGCGAAAATTGTTTCAGCCATACCACAACCACATCTTTGTAAGATATTCATTGTAAATATAGTGAGGAAATTACTAGGAAGACAGTAATGAGCTTTATGTTTTAATCGTGAACACAGCAAAGCCTGTCTGTCCTGCCATGCTACGACATGAGTTTTAAACACATTGGTAATGAAGTGTTTTTCAGAGGGAAAAACTGCATGATCATTCATGGCTAAGACAGAAAGTTTTGCCCATCAGAAGTAACATGTAATTGTGCTAATGGTTATTACCCCTTTTTTGAGGGAATGAAAACCGATTAAAAAAGGACCACTTGTTTTTTGCAGAATGAATGACGAACAATTAGTCTAATCAAGGGTTGGTTGATGGTTTCAAGCGTACAGTCTGGAGACATACTTAGAAATGCTGGCGTAGCGTTCCATATAACAAATGTAGTATTAGATGTACAATTCTGCTAGGATCACGTTTCACTAAGCAATGGTAGCCAGGGGTGCATGGAAACGGCAGTTTTTTGTTTTACGAATCTAGGTTAATGTAAGGTCTTTATGGGTTCACAAGGTGTACGGAACTATGAGGTGATCATTTTATGAACCGCATGTAACATTAGGTGTACAAAAGTTTCACGAAGCTGTCATAACCAGAGGTGTATGGAATTGCCAGGGGTTCATTACGTCAGTTGCTTGTAACAGGTGTTTCTCTGGGATTCGTTTCACGAAGCTGTGTTAACGTGAGGTGTACGGAACTAACGGGTTCATTACGTCAATTACTTGTGACAGGTGAATGGAACTCGCTGGGATTCGTTTCACGAAGCTGTGTTAACGTGAAGTGTACGTAACAAACAGGGCTTCGTTACACTAATCACTTGTGACGTTAGGTGTACGGAACTGCTGGGGATCAATTTCTCGAGCTGTCCTCATGTAAGGTTTACAAACTAGCCAGCCAAAGATCCATTTCACGAATAGCGTGTAAACAGCTGCCAGAAGGCCACGAAGCATATTGCACAGGGTGTACGAAACTGCCAGGGTTCCATTGCGCGAAACTGTCAGTGCATGGTGTACGAAACTACATGCTTGGATTCTGTGTCCCAAAACACGCTTAGTAGTAGGTGCGCAACAATATCCGGGTCTCATTTCAGTAGTGAGTAAGTTAAGTAACTGTAAATGCAAAAATTCAGTCATTTATTTGGGGTGGGGCCTACGTGGACAAGGTAATCAGCGCGCTACTGCAGCATAGTCACCCAGGTGCCTCTCCTCATTGGTGTCGCTGTGAGTTCAAGCCCAGCTCACACTGGTTTCCAGTTCGGTCGTATGTGGGAAGGTCCGCTAGTAATCTAGATGCTCGTAGATTTCCCTCGGACTCTGCTCGGTTTCCTCCCACCATAATGCTGACCGCCCTCGTATAATAGAGATATTCTTGAGTACAACATATGAAACCAATCAGATAAATAAATATTTATTCAGGGCTCTCAGGTTTCCTTCACCCTTAAATTTGACCTGAAAAATTAATCAACTGAGTGATCTGAGTAACGTTACGTTATGTGTATAACTGCAAAGGTCCAGTTTTACCAAGCTCAAGTGACGTTAGGAGTACCGAAATGCCTGGGGCTCAGTTCAGGAAACTCCACCAGTATGAGATGTACTCAACCGTTGTGTGTTCGTTCCAGAAAACGCTCGTAGCTTGAAGTATGCGTAGCAACGAGGTTCTGGTTTGAGGAAGCTGGCTGTGGGTTTCTCACGGGCAATAGAACAACATCAAGCAAATAAATAAGTGAGATAAATTTCAGGCAGCGCTTGGTGTATGGCTGACATGCAGGTGCCTCTTTGTCAAAGCACCGGCAGTGCACCGTGAAATCGTTATAACTGTCACTATTGAATGTATGATGTTACTAGTTATTGGTGATCTCTCATACTGATCCAAGATTACATGTTTTTTGTCATATGATTTGGAACTTGCATGACTGTTCACACGTGGGAGTTCAAGCAACAATTTGTATTATGATATCTCCATGGGAACTGACCTTATGTCGGGTTTTATTGTGACTGCAGTAACGTGTTTGACTGTTGCGTAACAGAAATACCATACCCCACTTTGTAAGCGCTTGAAGTCTGCAAACCGAATGTATAATAAAATATAAAGCGACAGTTTAGTGACTTGCCGGAACAAGTAAACTGTACTTTGTGCAACTTTTCAAGGATGGATCCACAAGGCACAGCAAAGCTTGACCTTGTTATAATTCTGAAGCACGTGGTTCTCTAGTTTCATGGTTTGCTGGTTCTCGCTTATCCGGCTTCATTAAACTCTTAACCACAGCCCAAATAGATTCCGCTGGAATCTGTCCAGAACGGTGAATGGTAAGGCGAACCCTCAAGTGTTTATTACCGCCGTGGAATTCGCTCTATATCCTGTTCTATCCGAGTGGCTAGTAAAAATTGATCCAAGTTGAAAAAGACGGTCCAGGGCACTATTGAAACAAGTCCTCATTCAAGTGCACGTGCGAAGGTCCCTGGATAAATCGGGGGTGGGGGGAGGGAGGAGGGTAGGGCTTTATTCATAGTGAGGTCCAGGTAACACAGGTTGTTAATTAATGAATGATTGGCTTAAAATAGCAGTTAAGCCCGGCGTGTAATTTATACCCAAGGCCTGGTAACCTTTGTCGGGTCACATCATCACCTGTGTGTTTTAATATCAGAGTGTGTAATGACCCATGGACTTAACACCAATTCCACCTGTCATTTGTCACATAGTCCGTCAACAGTTACTTCTGACATATTGTATCCTGTTATCTCGAGGATATATAAGCAAAACCGTTAACCGCCTCGAATCGAACAGTCAACAATGAAAACGCTTTGTAACCGATTATTCCTCTGGTATTGCTAGTAAGACTACTCATGATTTAGGGACATGGCAGATAATGTTTCGCCAAGAGCTATTCTTCGTCTTCAAAAGTCCTGTGACGATGTTAACTGATAGTATTTTGTTGTAAGCTGAAACCGTCATCTGGGCAATTAACCTAGAGCAGAAAGGATTGTATATCCTTGCGAAAATATCCCATAGTTTTCCTTATTTAAGTGTACCGTATCCGTGCAAAAGAGTTTGGTTTCGAAACGTGAGCGGATAAACTGTGCGGATAAACTTGACGAAGTTATACTGAAACTTGTGTTATAGTTTGCTAAAAGTATTATCTGTTGCTGTTGGCCTGCATATGAACCTGCCTGCTACAAAAAGGCATTTGGTTTGATCTTGTACAATAGAGCATATGAGGTGCGCATTCAAACTCAGCCTTTGGCTTCTGCTGCTCGTCGGGCAAAAGAGGTTTACCTCCGGTATTCTAGATTCCTCCACCCATAAAACTGGCCGCCAGCGTATAATTCTCAACAGTTTCGATACTACATTAATCTATCCTCGAAGCTTATGCTTTATACATGTCCATGACTTGTGAACATGTGAACATAAAAATCCATGTACCAAGTTAGGAGATGGTCAATGTGATGTGTGAGTCTGTGCGAAATAGTTGACACGATGACACACCCGGTATGCATTCTGCTGTTAAAACTATGCCTCCTATTTTTTCCTTAAACGAAAACCTGGGTTACACCAAGTCCACTATACTATTTGCTGTAGTCAAGCAGCCGATCAATGATTTATCTATTTGTCTGATTGATGTTTAACGCGTTATCAACTAATTTCCCTTATTCGTCAGCGATCAGGCCTATTACTGGAGGAAACAGAACTGTGGAGTATTCGTATTGAACCACCAGTTGCCTGACAAACCTCCTGACTTAAAGCCGTCGCCGAACCATTGTGAAATGAATTTGAACTTGGGCCTGGAGGCCTCCGTGTCCGAGAATTTTGCATGCTAGTGGAGTACAATGACCCAGGAGCGGGCGCCTAGTTGGAAAGGGTGGCCAGCAAACTGTGGGTGACCGTGGGGTTTTTTTTCTTGAATACAGATTGAAGCACCAATAAAATAAAGATATAAATAAATAAAAGCGCCCAGGGGAATCGAGCAAGGGAATCATCCCATTTTTGAATGTTCAAATTAATTTTCAGTGAGGGGCATTTTACGTTTCATAGGTCTGTTCTTAGGAGATGTACCAAAGAACATTTATCTGTACACACCACACATTTTGCTTACAAAGACACTAGTAAAAAGTACGACTTGAGTGCAAACAGATAATGGTATCGGCTAGACAGCGCGAAAAAGGTGGTGGTATATGAGCCATTAATGCATATTCAGCAGGTAAATGTTGATGATCTGACCACACACGTCCACACGTCAGAGGCCATCCCTCTAACAATCAGATTATGTAGTTCCCAAGGTTTCTCATCGGTGTTTCGTGTTTTCTGTAAGTACAGATACATTGTTTCCTGGGGCATGTGCACGATTAGGCGCTGGTCTGCTAGTGATTTGTGGGGTATCAATATAGGCAGTAATTTACCGTGTATTTACCCCTGTATCGGCTCCCACACCAGGCCGGCCAAAGAACTCATCGATCATAGTAGCTTGTAGGAGACATAATGCATGTATGAATTATTCAGAAGCCGTGAATCATTTCGAAGAGTTTATTGCCGGATGAATCAATTAAAAAACTATTAGCTGTGGCTGTGTGGTGTAAATTTGAGGTGGTCCGAAAGGTAACTTCAAAGGAACGCTCGCGCCGTTGCCTAAGGCTACCTCTAACCGGACGCCTCTTTTCTGTGGGTAGAGCGTCACTCACAAGCCGATGTCCTTTCGAAACATCCCGGAAATGTAGGTGCACTCTGTTCATCAGACCAAATAGGCGCTCCGAACAAGAGCGTGGGGTTAGCTTTTTATCGAGCCTAAGGATCTGCATATATCTCGCTGTCTGTCCGTGGTGTTCTTAGTGGCTAAATCGGTAATATCCCTCCCAGCAAAACTTGTAAATTACCAGAACGGATTCATATACATATTTTATTCCCTTATTATTTGCTGTTACAGTATTACACCTCACCTCACTATTTTCTCATACGCAAAAGTTACACAAGAATGCAAAGTGTGGCGCACACCTTCGCCTCTCTTTACAAAGTAACTAACAGACTTCGTTGTTACAAAATGTGTAACGTGGTGTCAGTTGTAACAAAGTACCTTGCCCAGAATTACCAGCTCTGTGGGAGATGGGTTTTAAAAGGGTAGAGATGAGTCAAGGGGAGTGGGGATGGTCTTTAACGCAGACGTTTATACCATATGTTGCCAGTGATGACACTTAACTTTCTTGAAAACTTTGTACGTGCATGGTATAACTCCGTTCACCAATAATTATTCATTAACTTATCATAATATAATTCATCGTGGACAGATTTAAGAAAAATGGTCTGCTAGCTACCTGTGGATGGGTTTCTCCTGGGATCTGTCCGGTTTTCTCTCCACATAGATTCTGGCCACCATCGATCGTGTAAGTGGAGTGTTCATGAGCACGGTGCATAATACAGCAATCAAAATGAGATAAGTTACTTTACGAAAAGTAATTTTTGACTGCCAGGATTTGCACTTTTCTTCTATCTGGCCTAGAATTGCACCATTCCTCCCCCTTGTCTTGAATTGTACCACTCCTCCATCTTGTCTGGAATTGCACCACTCCTCCCCCTTGTCTTGAATTCCACCAATCCTCCATCTTGTCTGGAATTGCACCATTCCTCCATCTTGTCTGGAATTGCACCATTCCTCCCCCTTGTCTTGAATTGCGCCATTCCTCCGTTTTGTCTGGAATTGCACCATTTCTACATCTTGCCTTGAATTGCACCATCCCTCCGTTTTGTTTTGAATTGCACCATTCCTCCATCTTGTCTGGAATTGCACCATTTCTACATCTTGCCTTCAATTGCACCATCCCTCCGTTTTGTCTTGAATTGTCTTGAATTGAACCATTTCTTTATCTTGCTTTGAACGGCATCACTCCGCCACCTTGTCTTGAATTACAACATTCCTCGGTCTTGTCTGGAATGGCACCATTCCTCCATTTTGCCTGGAATGGCACTATTACTCCATCTTGTCTTAAATTACACCATTCGTGGGCCTCGGCCTTGTCTGGAATGGCACCATTCCTCCATCTTGACTTAATTTACACCATCCCTGGGCCTCGGTCTTGTCTGGAATGGCACCATTCCTCCATTTTGCCTGGAATGGCACCATTCCTCCATCTTGTCTTGAATTACATCATTCATCGGTGTTGTCTTGAACTAGACCATCTCTGCATTTTGTCTGGAATTGCACCATTCCTCCGTCTTGTCTTGAAATGCGCCATTCCTGCACTTAGCTAGAATTGCACTATTCCTCCATCTTGTCTTGAATTGAACTTCTCCTCCATCTTGTCTTGAATCGCGTTATTCTTCCAATTTGCGATAGAATTGCTGATGCGTGACTATCCACATACAGATAAGATCGATGATATTATTCATTGTTTCATTGGAATGACTCTTATGTCTCAGGTCAGATCCTCTTTATGAATACTTAAATGCTTTCACCCACACAGCTAGTAGATTTCGCTGTAAGACGATATTCTTATAATAAATAACTTCCTTAATAAATAACTTTAAAAATCTCTTAGAGCTAAAAAAAATATGTCCTAGAGCCGTTGCCTTATAAAAGATTCGTTCGGCACTTTCATCGGATTCAGCTATAATTTTAATAAGCGATTATTCATGTTTTCCTTATATGGTTTATAACATACTTTGAATGACATTAATTAGTGTACACGAATACATCCATGATATTTCTTGTGAAGCTCTGGTACTGGATAACCCAGCAAATGTGGTTTACTTATCTAAATATATTTAAAGAGCTACTTTGGTGTCTAAACATCTGTGTTTTAAAAGCAAGGTGAATTAATAAAAACTGGGATAGTCTGAATTGCTTTCCTAAATTGTGAGCATATTGCAGCGAATTAAACCCGATGTTGTCAGCGTATACGGAAACAAAATATTTCTGTCGCTTTCATTTTGCCTGGTGTGACGTCAGCCTCGAACACATGACGTCATCAATCAGTGACGTGTATACACATTTGACACTGCCGTTTCAAACGCCCTTGACGTCATCCCAGCATAAATGCCTTACTCAACATCTCATCTGCCTGATTCGACGTCATACAGGGAATATTATCACGTCACATCGAGTTTGTTTTTCAAGAAATCTTCAGCTATATAGGTTAAAGAGTGTTATTCATCTAAATCCTTTTGAAACATGGTGTTAGGCTTACTCCGTAGGATTTCTTTCGTATCATTGTAATAATTCGACGCAATTTGTATTCTGACCAGAGAGACACTTTAACAATGTTATATCTTCAAAGCTACCGCTTTCGGACGGGGAGATCTGGATTCAAACCTGAGTCGGGTTATACCAAAGACTTTGAAAAATGGTACATCCTGCTTCCTCGCTAGGCACTCAGCAGTTAGAGGATAGAGGGTGGACTGGTCGGCCCGGTGTCAGTATAATGTGACTGGGTGAGGGGGCTTGTTGGGTGTCTTCGGCAAGTCATCTCGGTGAGGCAGCACCAGATAAAAGATACGGTGGAAATCCGTCCTGCACCAAGGAGACACCGCCTTCGTATAAGTGAAATATTCTTGAGTAGGGCGTTAAACAATAAGCATTCATTCATTCAAAGCCAGCAGCCCAAGTTGGCTTTAGGGTTACTTTTAATTATTTGGGTATTTTGTTTTCTTTGTTTTTACTTGAAAGCATTTTAGCGGGCAACGAATGGTATTAAATAAAAGAAGAAAAATTTAATTCCATGTACATTTCAGTGTTCATTTTAACACCATAGTATTGCTTCTACATATAGTTTGTATATAGTGGTCGGTTTGTATATAGTAGTGGGTTTGTATATAGTGGTCGGTTTGTATATAGCGGTAGGTTTTTATATTAGTGGTCGGTTTGTAACACATGCAGAGATGACATTCGTTTAAAAGTAAAGAAAACGTTCGAATGAAGTTTCCCTATGGAATCTTACTTCTCTGCTGTAGTGAATATACTAGTTGACACTCTCTGTCTGAAGTAATGTTCTCGCTGATATTTATCTAGGTAATATACCGTCCCTGTCTGAAGTACTGCTGTCGTTCATATATAGGTGATATAACGCCCCACTCTAAAGTACTGCCGTCGCTGAAATATGGGTGATATACTATAAATGATACGTCGTCCCTGTCTGAAGTAATGCTGTCCTTGATATATAGATGATATACCGTCCCTGTCTGAAGTACTACTGTCGTTGGTATACAGGCGATATAACGTCCCTGTCTGAAGTACTGATGTCGTTGATATATAGGTGATATACCGTCCCTGTCCAAAGTATTGCTGTCGCTGATATATTAGTGATATACTGTCCCTGTACAAAGTTGTGCTGTCGCTGATATATAGGTGATATACCGTCCCTGTCCAAAGTAGTGCTGTCGCTGATATATAGGTGATACATAGTCCCTGACTGAAGAGGTGCTTTCGTTGATATAAAGGTGATATATAGTCCCTGACTGAAGAGGTGCACTCGTTAGTATAAAGGTGATATATCGTCCATGTCTGAAGTAATGCTGTTGCAGATATAAATGGTGTTCCGTTCCTGTCTGTAGCTAGTGTATCGGTGAAAGCCTGATCCTTGCCCATTGCCCTTCCTTCTTTGTGTAACGTTAATACTTTGGCATCTTTCCCTTTTCGTAAAACTCAGTCTGACCTGGACTTTTGGCCCGTTTTATAAGCCCACAGGTTCTGGCCATTGTGGGCTGGCTTGGGTCCATGTCTGTTCCCTGAAAGGTCGGGGTGTTTATAAAATAAGTATACAGCGAACTAGGTGTGCATGGAGATGGTGCGATGAGGAGGCCACTGCCATAACCATTGTACTTGCCATAATAGAACACGCGGGTAAAATTACAAGGCTTGTCGGCAGAAATAAACGTCTTCCCTCCGCCTCTTGTCAAAGCCTTGGTCTCGGAGAAAATGGGCCGTTTCACAAATATTGATTTATCTAGTTTAAGTAGATGGTTATATGTTGGTATATGGCCGCGTCTGCCCTAACATGGTATAGGTGTCACTTTTTTTTCTCCCGCGGAGAGGAAAGTAAAATCGTGGAATGGCTTGCAATGGGCCATTAGTCAAGTGTGAAATTGAACTCTCATTTTCTGCAACAGGTAGAGGATTTAGTTTGTTTGTTATACGTAAACTTCACTTAAGCGCCACTATAGAGATAGGTGGATAGCCCTGCGACGGTGTTAAGTATATACGGCCGTGAAGCCCCTCCCCAAGCTGGGTGGCGTATTCTACACTTGTTCTCACACCGTGTTATCTCTAATTATTCCCAAGCAGTTAAGTCAAGACTAGATTGCGGCGACTCAACCTCCAAAGCTGCCGTGTCAGCAGACGGCTTGTGTATTGTAACAACCGGCAATGTTTGTCCTGGCAAAGTGCTCCAAGAGGCAGGCTAATAACAACCTCTGGGTGACCTTTGCCAGCCAGAGTTACTTGAAAGCAGACAGTTCGCAGTGATCAGGATTTAAGACGATTTGCGTGCAGCCGAGTCGCTGGACTGTCTTTGATTTAACTCTCCCAAAGTGTGGCTGTCTTGGAGAAACATCTCGCCTGAGAAAGTCAACAGAGCCCGAGCTGCGAACTGTTTGAAAACAACACAGTTGAGACGGCAAGCCGCGAAAAATTATATTCTTTGTTGATTTTAGCTTTCAAAGGAGACCCCTGTACATGACAACGGCACTGTTGACGACCGATCACTTTTGCAATAAAGGATACACGTATTTGCTAAATAGATTTTAATGGACGGTGCGGCGAACCTGTGCCGCTGAGAATCATTGCCAATGTCCCCAGCAGCCAAGGTGTGTGTGTAGGTTCAATACTCACTAATCCGCACGACTTCAAAACATCCGCCTCTCCACTTATTCCCACGTGCTCCAGACTCGGCTCTAATACCAACTGTCTAATCAACCTCTTCCCAAATGCCGTTCATTTCGTGAAATATCTACCTGTGAAGGCAACATCCAGTTGTTGATGGTCCCTTAATAAGCGCAGCAGTCAGTCGTTATCCATTAGATGTTTTCCATGATGCTTGTTCTATATATACACTGACAAAACACAAAACACCTCTAACGTTTTCAAGCCGTGTGACATTAAATTATATATTGCATTTTTTTTTATTATACTCTGTTGATCGACGCACTATTTTTGTGAGGGTATTGAAAGTGAAAGGGTTTCGTTCTCTTTGAACTGAAGTTATTTTTTGTATGTTGCCTTAGTTGGTAAAGTTAAAATTTGATTTATTATCTGACAAAAATTCTAACCAATTCTTCAGTAATTAAGATAGAACATAGATTAAACTTTATGTCGAGCGTTACGTTGGATTACATGTTACGCTCTTGAAATAACACATGGCCCCTTTACAATGTTTTCGTGTGGTCATATATTACATGTGGTGAACATAGCATTTGAATAATTCTAGACCATTGACAGGTAAGAAATTGGAATTAACATCAGTGCATTTTTTAAATAATTCTACTTAAAGCTTGGGGTAACTGATATGGAAATTGCTAGTGTTTACATAAACGGTTAGAATAAAACACTAACTTAGGTACTTTGACGAGGGGCCAGATTTCACCGCGTACATGTGACCATTTGCCATCTATATCACACTGTCGTCGCTGCCCTGCTTTCTACTTCTCATCCAGTAGCCTTTTGTATTTTGGAGAAGAAAACAAAAACATACATGGCGATCACATGAAAGGCAAGGAATATTTCTGCGTGGATTCCTCCCTATTTAATATTTTTTTCTGTTCTATATTATTAATCACAATTTTGCACCGTGGTTATTATATTATTATTCCTGGCGAGTCTGACACGCGAGGGCCTTTCGGCGCGCCACATTTTATCCACATACATTTTGGTCCACAATATTTCGATCAGCGACATTTTCACAAGCGACAATTTAACCGGCGACATTTTACTACACAATATTTCGGTATGCGACATTTTCACACTCATTATATTTGTCAACCTCATTTTGGTACGAAGTACTTTGGTCAGCGACATTTTCACATACCGGTACAATATTTGTATGAGCGACACTTTGGCCCGCAGTATTTCCACCACCGGCATTTCGGCAAGAAGGCAAGCAGTTGTCATTTTGAATCTAAACAATAACACGGCTTTTGGAAGACTTATTCCGCTATACAAAGCAAATGTCTGTGATCGTGGGTGTTTCTTGTACTCACAGATTACTGGGCTCCTTAAGCATGAATATTACAAAATACTCCACGTAACATTGACATAATTTTTTTAATATTAATTTCTTAGAGCAATATTCATTAATTATGATAGCACACATTGACGTTAACATATAATCATGTGAAATTTACTGAACTGGTATGAAATTCCAATGAAGTTGTTCGACCATGCGTATATGTACTTAAGCACACTTTTGTTTTTTTTTGTTTTGTTTTTTTGGACGTGGCGTTTGTTTTTTTTTTTCTTTGTAATTTTTACCAAAATCTTTTTTAGAAAATTGTGCTTAAAAACGTGCTTCTAATTGTTTGCCCTGTCTAAATAATTGTAATATCTGAACGCCACATTTTAAAGAAGTTCTTGAGAAAATTTTGTACATTTAATTTGTGGTGTGTAACAGCTAAATATAGTGCCGAAATATCACCTGTTTGCTAAGGCTGAAATAATGCCAAAAATTAATAGATTCCACTT
The DNA here is from genome assembly GCA_016165875.1 of Acanthopleura granulata. Taxonomy (NCBI): domain Eukaryota; kingdom Metazoa; phylum Mollusca; class Polyplacophora; order Chitonida; family Chitonidae; genus Acanthopleura; species Acanthopleura granulata. The sequence continues at coordinate 8,449,150 of JABBOT010000008.1, forward strand.
TACCCCTGATATACATGAAATAAAGGTTTGCTTCCAGATTTATGATTGTAATTTTCTCTATGGTGCCTGAAATTCTCATAATAGAATTGTTTGTAAAGCGATTTACACCTGGTTCAGAACTCCCTTGGTATAAATTCCCCTCATGTTTTACATTTGCCTTTTGTAATCGTGTGTTTTGGGGATTAGGGGAAGGTAGTTACCCTGTCATCTACTGACTTTGTTGGCCTTCCGCACTGTATCAAGCGGTACTGACACATGTCATTATAACCAGTGCCGTAGGTCAACTCGCTTGATATGGTAATCTGGCTGCCGACTTAATGCGGCCAAAGATGCCTTTAGTCTTTTGTGCATGTGCTCAAGACTACAAGGGCAGTAAGAGGGCATGATCGATGAAGGTGTCTCAAAGCCGTGTGATGTATGGAAACATCAAAGCTATGTACATACCCCTGCTGTCGTCCGCTATTGATAGGGACGGACGACAGTTTACCAATACAGTTATCACCCACATGCCTAAGATAACAGGCCGTCTGTGGGGGAGAGGCCGTCTCCACCCCTACGGATGAGCACTGGACGCGACCCTACAGCTGGCTTTGTGCTCAGGTGCGACGCTTGACGCCTTCGGCTGACCGTTGAACGACGCTAATCGACCCAGGTGATAATTGCAGACGCCGTGTCCCGTCCCACTCCATAACGAATCATCGGGGACAAATTCGCCGGCATTCCTTTGAATATTGTTTGTGTGTGGGGGGGAGGGGGGAGCTTACCGGGGTTAACCGCCGTCAAACGATCCAGATATTCGTTCAAATCTTCAGACGTTTTATCAGCAACTGTAATTACTTGGTAGACATGCTGCATGGTTAATTGACAATTATTTATTTCAAATCACTGTGATTTTTACGTGGTTCGTGTGGACTGTAAAACGACTTTGAACGAAAATCAGATATTTTATGTTTAAACATGTAAGAAATTTATGGCAAAGTATTTATCGAAAATTATTCAGGATGTGTGTTGTGCCTTGTAATATATAACAAAATTTGCTACACAAATTAATATCCACTCCAAATTATGATGATGGAGTAATGTAGAAATGAAAATATCTTTTTCGCTTATTAAATGTAAAATCTTCTATATTAATATTAAAATTCATACACCTGTTTTGTAGCTGTTGCTGTTGTTTTAAGCAAGATAAACGCTTGTTTTTTTTTGTGAATATTTGTGAATATTTTAATTTAGGGATTCAGGGCTAGTCTGTCTGAAACAGTTATATACCAGCAAACCTTGCTGTTGCTTGTTGTGGAAGCGCTCTGTCACTAAACCCATGAATGCTTTCCCGAAAAGATTTAACGGTTAAATACATGCATTACATGTTGATTCACGTTATTCTACATTCAGTGTGATGCTTTTTGTGTCTGTGTGTAGGAAAGAAATAGACGAATTAGGCCTATATTAATTGCACACATGAAGAAGGTGGAGAATGAAATTGGAATGTATAAAATATCTCCTGTCACAAAACTGCTCTCTAAAGTGCCTTCGGTGAACCCGGAAAGGGTTATTTGTTTGGGAATTATTTTATTTACAAGGAGAAATTATGAAATAGACCCAGCTAATATATTTCCATATAAATGTACATAAATGTACATAAATGGTTTTCAATGTATATAAAATTAAATCCGTGACCTTAATTGCATTCATTCCGGCTATTCCGCGTAGGAAACAAAATGAGGGGGTTGATGATCAGGGGTTTTCAGCCTAGCCAGTATCCAACTTTGTAACTTCATCTAAAAGCTTTATACATACTAAACTGTGATGTACGTATTGAGCCCTTTTTAACATTGTCCTGATGTGTTTGCGGTAATATGTGCCTGTTTGGTAGGCCTGGGGCGATAAGCACCAGTTAGCACCCTGATATGTATTGCTATCTGTCCCATTGTGGCCGAGGATGGGGATATCGCGGCCTGCTGTGTCCGAGTCGATCGTCACCGTGGGCTGCCTGTGTACTGGGGTGAATGAACAGGGTTACCGGCTTGTAGAAAGGCCCGTCCCAAACCCATAATGAGGCACGCTCTCTTCCTTTTCTTAGCAATTAAGTGGATAATTTAGCCACGAAACTGGCTCCATTGACCCAGGGTATTTGATTTGTACTGAAAGGAACATGCTGCGAATAAAAGCACTACAAGGGTTCCAATTTACAGGTGTAGTGTCTTTGAAGTAGGCACAGGTAAAACTTTCTGGTCGTCTTTTGTTCGCCCAGCGCCAGACTAGCTTGACCTTTGTGGTGTACAATCACGGTGGGACTCTCAAATAACCAGCTTTGATGAGTTTTATGTGTAGTTTTAAGTATTGTATGTTGGCAACACTGAGGCGGAGTTTTAGTTTGTGTATACTCAGGTACTAGGGCCACAAAGGATCAAAAGTTGTCCTCAGTGGATGCCCTTAGGCTACTGTGGAGCGGTCTGGGTGTCCGGAACTGATTCATACCGTGGGTGGCGACAAGCTGCACCAAGATTTCTTCCCAGGGTTTTTTTTTTTTTTTTTTTAATTTTGTACAATTTGACTTGTCTTTATGTTAATCGTTGAAAAGACAATACAGCAGCATTTTTTATGTTGAAATTGCGATAAAAACAACAATGAAAAAAAAAATTCAACACTACAAGAGGAAACGAATATGGAAAAAAAATATATTAAAAAATGAAGAAAGGGAAATCGGATATTATTTTTTAGATGCACTTCCATTTGTTGTGAGAATGCTGTGCTAATATCTGCCTGCTGCATCGGCTGTGATGTCGTTATCACTGGTATTATCCGGCGAGTACAATCTGTAGACATTGATTATCAGAGATGATCATCAGAGAAGCATGTGTACGTGCCTGGGGCTTGACTCACGACCAGACGACCGGCCCTTTTCTCACATGATCACCCAGTATATAGCCAGGCTAATCTTTTGATGTACATGTATAGACCAACAAACTGTATCCTGGCATTTCCTTTCATATTTGACGTGGAATTATGTAGAGTTTATACTCCAGGGCTCCCGTCACATGTAACAAATCTCCACAACTATTGTGGCGTTCGTAGATCAAATGAGGTATTCGCGTCAAGGAAGTATTGGGTTCGAATCCAGCTATGGCATGTTCAGATGCGTGAAATTTTAAGAAAAAGTCACACAAGTGATAGTAGTGGGGGCAGGCGACAGAGTAAGAGATAATTACCTGTATGCGAGAAATGGAGAATTTCCATCGGGGATGTTTGTCTTCCGGTATTTTTCGTACCTCACTGCATGCCTTTTACCGTCGTTAGCAATGCTGTAAATACGTGTCTAAAAGATATTTTAAAATACACTGTATTCCACCTGGAATTTAGCATTTTTCAAGTGAAACATTTTGCTTGGTTCTGATTGCTTGGTTCATTCGCTTTGTAGGAAGCTTTAAAAGTGGCATCCAAAGTATCAATTTAAGGCCTTTATGTTCTCGTGAAAGTTAATTTTCAAATGCTAAGCTTAAGTTAAAATATAGTAATAGGATACTATACAAACAGTACTATCCTTAATGTCATTTTCGAGTTATTCTTTAAATTAAATTCTTTTTTTTATGTCATATTAAAAGCATTTTGTTTCCTCTTTGTTCTTTTTTTGGATGTTATCAATCTTATGTTGAAGGACATAGCCACTCTTGGTATGACTGAAATACTACCGGTATGGTGTTAAACCTGTATGACTACCGTCTTCCTTTATGTAACGTTACCTGGGCGTTATGAGTAATACCGATTTCCGAACCTTGGACAGTGAGGATGGACACCAGCCGATAAACCTACCGGTAAATATAGGCCTACGTGTGAAGTGGCTTATATCGATGGTATTGCTGATAAAATGAACAGCTTCACAAGGGACGAATTATTATCCTTTGTGAAGACGATGGAAAGCGTCTTTGTCGAAATGCCTGTGAGAAGTTGTAATATTTTATGAAGTTTAACAACGGACCGCTTCTCTATTACTTGTTTATTGGCTGTTGTATCTACACCTTCAGCAACAGTTAATATCTAATGTTTTAATAGTCAACCTGACTTAAACGCGAAGGTTTACGTGTCATTTTATTGATGCGCCTATTTACCACATAGTTTTAAAGGTTATCTATGGTAATTCGAGATGCGCCTTAACCCCACGAGGTCAAATGACCGTGCTGGCGCTGTGTATACCTGTCTTGCCTTTGTGAATGAACCAGTGTGTTTTTTATGGGGCATACTTCGCCCGCCCCGTGTCGCCCTGCAGATTTTATCACCCACTGATTCAAGACGGGAGAACATGAATGGCCTAAGCTACACGTCGCCTAGAACAAACAGAACCTTGTGTAAGAAACCTTGACTAACAGGCAGGTTATCGCTGTTGTTGTCAGTTCATTATACCCCGCGGAATGCGCGAAGTCGTTTATGTGTGGATAGTTTAATATTATCCCACAAACAATCCAACCTCCACCCCAGAGTAGGTACAGCTAACCACACAGGCGTATAGCAAAAAGTAGAATAATAATGGATAACAATTTTGGAATTAATTAACATCAGTTCCGGTGTAAGTTCTTAGACTTTTCTCTAAACTAATAATGAACCAGTTACTCTCAGTCCATTGGTTTGAAAAAGGTCTTATCCTGAGTAAAGAAATGTTGCCCATCCAACTTCTGGTTTGTGTCATATGAACGACTAGACTTGAATGCCACTCAGACACCTATAATAACTGCTTTACCTCAAGATTGTGTCATGATATTACTTACTACTTGTACGACTACCCTTTTAGGTTATGCCGTGACGATTGAATGGTCGTTGTTTTTGTAACTCCCTTACCTTTAGATTTGTCTCCCATTCTATTTCGCTTAGTGTCCTTTTTCTCTTCCTTTCTGATGGTGTGCTTGTTTCCAAATATTTCAATGACTCAAAACAGTAGTTTTATAACACTGCTATTCTGGAACCAAACGACGTTTTCAACGATTTCTTCAACGATTTTATGTTTTAAAATATTCCTTATAGTATGTAAGGTGTAAACTATTCATGGCCCATTGATGTTGTAGCGGAGACTGCCAGGAGAGAGGTTCTGGAAGAGACTGGAATTCATTCGGGTGAGTATTTGTACACAATTTGTGCATTTGTACACAATACAATTCAGCTTATCACTTTTAACTTCTATGTAATTTACTTAATTTTCTATGTAATATAATGAAAACTATTGATGGCGAAATTTAGTATAGAGTAAAGACCTTGGCATAAAATAAATACTAAATTTGAAGTCCTCTGTTCATGAAAAGAATGCCCACAACGTTAGTTACAGTGAAGAAATATTCAAGAAAAAAAATAGTGGGTGATGTTTGTGGATCATTATTTGTGTAGGTTGTAGGTGGGGGATTGGCGGGGCGGGGCGGGGCGTGGTGGGGGCAGGAATTTTCGATCTGAAATCGTTACGTAGATGGTATGAGTGACAAAACACACATGTGCAGCGTGGTAGATGGGCCACTTTAGGTACGGTAGGGCCATACTGTTGTGTCTCAGCCAGGCGTTTATGAGCAGGCAATGGACGACGTGTTCGTCACCCTAGCCGATAACATCAGAGCTAAATCGCTCAAATCTAATGAAGTCGAACATTTTTATAAGCGTTAAACGCGCTAGGGTTATTTGGTTGCTGTCAGTTTCCGTTCGCACGCGGGTGGCGTAGCAAGCAGAGCACGTGAAATCTGCCGTAAATCAGTAGCCTGAGATGTTATACCTCCTTAAAATTTTACGACACTCGACCTTGCTGTTTGTGGAAGCTGTACGTCAGATTGCGTGACATCAACAGGAGAAGACCACCGCTCTGCGGTCCTCCACAAGTCACCAAATCGTCAACTGCCTAGGCGGGCCCAGTGAGATAAACTGGGATATATAATCATACCTCAGCCCGCCTCTTAAAATGGCCCTGCTGTTCGTACCCTTAGTAACTGTGATATACTGATACACCTATGTAGCGATACTGTTAAGTCAACTCGCTATTTCGCTGGGTAATGGACAAACGGATAGACAGACCTATCGATTGACAGCCACTGTCATCAGCTCGCCGTACAACGCCCGGTCCTGTCTCTACCAAAAACTTTATTGCGCTTGCGTGCTTGGAAGAATTCATTGACGTTTTAGTATGTATCAATCAACACTTCCCAGTTTGCTGTGTGGAGTTTAATTGCAGGATACAGACGCTAGAAATCTGATACGAAATCACAGCAAGGGTGACTGTGGAACGAAGGATGAATGGTTACATCTCAACAGTAGCAAACACTGCACACTGCCAAACCCGAAAATATACTTTATGGATAGTTTTTAAAGGGGGGGGGGAGGGGTAGCAGTGTTGCCCATGGTTTAGGGATTGGCCACAAACATTGCCCAGATAAATAACATTTACTACGTGGCGGTGCTTGGATAAAGATTGTTTGATAAAAAAAAAAGTCCATTATAAATTTATTGGATTAAACTTTAAATGAAGTCGTTGAAAATAAAAACCGTCTCTTGCATGCTCAGCCACGTTAATAACTCAGACGTTATATATACATATATATATAGTGGCCATTCCTTTAGGGGGCGCAATCTCCAGTAAATATCAGATGACTTACAGTGTTATCTACATTTGGGTACACTTATTACATTCGACCACCCAGTTTCTGTAAAGGCCATTCCGACTTACAAGCTGACTCTGTTCAAAGACCTGGTCTTCACAGAAGTCAAATAATTAACCTGGAGTGAATGAAGGGTCGGAGCACACGGTAATCTTTCGAATGAGCACGATCTGTCCCAGACTATATAGCCTACTACTCTATGAACCGTCCGCGTTGTCCGAGAACTAATCAGATTTCTTCTTTTTTTTTTTTCACGTTATCCGCGAGCGGCCAATTTGAATGAGTCTTTTGAAGCTGGAGTTTGTGGGAGATTAGCGTTATCGTGGGTTAGTATTTGTCGCTACAATCACTGATGGATGTGGTGGCGGAGGTACCTGATCACGGCCGCATTCCCACTCTCAGCCTCCCGCCACAAGAGGTGTCGTCTGCCTGTGGGCGATCTGACAAAGCAGGTGGGCTGCCGACAAAAATCTCCACACGGTCGAAACTAAGAAGGATTCCCCCACCTTTTATCCATTTACTCTACATCATTCACTTCAGGTATATCAGCAAATTGGCCGTTGACATTGAGTCATTTATCATGCTACTCATTGCTGTATCAGAATCATCTCAGTACATTCAACACCGGCCTGAGTTTCTAACGCCAAGGCCCAGATATACGCTGACGGATGAATTTAACCCCACAGGTAGAACGTTAGTAAACAAACTAATTTAATTAGATAAGAACCAAAGGTGTTCGGATTTGTGGAATAGTATGAATATTGCAAAATCCGATATACGGAAACAGAAATGAGCGATGCTTAGGAGGCTAAGGATTTATAATGACACAACTTTGAGACGGAAAATGGCAGTACACGTTTCCCTGGATTTCCACAACAAGTAAATTGGGACATTTAAGCGCTTATTTGACTTCTGAAGGCATTTGTTGTTACATTCTTCTTCTTCGGTAAAACTTTTAGAAATCGTATTTAATTTATGCCTCTGCTCGCCAGAAAAGGGCGCTTCCTTTAAATAAGTTTATGTATTTCATTTATGTTTAACGTCATACACAAGAATTTTCCGCAAATACGCAGGGAACATTGGGGTTCCTTGGTGGAGAGAACAAAGTACAACTTAGCAGTTACCGGGACTCCCGTTGCCCAACCTCTAAAAGCTGGATTCGAAAACGCTGTCTAATTGGACAAAGGTTAATCATCTACCGGGAAAAGTTATTCGGCTGCTGGTCCGGCGTCACCCACCACTTCACCACTTCTCAGCATGAAGACTTAGATGCAACAGTTTGATTTAAAGTTGTCTCAGTCTGATTTCATTTCGATGTCAAGAAACTTTATTTCTCTCCACATCTCTAGTTGTAACTTTTCATGTTTTTACAAATGTGCAGACTTGTCGTTGCCTGTTTTTTTATTTCTCTCTCTCTCTCTCTCTTACGCGATCAGCATGTATTTATATCTTTTAAAACGACCTATTCGTGCAGAAAATTAATACTTTTGGCAAAAAATCTGTTTCCACTACATTCTGAAGAATTCAGTTTTTAAAGTAACTTTAAAGTCGGGGCGCCCTGCGGAGCCCTCTTAAGGGAAATTACCCGAATTCCAGCCCTCCAGTAACTTATCTTATTGACGATCACGTGCATGTTGCTACAAGACAGATATTATTACTGCACTGGTGCTCACCGGCCTGCACTTTTTACCCTTTCCTGCTGTAGGTGTTATTTTACGCTGTGGACTCCCTGTAGTGTCATAAGCGAATAACGGGATCTGTTAGAATAGCGTACCAAAGCTCTATGGGGAGGTGTACAAAACTCGAACCGTATTTAGTCTTGTCTCTGTCAAACGCGTGCCATACATGTTTACCGAGAAAAAAAGGGATCTCCCTGTGACTTGTAGTAGGTTTGTAACAGTGGAGTCATTTCTGCACGTGGCTTTCTGGTTGTATGTATCCCTTGCTGGCGGTCCGTCACACGTGGAACATCTTGATGATCCTGCATTCAGAGACTAATACCAGATCTCTTCTCGAATACCCGTCGCCATTCATGTCCATACCTGTACGTTATAGTATACGTCAGGGATGAGTAGCCAAAGCCTTCGCTGACAAGCCGGGCCTTGTTGTAATCCGACACCCCGTCCATTCTCCTCGACCATGTAGGTCGCTCAATCCAGACACGTTCCGATTTGTCTGAAAACTTTATTGCCATTATTAGCTTTCCTGGCGTATCCACACACAAGTACCTATTACATACATTCTTCAAGATTTGCCACAAATTATCCTTCCGTATAGTTTGTTCAATTAGGAATCAGTATTCTGTGCAAAACTTTCCCCATACATGTTTTACGTGCTCACGGAGAATGGTTGGCTTTTGCTGAAATTCCTGATAGGTTTCGCTCAATTTCACATTATAACAACTCTTGTTTACTATCTTAAATCTTTTTTCTCCTAAATTCTAAGAATATTTAAGCAAACCGTGTATGGAAATGATGTTCTGTCTGATTAAAGTGCTCATTCCTTCAAGTCACCAACCAGACAACTTGAAAAAGATTTGTTTCCAAATTCTGATTCGTCTCTAAAAGATTTCTCCATGTGGCTAATACCTAGACGTATGTATGTCATGACATTATTAGCCCGCATAATAAAGTTCATCAAAACACAGCGTTCGTTTTGGACAGATCTAATCTGGCAGCAGCAGGCACATATAAGCTGTCTCAGTATACGCTCCAATGAGGTGATTTGTTACATTGTCATAAGCAGTATTGGACATATACTTTGCTAATTGAGGCCCAACCGTAGGCATGTTTGCCAAATGTTCAGTAATAAGTTAAGGGTCTTCTACCTGTCTAACGGGTCTTGTGAGGTCATGGAACCTTGGACCTTGAAACAAGGACCACCTTGTTCTCAACAAGATAATTAGGTTTTCCAAATGCGTATTTACTATTCAGTTAGCAACAGTTCTGACACACTTCTATACGGATTTGATTTGCTACTCTTTGGCAGCGTTCCATTCCATATCTAACCCACAATTATGGACTTGAGCCCATAGCTATATGTGTATGTGAAAATTTGTTTCTTTGTCGCAAATTCTTTTCTTTATAATGAAGGCAAACCCTTTTCTTAACATAAAAAGTGAGATAAGAATATTAAAAATAATATACGTGTATCTCCAGAAAATATATAACCTGTAAGCCAAAATGGGGAGAAAAACTTGAACATCTCTGTGGCATTAATGATGGCATAGCCTGTTTACCAGTCCGGTTTTCTGATCAATATGACTGTGTAGTCTCTGTGGGAGTTTGAAAAAGTCAGGCAAAAACTTAAATGTTTTAGATAAAAATGACTTAGAACACCAGTATATTTTAAAAACATTTTAGACAAAATTTTTGTAAGATTTGAAAAATTGACTGAGTGTTTTTAAGAGCTTTCTGAAAAGAGAAAAGCAATATAAGCTAATAACAATGTAAATACGTAATTTCCTCTGAAGAAATATTTTAATGTTTTTAACTGGTTTTATTATTTGTACACCAAAAGTACATAGATACAGTTTTGGGCTCACGTCCAGAATTATAAGAAGATAGAGGGCTATTGCTCGCGTTCACAAGAGCACTGTCTTAAGGGCTGGTGTCGTACACTCCTATATCATGTACACCTGTACGTCACACAAAAGGCCATTAGTTGTTTGCCAGTTGCCTGTTGGTTTTTTTTTTGTCGTACACTGCTCTCACAAAACTGACTGCCGTCAGATGTATAAGTATTGAAATATTCTTGAGTATGACAAATTTACTTTGACACCTCTGAGGCTATATGTTGTTTGACAAGGACGTAGACCTAATTTATAAGTTGTAGATGAATGAAACCTTCCTGGTTTAATTTATCGCAGCACTTCAAAGCATATATTTTCAGTCTGTTCCAGAAAGGATGTTATTGTAATGTAGTCAATGATGCCTAAATTTGCGTGTCATGTTACAGTATTTTTATATGCTTATGAAATTTTTTTTTCAGATTTCCAGTCGGTCTTGGCATTTCGGCAGCAGCACAAACAGCCAGGGGCATTTGGACGGTCAGATATTTACGTTGTTTGTCGCATGAGACCAAAGACATTTGACATCCGGCCGTGCCAAACGGAAATCCTCAAATGTCAGTGGATGTCGGCAGAGACTTTACTGGAGTGCACGTCAACGCCGATAACCAAACGGCTCGCCAGCATCATGATGTATGGTTTTGAACAAGGGTTTGATAACGTAGATATAACTCAGGAAAAAATGAAGTCGATACATAAAGGCTTGACGTATTACTTATTCCATCGGCCTCTTCCGGACGAATGGCGACACTTGTGAAGTCTTAACTGTCTATATGAATAAACTAGTGCTTCACTCTGTTGGAATAATTTGATTGCATTAATTTCGGTTTAACACCAGTTACTATTGCTTCAAGGTAGGCAGATTCTGTTTCCGGGTAGGTGGTTACGGCCTCAAGGTAGGTGGTAATCATATATGTTTATACAGGTAACAACTCCAATTATATCACACGTATATATGCAGTATGTGCACTAGCACGAGTATGATGTGTATGTTACCATAAAGAAAACAATCGGGACTGCGACACATGTTTGACAGTTTGGCGTTAACGTTTTCGTATTGCATTGGTTACGCGTACAAATGTAGAGTATTGTTGCATTACTTACTGAGTGAATCCCTCAAACTTCTACAGGTATCTGTATGTAGACAGGGCTGGCAAACTGCATGGATTCACAAACATCAGTATTTGCAGACTATAAACTACACAAAAAACACATGAGTGATTTATTGCTGTATTTGTTATTGAATTTGTCACCTTGAAACTTTAAAAGAAAAGACAACACTAGACCGAATGTATATACGTATCGATAGAGAATCCTATTCATCATAACGTCAGTTTTTATTTTTGTGGTGTATGATAACCGAGATATCGCAGTTCAAAGTAAGCAAAAACGCTCACGTGGGGAAAATCTAACGGGCCGCCATGCTGTCAATTTTAACCAATCAAGGGCGAGCTATTTCCACCAATCGAGAATACATCTGTTTCCGCTGTGACGTCAGCAGTACTTGCTACATCATTTTTCCATATAGAAGTATTATGTTAAATCAGCTGTTTCCCTTGTGATCGCGAGGTCGCAACCAGGAGGCCACAATGCGTGACCTTCGATTGTAATAATAAAGGGACCATACTTTGCACACAAAAGAATGCCTCGCCCCTAACACTGAAGAGCGTAGGGTGCGGATGGCGCGACATCGTGTTTCCAGTTTCTCTAAAACGTAAACCTTGTAAGAAGTCCAGATTAAAAGGTGATTTATGCAATCGCCAAGCGTCATAAAAAATGCCTATACCCGTTTAGGTCTATATGGATCCTCCTTCTGAAATAATTTTGGTTATATTTTTTGTTGTCCTTTGTATTAAGGTAGCTCACTACAGTTATATATCTTACAAAGCACTTATTCATTATATCATTTGTCGTGAGAATAAATAATATCGAATGAAAAGTGGGAGTCACGGAATGCTTTTTTCGTGTAATGAGCATTTGAGATGCCTTCATATGGACGAAATTTGTCCTTCGCGTCACATCTAGTATTCAGAATTTTCTAAAACTTGATTGATCATAAAAATTCTCGCCGGATGAAAACTATCAAATAAAAATAGTTGGGGGACACTGAACTTTCTAATGTAACGTGAGTGCAAAGTGGCCTAATCTCAGTGTGATGTGAGACTAATGACGCCGTCTATTATTTAGAGGGAAGGATGTCATTTTCTGGTAAATTGGGCTACAGGTCCTCAGATTTCCCCAGTTACATTTGATATCTTACCTCATTTGGTATGAAATTCCCTGTCTTTGCATGTCGTACACATTCCCACAGCGTCATTAGGGTAAATTGCAAATGCGCCAAAATTAAGGGGCACAGAAGGTACAGATTTAAATTGCATGCGATGAGCTGTGCATTTTCCATAATTGTGATTACTTAATTCTGTCTGAAAATGGAATGTGTATTTATTCCTGCACACAATACTCTATAGAAGTTAGGGACGTTGGATTAGAGCCATGTGCAAGAAATTCATGATATATATATATATTCTGTAACATATGTTTACATTTATTACATCGACGGAAAAATGTATAGCAATCTATACATAGCAATATAATGAAGCTTTTTCAATCAATTGGTGTGTTTGTGTTTGTGTTAGTCTGGGTATTTTAGTTGGCATTCTGATAGTATAATCCCTGATTATGGAGGAGCTATTGAAGCGTGTGTGTTTATAAAGGATTATTGACAGGCGAACGTCAACGAAACATATGGGAAAAGGACAGTATTATGTTTTTCTGGAATCTGGACGCCGTGAAGTGGATTTCACGCCGATGGGTTGGTTTGCCTTTTGTCTGGTTAGTATCCAAACTAGAGCGCGACAATATTAGCCATTAGCATTTGTGGAGAGATGTGGGGAGGGCCACAATGAAGGCAATCTGGAGGTGGCAAAGCAGTCATTGGTGAAGGGCTTTGTAAACCTATAGCTGTTACATCATGGGAATGTCTTTGAAAGTGAACGGCGCGATAGGGCACATTGGTATCAAAACGTAATCTGTCTTGTGTGCGTTCGCCCTTCCCTGAGGTACTTAACAAGCACAAGGCTAAAGAGTGGCATTGTCAACCTGACTTAGTGGCTTTATATTTTATCCATTGTGAAGGTAATATGGACGCACTAATGGATATGTGTGAGTTTGACTTTGCACTAGGCATTCAGGTGTGGACAGTGTGTATGTTAAGTCAAGGTTGTGTACACAAGAGACTGTAAATCCATCCTGACTGACGGGCGAACGGACTGGTCGGGCTTTTCTCTTAAGTGTGGAGACAAGGCTTTAAATTCAGTCGGCTTAGCGCCGAAGGGGCGGGGGAAAGATGGGTGGCTGTTGTTACTAGTTGTATGAAAGGAATGCATGTCCCCAATTGTATTCTAGAGTTAGCCCATTAACAGGTTTCCGCTCTCTGATTTGTCGGAGCCATCGCTGTTTTAATCGCCTAGTCATTGTAATACCTGTAGACTTTTGTCGCCTGGATGAGATCTAATGTACTACACAAACGGTGTCGAACATTAATTATAAACACTCTGAGCTGAGATTTGGCGCCAGGTGTAACAAACAGGTGCACTAATTAACCCCAACAGGTATACAGGTAAGTGCGGTTGAGAAATACACACAAAAATGCAGTCGTCAAGGAGTGATTAAAAATAAAACTGCTAAATTATTATAACTATACTGAGTGCGGTCCTTTTCGAGCCAGTTAAGAGAGCCCAGCTCCCGTGAAAACCATTGCTATCACATTTCCCTTTAACCAATGTTTCAATCACGAGCTATGAAGCTACAAATGTTATTCACCCCCCTCCCCTTCCCCAGCCTAAAAAGAAACACAAGGTAAAGAATGAGGCACATATTCCTATCGAGAGTCCCTTCACCTTCAGGGATTGTAAAGAGCCAAGCCAATTCAAAATCTTTTACTTTTATAATTGTTAGGTTTTAATTTTGTCATTTTATTCTTTATATATATACATATATTTTAACATTCCTCCATAGCGGGGATCAAAATCCACACGTTGACACCTCATTGACTCAATAAGTTGTGTTCTTGCTTCCTGGCTTGAGGCTCGATATTTTTGTACACGACTGTATTGGCTCACTTGGAGTCGGTGATCCCCGCCAGGAGCAGGTGTCTTGCCTGGTGTCATCTATGAAGTATCGATGGCTATCATCCTAGAAGGCTTCCTGTCAAGGATGCATCGCTTGCGAGATAGAGGAAAATAGCCAAAGCGAATTAACATGGAAATACTATATAGAAACGATATTTAAATTCTGCCATAAGTAAGCCAGGGAGTAACCAGTAATATGCACAATTCATGGCAATCATCTAGGAGAACGCGCCTGCTGTTAGCACCTTACTTCGGTACGTTTTGCACAGTTTCAGTGGGAGAACGTTTGTGAGCGCCAGCCTCGCTCACTAATTCTCATGCTGGCTTCGCCAGATCGCCAGACACTGACAGACGAATGATAGAACGACTGACAATCTTTCAACAGATGACTACACGCTCTTGTCGTTTTTAAGGAAGAGCTACACTAATGTTTGTTAACGGTAGTCGTGTTCCAAACAGTTTGTTTTATCGCGTTGGTGTGGAATGTCAAGATATCGCCAGTAAGCGGCAAATTGTACAGCGCTAAAGTCCTTAAGCAACTACATACCATTGCATCATAGACGGCGTCCGTACAGTCGGTAATGAAAACAGTGTGGCTACTGTTGACTGATACAGCCTAGCCAAGCACAAGGCTCATGAATAACTTCTGCTGTAGAACCCGTTATGTGTTATCTGAATGGTAAAACTCTGACAAAAGAATAATAACTTACGTTGCAACAGCGATAAAGCAGAAAGAGTTATTCACTGACCTGGTTTCAGTCTGGGAGGTCGTGTCTTCAACCCGTACAGACGTTTTTTCTCTTGGTTGGTCGGCCATGCTACGGAATATGGGGATGAATTTTCCGTTCAAGGACTAACAATCCATTACAATCACTAGTTCAACATCGACTCCATGTGATATATTTGTGCCTTCGTTCTGACTGCTGGGATAATGGAACTTTGTTATGCACGCGTATAACAGAGTGGGCTAAACTGATGGCTTTTATATGCCACGAGGCATACTTTGTCTCGAAAGTTCTGTCCTTGCACATTTGTTTGATAACCAGTGTTGACATTTGCTTGCAAACCGGTCTTTCTGTTATCGAAATGGAAGTCCAGTCTTGATTAACATGTGGTAAATGAAAGTCGAAGAAGAAAATTTAATTTGTCAAGTTAGTATGACAGAAAATTTAGGGCAATATCCTCAATAACAATGAACTGCCAAAATTTAAGAAAGCTCACCGAGGAAGAGTTTGGTATCGTGCTAAAAATTTTATGTGGGACGTAAAAACTCTGTGTCACATAAAATCATACATGGTTAAGTCTGAACTCAAAATAGTTACTGACATCTAAAATTATATGACTTCATGAAATTCACCAGAAATTAAGAGAAAAGAGAACTAGTTCGACTGGTTGTACCATGCGCTCTTGGGTGTTGGCAGAGGGGTGATGTACAGCTTTCAAAAGATATCCTTATATATTCGCCTTGCTCTTCCATCTCCACTGCTACAAGTCAGCTACCAGACAGTGCTTGTAACTTTCGCACACTTCAAAATCCGTGACCTATAATGAGGGGATAATTATGTCCTCTCATTGGCTAATGGACCACAGATCTACAAATAATTATAGGTTTCCAGTATGGCTTCCTTACCCAGACAGAGGTATGGCTGTCGCTTATTATTCTGCATTTAGAGCCGTGAAAAAAGAACATCAAAACTTGCAGCTATAGAGACTAATAAAGGAGGCGTGGGCTATCATTTCCAGTATTCTAAGTGATCCGCGAGCTTTCTTTTCTTTTAATGTTAAGGAAAAGGCAATATAAAAGTCTGCATGGTTTTTATCAGGGTGTTGTAAGCAAGAACTGTAATAGTATATTCAAGAGTGAAAATTATGACGACATTTTGAATAGTGGCCTTTATATTACTGACCGGTCCTGACTGGTCCAACTGTTAGGCTACCTCCGATCACAAAACAAGGACTTAACCAAAGATGCCTCAGGTTCTTTACTTTGATCGTGATGTTACGTCTTTGGTTATGGCATTGTGTCAGTGGGCTGTATTGGGAGTTGTCCCATTACTTCGAGAATTGTTGCTTTATGTCTGATGTGACATTATAGCGCGAGCTGTGACATTATGTCGCGGAGTGTGGGGAGGTGTGGCATTATGTCGGGGGCTGTGGCATTATGTCGGGGGCTGTGGCATTATGTCGCGGAGTATGGCATTATGTCGGGGGCCCTGGCATTATGTCGGGGACTGTGGCATTATGTCGCGGAGTGTGGCATTATGTCGGGGGCTGTGGCATTATGTTGGGGGCTGTGGCATTATGACAGTAATTAGGACATTATGTTTGTAGTGTCTTATACATTGTACACGTTGTAAATGTACCGGTGAGTAACTTACGAATGAGGGTCTCCGCCATGCTTGGCAACAGTGATGGATGTACACGTAGACTTGTACTGATAACTAGAATACATCTTGCCTCATCTGTACCCTCTGTGTGTTTGTCCTTTTCTGAAATACTACAACTGGCGACGAGGATGAACTTTGCCCACCTCTAGCACATTATTGGGATCATGACGACCGCAGATTTTTCAGCGCCGGTGACTTTTCTGCCTACACCAGGAAGACCATGCAAGCCGTGGGTCCAATGGAGGCGGCTGTTCGAAAACTACATGCTGGCTGCGGGTATACAAGACGAATCAGAGGAACGCAAACCATATATACTGTTACACTGCATAGGAGCCGAGGGACAGCGGGTATTTTACACCCTCCCGGAGGTTAACCCCGACGAGAACGACATCTACATTCGAGCCCTGGCATCTTTACAAAATAGGTTTCAACCTGTTGTCAACGTTGCTGCTGAGCGCCATCGTTTCCGTCTGAGAGGTCAACACTCCGGTGAGTCCGTCGATACACATATTTCGGCATTGCGTGAGCTGGATGTCACACGTGAATTTGGTAATATGGGAGATGAGATGATACGCGATCAACTGGTGGAGTAAACTACTTGCGCTCGTACATGTACCAGGGAACGTCTTCTCATGGAGCCTGGCCTTACACTTAATCGCGCCATAGAGCTCGCCCGGCCTGTTGAAACTGCTATCAAAGAGGCACAGACCTTCGGAGCGTATTCAAGATCGCCAAATTCTGTTAAAAATGTCGAAGTCCAACCCCGTCCAGCTGGAAAGAAACAAAGGAAACGTGGACAATCAGGACAGAAGAAAAAACAACGCAAGAGATGTGGATCTTTTAGCCAACTTGCCAATGGCCCAGCCAAAGGTAATACGTGCTATTTGTCAGAAAATCGGACGTTACCCTGCAGTCTGTCGAAGTAAAACAGCACACGTTGTACACGAAGTTTACTGTGACAACAGCCAGTGCGATGTGGTAGGCGTGCAGAAAGCAGCACCAGTCAAAAGACAAAAAAAAAATTATGTGTGACATACAAGTAAATAATGTCAGCATGACTGTGGTAGTTGAGTCTGCTTCTGATGGTTCATTGATGAATGAAAAACTCTACTCAAAGTACTTTCTGCATAATGCTTTTAAACCGTGCAAAGAAATATTCAGATCCTAGATAACAGATAACATTGAAATTGTGGGTGTTTTGAATGTAATGTTCAGTACAAAGGAGAATGGGCTACTGCTGTCTGGTATGTTGTTAAACAAGGTTCTACACTCCTGGGTAAAGATTTAATTCAAGCATTAGGCATTAACATGCAGAGTAAAATGTTGTCATGTTTTGCTGCTCACGCCACGCCCACACAAACCACGCCTACTCATTCAGCTGATCAAAGCACAGAAAGTAGGTCATGTGATGTAACACATACCCCCACACTGTCATTACCAAAATGCTCTCTGCCACAGACTGTATAATACCGTCTGAATTTCCACAAGTATTTACAGATGGTCTAGGTCTGATTTCAGGGTACAAACACAAAATACGTTTGAAACCAAACGCGACTCCTGTACATCAAAAGCTGCGACCACTTCCATTCGCCGTTAGAGCTGAGGTAGCGAAAGAGTTAAAACGTCTTGAACAGGAGGATGTTATTGAGCGTGTAGAGGCTTCAGAATGGGTCTCGCCGAGAGCCGTGGCGTGGAAGAAAAATGATGCAATACGAGTGTGTGCCGACTTGCGGAAATTAAATGAGTCGATAGTGGTTGAAAAATACCCTGTACCGAATATCGATGAGTTACTCAGTGGGTTACATGAGGCAAAAGTTTTCTCAAAGCTTGATGTCAGAGCAGCTTATCCCCACCTTGAGTTAGTTGAAGAAAGTCGTGATCTGACCATCTTCATTACACAAGAGGGATTCTTCAGATACAAGCGTGTCTGTTTAGGACTGGCATCTACGTCAGTGTGCTTTCAGAGGCTTAGTAATTCTGTCTTGGGTAATTCACCTGAAGTCTTCTGTTACTTTGATGACATTTTTGTGTCTACTAAAGCTTAAGGTAATCATGATGTAAATTGACGCAAATCACTCAAGCGATTGTCTGATGCGGGTATCAAATTGAACATGAAATGTGAATTTAGTGTCTCCAGTATGCAGGTGCTAGGTCATGTAGTGGATAGTGAAGGTATCTGACCAAGTCTTGAACTGATCCAAGAGATCGCGAACGCGACATGCCCGGCGAATTCAGACCAAATTCGTTCATTCTTAGTTCTGGCGTCGTTTTACCCAAAGTTTGTTCCCCAGTTTGCTACATTGGTGCAACCGATTAGAGAAACACAAACTATAGTATCATTTAATTGGACAGCCAATGCTAACCAAGCTTTTCTCGGTGTCAAGGAAGCAATCATAAATAGTTCTGCCCTCTCCGTGTTTTATCCGAATAGTGAAAGGATCGTGTCAAGTGACGCGTCCTGTTACGGTATCGATGCGATCATGACTCAAATAAATGATCATGGTGATGAAGTTACGGTAGTGTGCGTTTCACGTAAATTGAACGATGCTGAAAAACGTTACTCAGTAGGAGCTTGAGTTTGGGGTGTAGAAAGGTGGCATATCTTCTTGTGGGACAGAAAGTTCACTTTGAGAACTGACCACCAAGCCCTGATTACACTCTTGTCGACGTCAGGCTCAGGTCACAGACCTGTGCGGATAGCTAGATGGAACGCCAGGCTGGTGTATTACGATTACACAGTGCAATACAAACCTGGTGCTCGAAACAAAGTAGCCGATGCTCTGTCTCGTTTACCTGCCGAAATGAATGATTGTTACAGTACCAACGTTGATAGAGAAGTCGATCGTGTCCGTGAAATACTTTTACAAGATACCAGTATCGCGAAAGCTGAATTGATTGAAGCTACAGCTGTAGATAAACCTTGTGGTCTTGTTAAAGGCTGTATCGAACATGGATGGCCGAGCAAAACAAAATTCGTTGAAAACGATGCAAATCCATACATTTCTGTACGCAATGAGTTGTCCGTGATAGATAACGTGGTATACCGAAACGAGCGCGTTGGTACCTAAATCTCTAACCGCCAGAGTTATTGAACTAGGTCACTCCGAACACCAAAGAGTTGTGCGCACAAAACAGCGTTTACGTCAGTTGTTTTGGTGGCCTAAGATGGACATACAAGTCCGTGATGCTGTCAGAAATCGTTCTGTTTGTCAGATGAATGACAAAACTAGTATTTGTCACAACGGTCCGATGCAACCTGTGCCATTACCGACTAGCCCTTGGTTAAAACTAGGCATAGACATTGTAGGACCATACCATTCTCACGAGAATAGGTTTGCCATTACATTAATAGATTATTACAGTAAATGGCCAGAAGTTTGCTTTACACAAAGTACAACAACAGAATCAGTAACTGACTTTCTAACGCCTCTATTTTCTCGCGAGGGATTCCCAGAGGAAATTGTTACCTACCACGGTATGAATTTGAAATGTTTCTTAAAGATAGACACATCAAACACACTCATTCTGCCATTTATCATCCCGAAGGAAATGGAAAAATTGAACGCTTTAATAAAGTTCTCAGTGAAGCTGTTCAAACTGCTAAGATTCTAGGACGACCAGTCCAAAAGTCAGTCAGATATTTATTAGCTGTGTATAGATGCGCACCCCATCTCACAAGTGGAGTTGAACCTTCTGTTTTACTCCATGATGGTCACATTAAAAAGTTAGACATTGTCCATGCTACTAAGCCTTCTGTTTTTAACGAAGAGAGGATGGTGCGCAAACGCGTGGAAAACAGGCACTACATACACCAACAAACGCAAATGTGCAAAATCACAATCCTTCAAACCAGGAGATCCAGTTAGAATAAAAAGAACTGGACATGTTTCACAGGGTGAAAGTACATTTTCCAGTCCCATACAGATAACTAGGAAAGTTGGACCAAACACTCATATAACTGCTGATGGAAAAATTTATCATGTTCAGAGATTAGCTCAGTTTTCAGGTTCTTCCATTACTTCTCCAATCAAAATGTTAATCATCTTGATTTTTGTGAATCTGATGTAGCAGAACAGGCAGTAACTAACTTTAATAGGCCAAGACGGACCAGAAATCAGCCTGTCTGCATGCGAGATTATATCAGATATTGAGAATATTTTCTTTTTCAGTTGTTCAGCATTGTAACAAGGTAATTTATATGCCTTTGATTGTTTTTAACAAGTAGCGTTTTGAAAAAAAGGCAACATCGTTCGAGTTCTGTTGATTATGACATCACTATGTGCTCTCTCTTAATTCAGAGTTAAGGACAATTACAATTATTGTCTCTTGTTTTATAACTCTTTCGTAGAGAGGGGAAAATGTAGTGTCGCATACAATGTACACATTGTAAATTTACCAGTGAGTAAGATACGAGTGAGGGTCTTCGCCATGCTTAGCACCAGTGATGAATGTACACGTAGACTTGTACTGATAACAGAATACATGTTGCCTCATCTGCACCCTCTATGTGTTTGTCCTTTTTTGAAATACTACAGAGTTATGGCATTATGTCGGGAGCTGTAGCATTGTGTTAGGAACTGTGGCATTATATCTGTGATTATGGCATTATGTGACATTATGTATGGAACTGCGGCATTATGTCGGCAGTTGTGGTATTATGTCGGGGTTTCTGGCATTAAAAGTTGTCTGGTACCAGACACAGCTGGCTTAGCTTTTCATGGTTTGCTCCGGACTATGTCTGGTTTTCTCCACCCATAAACCTGACCTCCCGCCATCACAATAGTGAAATATCCCTTACTTCATCGAAAAACACTGAAGAAGTAGACAATTAAAAGACTAATATGTTCAATATCAGGCGTGGTGTAGGAAGCTGCTTAGACACATGGCCACTGGGGCCCCGGTGTAAGTCCCCCTGCGAATTAACATAAGAACTCAAACTGTATAAAATGATATACCATATATAGATTTGCCTACAAGGTAAGAACAGAGAACACATAAGAAGCAACCTTATAGTCAAAATATTTTTATTCTGTAACGCTGCAGAAAAATACACAAGTCTTCAAAATTATATGTGCACATGACGATAATCTTAATTTTTGGGCCTGCTATTGCTTACGGTACCAAAAATGTTTTACCGGTACAACTATAACACTATATTCTCAAACGTATTCTCATCTGTGCAAAGCCATATACAGTGCATTACATGCATGCTTTTAATTGTATTTAGCCAGTTTGTCTAGCTAGGGACCGATTTCACAAAGCCATTTCTGACTTAAGTTAAAATCCGAAATGTGATATTAGAGCTTTAGAATTTTACTTTTACCTGCCTCACAAATGTCATTTCAAGACAAATGTGCCAAACTTTTAACTACCAGTACTAAAAACTAAGCACTGTGTTGAGATTTGCAATTTTGACTTAAGTCAAAATGGCTTTGTGGAATCGGTCCCATGGTCTTTTTCTGTAGATAAAGTTGGTTATATACCTCAATAAATATACAGGGTCAAATATGGCAATAATATTTGCAACTACAGTACAGTACCATATAGCATACATGTTTCACCACAATAATGAAGTTAATCTTAGCCCACACTGTATTTAAAAACATTTGTATCTACAGCCAAAGTGATGAAAAATGGGTGGCCAGCACTTTAAGGGACTTCTGTTGCATTTTAAGTTTTATATACATCTTCCAAACGGGATTTGAAAAATCTTAGCCTTTGCAAAGTTCACGTATATGGGAACTGTGTGCAGTTTGTTTTAAACACATCCCGTGTTGACTGTAATAACAAAAATATTTAATAAATGCCCTACTTCAACATAAAAATGCGTTTTCTGGTAATAGACTTGTGGTCCACTATACGCGATAACATTTCAGTTTATTTAAAAGCTCTTGACTACATATGACATTAAATGGATTCGTGAGCTTGCGAATTACATTATACAGAATTCGGGAAGACTTTTCATTGCATATTCACTCCAGATTCAGTGACAATTTTGGTTTCACTCAGGGGTTTTGTATATCTTCAGGTGGGGTGCTTTGCGCTTCAGCCATGTTGTGCTTGTTGCTTATATCTTTGGAGAGACATTTGAAGCCATGTTACACTCTTGTAATGTTTCTTAAAGACTACACACGTATTATATAACCGATAACTTCATGTGCCAGTGTTGACCCCCGTAAAGTGGTAACGTAGCTAGAATACTGTAGGTGATGTTAACATGTACGTCAACTGACTTTCATACACAGAGATACTTCCAGATGTAACCTTATATGTATGGTAGATGTAAACGATCTAACCAGGTTTGTCCTTATTTTGTTTTGTGCCTATTTCAAAATATGCGGTGTCCAAAGTGTCCAAGTACAAACAAGCTTCTCAGCTTCCTTCTTTATTCGTAAATATGGACGCAGCGGTCAGTCCAGAAAATAAGAAGGGTGTAGTGGTGACGTCCATGGTGATAGCTGTTAAAATAACTCTGTGAGGGGAAGAATCCAAACGGGGGAGCTAAGCTGGTCCCACTTCGCGAATAAGTTCATCGATGACGTCATTTCCGAACATTTCCGATCACTTACAGGGAAAAATGCATGGAATAGAGGGGTTATTAAGAGATATGAAATATGCCTCTGGGATATTTTTTGTTTGCATAACCTGTTCCACTTCCATGTAAACCATAATCTTTGTGTTAAAGTCCATTTCATTTATCCTCTAGGCAAAAATTAGATATAACATACATGCAGGATGCATTGGTAGTGAAGACAACAGCAGCGTGCACAGGAACCCAGCAAACTGACGGGAGTGTTTGATGAGGTCGTCCTATACATTAGACAAAACAGCCACAAGGTTGGTAGGAAGTCAGACTAAGTGTTTGCCCTTTTCATTCACCAAAAAACCTTCCTAGTTATCACTGAACTTTGACCTGACCTTGACCTGAAGCCAACCACAGAACGTGGCAATAACGTAGCCTCGTAGATGGTGCGTGGGTATATAGGCAGCGTGCAGGTGCAGCGTGAATTAGTGGTGTCACATTAACATATGTGAGCAGTGCACCGCACACCTAGACTACATGTCAAATCTGACAGTTCCTGATGCGTGTCAGAGTAACGGTTGTAGTGAAACACGCAGGCCAAGCGAACACCGTATTACATAACGACAGAGCAATGATTTACAAAATATGACAGTGTGTATGGTAGAATTTATAAAGTGTGCCTCAACCACCGGATAAAACCGGTGCTGTCCACGTGAAGTAGTCTGTCTGTAGCGTCAGGATCCAATGGTCCATGCGATATATAGAATGAAAATTAACCGTTCGCCAGTCAAAACTGGCAATCGCGCTGTCCGTTTGAATAGTGTGCTTATTTAGTCTCTTTTAACGGATAGGTTTGTGGGATAACCATGTAGCTCAAGTCTCACACGCCGTCTGTGGTTGCCCGGGGCAAAAAGTGGCACGATTTCTTCTCGACTCCTGTCCTTTTGCCGTTCCTCGCTTTGCCGCGCCTGTTGATGGCAATGTACCAGTTTTTGCTCGCGTATTTGTGCGACAGGTACACGCTGTACATGGTAGGCAGGATCCTCTCCTCGAACAGGCATTCCTCCCCCAGAGTTGCCTGAAATATTCGATATAATGTAAACACTTTCATATAAACACACACATATATATATAAATTTGCTTAGGCCAGCGAAAATCCCTGTAAACAAATATGGATGTTCAAAAAACTCTAACTAGGCCACAAATGCAGACAGATATAATAAAATATACATAGCCATCCATCAAATAAAATGCTCTATAAATATAACATATACACGGCATGCATTCTGTCATAGCATAAATATCAGGCGTATAGGGACAACTTTTTGCCGCGGATGCAGATTTGGCTGCGGATTTCACCACGTGGCGCATGAAGCGTCAGATTCTCGGAGGCGGATACAGAACCATTACTCGGGTCAACAGTGAAGGGTAATTTTGCCGAACTACACAAACTATAGGACCGACTGTGTTGAGAAGGGTATGGACGGGTGCCAGATCCCGGGGATGCCTCGTCCGTACCTGTGATTTATGGAGTAGCAGTTCAACCCACATCTGGTCGAGCAATAAACTCGAGGAAAGGTCGAACGCATGCATCGTTAGTTTCCATTTGTGTACATCTTAGTCAAGCAGCCTGCCAAGGCCGATTGCGTATAGGCGCTCACTAGTTTAAACACTTCGACAATTAATCATGATGAAGGAGTCATTAGACGATGCCCACTGATTATAAAATCAGAAGCCCGAGCAATATAGTGACGCTTCTAATAAGTAAGCAGACATTGGCGGTGTAAAATTACCAACCTCACCCCGCCAACCGCTCAGTCTTGGCTGATGATACCACTGGGCATTCCTAATGATCTAGGGCTCATTATAAACAGATGTGACTTGTGTTATCTTAGGTATTATTGAGTATACCACGCCGATGGAGTCACTGATGGACGGCTAGATTACCCTTCATTCTCTGTTTATAGAATCTCTCTTCTGCCTTATAACTCTAAGTAGATGAAAAGCAGTGGTCTAAAACCGTTCATGTACCATTGGCAATACAGCTGATCACCTTGTGGCGTTGCGTTGTAACGGTATTTCATAAGAAATCAAAACTATCCAAGAGGTGAGCGTAGTAAAAAAAATGGCATACATTGGATAAAGTCAATATTCACTCGCATCTTGTCGTTTCCTAGCAGATCAACTTGTCGTTTATAAAAATATAAGCCTATACAATTCACATCAACTACGGTATACGTTTTCGTACTGCTTCACATAATCGACCAGCCTTTTATCTCCCGCTCTTGCTTATTGAGGGGTGTTGGTGAAGAAAACTGATCAACGACATTCATGCGCATGCGCAGCATAACGTTCGTTAAAGACCACTAATCGTCCGCCCAATATGACGTGCATATCTGTCACAAGAAGGAAGGTTCGTCGGTAAGCAAAAAAGGGTCGATGGTGCACACGGGGAACTCCGGTTTACTCCACCCATGAAAATGAACGCTATCGTATAAGTGAACAATTCTTGAAATTGACGTTAAACAACAATCAAATCAATGGATAAAACAATCGGTACATTTAGGTTAGCAATTGTTCCAATGGATTATTCCTGAGAGACGGCGGTAAGCATACTCTACAATAGTTCTGGTTTCTTCATCATAAACATGTACATTCATCAATATAGGGTAATTACCCTCCTCAGGATTTGTCGCCGTGGAATGTAATAAAAGGTTAAAATGAATTAATACTTACACGTTCTTGGCAATATATAATAACATATTTTTAAGTTGCGTCCTTATTTTGGGTTTGAAAATCCGTTTCTGGCACGATATCTTTATTCGCCATCGTGAGAATTGCAAACTGCCTTGACAGCCTTGTAGCATATATGGCGTCTCACATATACTACCAAGGTTTAACTAGTGAACTCAAATTTGCTATCTTACCATCCCTTCCAGTCGCCCTTTGTGATTGAAGCCTAAGTAGAGGTTAGATTCCTCTCCCTTAATGGACACAATTCCAGAAGATGCACTTTCCAGGACCAAGTTCGCTGGAAGAAGGAAAGACAAAGCCATGGATATTAGACACGTCAGATATTTTAACTGATCCGAGTTTTATATTATAGGTGGATTTTCCAAGACAAATTATAAGTGTTCTCAATGCAGTGAGTATATAGCACAGCTCTGCTGTAATGTATATAGCAATATATAGCACCACAGATATTTTTGTTCTTTTGATTTCTTCCAGATTTATGAAACGGAGCAGCGACCCTCCACATTATCCGCACGAGCCGGCGTCGTCATCTACGGACGTCACAGGGTCACGTGACCATATTAAAGCCATCAGTCGTTAGGGTCCATACACTTTACATATGGCTTACTGCTGCCGGGCGAGCCCACAAAACTCACATACACACGAACTCACCACCTCTCAGTTTGAATTATTTATACAGTCAGTATCAGCCAGATTCAGATAGCCGCTTCTGCTTGTTTGGGATGCCGAGATATGGCCGAAGTTACTGTCATTGGACGAGCGCGGGATGGTACGTCAGAACAGTTTACAAAGAATTTCTTGTTTAGCCTGGCGGAGACCGTTTCACAGGCACAAATCTTAAGGAGTGACGGACGCTGCCATTATATCATTTGTTTATGGGATTCATTTTGGATTATTGGGTTACAAGCTTTCACAAAAGTACATGTGTAATGGTTTCTTTGATATACAGTCACTGACAGCTTCAAGATCCTACACTACCTACAGAACAGAGACATAGACTGGCATTGACTTATTAAGAATCAAGATTTTCATACCAGTTAACAGCTAAACCCTACGGAACGCCATGACAGTCTAAAGAGAACTGTTTCAAATAGAGAAACTGAAATGGGTGATCAATAAAATTGTTCGTACAAATGTCTTTTATAAGCCATGCTCACTTACAACTTACAAGTGATAAGGTTTGTCAGGTACATGTCGAAGGTCTGTGATTTACTCCGCTCAATCCGGTTTCCTCCACTGAGCACATACTTAAACCTGACCGCCATCATAGTAGAAATAAATTCTTCAAGATGACGTTAAACACCAAACAAATAAATAACGTAGGGAGGAAACGACGGCAAACGTGCTTGTCACCTCAATGATAAAGGGCCCTTGAAGATCGACGCTTTTCTAGCACTGAACCTTGAGAGTTTTCAAGTCGAGCTGAATGTCAATGTATAGCTGCCGACTGTTGTAATTGACGCGGATTCGCCATCTGGAGAATTGCAAGAGGGCGGGTGCAGTCTGAAGCGAACGAGAACGCGCCGTGACTGTAACCAAATTCCATTGCAGCAAGTGGTGTAGCGGAAGTAGTTGAGGTAGGGAAAATCGGTGTGGGAAAGCGGAGTGCCTCGGGGTGGGCAGATTACCGAGATTTGGGTGATAACCAGGTTATGTAAGTCTATCCATAAGGCCCCAGACTTCTTATCCTGTCATTCCAATGCCTACTGTTTCCTCATACAACGCCGGTAAATACAAGTAATTTACCAGAAGTCTTCCGTCATAGAAGATCCACGTTAAGGGCTATGTGTTTCCACAAGGGACCAGAGACGTTTATTCCCGCATTGTGATTGCAGGCTAAACAGAAAATGGTGATTATAACGGACCAGAAACAGGTTTCTGGCTTTCTCAGCAAATTGGGCCCTCTGCATTCCTGGAAAGGTTTTGTGGCTTGTGCTGACCTTGGTGTTAATTAATGGACTTTGGTCATAATTAGCTAGTAGTTTCTTCAACGTGTTGTACAAGCAGTTCCCCATAACTCAACACTAAAGTCGTGTTTAGCATGTATAGCTTCGGAAGCGTCCAACGCTCTGGATGTTTGCGAGACGCGAACTATTTGGCCGTAGATCCATCACACCAGCAGGGCTATATGTAAACTACCGAGATGTTTGAAACATAGCATACCCAACTGTGTGTGGCTCTAGGACGTAAACTAGCAAGGAGTATAATTCTGCCTCGGCTGTATCTTTAGCATAAAGAAGTGGTCAGGGAGTCTTTTTTCGGATGCATTTTTGTGAGTATAGCGCCGGTTACGTTCAGAGCCAAGTGAATGGTGGGAAATTCAGCGGAATGTTCAGATGCAATTTACAGTAATTTCTGGAGAATGTGTATTTAAAACTATCCCAGTTGTGCCCTATAAAAAATAAATTGTACTAAACAGACCTCAAACTGCGACCGAGTTACGTTTTGGTAGCAAGGTCGAACTCGTAAATTCTCGAGCGCATTAAATCATAGGATACATATCTCAATTGCTTAGTCAAAACCAGACGCACGCTCATTTGTACGAATGTACAGGTCTGTACATAACACATAGATGTTACAATCTCCAAGGATGAAAGAAGAAAAAAACCCCACAAGGATGGAGGAAGCGAGGAAAGTAACATGCTTGACGTCAGCTCTCTGACGTAAGATGAAGAAAGTAACGAGTGATAATCAGTCTGTGACTATATTTAGATTTGCCCAACGTACCATTTTTGTCCGACTCTTTGAAAGTACCGTACACCTTTCCTGTTGGTGCGATGCAGAGGTTAAACCCGGTGCGGCTGCACAGCCTCTTCCTCGGTCCCCAGAAAGTCGGCTTGTTTCCCGAGGGACTGGGCCCGGTAAATCCAGGAGGGAGGGGAACTATGGTAGTATCGGGCGCGTCACACATGGCGACCTGGCCACACAGGGTGGAACACCTGTA
Organism: Acanthopleura granulata; assembly: GCA_016165875.1. Taxonomy (NCBI): domain Eukaryota; kingdom Metazoa; phylum Mollusca; class Polyplacophora; order Chitonida; family Chitonidae; genus Acanthopleura; species Acanthopleura granulata. Next base: position 8,478,076 of record JABBOT010000008.1, read on the forward strand.
CGGATGAACACTTTCTCCGTCACGACCGGGATGCTTAGAGTTGTACTAGAACAGGGCGTCTCTCCTTCTTTCCCGACCTCAAATGAACTACTCTTTAAACGCTGAAGTAGCTCGATGTCAGACAAGGCGTACGTATGAAGTCTTATATAATCTGTTTCCTGTCCGGATTATTCATGTCTTGTGCATCTCTAGGAACTGTAATGGAAAACTCTCTTCCGCCATTACTCACAGCCTGTTAACACGGGACGATCATGCAAGGAACGAACATGCATCAGTATAGTCGGTGGCTGTGGCTGTGCCGAGAATACACGACTCAACTCCGCCTGAATTTACCCGAAAATCTGCATTCTGAGTCAGTATAACACTTGAAGGAATTTATCTTCTGTTTACCACATGATGTTAGCCAGAAGCTATGTTAACGGGGAGTTTCCCCGGCATTCGATCGTGGACGGAGGCACACATGCCCACACCCAGGGGGAGCGAGGGGGAGGGGGTGGTGGAGGACGGGTCAGGCTAAAGGCATGTACAGGGCTACCCTCCACATCTGGTGTCTATCCCAACATGGCCATCCACAAACAAGTATCTCGCAAGACGTTCAACGTATGATAGGCACAATCAAGGAGATGGGTCTGATTACACAAGGCCCAAGGGGAGCAGCATATCTGTATAGCCACAAATGCCTGTAATCAACTCTGCCAAATTTAATCCCAACACGGGCGCCTGTTGATTTTACTTTTTCAACGTCCGACTGAGCTCCCGATCCCATTTTTATAACGACCCGCAATACGCGCAGTGGTAAGTGAAAGATAAGTAACTGCGCGTAAACACCGCCTAAACAATATATTCTAGCGAACACGTGTTACATCATGAAATGCAGGCCAAATAAACTCTGCTACCTTATATGCTACGGCCTCCGACCGAGCAGAAAGCTAGCTTGTATTGAGTCACTGACATCAACATCGTCTTAAATGGGTAAGGGTCAGTGTTTGGAGAATTTGTACTTAATGACGCATTTGATATACACAGGTCGCGTCTTAAAACACTCACAGCCCCCCTCATTCCTCAGCTCAAACAAAGAAAATAGGTACACCCTCTTACTGCGCAATGGCTAGGGAAAGTGTCATTCTATATGTTAACAGTTGACAATAAAGAACAGTGTTTTGTGTGATACACTTCTCTGTTGGTCAACATTTAACAGAAAACCTCATTTAATACCAGCACAACAAGGGACATTGGCAGTTTAACCATTTCAGACAACACCTACAATTGAACCCATCAGATTATGAGTACACCACTGATGATAGTTTCTCACCAAAAGTGATCGCTAGGAGTTCAAGTCCAACTCAGCTTCGTACGTGGGATGTCCGCCAGCAACTTGCAGATGGTTTCCTCCCATCATAATGTTGGCGGCCGTCGTATGTGTGAAATATTTTCGAGTACGGCATAAAGCACCAACAAAATAAATACATGATGAAATTTACCGCCTCGATGGCTTAGTGGTTAGAGCGTACGCATCGGGGTCGGGAGATCCGTGATCAATCCCGGGTAGGGTCATACCGAAGACTTTCCTCAATAATTCTTCAGTTATATGACAAGTAGGAGTCCTTAGAATGCATATACATATATGTATAAATATATATGTATACTGTGTTTTCTCTTGTCAGGGGCTCCATGCCACCAAAATGGAACACCATGCCAATGACACCAAACATGACACCACACGCAGTCACACTGTACTGACACTGGATCGACCAGTCCTGTTTCCTTGTTCTAACCTCATAATGCTGAGCCTCAAGCGAAACAGCAACAAGAACCCTATTTAAAGTCTTTGGTATGGCCAAACCCTGAGGTGGAAGCTTTACCCACTAGGTCACCGAGGCGGTTCCCGTATTATGTGGTATATCCATTTATTGCCGTACCATCCCACCGCAACATGTATTACCATGCAATTAAGATATCATTCCGTGGTAATATGTAAGATATCCTCACCACGCCATTCCAGCCTGACACGCAGTATATCGATCCCTTATTATCACACCATTCCACCGTATCATGTATAGTATAAGCCCTTATTACCATGCCATGCCACCATAACACGCGCACTAAACGTTAAGAATAAATTTTTGAATTTTTATATTTGACCTCGCCTCAAGTGATAGAGTTCGGCAGTAACTTGCCAAAGGTCGATGAATTAGCTCGTGTTCATCCGGTACCTGCGCCCATAACACTGAGCGCCATTGTATAAGTGGAAAATTCTTGTGTATATCGCTGAACAACTATGAAATTATATTTGAAAAATAGATTTCGGTATGAAGATCAAGGCGAAGGCGTTCATCGCTTTCACATAACACTATCCCAAAACATTCGTCTCGGGCATTGTCCAGTTTTTTCCCAACATAATGTGAGCTGCCGTCGTATACAAACGAAATATTTTTTAGTACGGCGTAAATTAATAACTTATCATATTCATTTTACGGGTGCTGAGTAATGTTTTAATGTTCTCGCCACGATATGGCTGCAATTTTACCAAAGTTGTGCGTATAGCCATAAATCATTCAGTCATCCATTCATATTGTGATCGTAATTTAAAATCAGCACAAGTCATATTTATATGTGACCTGAAACTTGAAAGACAGACATTGTTCGTAAGAGAGATTCTTTGTGCTCTTCTTTATTATCCCATGCATATATTCGTGCAGACGCAAATACTTCCACTATAATGTTAAAAGTGACGTACCGGTATGGCTGGAGTAGCTTTACTTATTAGGCTTAGATCCCCGTTGTTATTTCAGGCAATAAATAGCTGATCGACAACGCAGTGTGCACGAAGTAGTTCAGTTAATACGCCTTGGTGGATAACAGTACATACTTCACTCTGAATAAACCGATATGCTCTGTTTTCGCCTGAAATATTTATTAAGGACAATGGAAGCCCGGCACGCGAGGCCAGCAGTAAACTCAGGCGACAGGACAATAGAACAACGGTTAACTAAAAACGAGGAATTTACTATATGATTTATTAAACAAAACAGTCACGCGCTATTATTACATTAAATTATTTCATTACAAATCGGTTCTATAACGCGTCTCTTGTAAAGACCGAGATTTTCCCTGGGAACACGCGTGTGCCATTATTTCTTGTCTGTTTTCTTGAACGTGATCAAAACACAGAGTCAAGACTGCGTTAACCGATGGACTGATAGAACGAATGACTGAATTAACGAATCGATTTGCCAATATAGCCAACACCAAGATGAGTGGATTGTCAGTGGGAGTAACCAGAGGACGTCTACAAAACGGCATTGTACTAAAACATGCCTGCTCATTTTGGACATTTCTCATAACTAGCACGGAAAATGGGCATTGTCATCAATAAAAAATGGAAAATATTTAAGACATACAATGCCAGTGATTCTTACGTTCATTGTGCATTCCTGCTTGACGATATCCATTTGCACATATGTTATCAGTTAAAAATATCACAGAACATTCCTTTGAATGTAATGCCTCCTGGTACGATACATAAAATACAGCCGTGGATTACGTCCTTGAGAATATTGTGAAATGCAGGCCTATATTTTCAAGATTTCGTTCCGCCAACAGCACTATGAAACGAACAATGCATGTTGCAAGACGTTTTCGCAGATGACCGGTAAATCCGGCTCAATGGAACTAATGGAGGTATGACGAATCACTATAAGACACTTGCAGACAAAACCGGGCACATTTGGCATATCACTACGCCTACTTTTTAAACGTCTGACTTATTTTTCCAAAAAACATGGATTATTTTCACGACGGACTACTAATGCGTCTAAGTTATTGAATTTCAAAAAAGTCTCCTCTTTAGCCGTTGTGGTACATTTGGTCTTCGAAAATTGTCTGCAAATTTCTTTCCTAACCAAACTAACGTGTAGAGGTTAGGTGACGTGAGAATCAAGCTGAATCAAGATCTTGGCCATGAGCCGACAAGTCCAGTGTGTCTGGCCAAACATTTTTTTATACCACTTCTCACAATATTTACGTTCAATTTCACAACATGTGGCCCGCAGACTGTGAACTGGTTAGCTGGCGAGTTGAAAATTACGACGGTTTGACTGCGGTACGGCAAATTCCTCTCAAAGATCAGCGTTATTCGGTTACTCAGAAACTAATAATCCGGGATCCTGAACGTCATAAAGGTGGAGGAGCACCTTGAAGGCGTGGACCTGTATCAGGGCAAATACCGAATGCCGGGTAAATGGCACAGTGGCAATACTTCTCTAGGCTTTTGTGGCCTTTGTCCTCCTGTTAATTGTCACATGGTCGTGCGTCAGAGATCTATAGCTTGTAAGTACCGCCGTTGGTTTAAATCACCTTAGCTGACATATTTTTGAACCAAACGTGTACAAAGTTCCTTCGATATAGTTTTTATTTCTAAGAAATGCTCTGACATCATTTTGATGATCACACGCAAATCTATTCCGGAGGATTCTCTAGATAGCGCACCAAAATGAAATGATATTTTGAGTAAATATAACAACACTGAAAAAAAAATAAACAGATTTTCAAATGTTCGTGACCTATACTGGGAATGTTTCGTGAACGTTTGGAATATCTCATAATAAACATAATTGTAAAATTCATCCTCTAAAACACCTAGATCTTTTATATTCATATTTATTTTATAATTTGTGGTGTGTCTGGGTTTAACGTTAAGATTATTAAGAGTCTGTTCTACAGATGTAGTCCTTGTCAACTGTCATTTATATCTGCTTGACAGGTATACACATATACCAGAACTAAACAGGCTTGCCACCGGGAGAGACTAGCCGTTTGTCTATCTTAAGACCCTACACAGTGTCATGTAAAGTCCTTACTTTGTCATTGTGAGTGGATTATACATGTACTCGCTTTTATGGTGGGGTCGATACCACATGTGTTAGCTTTGTCACAGTGTGCTAATTATACAGAATGTAATTGTGCATATACATTTCACCACATGTATTATACAATCTGCAGTATTGTCTTCAGCTCCTCTCACTGCAGTATAATATACGAAGGTCAACTGAATGTGGGGAGAGTAAGCTAGACCAAGAAGAAGTCAAAGAATAAAAGTCTGCCACCATTTTTCTACATGTATTAACTTCGTGTTATTGAGTTTGTTGTCAAGAAACTCTAAAAATATATCGAATTATTCGCTTTCAAATACTACCACTTCCTGCTCAAACATGTCAAAAACCCCGTGAAGACGACATTATATTTTTTTGGACTTAACATTGACCTCCAGTGGAATCCACATGACCTTCAGTGAAAGGATATATTCATGGTCCATAGAAGTATGCAAATAAATTGTTAACAAAGAGAAATAAGATGTATATATTTGTATGTGCAAAATTTCTGTGTCTGTCGCAAGACAATGTTTCACTTTCTTCTGAAGAAACTATATAGGAGAAATTACACAACGCCTTGGAACTGGGAGAAAAGATCCATTGCTGCTTAAAATATAATAAGTGTTTTTAAAACTTTATATTTAACCGATACTAAATCATTTACTGTCTATAACACTTAGTCATCAAAATATATAATCAAAGAAGTCCATATACCCCATAAAATGGCGCGGCGAAGAGTCGCCAGGTGAGGCATAATTTCAATAAAGGTGGATTGCAAATTCCTAGACAGATTCTTTATCAGGGGAGAGGGTGGGGGATGGCAAAGTTGCATAATTCAGAAGACACGCGGAGCCACAAGCAAAACGATGACCAGGTTATACGCTATATATCGTCTGAAATTGCCATTGATTTTATCCAGCTGAATTTGTTTTTGCTTGTTTGTTTGTTTTTTTTGGGGGGGGGGGGTTGTTTTGTTTTGTTTTTTTTGGACTTCCCCTATATACTACCTAGAAGTGTTTTCTCTGTGTCGTAGAACTGGCCTTGGAAGAACCTTCGGTCATATTCTCATTGTTCGAACAATGGAACATTGCAATTCCATGTGTAGATTCGACCCATAAGCTTGTCTACAGTGATAATACACAAGACGATCACAGTCGGTATTTTAATTGTGACAAATTATAAATGGAATAGCCCGATTATAATGACAACTGACACACTTGTGCAAATATCCCATTTCATGATTTAATATTTACGGTCTAGATCATATTTATATTTATCACACTTTTGCATATAGCTGATATATAAGCCTCCCCCGCGGTTTCAGAGACCTAGAACTGGAAATGAAAGGGTGCATGAAGGGTTCACTGTTCAACCGTCCGAACATGGAGATCCGACTGCCTATGTATTACCTTTATCCAACCAATACTAGTATTTCTATAAGGCTGTTAGTTCAAGTAAATTTGAGTCCAGAGACCAGGAGAAACCCACGACCATCCATAGGTTGCTGACAGATCTTCTAACGTACAACCGGAGAGGAAGCCAGCATGAGCTGAACTTGAATTCATAGCGACCGCATTGGTGAGACGCATTGTCCTGCGTTAGCGCGCTAAGACCTCGGTCCTAGAGACTCCTCTTTCCAAAGAATAGTCATATCAAAAGCTAAACTGTTGTTAGTCTTCTCCCTGCAATGTAGACACAATTTGTTTCTCCAATGATCTGCGCTAAATCTGAGGCTCTAGTAATGGTCTACTGACAACTTTCAAAAAGATAGCTTGCATGCGCGAGGGGTATTTTCAGTTCCAACCGTGGACAGGGGCTTTGTGAATTCCACCGCCCTCACTGATCCAGGTACCTTGATGACAACAAACATTCGCTTGCGCAGTTTTCCACAAATATGGTGTGATTATCTGTAATATCCCATGTTACACGTGTGAAGGTAACTTCCTTTGGCTGATTTACCATAGTCACTCCAGTTTCGTCCGCCAATAGAACTGACCCCCATCGTATAAGTAAAACAATTCTTGAGCATAATCGCTTTAAGCAATAATCACACAAATAAAGTTCTCAAACATTTTATCACATGTGTATTGACACCTAGTGATAACACGAACATTCGATGAATGCAGATTATGCGCTTTGGAAAAATATCCCTAGACCTATAAATGCTCAAAACATAGGTATTTTGTCATTAAGTGTACACAAGACAGAATGTCCAGGCAACTGAACATAAAATCCGCTTCTGATAGGCTTTTCGCACTAATATTCGATAGAATATACAGCAGGAAATCTCGGTACTCTTACAGGTCAAACGTTTCACAGCCATTCCCCTGCTGAAAGACAAAGCACTGGATATGTTACCACCAAACCTGTTCGTAATTTTTACACAACTAACGCATTTACAACAACTGTACCTTGGGGTATTAGGGTGCATGGGCCCTGGCATAAGAAGGGGTTACCATGTTGGGTGAATAGTGTTCACGGTTCCCCAGATGTCTGTATGACGCCATAATGCCAGGGTCGTGCTATCACCCACGCACATGCGCACAGGCTCCAGCTGTTTTCTAAAAATGACGCAGACGTGACAGCACGTGTTGGTGTCCACAACCCCTGAAGTAACTCGCTAATTAACCCAAATTTTCCTGCCCGAAAAAAGTGTCGATTCCATGACTGGGTTTTTGTTTTCATTTTATTTCTGAGCCCACCCACCAAATCAATGGGTGGATTTATAAATCAATAGGCAGATTTAAAAATCCACCAGTTTATTTACTTCTGGGGCCTTCTCAAACTGTCTCTCAGCAGTTACATACAGTGTAGGCCAATCTTATGTATCAAAAGATTGGACATGTTTCAAAAATTAAATATGCACTCAGATTTCGTTGACAGAACCTAATTTCGCCTCGTAAAACGTAAGATATACTTAAAGTACTTTGCCCATTCACGGTTTAATATCACAGCTAATACACGTGAGAAACTTAGGATTTTTTAACATTTCTAATATTTTAGCAGATTCACCTGTGCAAAAATTGCTGTTTCCGCTCTAGAAACAAGCCCGTTTAGCGCAGCTCTAAAAATTTTCATTGATTTAAGGAACTGTCTCACAGTTTTTATAGAAACATAATGTTGAATGTTTTGGAAACTATAGAAAATAGTTTAGCAGACGAGTTGTGTACTTCCGTTGGGCTGGTGACATTGTATCAATGCCACGGCGGATGCACGAGATCAGCCTGACTTCTGTCGGCCGGCTCCCATAGGTTACAGGTTACACCTGCCGCTCGTGGCCGTTTTGTTTTCACTCCATCACAGTCGACAGGAGTGTATGTATAGATAGCGTTTGGTCGATTGTTTCTGTTGCAAGGGCACAGGGAGGAGAAATCTGAAACGGGACACGATGTCATTATCCTTGCTTTGTTCAGTTGCACAAATATTTGTGCTCTTTTGGTCAGTGTTGAATGGATGTGTACTACACTCGAGGCTTTTATAAGTCGGCCACGTAGAACATAAATTACGACAGGCTGTTCAGGCCAGATTTATTTTGTTTATATGTAAATACACAGCAATGACTGTGATATGTGTCATAAATAAACTGTATCATAAATGTTTTGGGTGTTAGGGGTAAAACTTGAAGCTTATCATCACAAGGGCTGTTAGAAATCGGCTCTCTATAACCTTAGAATCACCCATCCCAGTGTTTTGTGTGTGATATACTCAAATATCACACATCAACAACCATTCAGCAGTAAAATCCATACCGTACACAAGAGTCAGAGGCATCGGTGAACATGTCTGTGTACGTAAAACAACACACTTTTAGGTTATAAATAAAGCTGTCACGTGTAATATAGAAGCTGTTATTAGTCATGGAAAACGTGCTCATATATACGTATTTCATTTTGGAATATTTGTAAAACCATATTAGATACAGTTACAATATGTGGTATTACAGAAAACACAGGAATGTTCAAGTGTTGCATAATTCATGTTAAAAAAAGTATTTCCTAAAATTATTGTTTATTTCTATAGTTTTAGCCAGAAAGAGCTGGATTAAATTACAGGCAAAAAATAGTGTCTTATGTCCTATGTTTGACAAAAGCTGCATTCGATCTTCTGTCATGTATTAGTGGTAAACAAGGCAATAGCTAAATGTGTTTAACATTTCTAGAGCGAAATTCCTCTTTCCTTGATGTATCTCTGGTAAATGACTTTCTGAAAGCGTTGAAACATTTTGATTTCAGCGCGTACATGTTACCAGTGTTATTTGGTACGTATATATACCGATGTCATGAGACAAAGGTGCATTATAGTGGACATATGCTTGTAATTTTAAATCAGTAAGCCCTTTTAATCTTCTCACCTGTGCCAACGAAGCACCTTTGCCTCAAAGATGTGAATTTTGTTCACTCCATAACATAATGTATTCTTACTTTTATGGCGCGCAGAAGATCATGGTTTATGAATATCAGAACAGGCACTACGAAGTGACACTATACCATGCGGCTGTTTCTACATTTTAAGAACAAAGAGGAGGTAAAATGCATCCAAAACACAGAGAACAAAAGGAATCAAGCCATGTACGGCATCGACGATAGTGAGATTATTGGTACAAGGTCACACATACAATTTGGTGAACAACGGCGATAGTAAGATTACTGGTATATTATAACACAGAACCCGTGAAGTAGCTGCAACTTTTATTGGCAACTCGTTACAAATAACTGATTAAGTCGCGATAACTATGTGTTTATTGGTAACTGGTCACATAACCCTGGAAATGCGATTAAATTTTACCTGAGTCAGGCAGGACCAGTCTGTTCCTTCTGTTCTTCGATGCTGTGCACCGTATCTCCTCACCATTTCTTCTGAAATAGCAACTTGGATATAGTAGGTATATCGTAATATGATCCACAGCAAATGTTACGAAATACCTTTAGCTGAACTGCATCCACAACTGTCAGTAGACTAATACGCCGTCGACAAAAGAAGAATAATTGCTTCCTTCTAGATGTGAAATCGGTGTTCCGAAAGTGTTTCCGTAGATAGTTTGTCTGCATCAGTCCCTAGCAACCTGGAGAAGTGACCCAACTATGCCGTGACCTGCTGATGGCCGGACGACAAGAGCACGCGCTGGCACGCGACCCTTCTCAGATTTGGCTCTCGCGACTCATGGACTTTAACCTACATGTACATGAAGCGCTCACCTTGTCTTCTCTACATTTATAATGTATAAGTCATCGGACAAAAGCCCGCTATAGACCCACCTGTACACGCACTTTCTTTACACGTATAAAAAGACCATAGAGCACGCTCCTGGAAAGCTACCTTCAAAATAGCTTTATTTAACGCGCAGATAAACTTATTCAGTACAACGGCGGTGTGTTCTAGTTACCGTGTCCACTCCGGTCTCTTCGAAATGGGTTCCAGTAGCATCCATCACCTGCCCAAGTTGTCGTTCTTGTATAAATACGAAGTTCCATTCTTATGATTCATGCTGACTGTATTTATTACGTCTTCGTATTTATTGGTGACTCCATCGCTATAATATGGTTTATAAATGACCAAGTACTTGACAATACTGTTTATTTCATCCTTCTCACCTTTTGCCCACAATGTCTTTGGGATGGAAAATGTCAGATGCCAACGATCTGCCCTGCACATGCATGTCTAATGCACTGCATTTAGTTCGCTATTGACAGTTATATCACGTTCTTTGGACTAACTCTTCGTCTTGAAATTTTTCTTCGAAGCTTGTAGCAAGAACTGCTGCATCAAATATCAAATATCTGAGATTAATTTACCCGAACTCCTGCCTCCGCCGTGTTTAAGGACATCGAGTGATCAAAATCCACGTAGCTGGAACGTTATACGTAAGATAGTGCATAGACAGCTGAATCTCAATGCTCTTTGAATTATAGCATACTGATACACTATACATATTACCTCCAGCAATATGGGCCAGATACTAGTATATTTCTTTGTGATTAGAAGACGTCCAATGTAATAATACATACTTTAGGTTATAACACATACCAATAAGCAAAATGTTAATGCATTTGTGTTGTCTTTTGTAAGACAATTTCTTTTTCTGACTTCCTGACAGCCTTCAGGACATTTTGTCCTTTGCTGATGAGCTATATAATGTACGAGTCTCGGGGTACGTAAATTGCCTGTCACCCTCAAGCCCAGCCAGGGTTAGCTCAGTGTTGGTCAGTTGTCTGGGTCGATACACAGTTTGTCAGGCTGCCAAGCTATATGGAGCAGTAATATTATGTACCTACATTTGAGAGAGCCCTGTTTACTACCTTCTTATTATAGATCGAGCCAACAAACTGGCTCTATTCACAAGGGCACGCGTGCTGAACTTGAACTACGAAAATGAATGATACCAAGCGTATAAAAATATTGAACAATGGATAAATAATATATTTTGAGGCAACACAACAATACCTAATTCGGTAGAAATGGGGTCCTTAACTCTACATTTTACAAGCTCAAACTGCGGTTTAAAACAAGGGTGTGTGCAAAAATCCAGAAATACCTTTTTCTTGTAATTTTACCAGCATAAGATGAGATAAACCTCATGATGCTCAGCTGACTTTGTCCTCACCATATAGAAGACGTCCACCAGCGCCAAAAGAACGAAAAGAAGCAAAATATAAAATGACTCGGTACTACAAGTGTATGCACAAACATTATAATGGTCTACACAGCATGTAGACATTATAATAATGTACAGGATATACAGACATCATAATGGTGTGCAGAACATGCAGACATTACACATCGTAATGATATACAGGATATACAGACATCATAATGGTGTACAGAACATGCAGACATTTTAATCGTGTACAGAATATACAGACATTATAACAAGGTGTAAGAGGCCTCCGTAGGGGAGGGAGAGGGTGGGTAGGCGCAATGACCCAGGTGCCTCTCACCAATAATGTCGCTGTGAATTCAAGTTCAGCTCATGCCAGCGGCCTGCGGATCGTCCTGGGTTTCCCACGGGCTCTGCCCGGTTACACCCCACCATAATGCTGGCCTCCCCCGTATAAGTGAAATATTCTCGAGTAGGGCGTAAAACACCAAACAAGTAAATAACCAAACAATCCTGTGCAGAGCAAGCACACATTATGACCATGTACAGAGCATACAGACATTTTAATCATGTGCAGAGCAGACGTATATTATAATTATATGCAGAGCGGATAAAAGCGTGGCAGATGCTTTCGTAAACGATATAAGAGCTGTTTATGAACAATATGCAGTGTTGATATCTCCACTGTGTTCATATAAACGGTGGCGATAGAAACGTGGCACATGCTTTCCTAAACAATAATTACATAACAACAAGCTATATTTGAACATGGTGCGGTGCCGATATCCCCACTGTATTCGGGCGAACGGTCACGATAAAAACGTGACACGTGATTTACTGGACACTTTGCTTTGCAGCTGATAACTCAGACTACATTATTCTGAATCGTCATTGTTTACGTTTATCTTTTTGCGTATTACGAAAGAGATCTTACCCATGCATACTGTACATTTTACGCCCATATGTACGTATCCCTCCTCAATGCCACCAAAAAAGCCATTTTCTTACGTTGTTACATGTCCAGCTTTGATTAAGTTAAAACAAATATGATCATTTAAACATTTGTCAATTAGGCTCTTCGTGCAGTAATTAGAGATTCTTTTGGAATCTGGCCAAGATAATCTAGGTCAGTATCCCTGCCAACATTTATCGTTCCGGCAAAAAAACAAAATTACCACACGAACAAACCCGATAGGACAGACTCCATGGTAAATCTTACCTACCAGTTAGCCTTCCGCAATTGTTCCTCAAGAAAGTTGCAAAAAGCGTTCAGAGCAAGCAGTGCAGTCAACGGCGCCTGGAGCTATTTATCTATTTTAAAAAAATCACCAGTTAGCACTTTTTTGTGGAAAGCTAGATGTTGTAATAAAACATACCTTGAGTTATACATTCAAAGCTTTGGACTGATAAGGAACTGATAATGAGGCCAAGTAGTAACTGGCGGACGATTCCACAAACGTTTCTGCTGTAATCTAGCCCGACAAGAACGAAGAAAAGAAATGCCTACCAGTTTGCCAACTATTTATCAGCAAAGAAATAAGGAATGAGGCCATATAAAATGGTTTACTCACACAAGTACGGGCTCGCACGCCTCAAATCCATGTCGTAAATGCCAGGGGCAGTGGGTCTAGATGCAGCTCGCGAGTCTATCTGTCCTCGGTCAACTGTCACCGCTCATCAGCGTGACAAAAGACCGAACTGACGGTAAAGCTAACATGTTGAGTGATTACACTCTTTATTTCTACGATGTATCATCATTACAAGGAGTTTTACCTCCATCGGCGAAGCCATAGCAATTTGGCCGGCTCCTCGACATAGGAGTGAAGCGCTAGCGCTCTGACAAATTTCTGTCAAAAGCCATATTTCAAGGCCTCCAAGGACGTGTGGCATTCTTGCAGCCCTGGAGCGTTTGTAAGAGAGACTTGATGTCCCACTACGCGGCATGCGAAGAAGCATTCTGTATGCCAGCCTATTGTGACTGTAGAATGGGTTGGCACACCTGTAACCATTGCCTAATGTCTCAGCCCATTATACACAACTTAGCCTGCCGCGAGAGTAGCATACCAGTAAGAGATACAACTTGGCCTGCCGCGAAGGTAGTATATTGGCACAGTTTACAGTTTACAGTTTAAAAACTTACTGAAAATGTGTCAGTTTCCAGGTTAACGTTAAGTGCAGTGTACATTACTTCATATGGTACTCACTAAACGTAACTCTTTACACAAAAAGAACTCGCTTACATCAATACTGGTAGACACCGTACAGATCACCTGCAAATAAGCACGCTTTCATTATCTACCGACATAAAAGTTATTGACTATGACATATATTATTAATTACTGTACTGTTATTAATTACATTTATATACTTTTTGGCAAATTCGCAATCCTTCATAGGATTTTAAATATAACATGCAAGTTAAACCCTCAAGACACGAATTAATGCAAAAACAGCAATTTCATATATATACATACATATATACATATATACATATATATGTGTATATAATGTATATATGTACGTATGTATGGGCCTCTGTTTTAAGTAATAATCGAACCATTTATTCTTCAGAAAATTTTAAATTTAATCTATATATTTTGTCGTCACGTGTTTTTTTTTTTTTGTTTTTTTTTGTTTTTTTTTTCTTGTTTATTTTTATTATTTGATTTAATTGATCGTTGTTGACGCGATATTCGCAATGGCTGTAAGATTTACATGGTGGGTGATATGATAACCGGAGTATCAGGGCTATAAGTTTCATTGCTTTTCTGTAGTTCGTTTGCGCTTTCTTTTTTTTCGCTCTCTTTTTTTCTCACAACTTTCTTTCGACAAACCTTCCTGTGACGTAAAAACTTAAACGCCATATAAGTGGAATTATACAGGTGCCTTCATGCAGCCAACATAAAACTATGCAAACGACCCCACAATCATGGTGGAACTTTCAAGAAACGCGAAAAGTTCCTCTTAACTCAACAGGTATGATTAGGACAAATTTAGAATTTAGTATTCCCCCAATACGCACACAAAGTGATGTGTATCATATACGTTATATACTGCGCAGCGTTATAATGAATATCTACTGAACAGGGCGTTGACAACAAATGCCTGCAGGTGTCATTTTATGCTGCATGTCACAGAGATTCTTGGAATGTTTGTAATGTTGCGGTTTTTGAAGTATTCCATTTACTCTCTGTTCAGCAACATCCATAGCTTGATTGCCCATCGGAATGCGCATAATAACACATTTGTCGACTACATTCTGTTCAATATTAATTTCTCCCAGAGTGTATACTCACGTACCGTTGTACTTATACCACTGTAATCTAAATGTGTAATTCACAGCAGGGCCACGCCATCTTGCAAAGTGCGTGCGAAAGTCGTTAGTTGTACGCGGGCTTTTTCAGTGCAATATAGATGAAAGATTCTGCCTGCAAAATGTATCTGCTAACCAAACTGTAACACATTAGGAATGGGTTTAAACTGTGCGAAAATGGTGCCAAAAATAAGCGGAACAGTAGACACGTTTCCGAATGTAGCAGTATTTATGAGTATTTTTCATCTCATTTCTATATAAATTTGCAAGCAGGTTCAATCAACCTTTCTTTGAAAAATAATTACAGTTTAATGCATTATTGCTTTTATGTTTAAACAAGTAAACAAACAGTGGCAACTATCAACTGTCGCTTCCAATTCTTATATAATACCAGACATCCGTTAATAAGGAGCCTTTACCTGTGTTCCGTAATCCGTGCATCAACCAGTGTCCTGTTATCCACTCATAAACTTGGCAATTGTGGTACAGGTGATAAACACTTGACAACGTTTAATTTCGTTTCAGAGATGACTCAAACGAATGAAAATTCCATCGGATTGATTTAATATTTCCCACACAGACAAGGCGGCGATGTTACCTTTATACCATACTCAGGTATGAGATTATCCGACAAGATAGAGCTTATATGAACTTTAAATCACTGGAGTACCACACATACATCAGGACTTGGTCAGGTATAATTGAGTGTCCTTTTGGCTGCATGTTAAAACTCTGTTCACTGTTCACGTTTGAAAAGACATATTTACAGTCAGAAGTCAAAAGTTACGACGTTCAAATCACTGTGTGACCTAACACCTGTCGTTAACGCATTAAAATGCGGTCGCTCAGGCGTCTCCTGGAAGAGACAATTTGGCATTACCATTACCTGTGGACACATACACACGGCAAAGCATAGTCAGATCACTTTAAGGCTATGCTGCCTGTTAATGTCTGTATATATACGTACCAGTGCTTGTTCGACTAAACCATAATTTCCATTTAATGTCCAAGTTACTTGTAGCAATAAAATGTGAGGGACTCTTTCTGTACACAAATGAAATATTAATTTACAGACAAAATAAGCTGAACAATTACATGTAATTATATTTAGATAACGGAAACACTGCGTTATGTATATACATTTGCCTGTATTCATGAATAAAGGTCAGCTCTAAAAACATTGGTATAACACACATATACATCAGGCTGTGTGTGTGATTAGTTTTTTCAGGATGTTAATTCAGCATAATGGTTTTAATACTGCATTTAGATAGATTTTAATTACAGAATTCTTGTTGCCTTGAGGTTTGGAGATCTTACATATCCGGTTAAGTTTCCATCCAGATCTAGGCATTTAGCGATGGGGTGCATCCCTGTGTTTGTGTGTGTTTCCCCCAGTTTTGCCATCCTTGGTTTGCGCTTGTTATTCTTTGTCTTATGCTATATAATACAGCACGTTCACTAAAGAACTGGGCTGCCGTGCTTGCCTTTGATCGTGGTGTGGTACAGACATTCCTAGGCTAAACGCTGCTCTCCGGATTTGCACAGACGATAAATGGGTAAGAAACAAAGATGGGAGTCGGGAGCGCATAAATTCTCTCCAGTTTGAAATCCGCGTAAAACTGCTAAACCCATCTTCATGTGGAGAGTGGAAAACGTGACAGAAACGTGGGCGGAATTAAAGGTCTCCTCTGAAGCAGTCCGGGAGCAGAAGGGGCTCTGAGCCGCGGCTGCCGTGTATGTTTGATTAGGCCGTGTAACCTAACCCAGTCAACACCGTTTAAATACTTTCCGCATAGCTTCTCCAGTTAGTTCTATGGGAAAATTGCACTTTGAACAAAAAGCTGACTTCTGGTTTCTGAAAGTGTTTTGTTTTCTTCTCCCGGAATCCTGATTAATAATCTGTTTAACCCATTGTAAAAGAAACAATGAAAGAAACGGAAAAAACACGAATATCTTCATGTTTGACTGAAACTTCGACATTTGCCTAAGTCGAGGCTTGTATAATTGTTTAATTATATATTGGGAAATGAATAACATATGCTATATCTTTATTGCCGGAAGCAAAAAATCAGAAGACAGAGCCTCTATATGCTTTTTATTTCTCCTCAAGTCGTAGTGATTAAGGTATGTGTGTTAAATAAATAGCTGGTCAATTAGTCATTTTCATGTCACTACATGAAACATTAGAAAAAAATAAACCCTGTTGGCGTAGTTGAAATAATGGAAAATATATTTAGCGATCGTGTCAGGATTGTAGAAAAGAAAAAAAAATCATTGACATGGAAAACATGTTGCTGAGTATATTATAATTTTCTCCATTTTTAGTGTTTATGATTCAGACAATGGCAGGTGTATAAAAATGCTGTAGAGTTATGTTCAGCCGGCTCGCACAAACATTCGTTATACGTTTTACTTCATTTCTTAGTCAATGACGCTGGTTGTGAACGTTAATATCTCTGTCATGTTCTCTCGATTAACAGGCGATTCGACATGCAGTTTTATGACCATAATTATTGCTGCATTGTGACCATAGCTTTCGCAGCATTATTACCATAGCCATCAATGTAGTATGAACATAGTTATCGCTGCATTGTGGCCATAATTTTACTACATTATCGCCATAGTTTTAGCTGCTTTATGATCGTTGTTATCACTGTAGTACAACACTGTAGTACTGTAGTTACGGACGCATTAAGACAATATAGTTACCGATGTATTATGATCGCGGTTTTCGATACATTATTACCATACGTATCACTGCATTATTACCATCGATGTACAGTCATTATAAGGATAGTTTTTGCTACATTATCGCCATAGTCATTGCTGCATTATGACCGTTATTATAACTGCACCATAGTTGTACTGCTGCATGAGTTCAGTGTGAGACACCGATTCCGGCGATCCAAGAAAGGCAGTTTAATTGAAAGTTCAGCAGGACGCGAGCCGGACTTGAACTCAGGTCTCTCGCTTATTACGCCGACTCCCTATCCTCTCGGTCACCGCCGGGCAATGGAAAAATCTCACTCACACTCACAGTGAAATATTGCATGGTGATTTTTTTCGTACACATTGCATCGATCACACTCTTCAACTTGTTTATCACATTAATGGCGCCTATAATAAGTACTGCAACCAATGTTGTTTTTCAGCCGATGCTTTATCGACACCATTTCATTGTTAATATTACCAGTTTTTGACATGACACTGGAATGATATCAGTCCAGCAACTCTTATCGTTTATATTTTATGTCAGCTTCTACTACCTTATGGGTTGACATATTCCCGATTCACAGATAATCTGAGCTCGATTAACAACCTGTTTTCCGAAGGAAAAAAAAGAAATGCCACAGTTCTTACTTACAAGAACATCAGTGGTTTAACCGTTTTGAAAATGTGTGTGCTGTTTGAGCATCAAGTTTATTTCGAAGGAAATTTCATGAGAAGGTTAAATTTTATTTTTTTTAGCAAAGAATGATACCGAAAACTTATAACCAAGTCTACTGACTAAAACGTGCTTTCACGTCGGTAACGCTTACCATTAACAAAGTGAAACATTTGGCCTCTTATAGAAAATTGTGGTGGTCTTGAGGTGTTTTTCCTCAATACTCTGTGCCTTAATGGCCGTTACTTGTGTGCAAATGCGTTAGAACATAACGGTAATCGATATTTGAGGCAAACCCTGGTCGTAAAAAATTTAAAGGTTTAGTTTAACAATCACTTTGACTCATGAACAAAATAACACCAATTCTAGATATCTCACACATATTTTCCATTGAGTGGAAAGGCAAAAGACAGTATCCATATGTATGCTGCTCGAGTGCAATTTTTCCACTTCGGTTTTGCGTTGTGCGCTAACTGTTTTTCCACATACATAACTTGCTGTCTGCTTCTGCCAATGTGGTATCTATGGTCATGACATGGCGGTAAAAGCAGTACCGAGTGAACTGGTAGCTTGATTGGCTCCGGAATTTGCCATTCATCATTACAACAGAAATTAACAGTGCTCATTAATTATTGCACAATACTGCGTCTAGTCTCGATTAATTCTCCGACTAATGAGGACATTAAAACATTCTCCGTGAGGCGTGACAGTGAGGAGTGTTGATTTGAAAGCATGACAATTCATACTACTCTATCAAATCACCGTGGAATTACGAAACATCTGACAAGTCATCGTGGCTTCCCGACGACTGCCAAAACACACCAGCTAATGGTGGAACTTTCTGGTGTGTACTACACGTCATGTGGCTTAAGTACACGAGCGCAATGTTTGGGATTTAGACCGTGGGTCCTCGTTTACGGAGGGCGCATGGAACTGTGACTTGGACACTGTGCCTGATATATGCAAACAAACCAAAGTTTGGGTTTGGCTGTTATGACTGGAATGTATCGGAATACATTTTACATATTTAAGTGTTTCGTAGTGTGGCATATTTGAAAATATTACACAGTGTAGACATACACTTTGATAGTTTTGAAACCTGTCTGAAGTTAACAAAAACAGTATGGCTGTATTTGACATCAGACGACAATTTTATTCAGGTTGACACATTTATACCAAGGGCGGCTTATTAAATGCTAAATAGTTAACTAATCTATTTATATATTTATATAGCTTAGTTTAAGTAAATTAACCCACTCGTTCATTTCATTCAATACGTATCTGTGGGGAATTAATTCGCAGACAACTGTCTATTTACTCATCAATATATGTAGCCTATATTTCTTTGGTGGTTATGTCCCGAATGTCTCTCAATATCCCCGTTGCCATCCCATGTATCACCATATCCCCAATATCCTGTCGTATCAGTCCACATCCATAATGTCTTCCAATATCCCCAAAGTCTTCCCGTGTCTCTCAATATCTCCAATGTCTTTCCATATATCTACGCATCCAAATGTTTCGTCGCATCTGTCCATATCCTTGATGTTACCCAATATCTCTGATGGGTTCTCTTGTCTCTCATATCCCTAATGCTTCCCCATATCCCATTTTTCTCCATGTCACTCTCGCATCCCCAGTGTCTTCTCGTGTGTCTCCATATCCTCAATGCCCCCATTTTGTCTCTATACCCCAATGTATTTTTGTGTATCTCCATATCCCCAATGTCTTCTCGTGTCTCTCCATACCCTCTATGTCTTCACATGTTTCTCCATATGCCCAATGTCTTCCCATGTCTCTCCATATTCCCAATATTCTCTCATGTCTCCATATCCCCAATGTCTTCCTTTGTGCCCATGCCTCCTCCACCCAATGTCTCTTTGTTGCTGCAAGGCCTCCCCATGTATCTGTATGCCCCCTTACCTGATAAAGAGAATCGCGAGCCTGTGGTTTTCCACAAACCGCTGTATCGCGATGCCCATGAAGCGGTTTGGGAACCTTTACCCGTCGCGACAGCACAACGTGGTGTCCGTTCAGAACCTCCGCCTAACACCATGGAGACACTAGGAATGTTTTGGTTGTGCATGGCCTTGGGGTTACGCGGAATTAAGTCGCGGCAAACTTTGTTAATTCCACAGCTTTCGCCATCAGCTCTGGGGAGATTCTCCGGTGACTCGCGAGCCAGACAGTCAACACTACACCTCGCGGTCACTCGGCTTTTGTCGATGAACTCTCCACTCTTAATTTATGTGCATAGAGCTAAGAAAACGCTTACGTAAATATGTAGAAAACTGCTAGCCCGTGAGACAATACAATACGACAATAATTTGGTTTCTCAGGTTTTATTTCTCGTTTGAATTAATGCGGCTATGAAAACACAGCTGACCTACAGCCTGATTTGTACGAGATGCCCGACTTCCTGTGAAAACGCAACAAGAAAATATTAAACGTCAGGTCGCCTGTTCTTTCGGCTGTTTCCTACTGATACCCCAACCTTTGTCAAATGTAGGGTTATATCAATTGCTCTCCGTTTCCCTGTCCACGACGGCTGTCTCTTGGTGACGCACGCGCTGTAGCAGGCGCCGCATCTAGGAACATATAAATAGATTTGTATACTAGGTAAACTGTCTGAATGGATGTGAGACATAAACTACAAATTGACGTAGCCTTTGTCGGATATATCACGCCATTTTCGCGCATTCGTTTTATTTATCTAGACAGGTGTCTCAAATTATTCTCACAAATGTCAGTTTATCCGTAATAACTTGTAAATTTCTGCCCAAAACTCTCTCATCTACTGTTGCTTGGAAGGTTTTATCATCCATACGTTGCCGTTTCTCCATATACGGCCTAAAACACCAGTCAGGTATACAGAAATAAATCCTCACCACAGACACTGTATTTTGCGTAGCATTCTTCTTTTTGTCTCGCAACGTGGTTTGCGGTTTTTTCGCAACATGCACCTAAAGTTACATTCTTCCCACTATACGACAAACCAGTATAATTCTGCAAACGATGATACAAATGTATTTTAGCTTTATTTTGGAAGGAATTATGCTTCGTGTATACAAAATCATTGGATGTGATTTAGGGCTCAGCTTTGTCAGTACACAAATTACAAGAAAACTATTTGGTGACAACAGTCATAAATGCCAAGGAAAGGTTACAATCCCATCTGGAAATCGGTACCAGATCGAACCAGAAGAAACTGATAAGACATCAGTCAAATGAAACACATTCCGTTACTGAACTTTCCAAAATAATAAAACCACCACCTGCGGAGTGCAAATAAACAACGCAATGTACATGTAAATGCCGTACAGCGATCTTCTGTTGTAATACAGTGCGAGGTGTGAAATGTGCGCAGTCAATGCTGAAGTGTTCAGCTTACACATGTCAGCAGCTCCAAAGTTACTATCGGCGGGCCTTCGTGGTCTTCGCAGCGCAATGACCTAGAAGCCTCCCACCAATGCGATCGCTGTGAGTTCAAGTCCAGCCCATGCTGGCTTCCTCTCTGGCCGTACGTGGGAAGGTCTGCCAGCAACCTGCGGATGGTCGTGGGTTTTCCCCTGGCTCTGGCCGGTTTCCTCCCACCATAATGCTGGCTGCAGTCGTATGAGTGAAAATGTTCTTGAGCACGGCGCAAAACAACAATCAAATAAATAAATAAATCAGTCATGCATCCAAAGGTCGAAGAGAATACCTTGATCAACTAT
Organism: Acanthopleura granulata; assembly: GCA_016165875.1. Classification (NCBI taxonomy): domain Eukaryota; kingdom Metazoa; phylum Mollusca; class Polyplacophora; order Chitonida; family Chitonidae; genus Acanthopleura; species Acanthopleura granulata. The sequence goes on from JABBOT010000008.1 coordinate 8,499,959, forward strand.
ATAACAGACTGACTCCACAAAAAGAAAAGTCTTATGGCAATTAATAAATAATATTTTCATAATTTTAATCAACCGATTGATGGTCCCTTTCTGAATGTGTCCAGTGTTTTCTGGCAAAAAAATATGTAATGTTAGCAATAGCCTTTGCTTTCTGAAGATTGCAAGCCTTTAACAATTTTATATGAACATTTGTTGGCAATTGCTTTATCGTTGCACGTGCGACAAATATTACAGTACACGTGTACCCAGAAATAACTTCTTGTTTGCACAATATAATCTTTGAACGGAAGTATTGTCCCTGTCTTGATTGAAGCCCCGTCGGGACATTAATACCCTAAATGTCGGCTCTCATTTTCAATTGATCAGTCCAGATTAAATAGATTCCTAGCATTTAACGTCAGAATAGTTCGCCATCAGAAGTCTTGAAAACAAGTTAACAGTGACTGTATAACTAAAATAATGTGTTGTATCTGCCACCATTCTCCGCGTGTCTTCTGTATAAGTGTGTAAAGCTAGTAGGCACATCCGACATCCGTATACCACTCTTAGATCATGAAGGGATGTTTAAAGACGTTTAATCGCGAGATCCATGCCCAAAACAACCCATAGCACCAGTCCCCAAAGGGTTTATGCAAGAAAGAATATGTGTACATAGATAGTAAACAAAGCCGATAACACGTGAGAGAGAAGCAGTTGACAGTTTTCAATGTTACAAGGAAGACAGTAGGTTTTCTAGGCTTGAAATCCTATCCAAACCAGCAAAACATGCATCCTACAAACTTAATGTTGTAGAAAATAGCTCTACAGCAAACCACAGAAGTATTATTTTTGAAAGGTTGGAAAATTATCCAAACGTATAAATCAACACTATATATTTTTCGCGCGCACATGTTGAATATGTGTTGAAATAATAATGTAGTGCATTCGGTGAAAACATTGTACAGCAAGAGAAAAGCAAAAAGCAAACACAAAAGGTGCTAAAGCTGTATTGATTTGGCTAGTGTAATTAATAAGGTCACGTGGTCTCAAACAAACCTTATGCTTTTGTCAACGAATATGTTAAAAAGTTTAGGCTAGATAATCCCTTGAACAAATGATTGCTGTTCACTCAAACAATAATTCAACATGTCCCTCGAAGCGTGCTTTCCTGCTATGATATTATACACACTGGTACTGGCTATCACCATATATTTTTTCCATCTTGGATCACGGGATGAAAATGTGATGGAAAAGTGCAAATCTCACGTAATTCGACTTGATTAAACACTAATTACAACTCTGATTCTCGCCATGCAGGTTTGATGTTTCACCGGCCGATACGACCTGTTGTCGGAGACAGAGAAGGGTGTCAGATTGGTCAACTGGTCGGTTAGCAGCCGCTTCTTGCGACTCTCACTGGAAAGCATGTCTGGAAGCTGAAAATTCTCCGGTGGGGGGAGGGGGGCAGGGAGCAAATACCAGCTGTGTTGTGGCGGTTCGATTAGGGGCCAGACGCTAAGCCGGTGATTTTACTTGTTGCTGGTCTCGATGGGGGCCAGTGTTGCACCGTGAGGGCAAACATAACACGCCCATCAATTGATTTTGTCTCCGTGTTGTCTCCAGAAAAACATGCAGTTTAACAGAGACCAGCGGGAAGACAATGTTAGCTTCTTTCTCAATTTCACAGTCCCCAAATCTCTTTCAGACAACATGACGACTTTACCCGACATAGGGCACATGCACCTAAGCACAAAACCTGTTCTCTTACATACATGTGACACATGCAAATTGAATACGATTTGCCTCAAAAAACTTTGTAAATGTTAAACATTTGAAAGCTTAAGAAAAGACGAATTCTTTCATGCATTTGAAACATCTCAAAATTTAGAACAAGATTTGAAGTTACATTTAATTCAGTGGCTAGAGAAGACAGTGTAGTTGTGATACGAATCGGTTATTTTTTTTCCCCCCCTTTTCCTCTCATTTAAATAATGTATGGGTAACACAATTGGGGTGGACCTACACTTAAATGATATTGGTTGGTGCCTGTATCGTTACGGACATTACGCTAACAGGTTATGACTGCGTAATTCCAACTACGATATTTGTAAGTGAAGCCCAATGGTAAGTGACGTTTTAAAAGCCTTGAGCTGTTCTTCATTAACTCTGACTGTTTGGTTTGATAAATCACACATACCGTAGTGTACGAAGTCCCCTTGTGAACAACCTGAAAGACATTCTGGAAATGTAGCCAGCTCGTAACTGGGCAAAGAACGTACCGGGTAAGGAATAAATTTTATATATATATATATCCGTGTATGTAAAGACAGTTGCCTTAATGTAAGTTATTCCTCTGTGAGGCTGCATAAGCCGTGAAAGAAAAGACGTGAAATATATAAACTTAGCTAAATTAACGGGGCCAATAGAAAGAAACATAAAAAAATATCAACATGAAACTGACAAAAAATATTTTATACTCTTAACATTTTAAACTTATTTCTTAAAATCTCCGGCCACTGAAGAAATGTATGATCATGCCACAAATTCCCTACACATGCCTGTAAAAACTTTGTATGCAAATATAACCGTCTCGCTAATCCTTTCTTCCGTTCACACTAACCAAGTGATTTGCATAACCCCAAATTACATCATTCTGGCAACGGTAATTTGAGATAAAACACCCAACGTCTATATATAACTGCCATTTTTTGTCTGGTTGAACATTCCCTCTCTTTCTGCCGGGGCCTTTATCTTGTCATCCCATCTTCAGAAAATACAGGCACACCTGCAAAAACAGATATGTTTGGAAAAAGCCATGTATGAATTCCCCACTCATCTTAAACTCCGCGGCCTGCACATACTCGCTATGGCCCCACAGACATCTCCCGTACGCGAGCTCGTGAGCTTGAAGACATGGACGATTCCATTCACGACACGCACTCACTTATACGACTCTCTACGCCATTTATGCAGTCATTGAGTTTACATCCAGCTGTGTGTCCGGCAACACATACTTATTCTTGTGCACAAAGGCTAGGTTCAAAGCATGTTGTACTCATTATTTATATAAAGAAGGTTAAAACAGGATTATTTACAGCATTGTAAGAATATATTGTAAGAGTATAATTTGTAACGAAAACAATTTTGATTGCTATACTATATGCCTGTGATCATGCAAAATATCGTACAATGTAGATTAGAATTCAACTTGGATTTCATCGTGCATCAGGGTGTCAGCAATAGCATATACCATCATAATTCAGTCATATTTCTGAAGCCTACTGTATTAGAGAATCATGCATCCTTGACAATGGTACTCAGTAAAAAACGATTATCTACCAGAGGTACACAAATTGTAACAAACATCTACATCATTTGTCTACAGGAGGTATGCACTCGAGAAAATAAACATTTACAAACGGTTGTGCACCTCAAGTTTTGAAAGTGTAGGTCTTCAATTTTGTAACAATTTGTGTACCTGTGATACAAAGCCGTATTTTGAGAGATATTTATTTTTATATTTCTATAAGTGTAAAATATTAATTTAAAGCTAAGTTTTATAAATCCTGAACTTTTCATATGAGTGAAAAGTACGTGAACCCTGAAGCGGATGAAAACACGAATAAGCGTGGTAGTCAGTCATGGCATAAAACTTTGGATATTTTCAAATTTCCTGTATTTCTTGGAAGTTTAGTGCCAGAAAGATAAAAAATGAATCGGCTAGGAGGGATGAACATTTTTACATCTCTCCCGGACATGTGAGGAGTTTTTTTGTTGAGATCTTGCGGTAGTTCACTGTGATGTGATGATACTGTTATATTCCGTCTCTCCCCGTCATACAACAAGTCATGTTTGCTCTCAAAGACTTTCTTCTGAATTTGGCTTTTAATTGTCTTATAACACACCGGGTCGAGATTGCGATATTGCAACAGACGGCACATTTCTCTATGTACACATAAGATCTATATGGTATAAAGATGAGCGTTCTCACAGGACAATGCCCACGACAACACGTCTGCCTGTCCCTCAAGCTCTGGTCGTACCTCCTCGGTAAAGGGCACGGCTTTTCTTAATTTCCAAGACTGCTTCTAACACAAACGTTGCGTTGGACTTTTTAGGCGCGTTATGTGACCTTTCTCGTCAAGCCTATGAGATTCTTGAATAAGGTAAATATACTTGAATAAATTCTGATCGCTGTAATTAAGCCGGCATATATACACGGCACGAAGGAATTTATTTTGACAATTTATCTGGTACATATTTCTAGTTATTGATTATGCTGTATCAAATTTTGTTTTTCCGATTTAATTGTTTCTCTAGGTATTTTCGGCTTAGTTTTTGGCTGTGTACATGTTTGAGGTGAATAGCTTTAAACGTGCGAGTACAATTCCAGTGCAGGTAATGTTTATCTCAGGTTTCAATCCAAGTACATGTCGGTTACTATATACATGACTGTACTTTCCGATGTTCTATCTTTCTTTTCCGGAACGTGCTGTTTGGGGTGTTTGCGTTGTTTTTCATTTAATTATAACACAATTTTACTCCACGTTTTTGGCAAATTTATGATAACGTTACATAAGTTTAATATTTAAAGCGGTTGGTAACAGGTGAAACATATCCTTAATTTATTATGTGCTTTATTTTGCATTGCTGGATTACCTTGTATGTTTTAGAGAACAATGTTTTACGCCTTATATATGTTTTATGTGTTACGGTACTGCTAATGATTTCAATCCATATATTGTTTCTGTATATCTTTTTCTTGATATTTATCACAGCAGTATAGCTTTTTATAGTCCATGAACTTAAGCTGTTTTTTAACATGTGGTCCCTTTAAAGGAGAACCGTTTACAACGAATCCCAGAGAACGACACCGCAAGAGTACCTGTATGGCCATTATGTTATGAAACAGTCAATTCGCCTGAAATCGGGTTGTGCTTTTAATTAATTATTTCGACCTGTAATTTTCTCTGAAAAAAAAAACATTCATGTTTAATTAGACATGTTCAAACACTCAATCGAATTTGCTCAGATTATACCATTGCTGCACGCCAAGACCTAGAATAAGCCTGTAGTATCCACAATACAACCAAAGTGCTTCCCTGCAGGGTTTTGCTAAGGAACCCACACATAGATATGCCCCAGTGTTATTTATACACGCTATATACCTGTAGTGTATCATATATATGAAGAGATTACACGGCTAGATCGGGATACACGGCTCTGACATATCAGTGCCAAACGAGAAACAAATGATGGCCAAGGTCGCCGTTTTATGAGCAGAAAGCGCGCGCAAATCAGTGATATCAGTTTGCTGATCGCCATTATTTAAGTACAGTAAACAGAAGATCTCCCTCTTCTTATATATACTGCTCCGTGCATGGATAATGAGGTGAACATAAATTTGTTGAATTAAACCAGAGTTGTGACTCCTTGTAGTTTCGCCAATTTCAAAGTATAACGGGATTTATCAAACACTAAATCAGTGCGCCGTCCTCGAGGGACTGCTGGAAGAGCCTATAGAAGGTTGAGCGTCAAACTTGCCACTCTCTGCGCGAATGCCTGTTCTGGACGACGCATGAGAGCGTGAAGCTGAGTGTCTATGTGCGTATATCGGCGCTCTGTTTGCACAGATAGACTATGTTAATAGTGGGGCACAATCTGAGTGGTTTTGTGGACGGTGAAACGCATAAGAATCCAGTGTGAATATTCTGCAAAGCTATTCAAATGAAAAAAACTAAGTGGATACGGTGACTTGCATTGTTATACTAATCAAAAATCCACATTTGAATTGTGTACATAGAGCAGAAGATATGGCTTCCAAAATGATTAGCAATTAAAAATGATAATTGATTCTATTGACATTATTTAGCCTTGAACGCCTCAACTGGAGCTGAAATTTTAAAAGTAATTCATTTTACCTTGGCTAAAAATAGTTATGAACAATTTGACAGTTGTCTCTGTGCCTAAAATATTGCTGGCCTTAATGGTGGCGATCTGTCACTATAACATTTGACCGATGTACCCATTTCTGTACCTGTAAAATGGTGACAATAAATTAAAATGTTAGAAGCGAATGTGTACAGATGTATCGGGAAAATGAACAAGAATATAATATCCGGTTCATATCCGGGTCATATCTATAGGACTAGTCTTTCTTCGGACTTGTTTAGCTTGGAAAAACCGGATAGGAGTCGTTTGGGGGCGAAATTTAGAACTTAAAACAGTGTTTATAAATGCTGACATATTAGAGGCAAGTATCAACGTATCAAAATTTCCGTATATACTGTGTCTTCTGTGGCAGGACAAGTCCATGCCCCCAGAGTGCTGCTGCATGCCGAAGACGCCAGACATGACACCCTACCCAGTCACATTATACTGACACCGGGCCAACCATTCCTGTTTCCGTGCTCTACACTCTCAGTAGTGAGCTCCAAGCGATGTAGCAACATGAAGCATTTTTTACAGTCTCGTAAGGTATGACCTGAGCCGAAATTCATCCGGGACTGATCAAAAAATATGTGTACATAGCATTTATTTCCTCCCAACCCCAAAACTATATAAATTTTTGTGAAATCTATTCACAATATATATACACATATATGTATACCTAACTAAAGCCTAAATGATGATGAGATTATGCTGATCAAAAATTCATGGTGTAATGAAAAAAACAAAAAAATTATACCAAAATCAATCGTACCTTAACTACAATCTAAACATTTGACTACTTCGCTTTTCTCAGTGAAAAATGTCTCTATACGTTACAGCATGTTTGCTTTAGACATATTTTTCTATGGCTTTTTTTAAGGAAACGTACGTCGGATTTTCTTTTCTTTTTCTTTTTTTTTCTTCTTGTGTTTATTTTTTTTTTGTTGGTTAATAATAAATTAAATAAATAAATATATAAACCAATGCCCTTTTTCACCTACCAAACATCCCAACACAAAACCGCAATGGCATTAATATAGGCTAATCAGGCAGAATAACGCTCTGGCCGAATCCAACATTACTGAAGTGATCGCCATCGGTTATAGGGCACCTGTAGATTCATCTATATATAAGCAGAGCGCCTTTTGATTTGGGTATATGTGCATGCAGAACCATCGAAAAGGGCATCTATAAAGATTTACCATAGACTGGCAGTCTTATACATCACCATGCTGGACAAAAAATTTAAAAAACACTAAAACAAAAAAACATAAAGAACAGTAAATGAAGTCATTCTGTTTTATTCTCACAAAATAACTATCTGCACTTTACCATTATTATGGATAACACCTTTTAGAGTAGTGTATGTTACATTTTTGGTTAATTGTAACCCCATTTTCTTCTTGGTAATCTTAAACTTTAAATAAGAACTAGAAAAGACGAAGTTTATGATCATTTCTGTCCAATGCAGTCATCCTATCTATTTCTCAGCAACTGCATCTGAATTCATTTCCCTTTAAACTTGTTTCCTTTCGTTAATCTTCCATAACACTTTTCATCCTTTGTATTAATTTTTTCATTAACACAGCTCTTTAAAAATGTCCCATTCACCCTAATCCAAATTTACTGCTTTGTTTTTCATTTTTTTTTTTGTAAGCATAAATTAATCTTCTTGCCCCGGAGTATTTTGAAATTTGTTTCCAAAAATCTTTGAACATTAGCAAATTCTGAAAACAAGTTATTTTGTTTCTGTATGTTGCCTTCAAAAGTTAAATTCATGGGTAATTTTTGAAAATATGTGTTCGATGAGATTACCCCACGCAAAAGCTTTAGCTGAATGTCCCTGTCTCTTCTGTTCTGTTCTCAGAGGCATATAGTCCCTATGGGATATAGATAAGACAGCGATCAATGATCATTCAGCATCATTTCTGCATCTTATGTGCTGTACAGTCCTCTCATGATACTTTTATATCGTAGGTTTAATTATAGGTTACCTGCAGGATCAAATAGTTTCCCCGTACCTTGATAAGAAACAATGTAATAAAAAATAATCAGCGGTGGCCAGATAATAACGGCGGTATAGTTATAATCGTTGACGATGTGATATAAGCTGATAACGTCAGTATATGTATATATATGCACGCTGATAGATGTGTACATTAACGTAGTAAGCCAGTCTCAGACAACTATCTTTGCAGATGTTCCTTTCCGCATGATGCGTTTTAAAATGTCCAAGCACTGTGCTCTGGATACCTTTTCCTTATTTGACCAATTTTCTGTGACGTCGAAACGTAGCACGGGTGCCACATGATATAACTTTGCTCACTTTAAGGTCATATTCAATTCCATAGTGTCAGTGTTTTAAAGAACAGCTGATACATAATGTTATATTATAGAACCAGACTAACTCTTGAACAAGCATGTCCCTCTGTTTGAGATTCGACGTCAGATCTACATCTTTATATCTGACATCACTGCAGTTCCTTATTCCCCCATGTAAATCTCAGTGTTAACGTATTTATAATGATGCTTATTTATTTATTTATTTTATTTATTTATTTTATTTATTTATTTTATTTATTTATTTATTTATTTATTTCATTGATGTTTTGCGTCGCACTCAAGAATATTTCACTCATACGACGGCGGTCAGCATAATGGTGGGAAGAATCCGGGCAGAGCCCTCGGGAAACCCACGACCATCTGCAAGTTGCTGGCAACCTTCTCACGTACGGCCGGGAGGAAACCAGTATGAGCTGGACTTGAACTCACAACGACGGCATGTACATGTGAAGATGTATCAAAATTGCTTTCTGTTTGTACCCCAATTGCTTTCTGCTTCTGAGGTACTTGGCGATGCACCCACAAGGCTTCCTCTTCGTGCTATGAGGCACGCGAACATGTTCTATGATTACTTTCTCCTGAAGCTGTGAACCACACACATTGTTTTATTAAAGTTTTAAGCCTGGCCCAAGTTGAGTCATTCTTTCTTTCTTTAAATTTTCTCCAGTTCCCAGCTCGGTCTTGCAATTAACTTATCATGTGATTGAAAGTGAAAGAAAGAAACACTTACGATAGTTGCCTGATTACTATTACAAAGAAAATGTTCCAACACATTTGAAAAGAAATTTTTCAGCTTTTCTCTTATAGTTACATAACACAATGACAGTAATAGTGACACTGACGGGACGAATCGTGTGTGTTGTCAGGCTCATTGTGGAGATACGATCGAAAACCATAGGTTTGTCACGAGTTGTTAATAAATTAAAGTCTGCATGGTATTCCACCTTTTTTCCAAAACTCATCAAAAATAAAGCCACTTCCCAGTGTCTGCGTCCCGTGACCAGCAATGATGTAACAGACGTTACAATTCCTGTATAATTGCCCTGTTTTGCTTGCCTAGTAATATGTGATCGGATTTAATGATACGCCCGCGCAAATTGGGACAATCACTGGAGGCGCCATAAAGAGGATTATATCCGCAGGGAGGAATTACGTGTTTGTGTTACAATGGCGGGCACCTGCCACACGAGGGGTCACAAAACGTTTGAGAGCCCGGTCGTGGGTGTTACAATAGGCGTATCCTTACGACTCTGATTGATAGCATCAGTACAATGATCGTAATCCGGCTCAACATGTATCCATCCGCACAGAGTGGGTCGCGTGACACTTTATTTGCCGTATAACAAGGCCGTACGTTAAAAACCACCTATACTCAGGGACAGCGTAGTTAGAATGACAAAGTTCAGTTTGTGACTCGCTTATTGCCCGGAGAAACCTGAAAATGAATGAAGGCATTGTGTGCAAAAAGGGGGAAAGAAGCCAAAAGCTCAGGCGTGTTTGGACTCGTAGGAGACGCCCGATTTAAAACGCTTTTCTTCTGCTTTGGTCTACTTTCTGTATAGAATAGGGTATACCCCCAAGCCTGTACTAATCTTACATCCAGCTTACACAGTGTGGGGCTTACACTGAACCATGTTTTAAAGGCTAGAATGACCGTTGTACTTTCACCCACAGATACCGCATTAAGAATACTGAGTGTCTGAAACAGTTGTGGGACGTACAAAAGGGTTGGGTGAACTGAGCAGAATGTCTGCCCGAGTGCAAGTCAAGGCCGGCACAAAGTGGTTTAACATTGCTTAATGGCTTATACGTATACATACTTACCTCATTACCACAGCTGATTTGTTCTAATAACTTTAATCTGGCTGCAAAAGAGAGATGTCAGGTGTATTTTAGATGGACCTACAATACCCAATATCGTCCTAGCAGTTACAGACCCACAGTATCAACATTTTTTTGTTTTTAATTATTAATGGGTGTGTATGGACTACACAGCCAAAACGTATGCCCTTCGCTCGCTGATTTGGCTATAAACATTATTATTGAAAGAGTTGAAATTCTGACAAGTCTGTGTCTGTGTCAAGGTTGAATATAAAAAACAATATTCCAGATAAGGAGGTAAGCCTCGTCATATGGCCTGTGTATATATAGGAGCACTGGTTTCCATTGAAGCAGAAGTCATTAAGGATGGACTTTTTATTTACCAAGCGGCCTCATCGGGGCCCAGACGATTTCAAGTCAGTTTTGATGGTCGGATTTCGGTAATTAGGCAAATTTGCCAGGGCTCCCCGCTAACCAGGCTGGGAGGGTAAACGATGACAGAGATAAATGCGTGGAATTGGTGCCTAGTGCCAGCGATCAGCTGCCGTGAGGGTGCGGGGTGGGGAGGTGGGGGTGGGTGGGAGTATAGCCGTTCACAGACGTGATCGTCAGCTTAACCCACCCAGCGCTAAGACACATCTGCTGGTGAAATTCCGACAGCGACGCGGGCCAGCTCAAATCAAACCGTGGTGTGGAAACCTTGTTGAAAGAGAAAGTTTATAAGAGAGAATTTCATCCCCGCGTTTTATTTGTCATTTTTATGAGCACAAAGTCCCCTTGTTGGCATGCCAGTAGTAAGGGGAGAAGAGGAGAGCAGGAGAGGTCAACTCGTAACACGGCCTGACCGGTCTAACTTAACTAAAACGCTTATTGGAACCAAACTGTGTCCGTAGAGGTACAGACGAGGTCTGCAGGGCCCAAGGAATCACCATATGAGTCTGGCGAGACCAGGTACGAACCCGCACTCAAATGAACCGAATAAAATGGCGTTCGCCGCATCTTGGCAAAATATACAGGGCTAAGCAGTTACGGATGAGACATGTGTGCTGGTGGGAAGTGCTCACCTATTCCATTGCCCCGATTGTTAGTCTGGTCAAAGTTGTTTCTTTGTAATCTATCGCCGGTACCACGTCCCGAGACGAGCTGCAGAATAGACAAAATAAACAAGCCCTGAATACATTGTCCGTGCATATGTTCCTACGGGTTCATATTTCCAATACAGAGTCCCCCTGGGCTCGTTGGGGCATCTTGTGGCTTTGTGTGTAACAGTAGATATCCGAATCAGTTATAAGTGTAACAGTTTCAGCATCAGTTTTGTGTGTCTGTCTTGGCATTGTTAACTGACTGCTATAGACTCATGCTAGAAGCGCCTGAAGGCATATAGCAGTCAAATCCGCACAGGGACAAACTAACAGTTTCCCTTTGCCTACACTTTCAAAAATCTTGAAGACACCTCCTTGCATAGGGCCTACACGAACTGAACACCAGGGATTTTGAGTTTTGGTTGGTGTAAACTTTAGAATTGTGCAATGCAATAAAAACGTCCCCCACATTTCCACATTGATATTACATGGTTGTGTGCAACAAAAAGCCACGCCCTGCAGTTTTCATCCAGCGTACATTCTCTCGTACGGCTACTTTAACGAGGGGTTCTCATCTGCTTACCGTCTTACCTACAGCGTTCTTGCTATCCTTGCTGCTGATAATTGGTATCATCCAGATAGTCTGACTGGGAACTGCTTCCCTGAGGAAGAACGCCAGCAAGCTGACTAGTTGGGGCAGAGGGAGGGGGGAGACGAACTAAGACAGCTTCCCTGAGGTTTGTTAGCCAAATGGGTAGACTTGTGTTTGTTTAGCCATGTGTCGTTACCATCTCTTGAGATGGGATTTGGGTTTTGGTCTAAAATATGACAGGTACTGTATCCTTTTGCCAATACGCCAGTTAAAGCTGTGGCGCTTATCTGGTGCCGCTACCCTACTGTTAGCAAGTTAGTCGTGTAGCCTAGATACCACATACCCACTTTCTGTCGAATTACCCGAGTTATCCCTCGCCAACAACAGGTAAACAATACATGTATATATATCGTATTATGCACACAGTATCCAGTGTGTGCAAATACAGATTTAATACCGTTAAGCATTTACTTTTATAGGACTATTGAGGATTAATAATTGTGTATCTAAATACACGGGTAAAAGGTGATATGAATAATAATTTTACCGAAATATTCTATCTAAAACTCTTTTCACTTAGAGTTGTCAATGGGTGGCACGGCGAACCATTCTTGTTCAAAATGATTCTTACTTGGGTGCCTTAAATTTCAAGCATCTATAACTTGTACAGATGGGATATAGGTTACACTGCACATCAGAAACATTTCGGTAAAATCCAATGATTACACGTAGCGTAAACATAAAAGCAGCTGTGGCCAAACGACATCAAGAATATACCGCATCTAACAGAAAGCAAATGCAACCGCCATCTACAAGAATATGATTTTATTTATACATTTTTCATAAATCAACAAATATAAGGGTCATTTTCACCAAAGGCTGTATGTACAATAAACATTTGGAAACGCTATGGCTTCTATGTACAAGCGGTTCTTCATCACATACGCTCATGCCTTATTTCATAATACAGAACCGAACCACTAATGCATACTATTTCATTCTCCTGTATCATATATATAGAAGAGTTATAACTGTGGCCATATTCATACTTGGTCATAACTGAACACAAGCCTCTATACCCACGCCTGAGTGAAAGACTTAACTCACAATCTATCTCTGTAGGAAGATTATCTTCATATTTGGATTCTATTAGATGTCATTTCTATATAAAAAGAATAACACATCTATACATCATCAGCACTTTAAATCCCTTAAGACTCGAGTCTACCCCCCCCCCCCAAAAAAAAAACCAAAAAAAAGAAACAAAAACAAAAAAACCCGAAAAACCAAAAACCCAAAAATTAATGAACACTTCACTGAAATGTCACCAAAAACTGCATGTATATCTGTTGAATATCGGTTTAGCTTAATGAGTTATAGCCGTGCAAAAGTGTGTTGGGGTTGGGGAAAGGGACCTGATATATTTGTTGTGTCTACCTGGTATCTGGCCGACTTGCATAGGCTGTTGCACAAAGCGTGGATTTGCGGAGATCCCTCGGGCTGAGGCATCGGAGTGAACTAGGGATTCGGATGAACTTCGCATGGATCTTCAATTATCTTAGAGCTAACGCTTTTGTCTGGCAAAGGCGAGGGCGATAGATTTCGAGCACTGTGGGAACGGGCGTTAAACAGTTGGGTAGGCTGGGGGGAAACTGCGCGCCGTAAGCACTCGGCTTCACCCGAGTCACAAGGAAGTGTTATGCCGTATTACAGCTATTTTCCCAGACAAATAGCCTATTTATTCCGAGTTATCCGCTGTTACCCCAGAGGTAATGCTCGCCATTGTCTATAGTGATACGAAATCTGGAGAGCTTCCAGAGGTATATCCTTCAAACGAAGGCGGGTCCCGAACCCTTAGACAGCCTCTAATTCAGTGTTACTCTTCGTGAACAACGAGCATCCCCATGGAAGCGGGACCGGACACATCATCATTCCCAGTCCAACAAGGGTCTGGCTTCAGAAACAACAGACCCAATGAATGCCGGCTACAGGTTACAGACGATTACAAAATGGCACATAGGAGATTTGAGCGACAGATCGAACGTCTACAATTCGCACATAATTGAAACAGCACGCTTTGGCAGCTAAATCTGATGGAAGATGATCTAGTGCTTTTTTATATAATATTTTATTAGGTGAAATGTTTTGTTTAAATTTAAGAAGAAAAAAAAAACAAACACGTTTTTTCACAAAGAGAGTGTGTGACATATGCTTCGCTGTGGGAATGATGACTTGCAGCTCTTGAAGTATAACCTAAATACAGCTCGATTAAAGTATTCAACGTTTACATACAAATAGGACCCATTTTATGAACCAGTCGTAACTTGCGCCTGATGTAACGTCCATTGTAACACATACGTGAAAACATGCGTCACCTTGAATGCAGTTGGCGCAATGTTGCGACACGGTTACAGAACGGATCGAGTTTGTCCAGGTCATGGGAGCCACATGGACGGTACATAACATCCCCTTTTTGACACATTCATATAAATAATTGCATTGACGTAGCTCAGTCGAGATGTATAGTGTTTATTGTCTTAATAAATGACACTGTGCCTGGATCCAATGAATACTCCAATACATCTTCCACTGTATACAGAAGGAGTTAACGGACAGTCTCAGACTTGTAACAGTTTAAATAAAAAAAAGAAACTTACCCATATAACTGTTCGATACAACATGTGTCTCGATCATCGAGACGTCAACAAAGCACTGATAGAACACGGAAGCTTTCGCCCATGTACAAAATTCTCAAGCACCACTTAGCATCATTGACGTTTCTAATTCAATAAAATGAGCGCGAACAACACACAAACGGAAGGTACTTCTCGTTACGTTAAATTTAAAAAAAAAATCATTCTAGCGCTGTGCAATAATACAAGTATGGCATTAGTAAAGCCTAACATGCAGGTGGTTGGGGCTTCATCGTAAAGTATGGTAACACTGAGATAGTTCTATTGCACTTGTGGAAGGTTTGGATCAAAAGCATATAACCATTACGTTATCGTTGTTACCATACAGCTACAGGAGGATGTGAAGAAGACAGAGGCGCCTGAAAGAGTCATATCACAACAAACAACGGAGACTTATTAAAAGCGCATTTTAAATAATCTTAATATTTGCACTCAGTCCCCCCATAAACATACGCATATGGAAGATTTATACGAAAACTGTGGGATACTTCTGGACACTATAAGACGCATATAATACGGAATGAGAGTCAAACACTGTCAATCGGAAACCGTGTGTGCCAAGAGCTTGCTTCTTTTTGGAATAATACTGAACGAATAGTCTGGACAACACCAGAAGGGCTACCCACATCGGCTTTCCCACATCAAGCTTAATTCCCATACTGGGTACATTGGGCTTGCTGAAGCATATGATGATGTTGACGTTTGGTACTTCTACAACCTATCGCATACTGTACTCTGCTATACAATAAACAGAATGACTGATCCACCAGCACGTACGTAACACAACGCAAGCGTTCACGAGACCGATGGAACCTTCAGCACAAGTGTGTCGACAGCGTCTTTTGCAAATCTTCTATATGGAGAACTGGCTCTAGAGGTGAAGATCAGATTATATTGCTGTCTATAATCTCAGTTTGTGGGCTAGATATCGGTTAGTTAGTGGCGTGACAGACGTGTCTATGCAAATGTCACTGTCCAGCCGGATCAGGTGGTGAGCATGCATGCTACAGAAGAAAGCTTTCCCCAAACACTGGATATCAACAATAACACACCACCAAACGAATGCCATAGCGCCAGTCTCCAAACTAGAGAACGGTTATCATAGGTAATCCATGGCAGCGAAATAAATTAATAAATAAAATAATAAACAAATAAATATAAGCATTGTCGTACAGTGCGGTCTTGGTTTTGGTCTTGTTTTTGTATAGCGCCACTTGGTGTCGTCCCTACACATTTGGTGCCGGACTGCGGGATAAATTCCAGATCTGTACTGGCAGTTGTACATGATAGCAATGTATAAATACATACATATATACCTCTACATACACAGAGTATGTCCTGAAGGAACGGAAGCACACTGCTCACAAAACACCAGACATTTAGACATCGTCGACTATGTCCGATGGGGAATGCGTGTGGTTAAATGTGTTAACAATGAAGTCCTTTGCTTCACGCCGCCAGCCAGGCGTAGACCTTTCTGACGTCTCCTTTCTCGACGTTTGCGTCGAATCCTTTCACAGCGTCTTTCAAGACGGCGAAGTTTTCTACCATCTTGTATTGTCTGTATATTATAGGACAGCCGCCTGGGCTGGCACCTCCGATGTCTTTTTGCATGTCTTAGGCGTTTGCCTCTCTCTCTCATTCGCCTCATTCTCTTACAGTATTTGGTTTTTAGCCCTTTGCAACCCAGCTTCAGTGGTCTCGGGCGTTTAGTAGGCGCCACAGAGGGCTGGTTAGTGACAGCAAGTTTAGGGGTAACGACAGGGTAGCCCGGAGGCTTAGGAGGCAGGGGAGTGGCAGAATTTCGTCCTCTTAAGAACTGAGTGTTTTTCTGTGACTTCCTAGAGGAATCACCGCGACGCATTGTGCCATCTGGATCAAAGGCCAAGAAGTATCGTTTTCTTTTCACATTCTTCTTTCTATTCCTTCGCCTCCGGTGGTGTTTGTGCTGATAGGCATTGTACCAATTGTGCAGCACCACTTCAATCCATTCGCAATCCCGCTCAGAAAAGTGTTTCTGACAACATGAAAAAAAATGTAAGAATACTCAATAATGAAAGAACAGACTCATAACACTGTGATCGCCATTAGCATTCAAATGGCCCCATCATATTGGCAATGCAATAATCAGCATTATATATTAAAATCATTACAGTACTAAGTCTCTTCTTTTTAAAATTAGCTGTTGGCAAATGAAACATTCCACTGGTCCTTCACTTGGCAACACTGGGTGGACAAGGTCAAACGTAAATGCGAATTGGCTCCGGGGAAGACTTGTTTATTGTGGAGTATACTTGTATACATAAATATATACCGACATTCAATGTCCACTTGCACAGTTGTTATAATAATACCAAATGTCAATAAATAAGCAAATTCCATCTACAAACATTCGGAGAGCGATTTATATCAGTATTTATAACAATCTGATGAATCACAAATGAATATATAATTTCATGCACGGGTGATTTAAGTTTTGTAGCAATGTTTAATTATAAGTCTATTTTTCAACATACGATACGTATTTTTTTAGAGGCGATACTTACATTTGCATACACTACCGATGTATTGTGCATGCACAAGTAATACCCAGTGTCTACTTGACGTATAGCCACTGTCTTCTTCTTCGCGGTCGTGAATGTGAAGTTCACTGAAAAAATACAGGTTACAAAATGTAAGAAATACACAAACTTTTGTTTTATGTATAAACCACATGCCAACAAAAAAATTGTAAATGAAGCAAAAATACTTTACAATGTTGGTACTAATGTGCTTTAGTACGAAGAGAATCGAGGTTACTTATTTCTGTTGTGCAGTTTAATACTAAGTGGAATATTTATAGTCATCATATAGTGCACACACAGCTTCTGCTTACATAGTAGCCAAAATTTATCTCCCATGTCGCATAAATGCAGACAGATGAGTTTGCACGGCTTAGTGTAACGGTTAAACTGAAACGTCTCCGCATATGTGGGAATACATGTACAAACAAACGCTATGGTGACGCGATGTCATATTTACTAACCGTGGCAGGCGTTAGTTTAGAACAAGGTACACCATATTCCTCTTTCGCAATTTAAACATGTATAAGTTCGAAACAGCCAAGTGCACTAAAGGTGCGGCGCTTGGAAACGTTTGACATCTCGAATCGTCTCTGGTATACTTATAACTAACACCTTTTTAACACAGGAAGGCATACATAAATATTCTTGAAATGTAACCCCGAAAAATGTTTATTTAAACTTCAATACGTTTTCATTTATTAATTTTTTTCGGACTATGGCGTATTTGTCAGTTGAACATCATGTTCTATATTATACAATCGTGAGAAGGAAAAGTCTTTGTGGGTACGGTGACGCAATCGCCGGCTAAGGTCATTATGGCTAACCTCACTATTTCGGTGGTGATTTGAGAAGACCTTTTGATATACTCTTATAGCATAAATATTCACCCCATTAGTACCCTTTATAACCGTCCGATGTAACAGATTTGGTTAAACTGCTCTTTTGGTGCCCATAGCTGCTAATAGTGACGTTTTGAGTTACAGTTAGCCTCTAACGGGGCTTATGTGCTGATGCTTACCATATTTTTGATCGCTGGCTTCCATCGTGCCTTTCACTGTCCCGTTCGGGAATATCTGTAGAGTGTGCCCTGTCCGACAGTATAGCGTTGACGGGGTGCTGTTGTTTTTCCAATGCGGTGGTTGCTGGGAGTTTTCCAGGCCTAGATCGGGCCCGTGGAAGGCAAGCCCCGGGCTAAGCAACCCCATAACTGTTGTAATGACTAACCACCTGAGGGGGCAGCTATAAGTAATTCTGATGCGATCAGTTAGACTTTTCATCCAGGACACGATCTCATCCCTCCCAGGAATCAAGCAGATGGGAACTGTATGAAGGTCGCAATATCAATAGAATCCAGACGGTTCGCGGGGCAAACTGTTGCAGAATACTAGCCGGGTCTGTCCTATGTTCTCACAACCCGCGCATAAACTTTCGTTGGACAGAGCCTCACTGCGTAATCTAGTCGACGACAAGCACTGGTAATACAACTTTGATATCCCATGGTCATCTCAGTTCCACTGCAACGACAAGAAACAAAACAAAAATCACACACTGTCGAGAGGTCTGCTGTAGTCTTAACCAGTGTTTGTATGTACAAGAGTAAAGATAGAGAGGCCATGAGGTGTTAACTGACCACCTCCAAACCGGCTGGTTAACGATGCATGTGTGTACAACGTAACGGCTAAAATTGGATACGAAGGATTAACAAAGCGTGTTTAGAAACGTTATTACGAGATCCAATTCAGCGGTATTCCCAAAAGGGCGATATACTGAGTTTGTTTGTAATGGGTGTGATGGAGGGAGAGGGGTGGTGTGAAGCGTAAAGGTGGGGGGGGGAGGTGTTAATGAAGGCATCAAAGTCGTGCCGCGGGAGGCATACTGATCACATATTGTGTAGGGCCAAATTAAGTTTCTGATTAATTAGATTACAAGTGTTAATTAAGCGTCACAATAAGTCCACCAAAAAAAAAAAAAAAGACAAAATACTTCGCCACGCTTTAAAAATTTTGGCCGAACACGTGTGAGTCAAGCCTTAATTGACTGCCAAATATGACACGGATCATATATAGCCCAAGCTGGAATGCTTACTCCGACAATTAGTCCCTCGTTATTGAACTATTGTTAGAAACTACCAGTTAGAAAACGATCCCACTACGACACAGCGGCTATGTGCATATACTGGTGACACGAATGCTTTACACAATAAATCACGAGTCATGTCGGGCATGCATTCAACTATACACAGGTATACGTACATACATACATACGTATATGGGCTATATATCTCGGCCCCATGCATATACAACTATATAAGCCTGGAGTCCGCTAGGGGACCAACTGTAGCGGATAGCGAATTTCCCCACTGCCTCATACACCCGGCCTCATACTTAGCCTATACTTATCGGAAATCGCTTGGCAAAATCACTTTATAGGCCTTTATCTATTCTCAACCTTCCATTTATGTTGTTGCCCTGCCACTAGTACAGCCTCTATACCCGTCCCACGCGACCGTAAATTGTGTAACAAAGTGTAACACAGCCATAATCCTACACAGGCAGAAGAATATATGCATAGCATATATGTATGTTCCAAAAAGCTTCAAACAACTGATTGCAACCAAGGATAGCGTGGTTTACTCATCCGAATTAAGATAATTCCAGTAAAATATAAGTATTTTTCACAGTGAAAAATTTCTCAACTTCCTTTTTTGGTATATCCACAGGCAGGCCTACCATATAGGAGTGCCAGCGGTTCGTGTCGGATTTACCCTACACAGGTTTTCAGTAAGCACGACAAGGGAGACTCGGCTCGAAGTTACGTACACACATCCATGCATGATCGAATAAAGCGTTACTCAATAATTGCACGCGGGTTATAAGCTATACAACTTACCCACTAGTCCTTTGGTATTCTAACTGGGCACATTATAGCCACTTGGCCTGTGTGCATTGCGGAATAGTTCCCATACGGGGAACTACCAGGCTTAAGGCTGAGGGGATAGTGGCTTAAGGCCAGACGGGGATCTTGAGAGCCGATAATAAAAAAAAGTGGAATTGCGGTCGAAATAAATGTAGAGTCCATAATTATTTCATACAGATCATATAAATCGTAAAACATATCCCAAGATTAACAGAAAGAAAAATAAATTTAAACATTCTGATTCTAAGATACTTTGGAAATTGTTTCGTCATCTAATGAGCATATATTTTCGGTAAACATCATAATATAAAGAAAGTATATTTTAATACTTAAATTTAATACCGGACATCGTCTATTTCCTATGCACTGACAGACAGAATGCTGAAAAAATACGGCAGGAGCCGCCGTGTTTGTTGTCTGAACACTAGCAAATAAGTTACCTGTCTCAAGCAAGCTATCATCCTTTAAGAGATGGGCCTATAGCGTGGAGCAGTTAAGCGCCGTCGACATGGTACACTGGCACAGACTGCAGATGGCTAAGGTTTC
Source organism: Acanthopleura granulata (assembly GCA_016165875.1). NCBI lineage: Eukaryota > Metazoa > Mollusca > Polyplacophora > Chitonida > Chitonidae > Acanthopleura > Acanthopleura granulata. The sequence goes on from JABBOT010000008.1 coordinate 8,520,426, forward strand.
ACACAACTCCGCAAAGTTACGATTCGCATCCAACGTTGTCAGATTAAAGCTTTGCGAAAGCTACATTCCATTTTCATGAACAAATGCGTAATTCCTTCAATCCATTTCCCGAGGGCTTCACCAGAACATGACTTTATCCTCTGATCAAATTGCTAAAAAATGATCAATGAATTGCCAATAAAATCTGATCACACTTTCATCTTGCCGACGCGTGAAAATTTCCAGTGAAACTGAGCAAAGTATTCCGCCCGTGAAAGTATCACTGCACTGCCAGACCGTGAGTTAGGGAGAGGTCTTTGGCCTAGTAGGTAAAAACTGCTAACTCAGCCTTTGACCAACTGGTAGATATATCTACATAAAGACCTATAGATATATCTGCTGTGTACTATAGGCTCACTGGCAAAATGAATGGAAATGAGAAAGAAAGTGTTTTAAATCGACGGGATGACTCCTCTGTTGTCGTGTACATGTATATGGCCCGAGCAGACGAGAGCAGTAATTCCCTGAACACCTTTTGTCCGCGAGACTGTTGGAATAATTTGGCAGAACGAGTTAATATACTCGCCCGATATCCGACTTGTGAAGTGAGAGAACATGTCTGGACAACAAGTGACAGCTCTACACGCTCAGCTCAGGGCAACCCTCAGCGCGCATGCGCGGGGTAAAGATGGCGGCTAGCGTAGCTCGGAGGTCTTCTCTAACTTTTTGTCGTGCTGTGCATAACCATTGTTCGCAAAGATTGAAAGACAATACTTTGCGAAATAGGTTGATCGCAGCCGCATCTATCACGGCAACAGTGTCTCTTTACATAGGAAAGACTAGGCTACAGGATCAGCCGCCTAAATCTATCTCAACGAACCTTCGAGTCCATGCAAAGGAATTGGAGACCGAGGTAGGGCTGGACGATTTCACCGGTACATGTATTTGCGGGGCTTTCGAACGCTTCTGTTTTATAAATGAACTATTAGTAGACATGGAGATCTACTGTCAGACACTGTTCTTATCTGCTATTTAATTGAGATGATAAGTTTATCACCCAAATCTCCCCTTTTACGGTGACCGCATAACATTCCAACAACGACAACGTGACATTCCACAACTAGCAGTTGCCGCCTATGATAATTATCCATACGAGACCTTTACAAGCTCTCATATTGCGAAAATGTGCATTAAGAAATACGTTAAATTCCCAAGGATTGTCTGCATTAACTAGCGTAGTGTAATGAAATCTAAGGGGGTCATTTATGCATACATGCATCTGTAATATCACCACACACTGTTACTGTTAGAGAACTAGATGAGGATATTCGACAACTGAAAAAAAGTGATTGGTTCAATAAAGACTGTTAGTCTGACTCTTACAATCCAAGCGCAGAGCTGAATAATATATTTGACTTTAGCCCTACCTAGTTAGCAATCTTATGGACTAGGGTAAAATGCATGTATCATGTTTGAGGACTGATATCTATATACATGTAGATATTTCCAAGTATTCTACCTGTGAAAAGTTATACATAACGCACTGATTCTTCATCAGCTTCTTCTGCATTTATTCACTGCAAGTTGCTCTCCAACAATATTGAGTACATGAAATGTGTGATATGAAATGGTGGCAATCAAAGCTTCAGCCAGACTTCAGTGGGTTGACATGCACACTCACAGATAAAGGGACAGAACTGGCCCCCATGTGTGTGTTTGATGCTAAAGTGCTATAGAGAGGATGTTTTCATTGAGATTTAGCCCCAGTGACCTACTTACCGGCATCAGGTATAGACCTGCTCTCTGCAGTTTAGGCTGGAGTATGGATCAGGCTGCTCTGTCTTTTGTGTTGGGATGGCCGAACTTTACTGTGTCAGAACTTCGCTACTTCTGCTTTAGCAGGCAATGAATACAACCCTTAAATCTTGTCATGACATGACGCTAAGCTGTGAATTTACATGTTGCAGTATATTTATATATTTTAATTCATGGTCAAATTGATTGCCTATATACTACTTTTCAGGGAGGAAAAAAAAATATGAAAGGAAAAAATCTTTAATATTTTAGCAAGTGCACACTTGTACAATGTATACTATTATGCCACTCAGATCCAACTTAATATCTTTTCTCAAAGATAACATTTCATGAATTTTTTCAATTTTTAACACCACACAATAATTAGCAGTTTCAAAGGAGAAGAATAAATGATTTAAGCTGCAATATTTGTAGTGAAAGCCTACAGCACACTTTAACACTAATGTGTCTGTATTACAGAGAATATTTTACCAGTTTAAATGTGCAAATTTTAACAAATTTATTGCAATAATCGAATAGTATGATAATGTATGTAGCACTTTCTTTCCATTCTTGGTTCCTTCAAAGGATTGAAGTGAGATTGAAAAAAGAAATTCACATGACGAATGCAAATGTTAAATATATTCTGTTGGAAATTCTTTGAGTATGTTTTAATACCTTTTTAATTACATATGTCTAAATATAGAGTTCTTGTGATTAATATGATAATGCATTTCACACCACACACTACAAAATGTAATTATTCATGCAAAGACAGATGTGTTCACATATAGTCTATACAAAGAAAGTGTGCTTAAAGGTTTTATTTTACAATTTATATACAGTTTTTGGTGTGAGGGATGATACAGGTTTCTTTTAAATAATGCAAATTAATACATTTGGATTACACATATGTACATGCCTCTCTATTTACATTCTTATTTCATATGTTATGTTGTGCTGTATAAAAACACAAGGTCATCCATTCTCCTCCATCTATATTTACGTGTGAGTTGGCTGAAATAGGTGTAATGATTGAACTAGAGAAATAGTTATGAACCGATCATTTCTTTGATCTTGAAGTGATTTACTCTGCGTTGAAGCTGTGTCTATCTTCACTCAGCTTGTAATATTCTGTACAATAGTAAGAGATTCTACCCTTTAATGTTTCCAGCAAGTGTGATCTTGCTTACAGAAGTTGAGGGTACAGCTTACATCTGACTTTCTTTGTTTTAGGGCTCCCATCTAAGAGATTATTGCAGTAGGAAGCAATGATTGCTTTGTTCTGATAAAGTCTTTGAAGTGACTTTGCATTGTTGCCCTATAAGGCATCTGTTGTTAAAGACCGACATTGATCCCATGCTGTGATTTTGTGACTATAATCCCATTCACTTAATGAAGTAACAAAGAATGCAAGAAAAACTTTATCAGCCTTTACTGAGTCCTTGTTATTAAGAGATATAAAATTTAGCCCTGTTTTAATCCAGACACAGTGCAGGTCTCTGCATATATTAGATTTATCGTGTTATATTTATAGTATGAAATTGGCTTTTCAGTGAAAGCTCTTAAGCCAAGATTAGTAGTGTCTGTAAATGAGATATATATGAAAGCTAGCCACACCCATGCCAGTTCTCCACCCACATTTTGTTTTGACAAATGGATTTCGCAGGGATTAATTCAGCATATGTGAACAGTCCTGCTTCTTAATAATTGCCAACCTACTCTGCCACCCACAACATTTACACAGAGATAAATGTTTCTCATGACATGAGCTGCAGTTGTGAGTGCCAACATGTAGTGACACAAAGGGGCAAACAAAAGATTACTGATTGTTCTTTCCTCTTTGCCAATAATACCTATCATGAAGTCACCATAGTTCTGCAAAATACATGTATCTGATAATCCAAGCATGCTCTGCACCTAAATTTCAGAACTGCCAGACAGCAAACTCATCCGTAATTCACAGACTTTGCCATATCCCAAAAGTACAGACTCACAAGTGCCCTTCCTCAACATTGTTGTATTTACACTAGAGTCAGATGGCATATAACAATTTACCATCACATTTGTCACTTATATCCTACATTGGGGAATATTATTACAAATACTTAAAACAGTAACCATCAAATGTTTATAAAATTTGCCAATCCTTTGCAATATGAATTGTTTGAAGATAAAAAGCTCTCAAAGTTTAGATACCTGATGTCCTTATCCAACAAAAACTTGTTGCCAAATAGATACATATATTTGTTAGCCTTTTGCATTGAGCAACATTTATGATACAGCACAGAAGTGGAATGCATATTGTGTGGTGAAATATTGCCAATTTGCCCAGATAGAAATTTTTCACATTTTCATTTTCACATTTGCGATAACAAACTCTGAGAAGATGAACTGTGATACTCTGTAGAAGATAGGCATGTAACTCAGTGTTGTTTTGGGTGAGTTTTGTATGATAATTAAATGAGAAAACCTGATGTGGTGAAAAGTTGTGTATAACCCTACTCATGCCACCAATAGATTCCATGTGACCCGGAATAAAAAGGGGTCTGAGTTGAATTCATGTGCTTATGTTTTCATAAGCCATAAAGCACAAATTTATTGTTTTAGGTCTTTGAGGTCAAGCAGGTTTCCTGCTTGCTGTTGTTTGTGTAAACTAAACGCGATGACTTTTCCGCCAAACGTGTAAATTTTTGTGGAAATTTCTCAGTCAGTTTTGTCCTTTTGTTTTTGACCCTGTTTACTCCAAACTTTAGGACTGGTGCAAGACATGAAGGCCTTTTAACAGCAAATGGGGCATATGAAGAAAAAAATGTAGAGCTTTGACTTTTCAATGAACTTTATCAGGAGTAATAAAATTTGACTCTTTTTTTAAGACTAGAGTTATGTCCAATTTTATTTGTTTATTTATTTATCTTTTACTTTGTCTGGAATTTGCTATCCACACTATTTTTCTCTCATGAAGCTAATTTAACATGTGCCTGGTCTGATTGTGACATACATGTACATGTATTTATATATTAATTTGAAAACATGAATTAATGTCATTACTTACAGTTATTGTCAGCGGGTCTACAGTTGCTACCATGGTATACTCCCATATGATCTGATGTGATGTGCACGCAGATTCCCATACAGTCTTACTGTGATGTAGACTCTGAATGAATCCACCTTAAGCTTGTAGATGCTCTGAAGGTTGTACACGTTTTTCCACTTCCTGATGAAGATTATCTGAACTAGACCTTTCTGAACAGAAGCTCTAAGCTACAACTGAACAACAGGCTTACAGTTGCTACTGATAAGTTAACATTTGATAATAAGGACGTCTTAATGTTGACAAGCGTGTGACAGGAACCATGAAATGGCCTGGACATGGTGATCAGTGGAAATCAATAAGTGTGACTAACTGCCTCTCCCTGGCCGTCAGATTACTGTCTGGGTATAGGGAGTAGAAGATCTGGAGAGATAAGCTGTGCTCCACTCATTATAATGGATTAGTGTGTACACATTGTGGAATTACACGGTAAAAGAATCATGATGATCATATGCTAGATATGAGATTTTCCAATGTCCTTCACCCTAAATCTTGAATACAGTAGCTAATTTACATGTAACTGGACTTGTAATACAGGATTTAAGTTAACTGGAAGATTAAAATACATAATCTGTTTTAAGTTATCTGGTACTTGGAATCTAATTTGTTGCTAATTTCCAACACTGAACAGTAATATAACATGCTTGTCTTTTTCATTAAGCAGAGTCAAGTATTCTGAACTGTCTCTTACAGTCACCTGTTCTTTAACATTTAACTCTATATTACAGAAAAATAGTGTTTGCTGTAAGTATGGTTTCATGATCAAAATAGTTACTGGTGATGCAGCATACATGTGTGTATTGATTAACAGTGAGTGATGCAGCACATGTGAAGTATATTTAAGGGCAGCCTGCTGTTTGTCTATTCTGGCCCTGCATTAGGGAAGGAAATATTGAATTAAAAAAACACTGTTAACATAGTCTGTTATTTGTGGAAGGTGTCATAATCTTCTTATAGGATTACTGAACTCTGTGGGTGTGTCCACAAAAGACAGGTTTTTGTGTCATGTGAAGTGACCAGAGCAACATGTTACATAGGTTGACAGAAAACTTCTCACCTTTTGCTACAGGTACTTTACTCCAATGGTTGCATTAGCTATAGAGCTAGACTTGACTAAGGCAACACTTCCAGTATCTCCATACAAGCAAAATGAACTGACAGTTAATAAAAGCCTTTGTTACCTGCGCTGATATTTTCATCAGATGAGGTCTGGTTAGATGATAGACACGATTCATGATAATCTGACGTTGTTTTTGACAGTATTGCATTAAAATGAGTTTCATTTTGAAAAAAGGTCCCTTTGTTAAGTGATCTTAAGCCTCACCCCTGATTGAATCTCTACATAGCAAAGTAGCAGTAAAATGCATGAGTATTTATAAAAAAAAAAAAAAAAAAAAAACACTGCAGGTAATGTGGTAACATTTCTTCAGCGTTCATGAATTTCCCCAGCATGTTTCTCTTACCCAATACTTGACACTCCCGTGCCCGCTTCCCAAGGCACATCCTTAACACTGATGATGTACAGTATCATTAAGTTCTCACAATGAATCTGCAAATGGTTGAATTGGTAAATGTGTGATCAACAAGAATGATGTTTCTGGCTGAACTAAAGAATACATGCAAGTCAGTAAGGGATGTTTAGATACCCCAAGGCTTGGCAGGATGATTCTCTTGAATGCTAAGGTCAGGTTTCTGTTATTGAATTTAGTCAAGTTCAGTTCCTGTTTCCAGCCCAGAGGGCCTGTCTAATTGCCCTACTGGTCGGTGGTCAGATTTGTGTGTGTTGTCCCCACAACCCCGAACACCAGACCACACAAGTTTGTCTGCTGACCTCTTGTCACTCCTCTGGCAAACAAACAGATCGATTAGTGAAACACTTAGCACAACGACTCCAAGAAAACAACCAAGTCTGAGCACAATCGAACATCAGAGAGGGGGTGGGGTGGGGCCTTCATCTCTGTGTAATCTGACGTGTTGCACAAAGAACCACAGCACCTATAGAGGCAGGTACATATGTCATAGCATTGCAAATCCTGACACATTTTGGCCATACATTGCAGGATGCTGGTTATTCTTCTTCCTCTACATTGTTTAGATCACACATTCACTACATGTAAAAACATAAATTCATGCCGTTAAAGGCCAGTTATTTGAACTCAGTGCAGTTGGTAATTCAGTTTCAATAGGCATATTTCAGAAATACAGCCATCGCTGTTCAAGAGTGGAAGGGAATGTATTATGCTGTACAGCAAGTGATGCAGTAGATGATACACTGTAAATTTGTCATTCATTGACCTGTCAAATGAGTATAAACAGATGAGACTTAGCCACACATTCTTGCGTGTACACATTGAGGTTAGAAACTTACAACAGAAAGTTTCTAGTTAAAATGAGCAACATAATTCTGGTGGTTTTGATTGATGTATTTGGTTGGTGTTTTAGGCCATACTCAGGAATTTTTCACTCATACGACAGCATCTAACATTATGGTGGGAGGAAACCGGGCAGAACCCGGAGGAAACCCACGACCATTCGCCAGGTTCCTAGCAGACCTTCCCACGTTGGGCTGGAGAGGAAGCCAGCATGAGCTGGTCTTGAACTCACAGCCACTGCATTGGTGGGAGGCTTCGGGTCATTGTGCTGCGATAGTGCGCTAACCGACTGAGCCACGGAGGCCCCCATAGGGCTGTCTGTGTCAATCAGATACATATATGGTTTTCTATTTCCGAAGTGGCCATAAAAATAATGTTTGAAACAGTTAAAAAAAAATTTGAAAAGTAACTGAAATACAATTGAACAAACTTAGAATTAAAATATAGTTATGAGATTAACTGGTTCCTAGCAGACCCTCCCACGTTGGGCTGGAGAGGAAGCCAGCATGAGATGGGCTTGAAGTCATGATGATCGCATTGGTGGGATGGTGATTTTGAAGATGCCATGCTGCAAGAAGTAGGGGACTACATGGACATTTATGTAACAGTTAAAGTTTTTCACTGGAAATTATGGAAGCTAAAAAGCACTGTTGTAGTTTTTAACTGCCTACCCATATTTTTGTTCCCTGAACAGTTTGAGTTGAATATGTGAAATCAGAAAACACATACAGCTTTATGTCCAAAAAACTGTAAATAGGTTATCAAAGACAATGCTTACGTAAGAAACACATAATTGCATATGCCGTTATGTTGTCTTGTTTTTACATGTATGTGGATGATAGGATATTCACCACTACATTGTTTCACAAGATGCACTGTTTATATGTGGTGTGATTACATGTCAACGCTCTGCCAGCTTAAGGGGTTAATCCTTTAATAGCATTTGATGGGCAAAAATGAAGGGTTATGAGCTACTGATGACATTATTATGATTAGTGTACCTCACTTAATGTTTCTTGAGATTGTTGTGTTGCCTTGGCAGTTTGTTTTGGGAGAATTGTTGCTGGACTGAACAGTTTTATGTTTGTGTGTGTGTGTGGTTTTTGTATGGCCAGCTCATTCATGTGCTTTGCTGACCACCAAGCCTTAACAACCTGCCAGATACTGATGATGTGGCCAAACCAGCAACCTCTCACTCCTCCTGCCTCCTGGAATTACTCTCAACAAGTCAGCTGCCCTTTGTGGCAAGCAGAAGGGGAGAACAGAGCCGCCAAACTCTATCCACTCATCTGGCACGTTCACACACACACACACACATACACACATATAGATACACTCAAACAAACAAAAAATAATACCCATAATGGGTTGAGATCAATTCTCTGTATTAGCAGAGGTGCATGGTTTTTGTATGTATCTTTCTCCTCAATACTTGTACAAGTTACATGTACATGCATGAACAACTTGCAGGTTAATGGTTTGATCAGGTACATGTACTTAACCATAAGTGTCCTGTCATCTACATCTACTGTATAATGTGGCAGTCGTGGTGGGTGCTTAAAATTACATCTTCCCCCCCCCCCCCCACACACACACACTTGACATTACTGACATTTTTATTTGCATCACAGAACCCATTGTTATCATTTACATGTTCATGTAATCTGTCATATTCATGTTTTTTCAGAGGAATTGTCAGTGTTCTGAAAGGCAAACATCTTGTCTGAAGTATGTGTGATGCACAATTCAGACCTCCTCAGTTAATAATGTGTAATCCATTGTTTCTGATAATTGCAGGAGGAAAAACTATTATAAGACTAAAAGTTGGTGATTTACCTTCATTCAACTCTAATTAGAATGCTGCTGACTGAGATATATAAATGTATGGGTAACATTGTGTCATGAGATGTGAGCTTTACAGCATTGTGTGTGGTATGTGTGTAAACCCAGGTTATATTATGAGGTAACTGTCTCGGAAACCAAGACAACATCAGAAATTGTGACACTTGTAAATGCACATGGGTTTTCTATTTATATGGAAGGTAAATAGTAAGGTTCAGCCAGTTGGTCTTTTACCCCTCGGCCAGTTTTGCCCAAAGGGGTATTGTTGTTGCGGGCGTCCGCCCTTCTGTCCATATTCCTGGTAAGCGTTCTATCTCTAGAATGGTTTATCCAATGTTCACCAAACTTAGACCAAACTTACACATTGGCATGATTAAGAACCTTATTGATTTTCAGGGACCTTGACCTTTGTCTTGGGTCATTGGGATCATTTATGTTAAATTTTATACAAAGCTTGTAAATGCTCTATCTCTGGTGCGGTTTAGCCCAGGTTCACCAAACTTACACCACACTTACATATTGGCGTGAGCAAGAACCCTAATGATTTTGAGCAACTTTGAATTTTTGGCTCAAGGTCATTGGGATCATTTAAGTTAAATTCTTCCAAGTGCTCTGTTCCATAAAAAAGTTATCAAACTAACACCACACTTATACATTGGTATGAGGAAGAACCCTATTGATTTTCAGTGACCTTGACCTTTTTCTTCAATGTCAATGGGGTCATTTAAGTTCAATTTTACACCAGGCTTGTAAACGCTCTCTTGATAGAACAGTTTAGCCCAATTTCACCAAACTTACACCACACTTACATATTGGCATGAGGTAGATGATTTTCAGCGACTTTGACATTTTTCATCAAGGTAATTGGGGTCATTTAAGTTAAATTCTTGCACTCACTCACTCTATCTCTAGAACGGTTTAGCCCAAGTTCACCAAACTTACACTATACTTGGACGTTTGCTTGAGGAAGAATGCTATTGATTTTCAGTGACATAGACCTTTTCCATCACTGGGGCCATTTAAGTTAAATTTTATAAAAAAACTTAATTGTGAACACTCACCAAATTTATACCAAATCTGCACAGTTTTGTGAATGGCTGGTATTATACATAATATCTCTTGGAGTTCTATTCATTACACTTTACATATGCTTAAAGTCGAGGGGTTTTAAGGACATTGCACAGTATTATTCATTGCATATGTTGTGGGTATTTCAGTTGAGCTTAGACCCTTTGGAAGGTTTCTGAACTCCACTGTATACAGTAGCTGCTAATTATAATGCCTGTATGAGATTTCTTTGCTGTCAGATTATATTGCACTGTTAGGAAATACATGTAGTATTTACTATAATAACTGCAGGTGCTTTCAAGTGTGCTCCTCTGTCTAGTGGTTGTTAGTATGTAGTTATTTTGGGGTTATGCGATGAGAAAGGTGGACTGTTTCAAACCCAGGCAAGTCAAGTGATGGTGACTTTGGCAAGCTTGTTTTCAGGGGAACAAACAGCTCTGCCTCATAGTATGGACCTACTTTTGGCACAATCCAGCTTTTGTACCAACTTTGATGCAGAGTTTGACGCTGCAGGGAAGAAGAGCACATGGTCTTTCAACAGCTTTGCTGGTTTCTGTCTTTGAACTCAATTGACTGGAGGGGGAAAAGAAGCGCCTAGTTCTGGTTTGATTACGTCAACCAGTGAATCACTTGTCTCCGTTAACCATTGGAAGGAACATGGTCAAGGCACCGCCAGTTGTCTCAAGTGTTAACTCCTGTTGGCTTGTTTACAGTTCCCAGACACTTGCAATAGGGCAACTGGTAAGGCTTTGGAGATTTCTTATCTCTCCATTCCTTTTCAACCTGACAACATTGAATTGGTTTTACCTCCAGTCAAAACCTTCAGCTTCAAAAGATAAATCTATGCTTCCCCTAAAACATTATTATTTGGTTTGCCTTCCAAGCAAGGTGAAACACATACATATAACATATGCAACACAATATTAAAGATAGTTTTTAAAAAAGTATTATCAGTGTGGAGGTCTCAGATTTCCCATTTAGTAAAGTAGGACAGGTGGGTTCTGAGATATCTACAGCCTGCAGAGTGAAATGATGGAAAGCCTACACTGTGATGTTGCAATGAAGTCAACAAAGTACAATGTACATGACCTTTTCCTGCTACTTTTTACAATGTTTCCGTTGGACTAATGTTTCACGAAGGTCTTTTTCTTCAGATGGTCTCTGCCCCAGAGCCCACAAGTGTTAGCATGGCAGCATAAAAGTTGAAAGAATAGGCCATGTAATACAAGAAAATCTGCATGTGCACAAATCCTCAGCGTTTTGATGAGTTGAAGAGTTGTGGTCTGCATCATCGTCCAGCTGCACCTGTTTGTACCTGCTCAAGTACCCATGTACATGTAGGAGCTAGTGTGCTGCCAATGCAAATCTCTGTCTCACTTCAGCATCCTGACAGTGCACATGTAGTCAGGTAGTAATAATGGTACAAGAACGTAAAACTCACCCCAGTAATGAATGACCTGTGCATGCCACATGCATGTACCAAAATAAACGTCTGACCCTCCTAATTTGCACATTGATGCTGTTAATTGAGAATGGCTTTTCTCTTCAAAGCTATTTGTGTCAAGTAGACTAAAGTTGTCCTTACCAATACGGTAGTAACCAACTGTTGGCTGTGAGAATCGTTGCCAGATGTCCATGAGACTTGCCAGTGGCTCTGACCGTTTTGCAGCCTGTGATGTGCACCCTTGTGAACGTGCCTTGTCTCCTGCATTTATATGTGAACTTCTACAGCCCAAGCTGCCTAGCTGTGCACCATTGTGGCAGCTCTAACGATGTCTGTGGTCCTTAACTCTGCATTCAGGATGAGAATTGGTGGATTATGTATACAGAAATAGATGGGTTTGTGTCTGAAGCAACGTAAGTAACCTCATAGTTGAGATTCATGAATCCCAACTAGGCTGGTTATAACATAAATACGATCAGACACGAAAAAAATGGAGAAAGCCTCAAATTTTTGTCCGGCTGGGTGGCCTGTTCCTCAGACTTTGGCCTTTGCCGAGTCTAGGGCCACCGATGTACAATGGTGTAAAATCTAGTGTAAAATGTATTCCAGGACATTTTGTTGTAACCTTTGGAAAGTGCAATCGAGGAATATGAAAATAACTATGAAGATTTCCATATGGTGAGCATATGTCCTGTTTGATACGATGACAGCTTTTGTTGATAAGTGTTAGCCTGTCTGTCATGTGACTTCAATGAGAGTCGCACCTCCCCAGCGCCTGGGATGGGAGGGGTAGTGTAATTTGCTCCAGTGCCTGATATCCTCACACTCTCTATTGTTTAACAGCATGTACCAGACATGAGGGGTTTAAGTGTTAAGAAAGTGGAAGTACGCTTCAAGTTGTTTGTGGTATTATTGTTCATGACAGCTAGCTTACCATATGGCCATATTTTCTCCCAATTTTGTAATTGCGGACACAGTAGGCTATTTACCCGTACTGTTCTCCCTGAATAGCTATTAAGGCCACCCTAGCAGGAAAAGCTTTTCTTCCGTCACAATTATCTAAGTGACTTCAACAAATAAACAAACGTTCTTGTAGGTGAGTACAACATAGCAAGGCACCGTGAGGAAAAAACAATAGGTATATAAATATAGGTATGCAGAGCTTGCAATTGTGTTCAAAAATGAAAACATTGTGAGAAAAAATCTTAAATACTGTGCTGTTCTTATACGTTGGGAAAAGTTTTCAAAGTAAGCACAGTCAGTTCTGTAGACCACACTGGGAGCCTGTATAGTTGCATATAGATCATATGCTTGTAGTTGAAGTTTCAATACAGGCAACTGCCTGCATATGACTGTACCATCTTGTTTGTTCAGTTTGCTTATGTACCATGCCAAGAGGTACACATGGTTAATTATGTAATAAAAAGGGCCTATGTTGAAACAGGCTAGTGCAGTACAATTGCAGAATGTTCAAGATGCAGATTACTGTTTTAATCATGTGTTGTGTTTGGTTTGTTACAGACCCAAGAAGCCAGCCCAAAGCGACAGCGGACAACGTACAGAGAGGTGCGGTTCAAACAGTTTGCCTCTGTGGAGTATGAGGGCACCGTGTTCATGACACCACAGGACTTTCTTGAGTCAGTCACAGAACAAATACCAAGGCGTAAGTAACACACCTCTGATACAGAAACACAATGTAGTAATTTGTGAACACCATTTAGAGACGAAGGTGGACAGGCAAAAGGTCAGAAAAACTGTCAAACCTGGCATGTCATGCTGGACCCTGACAACCAACAGGAAAGGTTTAGACATATTACATTGCATAGACTTGACGCCTGATATGTGAAATTGTAATATTAAGGTACAAATATGTCTCAAAGCATCACAGAAAAGGTCTCATGGTCCAGAAATGTATTTCCGTCTTGATTCCCCAAGGCAAATATGGCCCTGTGAAGTTTTCATTGTAAAGAGAAAGGCTTAATTGCATTTCACATTACTTGGTCAATGTATTTGTACATAAAATGAACCTGGTTCACACTTTACTTAGAAAAAAGTAAAGAAAAAAAGCATCTGTTGTCTACTGGATATGCACATTCCCAGGATGTGGCTTACAGAGTGTATAACTGAATGTATTCTAGGATTCTTCTGTATCGAATTTAACAATGGATCATCAACAACTACCACTGCAGATTTGCCAGCTGATCGGCCAGGGATTAACAACTGTCCGGTTTTCAACCCACATATAACCTAGCTTCAAAGGTTGTTATAATATACATTACATGTATACCTTTGCAGTGGATTGTACCTTGATACAGCAATCAGAGCTGTTACTGATTTCTGGGGTAGTAAACCATGCCGCAGTCAAATTTCTTAAACATTTGGGAAATGTTCGTAAACATCCAAATGAATATGCATTTAATTTATCAATTCCAATATAATTTCATTTATTGGGTAATGGGTTGAGTTGGTTATTGACTAGATACAAAGTAAAATTCTGTCTCATTGGACTTAACTATGATGTATCACCATGCTATAATATGCAGTACAGAGGCCACTCATAAAGCTTCTTAAGTGACGTTTCTGGAGACTTTTCTTGTAAAAGACGTTGTCAAGGTTATAGCACCATAAGGCAGTGTGATTTACAAGAAAAGTTATGAGAAATTGTTTTGCAAAGCTTTCTGAAATTTGACACAGAATCTTATGAAGGAGAAATTGAAAAATTACTGTTAACATTTTTTTTTAAATATTTTTATGAGCTGTCAGAATTTATCCTGGCAGCACCCACATAGAGGAAATCATGTTGAGTAAATGATAAGCCATCATTATCCATGTATGACATGGACAACATGATACACATGACATAAGCAACATGGTACACATGACATGGACAACATGATACATATGACATGGACAACGTGGTACACATGACATGGACAACATGATACACATGACTTAAACATGAATTTGGTCATATCCTTCATTGAATTTGCAAACTTTGAAATTACAGTTGTGTTACTGGTTTAATACTCATCCTTATCACTGGGATTATGAAATTGATTTCACCTGTAATAATAATAATCAGTACTTAATTGATTTTAATACGTAAGTGACATGGCAGAAATATGTCCTTTACATAGAAGAGGAAATCATTCCTGATTTGGACATAGTTAATACTGCTCATAGCTAAAGCATTCTTATCAAGCAGTTCTAAATTAATGTAGATTTACATACATCTGCCTACGGCTATTTTTTTATGTGCTTTAAAATACATACACTTTGCATAAACAGGTGAATGTACAGAATATATGTAAATGTAAAAAATAATAAAGAAAAAAAGGTCTCCAAATGTATTATCAGCTTTTTGAGGCATGTGGTTTGGATAAAAGTTGATGACACAGAAATCATATTCCTGCAAGTATGTTATAGTCTCATAGAAAAAGAGAATGTACATGTATTAAGTTTGAAAATGAGTAGAGGTGTGTTTGACATGAGTACCTGTGTATCTGGAGACGAGGTCCACCCCCTCACAATCTGATCAGACATAGGAGCTCGAGTTTGGGGATGGCCATTGGTGAACAACGGGGTGAATAACTCTGTTGTACAGATCAGCCAGGTATGAGCTTGTGTTACCTGCCTGAATTATTTATCTACGCAGGTACATGTACATTACATGTAGTCAAATGGCAGGCCCTAACTTTGAACTCATGAAACAACTGACCCACATGGACTTCTCTCAATGACATAGCTTAGCGCTCAGTTGGCTGGGCTCAGGCTTATTGTGCCTTACACTAGGGGCTTACATCGTGTAACCATTTTCGTATTATAACTATTTTTGCTTGTGTGGGTGTTTTACTTTTGGTGTTCATGTATGTTTCATTCATTTAGAAATATTATAACCGGAAATTACAAGCATTACAAGGCATTTTTTAACACTCCTTTACATGAGTATTTCTGGCTGGTGAGGAAGAAATTTACAAAGATGGAAAAGCCATTAAGACGTGAAAAATTTGGTCACATATACCTCTTTTGTTATTCATAAATGTTCATTGTTGCAAAAAAGCTTCAACATTGTGCATCATTCCAACAGGTTATTATAACAGTATGTTTGCTTGGCGTGGATTTCTCAAGGAGGATTTGAAATTGAGTATTACAGGGACCAAATGTTTGACACGTCTAGTGATTTATTGTGATTGTGGGGAAGAAACACACCTGTAAGTTTCATTTGTATAGAAACTGAATGAGAGGAATACTGACTTTAGGACATGCATATATAATGGGAGACCCATGAGTCTGCCAGTCAGTGTGGTGTGAGTCTCAGCTCTTTCTTGGGACATTTGTACACATGTAGACAAAAATTGCTTAATCACTCATATATGACTTGGTGTTTACATATTTAAAGACATGTTCTTAAAAACCAAGCTCTTTCAATTAGTGCAGCTTAAATTATTTCACAAATGATGCAATGTGTGAATATCTGTCTGTGATTGGAGGAGAGTTGTTTGTGTTGTGTGGAGTCTACATGGAGCTTAAATAGCTATATAAATCTGTTGAACTGGCTGGTAACCTACTAACTGAGGCTCAGTACGTATCCTACAGGCTGTGCTAAGTGGGGACCAATTTGAAATCAGCTGGCACAGATCCTACAGGTTATATAGATGCATGTAGCCTGTGACAAATACAGGTTTGTGATCACTGTGTGATATGTAGGACCTGCTTGTCACAAAGATAGGCATGTCTGGTAAATATCCTAAAGAAATGCTGGTATATACATGTATATATACCGGAATCAAAAACATACACCGTTCTGCTTACAGATTCTAAGCATGTACATTTGAATATTGTCACTTATAAAAGCCTTCTTCTAAAGAAGAATTGTGACTCCATTATAATTTTTATTTTTTCATATTATTATTTTCTCTGTTGGTTTAAAAAATAATATCTGGTAGCATTATGCTTTATTTGTTCGTGTTACCACGGAAATGAATCTGCCCTAAGTTTATTTAAATACATGGATCCCTCACCCTGGTGAGTACAAAAGTTTGAAACTGCAGTTGGAGTACAGTGAAGTCGAACTTGAGAACATGTCTTTTTTTTTGATTAAACATGTTCCTCATACAATCAAAGAGTCCATATCTAAGTCTTTTTGAACACCCAGTTTGCCACATTTACCAACTGATACATATGGACCAGTTGATATTTAATGACTGAATGGCCATACAACTCAATGCATGTATTGTAGTATTTACAATACTGATCCAAAAGTACATGTCTAATAAATAGATATTATCTGGCACTGTTGATAGTATTCGTGTAGCTGCACATGGGTGTGATAAACTTAGTTGAACTTAACAGATGCAATAGTATCAAAGACATTACTGCCGTGTGTTACATTGCTGCAGTTTTGCAAACACTGACAAATTTTTGACCAAACGAACGTCACCAGTTCCTTTAAAAAAACCTGTTTTCAAACTGCTCAGATTCAAAATCAAGAGTAGAAATGTAGTACATGTACATGCATGGTGTGAAATGTGGTTGTGTATGATGTGAAATGTGGTATGTGTATGGTGTTGTTGTACATTTATGGTGTGAAATGTGGTGCTTGTAAGGTGTGAAATGTGGTGCATGTAAGGCGTGAAAGGTGGTGCATGTAAGGTGTGAAATGTGGTGCATGTAAGGCGTGAAATGTGGTGCATGTAAGGCGTGAAAGGTGGTGCATGTAAGGTGTGAAATGTGGTGCGTGTAAGGCGTGAAATGTGGTGCAGGTAAGGCGTGAAATGTAGTATGTCTATGCTGTGAAATGTAGAATTTATTTACTAGCCATTAGCAGGACCATGCACTGAGATACTCAAGCTCAGTGGACATATGGAAAGTCTGTTTGACCAGTGAGTGTGTGGAAAAGACCCGAACTCACAGACTTTTGTTTGCTGAGCCATGCTAAATACCCAGAAATAGCGTGTAAACTAGGCTAAGGAAATGAGGAATCGACCAAGTCACCAGCTATTAGCTCTTCATTTCCTTCCAAACATATAAACACTGCTACACCTTGCCTGTTTGCACAGCATAGATTATGAAGTTAAGCAGGCATAATCAGTTGACCTGTACTCCCAAGTTACGATTGGCATTCATAGACACTGCAGACCACTTGATTTGCATGTCAGGAGGAAATGCATCACAAAATTGCTATTTCTTGAAAATCAGAAAATCCCTATATACATGTATATACATCACATCCTGGTTAGTAATGATTTTGTTTTATGATCCCTTTATCTTATCATTAAATGAGTCTCAAATGAGTGAATGAGGTAATGTTTTAAAGTGAAATCTGGGCGTTACAGATACTTCAGGAAGTATTGAGTATCCTCTTTGGTGTGGAATGTAGAATATTGCAGCAGTTGTTGAGCTCATTTCTGTTTCTTTCTCATGGCCTATAATATGGAAGTGATTCCATGTGTCATTAAATGCTGTATTATCACTAGTTTAATACCTCCTTCATACATGCATGTACATTTTCTTAAAAGAAAGGCCTTTGGCCGTGTCTGATAAGTTGCCCTTGATTAGCCCTGGTCTCTTGATACATTCGGCTCTGGCTGACTAGGAATGGCCTGACTATCTGTATGACCTGCCTATGTTCAGCTGAGATTTAGTCTTTGTTTACAGGTAGATAATATCTACCTGTACTCAGATGGCCTCAGTGCCACCCCAGCCTTTATACCTGGTGAGCAGAAGGCTGGTCAGCCCATGTCTGGGTCACAAGATTCCCCACCACGCACAAAACGGGCAAAATCCAGCCTAATTCGCCAAGATCCACGGAGACTTTGGATGCTGAACCCGATGCACTTTGAGGGCGTACAGTTGACTGCAACAAGCTGTAACCCTTTTCTTTTCTAACAGCACCAGTAATGCACTCAGCATATCTGACAGGTGCTAGAGTTATAGCTGGAAGCTTTCAAATCGGCCCAAGCTTGATGCTTCGTCAGGGTGCAATGTGTCTGCAATCTGGACAAAGTACGTCCATGTGGTTAAGTGCATAAAGCAACACCTATGCACTGAACAGATGTGCAAGGCAACAGTCCCTGCAAGCTGATAACAGCACACAGTTCTGTGTTTTACAACTTTGTAATAGCCCCTGATACTTTGACACGAAATGTGGTTGAACTACCTGTCACTTTGACACCAAATGTGGGTGAACACTGCAACATTTAGAATCTGTGTGGATGAACACTGCAGACTTATCGAATCAGGTGATGACCCCTTACATCCACTTCATTTAATCAGTGTAATAATTACTACACATTTGCCTGTGTTTATCAGCACTAATTGTCATGCCTTCTTTTATGCCCCTGTAATTTGTGGCGCGGTTATCAATGTGACAATTCTCTGGCTGCGATATGGCTGAGATATTGCCAAAGTGGTGTTAAGCCATACTCTTTCACTCAATCTGACAATTCACTTGATACTATATACAACAAGTCTGAAGCCTCTGTCAAGTTCAGTAGGTTGTACATTTCGTAGAATCAGGTCATAAAAGAGAGTAATTTTACAGTTCTTGGTACTGAGGTCCATGTTTTACTGGCCATCACAATAGAATCAACAAGGTTACATTGAGAAAGATTTGGCATGAGCACTAGGTTTCAGAGAACTCTGTTTGTATTGAGAAGCCTGTTGGGGTAGGGTTCTAAATGAGAAGTGTAAGTGCAGATTGAATTTCAATCTACAATTTCAATTTACAAGACTTCCCTGTTGGTTACTGGGATCTTCTTTTTAAGGTGTTAAGTGTCACAAAGACATTCCCAACGAGTGTGTTTGCATATAAATACATGTATACATATGCTGAAAGGAAGTGGGCGAAAATTGATGAATAATGGACTGACAATTGAACAAGTAAATGGAACAAGCATTTTCGATTGAAACAAATTTGGTTAAAGTAACATATGCTTAAAAATCAGGTTTACATATATTTACATACTGTTGTTTGAAAGCTGTGTTAAATAGCAGCAAGCTATTATACAGGCCACAGACCTGTGAAAGTCTCAGGTATAGCATGTCTGCGTTAGAGTTCATCATAGAACACTTTAATCCTTTGATCTTCCTGGATTAAACACATGTCATCCAGGTATGCTAAACTGCAGTATATAAAGGTGTGTTGTAATGCAACACTGAGACAGGTTGGTGTAACAGAACTGCCCACTAGTTATCAGTTTGGGTACTATTTCATTTGGCACCAATAGCTGGATTAGGCCCACCTGTAGTATGAAACTGGCTTGTAAACATAACTGTGTGCACACAGACTTGTTGATGTCAGAACTAACTAATATAGCTACATAATTAATCACTGTTCTAACTGTGCCCTGTTTTCAAGCTAGCAGAAATCAGGATACATACATACTTGTCCTTGTGTTACCGGGATTTCCAGTGATCCTTAAGTGATGTAGTAATGAAAACATTGCTTCATCAACAGGTATACCTGTACGTGTACCTCTATGCAGAAACTTTCAGGTTCTCGGAGAGAAATGTTTTAAACACAGTTTTTGATCTTTGATGTGATTGAGAATAATATAATGTCAACATGTATATTGTTTATTGATTGATCAGAATTAGTATTAAAAACCTGTTGCGCTTGGACATTTTGATATATTTCAACTATAATAGATAGATGTGTATAAACCTCTCTACATACACATGAATGTCTGTTATCATCAATGTATACAATTGCAGTAATTGTTAACTGGAGAACTAAATATATACGAACGTACAAATGAGATTGAAGATTAATATTGGATGATTTTGTTCAGTTCTGTACCTTTGCTTGGAACTCGGTAAGTCCAGAGGAATTGTCCATGGTAAAGTATGACTGTACACAGATCAGCTGTTTGTATACAGACTGACGGCAAGTTTAGATCCATTGAGTATGTGGATTGACCATAAAGATAAACTGGCTGCCCATTGGTTGAACTGTATTATTTTCAGATGACCTTTATCTTATCTTGCGATTTTCATCAGCAATCCCATACTCACCCGTGTCAACGTCAACCTGGGTCTGAATGGATGAATTGGATAGCCATGGATTTCATCACATGTTGAAAGTGAAAGACAGTGTACTCAAGCCATAGCTATTTTCAGGTGGTTGATACGGGTCAGGCTAGATGTGAGTAGGGTGGGGGTGCAGGTTGTGGGTAGGGAGGGGGGGAATAAAATGCCTTTAGGTGAAGTCTGGATGGAGCCCCAGGATTGTTAAAGGGTGAAGGGAAGAGAGTTTGCTGGTAAAACCCCCATCCAGGTAGAGGGGTAGGGAGTGAGGGATGAATCGAGGTGTGATTGACATCAGCTATACAACCTCTCAATGTTTACCTCAAGCTGGGCATGGTGCCATGGAACTGGGGGAGTAAAAGAGGTTGAGGGAGGGGAGTGGGCTTTAAATTTCAACATGTTGACTGTACACATGCAGTACTATCTTCTAGATATATGCAGGTATGTGTATTGGCTGAGAGATTACAGGCTGCAGGGGACCTAACTAAGCCTGTCCTGGCTGTGGGGGTGTGACAGTTAGGGAGGGAAGAGAAAGTTCTGGATTTACCCCCAATCTCCTTCCTCTTTGGAACAGACAGTGGGGCAACTGGACACATCAGTTGACTGTGGTACAACTCCCTGGGTAAAATCCAACTTGAATGTCCACAGATCATATGCAGGACTAAAAGAATCTGCCAGCCAGTGGACTGTCACCTACAGACAGGTGGAATGAACTCTCACTGGCCCTAGCTAGATGAGCCGGATCTTCTAACCTACATGCAGCTGGCTTAAGAAGTCGGCTGTTTGGTTTTGTGGACAAGTCCGGACAAGTTGTCTCTGGTAAATTCCCTGCGAAAGGGCAGGGAATGGATATTGCGTTCGTCTAACCACCTCTGTCTAAAGTGAACGAACAAAGACCAGGCATATCACATAGCATTGCGTTCAGCATACCTACTGTATAATTACGTAGATTGAACTTTCCAACATATCAATTAGCTTCTGGCCACTTTAATGGTTGTCTCCCCTTCTGGCTAGTGAAATTAGTATAATACTCACAAATTACTGTATCTGGTATGGTCCTGTCTTTGAATTTTGCTATTGTGCCTTAAATCACTTGAATACCTGGAGAAAAGGAGGGTATTGGGTATAGGCCATGCTGATAATTTGTGTGCTTTGTGTACAATAGAGGCTGAGTGCAACCAGTGCAGTGTTGTTTGTCGGTAGGGGAACCATTTACCAGTAGTATGGGTTAGCATATCTGTTGTCAAGAGACTAAGCACTATTAAAGTCTTGAAGTGACCTGTTTTGTTGTTGAGTTTTCAATAGGTGCTAGAAGAAGGTGACACTGTCATTCAGCTGAGATCAGTACAAAGATAAAATGTTTAGTATTTACAAATGTACACAAAAAAGCTCATATATATATATATATACATACATACACACACACACACACATATATACAGTCTTGAAAAATGGAGGGATTGATGTTTGGTAAAGCAAGCAGCACTTCCATGCTGTCTGATATTTTCATGAGAATAAAAAACTAAATTTAGAACAGGGGCTGTTTGATTTTGGTGAACTTAATTTTCTTTTCAGAAACAATAGATTTATTATGGTAAAAAATAGAAGAAATTAAGATATACAGATGTAATTTAAAGAATTTCAGTCATAAAACATGTTTTTCATTCATACACAATAAAAAAAATAGAAATGTAGAAGTAGAAAACTAAAGATAAATAAACGATAGTGTTTGAATATTATATCATAACATATGTTATCAGTTGTAAATTAAATAGACCCTCAGTGACCTAAAATTTCATCCAAACAATGATTTTTTGAGAGGCAAATTAATGTCATATTATTTTTGGTGCAGAAACTTCAATATTTCCGGTAGGAAGTCACCCTACCCTCTAAACATAACCCCAAATGCCTCTTAACAGGATCCATAAAACTCTGGGAGTCATGAAAAATGAGCGACTTAGTCATGGACAAAATTTTAGGTTGTTTAGGGTAGATTTAAGGCTTTATTTGATAATTAATCTGCAATAGAAAGGCATTGTATATTTTAATCTGGTGAGGTGGTACTAGGGTGAAGCAGCACACACCCAGGGCCACTGTTACGCTGGCAGTGTTACAATATTTCAGTTTCTGTTGTAACCTCACGTTAATGTGACGTCATAATGACGAGTTGGGAAAGGATCATTTGATGTCAATAAAATGACATCAAGGTCCTGCTGCTGAGCGTTTGACAGATCACTGTTACCTGTAGTATTTTCTGGAAAAGTTTTCTCTTTTTACCACATGCTCCAACCCAATTCACTATCATTTTAGGCGAGTTAATAAATAAGAATTGAAAACTCAAAACACGAACTTAAATATAAAATACAAAATTAAGAGGTAGAATGTGGCCAGTATTAAGTCACATGTTTAAAGCACAGGTAGATGCTGCACTTACATACTGTCACCTTAACAGTCTAGAACATTTCCAGGTACTCACAGTGCTGAGCTGTAGTTGAATTCCCCACTCCAGGTATAGTATCTCAACTGACAGGTATCCCCATGTAGGACCATCTTAATACTGCGCTAATATGACTCAGCCAGATAAAATATTCTGAGGCAAGCCTAGTCACTGATTATGGCAGTAATATTGGTCAATTACGATGGCTGGAATTCCCTTTCTTGTATCAGAGCCTAAAATAGATGAGGCCTTATACCCCTCTGTCTCCTGTGAGCGAATATGTTGGCCTTGTTGATGATGTGGGTGGGCTTATGATCCCTGTCTGTCTCCGTCATGCTTGACAGATCAAACAACCTGAAATACTTAACTTCCTAACTCCCCCCCCCTCTTGTGCCCCCTCAAATAAGCCTTGATCCCACTGATGTGAATGATGAAAAAAAAGTGGGAACCTCAGTGACAGTTCTGGCATTCCAGTACATTGTTGTTTGTATTTCCTCTGGACAGACCTGAAAAACCCTAGTCTCCCAGTGAATGCTTGCAGTCCTTGAATTTGTAAGGGGGGGGGGGTATTGAAAGATTATGTATTAAGAGTAGGTGGTTAATTCCCTCAATTATGCTGTGGCACTAGGGCAGAGGCATAATTAGGGCTAGAGGAATGGATGTTAACATGAAAGGGGCACCTGTGACGGATATTCACACTCTACATGTGGATATACATGCAAGACGCATTTTCTTGATCGAGGATGTCACACATTCTTGTCACCTCTCTCATCACACAGATTAACATTTCTGCTCAGGTGGAAATTGCACTCATTCCTTAATGGTTTCTAACCAGGTCTTAATACCTGCATGATATTATTGTGTTAGTAAAATGGACAAAAAAAAAAGATGTTCTTATAAAGGATATGACAAAATGTCTTCTTTTGACTTTCATAATGTACCTTAGTTGTATAATATTGTTTTGTTGATAACTTTATTTTCATATGAAATCCATTTGATCCTTAAGTCATTTCCCCAAAGGGTTTGAGGTTGACTTTTCACATTCAAATTTCTTGAACTCGCTTAGCTGCTGTACTTATTATCCTTGTGGTATGTAAATAAACAGGCCACAGGTAGAGCAAGGTCTTGGGGTCAGATTAGCTGGAGACCATTTACACCATTATTTGTTACCATTCCACTCTACATTTTGGCTGAAGTGACAGTCATTCCTCCACAGTTCCATTCCAGTTTACATTCATTAATGATGAGATTTTAAAGGAAATAAAGTGTTTTGGAACAGAACTGGAAAATGTTAACAAAGATTGCCTTCCAAATATTTCAGAATTGTTGGCCAATGTAAAGAATAACAGTTGAGTGACCTATGTTATCTGTAGTGTAGATGTATTAAATGTATACTCTGAAAAAATGAAGTGAAATGCTAGGAATTTTGTGAATGTGGTATGTGAGGGTAAGGATTTGCACCTGATTTGATCGGGTATTTTCAGAGATACATGTAAATGGTTACAGTAATATAATGCAATTGTATAGTTTATAATTTCCAGTTAAATTCATGACCGTTTTAGTAAGTACATATATGCTGAAGATACAGGTTGTTACTATTCCCCCATAGATGAGCCAGGGCTATTTATTTACCCATTTGCCCAATTCCAGTCTATTATCACTGATATATGGGGAATTGGAATACCAATCCGATTGTCACTGCCATGGTAGAGTATTATTGTGGTGGGGAAATGCCATGACTCATGATGGGGCATGATCTTTAAAAGTTCGGGTTTCTTGTCAGGCCAATAAATTATCTGTTAAAAAGAAAAAGGGAAACAACATTGCAGCAACTTTACATTATAAGGTTTTTGATTTCTTCTTCAGATATTTTGAGGTACGGTTGTCAAACCTTGGACAAAGACATATGTTAGGCAGTTTTTCTCCTGTCAGTCTATTTTTGAAGCATAAGAATTACAAAGCTTATTCTTAGAGCTTAGCCACAATACATTTTTTTGTCTTTTTTGGAATATAATACACTTGTGATAGTTACCACTTCCTTGAAGTAGAAGTGAACATCACGTGCATTCTATACAGCATTACCAGGTGTTGTTTCACTTTTCTGCAGTGCAGTGCCTACTAAATATGCTTAAATTGATATGACCTCTGCCCTTTGCAGAATGTCATAGGTCACAGACACACCTGCTGGCTGTGTTGATTGCAGTAGGGAAGTGTGCTAGCCAGAAGCGCGTGCGCGTGATCGTTCGCAGAGGCATGCACTGCGCACACACCTTCATGATAATATGAGTGACTAGCAAGCTGTTTTGCCAGAACAAACACATACACATACACACATACACATCAAGGTGTAGCCAGACTTCTCTTCAAGAATGACCTACAGATTTATGATGGCACTGTCAAACAAGCGACCAGCTCTGGATGAATGGACAGGTCCTCATTAATGGCCGTCTCATTCAGCCAGACAATCACACACAGGTGCTGGTTGCTTCGTACAACTGCCTACAGACACTCACTATTAGCAATGACTTGGGTGCAGTCTTTGTTATCTACTCCATACATGTACCTCCACAGCCAGCTCTAAGGCCATCATTTACATGTATTCTGTTTAGAATGGTTTGTCTCCCACTCTCCCATATCATGGCTATAAAAGCATATTACAACCTATTATGTCCTTCACCTGATGTTTGCAGGTACATGCATAGACGTACATCTAGCTATTGTAGTTTTGTGTGCCATTACCTGTATTGCAATCATTGTCACAAGGTGTATGTTGTCATGTAAGTGTCCTACATACACCAACCTGTACAGAAGTGACATGTATCAGGCCAACGAATACCCGATAGAGTTATTTGGTTATGTGTTATATTTTTAAACTTTTTGGCTACGAATATGAGACTAGGTTAAACTTTGGACAATCCATGGTTGTCCCCAAAAGCTTGATGCATAAGAAGCAGTGACATTGTTTTATATCTCATCTGCATTTAATGTACATGCTTGTTGTTGTAAGGAAAATTTTGTCTGCAGTTCGCTTTTAATGCTTAGGTATTTAATTTCTTTTCATTACTACGATGGGAAAGTTTTTTCAGTAACCCAATGCAACAAAAAGAGCCAAAATGTCTCGACTCTGCAATTTTCTTAACCATAGAGTATATGCGTACATATTTTCATGCTTGTAAAGACATGCCAACTCAACCCTAAATCTGATCCACACCACCGATTGTGTACCTGTGCGCAGTGGAATATGTCGCGGTGCCGTATACATATACTAGGGGGTTTATGGTAAAAGTTTGACATAATGAGGTGTACATAATGGCAGGGTGTCTTGATCAAATATTGTGGTTTCTGGCTGGATCAGACTAGACCCCAACTGCGCCAAGTAGCATACATATTCAGGAATGGTTGTACATATAAGGCCTTTTTACCCAGGTTAATTGTGTGGGAACGTAACTCACAAATACTGTAAGCATTATCAGCCATGTTAGAAATTCTTTTTCTTAATCTACAATCTCTCTTATAGCTAGGAGAAAGGAAGGGGCAAGAAGTTAGGAATTTCATCAATAAACATTTAAAAGAAGATTCAGACAGTTCATGTATCCAAAATATAAATAATTCTGTAATGGACATGAAAATGTTTGATGCCTTCACGTGCTCATTCAAGTGAAAGACCTCTAACTCATATTACAAATCCACATACGCTTAAGTACATTTGCACCTACCATTGTAGGTTTCTGTTAATTCAACTCTATTTGGTTTGTAAGAACATCGTTGTGTTATTTTATCTGGTGGACCACATTTTAGCCATTTGTGTATATGGCTGGGCCATACACTGAAACCCTATTTCTAGGGAATCCCCCAAACAGATAAACCAGTGGTTGGCTCTGTAGCTCCAAATCTGTTGGCTTACAATGCAAACACACACTTATTCCTCTCTCCTTCTAAAGCCAAGGCTTGGCCAAAAAAGATTTTTATTAGAAGATACTAAAAGTCACGCTGATTTTGGTGTTTTCCTTATCCACTAAAGTATCAGTCTATGTGACATTCTGGGGGTGTAACGTTTATGCTGCAAGTGACTACAGTGGTCGGGTCTAAAGTCTTCACGTATGTCAGGACACTTGATAATGTAAAATGGCATCAAGGTAAAATTTAGTGGAGGGTGAGTGATTTGTCCACATCTGAGTGGTCATTAGGGATTTTACATTTGAAACCTGGTCCTGTCAAAAGATACCAAATTTTTAAGTAGCGTGTGTCATGCTGGCCTGGGCAGGGAAGGAACAGGGAATTGCATGTAAAGAGTATTTTAGTTTCAACTTTTATCATTCTATTCCACCACTTGACATTGCCATTAATACCATGTACCATTATTGAGCAAAGTGTACAAGTATTTCTTCTGGAGGATGGCGTGCATGTACATAAGTACTGTGTTTTTGCTATGTCTGGTTCGCTTGTGTAATTCTCACTGTTTACTGTGTCAGTCATTAAGGCGTAGCCATTTTTACCAACCTGTTTATAGCTGCCAAGTATATCAACTTTTTCAACTGTTTTTCATGGTATGATGTTAAGTGATGCTGAGGTATCAAATGAGTGGCTTCATTCCATGTAGCATGACATCTTCTGTTTTTATCAAAATGGTGTGAAAAGAATGATAAAAGATGTGATGAATAAGTAAGCTGTGGGGCTTCAAAGCCTCTCTTCAAATCAACAAGTACAGCTATGACAGGTTTGGAGGGAGTTAGGTTTGACTTCATGCAGAGAGCTGGAGGACCATTTAATATGCATTTTATGTGTGGAATGTATTAGCTCTAATTTCATCATCAGTTAGTCAAGTGGGTTAGCCCCTGCCATTGCTGGCACAGTTTGTAAGAATAGAAAGATTGTGTATGCTGCTGGCAGGAGTGTAATACTCTGTAGTACACCCCAAAATTTCAGTGCTAAAAAAACACTTAAGATAGTGTTGATTTGAGCAGATAATGCAAGGGATTATTTCAGTAAGTGTAGACAGAGACCATGGTAGTGATCTTGTCAGATGAGATAGTCTTGCCAGATCAGATGTCATTAGTACAGTCATTGGTCCTTGCGATAGGCTTAACGGTTTCCTGCACAAGGATAATATCTGCCTGTTGCTCTGTGAACCAGAGCCATTCAGCATGTAGGGGCGGTAAAAAAGAACAGATGATCCTCAAAGCTGTGGTGTTGTTTTTTTATTGTAGTACACTACATTGGTAACTACTCCAGGGAACCTGCTTGACTATCGTTAACACCTCCAGTACACACCACTGACAAATGTCTTTGTAGTGTTAATTGTGGAGAGCTTTGTAGCACAGCACTGATTGGTGTGTGGTATATTACAGAGACACGTGATCGGCAGGCCGATCAGTCCAGGTGTGTGGTATGTTTATCTGTACTGAAAACTTTAAAGTGACCGCTTCTGCTTATCTCTTTAATGACATGTCACGTGAGATTATCTCTCTGTGATTTTGACAAATGAGCAACTAATCTGAATACAAGCAGGAAACAAGTTGGGTGGTTACCTTAAACACATGGAAGTTTTAGATATGGCCTTCATGCATATGTATTCTACATGTTCTAATGAAGAGTTTGCAGTATACACAAGGAAATGACTTTAACCTCAAAATTGCCCCAAGATATAAAAACTGAAACATTCTAATAGGATTAAATGAGGGAAATAAATCCAACAAAGTAAAATACAATTCACTGATTCATTGTGAATCCCACATGCAAGAAGAACACTTAAGTTAGTGGCCTCTGTGTATATGATACAAAACCTCAACACCTTATGCAACACAGAAAATAAAATTAACTGAACGGTTTCCTGTAAAATGCCCCAAAATGGTACATTGTTTGTTGCGGCTTTTTTTTTTTTTTCTCTTTTCATTTATAAGGAATAGATTGGTCAGGATTGAATTTCACAGAATTGAAAATTTATGAAAACTCACATATGAACGCAGGCTCTGAAAGCAGTAAATGGTCAGTATTAGATAATTTCTTCGTGCTATTATTTTCAAGTTTTCTAGATCAAGTATGTATGAGCATAAATGATGTTTATAACTCCTTACTTTATGGTTTGCTTTGTTTTCAGCTCGAATTGGAAGAGTGAAGCTGTCTTCCAAGGATGTGGAGTCCATGCTAAAGAGCACACCCCCAAGGTCTCGAGGGTCAGGAAAACTCTTCCGTCGCATTCTGGATAAAGGTAATTACTTGTACATGGGGTGAAGGCCTAAAAATTTGTTTCTGAACAGTACATGTTAGCATTCGGCATGTCGTGAAAGTCAGTTTTCAAAAAAATTGTTAATGTTTTTTTGTGTGTGTGTAGGGGAGGCTGCTTGTGTTTTTGGTAGAGTTATTTTGGGATTTAATAGCTGTGTACTTGGCCTTTGTGGCAACAGTATCATGTGGATGACTACATATTTGATGTTGATAAAACCCACTCCTGCAGCATGGCACAGTGCCTGTCAGCATCGGATGTTGGTCATTTTACATGCAATATTTACCTAAGATGAGGTAGGGCTCCCGTTCACAACAGTCACACAGTTTGAAATATTCCGCTGTAATTAATGTATTGTATGCATCTCACTATGTCCACACAGGATGTGAATTGACAAATGAAACAGCAGAGCTTATAAAGCCTCTTAAGTGAGTTTCGTAAGTTGATGGTTGAAACCAAGTAAGTGCTCTGAGGAATGATATTTGTTAATTAGAGCTGCATGATATTGATGGACCCCACTGGCTTAGACACTTAAAGTACTGCCTTGCTGCAACTGACCCTTGATCAAAACTGCATCTTTTGCGTCTACAGCTGCAGCTGTAAGTCTATAAGTTTGTCCGTTACCCAAGGATGGTCATTGGTTTCCCGTGGGCAGTCTGGTTTGTTCCTCCCATTAAACTGACATAGTGCCTTATTTAAAGGTACTTGTTTTGGGGAGACATATTATTATCAGATGGATCATAAGATATCCCTCTGTTATCTTAAACTGCATCTTTTTTGAGATCTTTATGTTATTGTTGGATAGATGGTAAACATACAATAACTGTTTCTCCCAAGTCTGACGACCAGTCCGGCCCTAATTGTTCACCTGGCTGAGTGTAGAGGGTGTGGGAGGAACAAGAGTGGGCATGTTCCCCATACCCTGTTCCCTTTAAAATAAGCCCTTTGTGCCTGCATTGTTCTTATGTGTGATAAACAGCAAAGCTAAACTCACAACGCTCAATTATCCTTGGTCAATCCAGCTAGACAGTAGTTAATGTACAGCTTAGTCAACTGTGCAAGATTTATGAGCAGTTACAATTGACGAGATATGGCAGCTTTTTTTCAGGGCTTAGATTTCATTGCATTTTAATACTAAGCTCTCGTGAATGGATCTTAACTAGTCTGTCAAACAGACATAGGCCAGTGTTAACAGCTTCATCTGGGCATGGCTGCATAGTATGCAAGCTCATAAGCAAGAAAAATCTACGCTTGACTTTGTCAGAAAATCCTAATGAGCACCAGTGTATGGTTTCATCCTTGCCAAAAGACTGATATAAATTACTATGGCAGATTTCCAGTTTTCAGAATAGTAGTAAATGTGACAGTAATTTGTTGAATCAGAGGCATGTCTGTTTGGATACTTGTGCACTAAACTTGGGGACCGTTTACTAGGTTGATGGATGATTCGGCTTTCAGGTCATTTGATAGAAGAGAAAATGTTAGAATGAAAAACAATAGGAAAAAAAAATGCAAGTTATGAACCATTGACCAAAGTGGAAATCACATTTCTAAGAAACTCCCACACCACAACATGTTTTGATAACATCTTAAAACAAAGGACTCTCCAGGTTACAAATGCTTTGGCAAAATTGCAATACCTCCTGGATGTTGCATTTCTGATAGGTACATATTTACTTGTGCATGTTTGTAAGACAGGAAGGTCAGAACAACTACATTGGGAGATTGGTGATATTTGTCCTTTGCTGGGCTGGACAGGTGTGTTCTAGGCAAGATGTCGCATGTTGAATAGCATCAGGGAGTGATGTAGTTTTACACTGTGAGAAACATGTGACCTCTGTGTAGGGTTTCTGTAGCCAGATTCTGCCAGTCACCTCAACTGTCTGCAGAAGGTTCAAGCCTGCCAAAGCCCTGCACAATCCCTCCACAAGAAGCTAAATTGTCTTTGTCAACTTGATGTTTGACTTGAAATTTTCGGGCTTAGTCTGGGCTGGGCTACAGCCTTTGGCAGATTTCTACAAGGGCGGCAAGGGCAATTATAAATGTATCCAAAAAATACAGCGGGACAAAAAAAATGTCTGAAGCCCAAACTGTGCGTGTACGTATGTGTGCATGTGCCAACAGAGGTTAGGGCAGAAGTTGCCTGCACATGTACCTGTTTGATGTCAAGAAACAGAGCAGTGCAAAGGTAAAAATATACCCATACAGCATTCCAGGATAATCTGAACTATGCTCACTATGTTAATGTGTACAGATACCATTATCTGTAGATGTGCCTTAAGAAACAGGTACAAACTACATGTGCTCTCTTAGAAACCTACGGCCTAGTGTGGCGGCCGGGAAGTACAAGTGCATGGGGATGTGCAAGGGGATGGGGTGGGGGCCATGCTTATCCCCCAGACCCCATCAGTTGTAAGAACACAGCATTGAGAGTGTGGGAGTGGACAGCCGTTGTCTGTTTGTCCATGGTACGGCAGAGGGCACCTCCCTGAACGAGGGACGATGGGTGAACTAGAACTGTGTGAGCTGTTTGTAGAGGATTTACACTCTGTCGTCAGCCTCTTTGAATCCTCTTCCTGCAGCGAAGACAACAGAGGTAGCCAGCCCCTTCCTGGCACAGGCCTGGAGTGTGCTAAACCCACCGTCTCCCCCTGCCCATCAGTCTGCCCCTAGCACCGTGTGCTTTAGGCTTTGTGGGTCTCCGCCACAATCTATATGGCTTAGAAGTATTGCTTTCATTTCACTAACTTGTAGTTGAACAACTCAACATGGTTTTTCATTTTTCCCTTTAAAAACATGGATGTTTTGGTTAAATGTACTCACTGTTTACTTGTACAAGTCTACAACCTTTCAGTTTTGATTATATGTCTTGCATGCTAGTTTATTTTTATGTAATTCTGGTAAATTAGTTCTTCAGCCTGTGGTTTATGACACAAGCGTATTTGCTGTCAGTTCCATACCATTGGATAAGTCAACATATAGTACATGAAGTTTATAGGACATTCTCGTTTTGCTTCAGAGTCCTCCAAAATACAGGCATGTGGCTCTGACCTTCCCATTTGAAGGGGATTTTTATGTAATGCAATATTTATAGATTTTCAAAATTATCACAAATCATTGACTGTTGCTTGAATAATACACATGTATGTCATTAAAATTGTAGTTATAGGTGAAGATTTGTCTGGCAAATTTTGCTTAACTTGATCTTCAGCTATTGAACTCCAGCAGAAGTAGTTGAGGGAAGGTAGACAACTCTGTTGAAAGGCTGAGGTGTGGCCAAAGCTAAACAAAAAGTCTATTCGTTAAATCTTAGGGTCAGTGGTCTCTGTTCATTTCATAGAGATTTTTGTTCAGAATGAGACAAGCATTCATTGAAGCCTTAACTGATAGGTCATCAAATTAGATGTAATTGAGCGTGAGTGAAAAGTATGTATGGTAATAAGTTAGTCACACTGGGTTGGATCGTCTTTGAGACCTAAGTTAAGTTAAGCCCTATTTACCGCATGTTATTTTCAGATACATGTAGCTGCATTCCGATCATCTATTTCTGGATGATTAATATTATGGCAGTAAAGTGGTCGGCATGTTTTAATATGTTATTGTATTCAAATTATGACGCGAATGGTTTAATTTGATGCGACTTTTACTCAGGGTCACCTCATTTCATGGCCAGGCCTCAGCCAGTTTTAATGATCTAGCGATTTGCTCATTCAATTGGAGTTATTATTATTCTTAGTCATGATATTATTCTGTATGGTTGAGTGATCCTCTATAATTTATTGACCATAAAAGTTTGAAGCCAGCCAGCTAAAGTCGTAATAACTTACTCTGTTATTTTTTTTTATTTTTTTGGTTGCAAATGACCTGAAGTGAATGAAATTTGTTTGAACATTTGCCAAACAAAAGTGGATTATGCATATTCTTATGTACATATATTGTAATGAAAGGAAAATTGTCAGCTGCATTCTGTTTGGTAGCAATATTTACTGCTGACCATAACTTGTATACTTTTTGTTTTGATGAAATTTTATGAATTAGATTTTATCTTTTTGGAACATTGTTTTATTAGCATGTACGTGTATGTGTAAGTCTTGTTCTTAAAATCTACAAATATTGACATAGCCAGAAATGGCATAATTAATGATATACATGCACGGGTACTACACATTCCGTTAAGCGAAAACATAATTGATCTTCCCCCGAGCATGTATCACATGAGCTACACATGATTCTGCCCTAGGGCAGTTGTGTGTTATTGGCTAATTGCGTGCTCGGTTTTTCAATTTTTTTCTCTTTATCTTATGCGTGATTTCACCTGGCACGCGCCTTCCACAGCTTATTTGTGATGAGCCAAAGTAAGCATGATTGTCTTAATTACTCATTGCCAGATCATCAAATGTTACAGAATCCTATGCATATGAACATGTGCATTTACGCACCTTATCGTATACAATATGCTATTCTGCAAACAACCTGTCTTTCTAGACAACCTCAAGACAGCTAATATTTGACACGCAACTCTGTGATAAGGGCAATAAGATTGCCTCGTCTACTCACGACTTCATCATTTGCCTGATTATTATGACAGAGTGACAAGTAATTAATAAAAACAATGTACCATTGTAGATATGTCCCATGAATGCGGCTGTTTTCACAGGTGCACAATTGTGCCAATGTTAATACTGCATCCTAAAACATTCATTTTAAGTCATCAGGGATCTGCAGATGAAGGAATTTATAAGTGGCCAGCAAGAAGTTATTATATCCAGTGGGAAAAAAATTGAATTTCAATAAATTCATAAATGTAACACTGTTCAGATATATTTTACACAGCCTTTTTTCTATGTATGTGCAGTCAGAGATTACTAAATGTTAAATTCTTGCCCTGTAACTCGGGACACTTTCTGTATGAAGTTTAAACCAGCAGACGTATAGTTAAACATAACCTGTACCAGAAACTGTCTCAGCTTCAGACTAGATTAAGCCTAGGTGTATTATACATGTACATGTAAGTCAGTCAAAACTTAGAAAAATGTGGAAATATGAGAGTAATTCCTAATAGCTAACTTGTTACATGTAAGTCTCGGATCAACAAGTAGGTTATAAGGCATAATGATGGTGCACTCTTACCTTGCCTGTGTCTGTCTTGTCAGATCTGCTATAAGCATTTGATGAAGACTATCAGATGCGTAAGTAAATGTCCCGTCTTCTGATATGTTTGATTTAGTTTTGGTAGGCTAGATTGGCGTGATTGCTGACGGCCACAGATTGATCCCCAAGTAAATCCGCGTGCTCTTTGGCCTGAGTCAGAAGGCCTGCTGGGTGGCGGCTCAATTGTTAGATTGTTTAATTCTATGAGTTGGACTTGATGGGATTTGAACAGGACAGCTTGGATTTCAATTGAGCTGGACTGAGCTGACCACTGGCCACAGTGATATGTTTACTGGCTGATGCTGACCACTGAAACATTGTGTTATTCTATCCAGCGACCAATCAGCAGAGCCACATCACCACGTGCCTGATGGTCAGCTTGGTCAGTGCAGACTTATATCCACCAAGCCATCTGCTTCAGATGCGCTTTCTCCAGAAGCAGTCACTTTGTTTTAGGACAGTTTCTTGTAAATGTCCAAAGACGCGGGTTGTTTTGTGCTTGGTGAAGGACCCCCACACGACAGACGCACGCCAGCCTTTGTGTCCAGTCCACCTGCCTTCTCATTGTCCATTGACCACCCCCCACCCACATACACTGGTCTGCCGTCTGTCCCTTTATCTGATGGATCTGAAGAGTCTGATAGTCTGTTATCCCTTTCGCTAACAATCGCTACTGACCTTTCTCTGTCACCCTGGACAATACAAAGCCTACAAAGTTACCTGACCTAACCAGATTTGGTGACAAATTTTCTCCGGTTTTCATGTTTGTCCAGCAAGTAATTATAAATGGCGCCTGCGATACTAGCCAGCTGTTGTGTTCTCAAAGGATGAGGGGTTTCCAGATCCTTCATTGAACCTTTAACATCTTTTGTAAAAACAGTTTTTCAGACTTCTTCTAACAATTCCTATTTGTTGATGGAGAGGTCGAGAAGATTTGAGTGGATATAAATGCTGATTAATGGTGGAGTAATTGCAAACTCCCTTGAAATGCCCTTAAGAGACAGAGCCTTTTCCACCCCAACAACAAATCGTTTCTCTCTTTCAAAATTCTGGCAGTTTAACAGATCGAAATGCAAAATTATTAGTAAAGCAATGTACTCACATACTCTCTCTGTGCCTCCATCATTGTTTGCTATGCCCACATCTGTTGATAATTAAGTTTTCAAGTTATTGGAATGTCCAGGAATTCACGTAATCTGGAAAATGGAGAAAATAGGAAAATTTTAAGTGCATGTTTTGGAACTTAAGATGCATTAGATTTTCAGGCACTTACTTGTACTGTTATTATGTGAATGTGATGATGATACAAATGAGCCATATATTTAGTTTCAGTGTAACGCAAAGATGTCAGAGTCATATTAACGTGATGTGACACAAAACACTCTCCTTACAACTGATTTATCGTTGAACTTTAGTGTTGTTAGTTGTCTCGTAAGACATTGTTCTTCAGCAACTTATCCTACCAGTGATTTTATTCACAACTTGTATCTCGTTAGAATTCTTGTTTTTACAATCTTCATTGATTCTCTCATTGATAACAAATATTGGTTGATTTCATGAAACAGGCATTTTAAATAACAGGCATTTTAGTTATTGGTTAGAGGGAGCAAAGAAGAGAAAATTGGATAAGTTTGCTCTTTGAAGAATAGTTGGACATTGTGAGTTACAAGCATAGATGTATATCTACACAAGCTGATTTGCACCAATGCTGTCCCTTTCTTTAAATGCTCAGTTCCAATCCAGAGGTTTCTGTTTATTTAACTTCTATTGTCAGGTGTTATCTGTGGATTCTCGATCTGTCCTCAGGAAATCTGTGATTGAACACAAAGGGGGTCTGTCTGCCCAGCAGTAAAGTTATAGGGCAGCAGGGGTTAATGGCCTAAAGGGTCCCCAGATCCCTCGGCTGCCATGGCTGTGGGGCAGGGATGATCAGTCACCCAGAGCTCTGTTTATTTGGAGGGTTTGGTGAGAGAAAAGACAAGTCAATACAAAAGAGCTGTTGAATCCTCTACACATAGCTAGCCTTTGGAGAGGTGATCAGTCAGTTCTTTGATGCCGAATTATCAGGTAATAACAAAAACACACCATTATCACCCAGTTAATTCCTCATCATGTGACCTTGGCTGCAGTTATGTGACTGGCTGGAGCTGGAGCTCAGTTTGTCAGGCTGAGGCTGTGTGCACAGTGAGGGGGTTGGATGTGCACACAGCAAACCGCAAGTCACACCGTTGTCACAGGACATTAGGTTGTCTGAATAAATGAATTGCATAAAAAGGTTGTGATCGTAATGTATGTGTTTTCCAGGATAGATTTATTATGATGTTATGCTAAGTTTTTATTGTGTGTAAGTACTGATGGATATGGGCATGGTATAAAATGCATTTTCTCACAAGACTGGCGCTCAAATATTTCTTACATGGTTTACTTTTTCTGTGTGGTCATATGTGGGAAAACCCTCAAAGCTTTGCAGAATTCTACAGCTTTCTGGACAGGTACTAAATACGCATTACAGAGAAAGTTTGAAGGATTCTATGTGTTTTGCTTCATTCTGTGATATGCTAACACTGGTGTCTTGACTAAAGCGTATAAGATAAGCTACCATTTGTTACTAGATCCCCTGGAAAGTTCCATATAAAGAACGTAACCACAAAGAAGGCCTGTTATAGGATACTTTGATGTCAGACAAACTTTCATGTCATCATCAGGAAGTATGCTCTTTAGTGTTATTGAGAATGCACATGTGAATGATATTTGAAGTATTTTGATGATAAATGAAGAGCGTATTTAGCTCCATAGCCAGTGCATTTTAAAAGAGGGTTGAATTATTAGGATTTTTAAGATACGGTTAAGCTGGATTGCCTACATAAACGATGTCCAATTCTCAGAGTACCTTTTATAAGTCATGGGAGGATCATAAAAAGAGATGTAAAATAGGATATAATCAGAAGCAGATTTTGACAGTCTTTCACTTTTGCATGATTTACAAGCCACAAGATCACGAATGACTAGCATCTAGCCAAATGATGCTGTACTCTAAAATGATGCGGAGGCTTTTTATTGTTGCTCTGGTTGTAATCAAAATCAGAAGTCTAATATGGCACAGTATAGATACATGTGTATCAAGATAAAATGTACTGGCTGTTCATGTTACTGGGCCAATTCCGTTGATATGCCTGGTGGTTTAAGTACATGTTCTTACATAGGTCATGGGTTCAAACCCCATGATGATTACTTTGTGTGATATCAGTGTACACCAATCAGGTGAACACACCAGTATTATTGGACACATTGGGCTTTTGTCCTGATAGAGCTGTTTAGTTCTAAAGAAGCTTGGTACCATGTATGCTCATGTTCCCCATAGTTCAGGCAAAGATGACCCTGTGAGGTGACAAAGGCTGATCAATCAATCGCAAACATTACAGGTGTTATCTATCAATTGTTTTGGCTAGGAGTGAGGGGTTGTGAAGCCCCAGGAGGCCTCCTACTTCAGGGCCAGTGTTAACCTGCCAACATGGGAATGAAGTAACTTGTTTCTGCCCCTTATTGTGTTGATGGGTGGGCTGGGCCGAGGGTTAGGTATATACTGCCTTACTAATGCCATATTTCCTGGCTGTGAACACAGACACATGGCTGGTAGAATGCATGTACCTTTAACCAGGTATGCTGGGGTCAAGCTAAGATCACCTTGAATCAAATAACGAGACAGGTTTCGCTTCACACACACAAAAAACCTCCCACATTCTGCCCATGCTTTGGAAAGCATTATAATGGGTAGGCATTGTCTTCTGGGCTGAGTTTGGAAAACAGAAAATTCTTACCTCTAAGCCGAGTGATGTGAAGTTAGAGAAAACCCCAGTTTTGAACAGGTTCTGTGTAAATGTTGAGTTATCAAGTACTTTCACAGTAAGCTGCTGGCCTTAGAAATATTTTAAAGCATTTAAAGTAGAATGTGTATATATACCTGTACAGGTAAAAATGTGAGTCTTTTGTCAGAGGTGGGACTGCAGGCTTGTTTCTGTGTGGCCATTAAGTTTGTGACCTTGTATCTTGTACCAGAAGACTTCCTTACATACAAAACTAAATTGATTCAAAACACACTAAATGACCTGTGAGGAACAAATGATATATGTCACACCTGGATTCTTTCATGCACCGTACATGTATAGAATGGCACAGGTAAAAGATGTCAGCTATTTCCTACAAAATGATAAGATCATCTGATGGAGTACATCTGTTTTGGTTGGGTATAGATTCATAGTGACATGCCCATGTGTTGTTCTTCTGTGGGTTGGGAGTGTTTCTTAGACCGCTGGACCCACACTCTTCCATGATATGTAGTGGATTATAAAGGGAAGCTATGGAGTCTTAGGTCTGATAGTGACTGTTCTCTGTGAGCAGCTAGCTAGGATTTGTAACAAGGTCCTGTATTTGTGCATAAACTGTAGGTGTGAAGATTTATAGTGGTCATGATTTAGTAAACGAGATTGGACAGTGGGATGTCATTTCAATGCTGTCGTAAGTGAGTGGTTTTGAAAGGGCCGACAACCTGTGGACAATGATTAAGGTGAAGGTATGGACAGCCAAGGAGATCGTCCCTGCTCTTCACATCAGCTCATCATTATCCCGCAGTACAAAACGTTTAATTACCGTCTCATTGCAAGGTCTGGCGCCGCACTAAGGCTGTCTTATCCTGATTTCTTGACAAATTTTAATTGATAACAGTACATGTGATGCACGCTCGGACATCTTCAGCCTGGAGTTTAGTATAAATTTAGCATAAATGGTCAATCCTACGATGATCAGAAAACTCAGGTGTTCATTTACATCTGTGTATCCAGTTCCAAATTATTATATGTGTATATCAGACCAGGGATCAGTTGCATGAAGCATACTTAAGCTAAGTAACCCTTAACTACCATGGCAATGTATGGTATAGGGATATGAAGTACACTTAGCTAAGTGCTGCTTAGCACTAAGTATGTTTCATGAAACTAGCCCCAGAGGCTTTTCTTTTTCTAAATATTTTCTCAATTATAAGATCCACTTATAAAATGGATGGTTAGCCATTGAATAGGTTGATTCAGGCAGATACAGTTGTGGAATGTCAAGTGCACAAGACCAGTTTAGTCGACCTTTCTGAAAGATGGTGTGTTCTTTATGTCAGTGGATTCAACTAATCATAATGCTGATGTAAAGCTGAGTTTGACCCTAACTAGATGAGCATGTATCTTTGTATACACATGTATGTATTCAGGCCTTAACAATGGAATTGAGTTCTTTCTTTCTTGTATTTGCAGGCATCATTTCCTATACAGAGTACCTGTTTTTGCTGTGTGTCCTGACAAGTAAGTAGATCTGTGTTTATTACTTCTGCCCCAAGTCTCTGAATAGCCCTCCCTGGTGGGTGGGATGCTGGACTGAGGCCTGAAGTGATATATATGTCTGGGTGTCTTTGATTATCCCTGTGAGGGACCCAGCCCTAGTGTTCAGCCTGACCCCAGACATCCTGACCAGACTGTGACATGTATGAGGCTATATCAACAGTCGTGACTTTCTCTCTTCCTTTGAATAAAACGGCCCTGCCCCAAATTCCAGCCTTTTTCTTGTCTGATAAAGGTTTGTACTCTA
This sequence comes from Acanthopleura granulata, assembly GCA_016165875.1. Classification (NCBI taxonomy): domain Eukaryota; kingdom Metazoa; phylum Mollusca; class Polyplacophora; order Chitonida; family Chitonidae; genus Acanthopleura; species Acanthopleura granulata. The sequence continues at coordinate 8,560,485 of JABBOT010000008.1, forward strand.
AGACTGCTCCAAGTATGGCCATCCTTTCATAAAGTGAGAGAGGAGCCGGGGCTCTGTGAGTTCCTAATGGGATCTAGGGCTGAAGGAGAGAGGAGGCTCTTACTCTTATGACTGTCTCAAGTATGACAGTCCTTACATAAAGGCCACAGTTAGCTGAGAGGAACTGGGCTTCTGTCAGTCCTGATGGGACCCAGGAATGGAGGGAAGGGGAGGCTCTTACTCTGAGACTGTCTTAAGTGGGAAGATTCTTAGTCCAAGACTTCCCAAGTATGGGCATCTTTACATAATGGTGCCAATGTGCTGAGAGGAGCAGGAGCACTGTCAGTCCTAATGGTACTCAGGCCTTGAGGGGTGGGGAGGCTCTCACTCTCTGTCTGTCGCCATTCTTTATTCTGACTCAATCCTTAGCAAAGAATTCAACACTGTTCTGTGTCCTGTTGACCATGAATTTTGTTAGGAAAATAATGTTACAAGTGTTTGTCATGTTTGTGTCTACAGTAGGAAACTGTATTACAGCCTAGCAACATTTGGTGTCTGGATAGTGTGACTAAATGTTTGTACATGAACAGATTATAGTGTGGTTATTCAGTTTGGTGTAGTTGCTGTTCAGTTCAGTGTAGTTGCTGTTTAATTCAGTTTAGTTGCTATTCAATTCAGTGTAGTGTTTATTCATTTCATTACAGTTTCTATAAGCTACCAGTGGACTAGATGAACACTTCACATATGAACAATTACAATAGCCAAGGATGTTGCTTCTCAACATGTATGTACCTGTACCTGAGCAAGACGGCAGGGTTGTTGCTACGTGGGTAGCTTCAGGCTAAGTACATATACACACAGTCCCCCTGGGTCTCTTCAGGTGATGCTCACCCCAGGGAAATCTTGATCCTGTTAATAGTAGACACAGCGCTCTGCCTGCGATCAGATAACCTTTACTTCAACAAGGATACATGGGTGAGCTCCTGGTCTGTGGCTTTTCTCTGCTAAACAACAGGAAGCCCCATCTGCCCATCATTGGGTTACCTGACCGATTATTAATATGGTGTTAGAAGATGTGAGGCTAATGATGGCAAATCTGTGGGCCAGGTTACATCAATCCACACCATTCCTCTCCCTCCTCCCCCCCAGCAAACACACCTCCGGCATCGCCAGCACCTAGTGCAGGTATCTGATGTGACTTAGTAACCTCGATTCGCTATGTTTCTTGTTTACTACACTGTCTGTAGTGTTTGTGTGGCAAAGTGAATATGGCTGTTTTCCTGTTTGATCCTTAAGGTCAGAGTGTGCATTAGTTCATTCATCTTTCTTCCGATGCCTGCTCATAATTCACAGGTTATTTGTTACATGTGGCTACTTGGTCGTAGGTCAGGAGATCTGTGTAGATCTGATGTAGTCACATTCTGATTTGATAAGAGATCACTGTGTGGCAGCAAATCAGCCTTAATTATTCACTGAAATCAAACACCAGTGTCTTTTATGTTACTTGGCATTTGCAAGAGATGTATCCTGGGATATGTACGTGTACCAGATGCAGTTTTATACAAGATACAGTTTGATGCCTGAAATACAAATGTTCTGGTAGAAATTCTGCTGATGTGAATTTTTGGCTGCTGGTATACTTTTGAGACATTGTGAAAGATGTAATCATGCACCTTTATGCCTAGCCTGTCAAATGCTATTAAAATGATTTCCCCAAAAAACTTCTCCTTGTACATAGCTATTTCTGTAAGTCATTTACTGTCCTATGTAGGCTGTTGGCCATAAGCAGCTTTCAGCATGGATGATTGTCAGATGTCCGTACATGTATCCAAGGTGTAAAAATGTGATACATGTAAATGAAAGAGGACAATTAAATTATCATTATGTGCTTGAATGTATGGCAATGGCAGGTGTCATAGCTGTAGATGTTGCTCTCCTCCCCAGAATCCCACTGAGTACAGGGTGCTGGCTCTTGTGAACTCTGCCAGGAGCTCTCTGTTATTGTAGGCCCAAGATGCTGGGCATATAACATGTGCCTAACCTGTGATATAAACAAACCACCTTTCCACATATGATAAAGGTTTCCTTGTTTAGTCTTCTGATTTGGGCCAGCTTAATGGTGGCCAGGGTAAAAAAGAAAAATAGTGCTGAGAAGAAAGCTTTAGTTCTTGTGGACCATAAAATGTAGGCATTAAATACATGTATGTGTGCCATTATTATAGGCTGTTGTAATAGTGGAACCATGAATAATACACTCTTTTCAAATCAGTTCCTCCATTTTTTCTTGTCAGTGTAGACTTGTACAATTGTTTCAAGAGCCAATGAAGGAAGTAGAAGGCATTAATAATTTGCTGAATTCTGGTTAACATATAAAGATATGGGACAAGTTGACCTTTGAAGATGTCATTGTTTTCCACGTGGACACCAATTAGTCAGAACTCTTAAGGATTTCCCTTGATAATGATTTAAAAACAACAGAGTTCGTTGATATTGTCTAATTAATGGCTTAATTGTTTGGTAAGGTTGATGACAAGTGAGAAATGTATGCTTGGATTGTTGAACATCCTTTGTTTGCAATCATAGTATGCATTTTCCATCACAGTATTCAGTTTTGAAGAAGGCACGTGTGTTTAGCAAACACTTGCTGGAGCTTTTATTTTTCTTTTCTGTTTTTTTTGCTACAGCTGTTTTTACAGGTGCTCCAGTGGTCTAGTGGAGAATAGCCCAAATGGTGCTTTCATATTAGACAAATAGCTGCTTGCGAAAACTGTTTGCCTTGTAAATTTATATCACATGTTATCTGTCTTAAATTATTCTGGATGTTGCATGTGAAGAAAAACAAATTTGGAAATGACAAGAGACTGGGCGTAATAGGAGCTGATTACAAAGACAAAAGGTGTTGGTTTCTGTTTCCCTGTTTCTACACAGTCTTAGTAGGACGCCCTTTTAGCCATGTGGAGTGCTTGTTTACGATATGCGTCATCAGACAAGATGTATATTTATTGTCCCCTTGATGTGAAGAAGGTTGGTCGGTGACCTTACATGTTTAGTTACTTGTCAGGCAGCCTGGTGTAAGAAGCTGCGGTTAGGATTTGGCTCTCCCTCTATAGATACTGTAATGAATACTGTTGTGATTGGTGTGACCTGAAGAAACTATAGGTAGAAGTCTCTGGGAAATCACAAGAGAATGGTCTGAAAGGAATCGCGCTGTGATAGTTGGCAGGTACAAAACTCAAACGCCGCAACAAAAAAGCTCTCCTGAGAAATGGAAGTGAGCAGGATTATTTGGAACCTAGTCTGAGAGCGTAGCATTGGGTGGTCGGGGATGGAGCACTGAAAATGTCAGGAACTGATACAAGATTACTCATCAGTTTGTGTTTGTCTGGAGTGGATCCACTTACAGTGAACACATAGCCACCGATTGTCAGTCTCCTTAGCCATTGTTGTCAGATATAACCACTTAACACAGTTGCCCTTCTCAACAGCATGTCTAACAGGTCTATCATATCCAAGTTAACTTGTTGTCTGCAGCATAACTCCTGCATCTTATTGATGTCATTTTTGTCTTGTTCTTCACCCATATAGCCTACCCTGTTTGTTCTAATTTTTGGGACACGTGATCTTCCCTGTTAAGCAAACATACATGTAATTGTAACAGGGATTTCACTCATGGTTGGACCATCTAATTACTAATATATCCATATATATGCTTTTTCAAGAAACTGTGAGAGAAATGTAATAGTTTGCTCTCAGTAGGACTAACGTCTGTCCCAATAATTAGAAGAATTAGGATATATTGACATTTACGTTTCCAAGATCACAAAGCTCTCAGAATAGGACAGAACTTGGCCCGGAACAAGAGTTTAGGGTAAAAACAGTGATGTAAAAAAATATCTTTGTTAGATGAAGTTGCATGTATTTGCATGGAATGTTTCCAGTACTTTGTTAAGTCAAACAGCATAGATATATATGTCCAGCAGATTTATACTGGATTCTGCTGGGTATATTGTACTGGTCAGCGGGTGTGGTGTTGTATGTAATATGTCCTGTGTGTTGTTGGTTCATAAGGTACAGAGTACTAGGTACATTGTACAGGTGGACCATCAGGGCACTGGTGTATATGATATGTATCATGTCTGTTGTTGATTAATTACACTCTTATTCAGAAGATGGCACATGTTTGTTTCACAGCTGAAGGTATATTACCTTTCTGGATCACTCTTACCAGCCATATGGAGTTAACATGTAACACTTCTTGTTGTGGAAATTGTGTCAGTTTCTTTGCTTACTTTGCACTTGCTCGTACAAGATTTGCAGTGTCGCGGTGTCAGTGAAGTTCAAAAACATGCCTGCCATATGTTCAGCGCCTGCTACCAAAATAATCTCCCACAAATAGGTGTTAACATTTTCGTTTTACTAGACAATCATGACTGTGAACCAGTACTTCCATTCTGAGCCCTAACTAGCCCCAATCGTCTGACCTCCACAAAAACCTTGTTTCTCTCCTATCTTATGATATCAATTTAAGCAATATGGTTTTCATAGACGTAATGCATCAACTTTGAACCCGAGGAGTTCTTTCTCACAGCACACCTATCACGACCCACTATAAATAGGGGCTTCTCCCACCCGAGTGCATCCCTTGCCCCTGTAGACTTATTTTCACAATTTTGCCACCTGGTGATCATCCCACCATAATTAAAAACCATCATCTTTTTCTAGCAGACATGTATATACAAGACCTATAAAACTGTTTATTATATAATATACACTGTACATTCAGAATTTAATTTATTAATTGAACAGTTCATTGGTGTCAGTTGTCTCCTGTTTGAAGTGGGCACAAGGAAAATGAGCTCTCCATGTTGGGGGATGGGAAGGGGGGCTGGAGAGCCGTTTAGAGTGTATTTGCAGAAGTTGTGCAACCTCCGTGATGACATCAAGTGGCACATGGTACATGCCGTGTCTCAGACAGTTCTATTTCAATTCACCGGAAAAATATGATGTGGAAAAAAGTGGCTCTTCATGATTTTGTGTTTCCCGACCAGGTCTATTACCTCGCAAACTCCAGCAGACAGGTGTTGGAGATGGGTTGAGAGGATGGAGCTTTGGTGACATGGGAATTCCTGGCCTGGCTCTCCCTAAGGAACACTAGATTGGTGTCAGCTGGGGGACAGGTGACTCCAATTCCTGCAGGCCAGTGCAGCCATCAAGGTGTATTTGTTTTACCGGCCTTGTATCCTCAGAAACACCCACCTTCATCGATGGTGAGACCGAGCCTTGGCCGACACTTGAGGGTTGAGTTTAAGAGGAGCTGGGTACAGACAGAAACTGGAGATTAGAGAAGGGTGGAGAGGGCCACAGCGTGCCCCACTGGTATTTCCTTTGGACGGTAGTTTGTGGTGGGTACTGCACCGCTTCCCATCCATAACAATGCCAGAGCGTGACTTTCCTTAGCAGATTACACACTTACAGATTAATAAATAAACTTAGACAATTGGAATATTATATTTCCACCTTTATCCTGACCTCAATGAACTTTGCTTTGGGGAAACTTGTGATATAATTATCGACTTGACGGAAACTGTGTGAAAAGAGGAACAAGCCATTCGTTATGATAATTGGCAGAAATTTATCCATTAAAGCAAAACTATTTTTTTAATTTAACACTGGGTTTGATATCCTATAAAAGGTTGAGAGTTTGAAAGATATTACCAGAGATTATGGTGGATATATTTGGCATCAGTGCAAATCCAGTTGAATTTCAGTATTATTTCACACTGCTCCAAGAACTGGCCTTTCTCAAAATATCAGCCATGCCTATGCATGTGTTAGGGTTTGAACTCAGTGGTGAAGTTTAAAAATTTATAATGCTGGTCACTTCATAACTCTTTCGAGGCTTAAAATTGTCTTGACACTATAAATGCTACAGGTATGAGTCTAATATATGTGATTTGATGACTGGCTAGAGACTCAAAGAGGTAATGGGAAGTCATGAACAGAATATTACAGTAGGCATGAAACAGACTGGTGACATTTAAAAATAACATACAAACCTGAAAAAAGGTTTAAAAATGTGGATAACCAATCTAGGAGAATTTGTTTTAAAGACTGGTTGATGTAATATATTTTTGATTTAAGTGGAAAGATGATCTTAATTAGAGATTTGCATTCACCCAAAATGAAAGGATTCAAGTGGTGGTTCATTGTGCATCACATTTCATCCACGAATACTGGCACCCATTTGGCACGGTGTGCATTACACATGGAAAAGTTTATCAGTTGCTTGCCAAGAACTGGTAGTTACTGAAGGCAGGTGCTGAAATTATCTTGAGACCAGTGAAATACTGGCTCGAGTGAGACTCAGACTCTCAACTCAGACTAAAGAATAGACCACATTTTTAGAAAGAACACATCATCTCAGAGACAACTTCGTGCTCATTTAAAATATGGTGTGCATTATTTTTTGGAATTTTTTTTACAGTGGTTAAAATGAAAATAAAGATTGAGGTGCTATGGTGGAGTTTTTGGACCATACTGAAGCACAGGGACGTGACAGATTCTTCTTGGGTGCTAAACATGCAGTAATAGTTATAATTCCACATCGAATACATATACAGGTGTTGTACTACATATATATTCACATAGAACGTAGACATATAGCAATCAGAGGATCTCTTGCAACAGAAAAGAATCCCATTTCCCGTCCTAATCACTTTTAAAAAATGTCAAAAAAAGTGAATATCATATTTGGAATGACCACGAAATTGCCTTTCAGATGATGCATATGATCAAAAAATGTGGTCTGTTCTTCTAAGGTGTCTGGCTGAGTTTGAGCTCATGAGTACAAATCTCCCCTGACCCAGTATATTTTCCATGGTCTGGATAATTTCAGTGCCTAAAATGCAGTGAATATTGATGCATTCCCTGACAATAAGGGCAGTTTCTTTCAGATGTGACAACTTCACCTTACTGGTAATACTCATTTTACCATAATTGCTATCACCACTTCTTATTGCTGCCAAGACACAACTGATATAAGAATTCAGATGTTGTATTGCCTAAATTTTCAGTTTGAAAACAAAAAGTGTTGCCTACCTGATCTATATAGCAGGTGACTTAATTCGACAGGTGAGGTAATCCAGGGTTTGTGAAAACCGAGTGGGATTTGTCTTTTACGAGCAAAACAGCGGTTTCGTGTTTCATTCGTCATGTCCACTCATTCAGCCAATCAAAGCTTGAGATACCTTTGGATGACTTGCAATCATTCAGAGGTTGGTAGGACTCTTTGTTTAGTTGTTCAAAAAGTTTGTCAGTGATCCAGCTATATCAGTGACTGGCCCATTAAAGACTCTTGTTTCTATGAACTGATACATGTACAGAGATTAAAAAAAAAAGAAAGCATAGACTCAAGTAAAACCAAACTGATAGTCATTCCCTGCTCATTAGCAAGTCATCTCTAATTAATATGTGATCACCGTGCCATTAGTATCTAAAAACAGGCCTCAAGTGGAGGGGGCAGTATTTTTTCGGTAGTTTGACTGGCGTGTGCATCATTATAGATAGACTCGTCACGCTTTCGGCTGTAATAAAAAACTCTTGAGTAGGGCTGTGGCAGAAATGTGCACACCTGGTGTATTAGAAAGGACTGACTAGCGGTTTACATACCTGTGTCATGGGCTGTACATGAACCTGCTCCAGTGTGACCCCCTTCATGCTCACCTGGATTGGCCTACATGTATTTGTCGCACACGAGGATATGTGACACCATTGTACAGTCTTATTGTAATATCTTACATGAACGTGGCCAGTCTGACCAGATAATTGCCTAAGTAATTGTCTCCATTGGTTTTTATTGGAAGTATGCAATTATTAAAGCTGTCTTTTACTTATCTTTTTTCTACATTAGCCATTTAAGTTGTCATAACTGATTGTCGTATTATTTTCATGTTCAAAGTTTATTAATAGATGTCTGCATGCATATATAGGTGTTTGTGAATATTTATAACCTGTCTGCATCATTGTCCAGACTGAAGACGTGTATAACACAGAATTTTCTTCTGCTGCAATTGAAATAAGTATACTGAGGGTTTTTGATTGCAGCATTAATATAATTTCTTAGATGTACATCGGGCATTGGGTCATCTTTTTGCAAACAAGAAGGGACTAGAAATATATTTTCAGAAATGTTTGGTTATCTGGTCAGTGATGACGTTCATATATTACATAAGGGAAGTAAAATGTTTCAGTAGTAAACTGATTATAACTGTATTTTTATTAAATCTAATTCTGTGATCTCTATACAGTTATTATCTTGAGAGTGTATTGAATTTTTAACATTTTATTGAACAAGTACAACACTACTGACAGAGGCGTAATGTTATATGTTATGTAAAAGTAATCTCACCACATGAATGTGTACTTACTGTTTACTGTTTTCAATGCATATCCAGTAGAAAGTTATTTGAAAGTGAATGTTGATTGACAGCAATTTGTTGACCTTTGTCCTACTTTCAGAGTTCAGATATGATTTGTAAGGTTGTATACCAATTTGTAAGGTTGTAAGGTTGTATTTGTAAGGTTGTATACCAATGCATATCCAAAACTTAATCTACTAAACCAAATGCATTGAAATGCATTGGTTTCTAGTTTCACTTTATGAATCTATACCTCCAAAACTGTCAAGCCATATTCAGTGAAAAGTCATAGATTCAGTTGCGGCTCCCTTCATGGTAATAAAGTGTGGTCAATGCAGATGACTTGAAGTACATGGCCATCTTTCTCTGGTTGGATTTTTCATTTCATTTGCAGTGATATACATGTATGTTCACATTCAATCAAATTTTAGACACGGAATTTCTTCGAGGTCGTAACTGTATTACTTTGTAGTCAACATTACCAACCTTGTCATAAATTGTCAGGGTTCATGTTTTTTTTTTGAAAACATCATACACTTGGATCTATAAAACTACTGAACCAAATTCAAACCAAAGCTTCTTTCTGGTAAGGTTTCGATGTCGGTCCCATACCTGATCTTTTTGGGCTACCAACTTTGATATCAAAGTTCACATAAATTTGGATCGTCACCATTATACATGTATCTTTAAAACTTTATGCATACATGTACATTCATTGGTCGCTCCTCAAGTCTTGGTCAGCACAAATGACCTTTGACCTTCTTTCTCTGTTCGTAGGCTCATATTTGACTCCTGGTTCATGTGAAACAGTGTTATCCTCATTGGTTCATGTGATAAAAGTGTGCGACCTCTGACCATTGAGATTGCATTCTTGAAACCAGTTCTGTCTAATCTAGCTGTAGCTTAAAGATTTGTTTGTCAGATACCTTAGGGTGATGGTTTTCTCCAGGCACTCGGGTGTCTTTTTCACATAAACATGTGATATTTATAACCATAAAATGGTTTTATGGTTATAAATAAAAGAATTAATTTGTGTGAGAAAGGAAGCATACCTATTGAATTATGGTTCATATTGATAGATACATGTCTTCCCGTAGTATTAGAAAGACCTCATAAACAAGGTCAGGTCTTCAAGACTTGACTTGTTTAAGGCCATTGTTCCCTTCTGTTGGTGGTTCCTTTCAACCACTCAACAGTTAGCATTTTGATTTTCATTCATATTTTTGCCGAGTGTGAATGAATCTCCATGTGTCTGGCAGTAGTCAAATCTAAGGTAAACAAAACAGCCTGGATTTTATCCTCACTATTGATCCTTAACATTTGTTGGCATCAGCCCTATTTTTAGCTCGTCTTGGCCTAGAATTCTGTGTAAAGCAAGTGGGGTGTAAAAGTTGTGGCTAATCCGGAGTGGTTGTCAACCTCGGCCAACTTGGATGATCTGGTCATTGCTAACACCTGTCCTGGTGATTACCTGTCGTTTTACGCATGCACTAGATATTCTTGTAGAATTCTCCTAAAGCTCCTTACTTAAAAGGAAGCAAAAAGTTCAGCAGGGAAACAATGTTTACTTAAAGGTGAATGAAAGATATGGCTTATGGTCACATAGGTATTATTTCATCCATATCTTGGAGATGGAAATATTAATGAGTGATTCATTTAATGAATGAATAGGACTTAAGTAGGACAATAGCCATGTAACAGCCGTGTTTGTGGGTGATGGGTGGTGGGGGTGGGGATGGTTGTCAGTTTGGGTGGCGATCAGTTGTAGCTCAAGCCATCCAGGTATTTTGAGGAGCTCACAACTGTGTAGTTTGTGTTGCCTTAAGAAGAAGGAGAGGGAGAAAACTGACAGCGGTCCAGCAGACTATACCCTGCCTAATTAGCTTGACACCCCATCTGTTACTTGTCCTCTATTAACCATACCTTGTTAACAGATTGTCTTATCAGATCCAGTCAGTGTTTAGGTAGAAAAAGATCATCCTGCTTACCTGGCTTGTCATTCATCACCTGAGGCACTCATCTGTCACTCAGACGTCGCCGGCGGTAACAGGCACTGCCTCCTCACAGGTGCACAGCTGGTAACAACTTTAGCTGAATGAGACATGATGACTTTTGCGAGTAATCCAGCAGTGGTTACAGGTCTAACTTATCAAAATGAGCTACATGTAATAACAGAGTCCTGGGGTCTTGTGATGTTTTCTGGACTGTCAAAGGCCACTAGGGTAGCTCGTGTTGTAGTGCTCCCACGATGCTGACATCAGACTCCTATTGACTAATACCTCCCTTGCTACCATTTTGGGGGAAATTTCCCTACTACTTTTACACCTGAGTGGGAGTGATGTACACGTTACTGTGGAATGTAACCTTAAGATCTCCTTCACTGCCTCCTCGTCTTTCTGGACCTTTCCAGAACGGCCTTAAAGTAACAGGTCGTGCGCTGGCTCCCCATAACACATCATCATCAGTGAGCAATGTTCACACCACTACCATATTACATGTTGCCCTGGCAGTTTACTGTCTGATGTGACAGGCCTGATGTGCTTCAGGGGATTGTTTGAGTTAGGGTTAATTGTAGCTTACACTCTTCAGCTGATACACTGTTTATGGCTGAGGGAGTGTTGGTGTCAGGGGTGGTGGTTGTGAGAGAGAAGGGGACTCTACCAAGTCAGTGTTCATCTGCAAAGCCTTAACTCTGACCCACATGTAGCTACATGTGCAAGTTAAATGATTTTCCAGGTAGATGACAGGTATAGGTAGTTTGGACTGAATACTTGAACTTGGCGTGTACCCCAATGTTCAGGTCTCTTTGTGCTATAGAGCTGTCCCTGAGGGGTCAAATTGCGTCAAGTCTAGAAATACCTTTCTCTGTCTGTCTGCTAGGTTGAGCTTTCCCATGCTCCATTCATGGGCCTCTGTAATATTTCTGTTTACACCTCTTTTATGATCATTCCCCACAATGTGGTCTTTGTACTTTATTCCCTGTGGACCAGGTAGCCTGCCATAATTCTCAGAGGCATGCATGTCTGCCTACATGTTCCATGTTGTATACAGTAGCCATACCAAAAAAAAAAAAAGAATTCTGAAAGAACCTGAAAAAAAGCAGAAGTGATTTACGTCCCCCAGGAAAGCTAAATTCCCCTCAGTGTTCATTCATGTCAACAGACTGTGACCACAGGTTTTGGTACCTGCCATTGATAATGCCTTGGTGAACAAGGACAAGTTACTGCATCAATGAAACAGGCTTGGGTTACCTGCATCCAATTTCTTAGTAGTTACATAAAATACCTATTAAAACTTTAACATTCTGATACATAAATGTACAAACAATCTACACAAAGCTCACCCATTTCAGAGGGTCTCTGTCCAAAGTTCTCTTTCTAGATATTTATCTGAGTCTCTATTATGTGATAATGTCAAATTTTAGCTTTTTAAAAGTTGTAAAATCACATTTTAAGAAATGACAGATTTGATATATGAAGAGAGACTGAGCCTGAATTAGGAAGACTACGGTAGGAGCTTGTATTTAAGTAAGGTAAACCAGTCATGTGATGCAAGGAACTTTCAATGAAAGTGACATGTATAGAAACCCAGGGCTTTGAAATGAAATTAGAAGAGGGATGAATTAAATAGTGGTGCGGCCATGGTTTGGGGGTCAGAGCTTACTCTGAGGGGTGGGGGAGGATTGAGCATTGAGATCCCAGGCTCCAGTAGACCTGTTAGACAGCAATAATAAACCAGCTTATTGTATTAGCAAACTCAAATACCAGGGGGAAAATGCCACACAAAATTTACACAGTACTTCAAAGGCTGAGGTTAAATAAGAGCTAATTTGTCAACCCCAGTGAACACTAAACATGGAAGGTTTTGTATCATGTTTCTATGTTTGATGAAAACCTGGGAATTTCTACCGTAACTGTAACAATAATCTGTTTCTCAACAAAATCTGTCAGATTTCCAGATATAAGTACGGAATACCTAAAGTTGAGTAATCTCGCCCTAAAGAGAGAAAACACTACTTGATTGAGGGATTTTAACAAAATGTTAGAGATCTTGGTGATCTTGTTTGATTTGTTTTCTGTAGTTCAGTGTCACCTTGTTACACATGCAATTACGAATAGGAACAACCCTATTCCTTTTCAGTGACCTTGACCAGTTTTTTCAAGGTCAGTAGTCATTTAATTAATTTTTTTGTGACATGCATTTTAAACGCGTAATCTCTTGAACTCTGAGACATTTTCAGCAAACATGTACATCTTGTCACCCTATTGTTTTTCTGTGACCTTGACCTTGACCTGTTTTTGAAAATTGCTGGGCCTTTGCCTCCTTCACTTTGTTACACAGTATTGCCACAGTGCTTATGACAAAGGGATATTCAGCATTACAAGATAATTATGTATTTATGTAAGACCTGGGACTACTGTAACTGTTACATTAGTCCCAGGTAAGATGCGTTTAAACTTGTGGTATCAAAGGTTTGTCAGCGATTCCTGCTGCTTTTACCATTAGCCCAGAAATAATGTTGCTGAAGTGGCATTTAAGTGTATGAAAAATCATTTCATCTTTAATAAAATGTGAACTGTTCATGATGATTGTGGATGATTTTGGGAATGCTTTGGTTATCCAATTTGTCTTCTAGACTTTGTCATATAGTGCGTTATAAAAGTGGCTACTTTTTCTAGAGCAGGTTAAGCTGTGTAACTCAAGATATGTTCAAGGAATTTTCTGTGAGATCGTCACTGTGTACAGAAATTCTGTCAAGTGGCAAAATTCTTCCTTGTTCTTGGGTGATTATTGTTCTTTACCCAATCCATTCACCCTGCATGCAATGTACAATGCCTTCAGGATCTTGATAGAATTACTCTATATTGAAGTGCAGCTTTGGCTGATGCAATATGCTTTTCAAAGTAAAAGCATCAGAAAGCTGCACCAGTTCTTGTGAAACAGGTATCTTTAACAACTCTCCAACATGTAAGGTCATATTGACACATTGGCTGGAAGTCAGTGAAAAACTGTTCGGATTGATGTTCATCATTTCTGTGTATTATAAATCCAGCATGGCTTCTGGCAGCGATCATGGATTCCGTGATTGTTACACTTGTCAGTTTTCGTGCAACCAAGCTTAAAAGGACTTAGTGATGACCATTGAAGGAATAGTTGGGATCTACTTACCTAATTAACCAACATAGTTGCTGTCAACCATAAAGGGTTCTCCCTCCCAGCACTAATTTCTCTTTAAAATGCGAACTCATGTTGGAAATCAAACATTTCTCTCCAAATAAAAGAGTGGCGAGGAAACTGTCTGCAACTGCTTGATTTTCTTTTCAAACTTTACCAGTTATATTACATGTAATGCATGTAAGAATGCTTGAGATATTATTTTTGTTTTGTCTTCCAGAGCCACAGTCTGGATTCAAGATTGCCTTTAAAATGTTTGACACAGATGGAAACCAAATCGTGGACAAAAGAGAGTTCCTCGTGGTAAGTGTGAAGCTACTTTCATTGGAAAATGTTAGAACTAATCTTTATATTTTCGGGATATTTTAACATGCAGTTGTATTTTGGACTCTGAAGTAAATTCAAGTAGACAATGTAAGTTGATTCTTTTTACCTAAACTTGCTTATAAGTTTTATGTTTAAGGCTCTGTGTTTCTACTTTCTGTCCATGGTTGTGTTCCAAAGATTCATATTGTGAGAAACTTTTATCCTGTCCACACCTCATGTGATGATGTTTTCTTTGCCTGTTGGTAACTTTGTTTAGTCTTTTTCAGATCTTAATCAAATTTGCAGTATAGGATACATGTATTTTACTTAAAACAAATTGTGCAACTTTTCCTTTAACAGCTTTCCCCTTAAGTGCTGTTCTGTCAATATTCTTATATCAGTGTTGTCCTGAATGTAGTCAGAACTTTAGCTATGGTCTGAGTGAGTTAAATAGCCTGAAGAAAATTGCCAAGTGTGTATTTCTTCAGGGTATCTGAGTTTTAATTTGACTGTTCATTGTTATCTTATTCCAGATACAAAAGCTCCAGGCTGGATTGCCGGTTAGGCTAATGTTATTGTGTCTCTGTTCCCTCACAGTACATTTCTAACATTAATTCTTATGCTGTCTGTCTTCTGATACCTCAGTAGACTGCAGAAATTCATCTTAAGGGTGACTGAAAAATACTTGTTGACCTCATAACCTTCACTTGTGATGACCTTCACCTTCTTGACCTTGACTTCACCTTGTAATATACACTTCCCTGTTGCATTTCTCAGTGATGTCTGGACTACTGCTGTCTTATCAATGTCTTACAGATGGCCTACCTGTGATTGTAGCAGTGTAGTGAAGTTCATTTCAAACGAGTAACGTGTATGTTAATGTCTTTGACTAATGATGGCCAGGTAGTAGTGCGGTATAGAGTAAACCTAGCGACCTGAGATATCTTAGACTTGTTAGATTTCTGCTTCTGCCATACCTTGATGATCACAGCTCTCAAAGCACTTTAGTTTACAGGTTAAATTGTAACTTTGGCATTTCTGCACAACTATGATTTCCAGATGCGGGAGGATGTTTCAAATATATCAGTTGAGTCTAATTTTGTTTTGACAGTCTGTCTGAGCAGTGTATTCCTGGTTGGGTTCTGGTTAGATGAAAGTTTCCATTAATTAGCATAGATGGCCATGACTAAGGCAGGATCCCTCACACTTACACAAGTAGCTTCCTAGTGTTTATCAGGGGAGAATAGGCTGGGATATCTGAAGACTTATATGTAGTTCTTTATAAAGGTGCCTTGTTAAAGGTATTCATTCATCCTGGTAACAAAGATGCTGTTTTCTGATGTTCTCCAACTCACCGTAAGATTCAGCTGATTACCACAAGTCTGTACAATATTTGAACAAAAAGAAAACACTAAATATTTTTCACTGAAATCAATACTTGGCGTTTTCTATTCAAGATTAACTTGAGAATATTTATGATCAACACCTGCTTACAGGTGTATAAGGTTTAAACAAAATCATCCGATTATTACTAGATTAATGGTGTCTGTACAATTTTGAAATGGAAAACATTCAAAATACAAACATGATCAGTGGTCTCTCGTGGTAAGAATGTAGAGTATTCAAATCAGTACTTCAGCATTGTGTACAAGAGAGGAATGTAGAATATTCAGATCTGGCTGAGTGGATTAGCAATGTAGAGTATTCAAATCAGTACCTGGTCATCGGGCACCTCTACAGGGTTAGAATGTACATGTAGGGTGTTCAGGTTAGTAGTACCTCAGTGGTCTATACTGTACAGTAAATACAGAATTCAGATTAGTAATTTATTAGCGGTCTAGGATGTGGAAGACTAGAATATAGAATATTTAGTTATTCAGACATCAGTTGTTTAGACTGAGGGGTATTCAAATCAGTACCAGTAAGACTAACACTATCAGATATTTGCGGACCAGGTAATGTTATTACTCCTTGCTGTTATCAAGCTAATTGCTCTCTGGGCATGTGTATTATTTAACTGTGCACTTTCAGAGGGAAAGAAGCATGATTGTGTGTAAACAGTCATTAACACTGGCAGACATCGTTACCTGGGCTGGGAGGTGTGAGGATAGTCTAGGTGGGCCTATAGCCAGCCGGCTGTTGTACAAGCCTGAAGATTTATGGAGTAGATAGTATGGAGGGTTATGTGACCAGTCATACTGGCTGGCTCATTGTGGTTAGATCAAAGACCCAGCCTCTAATAGTGTATCAGAGTTGTTCGCCTGGATCAGTGGGCAGTGTCATGCTACAGGCATTAGCCCTTTGATGACCACCTCGCCACATAATGTTTCGCTAATGAACTGTAGCTTGTGGCTTTACGATGTAATTTTTAGTGGAATGGTATCTAGGGTGAAATGAACCAACATGAGGCCAAAGAGGAAGATGCTCAAATTCTGTAGTGTTTTTCCAACGCGTGGTATTAGTCCAAAGTAGGTGATGTTTTTAGCTCAAAAGAAGTGCGAGAAGGAATTAAGATTATACACTGTGCCTTTAACGAAGATGTGCATGTACATGTATTATCTGCCTTCGTTGTTATTGTTATAAAATGTCATCATGACTGGACATATTTGGTTCAATAGCGAAGGGAACAAGTGGTAAAATACTTTAAATGTGCATGTCTTTGCTGTGTTTAATAAGACCACAACTAATTATTGGTGAGAAAATTGAAAGGTTGTTTCATATTAATATTTAAACTGACTTTAGAAATATTGGATGGCAAATATAATATGTGGTTTTCATATCTTGTCATAGTTTATTCCTATAGAACAGAACACAGGCAAATTAATAACTGTATGTCAAATTATATCAAGGCTTTTGGTTTTAATTACATTTTAATACTGTAAATGTAGTCAGACTTTATTCACATCAAAGGCTGTTATGCTTCTTATTTGACCTGTAAGCTTTGATGTTTGCATAGTTAAGATTGGCAAGCAGACAGCCCAATATCATTAACCAAAGAATTTACTGAATATGTATTATTTGTTCAGTGACATGAGTTGCATATTTAAGCTGCTAATTCCACGCATATTAAAAAGGTTCAATAAATCAGTTTGTAGGTTGTATTACTAGAGCTTTCTGGATGTATAGAGCTTTAGGAGTTTAAATGCTGGCATTAGACACTGATTACCTTACCCTCTCTTGTACATGCATATAGGATTCTATCTTTCCTACCCAAAGAATGCAGCTACATATGGTCAGTGACAGTGTAAGGGAAATAACTCATGGTGAAGCGTTGTTTGTGGTTCCCTTCAAGGGACATAACTGAAGGACCCATATAGGGCTTAGAGATAATTAGTAGTTTGTAATTAGGTGATCTCCCTATTCTAATTTGCTCAGAGGCTGTTACACATGTACCATACAGTGTACTATAGGATGTTGCTCTACCTGTACTTACTGCTGTAACATATATAAACAGACTTCTCTGTAGTGTGGACATTGGAAATACAGATTTCTCCTATAGTTTGAACTTTGAAGGTGCAGATTTCTTTCAAGTGTGAGCATAAGAGGTGCAGATTTCTCTCAAGTGTAAACATCAGAGATGCAGATTTCCCTTAAAGTGTGAACATTAGAAGTACAGATTTCAGTTTATGTGTGAACATAAGAGGTGCAGATTTCTCTCAAGTGTGAACATTAGAGGTGCAGATTTCTCTTAAGTGTGAACATTACAGGTAAAAACTTCTCTCAAGTGTGAACATTAGAGGTAAAAACTTCTCTCAGGTATTAACATTAGAAGTGCAGACTTCTCTCAAGTATGAACACAAGAGGTGCATATTTCTCTCCAGTGTGGACATTAGAGGTAAAAACCTCTCAGGTATTAACATTAGAAGTGCAGACTTCTCTCAAGTATGAACATAAGAGGTGCAGATTTCTCTCCAATGTGAACATTAGAGGTAAAAACTTCTCTCATGTATTAACATTAGAAGTGCAGACTTCTCTCAAGTATGAACATAAGAGGTGCAGATTTCTCTCCAATGTGAACATTAGAGGTAAAAACTTCTCTGAGGTATTAACATTAGAAGTGCAGACTTCTCTCAAGTATGAACATAAGAGGTGCATATTTCTCTTAAGTGTGAACATTAGAGGTAAAAACTTCTCTGAGGTATTAACATTAGAAGTGCAGACTTCTCTCAAGTATGAACATAAGAGGTGCAGATTTCTCTTAAGTGTGAACATTAGAGGTAAAAACTTCTCTGAGGTATTAACATTAGAAGTGCAGACTTTCTCTCAAGTATGAACATAAGAGGTGCATATTTCTCTTAAGTGTGAACATTAGAGGTAAAAACTTCTCTGAGGTATTAACATTAGAAGTGCAGACTTCTCTCAAGTGTGAACATAAGAGGTGCAGATTTCTCTTAAGTGTGAACATTAGAGGTAAAAACTTCTCTGAGGTATTAACATTAGAAGTGCAGACTTCTCTCAAGTGTGAACATAAGAGGTGCATATTTCTCTTAAGTGTGAACATTAGAGGTAAAAACTTCTCTGAGGTATTAACATTAGAAGTGCAGACTTCTCTCAAGTATGAACATAAGAGGTGCAGATTTCTCTTAAGTGTGAACATTAGATGTGCATGTACATGTAGTTTTGTACAACACTGATAAATAACACTACAGATGTCTGTTATGTTATTTTAAATAAAGATTAGATGGAAAATTTTTAGATATTCTCCTTGCCCATTCAATAGCGGCGATGCCATATCTGTGTCAGAAAAAATGATTCATCATTGCACCATTTCCACATTTAGAACACAACTTTATTTAGACATTAGGTCATCTCCTATCATTCATGTCATTCAGAATTCCTTTGTCTTGCTTGTGGAAACCGTCATTGGTGACATAAAGTTATACGCTGTTGTTCTTTTATTTTGTCTTAAAAGGTGTTGACCTTTGAAAAACAGGCTATTCCTGTCCTGTAAAAGGTTCTCAAAATGATGATACTAATTCATGTAAATGTAGTGTAAAATGATAAGTTTGAATTTTCATATGTGAATGTACTCCAGGTAAAGATAATATGGCACACTTTAAGGCACATCTTTTTGACTTTCAGCACTGTTTATTGGAGCCCTTGTGAATACACTTTGCACTTTTCAGTAAATTGTTATTTTTTTTTTTTTCATCCTTTTTATTTTCTGTTTGGGTTGAAGTTATTGTGTTCTATGTTTGTTTTGATTCTCTTATTTTTCAGTTGAAAAAACTCTTTGGTCTTTCCCATGACAAAAAGAATAAAATGGTGGTGTCCTCCCGGAATGAGCTTAAACCCCTGAAGGACCTTGTCTCCGTATGTTCTGTGTTAGCCCCATGGGTCAGGCTGTCTCCATACCCTCCCATAGTCTGTAGACATACCCAGCTTTATCTGCCTGCCTTCATACCAAGCCTGTCTGTCCAACCAACCTGCCTGTGTAACTCCCACGCTGGTGGTGGAATCGTTTGCCTTGACCATCCCTTCGGTTTTAGTGTCATTTGGTTTGAGCATCCCGTTCATTTTAACATCATTTGGTTTGAGCATCCTTTAATTGTATTTTGTTACTGGAAGAATGCCCCAGACATGGAATTTGTCCCTGTCTGTGTAATAGCAGCTGTTGAGGTCTCTGAACTTCTGCCCCCATCACTTTTCAGTGACTTGGTACATGTGTATATATCCAGTATTTATGAAGTAACCTCAGACCTATACTACATCACTGTGCATAACACAGCATGGTATACCAGGTTTACATGTAAACCTCCAACCAGTGACCATGTGCTGAGTTGTTGGCAGAATTCATGATATTTCTCTATTACCTACTTGGTTACAGTTTCTCTTAATCTTGTTCTTCTCTTTGTCACTGATATACAGTTCCTCATTGTATAGCCATGGATCCTGAGGGATGTTTGTGCTACGTTAACTAATTCCATTATCTACAACCTTTGTAATATAACCGTTACTCTGCATTGTATCAGATCGAACCTACCCCACAGGTTTTAACCTTGCTTGTGCATTGAATCATCTGGAGCCTTCATGTTTTCTGTGGTGCATGGAATCATATTTAACCTACAGTATTAAACAGTGATAGCACTGAATCATGGAAACGTATGCTTTTTCTGGCGCATTGAGTCACATGGAATCCTTTAATTGCTCTTGATTATGTATTGAATTGTATATAGCTTACAGTACTTAACCTTCACTCTAAATCATGAATCATGTAAAACGCTTTAATATTTTTTTGATAAAGTATATGGCATCATACATGTGAAAGATTTCATATAACTATCAGTCGCATGTCATATCTGCCTAGAAAGAAGCCCGCCTGATGTAAATGCTTGAATTGCTTGTTGCGGTCTTGGTTATGCCTGCATGTTCAGCTGTACATATATAGATACCCAGTATGCTTCCAGCTTATTTGGATACACACCGTATGGTATGTAATTGGTTCTGCTGCCTGCCCAGTTGTATATCTAGCCCACATCCTGGCTTCACAAAGCTTCTTAACATCTGTTATTTGTAATGAGTTGTTGGTATCATCTGAAGACTAGTCATGTGAAAAAAATTATGTTGTTATTTTTTTTAAAAAAGTGTCAGCATATAGGCAGTATGATGTTAATTATTTGTTTTTAAATTAGTTTAGATTTTTCCTTTCAGACTTTGAGTTGACAACAAATACAGGCTGTGATAATAGAGCAGTTATTGGAAGCACCTTAAAGAGTTAGCCCTCTGTTTGAATTGTATAAGTAGGATATTAGAAATTGCACTTGAAACAGTGTTTTGTAGTTCTTGCCAAATTCAAAGAAAAGGTTGATTTTTAGATTCGTTGCAGAGGTTGTTATGCCTTTGTAGAAATAAATGTGATGATGTGTCTCAGAGTAATACGTGTGTGTCATGTGGTGTGTTTAGAGAGTTTTGTCCCAGATGGGAAGGTACATTTGATATGCAGCTGTATATAGGACAAAAACACCATGATCTAGCTGTGCAAGGATATTTATGATTTTGAGAAAATAGCTGAAGGTGTAAAAGAAAAAGAAAATGTGTATTGCAGTCTTCTTGTACATCTAATCCTTCACTACATGATACCTGATGATCAAAGGGAGATCACTCTCATTGAACTCTGCCTTACACCTTGGGTTTGGGCAAAGCTCTAGGTCCAGGTTCCTACATGTATTATATTAAACATGTTTCTGTCTTACAGTAAGGAAGGAGACTTTACCTGTTAGTCAAGCTTTCAGCAGTTGTATATTACAGTTATAAGTGAATGAGAATATATTAAACATGTTTCTGTCTTACAGTAAGGAAGGAGACTTTACCTGTTAGTCAAGCTTTCAGCAGTTGTATATTACAGTTATAAGTGAATGAGAATAAAAGTCAAAAAGTGCCCTGTAAATTGCCAAATTTGATTGCAGCATTCAGATAATCTGTGTCATCAATGTTGTCTTAAATATGTGTGACTTAATACAGTGTTTGTGGTAGTAATTATTGATTAAAATTGCATGAAATTAAATAAGAGTTCTCCCATTACTACTTTTAAAGGCAGGGTTTCACTGTATTTATCAACACATTGGATTTCCTAGGAATTGTCTTTGGTGTCTTTATACAACAGGTGTCTTGGTCAAACTCAGGGCTGGAAAGTTTAAATAGTCGCTTTTTTTTTAGCTGAAATAATTGATTTTTTTATGTAGTGCTATTCTGTAATCTCTGTAGTAAACTTGATTTTGTGGGTGATTCAAGTTGATATGATCAAATAAAGCAGATGTGATGATGGTCAGTGCAAATCAGAGGGCAGGTAGTAGTTGCTTGATAATCAAGAAATGAGGACAGACATTTGGAAACCTGAATGTAATACACATATACACATTTCACCAAAGTTCGCATTAGGTGCCTTCAGTCAACAGACTCCCCACGATATGGATGAAATATTGTCAATATCAGTCAGTCTGAAGACTACTGGTATTCAGAGTTAAGCATTTATTCATTTTGTTTTTTTGTTTTTTTTTTTACCTTTTTTTTGTAAATAGCTTTATGGGAGGGGGGAGCAGTTTGTCCATCTGACTTGGTGCAGGGAACAACAAGTGTTCCACACCAACACACTCAGTCAGTCAATCAATCCACCTTAGTCATAAACCTTAGCTGCTAACTACGAGATCCCAGTTCCAAACCCTTGCCCAATACGTATGTTAACAGTGATGTCAACAGGTAGGACTGAGTAAAACAGGCATGTAGGGTGAGTGTAAGGATTGCCATCCAGGAGATAATCGCTATAGTTTGATGAACTCCAGAAACCTTCAGATTACAAGATGATTCGAAACGTCAAACTTTTGTGCATGTTGACTGTTCCATTATCAGCGTGATTGTTTGTAAAACTGTGCAGTGAAACTGGAATAATGTTGAATGAGTGCAGCGCTAAATGACAGTTCCAACCATGTGCATGCCAAGGTCATAAATGACTTGTCAGTGCTTCCACACCTGGGTACACCTTCAAAGCACTAGGCCGGTGGACCAGAACCATGCCATGAAGGTATCTTATGCTTGGACTGAAGCTCATTTTTGGGGATTGCATGATCCAAACTATAGTGTGGTACTGGTTTAACTGTGGGAGGGCCCCTTAATAATCCAGCTGGCAGTGTGAGTTTTTGCATGTCTCAGTCTGACACTAACACTAACCATTAGTTTTATAGAACGTATACTGGTATTAATGTGTCATATGCTCAGATAGATGTATGTCCTAGAGAGAGTATAGATATGATCGAGATTTGACACAGCATGGCTCCAATTTTTTTGTATTGTGTCTCAAAATGAACTTTATTTTACATGAAAATGGCCCCCTATGTTTCGTATGGACTTGAAAAATAGAACTTGTTGATAAATCAAAATACCGATACATTAAGGTTTGATCCGTCAAAATCTTGGTCAAACTTTGAAGGGCCTAAGAAGGGTTTTGCTCAGTCAGTCATAAGCTGTTTGTTTGATGATACATGTGAACAGAAAACATGTTGAAAAAGAGCCTGTAGTGCCCCAGTTATTTAGTGTAACACGTTAAAGGTCTTCGAAAATAGTAACCAGCTCTTTGTGTTGAAAACATTTTACTGAGACTAGTTCATTCCTTTTCATGAAATGATCAGTGTTTATTAAAATACAACAAGCATATATAAGCTGATATCTTCCATCCTGTCATCAACATGTATGTATATCGGTGTATTGAGCTTCTGATGTATGCATCTGTGTGATAACCCTATATATATTCACTGTGTCTTGTACGGTGACTGTTGGATGCTTTCAGCTGGAAGAGGTGTTTAGCTCTGCTTCGGGGAGAAATAACCCGGAGGACAAGATGGTGGGAGAACAGGAAGTATGTAAACTAACATCTCCCCGTTTTGTTTAATTGTTTTTTAAAAACAGATTCGTTTTACCATAGTTTACAGTTTTTTTACAGAGTCTGTTTTGTGTAAAGGTATGTTGAATACAAATGCTACATTTTTCTTACAGTGAGTGTTAGCTCCTGACTGATTTATGAAATGTCCATGATTAATAAGTGCATCATTTATATGAACATCTGGAACTGATTCTTCTTCAGTTAGCCTGCCTCAACTAACAGTTGCATAATGTTCATGTATTTCTGAGGCTGAATGTACCTCATTGTCTATATCATATACCATAATACTCACATCTGATATATCATTTTGGAATATATCTGTGCGCATGCTCATTGGAAGGATTCAATGCTTGTATGTTTATAGGTGTTATATTCTTATATCCATTAAAACTAAACTTTGTCAACTAACAAGGGTATCATTTTCAGGTAGAAATTGAACATCTCTGTCTTTACGATGCAAAATATTACAGTGTACTGAAATTTAAGTTTTAGGTCGTCTAATGTACAACTGTCCTGTAATTAATAGCCTCCTTACATACAGGCGTGAATTCGAGTGTAGGTTTATACAAGGCTATTGATTATGAAGACTGCCTTTATAATTAAAAACAGTTTATTTTATTTGTATTCAAAACTTCTTCCTCAGTTAATTGTGAAAAGAGGTACAAAAGGCTCCTGTTTAATTCAGTTTGTATACCTTTCTTCACAGACATCTGAGAGCCCAATTACAGACACCACATTGCTTGTCCATTTCTTCGGACAGAAGGGCAAAGAGGTTCTCAGATTTGAAGATTTTAGAATGTGAGTTATTGAATGGCTAGTAAATTTTTTTTATCCATCACAGTTGTTTCTTTTTAAGTCTTGTCAAACAGAAATGAAATTTTTTGTTGGAGTCAAAACTTTCGAAACAAAAATTTAATCAAATTATGGAAAAAGTGCCTAAAAAGTCCTTCAGAAGAGTAAATGTAATGTATGTACCTTTTGGTATTGTGCTTACATCACATCACATCTGTAATCCAAAGCTACCACAGAACTTACAAGTCAGCGTTCATTTGTTGTGTTTCAGGTTTATGGAAAACTTGCAGTCAGAGGTTCTGGAACTGGAGTTCAAAGAGTTCTCCAAAGGTATGCCGACCATTTCTGAGGTGGATTTTGCCCGAATCCTTCTGCGTTACACCCTGCTAGACAGAAGTGAGATAAATGAGTGTGTGGAGCGTGTGCGGGAGCGGGTCCCCCACGAGAAGGTGAGACACAGTGAACCATACAGGTTGTACAGGTTTGCTGATTGATTGATGATAAGCCTCGTTTATACTGCTGACTGCACATTGGTTTGACTACATTTATGTGAATGCTTTTTCATTTTCATAAAATGGGAGTCAGTGTACTTCATATATGTTGCTTATATTTATATTGAAATACTTTTGTTGGTGCATGCGCTTACTATATTATATTTATGTTCATACCAATTAGCTTTACATAATGAAGCACTGTAGCTTAGTAACTCCAATGAGGGAGATTAGACAGTGCATTGCAGTTTTACATTTCATTATATTTTGAACCATTTTCCAGAACATTGACAAAACACATCTGATTGCAACTACACTATCAAAGACACCTGCACACCTAAATTAAACTGAAAAAAGGAAAAGAGAAATGATTTAGTCTATACCGTTATGAAAATCCTGAAATTTTTCACTATTTGGTAGTTTGTGACTTGTATGTCTTCACTTTAAGAGCAATAGCTGCCTTGTCAGATGTTAGACTCACCCCTTCCATTTTCATAGTGGACATCATTATGGTGCCTTCAGTAAGTTCCATTTATACTGTGATATACAGTACTTTCTGAATACACCCAGAGGCGCTTTCATTTATAGGCAAGAAATCAACATTTTGTACAAGATTACATTTATCTTGGTCTGTACATGTTTAATGCCCTGTGATGAACATATGTGTTTTACTGTTGGAGCTGTGAACATGGCACTTCTGAATCAAGAATACATGAGATGATTATGCTTGTCCTGTATTAGTATAGACCAGGTCATGAGGTTATCAGTGGCATACCACTAACTCACCTCTAGCACACCTGTAGCAGGCGTCCAGCAATCTCCAACCATTCCACTATAAATCTTCAACTGCTGAGGATGTAGTGTCCATGTAGCGGCAGTGGTATATGAGTTTATTTGTCAGCCAGCTGTGTCTTCTCTACCATTCTGCAAGCATACTTAAATCAAGCCACTGGCACACAGCTGGCCCACCCCAGAGAGCTTTCAGCCTGGTTTCTGCTGTCTTCAGTATGCCTCCGTGGAATCTGTCCTGCTTCCTCCCCATCTGTGATCAGTGTATTGAATAACAGTATTATCGTTATTAGAGATTTCACTTTGTTCGTATAGCACATGTTCTAGTGCTGAAATTGGTTGAAACCTATCCCGGTTTCGAACCAAGGATCTCAGAGTCAGGCACCAAATCGCAGCTTTCTTAGCTCTCTTAGCTGAACTATCAGATTACTCTGTCACATAATTGCATAGTACCTGAAGCACATCAGCGAGAAGCTGAGGCAGTCTGACATGTGGTTGGCAAGGTTCCTGACAGCATAGAATGGTTGAGCTGCTCAGAAATGTGGTTGTTGCCATTTATTAGCACAAAGTTCAAGGCAGGACTGGTGTGGCTTACACGGCTTAGTGCTGGTCAGTTTGGGCACAACCTAATGTCATTTCCACGTTAAATGTCCCAAAGTTCACGACTGGACTGTACCATGCAACTAGTGGCTTCTATACTTACTTGAAATTATCACACAGTACTATGCTGCAAAAGGCTGTCTTGTCACTGAGTCTTTGTGAACAATACAGGAACGTCCAGAGCAGTTCAGAACTGTAAGATCATTGCTGTTAAAGCTGTCCAATATTCTGCTTGGGCTGAGAGCTGGTTTGCTCAGGTAACATGTTTCAGGGAACATCTTACTGATAAAGATATGTACTATTCAAAAAAGTTGGGGATATTCCAGTTAATGTTGATATTTCTTAAACGTTCAATTGTATTAATGTGATAAATAAGGAATACAATTACACATTGGCTTTTCATAAGGTATTATGGTAATTGTCAAAACACATCAATACTCTGCAGGCATTCTACATGACAGGCAAGTGATTCTGGTGTAGAAATCTGTATTCAGACACAATTTCTGTACATTTGACAGATTGAATCACTGTTGTTTAAAGTTTGGCTGTATCTGGTTTATTTGGTTAGATGTTTCATTGCAGTTATTGATATACTGTTTATCTAATCTGTAGAATATCCCCCTACTTTGTGTTGAATAGTATACATGTAGTATCTAAGGAAACAGCTGACTTTAGAGTAGAATTGCAAGCTTGATCTTTTGTTTTTAACGCTGCTGGCAACCTTTCAGAATGGCTCACAGAACGGTCCACAGGTAATGTATTTCTACTGTCTCTTTGTCCCTCAAGGACACCCATGTACTGCAAGGGTCAACACACTCTGGTAGCAGGGCTTTATTTCTAATACCTTAGAGTTTTGTTCATTGCTAATCTCTGAGACCATGCCCACCATGTGCTGGTGTGGTCTAAATCCAGAATCAATCCCTCATTGTGATCTCAAAATTTGGTTTGGAATTGTTTGCTAAAGAAACTACCTGTAAATCAAGCATATTAATTTTCTAATTTCTCATTGGTTTTACTCTCTGACTTTCTTAGTTTGTATTTTCACACATGTATATATGTAGTTGTCAACACAGGCTTGTGGTTGTGGAGATGTGATAAGTGAAACCTGTAGGTCTTAGATATTTAGGTTTAAGTTTGAATCATTGTTGCTGCCAAGAAAAAAAAAATTTCCCTGTAGAATTATTTAAAACTATGTATTTTTAATAATTTGTCATAAATATCTTGAGACTTATGATCCATACGGACATTTCACAAGAAGTTGTGAAAATGAAGTCAAAGTCAGAAATGTAACCCATCAATTGAGGTCAACAGTTTGTTCCTGGCATAATTATATGTGTCTGTCCCAGAGTAGCCATCTGTGTATGTTTCACTAGTGTATCCTTTACTTCTAAACACTTTGTCTGCTACATAACTCTGATATCTCAGTGTCCTTGTCTGCATGCCTTTTGTCCCTGTAATATGTCGCCTCTGTCCAAGCATTAATTATTGCCCAGACTTCTCTAGCTAGTCTCAGGGGTTGTAGCTTGACCTTATTAGCACTCTAGTGATCACTTTTCAGTGACCAGGTTTTTATCAGACACCCACAGCTCTTTACACAAGGTGGCTGTTTGGATACTAATTATCACAATCCCATCTGTCCAAACCAACAGTTAGCTTTACATGTACTGTGGATTTCAAACTAGCTACCACACTTTGGAGGTGTTGTACATGAATTTCAGTCGGCTGCAACATTTTTTATCAAGATCGTCCAACCTTTCACAATTGTATGTACCTGTACATGTGTTTTAGAGACTATCGCGTAGGCAGTGAAGCCGTTCTGAATGAAGTGTTTGTTTTACTGCTTTTAATTGTTTCTCCTGCTGATAGGGCCTTCTTAATTTTTTAAATTTTCTGATCTTTGTGCTCACCTGTACAAGTATGTATTTTAACAATGAAAAGAGGCAGACAGTAATCACATGTTGCCTGTGAACAAGCATGTCCGTCTGCATAGGCTTGGGTTCCTCGGCATATGTTACTGTGAGCTTCTGACCTCTAATGCTGCAGCGAGTCACCGTTCATACATGTAATATCAGCGAGCTGATGTTGGAATGGGCTTGTTATATATAGCGTGGCAGACTGCTATGTGGGTTTACTGCAGGATTTGATGGGCTGGTGCTAATTAGCATGTTGGTAGGCAATATGTCAGGCTGTGCATGTAGACAGCTTAGGAACTATGTCAGGCAGGAAATGAGTCCTCGTTACATGCATGGCACACATT
Source organism: Acanthopleura granulata (assembly GCA_016165875.1). Lineage (NCBI taxonomy): Eukaryota > Metazoa > Mollusca > Polyplacophora > Chitonida > Chitonidae > Acanthopleura > Acanthopleura granulata. The sequence goes on from JABBOT010000008.1 coordinate 8,588,664, forward strand.
AGTCTGAAGCTAAGCAGCTAGTTATGAGCAGATTGCCTGAAGAGAAAATTAATACCAGTGTCCTGCTGAACAAGTTATTATTACTATCAGGCTAGGCCACACATGTTGCCGGTTCTGTCCAGCCCTGGACAGGGACTGTGTGGATTCACCCACTATCCCTGTCCGTGTGGCCTTGGTCATTCTGTGCTTTGGGAGTCTGTACATCACATATGGGAAATCTTCTCAGTAATGTGCCAAAGGTCAGTGGTTTATCATGGGCACGCAGGTTTCCTCCACCCATAAAACTCATTACAATCGTAAGAGTGAAAAATTCTTGAACATCGCATTAAATAACAGTAAACCAAATAAATGTTACCCTCTATTCCCTCTTCATCAAGAACTGTGGTGTTTGTTTTCTGAGTGGGAGACATTGAGCAATAGTTTTTGCGCTTTTCACAAGGAGCAATTTCTGTGCTATTCACAAGCAACAGTTTCTGCGCTATTCACAAGCAGCATTCACAAGCAACAGTTTCTGTGCTATTCACAAGCAACAATTTCTGTGCTATTCACAAGCAACAGTTTCTGCGCTATTCACAAGCAGCATTCACAAGCAACAATTTCTGTGCTATTCACAAGCAACAATTTCTGTGCTATTCACAAGCAACAATTTCTGTGCTATTCACAAGCAACAGTTTCTGCGCTATTCACAAGCAACAGTTTCTGCTCTATTCACAAGCAACATTCACAAGCAACCGTTTCTGTGCTATTCACAAGCAACCGTTTCTGTGCTCTGCACAAGGAACAGTTTCTGTGCTATTCACAATAAACAGTGTTTTCATCTATTCATAAAGCTGACCTTTTGTTTTAAGAGACTGTTCTGACATTAACATCTTCATAAAGATGACATGAATCACACCCTGAAGACCTGGGCTAAGTCTGTGTCATTACCTTGTGGTTTTTTAAGCTAATGCTGCAATGATAACTGCAATGATATACATAAAATGTATGTTCACATTCAAGACGTCCTGCCATGAAAATTACCCTATTTCATACATGCTGCTGAATTCATTATACATTGGCATTTATTGAAATGTTTATTTTAACATTCTATTATTTATTCAATCAGGGTATCACGTTTAAGGAATTTAAGCAGTTCTGTACATTTCTGAACAACTTGGATGATTTTGCCATCACCATGAATATGTACGCTCTGGCTGGAAAGCCTATTTCACCAGGTATGTTTGAACAGCAGCCATTTGCATAACACTTCCAGCTCTAACAAACATGTTTCAGTAAACTACTGTTATCATTGTGTTAGCTCGTATTGATTTAAACATTTCTGGTACATGAGGAGACACTTTTTTTGTTTTTCCTTTTTTTTTGGACTGAAGAGACTGTGATCTCTCAATGAAAGTATAAAACTTTGCATGTAAACAACTTAACTTCGGACAACTAGCTGCTAACCACTGAGGATGGGTGCTTGTGTCTGCCTCCTCTACAGTTCTCTGCAGATATATGGTGGTCTTGTTTCCACCTAGTCCCTGACAGGTTTTCTGGGTCCATAAGCCTGCCCACTGCCTGGTAACCACAGTAATTAGGACAGTCTGCAGTATGGCATGTAACAGCAATGACGTTAGCTAGTAAATAAAAGACAAAGTTTAAAATTGTAACTTTACGTCTCTAAATTTTTCAGAGGATTTCCAGAGAGCGGTGAAGGTTTGCACAGGGTACACTCTAGAGCCTCACATAGTGCGCACAGTGTTCATTATCTTTGATGAGGACGGAGATGGTCATTTGAGCCACCAGGAATTCATCTCTATCATGAAGGACCGCCTTCACCGAGGATCTCGGGTAAGTCATCACCACCCCTCGTGATCCTCCCAAATTCACACCTGCCACACAGCTTGTTAACTTCTTGCCAAGAAATAATTGGCGTCAAGCTTCTCAAGATATGTCACACAGCAGACCGATTCATAGGATAACAATTTTAATGTGCCAAGTTGTCAGAAATTACCTGATTTATCTGCATCCAGAAAAACGTTGTTTTAAAAGTTTGCCTAATTTGTCTGTATCTGGAAAAAGTTTCTGTGGCTAATATTTTGTGTTATGCCAGACATTGTGAATACTGCTGGAATAGCTATTTAATGACTGGTTTGGAATGTTTATAACATGACTGTGTGGTTTCACACTTTTGACTGGTTTGGAATGTTAATAACATGACCATGTGGTTTCACACTTTTGGTGCTTTTAGAATAAGGTGAGTTTCCTCTTACAGAACTTAAAACACACCTTTTTTGTACATTTGATGCACCTCTGAGAATCTGTCAGGTTGGGCTCTTACTTATCATAGAAGTTTTCTTCACAATTTTATTTTAACTAAGTGTTCTGGGATTCCTGACTAATTGGTGATGTTTGGAGATGGGTTATGTTGGTGCTTAAAGAGGAAAAACTTCATGTTATGGCTGGTTTTGAAGATAGATGATGTGTGGTGATAGGGTGAGTTGTCACTTACAGAAGAGAAACACTATTTGTTGATAGGATGACTTCTGACTTTCAGAAGCTAAACTCTGTTTAATGATAGATAAACTTGTCACTTAAAGAAGAGAGTCTGCTTAATAATAACTCAATTGTTATAACTGCTTAAGGGAAGTCTTTTGTGGAGAGGGTTACTTTGTTGTGTTGGGATTTGAAGGACACATTTGACACCTATCTATTCCTTTTATTTTTCATATGAAAGACAGCTATTTGCAGTGTTAGATTCATTGATTGATATGTAATTCAGGACTATTATGTAAGATACGCGTCAAGAAGTAGGATTCATAACATGGTACATTTTAAAACGAATTAGATTATTGCTCCTATTTTTGAAAAAAAAAAACAAAAAACAATGTAGCCTTGCTGTGAAGTTCTTCTTCATAACCCTAATTTGTGAATTAAATGTAACCAAAATATTGTGCATAAAAATACTTATATCTGATTTGTTGATACTGTGAACAACAGTAACCAGCAGATTACAACAGGCATTCATGGCAAAACAGAAACTGCTAAAACAGGAAACTAATATTCAAAACTTGTTTTGATTTTAAAATGCTGATCTTTTGATGTGTGTTATTGGTTTGTCTCTTACTTGGTGGTGGATTTACATTAATCTTTTCATTAACTATTTTCTAATAGTAATAAAGCAGTACGCGACTACCAACGTGCAGTTGTCAGAGTCTTGGTCATTTGTACCTCCTGACAAATATTGCAAGCAAAACAAATTCATAGTAGATTGGACATTATAAAATATTGCCAGCTTAAACCATCAATACAGATGATTATATCGTAGGACATATGGCCACATTTACTGATGTTATCATCTTTTAGAAGCATCTGGAAGATAGTGACATGACATGGGTGTTCAAGCATTTTGTGGATTTTAGCTTCTAATTACGTAAGAACATTCTGGTGTGGTTGCTAACATTCGTATTAAAGATGTAGAAATAAACTGTAGCAATAACAAGATTTCCAGAAGGAACACCAAAGAATTGATAGTTAAACACTACACATTTGAGCAATCCACAATCATGCTTTTGCTTTTTTTCTGGCTCATGCACTAAAATATTGTTTTTGTTGTAGTCAGTTGGTTCATACCCGGCTCTTGTTCAGCTACAGTTTTGTCAAACACATGTACATGTACCTGGTGAAAGCTAACCGTCTCAGTTAATGTGAAAAAGTGGAGTATGGTGTTTAAACACTGTTGAAATAAATAATAACATACAATCTACCATCCAGGATTTTCAGTGGAAAAACCTTGTATTAGAGTGCTTCATTTCTACCTAACCCTAGAGAGAGAAGGCAGAAGTGAACTGCAACGAAGTACTCGGGGTTTTGTTGCTGTGGGACAAAATTTTCCCACGTTGTTTTAATACATCCTTTAATAGTTTAGTTCTGCACCTAAACATTGCATGTAGGAGTTAGGGTAACAGTGTGCCAGTATGACCCCGTGCCTCTCACCAATGCGGCCGCTGTGAGTTCACGTCCAGCTCATGCTGGCTTCCTCTCAGGCCATATGTGGGAAGATTCGTCAGCAACCCGCAGCTTACCGTGGGTTTCCCCTGGGTCCTGCTTGGTTTCCTCCCGCCATAATGCTGGCCGCCGTCGTATAAGTGAAATATTCTTGAGTACAGCATAAAATACCTATCAAATAAATAAATAAAAAAACATGGCATGTACTTAATGAAAGTGGTACACATACAATATCACCATGGCTAAAAGATCATTAGTAGTGAGCCATTTGCCTGTCTCTAGTCTGTCTCTTGTCTGTCTCTGGTGCAGCTGTAAACTGCTTATAGAAGGCAATAGTTGACTGGCTCTGATATGAACAGACCACAACAGTAACTTCATTGGGACTTTGTCAGATGACGGTGCTCGTAAATACGCTTTTGTGTGGCATGCCTCTGATAATTTGTGCCTTTCGTTGGCACAGTGACATCACAACCCAGCCATGAGTAACACTGTGTGCAGTGTATAAAAACATGCAGAAAAATTTTAGTCCGTGACAGCCCTGATTGTGACACTGTTGCTGTTCTGTCCTCAGTCCTACCTGATGCACTCACAGAGCCGATGGGAGGCATTCCGCTCCTGTGTCAAGAACGAGATGAAGAGTAACTGACAAGGGACTTAACTGCTGCTTCAGTGGCTGGCCAGAGGGATGAGAAGGACACCTGACATACTTTCTCATGTGATAAATTTGTCCCATATGTCATGCCATCTGTAATATAGGTACATTGTGTACAGTGATCTGTTTATATGTATGTCTGAGTTTTTCTGATTATGATTTCTTGTGTTACGTAAAACCTCGTATGAGTTTTTTAAAAGGTGACATGTTTTTGGGGATTTTAGATGATGTTGCTTATATTTATTTAGTATCACTGAACAGCACTGGTTTTCTGTTTATTTGACTTCATTATTGTGATATAAAAAAAACACCTATGTTTGACAAGTACATTGTTCACTGCATTATCGTTAGTACTTTCACTGTACTATAAGTGGCATGGTATGCCTGTGATTTGTAAGAAGCCTTTTTTGGTCTCCATACAAAGGTGTGATTACCCTCACTCTGGTCTTAATTCTCTGCTGTTAGGTTACAGATGGTCATTATCATGTACTGAATGGTATTACACAAAGCAGGACTCCTGAAGGCATGCATTACACACCACAGTACTCACAGCACTGGGCGAAGGAGAACAAAGTAGTGGAAATTAATTTCATGTAATTCACTACAGCTATAATTTGGGTTTGATGAAATTGAAATAATTATAAAGCTGTCTTTGATACTGTGATAATATCATCTGCTTTCAAAAGCAAATTCTTTGATCCTGTTGGCTTCAGGAAATTATACAACATTGGGTGTAATTGCTTCTGAAATGCTCAGATAAGCATTAAACTGTACGAGCACACGCTGTATTTAGTAGAGTTACTGGTTCTAATGACTGTGTATGGTTTACATTTAACAGTGAAGAAGTGAGTGAGGAACGGATTACTGCCTAACACTTCAGCAAATGTTAAAGATCACATTCACATTTGTCACATCCAAATGTATTCCTGTTTTGTGGAAAGATGTTCAAATACTATGAAATACAGTAATGAAAAGCTGTCTTCACTCCACTTCAATATTTATTTATTGATGGAGATTTTTCGCCTAAAAAGTTTTGTTGTATTTCGTGGGTTTGTTTCAAGAGCCTTTTGGAACCGAAGCCCAGAAAGCCCATGGATACTTGTTCTTTTCATTGTCTTTCAGCACGTTCATAGATCAAGTATGAAGTACATGTATAGATGTTTCCCCAGAGAGCAATTTGATTTTCTCTTTGTGTACTGGTATGGTTGTAACTACAGATGGGAAGGTTTCTTAAAAATGAAATGTGTGTAGTCCTTACTTTTATCACTCTGAATATAACATTGCTCCAAACCCATGTGCACAGAAATAACTTAACTTATCCGTTATTTTGAAAGGTGTAAATGGAAAATCAGGACATATATCAAGACGTTAGCTGCAGTAACGTTTTTACTTGCACATATAATGGACTGTTTTGCAGGCATGCGGATTTGCCACATGGTTTTCTTGAAAGAACTTCGGTCTTTGTAGCTTTCAAAAACAGAAGGTATTTCTTATTGGACTGTGCAATAATTAAGGGTGTATATTCTGTCCGTTAAGAAGTTTTTGTTGAAGGTGTGAATGCGGCATGAATAGATACAAATTCTATTGTATATCATCTTGTGTTGTGTTCAGTTTATGGAGTAAGCTGTACTTTGTCCAGTTTTTCTCGTATACATGTATTTCACACAATCCATCAACAGAAATGCTTCCTGCCTTATAATGACTTTCCTGACAAGATACACGAGATTCATGCAAAGTTATGCACATAAATAAAGTCACAAATCAAATGAATTTATTCATGAGCAGTTTTTACAGGGCACACACAAGGGAATATTGGCATACTTCAGGAAACTGCGAAATGTTAATGGTGACTAAATTACAGACTATTCTGAGACATCTGGGAATGAAGGAAATGCAAATGATGGTCAATTTGGAGGAGGCGTACCCTTGACCACTAGGGTTCAACCACTTTCATCAAACATTTGAAAGGCAAAGCAGTGTACACAGTGTCTGGCAGGAAAATTAGCAGAATTCTGAAAAACATCAATTCCTAGAATTTATATGCAGATCAACTTGTCAATTTGGCCGTCTGCTAAAGATGTCAGTGATTCAGTGGCCCTGATATCATTTGGAAATTCCTGGGTGATCATCTCATTAATGGTGCTGCATTAATATCGCATTACTTTCGACATGCTCATTGAATGATTGGTTGATTGATTGATTGGTTTGAGTGAGATCGCCAGGTTTGTATTCCCCAAACAACACATTGTGCATCTGGGGTAAAGTTGTGCCGTGCACAGTACTTGTGGAAACTCCCATCCCAGTGAATGTTCCAAATTACTTTGGAGCCTTCCCCTGCTCTTTAATACAGCAGTATTATGTATTAAGCTCATGGTACCTGAGGGACCATAACCAATTAACCGCGCTCAGGTAGCCATTTGTGCAATCTAAGGTTTGTTGAAGACCACCTGTCTTCCACCAGTATGGCATGCATATCTCTGCTTCACGTGTGGGAAAGTTTGACAGTAACTTCATCGGATTGGTGGTTTTTGTTAAGCACTTTGGTTTTCTAAACCCTCAAGCCTGAGCGCCACCTTATCAGTGAAAAAATCTTGAGTATGGCATTCGGGTAAAAAGAATGTGACTATACCAGATGTTGAACATGTATATACAAGGACTGGAATAGATTACAAAAACAAACTTTGCAAGAAAGCGAAAGAAAAGATTGTTTGCAGCCTTACAATACAGTTACAATGGCGTATATATGGCCTCAACCCCCAGTGCTATATTTGGCGACCTTGTGGGTGTAAATGGCCACACCCCCAGTGCTATATTTGGCGGCCCTATCAGGGTAAATGGCCACATGCACAGTGTATGTTCGGTGGTTTTGTTTGTGTAAATTGCCACATCCACAGTGTAGGTTTGATGGCTTTATTAGTGTAAATGGCCACATACCCAGTTTATGTTTGGCGGCCTTATTGATGTAAATGGCCACATCCACAGTGTATGTTGAGCGGCCTTATTGGTATAAATGGCCACTTCCCCAGTGTATGTTTGACAGCCTTATTGGTGTACATGCTCACATTTATTTATTTACTTCACCAATGTTTTACTCCGTACTCAAGTTTATTTCACGTATAGGACAGCGATCAGCATTATAGTGGGAGGAAACCGGGCAGAGCCCCTGAGAAACCCACGACCATCGGCTGGACTTGAAATCAGAGATCGCATTGGTGGGAGGCTTCTGGGTAATTACACTGCGCGTGCTAACCAACTGAGCCACGGAGGCCCCGCACATAACCACATCCCAAGAGCTATGTTTGGCGGTCGTATGGGTGTAAATGGCCTCGTCCCCAGTGGTACGTTTGGCGACCTTATGGGTGTAAATAGCCACATCCTCTGTGTTATATTAGACATTCTTGTAGTACAGTTATTGCGGTTTATATTACAGTATTATGGTGTGTAACTGAGCTCATCCCCAGTGCTATGTTAGGCGATCTTGTGGGTGTAAATGGCTACATGTCCAGTGCCATGGCGACTTTATGGCGTGTAAATGGCCACATCCTCATTGCTACATTTGGCAGTTTTACAATACACCTGTTATGGTGTGTATATTGCATCCCAAGTTCTATGTTTGGCGACCTTACGGCTCTAAATTCCCACATCCCCAGTGCTATATTTGGAATTCTTACGGTACAGTTATTATGGCGTGTGACTGGCCTCATCCAAAGTCCTGTGTTTGACGTCCTTACAGTAGAGCTATTATGGTGTGTAAAAAGGCCACGTCCCCAGTGTAATTTTTACAGAACAGTTATGATCATGTGTAAATGGCCTAATCCTAAGTGCAATGTTTGTCGGACTTACACTATAGCTCTTAAGGTGTGTAAAATGGTAACGTCCCCACTGTAATGTTCGGAATTCTTACTGTACAGTTATTATGGTGTATAAATGGCCTCATCCTCATTGCAGCGTTCCTGTCCATGGAGCAGATATTACTGTGAATGGATATTAGGGGAGTACCTAGTAGCAGCCAGCTCATTTTCGGGCTAGCCAAGTGGCAGAAGGGGCTTACTCTCTCATTTGACGAAGCCCTGGAAGTAATTATCAAACACAAACAGTTATCCCCGGAAATATTCCGTGGTAGAGGGGGAAGACAAATGAGAGAACTGTAGTGTTCTCGCTACGCGGGTCAGAGAGGCTGACACTTGTCGGCAGCCCGAGATATTGTTACGGGCAGATCGGTCGATGGAAGCGTCAAGGAGCAGACCTGGTCAATTGAACAGAGGAGGAACACACAGCGACAAGTTATGGTTAGCCACTCTCGGGACCCAGGGGTTTATTATAGACACATAACTTAGACGGAACCTGCTGATATCGGGTATGATTAATCCCTCGCATGGTTAGTATTAATGTTGGCCAATCGAGATTAGAGGCAGACGGCTTAATCTGGACATGTTCAGTTCGCTGTTGTAAATGAGATGTCGATATTGGAGCAATCAATCTCCTGATCAGTTGAAACCACTGACCCAGCAGATTTGAAACCCCGGGGCGCAGTCATGGGTCATCCCAGATCACACCAGCAAAATCATTTTCTCATGTTTGTTATACCTCGTTATATTCACATCGTAAGGCGTGTGAATGGACAATAGGGGAGTTTCATGTTCGAACTCTTTTATATCTGGAGGTAAAAGAAGTACTACTGCACCACGTGACCTGTCAAACTGTAAGGCAACTAGTTTTGATTACATTTTACCATTAACACTGGCATCGGAAAAAAAGTTTCAAAAAGCTGTTTAGAGTAAAAGTGCGGTGAAGAAAATTTAACAGATGAATTTTTATGAACCTAAGTGGTTTATGAAGAAAAAAGTGTTATTTGTCCCTCTGAGACACGGCGAGACAGGTGATCAGTGAGTTAATATGAGTCACACGGCATAGCGGTACTTCTTTTACCTCCATCAATAAATGACTTCGAACTCGAAACTCCCCTTCTGTAACCCGGGTTTCTTTCAAGGAGTTCATCTAAATGGCGACTTTTTAAGTAGTCTAGGTGTTTTCGTTAGGCCTACTTAATTCTTGTAGAAACAGAATATTTGCCTGACAGGGCGTAAAGTTATTCTGAGATGGTCGTAGTCGCACTATGAAATAAAGCACTCAACTCTGAACTGCGCTATTTTATGTTTGAAAGACGGATACTATGCTTTTTCTTAGGGTAGCTCTTAGGGTAGTCAAAAGATTCCCAATCATGCATGAAATCGTTGGAAGTGCTTGAATTTTATTAAAAAGGGTTTCAGTCTTCGAAAACTAATGTATTTCGGGATTCATCCCTACAAGAGTTGGAGTTTTCAGTGTTAAATATAATATTGCCTTATGTTCCGATAAATAAGCTTCTGAACTGGTATCCGTTAAAAGAAAAGACAACACCTGACCAAATATATAAGTATCGATAAAGATTCCCATTCACAGTTCAAAAAACGTCACATAATTATTTTTTATTTTTGTGATGTATGATAACTGTGATAAAGCCGTTCAAACTAAGCTAAAACGCCCACGTGGGGAGAATCGAACGTATCTAGTTCACCACTTTGCCATAAAGAAGTGGTATTAAATCAACTGTTTTGTTTGTGATTATGTCATAACTGTGATATACTTTAAAGCCATTTTCAACGAGAAAGTGGAAGTGGAATCTGGTGTTATTCCCCAAGATCTCAACCAGGAGGCCACAATGCTTGGCTTTCGATTGTAATAATAAAGAGGACCGTGATTCGCACACAAATGAGTGTCTCGCCCGTAATACTGATGAGCGTAGAGTACGGATGACGCCACACCGTGTTTCCGGTTTCTCTAAAATGGCGTATCATATGGCCTCGTAAGAATTCCAGATTAAAAGGTGATTTATAGAGTTACCAAGCACGTCATCAAAAATACCTATGCCCGCTTAGGCCTGTGTGGAACCCTGTTGTGAAATTGCTTAGGTTATATTTTTTCTTGATGTCTTTTTTTTAACTTTTGTGCTTAAAAACAGAATGCCTTTTAAAGGTGCTGGGGAAAATAATGTCTATTAAAAGTGGTGGGGAAAAACAAAATACTATCTCCTTGAAAGCCCTTTGGAAAACATTTTCTTTCACGGGTGGGAATCCTGAAGTCGGTCGGTCTATCCGGGTTTTATGCGCCTCTTATAAGCCGAGTGCAGAAGTTGGTTATAGTACATGGTTATACACTGTTCCTGTGAAGGAATGGTTTCTCAAGGGACGAAGGCATCTCGATGTGGTAAGAGGAAAACTAGCTTCATAGACCATTTATTTATTTGACTTTTGTGTCATGCTTTGCTAAAACTAGTTTTCACATTGTACAACGATGGTGAGGTATAAGCAATGAGGTTCCCAACAACCACTAAATGTCGGCATAACGCAGTTCCTGTCGTTAAATCAAATCCGAAAAGTCCGAAGCTTGGCTTGAACTCGCGACCGACAGGCCCAAGGATAAGCTTTCGGTAGTCTCGTTGTTTATTTAATAAATCGTTGATTAACACCATACTCCGGGAATTTTCATCTATATGACGGTCAGTGTTGTGGGTGGGAAAAACAGGAGTGTCCGGAGTAAAGCACTGAACTTTGCCAAGTTTCTGATGAACTTTCCTAACTTATTGTGACATACAGATATGCACACCAAACATATGGAAGACAAGCGGTTTTCAATGAACACTACACTTCCACAAACGGCCATCGCGGACCGCTTGCTGTCGCATGCTTACTGTCGTAAGCGGTAAGCGCTGGAGAGTGGAAAAATTTCCTGTACAAGGAGTGGGCGTATTCCAAGGTTTGCATGTATCCTTCAGCGTGATACATGCACACAAGCATCTATCAGATCCTTCAGCGTGATACATGCACACAAGCCGTCTACGGAAAAAGATAAGTTCCTGTAAAACCTTCTGATATGGTAACAAAATGGACAACAACTGATAACCAGGAAATTGTAACAATGATGATAATGTCAATCTACACTAAATCGATGACATGATCAGGCTTTATTTGAGCAATAAATGTGTTCGCTGAGCCTCAGTTTTATAATGATGTATACCAACGTACACCAATACCGGGACACAAGGAATACAACGTTCTTAATATTAATACGGATTGCATACTTACAAGTGATACAAGGAAATGTCGCCTTCCCAAGGGGTACGGAAGCTATCATATAATTGGAGAGTGAAGGGATAAGGGTTAAAATGAAACTCGCACACATACAACCTGCAGTCACACTCTGTGTAAAGTAATAATGTTGGTTGTTTCAGCTTTGAATAATGCCTCTTTCTCTCAACTTCCAATATGTACTCAAAAACACCCATTTGGAGGAAAGTGTGCTGAAAGTGGACACATTTTAACACACAAAGATAGTAAATACAGAAGATGAATTGTTACACCTCGATGTCTCTGTCAGCGGCCTACTTCTGCCCAAATGAACTTGTGGAAACTATAGTAAGAAGAGAAAGCATTGCTTATATACTTTTATAGCATGGGTCATGCAGTAAGACGGCACTGTGAAAACGTCGATATTTCATGATACCGTCATAATGTGACAAAATAACATTGAAGGTGACGAAATAAGTCAAACCCAAGCTTAAGGCCTTTACCGTTAACCAACTCCCCATTACAAACCCTAAACATTCTCAGTTTTTAACACTGTATTGGTCAGCCACAGACAGATACATGTATGTACATAAATGATAATGTCATCAGATTTTGCTTACTCTCCTTATATAACACACACTCACACAGCACATTTTCCCACATGACGACTGTCTCGTGTAAGGTTCGCGAAGTGCTGAAGCAAGCAACACGGCAGAAAGGACTACAGCACAGAAACGAACTGCATCGATAAGATGACATTATGATGGTTAGCGAACGGTCACTCGTAACTTGTGAATCCGGCCTCCTGTCAGTTTACCTCAATGTGGGTTTTATTCTAGCTATTCTTGTAAATGCTTAAAATGTATAGCATGCAACTTAGATGTCCCCTAGCACCATGGCGTAAGCACAATTAGGTCAGAAAAATGCGGTCATGTTAACTGCAATGTATTCTCCCGACTCCAGGTTTGTCAAATTGAAAAGTCTCTAAAAGGTGGGCATATCTATGAAATGCAACCTTAGCACACAATATATATGTCGTGTGCAAAACCACCCTGATGTTATCTATGCCATTTATCACTTCAATATCAGGTTAACTCTTTTACCATTATTTAGATCGTGATGACTGTTTTGATTATTTTAACCCTAGTTGGATTTTCTTTTAGTTCTGAGGTGATTTTTTTAGTACATAAAGGCTCAAGTTTAACAATTTTTTCATGCTATCTTAAAATGATGTAAATCGGTTTAACATGTATAAATCTATCGCGAAGCTGTCACATTTCAACTGAATTCAGGTAAATGCACATTTGTTATTATAAAATACTATACAAAGGGCTTAAACAAAGCTGATTACGTCATGTAGACCAACCAGTAGACCACATTGAAGAGAGCAAAAGCTAGTGGGAAAAGCACACGGGAACATCGATCCACCGACATTGCCTTTTTCTTGCCAACCCAGAACTTCGTAGATCTTCTTCTCTTTTTGTCCCCGTTGCTCTGAAATAACAAGACAATGATTTAAGCAGGTGGAGAAAAGTGCTGAATGCGGCGAGTGTCTGGCCAGCGGTAGGTTTAAATCAGTGGCTACAGTTTAGCACCTTTTAAGCCAAAATGCTAGCATGGAGAGTGATTCGTTCTCTAATGACAGAGACATTCACCCGCATGGATTAACCACTGGATTTCAAACAGCGGCAGTGACAATATGATATAAGACCTAGACACTGACCCTTGCGTTTGAGAGCTTTTGCGGTCACAAATCACTCCAGCTGTTGAAAAGCGTCAACTATTGAAGCTGACCTTGCAGTGCTCACGGACAAAAAAAAAAACTTTTGATAAGAAGTTCTGAATTATTTTATCCAAAGATGGAAACAAACGACATTTTTTCGCTAAATGTTCTTTATTTCGAGGCCAATATGGAAGGTTTGCAGGTTGGTGAGTGATTCGTTTGACGCCTCACTGACTGCAATGTCAGAATCGAATTGTCTGTAAACTGATCCACATTGGCTCCTCGATCATGTAGAAACCCGCCATGATAAATCTCCTCTAAAGCCTTTGCGCCATCCGAATGCAATATGCCATATAGTCAGATAGCAAAAACAAAACAAAACGGCGAGGTTCAAACACAATGACTGCTTTCCTTTTTAGGTGAATAGCTATCCTCAACCATCGGAGGACAACTGATATTAAATGCCGATCCGTTACCCAGCTAGATATTTATAATGTTTGTACTCCGCATTGTCTTTGTGTTACGCTTACTGTGAAAAGAAAACCTCACAGAACTTAAAACCTATAACGGGGTTTTCGAATTCAATAATTTCGACTGATCAGCTTGCCTACAGCTCTAGAATACACCTGCCTGTAACTTCTGCCTGTGTATTACTGTGAACATATATCATAAGTATAAAACATTGCCAGGTCTTAGGTTTTTGGCGCTCACTTATCCCAGCCTTGGCCCATTGTTCACCTGAAGCCATGTTAACACCAGCTTCCGAAAGCTATCGGGTTTAACCATCTGCGCAGTGTATCGCTAAATTTCAGACATAAAGGCAATTAAGGGCTGTCAAGAAATACAGAAAGAAAAACAGGTTTCTGCTTCTGGGATAAACAACAAAAATATTGTTTCCTCGCCAGATAATTTCCTTGTCCTGATAATATCAGAAGAACGGAACAGAGCGAGTAGGTCACATGTACATCAGACATGATATAGTGGTTCATATAGCTCTATGGCAAAGACGGCAGTATATCATGCTTAGTAAAGAACTAATACAACTGAAGTGATATAACTACGAGGTTTTGCCATGTGTAAATGATACCATAGGCCTAATATACATTCATTTGTCTTGGCATGTAAACAAGGGTTGTCAAAGAAGTCTGTAGCGGTGTCTACATGGCGATTATGATTCTTAGCAATAAAATATCTTCACTGAAAGCTTCAGTAGAACATGCCACGCATATATGAAGGGTGAAATATCCTGCCCCACTGTCTGGCCACGCCCACCTACTGTCAAGTTGTGAGGTATCCTATCACATCACACATTGTTTCCAAATTCCCCTAAATGATGACGATGGTGCTGATGATAATGATTACTGATGTTGTATGACGCCATATATGAGAATTGTTCAATCACGATGATGGTCAACATATGGATGCAAAGCGCAATTATTATTCCTGGTTAAGAAAGATAAATGAAGTTCCAGCTGTTTTTAGCACGAATTTTGGGAAATCATTCTAAGAATTTCTTTAGGAGAGTGCTCGTAGCTGGAAACGAGATTAAATGTCTGCGACCTTGTTGATTATCGGGGGCAAACCACTGACAACTGGCACACTTTTCCACTTGTGACATATACATTTAACCCTGGCGGGAGACGAATGGTCTCCAGCGAACTTCGCGTGAACCTTAGCCCGCTTATTGGATCTGAACAGTGGAAAGCCTTGAAAATTCCCCATCCGAAAATGGTATTGAACCCACACGTTATGCTTATCCAGCCATTGAAAGGCACGCGCCTTAGCCATTTGGCGACATACCGCTCCAACGTGCTAAATGCGTGATTGCGGCTACACTATGGGATCGCATATACTGGACTCGCGTCACATTATATGATTTCACTCCACTCACTTCTGATCTTATTTTCTCACATCTGGTCCCATAATATAAGATTTCACCCCATTGCCCGCTGTCACGCTACATAATCTTGAATTCTTTCCCAAATTTGTGAAATTCTAAATTAAAAAGGCAGGTGAAATACACCGTATTCAAGAATATTTCACTGGCGGCGGCCAGCATTCTGGTGGGAGGAAACCATGTGTATGGGACAATAACTAACTGCAAACTGAAACAAGAGATAATCAGCTGCTATTATACAGTGAAAAGGTCGATAACTAGCTGCTAAGTGTAAACAAACATTCCTGCTAAATTTGAACAAGGACAAAGTTTAACTGGTAGCTGTAAAATAAATCACTAAATCGAAAGAACTTAACATTCACGTTAAAGGCAATATATACATTTATCTCGCATCACACAAAATCCTCTGCTTTTGATTGCACAGTAACGGTCACGTGACGCGTATAACTCAATGCCCTACAGCAGATACTATATGTGTCCGATAACTCAACAGTAGGGGGAACGCCATGACGTAACAGTCACAATGTGACGCAGCAATGACACTAACGACACAACGTTACAAAAGAATGTTGAATGAAAATTGTCAATTACGTTATGACGTCATAATTCCCAGACCACAAGTTGGTAATTCAAAGCTCCCCGACGAGACAGGAAATTACAGTTGAAGCTTCTTTTGTTTTTCAAGAAACAAATTCCAGTGCAGTTTTTAGTCTTCCGCCGTTACATGACTACTGTGTGAAAGGATACGAAACTATATGGGGCCAGTAAGCTTTACAGTGGGCCTTACAGACTCCATATAGTTTCCAGACCCCATATAATACGAAGTGACTATGACTAGATGATATGTGTAAGTCCTGCGAAGTGAAAAGCTGTGCGACTAAATACAATCAGCATGGTAACAGAAAGACAACTTACAGTGGGTAAGTGAGCAGTCGTAAGATCTTTTGCAGGAGCAAGTTTCATCTCATTAGGAATAACAATCTTCTCGATCCGACTGATGTAATTGACGACTGAGAATTCTAACAAGGCCACAAACACAAAGAGCAGACAAGAAAGCATCCAGATGTCGATGGCCTTGATATATGACACCCGCGGCAGGGAGGCGTTGGCACCAGAAGTCTGCGTTGTCATGGTGAGGATGGTGAGGACACCCAATGAAATGCGAGCAGGGATGGCCTCGGCGCTGAGCCAGAAGGACACCCAAGAGAGCGCCACGATGAGGATACTAGGCACGTAAATCTGGATGACGAAATAGCCCACCTGGCGCTTTAGGAATAAACTTGCCTGTAGGCACGTGTAATTGGCTGGAAGGAAAGAAAGAAAATTCCATAACAACGTCTAACAATAAGGTTATTCAATAATCTGTGGTTCAATCGACCGATGACCGCTGTCGAAAAATGTTTATACTACATCAGCCAATTACAAAAATTGTTATTTGTTGATTCCACCTCGTTGTTCCGTCATGTTAGGCCGTCAGGAGAAGAATTTTGATTGGAAACACGCTTAATGGTTATCACTGATGTGTCCATGACTTGAAATTTTCACTTGCAACACGGCAACCGGCCCCAAATCCATGTGGAGAACCTTTGAAACTTCATTACAATTAAATGTCTGTGACAATACTCTCACAAATGACTGGCAGTAGGTGCACGGGAGATGTCCACCAGCGCACAGGTGCAGGTATGATGTACACGAGAGAAGAAAGCCTCGGTTGAAGGAAACATTGAGAGTCCAACAGTGGACCTACATATTCGGTCAATACTAAAAATGGTGTTATAGTCCATTCAAAAGGTAATCAAAAGGTCAAATGAACTTTTGTTGAAGTGGAACCCACCCATTCATATCAATTCACTTGAATAGGGCACAGATGAAAGGATTTTCACGTACAATATTTCAGAGCCTATTACCGACTAATTCAGCCACTCATCAGCAGAACTGCTTAACTTGCTTGGAATTTATTTCGTCTGTAAAGTTGATGTCGTTAGACACAAACACTTGACCAGTTTAAGATCGTTTGTTAGATGCAGTTCCTGCTCATTTCCTCCTCTGACCTCCTGTCACATGCCGTAGTCACCTAACCGCCGTCATGTAACACCAAGTGTCAAGTACCACAATGTCAGGATGCCCACACTGAGGTACTAATTTATCCACTTTGCGCTGCTCTTATATCGGCGATTTTGATTATCGCTCCTCTTGATAAAGCCAGGTCCCAGAGTCGAGTCTTATAACTACGAGACCTGAAGAAGCGATGATGAGGCTTACGTGATCAAGGAACATTTTAATGTTGTATGTCCTTAACTCAGAAGATCATTGTCAACTGAAACTCTGATCAAAATTAGGCCTATCGTGGTATGCTGTTTGTATAACCATCGCAGACAAATAAGGGTTCTTGATCAACACACTTCAGCACACTTTAGCCTCCTGATTCAAACCCAACGGGACCGGTGATATTGCTTGTTAATTTTGTATGTGCCCATATTAGTGGGTGTAAATGCATGGTCATTACCTCCGCCGTACATTTTCGTACAGTCCGAGACCGGGGTTGCTAAAAGGTCAAACTGTGGAAGCTGCAAGGCGGGGTTCCGGTCCAGTGGAACATCCGGGTACCATTTGAATACCATAGTGTTGGTAGTATGGCCATCTGCAGGGGGGAAAAACGAATGTCAGTACGGTTTGAGATAGGAAACTTGAGGAAAAGTACGCAGAGCCCATGTGACGGATAGCACTGAGTTACAAGACGGAAATGTTGTTATCTTACGTCACTGGAAAAAGAGGTTACATCTTACAAAACACCGCACTAAGTCAACATGGGCGCTATTTCCATGGCTAAGTCTTCAACAGTGGCTGCTTACTCAATCAAATGAAGCCAAAAAAAAACCACCTCTTCGGTTACCCTCAAAACAGAACCGTCAGGTTTGGCTCATCGCCTGCACGAAGAAGTATTACATAAACCAGTGCACTTGTTACTTACTGTGGAATGTACCATACAAGCTATATACAAGAAACATTGTGTATTTTCTTGAACACATTCTTGAAAGTACCGGCTACACGAGAGGTTTTTTGTTTGGCAGCAGGGCAAAATTGAGTACCATTTGTACATCAGAAACTATCATAGGCGACATATAAAATCATTTTAAGCTACTTGGCTTTAATGTAGGCATATAAGAAGATAAGGGGTTACCTGAAGTTCCCACACTGAATCAATTACTATATAATTAACTTATAGTTTGAAAGGAATATTTATCGTCGGGAAAGACAGGCAAACATAATGTCACTACTCCTTCCCGCTGTATGTCAGGTATATAACAATGCATAAAAAGGATGTATAGATTTATATGAGACACTTTTGGTCAATTACTCTGTCCAGAAAATGAAAACGGAAATAAAAAAATAAGTTAAAAATGAAAAAAAAAACTTAATCAAGGGTGATAGTATGCAGGTACACTTACAACTTTCCATGGTGATATTGCAGACCTGGGAATCGAACGGGTATTTCTGTAGATGCATCGGACAGCTTAGGGTAAGGGATAATCTGGGCGTAAGAAAGAAATCTATAGTAACAAACAGCTGGGGAGAGAAAGGAGGTACTGAACACCTCACATAACCCTCAAAGGTAATAAGTGTCACACAATAAACCATACGAGACTCTGCTAGAGATCCTGCTTTTCAGCGTTTCTCTGAATTGACACGCGGAGGTAAAACTTATTTCGGAAAGATCTTTGTAACAAAGCACAACCTTTAGCTTTATACCACCATGCACCAAAAATAGTCACAAAAAGTGTTCTCTTCAGAGGAAGTGGTTGATCGTGTCTGCATTGTTCATATCAATAACTCTTGCTTCCACTTGCTTCAACATGTTTTACATTCTGTGTAGGAAAAACATTTAGTTTTAGTACCTTTAGAAATATTTTAAGCCGTACTATAAATTCTCCACAGACCCGTGAACGAATAGTTATATTCTGAGGTTGGTATCTATTCAACAATATTGAATCAACATAGGATTTCGCAGGAAGCTTTCCAAAAAGTATAGTTTCTTCTGTCTTCTTCATTTATTTCATTTAGTCAAAGGCAAAGAAAACGCTAAAATGAAAGACACTCCTGAGAAATACTTTGATTTATTTTTAGAACTTTTTTAAAACATGGAATTCTGTTAGTCTGTTGTGACCAGGTGGGTGTTAATGACGTTACATCCGTTTGGATTAAGTCGTCGGATGCTTCAAAGCTATGCATGAATATGCATGTTGAATGAAAAAACCTTACAGTGTGTGTGTGTTTAGTTGCAAAATCCTGATGTGATGTCTCTGTTCACGATATGTACAGAAAAGGGCACCTTAGAATACGATGTGTCACACACATTTTACATAGATGAAAAATATTCTAAATGAAAATAAATAAAACAATTTTCCCGAACAGTGTTTATTGGTCTTTCATCTGACATCTACCCAACAATGTATAATATAGACGCGTCTGTTTATCTCATATTATTCAACTATGTTTTACTTCACTCACCTAAAGCACTATAATACAGACATGTCTTTATCTAACTTGATGTCATGTAATACAGACACTCCTTGTTTGAATCTCCTAATGCGCGTCTACTTAATATAGACACGTTCCCTTTACCTCATCTAATCCTGTATGATATAGACACGCCTTGTTTGCCTGGCATAATGCTGTTTGATGTAAAAACATCTTGTGTACGTCATCTAACACCATATAATACAGACACATCTTGTTTACCTCGTCTTATGCTACACAATACTGGCACGTCTTGATTATCTCACCTAATGCTGTATGATATAAACACTTGTTGTTTTCTACACCCAATGCTGTACGATGTAAACACCCGTGGTTTACCTCACCCAATGATGTATGATATAAACACTTGTGGTTTACCTCACCTAATGTTGTACGATATAAACACTTGTTGTTTTCCTCACCCAAAGCTGTATGATGTAAACACCCGTGGTTTGCCTCATTTAATGCTGCATGATATATCTCACTGAAAGCTGTATGATATAAACACCTGTGGTTCGCCTCACCCAAAGCTGTATGATACAGACACCTATGGTTTACCTCACCTAATGTTGTATGATATAAACACTTGTTGTTTTCCTCATCCAATGCTGTATGATGTAAACACCCGTGGTTTGCCTCACCCAATGTTGTATAATATAAACACCTGTGGTTTGCCTCACCTAATGCTGTATAGTATAGATCCGTTCCTGAAGAGATGCATCATTTTATTGGAGACGGTGACGAAGTGGAAGGAACCGCTTTTCTCGTTGGAGAAAAACAAGTCGGGCACCCAGAGTACGTTCATGAACTTGGCGTCCAGTTCCAGGGGCTCGTGATGATCGTAAGCTGGCCAGGCTAACCGGGGGTCTGTCCACTTCTGCTGGAGGAAGATGAGCAGCGAGTAGTCCTGCAAACAAACCCACAAACCTTTATCACTTACTGCATGCTTCAAGGTGTTTTTGTTTTTTGGTTTTGTTTTTTATTTTCAGTTGCAGGCCATAATATTTTAACGATATTTGACATCAAAATTGCCAATATATAGTCGCACATTCGCGTTAAAGCGTATGTTAACAGTTTACTTCATCGGTAAGACACGATGCTACATTCTTGAATCCCGAGGCGTGGCTAACCCAAAGCTGCTTTGCATTTATATTCTCGTGAGAATGTTGGTACAGTGTGCGCACAGTCTACCTCCTTTGCTTTTGGTACAAGACAAAATATGAAATCGCAGAGGAAGTGTCACATTCTAGGGTCGTATGTGTATCTGGTAAAATGGTACCCAAGTTTACAAATTTTTAAACGTTCCGCATTCGCAACAAGAGAAAGTTGATTTCAAGTAGCTTGAAACATTCCGTGCGTGTAATTTCCCTTGATCGGTTCGAGGGAGCGTCTTGTTCAGAGATAGTTGTCTCATCGTTTCGAAATACATGGGTGTTCTCTATTTTCCATGGATTTGCTGTAAAGGCCCATACCCACTGCGGGCGACAACTACAATTGCAAACGCAACTGCAACGTCGAAAAAATAGAACGGTATTTAGTCTATACTGCTGCCTTCTGACGTCATGTCGCGACGACATCAGGCCGACATCTATGTCGCCGAGGAAAGACAGATCTGACTCTATTTTCTCGGCGATTGTTTTCATGTCGCCGGCAATGGGGACATTACGCAACGTCTTGTAGTTGCAGTTGTTGTTGCGGTTGGGGTTGTCGCCCGCTGTAGGAACGGACTTTTACTTCCTGACGGTTAACTAAGAACTACGTGGTTGTCAGTTCAAACTCACCATGGCCACTCACTCACCATGGTCACCCATTCAGTTCTCACTCACCATGGTCACTCACTCAGTTCTCACTCACCATAGTCGCCTCACTGAAAGAATCCACACTGTCCACGTTGATCTGTATATAAACCGTCGTCGGGACAGCTGGAGAAAACAAGCAGATCCAAGTTTTCAATCATAACCAGAAATAATGCACAAATGTACAGTGGATTAATGATTCCATCATACATTGGTGGATTTATTATTTCGGACAGTCGGTAGTTTGGCTGATCGATTGTCGGTATTTATTTCTTTATTTTTAATATTTATTTATTTATTTTATATTATGTTGTTTTATGGGCAGAAGAAACCAAAAGGGCCAGCGTAAACCAACGACTTTTTGCAATTTACTAACTTTGCCACGTGTGGCGCACATAAATGTGCTGTATTAATAGGTAAACAAGGGCTCAACAACGAGTGTCAGCCGGCCTAGTGTAATGTGCCTAGGCGAGTGTCATATCTAGTGTCTTCGTCATGATGTTCCAGTGACGTCATCATACTGAAAAAAAATGTTTTTTTTTTTTACTACAATGTAAAATACATACAGACATACATACATACATGGAGATGGAAAAGCTTAATCTCTTGTGTAAATACGGCAGATTTTCTGGTGTACGCTAACGTTCAAAAAGTGCAATACGGCCGAATACAACATCATCTAATTTGTGTTGTGTTCAGGGAATGCTGCAGGGTTCCAAATGATGCTGAAATAATTCCGCGCTGCTGATTTAAGGATGTTGGTTTGCGTAGTCACCTACTTTGTGATTATCTATATACCGTACTGACCATACCACACTCGCACAAAATACACACGTCAAATTGTAAGATAACTTTATCCACTGAAAGCACACAGAAATTATCTGTTATAGCAATAACAAACTGGAAACCACTCTTGCTCATAGTCAGTCAAGTTGAAGTAGCACTATCACAAAATAAATCTAATAGGAATAAAACATGTCAAATACAATACCCTGGACCATGCAATGTTAACTCCCTTTGCTATCCTATATATGTATACATGTGCATTCACAATTTGACAGACAAATAGATAGTCACGATTAACGATAACGTTTGTGCTTCAAGAAGGACAAAAAACCCGCACTATCACAACTTTTCTATAGCTTATTCGAATATCAACCAGCAGTTCTATTTAAGAGATTGATTTATTTATCTATTTGTTTGTTTATTTATTTGTTGGATTGGTGTTTTACTTCACTTCTCTGACGGCCAGCACTGTGGTGGAAAGAAACCGGGCAGAAACCCGGGTGACACCCACGACCATCTGCAGGTTGCTGGCAGACCTTCGCACGTACCGCCGGAGAGAAAGCCAGCATGAGCTGGACTTGAACTGACAGCGACTGCATTGGTGAGATACTCCTGTGATGTGATTCTGCGCTAGCACTCTAACCACAGACGCCCCTCCACAGGTCTTATTCCAAACTCACTTGTGATTTATTTATTCATTTGGTTGGTTTTTAGTCATACTAAAGAATATTTCTCTTTTATGACGACGGTCAGGTTAGTGGGTTTTGGAAGCGGAGTGCCAGCATGCAGTTAAAAAGCCGCCCATCGCACGCTAACAATTCCTGAATTAAAACCGTAGTCAAAGCAGTCTGTTGTTCATTCCTGTATTTACGGTGACGTTTTGTGGGCAAAGCGATAAGGTATTACTCGTGCAGTACAAGAGAACAATAGTCAAGTCAGCTTGGGACCGAACTGCCATTGCGCTGGAACAGGTACCCGATTGTAATTCAGATCAGACGCCGTGTCACGGGAATCTAAACAGTAGGTTTCCTCGCCACGTCAGCTCTAATACCATAGAATAACGCAACACTGTGGAATAAGCTTATCCTTAGTATGGTTATATATCTATATTGAATTGTTGCACTTCGTCATATGCATGCCTGTTTTCCTATTCCAGGAATAGAAGGAAAACAATTCCCACAATAAGCTAAACCACAGTATAGTAATGCTTCTTTTTCATGTTTTCGGCCCTCTGTTTCTAATAAAAGTGGCCTCTGTTTCTAATAGGAACAGAACAACCAGATTCATGTAATTACTCTCGTCTCAATTCCCCCAAAATAAATATTTATCCGTGGTTCATATGCAAATCCTTGAGCAGCTCTGACATCAATCATGCTAGCCGATTCTTCACAGTCTTGCGAAAACAACGAGATGAACCCCTGAACAAGGAAGACGCTAATTGACTGACCTTCCCACTATCAATTGTAAACACCTGTTCTCTCCACGAGGAAAACTAATCAGAATAGAAGTACGAGACAGAATTTCATTTCCGATATTGAACAGTGTAAATTTGGCCAAAAAAGAAAACAGTTTTAGTAATTTTACAACGGAAGATCTTTAGGAATCCCATTTCGAAACTATAGGAACACAATTTTGCACATTTAAAATTCTGGTTTCCTTGGAGTTGCAGACAAACCCAGATCACGCCTGACGGAAAAGTGGACTATATATCTACCGAGCTATACATGTGCAGGTTACAACGTTACAGCGGGACACGTTACATATTAGGCAGGTCTCGAGATATGGGAAAATTGATTTGATGCACATTGTATTGTGAATCGGAGCCTTGTTGGGCTCCATTATAAATATACCTTTGACAGGGTAACACGAAGAATATTGATTCACGCTTACACAACCGCCATCTCTCCCGACAGAATTGTATTTACCTTATGTTTAATAGGTGCCTCGCTCCGAATAGGCATACTTTGCTAGTCGTTCCTCATGATACATCATCCCTTCACTGATTGCAAATATACATTATTCGCGAACTAGTAATCGACTAGTCATTCATCATGATACACCAAGCTGTTCTGAAAATACGTCTCCTTTGCCTACTAGTCCTTCATCGTGATGGATCCAATGGTTCCGAGTAAGCTTTTTTTGCGTTCATCATGAGAGAGAGCGACTGGTTCCAAATACGCACCCTGTGTTTACTTCATGGTCATTCAGCGTGATACAGTAACTGCACGGTTCTGAATACGCTTTCTGTGCGTAAAGGCGATTAGACAGTCATTCATTATGATAGAGCTACTGGCTCCGAATGCGCTGTCTTTGCGTAAAGGCTGTCAGCTATAGTCGTTCTTCATGATAGAGCAATCTAATACTGGCTCGGAAGACGCAAGCATCTTTTGCTTACTGGCGATCAGTTAGTATTTCATAATGATGCAGCAACTGGTTACTTGAACTGGACTTAAATGAATCTGTTGTATTCATCACGAATTCAGCGCAGATTACATGCCTGTATTTCAGTGTCAAGGACACATGAGGCACGGGTTCAACCCCGACACTGGAAAGGACTTTGTGTATTCCCTCGCTCTTACTGTTTCGGGAATTCTTCTCGTGTGACCGTTCGCGCATTCTAACGTTCGACCTATCTAGGAATGTTCTATATGCGGAGGAATTAAATCAGTTTCTAAACTGTGTAGATTGCCATAGTTTATAAGATGGCTTTAACCAAAATATGCATTTCAGTTGCGCTCTGATTGCAACTTTTCATATATCAATTCTTTATATATGTCCGCAGATAAATTTGTCTATATGATTAAGACCATTCGTCTTCCATCCAAATGGTGAGTACGTCGCAGGTGGGAAAGTTGGTCAGTAAGCTGCCAAAGGTCGGTGGTACAACCTGCTTTATCCTGTTTCCTTCACTCATGACACTAAAAGTCGTCCTATGGTTGAAAAATTCTTGAGTTTGGAACTAGAGAAAAATCAAAACATTTAAGCAATCTTTTAAAGTGGACCTTTCCAGTTTTGTCTGTTTGATTGAAATGTTTCATTACTCTCCCAGTTTGTGCAATATAGAAGGCTACAGCAAAGAGAGTAAATCCTGAGCAGCGACGACAGTGTGAAAGTTGGCAAATAGTCACACGCAACTGGTGAAGTCCAGTCTCTTCCAAATTTAAGGCGATCATAAGTTTCTTTAGCACTGAAAATCTGACTTTATAAAACAATTTCACTGTTTTTTACAAATGCCACTTGCCGTACAGAACAGTGCTGCCTACGGTGTCATCAATAGATAAGAATCCTTATATGGCGTTTAAGAAATTATTTTTTCTTCATGTATTTAGCTCAAGTCATGTAGATAATTCATGTAGAATACCGTTTTGGAGACTACTGGAGAGGGCAGGCATAGGGCAGCCTTCTTGCGTTATTTATTCTTTGTTCCGATTGGGTTGAATAACATCCTTGATCTACTGCCGTGTGACTGTGGACATACCTCTGTATTACCTGACGTTGCTATGGAACCAGCAGGGTGAAAATTGAATCCCTGAACGGTAATACTGATGTCAACACGTTTGACTCGATACGCGGGATACGCGCCTTTCTGCAAAGTAACGATCTTGGTAAACATACACTGGCCATATTGTTTGTAAAGTGGCCTTGGCATTAGGGAACGAGCACTGATAATGAGGACATAACTCACCAGGAAGAAAAGGTGGAGTTGTTTCAACCCCAAGGTGTCCAAGGAATTATAGCATATGGTTTCAAAGTTAACACATAGCTTTTTGGCAGCTCAGGTGAGAACAGATTGCCTGATGCTGTCAGGATATTACTGCAAGGAGTCCGTATATTGTTACTGGGTGTCAATATATTGCTGCTCGGGGACAGCATATTGCTATTATGCGCTATAGGCGTCAGTATATTGCTACAACGCGTCAGTAAATTGGTACTAGGCGTCAGTATATTGCTGTTGGGTGCTATGATGCCAAGCGCTCCCCAAGCATGCTGTTTTCAGGCTGATGTTTGTGTGAGACAGCACCAATGAGTGCCGTACATGCCGTTTTCGTCTGCGTCAATCCAAATGAGAACGACGGTATTGGAACAACCCTGCCTTATGCAAAGAAACATTTGTCGTGTTTTTCTCTTAGCACTAACATTAATTTGGAATTAACGGGAAGTGTACCTAGAATTCCGACCGCCTGCCATTCATCACTGAGAATTCTTTTACCTGTTACCAACTTTATTTACTATTTATTTTATTAACCTTCATTTCCTTTGGGGACTGGTGTTTTTGTTTCAAATTATTTATAACACCATTTTTTTTATCTGATAATGACATCTTGATTATGTCGGCCATAACCGAGTACAGATTTCCTCACGATCAAATATCATATGAGGCTGGACAGATCTTTTCCTGTATTCTTTTGAAATAAGAAAACAATATTTTGCCCAATAGCAACATCTAGATACGATAACCGATGTTCATGTGTTATGTTTGAGTGTGAAGTCAGTTTAACGTAAATAGCATGGACTGATGGAAAAGTGTTTTGTATCAACAGCTTAGATCAGAGAAAAATAGCAGTATGTTAAATAAAATGTATCTGTACGTGCAAGATAAGAAAGTTTAAAATATATGAAATACACTGTAAAATGACCAACACCCAACACGTTTAATGGGTGGCAAAACTTCAAACAAGCGTGCGTAATAAATATACACATATATTTAGGTATTAAACATAAGTGTCAAAAACATGTGTATAGGCCCACACAGCTTACATATAGACCTATATGGAATGATTTTGGATTAGTTATCGCTCAGTTAACTTATACAGCTATACAGAGCACAGCAACAAAATTAAACACAAAATATGGACTGAATTGCTTGTAGATTGTTGTCTGATCTGAAATTTCCAGAAGTAATTTACTCACGTTTGTCTTCCGCAAAATTCGGCGAAATTCGATGGTCATAATTTTCGAGGAGCCTACCTAACACTTCCGTCCTGTAAAAATAAAAATCAAAATAATAGAAAAAAACAAGAAAGTTTTAATTTACATTATCTTTCTGACATTGCAACTGTAACGTTTATCGCCATCTGAGAGTTGAACAAGACATTCGTTTATTATTTTTCCTCTAAGATTACTTATACGCTTACATATTTCAATAGGAGATTAATTTTTTACCCAAGAGATAAGCACTAAATTAATATATTAGTGACCCAATCAACCCATAATGCCTCTATCTACGTATAATGTTAATTTAACTGTGAAATTTTAAGACTAACAACGATTTCATAACAACAAACGATTAAGGCACAAATATGTAAGCATATGCATGGCTTATAAACACATCTGTGAATGTGACAAATGTCCTATCGGCATATTCATTTTAATAAGAATTACAATCTTGAACAGAACTATAATATAAGAATCATGCTTTTTTCTAGATGAGGAATTTGCCCTTGAATACACGCGAATAATTCTGGGATCCACATACACCACTGAAAGCAGGTATTTTAATCCTGGGACAGTCCTTTCAGTCCCAAAGAACAATTCAGAGCCTTTAGTATTGTCTGGATTGACGACTGACCCTTTGTCTTTATCAACAATTCCAGGATACTTACCATTTTCCACATTTCTCTTGACCCTTTAGTCTTAATGGACTATAACAGGCTTTGTTACCACTGTCTTAATTGACCAACTCTTAGGTCTCAGTGAACAATTATGGATTTTTTACCATTGTCTAGATTAAGGATCGATCCTTTCGTCTTAATGGCCCTTTTAGTCCTTATTTTCTATGAGTTTTAGTTTTGTCTTAATTGACAACTAAAACTTTCATCTCGGTGAATAATTTGGAGGATATTTCCAGAATTTTTATTTTTTTTTTTAACTGACGACTTTTTTAACTGGCGAAGAGCACAAATCCAGGCAATTAACCATCCTGTGAATAGTGGACTGAAGTTAGCATCACTTTCGTTTCACATTATTCGTTAATAGAATGTCGTTATTCCGGTCCCGAATAATTGAGTGATTGACTGGTTGATTGATTGACAGTTACAATCGAGCTTGCATGTATTTCCTTATTTGGATCCCCACGTTTTTACATTTTGTTATTGGAATATCGAATATCCTGTTAGTACGTGTTTCGTTATTCGAATGCCGAATAACGTGCTAGCACGTTTTTCGTTATTTGGGAAATAATTATAATTGATTCATTTATTGATTGATTGACAGTTACAATGAAGTTGGCACGTATTTCATTATTCTGCTCTCAACCCTTTTACTTTTTGTTATTGTAGGATCGAATATCCTGAAAGCACGTCTTTCGTTGTCCGAATATCGATTAAAGAAAAGTTTGCTAGCACGATATTCGAATGTCGATGACGAAAAACGTGCTAGTACCGTATTCGACCTTCGAATAAGAAAAAGTAAAAACCTTGAAGTACAAATACGGAGATAAGTGCTAGCTCCATTGTAACCATCAATCAATCAGTCAGCTATCCGGGACCCAAATAACGAATAACGTGCCAGCACGTTATTCAACATTCGAAAAGTAAAAAGTAAAAAGTGCTGATTTCCGAATAAGGAAATACATGCCAGCTCCATTGTATCTGCCAATCAATCAATCGATCGATCATTCCATCGGGACCCGAAGAAAGAAAAACGTGCAAGTAGGATACTCGATATTCGAGTAACAAAATGTAATAGTGTTGAGATCTGAATAAGGAAATACGTGCCAGCTCCATTGTAACTGTCAATCAAAATTATTCGAGAACCAAGTCACGAAAAACATGCTAGAACTTTATTACACATTCTAATAAGGCAAATCGGAAATGGTGCTAACTTCAGCCTCCACTCCCCCCCCCCCGTATTGGGGATTGGCCATTTCGTCTTTATGAAGTATTCCAGTATGAGTTGAGGTATGGTAACAATTAGAGCTTAGTGGACTGACCGTCATTTCAGAAGATGAGGGATACGGCTGTCGTGTGTGTATAGACAGCGGAATGACGTAAATTTGCAAGTTAAATATTTTTTTCAACTTTGAAATTGATGAAAGAGCAATGGTGTGTTAAGGTCTTCCGCCACCTGCATGTCTGTGCGATTCTTACGATTACAAGTCTCTCACCACAACAGCTATTTCTCCAACTAATTGTAAAAAGGGATGTTAAAACACTGTCGGTTACGCTCTTTGAAACAACTAATCACGGTTTTACACATCTACTTCCTCGAGCATATCGTGAGCACTCGCACCGAAACCTGTATAGGGAATGGAATTTCCCAGCACAGTGTCTTATTTCTACAGAGGTAGCAACTGACATGTTTACATACCGAATGTAAACTTGATATGCTCTACTAAAACAGATTTGCGTGCACGCTGGAAGGTAATTTGCCAACACATGTATATATAACCCTACATGATGTATGTTGTTGTGTTAACTTGACACGAAGGTGTGCGCGAAGGTGATCGCGCGCCTGGCTGGCACATGTAGTATGACGTCATACAGATCCACAGTGGTACTCTCTCATTTCTGCCGTGTACGTTATTAGCTTTGTTATGTCACGGGAAACAGAACGTGGGAAAGGTAAAGGATCGGCTCATACCGATGCATTATGCAAGACCTATAAGTGACATACTACACCATTCCTTAACGAAGCACCGTGTAATAATTAGGGATTGACTTATGGAAACACTTCTCTGTCCTGTAGCTTCCAGATTCCTGAATTGGTTTGCCTGAATTGGAGAAAGGAGTTAATGGCATGTGTTGCTCGATGGTTACCGATAAATGATTCCAAAACGATTGGCGTTCTTTACCGATCAATATGTGCGGTAATACACAATATTGAGGAGCTGGCTCTTTTTACGTTCTTAGATTTACCGCGATTTAATACTTTTACATTATCTTCCGCAATATAAGCCTGCATTTGATAGGCTTTACATCCCATCCAACTGGCATACACAAGAGCATTACCCTCTGCAGGCATAGAACACCAGCATTGTTAACAGCGTTGAAGTACACAATATCGTTTCACGCATGTACTAACCATATTAATTTTCACATATATTTGATATCTGTGATAAATACTCATTATTCCGTCAATATTTCTGGAATATCGCCTGGGAAAGCAACCTGAAACAGGATTTTCGATTCCCATGAATATGCCCGAATCGGAAAAGCCATGCACTCGGAAAGAATTCCAGCAATGCAGTTCGTTAAATCTCGAGTGTGTTTTGGACAGCCACATGAATGGCGAACGAAGAATGTTTTACACAGCGTAGGAGACAAATTACCCTATGTCGTGCAAATTCTGGTCACAGTTGTATTAAATAAAAATGCTGTGCAAATAATAATGAAATGAATAAAAATTTGTTGACTCATACATAAGGCTTTTAATCTAGCAACATACTGGCGCATTGAAACATGAAATAACAAGTCGGAATCTCAATCAACGCAGAAGCATATCCCGGGATTCATATAACTAATGTGTTGCGTGTGTAAGGTAGGCACTCAACTGGCTTTTGTTTTATATAAGTTTGCTTTGTTAGCAGTAGTAAATTAGGTCGCTATCAGCCTTCGGGGATATGAGCATTAGACATGGCCGTCCATCTGAGGCGTGTCTTCTAGAGTCTAATAACACATATAAAACTAACCGGGTAATTGTTGGATTTTCAATAAAGCATTAAGAGAAGGATCTGTGATAAGGGCTTGGGATTCAGTGACAATATTTCTCTATTATCGAACTGTCGGTGGTGATCGTGAATGAAGAGGACGGGGGAGGCAAGAAAACCGCGGCAGACTTGCGGCCTTCACACCACAGGATAACTGCCACATGGACTTTACAATGGCCGCGTACCGTCGGGAGAACGATGTGAAAAACCGAACAGAGCATCAAGCAAGTGGTCTTACCTTGTCAACTTGACTCCCGCCACGGAGACCAGATGGAAGGCAATGGTGTAGAGTACAGGCAGAAGTTTCGGCGACGGCATCGTCTGCGGTGAGAGCATTAGCGGAAGTTAGAGTGAGTTGCCGCGGTGAGGATCCCGAACTCGAGCATCTCTCACTGCCGTTGTGCCTGTGGAAGTCGGAAGGCGGATCTATTGCCTTGGCATCTCCCGGCCTACGTCTAAGGCCAATTGATCATTAGTCTCCACTGCCTAATTGCCAAAATCCCTCGTGTCATATAAACGATAAATGATCACCTACAGGCGAAAGTCATACTTCCACAATATGGACTACTTCTTGTTCCGATGTTCAACGTATCCCAAGAAGTTGTAAGCATTTGTACTTGGGTAAGGCAATGGCAATTACTTCACAGTCGACTGGTTCGCTGGCAGACCGATATTGCACCTCAAGCACTCTATATCGTAGACTTCTATAAAACACCCCTTGTTTTTTGTCTTTTTGTTGGGCGCTTAATCTGGCGTTTCCCGTAATTTGCATACCACACAGGTGTCCGCATGCAAATATCAGGCTAGAAGAGGCAAGGAAATCTCAATAACAAAGAAGAAATAATCTCTGAAAGCTCTGCTCGGTGGTGCAATTTTATCGCCAGGCACCATAATCGGGCCCCTGGGAAGAAGACATCTAGTAGGCATGCTTAGTGTTGGCGAACTAGAGTTACTTTCTTGTGTTATCTTGTTCTCAATATGCCTATCGCCTCCTAAACGGGCTAAATGACAAGAGACTTTCTCCATTAAAGAGAGTATGCCAATGACATGGCAAACATGTGTACAAGGATGGATTCCTCCACATGTCCCAGTCGAGGAGAATGTCAGTTTTATAGCAATCGTTACAATGGTTAACAATGGTCAATAAAAATTGGTCGGAGACAAATTGATCCGGCTCTTCTGCCGGATTTGACGAACTAAGCCCGGAGGATAGCGGCTGTTTCTGGTTGGTTTATAACCTGCCTATGGGCCATTCCGCTCAATTAGCAGACTGTACTGACTCAGGTCATTGGTTGAGAAGTGTCGACCACCTGCTGACCTGCCAGTAATTAGCATGGACTGCCTGACATTCAAACCTGGACTACATTACGTAGATGTGTAAAAATCTGATAACCAGCTTAGCCCGGAAATATTCACAGGTTTCTGCAACACCTGTTACTGTTAACACATCCGTAACGACAACTTGCAAATTTACTAGGTACACAATTTATATACGGATATAATTCGTTCGCCTAAAACATTCCGTACGTCTTTCCCTGACCATTGAAAACTGTTGACTTCATATCATTGGATGAATTCGTCCTAATTTTCTTACTCTATGTCTTTTCTCAGCTTTTCTGGTGGTTTGTGTTGAACATTGTGTTTTGTTTTGTAAACTGGCCTTGCGATTATTTCCGCAGGACGCCCATACTGTTAGAAGAGATCGTCTTTTTACCACACTAAGTATTTCTACAGCGATTATGCAACTACTGTCACTTTACCGGTAAAACACCTGTAATGCCAGATGTGGCACACATGTGATGTGTACATTCACATATAATTTCACACGATGATATGTGACCTCTGTGACGAATCAGGGAAAGACTCATTGAAATTACACACGTTCGTGAAGAGAAATAATGAAAAGCATGGCACACTACAATAAATGGGTATTTATACAGTTCGGAAATGATTATTTGATCGATTGGTTGTAATAAGGGGAAAATTACGAGATAATTCGGAAGAAAACGAATATCGAACAATTTCGACACCTAAATCAGCAGAATCTGTTGAATATCTAATTGACTGGTTGATTCATTGATTAGGTTACTTCATACCCAAGAATATCCCACCTGAATTTTCTCGACCCTTAGGGGATTGCGCTTCTTCGGAATTGTTCGCAGATTCTCCGTCATGTACAGTATCGAAAACTTCATAACATGGGTTAAATGAAAGCATCATCGTGCTTGTTGGCGTAGGGCGTCATG
Organism: Acanthopleura granulata; assembly: GCA_016165875.1. Taxonomy (NCBI): domain Eukaryota; kingdom Metazoa; phylum Mollusca; class Polyplacophora; order Chitonida; family Chitonidae; genus Acanthopleura; species Acanthopleura granulata. The sequence continues at coordinate 8,622,022 of JABBOT010000008.1, forward strand.
CTGAGGATTACACGGATAATCTTCCACATGATGAATATACAGTTATATGATCATGAACTCAGTGGAAAGTCGTTTTGAATCTAGTAAAAGCTATCTGATATGTCACTGATTGAAATATTTGCATTTTCTTCTTTTTTTTTTTTTTTTGTCTAGGTTCTCACTGTGAATCCTCGTTAAGGTGAAATCACGACTATGTTGTGTTGAGGGCTCTTTTTTGAGAAGCAGTCGCAAATTGCGCCTGGCGTAATTTTCATAACATCATATAGTGAAGATATATATCACCAAGGTAAATGCGCTTGGCGAGGATTTGCGACGGACCCCGAGGTGTGAGCTTCTTTATCAGTTAATCCTAGGCACTGTAGTGAAGTGTTTGCCGCGGTACCCAGTGCATTCTGAGATTGATTGGCGACCTCCTTATCGAATGGCAGACGAAATCATTCTGTTTGACGGCAATGGCCCTAATAGCGCTGAGTGCTAACTTCCGGTTTACCAGATCACCGCTCTAGTAAACTGCTTGACCGTGTCGCCAGGGGAATAATGCACAAGCCTCAGATCTGTATGGCACGCTCACTGTCTCTCTAGAGCACTATCTACATCACTATAGATATGAATTATCAGTGTTGTGTAACCAACGGGTTAGAGTTGTCAATGTTGTCATGGAGTATTTCTGTTTGCAATTGGCTTGTCCGAATGACCAGCATCGTTTCGTTAGCTATCACATCTTTATATGTTCGAATAATTGTAGAGATCTTAACAGATATTGACATACCAATCGTCAAACGTAATGAGCGTTTCCGGTCATTATTCTCAAGACCATTCCTCAAAACATCGTTCAACACAACCCACCAATGAAATATGGAAGCACATAAAATATTAAATTATAGAAGACACAGCCATGTCCTAAACATACAACGAATGTTTTAGGTGCCTAAAATTAAAGTGAATATAAAGTCTACCACTATATGTTCATGGAAAACAAATGCGCATGTATAACAGAAAAACATTGATAAAATTCAGTGGCGTTTTAAAAGCCGGGAAGACGGAATTGAACTCTGGGGAGAGGGCATTGTCGGGCATGTCACTGTTAGGGCGAGGTGGCAAGAAATTCTCAAGGACCACGTCGGGACAGCCATTGCCAGAGAATGAGGCGATTTTTCCGTACCCGGTAGCGAAGTCAGATTTATAAGAGAAATGTCTTCTCTATACCGACAGAAAAAGAATCTGATGTAAATATCATGCTGTTTTCGGGATATATACCTTGATGTCACCACCTATGGAGGCTTTGGCAAAGTTACGAGGAGGACCGCTGAAAGACGTACGACGCTGTGTGCTGACAATCTTCAGAACTCGGTCGTTTGAAAACAAAACGAAAGTGACACTCTTAAATTGTGTATGGGACGTTTTTGTTTTTAATACCTACGTACAACCACGATCATGTGCAATTTATTCTGCTGATGAGCGTTGTATATTTTTAAAAATATTTTTAGGACATCTTTGGAAAACATCTTTGGTAATGGATTGGGGTTTAGTGGCTGATTTTATGTTCACTTTAATCAATATCCAAACCGTGCACAATGCTAGATAGAGGTTATTAGAGAAAAAAGTATGAGTTCCCCATTACGAATACCCTGGTCATATCTACTAAAAAGAAAATAATAGTTATTGTAAATTTTAAAGCTTTAAATAATTGTTGTTTTTATTTTTCTCTGTCTCTCTCTTTTATATTTGTATTTGGTTATTCCACAATTAGTCGAATCATGGATTAAGCGATTACTTTGATAAATTCAACTCCGGCATTGATTTCATGATTTCCTCATCCGGTATAATAAACTCAAGGTAGTTTGGCGTATTCATCCTCATGTAGACCTTGGCACGTTTTACCGCCTCCTCACAGATAACGAGTCTAGTCCACACTATTCTTGCCGCATAGGGCATTAAATGTCGAGCATGATTCGTGGTAAGTGGTGAAAGCAGCCACAGGCTTACCCAAGATCAGACAAATACTTTACGTACGTCTGTAGAATTGGTGCCGGTTTGACTTACTGTCGTCGTCAGTGTTGGTAACATGAAACTCGAAGAACTGTTAAGTTTTCCCTGTAGTGTCAACGTGGCGACCGAACAATTAAGCGGGATTGTATACGCCACCAAAGACAAACTGTTACTCACTGACACATTAAACCGAATAGTAAACGTGTGGTAACGATCTGCGTACCGTATCAAAAACAGATCAGATCAATTCAGGGGCTGGTCGTTCGTTCGGCGGAGTACAGCTATAGAAATCACAGCTACGCTAACTCTGCAGTTTGTACACGGACGATACAAGTCATGCGACCGGCCGATTCCATAATACATGAACGCCGTCATTTATGGAGACATTGATTGAAATCGACCGAGTTCAACACTTCTCGAACACAAGCGACTTTAGGAATGATTTATGAGGCATTTGAAGAACCCTTGTGAATAACGGCGGTCACAATAAGACGTCAAATCTGATATCATCCTCTTAGTTCACTGCGCCCCTGTAGACACTTATGCTACCGCAGGTTATCTGGACGAATTGCTCAATGCGTCGCAAGGCTATGGACTAACTCCTTATATAATAACTAGGGAGGGGGGAGAGGCGGCATTTTTTATTCAATATTGCACATATCTACAAACTCACTATGTAATAGGAAATCCATGTCAGTTCGAAATATTTGTTCCTATTATCTCTAGACTTCACCGAGCTTTTTCCATTAAGTTTTTTTAGCTGACAAGATTTTTGGTGAAGCCATCCCATTGTTTATTTATTATGCTTATTCCCAGAAGAGATTACATCGACAAGACCCTGCAATAGCAACACACTGAGAGATGCATTAGAACGTCTGAGAGTTGTCTACCTCCGCAAAGTGTAATATCTCCTGAGAAATCGATGACTTGAATTATCCATCAGTTTAGCAATGATCAAACGTTAGAAAGCCTTATAATCTCTATCAGTATGATAGGAAGATAGGAAGGCTTTTACACATCACTGATTCAATCTTGTGTGTGTATATATATATATATATATATATCTATATATATATATAAAGTAATAACGCTTTTTTATTTGGAAGAATATTTAATTTCATCGAACACTCACCCATACGAACCAATTAAGGGCCAGACATTATCAGCGGTAACGCACCTAAATTCTGGCCCTGTTAACGTCACTGTTCATTAGTATCAATTAATATGTCAGTAGTACACTGGATAAAACTACATCCATGCATCCCACATATCAATCGATCAATAAATCAATCACACTACTAATCAATCAATCACACATCCTTAATCATTAAGGATATCTTGTGTACTCTTGATTTCCAGTTTTGTACCACAGACCATTTTGACCATGCAGCATTAGAGGTATTCGGCCGATGGTCTCAAAACCCGCTCATCCTGACAATTTACACTCAGATCGGAATTTCGAATCTGCACAGATTTGTGCGCGTGTTAACCTGGGGGAACACTGACCCTGACACGCAAGCACCAGTTCCCCACCAGGTTCAGGGCAATCAGACTTCAACAGTGTACAAAAGGTGTGCTGGCTCATGAGTAATGTCCCTTTGTTGGATCTGCTTGTTCAGTTATAACTCTGTCATTTATGTCATTTATATCATAACGATTCTCCGGTTCCTTCGGTCATCGTCGGGAGATTTCGGGCGTCTTCATTCAATCAATTTTCCCGCACTACTGCAGAATTGCCATCGATGTTGGTCTTTTCTGGCACATCTATTAATAGAATGGAACCCTCTGCCAACATTTTTGGAAAAATCACGAACTTTTACCTGCAGTTAAATAGTAGGCCTATTGGGAATTATTTTCTGATGAAATCAGCAAAGTGATGGAAACTGTTGTATATCGATGTACCTGATATCAACCTTTCTTCATTCATTTCATAAAAGCTAATAAATGCTGAACTGAAACATATGCTTGTTTTATTAGTCAAAAAAGACTGAAATATAACATACTGCTGGTGAGCATGTTTGGTTAAGACTTGAGATGACAAAGCGAGAAGACAAAGTTGCATTTACGGCTTGGATAACGGCCAAACAACAGGCGTGTATTCAATCGATACCCTCTAACAACAATCGATACCCTCTAACCCCACTCATCCGTACATCTGTCACACCGTAACGTTCATCCGTTAACCGCTGTTGGATAAAGCCTCTTTAGCCCACAGACCCGAGATGCTCATCCGATCACTGTCCATTACCAGGAGACCCCTGCACTGATGCCGACTGAAATGCCTCATAGATCACACCGACAAGGCCTAAATATTCACCCATCAAATCTACCCTAGTTTTTTTTACACACCACACGCTGCTAGCCTACATGACCCGTCCATACAAAAAATGTTGCATATTTTGGAGAGGAGAAGGTGTTGTTGTTTGGGTTATTTCGGGCTTTCTTCCATCTTTTTCTTTGGGAACAAGGATTAAGGCAACCAAACTTTATAACAAGAGCTGAATGTTTGATTTTAAAGAAAGGTTTAAGAAAACAACCTTTGAAAACGTACCTGTCGGTGTGTGTTAGCCTTTTGACTAGCTGCAGGTAGCTCGGAAGCACTTGCACTCGTTACGTTTAGAGCACGCAGCTACAGAGGCCGACATTGCAAAATTGTGTAGTAAGTCTAGAGCTCTTGGGCGCTGCCTTCTCGACACACATAGCGGGCATTTAACGGCGAATTCAGATCCACAGCAACTAGAAAACCACAAACGCAGTTGTCTTACCTTTGTCCTTTAACCTCCAGCAAGTCCAAAGTAAGAAGCCCTAAGTTAAAACTTGTCAGCCGCTGTGTTTATGGACAGTTTGAAATAATTTAACATTATCTGAGAGTGCCATACCTTCAGATTCAAAAAGTAGGCCTTTACATGGGTATTTACAAGTGGGTAAATCAGCCAGAAGTAGGAATTAGGGAACTCCTGGTCAGATGATTTTTGCAATGTCTGCAAGCACATGCTTCCTGTGAGCGGCGAAGTGTGAGCACTCTATTCGGAAATGATGAGCGGTTTCGTTAGGAGATAGACAATATTGGCAGGATTGATCTGGGATCATATTATACTTCAGACGATCAGCTTGTAGAGCGCTCAGTCCTATCCCATCATTCTGCAATGCAAAGACAAACATATAGTTACTAAAGAATCTATAAAGAACATTACCTTCTTCGGATTTTGGAGTCAGAAACGTTTTAGGCAGTAAAGCAATGAGCTTCTAATTTCAGAGGGTAAGTCGTTTCAGTGCTTTGTTGTTTGGGGGAAGAATGAAGGCGAAAAAATATTTAGCGTCGACGGTCATTACGGTTTCGAAGTGTATAAGAATGGCATGCATTACTATTTCTGGCTGAACATAACTGTAGAAGATATGAGGGAGATTAGCCGTTAACTATTTTGTAAAACAGAAGTAACCTAACATAGTTGTTCTCACCCTAACTCTTCGTTGTAATTGTTCTAATTTCTGATCGAGGTATATACTATAATTATCAAAAATAACATCAGCATATACCATTGTTGGTTAGACAGTACTGAAATATAAGCTTATCAAACATTTTTTACTAAGAGCTTTTTTCGTTCTGGTCATTATGCTTAAGTTTTTGTTACGTTTGCAGATGATGTCTTCAACATGTTTGTCCCGTTTTCCATTTTCGTGCAGTCTTACACCGAAGTGTTTGTAGGACTGAACGCTCTTCACTGCAACGTCATTCAAAATCAAATTAGGACAAGTTGTGGTCTTTTTAAGTGAAACGAGTAGAGATGGTTAAGACGCTGCGCGCGTTGACATGGCAGCAGATCATAGATTGCGAGTGAGTCAGAGCAGGGCCAGGATTTTTATGTACATAGCCACAGCGAAGTTAAAGGATTAAACTCACAATAGAAAAGAAGTTCTGGTTACAGATAGTACATAATATAGAAAGAGCGACTAAGCTAGGCAAGGTGTATGTGGCACCGCAGAACGAGCCTAACTCGATAAGCAAGTTACACAGTTCTATGAAACGAAGGTTATGAGTGTAGTACATAAAATTGGACCAGGGCCCGATCTCCACTCGGTACTGCGTTAAGTCAGATATTGCATGGTTTTAGGAATTTCTAATAGGAAGCATACGTTTGTTTTTGCCAAATTTTTAGTGAGACAAGGCGTAGACAAGCCGAAACAATTCCAGGTATATGATTTCATTTCCATTTAGACAACAGAACCAAGGTTTTAGCATATTCAAGTGGCCTCACAATTAACAGTATACATATAGACGGCTTTACAAAGCACATTTCTAAATACAGGTTACATATGTACAGCATGAATGTAAAGTTACCAACCATACAAGAGTACATATAAATTTTTGGATAGAAACAATAATACAGAACAATGTAACATTTACAATAAACGAAACATGTACATGAAACATTTAAAAAGTGCACAACTATACGAAATAGAATGTATCGCAACATGGTAGATGGTCATTTCACAGACGTCCCAAAATCCTCATTACATCTACTACTGTAACATAAGTACTACAGATTTTGATTATATGTTACATTTTTCCTTTGTAATTTTAAACTGAATGCTCCAAAATAGAAGATAGTCGGTGCGAAAATATCATGAGGCAAGGCAGGCCTAAATATTAGACAGCCATTTGGATTAATTGCACTTCTCACGTTATTTTTGTAGCACCACAGCTGAAGATAGCCGACAGTACACATTTTGTTTACGGACAAACATGACTTACAGTAACAAATGTGAATCAGCCTGTGATTCGTGACACATACCGCTGACATTCAGATGTACCCCATGTCACGGATTTTACACTTTTAAACTTACCCTATGGAACACTTACACAGTATTCCGTTTGACCCTTCGAAATTCTTTAAATATGAATGTGGCTTTTTTATTACATATGCATTGTTTGTTTATTCATTTGTTTATTTGATCGGAATTTAACGCCATATCTATGAATGCTTTATTTATCCGACGATAGCCAGATCCCTTAAGTACACTACCGATCTTTGGTAAAGAAATGACGAATCCCCCCTCCCCTCCACTCCCCTTGTGACACGCAGGCACACACATACGAGCGCTGTTTATTGCTGCCAAAATGTGGAGAAATGAATGATGGAAACGGGTAATTTCAAGGATTATACCTCCCCTCTCCTATTCATGTCTACTGAAGTGGATTGGACACGCATTTACACTATAGCTGCATGACAAAAAGTAGCCCTAATGCCCACCAAAGAAATCAAATATACAATCGGCAAAAACTTTGTTTCCTGTACGAGATCAGTTTTTTGCTAACTTAACCCTCTCGTGGGCATTCTTACATAATTTATACAGCATAATTACAGAAATATCTATGCATATTCAATTTGTCAAGAGACAAGTTTAATGACTTTACGGCGGAAAAGGTATGATGGAACGAGTTGACACTCCGACATCCATCATATGAAGGATTATGAGCTGGACTAATCAATTAAGCCTCACGGATTCATCATTTTCCTGCAAGGCTTTTTTTCAGATTACAATTTGCAAATTGTTTCAGGAAAGGTGATACATCAACAGCTGTAAGTAGACGGATTACCTGACCTGGGAGACGATAAACGGCCAGCGATTAACCCAGCCATTGTAGGATTTGTGTGTTGCACATCCGTTATGTTTCTCGGCTCACTTCTCTTGCACGCTATGGCAGATTACGCAGTTCTCTATTCAGCGTTCTATCGATAATGTGAAACACATACATAAGAAGTCTTTTAATGAGATTAAGTGTAATTAGACGACGCTCTCTAGCAGTGTATGGGAAACTATAAAAAGTAAATTTTAATCTGTTGAATCAGATATTTAAAGACAGCATTACACTGGCACGGCAGCAACTCCCAACCTATTATTTGTTCAAATTTGCAACTTTTGGAAATGGTTTGTTGAGTTGGTTTCTTTATACACGTAGTATACAAGGTTGAATTTAAGAACTCTCGAGATCTCATTTACTATAAGTAGCTTGAAATGAACTCGCCCAGTGATAAGCCAACGTATACAGAATTTTACACAGAGGTGGAAAATGCCACTTTGCGGCGGGGTTGCATAACTCGGGGAATATAGGAAAGCGTTTGATTCCATATGGGTTTGTCACTATTATGGTCTAGACAGTCAATAAAGAAAAAAACATATGCAGGCCTTATTTATGTACTTGAAAAACCTCCAGAGATTATACTGCCGCAGACAAAATGGAAGAAAGCACCAACATTTTCTATATACTGATCAACACAGAGAGATTAAACCTCCCCAAACACAACTTGGGGGTAGGCCTAACCACCGGAGTTAATCCCATGTACCTGAGAATTTTGCATAAGTTATACCACCAGGCACATAAACAACCTGGAAGCCATCGGCCATCTCCATGTACTCAAAAAAATCTCCAGCGCCCGGTTTCATGAAGCATACTTAGTGCTGAGTGGCATTCAGCTAAGTGCATTCCCTATCTCTACAACATACGTTGTCATGGCAGTTAAGGGAACACTTCGCTAAGTGCGTTTCATAAAATTGAGACCTGAGGTTATATCACAGAGAACACAACCTTGAGGAAACCACCAACCTTCTCTGAGCTTTCCTGACAAATCCCCAGAGATTTTGGCGCCTGAGTCAAACTATTTCAAACTGATTACGACCAAGCGATTTTGTGGCTCAGAGATTAGTAATGAGAACTGGGGCAGTCTTGGTAGCTTGGCCTGACATTGCCCCGCCTTGAGAAGATGTAAGTTTGTAAGTGTTGTAACGCAATATTTTGACAGAAAATTAGAAGCAGTTTCTATTGGCTTGTATCTGGTGTCGAACACGGGCGATCGGTCAAAATTACTCCTTTTATTAAATTATAACTTCGAGTTAAAGAATACTTGGGTGAAGAATTTCTCCTTTGCAAATTAGCTGTTTTGCTCTCCACGGATCCAACCAATCAGGCTGTTGCGTTCATCGCCAAAGATGGCGCTATTAACGAAGCTGCCTTCTCTCGCCTTAATAGATTAATATTTGTCGACTCCGACCCACGCCGGACTTGTTTGGATTCGCTAATGGAGGAATGATTATCCTGGCTAGTTCCTCCGAGGACAGAGATAGTGTTTTGGCCAGTAAAAGCTAATCCCGCCAATATCCCCTAATCCCCGTCTGAGCAGAGAAAGCTCGGGAGTCTTCTGAGTTCATCTATTTTCCCGCCAGTGTTTGGAGAGACGGCCGCATTCTGTATACCCAGCTGAGCTTCTGTACTCCACCTCGCAGTCACTCAGGGGACATTCATCCCAAGCCCTGCCGATACGTCGCTTACAATCCACTAATCTTATTAGAAGGCACGTTTGCGGTACCACGTGACGCAAGACCGTTCCGTCCAAACAGCTTATGTATTTTCAGAGCCCACATGTAAAATGGCCCTGAATTTATACAAATACTTCCAAAGAATACATTTTGGAAAATAAAGATTCATTCGGGTTTAACGCGCAAGAAAGATAGAACAAATCGCTACGTGACTCGCTAAATGTTGGAAAATATAGTCTCAAATGACCAAATTCAGTAAACATATTGTTTTGTCATCCATTCTAGAATGAGAGCATTGTATTAATTTCAGACCTCTTCATATAGAATGCTAAATTGTCAAATTAGTTCTGTACAGTGAAAATATATCTTTTCAGTCTCATTTAATACCGATAGGACCTACTTAAGAAGTTCACATAATCTTACGTTGACTTCACATTTATTCACAGCCATTATATACATTTATCATCAACAGGACAAATGATCAAGTCTTTATGTCCACTTAACTTTTTAGTGTATTAAGTGCACAGCCATCTAACAGCAGGCCTACCTGTAACGAGCTGTTTTCTTTATTAAGTTTCTATCAATTTTATTTAGGTTTTGTATAAACAAATTATTCATCCTGTCTTGGTAAAATCATAATTACAGTAAGCCCCAGTGTCCAGTTACTTTTGAGACCTCCAGCTAAGCTAGCAGTTCTTGAAGCACGTGCCTGTTAGTTACATGGTGGCTTCTTGTTTGTTCCATCGATCCAATTTCTGACTTAACGAGCTAGCTGTGTTAGCGCATCACCTCCCGACCTCTCACGGGAGTTGAACTCTCTCACCCCGCAGTGGAGCTGTCATCACCACACACTGATCTGAGTCATAATTAACCATTCTTATTGTAATCCCTTTCGCCTGTCCAGGGAGTATGGCTGTGTATAATTAACCAAATCTTTAACATGCGCTTTCGTCTTCGGCCGGAGACAACACATTCCATAAATTAGGTGACCATGCAATCTGGAAATTAACAACAATCCAGACTATAACAGAACTATAACAACATTTGTGTATTTTTATCTGTATCGTTCGTATTGTGTTTTGTTACCTATATATCAGAAGGGAATGGACAAGTTTTCTGGGCTACGTGCTTGTGAGAGGTCTATGTAGTGTAATGGGTCGAAGCACAAAAGTTTTACATCAGCACATTTTGCAAACGGTATACAGTACATCTGTTGACATAAAGATCAACTTTCGCGTCTATGACCAAGTATCAAGAAAAAGCTGGGTAGCTGTTACTGGTATTTGTCTTGGTTCTGTAACCCGTAGGCCTATAAAGCCTCTTATTATAAGTTGACCGGTTAGAGTAATTAAAGAGTATCCATTCCGAGTAACATATGGATAAGAAACAGTAGATGACTTCTCCACGAATACATGTTGTCACCGCCTTATTTAGTTATGTATGATTTCGTTTCTACGATTATTGTCAGTGCCATGATCGAAAAAAATTTTTTGATACGAGGTCACGATTGGCATTATGGGTAACAGTCGTGTGAGATAGATTGATAACAAAGTGTCACTCCAAGAACATGACTAAATTTCTTGCTTGTGAATTAATTTATTCTTTGATTGATTTAAAGATCATGTAAAAATGTTATAGATAATGCAGTATGGAGCTGCAAACACTCGTTCATACAACACCGCTTGCCGTTTAACGGCATACTGAATATGTTTTCATTGACACGATGACGCTCAGTTCTATGGGAAAAGCAAACCAAGCAGAGTAGTCGAAGTAAACCATACACCTTTGGCAAGTTAGTGGTGAACTTTCCCCACGTGTGACAGATTTGTACAGATTTGCATGTAATATGGATGGAAGACTGCGCAGCAGCCATAACAACGTCCTTGGTCGCTTATAACGTCACCATGGCCCGTATGTACGACAGACAGTATTGAACCAGCGCCTGGTGTGATTCGTGTGTGTAGGAGTCGTACACCTTATTGAGTGAGCTCCCTAATCTCCATGTCCCAGATGCTCTGCTGCGTATATACGTATCCCTATGATCCGATCATCTTGGGATCTTCCTATATTAAGAAGACAACAAGTACATAAAACCTATGAATAACACAGATGAAGGACGACGATGCGTGTTTAGGGCTCTGAAGCAGAAACTGATCGCCATGCGATCGATACATGAATACATAATGTTTGTGTTTTTATTATTATTTTTTTTTTTATTTTTTGTATAACGCACTGATATCTTCCGGTTCAATGACTTTGGTTTCCCGGGAGGCGGGTTATTTCCCCTGAGAACTCCGCTATCATTGAAGATGTGAGGAAAAAACCGTTATCGGAAAATCCAAAACCGGCTTTGATCTGCATGCTTGTACCATACCTTTCCCCTCTGTGTTTACGATCAATACCCTGTAACGGTTCATTGTGTGGCAATTAGTCCGCTGATTCAGTTGGCTTCGCTTACAACAATTTCATTTGTATCCGAAATCCCAAACCCGTTCAACCAATGGAACTTTTCTATTTGTTTAAAACTCCCGCATAGCTTCTCTCCAGGTTTTTGGTAAAAAATTACATCCCAACTTATCTGTTCTAGCGGCTTTTTTCAACCATATCTTAACAAGGTTTACTTTCTGGACAAATCAATGTTATTTAGCTTTCAATACAGTTCTCGCCACGATATGGCGGACATATTGCCGGCGTAGGGTTAAGACATAATCATTCATTCGTTAATACAGTTAAATTAACCACTGACCTCACCGGGGTAAAACCAACTGATTGTGTCCTATAGATGATAAGACAAATAAGCATCCCAAATGTTAGGAAACGCAATCTTAAAAATATTACCAAGAATTTAAAAATCGTGTCACAAAGGGCGACATAAAGACACTCCAAGTGGATTGATCTTAATCTTGTCATAAAGATTCTGGAGGAAAAAGGATATATTAGTGTTAGAGGAACTGTCATTTCTGCCATTGGGAACTTTTTGTACCACGTGATCATTCAAAGGTCAATCTGTCAAAAAAAAAGTACAATAGAAGAGAGGAGTTGGTGTTGGGGTGTCCAAGTATAAAAAGTCTGCTAGTCTGCAGGCGAGGGATCAAGGGTCGTGTCCTGAGGTCCTGCAAATCGGAATTATTCTAAACATCCTTCCACTTGAATCTTTACAATACTTCTCCATTTCACATTGTATAAATACTTTCAGCCGTTTGAACACGTCAGTGTAAATTGTTTGTCGACTCTACAGGCGATACGCCTTTGAACAGTGGTTAGAGTGGGTGGCCCGGTGGTTAGAGCCTCCACGTCGTTTTTGGGAGATCCGCTATCAGATCCGGGTCGGGTCATAACAAAGAGTTTAAAATGGTACTTTTGTTTTTGCTCCCTGAATTGGCGCTCGGCATTGAGAGGTTAGAGAAAGGAAACAGGACTGGTCGGCCCGGTGTCATTATAATATGCCTGCATCGCAGAACCCCTGTCAGCACATTCCACAAACACCCCCACTCTCGCGTTTCTTCCCTGTTTTATGTCGTTTCATGTCGTCTGCAAAGTATGATACTTGACTGTGGGCGGCCAAAGTCATGAAAAGACATGACCGGACCAAAATAATTTAAACTTAAGACCAGATGATAATCATCTTAATTGGAATCTGGCCACTGAAATGAAACCACCAAAATCTTGATCTTAGTCTGCATGGAGGAAGCTTTGGAACTGTGAGTTTACTGACCTAAGTAAGAACGGAAAGTAAATCTCATAGATATATATTACCAACACGTTGTGTTGTTCTGTCCGTTTGTATCAGCTGGGAGCACCGTATCGCTCAAGCCAGCATGATTCCACGGTTTCCAAAACTTAACTGACTAAAGGCGATCCAATCCGTAAACAGACATTCGATCGTCTTTGTGTTACTGTTACAAAGAGTTCGATCGGAAGCTGCCATTTGCTAATCTCCTTTCAGATCTTACTCTGGTGGGTTGCCGGGAATCCCTGAAAAGAGGTTTGTGTGGAAACGAGGTCACACACTTCTGAGGCTGGTCATTAAGGAGCAAAGAAAATTTAACTTCCATGAATCCGTTCGAGTGAAAATAGAAGAAACAATGAGAGGTTGTTTTAACCACGCCATGATCGAATCATAAAGGAGCATATTTAATAAGGTTAGTGACCTGTCAGCTCCATACACAAACACACTGACGTCATATCAGGAGCCAGGCAGGGTAATGATCTCTCGCTCTGGGAACGAAAAACAATCACGAAATAGTAAATATCAACATGAAAAATCCCACTAAACACGAAGCTGAAAACACTGTAAATAAATGTGGCAAAAACTAACATCCAGTGTTTGCTATTGGTGGCCGTCTATGGATTAGATCGTATATAATGAGGCAAAATAAAAATGAATGAGATTTGTTCCTGACAGCAAGAAAAAGGGCATTAGTAAAAACAATGTACAACGTGTCTGGTGCCGTTGAATGTACCAAATATTTGGAATTATACAACGTACCAAATGTTCACAATTATACAATGAACCAAATTTTCGGAATTATACAATGTACCAAAATGTGTAGAAATGCACAATATACCAAATGTCTGGAAATGTGAAATGCACCAAATGACCGGAAGTTTGCCATTTATCAAATGTACGGCATTGTACAATGTGCCTAATGTTTGGAATTATACAATGTTCCAAAAGTTAAAACTTGTGTGATGCACCAAATATCTGGAATTATGCAATGTAGACAAGGTACAGAATCACACAGAGTGCAAAACATCTAGTACTGTACAGTGTACCACATGTCTGGAATTATGCAATATAGACAAGGTACAGAATCACAAAGCGTATAAAACATCTAGTATTGTACACACTACTACATGTCTACAATTACGCAAAGTAGACAAGGTACAGAATCACACAGGGTATAAAACATCTAGTACTGTACAGTGTACCACATGTCTGAAATTATGCATTGTAGACAAGGTACAGAATCACACAGTGTGAAAAATTTCTAATACTGTACAGTGTACTACATGTCTGAAATTATGCAATACAATGTTCAGAAGTTTAAACTGTACCAAGTGTCCAAAATGTGTGATGTAAGGCCACCAAATATCCGGTCCAGAAATATCCAATGTATCAACTTGTGCCTCTTTTTTCCGCATATTTAGGTGCATCTCCACACATTCACACTGATGAATATTCTGTTGGCCTACTGCGGGATAGTCATTATAGTGAGGTGTCCAGGTGTAAGTCCGGAGGATCGAGGGCTCACTTGACCGGAAGGACGCCTTCGTCTGTCATTCAACTGCCAGAGCTTGCGTTGCGTGATAAGGAACACTTAGATTGGAATTTATTAGGGTATAATGTATACAACGAGAGTGGAAAAATCAGTCTGATTTCAGATTCATATATGCACGACTTTTGTTTCCTCAATGTGTTCAACTATCGCGGGAACGTTGTGATATTGCAAAGTAGGTACTATGTTCATTCCATTACGGTATAAAATCCATAAATTAAATTAGTTTAGGCTCGCTAATTGAGTGATTAAACGTGAAACACACCATGGGGAGAGGCTCCTAGACGGGACAATAGCTGTGCGTGAATACCTTACCTTAATCACATTGCTGTTATGTATGGGGTCGTTCATCTGCTCAACAGGCCTGGTGGTAAAATGGTAAGGTTTACAGAATGGCATGTTTTTTCTAAATTCTACTTTTATATGAATTTTTCAATGACAAAAGCACGATGCTGAATATTTTTCCTAAAATTTTTCACCGATGGAATGCTCTTGGATTTTAGTTACGCTCCCACTCGGTCAGCCGTCAATATCAATATGTGGCGCTAATTCACATGTTTTGAATGTTACATATTGGGACGTAGAACAATACATTTGGCTTTGGACTTCAGTTGTCGCAGGACATCATCACATGCCCACTGGAAATAGTATTTGCAGCCTGGTGTAAGTATAAACATATTCTTTATGTTTCACCGTGGTGAAATTTACGTTGCACATTTATGGTTTTTGTCTTGCCACTTAGGTAATTTGTCATTTGTGTGCATCAGATTAATTGAATTAACTAATTGGGTTATGTTAAAAGTATTTCAGACAGATTGTGTTTTTTCTTCAAAACAACTGAACTTGGTCCCCTGATATCACATGACTGTAATCAAAAACACATTACATATTTTTAATGAAAAATTGTAACAAACCACAAAGGGGATTGCTTCGACCATCACAGTGCTATTTGTTTCAGTGTTGAAATAAATATATTTCCCTCTCTGATATAATTGTCTTCATGTCCATATAATGCTTCATACATGTAGTAGACAAGCTGATATTTCTGGGATTCCATAGCAAAGAGTGAATGTGTAAAGTATCAACACATGAAGCAATGTAAATGTGATGTGGCTGTTGTTGTTTTAGTGAATGATTGCTATGAAGATTAATTGCTATTTTGCGATGTTAATTACATAGCTTAAATTAAAATACCAAGTCAGGATAACTTGTTACCTGTCATGTCAACTAGTTGTTGGACACAGTCTCTGTGTATTTCTCACCCTGAACTGGTAGAGGGTGCGATGTCATACGTGCATGCTACGTGGGGCTACATGTTTATTCTCACTATAACTCTCTAGTAAATAGGTTTGTTTTTATCTGAAGATCTATACATGTTTTGGGCCACAAAGATATAAAATAGAAAGCTTTTATTATTATTCTGGATTACTTATGTGAAATCAACTGAAATATGCTCTACGGCCATTCAAATGATGCACTTAGTCTAACTTTATTTTGATGTAGAGAAAACTTGCTGAAGTGTATAAAGGCGGGAAATTCAAGTAACCCATGGACTTGCTCCAAAATATTGGCTGAGTCCACACCTTGACTTCTCTTCACTGACCTGGCCATGGATAGGAATATATCCACCTGAGGTATGATACAGCCTTTGTCATTACCTTACAATCTGTTTTAATTTGGAATTATAAGATTAAACGTCTTATTTTCTCTGTATGTCAGTTTTAACCCTCCGTACACATGGGCCCCAATGCTTTTATGAAATCACGGGGTTACTGCCGAGACATGCAGATATCCATGGGTCGATTCTCTTATAACAATTTCAAGGCATTTACGTGTACCTTAACCGCGATGTCTGGAATATTCGAAGTCAATGGGGAAATTACTAGTAATGTCTTTACTTACACTGATTCGTAAATTCATGGAGTCATCCCATGAAATCACCTGATATTAACATCGGCCCGCGAAATCATCTGGTACTATGGTACTAGTGCAAGTCAGACAGTGTATGTACTCCCTTGATGTCGATGGCCACCCTTCCAGAAATGATTGGGTCATTATAATGCTGTAGATATCCAAGATACTCTGTGCCCCTTTTGTTGTGTCACTGGTTAACCCCGAGAAGGCAGCTGAATCCAGTGATCTATGATCGCCTACCCCAAGAGATCATTGGGTACTGAATTTACTGGCTTGCATACAAAAGAAACGAAACAAAAGAATACAAATTTTGGAATGAGAGAAATCATCTGAATTTAAAACACCTGCACAAACACAAAGATCCTATGTCATTTTCTTGTATAAAATGTTTTTTGCTATGTTTCAACTGAAGATTACTGTTGAGTTGTCCACTATACAGTTCTCTCGCTACTTTATGGTCAGGATTCATACATTCTTATCACAGACTGGTGAATAGCCTATGCCAGGTACTTGCTATGGTTGTTGTTGTACTTGGTATGATGAACGATTGATTGGTGTATGTATGCCTCACTATAGTTTTAGCGACGCTTTATCGCTACAGTGTGTCCGTTATTTATGTATTTTGGTATTCAGACCTACTTCGCAATTGTTTTATATCGACTTTAAGAATGTTTAGAATCCACAGCCTTCATGAAAAAAACAATACTTTAACAAACACACCTTAGAACGTCAGACATCTAGTTTCAGGTCACGATCTACAGGTACAAAGGTCTCAATCTCACACACAGAATAAGTGGTGATCTTCTTGTATCACTGTTAGAAAGTGTAGTTATGGATTCTAATATTTAAAGACCCTTGTGATATGCTCAGTCTACTTTTAACTACACAGCACTTTATTATTTTAATATAGTTTATCTTAACAAATGGAAGATTAATTTTTTAGTTTTACATCAGAAACTCATTTGTATCCAATCCGTCATAATAACATTGCGTCTAGTCACCAAGTTTTGTCCTCTTGGCTAACCGTACCTCTTTAGTTTTTTTAGGTACAACACTTTCTATTTATTTATTTATTTATCTGATTTCTGATTTACGCCGTTATACACTTTCTAGACATATTCTCCGTGCACATATCCACAACACACCCATTTATCCTGTTTTCAAAAATTATCAAATCCATTCCTTTAAACTTCGAAGCGCAAAATACTTTGTATTTCTTCCCGCCCAGTCAACATGTGGAACAAAGTTACAAATCTGAGAAACGATGGAAACTGCGCATATATTCTGCATTTCGGTTTATTGGCCCGCTAAGACGGTCCAAGAAACGCCAAAAAACACAACACTGAATAATATGCAATATCTCATTTCCGGGAGTTGCAACTTAATATGATGTTAAACTGTTCAGTTGGAGCACTGCTGATATGTGATTTTTGTGTGGTTCTGCTTGTTGTGCTAAATATACGATTTTGGGAGTTTGATATTTACCAAGAATTAATGTAATTGGTAATAATATGGACTCATATTTATGAGTCTATTTATGGGTATAATATCAACTTTAATACGAATGATGTAACAGTAGTATATTTATTTATTTTCTTTTTCATTGGTGTTATATGCCGTACTCAAAAGTATTTCCCCAATGCGATGGCGGCAAGAAATCGGGCAAAGCCTTGGAAAATCCTATGTGAACCATGTTGGAATTGTTCAAAGTCGGCTGGCTTTTTTTCCATTTGTCATTGGTTCATTAACTTTGTCAATGCCTTTAGCCGAGTTTCTGGTTGTAACTATGAAAAAAAGATGTTCGTTTTGGCTGAGAGGAGAACTTTTCAAACGTAATTTACCACCAGATACGATAACAGAGAAAGCAAAGCTAAACTCATGACTCGGATGCTTAAACTGGTATAAAATGACAAGTAAACTAAGACAAGAGTACGTGGTGTAGATGTCTGATCCATACGGGATTTGACCACTGTAGACAGAAGGGACATAAAACGAGGACCACAAAGATTGGACTGTCAGCCGCTTTCCCACGAAAAGGCCAGAAGACATAAACTACTTCAACCTGGCCAAGAACTTATCAAACTCTAAACTGGGTTTTCGTCAGTTGTCATGGTTACGTCATCACCCCAACAACCGTCCGCTAATAACCACACTTGTCTACAAGCTGACACAAAGCTATCCATGGTTATGACCAGATCGGGTTCCTCTGGGAGGGTCAGCTCAGTAAAATTCAATCGAGCTGTAAAATTAATGTCGTTATTTTTTTTTCTTCTTTTTGCTTTGTTTTTTAGTAAAAGCCTGCGATTTGAGATGCGATTTTTTAAAAAGAAAGTTGCATGAGTCGTTCCCATAGCAGACGATATCATTGTATGAAGTACGGAGGCATTTCCCAAGCGCCCAGTTCTAAGACTGTACATGGACTGATCTTGAAGCCATAAGGTATAGTTTTTTTTCTAAAGATCTGGAAGTTTTGCATTGATCTAGAATCCGAACATACGATAATAATAAAACCTAAGCTATTTTCTCATTTAACAACCAGAGGACGGATTAGTTTCAACTATTTGATCTGGTGTACACGTCAAAAACAAAACACTTTTTTTTCAACATCGCCTTCATTATTTTGGGGACTATGTATTCTTTTCAATGCTTTTCATCCTTCCCTTTTTGAATACAAATATTAATTTCTCAAAGGAGATACATGCACAGATGGAACTGTTTGAGAAACATATGTGTTTTGGACCTGAATATCTTTTGGTCTTTGGTAAGTCTGACGAATTGTCGGGAATCTCCAGGAAAGCGGGTATGTGTGGAAGCCGCAGCATCCAATCCCAATGCACCTAAAGTAAATGTATACGAGACAAGTTTAAATATCGGATATTATTCAGCATCACAACACACTTTAGTACCTCTTAAATTTAAATATTTGTCCTACATGGGGTGCTAATAAATTTCATCCAGCGTTTTATACAATGTGTTTGTCACCATGACGTGCATTTAAGTCAATAAAGAAGTCCATAATTCTGACAACACTACAGCCACGACGGACACAGGACTGTATATGCAGATGGTGAAACAGCCTGTGGGCCACTTTTACAAACTTTGAACAAGAATTTTCTAATAGCTGTATTGGGAAAACACGCCACCTGGGTTCAGATATATCATTTTAGGGAGTTTTCGAACCAAGTCACATAAAAAAAACTAATTTAGAAAGTCTTGTATTTATTTATTTGATTGGCGTTTTACGCGCCAGATTCAAGAATATTTCACTAGAAAGAAAACGGGCAGAGCAAGGGGGAAACCCACGACCAATTACAGATTGCTGGTAGATTTTCCTACGAACCACCAGGGAGGAAGCCAGTCAGAGCTGGACTTGAACAATGTGACCACATTATTGAGAGGCTCCTGAGTCATTGCGTTGCATTACAGCGCTAACCACCTCTGCCACGGAGGCCCCAGGTAGTTTTATAAAAATTGCCGGAGTACACCTTGTATACAAACGGCCTCATATAGACAACCATCTCATTAAAACTGACAGCCGTAAGTAACGTACATCACCGCAGCCAAGCCAGCTGATTTGATTTTGAATCATAACTGTGGACTGGATGCTGAAAATGAAGAAATATCGTTACCGTAAAAGTGTAGATATATTTTCCATTAACAATAGGTCACAAAAGTTTCTAGACCCAGATCACTTTCATCTATATTTTATACATGACATCAGCCGCATTCACATATCGCAATAGGAGGAATATTAGGCCAAGTTCTTTCGGCCATAAAAATAAAAAAATTGATCTCTATTTCAATCGCTTGGCAAGTCTCATGAAATTCCATACTTTGGCTGTAGAATTTATTGTCTGGAACCGAAATTAATGTGAGACAATATTATCCGTATTGAACAAGATTTACCATTTTGTGAGCAAAA
Organism: Acanthopleura granulata; assembly: GCA_016165875.1. NCBI lineage: Eukaryota > Metazoa > Mollusca > Polyplacophora > Chitonida > Chitonidae > Acanthopleura > Acanthopleura granulata. The sequence continues at coordinate 8,642,443 of JABBOT010000008.1, forward strand.
ACATATACTTTACACTGTTCCTTCATCAATACTATCGCGTTTCAGTATCCAAGAAACTCGATAGAATTGAATGGCAGTTATATATAGACAGGTTTGTGGGACCTGAGTGTGTTGCTTTACAAACTCTCCGCTCATAAGATCCAGCCTAAACGATTCTTTTTGTCTTTTATAAAATTATATAAAACATAAATATCGCTAACTCCGCCTTTGTTCAGTCGACACACATGCCAGAGTAGATGTTATTCCTCTAGGTTGTGACACTAAAGGGACACTTCAAGGGTGTCGGTTCGTAAATTAAATTAACAGATGGGGCTTATTGTTCATGGTCAGAGACGGATCAGATTTCAAAGAAAACAGTACATCTGAATGTGAATTCTTCACCCCATATCTGTGTGCTCCATGGCCGAGTAGTTAGCCTGATAGCGCAGCTCAGTAGCCCAGCGGCCGCTGTGAGTCCATGTGCAGCTCATGCTGGTTCCTTGTCCATTCTTTGCAGAGAAGGTCTGCCAACAAACTGTGAAATGTCGTGGGGTTCCCCGGTTTCCGCCTATCATAACACTGGCTGCCGTCGTATATGTAAATATTCTTGAGTATGGCGTAAGGCACCAATAAATAAATAAAATAAACCCCACATTGTCAGTATTAAAGTTGTTTACAATGCCAAAACTACTGTCGCTATTGTTCCAACTTACTAATGTAGTAAAGGAACTAGGCCCGATATTCAATGTGTTGACTACAGAATAACTTCAAACGTCAACCATTAACGTTAGATTTCGTCTTGAAATATCTCCAACTCCTCATATAAACATCTTTATTGGACTTTGCCCGCCGTTCTGTCGTCGTGTGGATGGACTCCGTGGTGAGAACACTTTTCTTGACGTTCAGATCCGGTATGCGCCCCTTCCATTCGGACGAACACCTTGATTGGACTTTGCCAGACATTCAGACCTGGTATGCACCCCTTCCAAACTGGCGAACACCTTGACTGGACCAGGCATGCGCCGATTTAATTGTCAAGCACATATTAATTGGACTTATATTGGACTTGGACGTATGGTGAGTCAAACGGGTCTGACGGGTATGATGAACCTAAGGGATGTGACGGGTCTGACTGGTGTCACGCGTTTAGCGGGTGTGACGAGCCACACGGGTTAGACGAGTTTGACTGGTATCTACAGGTGTGACAAGTCTGACGGTAGGACAACAAGGAGTAACAAATATTCGCCAGCCGATTGATATCTATTCTGCTGTTTATCTGACAGTATTAAAAAGATGTATTTGTTATTCGGTAGATTGTGTTTGACAGAATGGGATAACATTATCACCCCTCATAACACGGACTGATTCTTAACGTCTAAATTTAAACACCGCGAATAGTTATTAATCTATATCCATGTCCTGAAGCTGAACTCCATCAGAGAATTGGTGGATCCATCAATAAATAATGTTTGCGTCCTTGTTTTTTTTATAACGCCCTGATATCTATTGGTACAGAAACTTTATTTCCCCAGAGCATGCGGCTGTTATCACAGCAGGTGTAAACAATTCATCACACTTATCCGCGTTCAGGCTTTGATCTGCTGACTTCTCTCTGACGACAACAAAGTGTTATGACCACAAACATCCGGGCGACAAAGGCATGTTTCATGACGACAGACGCATGTGTCATGAAACAAACATATGAGTCACAAGACCAACGCAGAAGTCATGACTAAAAACGTTTGAGTCATCCATGGAGACAAGTGTATAAGTCATGAAGACAGACACATGGATCACCAAGACAGAAGCGTGAGTCAGGACGAAGAACGCTAGTCATTAAAACAGACACATAACCAATACCGCTTTAGGGGGGAGGGGGACATATACCCTTTTGTGATGCAAAATGTTTTCGGTCAATAGTTTAAGATTTTGTTCAGGATTTTTTCCCTCTCGCCATTTTAACAGATAACCTCAGACTGGAATGCCGGTTCCATTTTAGTTAAGTCGTATCGCGTTATTAAAATACCAAATTTTCAGAAGAGTGGTTGGCTAACAGATATATAAATGAGGGTCTTACAAGAGGATTATACCAGAGATCTTGGTTATATGAAAATCAAACATTTGCCATCGAGATGAAGAATATTCGTTAACATTTATCGGAGTTTATCTTCACTTTTTCATAAAAAATATTGACTATCCGTTAGCATTACCCACACAAATGTATCCACAATATACCCTTATATACACAATCGTTGCGTGAAGCATATTATTACCGAGCCTGTCCACTTTTCCTTCGTCTCCTGTTAGCACCTATAAGAAATCAGCTTTGTCGTATCAGCTTGATTTGTCAGTTTTGTATGAGTTCTGTGATTTAGGGTAATTAGGCGTCACAAACACTGGAAAAGCACAGGTAAAAAATTCCGGCCAGTATTAAAATCGATACAGCTGACAAGGTGTTGGGCACGACTATGTTTAATATTCAGATCGATCAGGATCTAACGACTGAGAAACAAACTATTAAGTCGTAAGGGCAGTTCCACAGATTGTGTTGTGATAAAAATGGAAAATTTATCTCTCTGTAAAATACTGCGTGTTTCCACGGCCCGTGAAAAAGGTCGTCTGCAACTGGTCATTCCTAGCCGTATACTAACAGTGGCTTAGGCCTACCCAAACTTATGATCAGACCGGCTTTCTTCGCGATTCTCAATCCAATGAATTAAAGCCACCCAAGCCTAAATCTTGGGTTTTGTGTGTTGGTGGAAGTGCGAGTATATTAACTCAAGTAAATCATGCTTCTCCCAACACCAGACGATCACGTTACCGAGAAGCTGCCATAAAAACTGTTCTCAATTACATAATTCTAGACATGTATACGGATAATATAGACGTAAAAGATTCTGGACAAGAAGAACGCGCTTTTCGTATTGGTCTGGGAGTCTAGCTTTCCAACAGAACCGAATTTGAGTCACTTTCTAATTAAAACGACGCCACATTTGACTACGGTCTAGTCGATTATTGTCCCCTTTTGGTTCCTATAGTATCGAAACAGTACAGGTGGCACCGGCAAGACGTGGACGACAATGATTTCAGAAGAGCACACACTCACACTTATCCTGTTAGAACGGTCATTGTGTCCTCATCGACAGCTTTACTGTTACCGCGTCGATCTTGTTATTCCCCAAGACCGCTGATTGCACCCCTGCTTTGTCAAACATCCAGATCGTCTTCCTAAACTCAATTAATTAGAGAAGTAATCCGCAAGCAGATTTTCCGGTGCTGTTGCATTATTAAACATGGGTCCCATTTATACTTCCGCCCATCACAGAGTTGGTTTGGAGTGTGTCTTGGTTCCTTTGTTCTAGGAACACATCTGATTGTCAGATACCTCAGAGGGCACTGTGTGCTACATCACGTTGTCCAATAAAATTTAAGACCAAAATATCGTACGACCTTTGTTGAAAGAGGCCCCTTTTGAACAACGCAACCCTTTGGCTAAGTTTGCTTGTTTATTGCCGTAGCAACAGATGTTACGGAAGAAATGTTGCCATGGTGGTTATAGTCACCGTAACCTACGATGTCTTTTTAAATCAGGGTTGGACCACACAATCTTTGCTACGTTACATAATTCTGCACAGAGCGAAATAGTATGCAACTTTATTGTACATTTTACTGCAACATGGCATACAGATTCCATGTCCACACTGCGACATGGAAGCAACTTCATTGTGCACACTACAAAAATGCCAAAAAGTTCAAACTACACAATGCGACATGGACGTAACTTCATTGTGCACGCTGTAACATACCATAAGGCTTTAATGTGCTTCCTGCAACATGCATGGAGGCAATTTCATTGTGCTTACTGTTATATTAGGCACAATGTCTCCTGGATATAACTTCCTTGTGCGCACTGCAACATGGAAGGAACATCATTGTGCACACTTCGACATCTAGACAACATCATTGTGCACATTACGACATAATTTGCTTTTTTTCTTCTTAATCACCATTATATGACATATATGTACAAAAATGATCAAATGAAGAAATATGAAGTATATAATAATACCACGCACGGTATAAAATTCTCGAGGTAATGACATACGATTGCTTGTGCATATGGAGAAATAACTTGCGCAATGCGCAATGCCAAGCTCACACTTCATTTATACCCTTAATAAATAAGAAACCATACACGTTTTTTTTCTAAAAGGTATCAGTAATGAATTAACCAAGTGTGATCGTGGTGAGATGATGCTGGGATATGGAAGATTAGGCTATAAAGAAAACTTGTCGCATCTTTATAAACATAACTCGCTTTACAAGTTTTAGAACAAAATGTAGGAAACAAGCCGAACAAGCACACAATTTATCATAGTTTATGGTATCTGGAAACAAAAATGCAACACAACCATCGCTTTTAATATCACACGGAAGCTACAGCACAGTCGCGGTAAAACTAATATGGCCAATAGTCTTGTGTGTGTAATGAGATCATCTGAAAACACAAACAATAGCATGTCTTCCAACTAATATCGCGCCACGTTTGCCAAAGATAAGACGCACGACAAGATGAATTGAATCCATTTATATCACTCGGCAAGTCTCAAAGATAAAGGTTATGGTCATGACCTAAATAACTAAATAGATGTCCATGGTGTACCGGGAGTGCGTTCAGTGTGGCTCCAGATTATCCGTTGTTCTCGTGACTGATACGACACGTTCTTCTGCTGTCCCGTACCGTGAGAGCGCATCACATGACGAGCAACATATCCACCAGGCTTCCCTTGACGACCAGCGTACAGCGTGTGGATTTAGACTAGAGAACGCACAGACTGGTTTCGTATTCATTTATGCATTTGTTTTGTTCCCAAGAATGTGTTTTATTATCGCGCCAAAGTTGTCATGGTGACAAGAAGTTGCTGTATTCTTCCAGACATAGAACACAATAAACCCCATGAGATCAACTCATGCTGGCCCGGGTGATTGTTTGATTAAACAAGATATTCCAGGAATACTGAAGGCTGGAGCAAAATAAATAAGAGAACACCATCATTGTAGCACGTTTGGGTTGTCTTTAAGTGAGCGTTGGTAGTCAAGAAACCGCGAGAAATTAGCCAGTGACTCCCGCTAACCTTGTCTGGAGACCCGAGACCTTGGATCAAAGAGGCTGTCAGAAGTTTCTTGCAAATTTTGATCTGCTCGCTAAGTCTACATAATTATCGTCTCCGTAAAGGATGTGTGCGCATAGAATAATTGCACCACTTTACATGTAGGCGACAGATTCACTAGATTAAGCTTCATAACCTGTCTCAAGGAACTACTATCATTCGTCTTTGGATAGTTCTTCCGTCTTCGGCAAAGTATGTCAATGGTTTTGTTTCATGTTCATATCCAGATTGATTTCATATGACTACCAAGTTTTGATTTGAATATCTCAGAATGTCTGATAGTGATGATACAGCTGCATTTAATGTAATCATATGTTTTCATGAATAGTTAATATTCACCGTCAAGACAATTCTTTCACGTTATTTATTTCAACTCATTAATAGACCTACAACCCCATTTGCCTACTTCATTGCATTTTAAAAGATCAAGACATGCATTCGAAACCTACTAGCGACAAAAAGATAGCTGTCTCGATCAGTTAGACAAACCCTAAGAAATCCTAATTTCATGATACAGGCGCATATAGCGCGCAAGCACTACCACTAAGACTTATGTCTTTCTCTTTAATACATGTAAAAACACGTATACTACTAAAGCAATTTTCATTCCTTTACACAAACCGATCTCGGGATACATGCAAATCACATTTTTGATCAGCCAAAAAAAACCCACTGTAAAAGCAGAGGTAAAAAAACAGCCGAATGCTAAAATCGATAAGGTGTTCAATATCGAAATCGATCAGGGCTGAACCACTAGAAAACATGTACATGTCTATAGTAAAACATAAGGCAGTGCACAAATTGAACTAAACCGTGTCACAAAAATACTACGGGAAAAGTCAGGTTCATGGTTCACTGTCAAACTTGTGCGAAACTGCAGATTTCAACCACGTAAACAATCCAAAGGCCGTCTGCCACTGAACATACTTCATCACAAGCTGATGGTTACTCAAAATTACATGACCAGATCAACTTTCTTAGGAAGTCCCATCCCAGGGAAATACAACAACGACATGAAGCCTAAGTCTTCGGTTTTGTGTGGCTAGCTCCATGATCTGAATGACTCTCGACCCCTCGACCGATAGCACACTCATAAACGAACCAACGCTGCAGCAACACTCTTTTCGTATTCGTCTGAAAATGGACCTTACCAAAATACCGCATAATACTCTACGCCAGCTTCACTGTTACCATGTCGTTTTGGCTCCTTTTCGAGGACTTTGATTCCGTCAGGCTTTTGACAATTACAAAGACCGTCTCCAAAAATTCAATTAATCGGCTAGGTAATCCGCACGCAAATATTCGGGCGCTTTTGTATAGTGAAACTTGTGTCCCATTCATTCATGTGCACATCCATAGAGATTAGTTTAGAGTCTGTCTTTGGTCATTTGTTCTCGGCACATATCCTTCTGTCAGAGATCTCCAGGAAGAGCCTTGTGACAACCAAGACAACTGATCAGCGTTTGATTGCTTTAGGGTTCCTAGATCGAGGAGACACCCGACGTCCTCGAAGCTGTGAATGATAAGGGCCGCTAAAAGTGTTGACAAAAGCATGACAAAGTTCTTCTGCCATGTTTCGGTTGCATGTACTAGGAGGATAACGGTGTTATTACCTACACAGAAATGTAGCTTGACTGTAAGCAAAAAGTTCTTACCAACTCTGTTAGAAAAATCCGTGTTCTTACTACACAAATTCCGGTATTTCTCACTAGCGTCTTACCACTACGGACGATATAGTGGTAAAACACTCGTAATATAGGAGAAACACGTGATCTCTGTGGGGTTCATGTATAATTTCACACGATGATATTACGGCAGTTATGATCGCTATTTTACAGTGAAAAGGGCTGACAGCTTATTGCCAGCCCTTTTTATAATTTTATAACAATGTATCTAACTTTGTCGTGCCATCTCCCAAACATCTTTATGCCACTAAAACAAGTCAATGAAAATTTTGATAAAGAAGGCTTCTACATTGGGCGAAATGATTACTGACGGTGAAAAATGTCCACCCGTCCCCCCAAAACCCCATCGTATCTTTATACCAACCTATCGCCAAGCGAGAAATTGAGTTTGAGTCGCGTTATCATTTTTAAATCAAAATGCTGGAATCAAATATTGTGGAAAATAAAGCACACTATATCTCAAAATCAAAGATTGACGCCATTCATGTCTTGAAATACATTGTGTGTGATATATAAGGGTCGCAGGAAAACAGACGTACTCTTCAATCTATACTGACATGCTCCTAAGAGAAAAGAATGTCTATCTTAAAACCTATCAATTGAAAGCACGCAACGTCTGCTACTGAAAAGTATAAGAAAATTTGGACGAAAAAGAATGTCATTCAGCATCCAAAAGTATCACTTAAGAGCCATTTGTGTGTTATGATTGAAAAGGGCAATAAAATGCGTTGGCGTTGCCATATTGTGGAACAGTAATATACGGCCGAAATGGTTATCCCCAGTAAAGTAACGGAACACTCGGTTAAGAAAGTTGTTCTAGTTACGAGAAAGACAACACCAAAGGTACTCTAATGACTGGAATAATGTCACGGTTCATTGGTGGCGTGGGGAGAACGGTTGAGGTCAAGGTATGCAAACAGACATGTGTGGTATACCGGAAATGCCGGCTCTATCAGTCTGGCCGACCCAATCAGAACTCATATAGGTCAAAAATAGGCCCAGAAGAGTTATACGTCTGTGACTGGTTATTCAATCTGTCAGGAACGCAAGCTTTGTTGCTAAAACAGCCAAATACTTTAAACAGTACTCGGAATAGTATAGGAATTATTATGAAAGGAGCATTTTAAATCAATCGTGTGGTTACTTTGAAGCTGGTCTGGCCATGTCACGTGAATCAAAATGATTTGCAACCACTGTGAGGGAATACGAAACATAGAAATCCCGAACACGTTCCAAATGTTGAATGTTCTGCCGTTCACGTGATGGGCACGAGACGTGTTCAGCCACGTGAGCACGGATAGCGTGACGAGCTACACCGCCATTGAGCTTGCTCAGCCAACAGCATATACATCTGGATGGGAGGATATCGGTTGATTTCCTATTCATTTATGCATTTGCTTTGTTCCCTAGAATATATGGCGGCAAGGTTGACACAGTGCTCTGAGGGTGATGTTTTCATCTCCGCACAGTGTGAAATGCATAAATTAAATTAGCCAAGGCTGGTTAATAAACTGCTCAAACATGATTAAGTTGACATCATGTCGCCGTTGAGGAGTGATAGAGACAAAGATAGATAGAGAGAATGATGGTACATCAGCTGTTGATGAACGTGTATACCTCATCCCCAGGGCCGGGAGTTATAGGATAGACCTTTACATGAAGAGTTGCCTCGTCTGTTTAAATTGCTTCACTGGGTAATAATCGCGGGAACGTTGCACATGTATTCTGAAACATTGCCTTCCCCTACCAAGTAACAGATTACGAAAAAATAAAATAGCTTACATAAGCTTCTAACGTGTGACTGCCAAAACCTTACACATGAGGCGTCTGCCAATTAAGACAGAAGTTCTAAAAGAAAGCATGTTAAAATTAACCTTGTTGGCATTCGTAAAAAGAACTTGATCGATGTGGACGGCCTTAAGACAGGCAATCAAAGAGGACATATGCAAGCGTTTCAAAATCAGCAAAGATATAAGATCCATAATTAACAGCAATCCCTTGAGGAACAAAGAAACAGTCGTTGGCATTTCATGACTTTATGAGTACATGAGTTTAAAAGACATATAAAACTGCCATAAAGTTTTAGTGGATGATTGATATTTAGATAAAATACAAGTATATATATACATATATATATATATATACAGTGTATTTCTGGAGGACAGGTGGAAAAAAAAAATCAGTTCTGTAAGGCCATTGTCAATGCTGATGAAACCTTTTCAAAGACACAATTAGTGTCTAGTTAAGAAGTTCCAAAGGGATAGCTGTGTGGTACAGCCTTTTGAACAGGTAATTTGACTCTTTCTTTGACAGAAATACATTTCAGAAAGTTCTTCGAAGATATACGCAGTACGCAGATATTGTCGAGCAATCCATGGGCTTTAAACCCAGTCGTTATATGTGTACGCTGGGGAAATGCCGGTAAATGTATTAATCTTATCCTTGACTACACTCGCTACAGCCAATGCTGTCCATATCACGGACTGGCTGCATGACTGGCGCGTGTTTAAAGTCGCACTTCGGAATATTTCACTATACAACGGTTCTCAGCTTCATGCATGAGCAGAGGAAACCATAGAACCTGGAGTAAACAAGTGGCTTTCAGTGGTAAGCCGATAATGGCAAACTTTCCCACCACATTTCATCGACATTCTGTTCAGCATCTCTATCCTGAAAATCTCATGCGTACGCGTATATATGTAACTGGCGTCTTTGCTGGAATTTTGATTCTATCTAACATCGAAATCCTGTCAGAATATAGCCTGTTTTATTTCCTCTCGTCAGAATGTTGCGGTCTGCTCGAAATAAGCGATGATATACGCTATAAGCTTAAACTGCACGGAACTCGTGAAGGTCGACGTTCGGATGACAATACCTGAATTTTGTGACGAGATTCGAGGGGAAAACTCGACATTCTGACAAGGTCGAAGGGTGCCATTTATTCGACAATGCAATATTTTAAAAAATGGTTCGTTCTGAAATCTAATCTCGAATTGTACATGAAATCGGTACCGAATCACCCTCAGAATGTCGCTCTTTTCCGAACAAATGGTGCCAACACTCGAGGGCGTGACATTTACACGAGATCCTCGCCTCCATATCACACCCTCGCTGGAATTTCAACAGAATGTCTCCTTGTATATCTACACAAATCTAGTCATGTTGCTCAAATATCGCTGTCCATGAATTGGACCAAAGCATGGCTGAATCTTGCGTCTGTAGTTTTGACTCTAATTCCTGTTATTATAAGCCTACAATGTAACAGAATGTAGAACGTTTTGACCGCATGTCAGATTTACATCCAGCTTAAACTGACCCAAATGCAGTAATCTATTGTTCAGTCAGTCTATATCTTCCTTTGTTTCCATGCAAGCTGGAGCTTCATCCGACCCTAAACTGAGCTCTGACTACAAGATTTTTTTTCACCTCGAGAATGCACGATGAACTCCACAAAATCAATAACTGCAGTTGCTTATAGAAAAAGTCGACAAAAAAGTTTTTAACACAGGCCGACTTCATTCGTTACAAAACAAATGACCGGCTAAATGTGTGCAATGAAAGGAAGATGTATCGCTATTGTATCTGAGCTGATGATCCGGACGCCGAATGTTTTGCGCATGTCAGTTTACTGTCAGAGTGGGATGAGTTCATGAACCGAGTAAACTAGGCTCAAATCGGCTCGGAGAAGTAGGCCTAGTGGAAGGACAGACGCATCCTTGGGCCTATAGGTATAAAGCCCTGAATTTGTAGGCTAGTAGATCTATCGGTTTACCGTACCTGGGCTTTGTGATATGGTTATAAAAATTTGTGGATTAAAACATAGCTATAGATCGATCAATCGATCGATTGGACGGACGGGCGGTCGCAAAAACGAACGCGTAAGCGTTTCTGGTTTGTATCAAAATACGCAAGTATTTGTTAGAGCGCTCCATCTAAGTCGGTTAGGCGTATAACACACGCAACAGCAATGTCAGTGTGACACGAAAAATGATATTTTCATCAATACATCTTGAAGAGCGCGCGCACTAAACAAAGGGGAAGGGAGGGGAGGGGTGAGAGGTTTAATCAATGACATGGGAAGGTACTATATTTCACCAGGATCAATACTGCATGCTATGGTCGACTGCGGTGTTTCTAACATCAACAGCACGCCGTGCCAGACACGTTCTATAGTTTTTTTCTGGAGTGGACATATGTTCGCGACTTTCAGCACTTACGGCGGCTAAATAATTTAACATTTAGTCTGCACTTTCTCACGGGGTGTTTAATTACCAGCAACAATAATAAATAGACTTAATAGATGGGCTACATATACCGGTAGTGGGAAGTCATTACTGTTTCTATCACCTGAAAAGGTAAGTAAATAATACAAAGTTGGAGTAATGTGCAACAAGACATCAGCTACATCACGAACAGACCTATTTGAGCATTCAACTGTATAAATAACTGACAACGATGTGGAACAATTTCCCCTCCATAACTAAAGGGAAAGAACTCCGGTTGGCTTGATGTATTATCCCCCTGATGTACACGTCTGTGGTTGCAGCAAAGTTACGTCCCGGTTGACATTAAATAGAAGTTTAAAAAATGTAAAATTTTTTCTGAAAATGTTAAATTTCCTAAATAACATCAAAGATCCTTGGTCTGCCAGCAACCTGTAGGTGGTCGGGGGTTCCCCCTGGCCCCGCAGGGCTTCCTCCCACCATAATGCTGGCCGCCGTGGAATAAGTGATCGAGTGCTTCCTTGGGGTTTAACGTCGTACTTAATATTTCAGTCATATGGCCACGAGGAGTGTGTGTATATAGTGTGACTTTTTGTGGCAGGGCGAGTCTAAAGTGTTGCCGCCACTGGAACATCATGCCAAATACACAGACATGACACTCCACCCAGTCACATTATATTGACATCGGGCCGACAAGTCCTTTTTCTTAGCTCTAACCTCTCAATGCTGAGCGCCAAACAGGGAAGCAACAAGTACCATTTTTAAAGTCTTTGGTATGACCGGACACGGACTTGAACCTGGATCTCTCGACCTTAAGGCGGACGCTCTAACCACTAGATCACCAAGGCGTATAAATAAAATATAATTCTTGACTACGGCGTAAAACAAAAATGAAAGAAATAGATAAATCAAAGCCTTAATCCAGACAAACCACCATCTACCGATTTGGCGTTCATAATGTAACATCTTTCTAAAAATTATCTTTTTTTCTGAACTAAAAACTAGTTTATACAGTCGTGTGGAAAAAACAACTTTCACAGCCTTTGGTTTGGTAAAAATCTTAAATACATGAATACCATAATTTGGTTGAAATTTGACATGTCAAAACAAAAAGAACAACTAAATTTCAACTTCAAAGTCTTGCTCAATACCCCAAATACTAGCTTCCAGTTACCATCTTCACCAAGTCAACAATGTGATATTTAGAGAGGCTCGGCAATGCTTTTAACCACTTACCATCTGACCTTCATGAATTCAAGAGATAACACAGAAATGCAGGCAATGTGTTCATTAACAATGTATCTTTTATTATGCAAATAGCTTTATACCCTCTTATATTATCATCAATATCATCTGTACGCACATACATGTCTATACTAATTCACAAACAGGTGATTTTATCACACCACACAATCTTCCAGTATACACCTATCAAATATGCCAACACCACTCAGAAGCGACTGCTAAGCTTGTTAGCTTGGGAAACATTTCTAACTTTCATTTTAGTCTCTGATTATACTCTTCTAAGCAACATGTTACCCTGAAGTCTTTGACCCAGGAACACTATTGTAATGGACTGTGGTGGCATTCCACCAAACACAACATCAGAGTTGTACAACTCATTCCAGCCCACAGACACATACAATTGACAAACCCCCTCTAGGTCCATAGATCCATAACAGTTACAGGGCCCTGCCATCATTTATGACAACTGCTAGATCATGCAAATAAAATTTTGACTTTTCACTTCCAGCCAACACTCAGTGTAGTGAGAAAAAAAAAACAACAAAACAAATATTACATGAACTGAGTTTGAACCTGAATTCTGTGTTGCCATCATCATCATCAAACCACATACAATCACATTTATATGTATTTGATTAGTTTATCACTATACTCAAGAATTTCTCACTGGTATCATGCAGATCAGATCTATAGGTGCATGGATGACACAGCATGCCACAGGATGACACAGCATGCCACACTGATGACACAGCATGCCACATGGATGACACAGCATGCCACACTGATGGCAGATAACAGGTCTTCAAGGAATGTAAGGCTGCTCAAACGGCTTACTGTCACCAGAGCCTCACGAACCATTGGGGGGTCAGTGATGTGGTTGTGTAGAAATTCTCAGTGCAGGAAAATAAATGTAACATGATGCTGATTTGATAAATAAACTTGATGGTGGTATAGGCAACATACATACAAGTACATTATGTCACCCATACTTATATGCAGGCTGGTTTGGGGGTAAAAGAAATTGGAAATTACTTTTAATGACCTACACCAGTATACAAACAGAATGCTTATCTTACAGGTTAACAAGCTTTTTCACTTTGTTTCATGAGTTGTTACTGCCTCTGGGTCAGGTTCAATAGATACAGCCATGGAGGTATAAGCAGATTACACACCTCTATAAATACATTAGACACCTCCACAAATAGATTTTGTCCCTCTTTTAATAGATTACATACTTCAATCAAACAAAACAACGTGAAGTAGTTCTAAAGCACAAAGAGATAACCTAGGTGCTGCAAGTGACAGTTTGCTTTATCCAACAGACAAATGATCAGCAATTACACTATTCTGCATTCTATTAATTACTAAAACAAATCCCCACAGCATTTCTTATCTGCTTACAGCGCTAGGCTTTAACTTCACATAATATTATCATGTGATTTATACAATCATGACAACCGTTTTTGTTTGCTTAAATGACTGGTGCTTTAAGCTTTATTCGTCGTCATTTAATATACGGTGACAGTTGGATGTATCACAAAGACTCGGTCAGAATGAACGTCAGGTCAAGACACCTAAACGATTGTAGCCGGTCCTGGGTTCGAACTCCCAACCTCATTGGTTAAAAAATGAGGGCACAACCAAGTTTTTAGTGAAATAAAATTCCCTATCAGAGTAAAAACTAAGGTGCAGATTATATTAGCTTTAACATGACCTCAATCTCACAACAGATAGATTCTATGGATGACTTACATTCAAGTCCAGGACAGCAGGATACTGAAAGACTATCAAGTTAAATACACCTAAATCATATACACATCAAAAGTAAAAAACATATCACACAAGGCTAGCACAGGGAGTTGTAAAAACAATGTCAATGCACTTGTTGGTCGCTGACTCACTTCTCAGATGTTCACTGTGGAAAGGAGATTCTTCAATGAATTCGCATTACTTCTATCCTGTGACAGCAACCTAGTCTGTACTATAGTCCCCATATATATAAAACAAACACATGCAGCCAATAGCACGCATGTGATAAAACAGTGTTATTAAAATCATTATTCTATGACTTCAACGTCTTACACCAAAACTCTCGCTTTAATGTCACACGGTGGTCCACTGGGGAATCATGTAGGCCAAAACCAAGTCAGTTCCAAGCTGAACGTAAACGCCATCCTTCTCTAAGGCTGTCCCAGAAAAGCAATGTCAGCAAAACTTATTGCCTTACACAGAAAAACATGACATACAGTGTGCAGAACTCCAGCCACCTGTTTCACAAAGTCCAAAGCTCTCATCTTCTTTTGATACAAAAGAAGATATTTGAAGCTGGATGCTCAAACTTCACTGCAATTTCACTACCATGGCTTAGACAAAGTGGTTAAACTTCTGTCAATTTCATGCATTCAGAATACAATTTTAAGTGGTTAAACTTCTGTCAATTTCATGCATTCAGAATACAATTTTAAGTGGTTAAACTTCTGTCAATTTCATGCATTCAGAATACAATTTTAAGTGGTTAAACTTCTGTCAATTTCATGCATTCAGAATACAATTTTAAGTGGTTAAACTTCTGTCAATTTCATGCATTCAGAATACAATTTTAAGCTAAAGCCCAAAATACTGCTTAATGAAACAGGCCTCACTGACAGATATGTTAAGGAAGTCATGTTTCCCAAATACACACTCTGTGTCTTCTGATATGTTTTGTTATCATTAACGACCCCCTGTCCTGATAAAACACCAAACAGGAAAGGTGCAACTCAGAGAGTATGCCACACACATGCACAGATAAATTAACACACAAAAAACCAATGAACCACTGACACTGCTTCAATGTGCTTGTCACAGCCATGATTCAAATTTACACCTGTCTGTGAAATTTCGTGAAGAAACAAAACTAATATACATCTACACGATCATGAGTAAGATACATACAGGTCCATAGCCTTTTTTGTCCACCTGTTAAACGTGACTTGATTATAAGAGAATATTTTCAGCAGATAAAATTGACATAGATATTCTTGGTTCACCTTGTGACCTTAGGCGTTCAGCAATACTCTAAGCATGTCAGAAAGACAGGAGTATAAATCGCATGAAGCATTGATGAGTTTTGAGACACAATCTATTACAATTCTGAGCTTTAGAGCTAGGAAGCATTCAAACCCACGGCAAAAGAGTCAAATGGCAAATGTTTTAGTTTAGTGACTGTTCAGGCATACCTGGGATAATTACATATAAACAACTTGAAAAATTTAGAAAAAATTTCACGACATCATATCCTCCCCCTTGAAAATGACTTTTTTTTTTTGGCAAACTGAAAAGTTCAGGATTTTAGATGTAAGATGTCATGCTTCAAAGATGCCATTCATACAGGTATGACCGAAAAGCAAGAGGAAGAGACGATAACAATAACATGAACTGTTGACAGCTCAAGCTGTTAAATCATGCAGTAAAATGCAGTGAGGTGTAAATTAATATTACACAAAAGGCTTTTAATATCTTTATAGCAATACCAGTCTAGATCCAACTGAAAACTCAATAAATGATACCGATCATCATAAGAAATGTCTTCTAACATGTATATGATTTCTACTATTTGAATTCTTGAATCGCATTTTGATTATATGTACTATGATTTACACTATAAAATTGCCACCCTGGAAAATTAAATACAAAATTCATTGCACACAACGGTCTTTATCTTTATTTGTACGTTTGCTGACCTCAGCTGTTTCATGTGAGATATCCAGGTTTCAAAGCTGATGGGTTGAAGTGACTGATGTCACAGACTTGCTAGCTGAAAAGGACAACATACAATACAAGCCAAAATACATCCACACTGGGTGGATCTGCTAGTTTTGCACATGCCACTTTGAACAATTACTTCCCAGTAACAGTGTTTGCTAACATTACCCAGTAACTGTTAGCAAATCTTTACCATTCTATCAGTGTGTGCCATTAGCATATTCATAAAATTTATTTTTATTTCCTTCTTTTTTGGGCTAATATCAGGCTAGAAGACTTCCACTTGCAAACAACTGCTATTAAGAATGACCCAACTCACTCCCTTTATACATGTACATGTGCTTTAAAACATCCACATGGCTTAACAAAAATCTCAACAGTATTACTAAATATCCAAGCCTTGCATCAGTAACTTCAACGCTGGTTTATTCACAGACATGACATATTTCACATCTCCAGCATGGTATGGTGATCATTGTACACTGCTGGTAAACAGTGAGATGTTTCCATGGTAAGATCTCAAGATAAAAATTCAAATTGAAGTATTTGAAATACTGGATAATCATTTGTTTGCTCTGCGTTTATACATCCACTTTCGACACTACAGGTATTTCAGGTTTCAGCACTACATGTATTTCTCTTAAATACATAAAGTATTTCAGTATTGAAAACATGTACTTTGGCCTTCAGTAATACAGGTATTTTATCTTTCAAGATCACAAATTTAGGCTTTTCATGCTGCATGTATTTCAACTTTCAACACTACAGGTATTTCAGCTTTGATCACAGCAGTAATTTCAGCATTTAACACCAACAGGTATTTCAGCATTCAACACTACATGTTTCTGCTTTCAACACCGCATGTATTTCAGCTTTGACACAACAGGTATTTCAGCTTTTAAACACTACATATATTTCCGATTTCAACGCTCCTTGGATATATCAGCTTTCAACACCACAGGTATTTCAGCTTTTAAACACTATATATATTTCAGATTTCAACGCTTCATGGATATATCAGCTTTCAACACCACAGGTATTTCAGCTTTTAACATTACAGGTTATTTAATCTTCTACACTACTGGTATTTCCCTTTTCAACACTGCTGGTATCTCAGTTTTCTATAATACATGCACTTCAGTTTTCACTACTACTGGTTTTTCAGCTTTCAACACGGCAGAATTTTCAGTATTTGATACCAAGGCTACAAATATTTCTGTTTTCAACACTCCAGGTACATGTTGTCAGTCAACAGCTCAAACAACGGGATATACAATTTCACATTTTTGTCCTAAATTTTAATGAGGTCTCAATTCACCGCTCCCCTGAGATGTGTGGGTAGTTCATGAACTATTCACAGCTAAATCTCAATGTATTTCCAATGGAAAAAAATGTTCCTTCTTTATTTATTTTTTTCCCATTCCCTGTACACTGACAGTGATAATGTAGTGTAAATGTTGTCAGTATAAAAATAATTTTCTACGTCTTATCCCAAATCCAAAGGCCTTCTCAGTACCCAGGTTTGTAATCTATTTTGGCTTTGCTGTAGCTAGCAATACTACACATGATAAACAGAAAGAAAACTGTATTATAAAAATGTACCATTTCAGAGTTTCAAAACACTCGTTTTGTGCTGTGATGATTGCTTGCATGCATAACTCATCAATTACATATACCCAAATTGCTGGACTTTTTTCTTCATAAAAACACACAGATTTGTCATTTATGCACCATTATAATTTGACTCGTACTCTTGAAAATATATCCAAACTTTTCTATATGTCTACTTTTATGTTTCTACCAAGGATTAGCTGAAGAATAGCCTACACATATAAAATTTAAATCATACAATGAATGAAAGGCCTAGAACAGATACAAGGCTAATTCATTCGCCTTCCACATGAGACATCACCTAGTGACAAAGTTCTTTCATAAGTATAGCACACACAAGTATCATCATGGTAAGCATTTCAATGCAACGAACTACAGCTTTTGATGTAAATAAATACACCAGAAAGTCAGGATGGAATGGAGTATAACCTGGTCCATAGTGTTAAAAACATCTTTAGTACAGTGTACAAAGATAAAACTTCCCAGCTACAGTGACAAAAATATAGATTTCTTTTTTATTTTACAATTTGGTTTCATTATTACTGGCGTGGGACAATCACCAAAGCAGTGTACTTGAGTGTGGAAAAGCACAGTTATTGTACAGTGATGGGACAGACTAGCTGATGTTTGATGGCTGCTTGAACACTGTAGTCTGTTGTCTGTTGTTAACCTGACCCTGGCATTTAAGTGGCTTAGGACAATATGGTCAGTTGGCTGTTTTTGACCAGACCCTGGCACTTCAGAGGCTTATATAATCCTGTTTTATCTGAATTTCCACTTTCACACAAACACATACAATTGTGAGTACAGTTGTTACGCTAATGCCTCAGTCAAGCCTCAACCATGCCCTGGTCGGGTAGACTCTGGGTAGTTATCTGGGCTGTCATGGTACTCAGATTCCAAATCTTCATCTCGTCGCTGCGAGTCCAACGACCCCAACAGTGTCTGCGTGTCATCCAGCCGTCTCGGCAGCAGGCTACCGTTCAGGTTAGAATTGGACGACTGGTCATCTTTCCGAGCCTTGGGAAGATTGGCTAAAGACAGGTTTATGTCCTTGAAAGCATTCAGCAGAAAAATGCCAGCAATGATTGTGAGAAAACCACAGAGGTTCCCAACGATGTCCAGAGCATTCATCGTGTACCACTCCTTGAAGAGTATAAGGGAGGCCACCATGACAGAGGAGGTAAAGAACACGTAGTAGATAGGCGTGACCACAGACGTGTTGAAGATGTCTAAGGCCTTGTTGAGGTAATTCAGTTGGATGAGAATACAGCTGACTACGACCAGAAGTAGCACCCACGTCAGCCAGTTAGTCAGCTCGCTGTGCCCGCCAAAAGTCTGCTTCAGTGCCACGCCCAGGCCCTTACAGCCCATCACAGTGAAGGATCCCAGAACTGAGCAGATTGTCACATACACCAGCACGTTGGTGCTGCCGTGACGCGGAGCGACGTAAAATATCAGCACAGAGGCCGACACCACCACAAACAATCCAAACAGAATGAAGGCTGAAACATGGAAAACATAACATTAGGGCCTCGCTACAGCTCTCTGGGGATCACACATTTGATCCAATAGCAAAGACAAAGACCAAGCTTAAATAATTATCGAAATATCATACTTGCCTAAAGTTTTAAAAACCCACATTTTCATTTTCAGGATATTTTTTGTAGAAGGAGACACAGCAGTTCAATGTAAGCAAAATCGTAGACAACGAAAAAATTTCATTTACGCCGATATTATTGATTTAAACCAATCAGACTTAAAAATGCACCTGTTTTCACGACGACACCACAAGATCCTAGTTTTGTCATTTGTCAGACAGACTTGATGAGTGCAGGATAGGTGTGACACAAAATCATGGTCTTGGCTTCTCTAATATTGAATATCCCATGGCCTCTTAAGTACTCGAGATTACAAATTGGTTTATTTTGTTACCAAGAAAATTAGAAATAAATGGATATGGCCACTTTTTCAATTATTTGTTGTATTTTCTTTAAAATATCACACCAAGATTTTCATGCCTCATTCTAGCATGTATATTAGCCACTAAATTTTAGGCCCTAACCTTCTAACCTGACCCAGACATGTACAATCCAAGAAATTCATGACTCTCACCTGGTTAAAGTATTTATACCCATGTAACCCAACGAATGCAAAGTTCGCACATGTATCTGGTTTACATATTCATACAATCCAATAAATTTAATATTTTTAAATGTGTGTAGACTCCATACCTACATAATCCAACAAATTTAAAGCTCTTACCAAATTAAAGTACCTATATAAACATAACTGAATAACTACAAAGCTTGCACATGTACCTGCTTCACATTTCCACAGAACCCAATAAACTTAAGGCTCTCACCAGTAACTGCTTCACTTATCTGTAAATAGCCTAAAATTTCTTTCAAAAAGGTGCATCTTTAAAGGCAAATAAATGTCATAAAATATTACTCATATAAGATATGAAACTCACAATTTTCCACAAGGATATCATCCAATCTCCAAACTTTAAAACACCTTTCTAAAATCAAAAGAACTCTCAGAATCTGGGAAAATAAGCAACTAAGGCATGGACAAAATTTTATGTCATTTACGGTAATCCAACAAATTTTGGACTTTGACCCTGATCACACCCATGTCTATCCTTAAACACACTGAAGGTTCTCACCTGCTTCCTGTAACATGTGGAGAAGTTCCTCCATGCTGGACACCTCCTGTTCCCTAGGGGAGTGGATCACCATTACTGTGGAGCCTAAGATACACAGCAGACAGCCGATCTTACCCAGCAGGTTCAGCCTCTCTTTTAGCACACGAGAAGCCAGAATAGCACTACAACAGAACAGGGTGCTTTCCTTACTTCACTGCTGTACAACCTGGCACTCAGATAACTGTTCACAGACACTATGTTTTTATTTAGTTATTTATTTGATGTTTGTGCCATACTAGAGTATTTCACTTATCTGAGGGCGGCCTCAATAAAGTGGGAGGAAACAGGAAAGACTTGGATTTAATCTAAGTTCAAATTACTTTGCTCAAGTATTCAGTGCATCACTAAACTGGACAGTTTTGGCCAGCTGTCCAAGACATGAAGTTGGTTAACCCTGTGATATGGGCGTCGCCCCTCCCTCACCCACCCCAAGGCTTGTTGTCCATGACAAAGTGAAAGTGCATGTTCTATGTTAACTTTTCCAGAAAGGCTGGACAATATTGTGTTCATTTCAGTAAAGTGTTTTCTCTATTGACTACTTCCACAACAGAAACTGACATTTGACCGTGCACAGAGGACTAGCATGAAACACAGCCATTCTGTCTGGTCTGTGATGTAACTGTTTCAAGCGCAGAGCACTCTTGTCAACTGAGACTGACGTATGCTGCTAGGGTTGTGGCCAGGGTTGTTGTGCTAGGGTTACTCCCGCAACAACACCATGGGCTGGAAATACTTTGCAGTGTTGTTCACAAATGCACTTGTTATAATTGAAACATATAATATTAAAACATTGTCCTGTCCCTATGTTATTACATGTCACATTGACAGTCAACTCAGAACATTTACGTCACAGCTTTTATATGAGCCGACATCTCTTAGCTCTCTGATTGGTCAGTCTATCATAAGCTTAAAAGCATGGATGTCTTCAGATCCCCAGTCTGCAGCAAAACACTCCATACTTCACACAAAGATAAGTTAGCGAAGAATTCATACAAATTTAAATATGTTTGTGCCGTCGATCAATTATAATCTTTTGAATGAACAGATCCTCAGTCATGAGCTGGTTTTTATTTTAACTATTTGGACCTATTGGTCATTACCTGACAAGGACACTGAGGGCTCCAAGGGGGGTAACCAAAGTAGCTGGGGCAAAGGCATAGGCTGTGAAGTTGGCAAACTCTCCTACTATCACTGTAAAGGGAGACAGCCAAGATATCAATTGAGTAACATGTAACAAATCAGGACTGGACTGTCCACATAATTTACATGCAAGATTGTTTGGCTTTAGAAATAACAGATACATTTCTACAAACAAAGACACAATTTGCATGTTGTACCAACCATCAGAATTTCATAAGGATGTTATAATTTACCAGCTGTACTTGAGCCAGGTAAAATTTTCCATATGAAACCTCTTAATGCCATCATTAGTTTCAGGCATCAACTTATTCAATTAATGATTAGACAGGGTTGTGGATGATTGAACCAGACAGGCCTCATGCACCAACTGATCCTTCACTTGAGATCAGTGTTACCAATACATACTCTGGCTTGCTACTGGCACATGCAACAGTGTAACCAACTTTAATGCTAAGGATAATCTGATACACATAACAGTGTAACCAACTTACTAAGGATCATCTGATACACGTAACATAATCAAGTTACTCAGGATCATCTGATACATGTAACAGTGTAAACAGTGTAAACTTACTAAGGATCATCCCGGCCCACCATAACCATTCCCGTAAATAACCGTATCCACCCGCTCCTGAAACATAAAAGTTATATCCATTCAAATCAAATATTTGATCATTAAAATTTTAAAAAGATAAAAAAGGTCATGCTATTTCTAATTTTTGGTCAAAGGACAAAAAAACAGTCACACTGTTTCTAATTTTTGGTGAAAGGACTAAAAAAAAGGTCACACTGTTTCTCCAAGTTACATGTATGGTACACCACCAAAAATTTCACCCAGGACAATGTTGTACATTTGGCCTGACAGATACTTCTGTTGATCTTAGAAAGGCAGTCTGAAATTTGTTTGGGAGCAGGATATCCTACTGGAAAAATGTAAGCTTCAGTTTCAAAAGTATTATTTTATAATATTCATTTGCATCTAAAAATGCATTTTTGTCCTTTCCTATCATCATTTTTGAGAACCGAATGAAATTTTAATCCCTAAAGCCTAAGTTCTCCACCATTACTCACCAGCTCTGGTGGACTGTTGTTTGGCAAGCTTTAGCAGTCCTTTCTTCTTGAAGATAAAGCTGGAGCCAATGAACAGACTGGAGCTAACAGCTAAAGACAAGCCGATGTAGAATTCTTTGGTGTTGGTGTTGTCATCTCCTGCCATGGTCGTGTTGGTTGTGTTGGCAGTTTCACCTGGGACACCAGCTGTATTACTGGCAATCATAGGGTAAAAGTCGGTCTGCCAAATAAACAAGGCATAGACACACATGTACTAATACAAGTATATCAAGTTCAAAGTACAAATGCAAAATAAGCTGAATGATTAATGAACAAAACAATTAGGCATATTCATCATTATGTATAAATTAATAATAATTTAATTTATTTAACTTTCAAAGTTTTGTGCTTCAGGAAAATGATAAATTATACATGCCAAAGTTTCTACTGAGGGCCAGCAGACTGACAGAAGTTAATTATATGAAATCAACTTGGCCTGCCAAAATAATTTTTTCAATAAATATAGGCTTGATTTAAAATACCTGTTGTTAGAATGTAGCCCTGAGAGAGGATAAACAAAGCTAAGGTAAACAACATTGTTTCCCGAATATACCTGTATAAATTTGACCATATGGTGACAACGGGGACACAGGTGTGTATGTTAGAAATAACAGACAGTGTTGGGAGCCAGACCATGGTCAAGATTATGTCAGGGGAACACCTCTTGGTTAACATACAAGTATAGAAAATCTGGGTCCAGAGAAACTTACTTTCATACCTGTATCTCCAACACTGTTGTAGTACAGAAACTTACAACTACATGCACTGAACTTTTAACACACCACAATGTACATGTATACATGTATGTCAACAGACATTACTGAGTTGCAAAATCCTAAGATGTCCAGTACTGACCATTCAGACGGTAGTACAGGTACCAGATACCTTCCCAGCATATACCTGCATATAGCAATCAAACCCTACCATCATTACACCGAATATGAAACTGGTTTAGTCGGGCCTCTCTCTGATCAAACACAAGCACGTATGTTTGACCTACATGTACATGTATATCTCATTCTGCAATATACGTTAGTAAAGCAAGAAGGTTTCTGACAACAGCTGTAGCATTAAGCTCAAAGACTTAAAACACATGTACAGGTAAAACATTTCACAGATTTATTTATTTATTTATTTGATTGGTGCCCAAGAGTATTTCACTTATACAACGGCGGCAAGCATTTTGGTGGGATTAAACTCAGCAGAGCCCCGGGCGAAACCCAAAACCATCCACAGGTTGCTGGCAGTTCTTCCCACGTGCATGTACAGCCGGAGAGGAAGCCAGCATGAGCTGGACTTGAACTCACAGCGACCGCATTGGTGGGAGGCTTCTGGGTCTTTACACCATTGTGCTAACCGACTGAGCCACAGAGGCCCCCTCCTCTCCTAGTTTCACACATGCTAAAGTAACTACAGATGACTGGCTGAAGGAAATGTACTAAAGAGCAACCAACAAAAATTTTATCCCACCCTACACCTACTCTGTACGATGCATGAGTACTTATAGGGAAGGATAAAATTTTCACAGCCCATCACCTCCGCGAAGTTTGAATTCAAAATATGGTGGCTGTTGGCTCGAAAAACCGAGTAAAAGTGTTTTTTCCGGCCGGATTACTACTGAAAGATGGTTTACCTACACTGGCTTTGCTATTCTTACAAACCGGTTGACTCAGTGAATCTGCTCATATCAAATGTAAGATAGGGTGCGAGCTGTTATTTGTAGTGAAATTTTCACCGTGGACTTCTATAGAAGAGGTGCTGGGTACCACAGTAAGGTACGTAGGAGACCAGCGAGCTGTGCTAACTTTATTTCTCTAAATCTGTAGTCTCTCTGTTTTAAGAAACCGGTAATTATAAAAATAAAATTCCATCATCTGGTTTAGAGTTTCTATATTTTCTGATTTACTGGCATACATTTTCATAGCAAATTTTATGTGAGCTGTAACTTGACAATAATGACTTCAAGTTCCTTCACATTATCCATTATCAGAAATGTCAAAGTTTTCAACTGTTGCTATGAACTGGAATGTTTATTTTCTGAAGTAAGGACAATACTTCAAGAAAATTTAGACAGTTAAGAGGACATTCATCTGCATCCATCATTATTTTGATGTAAGATGTTTCATATCATTAGTTACTTATACTCTCTCTCACCTGCTTTTTGTCTGTATGTTGTCGTGATTTTATTCTTTTTCCCCAACCTTTCAAATTCATCATTTTTTCATGCCTTTTCACTGACAGAAAATTACAGCCATAATTTCCTTAATCCATAATGACATGAAGACTATATCGTTATTCAAGACTGAAGTACTGTTGAAAGTGATGTCAACACCAACTGCATAGAGTCTTGATCCAGATTATCTTGGTTGGAAGCTTCTGGGCAAGTCTTCACAGACCTCAACACTGTTCATGTGTGGAAGCTTGAAATAACAACAACTGTAATTCAGACCTGTTATCAATTAGGGATATCATACAGTTAGAGGACCGGCTCGAGTTTATATATAGTCACTTATAATTACTTCAGTGGTTGAGGAATGGTTAAGTACAAAAATATTCAATTTTGGTACCTTAAAAGGAAATTCGAAACAAAAGAATATTCAATTTCAAATTAAAGAAAAACTCAATTTTCCCCCCAAGAGTAGTGGTCAGTTGGTGGAAAAATGACCTCTATGAACCATCGCTTAATACACTCATAAGTAAAGATAGGTGGGACTAGAGGAGATCAATACAACCCTTAGGCAGGTAAGCCTACTATCTGTGAGTACAGGAAGGATAATTAGAGAGTACGTCACCTGTTCTGGTACACACAAATGCCTCATTAAATGACCAAGGTGAAAGTGCACGTTATACGTACAAGAGTATGTTTGATGCTCTGCAAACATATAAGGTGATAACATTAATGCTCTGCCTGAGTTTGGGAAAGCAGAAAATATGTAATTTTACTCCACCGTACACTGTTATATGTACATAACAATACAACTTATTTGTATTCACGCAACTGACATGCAAAACGACTGCCGATTTACAGTTGTTTGCCGCACCATGCACGATGTACATGAGGCATGTATACACATACCATAAACATACACATTGAAGTGCGGAAAACAAAAGAGTACGACTTGGGATATGGCAGGATTATCACAACAGCACGTGTTGAGCAGGGGTATAGAGAAACTGAAAACATGCAGAGCATGAAACTGATGAGCAATGAGTGAGACAGTCTGAAGTTACACTGTACATTCAAAAGTACAGGTACATGGTTAGTATGACAGGACCTATTACCATACACAGGTACATGCTTACAAGTTAGTCAGCAAAGTACATAGCATGGTACAGGTACATGAGCTGGCATTTAAACATACGAAGTACATGTAAATTGTATGCATAAATGTACGAGAAACAAACAACACAAACTTTACATCTGAAACAGGAGAACATTTCTGAAACAAAAGTGTGAATAGAAAATATACCTGATACAAGTCAACGAGAACCAAAAAAAAAAATACCTGATGCAAAAGAGCAAGGTGCGGAAACATGTGTTTTGAACTTTCTTTTAACATTTACATGGATGTTTGCACATAGAGTAACATACGACATGTAGATTTCAAGTAGAAAATTTACCTTATCTTTTTACCTTTTACCTTCATCTTTTCCTGTCGTACATCTAATCCCTAACCTCCAGATTCTTTTACCTGTCATGACAGGGCCCAACCAAGTACACTTCAAATAAAATGAACTCTTCTGTAGTTCTCATCAAGTACACTTCCAATGAAATGAACCCTTGTGAGGATCTAACCAAGCATTCTTCGAACGAATGAAGTCAAGGTTATGCAGAAGATTCACTTGGGGAGCAATCCAAAGATATATTTTCAAAAATCATCTTCCTTTTGTTTCAACAGTGTGACATATGTACATGTGCATGTCTTGATTTCAGAAAAAAATGGGGTTCAAATTTTTGAGATTAGCAGACAAGATAGTCGTATTTCAAAGAAATAGGACATTAGAGCACACAAATTAATGACATCACAGTGAAACAAAAACGATATTGGGGTCATTTTAAAACGTTACAGGGTAAAGTGTTATCATTTCAAAGCAATGCACTAGAACAGAATTAAGCCTAAAATTTTCTGCAATTTAAAGGAATAACTTTCACGCGTAGCACAGTAGCCCAAAGAATTCATCCACGCTAAACAAATGTAGGTATTATGCTGAATCAGAAAAATAAAATAAACATAGAAACTGGTAGGCCTACTGACTGTGGGAAACTGGGTCACAGCATGACGTCAAATATAGGTCACCTCACAATGTCGGTCGAGAAGTTCAGTTTCCACGATTTATAAATGTAACATGATTATGTTCGGTTTGAGTTTTATCTGGATGACATCGGATGTTCATTTTAGTAATGTTGCATCCAGAGAAAGTAGGCAACACATGAGAGCCAAAGAAGGTCGCAAAAGATGTTGATTTGTTTACTTAGCTCAAGTTAATTTATCCCAAGTGCGAGGTTGTTGTTGTAAATCGTAACTTCTGCTGGTTAATATCCAAAGCTGGAAGGGAGATTTTCTAGTTTTCTAGACTGGACTGGGGTGTGCTGAAGTTGAGACAGGTAAGCCCTATCATAGATGTTACTACACAGTTGGAAATTAAGAGAGTAATCTGTGCCGAGGTAGGTAGACGTATCTGCAATTCGGGTAAACATCTTCAAAACCACCGCCGTCTGCTGCACATTTAAACAATTGCTGCTTTTCCTTCTATGAAATCTAGTTATTTTCCGAAAATAATTGCTTGCTTTCATTGTTTTTGATAATATTAACAGCTTGCAGATAAGCCAAGTAATCACATGGCCTTTCCACTATGCTACAACTCCATGGGAAGGTCCCATTGGACACTAATGACACAAACTCTGCCACCTACCATCAGGCTGTCACCTGACCAGTTGCGCTCTGCTTCTGTCCTGCATTTTTCTCATTAGGTTGGGAGTTTTGCATCTGCTACAATTTCTGACCCATAATGTCCACTGTTAAGCCATAATAACCTCGAGCTACCTCCACATAGATGTCAGTAACACATGAAGGTGCCGTGTTTAATGACGCAAAACATTATGGGTGCAACTCTGTAAATTTTAACAAGTTGTTCATTCGTTGGAGCAATATCCAACACGATGACCACATCTGATAATCTTAAACACCAGAAACATTTCACATTTGTTTTGCAACAACAACTATGAAGGCTGATGACATAGCTGAGCATAAGTTTCTAGGATAAAATTTAACGAGCCCAAGATTGGGACGCTTAGCTTCATCAAACCTGGCGAATCCTGGTGTGTACCGAGAGAGACAGAATTTGCTTCAGTTTTATTATAACTTAACACTGAATGTTAGGGGTCAGAAATTGTAGTGGATGCAAAGCATCCAACCTAAAGAGCAAAATGCAACAAAGAAGCAGAGCTGACCTGGTCGCATAAAAGCCGGACAGTAGGTGGCCGTGTTTGCGCCATTAGTGTTCAATGCGACCTCCCCATGGCGTTGTAGCGTAGCGGAAAGGCCATATGATTACTTGGCTACTTGCAGACACTTAGTATCTTTTCGAATGTGGAATTATTTTGATTTGTAACAGCTCTGTTCGGCTGGGTGACACGGTTGCAGTGTGAGCTAAACATTTCGTCCCACTGCACGTGATTGCTCTCGACCAATGACTAGCCCAGAGTCTGCTGCGTGTAGGAATAATCCTACTTATCCCAGGAGTCTCACCTTTCACAACAGATGATAGCAGACAGGTTTTCATACAGAAGTATGTTCAGAAGCTTACGCTGACTCCCATCCCAAAACAAATCATCTCAGCGCCTTTAAACAGGGGACTGACGGGGCCATGCCCCACTCACAAGGTGTGTGCTTTGTGTGTAGGCAATTCCAGCGAGAAGGTGGAGTGGAAAACCAAAGATGTCAGGTATTGGTCACCTTCCACTGCCCTGTTTCACCTGCTGTTTGGGTTATTTGCGCACATGTTCCCCATATTTGCCCTTGGCCTTTACTCATAATTCTGGTATTTTTTGGCATACATGTTTGTTAACCTTTTAAACTCAAAAAATAATGACAAATTGTTCATAGTGTTATATTCACTAACTAAGTCTATATATTTTGACAGGACAATGAAGTAATGTGTTTACAATGTATTTTCCATGTCAAAGCCCTTAAGAAGTTACCTTCCATGAATAATGATTTTAGTATAGTATCATGTTATGTACATTTATTTCAAACTAACAGCCAAGATCTTTAGATAGGGTAGAGAGAGGGAGAAAAGATTACATACATATACACCAGACTACATGGAGATGACCACATACAACAGAAAGACCCAGTGCCCCAAGGATAAAGGTTGTTCCATGTGAATATACCAGTGACCCTGCCACCAAGTCGTAAGACGAGGGTGATCTTACCTTGGTTGTAATGCTTAACTGAGTGAACATCTGTGAGAAGGGGCTAGCACCTGTAGGTGCCATGACAGTTGGCACAGTGGCTCCAAGGCGCAGATGCAGGTAAGTATAGACTATACACCCTACTAACACAACTGCAACCACTAGCACCTGTCTATTACTGGCCGAACAAGATCGAGACAGCTTCTAAAAGCAAAGTTAAAACAAAGTCACAGTATTAATATACATACCAACACATATGTATTCTAGTCACAAAGCACCATCTTATCTGGCATATTGACAGGGCCATGTACATGGTATGTCTCTTGACTAGGACCTATTTTTTGTATTGAAGCTCAGGCCATGTTTACACACTACTGTAATTCTTCAACCTTTTTGCATGTTTGCAAGGTGTTTATTCAAGTATATTCTGAAGGCATTTGTCTGTGTTAACTGATAAAATTATACTTTTCGTGTAGCGCTGACACTGGCCAGTCCAACCAGTGTAGTATTGTTTCCAAATCCAAATTAAAAATGAGCATAAACTGCATGGAAAGTTGCTCTTTCATATGCAAAAAGGTTGAGGAATTAGGAGAGGTATATAAAGTAAAAACAAGACTCTAGGTGTACAGAATTTTGGGGAGTCAAATATCACCAGATGTCATCCTAAATTGTTTTTCCTCAGATTCACACTGATACACTCAAATCATTCATTATCACATTTTTACACAGTAAGACTTATACACTTGAGACTGTCCAAGAACACTTATATGCGAATTTCAGCAGAGCAACATTGATGTACATTTGGTAAATAATTTGGCCATAAATTGAAGTCATCCTACAAAAGAATGTCTGCATATACATGTATGTGCATGTAAATAATGTAATGCCAGTGCCTATTAAAATCTGTGCTCCAGGCCTTAAGTACATGTAGTTGTATGTAAATAAAACTCACTACATGTAATGTACATGTCTATTATAGATGTAAATCCAGTCAGCTGAAGGTGAATGTAACTTGAAAGGTCATTCTCAGGTCATGTGCTAATGACTGAATGAATGATACTGGGTTAACATCACTTCAGCAATAACACAGGCACATTGTGGCAATCATGCGTTATTGGAAACAAGGCTAGATCAATACATGTACAATTCAATACTACATATATACATGTACTGTAAACACAGCACCCAACAACAGTAACCCAGATACGTATCATCTGATTATCTATTTGATGCCTAGCTGTCACATTAGGGCTAAATATTTGTATGATTATATTGCCATACATGTATAGTACAATCAAGGTATAAAGGTAACCATGTATGTGTATAAGCAGATAAGTGTCTGCATATCCCAGGTATTGACCCTAAGTGTACATTAAAAAGTTTTGCTAGCTGCTCAGTACTGTAACAAACTCATGAAAAATCTGTCTTTTTATCTTATTTGGTTGGTCTTTTACGCTGTACTGAAGAATATTTCACTTATTTCACGGCAGTCTGTCCACTCAGGCAAATTTTAACTTCAAAGTGAACTACCACGCATTCAATTTCTACAAAAACTGTTGTCAAACTTCTCCTCCTGTTATTGTATTACAGTGTGGAAGTTTTCTGTGTGAATAATTCACCGAAAATTTTAAAATCAAACTTTACAACTGTCTGTTTTAATGTTGTCCATAGCTTATTTCTCTCTCTGTCTCTTTTTTTTTATAACATGGTAATTTCATCAGTGGTGCTCATCACTCAAGCCTTCAAAATGTAGCAGTTCTTGTGACATCACTACCTGTCAGATGAATGAACTAGTGCCAGGTTCCAATTAAATCAAATTAATACGTCGATTATATAGGTGGTTCCATCATAATGACCAGCATGAGAAAAAAAAAGAAGGGGAGAAAGTTTCATGTAGGATTTCCACTTCACCAACACAACATGCCTTTACCAGTCTCCTACTTCAATAAAACTTGACTGATTTCTCTAAAACTTTCATTGCCTTGTTCATTAAAAATAAAGCTTTCTATGGGCAGCAAAAACATAGCAAACATTTTATACATATACGGTTGAATCGCCCAGTCAAAAGTTTCCCTGCTAAGGCAAAACTCACGCTCACTCACTTCTGCTACTCGATTCTGACTGGCTGCCTAAATTATAACTGTTACTCTAGCACTAGTATGTAAAGGGTTGCTGTTGATTACCTTACTACTTCACCAATTTTAACACATTCTGTTCTGAATAATATTTTTTTCTAAATAACGAAATTCGTACCACTATTACCATACCAGGTTATCAAAAACCATAGTTTGTCTTTACCAAGGTAATCTCTTGGCATGATGTTTCTCAAATCTGTGGTACTTCAAATAGCCAAGAAAAAAATTTGAATGGGCGTGGTTTGTGCCTAGTCAGTGGAACTTTCAGCTGGATGATTTGTGGTGGCCTTCAGTATGTATGTTTCAATGTAAACCAGAGTTAAATGTGCCAAGGAGTTACTAACGGCAGAAAGCTTGTAACATGTAATTATTTGATGAGCAAGACACGCAAGTTCTATGGACATTGGCCAATTTTTAATGAAGCAGAGACAGGTAAAAGCAGATCTATGGTATTGGTGTAGTGGAAATTTTTGCTTCTGCCCTTCTCTTTGTCTCAGGTATATCACACATAGCCTCTTTCAAACGAGTGCAAAACTCATATTAAACTATTATTAAACTTACATAACAGTTTTAGATCCTGTAAGCATATATACATGTATGACACATTTGACGTAGCCAGTCGTTTGTTACATCCATGGTTTGAGCCCTTGTGAAAATAACATAAATATAGCACAATCGTCACTATATGTAAACTGTGATAGCTTTCACTTTCAGTTCCAGATCACAACTTTAACCACCTGTATTAAGATTACTGAACAGCTCAAATTCCCCATTTTAACAACCACAACAGCTAATATTGGTACAGCTTACGCATGCACACATATCCCTGATTTGAACAACCATGTGAAATACCTGTATATCCATGGTAAAATATAGTTCATGTTTTCCCTGTTGACAGTGTGACTGAAGTCCAGAGATTGAGGCTGTATTCTGTATGACACGAGTCTGGTGGTATCTGCCAACTTCATGGGAGAGGACTCAAGTTTATCTGTGTAGATATGCTCTCTAACATCACTGACTGATGTACAGGTCTGGCCAGGTGCTATCCTCTAACATCAGACTAACTTCTGGTGACCTAATTATCACCCCCGCCCTATTTCTACCCACCCCACCCCCTGAAATCAGGGCTTATTAACAGCATGCCCTGGGCACAGCTGGCTGCATTAAATGTGCCTGGAGACATGTACTAACATGTGTCTACCAGTTTTATCACTGCGCTGACGTGCAATCATGACAATAGCCACTGCTACCTGTACACATACCAACAAGCTGCAAATGCCTCCCTCATTCATTAGACCAGCTTTTCTTAATTGAATAATCCTTTGTGATTCACACAAGTGGTTAATCAACACTGCCAGGACAGCCAATCAATAACCATATACTGGGATTATTCTCACACTTAAAACGTGACTCTGCTTGATACATTTAAAGAATTTTATGACACTATCAGCTTTTTCTCACATTTTCAGATCCTGTATATTATTCAATTGTAAACCAGAAATATGCTGGAATACAACTGTGTTGGCATTACGAGGCTTTGCCAATTTTCCGCTCTACATGTACATGTACATGAAGTGTGAGTACAAATGTACATGTACAATATGTACTGCGCCCAGAAACTGTTCTCCATATCAACCTAATAGTATTGTTATAAGTACAATAAATGATATCTCACATCTACATATAAGACTAATATTTCAATTCTGAAGATAAATAATATATTATTTTGACTACCATATGGTCATATGTACATAATTACCAGTTACCTGTACATCAGTAAATACATACATTGCACCTCTTGTCTGCTACAAGCTAAAATATACTTCGCTATGAATAGGAAACGGATTCAAACAAATGACATCATTCTTATTACAGCTGAACTGTTAGAATGGATAAGGCCATTATTAAAATTATGTTCGTTCAGCGTTACCTGGCTGGCCCTATTCCAAAGTTTTTATTGTTATGAAGAAGTTTTTTTCTTGTAAGTTTTTTTTTTTTTTTTTTTTTTTTTCAGGGCTTAATTAAAAATGCCCATATTTTTCATTAGCCAGAATAAAAAAAAAAGGCATTTCCACGGACTGTATTTTCTACAGTAGGTAGCACCCAACAAATTTTTTTTTTAAAGAATGCCTCAACAGACGTGTTCGTATATCAGAGAAGTTTATACCTTCAATGCCACTGATTCTGTTAAAGGTAAGCTGAAGCAGTGGAAGTACAAGTTCATTGATGTTACATAAATACCTCCTTCAGCAGCTATCTTAAAGAATCGATCTCCTTGTATGATACAAGTATACTGCAGCAAACTACTTCCTGTATGATGCACTACGGTATACACAAGTGACATGAAGGGTACAAGGTATGTGGATCTGTTCATTCCACACAGGATAAGACAGAACCAAGGTATGTACATAAACTTTTAAGGATCGTTATAAAACTCATCTGAAGTCTGTAAATGGATACACAAATTACTGCGCTAGAGCTTAGCCTTGCATGTCTTATTACACTGTACCTAATGAATTGCACGGCTGACTAATCAATATTCTCTTAAAGCCAGTGCATGTAGTGGTAAAGTCATCACAAAAAATTCACTCCCATACAGGTAATATATACAAGTGCCTTAAACTTTCCCTGAAACCATATTCTTTGATAAAACATGCCTCCAAAATTTCAATTTACAATCCAATGCATGACATGAATCAGGAGCTGAGGGAAAATTTACAGCTAGACTTTTCTTTTTCCCAGCTTTCTATGTTACGGTAGGACATATATTGTACATGTAGCACCTGTCCAATTCCCACACCTGTATAGTACAGAAACAGAAAAGCCTCTAAATGTCAAGTCTCTCCCCCGAAACTCAAGAAAAGGTGACTGTGCTTCCAGCTGGGATATGCACAGGGGATCACAGCCTACATAAATGGGAGTAATCAATGAACAAACACAAATTAATTTTTTATTAAAGCTAAACCACCCATGATCATTAAGGCAGATTATCAATAAATGATCCCATGCTACTATTACATACACACAAGTTCCTGTTTGATGCATCGAAGCAATACAAGAGACGGACCTCTCAGTCTACCAGCTGGCATGCCCAAATATTTCACTTCTACTAAGCAAATCTACCTGATGTTTCTATAAAAGTTAGTATAACATAAATAGAGCACTGTCCTTGGCTAGCACACCACAGTGACTCAGGAGCCTCTCACCCACATGATCGCTATCAGTTCAAGTCCAGCTTATGTTAGCTTTCTCACCTAGATGTGTGTGGGTGAGCGTGACAGCAACCTGCGGACAGCTGTGAGGGTTCCTCGGGCTCTGCCTGGCTTCCCCCAACCATAATGCTGGCTGTTGCCTAATAAGTCAAATATGCTTGAGCATGGCTTAAACCACTAATAAAATAGTTAAACAAATATAAAAAATAAATAAAGACAACCACATATACACGTTCAACTGAGTCTGACTCAGCAGAAAAGAACCATGTGGAGTGCAGTGAGAAATATTCCTGACAATGGGAATATGGGAGGCTAGTTTATAACTTCGATGAACCTACCCTAAAAATGATCATGCAACTTCGTTACGGTAATTCTCTGGCCTTAAAATTCAAAGGAGAGGGAAGTCAGATTTTTAACTTTTCTTTTAAAGTATTTAAGTCATATTATGTTTTAATCTTTTCAGCGCCTGTAGCAAACTATGAATGCTAAGGTAGAATTATGGCCCAAAAGATTTAAACACAGAAGGGAGACTAGCTCCACAGTGCGTGATACTTCTGATCAACACCACCATGTTTACCTGTCAATTCAAACTATCACAGCCACAATTTTGACTGGCTGATTACAGATGTAATTTAGCTGAAAGACGTCTCTTTGATTTTTCGCCAGATTTTCATTACCAGCCAGCTGTTGATGAAAAAAAAGAGCCATATGATCCATTCTTTTGAGGTCATACACTGAAGCGGACTGAAAATAATAGACTGATCCTCAGCTTAACCTTTCAAATTCGGAATAAATCTCACCTAAAGGATTAAAAAAACAAGCACAGAAATGAAGAGTCTGCTCACTTCGAACATGTCCTGAAATTAAGTTAATGGAACTGCCCAGGCATGCATGATGTTTTGAGGTAACATCAAGTAAACGGGGCTACGAGTCTTCCGTGTCTTATTAACTCAGCTTGGTTTGTCAAGTCATACTGCTGTTGTTGTTGTACTCTAGCTGGGCAAGTTGACACTTGTGTGAGTAGTAGGCAACGTTTGTGATGCTGTTACATTCACTTACCGTATTTTAATCTGCCTGGAAGATATCATGTCCGACTGTTGTCACCATGTACCTCAAGGATCCAGAAGTAGCTAAGCTTGTGAATTGGCTTCATCAACACCTTCGTAAACACTTCCTCTACGGGGTAGTTGGTCATTAGCAGGTGAATGTAAGTCCCGACATACAGATATGACGTCACACGCCCCGGTGCTTCCGCTTTCCGATGCCCGGATTGTAACAACAACACGCTGTCGGCACCTGGATATAGAACTGTATGCGGGGAAATTGCACAAAAAATAAAACAATCATGAACATCAAACCGATGCCGAAACGTAAAGAAGGAGGCTCTTCAGATGCTGCATTTGATCTCGAGCAACAATTCATTCTGCGCCTGCCCCCGGTAAGAAGAGAGTAAAATGCGCTATCGTTCTCATGAAATCGAGTTGGTAACAACAACAACAACACAATATATAACGCCAAACTGTTTTGCTTTACCATCGTTGTAAAGGCTACCTAATTCAAGGCTGAAAGTTCGTCCCCGCACCTTTCATTTTATCCAGGGTGTCGCTATAACTGTGCTCCGTGTGAAACAGAAACACAAGTAGGCAATACACATCCTTACCTATAGCTGTGTAGGACTGTGATTACGTATACTGTGGAAGACCCAGTCGTCTTGAATAAGTCACTCTTCCTGTGCTGTCACCGTTGCATGGAGTCTGGGGTCGTTAAAAAAGTGTCTCTCGGTAATCATGGACCTCTTTAGTTGTCAATTCTAGGCAGGTGTCCCCCTGGGTCGTCAGTGGTAAATATTTCTCCAGACTTGGTGATTTATTAAAGCTACCTTGTTCGCCTACATGTACATGTAACATAGAATATATATATCATTCATTATTGATGCCAGGTGATCAATACTCTCATAGCATCAGCAATGTTCTTGGATGTTTCCTTAGTCCAGAAGCAAACATTCACAGGGTGTATGAACACAGTTTCCCACTAGTATGTATCCCACATTTTGAACCTTGCCTGCTCATAACATGATTTAGCATTATGGAAATTTGTATTGAGTTTTCTTAAATACAGGTACATGTCACCATGAATGTATTATCCATATTTCAGGGCCCAGCTGCAGCTTTAAGGAAGGATGTTCAATCAGGTTCAATGTCTCTGAAAGATAAACTGTCCATTGAGCTTCACCCAGACAACAGAATAGGGGTGGTACGGTATGGTGCAGACCTTTTCAATACAAAGGTATAAAAACTAGAACATGCTGTGAATTAATTGTGAATTAATTAAATGCCTTTGAATGATATACTCAAACTGCTACCTTGATACACTGGGTCCTTGCTGGCAGAGGGAATTGATTGATTTGCAGTAAAACTGGTCAGGGTGCAGCCTATTTCATGAAGTTTAAAAGGTACATGCACATCTTGGTTTGCACTAGGTTCTGTCATGCTTCAATAAATGTTTATTTTTCTTTGTGATAAGTGTCATTTTCCTTGAAATTATGCAAATATTGACTCTAAATTTAGGTGTCATAGAGAACAACACAGAACAAAGCATGGCACTATAGATCTATAGGTGTAAGAAAGGCCTGAATTCCAATCTGCTGAT
Source organism: Acanthopleura granulata (assembly GCA_016165875.1). NCBI lineage: Eukaryota > Metazoa > Mollusca > Polyplacophora > Chitonida > Chitonidae > Acanthopleura > Acanthopleura granulata. The sequence goes on from JABBOT010000008.1 coordinate 8,679,472, forward strand.
TTAAGTGGTTCACATTAAACACATATGCAATGTATATGGACAATGGAAATGTTTTTTGTAAGCAGACTATATCCACTGTTGTTACATGTACATGTACAGAGGTATCTAAGTTGTTGGCTTGATGTATACATTTTCCCTGTAATATGTAAGTTACCTGTTCCATGAGAAGTTATGATAAAATGACTAGAAAATATCAAGTACATTTTCCTTGCTGTGTCGTGCTATTTCATATATCTGTAACATTGTCTACATGTTTTATGTGTTTGTTATAGCTGGTTGACCTGCCTTGCATCATCGAGACAGCAAAGACAGTTGACAAAAAGACTTTCTACAAAACTGGAGATTTATGTCAGGTACCTGTTGAAGACTGATCTAAAAACTATGAATTAAATGGAGGACTCAAGCAAAATGTTGATCTCTGTGGATCAGTAAATTTAAGTGAGTTTTCTGCCAGGGAACTGTATTCTGTTACACATTCCTGACAATGTAAGAACCCTGTCCTTACCCAGAGCCTGAGCCTGTGAGAACCTCATCCTTACTCAGAACCTAAAATCACCCTGCCCTTTATACTCAGAGCCCAAAAGAACCCTAATGCTCAGTTGTTCTGTTAAACAGTTCTGAGCCTATAAAAGAACCCTGTCCTCACTCAGAACCTAAAGGCATCAAGCCTCTATACTCAGTGCCCAAAAGAACCCTAATGTTCTTGCATCACAGCACACAAGAATAACGTCTTGCATGCCAAACAAGAGGCATGAGACTTACCATGCCTGTAAAATCATTTCAGCTGGAATGTGGTATTTAGCATGTTTATTCATTTGCCATGTCCTCACTTGTTCAAAACATATATGACGTACGTCTTGGTATTTTATTTTAATTTGTAACACAAACAATTTGCCTTGATATAAACTTTCAAAGTACATTGTTAAAATAAGTTGGTATTCACCATTGATTAAAGTTTTTTTCCAGATGTGCCTGTATGTCATGGAACACTGTTCATGACATGCTGTTACTCAGATTTATTGCAAATTAATACATCGTTGTATTTTACTGATCATAATTTTGACGTTTGTTTCAAACAGATGATGGTGTGCACTACAGAGGAAGAGACGCAAGAACCAGAAGAGAAAGAAAGCCCGAAGAAAAAGGACAGCAAAGACAAGAAGTACATCTGGAACCATGGAAGTATGTCCAGTTTTTGTGGTCACATGTAGTGTAAAGGGAAATATACCCAAGTCCACTCTTCCTAATTATGAATGAAGAATTTCCTTTTGAGGGATATGGCCAAACATGGATAAAATTAGCCCAGTGAATCATCTAAGGCACCATTTGGAATCATACAAAGGTACTGCTGCACCTGAGTAGGGCTTGGTGTAGCTCAGCAATGAAATAAAAACCTGAAAACTAGATTTTCCTATCTGTTAAAATGTGACGGATTTGTGTTACAGTCCAGATATGTTCAAGTTGATTTAAGGACATGTGTGACGTTTAAACTGATTGAATAATGTGATAACTTTTGTAGAATGAAGAAAGTTGTTGTTGTTGTCTTACAGTCACAGCTCCCCTAAAAAATGTAAGAAAACGACGATTCAGGAAAACACTGAAGAAGAAAGTAAATGTAAGTACATTTATTAAAACCTGTAGCATCTAAATCAAGGAAATGTGTGATGCCAAGGTGGCATGTCGTGATGACATAGATGCTGAGAGTCCTGTCCACTTGTGACCTGATGTCTTCGTGGAGTGAGCTGTTGTATATTTTATGACTGTTAACGTTGTGACTATCTCATTTTGTTGCTTGGCTGACAATGACAGCGTATATTAAGTCAGTTATCCCAGTTTGACCTATAGCGAAATTCTGTTGTGGCATTAACATGTTTTTTGGGGGGGGTGGGGGGGGTCCTGAAATAACTCAAAGTGAAAGACCCTTTATGTTCTAAGTTAAGTTTGCCCTTCAGGTTGGACAATGTTATGTTGATTTCGGTAAAGTATGTTTTCTGATGGTTACTATGACAGCGAAAACTAACATTTGACCATGCTATGTCGACCAGCATGTCACAGCCATTCTGTCTGGTTTGTCACGTAATTATTCCAAGGGTGGAACACTCTAGTCACCTGAAACTGTAGTAAGCTGCTAGGGTTCTGTTTGTAACTTAAGTATATATGTAAATTTGTAACATGAAATGATCAAGAAACCTACTCTCACCACAGCACATTCGTCTGGAAATACTTTGCTGTGTTGTTCACACATGTACTTAATATAATTAAAACATATAACATTAAAACAGAATCATGTCCCTATGTTATTACATGTTACATTGACCAGTTCAGAAGATTTTATATCAGCTGATATCTCCTGGCCTTCTGATTGGTCAGTCTATCATAAGCTTAAAAGCATGGATGCCTTCAGTTCCGCAGTCGGTAAAATGCTCCATGTTTCAGGTGAAGATAATTAAACGAATTCATAAACTCAAACAGAGTTACCGCTGGTGACAGTATAAAGATAATTACCTCCCTTTAATATAAGCTATAGTGATAAGTATTCTTGATTATGTTCAATATTCCAAGGGCCTTTGCCTGCCTGCATCTGCTCATTTTGGGCAACGTGGTCTGGACTATGCCTCAGCAACAGTTAATCATAAGAATCTAAACCTTGGGTGACAGATTAAGTATGAATTGTAGCTCATTCATGTTGTTCTCACTGAAGTACTCACATTTCAGGATGTGCGTCTGTTTGAAAGTGGACACGCCAAAATGAAAATCTTTTGTGGGCTTTAGCATGCAGCGCATGTATGTCATTTTTACAGGACTGATGAATTTACTCCCTCTGATAAATTCGGACAAAGTGACAAACTATTATGTAGAGGCTATAGTGTTACACTTAGATCCAGTCATATAGATAGCACATGTACATGTACAATTTTGCCCTTCTAGTACATGGAACAGCCTGACATAGAGAAAGAAGTGAAGAGACTTTTCCGTATGGACGCCGAGGCTATTGATGTGAAATGGGAGGTAATCACAGAGGATGACAAACCTTTGAATGACTCGAGTGGTCAGCCTCAGACCGTGGTCGAGGCTTCAGGGTCCACAAGTGATGACCGTCCACTCCAGCGCACAGACACCAGCACAACTCTGGACATGTGTAAGATGTTTGGGAATTCTGATCTGAGAAAGTTGTATGCAGATTTGTCTAAATTGTTAAGTTCCTGCGTATATGTTTTTCACTCCACATGAAACAAAGATGGCAGGTCTCTTTTAGTTCGCACATAAAAAAGCAGCAAGATTTAAGTAATTCTCCATCATACCCATATGATTTATGTTACCCGTACTGGTGGATGAAGTCAATCCTGGTTCAAAAAACCGTTATAATTAATCATATCTTTGTATTTGCCATAAAGTGTTGCCTAAAAAATTGTTTATAGAGGTGAATAAATGTCATAAAATATTACTTTTGGTGCGTAAATTCCACAGAAGGATATGATCGTATCTTCCAACAAACCTCAAAAAAACCAAAAAAAAAACCAGCGAAAATGAGTAGCTTAGTGTAGCTCAGAATGTTAGGCCAAATTCATTATATTACACATGTATGACAGTGGGGAAGTAATTCCTACACTGTTTCTTGGAGAAGTAAAGAGAAACATATTTAGTACTTTTGTTTATTTGAGGATGTACAGATTTGCACTGAAGTGTTTGCTGATTGTAAAGCCAGCTTATTGATAATAAAACTTGTTGTACTCCAGTGGACCAGGATATGATCCTGCCAGAGTTGAGCAGTTCTGAGGATGAGGAAGACAAAGATGTGAACATCATGGATTCAGGAGAAGATGACACTAACATCACATTACAGGGGCTAGCAGAGTCCTCACATCAAGGCTTCACTCTTTCTGATCCAGGGGCCTCTCAGAGTCAGGACTACATGCTGTCAGGGGACACAGGTAACTAGATAACGTACACCTGTCCTACATCACATCACAGGGACTGGAGTCGCCACATCAAGGCTTTACTCTGTCTGATCAGGGGGCCTCACATGCTGTCAGGGGAGAAAGGTATTAATATACTGCATAGAACACACTTCATACATCACATCACAAATGATGTACACTGGGCTCTCAGCTTTCCTCCAGTTGGTAAAAAAATAGTCAGTGTTGTAGTATAAGTGACATATTATTATGTATGGCATTAAGCATCAACTGATCAGTCATATATCTATTAAGTATGTCATTAAGCATCAATTGATCAGTCATATACCTATTAGGTATGGCATTAAGCATCAGTTGATCAGTCATATACCTATTAAGTATGGCATTAAGCATCAGTTGATCAGTCATATACCTATTAAGTATGGCATTAAGCATCAATTGATCAATCATATACCTATTAAGTATGGCATTAAGCATCAATTGATCAATCATATACCTATTAAGTATGGCATTAAGCATCAATTGATCAGTCATATACCTATCCACTATTCATGAAGCGCTAATTACAAAGCTAAAAATGGGAACTGTTGAAATATGGTTGAAACATATTAGATATGTCATATGGATACTGCTGAATTCCCAGCTTAATGCACTCTTTTTGGAATTTCATGGATTTGTCTTCTTTCACCAGGTACCTTGAAGGCGCGGTTGTCTGAGCTACAGGAGCAGATTGAAGACTTGAGAGAACGAAGGCAGGCACAGGAAGATCAGGCAGCTACCACTAATGACCCCATTGCCATGGTAACATATCACTTAGTTTATGGTATTCTAGTCATTGAGTAGTTCTGTCCTGATGGAAGAGGTTGTAAGCAATGTAAGCAGGAGAGGGATTTGTATCTTTGGGCAACTATCATCATCCCAAAACGAGTAACAATTTTCAGATACAGTGTACTGTTGTTTTACACACAAGTTAACTGGCAGGTCTTTTCTACAGTTATCAAATTTAGCTTTGTAATTTTATTCACATAGTTTATATGTGGACTGAGTGTGTTTGAATCCAGCTGTCGCTGATTCGGCTGTGGTTTGTGTAAGTCAGGAGCTTTTTCAGATACCTTGCATGGGTTTGCGGTTTACTCCAGGTGCCCTGATTATTTCGACCCATGTACCAGACTGCCGTCTTGTAAGTGAAAAATTCTTGAGTATAGCATAAAACATCAATCCCTCAATCAATCAATCAATATATATGAAGTCTTATGGGGTATATTACAGTGTTAGACTGATTGAGTTACTGTTGTATGAATTCAGGACCAGTTTCAGGCAGTCATTGACGGTCTTCTTCAGGAAGAGAATGAGAAGGAAAAGGAGGTAAGTTTCAGACTGCTCACAGTCAAGTTTCTTATCAATTCATTTTTATTCTTGAATATTGTTTACTTCTTTGTGCCCTAAGGCCTCAAAAAATCACAGTAAAATCATATTTTTGTGTAAATGTAGCTGAAGATATGCAGTTATACAGGACTTGCATGTGCGTATTTGATTTAGTCAACTCGTTTGACTAGGTAGATGGTGATCTTTAAATACAGATTGTTTGATGACACATAAGTAAAGCTCAGCACACATGTGCATAATCAAAATATTTAGTTTATGTCAACCAGACAAAAAAGAACCAAAACATTATTCACATGTTTTGTCATTTAAATGTTTCCTTTTCTTTAACAGTACAACATACTGATGTCAATGTTAGGCTGATGTGGATGATGGGTACAGGGAGTTGTCTGCCCCTGGACAGTGACCCTAGCACTCAGCCCATGTTGCTCCCATTTGCCAACAGTTGATGCAGGAGTGGTGGCCCCTGATTTAGGATTGCCACTATTTACTTCTGAGTCACTCTGTGAAGGATAGCAAAGCTGAAACCATGGAGGAACACAGAGCTCAAACTGAGATATACCAACATTGGTTTACTGATCAGTGTACTCATTGAGTGATTAGATGGTACCTCTGAGAAACGCTGGTGACAGATCTGTTGTGAAATAATCTGTCGTACTACATGGAATAACTACATGTTTTCTGGACAAGCCTATATGAGGCGTGTAAGTCTTAAGAGCCGTGGAGGAGCTCTCAGTGACATGTATGCCAAAATGTCAGTGCTGTATCAAATGGTTATATTTTCTTCAGTGGTAGTTATACAGCCTACTTTAACTTTCTGTTACCACAGTGTAGGCTACTGTACTGTAACAATGAGTGCAAAATATGAAACTGATTACTTCAGATTTTAATCATGTTGAGCAGATGGGGCGTTGTTATCAGTTGTGCTAGACACAGAATTAGGCCATGTCACATCCACTAAGAATGAAGTCACAGCTAGCATATATCAACATCACTACATGTATACATGCTTTGCTGTTTGTCCTAAACATCTGTGTCTGTCCTTGTGAACACTAAAAACTGCTTGTTTTTGCAACTTGTGGATGATCACGAGTTTCCCTCCAGTTTCCTTCCAATATAGCACTGGCCACCATCGTATACATGAAAAAATACTTGAGGATGACTAAAACAGAGTCAGATGAATAAATAAATAAATATTTACTTTCATCCCGTCGTGCTTTCTGTCAAGGACTATAACATAACATATGACAGTATTTGTGAAGAAAGAGAATAAAAACAGAATAAAACCTTTATATTCGAGTGAAGTATCTGTTGCTTGACAGTGTAAGGTGAATTTCAAGGCTTTAGTCACGTACAAGTGATATGTAAGGTTTGTGCACTTTACACGCACATGCTCAACCATTTGTGTGGTAAGATAAGTTTGTAAGGTTATCGGTGAGCCTGTAACCTTGTACCATTAGGGTGTGTGAACCGAGTCATGCAGAGCCAACCTGGAGTTAATGATAATGTGGGTTCAAGGCCTCTGTGTTTGTTAACTAGTCAGGCAATCAGGACCAGTTGAGCATGGGTGTCTTAACAGCTTGTTCAATAATGTGGATTTAAGGTAATGATGTCAGTGGTTGATTTACAGTCCAATTAATGAGGTTTAGAGTACAAATCCATCTCCTGCTATAGTATTTATAGTCTGATGCAAGAACGTTCTCAAAGTGCTGGTTAAGGGAAGAACTTGAAGGTGGTTTCCCATGGGCTCTTTTTAACTTCAACTCAACAAGCTAATGCTGTCATGCATCCACAGTGATTTCTCATGATTCTGCTGTCTTTGTCATTGCTATCTGGTTTACACCAAACTAAAACAATAATTCTTATAAAAGGAGAGTTTGATTTATGGCTAGAGGAAACTCAGCAGAGCATACCTAGCCAGGCACTTGATAAACCCATGTAACAAGCGTATAACATCATAAATCAAGGGCAAATCAACTTGCAGCAAACCCATTAGAGATAATAGGTGATTTGGTGTATGAGTATCTCTGTGTTCCTGCCTTAAGCTACCTTAAACTGCCTTACATGTTCTAATAATTGAGGCCTTGAGTAGGATGATTCACAGGACTTTGGGTCACAGAAGAGCACAACCTTCTCTAAGGTTGTACCTGATTGCCTCAGCCCACAAATCTCATCACCGTTGTGGTACTAAGACTGCATAATGAAACCTAGCCTGGGTTTCATGAATCACACTTAGGGCTAACTAGTCCTTAGCTAAGTGCGCTTCATATCCCTACAGCATACGATGTAATTTGGTAAAGGGAATACTTAGCTAAGTGCACTTGATGAAATTGGCTCCTGGCCCTGGTTTCATGAAGCACACTTAGCTAAGTATTCCCTAAACTGCCATGACAACATATGTTGTAGAGATAGGAAGTGCACTTATCTAAAGGCTACTTAGCACTCAGTAGGCCCTGGATAATAGGGTTGTTGGTTATAGGTGCTTGCCTTTCCATCACTAGAGGACATACAAGGTAGGGGATCAAACCCAGCCTTGGATGAGGACCTGTTCACTGGTTACGTCAGAGCCCCACACTTCCTCCATCCATAAAGCCAACCACCAACACATAAACGAAAAGCTTGTGAATAAGGGTTTAAACAACAATCAAATGGGCCTTAATAATAAAGACTTTGAATCTTTATCCTAGTTTAGGTCAAAGTTACTACAAACAGTTATATGGCTTAAGCAAGTGAACATGTCCATGTAACACCATTATCAGCTTCATACTGTGGGTGGCAGGATATAAAACAACTGAAACATATTTGATGACACTTATACTGTTCATCACAGGTACACTATGCTTGGGAAGCATGCGCTAACAAGCTCTGCCTTTATTTGGCCTATGTGGACGAGGTGTAAGTGAGCTAGCACACAAAACTAACACTGCTCTCATCGCTGCTTGAGCTATGCCCACCCAGTCACAGTATATGAACACCACTCCCACCAGTGCTTCAGCAATACCCACCCAGTCACAGTATATGTACAACACTCCCACTAACTATAGCTTGAGCTATACCCACCCAATTACCGCATACAGACACCACTCCCACTAATGCTGAGCTATACCCACCCAGTCACAGTATATGGACACCACTCCCACTAATGCTTGAGCTATACCCACCTAGTCACAGTATATGGACACCACTCCCACTAATACTTGAGCTATACCCACCCAGTGACAGTATACGGACACCACTCCCACTAATGCTTGAGCTATACCCACCCAGTTACAGTATACGGACACCACTCCCACTAATGCTTGAGCTATACCCACCCAGTTACAGTATACGGACACCACTCCCACTAATGCTTGAGCTATACCCACCGAGTTACAGTATACGGACACTACTCCCACTAACGCTTAAGCTATACCCACCTAGTCACAGTATATGGACACCACTCCCACTAACGCTTAAGCTCTACCGACCTAGCCACAATATAGTAACAGTGCTTGAGCTATTCCAATCCATTCACAATACATGGGCACAGCTCCCACCAAGGCTTGAGCTGTTCCGACTCAGTCACAGTTACATGCACACTGTTCTGACCAGTGCTTGAGCTATGCCCACCCAGTCACAGTATAATGACACTGCTCCCACCAGTACTTGAGCTATGCCCACCCAGTCACAGTATACTGACACTGCTTCCACCAGTGCTTGTGCTATGCCCACCCACGACGACTATGCCCTTCTGACCAGTGCTATGCCCTTTATTCAGAGTGCACTAGGATTGAAATTAACAATGATACTAAGGGCTCTAGGTTTTACCCTTCAACCTGACTCTTTAAGATGAACACTCTCACCTGTCTGCCACTGCTACGCATTAAGACTTCAGTAAGTGGTACATGGGGACTTCACACGAGGAGAGGGATGTCAAGTTCATATAATGCTGAATATTTGTGACACATACAAAGGCACACAAAAAAGACAACAGTAATTTATAATTGCTGTTTATTATACAGCCTATATCAACAACATGGTATTCTACAATAATGAATTAAAATGATATAATGCATTAAAATAACACATTTTTATTCCAAGAGGGATTGATTAGTGTAAAGCGAGCATGAATCCCTGAGAATGTTACAAAAACACATTTACAACTCGATTAAGACAGTCATGCTTAGGGTCAGTCAGTAGAGGCAGAACACCCTTGTTTGAGATCCCAAAATGGTACACCCAAATATATCAATCATGTCATATTTTGGCCTGTGAATAAAATCTTTTCACATAACTGATCTTCTTTTATACTTGTCAATTTAATATTGCTGACAAATGTCGAATTGTTAACACAGTTTACATCTGATGAGAGTAATGTAGAAAAAAATGGAAGCTCAAGGCATGAACTAGGCAATGGGAGAATACATGCATATGCAAACATACCCTTTAATTACATACGAAGCATGTAAAATATACATGTGTATTATGAAAAATATGTGTTGAACATAACTAACATACACCTCACAAGGGGAGATGTTTGGACAGCTTATTGAATACCCTGAAAGACAGAAACTGAATAGGAATTTGAGTCCTTGTGATGTGTCCACTAATGGTTTATGCTAATAAATATACACAGGAAAATAAATAAACACAGCTGTGGATCAGCCTTAGTTATCAAGGATGAAGGGTCACACTGAGTTATCAAGTAACACTCATAAGTATGTGATAAACCTTTCACCCACAACATGACCTAAATACTGCAGCTGGCTGATATAAACATACACCACTGCTACACATGCTGTCATTGGAGAATAGAGCATACTCAGACTAGGCTTTGGTACACATGAGGCTTGATGTGTGTTAACTTATAACCTACAACAATACAATTGACATATCTCCCCTTAAACATGAAAGCAGGCAGTTGCTATGTTATAGGGTAAAAATATGATAAACATACAACATGAACAGTTCAATTAATATACTCACGTTTGAGAGGCAAATGTCATAAATTGTCAACATCAGCCATCAGTTTATTGAACTGACAGTAACAAGACGGACTGTTCAGGGTATACAAAAGCAAATAGGTGGACACATTCGTGGGAATGTCTTACTTAAAAAAAATACTATGTAATTAAATAAAAGCATGTTGAAAGAAGGTTAAAATAGTTTGTAGGATGAACTGAGCATATCCAAACATTATATAAATTGATAATACATTTACATGTACTTGAAGCAGATTTTTTCTTCTTCGTTTTTTTTTTTTTTTTGGACCTATTATCTTAAATTTGCAGAAATATCCATACATTTGTAGCCTGTGTAAAATGAAAACCATTCCGTTGACTCTCATAAATGCAAAACTGGTAAACCAGTAGTGAAGAAGAGCGACCATCACCTTAAAAGATGATGGAAATTCCCAAAACCTCACAAAATTTGACTTGTCCCTCCCACAAACATGACAAATACAACATCATTTTATTACCAAATGACTATCAGTACATGTAACAAATTTAATGAAAGCAATATATATCTCTACAACTATAAACATCTGGTCATCAGTGATCAATTTCTTGAGCAGGTCCATTTTCCAGCGTTGATATGAGCTCCTCAAAGTCTGTCACATACCATTTGGCTTTGTTGCGCACTTTCTCTCGAATCACGTTTCCACCAAATCCAATAAAAGCATCTGCAGGTGGACAGGCTTCCAAATCCGTGGCCCCATCACCGATCATCACTAACTTCTTATAACCACATTTGTCTTTGAGCCGTTTGATGACAGCAGCCTTTCCCCCTGATTCTGAAGTAGGCTGACTTTCATCAAATCCTGCATACTGTCCATCCATGAAAAACATCAGTTTGTTAGCGTGAATGTGTGAGCTTGGTATTTCAAGTTTCTCTGCAGCGCATTCAATCACGCTTTGGAATCCGCCAGATATTAGGTAAATGGGGACATTCCTACTCTGTAACAGCTGCATAAGTTCGCTCACCCCCGGAGTTAGGTTGGGAGGGTGGTCGATCATGAAGTTAGCTAGCTGATCGCGGGTAGGGCGTATTATGTTGAGGCGTTGTGTAAGTGCCCTGCGGAAGGTCATCGTACCGCCCATAGCAGCCTTTGTGCACTCGGCCACTTGCCTCCCCACGCCACAGTAATTTGCCAGTTCGTCGATGGCTTCATCTGTACAAACAGTAGAATCCACGTCGAAGCATACTGCATCAGCCTCACACCAAATCCTCTGTGTTTCCTCAAAATTAGCCATGGCAACGACAGTTTACAGTTCACTCTATGGGCATGTGTCAAAATCAATGTTTTGTGCAGGTCTCTCCTTGCAACAAAGCCGTCACTACCAGATTTAATTCACAGTTCCCTGCTCCGTCCTTTATCAACCTCCGAAATGATGAAATCTTCAAGTTGCTAGTGATGGGACCCATCAGTACATCTGCACCCGAGTGGAAAATTGTCGCATGATAACTGCACGTGTTCACCTCTTGGGGAAAATTTTCGGACTGGTCTGCCGGCGTTATCTCCCTTGGACTGGTAAACATGCTCAGCTCAGCTGATCGTAACGCTGTTGTCGGAAACATTTGGCACTGAGAGAAACCTTATTGTGTTTGTATTAATCGTCTAGGGGTTCCGATGTGTGTTGTTACACGCGCCACTTACGTGATATCGCTGTACTTGGCCTTCAGCTGCTGGGTTATTTTTATCCAGGCGAAGTTTAAAGTTGATGGGCAAATGTTTCAGAACACGCTACCTAGCTCTTTACTGTAAATGCGATGCATAGGTAGATCACAGCTGATGTGTAAATGCGCATTTAAAATCGTAAAGAACACATACACGGTGAGTTTCCGTTTTGGAAATTTTGCATGTGAAGTGTCAATCTCCACTTGACCGAGTTTCCGGCTTCGGCCGGGAATATGGAGATAACGATAGGGCTAGATTGATGCTTTATTTTGGTCTTTGGTTGATGCTTCGTGCAAATGGCGCAATCGGATAAAAAAGCACCAGTGGCGATTTGATTAATGGGTCTTTGTTTCGCAGATTTAGTTGACGGAGTGGCTGTGTTTTTACTGGAACTAATATAACAGTTATAATAGTCCGAGGTTTATGACAGTCGCTTCGGGACGTCGTGTTGTTGTTGCACAAGATATAACCAGGCTACACATGCACATAGGTTTATTCACAGGATTCATACTAAAATAAATGATGGAATATGCATATTCGAACATAATTTTACTATCAGTCTAGTAACTGATGCCTGTGAATCACGAATGCATTTTCATACTGTAATCTGTATATGACTGGTTATAGATCTTAAACATGTTGAAAGAAAAGAAAGAAAATCTGAGCCATCCACAAAGAGCGAACTGATATGGTTGCGAGGTGACTAGAACTTCGAGTGCAGGAGAATCCAGGTTGCATCCTAATTCTAGCCTGTCACATCTGGGGATGTCTTCAGAAACTGACTGATCTTTCTCCACGATGCACGGCCTGAGGAACAATTTAAATGTTGACCTTAATGTATGTCAGTATATGGTCATTCAGTGGACAGTGAGATGGACATGTGTATAGTGCGCTAAGAAAACTTGCTAAGCTAATTATCAGTCTTGATAATTCAGAAGTTCAATCCGGCTTCCTCATAGTTTTAATCAAGAGAAATCGCCTCAAAAGTATCTCCGGCTATCTAAGTTCGATACGATCTGCGACTGTATGCATATTTAATAAACTGACAGGTATTGCATGTAGTATGCGTACAGATGCAGATTGTTTCGGACTAAGGCTATCTCTGAAATAGTAGAGTCTGGGGCTTATAGGCAGACACTGGGGCCTTACCTATGGGCTGAGATAGTAGTTCATATCCAGAGTTGGCCCACATTAAGGGAATCTTTATGAAAGTAAAAAAAGCAGGAAGAAAAGAAAAAATAATAAAATGACCAATATTTAATTGAACCTGGCTTTCTGTTGTCATTTTAATCACCAGAAATCGTCTACAAGATGTCTCATGCTGTCTGAAATAACAGAACCTCTGTTGACAAGGCAACACCTGGACTTAGATGGGATGCATAGTGGCAGTAGCCATAGATACACAGCAGTTATGCTGCTTCAACCCCTAAATGATGTGATGTTGTGCCACCCCTGAACATTTCATTTTCTAGCCAGTCTTTTTTTAAAGCTTAAATTACCATCTTTGGGCTGAAAAATTGTCCAGCCATGAGGGTCTCAAAGCTCCTGGGGCCAGGAAGCCATTGGGCCTTCGCCCTTTGGGCTGGGATAATCAGTCCCTTCTGGAAACCTGCCTGTGTGTAAGATTCGCTAACGCTGTACAAGTTAAAAAGACTTGAGTGCAGTGTTAAACCCCACTCAAATAAATATACCTGTACATGGTCATGTGTAGCATTTATTCATAAAATGATTTATAGCGGCTGGAATAATCTGAAATTTGGGGACAGCGTTGAAAACATCCATGTCTGTTGTTTTGCCCTTAAGCATGGAACACAATAGCTGAGAGAGATATCAGGAATTAATTATTTATTTGCCTTAAATGAATTCCTGTTCTTTTGAATTTTTCTTTTTTTTTTTTTTTCACTGTAAAAAAAGAAAATCAGTGAATGTTAATCTGGCAAATCATGAGTACATGTATAGCATCGATGGCAAGCTCTGCACTTGCAGTGAACCTCTAATGGTTAAAGCATTGAAATGATGATGAAATTTCAAAATTACATAATACGAATACTGAAAATCTGGATGTGGCAGATACTGACTTGAATGTTTTGTGATTTTCTGTACACTTTAGAATGGAGGGATGTCTGAGGAGGGAGGGTCTACATCAAGGACAAAGGAGGATGTGGGACAGTTGTTGTGTGAGGCCATCGAAGGCATGAGACTTGAGGAGGTAGTGCAGCTGCTGAATCAGGGAGCAGATGTTAACAAGGCTTACAATGACCTCACGCCTTTAGCGCGTGTCTGCGCCCTCACACCTGTAGGCAACCTCAAGTTGGTGAAGAAACTGCTCGATTTCGGCGCAGATGTTCACATACCAGATCCCGATGGGAAAACAGCGGTTCATCATCTGTGTGGGAGTGGGAATCGAAACAGTGACCTGGTGGACATTCTAGAACTTCTCCTACAGAAAGGTGCTGACGTCGACGCTAAGGACCACATCGGCAGAACGGGCCTGTTTTATGCGTGTGAAGCGGACGATGTGAAAGCTGTGCAGCACCTCATCGAGTCAGGGTGTGACGTGAACGTACAGACGGTGTGCGGAGAGTCGGCCATGAAAGTGGCCTGCCGTAATGCCGAGTTCTGGTTTTACTGGCACGGACGGGACTTGGAGAGCAGTCGTCATCCCGACCCCAAATTCTTCCCTCCGGTACAGATCACCAAACTTTTGCTCCAAGGTGGAGTTGATCCGAAGGAGGCCACGTTCCTGCCGGCAGCTGTGCAGTTTGGCTACAGCAGTCTGGTGTTAGAATTGCTGGCCTTAGGCATGGATGTGAATCTGTTAGATGATAGCAAGCGGACTCCACTGGGATGTGCATGCTCCTCGAATGTCGCCAATTATTCTGTGGTGAAAATGTTGCTGAATCATGGTGCAGATGTCAACAAAGCAGGCGGATGGAAAAAACAGAAACCCATCATCCTGGCATACGTGCACAACTCTGTGGAGAAAATACGCCTGCTGCTTTCTTACGGGGCTTTTGTTACATCTGAGGAATTCACGGAACTCGTTAGTCTAAGTTTATCGAAAAGCATTCTGGAAAACCCTGAGGTGATAGGACCGTGGAGTCGAGAGCTGATGGCATGGCGCCTGCTCATTGCTGCAGGTTTCCATCCTCTGACTGACCATGGGCTGCTCGCCTATAAAATCCAACAGTTAAGCATATGCAGTAGTTACAAACACATATCTCCATGGATCGACACGCTTCTGTTTCCACTGAGAACATTGAAAGATTGTTGTCGTATTGCTGTGCGAAGACAACTTGATCCCAGTATTGATGATAAGATTCCACAGCTTCCTTTGCCAAATGCTCTGAAGGACTTTCTTGTTTTTAAGGAATTTTCAGCTGACACCAAATAACACACATGTACCATCATATCCAGATGTCAATGATATGATTTGGTAGAATTGTTGCTGTGTTCAAGAGACAGCTCTGGTCTAAGTTGCATTATTGCTACCATTCATGTACATGTATGTATAAATGTATAATCAGCATTATTGCTCGTCATATTTAATTATGTGGATTTAGGGAGATGCTTTATATGAGGATTACCTATTTCTTATGATTAAACTGATTTGGGAGCTGAAGATTTCATGTACATGCACACAGTATGTACATGTGGCTTACATATAAAGGTATCTGGGAAATGGAAGCTGATATCTGTCACATTCACCATGGCATACATGATGGGCAACACATTATGTACATCACTTTGAGTAAGTGAATTAAATAATTAATGTCAAAACACCTGTCTTGAATTTAATACAACCAGAAAAAGTTTCTGTGGCGTAATCGAAGAGAATTTAAATTCCCTTTGTAGGGAGACTTTATAATGTAATCTAATCCAAAGCGATCAGTGTTTCATTGAGGGTAACTTTTTTTATAAACACTACTGCCTTGTGGCTCTTTTGATATTCTAACAGTCAGTGTTATGTACGAACAAGTTACAAGAATTATCACTAACGAAGTTTTGTTGAAGTGGCCCACGCTCTGTAGTAGGTTTAACATAAAACAACATACTTGAGAAAAAAATGAGACCACCGCTTAGCACACATATGAAAAACAAATCATAATTTTATATTTTCCTGACAAAGAAGTATTCAGGAGTATTTTACTGCATGTAGTACCAAAGTTAATAATCCCTGTGATTTAAAACTATCCATATTCAAGTTCACTTTTTGTGCTTGTTTTTGTCTTTTACCATTTACATAAATTTATCAAGGCATATAACCACCTATGTTTTTTAAAAATGAATGTTACCCAAAATGACTTCCTGCAGTCATTTTTGATATTTACTTCTAAAGAGCAAACTATTTACGTATTTATTTGATTGGTGTTTTACGCCGTACTCAAGAATATTTCACTTCTATGACGGTGGCCATCATTATGGTGGGAGGAAACCGAGCAGAGCCCGGGGGAAACCCACAACCATCCGCAGGTTGCTGGCAGACCTTCCCACGTACGGCTGGAGAGGAAACCAGCATGAGCTGGACGAACTCACTGCGACCGCATTGGCGAGAGGCTTCGGGTCATTGCGCTGCGATAGCGCGCTAACCGACTGAGCCACAGAGTCCCCCTAAACTATTTATTTACTTTTTATTTATTACTTTAACCATGATGTGAGATACAACAATTAAAAGAATGAATTGCAGTAGCTTATGTAAAGGAAATATGGCTGTGAAATATTTCACTGAAATTTATTATGATATGAACATATGCGAAAAATATGTTACTGCAATGAAGCTGTTCCAAATCATGACCAGAACATGTTTAACAATTTAACGATTTGAGAATGTTTTTCTCTCTTCTACACTATACTCTACTGTGAACACAAAGATTCTGTAGAAACGGAAACAGCTGCATTTGCAGTACGTCTTTTGTGTGGCAAGATCAGACGTCTTCAACCTGTCCTGTTATATTCAGAAACTGCACATGCACATGCTATTGTATTTTACTGTCACATTTTATGTAGCCATTTTCTGATCTCATCCATATGTATTGCTTTTGTTTGCTCTTCGCTTGCATATGTGGGAAGTGGTTAGCTGGGGCCAGTTTTAGTGAAGCACTAAACAGGCTGTGACAAGATAAAATGAATTAAGATTTTTTGCTCATGGCTGTATTTCTGTATAAAAAAATGCCGATGTAGTAAAGTAAACTTTGTGTGCACTGTGACATGGATTGGTATTTTAATCACAGTCATTTTTAATGACATTTCGGTTGTCTAATGATAATTTTTTCACCTGTCTCATACTTGTATATGTATAATAGCACAACAAAATGAAAATATCTTTTCCCTTATGAGACATCACAGAGTTGAGAAACTTTTAAATGCGAACTGATTACTGTTATTTTTGTCTACAACAGTCCTCATAGTCGCACGTGTACCTGTATGTCTGACGGAGAACTCATGGCTCTGACAAATTCGATATTTGACCTCTTGGATTTCCAGATTGGGGAACACTGTCAGTAAATAACAGAAATCTACAGGCTGGTTGCTGGGAATAATGTGCATGTATCTGTAAGCCTTTATAACTGCCTGCTCCAGCCTCTCCACCTTACAACCCTGCAACAAGCAACAGAAGGTTCAGACTGCGCACATTAATCACTGTATATTTAATAAGGAGACTTACTCAATAACTTTATGCATGATTTTAATGTTTATGGTGAAGCATTCTAATCAGATGTCCTCAAATATAGGGGAGTTCTGAGTTTGAACTCAAAGAGTTCAACCTTGTCCTGTGACTTGTCAAAAATGTCAGGCAATTTTGTTGATTTGAATTTACCAATCACCTGTCTCACCATGTTATGGAGGCACAAATGACCTCTCCTTCAATAAGGAGCATCTTCAATTAAAAAACTTTCAGCTCCTTAATTCTCCTTATCATACATCTAGTCTAAGTAACTTTTTGGGGAAACTTTTCTTAGACGCCCATGTCATCGTAAATGTAATCAGAGATAGTTATCTAACATATTTGACAGGTCACTTGGTACAGTAGGGCTTTTCTTTCCTTTAGCGATAAGGGAGTTCGAACTCGGAACTCCCTTATTCCCATTTGCATATCTTACAGGGCTATATACTGTGCATGACCACGATGTAACCAAGTTACATGTATAATGCTGGAAAGTCATGTGAAGGTCGGTGCATGCTGCCGTTGTGATATTTCGTATGCAATCACACTTTATTAATTGATTATTCAGGCGTGACTGATAGGAGAATCTGTCAATGTAATGTTACGTAACAGATGCTTATGTCAGTGTGACTGTAACCTGAACATGTTGGTATTAAATCATGCAAAAAAACCTGATCCATTCACTTGTTTTGACTTTTTTAGGGGGTGGTAAATTTACCTGTGATTTGCCTTTGTTTTCTTCTCACCTCAAATCTTTGGTATTTTCATTTTTTTAAATACATTTAAACCCCAGACCAATTGTGTGCATTTGCGTAAAGCCTCTGGATCTACCTCTAGGTTTTCTGAATGTACATGTAGTTTGAATTGGTTCTGGGTTTTCTTAAGTGTCCACACAGGCTATGGAGTTTTATGAATGTAATCCATACTGGCTCTAGGGTTTTATGAATGTGGCCCACACTGGCTCTGCAGTTTGATGAATGTGGCCCACACTGGCTCTGCAGTTTGATGAATGCGGCCCATTCTGGCTGTGGGATATTGTGAATGTAACCCATTCTGATTCTGGGATATGAAAGTAGCCCGAATGACTTAAATATCAATGTAGTGCTGGTTTCTTTGATGTAGCCCACCCTACCTCTGGGATTTTATGGATGCAACCTGTTGTACTGCATTCATGAAGGTAGTCAACACTGGCTCTGGGGGTTTTATGAATGTAGTCCACACTGGATTGGAGGTTTCATGAATATGGCCCACACTGTCTCTGCAGTTTTATGAATGCAGCCAACAGTGCTTGCAAGATTTTATGAATGTAGCCCATTATACTGGATTTGCATTGTGCTTTAGGAATGAAGCCTGGCACTGGCTCTGATAAATAGTGTCATCTAGAGTTCATGAAAAAAATAATGAGAGACATGAACAGGATAAGAAATTTGTGATTATATTTACAGAAAATAATTCAATCAGAATTAAATAACATGGAATTGGTGTAAATGGGCTAGAGAGTAATACAGAAGCTTATCACAACAACAGTAGTCCATTATTTCACACAGGATTTATCCCTGCAGTCTGGTGATAAGTCTCGTAAAATTGGATCATTTCCTCACTAATACGAGGCTTGACCGTCTGCAGTGATTTGCGGAAGTGCTCGGCTTTGATCACAGAACTGTGAATATCTTCCTGAAGAGCAAACATGGCCGCCTCATGGCACACTGCAGTCACCTGTGGAAGTTGGGAAATATTTTAGGAAAAGAGAAATGGTTGTTTTCTGTGATAGCTACACACTACAGTTTTACAGAATAAATGGTGCACAGGCTATAAACATGTACCACTTACTAGCTAGTCACATACCTCACCACTGATAAACGAATGGCATTTGCTTTGGTAAATGGCATACATTCCAGGAAGAAAACATTAAATGTTCTTTAATAGTAACTTGTTCATTTCTTTTTTTATTCATGAGTGTTTTATGCTGTACTCAAGAATATTTCACTTCTATGCTGGTGGGAGGAAATGGAGACAGCCTGGGAGGCAAGAAAAATCCTACCAATTTTGCAACATAAAGGCATCAAGGGTTAAGTTCAGATTAAACCAGACATAGCCTTTACAATATAAACATCAAAGCATCTCACATACTACACTTCTTCTAGGTGTTCTCACCTCTGCCCCCGAGTACCGGTCAGTCCAGCTGACCAGGTCATCCACGCAGACATCCTCAGCCAGAGGCATCCTCCTGGACAGGATGGTGAAGATGGCCTTCCTGGTGTCTGGGTCAGGTAAGGGGACGTACAGGATTCTGTCCAGTCGGCCAGGTCTCAGCAAGGCCTGTCAACATGAAACTGGATTCATAAAATGTGCATGTAGTTAGCGGGGGGGGTGAAGTTTTTCAATATAAACCTGAATCATTTCAAACAAGGGCAGCATCATGCCTTGTCATATTTCCCATTACATCTAAATGCACAGGACACTAGTTCTGGTTTATAAGAGTTTAGAAAACTGAACAGAACCGGGAAAAAAGCATCAAGTCTGAAGCCCAAAGACTGACATAAGAATTTTAATTATAGAGCACCTGTGAAGACCGGTTATAGAATATGTTCAAAGTCACTGAATGTGTGTCTTCTGGGTATGAGTTGTGACATGATTTACTGCACAAAATTTGCCAAAAGTTCTGTCTTGTGTTGAAGTGAATTCTCATTACTGTTTTGGTTACTTTTTAATTAACTTGCCCCCATAGATATGATAACAAATTTAATGGAATGTAATATATGTAAGTTTGTAGCTTTTAACCAGGCAGCTGAATATGGTGATTTGAGATGGTGAAATTGTGTCACATTTAACACAGGGTAAAAAGGCAGATATATACCAAATAAGATGATAAATCTGCTGGGAGACATTTAACATTGCAGCCTTCTAAACACCACAACATCCCTCAATCCCTCATCCCTCACCTCACCTCATCTCATCTCATCAATCATGTCCGGCCTACTTGTCACAGCCACGACTGAGGTCTTGAATGACCTGTGAACTCACCTTATCCATATGTCAGGCCTGCTTGTCTCAGCCACCACCGTGACGTCTTGAATCACCTGTGAAATCACCTTTATCAATCATGTTGGCTCAGTTTGACACAGCCATGACTGTGACGTCTTGAACTGAAAGGCAATCTCACCTTACCAATCATGTCGGGCATGTTTGTTGCAGCTAGGAAGTCTTGATTCACCTGCAAACTCACCTTATCAATCATGTCAGGCCTGTCGGTCACAGCAATGACTGTGACGTCTTGATTCACCTGTAAACTCACCTTGTCAGTATGTCGGGCCTGTTTGTCGCAGCCACGACTAGGACGTCTTGAATCACCTGCTGACTCACCTTATCAATCATGTCAGGACTGTCGGTCACAGCAATGATTGTGGCGTCTTGATTCACCTGTAAACTCACCTTGTCAGTATGTCGGGCCTGTTTGTCGCAGCCACGACTAGGACGCCTTGATTCACCTGCTGACTCACCTTATCAATCATGTCAGGACTGTCGGTCACAGCAATGACTGTGGCGTCTTGATTCACCTGTAAACTCACCTTGTCAGTATGTCGGGCCTGTTTGTCGCAGCCACGACTAGGACGTCTTGAATCACCTGCAAACTCACCTTATCAATCATGTCAGGACTGTCGGTCACAGCAATGACTGTGGCGTCTTGATTCACCTGTAAACTCACCTTGTCAATCATGTCAGGCCTGTCGGTCACAGCAATGACTGTGACGTCTTGATTCACCTGTAAACTCACCTTGTCAGTATGTCGGGCCTGTTTGTCGCAGCCACGACTAGGACGCCTTGATTCACCTGCTGACTCACCTTATCAATCATGTCAGGACTGTCGGTCACAGCAATGACTGTGGCGTCTTGATTCACCTGTAAACTCACCTTGTCAGTATGTCGGGCCTGTTTGTCGCAGCCACGACTAGGACGTCTTGAATCACCTGCAAACTCACCTTATCAATCATGTCAGGACTGTCGGTCACAGCAATGACTGTGGCGTCTTGATTCACCTGTAAACTCACCTTGTCAATCATGTCAGGACTGTCGGTCACAGCAATGACTGTGACGTCTTGATTCACCTGTAAACTCACCTTGTCAGTATGTCGGGCCTGTTTGTCGCAGCCACGACTAGGACGTCTTGAATCACCTGCTGACTGACCTAACCAATCATGTCTGGCCTGCTTGTCGCAGCTATCACCGTGACACCTTGAATCATCAGTGAACTCACCTTATCAATCATGTCCGGCCTGTTTGTCGCAGCTACCACTGTGACATCTTGAATCACCTCCACTCCATCCATCTCTGTCAGCAGTTGAGCTAAGACCCTCTCACCAACATTACTGCCCCCTGCGGAACTAAACACACAGGTAGATCCTACAGGTATGGTGGTCACTTCACATACAAGAGCACTAAGGACTCACAGCAACCGTCAAGAGGAGTTGGGTCTTAAACTCCTGTTTATGTCAAGCTCAAAACGATCAGCCAAGAAGCAACACATTTAAATAACTGCTTCTTAAACACAAAATTACACAAAATTACAAATCTATGGATAATGCATAAAATTGAAATGGAAAATACAAATATCTCTCAATTATTGCCTGAATATTGGACTAGATAATGCACCAGCCTACATAAGATATAAACGTTCAAATATCTAACATCAATTGTCGATGTTTCAGTAGAACAGAATCATTTTATCAGGGATACTAAACGGACAACGTACATACCTCCCTCGTTCTATTGCCAAGGCATCAATTTCATCAAAGAAGACAATGGATGGAGCAGCATTTCGAGCTTTCCTGAACACCTCCCGAACAGCTCTCTCTGATTCCCCTACCCACTTGCTGAACAACTCTGGGCCCTGAAATGATAATTCAACAGACCGTGAACTGATTTTCACATCCAATTCCATGCATGATTTGTACAAATCAATATCTAACAAATAATTCAAGCAGATTCAAACCACAGGATTACATTACCTCCAAGAAATTCACGCCAATTATAGTGGGTTACCTTTCCATGCACAATTATGAATAGGGCAGTGGCCAGATTAACCATTGTTTCCTTGTTACACATGATTACATTACCAGTTTGTCCACAAAACATCACATTGGCAGGAATGAGCAAAAGACAGCACAGCCCTGCTCCAAAAGAAAAACTCTTCAATGTCATCACTGTGATGTCTTTGTAATATGCCAAAATGCCTGATTTAAAAATCTTGCTACACAAATATGAAATTTCAAAATGAGCGGGTCTACTCATTGGTCACGTTTTCCCACGTCGTCTCTACTTGCCTTAACAGCTATAAAGTTGAGTCCACTCTCCGTGGCCAGAGCCTTAGCTATCATGGTCTTCGAGCAGCCGGGTGGGCCGTACATGAGTACCCCTCGGGGTGGCCTGATGCCCAGCCTGCTGAAAGCCTCAGGGTGCTTCAGCGGCCACTCTATGGCCTGCTTCAGCTTCAACTTGATCTCTTCCTGACCCCCAATATCATCCCAGCTGACCTGAAAGTAAACCAATACTGTGTGAAATACAACACAGCCATATATCAAAGAGGAATTTCCCAGTAAACATAATACACACACAAAAGGACATTAAACTGTGTATATCAATACACAGTTACACAAAACTGGTATAGGTCTTCAGGTTTGAAATGATATGCAGATTAATACCTTAACTTTATGAATTTAGTAAACACATTCATGTATATGGAAATGTACAAAGATTAGACTAGAAATTCCTGTCTTTACCCTGCTGCACATAAACCCATACTCTTGTTCCATCAGCCAAACTCATGACCCTGAACAATCGTCATTCATTGTAGGAAAAATTTTACTGACTCATGGATATAGTTTGATAGAAGTTTCACACATGCATGTACAAAAAACATCACTCCAATGATTAAAATACCACAAAACATGGGAACACTCCTTTGCAAGAAAAAGTTAAAGGGGCATAACTCTTTCAACCAGAAATCTCTTCATCGATTCCCTTTTCAAAATCAGTTCACTTTCCAGCTTTTCACGTTTCAAAAAACTTTGGAAGAGGAGGAAAAATTGCAGGTAAATGACTAGATGTTTGAGTGTTCATATCAAAAAGTGGTTACATCCTCTGCATCTATGAGGATAACTAAGTTGTCTCCAACCTGGATGACCACTCTTGAAATCACTGTGTGACTTTACTTTTTACACTAACACTCACACACCTATCCATTAGTTACATTTATTTACGTATTTCATTGGTGTTTTACACCTTACTCAAGAATATTCCACTTATACAAGGGTGGCCAGCATTGTGGTGTGAGGAAACTGTGCAGAGCCCTGGGGAAACCCACAACCATTGCCTGTTGCTGGTAGACTTTCCCACGCACACCTGGAGAGGAAGCCAGTATGAGCTGGGCTTGATCTCACAGTCATCGCATTGGCGAGAGGCACCTGGGTCATTAAGTTGCGCTGGCGCGCAAACGCCTTTGGCCACGAAGGCCCTCCCATTTGTTAAAAGACACATCCTTGCCTTTGGCACATCCATCTGAACCTCCCTCATGGCACTGGGCTTCACCACAGTCATGGCATGGTGTAAATCCTCTGCAGTGACCTGGACACAGGGCGGGGCCTGGCTGTCAATCATCAGCCGCTTAACGGCGTGAAGAGCACCTGTAGCAGAGAATGTGTCTGCGGTCACACTTGTGAAGGCTGGTCAAGTTGGACTTACGTTATCCTATAATGTCATCTAAATGAGTACTGGTGATGAGAAGTCCAGTAACAAGAGATTTACAGCATCTCATCTGGAATGAAGTTAAACCAACTTTTGTGTTCTGACACCCGTAAGACAACTGTTAAGCACTTGACCACAGCACAATCCGGTTGAATGTCCCCAACTTGAAGTTGGGTTTTATCTTTGAGCTTTCTTGTGACAGCTGGACAGTGAATCTCAGTCAGAGCGCAAATGGACAGACAGAGTATGAACATGTTATGTCAAAGTTTAAAAATATGTATAGATTATTTAATTGGTTTTTTAATGCCTTACTCAAGTTAAACAAAAAACAGGTAAACCCTAGGAGAAACCACCACATCTTGCCATGTACCTGGAAAATCTCCTAACTCAAAGCTGCGGTCAAGCCACTGAGATATGGCTTTGACAACTGTTTTAACAGTTGACCCACTGGTTAAGGGCTGGTAAACTTCCAGCAGATGTCGTTGGTATGAAATGCTAACAACGGTGACGTATGTAAAGTTCAAACCCACCTTCCTTACAGACAGCTGCTAAATCAGCTCCCACAAATCCATGAGCACTGTCACTCAGAGACTTGATGTCTGCTTCACTCAGGGTGTGTGGTATGTCTCGTAACAACTTGGTCAAAATCTGAAAAACATTCACGGCAGCAAGTCTGAACTGATATGCATTCACAGGGGAGATATGAGATATCATCCAAGCAATGGGTTGAACTCGACAGTTTAATGGTTTACAGTGATTCCAAGAACATTCAATGACGAAGGATTGTATTTAGCAGAAAACCAACACCACAAAATCAGATCGTATTGTGCACCAAAAAAAAACTTACCAAGCCATGTTAATTGTTCTGAAACATTTATCAACATTTTCCAAATGCCCATATTAACAATCCCGCTTGTATGATACAGTAATTAATTAATAACATCTATACAATTTAATGATAACTTCTTACAAAAAGAAACTCATTTTAAATCAAACAAAAAAATGCTAAACCCTTACGTCCAACCTTTCTGGTGCCGTAGGAACCCCTATCTCAATCTCCCGGTCAAAACGACCCGGTCTGCGGAGAGCTGGATCTAAGGAATCTGGCCGATTGGTCACTGCCAGGACGAGGGTGAACGACTGGCTTCTTGTCTGCAAACACAGAATATCCTTACTACAGTAGTCATTATCACTTTATCTGTTTACTTTTGTGCAAGATTATATTTCTGGTTTCTGTATAATATATAATGTAAATTCATTTGAAATTAACATGCATATTAAAATGTTGCATTCTTGCAATTTGTTCTTTTGATTGGGTTAAACGATACTTCAGCTATATAAGGGTGAATCACTCCAGAGCATCAGCACCATGCCGTGAACATTTGCATTTATCAAGCCCAGGGATGTGAGTATAACTTTGTGAGAACATACATTTTGGCTGACGTTCATGTCTAACTGGGAAAAGCTAAAAGCACCAAAGCTTGATCTCACTTAACCATTTTCTCCAGAATGAGATTTAAATAAATCAACAATGGCCGGCGTGCCGTCTTGATGTCTTATCCACAACTCAGTTACTTTTTCCTATCTCTTTGATAATCTCACTTGGCATGCTTGATAATGATAAACCCCAAAAAATCAGATTCCATCCAAACACCACCTGCTTCAGTAAACTTTCACATTATGACCCACATGTACCTTAGACATCTTTACGAGAGAAATATATTGTTCTTGTCAACGAGACAAACCACCAAATACACACTCACATTATCTATCCCATCCATCAAAGTGAGTAACGTGGCTACCACTCTCTTCTCCACTTCACTATGCGAGGAGTCTCTCTTACCACACACGGCATCTACCTCATCTATCACAATCAGACTGGGGGACCTGCACCATAACATGACAAGGACTCTCCGATTAATTAACTGGTGGATTGACTGAACAATTCATGGACTTAGTGTCAAAATCTTGTGGTTTCAGCTCAAAATTACTAGGGCAACTGAAAACTTTTATCCTTTTCGAAATACGAAAAAGTGATCATCCTTATTTTATGTTCAGAGGTAAAATTAAAGTAACATGACAATGTTCAATATCTACTAATGATGTCCTTTTCAACCTTTCATCATCCCACACACCTATGTCTTCTACACCATACCTTGACTATATATATATACCTGTCCTGGGCTGACTTGAACAATCCCCTCAACTTTGCTTCCGTCTCACCGTAAAATCTACACAAAAAAACAAGTGAGTCTGATCAGACAACCCAATATCAGAATAGACAGCAGACCCATAGCAGTGGAAGGTTCAGTAGAAATGTCTGGTATCTTTTGGTTTGCAAAATCTCTTTGCACACAACAGGGTTTCAATCCATTAATATTAAACTATTGTAACTTTATATGAAGCACTGATTCAATTATGTATACAAATACAACTCAACCTTTTATTTCTTTTTTTTTTTTTTTCACTTTTTATTAATAACCTACACTTCACTAGTAACCCATGTTCCTTGGCCGAATTGAGGAGTAAAAGAAATTTGCCAGGTAAGTAACTGTTGTTAAAGGGGGACTCCAGAGTTGTTTTCATGATGGCAGTCAGTTTTATGCATGGCTGAATCTGCAGCGCAAATTTCTGACTAAATGTGATTTTAGTCATGCTGTCTTTGGGGAGACTGTCAACAACCATGTCAGTACCATAGTCTGTGTCTTGTCAGCCTGGCCCATATGAACAGCCTGGCCCAAGACACTTCTGAGAATGAACATCCGAGAAACTGCAAAGTTACAGAGCCACAACGCTCACTTACTTGCTCCAGAGCTCTGGCCCATTGACCATGACGACATGAGCCTGGATCTCACTGGCCACAGCCTGAGCTAACAGACTCTTCCCTGTCCCTGACGGCCCGAACAGCAGCAGGCCTTTAGGCTGGGGTAACCCTGAAACACAACACACATTAACATGATTCAACACGACAGCAGGCCTTTAGGCTCGCGTAACCCTGTAACACAACACACATTAACATGATTCAACACGGCAGCAGGCCTCTAGGCTCGCGTAACCCTGTAAAACAACACACATTAACATCATTCAACACGGCAGCAGGCCTCTAGGCTCGCGTAACCCTGTAACACAACACACATTAACATGATTCAACACCGCAGCAGGCCTTTAGGCTCGCGTAACCCTGTAACACAACACACATTAACATGATTCAACACGGCAGCAGGCCTCTAGGCTCGCGTAACCCTGTAAAACAACACACATTAACATCATTCAACACGGCAGCAGGCCTCTAGGCTCGCGTAACCCTGTAACACAACACACATTAACATGATTCAACACGGCAGCAGGCCTCTAGGCTCGCGTAACCCTGTAACACAACACACATTAACATCATTCCACACGGCAGCAGGCCTCTAGGCTCGCGTAACCCTGTAACACAACACACATTAACATCATTCCACACGGCAGCAGGCCTCTAGGCTCGCGTAACCCTGTAACACAACACACATTAACATGATTCAACACGGCAGCAGGCCTCTAGGCTCGCGTAACCCTGTAACACAACACACATTAACATGATTCAACACGGCAGCAGGCCTCTAGGCTCAGGTAACCCTGTAACACAACACACATTAACATGATTCAACACGGCAGCAGGCCTCTAGGCTCGCGTAACCCTGTAACACAACACACATTAACATGATTCAACACGGCAGCAGGCCTCTAGGCTCAGGTAACCCTGTAACACAACACACATTAACATGATTCAACACGGCAGCAGGCCTCTAGGCTCGCGTAACCCTGTAACACAACACACATTAACATCATTCAACACGGCAGCAGGCCTCTAGGCTCGCGTAACCCTGTAAAACAACACACATAAACATGATTCAACATGGCTAATTTACTTGCATAATTTCCTTAAGTTTCAGGATGAAATACCACTGCCTCTTTCTGGCAGGTCAGTCCCAGTGCTGGTTACAATTTTTCTGTTGGTTCACAAGAATCCGATATCTAAGGCACCAGACAAAATATCCCCCCCCCCTCCCATAATACAGAGTCAGACAGTACATCGTTACTTGGGCTATTCCAACATACACAGTCTCAAACCAGGAGAGTTAGCCGATTTGGTAAAACTTGGTTTGAACCGATGTCTCTTCCATACGAAGAGATGTCATCAACTCACAGTATGCATGGTCACCACAATGTATCTCAAGACAAACAGGTGAAGGTCCTATGTGAATATTCAAAAGTTGAACTCTTAAATTGAATAAGAAACAGGCTACATAGAGTACTTCTCATGTATGGTAATAAATATACCAAAGTAGTGAAATGGACCATTGTCATATGTTACATGTTGATATAAAATACAGCTTTGAAATGAAAGGTATTTGCCTTGGGCTTACGGTCTCTTTTGACATAACTGGGAATAGTGTAACCATCATATCTGTTTTACATGTATGCACAAGCAAGTGTTCCGTAAAGAAAATGTAGGAATACTGTAACAAAAGCACACAGCTAAGTATCAAAAGTGTTAAATGATGCAGATAAAATTCTCAGAAATAATCCAGTAAATCTAAAGGTGATCTGTCTATTAACAACTATTTACACTTACCATAAGATTTAAACAACTCGGGGGATTTTATAGGTAATTCAATCATTTCACGAATGCTTTCGATTTGCTTGGACGACCCTCCAACAGTGCCAAAGTTGACTTTCTTCCCTCTAGGCCTGACATCTTCAGGTAAACCCTCATCTTTTTGCCACTGGTACACTGTTGTTGGAAGTAGTTTATAAAATGCTTTAGAACAAGTGGTTTGAGCCCGCGGTATGACTGGAGTTTTGAAATTGTCTCGATCTGGGCTGTTTACTGTACCCTCTGGTGAGGGAATCATTCCAGCAGTTTTGGATTCAGGAGTCTTCGGGTCTTCAGAAATATTGAGAGTTTCAAAGTCACTGGACAAGCTCTGGACTGGTAAAGTGGTGGAGTTGTCTCCTCCAGCCCCATAGGCTGCTTTGCAAGTGAACGTTTTCTTGTCTCTTGGAACTGTGGTGACATGGCCCACAGTCAACTCTATCTGCTGTCCATAATACGACACGCTAATTGGAGTTCCACCACAAATAATCTGACCACCTGTCAACAGAGTATGGTAGCCCTGAATAAAAAAAGACTCACAAAGTAAATGTGGAATCATATAGGTGATATTTTGCCTGCTAAGGATTCAGCGTTAATTTCACCATTATTTCTCTCAGATCACAATGGCGTTTCCATGAAGTACAAGTGCAGTCACAGAATAATTAACCCAAGTCAACCAGAAGTTGCTGAGTACCATGCTACAAGGTCCAGGTCCCGAGATTAACAGTTTTAAATTCATGAGCCATTCTGCATTTCAGACTTGTATCAGTGATACGTACACATACTTGTATTTGACTACATGTATCTGTATTTATTTTCATCTCCTAGTATCAGTTTTTTTATTTATCTGATTGGTATTTTACGCCATACCCTTGAATATTTCACTTATATGGAGTCGGGCAGCATTATGGTGGGAGGAAACCGAGCCAAGTGAGAGAGAGAAAACCCACAGCCATCCAGAGGTTGCTGGCGGACCTTCCAATGTAAGCCTCGAGAGGATGCCAGCATGAACTGGGCTTGAACTCACAGTGACCATATTGGTGAGAGGCACCTGGGTCAATACGCTGCATTAGGGTGCTATCCTCCTTGGCCACAGAGGCACCTAGTAGCTGGTTAAGCGGCACTGCAATAATAACTAAAATACTATATAGGCATACATCTAAAGTAGGCCTATTACATATATGGGCATAATTTTCATAATCCCGGGGTAGCCATTATCATTACACACTTGACTACGAACATTATCTTAGTTGCATTGTATGAAACCATTAGGTTTATTGGACATGAAACAAACACAAGACTCAAATAATTAAGCTACATGTAGAAGTACCTGGCAAAATACTGCATTTAAAGCAGGCTTCTTCTATCGAGGTCTTATAGTCTGCAGTGTTTATTTTATTTATTTGATTAATGTTTTATGCCGTACTCAAGAGTATTTCACTTATACAACAGAGGCCATCATTATTGTGAGAGGATACTGGGCAGAGCCCGGGTGGAAACCCCCGACCATCCACAGGTTGCTGGCAGACCTTCCCATGTACGGCCTGAGAGGAAGTCAGCATGAGCTGGGCTTGAACTCACGGCAACCGCATTGGTGGGAGGCTTTGGTCATTGCGCTGTGTTAACATGCTAACTGACTGAGCCACAGAGGCCCCTAGTCTGTAGTGCAGTACCATTCTGTGATGGAAAATTACAATCATGCCTACCAAATACATATTCCTACATGTATGTTCTCTGTTCATGAGGCCATCCTTAAAAATATGTTTGTTGGTTGTAACCTGACTGACCCTTCAAAAAGAGCCGTACACTAATGTTTTTATTAATTTTCATAAGATTTTTTCTAAATTTTTCTCAAAATGTTTCTTTAAAAATTTCTTTAAAATCCCTATCTTTTTCAAGACCCAGAAGAAAAAAAAATAGAATACCCTATTCACTGACCCTATTTTTTCTCACAGGGTTAGTTTACACCCAACAAACAGCTTTTTAAGGATGGCCTGAATCATAAATAAGAGTTAGATATCACTTACTCAGCTTCTGTTGAAGATAACCCAGCAACTCCTCCATGCCTGTATTCTCCATCTCCTCCCTAAGATCCATAATAATGTCTTTGAAAACCCAATAAAAGTAGGGTGTTGCGGGGGGGGGGGGGGAGTATAGAACAGCAGATGTCATTAATTTCTGTTATACAATGTATGTCCACACATTTAGGCCTAGATATGATACGTGATGAAACAAATTAGTATATTGTAATTATTGGCTCCTTGGCAACAAATTCATTTGGACCATCACATAAGAAGATCTAGTTAGCCTGTGGCATTACTCTGTTAACTATTAGCATGCGGTATTGTTTTTGATTGATGTTTTAGAGGCTGTGCCCAAAATGTCATTCCCTCATCATCCAACAAGCCAAATGTAGAAGAGTGCCCTAACTATAACTGCCAAACTGATATACCTCAATGTGATTTGCACCTCTGCAGCATCTGTAAAATTTCTGTGTAATGCCTGGACCGTGACCATGGACTCGGGGTGTACCTTCAATTGACCCATGAGACTCTGAGGGAGCCCGAGAGAGGCTGGGTGCAGTGAGGCACAGGGCCATAGTACTTTCACGTGACTCTCCTGTATTATGGCCGGCTGGCCTATACACAGGCCTAACAGCCTCATGGTGGATGGGTGGACTGCCACAACATCTCTCTTCAGAGAACTCTTCAATTCTGAAAAATACAACAGATGAAGAAATTTTTCACATCATGAAGATGTTAGGCAAGACCAGAGTCATCTATCACAGGACCTCGCATATATCAAAATTTCTCATATTTAAATAAAGTCACCTTGACAAAAGTATATTTTAATGTAAACATCAACTCCGAATAGTGATGAAAAAAATACCTCTAGGAAATCTGCTTTATCAATGATGCCACCTATACTCTCTTATATTCAGTATCAGCTATAATGATGTGTGGCCATTAAAGCCAGAGAGATTGGCATTTTCTGTATTTATTTATTCATTTGAATGTTATTTTACGCCGCTCAAGAATATTTCACTTAATGGCGACCAGCATTACAGTGCAAGAAAACTGTACAGCGCCCTAAGAAAACCCACGACCATCCGTAGATTGCTAGCAACAGTCTCATGTGCGACAGGAGAGGAAGTCAGCGTGAGCTGACCTTGAATGCACAGTGATCTCACTGGTGAGAGATACCTTGGTCATAACGCTGCGCAAGTGCATAACTGTATCAATCGGCCATGGATTTCCCCAAATCTGTTGCAGGCAGTGGCTTGTAGACATGTGCAGTTTGAAGCTTTTACTATCTACAACACTTTTTACTTGCATTATAATTTTACTTGAAGGGTACTTCTATTTTAATGCATTTGTTTGACTGATTGCTTGACAGTGGCAAGCAGTTCGAACGGCAATTCTCGAGGTGACAATGATATGCTTTAGCTGTGGAAGAGGGAGGGGAGTGTGACTGTGTTTTGATTTTTGTTAAGCTTTATGAATGATTTCTAAACATTAACACAATAAATTTCGAACTGATCACAATGGAAAATATCCCTTTCGTTTTCATTCACACTCTGTTCTAAATACATGGCACATGTTTTTTACCAAGGGATGCAGCCAGTGGGG
The DNA here is from genome assembly GCA_016165875.1 of Acanthopleura granulata. Classification (NCBI taxonomy): domain Eukaryota; kingdom Metazoa; phylum Mollusca; class Polyplacophora; order Chitonida; family Chitonidae; genus Acanthopleura; species Acanthopleura granulata. The sequence goes on from JABBOT010000008.1 coordinate 8,712,101, forward strand.
AGACAACTCCGTGCAATATGCCATTCGAAATAAATCCATGATCACATGAGTCCAAAGAGCCATGGGTGCACCAAGCGACGTGTTTGGTTGTGTCTTTTGTGCTAACAACACGCCTGCATTTTACACATTCGTGCCATTCCGATCTTCCACTTTTGATTTTAGCCGGCATTTCTACATTCACCGGTAAAATGTCGTTTAATCGCGGACAGTAACTTGCGGCCGGGATTTCACCATGTGCCCAGGGGTCTCGCGAGAATTGATGTCAACTTTTATGATAATAAGACTTTTTACACAGCTTTATGACACAAAGAACTAATATTGGATATAGTTTGGAAATTTAAAGTATTTTCACCTCGGTCTGTTGACACTAACGCAAAATACTCTCCTTTTTTTTTTTTTTTGGCCGAACTGAGTTTGTATCATGTGACCTTCTTCGAGATTTCATCGTCCATTTGCAGAGAATTGCAATTCGATGTTATGAGCAAAATAGATCAAAACGTGATTTTCTGACTAGTTATTCAGAGAGATGTCATCACTGTGTTAGGTATATTTAAGTGTACAGGTGATTTGTGCGTTCTACATAGATCATTTGTGCAGTTTGAAACGATAAAACCAACGCACCGGCGTTGCAATGAATTTATGAAATCGAAAATATTGCACCCTGGGAAGTATACCAACAACAACGACAACACAAGGTTCTGTGAATGCGAAATATTTAAATGATTTGTATACAGGAAGATGTTAATTGAAAACCTTGAAGCGTTGAAAATATGGCTAAAGAAGACTTTAACCCCAATGTAAGTATGTTAGAGTAATGTGATCAGTTGTGATACGGAAACAAAGGTTATCGGGGTCGACAGATAGGCCTAGAGTAGCGGTGTTGCTTTGCGTTCCCTCACCACGTTTGTCAGTTGCACAGATTGCATTATTCATTTGAGAGCAGTCATTTGTTTAATTTGTGTGAGTGTATAATAAATTTTCCATTATTTGAGCTATAGAAGAGTACGGCGTTAAACACCAAACAAATAAGTAATAAATAGAAGAGTGCTGGGTGTTGCTACTCCATCTAGGTGGGCTCCAGATGGAGTGAAAATTCTGGCATTCACAATAAGTAACACTTATGACTCCTGAGTCCATCAACGCCTGTCAAAAAAATGACCGCAGATTTCCAAAACTCAAAAGTCAGTGGAATCGCTCTCAGAAAGACTTGTGCTCATGTCCCACTTTAAAATGGCTCCCACCAGCCCATGACCATGCGACAGTGATCCAAATAGATTCTACATAAGGGTAGTAAATTAAGAAGATATTGTGCAAGATTCAACCAGAAAATGATGTAGAAATGGACAAAAGAGGTGAGTTTGAGTGCCACGTGTGTATAATTGACTTTGAGTTTGGAAATCTGCAGCAATTTGTTTGAGAGGTGGAGTTGATTTGAGGAATGTCAGAATGTCATCTAGATGGACTATGGGTGCTGTCACATGAATAAGCCATAATATTCGAGTCTAGATCAAGTAATTTTGCGAGAAGAATGATGCTATGACTAACGTACAGCCAGAAGGCATGGCTCGTTGTAGTCAGAGTTTCGTGTTGTTATTAACACAGGTCGTAGATAGGAAGTATGTCAGATTTCCAGAACTTTTGAAGGCAGCTTGCAGACTTCTTGCCTTAAATCCATAAAGGAATGATCACTCTGTTGATCTCTTTGTTACTTAGTACTGTTGCTTGGTTAATTCATTTAGGCAGTGGATGATCATGGGTTTTAACCATCCAGTTTCCTCCCACCGCAATGATGTCTGCCATCATATAAGTGAAGGATTCTTGAATACAAGTGAAACTCTAATTCAAAGATGAATTGATTCACTTAGGGCTGGTTTACATCTACATGTATTAACTGATATTACATTCCAGTCTATCCCAAAATATGTGCTACAAGAAGACTTGCTTTATATTCAAGTACTGTATATAAATTTTCTTGGACTGGACTGAAGGAGATCGTGAACACCATTACACTACTCAGGAGCCATGTTGTTTGAGTCAGATGGCCAAAATTCACAGGACAAACGGGGGAAATAACCCATTAAAAATTGTCTCCTAGGCCAGTATTCAGGGTCGCAGTTCTTTTGTTTGGTTCAAGAAATATGCCCCAGTGAACCAAATTATATATTTCTTGATGGCTTGAATCTGTTGCCTTGATGGATATGCATAGTAGTGTCTGTGTTAGAGACACTTATGTGCAGCAAACCTGTTTCAAATGCTCTCTTTATACTCTTTCAATCTGTCATTCCAGCCTTTATGCTGGCCTCAGTATTGTGTGCACATCTATATTATCATTAGTAACTTATCAAAGGGCAGTGGTTTAGCCTGGGTACCTGGGTTTCTTGCACCCATGAAGCTGGCTTCGTTCCAGTAAGTGAAGAATTCATGAGTATGGAATTAAACGACAAACAAATAAATAAATTAAAATAGATAATACACTGTTTCTTGTTTGAAAATGCTGGCTGTGAAGCTTTCCTTCAATACGTTCGGAAACATTGAGTTTTGAATCTTTGTTTTACAGATGTGACGCTGATCCTAACACACTGTCTCAGTATGTAGTAGCTCTGTTAAAGAAGAACAAACCAGACACAGATCTGAAGGATTTTTGTCAAGATCAACTTGAAGTATTCCTTCAACAGAGTAAGATCCACTTCCATGTCGAGTTAACTGAATTTCACCTACAGTGTAATATGTTGAAATGCACTTGCAGAAACCTGTAATGGCCACAAAATGATATTTCCTATTCCAACATTTAATATTTTCTGCCAACAAATTAATCAGACTTCAGTAAAAACTCTTAAGTAGCCCTACAAGATGGATGATAAAACAAAATGTGTCGCTTCAAGAGTGCTAAACTATAGGTGAAAGACCATTGTTCCCAGTAATCTGCACTAAGGCATTAATGAGAAGTTAGGAATTGATCTTTCTTGCTACGTGCCTTCGTTTGCAGTGAACTAAGTCCTTGGAAAAGGGCAATGATTTCCACAAGGATCTAACTGGTTTCCTGAGCTCCTCTCCCAATGAACAGGACTACCCACTTGTAGGAGTAAAAAAATCTTCCATATGGCATTGACAATCTAGAGTCTAATATAAAATAAACTTTGAATAAGAAATATCTAGAAATTGCACAAAATAGTCAGATATAAATCTTTCCTGTTTTGGCTTGTGGCCAAATGGATGAAACCATCAGCACATTCTTCACAGACATATTTCACAGGTAGACTTGTGAGTTGTGATATAAGCGAAACACTCATTAATAGTTAGGCATACAACAACATTAATTGAATAATAGTTTGAAAAGCTTTTTTTCTGAATAATTATCTCCCATTTAATCATGGGAGAGTTGGTTGTGTTCTTTTGAGGAAATAACAAGCAGCAGGAAGCTAAATTTTTGTTCAAAGCTTTCCCCACACTTTGAACATTTACACCTTCATGGTATTCTTTGTGAAGTAGAAGTACTAGTAAGAATAGAGCTGTGTTCTATGTTTCAGAGACCAAAGCATTTGTGGAGACATTGTTTGAGACCTTATCATCACAGTCCTATCTAACATTAGCTCCTGCTGTAGCCCCGCCCCTTCCAGCATCAGCTCCGCCTCCTTTGCCTCCATCAAATACGAATTCAGGTACATCTGTTCTGACACCAGTCAGTCAAAACCAGCTTAGCAATCAGCAATCATCTGCAGCTTCTACAGACAAGAGGAAAAGATCATCAGAAGAGGTGGGTAATGCTTCTTGAATTGGTTTGCCTTCTCTGTTGTTTTGCTTGCCGTATGAGCTGTATTTGTACTGATTAGCATTTGAGTCTGTCTAGCTTCTATGTTCGTTTCTACATTGATCAATGTATTCTGTAAACATCCTGGTCATTTTGCCTACTCTGTTAAAAACCAAGAGACCTTTGTTTTGGTATTGTTCATTTTTGGGTGATACTGGCATTCTATTTTTACAAACCACTAACTTTTTACTTGTGTGTTGTAGATTTCCGATGATGGAAGTAAAGGTTTGTACAGACGTCGTTCTCGGAGCCCCAACAGAATTCGCGGAAGAGAAGGGTATGACAAAGTTATGAAACATTTTTCAGTTTGAGACAATCCACTGATACATAACAGGTTTAGACATGTACATTTATATAAAGTAGGCAAGAATATTCTTTCTTTTCAAGGTCAACTTCTTGTAACTCCTTTCTGAAACTTTACTCCAAAATGGAGAGCATATATTCTTTTAGTGGAAATATAGATAATTTTGAAACCTTAAGAGTGTGTTACAAAAGATTTCGTAGATGATAATATTTAAGGTGCCGTTAGAGGCATTTTAAGGCAACGGAAACTTGCATGTACGATATAGTTTTTGTTTTAGTGTAAAGATGATGCCTAGAGCAAATTGGTAATTTAGTCATAAAGCTGATATAATCAGTAAATTAAAAAATTTGTCCCCATGTTGTTTTGTGTCCAGGGACCGAGATGACCGCAGAAGACGCTTTGACGACCGAAGCAGATTTCCCCCAGAGAGACGTTACGGTCGTGATGATCCAACCCGAAGAAGGTCAAGAAGTTGGTCACGAGACAGATCCCCGAGAAATCGCTCACGAGGCCCGACGAGTAGGCTACGTGGACGATCAAGAGAGCGGTCAAGAAGTCCCACCTGGAGAAGGTCGCGCTCTCGCAGTAGATCCATGACCCCACCCAGATCCTCTCCTGGTAAGTCCTTGTTATTTTATTCCTTAACTATAGCTAAGCAGTCTTGTCTGTGAGGATTGCAGGACTTCAGATAATGCTTTGCTGAAGGGCAGAGCACTGATAGCTACTTCAGAAATTGGACTTGGAGGATAAACTGTGGTTTTAGATTGAGAAACAGTAAGAAAAAATTACATAGCCCTTTTTTTTCTGACACCTGCTGGAGTAGTTTTCCATGAGAACTTCATTTCAGCGAAATCATTTTAGGGAGGTGTTCCACTGAGGGCACTCCGTGAAAATGCTTTAGAATATGGTTGAGATTTGCATCTGACTTGCCTGAAAATGTGTTTGCAAATTGTACGCGGCCATGTTTGTGTTTCTAGTTGTCCATGCCGACATTGACAGCCGAGGCTCTACCCCTGTGCAGGACAACGGCAAATACTCCACGGAGCCCGAGCCTACCCCTATGTCTATCCCCAGTGCTATCAGTGTTGTGTCCCGCAACACCGTTGACAGTCGTTATGACTGGAACTCCCACGGTCGACGGAACACACCCCCTCCCCCCAGGCCCAGGTGCAAAGATTATGACGGTAAGGGCAGTCATTGATGTTCAAGATTAATTGTTGGATTCCAGACTTTCGTTAATTTGCCTGAATGGTCATTACACAATTATTAGAAGTGAAAATGTAAGATCAGATCACTCTAAGTTATACCAGCTAAAAAAAAATTTGAGTTTAAAACTCAAGGTGCAGTTATATAAATGAAAGTCCTTTTCAGAGTTAATGAACATGGTTAATATTTAAGTTTGTATTGCTGCTGATTTCCAGTATATTGTCAGTTGTAATTACATAAAAGTCTTTATGCACCATTCCCAGAATGTTTCAAACTCTCTGAATCTCCATCAAATTGTACGGTATATATTGTAATGGTGTGTATGTTGAGATACAGTAAGGACATCCTTAAAATTTTATTGTTGGGTGTAACCCGACTGACCCTCTGAAAATGGCCGTACTTTGAAGTTGTTTTTGGTATTTTGATAAAAGTTGATTTTATTTATTTTCCTTTCTGTGTTGATTTCCTTAAAATCCCTATCGTTTTCAAGAGCCAGTATAAACGAAAAACAAGAATTCCCTGTAGACCTGTTTTTTCTCACTGGGTTGGATGTTGCCCAACAAACATTTTTTTAAGGATGGCGTAACACTGAGTAATGGAGTAAGGGTGTGTTTTCTCTGTGACAGAGAAAGGGTTCTGTATGAGGGGTGACCTGTGTCCGTTTGACCATGGCCTGGATCCTGTGATTGTCGAGGACATCAACATTCCACCTGTCTTACCTTTCGCTCCTTCAGGTTGGTCACAGTAAAACCCCTAATGCTACATTTGTAGTGAAGCAGATATATTCAGATTAATATTGAGTGTGTATTAAAGGAAAAAAAGTTGTATTTCGCATTTCCTCACACTAGTTTTTGGTACAGGTATAGTTGTAACTGTTTTCCTTTAAAACGTGAATGAAAAATGGAAACTCCCTCAACAGCAAGTCCTAAATCCAAAACCATGTATAGGATGGATATTTGTGTCTCACATTTAACATTATCAGTTATATTTACTACATTGTGCATAGTAAATACTAGTTCTACTTGTTGTTAAAGAATTACATGAAGCTGGTGTCTGATTTGTAGGACCCCCGCCACGACCACCTCCTGGCATGTCAGGAATGCCCCCAGGAATCCCCCCAGGAATGCCACGACCAGGGCTACCAGGTCCTCGAATCATGGGCCAAAGACCACCCCCCGGTCCTCCTCCGGGGCCACCACCCCACAGGCCCAGTAGACCCATCAGGCCACCACGTAAGTGCCTTCAAGTTCTGCTGCTAAATTTACAAGTTTTATTGTGAATTCACTGCAAATGGCCTAAAATTTCGTTCAAAAAAGTGTATTTATAGAGACAAACAAATATCATTAACTAACAGTTTTGGAGTTGAGACTTACATCTTTGCAGTAGGATATCATCCTACCATCCAAACAAACTTCAGATCACCTTTCTACAGTGAACAGAACTCTCAGAATCAGGAAAAATAAGCAACTTTGTCATGGACGAAATTTTAGTTCATTTAGGTTTTTTTTGGCTGCCCACAATGTCTTACATTGGCATCTTGGATTGAGCGCAGTAAAACATCATATCAGGTAACATCTTGTCATACAATCAGTCTGCTCGATGCAAATTGGTGATATGGTTTTAAATCAATTTTAATAAGCTTCTGTCTCACAGGCTGTAATTTTTGGCGTGAATGATCTTTCAGGTTACATTCTAGGTTACGCAACATCATTTTGACTTTGGTCGTTGGTGTAGGCAAACTACTGCAGGTTTTGCTACTTACCTTGTGACTTCCCATTTTGTCAAAGAAAGAGATAATAAATTTCTGAAAATTTTCATGGATCACACACTTATGGTATATTTTATAACAAAATTAAGCCTCACTCGATCATGGAATGTCAGTTCTGTATAACAAAACCACAAGCACGCACTTGTTTATAGACGACGGTTTCACATACGCTTATCCTGCAACGGCCGCTCTGACACATTTACATGTAATCCATCGATGTAGATGACTTTAGGAAATAATTTTAAAATACATTCATTGCAACCTTGAGTCCTTCACCCAAACTCATGAAATCGCCACAGACTTCAGACTCGACATCGATGAAACTGCTGTTAGTGAAATCTGCATTGTATTATGAAGATTTAAGTGGAGTCTACAGACGACAATAAAAAATTCAAAGTTTTCAATATGTTTTCGATGCCAGAGCTCAGTTACATTTCAGCACCAAGAGTAGGTTGCGAGACTTTTCAAAATGGTTGGCAGTGGTGAGCCAGTTGGTACATGCGAAGTTCTCTCAGCTAATGTGACGAGACAACTTAATCCGTAAAGTTAGTGAATTAAGAAGAGAGGATTCAATATTCAACCAGAAAATGACAAAGAAATGGGCAAAACGGGTGCCATCTAGATGAACTAAGTTACGTATAGGTCAGTGAGGCTCTTCGAAGGGCCGGGCAGCTTGAGGCGGTGGTTAAGTTTTGTTGAGCGCTACCCAGTTCAAGCAGTGTGTTTGTGGTTACATTCGTGGGGACAGATCGCCAAAACCAATTTATCAATCTCCACAGTTACACTCCACATAACCGATGTGCGAATGGTCATTTCATTTGCGCCAAATCTCGTGACCTGCGTGTTGTATATAGCCCGTAATGCTCACAGATAGCCAATGGCACAAGCACTTTGGTACTTAACTTGCTAGCTTTGGACACTCATTGTGATAGACTACGTAACCTTTCGCCTACCGTTTGCGCAGAGATAGAACAACGTAACCGAATGATGTGTTACGTCGATCTGGTTTCGTGTGGACACCATTTCGTTCACGTAGGTGTTTGAAAAATTACAGCTGTCTCAGATGTCTTGTAAAAAAAAAAAAAAATAATTCTCAAATTTTCTGTGTACCGTAGATCCATGGATACATGCCACACCCTTCTATAATATGCACTTTCATAGTAAGTCGCTGAAAAAACACCTGTGACTAACAATAAACCACACTGTAAACTCAGGCTGGCCACCCGAGTCATCTCATCACCCCAGGGTGTAAATCCTGCAAAGTTATGAATGGCGCTGACCTTCGCCTCGGCTTAGCATGACAAATGTAAATAAACAGTCTGAACAACCCTGGCTAGCTGGTATGGGGTGTATCAATCACATGTGCAGTTAGTATTGCTTTGTAGTTTACTCTTGTCACAAAACCAGCTAGTCCATCTAGATGTACTCAGGGTGTCATTTTAAAATTCTGATAGTCATCTTAACCGTGGGTCTATCATCCATACTAAAAAACAATCGCCACAGATCTGCGAACTCAAAGTCGATAGAACTGCTCTCAGTGAGGTCAGCGCTCGTGTCATGCAAATTTACTTGTATTCAAAACTCACAAGAACAAAAATCATTTTATGCCCTTCTCGATTGTATTATGCAGATTTGTATTGCAACCTACATATGTGCAAGTAGACTCGTGCACGGCAGTTCTGAAAAATAGAGAAAAAGGAAGAATAAATCCAAACAGTTTATTATAATATATGAAATGTTTTCATTTTTCTTTAATAAATATGCTTTTTTGCGACTTGAGGAAATAGATCTGAGTTCCACTGTTGTCATTGCCGCCATCTCTTGTCTGCCATCTTGTTTTTCTCTCGAGATCATGCTGTTCACCTTGTGTTTAGGATGAATTAAAACACCATGCGTCCATTGATTACTTAGAAATTTTATCTCAACATTTTGTTACCAACTATCCTCCTCACCCCTTACATACAGGTCAATTTTGAGGAAGAAATGTGCAATTTGTATCTGTATATTTATGATATGTGGAAAATTTAACTTTCCATTTACTTACAAAACTATATAATACAGTGTTTCGCAGATTATTCAGCGGCAAAGCATATATATCTTACCATAACATTATACCTGCATTGTTTTTCAGAACCATATCAGCCCGAGGGCTATAACCCAGAAGCTCCAGCCATCAATCCTCCCCGTGGCGGTTTCTGGTCTGGTCCTAGAGGGCCACGCCCACCTTCCTTCCACCCTCAGCCCCCGGCCCCTACCAGAGGACGAGATTTGGTGAGGGTGCAGACTGTACCAGAAGCTCATCCTAAGAAAGAGGGTATGTGTGCAAAAGTCATTGGTTTATTGGTATGGGTACTTCATGTTTCGCTCTAAGGGTGGATGATTTTCGACTGTCTTACCTCTAATCAGTGATCATCCTAAAGAATAGATTTAACAACAATAGGTGTGACAGTGTGCTAAAGACAGGTTAAGTCTTCAACTTTTACATCATTTTACATCATGGATCACATGTGGATTTATTTATTTAAACACTTGGATGGCATGTAGCTTATTTGTTCAATTTTCTAAGTGTTTATGTATAGCCAGAGTGGTTGAGTTTCTTCTACATGTATGTTTCCTGAATGAAATACATGACTAAAACATATGCTAATGTCAACCACAGTGGAGCTGCTTGCTTTTTCTTTACTTTTCATGTGTGTGGAATGCATATGAGCAGCTCTCTGACTTACACTGTATATTTTTTTTTCCCAGATGCTGGTGAGATTCAGGTCCCAGGGTTTGATGAGAATGGCCAGAACAGCCGGACTGTTGTGGCCCCCAAACGGCCTTACCAGAAGCCGTCCCAGTCCCCACCCCACTCTACAGCTGAGCCTGATCCCCGGGGATCTCAGCCCTCCACAAACAAGTACCCCAGGACACAGCCACAGCCATCAAAACGGCACTTTGATTATAACAGATTAGGAAGTAAGTCTGTTGTTGATGGACGTCCATTGCTAGATGGACTGAATGACTGTGGTTCACTAAGTAGTCAAAACTAAACCAAAAAATTAATATGGTAAATGACTTCTTATTATGCCCCCTAAAGTGCATTCACAGGAGCCAGTGAATTCCCTGAAATTCTACTTTTGCAGCTGATTCTTCCATTTGTCCAGAAGAATATGATCTCAACAAAGCAGTCACTGTAAGCTCATGTCCAACTCATGCTGGCTTCCTCTCTGGTTGTACATAGGAGGGCCTACCAGCCTTGGTTGCGGGGTATCCCCCCTTTGCACTGTCTTGTTTCTCATACCATAATGCTTCCCATCGTCACGGAAGTGAAATGTTCTTGAATGCGACATAAAACCGCAATCAAATTCATGTATAAAATCAGATGCTAGTAAATCTATAAATCCATTATTACTTTTTTTCGGCCACCCTTCCGGACTCCTTATAGTGGACTCCAAATGTCATTTGTCACGATGTAGTCGGTGTGTCATGGTGTGCATTATTACATCATGACATACATCTATATAACCAGTTGCTCAGACTCAGATGATTTTATCACTGGCGTGTTACAGGTTACAGACAGTCTGGCTACAATTCTGATAATGCTACTCTAGAAGTCCGGAAAGTCCCGCCTGAATTTAATACCATTGCCAAGCTAAATGAGCATTTTGGGAAATTTGGTACCCTAGTCAATATACAGGTGAGTACTCATTGTAATTTTCCATAGTTGAGATTAAAACAAGTACAACAATATGGATGTAATTGACAAAGAGGATGCAGAAAATGTTGATATAACTTAGACATTGACAAGAAATTTCTACTGTTTTGGGGGCCATAATGCCAAAACCAATCCCTGATTTTGCTATGGATAAGCGAATGATTCTTGAATACAGCTTTGAAATATCAGTGGATGAAAGCAGATCAAATCCTAGTTAAAAGATGTTTCATTGGGGGAAAATCTCTCTTGCGGCTTGGAATGGGGGTGTATTGGTATCAGGTTTCATGGTTTGATATTGCATGTGTGGCTTTTAATCTTCTGCGTGCCCCCACCCTCATCCCTGGCAGTATGAATATGTACAGAAATTTCCCAATTTCTGAGTCTCATGTTGTTTTGCCTGCAGGTTCGCCATGAGGATGCCCCTGATGCAGCTCTGATCACCTTCTCCAGTAACACAGAGGCTAACAGTGCTTACCGAAGCAGTGAACCCGTCTTCAACAACAGATTTATCAAACTCTTCTGGCATAAACCTGCACAGGCTGTGAGTACATGTTAACTCTTTTTGTCTCTGGCTGTGTACTTTTTCCCTATATATTACAGTAAATCACATAAAACTTGTGCCCAAAAATGCCCATTTTAAGAGGCAAATAAATGCCATGTAATACTACCTTTAAGAGCTAAAATACACACTTTTCCAGCAGGATATCCTGCTATATTCTAAAGAAACCCCTAAACACTTTTTCAAATCAATAGAATTTTGAGAATGAGGAAATAAGAGCAACTCTATTATGGACAAAATTTTAGGTCATTTAGGGTATGTGTTCTAGATAGTAAATTGTTATTATTAACAGCCGTAATAATAGTAATTCTGTTAAGTATTGAAATTCAACATGGGAACCAGAGCAATCAACATGTCCTATGTGCAGGTAATAAGCATATTGTGTTTCTATATGTTATTATATAGAATATATTATATTATACAATATTGTGTATTGTATAGTCTTGACTTTGAAGCGGAAGATGTGCATTTTACTTACTTCTGTAACTTTTTTGTTTCCAAGCATTTTATATTCAAGCATTCTCTGAGGACTTTATTCTGTGTAGGCTTATAAATTCTCAATGAAGCCTAGAAAATGGCCAACCCAGTCAGTGTAGCTTTGTCTCCAAATTCATGTTTACAAGATTTGTAAATAGGAGTGAAAGTAGTTCCTTCACATGTTAAAAGGTCAGAGAATTAAGATAGTTGAGATGTATCATTGTTGACAGTATCTGTGTGTGTATACAGGGGACTGGTGCTAGCCAGCCTGGGGGAGGAGCACCTGTTAGTGGCCCTGGAGAAGACCAAAGAATCCCTGTGAAGACCAGGCTCGGCATCCCATCTCCTGATAAACTACAACTCAACAACTTACTCCCCAAAACTAGTCAACCCTCAGATAAGGTAAAATAAAAATGGCTGTTCGTGATTTTTGTCTGTAAGATGAATTTTGATGCACTCTCGTGTTTGCCTGTTTTAACCTTGAGGCAATCGTGCCACATCTGTTTCATATTGCACCTCAGTTGTAATATTCGTGTTTACATGTTTCCATTAGCAACGTGACATTAAACAACACATCTTTACTCTCAGAATATGTTCTTGCACCATTCATAGAAAAATTACTATGAGGTTTACAATTTCAATTTTGGCATCCAAATTTGATTTTGCAGGCATGGGAATTTTCCTCCATTTGGCTGATTTCAGACTTTTTCATTTCAAATTTGAAAAACAAAAAGGCAACTGATTTTGTGAGAACAGGTGCTTGCTAATGTAACTTGAGGGTAGGGTATGGTATTTTCACACTTTCTTTGCAAACTTTCCTGCTTTTTTCTGACCATGAATTCCCATGTGTGAACTTGGGCACTTAAATTTTGCCTAGTTGAACTGATTGACGTTAGGTGTCTAATAGATTATTGAATGAATACCAACTAATGTGGACGATACCTGTTTTTATGTGACAGAAGCTCATTCATGTTACGGCGCCATGAGCTTACCCACATCGCCATTATTCATTCAATAACCTAGTATTATCAAATCCATTTTGAAAGTTTCTGTTGTTTCTCATTCTTGTGTGACTGACAACACATGTAGTTTTAAGTGATGCCTTTATTTAAAAAGAGTATTACTTCCAACTAAAACTTGTTACCTCCTCACCTTTCCTTGATGTCAAAATATCTTGTGTGACAGGTACTAAATTGGGAGTTTGTGCCAAGGGTCTATGGTTGGTGCAGCCTTGAAGCTAGACGCTGTTGGTGGTCTTGTCTTATTAACATACAGCTTTTTGTCTTTCTTGATGAATTCTGTTTATGCTGTCTGCTCTCTCAACAGTCCCTCCTGTTTGCCACCTCTGGTGGAACACTAACCAAGACTGTATTTAACCCCGCTGCCCTCAAGACAAAGTCTGCCTCATCCACTCCTGCAACAGTGGAGGCCAACAAAAAGTCATTGGCAGAAGAGCAACAGAAAAAGGTACAAAGTGACATGGTTTGACAGTTGTGTGCCTGTAGAAGGCAATGTGTGTGCATCAAGATACATTCGTAACAACACGTTATTATTTCACAAGGAAATTTAAAAATCTTAACACCAGAAAACATACTTCCAGTTCTACGGTACAAACTTGACTCTAGCGCCCAACTGGTTATTGGGACTCGGAGTAAGCGTATACAACATCTTTATAGTACAGTTTGTATTTAACTTTTCAAATGTAAATCAGAGAGTCATTCTTTCCATGCATATAATTTTTTCGCCATGTGCTTCATATTTTGTGCTGAATATGACATTTGTTGTAAACAAGCTGTTTCAAGACCACTTATTATAGACTGTATTTACCTATAAAAATGAACTAAGGCAGTCAGAATCATACCTCTGTGGACAACTCTGTAAACGTACAGGTACTTGTCTATATGCAGACTTTGCTTTTTCCATTACAGCAAGAAGCTTTAAAAAAGAAACTGGAGTTACAAAAACAGAAACAGCAGCTTCTCCAGAAATATATCGAACAGCAGAAGGTATGGAACAAAAATATGTCTTGTTTTTTATTTCCATGATCGCACCTGGGAAGGTCTGCCAGCAACCTGCTAATGGTTGTGAGTTACCCCCGGGCTCTGCTCGGTTTCCTCCTACCATAATGCTGGCTGCCATTACATAAGTGAAATATTTTTGAGTACAGCATAAAACACCAATCACGTAAATGAAAGAAATAAATCAATCTCCATGAGCCTGACATACATCATACACATGAAAGAGCGAAACTGTTTGGAAAGACCAGTGAAATAAATAAAACATAAATCATTTTAGGTATGTTATGATCAGTAATGTAGAGTTGCATGTCAGAGACTGTCTATGGTTGATTGTAGTGTGATTCAAGTTGTGCCCAGATGGACTTCAACAGAAAAGTTGTGATGGATATTAATTGAATGTGTCTTTTTGCCCAGGCCTATTGTAAAACTTCACAAAACACATACTGATGTGCTGCCCTTCATTTTCAGCTCCTCCTTGGAAAAGTAGAAAAGAGCAAGGCTATGAGTGCTGAGGATAAGGCTGTTCTTATGCAGGTGTGTTTTAAAACATGGGCTTGGCATGGGTTGTTGAAGTGTGCCTGTGGATGGTATTCTAATGTTTCCTGGATGTTTTTATGTCCAAATCATTTGAACAGACTACCTTTGATGTAGATGTGATTGCAATAAGTATTCCTTCGTTTGTCTTGGAAACCTGCCTGTGGCCTTTATATAAAGTCAGAGTGCTCTTGGGTTCTCATGATTTGTTCCAACTGACAACATCATGAAACAAACAATCGTACATGTAGGATTTCACCCTAACTTTAATGGTGCACATTTTTAACATTTTTTCATTTTTTTCACAGACGATCAAGGATTTGTCTGTTAAGATAGATAGTCTGAAGACCGAGTTGATGCCTAAGAAGACCACATTCAAATCTGATGCTCAGGTAAGCAGGTGTGGAGGGAACACAAACTGAATACCTGTCTCACCTGAGAGGGTTTTTACCTTGAGAAACTGTCACATAGGTCCACATTGTCCACAAGAATGGATCTAGATAAAAAAAAATTCTAATATATATAGTCAGGAGAAGAAATCTTGTGGACAGAATACATTAGAATTATTTTTGCATTTCAGGCTAAAAAAGAAATACTGGATACAGAGTTAGAGTTGATCTCAAAACAACATGCTGGTGATGATACGTCAGATCTGAGGAAGAAACTAGATGATCTCACACGAGAGGTATGTGTTTACCCTGGATTCACACATTTCTGTCACATATGAACAACACCTGTTCGCTACCTGTACCTTGTTCTTTCTTCTGTGTGGTGTCAATAGTCACATCCCTGTTATCATGTCTCACTGCTGCACAATAGGTGAAATAATCCTCAGTATACATGTATTTACCCTAAATTACCTATAATTTAGTCCAGGACCAAGTTTCATTTTTTCTCTGATTTTGAGAGTTCTGTTGACTTTAGGGAGTTGTTTTGAGATTAGTTTGGGAGGTTCGATGATACCCTACTGGGAAAATACAAATTTCATCACCAGAAATAATACTTTATGACATTTAATTGCCTCTTAAAGATGCAATATTTCGGAAAAAAATTTTAGGTCGGTCATTTAGAGTAACTACAAAATCTACTTCTGAGTCTAAGATTCAGGTAACTGGGGACTAGTGGAGAAGTTATTGTGTTGCTTCTGTTTCAGGCTGCATCTATGGGCTTGCTGTCTGGCCGAGGTCGTGGGAGAGGGCGGGGCTCCATACCCAGGGGACGTGGTCGAGGATCCACCACCTGGTCACGAGGAACCAGAGGGGGGCAGGGACGCGGGTTCACCGCAGCCAGCCGACGACTGGACAGAAGACCAAAGCAATTAAAACTGTCAGGTTTTGATCCAGATGACAAAAATGATCTCTTGTTGCATTTGGCAGTAAGTAGTAAAGTCTGTTTTGTACACACAAGTATTCGGTTACCATTTTGACGAAAGATCTCTGATGTGAAGAGCTATGATTCCTTGGAAGCTCAAACACATGACGAGTATATGTACATCATTTGTGACCACTGGCTCTTGATTAATGAGGTTAAAGAGACATGATCGCCCAAAATTTGGATTTTTAAACAAATTCTGATTACATCGTAACAAAGTTTTGAAATTCGTTCATAAAGTAATTGAGTCACGGTGAAATTTAAAAAATTCATGGCGTATGTAACTTGACTGAGTCATTTTGCCCCATTAATATTCAATTGAAAGGACAGGAAGTGCATCTTCACAAGTTCTGCATGATTCGATACTGGCTACATGAATGAGGGTAATTTCAAAATTTGATACACACAGAGACATGTAGAGTATAGCAGCTTAAACAGCATTGACAAAAGGTTACCGATAATCTTCTAATTAAAGTATGAGTCCAGAAACGTGTGTGTGTGTTTTGCCACAACAAAACAACATTTGCACGCACCTATTAAGCAGTAGTTTTGCAACAAGTGGCCACCAATTAAAACCCTAGAGCCGCTTGTCAACCTGCTGAGCTCTCTTTTGCTCTTCTTTTTGGCCGATCCTGTTAAGAGAGCGCTGTAAGTTCTTTTCGACATGTTCTTTTACACTTTTACCGAGCATTGTGCACATGTCCCATATCCACTGAATTGACATCCCCCCATTTAAATATTCTGGCAGACTTCTGAGTTTTCAGGTTTTTTTGTTATGTTTAAACATTCACTGAATGTTCAATGCTGGTGCTGGGATTAACAAAACGCTTGTAACTTTTACTTCTTGAGAAAAATACCTAATACTCATATCACGCTGTTGTAACGCAAAAATACCTACTATTTGGGTGACCATGTCCCTGTAAGTGTTCAAATAGAACTCCTGTAGGCTTGGTGCTGACATTACATCAAAGGGTATTCGTTAAATAGATGGCCAAACTGGGAGCTAACACCAGGCTTCTGCTGATCTCCTTTACCCCAATAATTAACAGCTGGAGTGGTAATAGGCTCTATAAACTGTATGTTGTTAGTATCAGAAGGCAACTACAACTTCAGTGAAGAAAAACATCTTACAGTAAAACTATTTTATCTGTGCATGTTTTTCTGTTGTTTCAACAGTCTGCTAGAAATTAATTATCTGTTACAGCAACATGGTGAGGTGGAGAATGTAGACTTCGAAGGTGATCAAACTGCAGTGGTTACATTTAAAACCAGACTGGATGCAGAGAAGGTAGGCAGTTTTTACCCCTCTTCTGACCATCCCGCCATCTTTCTGTCCATATTGCTTGTAAACGCTCTATCTCCAGAAAGGTGAAGCCCAAGCTCACCAACCTTACACCACACTTTCACATTTGCATGAGGAAGAACCCTATTGATTTTCATCGACCTTGACTTTTTATTCAAGGTCATTGGGGACATTTAAGTTAAATTTTATAAAAGACTTGTAAACATGATATCACTAGAACGGTTTAGCCTAAGTTTACCAAACTTACACCATACTTTGGCATGATTAAGAATCCAATTGATTTTGAGTGACCTTAACCTTTTCCTTCAAGGTCATTTGGTTCATTTAAGTTAAATTTTATAAAAGGCTTTTGAATTCATTATCTATTGAACATTTTGTCCCAAGCTCACCAAATTTATACCACACCTACACAATTTTATGAACAGCTGGTATTATGCATAATATCTCTTGGATTTCGTGTCTATTTGTTACTTTGTACATGGGCTTAAGGCCAAAGGGTTTTAAGCGCATTGCATGGTATTTTTTGTTTCTGTCAAAATTTATTGTAATTGATGTAGAGTAAACTAATTGTCTGGAAAATTACATTAAATCTATACTGTGGTGTTGAGACTTAAGTTGAGCAGCTACTAACTAGAACACTGATCCTTCCATTCCTCAGTAGCTGTGATTACTAAATACACCTGTCTTGTAAACAGAACTGTCTTATTCTTGTGAGCGTTCAAGGAATGTTGATTGCATCGTGATTACCGAGCTGTCTGTTAACATTCAGCTCGTTGCAGATGGTGCTAGATTAAATCCCCTGTGCACACAGCAGCCTGCTCTGCCGGGGTTGCTGACAAAAGCAGGGGACAAGCTGTGCAGGTAAACTGCTTACTGAGTGCGTACACCTAACAGTCAGGCAATCACTGGCTGAAAGGGCCCCAATGGCTGCTGCCCGTTCATTAGCTCTTGACCAGCCATGTCACAGTTCCTGTTCCTTCTCCTGCTGTCAATTCCAGCTGCTTGTCAAATCCAGCTCCTTCTCTCAACTCCAGCTCCTGCTCTCAATTCCAGCTTCTCTCAATTCCAGCTCCTGCTCTCAGTTCCAGCTTCTTTCAATTCCAGCTCCTGCTTTCAGTTTCACCTCCTATTGTCAAATCCAGCTCCTTCTCTCAACTCCAGCTCCTGCTCTCAATTCCAGCTTCTCTCAATTCCAGCTCCTGCTTTCAGTTTCACCTCCTATTGTCAAATCCAGCTCCTTCTCTCAATTCCAGCTTCTCTCAACTCCAGCTCCTGCTCTCAATTCCAGCTTCTCTCAATTCCAGCTCCTGCTTTCAGTTTCACCTCCTATTGTCAAATCCAGCTCCTTCTCTCAATTCCAGCTTCTCTCAACTCCAGCTCCTGCTCTCAATTCCAGCTTCTCTCAATTCCAGCTCCTGCTTTCAGTTTCACCTCCTATTGTCAAATCCAGCTCCTCTTGTCATTTCTGATTCATGCTGTCAAATGCAGCTCTAGCTGTCAATGCTCTTACATGTAGGTCAGAAGGTTTGTCAGATCCTCAGGGGCAAGGTATGATCGTCATTGGTTCGTACTGTCCGTAAACAAGGTATAAACCAGTATTAAGGTGAAAAGTTTTTGACAGTAGTCTAAAATTTCACTCACATTACATTTGGAAGTGTAAAGGCATTTTGATATGCTGCATGACAACATGCCATCCACATGCACTCATTGACATGTACATGTAGTTATCTGTTCCTTGCTGACTGTCTGTTCAGGTGGCGTCAACTGGCACAGAGTTCAAAGAGAAGACTCTAGTCATGAAGTGGCACACACCTGGTGTCCACTCTACATCACACGATGTTGAGGAGGATGACGACGACGATGATGATGATGAAGTAAGTACTGTACAGATGTGCCCCTATCGATCTGATGATCCCCCTGGGGCCAGTCTTACAAAGCTGTCCCAATGCTACATCAAGCGTATTGACCATGGTGAGGTATCTCTTCAGTATAGGTTGCCATTGACATTACGCCAGGCATGTTTTGCGACTGCTTTGTGAAACAGGCGGCCGTCCTGCTCTTTGTACATGGTGCAATGTGCTGTGACAGTCATTACGACCACAAGCATCTTAGCTGCCTCTTTCTTCTGGAATTTTCTTCTGCAGACTGTCCTGTACTGTGACATCAGTTATTACAACTGCATGCTTCTGATCTACTTCCTTCAGTTCAGAAGTGAATCTGTCCTGTGCTCATAACTAATTTAGTTGCTTCAAGGTTAATGGTTTATTCTCTAAGCATTCACCACTTGCACCTGAACGTACAGTTTTAAAAGAAGAAAATGATAGGTGAAACATGGTATTACATCTGGGAATGTCAGTTTAGAGGCAATCCCTTACTCACCCCTTGTTTTTGTCTGTTCTAGGTCGGTGGTATATTAGATGAGATAGATGAAGATGCCTTACTTGCTGTTGATGATGAAGAAGAGGAAGATGAAGAAAGCCGATCCTGGAGGCGGTAACAACAACATCACGAGTAACCATGGAAACAAGAGACTATAAAGAGACAGAAGTTTTCCATAGTCACTGATTAACTTTAGAAATTGAGAATGTTTAGGTTTCTCAGCAAATGTAGATCTTTATCTTCTTAGTGGCTGTGACAGATAATACATGAATTGTTGTAGTTTTTTCAAATTATGTTCACTTTTTCATTTTCCTTCTCAAAATATGTGCTGGAGGCAAGTTCAGAAGGCATGTTATGCTAACTGTTTAATAACTGTCAGGAAACAGAAACATTGCCATGAACACCGTTATTCAAAATGTCCCTCAGATAAGCTGTAACAGAGAAATAGCTCATCAGCATACGGGTTCATCGATATGTGTGTACCTGATTTGAATTCCTGTGAATAACTAATACAGGCTTGCAAAAACAGATGTACATACACTAGCTGCACTTACCAATATTTGACACTTTCTCACCAGACTGGTCACCTGGCATCCATACTATTTCCACACAAAACACAATCAGATGTTTCAATTGGTACAACAGACATTGTTTATGGAAGCTTGAGATCAGTGCTCGTTTGATCAATGCTCTATTCAAGGTTCCTTAACTTAGGAACAGCAGAATTTTCGACACCTGTTTTGTGGCTGTGGTCCACACGTACAAGTAGTTTGATTCCTCAGTTACAGAATCCCTGACGCAAATACTCAAATAAAGGTCACATCAGTGCAACCGAAAAGCAAAGCAGTGTGAGCAGGGGCACACACACAGACTGAAAACCATGTGCAATTTCAATTGTATTTTTGTCACAGACCGTCACTTTTGCTCAGCCCATGGATTATTTTAACATCACAAATCAAATTAAATTGTAGAAGTCATCCATGAAATTGCCAACGTACTTGTTAAACAAAGCTTCCCGTGTTGAAGGTGTACATTCTTTGTCTTGTACGCAATTTTGTTAGTCATGGAAGGGTCGAAAACTAACTTGGGCGAAGCTTTGGGTAAAGATATGATGCAGTGTTATTTTTGGTGCAACATAAACCGTCACACTTTTGTTCCATTTTTTTTCTTTTTTTTTAATATTTTTATCACAGTGTTAGAAAGCACATAGAGGTTAAAATTTATCACTTTTTGAAGTTAATAGTTTACCTTTTTTTTCAATGTCTACAATGCTATGTTTAACTGAGTTTACATTCTACTACCTGAATTAATATGCACACCAGTTCTAAATAAGGTGTATTGATTTAATATTAATGTATTTCTGTATTCCTTAAATGTACAAAACATGTTTTAGCATTTCTCGGTATTCTTGTATTCCTTTATGGAAGTATTTTCTTGTTATGTTCGGCTTGTAATAGTATTGCCAACTATGTTGGCAACAAGTAGTATGGCTAAGGTGAAGTGCAGACTACATGTACTTCACTGTAAACAGAGATCTTTGATCTTGGATGATGCAGGAATGTTGCTTTGTCTGAAGGTGCAACAATATTGCTGTGCCTGATGGGATTTAAACAGATATCCAGAGCAAACATCCACTCTTTGATGACAGACATAATATGGAATGCGTGAAGTTTTATCTGTTGATTTGTCAGACTGTTTTGTTATAGACATGTAAAGCTCTATAAAATCATCTTTATTCTTTTAAAGTTAAAATTTATTACTTATGGCTAAAGAAAATTTAAGGGGTATGCATTATGGTGTGACTTGGTCATACTTTGTAACAGGATGGAGAGTGCTGGTGTGTTGTTGGGTGGCAATCATCTATTCCTTTATGTGCGGCTACATGGGTATAAGTATGCAGTGGTTCACCTCCATCACTGCCGCAAGTAACACAGCTGTCCAGTTTGTCTGTGCCCATTTTGTCACCTACTTGCATAGCGGTTCAGCTGATATTCCTTGTGGTGTATCTACCACCACAGCAGCTCACATTGCCCACATGTGTGTGCCAAGTGGTTCGCCTCCATCACTGCCACAAGTAACACAGCTGTCCAGTTTGTCAGCTACTTGTGCAGCGGTTCAGCTGATATTCCTTGTGGTGTATCTACCAGCACAGCAGCTTACATTACCTACATGTATGTGCCAAGTGGTTCAGTTACTCTTGCTGCAGTTCAGTTTCGCAAAAAAGTTTTAAAAGTTTCAATTTACCGACACTATCACAGCAATTGGGTTTCCCTCTGTACCTATTTGGTTATTTAGCCTGTGTGTGTGTGTGTGTGTGTAGTAGGTGGGGGGAGGCCGGGAGGGGTCAGTTTCCTTATGGTGGTTCACTTCTCTCAAATGTATGCACCTACTAGGTCAGCTGCTTGAACAAAGATTCAGAAGTTCCATTTGTTTTTAAAAATCTTGGCAGTGTCATAAATTTCTTGTACCTTGTGTAGAGGGAAAAGCATTAAAAATGTCACTGTATTATCTCCTGTGCAATATGAACATCCGTTTCCCTGATGGTTTAACAGCGGCTACGATTAGAATAAATTGGATAGAGAGAAAGCCACAAACCATGCGTTGGGTCAGAAAGCTGAAAGTTGACTCATTGTTTTGCGTACTTGTAATGATTTTGTTAATCATTACAAAGTCTTTGCTATACATTATTTGTGCGCAAAAAAGAAACGTTATGTATTTGATGTATCTCTATTTGTTAACATTACTGTCGTTTTAACAGTTTACTTTTAATGTGTAGAGTTCTGCTTGACTTGACTGACCTGTGCCTCTTATGTGTAGCTTTTATCAATGTTTCTGTTTACTGATGTCTGGTTTTATCATCCTCCTTGCATCATCCTCCTTGCTGTATATATTCAAATGTTGCTGAAAATTGCAGTGATAATGATGAAAACATGTAAATGGAGAAGAGATTGTTTTGTTACGATACATGCAAATGTATATATTGTTTTCAAGGCTTTCACTGTTACACTATATACTGTGGTTTGTGTTTTGACTTTGAAATCATGTACCAGTAATATTTAAACTACTTCTTGTCATTTTAAAATTGTGGTTATCTTTGTATATAAATGTGGTGGTTGGTGAAGAAAAGAAAACATGCTTGATGGTTATGAAAATAAAAGATTCAAGATGAGAAAAGAAACGAAAGTGAAAAGAAAAAAGAATGGCAGAAAAGAAGAATGATCAAAATATGTGAATAATAAAAAAAAAAGTGGTGAAAAAAAAGAAAAAAAAAAAAGGAAAACATGCAACCACCACAAACCCCAAAACTCCTCCCGAAAGGGTACTTTCAAGAAAAGCACACTTTAGTTATGGCTTAGTTAAGATTTTAGTTATTTGATAAATGTGACTGACAGGAATAAACGTATCAGGTTTATTTATTTACAGTTAATTGATATGATGTTAAAAGCTGGTTTAATTGAGAGGATCACACTAATTACTAAAGTAGTGGACTTGTGATAAAAGATAACTTTTCCTGTCTTAATCTGTATTTGGCATATGTCACTTCTAGTTAAGTCCTTTGATTTACTCCTTCTAGCGTTTGGTTCATGTTTAATATATTGGGTTTATTCTGTTTGATTCACAGGGTCAGCTTGCTCAAAGACTACATGTGCAGTAGAGTTCCAGCTTTGGATGTTTGGCAGTAAAGGATGGCCTGGCTTGATCAAAAGGAACATTCACATCTGCTTGGACAGGTTAACTATAGGGAACTTGGATACTGCAGATGCCTGGCTTGAGAGAAGGTTGATGCCTGATGCAACCACAGAGAACGTAGATGTCTGACTTGACCACAGAGAATGTAGATGTCTCACTTGACCACAGGGAATGTAGATGTCTGACCTGACCACAGGGAGTGTGGATGTCTGACTTGACCACAGGGAATGTAGATGTGTCACTTGACCACAGGGAATGTTGATGTCTGACTTGACAACTGGGGACACTGATGCCAGACTTGACCACAGGGAATGTTGATGTCTGACTTGACCACATTAAACACTGATGCCTGATTTGACCATAGGGAGGGTTGATGCCTGACTTGACCACAGGGAATGTGGATGTCTCACTTGACCACAGGGAATGTTGATGTCCGACTTGACCACATTAAACACTGATGCCTGATTTGACCATAGGGAGGATTAATGCCTGACTTGACCACAGGGAATGTAGATGTCTCACTTGACCACAGGGAATGTTGATGTCTGACTTGACCACATTAAACACTGATGCCTGATTTTACCATAGGGAGGGTTGATGCCTGACTTGACCACAGGGAATGTAGATGTCTCACTTGACCACAGGGAATGTAGATGTCTCACTTGACCACAAGGAGTGCTGATGTCTGACTTGACAACTGGGGACACTGATGCCTGACTTGACCGCAGGGAATGTTGATGCCTCATTTGCTTGGAGGGTTTGTTGATATGACTTACTACAAGGAATATAGATATCTGACTTGACCACAGGGAATGCTGATGCATGACTTGACATCAGGGAATGTTGATGTCTGACTTGACAACAGAAAAAGACAGATTTTATACTCAACAGAAACTTAAATGCATTAAAAAGATGTCATGTATGGAGATCTCAATTACTGAACAAATCTTCTACATTCAACATTATATGGCTTCTTTACCAACCAAAGCAATGGATTAAGCAATTTTTAGGGGAGTGAAAAGGAAACTTAGACTTTTGAAAAGTAGTATACTTTTGCAAGAGCACTGTTTCACACCTCAAATATTTTAGATAAGAACTTGCTGTGTTTCATCTAAAGTTTGGCTCTTCTCAAGTGACACAATATGCTTGACTCTGATTCATCTTTCTTAAAGGGCCATATAAGATATGAATCAAGCTTCACCAAACTCTTATCAGAAATAGCAGAGCGTTAGAATAAAATACCATTTCAAGTCCTTTGAACGTGCATTTTTCAGATCATGCTTGGGTGAGGGATAGTGGTTCGAATGTTTGTTCGATTACTTGTTCCAGTGTAATCCACTGGCTTGATATAAACTGTAGTCTGGATTGAGGTCCTCAGTATTAGCTTTACATAAAGAGGAGACCAATAAGATATACTGGTGAATAACCAGACCCCCAGCTCAGGCATATACTTGGAAATTTCCATGCACATCTACAGTGTGACCAAAACAGAAACAAGATAAGCATTTAGGTCAACAGGTGGTTTAATACATCAACAAGTAAGATAGGGCATATTTTAATAAATATTACACGTGCAAATTTATTACACCTAATATACATAAATATATATACATATATATTTTTCACAACAATTCACATCAGAAGGAATTCAATTACGATTTAATGATCATACCGTCAATCTTTGTCGTCATCAGGAGGAATTGTCTTTGATGCAAGTTCCCATGATGTTTCAAACAGTAATGTAATATGAAACTAATGAAATTTTTAAAAAAAACCTGGTTTCTGTCTCTCCCCTGTATCAGTGGAATGATTCACTTGTAAACAGTAAAACAGAGGATTCAGAATAAACGCCCTTCAAACATGATATTGGTGAACATTTTAATCAAAATGATCAACACTGTATGTATGGTACTGGTTATTAGACACATGGTGACTTAGTTCACTATTAACACAGTGGCACCATTATTGGGAATGTGAGTTTACATGTATGGCGGCCATGAAAAAAAATCTATTGCACGTGAGTCCATGATTTGGAATGGGTGGCCGTCACTCATTGTGGAAGACACCTTTCCTTTGTGTTGCCATTCAGACTACGGATGCCATAATTTCAGGATGCCTCCTATCTGAACAGGTATGTGGTGATTATAATTTACAACACAAAGCTGAACACTGGGAATAAACCCATATCAAATCCCTCAAACTAATAGCAGCTTTTGTGTATCGTCCCATAAACCAATATTTTTCCATCTGATTGATAATTGCACAATACTTGTCACACTTCAATTACAAATGAAACAAAATCCCAATCCTCATAATTTTCTGTTGGGGGGAAAAATTATGTGGGGTGGGGCATATCAGCAAACAGCAAAGTTTCATTTTATTTAAGGAATGAAGTTGACAAAAAAAAAAATAACACCAATATCCGATTCATTTGCAAGTAAAGACGGGCCAAGTTATTCCAAAGGATACAGAAAGTCAAATGTCAAACCCTCTCAAATAAGTTAACACAAAGCCGACCTGTTCATGCACTTCTGAAGAACTTGACCCAGTAACATACAGGCATTACAGTGCATAAAAAGACTGAGGTTTGGGTGGGCAAAGGATGCATGGAATTTACTGCACATTATTACATACAAGAACATTGTCAGGGGAAACCTGTATTCATAATGACGGCTCCAGAAGGAGACTCGCATAAAACTGAACTTTGCTCCAAACACTACTACAAATAACATACACAGAAAATTTAAAGTGCCACTCTGGTCAAAATACAAATTGTGTGGAAATATTACAATGATGTGAAAGACAGCCTACGGAGTAAGCCTAACACCATGTTTCAAAAGGATTTTGATGAATAACACTAACCCATATAACTGAAGATTCGTTGAAAAACAAAATTTTTGGCTGTGTCCATAAAATTTTCCTGATGTGATAAAATTGCCTGTATGGCTTCGAATTAGGCAGATGTGACACTAAGTAAGGCATGTATGCTGGGACGACATCAAGAGTGTTTGAAAGGGCAGCGTCATTTGTATACACTTCAGCGATTGATGATGTCATGTGTTCATGGCTGATGTCACACCAGGCAAAGTGGAAGCAACAGAAATATTTTGCTTCCGTATACTCTGACGAAATGTACAATATCAGCTTTAATACGCTAAAATATTTTCACAGTTTGGGACAGCAATCAATTCACCTTGCTTTTAAGACACAGATGTTTTGACACCAAAGTAGCTCTTTAAGTTGCATTTTCGTGTATCAACGACACAATAAATGTAAAATATACAGCACTGGAGACTAAAACATAATGCAAAAACTAAAATGCAGCTGAGATCCTGGATGTCTTGAAATGTTGATTGCTGACCGCTAACCCATATGTACTCATTCCTGCTATTATGATCAGAGCCTGACAACAGGGTAGACTCCACACGTTCTGAAACAACTTGGTATCAATAGTGTAGACCCTACCTGTGTTCTAAGGCAACATGACCTGAACAGTGTAGACCCCACCCATGTTCTGAAACACCTTGGCATGAATAGTGTTGACCTCACCCCCCAAGAAGACATGGGTTGACTCCACTTGTGTTCTGGGGCAACATAAAATGGTGTAGACCCTAACTTTGTTTTTCAGGCAACAGAACCTACAATGTGTACACCCAGCCTATGTTCTGGGGCAACATGACTAAACAGTGTAGATCCCAACATCATTATGGGGCAACGGGAAATAAAATGCTTAGACAACACAACTGTACTGATGCATGATGACACAAACAGCACTTGTCCTGCCGTCATTATTGGGTGACACAATCAGGACTGGGGAAACTCCCTCCTGTCTTTGGCAACATGATACACAATGCACACAGTAGATTGATCTCCAGATATGTCTGGTGGAGTTGTCCTGTGGAAGTTTTCCATCTGGGGTCAAAACAGGTGAACTGGTGATGTCAGACATCTCTTGCAAAGGATGAATACCTGCAACAATGAGTGAATGTTTATTACGTAAACCTGTGTTGTTTATGGATAATGAGATACTGTATACATATATGGGATAATTACCTACACGTACACATACATATTAAATATACTCTGATTACTATGACAAATTACAAATACATGTTCAGCACTATTTTGTGAAGTATACAGTGAATGTTGTGGGTTACTCCTGTATGATCATATGACAAGAAGAAGCTGTTTTATTTTCACTCAGTGTGCACCAGGGAATTTTTTTAATAGTATGCTGCTTGTGTTTTTTTTTTTTTCATTTTTGGGCGGTAAACACTGCATGATGATGAATTAACTACCAGTCAAGTAGTAATGAAGACTAAATATGCTTGGTTCATCATAAATAAACATCAGTGATAAAGACTTTAATATTAGTACTCTAAATCAATAGAACAACAAACTACAACTTGTCCTCAACCCAAAAGACCAAAACTGAAAATATAAATAACATAAAGTGTGAAAAGCCTGTAACACAAAAAGAACAAAACAACAAGTAAAATCCATCCACCTGTGGTTTTCTACACAACCTGGGATAGAATCCACTACATATGCTGGACGCTTCTGTCAAACAAGAGTACAGGTAGGTGGTGACCTTAAGCTTGGTACACATGAGAGCTTCAGACTTGACTCAACTGGTTGTACGGAGTTGATCCCAGTCGTCGACTGACATACAACTTAAAAATTGACCAGCATACACGCAACGACTGGAGTACAACTCAACTTGAGTCGCGTTGAATACATTGGCATTTGGGCCTGATACAACCATCAAGGTGAGTTATATGTAGGTCTTAAACTCTCATTTATGCCGAAGTTTACTTTACTTATTTCTCTGTGCATACTGTTGTGAATCCAGCTGACATTAATATCCAAATCACAATAAGGGAATATCTGACTGTGCTTGTTTGTACTAGTATTATGTGATCTGTATGACACCAGTAGGGAAATCACAATGCAGGTTAAAAATTTGAAAAGATTTTTAAAAATCTTTTACAACAAATCTAAAATTCTCAGATCAGCAAAGAAAACATACGAATCCTGTACTAAAATTATGCATAATCAGTTAAAGTGAATAAATCCTCTATTGTAAGTATGAACAAACTGTTAGTTAAGGAGTAAAAGTGAACAAATCTACTACAAGGCATGAATCATCAGCTAACTTTGTGAATTTTGTATTCTAAATTATGCTGTAATTATTCTACCTTTTTGCTTCTTGTGAAATTTTGAGGCTTTTCACAGGGCTCTTGAATGTTCGTTTACAAGACATTTGGGTGACCTTTAACACACGTAAGTACGCAAAACCATCTTCAATTATAATCACATAAATTTCACAATAAACCACGATAAGTCTCCATTTTGAGGTGAAACAAGACGTGAGGACATACATAAACAATGTGCATAAACATTTATCACATACTAAAAAAGGGCATTCAAACAAATAAGAATATAAATCTGTTCTGTTATACTGAGATAAATGTTTACATCATCTTTATGAGGAGTTTGGACCACAAAACCATCTAGCTTCCTGCACAAGGCGACTTCACTTGTGAACACTAGATTTATTTATTTATTTATCAGATTTATGTTTTGTGCCACACTCAAGAATATTTCATTTATACAACGGAGGCCAGCATTATGGTGGGAGGAAACCAGACAGAGCCTGGTGGGAACCCACAGCCATCCGTACATTGCTGGCAGACCTTCCCACGTACGGCAGGAGAGGAAGCCAGCATGATCTTGAACACTGTCTATAAACCTTTATGTCTGATCCCTCAACAGTATGTCCCTCTACCAGTGAAATAAGTATTGTACGTGCTAGTCTTGACACTTTACCTGTGGAATACATTAGCTACATGTGTTACATTAAAGTTGCAGTTCTGTAATGGAAAAGCTTCCAGAAATCTTCTGAAATTCACATCTGAAACCTAACATCAGAACGTGAGAAATGCTAGACTGAGACAATACATATACCAACGACCACTTCATACATGTATGTGAAAAGATCCCAGAGCACCAGATTACAAATGTCGAAGGGCAAAGGGGTGGGGGAGTAGAGTGAGAAATGGGGCGGGGGTTACAAAACTACCCACTCCTTGGGACTACGTGTATTAAATGTATTGTTTCAGTATCTGTGTTGTACCATGTTTGACTAGACTACAGTTTCATTGTGGGATGAAGTGTGGGTGTCGTCTTCCTCGGCAGAGCTGTAAACAGAGGATTACGACAGTGATGTACGGATGTATCAGGGTTCATACATTTTAAGGACCTCTTCCAGATTCTTTCTAGGTTTTTCTGGACACAAATTTCTAATTTTCCAGGTTACCTGGATTAAGTGTCCTACATTTATACAAGATTATTTAAAGCAAAATAAAATGATCTAGCTTAGTGGGAAAAACAAATTATCCCAAGAAAATGTGTGTATCTTGAACCCTATTGTGGTTATAAATGAAAATAATGTCCTGATTCCCATTTCAAAGCAAATGTATATATCTTCATTGTGTGAACTGTGAAAACAAGAATGCAATAGAGCCATTTCTGATGAATGCAACTATTTAGCTTCCAATGCTTCCAACAGTTTTGTGCTTCCAGGGTAGAGAAGAACACAAACTCTAACTTGAGCTGTGACTTTGTGTTGCAGGCAACATTAATTGTCCACATCATATGACCACCAGGTGATATTCAATACTCAATTTCAGACAACTAGTGGTTAGAGCGTCTGCCTCGAGGTCGGGAGATCCATGTTCAAGACCGGGTCGGGTCATACCAAAAACTTTAAAAATGGTACTGTTTGCTGCCTTGCTTGGCACTCAGCATTGAGAAGTTAGTGCAAGGAAACAGGACTGGTTGGCCCGGTGTCAGTATAATGTGACTGGGAGTCATGTCTGGTGTCTTAGGCATGATGTTCCAGTGGCGGCAGCACTTTGGCGGCATGGACTCGCCCTGCTACAAGGAGCCACGCTATATATCCACACACCAGAAGGGCTGTTCCTCATATGAGTGAAACAGTTAAGTACAACGTGAAACCAAAAGCGCTCACTCACTCACTCAATTCCTGACAATGTACCTGAACGTAAGTCTAAATTGTAAAATAAAGTGATAACCTGATTAAAAGGCTAGCTGGCTTGTACAAGAATATAAGGAATTCTTGCTGCTTGTACAGGCACTTACCTGATTTTCTGTGTAGCCACGAGCCACCCCCTGAGTGTTGGGACCAGGAACCCACCTAACAGTATCTGGGTGGGGTGGTAGATCAGCAGGGGGATGGAGATGATGGATATGCCATCAAAACCATTAAACACTATTTTTATTATGGGTATACCTACAACACACGATTTATAAAATCTTTCATACTTGAAATACAAATCAATCATACAACAGAGTACGGTATCATTAAAAGGAATTCTATCCTTGACTGTATGAAGGAGTAGACATCTACAACTACTACTAGTACTGGCAAATAAGAGCTCACAGTTCATGGCGCTTCAAGAAGTATAGAAACACATTCATGAAATACCATTTACCAGCGAAGTAAAAAGAACTAGGTGACCCATCTCATTACAATCAGATCGTGTGGCCGCTACACTAACACAATCTGACTCACAGCCAGCGTAAAATGTTTTCTGGGGATTCATTCAATTAACCAATCAGTGGGCTGCTTCTTGTTTTGAGGCAGAAACTCTGGACATGGCCAATAATCGCTTTGACAGACAGAGGTTTCCGATTTCAGTGTAAACATGGCAACAGGATCAGCTGGTTTTAATTGTGCTGTATGCCAGCTTATACGCGAAATTACAAGAGCGCTTTTGCTGGGGTTTAGAGTTGAATGAGTTAGAGTTAGAATGAAACTATGCAAACACTGACCAAGCCATTATAATACGAGCGTGCTGATAGGCTAAACCAATTCCTCCCAGAATTCCTTAGAACATGATAAACAATGGCCCAGTGGCGTAGCGCAGCCAGAACTAAGGATCTGATTTTAATGACAACCTAACTTACCTAATGTTAATGATTTATGAGTACAGCAGAAGAGGAGAGCAATGGTATCACTGGGCTTAAATCGGAGGAATGGTCGAGTGCTGACATAAAACACCAGCAGCAGCAAACAGACCTGTAATAAAACAACTGCAACAAAAAACAACACAGCAATGTACCAGGATTCCTACACACATGATGATTTTCACTTACTGGTAAGTTCGGATTCAAAATGTCATGCATTGACAATTTCTGTTCATTACAATATTAGGTCAGCCATGGCTTTTGGCAAAGGATTGGAATACTGTCCTTAACTTTAAATACAGTATAAAATTATTGGTTAAAAAGTAAATGCCATAAAGTACTGAAGTGCATGTACTTACTCATGAGAATAATAGACATTAGACTTAAACTATCAATGGCCACTTCTGAGTGTGAGAATGTGTCACAAAATGTCGTGTAGATGATCATCAGAAGTATTGCACTGAAAACAACAAACAGTAATGTTCCAGTGGCACAGGAAATAGTGGGCCAGAGCACCCAGATTTTATATCTTTGCCAAATACACACCACACTGCTATATCAAGACATTACAGATATACCAGTAGGATTGTGAGAAAAGCGGTAAGCCTTTCAGACAGAAGGTATTTTTGACCTAAGTAATAATTTTCAGTGAAAACCATTTATATATCTTAAATACAGTTTCCAAATGCAAAAGATCAATTGATTTTAGAAATAATTACAGTGTGGCACAATGTACATGTATAACACAGATGGCTGAGTTTAACCCCATGTGTTATTTCACAATGAAATATTTGTAATACACGCAGTGCAGTTAAATTTTGTGTTTTACGGAAGGTAAGTATATAAAGTGTGGAAGCGATCCTGTAAATAAATCTGTGCCATAATGTGCAAGACCCTATCATATATTTAATGATCACTTCTTAGTCACGGGCGAAATTTAGTGTACATACGTGAAACAACAGAAATCAGAAATATAACCAAAGCATTAAACAGAGCAGATACTCACCTCCCTATTGCACCAAATGGTATCTTCCTCCTTTCTATCGAAGACTTGAAATAGGATCGTGCCATTTGGCCAAGGAAGACAGGCAGCACAACTGTGACAGACAGCTGACCGAACACTGATAAGAAGGGCACACTGGCTGACGAGCCCACCTAGATCAATACAAAGAAATACATCCAAATAAGCACCTGTCTACCTGGCGCCCATTTTATGAAGAGGCTGTAAAGCTCCATCAAACATAGCTACCACAGTGACATATCTCCACAGTATTTGTCGCCATGACAATTGCACCCGAGAGAACTGACACCCTGTTGTAAAATGAGCCCCTGAAATGTTTACATATTTCCTTTCACATTTGATTTTAATCTACTTTTCAAACTTCATGATATAAGACTGCCCATAAAAAGTTTAATAAGTTTAGAAACAGTAAGTTCTCTCAGTTTTCAGTGTTTCAAGATTCATTTCAGGCCCATGATCTGTTGCTTCCTGTCATAATATGGTGGAAAAATGTTGCGAGTTGCGGAGCAGTTTTCATTTTTAATTATCATTATTTGGCTAGATTTTATGATGATCTCATCTTCTGTAACAATTTCAGGCAAAAAAATGAAATAATGAAGTCTGATGCGGGGGGGATAAAATGAAGTGCGGATGGTCACAGGAAACCAGCAATCAAGTGCAGTGTGAATATCCAGAATATTAAGCTCTAAAATTAAGAGTCTGACAAACATTCTGTCAAATCACAAACCTGCCTCAAGTGAAGCTTGAAGTACATATCGAATAATACCTGTGTAAATTGTCTAACTGATGACTTCAGACTTCGGTGGCCACACCCACCAGGGCAGGAGTTTAAAAGATACATGTAACTGTAGCTATCTGGACAGTTTAGTACACTTCCGTTTTTTTTCAGGGTGGGGCAACAATATTTATCTGGATGTACTCACTGAGGCAAGCAGTAAAACTGGGGTAACCATAATTCCCTGCAATCAAATTAGAAAGAAGATATGATGGCAGATTTCAAACAACTTGAAAATTATAAATACATTACCCTGAAAAAATATTTTAACATTATTTCAGTAGGTGCATGGACCAAGTAGGAAGTTTTTAAAATGAGACCATAACTAGAAACAAAAGAGGTTAATTCTGTTAATTTATTAAAACCATTCGTCTCCTTTATGAATTGACACATAAAGACAGATTAACTAACTTGTATTGGTCTTATGAGCCCGACTGTATGTCAATTCATGAGCACAAGAACTCCACAATGGACTGATATAGTATTGCCAAATCGGGATATTTGATGTATATTAAGTAAAGATGGAAAAATGTGAATTTCCGCTTGATGAACAACACAAATTAAATGAACTCTTATACAGCTTACCAGAAAACTTCCAAATGCTGAATTGAAGACAGCAGCTGCCTAAGAAAAAAATATATATATATTTTTTTGTATTAAAAACATATCTGAAATATATTTGAGAAAAATATTTAAAGATTATCACAATATTCTTGATAAGGGAATATACGAGATCAGGGCATATATACACAAACCCCATTTATCTTTGTCGGTGAGCACAAAGATCTGGCTTTCACAGTTATCCCCCTTGGCCTATTAAAGCATTTATAATACAGCCAAAAGATAAAAGGTTACTTCAAAACGTTCCAAACAACCCCAGTACTGGTCAAGTGCGTGTGAATCAAGTCAGTTCAGACCACCCATCTTGACCAATGAGGTTGTGTGAGTGTGTGAGGATGCACTTACCTCAATGCCTCCTGTGAGGTAATGTGTGTAAGAAGATACACTTAACTCATTGCCTCCTATGAGGGTGTATGTGTGAGAAGGTGCCCTTACCTCATTGCTTCCTGTGAGGGTGTGTGTGTGTGAGAAGATGCACTTACCTCATTGCCTCCTATGAGGGTGTGTATGTGTGAGAAGATGCCCTTACCTCATTGCCGCCTGTGAGGTTGTGTGTGTGAGAAGATACACTTACCTCATTGCCTCCTATGAGGTTGTGTGTCTGAGAAGATGCACTTACCTCATTGCTTCCTATGAGGGGGTGTGCGTGAGAAGATGCACTTACCTCATTGCCTCCTATGAGGTTGTGTGTGTGAGAAGATGCACTTACCTCATAGCCTCCTATGAGGTTGTGTGTTAAGAAGATGCACTTACATCATTGCCTCCTATGAGGTTGTGTGTCTGAGAAGATACACTTACCTCATTGCCTCCTATGAGGTTGTGTGTCTGAGAAGATGCACTTACCTCATTGCTTCCTATGAGGGGGTGTGCGTGAGAAGATGCACTTACATCATTGCCTCCTATGAGGGTGTGTGTGTGAGAAGATGCACTTACCTCATAGCCTCCTATGAGGTTGTGTGTCTGAGAAGATGCACTTACCTCATTGCTTCCTATGAGGGTGTGTGTGTGAGAAGATGCACTTACCTCATTGCTTCCTATGAGGATGTGTGTGTGAGAAGATGCACTTACCTCATTGCCTCCTATGAGGTTGTGTGTGTGAGAAGATGCACTTACCTCATTGCTTCCTATGAGTATGTGTGTGTGAGAAGATGCACTTACCTCATTGCCTCCTATGAGGTCGTGTGTGTGTGAGAAGATGCACTTATCTCATTGCCTCCTATGAGGTTGTGTGTCTGAGAAGATGCACTTACCTCATTGTTTCCTATGAGGTTGTGTGTGTGAGAAGATGCACTTATCTCATTGCCTCCTATGAGGATGTGTGTGTGAGAAGGTGCCCTTACCTCATTGCTTCCTATGAGGTTGTGTGTGTGAGAAGATGCACTTACCTCATTGCTTCCTATGAGGATGTGTGTGTGAGAAGGTGCCCTTACCTCATTGCTTCCTATGAGGTTGTGTGTGTGAGAAGATGCACTTACCTCATTGCCTCCTATGAGGTCGTGTGTGTGTGAGAAGATGCACTTATCTCATTGCCTCCTATGAGGTTGTGTGTTAAGAAGATGCACTTACATCATTGCTTCCTATGAGGGTGTGTGTGTGTGTGAAGAGCACTTACATCATGGCCTCCTATGAGGTTGTGTGTGTGAGAAGATGCACTTACCTCATTGCTTCCTATGAGGTTGTGTGTGTGAGAAGATGCACTTACCTCATTGCCTCCTATGAGGTCGTGTGTGTGTGAGAAGATGCACTTATCTCATTGCCTCCTATGAGGTTGTGTGTTAAGAAGATGCACTTACCTCATTGCTTCCTATGAGGGTGTGTGTGTGTGTGAAGAGCATTTACATCATGGCCTCCTATGAGGTTGTGTGTGTGAGAAGATGCACTTACATCATGGCCTCCTATGAGGTTGTGTGTCTGAGAAGATGCACTTACCTCATTGCCTCCTATGAGGTCGTGTGTGTGTGAGAAGATGCACTTATCTCATTGCCTCCTATGAGGTTGTGTGTTAAGAAGATGCACTTACCTCATTGCTTCCTATGAGGGTGTGTGTGTGTGTGAAGAGCACTTACATCATGGCCTCCTATGAGGTTGTGTGTGTGAGAAGATGCACTTACATCATGGCCTCCTATGAGGTTGTGTGTCTGAGAAGATGCACTTACCTCATTGCCTCCTATGAGGTCGTGTGTGTGTGAGAAGATGCACTTATCTCATTGCCTCCTATGAGGTTGTGTGTTAAGAAGATGCACTTACCTCATTGCTTCCTATGAGGGTGTGTGTGTGTGTGAAGAGCACTTACCTCATTGCCTCCTATGAGGTTGTGTGTGTGAGAAGATGCACTTACATCATGGCCTCCTATGAGGTTGTGTGTCTGAGAAGATGCACTTATCTCATTGCCTCCTATGAGGTTGTGTGTTAAGAAGATGCACTCACCTCATTGCCTCCTATGGCCTTGGTTAATAAAACGGCAGAAGAAACTGGTGGAGGCATACATCCTAAAACAGTTAGTCTACAAGAGAAAGAGACACAGAAACATCATATTTCAGAACAGAATTAAATCAGGATAAGTTTGGAAACTGGTTAAATTCTACATGGACAGGGCATGCTGTTTTAAAATTCTGACATTCACTGTAGAACCAAGATTCCGTAACTTTAAATAAAATAAATGGTTCAAGTTTCAAACTCCACTTTACTTGAAACTGGGAGCTTCCGTGGCCGAGGGTGTTAGCGTGCCAATCATGTGGAATTTCTTATTATATTGTCATATTGCCGAACTACCTTCAAAATAATAGCTGGGACACAGGCTGGGTATTGTTTACATCCTGACCATTAGTTTCCACAAGAGAGAGATGTCAGTAACATTCAAGAAATGATCAAAGAGTCTAGTTTGTGTGTGGAAGTTGGAGTTTGAAATTTGAATCTCATGTTTCTAAGAGTTACTGACGGACTTTGTGACACTCAGTCTGAAATAACACACATTCAGATGGACTACGTTCCGTGTACCACAGCTGCATAATGTTTCACATATATAATTATACATCGTGGGTAATGTCAAAATGATTTTGGAGAAAGAATTGCATGAAAAAATTATTTCAGGTTATGATGATATTTTAATGCTGTAAGAGTATGAGAAATACCCTGCCTGTTTGCATATGTCACTCGTCTAGACAGCTTACCCCTCCAGTAGTAGAGGATCAAAGGGGCTTTGCCTCAGCAGAGACAGTGTCACGCGGAGGAACAGCGGATAGAACATAAATGTGAAGCCTTGAACAAATATGTGCAGCTTCAACTGTAGCAAGGCTTTGGTTATTTCCTGGAAATAAAGTAAAAACAATAAAGTATGAAACAATGATTCAGACTTTAACAGTTATGTTCATACTGCTGGATTAACATACTGCTGGATTAACATAAACAATAAGAAACTTTACATACATGTACATGGCCAAAGAGAATAAAATCATGCTTAAACAACTACATGTATTCTTTCAAACTGTCAATTAAGAAATTCAAATGCTTTTAATCAATTAAGCACATTTAAAATCAGTTACATGTACATAAAACAACTTTAGAAAACATATTGTAAGCAGGAACCAGGAACATGTAAAACAGCAAGCTTGAATTTTTCTCTTTATGTTGTTATTACAATGTACCTTGAAAGCTTAACGCCATACAGTCATAAACATCATTAAAACATACATTAAAATGTCTGAACTCCAAAAGATATATTACGGAGGAGCAAGCATGGTGCTCCAAGAGAAATCAGCTATTTACCTCAGTCCTTAAAGACACTCCGCTGTTGAAAAATATTATGGAAACACAAAAATACTTGACAGTGATCTCTGGAATCAAGGGACCTGGAATATAGCAGAGACATCCATTTAGCAGACACTTCTACTTAGGACAATTTAAAAAGTTTCTTAACACATGTGAGCATGTATAGAAGTAGCCAGCAATGAGTCTGTCCGTTAATTATTTCTGTTGCTATCAAAAGTGATAAACATCCCTTCTCAGAAATACATGCAGGTGTTTTTACCCCATAACGATACACACAGAGGTTCAACACCTTCTTGTAAAACAGTTTTTTTTTGTTGTATAAATCCAGACCAGTACACACTTATTATTTGTCCCAAAATATACAACATCCTTATGCACAGTTACAAATATATATTTGCATTACTGAAAAATTAAGGGTACGCAGAATGACTTTCAAGTTGGTTGCAAAACAAAAAAAAGAAATTTAAAAACTGATACGCATTGGTCATAGAAAATATTTTGGTATCATACCGAAATATTAGTGCTTGATTTCTGCATCAATTTTGTGTTACCATTAATTTAACTAGGTAGAGAGGAAAGTCAAAACAAAGTTGTCTTTCATTACTCACACTCAATTCAAAAATAATTTCAGTATGCATGTATAACTTAAATTTTCTCTATTTAGTGAAGAGTACAAGGGCTATAAAATGACCACCTGATAGGTGCAGTAAGTGGGAAAATGATATTGAGTTTCCTAGTAAAATTGATTTTTACTCATAGTCCTTGTGACTATAATGGACAGATGTATGTGAACATCTGGTTTTAATATTGATCACAGATCAATAAAGCAATGACAGGAATTCACTTCACACCATGGCTGTTAACACAAGTGTTTAAAATTATGTGAAAGAGACCAATACAAACAAAACTATACAAAAATGGTGAAGAAAAACTCCCAGTGCCTGTCCCCTAAGTAATAAAAGTAGACATGATCTAAAAACTTCTTTTTTACTGTAAGCATTTTATCTGAAAAAGCTATGGTTCTGAGATAAAACTTTGCATGCTTGTGCAGAATGAATCTTGAACTGCACTTTGGAAGAGTATTTGGTTGGCTTATAATGTCAATCCATGTACTGCATATCGCGTGTGCATCAATATCTCTGCATTAAGCAGAGCTTTTACACTAAGCATCAAGCTGTATCATAAGCAAAATGCAAGTATGACTGGCACGCTGCCCGGTAGTTTAACAAGTTAAAAATCGACGCTTTAGTTTTATATAACAAAGGTGACTTAAGGACTGACCAGGTAAATATCTGAACTGAAAAATAACGATCGAGGGAACATGTAATGCAACTAGTTATGTCATTACTAGTCTAATGAATTAGACTACTGGTACGTATCGGTGGTATACAACATCTAATTCATTAGGCTATGCCATTACAAGTCTGTACTATGTTATCAATAGCAATTAACGTGGACACATGTATTATTTTTTTTAATACAACACATCTATACAACATCAGCAAAACAGAATAGGTCTGTACGTAATTCAACATGAAGTATGACGCTGACAATGACACCTGACAGCCCGTGCTACTCGCCCAAGGGGCGGCAGGCACAGTGACAGCGAAGGGGAGAACTACATTCGGAACTACCGTAAGTGAAAAAAAAAAAAACATATATTAAAACTCCAAATAAACTATTGTTCTCACCTCCCTTTGCACCTATACTCGGTTCTAACTGGGCCAAAATGATGACAACAACAATCCCGACAAGGAACCAGTTTTGTCGAATCCATCTTAAAAGCACCATTCTGTCATACACTACAGTTTTCTTTCCGCATAACGTGGCCGCTTGTGCCCACAAAAAGGCGTCTGCTGCGAGCACATGCCAACGAGGCGGAAGTGCCCAACAACACATAACAAAGTCAATTCGCTATAAACATTAGTGCGTAATCTGGACTGATATTTAACAGCTGTTATCCGCATTGGTGCTTAGCTCTAGGTATATTTGAGACTGAAAAACGTAAATAATAACGAATCTCTAAAGAGTTTAGAGCTGGTAAAAGTGCGTATGAATATCTGTGTTATTGACCTTGGCTGTGACAGGCGCAGAGAGTACAGTCGTGCCATGGCGGTAAACGCAAACAGTGCTCAGCGATCCAGCACAATTGCATTTACATTACCAATTTCTTGTCAAATTTGTTTGGGAAAGGTGTGTATAAGTGATTGGAAAGAACTCTAGACCATGTAGCACTGTGCGCTATCGAAATGTGTACAGTTATCTCTTTGAATTCATTATGTTTGTCCCAAACCTTTCTTTTGTGTGCCCTCCTGCTGTCGGGTTGAGGTCCCGAATGTACACCTGACAGTCCCAACATGTTATGACGGGTCTGTCACTCGGGATGGGTGATCAAAGCAGGACTTTTATTTTCTTCCCTTCATAATGACAGGTGCCATTTTCTTTTGATTGAAAGTTATCATTGCATGTATGATTTCTAGAAGTATAACGTTATTAACTACTGTTTAAAGGGAGCCTGGGGTAAACAACTGTAGTATGGGGCTCCATGCATGTACATGTACTTCACTGATTTTAGCCTAGTGAATGACACGCTGTATGCAAAAGGACAGTCAGGGGGTTTTCTAGCCACTTTGTAGTAGTGGTAACCACAACGAGAAACAGTGGAAAATTGAGTGTTAGACAAATGTAGTGTTGATTTTTCATGAAATAAATTGGGGTTTAGTTTTCTGATTTGTTCATACTGGGTTTCTGGAACAAATTGGCTGGAAAAAACCCTGAAAGGTATTGTTAATGTACAACGTGTAATTCATTAGGCTACGGTACTTGTACATATATGTATTTTACTATAATTTTGACACTCCAGCGATTGTTGGCCTACATGTACATTGTGACTGATCAGCTGTATGTCTTTCACAATGATACAAGCTAGGGGAAAATTCAGATATTTAATGATGGAAAAAATGTATTGCTTAAGTGCAAGGGAACATGCAAATGTGCATGTATTGAGTTAATATTTGTAGTTGAGTAGGGTCATTGCATAGTTCAGTTAAATTAAATGCTGCTGATAGTTTTCAGTGTTTATGCACTAGGTGTTCATGTGGCCAAACTGATAGTCGTTGATCTGATAGTTTTCAGTGTTTATGCACTAGGTGTTCATGTGGCCAAACTGATAGTCGTTGATCTGATAGTTTTCAGTGTTTATGCACTAGGTGTTCATGTGGCCAAACTGACAGTCGTTGATCTGATAGTTTTCAGTGTTTATGCACTAGGTGTTCATGTGGCCAAACTGACAGTCGTTGATCTGATAGTTTTCAGTGTTTATGCACTAGGTGTTCATGTGGCCAAACTGACAGTCGTTGATCTGATAGTTTTCAGTGTTTATGCACTAGGTGTTCATGTGGCCAAACTGACAGTCGTTGATCTGATAGTTTTCAGTGTTTATGCACTAGGTGTTCATGTGGCCAAACTGACGGTCGTTGATCTGATAGTTTCAGTGTTTATGCACTAGTGTTCATGTGGCCAAACTGTACGATCGTTGATCCTGATAGTTTTCAGTGTTTATGCACTAGGTGTTCATGTGGCCAAACTGACAGTCGTTGATCTGATAGTTTTCAGTGTTTATGCACTAGGTGTTCATGTGGCCAAACTGAGAGTGCGTTGATCTGATAGTTTTTCAGTGTTTATGCACTATAGGTGTTCATGTGGCCAAACTGACGATGCGTTGATCTGATAGTTTTCAGTGTTTATGCACTAGGTGTTCATGTGGCCAAACTGACAGTCGTTTATCTGATAGTTTTCAGTGTTTATGCACTAGGTGTTCATGTGGCCAAACTGACAGTCGTTGATCTGATAGTTTTCAGTGTTTATGCACTAGGTGTTCATGTGGCCAAACTGACAGTCGTTGATCTGATAGTTTTCAGTGTTTATGCACTAGGTGTTCATGTGGCCAAACTGATAGTCGTTGATCTGATAGTTTTCAGTGTTTATGCACTAGGTGTTCATGTGGCCAAACTGACAGTCGTTGATCTGATAGTTTTCAGTGTTTATGCACTAGGTGTTCATGTGGCCAAACTGACAGTCGTTGATCTGATAGTTTTCAGTGTTTATGCACTAGGTGTTCATGTGGCCAAACTGATAGTCATTGATCTGATAGTTTTCAGTGTTTATGCACTAGATGTTCATATGGCCAAAATGATAGTCGTTCGTCTGATAGTTGTCAGTCTGATGGTCGTTGATGCGGTAGTTTTTCTTCTTATAGTTGTCAGTTAGAGATCATGTTTGTTGATGTGGCTGATCTGACAGTTGTTGATCTGGCCACTCTGGTAGATGTTGGTCTCGTTGTTGTTGATGTGGCTGATCTGACAGTTGTTGATCTGGCCACTCTGGTAGATGTTGGTCTCGTTGTTGTTGATGTGGCTGATCTGATAGCTGTCAGTCAGATAGTTATTGATGTGGCCATCAACTGTCAGATTGTCAAATATCACCACATTCAACGTTTCATTTTTCTGGGCTTGGGTGTTGCTTACGGAAATTAACCTTTGACCTTGGATAAACACCGAAGACTGAAAAGTTTAACTAAGTACGAAGTGAATAAAGTTATTTAAATATCATAATTAGCCTACAAGAAATACATGTACTGTAGGTAACAGCAGTCCATTCCTGTTTAGGCTGTTGACACTTGGTCCCTTGTTTCCTGTCAAAATATTGTAGAAAACTGGTGCGTGTGGCGGTACAGTTTTCATTTTCATTATCATTATTTGGCTAGATTTTATACTAATCTCATCTCTTGTGACAATTTCTGGTAAAAAATAAAACAATGAGTTCCAATGCAGGCAGAAACAGGAAACAAGGTGTCAAGAGTGAATGTTAGTCAGTTGTCAAAATCCACAGTGAAAAAAATTTTCACAATATGAATCCTCCCATAGCTCACCGAGTAACCTTTTGGCACTTTGCCATTTACATGTAGTGTGCCCTCTACACTACTTTTATGGTATGTACTCTAATTTGTTTTGTTTTTTTTTTAGGTTAAACACCCATTACTCTGTCCCAACAACCATGTATTCTGCTCACCATGCATGGAAGTGTGGCTGGAGAGAAACAAACAATGCCCGGCATGTCGAACTCCAATTAATGACGAGAACCCGTGCAGAGAAATACGAGGTAATCAGGACATTGTTGGTTGTGTCATACAGGAGAGTGAAGGAAGAATGACTGAGCAGTTCATGTATTGAAGATGTTTGTACATATATATAGCCATGTCAGTGATTTACAATTCAGCTGTAATTTTTCATTTTTTTCTTTATTTTTTCACCTTTTTATTTTAGACTAACGGGTTGACTTCCCAGGATGACATATGATTTCCAATACCATAGAAAATGTTTATTCACACTCTTGGCAAATCTAGCTTTTAGTTCGTGCTAATTCCGAAAAGAATATCAGTCCAAATTGCATTTCATGTTGATTTGGTGTATTAAACAGGCCTGCATTTTGTAATTTGTGGACATACCACATATATTGTTTACATATCCTCTCATCTCAACCTTT
This sequence comes from Acanthopleura granulata, assembly GCA_016165875.1. Lineage (NCBI taxonomy): Eukaryota > Metazoa > Mollusca > Polyplacophora > Chitonida > Chitonidae > Acanthopleura > Acanthopleura granulata. The sequence continues at coordinate 8,754,939 of JABBOT010000008.1, forward strand.
TTGGTAAACCTAAGTTTGTAGCATCTAAATAAGTATCATATAGTCTGAATGCCTGAGCCCTTGTCTTTGAAACACTCTCACAACTCCTGATATACATGACAATGACTGGCATGCTGTTACAGCACTCCTGATGACCAACTCAAAATTTGGGTGTCCTCTTCTTATCAAATAGTGTGATAAGCAGATTGTCACTGCTCCTCAAAAACATATATGAAGACCTGAAGTCTTCCAGCAAAGGGGTTACCATTCTGTTATGGGTCATTCTACTGAAACAGGCCATTTAAGAGAGAAGTTAGCTTTCAGTTCAGATTTGTTTCATCAGAAAACTTTCTGTCCTCATTCATTCCATAAATCTCTCAGTATAAAGTTCACAGGCCAATCAGTTTTCTTTTGGTATATTTAGCGATTTCTTACACTTGTCTTCCCAGGCGGACAATCATACCTGTCCTCACCGTTATCAATACATATGTTGTGATAAAATGTAAAATATAAAGGGAAACCAATTTTTCGTCAGCCACTATTATGCCCATATGGCTCAATGTCCACTGCTTGGTATTTTGTACAGATTTCCACCACCACAAAACAGTGATTGAAATAAGCAATATTAACATTTCCTAGGCATAAACAATGAGGACGCATAATAGATGGACCATGTATACAACATACTTTTCCTTAAAGTGCACGTAATTCATTTGCTAAATAAACATCAACTATCACCAAAATACTCTGAGAGCACCATCGTGTGCTGATGGACCAACCTGATCACTTGGGACATGGATTTTTTAGAGCGTTGAGATCATAAACGGAAAAATAAACTTAAAACCAGCAAAATGAAGTTATGAAGGGTTTTTGATTATTGCATACAGACATTATTAATATACGTTTGCAATATGAGCAAAACCAGTGAATTTATGGGTCTATAAATGATTTGTGTGTATCAGGTAGTTTGAGGGACATTATTTGGAACCTTTTCTGTAGAATCACCCTCGTATTCTCACAAGAACCATCACTGACACAAATTGTATTATTTGTAGCATGACTGATAATGAGAAATGATAAATGTATGTGCATTTAGAAAGTTGACAGCCCACACTGATTTGTATATGAATTTAGGAAATAGAGGCTCGTCTTTGCATCTATCAAAAAATCGGAAAAAGTACTGACACTTGTGAACTTTATATTAGGCTATTCATATACTGACTGTTTTGGCTGCAGGTGGTGTCAGCATGATAGATGAAGAAGACAGAGGAAATATGAACACAGCTGAGTTGAGGAGAGCCAGGTTTGAGATGCTATTTAAAGACTACGAGGTGAGAGTTACATTCAGCAGGTTTAGTTGAATCTGAGTACCAGTTGTAGCCTGACTTTAATACCACACATTGATTATAGCCTGAGTTGTAGCTGGAATTGCCACAACCTGGGATTGCACACTCCATAAAGTAGACCGGACTGTTAAAACACCCCAGACAATTGGCTGTTTTGTAGCTTGAGTTACCACACTGCTGATAATTGGGGTGGTGTGTAGTTTCAGTTATCACACCACTGTTTATATATAATTCCCTGGGTTGTAGCTATGTCAGCAGAGCTCAAATAGTCTTAACATAGCACACCAAGAGATTGATAGGGTTTTATGAAGGAAAATATGTTCGTTGCATTTCAACAGTTTTTTACAGCGAAAAAAATACAAATACGGACCATTTTGAACAAACTAAAACACAGTGACGTCACTGATAATTTTTTGTTGTTGTTGTTGTTAAACAGAATATACCTGTTATATTTCCACATACAATACTGAGATAGATATAGCAATACATTTTGGGGATATTAAGCAGCTAAAGAGACATTGTCACTGAAAATTTAGATTTTTAAATTCTGATTGCAACATCTTAACGAAGTTTTGCAGTTCATTCATAAACTAAATCAGTCACATTGAAATTAAAAATATTCATTGAGTATGTACTTGTACAAGCGCAGAGAAGTCCTGCCATTATTCAAATTCAATACAGGCCATTTCGCCTCATTAATATTCAACAGAAGTGGCCCAAAGCATAAATGTATCTGCAGGTGTTGAATCAGGATGAGTCAATATTGGTTACACGATAATTTCGAATTTTGATACACATAGATGCAGCATATAGCAGCTTGAACAGTATTGAGAAAAGGTTACCAATAACCTTCTCATTAAACAATGAGTCAGAAATGTATGTCTGCTCGATGATTACACCGCCAGAACAACAACATTTGCACCCACCTATCAAGAAGTAGTCCTGCTTTTACGTGTGTCATCAGCCGCGTTTGTTTACATATGGAGTTTACCCAACCCTGTGCGCATGCTCCATTTCCACTGAGTTGTCGGGCCATTGTTGAGTTTTCAGTTTTTTGGTTATTTTTAAACGTTCAGTTAAGGTACAAAGCTGGTAGTGGGATTAACGAAAAGCTTGTAACTTTTACCTGCGGAGAAAAACATGTAATACTCTTGTCATTCTGTAATAAAGTTACCTACTATCTGGGTGACCATGTGCCTTTAAAAGAATGGGTGACGTCACTGGGCTTCAGTTTCCTCAATATGGTCCAAAAGTCCACCATAGAAACTACTTTATTTCTATTTTATATATTGTAAAAACAATGTTTAAAAATAAGGATGAACATATTTTGAAACAGTGCAGTATGAAGTTTTAGAGGCTGTGTACTTTATCTAAATGTGATTTGCTTGTTTAAGGTGAAGTTTTCATTCATTGATTGGTAGCAAAGGTTCCAACTACATGTGTTTGTGTTCTTTTTACAGTTAGAGTTGTCCCACACACAGGCAAAGATGGAAGCGCTCAAGGTTGAAAACACAGCTTTAAAACAACAGCTGGAAACAAAAGCTTCCGCTAAAACCTATGCTGCACCTCAAATAAAAGAGCCAGACATTGATGCATTAGCAGTGATCACCAAAAAACTTGAAGATACCAGCAAAAAGTATGAGAAAGAAATCAGCAAGATGAAAAAGGTCATTGTCTTTTTGTGTGTATGTTTGTATGTATGTATGTATGATTTCTAAAGTTATGTGTAGATGTATGTTGCTCATTGACTGGAAAATGCTGTATTAAATTTTCTGCTTAAAACAGGACAAGGAGCTCTACAAATCAATAGGTTTGCTCCAAACATGTAACTGACTCAAACAAAAAGCACTGGCATTCTCTGTGCTTAGCCCAGTTTCATCCACCCATAAACCTGACAGAGACCGTCATCAATGTTAATGACATGTTCTTGGGTTTGGCAGTTAAACCCAAATGAATTGAACAAATAAATAAACAAAGTGGACAGATGTAAAATAATTTAATATCTGAATGTAATTAAACCAGGTAAACACATTACATGTATGTGTTGCCCACTTTGCTGAAACATGTTAGCTAGAAATTCTCTGCCTATTCAAGGATGTCTTCATGTGCAATAATTTGCTAGCATAGTGACATTTCTGCTGATTTATTATAAAAAAAAAATTTTTAGTTGCAGCATTTTGAAAGAGCCACACAAAATGAATGTCATGGACTTTATTAGGAGAATAGAAAATCATTATCCTTAGCTCTAGCCATGTACATACTCTCTGACTGCTGTTAGAATGATGTCTCACAGGTTTGACTTGTCATGGAACATTGCTCTTTTAAAGTTTTCAACTTGAGAACATTTCTAAGATTTTATCACCTTACAGCTCTCAAAGTTTTATAGGCACATAAGTACATGTGTATGTGGTCAATAGCACTAAAACAAAATATCTCAGTCATTTGTTTGTCACAAATGCACTGTTGGTCAAAATCACCGTCATTCCTCGTTGCTATGTTACAGAAGAAGTCCTTTGAGTTGTTCCTGGCAAACAAAAATGGCACTGTCACACCTGGGTTTTCCCCAGAAGGCCCTAATGTAAAACAGGAGTTATGTAAATGATGTTAGGGCTATTCATTGTGAGTTTAGTTATTGTACAGGTAACCAGTGTGTTACAGGTCTAATTTATTTACTAAATGATCTGTTTCTAGGCAAATGCAGAATTGAAGGACGAGAATGATTTATTGGTACGGGAGAACCAACGTTTACGGATGGAGATAAGCAGCAGATCACCCCACAGGTCTGATTTTACACGTTTACCCTAATTCTTCAGTACTGCAAGCAGAGACTACAACTTAAGATGGATATTGTACTTCATAATAATTCGATTTAAGATCAGTAAGGTTGTTCAGGTTGAGGTCGCCACAGCATTGTAATTCTGTTGGAGCGAAAATATTAAGCATGTAGATTCCAGATTCCAGGCTAAATAAGCAAGTTTGTGATTACAAGGGAAAGGAAACATAGCCTCCTGTATTACATTATGTTGTTACGAATTTTAGAGTACTTTTCTGCACATGCCAAAGCTGTGCTGATGTCTTTTTTTTTTTTTAGGTTTTTGACTCCAAGAGTACATATTGTAGGTTTACCTAGAGTGTAAACGGTATACTCTTCTCATCAGTGATTTACATGTCTCTTTTGTATTCTGTGATGTTCTATTTAGGTATGGACGCTCAACTGTGGCAGCTCTACAATCTCAGATTGACTGCTATGAGAAAGAGGTCCACCAGCTGAACAAGGCACTTCAAAAGAGTGACGGTTACATTGAAGAACTGGAGGAAGAGCTTTCTGAATTGAGAGGAACAGAGAGTCAAGAAGGAAAGACCATAGATTATAAATCTCAGGGGACATCAGATGAAGTCCAATCTAAACCTGTGCAGAAGCAAAGCCACAAGAAAAAACTATTCATGAATTTTGATGAAACAAATAACGCTGTTGTTGCACAGTCATCTGGTGAGAGCTTTAGTAGAAACCCGGCCAAAATTTCTGAAAAACAAGGCGTGAGCGTCACTGGTATTCTAGTCAACAATGACAGCAAGGATTCAGCCAAGCCTGCTGATTCTCCAACGAAGGGTTCCAAGAAAGTGACATTTGCCCTTCCTGAAGAGACTCCTCCTAATTCTAAAATGTCGTCTTTTGACCTTGAATTGCCCAGCCCATTTTCTCAGTCATCTGCAGACGATCCAGAATCAAAGGAAACAACCCCAAGCATAGTGGTGCCTACATCTGCTTCATTTGCCCTGGATAATCAATGCAAAAGAGAAGAAATCATTAAATCTGTGCCTGAGGAGAATCATTGCTCTGATAGACAGGTGAACAGTGTGAAAGCATCTGTCAGCTGTAGCTCCAAAGCAGATGTTTCCTCATCGTCTAGGGGTTTAAATGATACACTCGATATTGAAAGTGAGCTGGATGAGTTAGATATATCTGTTACTCCTGAACTGAGGGACTGCATGAAATTGTTCAGTATGGCAGAACGGAAGGTTCAGGAGCGAAATTCTTTGGGAGGAAACATCAGTGCAAAACTCTCTGAAGACTCCCCTCTGGAACAGCCTTCACCAGTTGTTAAAGCTACAGAGACTAAATCCATAAAAGAATTTGAACAAAACTCGGCTTCTACAAGAAATGATTTCCAAACAATATCATCTGAACGGTCAAATCAATCCTTCTCAACAAATCCCGCTGGTCCAAAACTCAGCTCAAATGTATCTGATCAAAAATGCACCAGTGTATCCTCAGTCAACCCTAGGAGTTATCTGTCTCCATCACTTGATGGTTACAAACCATCTTCAGTCCAATCATCATCAGCATCACTGGGAAGCAGTCTAAGAACTGATTATGCTGCATCTGGAGTAGACAGAGTTACCAATGACAGACATCTGTCCTCCAGGAACTCTGTTGCTGGTGATTCTGGTGCACCATGCACTAGTGACAGAACCGGCTTAACCGGTAGTGTGGTTTCCCAAGTACTGAGATCAACTCCCCAATTCAGTCTACCATCTGCCCCTGGGTACAAGTCTTCCATGGACTCAGGAATGTTTCTTCTGTCTCAGTCCCTGTCAAACCCATCCACCACGACGTCTGTGCCTGTGAATCCTGCTGTGTTTCATCCTCATGGAGCTATCAACAGCAGTTCACAGCTTGGCAGTTCCAGTTCCACGTCTTCCCTCAGCCATTCTCTGATGACCAACACCAAAAGTGCAGACTCCTTGACATCCTCACTCTTGAAACTGGAACAGACTCTAGCAGCACACCGTGCATCTAACCCAGCTGTCCCCAGACAAACCTCTTATCCACCTTTGTTTCAGACTGGCGCTGTTGTCCCAGGCGTTGGTGAGCACCACATCATGTCCACTTCTACTTATTCATTAGTGGCCATTGCGCCACCATTATCATCAACATCAGTTGGACAGAATTCCCTAAAACCGCTTCCTTTCACATCTGCAAGTCATCTACCCAGCTTCACAACGGGCCCCTTAGCTTTACCTCCCCCTATCAGTAATGCCCCAGGAATGTCTTCCTTAGGACCTTCTTCCTCGGGACCTTTATCATACCCATCAGCTGTGTCTGTTAGCAATAATATCCTGTATGGTCAAAGCACTGCCTCGACCACTGGCTTCCAACCAGGTGGCTCTGGGACGGGATTATCAGGTTGGACAACCCAGACTGGCATGATACCACCAAACAGTTATTCTGCACCGGGACAATCCAGTATCCCATTTTCTCACACTGGAATATCTAAGGCCCCAGCCCATCCTATCTCAAGCTGTTTACCATCAGAGAAAGTCAACAATTACAGTTACGTTTCAAACTCTTCTTTGAATTCAAACTTGTCAACGTTGGATGGCTCTTTTCTACCAGAGCCAAAGAAACGGCTGTTTGAAACTGATACTGACGACACAGATATGTCTTTCAGTCCCCTTAAGTCATCCAAACTTAGTTTTTAGTTGCCTAAGCAGCTGAACATTATATTTAACGGTATACTGTGTTCATTGTAAAATTGTAAATTTAAACTTTCATTTAATGTTTTACGTTTGGTTCTCGTTTAAATGTCTTCTTGGACAGTTATTTTTAAATGTATTTTCTTATTTTAAATGATCCCACCTTTTGATATGGGAAAGTTTGTTGTAAGTTAACACATTTCTGTGTTGATTATGAAGAACGGCATTCCCACGTCAATCTTCCTTAATCACAATAGTCGATGGGTTAAAAACCCATCACATTAGTCGATGGGTTAAAAACCATTTAGCGAAGAGTGTTTTAGAACGACTAGCAGGGTACAACCGAAAGCCACTGGGGTGTTTTAATATTTCAACTCAAAAACCTCCTTTTGCCCACTGAAACCTTTGTTTCAAACAGTGCATCTCTATACACTCCACTATACCGCACTTCGCACGAACGCGAAGCAGCGCCTTCGCAAAAAGTAGTATAACCAGTAGCAAAATCAGAGTGGATAAGCTCATGTGTATAGGTGTATACCACATCGGTGGTATACATTGAAACTGTTAATGTGAATGCTTCTGATAATTTTAGGGCTGACTGAATATTATAGTTCTTGGCGCTCTCCCTGACTCAAGTGGTTAAGTTCTGGCTAAATATCATGGTTCTAGGGATTTTCCCTCTCTCAGATGGTTTTGTGATACATGACGAAGACGAGACGCTGCCCTGAAGTTGTTATGGTTTTAGTTAATTTGTTTTTGTTAATGTTAACTGAACAATTTCAGGAGGAGTTACTCATCTGTGATAGATATACATTTTTGTCCATAACAATTATGAACACATTATAAAAGAATCAAAAATACATACATATATATATATATAATAACGCTTGTCTTTTTATGAATATATCCATTTAGCTTAAGACCACAAAAGTAGAACTTGCTTTAGTGTCGTATTCAGCCCAGTGCTATGTCATGTACCCAGCGTGGGAGGGAAGGTCTGCCAGCAACATGCGGATGGCCGTGAGTTCCCTCCACTCGGTCTGTTTTTATCCCACAATAATGCCAGCTGCCGTCAAATTCATGTAAGTGAAGTATTTTTGAGTACGGCGTGAAATACAAATAAAAGAAATACGTAAATCGTAGTACGGTACGTTTAATGAAGATTACCGTTATTTGAAGGAAAAACTAAGCGGCCATACTAGTCTTTATCCTGCATTTATAGGCATTTTATGTTCGTGCTGTTCCCAGCTAATACTGATTTTGAGCTGGAGACTTGTAAGTCTGTCTCGGAAATGTCTCTTAGTGTTTCTGTGGTGTATATATATAAACTGATTGCTTAAAATATAACCAGTGTGGTACTTATTTAGCAATACTCAGCAGAATGCCCAAACGCTGCCCAAGAACATTTTCGTTTACAAAACAGATGGATAGCATTGAAATAAGCTGTTACCAATGTTGTCGCTGTGAGTTCAAGTCTAGCTAATGCTTGCTTCCTATGAATCGTACGTGGGATGGTCTTGAGTTTCCCCTGGGCTCTGTCCAGTTTCCTCGCACCACGTCGTGTAGGTGAAACATTCTTGAGTACGGTATGAAATACAAATCAACTTGTTCGCTTAATCTTATGTATCATTTAGGCAACAGACTGGCAAGAGAAGTGGATGTATTGGCTGATTGAGGTGGCTAACCGTGGTGTCTTCGCGGTTGCAAAACAATGAGACCGCATGGGATAGCACGGCGACAAGAAGTTGAAACAGACATTCGTATTCCAGCCGTCAGCCATAGTGGACGCCCCGTGTCAGTAAGCACAAGACAAAACCAACCTAAGTGCTATCAGGAATTACAACTGATTCTTACAAACTGATTTTTCTTCATCTGGAAACGATCGAAATTTGAATCTGAAAAGCAGTTGTAGCCTTATGGAAACGATCACTATTTTTTGTTTCGTATGAACACAAAACGCATGTTACCTCTTTTGTCAGTCATTGTCCATCAGCAACGTGGAACGTTTGTATCAGTCTTTCGTGCCTACTGTGTCGGCTGACATCAAGTTCTCCAAAAGCGAAGCAGCTAGAATTGTGTTTTGAAACGTGCATGTATGGGATTTTCAAAAAGGGAACATTAGGCGGATGTTTCATTCCTAGGGTTGGAGACAATGTCTGAGACAATCTGTAATTTGGCATTTGAAGAAGTGGGAAAGGCCTGCAGGATCGATCCGAATTCCCTTGATTTATACCTCAATGATCCAAGCAGCTGATACAGTCTTAGGACAGAATTCCGATCTCTGAGAGAAATCTATAAATTTATTTTCGTTGTGGATTGATTGTTGCGAAGCGCCATAAGCCTGCACAAGAACCTCTCACCTTTGTACGCTGGCGTTCAGTTTTGTGCTTGGAAGAAGCCGTAGTGCCGGCGGTTTGAACAATGAGAGCGTGTGAAGCCCTGTTCACGCACCTCGCCTGCCACATGGCTTACTGGGGTACACCCCACTCCCAACTCTATATGGTAAGATGCAAAGGTTTCGTATTTCCGGGATGATCCCAAATTGTCATGTAAGAATGTAAAGATAAAAGCGTTGAAACTCTCCTCTCACTTGCCACGACCAAAACAAGGCTGAACGAGGCTTCATGCCAGAAGTAAACCTATAAGAAATCATGACCCTACTTCAACTTCGCTGTAGGGCTATTGCCATTGGGCAGGAAAACTCCCCCAGCGACATTTAAGTGTTTCACACTTAAGTGCAAGTGTTTCGTTCTAAGAGTCGTATTATATAACCAATATGGTGGAGAAAATGAAATGCAGATGAGGTTGTGATGTACTTGATGAGGTATGTCACCACCTAATGACAAACTCATTATTCCACAGTGACAAATCGAATGCCAAGCAATGAGGTTAAATGCTCAACTTCACCAAAAAAAAATTTGCTTTATTTTCCAAAATACATATATTCAGTTCCGGGAATTGGTCGTCTACGGTCTTCGGTTAATTCTGAAAATTCGAAAGTATTTTTTAAATACTGTATATTTATTTATTTATTTAATTTTTTTTTTTTTTTTTTTTGCGTTTTCATCCCATACTCAAGATTATTTCACTTACACGACGACTGCCAGCATCCTGGTGGGAGCACTCCGGGCAGAGCCCGGGGAAATCCCGTGACAATTCACAGGGTGTTGGTAGACCTTCTCACGTACGACTGGAGAGGAAACCCGCCTTGTCCGGACTTGAACTCACAGCTAACGCATTGGTGAGAGGCTCCAAAGTTATTGTGCTGCACCAGCACTCAGTCATGAAGGCAGTCTTTTGTAAATATACACGGCTGAGTTATTTTTAAAGAGACATGATAGTATTGTAATAGTTTACTACAAAGGAAAGACCAGATAAAATATTTAATGGTCTGTGATATATCCACTTTCGTCAATTTAGTGGACGTAACTTTTGACTATGAATCTGATCAATGAGTTCGATGGGTATACTTGACGAGGTCAGCGGATGCCATTAATTTAAAGTCACGCTCTTTAAAAGTGTATTTCGGTGGTCTCCATTATTCACCGGCAATGATTTCTATAACATATTGAATAATTATTTTACAAATTCTGAGGGTCAGGGAAAGTGAACCGAAAATCTACATATATATACATAATGGAGTTGAGCATTGTGTATAGATGGAAAGCAAATTTGGCTCATACGGAGTCATTTGTTAGTCAACCTCTATTTTGAAATCGATGTTATTCTCACGTTATGCTGCTGACATATCTTATAATGAGGAATCTGTGGTGAAAATATAATGGACGACTGACAGGTATCGTCTTCCGTTGCGACCCTGTAGTACTCGTGTACTACCTAGACGTTTTATATGCACACATACATCTAACTGTAAAACACTAACAAATAAACACGATGTCAATACGCACGCATCCACAACCCGCTCCGCACACATCACATATAGAGGCACCCTCCAACACGTGGGACTGGTAGAACACCGTCTTCTGGTTGTCTACAAAGCATAAATATGAGAGGTTTTTAAGATCTCATTACCTATGCAAATAATGGCTTACTTCTGAATGTGTCCAGAGCTCTGCTGCTTACCTTAACAAGTCTTTTGTACATTCCAAATGAAATGCTTCCTCATCAATGAATGACACGCAGGTTTACCATAAGCATGACTTTTCACGGTTTTGACAACGGAACAATAGCCATGAGCATGAATTTATTTATTTATTTATTTATTTATTTATTTGATTGGTGTTTTACGCCGTACTCAAGAATATTTCACTTATACGACGGAGGCCAGCATTATGGTGGGAGGAAACCGGGCAGAGCCCGAAGGAAACCCACGACCATCCGCAGGTTCCATGAGCACAAAAGCTACGGCTATAAGTTACATTAAATGTAAAAACATCACTTTCAAGCAATAGATGGATTAAAAGTTACCCGGTTCATAGTAATCGTAGATCTTGACCGCCGCCGGTTTACTTTTGGCCACAAGGGATGTTCTATCCGCCCTGACCGTCATACACGTCGGTGTGCTCGAAATCTGATTGGACAAATTGAGAAAATCATGCCATATAGACTATACGTTGACTGATTTCTAAGGGTTTCATGTAGGGTTCATCAATATTTAGGTTTTACCAAGACAATGTATTCTTGAGAGCTGTCGACCGCTTAGCATGGAGTAATCAAGGCCCCACGAACAATGAGAACGGATCGAGTAATCTGCGAATTCCTTACCAAAGGCAGGATGTTGTTCCGAGCCTCGTGTGCTCGGAGTTGCAGCCCGTGCAACTTAACCTGCCGCTAATTACAAGTCGATACAGACCCTGTGCGTCTCTGCGGCTTGACCCTGCAGGCTACTTTACTATTTGCCACAGAGACACTGCTTGGTTAACTGCATTTTCCACAGCATTTTCTTGCCGCCCCCAAGCGTAACAAATTCCACACACCTGTATTGATGCACGTCTCGTCTGGACTCAGCCGCAATCACACGGACATGACTGCCCCAGTACGGAGAATCCAGCCCAAAACAGTAACGCCAGTGATAAACTCTTATGCTGCGTCTTAGTGGCGACATCCTCGGAGTAGCCTCAATTGTAGCAAACCAGTGAAAACCTGGGATCGTAATTTCGTAATGGTGGCGCGTGGAGGATTATGAATGTGTCGCTGGCGTTGTTAATTTGAGCTCAATTCTTCCTACCCAGGGCAGTCAGGACCTTGAGCTTGCGGCTGAGTCTAGACGAGATATGCATCAGTACAGGTGTGTGGAACTTGCTACGTTTGCAGGCTGGAAGAAAATGCTATGGACTTCGAGCCAAGAAAGTATGCTTGATCTGAGTTAACCAAGAAGTGTCTCTGTGGCAAATAGTAGAGAACGGGTCAAGCCACAGAGACGCACAGGATAGACTTATGTCAAAACATACAGTTCACATTGGTTAGTGTCCAACGGGTTGCTGTATGTGTGCAGTTCCACCAAAGTTTCCTTACATAGCCTTCGATTATGAAATGTGACCCCGAAGTGTCCAAAATTCAACTTTAATTATGTTGGCGTGGGCCTATTTCCCATCGACAAATCCATCTATGCATGAATATCTACAGTACCTCGTCAAAGTATAGGATCAGCTTTTTGTCTGAGGTTTCTAGTCGTTTCAAGCCATCCACTAGCGTGATGTCATCTCTGTTAATCTGGAAGCCCGTGGGCATCCCGATTTCCTCCACAGCCATTCCACTAGAACCTTCCTGTAACCATCTAATCAAGGGAGAACGTTATATAATTTTGCTGTTACTGCACCAGCAACCATAGCTGTAATGACCGTAGTAAAGGTTATGACAGGATAGATGTGCTTTCATACCACTGCAGATAATGGGAAGCCTTTGCGGTCTTAGGTAATTCGAGTCAAAGCTGTGTAGTCTATTGCTCATTCCTGCAGTTACTATGACGTTTTGTGGGAAAACTGATAACATATGGTATTACTTGTGCAGTGCAAGAGAACAATAATCAAGTAAGTTTGAGACCAAATCGCCATAGCGCGGGAGAAGGTACCCTATGGAGTTCAAAACTACCCTCCAAACAGTTATAACTATTACACAGAACATGAACACAGGTTCTTCAAGATAGCAGATATGGTGGCTGATAGCGTCGATTTTCGACCGCGTCTTCCGCGAACCAACGGAGGGTGCGGTCATGAAAAAAAAAACCCGCGACCTTCGCGTCCCCACGGAATACACGAAAACCGTGCCCTTCGTGATTTTCTCGACCTCGCGGAAGGCACGGAAAGCGCGGAAAACGCGGAGAGTGCAGATTTTATTAAAAACCGCGCGCCATCGGCGCCCCCGTGGAGAGCGCTAAAGACAGAGCGCGGATCCGTGCCCTCGGCGCCTTCCGTGTATTCCGTGAGGGCGCGAAGGTCGCGGTTTTTTCATAACCGCGCCCTCCGTGGGGTCGAGGAAGGCGCGGTCAAAAATGGACGAGATCAGCCACCATAGGCAGAGTTGCTTCCTACAATATCAATGATCTGTTCCGGTGTGTGTATACCAGTTAATGGTGAAACTTACTTGGCGCATGCCTGGATAGTCAGAGAGTGCATGGTTTCTTGTAAAAGCTTAACCTGCAGATCAAACGACGGCTCTGTTTCGTCCTGCTCCACGTGGTAATCTACAGATACCTACACATATAGCAAATAGGTTAGTAATTCAGTAACCATTCAACAGCTGAATGGTTGCCTAAGGATTCTGAAGTAAATGATGTCTGTAATTGACATTTAAAAATGACTAGAATCATTCAACGATCTATATCAAGCTTACCGGTTTCCTCCACTGGCAATGTTCCAGTGTAGGCTTAAAGTATTTACTAGTATGGATAATTCTGTTTATCAAAGAAGCACGTTTGACTTTATTTATAGTCTCTTATCCATTCTTGTATAGGATTGCTTTGTCATCATGAGTTTTTTCCATAGATGTTTTCGTCATGATTCAACCCATCCCGATATTTCACAACAAAAAGAACATGTCCCAAAATTTAGTATCTTACCTGAACCAATGCCATACCACTTCCTGTTGCGCTGACAGTCACGTGATCACTTACGTTGCTCATCTGTTGGGATTTGACAAAGAGGAGAAATATAATTTTCTTAAATTAACAACATAGTCTTTTTGAAAAATTAATAGTTAATAAATGTGAACTGTTTATTCTGGGTCTTTTTATCTCTGAGAGGTTACGAGTCCCAGGAACCAAGGAAAGCATAATTTCACCTGAGCTGTTTGAAACACCAGAGAGTTTTCCCGCTGAATCCGGAAGCTGTGCTCAGTGACGTCATCAGCAACCTTTATCGTAACATCGAAGTTAGGTGAGAAAATCTTCTCGGCGAATTCTGACAGAGCCTGCAGAGCCACAACTGTGTCCTTTGTAAGGAAAATAACCAGATAAAATGATATCAGATATTAAACCCTTGAATTGTTAATGGAATGATTGAAATCGGTATATTGCATTAATATTTATTTGTTATTTTAACTCCGTACTCAAAATTTTTCTTTTCTTTTTTTTTTTTTTCTTTTTTTTTTTGGAGTGGAGGAAATCAAAGAGGTCGGGTAAACCACGGAATTTAGACAAGTTACTTACGAACTTTCCTATGTGCGATGCATACATGTGCACCTCATATTGATGGAAGATGAAGTGGTCTTCAGTGAACACATAAGAACGCTTAAGGGTGAGCTCACAACTTTGCTATGTACACGGCCCACCCTTCTTAATCTTTATATAATTTCGGCAACCTGAGTGGAAGAGAATCCACCATGGGCATTCCGTTGTGATGTGATCCATTTCAAGATGTCCAACCCAGCTACGAGATCCCTCTTCTCGGCGTAGGAAAGTAGTCCATAAGCGGAGGTTTCAATGGCAATGGCGGGAGATTGTGTGGTTGGAGCTCTCCAGAACTTCCGGCTGGTTGATGATTTGCTGATAACAGGACCATCCCAGTGTTTGGTGCCATCTTCAATTACACCAAGACGCAAAATATAAATGACAAAGTTTCACTGTCGACTTTGAAGAAAGAGGACAATTGTATTATCATTTATTGGCGTTTCGCCTTGAAAAGGAGACGTTTTGAAAGACTCAGAAATCTGTACCGCCTTTAGAAGAATAAAGAAAAGGCCCTTTAAACACATAAGCATTTCATGTTTAGAAATATCAATATTTAAACTGGTCAATAATCAAAAACGGTGAAAAGCCAACGTGACGTCAGTCATTGAAATATAAAGAGCTTATTTTTACCACTGTGGAATTCAAGGGCAAACTTCACAATGTCAAAAGCTGACAGCTTAAGCTCCCGTAGTTGTTTAAAACAGTAATCAAATTCCTACTGCTATCTACAAATTGGCTGCAGTGAGGTACGAACCTTTGACCACAGCTTCGTGGTTTAACATGGTGAGCGCGGATTCGGCCCTGGAACTCTTGGCTAACATCAAAGCGTAGGTAGTAATGGCCATGGTATAGTCATCAGCTATATGGCTCAGTTGGTTCTCCAGGTACTCCTTGCTCGTGGCCGTGGCAGCGGCGATCTTGGACTCAACAGTCTAGGTGAGAAACACAGGTAAACTAGACAATTTAACCCCGTAACTCTTACAAATTCTTCTAAATATCAATGGGTTATATATTTCTAGTTGTTTGTAATTGCTGATTATAATTTCTTTTCCCTTGATGTATTTCCTTTCTTGTTTTTCACACAATTATTACAAGTAGCATATGAATGCAGATCCATTTTTGCCTTACGCAATGTAATAGTATATTAATTGTGGCGGCTGTCTGTATGAGCTGGGTATTTTGATCACGTTTCTCCCCATAGATTCTGTAATCAATCTGCCCAAACCAAAGTCTCTGCCCATAAACCGTATATTGTCACAATCATGATCAAATTTCCTTCACACAGATCCTGTACTTACATTTTCCAGATCAAAATTACTATACGTGCCATAGATCCTGTTTGTAGAGTCTGTCCCATAGATCTTGTACTTACGCTGTCCACATCAATGCTTTCCCTGCAGATCATAGGATATACACTCTAAAGATCACGGTTTTTTCTCATGGATCCTGTATTTACACTGTCCAAATCACTGTTTGTTCCTATAGATCCTGTACTTCCACTGTCCAGATCACTGCTTATGCGTACATATCTTGTACTTACACTGTCCAGTTCACACCCTACAAATCCTGTACTTACACTGTCCAGATCACGATTTGTCCCTATAGATCTTGTACTTACACTGTCCAGATCACGATTTGTCCCTATAGATCCTGTACTTACACTGTCCAGATCACGATTTGTCCCTATAGATCTTGTACTTACACTGTCCAGATCACGATTTGTCCCTATAGATCTTTTACTTACACTGTCCAGATCACGATTTGTCCCTATAGATCCTGTACTTACACTGTCCAGATCACGATTTGTCCCTATAGATCCTGTACTTACACTGTCCAGATCACGATTTGTCCCTATAGATCCTGTACTTACACTGACCAGATCACGATTTGTCCCTATAGATCCTGTACTTACACTGTCCAGATCACGATTCGTCCCTATAGATCCTGTACTTACACTGTCCAGATCACGATTTGTCCCTATAGATCTTGTACTTACACTGTCCAGATCACGATTTGTCCCTATAGATCTTGTACTTACACTGTCCAGATCACTGTTCTCCAGCAAAGAGATGAGGACAAAAGACGTCAGAGCCACACCAGAGGCGGAACCTCCCTGGTAACAAATCACATAACATTGTGTATATACAGTTCAATTAGACTTTGTGTACCAGGTCCAAATCTGTTTAACAGAGAATGTAAATAATCACTGAAATACTTAAAACGTCCTCTCATTTGGATTACGTCATGTTCTGTAATGTATTTATTATGAGAACTTCAGAGAACAAGGTCTTATAGACGTAGCTGTGTTGGTACTGTTGTCTTTCTAAAAGATTAGCTCATCGTAACCATAGCATGTCACACGGCGCCTGCATACCTTCACAGAAACGCACGACACTGCGCATGGGTGTTAACCTGCCTAATTGCACACTGTCTGCCTTACAACAGTGCGCATGTGCATTCACCTGCATATTCTTGTGTATAATCCTTCCGGGTTCCGGGAACGAGCCGTCCGTCTTCTGATGGTTCAGAATCCACGTGATGGCTTTGACAAGAGTCGCGTCGTCCACAAAGATGAAGGGTTTGGCTTGATGGAAAGATTTGATGACGAAAGCGGTAAGCCTGTGAAGAAACAGGGTAATAATAACCATGACACATGTACAAAGATGGCATTCGGCAAATCAAAGTAAAGGAAAGCAAACTCAGAAAAGTTCATTTGATGTCGTTTTCAAGGGATCGTAGAATTAAAGACATGTATCCTCTGCACAGTTATAGTACATGGAATAGTCAGTTTCTTTATTCAAGTAGAGGTGCTTTACTGACCACATGCTCCCTGAGCTGTCCCGGTCTCCAAAAGCGCTGAATGATCCATCTTTGTGTTGATAGGTCAGCTCCCGCTGGTATCCTGATAGGCAAAACATATATATTAACAACGTTTGTGTACAGAAACCACATATTTAGCAAACTACTATTTGTCTATGAAATAAACTGAAGGTTATTAAACATGTGTGTAATTATATGTGTGATTTAATTGTCGGTATGTCTATGTCATTTGGCATTTTAAAGTAGACAACAATACTCTCTGCAAGTTCTAAAACATAATGGATATTTTTCTTGTGGCCGTTGACATAGGTAACATAAATGCATTCTACCCTTTTCAAGTAAGTCCAAAGCCTTCTGTTTGATTGGGCCGGTGAACTGCTGAGTGGAGGACAAGTACTTAGAAACAAAGATGTCAGGAGCGAAATTCAGCATGGTCTGTTCCCCGCAGCCGGTCGGCATCCTCAGCAGACTGTCCAAGCCATGAATTGTGGGTCCCATCAGATCACCTGTAGACCAGACAATACAAATAGGTAACGTTACCTGTTATTATACTATAGCATTTGTATTTGTTAAAACCGTGTTAACTACCATGTGATTGTTATATGTTTATGTTTGAAGTAAACGAGGAAATCAGTTGTAGGCCACGGCGCCAATAATTAAGATACAGGAGACTTGTCTAAGAATACAAATCATGTCTTCTCAACATCGCACACAATAGCGTCTATATGCCATATAGCAATCCAGTTTCTTTATTTCAAGTTTCTTTTCAGGAATCATACGGACATCTTGTCTTTCATTCTTGCATTCCATTCTTGCATCCTTTTCAAGGTATTTTAAAATCCGAGTCAAAATCTACAAGTCGACTGAAGAGTGAGACCTGGCAAAAAATAATCGATGATATATATCAGGCTTGTAAGTACTCTTTAATCGAAAAGAACATTCATCCTCATTGCTTGAAGTCTTTACTCGAAGCTGTGAATGAATGAACAGGTCCAGCTGCTTCAGATCTAATTAACTAGTTCATATATCTCTGACAAAACCTAATGACATCGTTCGCTTGAAGAAACCACCTTTACATGTGATTAAATATAAAATGGACAACACCTGCAAAATCTAAACTTCATAGGGTAGATGAGAGATTGGAAACTCTGTACAGGGTATCTTTATTTATCCGATTGGTGTTTTACCCCGCAATAACAGAATATCTTTACGAATTTCTTCTGGAAGTGACAATTGAGTGACAGACTTAAGGAGAATTAAGAATCCCTTTGCACTTCTACAAATTCTCCTTGTGAAGCAGGTAACGTGTAGTAGCGACCAGAATAAATTCTACTCGTCAAGTGAAACGAAGCGTTTCCTCGGTGGACTAGAGATAAAAGAAGGACGGCAATAAGAATACCAATGAGGTGGTCAACATGCGGCCTGGTTAGAGCCCTCATGGACGTACCTACGGCCGAGACCCTGATGTGCTGAGATCCGTACACGGTGCTGGGTGGGAATGAGACAGGCACCACGGTGGAGAATGACGAGTTGTGGGTGAGGTCTACCAGGACAGCGTGGTTGTACTCCCGGAGAACACCTTCAGGCTGGAAACGGAAGTGGTACTTTCGGTTAAGGTCAACGTCAACGGAACTGGGAGCAAGGGCAAACATTCTGATGTAGATTTTTTTCATTGGTACTAGACAAACACTGATTGGATTACATGCATTTATATGTCATTTTGGTCTAAGTGTCAGTGTTAGAAAAAGAAAACACCTCAACATATAGCATGGCCTGGAAGCTGTCTTTGTTAAGCAAAACAACAGTTTTTTTTACAGTAAATATCCAATACTATGTGAAAAGTAAAGAACATATTTAACTAACAGTCTCCAAAATAAATGTCTCTTTAAAATCATGCCTCAGGCCGTAAGCTAAAGTTTCATATATGCTGAATAGTTTGGTGAGCTGACCTCCACAAGGAATGTTCTCTGGACAGCGTCAGCGGCCACTGTTGACTGAGCCCGGACTCTGATCTCTATCTGACCAAGAACAGCAGGTACTATGGGGAAATACACCGACTTCGCCTCACCCGCTCCGATCTGCAAGAGGGAAATCAGAGGGAACACGACATATAACTGTGTTTGTGACAACACCTTCAGAGCTTTGGACACGAAGAATACCGTTATCACAGAGATAATAGAGGGATGTTTATTGTCACTTGCTGGTCTAAAACAAATGTAGACATCTAAATTAAAGGCGTTTAATGAGCCAGTGGAAGTAAATCTCGAGTGTCACAATTAAGTGTAAAGTATCGCAAGTCTAGAGTAGCACTTACCTGGACGGTTTGGGAAAGAGCAGCAGAGGTTGACACCATGTTTCCATTCTCATCTTTAACAAGGTTCCGGTAGGAGGTAGCTTTCTCTAGCGTCACCACAACCTACAGATTCAACAATCTTCCATATTTATTGACTTTCGAAATGTCTGCACATCTTACAGTATTACATGTTTGTAAATACTGTAATACATGTATGTTTATACAGCATTACATGGTTGTATATACCGTAATACATATTTGTATATTCAGTATTACATGTTTGTATATACAGTATTACATGTTTGTTTATACAACATTACATGGTTGTATATACTGTAATACATACTTGTATATTCAGTATTACATATTTGTATATACAACATAACAAGGGTGTTTAAACAGCATTATATGGTTGTATATACTGTAATACATATTTGTATATTCAGTATTACGTGTTTGTATATGCACTGTTAGATGGTTGTATAGGCAATGTTCATCACAGAAATAAAACTCAGCTATGAAATGATCTGAGTATGACATTCTTTAGGGGTTTGTGTTATTTGTCGTTTTTGGAAATTGGCCCTGCAATTATTAACTCGGAACGCCCACTTTGGTTGATGGCAGGTAGACAAATCTCTGTTTCGACGCCTTGATTTAAACAAGTATGATTCATTTATTTTCTCATAGTTTTCGAAATCTATGATTAGAGGTGCCCAATTTCAGGAAGTATGGAACCCTAAAAAATGTGTGCTTCTACAACACTGGGCTATGATAAATTTGACCATTGCTGCCTTCGCATACTTGATCAACTCGTTTTTTCCAGCTTCTAAAGTGGCTATCTGCAAACTAGATTTATATACGGTTCTTTAGATCGATCAACTGTAGTTTGTGTCTATCAATTCACACAAACCAGACAGGAGGGACACACAGTTGTTTTTGTCTGAACTGTTGTTTTGTAAAGGTGTCAGATGACCTTTGTCTTCGACCCTATAAATTCCACTGGAATGCATTCTAATTTAGGTTATGGAGATGTCAAGTGAGGCATTTCAAACCAAGAAGGTACAACAATAACGCTTCGGAATAGTGTGTCACTTCAACTAGCAGGGGGAACTGTGCAGCCATTCCTTGGCTGCAGTACTGTATTGCATAAACTGGAGGTGAGGTAAACGTCTGGAAACATCCACTACTCACTGTTTCACAGTCCACTTTATTTCATTCTTACATGACTAACAACTTCATCTATGAAATGTACATTTCGTTACAAGGTGTCAATTAGGCGCTCAATTTACCGCCGAGTTTTAGAACGCCCAAATTTACACACGTTCGGATTGGTTGTGCTACAGTCGTGTGTTTATTTCATTGAAAACCTGTGTTCATTACGGTTTGTAATCATTAACCATAATGCTACAGTTAATCGGTTTAATCTCACCAAAACATCACCTGCATATCTGCTGTCATGTAGTTGAATACCATGGCCTCCAAAGCCACTTCTTCTCCCCGAACAACCGAATACGGGAGATTCAGGCTGACGAAGAAAGGCCGGAAAGCTTGCAGCTGTTGACGAAAATCATAGCTTTAACGGTGTACAGAAAATGTAAGGATTGTGTAGCCGTGATACACACTCAAAGAAAGCTCTACATATATATATATATATGCCTTTTCCGATGATCCCCAAATCTGACGAACACAAATACACTGTCCAAAGCCTTATTAAAAATATAGATATAGACTACATATATGATCATGATTGACGTTTCAGTAACAGAGATATACAGAACTTTCTAATTTAAACTTGTAGTGTTCTTCGAGAAAGTAATATTTTCATATATATTTTCGAAATATCCACTGACTCATTCTTCGTAGTTTATGTACCTTAGCTGTCGTTGGAGAGACGCCCAGTCCACTGTCAGCATTGATAGCGAATGCGCTGGCCACCCAGGATGTGATCGTATCGGGAACAGTTGTACTGATCACTGAGGATCCGTTTGATCTTCGAGTTTAACAATAAAGACAGACAATAAAACAATGAAATATTATTTGCCCAGAGGTTTATCAAGCCTGGAGCACGATACGTTTTAGCAACATATGCAACGGTTTATTAAACAAAAATGATTTATCGTTTTTTATCTTTATACATCGATGCTTGCAACAATGTTATTATTTTAATAACAACAGGTTGTCACTCTGAAACAACTGATTACAATAACAACAACCTGGCTAAAACAACCGTCACTTGATTTGTTGCGACCGCCTTGTTACAACCTCCGTCTGGTTACAACACCGGCCTCTTGGTTGCATCAACCACCGCCTGGATACAACCTCGGCCTTTCGGTTACATCAACCACTTAGCACTGTGTACTCACCCAATAGTTTGACTGGTCCACATCCAAGTTTCCGGAAACACTTTACGGACTCTGTCTACCTCCTGAAGTTTGTCCTCGGCAGGGGGTTTCACCCCAGGATTAGTATGCGGTATGCTAGGTTTGCTGATAGAATGACCAACGCCACCGAGCAAACTATTCATTCCATTAAAGCCTGCCGAAGCTACGTGAGCTATGCTCGGGAAACCTCCCCCAAGGAACCCGTGATGGAAATGGAAATCTAGAGACAAGCGAAAGGGAAACAGTTCATAAAACGTACGTTCTGAAAGGAAACATTTCGCTGAATCAGAGACCTGTCCCGAAAATGTTCTAGAATAGACCGCTAAATTTATTACCTAATTAAGAAATGCTGGGAAGACAACAATACGATGAGGAAAGATAAGTAGGCCTACCGGTAATTTGTTAACGAAGTGGACCAATGATCGTCTGGTTTTGTTTCCTCTGGAAACTTGAAAAAGAGCAGAAATAACGATACACTTACAGACTGGTTTCTGGTAATGATAGACTGTGGCGTCCGTCAGTATTAACACACCGGCATTCTGAAAAATTAACATTGAAATTATCGAGCTGCCATCATGTCTGTCTGGTGTCATCTTACTGTCACGTAGAATGTCACTGTGTTTTACCTAGACAAAGGGTAACACGTGTATAACGAGTAACTAAAACTTCCTCTCTTTGAACAGGTATCTAGGGAACGACAGAAGGATACTCAACAAAAGTTTCTGAAGAGGCCGACGCCTTTTCCTTTGTTGGCATTATATGTTATTATTGTAGATTAGTTAAGTCCCTATTGAGTTTTTATTTTGTACATTATTCGATATCAATTAAATAACCACTCAGGTTTGCTTACAGTTACCAACCTCGAACACTTGCTTGGCATCTGCACCGTCAAAGTACACGGGGTAATACGGCCACCATAACATCCTCTTCTCACGCAGTGCGATTTGGGGCCAGAAATGAAAGAATGGCGGGCGATGTTTGGAGACATCAATGGTGTCGAATGTCTGGAGCTCATCGTTAACCTACAGAAAGAGAGCAACCTGAATGCAAACCTGTACTGAAGGTTGTAATTGGCTGGATCATACATCCCTGAAGATGTATAGGAATGACTGAGAAGGCCAAGATACCAAATACACCTTAAACGTTTAATATTGTGTCAAACGTGTAAATGACAGTCCTGTTCTGTTTGCAGTCATCTACGCATCCTCAGTGACAAAAATGTTGGCGACCCATTAACCCACATGGTTACCATGGCAACCGGAAACCTAAGAGCCTGACTTTATCATCTGGATTGGAATTAACATCTAAATTATGAGTAAAAAAAATTAGCCAGTAAATTATCACTGGTTTTTGGCAGCTGAAAAATTATTTGTTTTGTCTCTGTCACCACTGAGAAATCATCCCGTGTAATTTGCGAGAACTGACCAGTATATAGATATAATGAAGTCAACACAGGCTGACCTGCCCTTCCGTGATGTCATTTCCGGACTTGAGAAGCAGAACACTTTGATCAACTGCCAAGATGTTCACAAGAGAATCTGGGTCAGCTGTCACGTGAAAGTCCACGTGATCTCCTGGTTGGGCCTTTGGGGTGTTGAAATTCACCGACACCTGAAATGTTATTTCAGAAATGAAAATTTAACATCCTTTAACAACATTTGTACATTGCTAGAACACCACAGGTGGTGTGGTTGCAACGCATTAGACCTACTTGAAACTTCTGCGCTTAGGCGTCAAAACTAACATTCGTATACCAGCCGTCAATCAAAATGGGCGTTCCGGGTTAATAATCACAAGATCCATGAATATGCCTGCGCTAAAATAAAAGGACTTCATAATTATAACTCTTATTAAGCATTACCTTGTTTTGGAAAATACCGTCGACGTTGAATGAGATGCTGTCCGTGACGATTTCCCCGTCACCTCTGACGTAGTACACGATGATTCGGGCCGTCGGCGCCATCCGAGATGTGATTGGCAGACCGAAGGTTTTGGTCAGCTGATCTGAAGCCTCGACTTTCCCTGTTGAGACAACAGAGCCTCTGGAGAGGACCTGAGCACAGTAAGTATATCGTGGATGAATACACGCACTGTTAACGTTACTGGTTCACTGTGAACAATGCACGTGCATGTATTAGATATGACAGTGTGCCAAATTCTCAATACGTTCGGGACCCATGTGGGTGACAGATGCAATAGACAACATTCTGTATACTGAAATAGATCAAAAGTAATAAAGGTTATTAGAACAAAAGTCAAAACAAAATTTAAATTTGTTCTTTGCTCTAATGCTAAAACATCGACAAGTCCTTCATGATATAAAGTAGCGGTGTTAACATTTTACATTCTGTAAACGCCTCTCTCTATCTAGATTTCAATCTTCAAGTTACAAATTAAAAAATGCAAAATTCACCAAGCGTATCCAAAATTCATTTTTTCAATGGTTCAAACGAGTTTGTTTTAGCAATTGTAGAAGGGTGCTCAAAATCCCTTTTCCCTGCGGTCCCTTGCCCATATCTTGTTCCATGATAATGGGTATATATTTAATTCTGTGCCAGTGCCATTGGCAGTAACAATATGTTCTGCTTCGCACCAATCAAAAGCATAAGCCTAAATAAACAGATAAATGACTTTAAAAAAAAGACCAGCTTATTGTGTACTAAATTCAACATGATGAACTTTAATTAGAGAAATTTACACTGAATTCCATTCTGGTTGGTACAGACCACCATAACTATACGTTATAACTTAAAGTGATAATTCCTTGCGTTACACTTCACCGTTATATATTCTAACAGCCCATGGCATCATCCCATATTATTGTGATTCGTCCATTGCTTTTGCACAGTCATAACTGACCGTTGATGACCACTGGCAACTTTTACGCTCAGAGCATCAGGGTTTATCGAAGTAGATGAATAAATGAAAGAAAACGAACGAGGTAATGGTAATGGTAAAATACATTACCTGGTAAATTACTGATGTCATTGGATTGGTAGACTTCAGATCAAAAATAGCTTCATCGCCCGCCTGTAGGTAAGAACGTACGAAAAACGTGAGAAGAAAACGACAATTTGTTTTTTACATGAAAAAATGTGAAAATATTTTGCTTAAATATATGTATACATCTTAATTGGTAGATAGAGTAAATTCTTGTTGCAGATATTTTGTCTTTTAAACTTTTACCTGTAGCTTGTCAGACTTCAGAATTAGCTGAACATAACTGTTGCTTGGAGAATGCATGCGTTCGATGTTCAGTGTGGCGTCATCTGCATCCGGGTACTTGGCCTAGGAAGCAGAAACGGAATATTTGACTTCCAATGCTTCAGTGCAATTTTCTCTTTAATCTGAATATCAGAAAGTCTTTGAAGTAACAACATTTCGATACATTTCTTCCTAAAAGAGCACTACACCTTCAAAAGCAACAGTGTACAAATCATGCACATAATGTAAATTCAACAATGACTAACAAATTTTCACGTGCACATTAATCTGTACCTGGCATATACGACATCTTGGTGTAAATAAACTTTAAACCATGTTACGGATTATAAAACCAAGTCTTTCTTGGATTTCAAAGATATGGCTATTATTTCGACAAAATCCATGGTACATGGCTATTTAATTATTGTGTTTTGGTTAAATAACCTAATGTTACCTTGATGGCTATCTTGGTAGAGTATTGGTCTTTCGGTATGTCTATCTCGATGGGCACCAGGCCATTTTCAGGCACCGTGAAAGTTTTGGATTGAAGGGTATGAGTGGAGATTTCTGGGTAATGGTAGATGGAGACTGTGTTTGATTTCTCATTGGTAACTACAGCTGAAGTGGTGACAGAGTTCCTCAGCCCGACAATAGGGCGGCCATCTTGCTGGGAAACTCTCAACTGCAACAGACAAAAAAAGGCTTCCGATACCTCTGAGTGGTCAACGTTCACCAAAACGTTAAAAACAACGTTGAAAATTCGAACACCTTCACAGACGAAAACGCTGAGCTTCTTATCTCGTAGCAATGAGAAAGAGCAGACAGATTCGTGACGGCAGCTAACTGATCCAGATTAATGATACATCACTATACAAAGCACATGATCAATTCAATATTTCTGATTTTTACCTTTCGTCGGAGCCAGGGTAGTAGGCTGAAAGAAGGTGGTACAGTTTATAAAATAAATGACGTAAAATAAACAAATAAATGAACACGTATCAAAACTTACATTTCAGGATTGGAGGATATATAAATATATGGGTTGAATTCCCGAACTTTTGGTCAATAATTGGAATTGAAATGTGATGCAGTTTTTTTCACTGTTGTGGATAATTGTACTTTTAAATTCCACGACATGGAAAAGGAATACGTTATCCAAGTATATGTATTTAGGGTCAAATACCTGGAATATCCATGTCATTCAGAGAACTCAATATAAGTGTCATCAAAATGGCGGACACCCAATTTCATTGTATGTTTCTAGGCGTACTCTGAAACTTTATTGCATATTATATTTTCTTTAGCACTGTTTTATGCGACGAAGCGTTAACGGTGATAAAAAATATAACATATATAACAATATAACAAATATGTGGACAGGCATACTTATTTATCTGTAGACAGTTGTCATACGAACATACTAACATCGCCTTTGACGGATAGGTACCAGGCTGTGGTATGTTCGAGCCATACCGCTATATGATATAAGTTTCCTTTACACTTTCACCAAAGGTTATTCAAGGGGTGTGCGCAGAGCCACGTTCTTAGAATACTTATAAACTGTTACAGTTATGCCGGCTAGCACTCGTACCCTTTGAGTCCCAGCTAGTAGAGCCGAGCCCCTTCCAAGTTTTTCCTAGTGACTTACGTAAGCGGTGTATTTGAGGCCAGGTTTGAAGTTTTTGGGGTTGGAACTGCTAAAGTCCAGCTTGGTGGCGTGTTGGTGATAAGTGACGGATGCTGAGCCGTTCAGGGTGATGCCCGTCAGCGTTTCTGTCACATTGGCCTCCGCTACAAGCACAGCTCCGTTCAATGCACTGGGGGCGAGCGAGGTCAGCTCAGCGAAGGCGACAGTAAACACCTTCTCACCTTCCTCAAGCTGAAACAGTTGACAACAGGATTCCGCCAGGGAAAACATACGGCAAAAGAATGGGGCATATAACTGTGGGTTTCGTAGGCACTACACTGAATAGATCATGACAAATGCACGCGGAACTGAATCAGACAAAATAAACAAGCAACAAGCTAGAATCTTTATCCGATTTCGCACGCCCCTTTTTGAAATTTCTCTGTCTCATGTTCCTCAAGAAGTGTAAAACCAATGCAATTTACTCTTCATTGGCATAAAAGAAGAAAAGAGGTTGAAAAAAGTTTAATCCCGATATATACAGAATTTAAAGCTTCGACCTTTGTTTGAAGGAAAAATTTGTAATTACCTGTAGCGTCTGGGTAACTGTGTTTAAGCCGGCTTTAGAATTTTTGAATTTCAGACTGATGTTGGCGGTACCTTTGACGGGTTTACCATAGGTGTACCTACATGTATGACAAAGAGAGGAATTCTATTGCCAAGCCAAAGCGACTACGTGGGATTGTTGGCACCTCGCCACATATGACGCGTGAAGTCACACCGGTTGTATGATAATTTGTACCTGGTCAATCATTTCTTCCGTTGCCTGTATTCTAAATGCTCCACTGCCAGCACAGAAAGCCAACTTATTTAGGTTTTTAATGCTATGTTTCCATTTTCGCAAGTGTATTGAACTTCTCTCTTTGAGAACCTCTCATACAGCAAAGATACAAAGTATCTACTAATATCCATGTGAAACAATTCTTACTTTGTACGTTAGGAACAAAATTTCAGAAAAATGTTAAAGAAGGCATTATAACTCACATGGCTTTCACTGTTCCGGACAGTCGCTTGTCTCTGGTCAGGGCATAGGAGGGCAACTTGACGGTTACTTCAAACTTCGGTAAAACTAAAATAAAAGATTGTTCAGAAATGTTAAATTCTAAATACATCAATAAACGGATCTGTAGTCTATACCTAAAATACCCCCTTGCCTGTCGTGTACTAGGCATGTTCTCAAACTGGATCTAACTGCATCAAAAAAGTTTCGATGGGAACACAAACGACACTGCATTCAAGTTACATTTCCTGACACTAACAATAGATCGTTTTCCATCTACAGATCAGCTATGGCAAATAAGATGGCACAATGAGAGTGCATGTTTTTCAAAACTAGGAGAGAAAAATGAAGGCGAGAAACTGTCTGTAGCTCCACTGTCCCGTGTTTCTAGAACTCCTTAACTTTTCATAATCTCTTAAAGGAAGACACCTCGTGAACACTTATATATAAGCAAAACTGTTTCTTCTTTTCGCGTTTACCGTATTCATCCACTGTGAAGACCTTCTTTTCTGTGTGACCCTGAAAAAAGCAAAGACATAAAAACTTACACTAAATTCTGTTAAAGACCATTAGTAAGTTTGGTAGATATTCGAAATTTTGATTCACAGGTGGAGGGTCTTATATATAATGCCTCAGTCCATTCGTGTGGAAAGCTGGGCTATAATATGATATTGTCTGTTGAAGCTTTGAATTATTAACTTCCAACAACAATGGAGACTTTTGCCATGAATGTCGATCTGTACACAAGTAGATCACCCGAGTCTTGTTTACCTGGACGTTGACTTTGATGTTCCAGTCTCCCAGTACAGGTTGTTCGGACAGAGCCAGCTTCTTCTCCACCACACCTTTAGTGTCGTCTACATTGAGCCACTGCTTGATCTTGTTACCTTTGGGGTCCTGCAAAATACATTAGGCTATCAGGTAAATAACGTACAGCTTAACTCGACCGCTGAAGATAACGGTGTTCATGAGCCTTTACGATTTCTTTCAACATCACCTGCATATATTGACCAGATTTCTTCTTGATAAAACACATCTATATATCTACAGATTGCCGACAACGGTTTAGAAAGAAATTTAATATCATTTTACTGAACAGACAGATGCGATGGACTATATACGATATTTTCCTTTCTTTTTAAGTTTTGTAACTTTTTCTTCGGCTTCCATCATTAGATCGGCTCCCTAGATAGGAGTAAATGTAACAATTTAGACCTTCAAACATAGAGAAAATCAGATTCCTAAAATATGTTCCCTTGTGTTAGAGCTACAATCGTTCAGATGTGCATTAACATACCTCGGCAGTGGCCTGTGCAGACGATATATGTACGTAATATCTAATGCTTCGTGCCATGTTACCAAAGCCGTAAGCAATGTCCATGTGATAAGTAAACTTCGTATTCAGACACTGTCACTTTATAATGGTGTTTGCTATGAAGTTATGTGTAAGGTGATGGCCCTAAATCTGCATCATATTTGCACTGTCGTTACCCACGACATGTTAACTCACCAAACATCTCAGTGTAAATCTCTTAAGCGGGGGATAGATATAATTGTACTCAGAAACATCTCAGCCTAAAACCCTTAGGCGCTGGATGGATATAAGTGTACTCACACACGTCTCAATGTAAAGCCCTTGGTCGTGGATTGGATGTAAGTGTACTCACAAATATCTCAGTGTAAAGCTATTAGCCGTGGGCTTGATATAAGTGTGCTCACAAACATCTCAGTGTAATGCCCTTAGCCGTGAGATTTATTTATTTATTTAATTATTTGCCTGGTGTTTTACGCCGTACTCAAGAATATTTCACTTATACGACGACGACGGACAGCAGTATGGTGGGAGGAAACCGGGCACAAACGGGGGGGGGGGAATCCACAACCATCCACAGGTTGGTGGCTGACCTTATCCATGAGGCTTCAATGATTATTTATTAATTAATTAATATATTTATTTGTTTGATTGACGTTTTACGCCGTACTCGAGAATATTTCACTTATACGACGACGGACAGCATTATGGTGGGAGGAAACCAGTCAGAGCCCGGGGGGGAAATCCACGGCCCTCAGCAGGTTGCTGGCAGATCTTCCCACGTATAGCCCTGCGGTGGATACAAGTGTACTTACGAACATCTCAGTGCAAAGTCCTTAGTCGTGGGCTAGACATAAGTATACTCGCAAACATCTCAATGTAAAGCCGTTGGTCGTGGAATGGATATACGTGTAATCACAAACATTTCAGTGTAAAGCCTTTATCAGGAGGATGGATATAACTGTGCTCACAAACATCTCAGTGTAAAGCACTTAATGGCGGGATAGCTATAATTAAGTGTACTCACGAATATCTCAGTGTAAAGCCCTTAGCCGCGGGATGGGTGTAAGTGTACTCACAAATATCTCGATGTCAAGCGGGCCGGTGTAAGGCCGGAGATCCGGGTGTACAGCCAAGGCCCGGAATTGTACTGAGAAATACAAGAAGGGTATAACGATACCATTTTGTGAAATGTACACAGCCAGGTACCTGACAGACTTTGCGATTTAAAGTCGCAGCAGAAATTATTACGAGTCCTTACTGTTCAGGAGCCGATTCATTCCGATAGAACAACGCTTTAATATCTCAACATACCTGGATACGTAAGTTAGGGATTTTAATAATGTACATCTAATTTACCTTATATAGGGTTTAGACTACTAAGAATTTAAGGAACGGCAATTCCCTGCAGTCTTGACAATTTGATTCAACACATCTTAGTTGCCGTCAGCTTTCAGGCGCCTTAGTTGTACCTCCATGTTCCTTCATTTCATGTAGGATGACCTCCAAGATGAATAATGTCACTGTATGGAATGAGGCACTTTCCCAACGCAATGGCAACTCATGTTCCGGTCGAACTGACAAATGTTCTCTTTTAATACACGAGTACTACGTTAACAGTTTGCCCACAAATCGTCACCACAAAAGTAGGAATGAACAACAGATTACACAGCTTGGACCTGAATTACTTTAGGCGGGAAAGGTTCTCCATTACCCAGCAGCACAGGATCAGAATAAATATGCCTTAAAGCTAACGTCCTTTTCATTGTGAAGATGATTTAAGTTTTTATTAAGTGACCAGCGTTCGCACCTGTCTGTGAGGGTTTGTAGACGGCCTTATCTGTCTGTACAAACACGGACAGGCTCTTCTGCTTGTAACTTATGGCCGCTTGCCGGCTGAAGTTTGCTCCTCCCGACCCCTGCACAGATACCTTGTAATGGCCGCCGGCGAGACCTTGAGGAATCTGTGCGTGCGTTGTGGTAAAGCACAGAAATATCCATCAGTCACGGTTCATTTAGCAAACAAATCAGCCAGGAATAACTTTCCGCATGTCACACAAGATGCATTTAATGCAGTAATGTTGCCTCTGTCTGACGCAATAGTGCCGTATACAGATTCATATTAGCTGAGTATACAAAACACGGATTTTGTGTATAAAAATAACAGAAAACCCAAAGATCCGATAGATATTACAAGATAATTTAGTTTCAAAGATTCGTGGAAATATAGCTAACTGTAAGTCATATATATAGTGTTCATCTTTCTCCCTAATAATCATAAACCTTTTCTCAATGACAAGTTCTATGTTTTCGAACTTTAAGCCCTAGATCAAGGTGGCCGATTCCTCAAAGCTTATTGATTAATTATAGAAGCATAAAGTTCAATTTGTGACAAGTCGGTCTTTGCACTGCATTTATCAGTTGTTCACATATATGTAACTTCAAGGATGTAAAATTAAATCGCCTTTCACTTTCTGACTTAGTTCAGAAATGGCTATATGTAATATGCTCCGCAGACACAGACATGTAACGTCTGAGGCATTGACCTAAAATACCTCCAGTTCGATGCTTAGGGGTTCCCCCTTGTGGACAATTGCCGAACTATGAGCCACTGTGGAACCGCCATTGTCTGACGTCACTTTAGCCTCGACCTGGACATCGCCTGACGCCTGTAGGACGTTGACACTGACGTTAAGAGGCAATCCAGGGCGTATAACCTTCGGCACCAAAACTACGTAAGTACTGAATTGGAAAGACAATAAGGACGTGGTTTAGGTAACATGCTTGTAGTATTGGCCTAAGTTTCAATTGTTTACACCCTAGTAAGCTTACAGCTTAATCCTGCATGAACTCCACTGTCGCTCCGATATTTGAATGTCGCTATACCAGTGGAATCATACAACCTTCCAATTAACTTCTTTGGAGTAGGGCCAGAGTTTTGCCGCCTCTCAACTCAGCCACTTATGTTATTAGGTAGCTTTCATTATCTAGGAACTGACCGGCCGAGGAGCTCGTCGCTCCATGTTGACACAAAAACGACCCATGTTTATGTCGGCACTTCCGTTTGTACCGCGTAAGCATAAAACTTGCCGTCGCCTTTGTTTTAATATGGAGTGATACGCGTCTAGGCCGTACAACTCCTAAATAATGAAGGTGAGACCGGGGAAATTGTACTTGGGCAGGAGATATAACATAAATGGCTGACTTGCGAGATGGCAGAACTCTGGCCCTACTCCAAGGAAATTAAATGGAAGGTTGTAGGTCTCCACTAGTACAGCGACACCCAAATATCGAAGCGACAGTGGAGTTCATGTAGGACTAGCTTACAGCGTGCATCAGTGTGATTATCGTATTGGAAAGTATCAGACCCAGGATCCTTTTTGGTCATGGAGCAAGATCCTTTTTGGCCATGTCATTAATTCCACTCGATAATGCTATAATAATATAATAATAATAAAATCAGGCTGCACGGTAACTGTGTGTAACAGAGATCTAACAGAGATGTGCTTGCCCATTCGCAGCTAGAGCGACACAAATCTACAGATTGTACATTGTCCTATATCTGTTCTTGTACGGTGAAATCGTCACGCTCCTCAACACGTGATAGGTTAGAGCGTTCAGATGCAGCAGTCACTGTTTGACTGGTAGCTTGGGCGCTGTGTTTTCGCGGGCTTTCCTGCTTTCCTAAGGTAAACCGGACCGCCGTGGTCCATGTGGAACATTCTTGAACACTGGGTTAACCACAAATCATATAATACAATTTTGGCGTCAGTTAAACATCATGATGGAATCCCAACAGATCCTGGCGGAAACTACACCTGGCCAAGTTAATGACAAATTTCCAGGTTATATGTCGAGTTCATGTTGATTCTAGATATTCATAACAATTAACATTACTGACACAAAGCACATCATGTCCTGCATGAGGTGATGTCTGGTACGAGTCCAAGGAGCCTTGATGTTAAACAGTTTGTCATTTATCACATGTACCAGTAAGGGCTGTTCCTTAACCTGAGGCAGTTTGTCAGTTAGCACAGGGACTACTACGCACTTATCCTTAACGTCAGACAGTTTGTCAGTTAAGACATGTACAAGTAGGTGCTGATCCTGAACGTCAGACAGTTTGTCAGTTAGCGCATGTACAAGGAAGCTCTGCACCCTAACGTCAGACAGTTTGTCAGTTAGCGCATGTACAAGGAAGCTCTGCACCCTAACGTCAGACAGTTTGTCAGTTAGCGCATGTACAAGGAAGCTCTGCACCCTAACGTCAGACAGTTTGTCAGTACATTTACAAGTAGGCGCTGTTCCTTGATGTGAGACAGTTTGTCAGTTCGTACATGTACAAGCAAGCGCTGTTCCTTCAAGTCAGACAGTTTGTCCTATATCACATGTACAAGTAGGGGCTGTTCCTTAACCTAAGGCAGTTTGTCAGTTAGCACAGGTACGAGAAGGCGCTGATCCTTAACGTTAGACAGTTTGTCATTTATCACATGTACAAGCAGGCACTGTTCTTTAACCTAAGGCAGTTTGTCAGTTAGCACAGGAACTAGTAGGTACTAATCCGTAGGGTCAAACAGTGTGTCAGTTAGTACAAGTTGAAGTGGGCGCTGATCCTTAATACCACAGTATGCACATAAATAACATGCAACAGCTTGTTTTAGGATTTAATGGGTAGAGATCCCCTTATGGCTTTAATTACCTGCGTGATACATATTTCGAATAATGACAATTCATGAACTAGCATGGTAAAGGATTTGTATGACGATTTATTTTATTCGCCTAGAACATACCTTACGTATTTCCGACATAATTGAAAGCTGCTCCCTGCTTCTCTTTGCACAATTGTATTCTGATTTCTTACTTTATACTCTTTCATAGCTAGTTAGAGGTTTGTATAGAATGTGTTCAATCACTGGCCCAGAACGTCCAATATGGACCATGTCTGGTAAATAAATGTCTGTTCCAGCACCTGTATACACTTATGTCCATGTATTCCAGCTAAAGCAACATGATATCCAACTCTTAAAATCTCTCACCGGTTAGGTGACTTTTGATAAAAAAGACAAGTAATTTGCCAACCCAAAGGCATCATTCCTTCCGTAAATTATTGCCTCTACGTGACTGAAATGTCTTGACATACTTTAAATATAATGAATATCTATTAAGCGGTTCATTCCCCTGCCATTCCCTTCTACAGCGAGATGACAACTTACTTTTTCGCTACAGCACAAGAAAGGACACCCAGCAGGAAAAACGGCGTCCAGGAGGCCATGATGGCAGATGCGGAATAACAGCGCCTTCTGTGAGGAAACCCTCAATGCTTATCTGTCATGTCGTGCAATCCATGTGAGGGTTATCAGAGATCTTTCCCGTCACTACGGTTAACCCTTTTCACTCTACCAATTTATCAAACATGACATAACATAGCAGTATGACCCTTCCTACCTTTACAACGTCGGGTTTTATGAAATAACAAAATTTATTATCTATATATCAGTAAAATACCAGAATTTTCTTCACTGATGAAGCTGATATTTTTATTAATTAGATATCGTTTTTGTTTATATGTTCATATTATACACCCAGACGTTTCTTGTGTAATGTGGAAATGATAACCCATTTCCACCTCTCACTCGAACAATATTTATGGTATTCAGCCTTCACTGTGCAATATCCTCTATTAAGTTTAATGTAATTTAACTCTATCTCCGACAGAATAACTTGGTTTTGAAAGTGATACTGTATTCCGGAACCGACTGATATGCCAAGGTTTATTGTGTCATTCATGAGAAGAAACAACTAAATTTGGGGCCTCCGTGACCTAGTAGCCTCCCA
Source organism: Acanthopleura granulata (assembly GCA_016165875.1). NCBI lineage: Eukaryota > Metazoa > Mollusca > Polyplacophora > Chitonida > Chitonidae > Acanthopleura > Acanthopleura granulata. The sequence goes on from JABBOT010000008.1 coordinate 8,789,901, forward strand.
CCAATGCGGTCGTTGTGAGTTCAAGTCCAGATCATGTTGGCTTCCTCTCTGGCCGTACGTGGGAAGGTCTACCAGCAACTGGCGGATGATCGTGGGTTTCCGCCGGGCTCTGCCCGGTTTCCTCCCACCATAATGCTGGCCGGCGCCGTATAAGTGAAATATTCTTGAGTACGGCGTGAAACACCAATCAAATAAATAAATAGATGAATAAATAAACAAATGAATTTCTTTATGAGCTTGCAGGCTGTTGAGGCCAACTTTCCTTTAGGGTCGAAGCCATTTTGTCCTTAATTGTTAGTGTAATACGTTACGCAGCTACTCCGCTCTATTTCTTCCAAGTTCACAGTCGGTCAGGTCTTAATCACATCATGAAGTATACGATTTAAAAGATTTGTCTACACAAAGTCATAACATCAGTTGGATTCGAACTCTCAATCGGATGAATTAAGAGAAGTTAAAGACTAGTGCAATAAATCTGTGCTTTATAATGTTGGAAATTAAGGGGTTAACATTGAACTGGTTCTTCTGTGAATTGTCTGAATGCAGTGGTCGATATATGAGTTTATAGTGGGAACTGGCATGTGGGTTGATAAAGTTGGGGCCAAATATATTACCCTAAGATGTCCTTTCGTGATTAGACGGAGATTACAGTAAAACTATGGCTAGAATTATACTGATATGATAGCCCTATAACTTATGTTCATTTCGCAATATAGGCGCTGTTACTTAACGTCAAACAGTTTGTCTTTGCCCGTTGGAATCGGAAAGATGACAGAATTTCGAACAAAAGGAAGTTGGTAGCTTTTGGGTTCCTGTTTGGGTTTATGGAGGTCAAGTGGGTGGTCACACAGTTCATTTCCGAATCTCTTGGGCTACGTACTGGTATATATATAGAAGTTTTACTCACCTCTGACCTACATGGCCACCATGTTGAAGATATATTGAAATCCTTACAGAACCTTCTTTCTCAGTGCCGCTTATGGGTTTGTCTTGGAATCTGATATTCCTGCACACATTTGTTTGGCTTGCTGACGACGAATCTGGTTTTATTTTTTGTTTATCTCTGTAACTTTCTGAGATATAGAAAAAAATTAACTTCAGGTTATTAGTAATTCAGCTCCCTGTAACTGGAAACCTGTGAGCTAGAAATCTTAAACTTTGCATCATATTATGACCCATGATTTTAGATGTTAACAATCTTTCGGTGTCTCCGTAGCAGGGGAGTTAGCGCGCCAGGGCGGCGTATTGACCCAGGTGCCTCTTACCAATGCGGTCGCTGTGAGTCCAGATCACTCCGGCTTCCTCTGCGGCCGTACGTGTTAAGATCCGCCAGCAACCTGCGGATTATCGTGGGTTTCCCCTGGGCTCTGCCCGGTTTCCTCCCATCATAATGCTGGTCGCCGTCGTATAAGTGAAATATTCTTGAGTCTGGCGTAAAATTCCAATCAAATAAATAAATAAGTTTAGCATTATTTCAACCGATTTGAGCTACGATCAACAGTTTTCTTTTACGAAATGTTTCAACAGGAACTGTCTTGGAATAAAACAACACTCTCAAACGATTAAGGTGTTACACGTTTCTATGGACGCAGGCTACACTTTTGTCTGGAAAAGACAAACGGCCTTCACAAATCGGTACGGCCTGTCTCCACACAGACAGATCACTTGGATTGACATGACCAGAAACGAATTCTTTCTGGCTTTTAATTCAGCAGTAGAAATCGTGGACGTGTGACATGCTAGGTATCAAACAACGCCACCTGGAGGGAGAAGGTGCGTGTCACTCAGCGTGAAGTTCAAGGGTACACGAAAGGTTTGATTTTATTTCTTTACTTGCAGTTTGTGATGTGTCTTCATATGTGAAAATACAAAAAAAAGCTTCTCAGTTTTCTTTTAAAGGCGTAAAAATAGTTTCAAAGTACAGATTTCCTAACATCACAGATTTAGGAAGTATCCAACCTCTTTTGAGTTTGACTAAAACTATAGAAATGTTGTTGAACGAATTAAAAAGCGATCTGTCACCAGTAGCGTGTGGATTCAAACCTCTCCGAAGATCAAGGGGACCGTTGACACGCCTGTCCTCCAGTCACAATTATAAGAAACCTTATTGCAGACCATGGAGAACATTAATTCAACAGCGTACCATGACAATGGACAAAGAGCTGGATGAATTTCATCTAGGATGTCTAAATTCCACACCTGTAAATTTTCAGAATATTACTCATTTCGTCTGTATCTTTTTTTTTAGTTCTCTTTCGATGGTGACCAATTAGGGCTTAAGCAAGACTGAACAATGGCAATATACTTCAGAACCACAAGGGGCGGAATGTCCTCAAAAATACCTTCCGTTAAATCCGTCATTTGAGGGAAGATAGCTGCCTTCCCGTTGATATTACGGAATAATCCGTTCCTGGTAAAAAAAATAATCCGTTCCTAATAACGAAGTAATCAGTAATCAGGAGAAGTTAATCCATTAGGTCAACGGAACGGCCATACGTCAACTCTCAAATAACAGATGTAAGGGAATATTTTTTTGAGGGTGAGAAGATTGTTTTGTTTGCTATTGTCATATGGTGCACGGAAACTACGAGGTTGAATGACAAGTATTGAGCCTGACCAAGATAATGTTGGGCGTGGATTTTTATCTTTTGTATTCTGAGAAAGTAACATTTCTCGTGTGCAGATGTGAAATGTTGACTCACTGAGTGCATCGTTGCAGACACAAAATTTGGATGGAACGAGCAGGAGTATGTCAAACTGGCAAAATGGACAAGGCTGGTAAGCTTTCTGTGATTCATTATCGCCTTAAAAAGGGAATATCCCCGAAGGATAAGGACAATGATACAGACATTAGGGAAGGAAGTTCCATCATTTGCAACGGTTAAACGATGGTCAGGCGAATTCAAGAGGAGCACAAAAAGCGTGGAAGATCAACCACGGTCAGGAAGACCTAGAAATGCCACCTGGACGGATATGATCCAGAAGATCCATGATGTGGTCCTTGCTGACAGAAGAGTAACTGAGGCGAATTTATCTCTCACCGATTTAAATCAGCAAAGTTATCTCCAAGTGACATATGACAGCAAAGTTATCTCCCACCGACTTGTGTCACAAAATTATCTTCCACTAACCTGTGTCACCATATCTCCCACTGAATTACGCAAGCAAAATTATCTTGCACTGATTTATGTCTGGAAAGTTACCCCTCACGGACTTGTCTCATTAAAGTTATCTCCCACTGACTGACAAAATTATCAGCCAGTGACTTAAAGTTTATTCCCAGAAACTTACAAAAGCGGTGTATTTGGAGCCATGTTTGAAGCTAGGGAGGGGGGGGGGGGGAACTGCTTAGGCCCAGCTAGGTGGCGTGTTGGTGATAAATGGCGGAGGCTGAGCCGTTCAGGGTGATGCCCGTCAGCGTCTCTGCAGCATTGGCCTCCGCTACAAGCACAGCTCCGTTTGGGGCGTTTAGGGCTAGCGAGGTCAGGTCAGAAAAGATCACATTAAACGCCTTCTCACCTTCCTCAAGCTGAAAGGATTAACAACAGCAGCGATCCAGATAGAATATGCAGCATTTAAAACAGAATGTGCTTCTTCTGAACCTCTACGACAAACTTGATAAGTCAGCTGTTATTATCAACCCATCTTAGAAATGCGGGTACGTTATACATAATCTTTCATGAATGGAGCTCCTGTTCAACCTTTAACTACCGGGTGATATTTATTATATTTTAACACAGATCCTATCTACTTCTTGTTGATGTCCCTTGTTAATCTGAATAAACATATTTTTTAAAGAATAAAACTAGCCTAAAGGTAGGTATCTCTGTCGAATGACCATTTCAAAGCTCTACATCGATGACAAGTTCATTTAATGAGCAGAGACAATAGACACCCTTGCAAAATCTTTGTGCTCCTGTTTCTCAGATATCGAGATACCAATTCAGTACAAATTTTAGAAATCCTATCAACTCAGACATTTGAAGAAAAGATTGAAAAAAAGTTTTTCATATATATATTTGAAGGATTTCATGTCTCATTCGACGTTTTGTGTGGACAAAACCTTTATAATTGCCTGTAACGTCTTGGTAACTGTTTAAGTCGGCTTTAGAGTTTTGGAATATCAGACTGATGTTGGCTGTACTTTTGACGGCTTTGCCGTAGGTATACATACGTGTGAGACATTAAAGGGGTTCCATCGTTAAAACAAAACAGTTTACACAATTACATAGTCGGCATATATTGACATATGACCAGTGGAGTGGTAAAGACTTGGGGATAATTGATATCTGGTCACACATAACCCAACGGCGAAATTTAGTCAGACAAGTCCGTGGTTTTACTACACAATATCCGGTATTTCTATGAAGGTTGCACCCGTAATTTTACTCAAATTTTCAAACAGTGTATGCGTCTTACCTAATGCTTGATATATATAAATCATGAGATAACATTTACATTTAATTTATGGTATAAAAACATTGCACCAAAAATCCAAATGGTTCGATATTGAGTTATCAATGCTATGTTTGCATTTTCACAAGTGTATTGAACTTCTCTCTTTGAGAATCTCTCATACAGCAAAGATACAAAGTATCTACTAATATCCATGTGAAACAATTCTTACATTGTACGTTAGGAAACAAAATTTCAGAAAAATGTTAAAGAAAGCAATATTGTGTATATCCAGAATTTATAACTCACATGGCTTTCACTGTTCCGGACAGTCGCTTGTCTCTGGTCAGGGCATAGGAGGGCAACTTGACGGTTACTTCAAACTTCGGCCACACTAAAATAAATGCGATGTAGTGTGTTTTCCATCACAAAATCCTTTCGTAAAATGCTCCAATAAAGGGAACCAATAGTAATATACTGACAACAGCCCCATCGATTCGAGTGTATTTGTGTATCAATACTGAATACTATATAATATTTCATATTCTATTTTAAATAGTCTAAAGTGTTCGTTCCTCCTAGTTTTCCAATCCACAGTGCATGATTGGAAGAGTTTGTATCTGGGCTCTGCTGTTGAGTTACGAGCTGTAGCCATTGGAAAGTTGATGAGTCATTCAAATGTCTGCAACAGACCTTAAATCCTAACCAGGGATCAACATTTGGGGTAAGTAACATCAGCAAAGATTTCCTAACAATTCTGGAACGTTATAATATATTTTCCCATCCATATGGTTGCTCTAGCGAAAAATGTACATCGCTTCACTCTCCACTGCCAATGGATCCATCATTACATCCTTTAAATCAGAGGGGAGGTGATTTCCACAACTTAGAGAGATAAAGAAACAGGAAGAAGAGACTTAGTTGCCCTGTTAGCAGTTGTCCAAAATATGTACAGCGCCACCCCGCGCTAAAATGATGTTATACTCTGATAAAGATGTCGTGTTATGGTTTATAAACCTCGAAATAAAATTTTGTTGTTTATTATTACCATATTCATCTAAGGTGAGGATTTTCACCTCTGTCTGTCCCTGTAAAAAGCAAAACACGTAACAACATAGCACTAACTGGTGCTAAAATGAAACAACTCGATTTTCAAATCGAGAACACATACTGATTATGAGCAATGTGTTCTCTGTAAATGTTCACAGTAAAATTCCTAAAAAAATTACAAATCCATTGCGGAGGTTAGCTCCAGGTTATACATGTACTTCTAACTGGATCCGATGTTACTTCACGTCATATTATATGTAATGTTCGAGCTTTCTCGGTTCTTTATTCTCAACTGACAGATAAAAAGTTGGATTTTATGTAGGCCTAACATTGTTTTAAATATGTCATCATTCAGCCCTAGCAGTCAGAATAGGTCAACAAACCCTGTAGGCTTACTCTTTCGCCATACACTCTAAAAGCAATTGTGTACCTGTGTAACACAGCATTCTGGCCAAAATAATTTCGACCGGCATAATTTTGTGTACCAGTGGTACTATATGTACTAGAGGTATTTTCTGGTATTTTGTGTACCGGAGTAAAACACACACGTCCACAATGACAATGGCACGCAATTTGTTGATCTTCACATTTGTGCACAGCCGTATTTAGATAGTAAAAGTCGATCTGTGACTGTCATCCCAGACTTGTTTCCCTGGACGATTTTCTAGTTTCCCAGTACGGGTTGTTCAGACAGAGTCAGCTACTTCTTCACCACACCTTTACTGTCGGGTACATTCAGCCGTTGCTTGATCTTGTTACCTTAGGGGTCCTGCAAAATACATTAGGCTATCAGGTAAATGACAGAATAGTTTAACTCGACTACTCAGGGTAACTTTTGAACAAACATTTAGGTTACCTAATCAACGAATTCCAAACTGGAGAAAAGGTAAACGTAATAATACTGAATGCTTCGAAACAGGAGTCTCCTGTACAAAGCTTTGTGTTCCTTTAACATTTGCTGTTGTTGTATTAGCACCTAACAGACGGGAAAATGGGAAAGCGGTATGAGTGACAGTCAAAAATCTGAGAGTGTTTAAAAGTTGCAAGGTTTATATATGATTAAGCCGATGGCATAAGTAACTATGTGCGATGTTTGGACATCCGTTAGCGATGAGACGTGTGTAGACTATGTGTTCTCACAAACATCTTAATGTCCAAGGAACCGGCGTAAGGCCGGAGATCCGGGTGTACGGCTAAGGCCCGGAATTATACTGACAAGTATGGATAAACAATGTTAAGACTTCAGCTAGTTCACTTTTTATTGAATACAAAGCAGATAAACATATTCATATTTCACACATATTTCATATGTACGCAATCTGTTGTTGTCTAACAACACAACTGTAAAGAGGGGGCTAAAGTGTACAAGTTAGAAATCATCTCCCTTTCATTATCCTTTGAGTACTTGCTTCGCGGCAGACAGCCCTAAAGGTATGAAATGATGACCTATGACATAGCGAGAATGGCACTGCAAGCTTTTCTCGCTATAGATATGTGGTGATAAACGACTCGCTAACCTTAAGAAAGTAGGCCTAATACTGCCCAACACAATATCACCGATGGGGTATCTCATCTGCACTTTATACGAATACTGGGAGTGGGTGAAACACCTAGGGAAAAAATATACATATTTTATTATGCCTGATGAAAGTATCTAAACTCTAAGTTTCACTAAAATACGTTTCATAAACGAATCTACATGCAGGTTCGTAATCTCCATTTGAATTCAAACACATAAAGTGCATGGAATATGGCTCAAAATATCTTGGCAGCGCCGTTAAGATGTTTTTCCCTAAATGGTAATTACTTGCGTCTCCATGGAAATAAATGTACTTATATATACCTTTATGGGGATAAATGTACTTTCATTGTAAATATGGCAGTTAATGTATATTCATCACAATGTATGTGCCTCCATGGCAATATATGTACATGAGCCCCATAATAATAACTGTTTATTAAGCAACAGGTTTAAATGCACACTGATAGATCATGAAAATGGGATTGATTAATTTATTTATCTATCTCATTTTTTTGTGTTGAAGTGAACAATGTTTTGCTCACGAAGACGGACAACATGATGGTAGGAGGAAACCCGGCGGAGACGGATGGAAACCCACGACCATCCACCACTTGGTTGTATGAGAGTAAGTACTGACGTTTTTGGTATGGTGGCCAACATGCGCATCTGTCTGTGATGGTTTGTAGACAGCCTTATCTGTCTGTACAAACACGGACACACTCTTACGCTTATAGCTGATCGTCGCTTGAAAGGCTGAAGTTTGCTCCTCTCGACCCCTGCACGGACACCTTGTAATGGCCGACGGCAAGACTTTGAGGAATTTGTGTGTCGTGTTAAAATACAGAAATACCCGTCATCCATGGTTCATTTAGCAAACAAATCAGCCAGGAATGACTTTCTGCATGTCACACACGATACAGACACATTAGCACCAACGCTTCCAACCTACCACGTGACAAGGATGTGGTGTATTTAGGAATGTAAGCAGGGTTTGCACAACACGGAGCATGCGTGTCACGTCTCTGGATAATCAAGGTGTTACAGGGTACAAATTGATCGTTCATGGAAATGTGTATAAATGTTGAACTACATTACACTGTTCAGCTTTCTCTTTGATGACGTACATGTTGATATGTTTTCAAACCTTAAGCTGAAAAACTTTCTCCAAAAAGCATTCTCCAAAATAAAGATTACATAAAACCAAATTATTCCACAAAGCTAAAGGGTTACACAAAGCTAAAGGATTACGCAACCCTAAAGGATGACACAAAGCTAAAGGATTACACAAAACTAAAGGATCACACAAAGCTGAAGGATTACACAGAACTAAAGGATAACACAAAGCTAAAGGATTACACAAATCTAAAGGATTACACAAAACTAAAATATAAGCGTTTTAATCGTGTCCCAAATTGATAATTACGCCCGAGGGTTGGATCGGGAAACTGATGTATCTTGAGATATACTCATGCATCCTACCTCCAGTTCGATGTTTAACGACTCTCTCCTGACAGTTGCTGAACTATGAGCCACTGTGGCACCGCCATTGTCTGGCGTCACTTTAGCCTCGACCTGGACGTCGCCTGTTGCCTACAGATCGTTAAGGGGCAGTCCAGGGCGTGTAACCATCGGCACAAAAACCACGTACGTGCTGAAATAAAGTGTAACAAGCATTTAGTTCAGGACCAAGTAGACTCTGTTAACGCAGACTTATGTTTACAGTTATAAAAATTAACCCAATAATCATTTTGTTTCACTGCTGCTTTTAAATAGTTTGATTTATTTAATTTAACTGGAACTGGGAAGGTACTGTTCATCTGGCTGAAAAGGTACAGTTTATATGCGTATGGCTGAAAATGAAGGCACTGTCAGTGTATATATGCATCTGGCTGAGACTAAAGGTACAGTGTATATGTGTATGGCTGAAAATGAAGGCACTGTCAGTGTATATATGCATCTGGCTGAGACTAAAGGTACAGTGTATATGTGTATGGCTGAAAATGAAGGCACTGTCAGTGTATATATGCATCTGGCTGAGACTAAAGGTACAGTGTATCTAGCTGAAACAGAAGACTGTGCATGTGCATCTGGCCGAAACTAAAGGTACAGTGTATATGTGTATGGCTGAAACTGAAGACACTGTGTATGCATCTGGTTGAAACAAAAGGTAAAATGTAAATGCATATGACTGAAACAGAAGACTCTGTGTATGTATCTGACTTAAACAGAAGACACTGTGTATGTATCTGACTGAAACTGAAGACACTGTGTATGCATCTGACTGAAAATGAAGACACTGTGTATGCATCTGGTTGAAACTGAAAACACTGTGTATGTATCGGGTTGAAACTGAAGACACTGTGTATGTATCTGGTTGAAACTGAAGACACTGTGTATGTATCTGGTTGAAACTGAAGACACTGTGTATGAATCTGGTTGAAACTGAAGACACTGTGTATGTATCTGGTTGAAACTGAAGACACGGTGTATGTATCTGGTTGAAACTGAAGACACTGTGTATGTATCTGGTTGAAACTGAAGACACTGTGTATGTATCTGGTTGAAACTGAAGACACTGTGTATGTATCTGGTCGAAACTGAAGACACTGTGTATGCATCTGGTTGAAACTGAAGACACTGTGTATGTATCTGACTGAAACTCAGTATGCAATCAAAGGCTACATAATGTATGACCTATTAAACTTCTAGTTAATACTGAGATAAATTATTAGAGTTTATTAAATAGAAAGTTTTGGAAATTTCAGTACGGCCTAGACACTTCCGAGCATTTATGGTCAAATATATTTATGATACATAGCCGAGATATTTAGCTTGAATCAGAGAATATAAGCCTACATGTTTTAAAACATTGACATTCAAGTGGTTACACTTATCTGATTTTGCTGTCAATTTTTATAGCAGGTAAAGGCGAAAATATAGATCTACAGTGGGAAACAGGATGAGCATTGGTAAAGTTTAGCCAAAACTATTTTCCCTAGGATGTACATTGATATGCATATGCACATGCACCGATATTGCAGCAAAACTTTGGCTAGAATTACAGTGTAATAATACCAATGATTTCTTTTTACCCCTCTGCCAATATTGGTCCAGGGATATTGTCGCTCGTCCGCCCATCAGTCCATATTTTTGTAAATATTCTATCTCTAGAACGGTATAGCCAAGTTCACCAAAATTACACACCACTTACATTTTGGCATGAGGAAGATCTTTATCTTCTATGCCACTGGAAGTCATTTAGTTAAATTTTATGAAAGGCTTGTAAGGATGATATCTCTTGAACATTTGCCCCAAGTTCATCAAACTTATACTTCACCTACACTCTCACGTGATTAAAAAACCTATTGACTTTCGGCGACCTTGACCGTTTCAAGGTCATTACAATCTAAAATGCTTGTAAACACTCTAATTCTGCAACGGTTTAGCCCAAGTTCACCAAACTTACACAACTTTTACAATTTCACATGAGGAAGAACCCTATTGATTTTTAATAACCTTGATGGTTTTCTACAATGTTATTGGGGTCATTTAAAATAAATTTTATGGAAGACTTGTAAATATGATATCTCTTGAACGTTTTTCCCAAGATCATCAAACTTATACCACACCTACACTGCCATATGATTAAAAGACCTATTGATTTTCGACGAACTGTTTCAAGGCCATTACAGTCATTTAGCTTAGCTTTCATGAATGGCTTGTAGCAAATATAATATCTCTATCTAATCGTTACATTATACATGTGATTAGGGCCGAGGGGCTCTAAGTGTATTACACGGTATTTTTATAACATAGAAATTGGATTGATAATCGAATTTTGAATGAAGGAAAATCCCAACATCTGAGATCTTATTTCAGTTTTCAGGAGACCATATTACGTTCATATAGAGGCCATCTTAATCTATATATAAGTGCCTTTATATTTACATCATACACGTATTTCATTTCGTCGCAATAGTACATACCAAATAAAATTACTTGTCATGCTTTTCGTATATTGCTGAAGTAGGCTAATACTCACGAAAAATGTTTGAAATGTTGGAATATACGTCTAAATAATGCATTTAACTTTTTGGAACTAATTAAAGAACAAGTTACAAGTACTGTACTAACTATGTGTTTTCCTTCTTTAAATTTTGATAGTAGACTATATTGCGCGTGTGACATGCTAGGTATCAAACAGGGCCAACTGAAGGAAGCAGGTGCGTGCGACTGAGCATGAAGTTAACCGGCCTCCTCCATGATGAGAATCGTTATCCTTGTCCAGAGATCACGCTTCACTGGCTCCTCCATGCATGCATTCAGCATGACGACAGAGTGTCCTAATTGATCAGTTAGCTGGTGTTATCAATTAAGTACGAAGGCGTGCACACCTGGTACTAAGACAAGCAAAATTAGTGGTACGCCAATCGCGTGTAATTTACAATAATGGTAAAGGCGTATTCAGTAAAAATAACTGAGCAGTATCAAAAAGTTAATTTGTCACGTGATACCAGCCTAAAGCATTGTGTCATTCAAAGTGTGTCTACCTCAAGCATTTAACAAATCAATACACGAAAATAAGCAATATTTAGCCCCCCGCCCCCTTCACTCCTTGGGACACATGGCATGTGCTGGTAGCGTGAGTATCAAACATTGCGCCCTACCTTAAGTAAAATGCATTTTTTCACAGGGGTAATTGCAATACTTAACGGCTAAAGCCAATATTACATGCTAGCATACAATCAAGTTAAAGATTTTTTGAAAAGCAAGCAAAAATGTTGTTTATAAGCTGTAGTGGAAGTGTGTGAGATTATTTTGCGTTACCAGATTCGTGTGCTCACACTGGGGAAAACATCCACCTGTTCACTGAAGATGATGGCTGTGCGTTTGTTATTACTGGCATTGCCTGCCCTGACACTGGGTGAGTAGATATACACATTCTACTTGGGTCCACCTTCGATGAACAGATCACACAATCCACTCTTCATTATGCAGCCTTGATGATAGATTTATTTGGTCATGAGATCGATTCACGGTTTAGCCCTTTGTTGTCTCTTGCTACATGAAGCAGTTAAGTAAAATTAAGACGGCGATTCAGTAAGTACATTAACAAGGATGAGGTTTTGACACACAAGCAAGTTCAGACTTTCTCTAGATGTTTGTGTAGACCGGCAATGTAGCCTACACTATAAAGTTTCTTGTTGTAGGCCTACTCAATTTATGCGAATTTCGGAAAACCACGAACATATATATGATTAACATCTAAGTTAATGCTTTTATTTTTGGGACCGTTATTTTTGACTGATGAGCTGCTCGTATAGTTTAATCACTGTGTGTAGCTGAAAGCATACACATATAATAAAGGCATAATAGTCGACAGAGAAACTATTAATTTACTTAAAAGTTTCATGAAACTAGAATTTTACATTGAGAAACAAATTTTTGTTTAGGATTCGTGATACTCATGATATCAATGTCGCAATTATTTGCACTGACACAGCTAATTACAGATTTGCTGCTATATATGTGTATGGGAAGAAATAAACATGTTTAAATTTTTATTTAACCGTGTACATGTATATGAAGGAGCCTTGTGGTTAATTTCCAGTCCTTAGATCACCTTAAACGTGTGGTCAAATCCCATGTACGGAATGTTCATAGAATTACGCTTGTTCTTGAGGACTTGTAGTGATTGGAGCGGTTAACAGTGCTATGTAGTGATGTCATGAAAACCGCTTGTCTTTCACCGATATGGTGTGCATACCTGTGCGTCGCACCTTTGAAAGTTCGCCAGTAACTTGCCAAAGATCGGTGGTTTGTGCCAGAAACTATTATTTCCCCCTCCAATATTAACTTGCCACGGCAGTGTGGCGTGAAACAACTGTCGGAAACATAAAAATAAATAATTTGTGTTCCTTATGCATTTCTTGCGAATTTGTACCGTTATTTATTTTCTTTTTTTTTTCTTTTTTCAGCGACGAAGAAGTCTGGTTCTAGTAATTACTACTCGGAGGCTGAGGTGGCGGAGAAAACTGGGGCCCCTCACGCGACAGCCCGACTACAGCACAGCGGCCCTCCGCCACCATGGTGGCACCCCGAGCAACCTTACGATCGCCCCCTGTATTATCCACAGCCTGTCCCAGCCCCAAAGCCTGCTCCCAAATCTCACCCATACCCTGCTCCACATCAGCCTAAATACGCCCCACAACCAGTCCAGCCCAAATACCAAAAACCCAGTCCCGCATATCCAAAACATGGCCCCGCATACTCAAAACCCGGTCCCGTACACCCAAATCCCGGTCCCATGTACCCCCAGCCCGGTCCCGTACGCCCCCTACCCGGTCCCAGATATGCCGCACCGGGCCCTGTACACCCTCATCCTGCCCCGCACCCCGGGTATCCTGGGCCTGGCCGCAAGCCTGGGCTCAGCGGGGGATGTCTCCAGCACTGCGCGTACGTTCCCGATGGTGACTACCAGTCTTGTCGAGGCTGTAACGTCTACGTCAGCTGTGTGGCTGGGCTAACTTACGACTACAGACCCTGCCCCGCCTACCTCTGCTGGGACGACTACAAGAAGAGGTGTGAATTCTGGTCGTCTACCTGCGACTGTAAGGTACGGGGAGGTTACGGCCCTTTCAAACGCGGCTACTGATATATACTGGCGGACTACGGAGGTTTAATCACAACCGAGACCGACTACTCCCAGTAGGCAAGGGACAGGGTATTCCATATACCGTATGTTAAACGCTGTCTACTGAAGACATTACTGATGTAGAAACATATATTTGAAGTTCAACTATGCATTTTCCAAATATTTATCGTGTATATTATTTATGCCTTTACGGCTATATTTTGTATGTATGGGTACGTTAATCATAACAACATATATATCATTTACCGTTAAGTATGTAACGGTGTCATACACTAGAGATGTGGAGATTTGCAAGCTATCTGCATTGTATCGGGTATTCCACATTAGAAACAGAAACAATAGTATACATATACATATTGTTGAAGAAAATGGTACATTGTTACAATGTGGATATATTTTACCTCTGTGTGATTCTACATTTCTGTATTTATTGAATATGCCTGTATCTTGTCGTATACCCATGTATACAATGTAGGTCGACTTATCACATTACGACTTGTGAAATATGGAAAAATATTTTTGGGGCACAAGTTGCTTACCGCCATATCTTTGAAAAAGATAAATGATTTTAAATACAGGGTACTACTAATTCTTCCAGAATACAGAAAATGATCAGTGACTGTTTAATTTGGTTATAATATTCGCCTATGTCTGTATTAACGAGTTGGTTATCGACAGAGATTGACAAACGGGACTTCTTTGATTTATACCTGTGTGATTTATATTTCGGTGGTTGAAAGTTTATGAAAGTTTTGTAAAGCAACTTTTTTTGGAAAGAATAACAAATTCTGCTTGTTTGGACCCTTTTCTGCTCCCTGCTTCGTTGGCTTCAGCAGGGAACTTTTCATATGTATGCATGCTCAACAATATCCTCGGATGCATAAACCTTCATGATGTGACTGACGCACACATCTATGAGCCTCACCTGTCCACCTCATATGAACGGACCATTTCCCTCGAGGTAATAGGTAAAGGTGTATATATCAGGTTTGCACGTCCTTCACAAGAGGTATACTGTCTTTATGATAACTGATGGCCATAAACCAAGTCTCCAGTTTTCGTACCATTATACTTGGAGAGTCAATTGTTTTGTATGTGAAGACAAGATTAACAGTTGCTTTACATATGTCCTCCAGCGTTTTGAAACTGCCAATGTTGTCATATATGTGAACATAACATACAGCACTTTTTGGAGGCTTAGTTCAAGATCAACATTATGGTGGCCTAAAACGAGAAAAGGTATGATATCTGTTAGCAAAAAAACTAGAAAATGTGTGATTTCTGTTAGCCAAAAAAAAAAAAAAAAAAAAAAAAAAAAAAATAGAAAATGTAATATTTCTGTTACCCAGAAAAGGAGACAATGTATGATTTCTCTTAACCAAAATTGAAAAAATGTATGATTTCTGGTGACCAAAATAAGAGTATGCGTGGAGGCCTGTTGGGGTTCTGCCTCGTTAAGCTGACAATACCAAAAGAATTGAACAGATATGGCTATGGACGAGAACTGGTGAAAATGGTAATGCATGGTCAAAATCTAAACAATTGTTTAGTATTTAATTACTGTATACACGTTTTTTGAATATGTATAAAATGTAGTTATGTTGTGGATATCAGACTAACTCTTTTTCTGTATCAAAAACATCATTTTCTCACTGATGTTAAATATTTTATAATTGTATACAACCCTTAATAAAAAATATGCAAACGACAGAGTATTATTTCTCTCAAATAAAGAAAATGGTTACCGTATTTATTTTTTGATTATTCATGCATGTATCTCGGGATGTTAGTCAGACACCTAGCTAATCCACTCTCATTTATCCTCGGGATAAATTAATCTCCGGTGTGCCGGTTTCCCCCGGGTCTCCATCTTCATTCCCCCAAATACCATGATTTCCTCTGGGTTCTCTTTTTTCTGGTTTCCTCGGCGTTTTCTCCGGTTACTTCTACACATGAATATATTATTTGTTTATTTGGCTGGCTCTAAGTCCCATTCAGTTTATTTATTTATTTATATTGATTGGTGTTTTATGCCGTACTCAAGAATGTTTTCGCGTATAAGACGGCGGCTAGCATTATGGTGGGAGGAAACCCACCAGAGCCTGGTGGAAACCCACGACCATCTGTATGTTGCCGGAAGATCTTGCCATGAACGACTGGAGAGGTAATCCGAGGTTGCTAAGACGTTGAAATTTGCATTACAAATGACGCAATCGCCATCGACGCTCAAGTTTCACGACTGAGACCTGTGGTACACTCACTCACCGTGCGGCAATGCGGTCTGACTTTCAGATCGGCCCTCTACGCCAGCGCAACAAGCTTAACGTTAGCCAAAACTGCTATAAAACTCCCCCTAATATGATATTTATCCCATCCACGGTAAATAATAGGCGTGAGACTGGTGTCCCCGAGCCATAACTGACGGAAAACTGTCCTTTGTCGTTACGCGTTCATAATCTCGGGGTGTTTTTAAGCGAACCAAGCGGGAATCTTTTTGAAATTGCTTCAGGTGGGCCAAGAAAACCGGAATAATTTAGATAGGCTAAATAAAATGGTATGCAGCCACCAAGGTTTCCAGAGAGTAGTAGTTTATTACAGTTTTAGACTTATATTAGGCATGCATCTTGGACCTAGAAAACCGGTCTACAAGTTACCGCATTGCCGCACGGTGGAGTATAATTTAAGCAGCTGCGTCATTTATAACGACAATTCCAACGTTTGAGCAGCCTAGGACTACTGCACGGGAAGTCAGTCCGAACTGAACTTCAACTCATAGTGACCGCATTGGTGAGAGGCTCCTGTGCCATTGCACTGCGCTGGCGCGCTAACGCCTTCGTCCAAAGAGACTCAACAACCATCCTGGCATAAAGCAAAAGTCTTAGAGCAAGCATATGGCCTAGTCGTTGTAGCCTTATTTGTTGGTCAAGTTGCCCTGTGTCCCAAGTTACCCTGTATTTCAAGTTATTCCTGTGTCTCAAGTTATTCTTTGCCTGTGGGTCAAGTACCACAGTGGCTCAAATAACCTTGTGGCTCAAGTAATGCCGTGGTTCAAGTTAAGCCGTGGCTCAAGTGGGCTCAATCTATCCTTTGGCTCACCTAGCTGGTTTTATTGTGTGCCTCTATTTAACCTCTGGCTCAAGTTATAGTCTGTACAGTACATCTCAAGTTACCCTACGGCTCGATAGACCTATACTTACCAAGCGATTCAAGTTGGCTGAGGCTCAGTTAATACCCGATGGCTCAACTTGACCCGTGGGTCAAGGTATCCTATAGCACAAGTTATCCTGGGGCGTCCGTGGCCGATGAAGGCATGTACGTGTAACGTACTAGCGCAGCTTAAAGATCCAGGTCAACTAATGTGGCGGTCGCTGTGGGTTCAAGACCAACTCTTTCTGGCTTCACTCCGGCCACAAACATAGGAAGATCAGCTAGAACCCTGCTGATGGTCGTTGGTTTTCCCCCGGGCCTGTCCTGTTTTCTCTCATCATAATGCTGGCCGCCGTCGTATAAGTGAAATATTTTTGAGTGCGGCATAAAATACCAATATTGAAACGCGTGCAGGCCGTCATATTTGGCTAGAGAAATTCAACAGGCTACTATTTGAAAGGTATTGCCATTAATATTAATTATTGCCATTTTAAATTACCATCCAGTCTAGCCCATCCAGCCTTTGCTGGACTTCACAAGTATACTAGTAGAGTATGGCTGAGTGGGAAAAGAGTCGTTATACAGCTACAAGGAGGCTGTGATCGAATCTCTGATCCATCAGGTTATTGCCATATCGTGCTTCAAATAACCGGGGTAAATTTCGAACAGATGAAAGTGCGTGTAGGGTTATGTCCCTTGTCTCACGAACTCAACTTCCGCAGATCTGCGGAGAGGTCCAGGAAAATGGGTTCCTTAGATCGTGTCTTGGAAGACATCGTTTTCTTAGGAGCAGTGTCACTTCTGGCAGCTTATCAGTTGGGTAGGCACCCCTAATCCACCTCTCACCCGATGCAGGTTCATAACTACAACGTTTAGCCTACTCTGGTCAACGACAACATAACATCATAGTCCCAGATTTTGACCTGACTGTATGACTGACGACTGCACCATGTTGACCGAGGATCTCGGACTAAAAGTAAATGTTAGTTTTCAATAAATTTCATCTACAAGTAGATGGAGTCGATGATCTACATGTATGTGTTATTAATTATAGATCGATGCAATATACTTTTGACATTGTAGTATGCCATTGTCGAAAAGTTGTTTAATGATATCTAATTATAATATTGCATTTTAATAATGGAGCGTGAAATTAAAATAAATGACACATTTGTATATTAGTATGGTTATGTTTATGTTCCCAGCACGTTTTGCCAGGAAGGTTGGAAATGCCCGTAGAAAGTTTAAGGTTGTGCCCCCAGAGACTACGGGTGACCCTGCATTTGTGCGCTACTTCAGAGCTCAGTAAGTGGGTAGATGTCATCACGCCATCAGCGAGTAGTTCTGGTCGCCTGAAGAATTTGTCATTGCTGTAATGTGCTGAGATAGATTCGGGTCCTCAGCACAGTTTTAAGATGATGTATTAAGCAGAAATGTGAAGTCAGCACATTTCCGAGTGTGGCTGAAATGCAACAGTCAAAAGTTAGTTCCTGCATGGTCTGGAATTTAAATTTTGTCAAGGTGTAATTGTGTAGTAATTGTGGTAGTGAAACTTACAGTGAAGAATACAAAATAAAAAATTAATAGGACTTTTGGAACCCTGTATTTATGAAGTTGATTCTGTTATTGTTATTATTCATAACTACAGCTATGTCTACATGATGTGTGTTTATTATGCAGACAAAACACCTTGGAGTTCTTCCCTGTGTTTATGGTCTGCCTGTGGGTCTCTGGGCTGTTCCTGAATCAAGGTACAAGAGTAAACTATAAAGTGCTTTGTTGTACAGAATAATGTGGTACATGGTAAACGGACGTATATAAGTGTGGTATATAACACATGTATGGTAATAAGTTATGTAAACAGGATAGAATGTAGTCTTATATGAACTCCACTGTTGCTTCAATAGTTGGATGTCGCTCTACCAGTGCAGTCATGCAACCTCCTATTTCTGCCGCCTCGCAACTCAGCCACTTATCTTGTGTCTTCTGCCCAAGTACAGACCTTCACTAGTGCACACTACAATTTCGTCAGCCACACCTTTATTCCTCAGGAGCTTACCAGCCTAGAAGCTCATTGCTCAGTGTTAAAACATAAACAACACCATGTTAGTGGTAGCCCCTGTTTTCATGGGTCTGCACTTCTGGTTGTGGTGTGCGTGACAAGGTCTGTGTCGTGTTATTCCAGAAACTGAAGTCACGTGACCTTGTTACGCATTTCAAACAAAAGTGCAATTCCAAGAGGATGGGTGCCTCCATAAACATGGCATCGTTTCTGTTCTTAATAACACGGAGAAATGAGCTTCTATATGCTCACGAGCTCCGAAAGAAAAAAGGTGTGGCTGCCGAAATTGTAGCACGCTTATTTGTGAATGTCTATACTTGGGCAGAAGACACAAGTTAAATGGCTGAGTTGTGAGGCGGCACAACTCCACACTACTCCAAGGAAATTAAATGGGAGGTTGTCTGACTCCACTGGTATAGCGACACTCCAAATGTCAGAGCAAAAGTAAGTTCATGTAGGACTGGGTAGAGTGTACATGTGCTATGTTCGACCTGGCTAATACGGATTCCCCTGTGTTCTAGCTGCAGAAATGCAAGACACTATCTCAAAGGCTGTTGGTTGAAACACCACCAGGGTAGCCTCACCACAGTTGGCAGAGCAATATGACACAACCGCAATTAAGGGCAGCATTTGATGCTCTGGGATCTGCTTCACAAATCTGTTTTAGCTTTAGCATAATATTCTAATCCAAATTAGGCTTTCATGTATATGGATCAAGTAGTTAAAATCTTGACCACTGTTTCTGTGCTGTGGTAGTACACTTTCATCCAAGTTTGAATATACATGCATGATTGACTGTCTCCCAAATTAACTATGTGAAGGGGACCCCTGGAGTGGCCAGTTGGTGTGGTTCACTGTCAGGCTTGGAAGGTGTGAATGTGATAGGGTACTGTGTACTGGGGGCCTCTGTGACGGAGGGGGTTAGCACCCTAGTGCAGCATAATGACCCAGTAATGACCAGCAATGTGGTGTATACGAGTTCAAGCCCAGTACATGCTGGTTCCCTCTCTGACCACACGTGGGAAAGTCTGCCACCAACCTGCAGATGGTCGTGGATTTCCCCCCTCGTATAAGTGAAATATTCCTCAGTATGGCGCAAAAAAACAATCAAATAAATAAATCAATACAGTGTGCTGACTCTCTGTTTTTTGGTGTAGTGGTTAAATCACACATTACAGCCCCAAAGATTGTGGGTTCAAACCCCAACAGGATCACTCTGTCACAGTTATGTAAAAATATTCACTCTACCTGAATTATTTCTACACTATTAGTCACTACCATTAATGGGATGGTGATCATCCAGTCTTAACAAGAAGTTCTAATTGGGTGATACCTTCAAAGAGTCACAATTGCTTTCAGCGTATAAATTCTGAAGATAGGGGCAGGGCACTGCCAAATAGTCAGGATGCATGTGTGTATTGAAAGGCACATGAGGTATTGACTGTTCAGAACAGCATTCTCGAGGTTTCTTAGGGCCTTGGTAACAGTATAAAGTGGCGTATCATGTAGGCTTTTTAACGAGTCAGATACCTGCTGTACATGGGAAGGTCTGCCAGCAGCCATGGTCGTGGGCTTCCCTCGTGTCCAGTTTCCACACACGATAATGCTGTCCACTGGCATGTAAATGAAATATTCTGGAGTACGGCATAAATCACCAATCAAATGAATTCATAAATAAACAGATTTTGTAGTATTTATATAAGAGGCTGATTTCTTGTAAGATGAACTGATTTTTTTTTTTTTTTTTCAGTTGTGGCTGCCTTGGTTGGCCTGTTCTACATTTATGCCAGAGAGGAATATTTTAATGGTTATGCAGAAACTACAGAAAAGAGGTAAGCAAGCTTTATACATATGTGGAGCATTTGTTCAGGCATAAGGCAGATGTGGCACTAAACCATATCAGGGCAAGCAGACCACTTTGTGACACGTGCCGTATGTGGAAAGGTCTGCCAGCAACCTGCCAATGGTTGTGGGTTTTCCATGGGCTCTGCCTGGTTTCCTCCCAACACAATGCTGGCTGCCATCATATACAATGTGAGAGAAATATTTTTGAGTGTGGTGTAAAACTCCAGTGAAACAAATAAATCATATAATGTAAAACACTTGTTCAAGCTGCAGACAGGTGCCATATACTGGCAATATTCTGTTTATATCATGGGAAATAATAACCATATCTAGAATATCATGAATTGTGTATTCAGAGGAGTGGTAATAATACACTGAGCAACTGTTAAAGGTCAGGGTTTCATGGCCATCAAGACATTATAAACTTATCTCAAAGATGGTCAGATATCCTTAGTCATCTTGACCTCTTTCCTCTCAAGATTATTGCCTTATGACATAGTTGTAATGAAGTTTTTAATATTTTAACTACCCTATATATTTAACAGTTATTAAGATAAATTTCTATAGCTGATGGACTGTACTTGAGGTGTTCAAACCACATTAAACGGTTTTAGTAGAAATGTTACTTACATGTGCCTGAACTGTTCGGGTACTTGTTAGGATAACATATACTGAAGGACTGATCAGGTAGATAGATGGTATTGGCAATATTTTAGCCAAATCATTACACACAATGCTACGAGAGAGGAGTAAAGGCTTAGATGATAGATGTGTCTGAGAGTGATTGTAAATGACCCAAAATTTGAGCCAAAAAAAAAAACAGCATTGTTAAGAGGTTGTGAAATTTTCTTTTTTGGTGCTGAAATTACAATTTTTCAGTAGGATATCATTCCACCTTCCAAACAAATCCCATAACACCTTTTCGAAAATCAGTAGCACTGTTGGAATAAGGAAAAATGAGCACCTTATTCATGTCCGAAATTTTAGGTCATTTGGGGTATATGCAATTACAGATTTACGGCTGCAGCAATGATCCAGTAAAATCCAGCTGAATATAAACATCGCTTTATATTATGTTTGTTGCCACTTTCTACACTACTGTATCTTTGTTATTAATTCTCTGTTTTATTTTACAGACTTGGTGGTTTCAAGAAATCTGTGCTTGCCCTGCAGGCCTTCTTGGTGCTTTCCCTGGCGGGCATTGTGAACACGCTTCTGGCAGCTTACGCTGGCATTAATATCAAACAGAACATTGCTAAACACTACTTCAGCTTTACCTAGGCAGCTACTTATATGTGTCTACTACTGGTTGTGTTAACAAGGCAGGAATATTTTTGTCTCCCAAGACTGCAGTGGCTGCTAGTTAGGTTTGTTCACCTGTATAATCAAGATTTACTAGTACATGTACAATTACTTTTGACATAGTATTACCCACAATACTTTTGTGTGAATTATATGAATGTGTTGCTGAATTATCTTCGTTTGAAGTGTGGAGTATTGTGCTGTAGACTGGGGATCTGGGGATTGGCCAACCTTTTTGACAAATTTTACTTTGAACATGGGCTGTATTTCACTTTAATGAAGATGTCATGGTGAAAAATACTTCAGGTCACACAGTAAAATGACTGAACATTTGAATACATCATATCATAATCAATCTGTTTCATGTGTCCGTTTTGGTTTTGGTTTCTGGCCAGTGTTTAAGTATTTTTCAGATTTGCTCAACCTGACTTGTTTCTGTGTAACAGCTTCACACAAAAGTGTGACAGGACTATACTTTTATTACAGTATGTAAATTTACACAGTTATGTTTTAAGGGACAGGTGGGTTTTCACATTCCACAATACGCTGGACAGTCTATGTAATAATAATATTAGTGACGATTTTAAAGCATTTTTATTGGTTTCTGGTGCAAGAGGTATGCTATGAAACAGCAGAGAGAAATATGAACCCGATTTTAATAGATATACTGTGAAACAGCGCAGAGAAATATGAAAGCGATTTTTATAGATGTACCGTGAAACAGCACAGAGAAATATGAACCCTATTTTAATAGAGTGCTTTGTTTTAATCCTATTCAGGAGAGTTTTTAATTCATTTACTTACTGATCGGGATTCATTCCAATGTCATATTCTCAGGGAAATTTCTGTATCTGCTGTCAAAAACAAATAAAGTTTATATTCCTAACGTTTCATCTCCTCTAAATTCCCCACAGATGCTCTGTCGTTTATCTTCTTATGAGTGAGGGTAAGAGTTCAAATCCAGCTCCATACTCCAGAATTTGGCTCTTTAAAAGATGAGTCAGTTTTAGGGATAGAGGAGACTGGAGTACACAGAGTAAACCACTGACGTTTGGTCAGTTACTGACAAGTTCACCATACTGGAGGAAAAGAAGTTCTCTTCAACTAATGCAACACAATGCAAATGGACTTAAGAGAACATAGAGCTTTTACTGTCATTACGGCCCCACAAGTAATGAGCCTGTCAAAGGTTAGGAGGTGAACCATGGGTTTTGCATGTCCTACATGTGTGCTAGTAGTGTAAAGATAGCATGCTTGTTCAGAGCATGCCTGTTGACAGCAGGCTTGTTGTAAGCTTGATATTAAATGCTTTGTTCATTAATTAATTTGATTTGTGTTTTATGCTGTACCCAAGAATATTTCACTCATATGACAGCGACTAGCATTGTGGCGAGAGGAAACTGGGTCGAGCCAGGGGGAAACCATGTACATCCGGAGATGAACCTAGCATGAGCTGGAATTCAACTCACAGAATAATCCTTTAAATATATTCTTTCATGGTTCCGTGAAGATTATTTCCCCACTTTATGCCACAGCACCATCAGAGGTACATGTACTGGCAGTCCTGTCTTAGAAACATGAGAATTTCTTGAGAGTAAAAAAAATAGTGTGCGGTGATCAGGAGTTGTATCCCATCATATCACACTTCCCTGAGGCTGTCCTCATGATGAGGCATTTAACAAGAATTAACTAAAACACTTGAAACATCTTAATTGTGACTTTTATTAACTTTTTCATTCCTGCACGCATAAAAGTTTTCGTCTCATTTAATACAATGTAAACATATTGTAATATATATATCCACTATCTTGTACATAAACAAAAACAGGTATAGGAAATCCTAGACCATGTGGACGGCATGTAACCAGAGAAACTGCTCTTATGACGTTTATCTAACAATGCGACCTTCCCAAGCAGGGATTGAAACCCAAAGAAGTAAGCCAGCTGCTAGTGAGAACGTTATGAGTGAAAAAAAAAAAGCTGAGAATTCATCTAAACATATCTTCCATCACCGTAGTATGTAATCATTACATAATCCTGATAATTATTCCTCTAGCAGGATGACACATTTATATCTATCACCAGATAGACACCAGCTTTACAGAACATTTATGCATGGATTTGAACGGACGTTTAACATATCTGTACTGAGCTATTGATTAAATCAATACATTTGGCGGGTGATCCCAATCTGGTGCCTGTTTTACAAACAGGCTGTAAATTGCGTCAAACGTAATTGTCAGGACAACAAATACCGTAGAGATATGCCGCCGTGGTAACTACGGTTGAGGCAACGTTACGGTTGAGGCAACGTTACATCCTCTTTGTAAAACAGGCCCGTCAACCCAGATCCATGAAGTCCTCAGCTCTGTCGTGACACCTGGTAATGCACACATCAGCATCAATCTGATCACAAGGATCTGTTTTCTTGTTGGTCCACTCCTCACTAGTTCACATTTAGTTCATCATTTTCATTACAAAAAACACACTTGTTAAGATATCTTTCCACAGTTATGTAACTCATGGGTGTTTTCAATGTTAAATGAAGACGTTACACAAAGACTAGCATCAGAAGATGGCAGATCTTGTGAGGACAAATCAACTCATCCAACATGGTGCTTCTTTTCAAAATTTTTTTACTCTTCAGAATCAAGTATATTTACGTTTTGCTTATCTTTCAACAAACACTGAAGTCTGTAAACAGATAAAACAGGGGAAATATAAAAGGTCATTTCCCCAAACAAAAAGTTTTCAAACAAAAAGCCACATCCATGCCAAATACAGTGGATTCAAACACAGTGACCAACGGTCAAGCCTACATGTGACAGCATTCAGTGCTGGACATTATCCTCTCAGTTAGGCAGGCTGCTTCAGGAAAAGTTGAAACGGCCATACTTGAGTGTGAATGCAGCCTTGAGTAATTCTTTAGAGAATCGCTATGCACATGATTAATAACTTGGAGAACAAGGTGACAATATGTCAGATCACAGTCATAACAAACAGTACAATTCATGTTTATCAAGCCAGGTCAGCTCCCTGTGAACACAGTGGTGCTATGAGCACATGTTCACACCCGAAGGTGCACAACAGTGTTATGTCTATACCACTGCCACAATAACATCATTCCAGTATCAGTCAGGCAGGAGTACACTGGGCCAGCATTACGAAGCAGTCTGGAAGAATGTGATCAGGTTTGTCAGATCATAGTTGTCCAGAATCTCCAGGAGAGCTGGCACTTTTCCCTTCACATTCTGGCCCTTGAACTTGAACTTGTCAATAAACAGATCTGTGATCATACCTGGGTAGTGTTAAAGGCAAATCAACTCGTGATACCTAAACTGTACATACTTATGCTCACCATAAACATATAGCACAGTTTGGCCCCTGCTGTAAGACACCAGGAGAAAATCTATGTTACGTATTCCATTGTGGCCAAAGAAAAAACCCTGATTTTGAATGATAGACCATCCCGTCCTGTTTCAGAAAGCGACTGAAGGTTTTGATTTATTTATTAATTTGATTGGTGTTTCACACCATACTCAAGAATATTTCACTTATAAGACGGCAGCCAGCATTATGGTGGGAGGAAACCCACGACCATCTGCAGGTTGCTGGCAGAGCTTCGCACGTACGACCGGCAAGGAAGCCAGCATGAGTTGGACTTGAACTCACAGCTGCCGCATTGGTGGGAGGCTTCTGGGTCATTGCGCTGCACTAGCGCGCTTACTGACTGAGCCATGGAGGTCCCCTTGAAGGTTTTATTACTTGTAACCCTCTTGGCATCATATGTGTTTAAGATCACTATTACACACTGCTTTGTGGAACATATTCCCAGGTTTCTAGTTTATTTTTGAACAACATATCAGAGCAAAGTGAAAGAGAGCCAATCATAAAATAAAACCTTTACCTCAAAAACCTATTAAAAACCAAAAGTGGGTGAAATTATAAGGCGGCAAGAAAAATGTGAGCATCATTAAACTGATAAAATCCTGTGACCTTTATCAACTACCGCCTCGACTCAGACACCCTTCGCGTAAATCTATTCAAATCACTAGGACAAGAGCTCTCCAACAGCATTTAAAGCAGATATCCATTTAAACCCATACACATGCCTATTTAAACACAACAGAACTTGTGCACATATGTCGCTTACAGCGATGAGTCACAGTATGAAGATCTCCCTTCGGGTGTGAAAAAGGATACCATAGAGCCTCTCCAGGTGGCAGGGCTGTTGTTTGAACTCTTGCTGCAGAGCCTCGGCATCGTCCAGGATTTGTCTGTACTCGGGGGACATGAAGCTCAGGTCACTCTCGTGGATCTGCATCTCCTGATGAGATTAAACACAAACCATCAGTTTATAGTAGTCAGTCAGTAAACCCTGTTACATGTATCTCCCCATACCGATAGGATATATCTGTCTCATGCTACAATATGTTAATACAACCAAATCACTGAGGGAATGAACTGTGGCTTGCTTTTTTTTTTTTATTTAGTCGTGTACTTTTGGCCTTCTGTAAATTTGCTCATTGCTACTATTGGAATTTCCTTTTCTCAGTGACATGTAACACCCAAACCTCTACAAAATGATATGTAACACATCTCCATACTTGGCATGAAAATCAAGTTAAAACATTTATTGTGGTCTTTAATGTTATACTCCCACACAGAAGCATGTTTTCAACACCTTGTCTCAAATGCCTCGAGTGACATCACAATTATTATAATCCACGTGGCATGCACGTGGTAACGGGAAGGGTTCAGATCACATCTGGTATTAACTATTCATCTCACAGCGTGAATATATTGTTAGATTATAGGTTACATTGCTTCAATGCTGGAAGTGTCTTCAAACTCGTCTCGCAGCTAACTGTATATTTCTACTGTGTCTGCTAAACTAGGGGGTGTATTTTCTTTGCATTACTTTCTCAACAATCTCATGATTAGCTTTGGGGACCAACTGTTTCGCCTGACTCGGCACAAATGCAAAACTACATGTTGAGATTGAATAGTGATTGAATAGCCACTATCTCAGACCATGGCGGATTTGAAATTCAAATATGAAGAACGGGTTAAATGTGCTGTGTCAGTCGTCCAGGATTACATCATGTCAGTGTTTGCCAGAGTGGCTTCAGTAACATCTGTCAACACCTGTCAGTCAAGACTGATCTATTCCGTTACCCAACATGCCATGCTAATTATAATTATTGCGATGTCACCGCAGGCATTTGAGAATTCCGTCCTGGATTTCTGACACTGAATCTTCATCATCTGTTTCCTTACTCCCTATGGTCTCTAGGCAGGACCACATGTTATACTAACCCTGAGGCCATCTATCAGCTGGACTTTCTTGGCCAGTAGCAGTTGGTACTCCAGCTTGGGGTGGATCAGACTCAGTGTATGAGGGATGGAGTTCTCATCTATGTCTGGTGGAGGAACAAAAACAAGAAAATGGTATCCACAACATATGAAGATGTGAAACAAACACATTATTAATGCTGACGTCAATGTGCATTTGAAAACTTTCAATATACACAAGCTGAAAGTTTACCAGATTCCAAGCCAAGGGACATATTTAAAGTAAAAGACAGCTGAGGCACTGTTCATTAAAAAGATCATAAAATTCTGTCTTGAATGATAAAGTCTGTTTGAAATTGTATGAATTTGTTACCATATATCTTCATTTGAAGTGTGGAGTATTGTGATGCTGACAGTAGATCTGAAGACACCCAAGCATTTAGGCTTATGAGAGACTGACCAATCAGAGGGCTAGGAGATATCAGCTGTTTATTAGCTGTGATATAAATGTTCTGAGTTGTCTGTCAATGTAACATGTGATAACATAGGGACAGCACAGTGTTTTAATGCTCTATGTTTTAAATATAACAAGCACATGTGTGAACAACACTGCAAAGTTTTTCCAGACCATTGTGTCGTGGCCGAAGAAAGTTTCTTGATCATTTCATGTTATAAATTTACATATATACTTAAGTTACAAACAGAACCCTAGCAGCTTACCACAGTCTCAGCTGATAAGAGTGTTCCACACTGGGAACAAATACTTCACAGCCCAGACAGAACGGCTGTGTTTCAAGCAAGCCGACAGAGCAGGGGCAATTGTCAATTTCCACTGTTGTAGTGTTTGTCAGAAAAAAACATTACCGAAATAAACATAATATTGTCCAACCTTTTCAGTAAACTCAACTTAGAACATGCAAAGTCTTTTGGTTTAAAGGGAACATCTATAAACCCACTTGTAAGGAAAAGAAAATGGCATTAGCAAACAGTGAAGACATCAAACACGTAGGGGAACATTTTTACTGCCAATGCAGAAGAACATTTCTAGGCCTTCATCAAGAACTAACCATAAGTAATATCCAGTCGAATCTTCTTCTTGGTAGCCTCCTTGGTCAACACATCTTTGAGGATGGAGATTGTGGAAATGTTGTCAGATCTAAAAACTGCCTCGCCTTTTCTGTAAACATTATTTTAATAGTGAAATATAAAATACACATTCAACCTTCAAAAACACAACTTACGAGTACTGCAAGTAGTAAATGAAGCCAAATTTCATCAAACATTAGAAAAGACGACTTGACGTTTGTCTTGAGAATAGGCACACCCATTTAATTTCCAGTACAGGAACAGCTGCATTTTTAGTGGTGTGGTTAAATCCTGAAACATCCAAACTCATAACCCTCTCTTGACGAAAAGGTTGAGCTACTCACTTGTAAGAACATTCCAACTGGGTATCCAAGAACGTTGACACAAAATGAAATGCAATTGTGTCCCCTGCTGGAGTTCTCTCTGGTAGTTCAGGGAGGCAGAAACAGACCCAGGAATGGACCTCTGCTAAACTGAACTGCCCGCTCAACTTCAGGGTGTTCAGAGGTCTACACAAACACAGCAAAGAAAACAAATCAAACACTGGTAGTACACAGTTTCACTTCTGAAGAAATTTTTAGTTGTTCTTGAAGAATGTGTGTCTAATGAATAGTGTTATTCTTGTGCTGGAAATAAAAAGTATTGATTCTCCAATGCACATGGGCCTACTTATTTGTGTCTTTCTTTAAAAAACTTTATAATATGTTTCCTTGAGCATACATGAAGATCCCAGCCAAGCCATGTTGTGTGTGGGTTGTGTACATACCTGGAGTTATCAAACAGGTGTGTACGCTGATGCAGTGAAAGAGGTTTCACCAGGTACTGTTTGACTATACAGGTCTTGGGTTGCACCCTGGGTGTGATGTAGGCCTGAAGTGTACCGTACTGGCCCTCTATAGAGCGCACCTTCAGTTCAAGGCGTGTCGTATTAGCCTGACAGCGGTATGTGGCTAACAGAAAATTACCCTCCTGTAGACAAGAGTTGTAAAAAGCATAATACAGCTTCATGTTTGGGACAAGTGAAAAGAGAGCTAAACAAAGCTGCAGAATTCAGCTGTTAGATTTCAGTCAGGTCTAGTTCCAGTCTGACAGGGGTAAGCTCACATTAAACTGAGGCTAAAAGCTGAGTTTAATATGGAAGCTAGATTGACGAGCACAGAGCTGTGGACGAAAATGTCCTTCATATTATTTATACAGTGTATATTATTTAATTTGTGTTTTGCTGAAATCTAGCTTCGAACATTGTGAAGTCAACCCACGCCGTCCATCATCAACACCCATACATAAACCAACATGTGGCACTAATGGAAGGTGTTTCTCTCCTGACTGTAGCTCGTAACAGGTGATAAGACCTAACTTCCCAAGATCATCTTTTAGATCAACCCCTTCGTTTAACACTTATGATAAGTACACAACAAGTCCAGGGGTGGAAAGGCAGGCTGGGAGATGAGCTTACCTCTGGGTTACAAGCGCTGTAACTGACCACGGCAGAGTTCTTCTCCACATCCAACAGGTCTATAGGCACGTCACTCTGAAGTATAGTTATAATACACACATTGTCATCACACATCAGCCGATGAACTGTAGCAGCCGAGACATCTCTCACACTCTCAAAAGTCGTTATCATGTAGCTCCCCAGGTTATGCATACAATTTTACAAACCAACTTCCTAAATTTGTTCTTTTTTTTTTCAGAGTAGACGTGTGAGTATTCGTCAGAAAGAAAAGAATGTTCTTGAAGTGATCACTGGGTCCCATGGTGCTAAATTTTCTCAGACCCCCTTGACTATATTTATTTATTTACTCGACTGGTGTGTTACACCGTACTCAAGAAAGGCATGACTATAGGCTACATATATACACTGTATTAGCCCTTGATTAATCAGGTAATGTGTACATCAGCTCCCACTGGTATTGTTGCACCTTAATTTGAGGAGGTTTGTCAAGTTAATGATGAAAATTTGTGGTTTCTATTCAAATCTGCCCGGTTTTGTCCAACCATAAAATCTCCTTAAGAATCGTGAAAAAACACAAACAAATACAAACATAACTAAGCCAATTTCTTTTAAGAGATTCAATTTGAATAAATCAGAAAACAACATTTTTTCATTACCAATGTATCAAAAACTCAATTTATTTCATGAAAACTCAACACAAAAATTATCTAAAACTCTTTTTCCAATATTTCTCATTGTGGTTACCAAAAGGACATCTTACCTGTAGAAGAACGTTGTCTATAGCCATCTGTACCTCCAGGCTCAGCGTGTAGCTGGCGTCTTCTCGGTTCAGTACAAACTTGTCATTAATGTCAAACGAGGGCAGAGCTGACAGTGCCCCCTTGGTCTGGGCAGTGTTCTGGTATTTCTCCCTCTCTCTCATTACCTTTTGCTGCAAGTCCTCTAACTCGTGTCTAAAACACACACACCAACAATTAACACCTGTACACCCAAAACCACTCACTCAGTGTGAACAGTAAATGTCCCTCACAAGAAGCTATGGTAATAGAAAAAGTTTGACTGTATTCCTGGTATGAAAAAAAAAACACCATTTCAATTCTGCAAATAGTTAACTAGTTAATATCTATTATTTGCAGATTTTCTTTATAATTGATTTATATATGTATATACATATTTTTATACGGTAAATGCAAGAATTTATTTTTATTACCTTAAGCAAGATATGGATGTTAAAACAAAAAATACAGACAAATGTATTTGAATATGTAGGTCTACAGCTATTTATTCATGCCACATATTGCATTCAAGCTCCCCACAATCATATCATACATAAATACTACGGTAATTCTCATCATGCCTGGATCAAATACAACTGGGTAAAAAAATAGCAATATGTATCACTTGATCGTTTGTATACATGTAGGTCTGTTTAGAGCTTTAATACTCTTCTCAAACAAATTGTTGTGTATTATTTACTATATGTGATTAATGAGGTGTAAATTGTTACAATGTACACTTTTGTAGGGTCTAGGCCAGAGGTTCATAGACTCACTTGAGGAGAATAGCCTTGCTTTGTGTGGTAGGGTGTAGGGCAGAGGTTCATAGACTCACTTGAGGTGAATAGCCTTGCTTTGTGTGGTAGGGTGTAGGGCAGAGGTTCATGTACTCACTTGAGGTGAATAGCCTTGTCTTGTGTGGTAGGGTGTATGTGATTGGTTCATGTACTCACTTGAGGTGAATAGCCTTGTCTTGTGTGGTAGGGTCTATGTCATTGGTTCATGTACTCACTTGAGGTGAATTGCCTTGTCTTGTGTGGTAGGGTCTATGTCATTGGTTCATGTACTTACTTGAGGTGAATTGCCTTGTCTTGTGTGGTAGGATGTAGGGCAGAGGTTCATGTACTCACTTGAGGTGAATAGCCTTGCCTTGTGTGGTAGGGTCTATGTCATTGGTTCATGTACTCACTTGAGGTGAATTGCCTTGTCTTGTGTGGTAGGGTGTAGGGCAGAGGTTCATGTACTCACTTGAGGTGAATTGCCTTGCCTTGTGTGGTAGGGCCTATGTCATTGGTTCATGTACTCACTTGAGGTGAATAGCCTTGTCTTGTGTGGTAGGGTCTATGTCATTGGTTCATGTACTCACTTGAGGTGAATAATCTTGCCTTGTGTGGTAGGGTCTATGGTGGTTGTTGTAGAGCTGACAGCCTTAGTCTGCGGTTCTGTTGTGAGAGCCAGCACCCAGCCTATCATGCACACACACAGTCACAGGGCAGGTGGGCCACATGCAAATAACACCAGCACCACTTCATGTTAATACCAGGCTATCCCAAAACCCCATAAACATCGGTAGAAAACACATTGGTAAGCATTTGTGTGGAGACTAAATAAACTTGTAACCAAGCATTCATGGAACAAAAATTTTCCACGTTTTCTTGTTTGTAGCCAGAAGATCCATTAGTCTGAGATGGTGAAAGATTGGAATTCGCATTAAAAGTGATGCAGTCACTAGAGATGCTAAAAACTCTCATCTGAGACAGTTTGTTAATACAAAAGCGTGATGACAACTGATTGCGCTGCGAAAAAATAATCCACATATGTGTACCTCTAGATGGTCAAACACACGTCATAACATCTCACCTTCCCATCACCACACATCATTTTGTTAGGGTAACCCGACTAAGTATTATTTATAAGGAAAAGCATATAGGCTGTGTTGTGCTGATGTGTTTTCAAGATGGCCGCCTTGTCAGTAAAAGGGTAAATGCAATTATGGGAATGTGCCAATAAGTGGACGTTATTGTCTTGCAATCTCTGGAAGTAAGTCAACTGCGACCAGGAGTTCAACTGTTGGTGACGATTTATATGTTCACCTGCATGACCCACTGACACTGCAAATGGTGACGTCCTAAAATGACTGGCAGCAGTGTAACATGGAACGCTTTCATGAGAAATGAATCTTCATTGGATTACCTTTACAAAATTATGTGCGGCGATGGAAAGAGGAGATGTTCCAATGTGGATTTGACCAGCGAGAGGTATGGGGATTGCTTTTTTACAGGGCAATCAGTTAATCACAGTTTTGTAACAAGAGGTCTCACAAGTGGGGTCTGAGTGTTGCCATGTCATTTCTAATACAAATTTCAACATCTGAGCAATCTCAGGCTAAATATCCATATTTCCATGAATATGAATATTGTGATACATCATATCTGTGTCCAATTTATACTTTCACCAATGCATGTTATTTAAAAAAATTGAAATTGTAAGAAAACTAAAATTTTAATAAATATTGTATAATTTATTTATTTATTTGATTGGTGTTTTACGCTGTACTCAAGAACATTTCATTTATACGATGGCGACCAGCATTATGGTGGGTGGAAACCAGGCAGAGCCCGGGGGAAACCCAAGTCCATCTGAAGGTTGCCAGCAGACCATCTCAAGTAAGGCTAGAGAAGAAATCAGCATGAGCTAGACTTGAACTCACAGCGACTGCATTGGTGGAAGGTTCTGGGTTATTACACTGTGCTGGAGTGCTATCAAACTGAGCCGCAGAGGCTCAGGCAGAGTTCAGACTACACAGAGGAAAAGGGAAAATGGCAATTTTCAGATCTCAATTTTCAGATTCCACTGGCGAAGAACGTACACGTATGTGCAAATGTAATTATCAAGACTGAACTGCCGTCACAGCGCACCCATCACTCTTCTGTGCAATTCCGATCTAAAGTCCAGTGATGCGATCTCTTCACAAACCCAAGTAATGTCACTACTATCTAAACACAAGTACAGAAATGCCTATATGAGCTGAAGTTTTGAAATCTCGAACTAAATCAGAGTTACATGATCTATTAAAATCACTCACTCTCTGAAGTAAACAAAAGAAATCCCTATCTGAACATGACTACTATTATCCTCATATGAACTAAAGTAACACAATCTCTGCTTTCACCAATACCTCAAGTCACTTACTACACTCCAACCAAACAAACTGTCACCGATTGCTAAACAAACGGTCTTTAGACTGGGCCAGTATACAACAAGCCATCCAAAACCACTTTAATATTATTGGTCCATACATTTGTATATTCTAGTCCGATTTTTCTTTCTTTTTCGAACAAAGAGGAAGAAAATTACACAAGATAGATGTATGCCAGAAAATGATGACACGCAAACACTGACACAACCACAACTACAAGACCAACTCATGTATGTCCCTTCCACAAAGTATGCCGGCATGCCTGGAGACAATGATCCATCTACAACCATGCGTTACCAACATACATGTAGGTTATAAATGCAGGCAAACACTTCACATGAGCTGTTTAGCAGTAATATATCTCCCACAGGTATGCCATAACCAGAAGTTTAAAATCCTCATATCAAGGTGTTATTATGCTTTTTGACCATGAAACCCACAGAACCACTGTCCATATCAATGTCACCATGCCAACTAACACATGCATCCCTTGCCCCAGTCTCCCATGCCTGGTGTGACGTACCTGTCATCACCTCCCACCCCTCCCTCATTCCACCCCCAGTCAGGCAAGTTACCTCAGGGTCAGGATTCTGGCCCACCCCTCTGAAGACACAGCGTCTGAACTCTTGTACTTAGGGTTTGAGGATAAGATAAAAACTCGCCCTGAAAACATTTGCCAAGTATCGCTCAGGAAATGAAGCACAAATGAGTGGAATCAGGCAAGTTGATCAGTGTAATGGGTTATATCATGACTACAGCAAAGAGAATAAGCCAAATCGGCACTGCAGAAGTCTCTTGAGATCACACTGATTTTGGACGAGACAGGGTGGGGACTCTCCTGAACTACTGTCATTTCACCAAGGTTAACAATGCTGTTGTTGTTATCGTTGGACGCGAGAGCGCCCACCCTGTCTTGCCCCAAACCAGCGTAAGAAATTTCTGCGATGGAGATTCGGCTCAGAGGGCCAGTTAGACAACATTTATTTGCCTCTACTCATGAAATAAACAATCACAGGTAGATCCACCCTTTTGCTACAAATAAGTCAAAGAAGGAATAATGCTGGTGAAGAAACACTTTAGGAAGAAAGCACATGTATGATTCACATGTAGGATACACTTGCATCACATTTAATTCAGTACACCCTTTATCAACAGATAAATTTGAGACCACGGACATCCTGCCCCAAGATAACATGGGAAGGGATAGGAAAATGAACAACACTGTACAATATTTTGAGAACTTCGGCTTATAAAAAAACAGAAATTACAGTATGTTTACCTCAGAACATCTGCATAGCATAGGTAAATTATGAACACTAACAGTATCTAGTGTTGGACTTACGAGGCCGTGAAGCAGAGTTCACTATTAACTTCCATGCTATTTTGACAATATTTTCACCGCTGTGTCTACGTGAGCAAAGCATGTTGGCTAATGCCAGGATGTCCACAGTTTTGAATACATAAACTCAAATCCACTACAACAGCAACAGGTCACTCTCAATACTGGGTGTATCTGTTGAGAGCAAAGGAAGACAATCTGACCTGCGTAGGTAGCACAGACAATCTCGTCATAGCCAGGTGAGGAGACCACGCCCCCTTGTAAAGATGTCACACTTTCACTACATGTCTGAAACATACGGCACAGATACACAGGTAAGCCACACAGGGCAAGTGTAAGGGAACAGCATCATAAGTGAAATACTGAACAGCAAGGACAGTCCAGAATGATACAAAATCAACCACTTTCAATGTTCATAATTTGGCACAAAGATCCCATCACAAAACTTTCCTTGCAAGTCATTTCAAAACACACTATAAGAAGTTTGGTTCTGTGCTTCAAAGACAGACAAACTTCTTCCACAATCCTATTTGCTCAACAAAAATCCAAGCTGATGTTTCCCTGTTTTTTCACTTGTTTATTTATTTCATTGGCGTTTTATGGTGTGCTTTTATAAGCACACCATGCTTCCCTATTACTCACATGACTGAAGCGGTGTGCTGGTTCATCAGTGTCATCGTAACTGTATACCTCCACCTGACCATCATCTCGACCCACGATCAGGTCCAGCACTCCGTCGCCAGTTACGTCATAGTTATCCAGGCTTAACACACCTGCAACACACAGCAGCCTGTTCACTGAACAGTGTTTACCTCTGTATTCAAGAAATGTATTTGGTACCTAGGTTACCAAACTAAAGAGCTCACATGAAGGAGACACATGAATGCAAACTTCAGTTCAATACATGAAGTACTTATGACAAGAAAAGACAACACAAGACCAAATGTATATACGTATCGATGGGCCGCCATGCTATCAATCAAAGATGAGAT
Source organism: Acanthopleura granulata (assembly GCA_016165875.1). Classification (NCBI taxonomy): domain Eukaryota; kingdom Metazoa; phylum Mollusca; class Polyplacophora; order Chitonida; family Chitonidae; genus Acanthopleura; species Acanthopleura granulata. Next base: position 8,826,022 of record JABBOT010000008.1, read on the forward strand.
GTTCCTACCGCTCAACACCTGTTTCTGCTGTGACATCAGCAGTACTTAGTTTACCATATTGCCATATAGAAGTCGTGTTAAATCAGCTGTTTTCCTTGTGATTATGAGGCAATGCTGCTATACTTTAAAGTCATTTTCAACAAGAAAATGGTAGTGGAATGCACTAGGAGACCCCAGGTCTCGACCAGGAGGCCATATGCGTGGCCTTCAACTGTTATGATAAAGGGGGCCGTACTTCACGCACAAATGAGTGCCTCGTCTCTAATACTCAAGAGCGCAGGGTATGGATGACCCAAATATCCTGTTTCCAGTTTCTCTAAACTAGCTTATCTTATGGGCTTGCAAGATTTCCAGATTAACAGGTGATTTATACATTTACCAAGCACTTCGTAAAGAAAAAGCTTGTTCAGGTGTGTGGACCCCTCTTCTGAAATAGCTTTGGTTACATTTTCTTGTTGTCTTTTCGTTTAACAAACATTTACCTTATCATTAATTCAATTACAAAGTAAAATATTTTTTTGTCAGGAATTTTATAATTTATACAGTATTAAATTAGCACACCTGTCGGCATCAATGTTGGAACAGAGCATAAAGGCAGAGCTTTCTGAGAAACCACCCTTAACATTTACCTGAACAATGCTTTCACTGATACTGGATGATGCCGCCACTGTCCGTACTTTGTAATGGCAAGCTAAAAAGGTACTCCCGTGTGACACTCAGATTTCCACCCTGAGAGACCACATCAATGCATATATCATACTGGCTGAAGGCCTGTGGTGTCTGACAAACCTTGAGTGAGATCATTTGAATAGCTGTCATCAACATACTGCTTTCACAAAAGACAGCACAGGACAGCGGGTAATCTAAAATATCCTGCCCAATTAACACTGAACCAACACCTTGTGTGTTCAGATCACTGAAGGGAAGCATCTTGTTTCATGCTGAATGCCTTTATTAAACACTTTGTACCTTGGTGAAAATATGTGTTTTCAAATAATTACAATGTGCATTATTCTGAACATGCTCCTAGGCTCATGGCTGGGAAATCATCACATTTGGACACATTACATGTATCTGTAAATATTCCTCAAAGTAAATATAAAATAAAAGGATGACGTGCAGATAACATTACCTCCATTTCTCTTGTCATTTGCTAATTCCCATTTGTGCCCTGGGGCCAACCTGAAACACGCAGAGGCTGCAGACAGAGCTATTTCCAGACAAAAAGGATGGCCAAGGCAGTATACACACTGTATACATGTACACACATCCTAACTACATACCGGTCTGGGACACTGTCAAACATGTTAGACATTTAAAAGGTGCTTTTTGTAAACGTGCATATAACTGTGTTACAGGTTACATGCTAAATGTCGGATCAATCCAGTTATAACACCACAACACTTTCAATGTTATGTACCATGGAATTCATTTTGGACAGTAGCTTTTAAATAATAATTTTGTGGGAAATGAACACTGAAAAACAATGTACCACACTGTACAACCCAAGTGATGAGATCAGAGCTATTCCACTTACCTTCCTACTTCCACCAGTCCAACTCTGCCATCAGATGTGCCATATAAAACCTCGTTGCCCTCATCTCCTATACGACCAACAGGTAAAGTCCAGTCAGATGTATATATGATGCTGGTACGATACTTGTATCACAGCCTTAGTTGGTAGGTACTATTAGTGCAAAAACTTTATGCTTTCTACCTTTCTTCCTTTACCTGTTTCCATGTGGTTATTGTAGAAGTGAAACTTGAGGAAGAATAAGAAGATTATGAATCATAATTCCCAATGATCTAATCTAGTGAAAACTGGTTGAAATGACGGAAGGTCACATTAGTCATACATGTACATATACTTTTCCAACTCAGCAACCTCTAACATACACAGTTTCAATGGTAATTTTAAATTTTCTATTTCTTCTCACTAATTTTCCATGCTTGAAAAAGAGTAATATCTTTCAATTTTCACAGGTCTTAAACCAGAAGTGGATGTTGTTTTATCATATATAAAAAGTATAGGAAAAAGAAGGTGCAGGCATCACAGTACATGTCTAAGGTGTGATATCTGTGCCTCCAAAGCTTTACTAAGGAACTGGAGACCCTACTGACTAACTGGTCTCTTGGACCAGACACTAGTTAGACCCTGTCCCCTCACCTCCATTATTCGCGTAAAGCCGGAGAACAATTGGTGGCCCTGGCAACTCCATCTCATACAGGAGGTCTGAGTCCTGTGGAAATGGACAATCCTGGGCAGTGTCACAGATGTAAAGAGAACTAACAGGTTTATATTAATACAGAAATATTTGATATATAGGACTAATTAGAGCAGATGTTTCAGGATAATCAAGCTGAGAGCTCTCATCAAGCTTTTCCCAAATGAAGAACTGCTGAGACATGAGTCCTTTATATGACAGGTATAATTACTGTTTACACACTTGCCAAAAATAACATCAATATTTCAGCTACATTATTGGCACTCAACAGGTTTCATTCGGCAAATTCTAAAAATTTCAACAAAATAGAAATACTACCCCACAACCACAGGCAATTCACAGCTACATCCTTTTTGTCATGCTTGTCTGGTAACTCATCAAACCTGAAATAAAGTGTGATATTACAATGCAGTGTTTGCTACCTGTAGAATTCTGAGGACCCTGTCCTGACAGGCCAGCACAGGGGTGATCTCCTGGTGTCTGTCGATAGGCAGAGCCACCACATCATTGATTTTGTCTCCACAGAGGAAATAATGCACATCCTTACAGTCTCTGTAATGATTGTAGATATGACTGCCACAGGTGAACAGTTCTGCACCATCCACCCACCTAAAAAATACAGACACAGGTAAACTCAGCACCATCCACTCATCGCAAAAACAGACACAATGAGACAAGGGCAAACAGCTCAACCCCGTCCTCTGATAGCTAAAGCCTATAACCATAGGTTTACAGTTTTCATTACTATTGCAAGATTGGACTTTCATCAGTGATAGCAATAGTACAAATTATAGACTTACATTGAAGAAATACTTTCAGTCATGTTTGTATCAAAGCCTAAGAACTGTTTTCCCTTCTTGGTGTAACCCTGAACTTCAGCCCCTGAGGCGACAAAGATTCTCTCTTTTGCCCCGCCAACTGGTCCACCCAGCTCTAACCGTGTCATCTTCTGAGCTGGCAGTGTCTTGAAGGCATGCTGTAGCGGAATACAAATGTTACCACACATTACCAGTACTGACTGTTCATCGATGGAAATATTACATGTACATACATGTACTCGCTCATATAAACACTGTTGAGAATTTTACATGATACAAAAACATATTACGTGAGTTTTCTGTAACCTCTTCCATACCATTTCAATCCTACTAAACTGTAGTCCAATTAAACTTGGATTAAACTTGCAAGCTATTACAAAAATGGGATAACATGCATTTTAAATATAAATGAATTCATAAGAACTGATAACCATGCCTAAGTATGACGTTATGCCTCAGGATTCCTTTGTTGCATAACTGCTGAGAAACTGGTAAACTTTAACTTACAGTTATCTCCCCTTTCTTAACGCTGAAACACTGAAGAACTCCTTCATGGTCAGCAATAGCAACCTTAAAGAAATAAAGAATAAAGAGCACTTATCTTTGTCTACATTACAAAGAACAAAATATTTACTAAAAAAAAAAAACATACAACTTTCATACATATCAGACAAAACACAATTTCTAAGAATAAAACAAAGGACAAAGGTGGCTCGTGGGTTATCATTTCCATCTTTCACTTGAACAACATTTACCATATTCAACCATCACTGCGCAATATCATTTATTTTTCACATCTTTAACACCAATGGACTAAATACTGGACCAGCTACCTACCTTCTGTGTTTTACCAGACAGAGGTAAAAGTCTCATCGTCTTTTGTGACGTTATCCCAACCTACAAAAGCAATACACAATTAAGACATACTTAAAACAGAAAAGGAAGAATATGGCAACTGAAGTAAAGGATGCCATTACACCTACTGGCTTAAAACCACAGCTGGATCAGTGAGAATGGTCACAGGAATAGCTAGAAATCAAAATTTACACCACAGTCATCCAATTCTTGAAATTTGACAGGGCTTAAACACCAAAATGTTTGTGGGTTTCCCCAGGGCTCTGCCCGGTTTGATCCCACCATAAAGCTGGCTGCCGTCATATAAGTGAAATATTCTTGAGTATGGCGTAAAACACCAATGAAGTAAATAAATAAATACCAACATTTGCATTTCTTTGTTGAGGCATGAATTTTACTGCCAGGGCACATTTCCTATTAGTTTAGTACATTTAACAGTTGTGTGTTATAAGTATACTGCAACAACTAAACTATTACCCATGTTAAAGAAAAAAGAAAAAAAAGAGAACAAAAAAACAACCCTACACATGGTTACAATTATACTTTCACAATTCTATCAATGTACTTTTCAAGGACCTGGATGATTTTACGATCTTTTCCAAAGTCTAGAATTTTTTTCACTTTCTGCAGCTTTCACAGGTTTTTTTGTGGCCTGAAAAAACAGTCCAGAACCACACCGACACGTTACTAATGCATAGCACTACGTGGCTGACTACTGGACATTACTCAGCGGAAGCTCCAGAGCAGCATACTGTGCAATACCACAAGGTTCATGTTTGCATTATCTTGAGCAGCATTTTACTGTGCACCAACATTAAATTGTCACAGTGTAATGCTCAGATTTTGTATCTTTCTGAGGTGTAGCACAAGGTTCAGAACTGCACAATACCATGTGGTCATGGCTTTGCTGTTTAATGGACAACCTAAAACTGTACTCTACACGGCAAGACTTTCAAGGCCTACATGGCTGAGGGTGTTAGCACGAAAGCGGGCTGTAATGACCCAGGCGCCTCTCACCAACGCGGTCCCTGTGAGTTCCTGGCTTGTGGCTCCCTCTCTGGCCATATGTAGGGAGATCTGCCAGCAACCTGTGGATGGTCCTGGATTTCCCCCGGGCTCCTCCCACCATGTTGCTGGCTGCCACCGTGTAAGTGAAATAGTCTTGAGTACAGCGTAAAACCAATGAAAGATAAATTTCAATGCACTATACCTGTAATACTGTTATGGTACCTTACTAACACTGTCCTGCGAGCGATAGGCCTTGCACTGTTTCAAAACCTTGTGGTAGCGCACCTTAGTTGTGAAGTACTGCATGATTCAAAACCACAGAGTACTGGGTACCTCCCGTACAGTTATATATGGCTCTATCCAAAAACCAACCGATTATTGGCAGAAACATTCTTGTTGTTGTTGTTGTTGTCCATACGGCACCACCTCAACTTAACTTTGTTCTTAGCACTACTCTTGTAATAAGCAGTTCACAGTAAGTATGACATTGAATGGATACCCTACCTGGACATAGTCCACCCGAGATAAATTTAGCTCCATCATCTTGAAGATTAAATAGATCTATTTCTTCAGTCAGGTAGCTTTGCATCAGTTATTCGGCGCCATCTTGTTACTGTCGTCTCCTGCCAACGACCAGGTACCTCTAAATATTTGCCCTGGGATCAAATATGAAAGTTGAAAGTCGTGGAACCTTCATTTTAACACTGTATAGATCCATGTGAAAATCGATTATATTGACTAAATTCTTATCTGAGACTACAACGCGTTTCACCTGCTCTGTTCTTTGGCTTACCGGAGCGCATGTTTATCAACTTTTTACACAAGTATCGAAGGAGGGGGAATAGCTCCTATCACCTTTAGGACTTCATCACTACAATAGAGTTATTTCCCTTTCATCCTTGATCATGGCAGCGTCGACTCATGCGGCCAAAAGAGCGCTCAGGACAGCACTGAAGGAGAAACTCTCTCAGCTTACAGAGGCCGAGAAAGCATTACAGTCGGAGATAGTCACTGAAAAGGTTACTTGTAACAATTTCGACTGACACAGGCACATGTCTAGTATCTAGGACGTAACTTGGCGTTGGGAGACAAAGTACACGTAGGCCTTCCTGGTGGTCAAACACGGTTACTTGCCCTTGGACTTCCTGTATTTGCAATAGCAACTCCAGTTTACTCAATTAAGCGTTTTAACTTTTTGTTATTGTTTGTAGTAGTAGGCTTGATTCCCTCTTCCTTTTACTGGTTTTACTCGTTAAAACAGCATCCTAACTTGATGCTGAGCGCGTGTAATGTATGTAGGCCTGACTTTGTAGATCAATATATCGAGTCATCAAAGTGAGACCAACTTGAACAACGCTAGCCTAATTAGTGTTCAAAAATAAATAAATAAATAAATTAAATGAATATATAAATAGATAAATAACAAAACCATTGAGTTTGCTATTGTGGGCATATTAAGAAAAAATCCGCCATACAGTTGAAGCGGGTTTGTTATGTCGAAAGTTATAGGCATACATGTATTTATGTTTAGGGGTGCCAGAGGTCACCAGACAGTTCCCAATGTGGCCAAGTCCAATAACCTGACCCATTTTGTGGACTGATATAAGACCTAGCCCCTGTTTAGCCTACCGGTGACGAGTATTCTTAGGCCTAGAGGTCTGATTAACGGTGAGCTCGGATGTTACGCCAATTAACTGGCATCTGCAGCTAGCTTGATGTAGGTTGGCGTCTGCGAGCGTACTATGAGGTAAAGGCTCGGTACGAATAGGTACCCCGAAAAATGTGCTTCGTAAATTTTATTGTTTTTTTTTTTGTTTTGTTTTTTTTTTTTTGTTTTTTTTTTTTTGGACCTACCGACAATTTATGTAAACATGGGCCTCATAATCACGGCGGTGTCTTAGACTTAAAGTAAAATTTAGTTTAACTTCAAACCACTTGCTGCTCGCACGTGAGTAGGTCTGTCGACTCTGCCCGATTTCTTCTTGCACACTGTTGGCTGTCGTCGAATATATAAATAAAATATTCTTGAATACCTCGTAAAACACCAATGAAATAAATAAATAATAAACAATTTACTGTGTTAAAACTATGGAATAAACCGCCGTCGTATGAGTAAAATATTCTTTACGGCGTAAGACACCAATCATATGAATAAATAAATGCTTTCATACTAATAGTTGCCTTCACAACACCGTTCGTGGCAATATTAAAAAGTTACATGCAAGCACCAAATCTGAGTTCAGAAATATATACATGAAGTTAAGACTAAGTGTTGCCTAAGTCTGAAACAGCCTCATCACCCAGGTGCGTGGCCTAATTATTCAATTATGTTTCCCGCTAGCTTTTGTCATTATCATTACCACTGACCAGTACATGTGTATTTTATTTACCTCAGATAAAACGTCTCATGTTTCTGGACAGTTGTTCAAGATGGCTCAGTATCAACAAAGCCGGCGGGTATCCCTTTTCCTTAGTATGAAGGACGAAATCCAGACCCACAGAATTATGGAGGATTTGTTCTCCTCAAAGAAGGATTGCTTCATTCCACAATACTCCAAGGCCGGCATGAAGATGGTGCGACTGGAGTCCATGAACGATTACGACAGTCTGCCGGAAACCAAGTGGAAAATCAAACAACCAGCCCTGAATGACGTCAGAGAGGAGGCCTTTGACAAGGGTACACGTCATAGAAGAATAGTATTCTTTAACTCCAAATAGTTTTGTACGTTTATCATTAGCTAGGGGAAAGGAGACTGAATGTTCCATCCAGCTACCTCTGATCGGGGGACTATGAATTACATGTGAGGTTTACCAAGGCCTCTCTAGATTCGATGTTTTCCCAATTGTTTGCCCGCCGTTTCTTTCAACCATGTCTACACCGGATGTAGGTCATAAGATTATAATACTTATATATCCATAGCAAGGTGATTTAGAATATTTCATTTATACCACGACGGCCAGCATTATGGTGGGAGGAAACCGTAACAAGGTGTACATGGTGTGAAAATAAACACAAATTTCCGCTTGTGAAAGAAGAAGTTTTTATAGCAAAAATAAAATAATGTTTTCTCCCTTTTCAGGTGGGTTAGACTTGATCCTGATGCCTGGACTCGGATTTACCAAACGAGGTTTTCGACTGGGCAGGGGCAAAGGTTACTATGACAACTACCTGAGACTTTGTCGTGAGAAAGGCAGCAATCCTTTGACGATTGCCCTTGCGTACTCAGTGCAGATTCTTGATGATATTCCGATGTCGGAAACTGACGTACCAGTGGATCACGTGCTGTTCGCTGAGGAGAGCGAGACGAGCCGGTGAATTGGAGATATAATCAGATAAAAAGATGACAACTGTATTCACCATACAATGATTGGGTATTTGTCTACCCATGTTTAGCCCTGAACCAATCAAATGTTGTGCCATACCATGCTCACATGTGATTTTGGATCATGGTTCTATGTTCTCGCAACGCACCACGCACAAATGTTGCTTCAAGGCGAATATCCAAAACGATTTGAATTGACACGAATGATGGGTCTATATAACCTTCCGAAATCCTACATAACGGTTGGTATGTTCACTTAAACGTGCGTATTTGTATTATCAAGTGCTAATTAAATTTGTGAAGATGCAGGTAGTCCTTTCGGAATATCCTTGTGTCCCACTTGACAAACTCGCAGAAAGAAAACCCGAATTTTGTGGCAGGATACAGTACATGCAGAGCTTGTGGGAGTGAATGCCGGGTGATTTTTACGATCTGGGATCCCAGACGTCTTCCACGCAGACCATTACAAGGGGTGAGACGAATTAGAATGGCGTCAATGAAGGCTATAAATCATCAGGTCCATGCCTGCACTTTTCTCACGCTGGGGCAATACGCACAGGCTAGAAGCATCCCAGCCCGAACCTGCAAGTTATATGTCAACTGGGTCCAAAGGTGATTTGATGTTTAAATTTGTTGTAGAATTAAAAGGCAGCAATCTATGATTAAATAAATCATAAATTAAATTAAATGAGTTATACAGAAAAGAGTTTTGAATTGCTCTGCTCAATCACATTCTGTTCTACTAAACTTCCATTTATTTGCCTTCGGAAGGGGAGGCGCGAACACTTGCTACGTTGTACTCTGGTTGAAACGATCCACTTTATAAAGAGCCAGCGAGATTTTCACTTTGTATGAAACTTTTTCTGACAGCGATATATTCAACCAAGAATGGGATCCTGTTAGAAATCTTCAAAATAGTCTCCTGCCTTCTTAACTTTGCACTCATCGTTAAGTTGACATACATACAGCCTCGTCGATCCTGCATGTATAAATACGCTACTTAATACTTTCTGCTGAGTGATGTTATATCTGGTTTAGAGATCCTGACACTAGCTGGTCAGGACATAAATACTGTAAATGATGTCACGGGAGCTTCGTGCCCGACAGTCAACCGAGACACTCTGTGGTTTCTCGATGTCACTCATTTCCAGCGGTTTCTGTACGTATGCGGTTTTGCGCCCTTATGTAATGTTGTATGCATGGCCCGCTTTTAAGTATAGCAAATCAAAGAAGCAAACCGAATCAAGCCGAGTCGTTCTTCTCGAACGACTAGGTGGCGAAGACTTAATTATTCTTTCTCTCGCTTCGTAGACCATCCTCTCGATACATGTATAAAAATGTCGGTATTTTGGTGAGTTGGCCTATTTGTGTTGAGAACTCCTTGCTTTACTTCCTTACCTGGCTGAGGACATTTCTTGTTTGGTATATTTAACCATGAGTACCGTAACGGTTCATTTCTTTCATAAAACACCGCTCCCTCCAGCTGTACCGCATGTCTGTTCTTAATCGTGATACGGACATGGGATTAAGCCTCTACCCATGGATGCTATCAGTCTTGATATAGAACCTGAGCCAAGTAAGAATTTCAAATTAATTTTCATGAAATTGCACCACTGTGCAAATATGAAATGTGTATTTCTGACAACATCAGAAGTTCATCTGTGCAACTCACATGGCCGGGTATTAAGACCTCTATTAAGGGATATTTGATACTATGTCAATTTCATCATGATTTTTTCTTTGAGAGATATACATTTTATTTTTTGCCATTGTATTGGGCCGGATATTGATGTTACTAGCTAATTAACCGCATGGAAACATTGAAGAGAGGAGCACTCAACACTTCACTCACCACCCGACCCACGTAGTTCTACGTGGACAAGCTTTGTAAGCTTTTATTAGCAGCTACTGGCGTGGATAAAATGAATTGTTTCATATTATGGGTCATATGACCAGCTACAGAACGAAAAACAGCTTCTAGACCAGTGGCTGTATTCACAAGTGTCATATATATTAACCTAAAGGCGATGACTTGTAGTCATGTCATCGTTTTGCACTACCTCGTCAATTAGACGTGTTTTTGGTACAGAATAACTAAATCTGTCACTTTATTAGATTGTTCTTTGATCAGTTTCACCGTATAACGTTATAACTGAGTGGTCTTCAGAGACTTGACTTGAGGCTGCCCCGTACAAACAACCACGTTCGTTATTACGTTTTATGTCCTACAAAATAAGCTTATCCAGGTCTGTTAACTCCTTTCTGAAATTACATCGATAATTTACATATCAAATAAACCAAACACAGCCGTTTTACTCGTAAGAGAATGACAGAAATTCTTCTGAACGCCAAGTCTTAACCAGTAAGCACACAAACGCGTGGCACTTCGCAACTACCGCACCGGGTAATTACTACAGACTCGTGCTGTTTTATTGGCCATCTTGGTCAAATCACGAAGGTATAAATATGTTCACTATTTAAACTTCCATGCCCAGGTTTTCCATACGTTTTCCTGGTATACAGACATTGCCATATAGAGGGTTTTTAATGCATTTGCATGCTGCTGATAAATCCTCAAAGACAGATTAAAGGAGAGCATCCATTCCATTGGATAAACCAAGTTTACGCAATGGACTTGGCCAATCAAATACAAGATTGTTCAATTCAACTTTAAAGTTACAAGTAGCATTAGCCAGGAAATTTGTTATATGAGAAAATCAGACAGCAGTATAAAATGTTTGGGTCTTCGTCCCAGTTCAGTATAAGGTTCACCTTATTTGAGTGTGACTAATTCGGTTCCTGCATGCCGTTTGTTTACGTGCAATGTGCTGTACGCGAATGACGCACATAAGGGGAACATTAACTACTATTGTACAAGTGTAATAATAAAAAGCTAATGTGAACTGCACTGCAATTGTACGTGTGAAGTATGCATTGAAGTGACGGCAGCATGTAGATGACACTCTTTAATATGACGTAGACCTATATACATATACACTGTATATAAGAAAACGGGATAAAAGGACAAAACAAGAATCAGCGAGAGGACAATAGATTTGCCGTCAGGAAGTGGTTGATACTGGGTTGCCAAACTTAAAATGAGAGATACTCTACAATGTACCAACTCCTAAACGTGTTGATTTTGACCAGGTGTTGTGTATTACTGGTTTAATATAAGGTTTATAACCAATTTACATTTTAACTAAATAAGCAGCACACAAACTCGCATTAGCAACATGATGTACATAATTTATTTACGAACATGTATAAATACTTAAATGAAAGAACCGCCGGAAAGGGCACCCCCAATGGGGACAAGGTATTTGCACAGAAGCTCTACAACTGATAAAGCTGCTGATTCGTCGATCGGCTGGGCTGAACAACCCGTTTATTGCACGATATAAATTTAAATCACATATATATTTAGAGGACCCACGAGTCCTCAAAATACGACTATTATCAAATACCCCCCCCCCAAAAAAAAATTAAGTAAAAAAAAAATAAATAAGTACACACCTAATTCACTAGGCCATGTGTTTTCTAAAGGTATAATTTCAGAAAGGTGGCCTAAATCCAGGCAAGCTTTTGCAGTGTGTAAATGATTGATTAGCGAGATAGGCTGGTTGCGCTGAAAAGGCAGCATGGAGAGGCCTTCCTCACGCAGCACTCCAGATCGTTATCGGAGTGTTCTGTGTCAATATGCCGGAGACACTTTATAACGGTGATTTATCAGGAGATAAAAATGTCAGAGCAGCACTGCTGCTGTGATAAACACAGCTCTCTACCCCAGCTTCCGGTTCACCCGGACGGCGTACAATCTGCAAGGTGGAGATTCAGACCACTGATGGCCATGACGAGAGGAATTGCAAAGAGGGCAACCTAAACTCGGCAGCGTACGTGTTGGCATTGAGGTATAGTTACCACTGATAACTCTCCTGTACTATATGTAACTGAGTTTACTATTTTGACATCTCCGTCCCCAGCACAATGTGAAAATGACTGCATGCCAATAACGCATGGGTCTCTTGTAGTAATTGCTAGATTGCTCTCACAATAATGCTGGCTGCTTTATGGCAAGAAGGCACAAAATCTCTGTATCACAGCATAGACTTTTAAAATGAAATCACGTGAAATCAATTTCGCAATGTTATATTTCAGAATAAGGTTCATGCGGGGTGCTTGTGGACTTTGTACATCCACATTAAATGGTACTGCCCCCCCCCCCCCCCACCTTCCAGTCCACTAGAGTGATTACTCCAGAGCAATGTAGATTGCTTAAACTTTTTGAGGTCTGGAAGCTAAGCGGATAGAGACTTATGAGGGCATTTCTGAAGTGGTCTAAATTATCACCGATTTTCTGAAGTAGTTCCAGTTTTAGTATATAGTCCTACATGCAGCGGTCTGTTTCAGCATCCCATAAGGTTTTCTTCTATTTGGGCCAGTAAGCCCCATTACAGCATTGCCATTGTACAGCACAATTTAATTAAGTCATGAAATACGACTCAGATCATTTTTGGACAAAAACATTGGCGGGTTGTTCACAGACACTCTTTTACTCCGTTATGCAATGTGTCGGAATTTCCATTGATTCGGTCAGGCAAGCATTCGCTAAAACAAGGCCGACTCAAACTTTTCTTTACACGAACTCTGAGGATTTTTTTTTTTACACAAAAACAAAGACTCCAGAAAAGTCCTTCCAATTCTGCATGTAGCATATCATTCCTTTTTTTTATTAAAACGTGAGAAATTTAATTCGTGGAGCTAACCTTTCAAAACATTATTAAAATTATTCGGCTGATTGATCGTTGACGTTGTCGCATTATACATGATCCAATTTCCGCTACCCAGCCGCACCACCCATACTCATGTTACTTTGGCTCTAACAACAAATTGGGTCATTATACGACTGGGGACGTATCTTACTTAAAAATAACTCAGTTAAAAAAATAAACAATGGTTAAAACAATGTTAAGCTATGTGGAAGTGACATCACAGATGGCGCTGCTTGCAGCCCTCACGTTTCTCCTGCTGGTAAGTCACAATTTACATACAGCAACATGTACAATATTATATGGTTGACGAAAGCACAGAGTGGTAAGGATTTTCACAGAGAGGAAAATTTGGAAGTAGAGTTTATTCAGCTGGAAAGAAAGCAAGATCAGAAACTTGATCAAAGTTACTGTTTTGGATGACCTATAAAGAGGATAACTTCGAATGTTCATGGTTGAAGCAAAGTAAAATACATTTCTACTGCTGTTGTTTTTTTTCTCTCTCGGATAATCATAGCCATTTTGACGATAGTGAATGCAGGACATGAATATTACAAAAAGGCGATATAAAACTGAGAAGGTTGAAAGGAAAATAGTGCTTTTTTTTCTTAGGTAAAATGAAGTAGAAAATGAATATTTAAAATATAAAGCTCTGGATTAAATTAACGGTATTACAATTTAATAAGAAAACATCTTACGAGAGAATATTTATTATTTGAATGGTATTATACAGCCTACTCAGGAATATCTCACTTACAAACGAAGGTCAGCATTAAATAATTGTGGAAAAAACCGTACATAGTCCAGAGGAAACCCACAGTCATCTGGTGATTGCAGGCAAACTTTATTACTTTTTACTGAAGAAGAAGTAGGCCTACATCGGCCAGAGCCGGGCGTGAACTCACAGCATTCACACTCATGAGAGTCTCCTGGGTCGTGAATTACGAATATTTATCATGATTTAAAAATTGAATACTCCTAAAAGTAAAAAGTCTTCCTGTAAAATTAAGATTTTGTCATTAAAAACTCCTGGAATTTCCTATTATTATCTTACCATTATGTATTTTTTGGGGGGGAGGGGGGAATACCCAGATGCTGCACCCATTATTCTACTTGTTCATGTAGCCTAACTCACCTAGATGTCCCCAAATGATCATCTTTTTGTCTCAAAAGGCTGACTATTTCGGACAACTGCCAAACAACAATCTCTCCCTTCAATCAAGCCTCACGCTTTTGTAAGGGTTTATTTTTCCAAGAGGCGGGTTTGTGAAAATAAATTCACATAATATGCCAATGCTTAATTCTTTTAAGTTGTCAGATACCTACATGATATCTACGAATTTTCGAGTTGTTTCATCCATTTCCAACATTTTTGGTCCTGTATTGAACTTTGGCAGTTTACCTGACTTTTCAGATGCATATGCCAATGGATGTTTAGTATATTCCAAATTGAAACTTTATACATAGTCAGTAACTTTTTGGGTGAACAAAGTTTTGATTTCTTTCGCCCAATTTTGAAAAAAAAATATGTCTTTTTTTTTGTTCTGGTATAGATTTGTCCCATCTATTCTGTCCGCTCAAAGAAGCGCGCCTCGCTTCACAATTTAATGCTCTAGAATACAAGTTTTCAGGTGCAGTAGTTTATGAAAGCCCAGTGTTGAAGGAAGCTCAAACATTCCCATATGTACAGTTCACTTAAACATCCGAATCCAAGATAAATAAGTAAGAAATAAGTATTAAATTAAATGAGACTTCCGTTCATAACCCTTTCAAACCGGTCAGGTTCTAGTTTTTAGATGATGACTTCTCTTCCATATGTTTGTTTTCTCCTGAAAAACTTGTCGAGTGGAACACGAGGTAAAGCACTGCTCTCATTAATATGACAACGTTAATTAACTTCCCTTAGAATATTATATTTAATATTCTCTCAGATTATACAGGACATCGAGCATGATGCACGAGCATGAAGGGAATGCATGCATGTCTGCGTCTGAGAATCGGTGTCAAAATATGGAACGCGATTAGGGAAATCTTTGAAAGATATAAATAAGGAACACAGGCGATGAACTTCCTAGACTTGTGACTTTGATCACGTTCTATCGGTGCATTGCACAGAAAGCGGTGCGCACATTTTGTTTTTGTAGTCGGGATGTATGTGCATTACATTAACTGGTGAGGCTTTTTAATGAGGTACAACAGTTCCTTCCCTGTATTTCACAAAAAGCTAACACTACAACTGACAAAGACTTCATAATGCATTGTGATTAACCGAAATGTATATTACGAATTAGCCGCAGTCAAACGAGATGTGGGCTTAACCCGGAGCCTAGGCAAGGGATTTGTTAATTTCCGCGGTCCCTTTGTTCGTCGAAACCTCGATGACAGCATGCAGACCCTTTACACAATCCACTGATAACTATATGCACCTTTAACCAATAGGACGTCTAAGTCTTTACGCTACGCGTGGGGAAGTTTGACAGAAACTTACTAACTCTCTGTGGTTTACACCGCGGGCGATCCAATCTCCTTCTCTCCATAAAACTATCCGCCATCATAAAAATTCCTCACAAAAATTCCTCTGTATTGCGACAGGCCAGAAGCAAACAAATATGTAATAGGGCTCTACGGCTGTTTAATGCATGGGGGGATATATTTCATAAAAACAGTAAATGCAAATGACCTGAAAACGAACTGTGGACATTCCAAATGTATAGTATAAATTTAGTCCCTAATCATTCGTTATACTTATGCGCGCTAATAAACTATAGAAGCACCCTTTTAAGCAACTTCTGTTATAGTCTTAGGTCGCCGCAGTTAAGAATATGCTACCATCTTATGATAGTAAAGCAGGGATCAATTCCGACAATGGGAAGTTCTAACATAAAATATTATATTATGCCTTGCATACGTATGCGGTCATATGAAGTCTGTAAACGCCCATATCTTGGCTGAGTCTGTCAATACCAACCAACCACCATTGTTGGTTTCCATTTGGTTCGGCGGCTCATTAATACATACAGTTTTCATACTTAACTGAACATTAAATGCGTAATATATGCAAGGCGCCAGGGAATTAGAACATATATATATATATTTATATAATATTATATTATGTATCTATATCATGTTACCTTTATTTCTATATGTGCACACTTCGACACCCCAAATGACGGCTGGAATTCATTGATGTGTATCGAACACCGGTTGTGTGAATTGTGTTACCAAGAAGTCACCCCACAGCCAGTCTTAGAGTGACAATTCAACTCCGAACTTGTTTCTTGCCGACAGTCAGCGAGAACACGTCTGACTTAACGGCAACTCAGCCGGCGGCATGAACGGATCCCAAGTTGTGTCGCCAGAGAACACAATCGTGAAACCAGATATGTTAGAACTTGTTACGTTACCTAGGTAGACCGGGGTTGGTCGAAAACGTATATAAGCTACGATTTGTGACAGCTAGTTATCTAAGAACAATTCTGGAGTAAAATAAATACACTTAATAATTCCCTTGTCAGCTTAGTCTTTCAGATGTGTCTACGCGTTAGTATCAGTAAGTACGTTATAGAGAAGGGTGTACACAAAACCTTTTCTATAAATGGTGGAGATAAACGGCGAGAATCCCAAACCTCTCAACAAGAAAGTGCTATACCCGAATGACAGAATCTAGAAGTAACTCGTGCCATTTCTACTCTCTTCGAAGTCAAGGCCTTACTTCCACGCAGTGCAACATGTCGTTCCAGTTCAAACCCGATACGTTAAATACAAGGAAATGGACAATACTGGCTGGAAAAGTTTATCCAGTGCTGTTCATTAAACAAATGGACGGACGAAATAGCGCACACTGCATTCCCGATGTATATTGCAGGAGCTGCGGAAGCGTGGTACAAAAGTGCACCAGTCTCTCAAAAGAATACAATGGCCAAATTGAAAGAAGAATTCCTCAAACGGTTTGGGTGAGAACAGATGTTTGATTTATCCATGCTATCCACAAGACAACAGAACACGGAAACAGTTACCACTTATATAGAGAAGATTAGGGAGATGGCCTTACACGTCAAGGTTCCTGAACATTTATTGGTGCCCTTAACAACAAATGGCTTAAAGGACGGCCTTAAACGAAATGTAATGCCACAATGCCCCAAGAATATGGACCAACTCCTACAAATGGCAAAGAATGCCGAGCAAACAGAAGCTGCATTGAGCGCCTCAAAAACTGAAGTCAACGCTACAACAGTAAACACAGAATTGAAAGACATAACCACCCGTTTGGAACAATGGACCGCTTTGGTTATGGCAATAGCTTCAACAAAAGTACCATCACATCACTACGACCAGCCGATAACACAGAGAGGTCATCGTGGACGAAGAGGCCATACACAACAATGGAACCATCAGTCACGGCCCACTCACACCCAACATCAAGCAAATAAAAATCTTCAACAGACTCAAGAAGAGTGCTTCAGATGTGGTAAGTCTTGGACACCTTCTCATTTATCGCTTTGTCGTGCTAAAGACCAGGCTTGTATTTGCTCGAAAACAGGGTACTTTGCCAAAATGTGTAGATCGCCTAAGAAAATGTCTGGATAGGGGTGTTCGCTTGTCTAGAGAGACCATTCCTCAATGGGCGGGCATACTGTAGAAATACGAAATGATGAGAGGAAACGAAAACCAAACACGTGTGGAGATATAGCTAGCACTTTGACCACCACAGTATCTGTACAAATGAATGACCATAAACTTCAAGCCCTAGTTGATACCAGTGCCTCTGTATCAGTAGTATCAGAAAAAGTTTTGGAAAAGTCAGCTGTACACAAACAAAAATACTCACACTCTCACATCCGAGAAATATCTGGTGTTGGTTGGGCAAGACACCCTGTTCTGGGTACCGTGATACTGCGATTTTATATTGGAGGTCTTCCCTTATCGGATACATTTCACGTTCTACAGAACATGTCCTCTCCGATCATTCTAGGGGCAGATTTCTTAGAACAAAACCAAGCCTCCATAAAGTTCAGCCGAAGGACCTTATCATTACAAGACAATTCTAGTGCAGTAGTGATGGCAATTACAAATGATGGCTTAGCCATTCACAGGCTGATATCCCAGTCAAGGTATCGCATTTACAGAAGCGGCAAATTGCCATAACTGAACCTGCACACGAGTTAGAAGCGCTAGGTATCGCATGAGGCAAACGTCTTATTCAGCAAGGAGAAGGTAAGGCATACACGAGAATTATGAACCTCACTAATCAACCAGTCACCTTACCCCCAAGTCTTAGGCACAATATCAGAGGTTATGGTCACTGACATTATAAATATATTTGAAAATGACAAAGCTTCAAACTAGGAGCTGCCAGACAAGCCTCAAACTGGTAAGAGTGAACATATTTAATTTGATTTGAGTAACTCAAACCTACCCAAAGAAGAAAAAGACAAATTACAAATATTTTTAAACAAGCACAGGGATGTATTTGTTGCAAGTAACAAAAAGCTTTGTCGTACCAACCTCTTTAGTCATCGTATAGAAACAGAACCAAATGCTGTGTAAGTCCGAATGCCCTTCTACAGGACGAATCCACAGGGTAAAGCGGAGATCGAACGTCAAGTCGATGAAATGTTAGAACATGACATAATTGAACCTTCGGATTCAACTTGGCACAGTGCTTGTTAAAAAGAAAAATGGTGAATTCCGATTTGCAGTCAATTACCGTAAATTGAACAAACTGACAAGACCTGTGTCTTTTCCACTTCCCCGCCTTGAAGATGTCTGGGCTGCCATAGGTGAGTCTAAAGCGGAAATTGCTTAGAACTAGCAAGTGCATTTTGCCATGTCCCAATGTGCCCAGAGACAGCACACAAGTCAGCCTTTATCACGCATAATGGTGTCTATCAATGGAAGGTGATGCCGTTTGGCTTGACAAACAGTCCCTCTACTTTTCAAATGGTCACGGATTAGGCCCCTAAAGGCATCAATTGGAAATTTGCCTTAACCTACGTCGACGATGTGCTTCTTTACAGGCGAAATTTAACAGAACACATGCAACATCTAGAACAGGTGTTTGACAACCTGAGGCAAGCAAACCTAAAGCTTCAACCAAGCAAATGCAACACCAGAGGTAACATACCTTGGTCATACCTTGGTCATATCATCTCTAAGGATGGATTCAAAACGGACCCTGCAAAAACGAAAGCCATTACTTCGTTCCCAGAAAGTCCGTCAAATCCTTTTCAAGTAAAGCACATCCATTGTACCAGCTACTGCTGAAGGACACAAAGTGTGTTTGGACAGATTCGTGTTAATAAGCTTTTGATTCTCTCAAAACATGTCTCTCAACGCCTCCAGTGTTGAGCTATCCTGACATGACTAAACCGTTCATTCTAACCACAGCTGCATCTGGATTTGCTATAAGTTATATTCGTGGACAAAAAGACGACGAAGCTAAGGAACCCGTAATCTCATACGGTGGACGCTCGCGAAAAGGTTACCAAAAGAAATGGTCAGTCACTGATCAAGAGTGCGCCGCTGTGGTTGAAGGCATTAGAACCTACAGAGAGTATCTCACAAGTAAGCCATTTACTGTGGTTACAGACCACAAAGCCTTGGCATGGTTAAAAACTATAAAACACACGTCTTCTCGGCTACACAGATGGGCACTTGAATTGCAGCAGTACCATAAAATATGAAATAGGTCAGATAAAACTAACTGAAATGCAGACGGTGTGTCAAGGCGTAGTTACGAAAATGCCGCTATGATACACTTAACTAAAGATCAAACAATAGGAGAAGCCACATTCTGCTACAGTTCACCGATCATCATTGCAGCGGCGGAAGAAGTGTCAGAAAATCCCGAGGTACCAAGTGAGAAAACTGATCAGTTAATAAAACTTCAAAGAGAATGTGATGAATTACAACGCACTATCAACTATATGTAAATTCAGATCTTCCTGAGGACCCAGGTCTAGCCAAAAGAGTGAAAAACGTGGCAGGCGAATTCGACGTACTGAATGATGCTCTTTATCACTGGTATCAGCCCCGGTCAAAGCATGTTGAGGCAGGATGTAAGCTTATTCGACAGCTCGTCTTACCTCGCTACCTCGCTAAGAGGAGATGCATTGAGGTCCTTTCACGACTCAAAAGCGGGTGGCTATCATTATGGCCCACAGCGAATGCGGTATTACCGGCCAGGAACGTATCAGAATACTTACGACTACATCAAGTCATGTGATGCTTACCAAAGGAGTAAGCAGTCTAGAACTGCAAAGCCGGCACCCTGGTGCCAATGCAAGTAGACAACTTGTTTCAACGGATTCATATTGATTTTATGAGTCCGCTTACAGAAAAACTGAATGGCTTTAAGCACATCCTTCTCGTTGCAGACGGTGCATAGCATTGAAGCTTTTCAACTAAAGTCACAGGAAGCGAAGGAGGTAGCAAAAGTTCTTTTTCATGAAATATTTTGTCGGTATGGAGCTCCGAATACTCTTGTTTCTGATAGGGTAACAAACTTCATGTCTTCACTTCATGTCTTCCAGGTTACTCACGTGAAAACTAGCGCGTACCATCCGCAAACGAATGCTGCTGGTGAAAGAACAAATGGCTCTATTTTGTCAGCTCTTCGAGCTTATTGTGACGATTCTCACTCCAATTCGCCTGAGCTTCTTCCATGCATAATGATGGCATTTCGAATGTCGACATGCTCTCAGTCTATTCGAGTTTCTCCATTTAGAATGTTCTTTGGAAAGGAAATGAACTTACCTTTCCATACGGTCATGACACCGCGGGACTCTCTTTCCAGTTCCGAAAAACAGCATGTAGAGGAAGTATTGGACAACCTAAAATTGACCTATCATCCTTCGTCTATCGCTATTTTTTCTATCATCTCCTTTTCTCTTCAGGAACTTGTTTAATTCGGGTACTGGGCCTTCTACTCCTACTGTTGTCATTTACAAGACCAATTTTGACAAAACCAACGAGCGACGGCATAAACATCCTTCAAAGACTGAATTATGGATTTCTGTTTATAAAAGAAAAGGACAATTCAAATGGGTAATGAAATCTGGTTTAATACTTTCGAAATAGAATTACCCCAGCCCGTCACTACAAGTCAGCAAAAACCATCTGTCCCGATCGCACAAAACTGTAAAAACAGTAGCAATTATGAAGCATACGCCTTCCACTCAATAAAACTCCACGCGCAAAGAGTATTAAATGCCACTATTCGACATATAAATAAAATAGTCAGCTCAGAGAATTACAGACGCAAGCGTGTGTTATTTTCCTAAGTAGGTCACCTATCGATGTCCTTATTTGACACAGCAACAACTAATGACGTTAAGACTCTGGCCTCACCTATCAGGCCCCTTCGCAAAAGTACAAGTGCTTTGACAAACGCATTTAGTCAGCATGAACACGAATTGTCGTCATTTATGTCCACCGTGGGCAACCGCTTCAAGAACATCATACTCGGAATATCAAATAATCATAGAGAACTGGAAACAATGAGACGCAATTTGGTTAGAGTAGCAGAAAGTATAGAAACAGCATATTCAAATTATGTTAATAAACAAACAAATTAACGAAGCCAGCGAACTAGAAGGTTAGTTGCACGAGTTAAAAATGAGTATTGATGATTTAACATATGGGAAATTGTCACCAGATCTAATCTCTCCCCACGTTTTAACTCATGCCATGCAAAAGATTCAAGACATTCTCACTATCCGTTACTCTAACGTCTATGTTATTTATACAAGTCCGAGACTATTACTACGAAAAAGGATCGCTTCTCTTCGCTCGTTCTCACCGACGTTTATACATTAAGGTAAAATTTCCCATATCTCCCATAAAAGATGCGCTTTCTTTATTCACTATTATCACTGTACCAGTCCCAATCAATGAGACATCATCTCATTCCTCACAGCTGTTAGCTATTATTTCGCCATTACCTCATCAAATGACTACTATACCATATTTAACAGAAATGCATTAGAACGTTGCAAAGGTCAAAAACATATGCAATGCTCAAATTTGTTCAGCATATCCCCAATCACACGCAGTTCTTGTGAAAAAGCCCTTTTCCTTAATCCAAAAGAAAATGTTCACACACTCTGCGACTTCAGATTTCTAGAAACTCCCATTCCTTCGTCATTGGTTGAGATTTATACCTCAGCTATCTTGATCCACAAGGTGAGTTCAGTATCCGTATCTTGTCACGGGTCACAGAAATCTGTGTAATGACTGTATCGTGCCAGGGCACAATACCTACATCGGGTAGCTACATTCCCCCGCGACTAACATCTTGTGTCAATGCGAGCAAAAGTCTTTAGACATTTAGTTGAGCCCCTTCTCGCAGGCGACGTGCAGATAGAATCATCATGGTTCGACACAACTTCTATCTCAGCATTATCCTCATCCATTCTTGCAACTATCGCAATTTTGGCATTTGTTTGGACTTGAGAGCGCTCTCTGCCATGGTCCTCCTCCTACAAACACGGTCATCCACGACCAGAGAAATCCCGGAATTTCATTATTTTAAACCCACCACCGTTCAACCTCCAGCGATATTAAGTACAAACATTGATGAGATAGTATCGTATAATCAATAGATCATGGCTATATTATTTATCCAAATATTTCATTGCGTTTTGCTTTAGGACAAAAAGGAAATCACATCATTCTACAGTTTTATTCGAAGTACCCTCTGGAGATAAATGTTGCATGATCCCACTGGTAAATATTCCTCTGTGCCCATCACACTTAAAAATTAATTACCCACACGATATCGCCGATATCGGCATTAGCGGTAGTATTTAAAAAAAACTTAGAATTTTCCGTGCTTGTGTTTGGTATAGTAGACCATTTGAGAATGTCCCTCTTTTGTCCGTCTCCCCTCCCTCCCGTCAAGCCTTTCAAATGAAAACAATTTTACAAAGACCCTTTATTGCATAATTATTAATCGATCACCAAGGCTATTTAACAGCTCTGCCTAGAACCTGGCTAAGTGTCCATCCTAAAAATGAAAGGGCGAAAGCACCAACTTCAGTGATTCCGTCGTTAGCCTAATATAAGCTCAAGCACGATAATTGGTGAACGAACATTGAACTCTGGCAATGAACTTGAACTTGAACAATGAACGAACATTGTTCCAAGACTTGCCATTCTGTGGTGTTATATGTTAGCAATTTTTACGAAGTAGACGGATATATTAAGTGGTTATATTGTGTATCTATATTCTGTTACCTTTATTTCTATGTGTGCACACTTCGACACCCCAAATCACGGTTGTAATTCATTGGTGTGTATTGAACACCAGTTGTGTGAATTGTGTTACCAAGAGGTCAACCTACAGCCAGTCTACGAGTAACAAGGCAACTCCGCTGGTGTACACCTCACACCGTCCGAACTTGTTTCCTGCCGACAGTCGGCGAGAACACGTCTGACTTAACAGCAGGCGTTAGCAACTCTGCTGGCGGCACGAACGGATCCCAACCTGTGTCGCCAGAGAACACAATCGTGAAACCAGATATCTTAGAAATTGTTACGTTACCTAGGTAGACCGGGGTTGGTTGAAAACGTATATAAGCTACGGTTTGTGCTTGCTAGTTATCTAAGAACAACGCTGCAGTAAAATAAATACACTTAATAATTCGATCATTCCCGTGTCTGCTTAGTCTTTCAGATGTGACTACGCGTTAGTACCAGTAAGTACGTTATAGAGAAGGGTGTACACAAAACGTTATATATATATATATATATATATATATATATATATATATATATATATATATATATATATATATATATATATATATATAGTCTGTTGAGGAGATGGGGGGAGCTACAGTATGACGTAACCAGTTCATTATGTTTTCACATCACACACAACCACTCTTAGGAGCTCCGGATCAATCCTGGAGAATTCGATACGCTGCATTTATACAACGGTGAGATCCACAGCGGCAAAATAATCATCGCATCAAAAACAAACAAGCAAGTAGGTATATATATATATATATATTAGGTTTTGTGTACTCCCTTCTCTATACCGTACTTACTGAAACTTACGCGTAGTATTTATACAACGGTGAGATCCGCAGCGCCGAAATAATCAGCGAATCAAAAACAAACAAGCAAGTAGTTGAGATGAGATCCACATCGAATGTATGTATCGAATTGGTTTACGGGCGTTGCAAATCAGGGTAAGGTCTCCCTGCGTATAACCAGCGCTCATGGGTCTAGCGGAATCCGATAGCGGTCTGAATTAAAACATGTTAGTGCACAGGTGAGGCGCACTTCGATAGTCTCCAAGTATATCGGATGTCAGGGTCAAGTGTGTGAGGAGAATTTGTCAGCGTCAGTTGTACAGTTAGCCAGACAGCAACACGTTTAGCTTGTGCTATATAGGGATTACCTGTTAAAAGGAATCAGATCAAAGTTGGAATCAAATTTTGATTTAATGTAAGTCGGATTTCAGTTATAATGTTGAAATTTACCACGGTGGTAAGTATTATCCATGCTTTAAAATTACACTGAGGGCTAATTAAGTGATGTAAAACGTATTCATATGCTGGCATGTTACGTTGTCATCTAGTGCCAGTGTCTACTTCCAAGTGTGTTCATTGACGTAAAAGCCTATCCATATATAGCTATGTGACAATGTATCATCTCAATGAAACCTGGATTGTTCCAATTGAGACAGGTTAAAATGTGTAACTGTACACATCAGTTAAACCTTACGTCTATTACTAAGTATTTATACATCAGGGAGCAGTCGCAAATTGCGATTGGAGTAACAGTGAAGAGATAGCAAAGCAGTGCATTTACTATGGTGACGTATCTCATCAGTGTATACGGGTGGAAATTACGTCGGGCGCAAATTGTGACCGCTTTGTAAAACTGGCCTCTGATTCCAAATATGTTACGCGAACTTTTGTAAATATGCCTATGAACATTAGAAAACGTTAACATTATATCAAAAGTAAACTGGAAAAAATTTTCAACTCTTATTTCCATTCATTTACTTTTCGAAAACTTCACCTGTATTTTAATCACTACGTTTTGATTAACAGATCGCCATGCATATCCTGGTGGAAGGTCTGGAATCCCCTTAGAGGTCAACAACAAAGCTGATGTTCGCAGATGCATGTGCCAGCTACAGTCCGGATCATCCACCTTGCATGGTTTCCCGCTTGTCAGACGTGAACCATGCTTGTAGAGAACACTTCCCGCATATTGCTAATACTCGGAGTACACTTTCATATTGCAGGTATGCGCCTCGAGCCTCTCACTGTTGTAGTTTTGCTGCGCGTGTATGTAGATTTCAGTCTGAGGGAGTATTCATGAGTATCTTGTTACTGCAACGATGAAATAATTGAATGAATAAATAAATAAATCTGTTTGAGGAATAACCGATTTCAAACATGTCCCCATTAATATTTGCATTTACAGTTTACATTTTTACAATGATTAAGACGAGGGACTTTTTGGACCATATTGAAAAGACTGAAGCACAGTGACGTCACATATTCTTTTCCGCTATACATCCTCTTATTGCCGTTTACCTAGGTTCTACATGAATATATATGTAGTACAACACCTGCATCTGTATTTAATGAGGACACACAGCAGTTACATCATATTTAGCAGCAAAAAAAGAGTCTGTGACGCTACTGCTCCATTCTATTCAATTTGGTCCAAAAAATCTAACGTAGCACTGCAATCTTTATTTCCAAGTAAATCACTGTGAAAAAAAAATGCCTAAAAGTAAGGAAGACCACATTTGCAATTTGAAATGGGCTTTTACATGATACGTACTTGGTTTAAATGTGGTCTGTTCTTGAAAGAAATTTGGTATTCTAGACT
Organism: Acanthopleura granulata; assembly: GCA_016165875.1. Taxonomy (NCBI): domain Eukaryota; kingdom Metazoa; phylum Mollusca; class Polyplacophora; order Chitonida; family Chitonidae; genus Acanthopleura; species Acanthopleura granulata. The sequence continues at coordinate 8,851,878 of JABBOT010000008.1, forward strand.
TAGATAATGTTTTCCAATATGGCAGTTGAAACTTTACATTGGTTGTTTTTCATGTTTAAGCCACTGTATGCCCAGCAGAATCAGAGCTGACATTACAAGCCAATGAGGAGAAGCAGATATTAGCTGTTCATTCCTCCCATCAGATCCTACAAAACATCACCGAGTAAGGATACAACAAAGTCATAGTTTATACTTTCGATAATGCCACAACATGTTACACCCATATCCGTATGGGTTCCTGTTTCTAAGACATGAACCTAGGCATCGAAACCGACATTCGTATTCCAGCCGACAGCCAAAATCGGCGTTCCGGGCCAATAGTCGCAAGACCAGTTTCCCCAAACGACAAATGAACACAAATCTTCAAATTGTACAACGGATATGAAAGCTTATTATATGTTGTAAAATATCTAAACTTCAACACTAACAAAGGAAATAAAACTTTATAAGCAAACATAGAATTACTGCCATGGATAATATTTACCAATCTATATATTTTCTTTCACACGATCGATATTTATTGATTAACTGATGTTTGTGAAAGTAAACTTGTACCGGTAATTTGTGATTTTACCATTCAGGGAGATTCGTTGCACCTGGCATATATATTCTCCCGAAATTCATTCCTCATTGGTGCTCCAAATACTGGACTTGGACATAGAAGAGGACTCGGGCGATTTCCTACAAATAAGAGAATGTGACGTAGAAAGCTGTCCAGACACTTGTGGGGAAGAGTTCGATCCCGAGGAAGGTAATTTTAATAAGCCTTTCCCTAGGCGATTTAATCTTATCATATCAACGATAATGCTTATAATGCTCCTGATGGTGATTTCACGAGCATTGAAGAAACACCCGCCATGCAACTCCACAAACCTAGTCAATAAGAACAGCACTTTTAGTAAGGCATTTAATGTGTTGCATGGTGCTACAAAGTTCATATTTGTGAGATATCAAACGTTTTCAAACAACACATTTATACTCAAAATGTTAAACAGGTGGTAACGGAATTTCTTTTCCTTCGTGTAGAACTCTTAACATTATGTTAATGATCCAAAATATTTGTCTTCATGTTTCAGAGGACGGGGATTGCCATCAGTGGTGCGAGGAATCAGGACCGGAAGATGAATTCGGCACGTCTGACTCGTGTGCGCATGTCGAGCTGTCTATAACGAACAGTCTGTTAGGAAGAGGGTTAATTCTGGCATTCTGGAGCACAACCGATGGTAAACAAACTATACAGATTGTGTTTGACAGATTAGCTATGTCGAAGGAAAGCCTTGTACCAATGTATAAAACGCATAACAAAGGGAGTGAAAACAAAATTATAGTGTGCAAGGAATGATTGACGGTCGAGGCGTGGCCTTTTTCAGCGTGTTTGTTATTAAAAAACTTGAACGGAAGTATGGGACACTCTAATGGGCATACCTTAACCTGCCTGTTTTCCATAAGTTTACATTTCGGAGATTTCTTTTCCTTCTCGTTTCTTAGCGAATTAAGGTAAAAATCTAAATTCTTTGAAATAGTGATGTATCATTGTTTCCTTGGATGTAAAATCGTTACCGTATATATATTCAGTTGAACACGTTTAACTTAGAATATACATTTCTTAAAATGCTTTTATGGAGATTGTTGATGGAAAAAGGAAACAGGTATGGTAACTGTTGAATGTATCATATAGTGTTTTCATTAAATATCCTATATCCACGATGTTGTTAACTGCTGAAACTCCGATTTTATAAGGTATGAGATTTACTAAACAGTTCTCTGCTACCGTCGATAATGCTGCGTGAAAACTGTAAGCAGCGCTTTCGTCCTTTTCATCTTTCATGTCGTCCTTTTTCATCTTTCATCATCACTAATTACATTCTGTCGGCCCGTCTCTCTTCAGACATGACAGTTGTTGGGCATGCCACGTTCAGCCTGACTAACTACCTGCTATTCGGGATGACAGCTCTGTCTGTGTTAGGAATGTTCATCGCTGTTCTCCTCGTCCTTAATCACCGGAAGTGGCATTTGGCAATGTGTCCACGATCCAAGAACTCCAACAGAATTATAATGGTGGCTCCCACATCTTCAACCATTGAGTGCTGATCACCAGACGGCGCTCAAGTGTTGACCTGAAAGAGTAGGGGTGGTTGGGGTGGGGTCAGTTGTAGCAATGGCGTATAATGGCGACAGACACTATAATGTAGTCGTTACCGAAGTATGTCAGAAATCGAGTATGTGTCTTTCGTCACACCTAGGGATTAGAGCCGAAAAGACACTTGTTGGGTGCCTCTTTGATTGCATATTTGTGGCCATGATAGGCCTAAATGTAAATACAACGACTTTCATAGGATAGGTGTTACGAGTAGTTAAATACCACCAGCCTGAGTTAACTGGAACAGGTAACATTGTGAAACTACACCTAACTTAAGCTGATCTGAAAGTCAGGCGTGATAACGACGCACATGCTGCCTATTTATAAGACTGTACTGGGAATAAAGACCACTGTACCTTTCCCTCTTGCCCGGTTATGACAAAATCCAGTTGTCAGTTGACATTTTCGTGGATACATCTATAATCCATACAAACTTGATGGATTACATAATGTTTCCATTAAACCAGTATTCAGATATTCAATTTAGCAGTTATTTGCTTTCTAGGCATGCATAGGTCAGTTTATTTCAAGGTTTGTATGCCGAATATTTATCATAAGTATCAAAGTTAAAGATTAATCTGTCCTAAGACAGCTAGAAATGCAACGAACAAAACCACGTGTCATACCAGTTTAAAAAAAAACTTATACATTAACCACTCGGCCATGACCCACCCCTGGTTAACAGGTTAACAGCCGGGTTAAACTGTGCCTGAGGTGAATTTATAAGAGACGGTGTTACCGCCGGTTATGTGTGACCACTGGCCAAGTATCACACTGTCGCCGTTGCTCTGGTCTGTTATTTTAATGCGGGTCCTCTTTCAGTGCTTCGCAAACCATGTGGACACCGGTTTCACTGTGAAGAGTATACGGTGCATGTTCTTGTAACCAAAAATTTCAGTCGTGGGCAGAAAAAATAGAGGAAATGCAGAAAAAGTCGATGCACAGTGGACGCCAGTCGCCGTCATGGATCTGAATACATCTGACTCATCCAACTCTGACAAGTTACATGTGTCCATCAGGTGGTTGGTAGAATAAATCTCAGGCTCTGAGGTATAATGGAAAGGACTCCATCGTGGGTAATCTATTGTATGACTATAAATCTCACAACGAAATATGTAGCAATGTGATACCACATAAATACCGCACTCTTCCGTTAATCCATACCTACGAGCTCTAAAATAACAGACCAGAGCAACGGCGACATTGTGTAATACTTGGCCAATGATCACAGATGACACACGTGAAATACCGTCTCTTCTAAATTTACCTCAGGCACAGTTTAATCTGGCGATTTTATGAAGCAGGAGCTGGTCACGACCGAGTGGTTAATGTATGATTTTTTTCTTCAATTGGTATGACCCACGAGGTGTTGTTTCGATCCTAGCCTCGGACATGAAGCCCCCAAGATTCACCGACTGTAACTGTTTCTTGATGACAGTAACGTTTAAGAGATAAGGCATGAAATTCGTTGATGATCATTTGCCTTGCACCCCTATACCATGCGCTGTTAGTCCGCTCTGTGGGTAAAAATCCTAAGTATGCATCATCACAAATATGGAAACCCACGACCATCCACATGTTGCTGGCAGACCTTCCCACTTAAGGTCGGACAGGAAGCCAGCATGAACTAGACTTGAACTCACAGCGACCGCATTGGTGGGAGGCTTCTGGGTCATTGCGCTGTGCTAGCGCGCTAACCGACTGAGCTACGGAGGACCCTCATCACAATTAGTAAAGTTTGCAACGTACGTGCCAAAGGTCGGTGGTTTACTCCAGACAGACTTCTTTCTGTCTATGAAACTTACCGTGTATAACTGGAAAATCCTTGAGTACGGCGTTGGTAACCACTTCAGTAAATAACTAAACTTTTTGCCCTGTTAGCCCATAACTATGCAAGGTACCGCATTTCCATGTAACACGTTACACACAGATAAATAAGCTATTTATTTGAACTATACTGTGTATGCTTAATTTCCAAAAGTATTGCAGATTACAAAATTTCACATACTGATATAATTATTCTGCTACAGGCTGTTTTGCTTTGTTCACATTCACCATTTCATCTTGAACCCGATGTTACTACATAGCGAAATTGTGAGCCTTTCCCGCCAAAGATAATTCGGGTCAAAGCTGTGTAGTCTATTATTTATTCCCGCATTTACGACGATGTTCTGTGCTCAAACGCATAATTATTCGTGCAGTACAAGAGAACAGTGGTCAAGACAGCTGAGGGATAGGACGGTCATTCCACGGGAAAAGGTATCTCATTGTATTAGAAAATCAGCAAGCTTTTCAAGGTGGAGGAAGTAAACGATAAGGTTATGATCTCGGTTGTTTTCTTTTATAACCTATAATGAACAAGAACACAAGACAACTTTATTTGTCGGACAAGATTATATTTACAACGCAGACTGCAATTTCCGGTCGTGATTGTTATAACAGAAATTGTGATTTAACATGTACACACGCAGATTTTATCGTTCGTCACTTTGATAATTGATGAAACTGTATCTCCAAGAAAGCTATGTAAAGGAATACAAAGCATTTAGCATACCAGTTTGATATCACCACGTATAGACTGAGAATATTAGGCTGGTTTGGGGTGACTGATCTGGTCGGATCATCTGCCTAGATTATTTCTTCAGTCACCACAACCACCAATCGCAGTACAAAATCACAAGTAGCACTTGTTGGTCTATCTTCTGCTAAATGGGAGGTCTGGAAATTAGTAGACTTGCGAGGCGTAGGCCTACGCTCTAACCCGCTGGATCAGCGCAGTGTGGTGTTCTCAGAAAGGTATGGCATCTGTTTGCCCCAAGCTTTTAAATATTTTAGATAAAGGTCTAAAATCAAGTTTTCACAAGAGAATAATGTTGTTAAGTAGGAATCTCGTTACGAGTTTTCCATAAGTTAATATAAACTGAAGCCGACATTCGTACATCAGCTGCCAACCAAAATGGGCGTTCCGGGTCAATAATCCTGCGATTTTAACACAACCCACCAAATAACCATGTACGAAATAAAAAAAAATAGGACAGAGTCATACACAGAAAAGAGGTCAGCAGTTTTCAGTGATGACGGAAAGACACTGAATGTTCTAGGCGGATGAATAGAATCAGTACCTAAAAATTACAACATAGAAAGTAAAACCAAAGCAGCAACGTGTGTTATAGTTGGCTAATGGTCACACGTTACCGGTGAAATACGGCCTCTTGTCATTTTACCTCAGGGTTTTATTCTAAGTGTTCACGTAAGTGTTTAAGAAGTAACAACGTGCACATCCCCTAGCACCGTGGCTTAAGCGGGATTAGGTAACTTAAGTCATACCGTGCCGGGGAGGGGCGAATACCAAGCACATTTACAAATATTTGTTGAAATCATAAGTAATTCCACAGTTTGTGTGTAGTACAAGTTGTGCATGCATCAACTCAATATTCCTAACGGTACAGAGTCGCACGCTTAAGTCTGGACTCCCCCTGTCCCATATATATCCCACATGGCTGAACAGTAAAAGTAGTTTACACTAGCTTAAGGGAGAAGTAATAATGAATGTATTTGCGCTAGAATTCTGTCTTTTCACGTAATAAATGTATTCAACCTGGACTTTGCTCATATTTATATTTTAATATATCCTTAAATATTATTATAATTCAGATTAAATGCATATGTATGGATATAAACAGCTAATTTACATTCAGATACATTTATTATACATGCATCACATCCTTATTTAGAACAGTACTATGCAAAGACTATATGTAGCAGTGCTAGTCCCAAATAGCCACCGTATAAAAATATATTCAAATACTTTTTTCTCCTGAAAGAGAAAATCGAAATAAATATTAAAGACTATATATATCTGCAAGTAAATTTTCACCCTCTTTCATCTGATTTTTGTAACACCTGCACCCTCCCGGTAAGCATTTTCCACCAGGAATATGCTTTCGAATATTTAACATCCAAAGCCATTCCCTGCCACGGCCTGCTGCTTTTGTCCTGAAATCTATCGTACTCTACATTTATATTGTTATAGCATAGTGTGACCGCCTAGGTGGCCTGGTGGTTAGAGAGTTCCCGGGTCAGGTCATACCAAATACTTTAAAATCGGTACTTGTTGCTGGCTCGCTTGGCGCTCAGCAAAAAGTGGTTAGAGCAAGGAAAGAGGACTGGTCGACCCGATGTCAGTATAATGTGACTGGGTGTGGTCGTCAATTCCTATTGCCTTCGGCATGATGTTCCAGTGGCTGCAGCACTTTGGCGACATGGACTCGCCTTGACACAAGAAGACATAGTACATATACACTCCAAGGGCTCCTCGTCGTCATGAGGCTGAAAATTGTTGAGTACGACGAAAAACCCAAGCATACATACATACATACAATATTGTGTTGACTTGAACTCTCCGCGGAGTATTCATTGTCTGTCTCCGTTGTGTTCATCAATATTAGGCCTTTACGTCATAGTGATACAGCGTGGCTCATGTCATCCTTGTTCACGCGTGCTACAAAGTAATGGCACAGAAGCTTAAAATGTATATACATGTAGGAATTTTCAGGACAAGTCCAAGGTAAATAGACAGGTTATTTTATTTATGCCCGTTTTATTACGGCTTTGGAAACATATGAATAATATTTAGATGTCTTTTTAATTGAGTTTTCTTTCTGATTTCATTCCAAAAAAATGCCACGCTTCAAGATTTTTGCAGCAATATTATCTAAATATATTCCTCAATAGTTGTTTAAGTGCTGCGATATTCGCGTGTACATGCATGTATTGCATAATACAATTTGTAAAATGAATCTTTAATTACCAGCAAGTATGAGGTAAGATGGTTACGCCAAGGCCACTCGCTTTCCCAAGCAACACTGTGGTTTACAGAAAGAAGAAATCGGAGATATTTAGTCATGCATAAACCTTAAACTCCATTCTCGGGCCGGTGTGTATTTAAGTCGTCATGCATGCGACATTCGGGTGAAAATCAATATATCCCCCAAAAATTGTTTCTACAAAAAAAAGAAGAAAAAAATTGCTCGTGATGCAAATATTAGGAAAGGCGCCTGCCTGTCGCTTATTTATTCACCTCGGCAAGCATGCACGCACGAAATCTGCAGCCGTATCTTTAGCAGTTTAATTTCCCTATTTCTGACGACCAAAATGAGGCTTGGTTACAATAATAAGGGATGGATACATACAATATTATTTTTCTTGTAGCATTAACGATGTAAATTACCAGAGGGGCAGTCTTCCAGGTGTTTTGCCTCCTGGCCATCTAATATTACTAAGTTAGCGTTTTCACTGAACAGATAAAAACAATTTCGTCAAACATAAGATTTTTATTTTCTTTGGCCTTAGACTGATCAAGTGTTAATTAAGTTAGAAACCGTTATTTGTTGCACACGCTAGGCAGTCATTGTCCACACAATCCAAAAAGACTGTACGTGAGCATGTTGTGTATATTAAAACAGTGCGTGGGGTTGTATGTATATATATATACACATATATGTTCTAGTATAATTGCCAAGGTTGTATATAGCAAGCAAATATCCCCTGACTTCACACATGGTTACATCCTGCATATAAAATCAAGCATGAATTTTTATACCATACTACTTAAAAAAAAAAACACTCTAAAATCCAATGTAGTCAGAATACGACTGTGTAAAAGGTCCAAAAAGATTTCATTTATATTTTTCTTCTCTCTTTTAAGAAACATGTATGCCTATATAAACTGTTATAATCACGCGACGGTAAATTGCATTTAACATCAGTATATTTATTTTGATATAATTCTGCTCACGTCATGGTGCTATTTGGGCTTGTAGGTTGTTACTTCTTGATCACTCACATGAACAGTTAGAATAAAACCCTAATTGAGGTAAATAGATAAGAGGCCGGAATTACTGTGACCATTTGCAGACTATCACACTGTCCTCCCTGTTCTGGGATTACTCTCAGTGCCTCATTCCAAAAAGAGAAATGCGTACCATTTGGACATTTCCCTCATGTAACATACCTTTACAATTATTTTCAAATCCGTTGTACAAATTTTGAAATATAAATTACGTGACAATATGGAAGCAAAATGCAGTGGTTTTTTTTTTTTTTTTTGTAAAGCTTGCGTATCAACTTCATAGTTCGTGTCTAATGCATATTTTCAACTATAAGCAGCACTTGGCACGAGATGTGGTAAAATTTCCCACGGTCACATTGTGTATCCAGCCTTCGTGTAGAATCAATATCAGGTTTCCTAGTTATAATTATGTTGGGTTGCACGCGTTACGTGAACTGTTATATAAGGTATAACGCCAAGCGAATAAGTCAAAAGAAGTATTTCTGTGTGTCTAAGAGCCCACCTTCACAATCAGAAAAGCAACATGTCTAAACTGCTTTTGGCGATTACCCTGCTGGCCCTGTGCCGCTATATGCCTGTGGAGTGCTCATACGGCTACAATTACAGTAAGTAATTGATTTTATTTTTAATGTATTAATACTCATATTACACAGTTTTAACTAAACGGTCATTAATTATTTACCAGAAGACACTTTTGAAAACTTATGAGGCCTTGTTTTCAGTTTTTAATGTATCAGTATTCATACAACACAGAGTTAACGAAACGGTCTTCAGTTTCTTACGAAGAGGAATTTGTGGAGCCTTTTAGAGCCTTCTTCCATTTCAAATGTGCTAATGGTTTCATATAACACGGTTGTAACAAAAGTCTTTACCATAAGACGTGTATGGAACCTTTACAGTCTTAAGTTCAGCTGGAACCCGTTACTTCTCCACATTGATACCTATACAAAGGTAAATTGCTCAAACTGCGAATAGCACGTGTAGCTCTAGACCAATGAGGTAGCCAATTCGAATCCAGCTCTTACTAGGCCCTGTGATCGAACCCATTCATTCAAGTCCTCGATTTGGGAGGCCGTGAGTTCAAATTCATCATCTAGTTACTGACCTGGTTTTGCGGATATAGGCCTATAGCAGAATGAGAGCTTTCATGAGACCGCATAGGTTCGCTTGGTCTAACATGAAGTTTCGGTCGGTTATACTAGCCATAGGTCGTTCGTTTTTTGTTAGACTTTCCTCCATTTACTCCCACCGACGTAAACAAATCATGAGCACGGCGTTAAACACCAATTTATGAAGCATTTTTCACTTATATCAATGCAACTACATTCACACTTGGCCAAACAGGGTACAGTATATATTCATCTCATCGCAATTTAACTTCCTGTATAGATGTGTTTTTTCAATAACCCCCCCCCCACCCCCAATATTTTCATCTTTCCTCAGATTATTATGGGTATTACGCCCCATCCACTGTTGCTTTCTCCGTGGTCAAGGACATGAACCAGGAATTTACCGAGGATGATACTGTGGAATTCGATGACGTCTTGACAAACGTTGGCAAGGCCTTCGATAGAGACAACGACAAGGTGAAGATACCAACCACTGGCCTGTACTATATTAGTTACTTCGCCCCTGGGCAAGATGCTGACACTGGCAACGTGAACCTGTTGAAGAACGGTGAGGTGGTTGTGTCCTCCATGGGGCCTAATGGTGGCAATGCGGTAGTGTTATTCTTGAAGAGAGGCGACAAGCTTAGCCTACAAGGCGAAGCAGGTACTATTCTGGTCAGCGACGAGGACAATCGCAAAGTCTCCTTCAGTGGATTCCTGATCAAGAGAGGTTTCTTCGGCAAAAAGTATTAGTGAAAACTCTGACGAGTTCAAATCAATACTATACCATGTACTCTGGCCAATACGAACAATCCCTCATAACGGCTTGAAACTTATAGAGGACAGTTTATATAAGTAACTATTTCTTCACGCCGTCATGACATCAGGTCTATCGGTGATGGAGGTGTTTTACTTAATATCATCGTAATCCAAGCGGCACAGACTAGCAAGTTTTATATATAACGTTGTATGTTAACCGACCTAAAAATTATAAACGTTTCATATTTTACTATAAAGGTAACCGTGAAGATATAGCCCTTAGAAACTGACTTTATGGAGTCTTCGTTCTTTCTCTCTCCATTACACCAGCACATGTCCTGCATACAGACTTAAAGCGAATAAATGAATATGTTAATTTGCATCAGGTTTTACATACATACATGCCAAATAACTCATGCAGTATGAACGTTTATAACAACCGCAAACTACTGGCCCGAGAAAATGTATTAACGTCTATACGACGCGATCATACTTATGAACACTATTTACTTATCTATACCTAGATGTCATACGTTACACGTTTTGACCCTGAGCAAATCAATGTATTGATTAACGCCTGCTTTTCTTCAGCGCTTGCTAAAATAAACTTTAAGAAAGCCAACATACCAAACGACGTTGTTGAAATTTGTTTTCTTTTATCGTGGGGGAGTGTTTTTCTGTAACAACAAGAATTTAACCAAAATAGTTTAATCAACATATAGAGCTAGTATAATGTGCCACCTGGTATAACTAGGCGTAAAATCACAGGTAGCACATACTGGCGGATCGCCTCGGACAGCGTATAGATACTTGAGTTGGTCAAACGCTAGTCCGACCACGTAGAAAAGGTGAATCAGTATATGCCGAGGTCAGATTCGACAGTTCTTCCCAAAACTGGGATCCTTTGCTTTTTCTCAAATTCTTGATGACAATGCAGACGGCGTGGCCTAATTCCAGACCAAGACTAAGGCAGCCTCATGATTATGAGCCGATTGCAGATAACAATTTCTGAACTCAGTTTTACAGCTTATTTGATACTTTGCTAAATTTGATGATAGTTTGGCAGGATATTTAATTGTAAGCGTTTTAAATTGCTTTGTTGAATCGGACCCTAATGTCAAGTTCTGAGTTATAAGCTGGGATTACTGAAACATATGACAAATAGATGATTGTGGTTTATCAGCGGTAAAAATGAAATTAACATGAAATCTATTATACTTATGTAACTTGGGCACATCAATGGCAAATGTTGTCAATTGACCACCATGCTGTGTCCCCTGTTTTTACGCATGTATCTGAGTACTGCCCAAGTTGATTTGTACATTTCTCATTTATCAAGCTAAGCATGAGCTACTTTATTAGTTGCCGTATATTCCTTGAAAAGAACTCTGTATATATTAGGAGACTGCCGTCAGAATGATTAACTTGGCTGAGCAGAAGTAGAGAAGGCTTTGTAATGACTATTTGTTATACATCTCCACATCACGCGTCCGTATCTATAACACCTCAAGACTAGAGAGGGGGAGGGGGAGTTGCAACGCCAGAAAAAATATTGCTGCTTTCTAAATTAATTCACACGCGATTTCGCGCAGCATGCCATTTGGCTGTTTTGTTCTTGTCTAGTGAACATAGGGCTTTTAACAGCAAAAACCAACTGACTGAAGCTTTCCAAGGTGGCAGCATTTCCCACGCTCGAATTGCATATCAAGCTTTCGTGCGAGATCACTTTCCATTTTAGTAAAAATTATCTACACGTGTTCGGTTGAACAGATATAAAAGGTAGCATCACTGGATGTTGTATCTAAAGAGTTCCTCCATCGGAAAGACCAGCTTCACAGTTCGGAAACACAATGTATAAAGTGCTAGTGGCGATTACCCTGCTGGCCTTGTGCTACTATATGCCTGTGGAGAGCACATACTACCGCCAAAGTGAGTACTTCTTTTCAGTCCTAATTTAATACTTAATGTGTTCATACCACTTGGCTGTAACAGAACAATTCTTCGATTCTTTACGAGAAGTCATTTATGGAACATTTATATTGTTTGACAATCAGCTGTAACCGGTTACTCATACACCTCCATTACCGATCTGCAAACAGGTAAACCGGTTACTCATACACCTCCACTACCGATCTGCAAACACGTAAACCGGTTACTCATGCACCTCCACTAGCGATTTGCAAACAGGTAAACTGTGCTTACCTGTCAGTAATCTCTCCTGCATTCCAAATAACAAACAGGTATATGGTGAACATATATCTACTATCATTAGGGTCAGTCAGTGGGTTTGCATCCAATGTATAAATTAACATGGCTGAAGTTCACTATAGTCATTGTTCTTAGTGCATAGTATAAACGGACAGAAGCCATCGCATCTCGTATGGTTCTTGCTCCTAATCTACAAATTCCACTTTAGTGTCGGCGTCAGGCCACGTGTGTAACAGAACAGAACATAAAGATGTTTCTAGTTATTTCGTTGCCTTCCCCTCAAATTATTGGCTCGATCCACTCTTGTTTACACCTCGACAAAGTGCACGGAAATAATTCTATAGTGTTTCTATTTGATGTTTCACTAATTGGTTGCTTAGCTTCATCCACTGTTGCTTTCATCTTGACCGAGAACAAGAAATTAAAAGTGTTTCTGTTTGATGTTTCGCTGCTTTGTTGTTTACCGTCATACACCATTGCTTTAACTGTGTCAAAGAACGAGATAATAATGATGTTTCTGTTTGATGTTTCACTGCTTCGTTTTTCATCTTTCCTTCAGATTACTACCGTTATTACGCCCCATCCACTGTGGCTTTCACTGTGGCCAAGAATACCAACCAAGAGTTCAGCAAGACTGGCAATGTGGAGTTTGACCAAGTCCTGACGAATGTTGGCCAAGCCTTCCAGTCAGACAAGAACGAGATCAAGATACCAACGACCGGTCTGTACTTCTTCGGTTACTTCGCTCCGGGGAAGGACGCTGGGAGCGGTAACGTGGACTTGGTGAAGAACGGAAAGGTGTTACTATCGTCCATGGGGGTTAACGGCGGCAAAGTGGCCGTGTTATACGTTCAGAGGGGCGACATTATCACCCTTCAGGCGAGAGAAGGCTCTTCTCTGGTCAGCTCCGACGACAGTCTCAAAGTCGCGTTCACCGGCTATCTCATCAAGAGCGGTTACTTCCACAACAAGTACTGATGAAAACTCCGCGGCCCGGAGCCAGTAATGTATTATGAAGTATCCGTTTTAACATAGACCATATACCAGCTTGAAACGCACAGTTATTACAGAATATCGTTTATAACCATCTTAACTCAGCTTTATGAAAAGCAGTTTCCTTCGTTGAAGGCAGTACCATGGTAATCCCTTCTGCACAAACTCTTTGACTATATGCCGATATGAAGGACATGTTTTAGAGTTAGCGTTACAATGTGAAGGTGGCATGTCTTTTAATCCAAACATTGACTGTAACGCAACGTCTACAACTGACCGGGCGATTAGCACTCCTAAACTTACTTCGTATCACTACATTTAACCAAGTATTGTATGCTTTCACATATAGTGCTGCTGTACGTGGGAATGTCCCCAGCCCCAGCGAATGGTCGTGGGTTTCCCCCGGGCTCTGTCCGACTTCCTCCCACCATAATGCTGGCTGCCGTCGTATAAGTGAAATATTCCTGAGTATGGCGCAAAACACCAATCAAATAAATAAATAATTATAGTGGTGTAATAATTGTAAACTACAGGACAGAGACAGAACTTATCCAAGCGACGGAATCCTACTCCACACACATTTTGCATGTTTACAGAGTGTTCTTCATATTACACGTGTTAACCTGAAGTAAATCAATGCATTATAACACCTGATTTTCCTGCATGCTAAAATAAACTTTGAGAAATGTCAATATCCGAACGAAACGGTGGTTGAACTGCGTTCTCTTGTCTCAACCCCATTTACGCACGCTTGTATGGGCATTCCATACAAAATTTCAATGAATATAGAGGTAGCTTATTTCGTATTGGTATAATTTCACCCCAAAACCCAATGCAACCTAACTTTATTTTCATAGCATGTTTCCCGCCATTTCGAAGACTGTTTATTGGCCGCTGCTGTTTAGAATGGAGACTATCTGCTCAATACCCTTACGCTTCGTAAACCTAACAGCCGTCATTATTCTCGGACACGACATAAAGCACCATAAAAATAAACATATATCAGCAATCCAACTCGTTCATGGGTTTGTACAACACCATATTATAGCGTAAAAGGATTATTTCTGGTTAATGTAGCATCAAGCCTACGTCTCGAAAGTGGTGTTCAGCTGTTAGGCCTAAACTACAATCTCTAACAGAAAACTCAAACCGGGAAAAGATTTATGAGAAGCTCTAAGCTGTGACTAATACAAATGTGTGTGTGTACACATGTTGTACTCAACAATTATTCAGTCATTTGACGACACGGAATTCTTAGAATGTGTATATACTGTGTCTTCTTGTGGCAGGGTGAATCAATATCGCCAAAGTGCTGCCGCCACTGGAGCATCATGCCGACGACACCAGACATGACACCCCAGTCAGTCACATTATACTATTTAGCTGATCGGTGTTTTACGCCGCACTCAAGGATATATCACTTACATGACGGCGGCCAGCATTGTGGTGGGAGGAAACCTGGCAGAGCCCGGAGGAAACCCAGGACCATCAAAAAAAGAAGAATTTTAAATACATGCAGCTGCCAGGAAGAGGAAACTGTGTGTGAGGCTAAATCCGTAGAAATCTTCAACATGGTCGTTTTCGGCTCAGACACACTTCTGTTGAGGACCGCATAAATACCGAAGCAGAAATTCTATCTGCAAAGCCACTCTTCAACTGTGGAGGTGAATGTGGCTTGGCTTACTCTACACGTAAAACCATACAGTTGTGATCCACGCAGTGTCGTAAAACAAAGTAAATAAGGGCAGACAACAACGTTTCAAGTAGCTTGATCAAACTTGTAACAAAAATATCCCTGTACCCGCCTCACAATTATATCACGTGACAGTCAAATCATGCAAAACAAGATGACATTATCTTTTTTAGTTTCATAATAAATAAAACCATAAAGTAGATATGGAAGTATTCGAACAGTGAATCAGAAAGAATTTGCTAACATTTACCGCAAACCCATTATTATGTTATCTGTAAATACAACTTGTACATCTTTTTTCACTTGATGGTATAGGTCAATATACATAAAATCTTAATTCACTACAACTGTCTCACGCCTCTCTCTTGATAACCCCTACTTACAACACAGGGCCAACAATCATCTACTGACGGTCAATTGTAATTGATTGTACTTTTATTTCATCAAACATAAATGTCTCTTACTTCAGCAATGGGCAGTATCATGATTGGTATTTTCAAGTTTGCCCTTTAAGTTCTCACTTCATTACTTTCTCAGCATTTTCGCTAAAAAATTTATTCTCATTTAACAAGCAAAAAAACAAAACTGCTACATCTCATAAACATCCTCTACCTTGTACATTCCGTCCTCCGAACCACATGAAGGTAGATGCAAACATTATATCATCTCTTTTGAACAACACATAACTGAAGTCAATATAAAGACACATAATGATAACTCCAAGTAAAAACCAAATATGGCTAAATATTCTCATCTACCCATAGCACTTACACTGAACATGTAGATACAACATACCATGAAACAGTCAACGATCTTTACTTACAACATTTACTGGGTGTCCACAACGCATTATAATTCACATCTCGAAATGGATTTCACACAATATACAGACATGCAAGATGTGCCAACTGTATGGAAGTCACAAGCAGTTAACCATAGATTTTGCTACTATCATGGGGGAAATAAGAATTGTGCAAGTGCACACCTGTTTGGTTTGACCAAAACGAGTAGTACAAATCTATTAAGTAAACCTGATATTTGTCGAGAAAACAAAACACAACAACTAAAAAAAAAACACATGATGGAAATCATATACTCTCACCGTCCAGTTTGCTGCCACATTTTATAAGAAAATGTAACGACTAGTGCGCCACACAAAAATAAATCAAATGTCTTCCAGCACAAAGTCCACTTTTTCTGCCACCCTTTTGCATCCTGTCGTGGAGTAAATTCTCTCATCACTCGGGTAATAGATCAGCTCGTCTGCTATCTTGTTCACCAGGCTGGCCTTTTTGTTTCTCTCTTTGCGACTTTTCAAGTAACCTTTCTTCACCAGGACGTCGAGGATACATTCCTTGACATGGCTTCTCTCCAGTGGTAAGAATGGGACATAAGCCGTGATGAGATTCTTGGTGATCAGTTCACTGTGCCACAGACCCTCTACAATGAAACAGAAAATTACATACGCAAACACTTCTCAAGTTATTAAATCTTCCCTTAGGAAATGCAATATGAAAAACAAGTACACAGTTTACAGAGGGGATATCAGGAAGAAGTAGTCAACCTGTATCTTTGAAACAACAGATGGATTCCAAACTATTACTATCACTTCTCAGGGATTAGTGTGACTTATTTATTTGATTGATTGTTTATTTATTTACTTGAGCAGTGTTTCATGCCGTACCCAAGAATGATTTCATTGTTTATTTATCTCCTTGACCAGTGCTTTAAACAGTACTGGAGATTTATTGGAATGTTGCCTAATACCACACTAAAATATATTTCAGTGATACAATGGTTGTCAGCTTTATCAGTGGCCGAACCTCATCTGCTTCAGTAAATCACCATCTTTGGCAAGTACATGTGTACCTGTCCAACTTTGTCATGTGTGACGCACAAGCATTTGCACAACATATCATCGGAAGACAAGAGCGTCTTCAACGAACAACAGATGATGCAAATGTTCACACGACCACACACAGTCGCCAAGGTTACGACAGCCATGAGAGGGCAAGAATTTACAAATTCCCATTCCAAATCAGAAGCCGAAACCACGCCTCATGTGTCCTTGTGACTGAAAGGCAAGCACTTTGAACACTCAGTAATGGCCCACTCCCCTAGTTGCTTCTGTAGGCCTACCTGTACGTGACACTTAAAAACTCAAGCACTACATTACTGGCGTTAGAGAAAGAAATTCTTTCAGAGAGGATGTTATGATACGGGCTGATGAGCATCCTGAATGAGCAAGTTTTTCAATTAGGGTTTTTGCTTACTTCGAGTATTAACAGTCGCTGTGGTTATTTCCTTTTCCAGGTCTTTCAGCTGAAGATCCTCTCTGGCTTTAGCTGTGTGAAAATGATTCAGTGCTATTCGGCCGATATTACTTCCTGCAGTATTGCTGGTGAAAGCAAACAAAACATTTGCATCTAGAGTTCTGAAATTACAATCTAAATTCACACAACAAACAATCTGTAGATATAGAAAGAGGATACGAAAAGTAGAAAAATATAATAAAAATATTAAAACAGAAATGAAAAGATGAAAGACAATTCTAAACCTAAACACTCGGAGGGCAACCAGAATACTGTTGAAAATATATTTACATACTGAGTTTCCTTTTTTGACAAATGTTTCAAGGTTTAAAGCTCGCGTAAGTCCTTGAACAGATGTAGTACCTAATATTCTGCATCATATTTTACGCCTATGGACAGGATTCTTGTGAACTTTATCTGCATACATGACACATGCAATGTACACGCCTCTAGATGTACATGAAAATAAATATGTCTGCACTAAATTCCTGTTAGCGATGAAAACGAAAAACACAAAGAAAAAACTTCTGATGTCATTGTAGCCCATCATCATCTATATGGTCCATAAAAGCCATATCAGCACTCATACATTCGAAAACTTTCCAATTTATTAAAACAAATGTGCAAAAACCCTTAGAGGATGGCATTCTGAAACATGGCTGTTTGTAATCCAACAGGTCAGGCGAACTTCAAAACAGATATTTCTATAAAATCTAACAGCAGACAGCTGACTTGACAAACCACTTAGACATTAATATACACGAAGCACGCTCCACTTCACATCTGTGCACAGTTAAGGATACTAGAATCCTTCGCAAGCAGATTTTCACATTTTGCCTTCTGTAGCACAAAACAGTGAGCAAATGTGGCCATATGTATATTTATTCTGAAAGCTAAAAGACTGCTGATCTGAAAGCTAAAAGACAACGAAGCTTTTAAAAATTACCTAACTTTAAGAATAATCAAAATACAAAGTTTGAAAAAAATCAGAGCTATTTTTCAAAATCCGCCATGCTGGAGGACAAGTTATCGCTCACAGTTAGGGTCCAATAGGCTCGATCGAGAAGACACTGGGCTCAAACATAGAACTATATGTTCTAACCCTATCTGAGGACATTTTCCCGCTGATGAGAAGAAAGAAGAGATAAGGAAAACAACATTTGATAATTCCAAAAAAAGATTAAAGAGTGACTGGAAAGCACTGAGTCCATAAAACAGAGACCAGATTATTGACATCTGGCATGTAGAGAAGTGCCGAAAAATAATTTCCCCAAACTGACAGGCTTATAATAGCATAATTCAATATTCATGAAGCCAAAATAAAATAACAGGCCAACATGTATTTATGAAACACTGTTTTTCATATAGGCCTATCGTTATTTAGATAAATTGTAAATTAATAAATTGCCATTGCCTCTTGAAAGCTGGAAGCAAAATTAAGGGCGTATTTTAATTTATATTTCTGGTGAGAGACTCCATGAATACACAGGTTTATAAATATCCACAGTGCTAACCATTCATTTATGGTAGGCCTACATGTATTATATATAAGCCTACCTCTCTGGACACTACCTGTTTGATATGACTTTGGACTATACCTCAGTCTTGTATTTCAAGTAATGTAGACAAAAAGAAATATAACACGTGTGAATGTGTGTTTTGGTTATTGCATGTACATGTATGTGTGTGATTCCATGTGCGTCTTTTTCACCATTCAAAGACTTTTCACATACTGAGTGTGACTGCATCTACAGGCTTCTGAGTAGTGTTATCTGACCATTTCCACCATGTCACACAATATCAAGAGAGGTGTTCAAGACAGTCATTTGGCACAAGTATTATTAAAGTATTCCGAGAGTTAAAATATATGCATGTCAATAGTACTGTTTATTCAGCTCAATACTGGGCAGGCATGAACATCGTAAAACGGCACATGAGCAAGGCATTCAGATGAGAATAGTGAACTTCATACCAGCGTGTGTATTGCTATGCGCACCAGGCATCAGCCAACATGGCGGCGCCTTGTTTCGACGGAGGCTATGACGTTTATTGCACGCTACCTATAGCAGGAGGCAATACATATTTACCAGGGGCATGTCTATTCACAGCAGGTAACCCCCTTCAGTGAGCTTAGCCCCCTAATCAAGGGGAGCTAACAAAACAGATTTGCCTTCATTCACAACATGTTACACCTTTCGTCAAATTGAAGGTATTTACAATTCGAATATGGTTTTCGGCTTGCGAAATAAAGTAAACACATGATGTGAAATAAAAAAAATATGGCCAAATTTCACCTTTGACGGTTTCTAATATTCTTAATGTATGATATCACAACAAATATTTACCAAACCTATAGGTGTCCCAAATGGAAACATAAACCCTTCTATTTCATGTTAAGCTGTGCTAAAAACTTTAGTTGAGCTTCTAACTATTAACTCACACGCAAGTTGTCCACATACCTTAAGAAAATAAAGATGGCTTTTCTATACACAACCCCACCGATGTCTTCATAGTACTCCAAATATGGCTTGATGACGTCAAGCAGTCCTTGTGGCAATTTGTCCATTTCATCAAATATAAATAATGACCTCTCACACTTTGTAATGTTTCCCTCAATCCACTGCTTCAAGTTGTCCTGTGAAAATACGGTAACAACTGATCTTGACACATTCATAGGAAAGACTTCCGCATAACTAATGGTTGATTTATACTGGATCTGAAGTGATACACTCTTCATGCCCGTCTGAAGATAGTCCATTCAATTCTTGCTTTCGTGTTTCAGAAGTAAAGTAGACTTTTACTGCTTTTGTGTATTGTACTGACTTGAATTCGGACTGGTATTACATCTAAGATAAGTCATATCATCACGAGGAGCTGTTATATTTCAGATATAGTACAATAATCAAAGCTTCTAGATCTCACTTTAGGGAGATTTGAAGGCACATAACAATAACAAACAGGCAAAAAAAAAAATGTGTAAACAAAAGTTATCAACTGAACAAGTAACAGTTCTGAAACTTGACATGAGCAGATGACGACAGTCTCTTAAAGTTTATTTTATACTTTCTGTACAATTTCCACACAGACTGTGGAAAATTTTGACTCAGTCATAATTTCTGCATGTTAAAGACATTCAACGTGATGGTCAGCAACGTGGGTTTCCCCAGACCCTGCTCTCCTCCCATCATAATGCTGGCCATCATCATACAAGTGAAATTTTCTTGAGTGCAGTGTAAAGCGCCAGTCAAATATATAAACAGAGTACCAGAGTCTAAGAAAAGTCAAACCTTGTACTGCTGAACTCTGTCTTCATGGGGGAACTCTCTGGTGGCAGATATTAGGTGCACATATTTACTCTGCATGCCTTTCTTGAAGATGTGCTTTGCCAGTATCTGGCTGACGTAGTTCTTCCCAGTACCAGTCCAGCCATGAAACGACAGGCTCAGGGCTTTGGTGGGGTTTGGATTGCGCATATGAGCAGAGATGTGCTTGGCAACTGTAGACACTACCAGATGCTGTCCATAGAGCTGACTCTCCAGTTTACTGGCAAGACCTGAGAAAACATTCATACTGATGTTCATCAACAAACACACATGCATTTAAAAAAATTACCAAAAGAATAAATACACGCAAAAAAAACAAAACAAAGATACTTTAATAACCAGTCTCTAAAGTCTAATCTAATAGCTTATAAACTGCACCAGAAGTTTCACTTTTTCACATGAAAAAAGGTAGAGGATTAACTACTTTCATTCTTTATCAACAATTACACTGTATTTCATGATAATTCACCTCAGTGCCTTAATATACAATCACTAAATTCTCTAAGTCTCAGTCTGAAGACCAAATTGCAAAAAATCTCTGAGTTATCATGATAATAACACTTATTATCTCAAGAATTAACACATGGCAGCGGTCATTCCTTGGGCAAGACCTAGTGGCAACGACTGACCTTTGCAGGGTATCTGACATATCTTGACTCTTCGTGGAAAAAATACACACTGACTTCCTTTTATATCAGATGTCATGATTTTAAAGCACAATAAGGACTACTTGCCTACATTACACCACACCATGTATTCAAGAAAAAGCTAAATTTGAATAGTTTTGCATTTTGTTACAGTGAATGCCTCTGGAGAATATAATGCAGATGATTATAAATTAACTGTTTAAGAAAATTACCATTTACATGTTAAATGCAGTTCACTGATTCTACTGTTTTTAATGAGGCAACACCATGCCGATCAAGGATGTCACTCTACCATCAAAATTTAGAAATCTATTATTAATTCACCACTTAATTCCAAATGTTTAATTTAAAATTGTCTAGTGGATGTGCACCAGTCATCTCCTAAGAATTATAACAACCTTCAAATTCATGAATTTGTACACAATATCACAATCTACTCCAGTCGAACAATTCCTATTTAATGTTAATTAACATAATGATATAATGACACGAGTATCTATATTGAACTGGAACCATAAGCCTTGAATTCAGGGACTGAGTGAGCACTCATTTTTTGATAATTACTCAGGTTTGAGTTTTAGGGGGGATAACTTTACACCATAAAAAGTGTACTGTCTGCTACAAAAATATACATGTTCAAACAGTCTAGAATTCATGCCTTATATGACTGATTTAGCACACTGTCAAATGGTTTATAGTCTGGAGGCATGATGTAACTGATTTCACACAAATCTCCCAAATTTTCATATGTTCTCAGCTTCAGCAGAATATCAAGAATCTATTATGAATCAGACCATTCTTACCCAAATCCAGAAAGTAAGTTGTGTCAACTGCATCAATATGCATTAATCTGAGGGAATTTTGGGAGGTTTCAGATTTGGGCGTATTATGGTGCATTAAACTGAAACTGAAGTATGAATTTGTGCCTATAATCTTACATTACACCACATGTAGACAATCTCTGTATTACAATATCATTACACCAAATGTAGACAAAATGCGTGGCTAGAGTTACAGAAGGACACCCCCACAAACAAGGCTGACTTATTTATTTATTTCATTGGCGTTTTATGTTGTACTCAAGAATATTTAACCTATATGACGGCGACCAGCATTATGGTGGGAGGAAACCGGACAGAGCAAGGTTGAAACCCATGGCCATCCGCAGGGTATTGACAGACCTTCCCACATACGACCGGAGAGGAAACCAGCATGAGCAAGGTTGATTTAGGGGTCATGACTATGTAACTGACAGTTTATGTACCCCTGTTCCCTTACCAAATTAAAAATGACAGCCACTTATGTACTTAAACACAGACTAGTTAAATTAAATGTCGGTTGTGGCCATCAGCTGTAAGATCATGAAATGTTGATGCCTAATTTTCTTGAACTTAACCACACACTATTTCAGAACTAGCTTCATCCTTGGCTTGAGTGTGAACAGCAATCACATGCAATGTTCCTTGGTTTGATTTCAACAGATTTCCTTGAGCACCTGTAGCCCAATGAATCAGTACACAAAGTCTAATTTGCTTTATTTATTTATTATATTTTAAAATTTTATCCGACTGGTGCATGGACTAGGTAAATATCAGAATATTTAAACTAGGAAGCATGCTGAATTATTATTTGTTTAGGACAAAATGCTTTGCCTGTCGACCGATGTCGGAAGGAACTGATACTGATTCGAGATGGAGTGATTAGATATAACATAAGTAAAAACCTCATACAGAGTCAACATCAAGTATTTTTACCCGTCATGTTAGCATTCACCCATCGACTGTTACAACACTCAAAAAATCGACACTGTATGAAGGTCCAGCCTCCTATTGCAGCGGATCCCAGACCTATTAAAGCTCCCGTGCCAACGGAAATTGGATCGAAACATAATGATACGTGAAAGGTTAAGCCGATAAAAAGGCACGCTGAGGTTAATCTCCCATTCATCGTTAAATCTTATCACAAAACGTCATTGTGTGGTTTTCCTAAATCGAAAGCGAACGAGTCCGGAAGTTCGAAAGCATATGTCGCATACAACAATAGGCAGATGAACAATGTGATTGACCATACATTCATTACGCAAATAATGAATAAACAACGTATTTACTTACTACCTGTCAATTTAAATAATAACCTGGATGTTGCTGTAGATACCAAGTGATGACATTTGCAATGCTGTAGGGGTTAAGAGTTTGAAATTTGCAGACGACGGATTTTTGACCGACTTTATAACTGTAGTTATGTCTGGAACTCCTGCGTCTTCTGGTGCAATACCAGAAGCACATCCTAGTCACCAACGGCCGCACTTCCCCCAGGTTCGATGCCAAGCAAACCGAATTGAAGTTTAACAGCCGGTCCTTCACATAAACCAATGTTTCTTGCTTCACTTAATGTTGCATGTCATCACCAAGGGTCCGATTATCGTAGCTAAAATTATGAAACAGTCTCCGAATATTTAAGACACTTGAGAATTTCCAGAGTTGTCTTTGAACGTGTAATCTGTTTTACGTTAACAAAACAAAGGATCAGTGGTGATAAAATAGGATAGCTGTTCATTCCATTTGGTGAATGCATTGGTAATTTATGGATGTTTTTTTATGTTCTTGTTATTTTAACAAATCCAGATCTTATTAAAAAAAATATATTCGATGGACAAGTTTGTGGGTATGTATATATCTCTGTTACAGATGGATTCTAATTGCCACACACAGGGTTGCATTTGGGTATTTGCAATAATTTGATTAATAGGTGGTATTAGAATAATTCCCAGGATGAACCCAGAGTACAGTGGTTAGTGTGTGGTATAGGCAGAAAGATAATCTGGAAACACGGTATGTTTAAGCTTAACCCATTGTGTATATATTTTAAAGAGACCCCCAGAATTGTCAAAGGATGAGATCAGAGTGCTGAAAGAGTGCAGTACAGAAAGCTTTTGGTTCAGATGTAAGTAGTTTTTTGATAGCCTCTCACAAATTCAGTCACTGTGGCTTCGTCGCCTTCCTCTAATTGGTTTCCTACCACTGTTAAAGAAACTAATTTGGATTTGTATATGTTAACTGATCATACCCCAAAATGACAATGTTTAATATCATGGCATTTAAACAAAAACAAAACAAAAAAAAAAAATTGTAAGAGTTTTTTTTTTCTTTATTTGCATATATACAGGTTAATTACCACTCTGGAAACTTTTTGATACTTTAATTTTTTAAATTAGCAGGGTGAAGTAAATGTAACATGTACCTGTAAAAATTGCTTATACGTTGTGTTAGTGTATAATAGGACACATTTGTTGTATTAATGATTGCATGTTCATTTGGTTGGCCTTCAGGTGTACCGTTGTCCTTCACCTTCATCACAGCTACTCAGTTTGCAGTAAACAAAGGTTTGTATGGAAACAAATTGACTTACTGCTTCAATAAGAGAAATGACAGTAAGCTGAATTTATATCTTAATTGGTATAGTATCTAACCGCAAGATACCTTTTTATGTTTGTGATGTATTATTTAACTGAGATATCGCTGTTCTAATCAAACAAAATGAAAAAAAAAAGTACTGTTATAAGTGGGTTAAAATTTTAACAAATCAGGCACAAGTTATTTTGATAACCCTGTGTTTCCAAAATTGCCACATGGACTGACAAACATAGGTCTCAAGTGACTTCACACTGGGTTTGCAAATGTGGGATATTCCATGGTTTCATAAGAAATTAAAATTCCACAGGAAAAAGATCCCATATAGAGTTACTGTGCATGCCTGAATGAAAGTCCATGACTTTTTAGGTCTATGTCCACATTTCATAACAAATAACTAAAGTTACGTTTTGCATTATCTTTTCATCTGCTGTAAATTTTCTTTGCCAGCCGAGGACTACATTTGATTGTTTTTAGCCATTATTAAAGAATCCTCAGGAATATTTCATATTGAAATTATAAACTTTGAGATCCTGCTTGCTGTGCCCTTATCAAATTCAGAAATCAAAACTGAGGATTCTCAAACCAAAGAATTGACTCTTGCATTATATTGTTAAGTGATTAATGATCAGCAGGCTGTGTTTTAGAGTGATGATGAAATATCATTGTTAAATATGTTTGCACTGTTTTTTGTTTTAGGTTATCTTGTCCGTCATCCGAAGTACGGATCTCTCTTGAAGAGTATAGGTGAGCAGGAAAACACATTTCTTCATTTCTCCTAAATGTTGCAGATTGGTGTCAGTGTATTAGTAACTGCATGTAAGCTCGGTAAATTGATGTATTTTATTTGAATGGTGTTTTACCCCCATAATCAAGAATACGTCACTAATACTACAGCTTGGGTGTAAACCGAAGAGTGCCTGAGGGAAACACATGACCATCCGCAAGTTGCTGATGGACCTTCTCATGTCCGACTAGAGAGGAAGCCAGCTTCAGCTGAAGTTGAACTCACTTTGGCTACGCTAGCATGCTAACTGAGCATTGCATTTGCTGGACAGGAAATTACTTTATGAGTCCAGAGTCAGGGAATCAGACTGCTGCTTTCTGTTCCAGGGGCTGGTTTCTTAGGTTATGTGGTTGGTAAGATCTCTTATCAGGGAGAATGCAGGAGGAAAATTCTCGCCTTGCCAGAAAGCCGCTTGGCAGATGCTGTCAGACAGAGAAGTGGACTCCGACCATTGGAAGAAATCACGTGAGTTTGTCTGGTTTTGTTCTTTCACATACTGTGGCATAACCAAGTGAAATTTGTTCAGTGACGTAGTACAAACTTGTACATTCCTCCATCCATAAGTCTGACAGCCATTGTGTAAGTGAACCTTCAGTCCATTTACCTACTTATGGTTAAAAAGTGACTGGTAATATATTTGAGGTTTGATTCCCCTCTAAAAAATAAGCTCAGCAGGTTATTCTGATTAACAGTAGAAGTGTACTGTATGTATTACAATGATTTTTGTACTATGATTAACTATTGAGGTAGAATAGTATTCTTTAACAAGAATCTTCTTTTAATTCTGCCGCCTGCTTGTGTAAAAAGTAGGTTTGTAATATTTTAAGTAATATTTATATTATTGTTTTCTTCTGTACTTTGCTAGATCCTTGCCCATGCCTGAATTGCCCAGAAGTAAAGGGCAGTCTGGGCAGGAGGAACCCCTGAGTGAGGTGTACAGCAGCTCTCTGGACCTGAGCACAGACAGAGACTCCTCCAAGACACCACAGGGGCTGGACGACAGCCAGCGGCCCACGCTAGACAGTAAGTGTCAAGGGGGATAACTCCGGGTAGATTCTGGACACTTTAAGTATAAAACCACTAAAAAATAGCCTTACTAGTTATGTAGTAATTTCACATAGAACACGCACCTAAAACTGTATTCCCTAATTTTTGTTGGCCCAAATAACACATACTGTCAAATAACTAGATGCATGGCCTACAACATATCCAAATATCATCAGGGGTTGACCACCATTTTCTCAAAATAACTCAGCTGGAATGCAGGTACTAGCGTCCTATCGCCATGGAAACAGGGATTAGGGGGCACTTGCTCATTGAATAATATTTTTCTCTGTTTAATTGTAGCCACAACTATTGACTTTTTTTCAACCATTATTTGTCAAAGTTTATACCTGTAGAATTACCTAGCAATACATCAACACCCTTCAGAGATACAGCCAATCCCTACCTGTCCCCACTGTTTTTTGTCGCCTGAATAATGGATACAGAATCGAGTTAGTGTTTTTATACCTGTACATGCCACATTTGTGCCAAAAATATGGCTGTTATAACTAGGGGATCCGTATTGTCTTCTTAACTCACTTAAAGCTCAAACAGTTGATTATGACCTTCAACTTTTGTACTATGGGAAAAATTGACAAAGTTTACATGTATTTATTTGTTTTGTTAGTGTTAAACGCCCGCACTCCAGAACATGTGAATGACTGTCAGGTTTATTTGTAATACCAAAAAGAGAAGGTATCGGATTAGAGGGTGCCGTCAGTTTGGATTAGGTGGGTTTCGAACTCACAACCTCATGGGTCAAGAGCTAGTAGATAGCCCTGTGGTATACTTTGCTTAGTGGTATCAGTGTAATGTCTTCTCCATTAAGTTCCAGTGATGGGGCGGTACCACTATGACATAATAATGTGATATCGTGAACTACCAAAATATTGAAAACTATGTTAAACTTTAGATGAAGATAACTAATAAAGAAAGTTGATAAAACTTTTTTTCTCTCTTTCAGATGACAGCTTGTACTCTAGATCCTCTGAGGAAAGACTTCCACCCAGCAACTATGTAGATTATGATGAACTGAGACAGAAAAACAGATTGGAGTTTCAGCAGAAGAGTAAACCTGCTGACCCTGGTGACAGTTCTCCTGACCCCTTCTCCAGAAGACCCTGGCCTGCCCCCTCCCCCAGGGATATGGACCCCTCCCGTCACCACAGGCCACCCCCTCCACCCCTTCCACAACCCAGGCAGGAACCAGGTATGCGCATTTATCATTTGTGGGCTGTGAATGGCTTCTTGAAGGGATCCAGTATAAAATTCGGCAACTATAATGTTTATTTGTGCTACTGTTCTGGATGTATCTTTATATGGCTTCAAATGTCATTACTTTGAACAGATATTACTTACATTCAACTTCAAGTTAACTTTTTCAACCTCCACAGTTGCAAATTTTGTTGCCAATGCAGCAAAATTTCGAATTGCAATCATCAGGGAATAGAAACAGATTCCCTAAACTGATACATCGAAACCAGCAAAAAGACAGGCTCGCTCAACACTCTTACTGATGAGAATGTGTCTAGCCCCACTGCTGTGCTAACGGAGCTTTCCAGAATATAGAGGCCACTCAGAACATTGCCTTTGTGAAAATCATTTGCTACATGTAACTGGACTCTAGCAAGCGAGCCATTCCCATCTGGTAGAAAAGCTTGTAGGGCGGTGGTTCTATAGCAACTCTTTTATTTCCCAGATGACACAAATCCAAACATTGTTTAAAAGTGGAAGTTATATCTATGCAAAATATGCTATGAATGAAAGGACATCAAAAAACATGTTATCTTTTCGCCATAGTTTAGTTATCATTTCATCTCAACCACAAATCCTATGAAAGACATCTTTCATATGCTATTTTAATTGTCATTGGATGTTCTTCATAATGCCATTTGCAGAGAATAACATAATCCATGTATTCGAAATTGTGTTTATCCATTCTTAGGAGTGAAACTTAAACACATTTGATTGTTAATTTTTGTGCTCTTCTCTTTCCTTAAAGGTACCAACAAATATGGCGACGTTTGGGAGGAGTAGTTGTTACGTGTATGAAACCATGATGTAAAAGATTTGACAATATTTGGAATGATAAGTGTATAAAAAACAATAATGTATAGTATATGTTGACGATGCTTGGTATGGGTGTAGGAATAAAACAGTAATGTATAGTATTTTCCAATGACTCCAGGTACCATGGTAAAGCAACAGAAAATATTAAGTGGTGTGGATATGTCATATAAAGTTGAAATATATTGTATGGATGTGAGGAAAGAAGATATGATGTGGTTGACCTCCCCTGAGTGTTTAGGGTTGACCCTGTGTGCCAGTTGGCTCGTTGTCAAGAACTTGGTAGGTTCAGTAAGCTGGGAATTGACCTGAATATTGTAGAAAACGAGATAAAAATATATGAGAAAGGAGAATTGTGACTATATGATGGAACTGTTTTAGTACAAACCCACTCAGCTGTTTTGTGAGTGTTTTCTTTCTGTAACTGAGTAATCTTGGATCACACAAAAAGAGCCATTCCTTCCACCCTGCTGTGTCGATGTTTGTGTAGGCTTCTTTACTGTAGGTTATAACAGTCATGTATATGTAGATATATATGATATAAATCTAGAGTGAGTGCGGGGGGGGGGGTGACGGAATTGCTGAAATGGTGACTAAACATTCTGGAGGTACAACTGCACGGAAGTCTGTTATACACTCACTGGAAAGTCATTTTTCCTGGGCCCCCAATCCTGCCCTCATTTCTAGTGGGTGGTGAATGATTAGGTGCACGCACTGGGCAGAATGATGACGAATAATTACGTATTCCTGCCGGGCAGCATGACGAATGATTAAGTACTGGTTCCACGACAGTGTAGTGGCGAATGATTAGCTAGTGCTCGTAATGTGGCAGTGTGATTACAAATGGTGCAGTACCAAAGAGCCGTTCGGTGAAATCACTGTTGTGAGTGATGATTCGCCTGTTGTCTTATTCCCTTATTTCCAATGGCCACGAAAGTCAGAACTTATCACGAAGTCATGCTTTTGTAGTTTTTATATAAATAGAGTTACTGATGACACGTAGTAGATGTTACAGAATCCATCCCTCAGTTGTGGAATTCATGTCCGGCTTACACGAATTTCAAATGGTTGTGTGGATCGGAAAATATCATTCTTGTATCTATGCAATAAACTCCGCTGCAGTGTCACTTGTATTTCCCCGTTTTGTTTTTCTATACCATAATTAATGATCATTAAAACAAAACAATTCGATGCTTCAATCACTGCTGTAATTACTTATAATTGTGATTCTGAGTAGATAAACCCGAGACACAACAGAGATCCACATTTCATACCGGACAGGCCTGCAATAGATTGACACTTTCAGCATCTGGCTGAGACTTGGTCGGCATTCACACTAAATGTTCACAGGTTTTTAGTGCTCTGCCGGGTTGGAAGGGGAAGGAGAAGGGGGTTATGTCGGTCACTAACAGGTTTTCCAGATTTTTTTTCTTTCAGGATGGTTAAATGTGTTGAATTAAAAGTTCACCACAATTAAGTTAGAGAGCAAGTTCGAGTTTTGGTCGTTTCACACATTTTGGACACATTATGGCTGTTTTTTGTCCACTTTTGGACTTCAGCAGTTTTCCGAATTTCATTTAAATCAGAAAAAACTTGGTAGATGTCGTTACCATGACAGATCAATGATCAGTTTCGAGTTTTGGGTGGTTTCCCACATTTGGGAGAAAAGAATTGCGATGTTTAACCACATGCATTTGAACGTAAATAGTTAAAGTCCATCGTGTTGAATTAAAACTTAAATTATCACTTCACCATAACAAGTAACAGGTCAAATTCCTGTTTAGGGCCGTTTTATTCGCTTCATGCCAAATTTAAT
Organism: Acanthopleura granulata; assembly: GCA_016165875.1. NCBI lineage: Eukaryota > Metazoa > Mollusca > Polyplacophora > Chitonida > Chitonidae > Acanthopleura > Acanthopleura granulata. The sequence goes on from JABBOT010000008.1 coordinate 8,882,037, forward strand.
GTCCGTTTTCCTCTAGTATGGAATTTGCCCTGGCTATTATTCTCGCTGCTCAAAACAGTAGGGGACACGTCGGCTTATATGTACATGTTGGTTTTATCTATATATAGCATTGTTTCTTAGTTTCTGTCCTCCAATGAAATCGTTTTGATCGTTTAGCGTTGCTCTTTCTCCCATTCCTTAAAGTGAAAGACAGCTAATGACTGAGGCACTAATCATTAAAAGGTAATAAAATTCTGTCTTGAATGCAAAAACTTGTTTGAATTTGTATGGATTACTTGCTGAATTATCTTCGTTTGAAGTGTGAAGTGTTTAGATGCCGACTGGGGATCTGAAGGCGCCATGCTTTTAAGCTTACGAGAGATTGGCCAATCAGAGAGTTAGGAGATATAAGCTGTGAATTGATTGTCAGCGTAACGTGTAATAACTCTGGGACAGGGCAGTGTTTTAATGTTATATATTTTAATTATAACAAGTACATGTGTGAACAACACTACAAAGTATCTCCAGACCGTTTTGTTTTGGCGGGAGTAAGTTTCTTGATCCTTTCATGGGATAAGTTTACAAATACACTTAAGTTTCAACCACAACCCTAGCAGCTTCCTACAGTCTCAGGTGACAAGATTACACGCTTGGAAGAATTACGTCACAGCTTAGGCAGAATGGCTGCGTTTCACGCTAGCCGACCGAGCACGGTCAAATGGCAATTTCCACAGTCGTTGTAGCAGTTGAAAAAAAATGATTTACGGAAATAAACATCATAACGTCCAACCTTTTTAACAAACTTAACATTGAACATGTGGTGTCTTTCACTTTAACACAAAATTGTCCAACCTTTTTTACAAACTTAATTTTCAGCGTGCGCTCTCTTTCACTTTAATACACACTCAAAAATGGATGAGATCTTGCTTGAAGATACCCAACGTCAAAATTGAAACAGATTATCTGAACCACTTTATTATCTAGAATAGTGTACGATCTTATGAAGTCACACAAACCTTGTCGCTTGGGATGGTTAAAATATAATTATACCTTATAAATGCCTTCGCATGGCATTTTCTGCGACCTTTTCGAGTTTTTTTGAGAATTTATTTCCTACACGTTTCTGAGAGACTGCTAAAGTACATACAGACAACAACAAACAAATTTGTTTTCTAACGCGCCACTCTCCATCACTGGAAACACGGTAGAGAAATCGATGTATATTTGACATATTTTCTTCAAATTTCCCGAAAACAAAGAAGAAAATTACGCAACATGAAATGTTACATTGGTATCCAGTACAGTTTTTCCCAAGAATGCGAGCAGTCCAGGGTGTTATCAAAAGCGCCCCTAAATGTCAGTTCGTCTCACATTTCACAAGCATTGCTTTACCTGTATCTTCATCGGGCATGGTAAATCGGAATTTCGCAAACATTAACCAACATTAATCGTACAAAGGACATTAATTGTGGATAGGTAATGGCGGCGCCTTGTTCCTCACGCCATACCACAAGAACCGTGCCACAAGTATAAGGATGGCAACATTTGCTTTTTAACGATATCAGGAAAACTTTTCTAGCCACGAAACCACGTATATATTCTGGCGGTGTGTGTGTTTGTGTGTGTGAAGTTGGGGGGCGGGGGGGGAAGGGGCGGGGAGAATTTCTAGATCAGATGAAGATTTCCATGCACTGCCCGGAGTATATATTCTAAGTGAAGTATAAAATCCTTTCGTAAAATGTAAGACTCCAATGAAGTAAAAAAAAAAGCTACTACTTGGAGCGGTTGTGTATTATTACAATCGTAAACTGGTTAGACCCACTTCGAACGAACTAAATTGTTATGTCACAAAAACTCTAAGCTTAAAACTGTATCAAATATATTTTTAAATAATTTGCCGCGACTTCACAGACAGCTTGTAAATCGTTTCTTTTTTAACAATTGTACTCGCAATGTGTGATGAAGCAGAATTTCAGCAGCTATTGACCTTGAGCAATGTTGACGATCAACGATGATCACCACTCAAATCAGTCTGCCACTTTCAAATCCAGTCATTTCCTTTTTTCATAGTATATAATTGTGGGCTTGACGAATTGGTCTATCCATGGTATGTGGTAGCCTTAGGAGGAAATGTTTGGCATCTGCGACCGCCCATTTGCCCTCCTGCATGTGACAGAAACAATATGTGCTGAGGTATTTAGTGGAAACAAAGAAGAAAAGAAATAACAGGCAAATTAAGTCTTAATTGTGTGGGTTGTTCACAGACATCTGTATAGGACAACTTTCTTCTTGCTACATAAATACATAATACTCAGACATAAATCATTAACGTTACCCGTGTATAGAGTTCACGCGAAATTCACAGAGAACCTTAAACTTCAAGATCAGCGGATACGAAGAAAATGGGAAAAATTACAGCTGGAGCAGGCCATTAAAACCGTAATAAATAATGAGTATTTCATTTCGGTCAATAGAACCCACATTTCAGCGGCACTATCAGGGTCACTATAAGAAAAGCCACACAGTTGTGCACATGATTGAAGTGTTTTTCTTTTAATGTAATTTGTTGAATGAGATATTAGTTGGACGTTTATGGTGCATATGTTTTTGCCGTTATCGGGGTGTACGTTACCGACGCCTATTAAACAAATGTCGCTCGTGATATTCGGGGTTAACATCTCACTTAGCATTGCTCCACAGTTTTTTGTCGCCGGGTTGTTGTGGCTGCTTGCGGTACACCACATGTCCAAACTTGCGATGCATTACAACAGAAGCCGCTTCCCGTGGAGAAACAGACGATTTTTTTCTGCTTGTAACCGCAAGAAAGCTCTGGAAAGTTGAATCCCCTTGGTATCCGAACGGCAATGTATCAGGCTGTACATGGCCAGATTTACACGCACCACAACGAGGCACGTAGGTTCCTATCAGCTTTCGGCAATCCAAGGCCGCCTGTTCAGTCTCCCCCGGTCCTTGTCAAGTGGTTCCTAGGCCAATGTGTATGATGCTGAGGCAGTTCCCGCACAGCTGATGCTGGAGTCTTTGCCACGACAGCCGCTTTACCCAGGACCATTCAAACCTTTAAAAACGTTCCACAGCAAGTTGTCTGTATGTATCTACGTATTGTAATTCACGCCAAGAAAGAAAATATACGAGATGACTTGTCAAGGCCTTTTGCGAAAATTCTGGAGCGAGGAAATGGTTGACACGTGGGTTGGGTGCCGGTGGTTGATGCTGCTCTCTCTCACGTCCGCGATGACTGCCTTAACAGTAACAGCTGAAGACTTAGGCCTACAAGAATTCGGTACGTACTGGACAATCAAACATTTTTTTCCTGCAACTTTTTGCAGATACAGTGGGAAAAGTCTTTATCCACGGATTCTTTTGGCCGTGGGTAGTATAGGTGTTACAACAACAACACTAGTATAATGTCTGCGGAGTTTCACATGCCGCATCCCGTTGGGGTGAAAACAAACGACTATGTTGATTGGAAAAGCCGTGCTAACTAGCGGTCTAATGACAAACAGACCGTCTGTCCTCGGATAGGCGCAGCACTGATAGCACATGGCCGCCACATGTATATTAAGTAAGTTAGCACTAAGGGTAGATAATTTTATCCCATGTTGGTCCAACGACTCCTGTATGGCCACGTCAATTGCCAGGTTGTACATTGCAGTCTTTGTGTTTGCACAGGATCCTTAGTTCAAATGTAACACTGGACAGATTGTTTCCCTATCACTTTATATACTGGGTATTTATTAGGCCCTAGTTTATAGGTAACTTTATACGGATTAGACCATTAGACAAGCTGAAGGCTGCATGGAAACCGAGGTAAATAACTATACATTTAAATGCGTCACTCTCGCTTCCGTGTTGGTATGTAAGAAATGACACTTGTACAATGCTGGTTTTAGTAGGCAGTGTGAGCACCATGTATGTATAAAACACGAAGGCTTGTACAGCCCTAGCCTTTCGTAAGCAATGTAGGCCCGGTGCAGGTATAAACACCCCTTGGCTTATACAGCGCTAGCCTTTAGTAGGCAATGTCAGCCCCGTGTGGGGATAAACACCGGGGCTTGTACAGCTCTAACCTTTAGTGGGCAATGTCAGCACCTTGTAGGGATAAACACAGAGGCTTGCACAGTTCTTGACTTAAGTAGTCAATGTCAGCCCCGTGTAAACATAAACGCGGAGGCTTTCACCTCTAACCTTTAGTAGGCAATGTCAGGCACCATAGGGGGATAAACACGGAGGCTTGTACAGTTCTAGCCTATAGTAGGCAATGTCAGCACCATGTAGGGATAAAGACAGAGGCTTGTACAGTTCTTGACTTAAGCAGTCAGTGTCAGCCCCGTGTAAGGATAAACGCGGAGGCTTTAACCTCTAACCTTTCGTAGGCAATGTCAGGCACCATGGAGGGATAAACAGGGAGGCTTGTACATCTCTAGCCTTTAGTAGGCAATGTCAGGCACCATGGAGGGATAAACAAGGAGGCTTGTACAGCTCTAACCTTTGGTAGGCAATGTAAGCCCCGTGTAGGGATAAACACAGAGGCTAGTCTGCTTCATTCACCAGTATATACCCGTTTTATATTCTTGAATATGAGGCATAAAATACCAATCCAATAAATATGAATTGAAGTGTCGAATATATGACACTGTGATGAGGCTGACTGCTTGATTGTTGTTGTATAGAGAGACAATGCAACCATCCCCGGGAGATTGCGCACGGCAGTGTGGAGGTGTGGGGCAACGGCTGGCTCGTGACTTACAGCTGTGATGCGGGGTTCGAGGCTATCGGGGAAGTGCTGGGAGCCTGTAACCTCAAGACCGGCCGCTGGACTATTGACCCGCCATTCTGTGTCGGTAAGGCAGAAAAAACAATGTTCATATAAAATCGCCGTCTAACATTCATGAGATATGAAAGGAAAATGCTTAAAAGTTGGCTTAAATGTATTCAGAGAGGTGATAACAGTTTCTCTACTGATCTAATCTGTTGACGAGGCTTTTCTTTGTAGATATTATATAAATTATCTTGGAAGAACGCAAGGAGTCAAATCATTCTGAGAGAAATGTACCAGTGTTCGGTTGTAATTGTGACAGTTGCCTCATTTACGATCTTTTTTAACAGCTAAACGTTGTCCGCGGGGTCACATGATGTACGTCACAAACGGGAGAGCCCACTTTTTACATGGAGGGGCGGTGGTGAGGTTTTCTTGCTCCCCTGGGTATTACTTGGTTGGTTCCAGCGCCATCCACTGCACGGGGACTCTTTGGAGTGGGAAGAGACCAACGTGCAAAGGTACTGTCTGGCCTACTTCTAACGCTCTCTCTTCTTGTTCTGTGGTTAAATTGGTGTGGTATCTTTATAAATACGTCATTCAATGGTTGTTGACGTGCCGTGGAGCTGTAGTTTTAACAGTCAAAATAAGTAGCAAAAGAACTGTAGGCGAGCCCTTGAGAACAAACCTGCAATAAACTTATGAACTACATTCTCTTTGAGAGCGGTTGACCATGTTCCCAGCCTAGCTTCCACATTAACCGCTCTGAACTGACACATTTACAAACCTTCAACTAGGTCCAGTCACTTGTGCTGTCTTCAGGTGTCAAAGTTGTAGGCAACGCTATCGGGTTTTCCGTAATATAAATGTAAAGTGCTGAATTCACATGACTTCATTTTGTGGGAATAATACAGGCCAAAAGGTGACAATTAACACAAATGTATTCGACGCACCCACTCGGACAGCTTCCGAAGATTCCGAACTTCGTGAACCGCCATTTTTAAAAGCAGGTGTCTTCGTTGATAGGGTGGATTCGGCTACTGTTCCCAAACTTTTCTTTCTACAATATAGTTGCTTACTGTTCTTATTGTCATTATTAAAAAAGAACACCAAACAAATTGCCCAAATTGCTGCACATGTTCGATCCAAGAATTTATCTTTTTCCGAACGAAACCGACTGCAGGAGATTCCAATCGGAATGGCGGTTAGAGAAGTTTGGCTTGCTGTCGATTTACCAGATAAATTTGTGTTAATTATGACGTTATGGTCTTCAGTATTCCTACACGAGGAAGTGATATGAATTCAAAAATACGTTTAAGATGACGTTTTCGTCGCGTACATCTTTAACACTTCGAGTACAGCGCAGGCGGCAGGACTAAGTTCCAGGTTAGTAAATGAAATTTGTATTTCTGGTATCCTAAGCTGGAGAGAAGGAAATAGACCGCAGATGTTGAACTACGTTTACAGTGATTCAGCTGTCTGCATGTCAGTCTTTCAGCCCATTCTGTCACTCTGTGCGCTGTTGCAGCCGTTACATGTCAATCTGTCTGATGCTCAGTGTTTTGCAGCCGTCGGCAGGTCAGTATTTCCCTAATGCCGTGTGCTGCATTCGTCGGCACGCTAGTATTTCTGCCATGTCGTGTGTTGCGGATGTCGTTGTGTCATTAGTCCTGTCGCTTCGTGTGTGCAACCGTGAGCATGTCAGCCTTTCTCTCGTGTCTTGTGTTGCATTCGTATGATTGTCGATCATTCTGTCGTGTCTTCTGTGGCATTTATTGGGATGTCGGTCTTTTTGTCGTGTCTTCTGTTGCATTTGTTGGGATATCAGTATGTTTAAGCATTTACACGAATAGTAAGAATAAAGCGTAATTGGATTTTCCCAATTACGCCTGACCATTAGCTAACTATCATTCCGTCGCTGTTACTTTAGTTGTACTCTCCGTCCTATAGTTTCTTGTATTTCTACTCGTTCGTGTGTCGCAGCTGTCGAAGACCCGGACAACGATAACCGGAGTAACAGCTTATCCTTACGGGACCGGCTGCGACCCAGAGTGGACAGATCCAGGCAGAAATGGGTACAGCTTAAAAACAACCGCACCAGTATTCAGGAGTCTGACGACACCTGTATGTCCAGGAGTTACAAAGTTAAAGTACCGAAAATACCTCACAGCACCTCCAAAATTAGCTACCTTAAAAACCAGGTGAAGAGGTACGAGTGGATACCTGTGGTGACTTACACCTGTCTACCTGGGTACAGACTGGAAAACGAGAACAACAAACACCTGTATTGTAAACTGTACAGATACGACGCCGCCATCTTTCCAAACTGTGTCCCAGGTAATTATTTCCCCTCTTTACTGTGGTTGTAATTATGTAACGCTGTCATCTCTTTTATGTCTTCTTGCCAGTTCGAAGATGTCCATGTGGCCAGCGAAGTCTGGTCAATCTGTCTCCAAAGAAGGATTTCAAGTTTAAAATGAAACAGATATCAGAATCAGTGGCCGCTTTTTGCTCTAGCTCTAATTGTTGTTTGCATATTGGGATAACATCACTAAATGTTGTAGTATTAATAATACCTTGAAATTATCTCACTGGTTGTTATTTTTTCAAAGAGTCTGCACTCTAGTCAGCAAACATTGATAATGACAACATGACAATCAGACGTTGGTAGTTACGACAGAGTAATCAGCAAACGTTGGTGGTTACAACATAGCCATTAGCAACCGTTGATAGTGACAACATGACAATCAGCAAACGTTGGCGGTTACAAACATAGCAATCAGCAAACCTTGGTAGTTACAACATAGCCATCAGCAAAATGGGTTGTAAAATCAAAGCAATCAGCAAGCGTTGGTTTAAAGGATTAGTGTCCGGATTGTGCTCTTGGTCCTAATTATAAAGATTATAACCTGTTTACATAGTATCTTATGGGGGGGGGCGGGCTTCTGAGAAATGTAATGATGACTTCAGTCATTAAGTCAATAAAACAATAGTTTAATAGTTTTACTGCCCTGGCCGATCTCCAGCCGTCCGTCTGATACGGCTCAGCAGGTGACGTCATAGATGACCAACCCAAGGCTGGCTGGGCTATATAACGTGGGAATTCGTATCAACACGAAATCATTTTCGAGATTCTAGCTACAGAGAAGCAGATATACTGCCGTATCAGTTGGAACCCATAGAGGACAGCAGCACCCATACTAGCCAAATCTTTAGATTCCTCTCGAAACTTTCAGCTGTAAAATGGCGATGGCAGATACAACAGTTTTTGGTGCATGGGTACAAAATCCTTCCGTCTTGTACTGTAAACCCACGACTTCCTGACGGCCCAGTCGTCTGGAAAAACTCCAGGGTTCTTTGTCTACCTGTTTTTACAACTGTAAAGAGCAATATACCATTTCGTGGAGAAATGCGATATACTTGTTGTCACTCTTGTAGCTGTCCTTAACACTGAGTTAAATAGTGAAACTCCAATTCGACGGAGACTGCCGAGTGTTGACGGGAAAATGCATAAATCCAGCCTCATTATCTATTGATATTATGTGCTATATTACTCAGATTAATGCTCACTTCTTAAACATTTTTTAATCTGATCATGACATTATATACAGGGGTAGATAATTATGAATAAATACTGAATCTAAGCTAAATTTAAGTGTGCGTGGAACTTACTCTGAAGCTCTAGGTTCTTGGTCGCATTATGGTTCCACATGAATAACGCCGTGGTTTGCTCTACTGTGTATAGCAATGATGGCTATATCACATCACACAGTTGACAACTGCGCAAACAAGTACCCATTCCACAGATTGGAACTTTGAAGACGATTTGTTTGTGCTGCACATATTGATTGTTTAAGTTTTTCCACATATTTTGTTCACATCGCTTTTCCGTCCGATCCCTCTTGAAGCCTAATGAGGGATGCTACTTAAAAATTGTGTCCACAGAATTAGTTAGCGTCACCTGTGTTGTTCTCTTGTTGCAGAAATCAACCCCTGTGATGTGGACCATGGTAACGCTACCTGTCATCAGATATGTAAACCGCTGGACGTCAAGTACACCTGTCACTGCAAAAGGGGCTTCGCTCTGGATATCGATGGCGTGTCCTGCAATGGTAAGACTGTCCTTAAAAAAGTTCATAGCGGTAACCCACTCTGAAAATGCAAATGTGTGTTGTTTGTGTGGCTCGTGAGGTAAAAAAGATGTGTACCACAGGTACACAATTTGGTACACATTGAAAATGGAGCTACGCAAAGATGTCCCATGCAAGGGACACATTGATGTTCCTGTGCAAATTTGTTACAATTAATGTGTACATATTGTACACAGTTGTTTTTAGAGAGCTATCCAATCAGAAAAATATGGTAGAACTAGTTCGGTAGGACATTTTTTTTTATTCTGGCTAATGAAAAAGATAGGAATTTTAGAGATATTAACATTGAAAGAAAGAAAACAAAAAGTCCATTAAAATCCCATAAAAATTATTGGACTGCCTTTTTCTTGAAGGGTTGGTAAGATTACGTCAACCAAGTCATAATATTAAGGCTGTGAACTGAACAGAAATCATGATCTTTGATCTTTGTATCGTGCAGTTATCTTCCTGTCTACGAAACTAGCCATGATCATATGGCCATTGTGCTTTGGCATTACCACCTTTGGGCGACCGAGTGTAAGACTGGAAGATTTTCATGCCATCTTTGGGGTTTGTAACAAAGCAGGCCATGTGTGCACCATACGCCGCACGGGCATAAAACAATTTATATAGATTGAGAGATGTTGACGTTGGAATCATTTGTCTCTTATTTAATTTGAAGATATTTCTTCCCTTGCCTTGTTTATACTGGGCTCATATATTGTGGTCAGTATAATGTTGTAGGGGTATACACGAGGTATCCTGCCAGAGGCAGGCAGATTGAAGGGAGGTAACTCATGACAACCCAGTTGTACTGCGTGTCGATCTTGCATAATCTTTGGTACAATGCGATTGATGATTACTAAAGCTCTGTCCGCGCAAAAGACATACGTTTATGCTGAGTAAAATTTTACGTGGGGCGTGTATACTCATTATAGGTCTTTATTGTAGACAGGGGGCCCTCCGTGGCTGACTCGGTTAGCGCGCTAGCGCAGCGCAATGACTTAGTAGCGTGCCACCAATGCGGTCGCTGTGAGTTCAAGTCCAGCTCATGTTGTCTGCCTTCTCCGGCCTGCTAGCAACCTGCGGATGGTCGTGGGTTTCCCCCGGGCTCCGTCCGCTTTCCTCCCTCCATAATTTTGGCCGCCGTCGTATGGGTGAAATATTTTTGAGTACGGCGTAAAACACCAATCAAATAAATAAATAAATTTATTGTAGATTGGAAGCCCAGATGTGTGTGTCACTGCTCTTGATTGGTTTTGCTTGATTTTAATTTCTGTAGGATATACACTTGAAAATATCGCACGATTATCTCGGAAGTTTATCACTGTAATTCTTTTTATTTCATTGCTGTACTCGGTAGTATTTTACGATGGCCGTTATGGTTAAACGCCGAGCAGACCGGATTTAGGCCGAGGTACGCCACGTCACCTCAACAGGTATATATACCTGACAATCTTGATGACGCAACGGGAGCTGGAGTCGAACGCTCGATCTCATTGGTGAGGGCTTGTGGTTCCATCCCGAAGCGATTGAGGCTACTGCGTGCGTTGGGGACCTGTATGTACGGACCAATAATAACAGACGCTATGAGCAGCCACAAATGCAGACTGTACTGAATATGAATTGCCTATGAGGATCCGAAAAGTTCCGGTACAGAAAAAAAAAGCCAAAACAAACCTGTGGTCTTGAGGGAAAGCCTAGGATGTCGGATGTAGCTGATTTATCGGCCAAAGGTCATTGCTGTGCAGTGCGCGTGTACCCATGGGGTGTGTCCCGCATGATGTAATGTTTCCATATGCTGCATAACCGTGAGAGTGTTCCGTGAAAACGAATTTGTGCGAATGGTGACCAGTATTGGCAGTTCATGTGAGATTGTAAAGCTTTTTAGATGTAAAACGTGAAGACTCTAATTGCTGGAGTTTTGTACCAGTTTAATGGTTAATGTGTTGATTTTTACCAACTGAGATATGATTGGAAGCTACGCTTAATACTACCGTAAACCGTAAATTTTGTCAAGACTAAAATGATACCCCGCTTTACTTAAATGTAAATCTTCTGGTAAATAAATTAGGCTCATTTATGCACTATTTTCAGTTAAACATGGATGTAAACAGAAGATATTTATAGATATTAATATGTGTTGAGCAGGTCCTACTTTACACCAGCTTAAAACTACACCCACAGGTGACGAGACGTTTTCCGTTGCCGTTTTACTGACCGTCCTTTTAGGATGTGTAGTCATCTTGGTTCCGTGTCTGAAACGCTCGACCCCACCCCCACCCCCCACCCTCCACCCGACCTCTCATGATGCGTGCACTTCTGTATCCAGGTCCTGTTTTTCTCCTGTAACTACTCGGTCATAAGACCTACACCTTGTTATGTCAGAAATCAATGTGTTTGACTGGATTAAGACTATCCCTCCATTAATAATACGTATCATAATAAATTGTCTTCTGGTCACAATATGGTAAAGTAACACAGACTAAGGTATTGAGGGCGCATTTCCTTCGTAAGGTAGAAAACATGTTGTGTGTTGAGAAAATAAAACATGTTGAGAAAATAAAACATGTTGTGTGGTGACGAAATAAAACATGTTGTGTGGTGACGAAACAAAAGAAGTTAGATAATCTTTATTTCATTGACCATTGAAATCAAAATCGGAACCAGAAATCATAAAAAAAAGTTGGAACATGATTACTCAACCCAACAAAAGCATGTTGTCCGAGTACACAAGGTTCACACTTAGATCATGAACCTTGGCTAGGTCATTAGTACATGCTCATCCACCTTCTTTGGGGAGTTTATGACGGATATAACCGAGATTTACTTTTCAACGAATCCTTCATAGAAATGACAAAATAATGTCTCTCTGTGGGCGTTTGAGTGATGATTACGTGTTTGTCAAACATTCAATTCCGGCAAAACATTTCTGTGTTCTTTCACCACAAAACCCGATTGTTCCGAGTCAGTGCACATGCACTCTCGTCTCTTTTGTTGATACTGACGTCACAGGTAGAGAACTTAATAGGATATAGTTTATATTAAGCCCTGATCGGAACATTAGATTTTCCATATGCAGTAACCAGTTTACATGTACGTTCTTGGCGTGATATATTATTGTTGTTATAATTATGACGAGGTAACAAATTCTGCACGCGTAAGCACTGGTGAAAGGAAACCGTTCTAGGAAGTACCTTTCCCCGAGGTGACAAGACGCACCGACAGTCCGCCTGTCTGTTACGCTGAGATGTTATGAGACGCATGAGCGGTCTCTGCATGTCCTTTTTTTGTCCCTAAATCTGCTTGTCACGGTTCTAGGGACGTGTAAGCTGCTACTTTGTAATAAGCATTTGTATGAACAGTTAGAATAAAACTCTATCTGACGAAAATTGACAGGAGACCGGATTTCATCTGTAAGGCATGACCATTTGCCAACCATCACACTCTTGTCGCCGTTCTGGGTTTAACCTCTATGCTGTAGTCTTTTGTATTTCGTGTCGTTTTTTTTATCAGTAAGAAATGTTTTCGATGAATCTGCATGTTTTGGATAAGATTTTGTCTAGCTTTCACAGCGTCTGCGTCATCTCGTTGAAGACTTAACGATGAAGTGAAGGTATCTCCACTCAAATCTTATTCTTGAAAATGAATAAAATAAATCTTAATTATTATTTTTGAATCTACGAACGTACGTTAATCTAAACAGCATATATCACGGACTTGTCGAAAGCCAAAGCTCGGCATACAGGGGGGCTTAAGACGCGACTAAACTCAACTGGTCGGTCACAGGCGCTGATGGACATAAGACTGGATTGATTTACAACTGGAGACGAGTCCATTAAACCCGCGTCGTTATTCCGCTTACAACACGATGCAAGGGTCGTGTTGAGCTGACTTGAGTCTAAAGCTCTCGCGTGTGCCTTGCTTTACCTTTGCGCAACATAGGCCTAATGGATGATTTGCTGTAGTGGTAACATTTATTTTAACTCAAGTGATGATCACACCTAATACTTCTCAGATTGAGGGTATGAAACAGCTTGAGCGTTTGAATCATATCTTCGTATATCAGTCCTGAGCCATGTTTAAATTTTGTTTTCTGAAAAGATTTGAATGGCTTGAAAAGCTCTTTGCGTGCAGAGAAAGACGCAGTTCTTATTACGCTGTTGTTATCCTGAAGGGGAGTAGGATATGTTGGATAGTTTGCCTTGCACTGTTTTTACCCTGAAGGAATGTGTTAGGTAATCGCCTTGCACTGTTTTTATCATGAAGGGAATATGTTGGGTAGTCGCCTTACACTGATTTAACCCTGAAGGAGATGTGTTGGGTAGCTGCCTTCTACAGTTTTTACCATGAAGGGAATATTTTGCCCTGATTTACTGCGGGGGGAAACACGATGTGTTGGGTAGCTTACCTGGCACTGTTTTTTTATTTCTGAGGGGAAACACGATTTGTTGGGTAGTTTACCTTGTGCTGTTTTGTTTTTTTTCTGAGGGGAAAGACGATATGTTGAATAGTTTACCTTGCGCTGTTTTTTCTGAGGGGAAACACGATGTATTGGGTAGTTTACCTTGCGCTGTTTTGTTTTTCTGAGAGGAAACACGATGTGTCGGGTAGTTTACCTTGCGCTGTTTTGTTTTTCTGAGAGGAAACACGATGTGTCGGGTAGTTTACCTTGCGCTGTTTTTACCCCAAAGGAACACATATTGGATAGTTCGCACTCCACTGCTTTTCCGCTGTTCAGTAAGGGAAACACGATACCTTGGATCGTTCACCTTGAGCTGATTTTACCCTGAAGGGAAAAACAATATTTTGAATAGTTCGCCTTGCACTGTTTTTAGCCTGAAGGGAAACACGATATTATGAATAGTTTGCCTTTCGCTGTTTTTATCCTAAAGGAAACATGATGTTGGATAGTTCTCCTTATGTTTTTTATACCCTGAAGAGAATATATTGGATAGCGGCGTTGCGTTGTTTTTACCTTGAGGGATAGATGGATCGTTGGATAGTTTTATCCTGAAGGGAAACAGGATGTGTTGGATAGCTCGCCATTTCTGGTTTTACCCTGAGGGCAATATTATCTGTTGGATAGCCCTCCTTGTGCTATTTTCACCCTGAGAGTAAACACGGTATGTTGGATAGTTGACTTTGCGCTTTGTTTACCATGAAGGGAAATCTGATATATTTGATAGTTTGCCTTTCACTGGTTTTACAGTGAAGGGACATTCAAATTGTACTTCCTCTATCGCCCAATCAAAGGCATTCTGTTTGCCTTCAGCATTTTCGTTGATTCATGCAAAATTTGTCACATTTCCAATACCAGCCAGTATTATATGAGTGAAAGAAACTGGGGTGCTCGGCGAAAAATGGATCTTTAGCAAGTTTCTGTCGTGTGACGTATAGACTATATTGCGGGACAAAGCCGCTGTCATATGAATGAAACCGCCAGTGACAAAAGTTTTCACTGCAAATCTCCAAAAAGCCTAAGGATGTAAAGAAGATCTTCAATATCCTGCAAGAAGCACAGGCCAACATTTTACTGGTGCTGGAAAATCGCTGTTCCCTCAGTGGACTAAAATTTTAATGTAGTGTGGGAAAGCTGACCCGTAACACTCATATATAGTTGGTGTGAAGTCTGTGCCTTGCTCGCGGAATTTGATACAGATATAGAGCAGCTGGTTCCGGGTCGTGACGGCCATGGGGACGGCTGGAGGACGATGCGTACTTTGTGAATTACATGGTATTATTAAAACTGTAGTCTGCCACTGGGGTTTTTGCGAAAGACACTGAAGAAGTTTTATTAAATCATAATTGTATTGAGTCAAAGCTTTGTTACTAAGATGCCAGGATGTTGTCCAAGGTTTTGTCCATGTGAAATTGACAAGTTTTTCTAAATGTTAAAGGAATGCAACATTTTCAATGCACTAAATTATAAGTTCTAATGTGGTAAAACGTTACTCCTCTTATTGACCGTTTGGGAGTTATATTACAAGTCGATTTTAACATTTATAATGTGAAAAACATCGTGAAGCTGTGAGACACAACATTTGGAAGCGTCAATTTGACGTTAACGCTGTTGTTAATTTACAACATTTTTATCGCCTTTTCTTAAATTGCTAAACTTCTTACACCCCAGGTAGTATAATACAGTAAAAACGCCGTCCCTCTTAGACCACTGCGGAAATTTTGGATTTAACAGTATTAAAATTATGAACATCAGTTCAGTCATGATAGTGTATTTATCATAAAGGCAATGCATGTCAGAAGAGGTACGCTTCTACATCACTACAAGCCGGATTGCGTTATACATAGGTGGAATAGCGATTGCGCGTGATATCAAGCAAACAATGGGACAATTAAATTCATGTAAACACACCTGGTTCAGCGTCGTGCTGTTACGGTCGAATGAAGGTTTAAAAAATATTTCTGTCCGGATGAAAGAAAACCTTTTCTGTCCTGCCTGAAGAAAGCCTTTTCTGTCCTGCCCGAAGAGAGCCTTTTCTGTCCTGCCCGATGAAACCTTTTCCGTCCTGCCTGAAGAAAACCTTTTCTCTCCTGCCTGCAGAAACCTTTTCTCTCCTGCCTGAAGAAACCTTTTCTGCCCTTCCTGAAGAAACCTTTTCTGTTCTACCTGATGAAAGCCTTTTCTGTACTGCCTGAAGTAAACCATCTGTACTGACTGAAGAAAACCTTTTCTCTCCTACCTGAAGAAAATCTTTTCTGTACTGCCTGAAGTAAACCTATTCTGTACTGCCTGATGAAGGCCTTTTCTATACTGCCTGAAGAAAACCTTTTCTGTACTGCCTGAAGAAACCTTTTCTGTACTGCCTGAAGTAAACCATCTGTTCTGACTGAAGAAAACCTTTTCTCTTCTACCTGAAGAAAATCTTTTCTGTACTTCCTGAAGAAAACCTTTTCTGTACTTCCTGAAGAAAACCTTTTCTGTTCTGCCTGAAGTAAACCTTTTCTGTCCTGCCCGAAGAAAACCTCTTCTGTCCTGACACGATTGGCCTTTACAATTTTGTAGTCAACGTTAAACCTGGAGAGGAATGGACCAATATCACAAGTCGAGCTTTGAAGTCGGTCAAAATTTAAGATCCTCTTCTTTGCATTACAGTTTAAGGCATACGAAGTTCAAATTCTTTGTACGTAAGAGCCTGCACGTGTTTTCAACTTTGGAGACATATCCGAAAAATTGGTATTCAAATCAAAAACGTCAGATTTTGACTTTTGTTTGTCAAAGACTGGATTTGTGGAATCGGTCCCAATGGGATACTTGCCAAAAAATTTCACAAAAGTAAGTAAATGCAGCGTAATTAGCGAAAAGTAATGTGACAAAGAGGGACATATTGAAGCAACCGGAAGCCATACTGTTTACTTATAATCTGTATTTGCTCCTATCTTTCACGTGTAATTTCGGACGCTTATCATGCTGTAATGACTTATGTCAAGATTGTATTAGCACAGGACACCGTCTCGGCGGCGTCTGTCTCGAGGTCGGGAGAGCCGGGATCAATCTCGGATCAGCTCATACCAAAGACGGTACTTATTACTGCCTCGCTCATCACTCAGCACTCAGAGGTCAGAACAAAGCAAACTGAACTGGTCGGCCCGATGTCAGTGTAATGACTGGGTGGGGTGTCATGTCTGGTGTCTACGGCATGATGGTCCAGTGGCGGCAGCACTTTGGCGGCAAGGACTCACCCTGCCACAAGAAGACACGTTATATATACATTCTAAGGACTCCTAGTTGTCACATGACTGAAAAGTACGTTAACCCCAAGTATACATACATGCATATATTAGTACAGGGCTCGAGAGTGTATAATCGTCCTTCAAAACACAAAACGGGTATTATTTTAGACATGTGATGATTAATTATGTAATAAGTGGAGTTTGTAATTTCAGATATTGACGAGTGCCATACAAACCGAGGTATATGCGGCCAGAACGGCTGTCAGAACACAGTGGGATCTTACATATGTATGTGTGCGCGTCCAGGCTACCGGAAGATCAACAACAAGTGCCTGGGTGAGTGTCGACAATTTTGTCTTCTAATTAACTGTTTACATCATAAATTCGCAAGTGTACATTCCTTTCCAAAGTGTTGTGAGCTGCAATATTCTTCTCCTCGTGCATGGCTTTGTCGCCGTGTATACTTTGTGGTGTATTGGTAATTACATTTTTTTTTTGGCGATTACAACTTTGTTTTAAGTGCAACGTGTTGTAATTTGTTTATTTTGACAGATCCAACTGGTGTATTCCGTCATAAATTGAGGGAGGGGGGAAATAGGTGACAATTACATATATACGCCCAGTTTGACGCGTCGGGCATTGATGTTAAAGTGATGCTCCAGTTGATAACAGTTAGAGTTTCTGGTTTCCTGTGCCTATGGCTAAATTAGTTTACATGTAGGCAGAAATCACGCACAACACACATCTTTTTTCTGATAAAAACAAACTCAAAATGTTTATACGCTTCACCGAATACTTTGTCAGGGCTCATTCCTGTTTACAAAGCTGGTTTTTTTTATAGGTTTGTAGTGAGGATATGTTAACGCTGTCCCGAAACTATTTCAACTCTCAGCTTTTCAAACGAAATTATCTCTTGATGAATATGTTCACGTTGAAATCTATCTAATTTTGGCTTTTAACTAGTTTATATTAACAAGAAAGCCTTGGTGTACAAATAAGAAATCATTGTAATTTTACCTGGCAGGACTGACTTAATATTATGTCAATAGTAAATTTCACTTTAAAGATACAAAACTTATACAAATTGGTCTTATGCAAAGTGTTATGGGGGCGGGGGGGGGGCTATTGAACCTGTTAGGATTATAATTTTTATTCTCGGCATAACTCAACTGTGTCGCCTTTCTAGTAAATAGGGTCAGTCAGCATTTCATGAAAATTTGGTATGTTTGAATTGAGGAGTTGATGATGTGTCCCGTAGTTTTTCAACCGATTCGGTCAGGTGACTTGGCGGCCGCATTGGATTAAGAGCATGACCTTTATTACGCTCCTAGTCCGGTAGCTTTTATTTGAATGCGTTAAGGCTTGGTATGCAGACTTAGACCGAAAATCTTAAGACAAGGATTTTTAATTTGTATGCAAATAAGGAAGCAGTGCGTCACTTTAGTTCGGAAATGTCATACGTGCTTGATTTCATTCTCTATATCAACGAGTTTTAAAATAACTGTTTTACGGTTTAAGAAAAACCGTCCTATCTGATTATTCCAAATATGGAATCAAATCTGACCTGTCTGCAAAATGATTTGCTTCATTTGTTTCCGGATATCCACCATTATAAGGAAATCACATTATGTTGTATAGAGTGAAAGCTATAAAAACTAAAATTACAGGACTTGTTCCTAGTTTGTAGCCCGTGAGCTGACGTTTTGTAGATACGTCAACACATTTGAACTGCGACAAACAGTTTTTTTCACAGATTATTTAATGGTGTTATTTTTAATTTCATCGCATTGTGTTCTAGATTCGATCACACCTTTAAAAGACCTGCAATTTGACCCAAACCTGAACGTCGACTTTAACTAACCGAAAGTGATATTATCAGCACCAGAAGTGATCGTATCTGCTCTGTAATATTTACTAGATAGATATAAATTTACTATTACGTGAGTAATTTAATCACGTTTAAGGAAATCATGCCTGTGTTCGCCTCTAGGCCCATTTGCTCAAATACACGTCTTAGCCTGTTTCAAAACAACGCTGGCCACCATCCTGTATGACTGACACCTGGAGGATTTAACAATGCCAGCAAATACAACATTCCGGGATCAAGTATATAATTATGAAGTTTTCTTTTCTCACCTTTTCGGTCTCGCGGCTGAGCTATACACGCTCAAGGAAAGTCTTTCCTTTTTGGTGTCACCGTGCCACGGTTCACGGTTACATAGGGAGAAACGGGAAGGAAACCTTGTGAAAAAACCACCGGATACAATAGATATTCCGTCTCAGTGTTTTTCGTAAAACAGAGCTGTGGTATGATATCAAGTAAATTAAGTATAGAGAAATTAGACTTATGTATAGCAGTACCTGTATTAGATCAATGTGCTGAAAACCACAAAATATACTCCGGACTGTGCTGTATATTTCAACAAAAATGCTTTCATTTCTCAGTTTAAATGCTCATATGCAGATCATTCCTAATCGTCTTGAATCTTAAGTTCTATATAAAGAAAAGTACAGCGCAGTGAGTAAAATCAGAGCACCGACTACAGTGTGATAGTTGACAAATGGCCACAGGTATATAATCGCGAAATCCGGTCTCTTGTCAATTTACCTCAGTTCGTTAGGGTTTTATTATAAGTTTCATGTAAATCATAGCCAACGCAGAAGTAGGTTAAAAACCTGCAGTGGAGTTAATTACATTTTATTAGCTATCACCGGTCCAGAAACACAGAAAACAGGATAAGGATCTAGGTCTCGGGGATGCTTGGTTACCAACAAGATGCCGGTTTGTGCAGGAAAACAATGTAAAAGGCTATACAGAATAGAGATTAAAACCAGATGAAGACACGTCTGGCACAACCATGCACACATTAAAAAAAAACTGTGCAAAATAAAATTGGTATACACGTGTATTTTTCATTGGAGAAATTTTTAGTGTTGAAATTCATATCACAGTTCAGAGCCAAAGAGCCCAATAAACATTCGTACCCATTACAGAGTACATGTAGCCTAGTCACGACTGGGTCGTATAAGCAAGTGTAAAATGTGTGCACCTTTAAGCCCCAGATAGTGCGAAGTGTGGGCTCACTCAGAAAACAGGACCCTTTCACAGAAATGCGTGGATCCATTTCTCTCCACTTTTGTCCGAAATGCCCCGTATGCGGCGAAGCGCGGTTGTGAAGGTAGGTCGAGAACGCCCTAGTTCCGGTGCTGTACGCCCACGTGCGCCAATCAGGTAGTTTTACCAGGTGTAAGATTTCTGAACTTGGGGAATCATATAGAGCGCTTAGTGTCTGAAATAAACATTTGTCCCGTGCGTTCAAATCACCACATGATTCACGCTTATCCAACAACGGGAACTAGATGTTAAGTGTGCTAACGAATGTCACCTTCCCACCGTTTGTTCTCAGAATTGTTGATTTAGGAAGCGACAATGCAGTTACTGCATGTGGTGTCGTCCTAGCGTTTTACACCCACATTGTCGGGACCAGCTGTTGAAAACCGTGGATCCTTTATCTGATATGTTGTAGTTATAAAGATTGTATGTATATAAGCTGTGAGTTGCAGTATACTGTGCACGTGAAATTCGTGTATGATAAGGAATTGGAGACTTCATGTTTCCGCCTCACCCCCAAACTTTTACCGCTTTTTGTCCACACTCTTTCTTTCATGAACCTCATGAATCTCAATGAATAAACAGCAAGACACTGGTATAACTTAATCTGTGCTAGAACAGAATCGCCGACAAGGTTCACCCCAGGCAAACACTTGGTTAATTTTCCTGTATACTGGAGGATAATTCTTGCCCCACCCCCCTCAAAACCCGAAGGTCTCTGTACCGAAGCTTTTCAACTTTTCAACAGACAAAAATGTCACCGAACTATAGTCTGTGTCGGAGTTTCAACCACTTAACTATAGTGTCATGTTTTCATGACGGAATGTCAGTCATGTCCGAGTTTCATACTGTCGAATCAGAATGTCATGTTGTAAAGCCTGAATTTCCAGTTTAAATTTCCGAGTCTTATACATGTATGTTCATGTCATGTTCATCCTTTCTTACCCGATTTCACAACATTGGGACAGCATATACATAACATTTTTAAAAGTATCTGATGATCCTTCCGGCACTCCATATATAGTCACCTGTTTTTGGAATTATAAATTAACCTACGCAATAGTGTAGAGTAGCTTGGCGGTAAAACACAATTGTGAGCGGTTGTATCCGGGATAAGACAGGTCAAAGGTCAGACCCTCGGTGCGCCGGAAACGGAGAGGACATACTCAACTGATAACCTGTCGAGGCTTCATTTATTAGGTCACCATACCTATGTGGAGTGTTGCGAAATTTCCGCTGTTGTGAAACGGAAGTAAAAAAATAAAAATGAAATAAAAGCAAACCAAAAAAAAAAACAATGGATGAATTGGTTATTGTTTAATTGGATGGACGCAAATGCATTCCCTCGTCACTCAGCCAACGGATTTAACGGAAGATTTTTGGAATGACATTTTGCTTTTAGTATCATTTCCATTTTGGGATGATTTGTTTACTTGTTTGAGGTTTGACGTAGCTCTCAACGTGGCTGGTCATACCGGTGGTGACCTACCACTGTAATGCCTCACTGGAAGTCTGTGCTGAAGACACCAAACATGACGCCTCACTCACAACTGACAGCGAGACAATGACACGAGACGAACTCTGGAAATTAAAGTACATGTACTAGCGCCAGCGCCGAGATGCCAGTTATCACACTCTTGTCGCTTCTTCACCGGCTATGACCTGATGCTAATTATCACACTCTTGTCGCTTTTTCACCAGCCAGATGCTAATTATCACACTCTTGTCACTTCTTCATTGCCAGATGCTAATTATCACACTGTTTCACTTCTTCACTAGTCATTTGCTAATTACCTTTCTGTTTTCGCTTCTTCAACGGCCAGATGCTAATTATCCTACTGTTCTCGTTTCTTCACTAAAAAATCACTCTGTTTTCGCCGCTTCAGCGGTCATGTGTGACAAGATACTAATTAGCACACTATTTTCGCTGCTTCAACGTCATATCTGACTCGATTATCACACTGCTGTCGTGAATGCCCGGCTTTGCGAAATTTAAAGGATTAGTGTCCATATTTAGTATTTATTCATAATTACCTGTATACATTCTTATAATGAGATTAAAAAATATTTTAAAAGTGTACATTAATCTGAATAACATAGCACATACAATCGCTAGATAATGAGGCCGAATTTAGGCATATTTTCCGCCAGCTCTCCTTAATCTCCGCCGAATGAAGTCATGTCAGAGCTTCGCCATTTAGTTCAGTGTTAAATTAAAGCTACAAGAATGACAACAAGCATCGTCTGAAATGCGAAGTCTGGCCAGAGGTGTTAGTCACAAACTGGTACTTCAGCGTCGTCCACTATTGGTTCAAATTGATACGGCACCATGTCTGCCTCTGTGTAGCTATTCGTCTATGAGATCACCTAAGGAGTCGTACTGAGCGGCCCGTTAGAGATCGGCTAGAGCAGTAAATCTTCTGTTTTGGCTGATTTAAGGTCATTATTACGATTCTGGAAGTCCTCCCGATAATATACTGTCTAAACAGGATATAATCTTTGTAGTTAGGACCAGTAAGCAAAGTCTGAACACTAATCTTTTAACGCGTTGTACTTTTCTATTTTTACGACAGTGCCAACCATCACGTAACTTTTCTTCAACGTCTCGTCTCATTTAATACAAGACTATGCTATTTTACCCAAAATTGCGAGAAGAAATGACTATGCGACGACGTTTGCAAAACAAACTTTTTCGTCTGGTATAAATTCATTATTTACATTTTAAAAGTATTGCGTGCTGTTTCAGTAAACATCATTACAGTTATTTTCGGTTTCAGTACACATGCTCACTGTATTACTCTGACCCCAACATGAAGCTTATTTATGGAAAGCTGTAATACCGTCATAGTGCATGGTAAGTCTGATGCGTGTTGCTGTCAGGATATGCAGTCTCCTTAGTTTTAGATGTGTCCTATAGACACTTCTGGAGTGAAAACCTTAAGAATTGACTTGTGGTTTCTTATCCGACATTTGTATACCTCCGTATGTAGCACATAAATTAGTCTGTATTGATATCCCCGGCGTACAGTGTTTAAAGCTCTTTAACTAGTTACTCAAGCCTCAGATCCGCAAGATTCAACTTTTTACAGTCAGCAAGAAGATGTGATATTAAATTTCTTTCTGCTGATGTTACTTTAATCTGTTGTTCGATCTTCCTAACATGGTCGTCAGTTTCTTGTCCTTAAAACACAGTGATGTTGAGATTGATGAGCAGAAGTTTTCCCTAGGGCACATTCTGACCAGGCAACCCTACAATAGCGTCTGTGTTATCAATAATGTATTTATACGTTGACAAATTTTTGAAGGAAAAAAGAATGAGATATTATCGAAATAGCGGAAAATTGGAGGGCGGAAGGGAAGTAAAAATTTAGAAAAAAAAGAGTATACAGTTAATGGAAGAAAAAAGCGGATAGAGGAAAGAAATACAACTGTCATTAGACGTCCTTAATTAGCCCAAGTATGTGTGATGAGATATAGTTTATTCTCCTTGTCAACCGATTGTGGTGATATAAAACTTCAAGAACGTCTCATTTGATATCACGAGGGCCTATCGTCGATCACTTCAACGGTTGTGGTGAAATTGGTTTTATTGCAAAAAAAAGGTGATACAAGTAGTTGTTTCTGGCGATTTAAGAATCCCATTGTTGTCTTTATTTTTGCAGTATGTTTGCAGTATAAATAAATAGGCAGATAATGGATGCATTAGCTGAAAGTAGTCCTTGGAAAATGATGTTTATCTAAATCAGTTGACACCAGAACAGAAACAGATCTAGGGGTCAGAGCATGTACGCGAAGAATGTCATTGTTTTCCTTGTAAACGCCAAAAATAACAAAATGCAAAAGTGGAATGAATGTCAATGATTATGAAGCCAGTTAGGGCTGAGTTAATGTGGATAGGACTGTGTGATCATGCAGAAACCAACAACCGTATATACGGCGGCTTGAGATAGCGATCGCCGGGCCCCACGGGCAAAAGGGGTAGAGGTAGTTGTTTCCTGTTGTCACCGTGTAAACTGCAGGGAGACCTGGCAGTGTTAGCTCTCCAGCTGAAAACAGAGCAGTGAATCATCATATCATCCACTCTCGGCCTTTAATCGATGGTTGTGATGTCATACTATTGTTTGAGCCGTACATTATTTTCAAGAATCCACCCTTGATAGTTTTCCGTTCCTGAGATCTAATATCACATCCCATGCTACCTGTGTGGGACGTTGTGTTCTGTTAGGTGTTGAAGCATGGCTTTCGAGTCCATGAACTCGATGTTCTTGGTCCATAGTTTATCGCACTGAGCTGTCCGGTCAAGCTTCAGCGCTCTGTGCGTTGAGACGACTATAATGATAACCTTCAGTGGTATAACATAATCATTTCATAATCTTTTCTGTTTATACACATGATAGCAAGACATCAAATCCAGATTGGGTGATTTTAATCCGTATAAACGAAAAACATATGTCAAATCTTATCATTAGTGTAATAAATGTACGATTTATCCAGACATGAAATCTGGTGCAATGAAATAAGGAAAATTAGAATATTTGTTTGGGGTATTACGCCGTTGAAAACAGGCGGGCTGCGTGTGTGTGTCCTTTTAAAACTGTGTCTCCCTCATGCCGAAACCAGAGCAGAAGCGCGTTATGAAATTAAAGTCTCCCAGATCATATAGTCAGCATATTGGCGGTGTTGATCTGTCCTTGAAATTAAAGGATATTCCAAATAGAAAAAATTATTAGCACTAACTACTGCTTCTATGGATTTTAAAACTGACTGCTCTGCAGTGGCCCATGAAGAATAAGCACAGCAGCGACCATGTACAATGCTTGCTTAGAAATGCAGTGCACATATATTTGTATTTGAATAACAGGACGCACTAAGACTGTACATTTGTGAAAAATAATGTACAGCATGGGCCCATGTTATCCTATAGCGGAAGCGATTATTTTCTACGAATGTGCAGTTGCGAGGGCTTTCTCCACTACATAATTGTAGTGGGGTTCTGTCTGAAATTCAAGCATGTCTTTAAAGCAAAATATGCACTTAGTCAGTCAGATGTGGACTTGTTAATGTGCCAGTCTTATCATTTCAAAGACAATTCAAAACGAGAAGCGGAATTTCACATTACGTGGACTGTACATTCTGTTGTGGTTGCTGTTAAACCGATTCGTCTATTTACATGGATGGCGAGGGAAACCTATGTCTATGCTAGTAGTCACCAAGCTGGCTGAATTAATATCCCGTATCAGGCCGGCAGAGAGCTGGGGAATAGTAAGGATGAGGGTGATGTCACGTGGCAGGGTGACGTCAATTCATTGAAAAATGCCCTTTTCTCAATGAATATCGGAAAAGTGGGTCAACGACGAACAAAAGTTCAACCTATTCTTTATAAATCCCGAGAGCTGCCATACGTAAGGAGTTTGCGTATGGTTATCAGCCAACAGTAGACTAATAGACACCAGCTTCGCGTATTTAACTTCCAGGAACTCAACAGCAACCGCAAGAAGTGACTGAGTGCAAAGAGTAAGCCTCCCCCTCTCCCCGCCACCCCCTCCCAACTACTCCAACCCCGGGGAACCAGACCCCTCAATCTCTCCGATATATCAAAATTGGAATGCACATAGTCTATTCTTGGAAAGGCTTTCCGGCTGAGGCGGATAGCTCTCCTTTGATAGATGTATGTGGGCTGATACTTGGAGACTTTAGGGACAAGCTGACATCAACTGAACTGTGCGGCGCGTGCAGATGAGGCTCCTGAGGGGGGGGGAGAGGGGGGGGCTGGACGTGGACTCACGCGCTGCAAACGGCTCACTCTCGTTTTGTAGTAGAACAAAAATGCACACTTCCTATCCACAACCACATCGTTAAATAAGGAGAGATGGGGAGATGTGTGGGCTATTTCGTTGAAATTGACTTTCAGGCTATTAATTTGGAGACCTGGGTTCGAAAGTTGTATTTCGGTGGTGATGTCTTATAGCGCTTAGTTTAAGATAAACTGTCCAGTCGAGGAGAATTTCATGTCTTACTTCACAGCTGTTATTTTTGTTTTAAACCGCATGTCACACTTCACTGCAACTATTTCCGTTTCAATAATATCTATTTATCTACGAGTATATAGTTTTGTTTTTTTCTAAGAAAAAAAAAGTAAAATAAAAAACGAACTAACTGGCTTTTTCTCGCCGTTAGTGTGGGCCACCAGGTATTTGTTGTTAAGTTTATCCAGCGTACCGTGGGTGGGACTGGCTGGCGTAGTCCTGCGTCCTTCCAAGTTTCCCTACAACGTGGACCGAGCTGGCGCTCCAGGACAGCCGGCTTGGCTGAGCGACTCCAGACACCAGGGATCTTCCGACGCTACCCGGACACAGATTATCCCCCCTATTCACCGCTATACACCAGGTAAGTCTAAGCGAATAATCCTTACACTTATGTTAATGTAATGACAAATATTACATTTATTACACGTTTTATAGACCGGGAAACTGAGAAAGCAATATTGTGTCTAGTGTGATATTGACAGGCATTTCGTGGGTTTGAGATGAGCAGAATGGCCATGTTACGTCTATACATGTGCTCGATCGACTTCTAGTACACCACCATTGAACGGAATGTATTCATTATCTGGGTAACCGTAGACGTGGTCTGTAGCCCAGGTTGTTCTAAGGAAATAGCTATAGGGTAAATAAAACAAACCATACATCTTGTAAACTTTGTTCCTACAGTATTATCGACTTGAGACCTTGCTGTGTATTAGCACATGTTTAAATGTTCCATACAGCGGCTGACTCTGAGTATGTGTGCGGGTGTATGTGTGTGTGTATGTGAGCCCGGTATCACAGCGATGTCGTCACTCGCTAAGTTGACCGTAACTACCTGCACGGTAACGTCTGTATGTTTGTCTTTAACACGTGTTGTCTTTGTAGTATCAACCGAATATAGCTTAACTAAAGTGGGAATGGTCCCTGCTTGGACTTGTGTTAGACCTGTGTTAGAATCTTAGTGTATGGAACACCGTATACTGTTTAAGAAATAACCAAACCACACCAAACCAAACCACACCAAACCAAACGCAAGACTTTATAAGTATTTTGTTCCATAAAGTGAAGAGTCAGTACAAGATGCGAGTGTATCTCAGTATGATTGACGTTCGTGAAATCCTACTGATCATTGTTCAGTTGACATCACCCTGTAGTCCTGTTGAGTTGTACCCATTAGTTATGTCATGCTGGCTTCCTCTCCGGCCGTACGTGTGAAGGTCTGCCCGCAACCTGCGGATGGTCGTGGGTTTCCCCCGGGCTCTGCCCGATTTCCTCCCACCATAATGCTGGCCGCCGTCGTGTAAGTGAAATATTATTGAGTACGGCGTAAAACATCAATCAAATGAAATAAATAAATAAATATGTGGTCCAGGAAGGCTCGTCAGTATAACGGTAACCCCAATATCTTACATCAGTTGATTCTGCACCGTTTCCGTGAACTAGCCAATAGACCATCATGCATTTTTTTTTTTTTTGGCGAAAATTCGTCACCGCCAAATGTGCCATATGATTTGACCATTTGAGTATTTGTCTGTATTCAGATGAAATAAGCTGGCAGGTTCTGTAGTACCTCCAGAGTATTATATCGGAGTTTCTTTGGATCAGATAGCAATAGACCAAACACCCATTTGTGTAATAATCACTATTGCTGAGTTAATCCTCAAGCCAGTCTGATACATAAATACTAGTGTTTAGTGAGCTCTTAAGCTACTCAGTCATTTGAACATTCAGAGAGCCAGATTTCACATCGGCCGAACCTTAAACCAGCGATTCCCCTCCGCGTCCTTAAAACAGTTGCTCAATTCATATTTCATTTTCCCCAAGTTATCTTTAAGCCATCCGTTTAAGCCACACTTCCGAGCTGATTCTTAATCATTCCACCAGAGACAGCTGAATGTACTCATAGATCGTTATTGTTGAATATATATAGGAGACAATGATATTGCTGATATGATTCATCCACAAATCCCTGCATAGGGGACAATTATTGCTGACTGTATTTAGAGATGACCGTTGTTGAATATATACTGATATTCGTGCACCATGGACAGTTATTGTAGATTCTATCCTTATATTCGTACAGCAGAGGCCCCGCTTGCTCCTCTGCAACGCTGAAGCCTTCATTAATTCCGTACACGTCATAACCAGAGAAAAAGCCGCCCTCAGCTCTGTGCATAATGTGTGCTGGAAATGATTCTTCATAATGTGTACTGGAAATGATTCTTCATAGTGTGTACTGGAAATGATTCTTCATAATGTGTACTGGAAATGATTCTTCGACGAAAATAAAACGAGATGTCCTGAACGAAGGTGGTTATTTTCTCGGGCTTATTGAACCTAATGTGGAAAGGGAAATGTTGTATTTCATCTAATCATTTTCCATTGTACTTTATTATTTTTTATACACATACATTGTACTACCGTTTCAAGCACTGTGGCATATAACGTCATACGTTTTGCCATCGACATTAACAGAAAGCATACAGACAAGTTAGAAAACTGTAAAAAGCCTGTATTTTATGTTTTAGCACCTTTTCTGCATTCTTGTGGTTCTCTTTATAGATCAGTAAACGTATATTCTCTATTAACTGTATTTTATTTTATAATAGTGGCCCTTCTCTCTACATGTTTGAATTTATTCAACGCTTTTACTCACTGTGGTTATTCTGATGGGACACGCTTTGTCCATTTTGTTGACGTTTATTGGGAATAAGCCTGGGGTAATCCCTTCTTAGCCTATCTGTGTCTCATACAATTGTGGTTAACCACATGCACAAGCAAACGCTGTATCATGTGGAAGGTGTTATACTATGCTATTATGCTAGAGGCTGCCATGACCACATGAGTTTAACGTCTGTGTAAACTAGACATGTTTCTGTAAATACAACTTCTCTCTTTGAAGTGCTTAACCTAAGTTGCGTGTTTAGGTAGAGCTAGGTGGATTCAGTCTTCACAGTATATGAAGGTGAATTGACTCACCAAAAATGTACAGGTAGATGAAGGTGAATTGACTTTCCTATGATGTGCAGGTAGATGACGTTGAACTTACCCTGTAAAAGTGTTTAGGTAAAAGTAGATAAATTGACTTTTCTAATGTGTGCACGTAGATGAGGGTGAATGGATTCTCCAAAAATGCTGAGGTAGATGAAAAAGAATTGTCGAAAGAGGTACAGGTAGATGAAGGTGGATTGACTGGCGAAAAAGGTACAGGTAGATGAAGGTGAACTGACTGTCGAAAACTGTACAGGTAGATGAAGGTGTATTGACAGTCGAAAAGGTACAGGTAGATGCAGGTGAACTGACTGTCGAAAAAGGTACAGGTAGATGAAGATAAACTGGCTCTTGAATAATGTATATGTAGATAAAGGTGAATTGACTGTCGAAAAATGTACAGGTAGATGAAGGTGTACTGACTTTCCAGACTGTACAGGTATATTCAGCTGAATTGTCTCTCCGTAAGTACTCAGAAAGCTGATGGTGAATTGATTCTTGAAGTTGTTTAAGTTGCAATCGGTGAATTGGCTTCAGCAGGGTATTTAGATTGCACGCAAATTCCAGTTGCCCGTTTTATAAATGACGCCTCTGTCATTCTAGAATATACTAAGACGGAGACCGCGTTTTCTTGTTAATGAAACGGTTTTCAGACTGTGAACATTAAAATAATAACAACAAAAATTACTCCAAAATTCCAGAACTTCAGCAATTCCGATGAACTCTTATTATTTCATATTTTCGAAGCAATTTATGACGCAGTTCTACCTGCTTTTCTCGGGCTGTAAACATTTCTTCTTTCTGTTCAGGACATATATTTATAGAGATTTATGGATTGTACCTCGCCTTGACCATATATCGCCACGCATCACCCAGAGGTTTGAATGGCATTTTCTGTGTTGTGATTCAGTTTGTAAGATATCTTATTTATTTCGGGTTGCAGTTGCTGTGACCATTTGTGAGACTCTTTATCACAAAGGGTGGTGTGATTTAAATCCCATTGTCCTTATATCAGTGACAAATACCTGTATTAAATTTGAGAGATCTGAACGTGGGTTTATGAAAGGTCTTAGAATCTGCTGAGCTCATACCATGGGTTTATGAAGGGACGTAAAATCTGCTGAGCTCATACCGTGGGTTTATGAAGGGACGTAAAATCTGCTGAGCTCATACCGTGGGTTTATGAAGGGACGTAAAATCTGCTGAGCTCATACCGTGAGTTTATGAAGGGACCTAAAATCTGCTGAGCTCATACCGTGAGTTTATGAAGGGACCTAAAATCTGCTGAGCTCATACCGTGGGTTTATGAAGGGACTTAAAATCTGCTGACATGAAGGCGTGAGTCTATGGGACTTCTGAATGAAAATGTATCAGATGAGGGAATCCTGATTTATTGCTTCATCCTTGAACATTACCTTACCTTTTTCTTTTCAAAAGCCCAGTTATTTCGTAGAGGGCAACCATGGCGGAAATTATTATGCTTCTTCGGTATTGAATATTCATGATAAATCGCACTCTGCCGGCAACAGCTGTGAAAACTTATCAAGGTGTTAACTTTTTGGTCACATCTGTACAGTTTATTGTGAAACCATTAACTACTTGGTCTTGATTTGTTATTCATTTCGGTGTTAACATTTCATAAAAAACACTGACATTGGATTCTCGCTTCGTGAAGTCTGTTCTGTCACGGCTTCCGTACGTCTGGCCACTGGTGCCACAATGAGGTCATGGGACTCTGATTGGAATGACGGCCATTTTACAAGATAGTTTCTGCGGCTCGGTTTCAATTTCTGAATTTGCGGAAGTTACGTGTCCGCCTTGCACTGCCCGTCCTGAAACCACCCCAGCTGTGGAAAATAAGAAATAGTGCATCTCCCGATCATTTCTTTTTACCTAGAAACTAGTATAATGACTTGAACCGCTATTTTTATTAGGCTTAACACGATTATTTTGTCCATAGTGTATACTTTGAAAGGGTGTTGATATAGCTGATACACGCGTTTTGGAAAATGTATAATTATCCGTCGTTGTTCACGGCGACATTTCCCACGTGTGACTAAGGCGGATGTGTTAGGTTATAATGTCGTAATTGCTTAAAGTGAGTAATGGCCTGATATAGCTGCCCCCCCCCCTCCTCCTTCCCGCTTCTCCTGACCGGATCTATGTTCTGTGTAGGACCCCTTCAGGATGCCTCAGCAGTCTTGTCCCTGTGTATGTACTGAGCTGTACGATATCCTCCGATCTAATTCATATGGTGGTCTGAAGTGTCAGCAAAGGATTCCCCTCACTGCAGGCCCACCGATCACGCACGTCTCGGCATTTCCCAGGTACTGCTGGCAGGTAGTTGGTAGAAGGATCTTTAACAGATGTGGTCCGTGGTAACCACTTGTTTGGGGACCGGTAACTTAATTCGACATAGATAGTATGCACGGTTTGGTAAGGAATCGTATTACTGTCCACACTATAGAATGTGTATTGAATGCCAGAAACTGCAAGGTGCTGCACATGATACTTTGTTAACGAGGCTTAAACCCACTGAACACAGTCTGGCTTAACTCTGGAGTAAGGCAACGCCGAAGGAAAGCGTTGAGTGTTCGTCTTAAAGATGTTGATTGATTAAAATAAAAATACTAAGTAAATCAGAATGAAGTTTCGTAAAGCTTCTTGCTGCTTTGAGATAGTCGTCACCTTGCTTACGTTATGCCTGTGCCACGATTGCACCATGCCATGACGATACTGAAACATTGAGTGACAGATATTTTGAATGGATCGATATGTTGAGAGTTGGATAGGCTAGCTTACCTGTGTTCCTTTTTACGACCATTGTTGCTTCGATCAGTTGACATTTTGGGGAAATTATTATTGCTTAGACCTTGATTGTGGCAAAACAGTTTCTGTTCTCTTTAATTTTTAAAATTTTAGGCTTCGTCATGTTCGTAATTGCTATACAGGTTGACAGAGAACTCGGGTATTCCACACCTTAAATGGAAACACCCCGCAAAAAGTAAAGTTATGGTGAATAAAAAGACCATTGAAAACTGCCTCTGAAAATACCTTCACTGATTTTTTCACATTTTGTTCAACGAATTAAATGCAGTCAGTTGTGAACCATATCGATGATATGTGTCGGTGTCGTCGCAAAACTTTCTGTGCGCCTTTATGTTCAGCTCTGAAAAAATTCTTCTGAACCGTACTCATGAATGTGTGCCTGTGTATGGAAAAGCTAAAATGACATTAAAGTTTTAGTGCCAAAGTTGATAAAAGTTGGCGTAACGACACTGCTGACACACGTTATTGGTATGGCTTATAACATCCTGCATACAATCTAAACATTTGACTGCATTTAATTTGGTTGAAAAACAAATATGAAAAAAAGAATCAGTGAAGGTGTTTTCAAATACTGTTTTTAATGGTTTTTTTTACTTACCGTAACCTCATTTTTGTGGTCTTTCCCCTTAATATCGGACGGATTTCAGGTACTTTCAAATACTTTTTCAATGAATGTAGTCTAACACTGTACTAGATCTAGCAACGGTAGTTGTTTCATGATCTGGTGAGGGGATTTTACTTATATCCATGCCGTTATGCTATCAGTTGCCTAACATCAGCATGGTGAAGACGGTCTTCGAGCATGGGGTGAAGACCAGGCCTAATGTTATACGGCGCGATGTGAAATCTGTCAGATTTCTGTAAAAATAAATAAAAGTGTACCTTCTGGACAAAACATCGTGGAGTATCAGCCGTGTTACAGCTGAAACCGTCAGCTGAAACCGACTCGTCACGTTTTAATTCCTAAAACTTCTTGAAAATGAACTTTTAACCAAACCATACGATGCTATAAGGACAAAGGAGTGTAAAACCATTTTCATAGTGCGATTTTAGTTTTATTTGATTTTGACTGATGTGAGGACGACCAGAATTATTGGTAGAGAAACCAGGGTAGGACTCAGGGACACCCATCTCCCTGTAATGCAGGCCTACAATGGGACAAAACTTTTCCCATTTTCTGTACTCATGACCATTTAAAATCTGAAAACTGTATCATCCAAGAGATCAGAAATTTGTCATATATATATTATACAATCACACATTGTTCACACCTTCGATCGAATAACAATTTGTAAGCGTAGTTTTGAATGATTCCATAATCTCTTGATTAAAGCTTTGCCGTTTGCTCCTCTAATGGTCAAACTTAGCATGTGCAAGGAATGTGTAACATTATATGTTTTATTAAAATACATGGCCTGATGCATGTGATTTAGATTCATATGACACGAAGACGAGTACTTTTATCTATATGAGGATGTTCTGGGTAAATTAAATGAATGGTAAAAGGTGAAAATAAAATTGAAACTATGGAAGAAAGATGTATGAGAAAAACCATTGAAATTAGTCACTGTTTAATATCAGTGGCACAAAGCGAATAAAATGATTAACTGTTCATTATGATCCCTAGTGGTTGACGTAGTTAAATACATTGAAGAAAATTGCTGTGTAAGTATATGGCGTCAAACGACAAAGTTATGTAACAGGCATGGTGTCAGATCGTGCTTTGACGATTAAGAGCAAATTAATGTGATAGCTTCAGCAAATAGCACATGTATGGCTTGAAATTTCACACATCGGTTGGAGAATGTACGGTTTAAAATGACTCATGTTGGAGGACATTGCTCATCAAATTGCACATTTAGGTATGATGGCGTGCGTTATATATACATAGGCCTAGTTGACAAATCCACAAGACGAAGTTGCACACTGGATGAATCTCGTGCTCACGTTAACTTCCATGGCAACGCAAAGTCTCGCCGCCATGGCAACCACGTACACGTAACCATACGCCCGCTGTGTAAAACTGGCACTCTGACTGTACGAACTCTGTAAATTTGATCAAATCTTGTTTCCTTGAAATCTTTAAAGTTTGAAATAGAAATGATTGTTTACACAATTTCATAAGCTTTAAAATTGCTGTGTAGCATTCCAAAATATGTGTGCTATGCTATGCGCGTGATACAGAAAACTTGAGGAAATTTTGGCAAACTGACGCCTTATTATCCTGATGACGGTTATTAAGTGAGAATTTGGGAGGAACAAGGATTAAGGCTCACCTCCCGGAGCGTGGAGAACCTGTTTTCCCCTGGTCCGTGTCACGTGAATGCCGCCCTTCCCTACTGCTACCCTACTCATTGTATCCTTTTTTTGGCCATTTTTTTCTCTCTTTTTTTTGTTACCTAGCGCACATGACAGATTTAAGTCCATGTATTGAGAAATCGCAATGTACTAGTCACTTGCAATCAGGGACAGGGAGACAAAAAAAAAAAAAAAAAAAACATCCTCGATGACAAATCTTATTCTGACACCGCCATTTTTCCGGAGAAGTGGGTATATAGGACAACTTTAATGTTTGCCCTCAAGCCTTTTGTCCTGGTTTTCCAATCACAAATAGTTATCTTCCAATAATGTATGGTTTACCAAAGCCCCATATTCTTAGCGGACACCTTCTACTATAACAACTTCACAAAACAGATTATATTCAAAAGAGTTTTCCAGTCTAGCATATAGTTTAAATATTCAAGGAATATATGTATATTATGTTCTGACATATATTCGTTAATAAATGCTGTTGTAAATTGTCTTTTACAAGCAGGAAATCTGCATATGCATGAGTTTCCATATACCATGGTGATCGACGCTGTTTAACTACCCGTCTTCTGATGTAGTTAATTTGTTTCGTTTCTTATCTCTTCTCTAATGTAATCTTGCGCCAGCACATCCGCCTACCCTTACGTAACTGTTCAGTATACGTGTATATTTATACGGAGGCTCACGTGTTGTGTGGTACAGTCTTATTTTCGTCCTGTCGCTGCTGCCCCTGGCAAGTTTAAGGCGAGGGTAGTTTGTCCTGTTTTCTTTCTTCCCCGTGTCCTCATAAAAACCCGTCTTGGCCCTGCTTGGCACACGGTATGTCCTGGTCTGGCTGCCTCGAGGCATCCGGTTACATTTCCAACCACTTAGATGATATTCCGGGGAAAGAAGAGGCGGAGTGTTCGTGCGTAGCGGGCTGTAACGTTGAGCTAAGTAGTGATGATAACTCGAGCTGTCTGCCGCCGCCGCCCCTACCGACTTTCACCCTGTTCCAGTTTCAGGATTGTAGTGGTGGCCTGTGAGCTTGGGGTCCTCCGGTGGTCAGGTGACGTATCCACTTAAACCCTCGGTTCAGCCAGTGACTTCAGGGTTTTCTGACAGAAATGACCATTCGGTCGATCGATGATCTATGTGAATCACCTGGATGCGGATGGTTTACCTGCTGTTATTAATTAGAGGGGATTTTACTTCAACGACTGAAATGGAATGTAAGTGCTTAGCGCCCTGGTGAAGACCGGCTTTGAGTATTGTTTTGCTTACTGTGTCCAGAAAACACTGTCACCTCGTCAGACAAGCATAACCGCACCCTAGGTACGTTACCTGCGTTACACATTGTATGCCAATAACGTATACTTAGATTGAATGTTCCAAAATATTCAGAAAAAAAAATGCTTTTAGTTTTATTTACTGTTTTATATTTTAGCGTCCTTGTTGAATAACCCTGTGAGGCGATGTGTAGGCTTTGTGAAGTTTGGCTATTTCCCGTTCAAGTTAGAAGAATCTTAGAAGATATCTAGATCTGACCTGACATCACCTACAGTGCATTGTTATTTTCGCCTGACAATCTGAAGAAGAATCTCCATGCTTTTTATACCGCGGGTTTCATTCGAACTTTCTGAGACTGACGAAGAATATATACACTGAGTTAATGAAAACTGTGTGTAAACAGTTGGAAGCCTAGATTTGACGGGTATAGATAGTTTATATTAACCTCCGGTAAATCTTCAGAGTTTCATATAAAGCAGCACTCTATTGGCTTGAGATTACCGCCAGATATCCCTCCCCCCCCCAAAAACATTGTGCATTTCAATGTAGGGGGTGTTCGGTACATTACATAGGAGATTATGTAATACCACAAGCATTTCTGATTGTTTTACTTTTAGTTTTGCATTTATATGAATTTTTAGTTTTGAGAATATTTCGTGTTAATATTGAAGAAAATTGCGCAAGTGGCAGGTGCATGTCATGAGTAACGTGCGGGTCGTGTGAAATCCATACCTATACGAGAGCCAATAGGAGCATCGGTGCGAGCCGTATATATTACAGATTTGCGTATTTGTAATGTTTGTTTTCCTCTCTCCTTTAGTCACTTGTTGCAATCCTTCATTTTAGCGTCCCGGATAATCCCCAAGTGTTTTCACGTAATAGGCTTTCCGAGAATTCTGTTTTAAATGTGACCTCTTGTGTGACCTTTCACATCATCAGTTCAGACATATTCCCAATATTACTCGACATTAAATGATTGGATGGAAATATTTTGGAATTCTTTGGACATGACGGTCGTGTTAGGTATATAGGTTAGTGCATGTTCTCAGAGAGAACGCACCGCATTTCGTCCGTGAAGCACATGGGAGCTTCTCAATATCTGATTCGAACATAGTAACATACGACGACAACCCGCGACATCTGAAATACTCTTTAACTCTGTTTTATCTGTATTTAATGAAAACTGTACCACTTTTTTACCCTTCGGATTTTGTAAATGTCGAGGATTTTGAGATGATAGAATAAATTAAGTGTCAGTTTTTTAGTAAAAACATTGTGCTTCTCCGTGTTCTTCAAGATAAGCTATGGTCTTTATTTGTATTGAAAGTTAGTGAAGATGTTACAGTTCGGCGATGATAGTCTTAAAGATAAGGAAAGCTGAATATTAGCAATAGTAACATGCCATCAAGACTGTTGTATCCTGCTCCTGTAAGATTATTGCCTTGCTGGTTTTGTATTCGGGAAACTCATGTTATTCAGGATTTTGGTTGGTATTGTACTCGAGCAGGCCATGGTATTCTGGATTTTGGCTGGTATTGTATTCAGTTGGCTCGTAATTCAGGATTATATTGGTTTTGTAGTCGGCCAGCTCATGATATTCAGCATTTTGGTTGGTTATGTATTCGGTCAGCTCATGATATTCAGCATTTTGGTTGGTTTTGTATTCGGTCAGCTCATGATATTCAGCATTTTGGTTGGTTTTGTATTCGGTCAGCTCATGATATTCAGCGTTTGGGATGGTTTTGTATTCGGTCAGCTCATGATATTCAGCATTTTGGTTGGTTTTGTAGTCGGTCAGCTCATGCTATTCAGCATTTTGGATGGTTTTGAATTCGGTCAGCTCATGCTATTCGGGATTTGATTGGTAATCATGATTTTGGTTGGTATTGTATTCGGTGCGCTCATGTTATTTAGGATTTGATTTGATTTTCTTTTCAGTCCGCTCATTTTATTCAGGATTTTGGTTGGTATTCTATTCGGTGCGCTCATGTTATTTAGGATTTGATTTGATTTTCTTTTCAGTCCGCTCATTTTATTCAGGATTTTGGTTGGTATTGTATTCGGTGCGCTCATACTATTCAGGATTTTATTGCTTTTGTTTTCGGTTCGTCTCATGCTATTCAGTCGTTTGTTTCATATTGTATTCGGTCAGCTCCTGTTTTTCGAGATTTTGGTTGTTCATGGTTCTCGGGATTTCTGCGGTTTTATCGCTATTGTCGCATTAGCACGCAATCTCACTCGCTCACAGGATGGTCTGTAGTATGTCGCATGGCAGTGAGGAGAAGAGTGCTGATCGGATGGAGTATTAAACCCTTTGTGGCTATATGTCCGCTACTTCCGGCTTTTCAATTATAATAGCCTATGCACCCAGCGCTTAAACGCCCGGTTGACAAAGATTTCCTTATTGGATATAAAAGGAAGACATTCTTGCTCACACCCTTTCAGATTGTCTACCGAAATGATACAAATGATATCGGCTAACCCACTCAGTAAATATGGGATATGCGAACTGGTGAGATGATCAACAACAATTGTCCATTCCTGGGCTTATATCGGGTAATAGAAGGGCCGGAAATAACCAGAAGTCGAAAGAGTCTCTTTACTTGTAGAGAAACTTCAGGAGTTCATGTACTCTACGATATGCCAGTCTCCTCAAGGAAAGGAGTTTTCTTTTTCTGAATTACATCGTGTGGATGCGTTATATGTTTTCGCATATTTGCGCCTGTTGGTGTTGCCATACACACCTAACGAACGGGAAAGCTCTGCAGACTGAGGAAGTGAATAGAATGATTGTTGTTTCTTAAGTCAGTATACGTTGCCGGCGTTCATTTGCAGGTGGGGCTTTCCAGGAGCTAGTCGTACGCTGTTTTCTAAGAAGTTTATTGTTATTGTTATTACTTATTTGTTTATTTCTGTGGTAAGAGAACATATTGCCTGACTATAACATGTTGTGGAGTGTTTCTCTGATATGATTGGGCGTTGACCTCTGACCTATTGACGTGGCGTTTAGGTTGGTCTAAAAGTTGCGGAAACTCTGACTGATGCAGTTGTGTGGGGTAATCCTATTTAAGTTAATCCACCACGTTAATGGGTTTAATCCACCACATTAATGGGAGAGTGGATGGTGGTTCATTTCAATGCGATCATTAGCGGAGGAGAATGAGAGGCGGCACGCCAGCCATGCGTTCAACTATTTTTGACTGATTGTTTAAGTTCGAAATTGTAAATTTATTTATAACTTCCCTGATCCCAGGGACGACAAACAGGCATGTATATGTGTTTGACAATTATAGTCTTTGATTCATTGTCAAGGACAACGGGAATTCAGGAAAAAATTTGAATGGCAAGGGCGGTAACCAATGCAGTGACAACAATGAGCACGACTGTATCTGGTCATCACGTAACAGTGGGCTCATCAGACGACAGCAGGCCATGACGTGATGTCATTAACCGTTAACTGTAGTGTGACGTCATGAACATCACTTTGCTGCACTGAAACATAGTATTACATTGGTCGTAGGTATGTGAAAATATAACTGGCTTTGATATGTAGGCTTTTCAGCGCATAGAACTTTATACCGAGTAGTTTATATGCTGATTATAATTTAGCAAATGTAGATCTCCATGCCTTCTCCAGTGACGCTGTACACGGTAAAATTCGTCTGGTCTTTACATGCAATGCAACGTAAAATATGTTAAAATTAAGAGGTCAAAGATAAACTTCAGTTAAAATTTTGAGCGCATTTTAAGTTATACCGGTTGTAGTTATCTAATGGCATTAATCCAGAGGAGAAAAGGGAAAACTGCAAATTATATTATGACCAGATAGAATGGAGATTATTTCATGGTTTTCACACTCAGATTGGGTAAAGAGATTTGAAACCAGTTCTGGTTTACATGGGTTATTTTAACGGAAGCTTGTTAATGACATCGAGAGAAAGGCTCCATCACCTGAGCTGAATTTTTTTAAACGTGTAGCAGTGAACATTTTGAATTCACGAAGCGCTTTATACATATGCTCAAATATTCGTTCTGTACACACCATTATCACCAGTGGCGTCTAATAAATTTCAGTCAATATCTCTGCATTTTTTTTCTTACCTTAATTCTTAATTCTGCTTAAGCCAGGGTATTAGGGGCGTATAAGCTGATATTTTTTAAATATTAGACGATGAGTGGGGTTACAAAAACATGACAAGAGGCCAGATTTTACCGGTTAGGTGTGATGGTAGGTTGCCAACAATCACACTGTTGCCGTTGGGCTGGTTTTGTCTGTTTGTGTAGGAATTAAACCGTGCAGTGTGTTGTAATAATGTTGATACTACAGTGGATCGTTGACTATGGATTACCTCCACAGTTTTCTTTTTGTGTCTTGGCCACGTATATTTAAGTTTGTATTCATTTTCATCGATACTGATAAATGCTGTTATATAGGTGTGTCATACATACGAATGTCTCGTGAAAAGATCAAAATCAGAATGACGCATAACTAAGAACGTGTGTTTCTTTTCTTTCTGCAGATTGATGTGCTCGGGAGAGTACATATGCTGAACAACATAACGTCCACTGAAGTCTTGTTGTAATTTCTTAATCTGCCTAAAATGATCCAAGACAAGGGACTGTTGACAGGAATGCTGCGGTCGTCCATCTTGACCCTGTGTAAGCAAGCCGTGTCGTGCGAAACGAAGTTAAAAGTGGACGGCATTGTGTGCATTACCCTAGAGAATGACTCCCAGCAAATCGTCATCAATTTTCACGAAAATCTTCGGGGGGAAGGTCCCAGAAGTAACACTACCAAATATCCGTTCATGACAAGCCAGTCTTTCTATCCGAGAGAGACACCGCCGGACAAAACACCTCGTGGCTCTGATTTTGACGGACATGACGTATACAGCGGGCCATTGGTCTTTAACGACTCGAGCAAAAGTATAGTTATGTTCCCTGAAAATGGAGGGAAGAAAATAAAATCCGAACCTATGGACACTACATATAGTTACGACCTTCGACAGCCGTCACCCGCTAACGAAGCCAGAACAAACCATGAAGCGGGGTACGACACACAGTCTTACACCCGCCCCCAGGCCGACAACCCAAAGGCTGATCAAGGTGAAGAAGATGGCGACCTCTCTCAGGACACCCGCAGTACTTCAGGGACACCCGATGACCCCCCGATTCAGCTCTCACCAGATTCCACTGGGACGCCGCAGCCTATCTGCTGTAAGCAATGCGGCGACTGCTTGCCCACCCCTCAAGCATTTGAGGAGCACAGCGCCGTCGTTCACGGCACGTTTACGTGTTCACATTGCCATAATACATTCACATCCAAGCCAAATCTACAACGGCATATTCGTCTGCACACTGGACAAAAGCCGTATGAATGCACGCAGTGCCCACGTCGCTTTAGCCGGAAGGACGATCTGAAAAGTCACATCCTTAAACACCAGTATCCGAAACCGTTTCGGTGTAACCTTTGTGGGAAAGGCTACACAGACCGGTCGTGTCTTCGGAACCATATGAGGAAGGAGCATAACAGCACCTTGAAGCATGTCTGCTCGCAATGCGGGGAAGGGTTTGACCACACCCAGGCAAGCATGCAGCACAAGAAAGTTCACCCGGAGCTACAGCGTTTTCAGTGCAATCTGTGCACCTTCATCGGGTCAAACCCTCTGTCCCACCAGAAGCACTTGCTCTCTCACAACTTCATCGGCAAATTGTACACGTGTAGAAAGTGCAACTTACCCTACACAGACCCCTTTGAGTACTCCGACCACCTGAAAACGCACCGCACCGACAAGAATTGTAACGCATTTGCCTGCTGCTTCTGTGACAACGTACTGCCGTCCTATGACCAGTTTGTCCGCCATGAACATAGTCATGTGCAGAACAAAGGCTACACGTGTCACGTGTGCTCAGCGCATCTGAAGAGTTCGTCCATGCTCAAACTGCATATGTTAACTCACAACGATGACTCAAGCCCGGTGGGCTCCGATGAGGACCGGGACGACAGTAAAGGGGGCAGTCAGTACTGGTGCACTGAGTGCAACAAGGGCTTCTCGTCGGAACTGTGCCTCAGGGACCATATCGCAACTGTTCACGAAAATCGAAGCCCAGCAGATGCCCTGAGGACGACACCATTGGACGAGACCAAAGCGGACCATAACCAAAACCATTCCAAGTCCGACCCGTCCGAGGAGTGCACGGATGGTCAGACGCTTGGAGACCTTTCCATAACTCCTGACCATCCTATCAATCTGATCACACGCTTGCCCAGGCCATCGCCTCCCAGCGAGTATCGCCCTTTCAGTTCACCGCCCCTGTCAGTTCCCTTCATGACCCCTAACAAATATCTAAATCACCTGAATTTAGAACATCCCTTCCGGTTCTATGGCGTCCCGGCTTCTCTCCCTCCCCCGTTCTTAATACCTGTGATGTCAGACCCTCCCGGAGGGGTCAGTGACAACGTCTCCAGGGAAAGCTCAACGGGTGGGTCTCCACCTGCCGAGGACAGCGCTGAGGAGGTCAATCAGAGTCCATCTCCCACGATTGAACCCATTCCTCAGTCAACGTCAATGTCAACGACGTTTGACAGAATCACCACGCCTGACGTCATGTTTAGGCTTCGCAACTCTGTGTTTCGTTGTGATTTATGTGATTCCCAGTTCGACAGTTTTGAGAGCATAGAAACCCACAGCAACCAGAAGCATAAGCGATACCTGTGCGACTACTGCGGCAAGTCGTTCACGGCCAAGCCGAACCGGGATCGGCACGTACGGTACCACACGGGAGAGAGGCCCTATCGGTGTGAGCTCTGCAGCCAGTCGTTCTTCCGCGGCGACGACTTGAAGTATCATCGCACCACCCGACATTCTAACCACAAGCCCCACCGGTGCACTGTCTGTAGTGCAACGTTCGCCTGGCAAAAAGATCTTGACCGCCACAATAGGACACATGTGTAGGGAGTCATTTGGTTGTTATGCAGGACAACACACAAGCCATAATTTCTGCGATACATCAGAATTATCCTCAGGACTTTTTCAAAAATCAAGTGATTAGAACGAATTTCCTATCTCAAATTTCAAGAAAAAGCAAGAAAATGACTTCTGTCCCTCAAAGGCACTGCAAGCGGTATATATTTATATTTTGATATAATGTTGCTATTTGGGTTCCCAAATATTGTATATATGACAAGTTGTAACTGCCAAATGATGCAAAATAATCTGTTATAATATCTGTATTTATGCTTGGCCCTTTCCACAACAAAATCGTAGGCTGATATCCTAGCGTTTTGGCGTCCATATTTGTAACGTATTCCCCTCTATGTTTTCACCAACACGCCGTCATGTGGGGAAAATATTTATTTGTTATTAAAGTGCTAACAAACCCACAGGATAATCGTAACAAAGTGAAAAATTCCATGTCATAGTAGCAATTAATGTTCAAAAACGGAAGTTTCGGGAAACCAATGTTGAGAGTCCAACATCGTTTATTTTTTATACGTTATTGTTTTGATATATAACACACGACTTTGTTTTAAGGGAACGAAAGTACGTTCACTTTCTTAAACTTTGACTTGGCATATTCGCTTTCCGTAATTGCACATGGATGCTTATTGCGCAGATAATGGTCTCAAATCACTGGTTAACTACGGAAGTTTTCCACACGAATACTGATTACAGACCTTACGATCCGTCGGTCTTTTTTATGTTATAATTGTTTGGGTTTAAAATCCAAGCGATTGTCCTTGCAGCAAATCTTGCAGAATTTTCTAATTTATAACATTATTGTTGGATTGCCTTTGAAATGAGAAGTATATATATATATATATATATACATGTGTATATAGATATGTTTTCTAGTTTAGATATGTATTTAGATATGTGTTATACGTTATGTTCGCCAGCACGAATGAAAAATCGAAATGATGCATTTCAGCGTTTGAACTATTTCTGAATGTTTTAAGTTTATTAATTGAATTGTGTGCTCAACTTGATAATACCTCTTCTTGGGTATGGTATTGTATACACTTGCCATATTTGTTTGTTTATTTGTATATTTTTAACAAAATTCCTTATGTATTGTCTTTGCCAATCGATGGGTGCTCATTAAATTTCTGGTGATATAGTCTGGGAATAATTAATTTGGAATTGTACATACCATTGAACAAGTCACCCTGAAAGAAAGGCGACTATGTAATATTTACTAACTCTCGGGTTTCATATATAGTATAGCTAATGTGGGTTATCCACATTTGGAATATAGCCAATCATTGGCAAATACAGAGATGTATATTGTCATGGGTATTCAACGAAACCAGCAGTAATACTAAGAATCGAGTATATACTAATACTGACAGTTCCATTGACTCAAATATGTGCCTTATAAATTTTTTTCATTTTGAAAGCAAATTTGTTTACAATGTGCCGAAGGAAACCATTTACTTGAGGCGTATGCCAAGTAGCAGTAGGCAGTTATTCAACAGCTGGAAAATTGTGCCATATTCGACACCTCTATAAAGAAATCATATATTAAATTATTTTACAAACGTTTGTTTTCAATACTCTAACTAAACGTATAGTCTTACTTTTTATGTGAAATGGGTAACCTATACGTATAATTGTTATCCAGTTATAACCTTAGTGTCTTGGCCGGTGAAGTGTATACCATTGTGTACTGTTGAATCGATTGTCTTTGTTTGCAATAAAAACTGAACCATTGGCAACTGAGCGTTCGCTTTATTTGTGATAATTTTGCAGTTCTGCGCTTCCTGGTGTGCGTCATTCGAACTATTGATAAGGAAGGAATCATATGGGTTCAGTTTACTGCATGAAACAGATTGCTTGCTGTGCATCTATATAAACTGAACGAGAAACGTGTAATTTCCTTCTCTTTTCTAATTTAAGCTGCGGTTTTACCGGGAACATGATCCTTAAGGTGAAGGACAGTTCATGATTGAGGCACTGTTCGTTAAACAGATTAAACAATTCTCTCTTGCATTACTGAATTGTTGTTGAATTATCTTAATTTGAAGCCCTTAAGCTTATGAGAGATTGACCAACCAGAGAGCCAGGCGATATCAGCTGTTCATAAGCTGTGGTGTAAATCTTCTGAGTCGACTGTCAATGTAACATATAATAATATAGGGACAGGATAGTGTTTTAATGTTATATGTTTTAATTATAACACGTACAGGTGTGATCAACACTGTCAAGTATTTCCAGACCACTGTTTTGTGGCGGCAGTAAGTT
This sequence comes from Acanthopleura granulata, assembly GCA_016165875.1. Taxonomy (NCBI): domain Eukaryota; kingdom Metazoa; phylum Mollusca; class Polyplacophora; order Chitonida; family Chitonidae; genus Acanthopleura; species Acanthopleura granulata. The sequence goes on from JABBOT010000008.1 coordinate 8,926,397, forward strand.
TCTAGATCATTTTATGTTATAAATTTACAGAGATACTTAAGTTTCAACCACAACCCTAGCAGCATTTACCACAGTCTCAAGTGACAAGAGTGTTCCACGCTTGGAACAATTACGTCTCATTCCAGACATAATGGCGACGTTCCATGTTAGTTTCAAATGATAGTTTCCACTATCGTAGTAGTGTTTAGAAAGAATGCTTTACGGAAAGAAATATAATACTGTTCAGCCCTTTTAGCAAAAATAACTTTGACAATGGGCTGTCTTTCACTTCAAGGGATTTTCCCGGTAGTTTTAGCAAAAAATCGTGAGAGACATTCGAAGAAGTCATGTCTCAAAAAAACACGATTCATATGAAGAAACCATGTTAAGAGGAATGTAAAATTTTGTTCACCTGCAGGGATTCTCCCCTAATGGCATGACCCATTCCATTTGCATGAACCGTTTGTGAACCGTTGGTCCTAACTTAACTCGTGTGTCCCAGCAGTGACCTATATACTAACTGACATCGGATGTATGCTTTTGAGAGTAAACGACCACCTAGTGACTAGAGTAGGCCTCATCCACCGCCCAGTGCCCAAAGTAAACCACCGCCTAGTGCCCAAAGTAAACCATCGCCTAGTGCCCAGAGTAAACCGTCGCCTAGTGCCCAGATTAAACCACCGTCCAGTGTCCAAAGTAAACCATCGCCTATTGCACAGAGTAAACCATCGCCTAGTGCCCAGAGTAAACCACCGTCTAATGCCTAGAGTAAACCACCGCCTAGTGACCAAAGGAAACCACCGCCTAGTGCCCAAAGTAAACCACCGCCTAGTGCCCAAAGTAAACCATCGCCTAGTGCCCAGAGTAAACCATCGTCCAGTGTCCAAAGTAAACCATCGCCTATTGCACAGAGTAAACCATCGCCTAGTGCCCAGAGTAAACCACCGTCTAATGCCTAGAGTAAACCACCGCCTAGTGACCAAAGGAAACCACCCCTAGTGCCTAGAGTAAACCACCGCCTAGTGCCCAAAGTAAACCACCGCCTAGTGCCCAGAGTAAACCATCGTCCAGTTTCCAAAGTAAACCATCGCCTATTGCACAGAGTAAACCATCGCCTAGTGCCCAGAGTAAACCACCATCTAATGCCTAGAGTAAACCACCACTTATTGCCTAGAATAAACCACCGCCTAGTGCCAAGAGTAAACAACCACCTAGTGCCCAGAATAAACCACCGCCTAGAGTAAACCACTGCCTAGGGCCTACAGAGTAAACCGAGCCAGCTCTTTAACAATCTTGGCAAGCCAATTTCCACAAAATCAATCACTCGGTCAATCAATCAATCAATCGATCAGTCAAAATGATTATTTCTGGATGTATATCCAGGGACTTATATTAGATAAATAGCTATAGTAATGTCCATAGATCGAGAGATTTAGTAGATAGGAATTCAAAACTAACTACAATCACGTTAAAAGTCTCAAGCATGCGCACTTGATAAAGAACCTTATTAAATTGATTTCCATAGTTTTTTTTATAACATTTACAGATGAGATAAATAATTACAGACCTATCCTGTTTAAGTCTTGGCTAAATCGTTCATATGTGATCTGTGTCAGAAGTTATATCATTTTATTGGTTTGTTTAGTTAAGGTTTCGATGTTTTAGCTAAAGCTTGCCTGTGCTAAATCTAGATTTCTATGGCTAGTAATGTGTTTGAATTGTGTATGTAAAAGAAAGTGTAGTATATAAAAAATGTACGTAATTGTTAGAGAGAACAATTGGAATGGTCACTACATGCCTGTTGTCCGTAAGTTTCAATACAATAACCAACGCTTTTCTCATGAGTAATAACTAATTATTATTATTTTTTATTGTTGTTATTCCTGTTAGATTTATTTATTTCGGATTCGGTTTACGTCCTTGCGGGACTCTGAATACAAATGAAAACAAGTTGTTTCCTTCAATTAATTACTGAGATACAATAAACCCAGAAATGAGAATATTTTATTCAATAAATAGGTCGCTTAAAATTAATGACCTGCTGATGGTCGTGGGTTTTCCATAGGCCCTGCCCGCTTTCCTCCCACCATAATGCTGGCCGACCTCGTATAAGTGAAATATTCTCGAGTACGGCGTAAAACACCAATCAACTAAATAAATTAAGGTGAAGAAACATCAACAATGTTAAAGGTTATGAGGTAAACTTTATCTACAATTCAAGGAAGTCTGTGTGTGGTTATTTGCGATTGCATGTTTAAGGAAACGGTCGAAGAGGGTTCATTGGTCCGGTCTTGTTTGTCTGCGTTTGGTCAAATGTAATGAAGAACAGTGATTAGTGTGTATGCACTGGAGTGACACGCCGGACAAGCCGGAGGCCTGTTTGGTGACGTCACACGACAGCGCACGGTCGGGTTTTCGGCGGGATAGTCTACATCAATGAACAGGTGCACGTGGCCTCATAAATCCATACTTTTCGGCTGCCATGTTATTGCCATATGTTCATATATTCGTATCCAGCAAGTCTTTTGTCTGTTCGCTGCAGTTCTTCTTCACGGAAAACATGTCACACTGACCGCGCACATCACATGAAGACATTTTCAAACGGGCTTTACTTGGATAAGGAAACGACTTGCTCTATTAACTTCTATATTTATGCATATCTTTTTTTTAATCTATTTACCTAAGGACTTGTTTCGATGTAAAATGTTTAAGTGGGGAAATGCATTCCAGAGAAAGAAAAAAAAGACGAGCCAGTGTGTCTAAGCTTATGTCAAATAAGTCTCAAACGGGTTGTGAGCGTCCCTGAGGCCGTGTCCTGACGAGGAAGCACATGGTTTGCTCAGCCCCTGGGGTGAGGGGTTTTTGTTTGGGGGGAGGGGGGAATCTGTAAGCATTGTTGTCTGTTTCTGTACTGGTAACTGCTCTCCAGGTTATACAGCCGACGCATGCTGGAGGCTGCACGGGACAAGTGCCATATAGCCTAGCTTATCCGCCCGCACCGCATCTACTGTCTAGATAACGAACCGGAAAAAAATTTTCGCTGAGACAGACAGATCTTAAAAGACGAATCATAAGAGGTTACTATATCAGGAGGACGACATTTCTGCAGTCAGCAACGAAAAAAAAATTAGTTAATTTTATCTCGCCTGTTTTGTCTTAAGCCGCTATTCTATTAACGCGTCCGCCCTTCATCTGGCTTCGACGGAATAGAAAACAATACCTACAACATGCTAATTTTCACTCTTCATTATCAGATTACAAATTAACTTAACGCAATTTTCTTTCATTGCTCATGCACGCAGGCCCGAACTCTTATCCATGTGAATTAATGTAAAGCAATCATTTAAATCGCCAAAAAATGCCACTGATGCAGATAAAATCTATTTGGTTTGTTTTATCCAAGGCTTGTACCTCAGGCAAATTTTGTGTGTATTTTAAGGTTTGTGTTTGCGTATAAAATCTAGATAATGACAGAAACATGATAGCCGAATTAACTGAATTCGATGGGCGTGTAATAGAGTCGTATAAGATCCCAAATTAAACAAATGACATCTGAGGGCGCCTGTTTAGCACTTGTTTCTTAATCTGACGATTAATAAGGTATAGGATTGTAATAAAACACTCCTTTCGCGTACATGCTCTGGTAAATCAAGGTTGATTTTCATTATCTGTTTGTGGCACACTGGTCACATAGACAGGGACGGTTACGTTGTAAGAAAATGGTTTTAACATATTCTCAGATCTCACAGCAAAACGGCTTACTTTAAAAGTTTTGATCATAACCGAGCTACTTCACCGAGAGCTTGTCTTTCATTCAGCGTTACGTCATGTTTTTATTTAATGATTTGTTTAATACATTTTTCAATACTTCGTGGCGCACAGTTTAATTTTCATACGTCAAAGGTTGTCCTTTAAGACTTTTATGCCAGTTCGTAACATCTGCGTTAGTAACCGCATGTGAATGACATGCACAGTGTTCAAAGGCTATGAAATGCCGAGCTATTAATTAAAAGTAAATTTGACGAACGGATTCAAACTCTTCTGAAGTCTTCATATGGTTTACTGGAATTGCTTTAAAGGTATGGAAACAATCCTAGAGGAATTTAGCCACGGGACAAATCTCCGGAGAAAAACAATAAGTAGACCAAAGACATGGGCAAAGCGCGGAAGTAAAGGGCGTGCAGCATTATATAGCGTCTGTTATGTTAGCACAATTTCTGCGGCAAATTTAATTATGTAAATTTAATGTTCTTAACTATATCCTCTTCCTGCGGCTAAATTTTCTGGTTTCCTTTTGGATCTTCAGTAGAATACTTTCATTGACACTTGTTCTGAAAATTGCATATTCCATGCATGACTTTGAAACTTAAAGGTCAGATTTTTAGATCACTTGATCATTTGTCTCTAACTTGTATTCCTCATTGCCTAGTGAGTAATGTGTTATACACTTTGCTTCCGTTGCTCACTTGTTTCTCTCCCCAGATGCATAAAATGACCAAATTGGTTTCGTGAGTTGTACGACGTCATCTACCACCGTTACCACTAATGTTATAGATTAACTGCTGCAAAACAGTTAAGTGAACCGGAAGATATACAGATGAAACACACATATTTTAATATTGCACTGCATTAAAACTCCATTTCTTTTACCCCTTTGAAACTTTTTTGCATGTTTGCTATATTTCGTAACACGCACCTTGTTTTCAAAATCTGATGGTTTAACATTTCTCATATTACCTTTTACAACCTGTTAAACCGAAATGAAGTCATGCAGTTCAGCTCAGCATTGAAAGGAAAAGCAACCCTGAAAACCAGTAAACATGCACATAATGTATATGCCTTCTAGTAGGTATAGGCTACGTATTAAATTTGCAGTGTTGTTTAAATTAGACCGTTTCTGGGCCTCCTGTCTGTTTTTATTTACGATTGTCGGAAGAAAAGGGTACAAACAATGCATGTAACGGTCTCTCATGTACCAATTTCTAAAAAAACAAAACGAAAATGACTCTATCGCTGCAAAACTCCACACGATTTGTTTTGAAACATCTTCAAAACACCTGTATTTAAAAGCAAAGCGGGTTTGCTTTGAACAGGAACACGGTGCCGTAATTCTAGAAATCGTCACGGGTCACTACAATGGCGCTCAGAGTCTATGTTACAGGGTACCGTTTAGGGTGTTGATAAATCCAACGCTCATATCAAACTGTAACATATTTGACAAATCGCCTGACTGCAAGCCTCATTGGAATGAGCTAACGTTGGATTCTACCCCTTGTCTTTCATGTTGAAAGTTATGTAGGCTGTACGGAAAGTGACTCATTAGGGCTATTTCGGAAAGGTATAATAATAAATTAGTAGTGGTATGCAGTCAAACTACTTGTGTTTTACTGATTCGTCAGAGGTCGGATACTTCTTAGATCAAAATGACGACAAGACTGTATTTCTAAAGGTTTTTAGTCAGTGAGGATTTGTGTACGCGGACCAGCACGCTTCTATACTCTCCGGCCTCGTGTCCTCCTCCTCTGGGGCACATTGCCCGCACGTGTGTTTTAATGATGTCCATTATCAGTTAACCGGAAGTGAGATAATAATCTTTTGTGTTACACTTATTGCCTGTTAACTCATTAAACATTTGGAGGTGGTTGTTGAATATGCAAAGTAAGAAAGTCATTTTGTTGGCCTTCCTTTATAAACGTCGCGCTTCAGCGATTTTTCCCCTCAGTCCGTGTTAAAATATTTTCGACGAGAAAAAAAATGTTCTGATGTACAGTCTTTATCATTATGAAAGATCACCGACCCGATCTTCAAGCGTTTTGAAGCTTGTCTGTGTCAGTAAGTCAAGTCTACAGGAGTACAGTGAGGTTAGATTCCTGGGTGAATGGGTTATATCACTCGCCTGATCGCCTGGCGTACTTACATCTGTTTGTTAGTCTGTCCTCTCCATAATAACAAAGCGTCTCGTTGTGCATGGTGTTACAGCTTGCATCATTTAAAACAGTAGCCCGCTAGTGCAGCGTAATGACCCACGTGCTTCTTACCAATGCGATCGCTTTGGGTTCAAGTCCAGCTCATGCTGCATCCCTCTCCAACCGTACATGGGAAGGTCCGCAAGCATCGTGCGGATGGTCGTGGGTTCCCCAAAGGGCTCTGTTAGGTTTCCTCCCAACATAGTGTTGGCCGCCGTCGTATAAGAGAGTATTCTGGAGAACGGCATAAAACACCAATCAAATAAATAAATAAAGAAATAAAAGTTCAAAAACTTATGTGCCGAGGATACACCGTGAACCGCCATCACATCACAACTATCTGAAATTTTGAAATGATTATGGCCCTAGTATATACTGGCAAATATGAGCGTGGCGTTCAGAATTTTCTACAAACTACACTTTAGTGTTGCATGTGTTTGCGTATGTTTGCACAACGATAAATAACCAAGCGGAAATGTTTGTACGAAACATCGTGGTCATCGAAACAAACGTGATCTGAAAGGTTTAGTCCATGATTTAGAAAGTGCACAAACACAAACACTAAAAGCAGTTCACGACCGAGGCATCGTGTGTACGTGTCTTTTGGACATTAGTAAATCTGACGGTTGCCTGTTGTCTTCGAATGTGGCCTTGTTCATTGATTTTCACGAATTTCTTATCATTAACATTTGTGTGAAATTCGGGAAAACCATCATGAGCATATATCAGTACTCCGATGGTTATAAATTGTGCCTCCCTTTTTGACAGACTTTTACTTATTCCTGTATGAATACTATTGTGGGCAGAAATTCTTAAAGAATATTCTGTCTCAATTATTAAAATTATGAATTATTTATTAACTTTTAATAATCTCTATAAAACAAAGACTGTGAAAAAAGTGTATCCTATATCTGCAACGTGATGAATAAAATCGCAAGCTCGGATATATGATCAAGGCCCAACTCAGACGCATAAATGATTTAGATACTCATTAAACTAACCTCTCTGCATGCATGCTTGGAGCCCTCATTTCGTCTTTTTGGGATCACTGAAAACCGTTTTTACTGACCCTAATCATCCATCCACTATGGTTGACAATTTCTGTAGAAATGTCTGAGGTAACACCTGGGCTATTGTTTTTCACGATTTGTTAACTTAAACAACCAGAACATATCCCTAACTGTGGGAGAAACGTAACTTGTAATTAATCGTTCCCGTGAAACCAGGGCAGCGACGAAGTGTGAAAGTTGAGAAAAGGCCTCATATAACTGGATGGAATGCGGTCTCTTGGTTACTACTTCAGTTTGGATTTGATTTCAACCGTAAAACAGATGTTGAAAACGTAATAATTTGCATGTTTCCTAAAACCATGCATGCTTCCTAAACAGAAATGCGTGAAACGTGCAGATCCGTTAATAGCAATGCACGTGGCTTGATGGCCATGCTGAATTCTAGAGTTCCACTGATGCCTCTCCACCTCAGAATCGGTACTGATCCACCAATGCACAGTGTGATATTAATGTGTGAACGGCACACTATGCACTTAGATTTTCAACCGAATTCATTGACTCTATACAGCTGGTATTTCAATCTTCCCTCAAAATATCGCATCTGTCAGTGATCTTTTATACATTGGTCTTATGACATTTGGACTTAGATTTTCAACCGAATTCATTGATTCTGTACAGCTGGTATTTCGGTCTCCCTAAAAATATAGGGATCACATCAGTCAGTGATTTATTATACATTGGTGTCCATGTTGATGTATCCGCAGACGTCCTCTCGGCTGACTCTACTGTCTGGAAAGGGACAAGAGATGAATCAATGAAGACAACAGTGAACACGTGTTAACGTGTGTGACTCGCCGGTATGACTCATCAGCATTGGTTCACCTTGTTCATTGTGCCATTCAAGCGGAATGACACGCTTGAGCTGAGATGTCTGCTTCTGAAGTTATTAAGTTATATGAACTGATTATCCGAACTTTCTGAGCAGTTTTCCATATGGATTTTTTTGGATGTGTTTCATGCTATTTACACGTCTACGTATGAGAAGTAGGAGAGTATTGGGTAACCTGTGCTTTGCCTGCTTGCTTTACTAAATATTAATGAAGGTTACTCAAAATATATAAAGACAATGTATTCGCAACATTTTTTACCATAATTCCATCACCAGCGCATTTGTCACTGATGAATTCCGCCATCCCTCGCCAGGCATGATTTCATGTATCCGACCAACCGCCTGACTTAAACGAATAGACAACACTGGATCAAATGTATATATGTATCGATAAAGAATCCCATTCATTGCTCAAAAAACGTCACTTTTTATTTTTGTGATGTACGATAACCGAAATTGCAATTCAAAGCAAACAAAAACGGGAAAATCGAACGGACCGCCATGCTCTCAATTTAAATCAATCCCTGGCGAGATATTTCTCCCCCCCCCCCCCAAGGCATAGTCTGTTTCAGCTGTGACGTTCTTAGTTCACTATATGTGTATATATCTGATTAGGAGACTCGGAAATACGTTAAAGCCATTTTCAACGAGAAAGTGGTAGTGAAATACGTGTAGGGTAATTCCCCAAGGTCTCCCCCAGGTGGCCACAATGCGTGGCTTTCGCCTGTAATAATAAAGGGGTGATATTTCGCACACAAAGAACGCCACACCATGTTTCTCTAAATGGTGTATCATATTGCCTCGAAAGAACTTCAGATTAAAAGTCGATAAAAAAATACCTACGCCCGTTTTGGTCTATATGTACCCTGGTCTGAAATAACTTTGGTAATACTTCTGTTGTCTTTCCTTTTAAATCGGCAGTCAAACTAGTTTCAACTAGATATGATAGCATTATGCTGTGGCCTCGAGAATTGCACCATAGACCATCTAGCCAGCAACAGCCCTGGATAAATGATCTTATAAAGATTGTACAACAAACTTCCTAATGTGCCGCTGGGTCTTTTAAAGCCAGACGAAGATTATAACAGGCTATAAATTGCAAGCACTTGAGGTATGGATCGTCCCGTTCTACCGTATTGATTGCAATAGGCTGCATAGGAATAAAGGGGGGGAACCCCCACCAGATTATAAAGTATGGCCGGTGAACTCACGGAGATGGCTTTATAGTGTTCCCTCCCTCCAAAAAAAAAAATCAAAACGAGCAAACAGGAACAACGCTATTTAGTTAATGTAGAAAGGACTTTTGTGACCTAGAAAACTTATCCACTGGAGGCCGTTGGTTATCTTTACCGGTGCTGTTTAAGGAAATGTAATGCCAAGGGTTTTTATTTATAGTCGAGTCTTTTTTCCTCTATTTTTAGCTACAACAACCGAAACCCGAAAATATTAGACATTGTCCCAGGGCCGCGGACGAATACTTCGAAATAGTGAATAGGTTACACGCGAGATGGCGGCGGACACGGCGAACTCTGACATACTTCCTCGTCCACGATGATTAAATATTTCACCACCAGCAGATCTAACACTTTTCTCTGAAATTATATAATTTCGTAACGAGGTGACCTGTGTGTACCGAGTTAACTTTAGTGAGCTTCATAATGCAGACCCTCGTAATTAACGCTATGATCAAAAGTTAAAGAAAAAGTTAAGAAAATTTAGGCCTACCCGACGTGGACAATCCCTTTAATTGATTAATTTCCCAATTTAGTCCTTTGTACCGGGTAGCTTATTGCATGGCGACGGCCTTTTGGTAAATAAATATTCTGAAGTTTAGTGAAAAGCGTTTAGAAAACTTAGAAATAAAGTAAAACCAGTTTCATTCGGCAAACTATTAGTACTATGTGAGGTCAGATTTCCGATGCGTCGCACGTGCTGAGTATCACTGCAGCCTGTCGCTCACCGCGGTACTTATATCCCGTATTGGGTAATATCTTAAGATTTAGTATACTTGAAACCTTAACTCTAGTTATGGTCGCGGTGTCGGCTTTACGGAGGCGTTGGAAAGGGTTATACAATCGGCTATTTGTGTGACTTTTTTATTTTTTAATTGAGTCAGTTTTTTAGGATCAACTGAAGAGTACTTGATTTTATTTAAGACGTGCATGAATATATTTATTGATGGAGAAAACCGGGGCTCAGGGGCAGCCAGCATTCCTGGCAAGGCACGAGATAAACCGCCTGAACCATGCTGCGAGAGGGAACTGGATTTGAACCCACAACTTCACTAGCCCCTGAATGGTCGCCGTCACATAGAACCCTAACCCTAAGCAAATACCACTTTTTGGCGTTTACTTAACGTGAGATAAACAACTGATGCCTCTGATTTAGAGACATATGATCGGGCCATGACCGATTATGTCTATTGAATCCCTGTGTTGACAGGGAAACTGCTAGCCCCCTCGGCCACGGAGGCCCTCCCGACAAACAAAAAAGGCGGAGGGAGTTGTATATATAGCCAGGGGTGAGGTGACCTGTACGACTACGCAGAAACTCAGTAAGTCGACAGCCAGTGTGTTTGCAGACAGCTTTCAGGTGGGACATTTGCCTCTAGATTACCGTCGACAGTAAAACAACGAAGTATATTACTTGAAAAGACTGATACAGCCTCCTCTCACAAAAGTCCAATGGAGCGTTTTCAAACATATGAAAGGCAGAAAGTTTTTTGTTGTCATTTATATATATATATATATTTTTGTTCTTCAAATCAAATAAAGAAATTTATTTATTCATTTATTTCATTTTACTTTTTTCCACTGTCAAAGAGAGAAGCCAGACTTTCTTGTCATTATCAGTGCATTCTTGAGGTTTTCATTCTTTCATATTTTATTCAATGATTTTCAGATTTTCATATTTTATCCATTAACTAAAATATTAACAATGCTATTTTTTGTCCAAACGTACAGTTTTGTTCATATAATTCATATATGTATAAGGGCGGGAATTGAACTCCCGCCAATCAACAGAAGGGTATTGTTCTACACCTTTCTCAACATGCGTCACGCGTATATGCCGGCCAGCAGATTTAAGTGTGAGATGACTGTCAGGGCCCATATCCAGATTTGTGTAGGGTTTACAAGTTTACCGCCACTGTAACACTTTAAATCGTTTGGAGTCACACCTGAACTTCGGCTCGTAAAGTGCCCCATATTTATTTGACTTGATAGCCCGAAATCAACATTGCTCTGTGACTTCAATGTGCTCACGATTCATGAAGATATTTTACGATGCTTGCACGGAGCTCACATGACCGAAGTCCGGCCGATTAAATCAGTCAGAACTAATGTAACGATAACTTTTGATCATAGTTTTTGTGTTGTTTTTTTTTTGTGAATGCACAAAACCACCTGCGACCGGTCCGACGACGTTGCGATCTCAGGCGATATTTCCAGATTCATCAAGATTCGCTTAAATCCCACACGACTTATCAAACGATTTTACTAAACTTTACGATGTTTACCCGAGGTTGTCTTAACTAACACTCCATATGTCATATGCGAACCACTCCTATGCGAGCGCTTGAAGTCCAATTGTTGTTCAATATACTGTGGGCGTTCAGAAACGGTGATAAGTTAAGCTGCGTCGATACGTAAGAATTTTGACTTTGAAGTTTGCTTTTGCTTTGCTTTTTTTTTTATACTTGAAATATCATTCCTGTCTCGCAATAACCCCCAGAAACTGAGGAATGTTTCTGTGTGTATGCGCCAAGGCTTCTTCTACAATGACTTTCTTCTTCTTTAGGCATCCGGCTGGTGATTCTGGCTTATTTTGACGAATGATATGTGAATGTCAGATTTCATGATGGCATTTAAAAGAAACCAGTTGAATAAGTGCATATACCTTAGAAGGAAACTGAGTTGTTCGTGAAGTTCTTGGAGTGCACTGATTTTGATTCTAACAATGTTTTTTTCCAAACACCTTAGTGTAATACGAGAAAAGATTTACAGCCAATCATGATAAATGGGTGTACTAAACCGGATTGCAACAATCCAGCGAAAGGCAGTGACACTGCTTCCTCAATTGTATACTTTGATGATGTGTTCTATTCAATAATTGGGTAAGGTAATCGTTTAATTGTTCTGGTCAAAAAATAAAGGAAGAAGAATAGCTTCTCAGTTACTGGGTCAAACTACCTTCCGTCGCTAAAGGAGTAGCACCGAAAGGACCGTGACATGAATGTTTAAGAAAGTGAAGTGAGCAAAGGGGATAAACTCCACAGGGGCATAGTCAGTGGATTTAGGTCAGTCACCTTCACAGCGTCAAGGTTTCTTTTTGCGCTTCACTACAGAAGATAGGGATGACCTCTGGTGTAGGGAGAATGAGGTGAATATGATGTTGACATGTTTATTGTCCAAAACAAAAAATAAATAAAATAATAATGGGTCAGTTTTGTATGCTGCCTCGCTACCTCGCCCTGTATTAGAAATGTAGAGGTGGCAAGGTAAGAGATGTCCTCTATCGGCTTCCATAGTCAGTGAACTGATATCGGCGCAGCGAATCAGGGCGTTAATCAGCTTAACCAGGGACATCCCCAATTCTTCCATAAATAAAACATCGAAACAAATTATGAGCGATGTACAAGTTGACAACACAGGCCAACTTGTCACCTGTGTCATCGTGGTTCCGATGGCAAAATTTCGTTAAAGGGAAAGACCTCGTAAAAATGAACACTGGTGAACCACTTTAACAGTATGGTGCATTAAACCCACCATACAATCAAAACATTTGACTGCGTTTATTTTGGTAAAAAAAAAAATCTAAAAGAATCGGTGAAGGTAATTTCAGATACAGTTTTTAATGGTCTTTTCACTCACCAGAAGTTCATTTTTACGAGGTCTTTCCCTTTAATATAACATGTGATGGGGTCTGGGTTTTACTGTCAGAGCACGTGCCTTTATCAAAATCTGAAATTGATTTTCCAGAATAAAAGATATAAAGGATTTACTTATTGGTGAACCTTTCTAAGTTTTATGGTTAACGATTTACTATTGCGGATTAAAAACTTTTACTGTGCTTCAGGGAAGAGGGGTTGTTTTCAGATCTGTGGGGTTTTTTTTTTCAAGCTTCAAGATCAGAAGTTGACATTATTTCCTAATAAATGAAACGTGATTTTCAAATCACCAACATAAAGCCTCAGTCAGGACAGAGGTACGACAACCTACGCCCTCTGCGTAGGTCAATCACTGCCGGTTGACCTCGAGTCAAACCCTGGAGACCTTTCGCAGTCACACCTAAACTGACTCTACGACTCCTGCAGGACAATCGTACTTTATATCTGTTACAGTCGTACGATGGTCTTTTACGATTACCACAAAGCGTCTTATGTATACAAAAGTCTTACAATCATTTGCGATTCTAGAGGATAGATGTAACCCATCGCGATTTATGCCGGCTTGTCGTGGGACTTCAATAAGATTCCATACGATTATTTACGAGTGTCACGAGTGTAGAACAGTCCTCGAATTCTTGGAGATTCGTTACGATTGAGGACAATCTTTGATATAAGTAGGCCCACTATCTGCTTTTCATTTCTTCTTTAAGTAGCTGATTACGAAAAAGTCATATATTTGCCTTGCAAATGATACATCGCACTCTCCTGTACTGTAGTCTTTCATTCTCTAGCAAAAATTTGCATATGAGTTGTAGGGGTAGATCGTTTATGAGGTCGTACGGAGCTCGTACGACGAGGCCCGATTGATTTAAGATTATACACTGCCAGAAAAAAAAAAAGAAAAATGTAATTTTACAGTGCAAAGTGCTGAAGATTAAAACAGTGAATTCAAATGTAAAAATAATGCTACAATGTTTGGTGTTATTTTACACTCTATTCCCGTAGGACTATAAGATGAGGTGCAAATATTCATCACAGCTGTAAATTTACAAATGTATTGTCCGTAAGTCCAGTAACCAGTGTAACTCTTCTCATGAAAGAGGTGTTTCTAAATAGGTGAATGTGCGGTAAATATACAGTTAATATTGACAGCTCTTTTTGCCGTAAAACTACACCATTTGCTTCTGCAGTATAGTCACAATTGATGTACCACACTCCACGATAGCAGTCGGTAAATTTTGATCGCAGATAGTTTGTGGCCATGCGCAGAGCCCCCTACGACGACTGCAATCGCCTCACGATAGCCAGTCACATCTTCAGATTCAACAAGATTTGACAAGATCACTCAGGATTGATCCTACGATCATTCCAAGATTCACGACGACTACCAACGATTCTTCGAGCACAGGTTATTTCAACCAGACCAAAGTGTATGTGTGACTAAGACTTACGACTACTTTTATGAAGTTACGCTTCACTTCTTTTTCTAACATGGCATCGTGAGACTTTCTTCCTGGAGTCACATGAAAAGGAACTATGAATACGATAAACAATAATACGATTTTCAGTCAGACTGTCAGTTGTCTGTCTGTCTGTGCATCTGTCAGTTAATATGTCTTTTTCATGAGCAGGTGAAATATCATCATTTTATACACATATTGCACATGTCACATTTTTGCATATTTATTTTATGTGCTTGCGTGCATTAGGTGCCATTCTATCATATGTGATACCAGTCAGCCATATGTATGTATTTTGTGGCCATTTTTGATTTGCCGTGGAGGGGTCCTCCTTGGTTGAACTATTAGTTCAAGAGCCTCTTACCAAAGCCGTCGCTGTGAGTTCAAGTCCAGCTCACACTGGGTTCCTCTCAGATCTTACAAGAGAAGGTCTGCCAGCAATCTGGTTTTTCCTCCCACCATTATGATGGCCGCCGACGTATGAATGAAACTCTCTTAAATATGGGGTAAAAAAATCATAAAATAAATACATAATAAATAAGTGATGATACAAAGCGACGGCACAAAGGGATACATCGGTATAACGCGACGGAATGATCGATGACAGGAAGCACTGACACGATGGTACAGAGCCATTGTATAGGCCTCCGTTGGGGGGTTAGCGCGCTAGCAAGGCGTTATAACCCCTACTTCTCACCAATGAGAGGCATTGTGAGTTCAAGTCCAGCTCATGCTGGCTTCCTCTCCGGCCGTACGTGAGAACGACCGCCAGCGGATGGTCGTGGGTTTCCCCGGGCTCTGCCCGGTTTCCTCCCACCATAATTCTGGCCGCCGTCGTGTGAGTGAAATATTCAGTAAGTAAGTGAGTACGGCGTAAAACACCAATCAAATAAAAAAAATAAATCAAAGCGATGGGGCAAACCATGCCTTACGCGATGAGACCATGATACGAAGCCATGGGCATCGTGCTGTCTGCATGTTATCGTCCTGTCGTTCACTCCTCATCCTTGTCCCTTGCTGCCATCGTCCTGTCGATTGCTCCGTATCACCGTCCAATCGCTTGCTGCGACGACGAAGCGATATTACGTCTTACCCACCCTCCATAGTTAAAATTTCTGGGGAAGTGTTTGTGTGCCTGACTTGACAAAGTGTACAATATCGTTTAGGGCGAACCGTGTTATTTGAGGTGAGCTAACGCCGTTATCTATAGTTTCTCCCGGGTCCGTGCTTCTCTGGCATAGAAGCACAGGTTTATCTGACATGCATGTCACGTTCTTCGTTAAATCATATTCAGCACAGGAGGTATATATGGAGATCAGATAAGTCTCTACAAATTAATCCGGCGTGCTTGGAATTTGTAATGATATCCACGGATGTTTGCCCGTGTGATATAACACTGGGCTGTGTGCTTTGGATATGTCAGACACCATGAACACATTCCTCCTAAGGTCTTTTGACAGGAGATTTTTCCTCTTCAGGAATGTCGCGCTCTAACGATATAAAAGCACAAATTGTACGGCACTGAAAATCAGTAGGCTTGAATATGTTTTACCTGAAACACGACTACTTAATCATGTCATCTAAGTGCGGGTTTTTTTGACACACTTTGTTTATTCATACATATATGTGAATAATTTCTGTCTTAAGCAGTGTACTGCTCCGGCGCGGAATGCCCTGTAGGTTGTATGTGTAATATATGAATGGATAAATGCGTTGTAACGTCAATATTATGAATGTGTATATGCTTGGAATGACAGGAACACAAAAGAGAAAACTTAATAACTTCGCCTTAATATGCAAATATCTTTCGTAAAACTTTTCTTAGGAATTATGTAATTATTTGGCAGCAGCTAAAGAATGACAAACGTTTGAATATTGCTTCTATTAGACGGAATTTGCTCTTGAACCACGCTTGTTAAAATTTTCATGTTCGACTAACGTCACTGCATGCGTATGATGTTTCCTCAGATTCGCGACATTGGCACAATTACCTCGAGACTCCGAACTCCGACTTAATAATGTCTAACACCCACCACTCAACCAACTGAGGTGGTATGTCACATTCTAAAAAGCGAAATAGTCCTTTCTAGCTCAATTCGGGAAAGTGGTAATAGACATCATAAGTCATAAGTTTAAGTGTGACTGGAGCCAGTGTATTCAGTGTTCTCGAGGTAGTGATTTCTGTGTCAGGGGCTCAGTATAAATTGCTATTCTCCCTCACGTTAAAGTGAAAGACAGCACATGTCCAAAGTTAATTTTGCCATAAAGGCTGGACAGTATTACATTTATTTCGGTTATTTTTTATGTTTTATTTTTCTAAATTAAAAATAAATTTTTCTAATACAAGAGTGGAAATTTAACAGTACTCCGTCGTCCAACATGAAACGTCGCCATTCTGGTTGGGCTGTGACGTAATTGTTCCAAGCGCGGAACACTCTTGTCACCTGAGATCGTAGTAAGCTGCTAGAGTTGTGGTTGAAACTTAAGTATATCCATAATTTTATAACAAAAAATGATCTAGAAACTTACTCTCGCCACATTACATTGATCTAGAAAGGCTTTGCTGTGTTCTTCATACATGTACTTGTTATAATTAAACATATAACATTAAAGTAATATCTTTTCCCTATGTTTTTACATATTACATTGACAGTCAGCTCAGAGGATTTATGTCACAGCTTATGAACAGCTAATATCTCCTAGTTCTGTGATTGGTCAGCAGCAACATACTCCTCACATCAAATGAAGATAATTCAGCAACGAATTCATACAAATTCAAATAGTTTTTCTTTGGTATTCAAGACAGAATTTTATTATCTTTTTAATGAACCGTGCCTCACTCATGAGCTGTCTTTCACTTTAATCAAAGTATATAACATGAAGAACTGATGTGCGTGGAGTTTAAATTGGGTGTTCGTCAGAAATGTCTATCAGAGTAGAAGACATTAAGGTAAATATTGGTCAGTGGTCTCCCTTGTTTGGTGTGACATGTCGGTCTCTAGGGGTCTCTCTCGCCTCCCTGCCCATATGACATAAGTTACACTTTGGAAATTTTCACAGTGTTACTTGCCAAAGCTGGATCAGGATTACTCTGGTTTACTCCACCCATAATGTCTCCAGGATATCCTGGCCGACAGCAAACTTATTTAGAGCCTTTCTTTAGAATAGCGTTAAACAAATAATAAAACCTACTGAATTAGGGTTTGACGTTATTATGTATTTAGAGAATTGATGTGTTATCAAATTTTATTCAGCATGTGTATGTATTTTCAAGGAATATTTTTCAATCCAGTAATTACCGAATAATTTTTTTTTGTAGATGTGGATGAATGTGCGAGTAGCAGAAGCCTGTGCCCGGGACCATGTATAAACCTACCTGGAACCTACGCCTGCAACTGCTCGATCCCGGGCTATTCCACGACCTCTAACCTACAGTTCTGTGGGGGTAAATCAAGCTCATTCCTTTCGTCACACATGCCAGTGTCTTAAGCTCAGATGATATATGAATATGTATTGTATGATGTGTATGATTCCCAGGGAATAACCTGACTAAGTGCACAACGACAAGCAGTGCATCTTTGTTTTTAAATTTCGCTTTTACGCGTTAGAGGGGTGTTCACGGGGTAACAGGCTGTTGTCGATATTGATACGTCCGCATGAAAAGCGGCGGGTCTGGGTCCAGTTTCGTGGAGCATTCTTAACGTTACCAGCACGCGACTGCCATGGAATCATAATGCCCACAGTGCTGATTGGACGTATCGCTAAGATGGCGTAATGCTGTCTAGACCAGTCCAGAGGTGACCTTGGCTTGTCAGTCTTGCTGCTTCCTCGCTTGTCGAGATGTGATCTTGGCTTGTCGATCTTGGTGCTTCCTTGCCTGTCTAAAACTGATCTGGGCTTGTCAACCTTGCTACGTCTTCGCCTTTCCAGAGTTGACACGGGCTTGTTAGTGTTGCTACGCCCGCGCTCACAGAGAGTTGGATCGAGCTTGTCACCCTTTCTACTGCCCTGCTTGTCCAGAATTTGGTTTGGTTTGTTAATCTTGCTGTTTTTTTCACATTATGGCCTGTTATTATACCGTGGCTTTGTCGGGCATCATTATACTGTGACTTCGTCAGTGTCATTACCGTGGGTAGTCAAGTGTGTTGACTGCGTCAGGTGGGCATGTCTTCGTGAGATGTAGCCCTACACTGTGGCTTTGTGGGAAGTTATTATACTGTGACTTTGTTTGGAGTCATAGGTGTTGACTTCGGCCCCGTTGTTCCATTGAGGCAACAATATAAATATGCGTCATCGGCCTGCTACGAGAAAGACATCGCCAAATAAAGACAGAAGCACATGCTTGTTGTATCGTTGAGCTTGGATAGGCATAGGGAGTACGTAGTGGACAAAGTCCACAGTTTCATGCAATATGATAGTTCAGATTCCAGAATGGAAAGGCGACCTTGAAATGGTCCATCATTTGTAATGTGTGTACCTTATGAGGTTCCAAGTATACGATGTTTCAATGGATTGTTGTATGGTTGCTTTCCTGTGATCTTCATGATTTTCCTGTACTGAAGCTTAAAGCCCATTTTGTAGATGTTGATGAGTGCTTGGAGAATAATGGAGGCTGTGAAGACGTCTGTGTGAACACAAGAGGCTCCTACAATTGTCGCTGTGAAAAGGCTGGCTACAAGATGGCCAAAAACAAAACTGATTGTGAAGGTAAGCCAAGAACAAAACTGATTGGGGCAGTCATCCAAGAACAAAACTGATTATGATGGTAAATGAAGAATAAATCTGATTGTGAAGGCAAGCCAAGAACAGAACTGATTGTGAAGGTAAGTCAAGAACAAAACTGATTGTGAGGGTAAGTCAAGAACAAAACTGATTGGGATGGTAAGTCAAGAACAAAACAGTGGGTGAAGGTAACTGAAGAAAAAAAAGACACAGGGTGATAGTAAGCCAAGAACAAAACACAGGGTGATAGTAAGCCAAGAACAAAACACAGGGTGATAGTAAGCCAAGAACAAAACACAGGATGAAAGTAAGCCAACAAAAAAACACAAGGTGAAAGTAAGCCAAAAACAAAACGCAGGGTGGAGGTAAGAAATCTCACTGTCTTTTTTCATTGATAGTAGACTACACAGACATGTTCGTCAGAGTTTAAAATTTCAAAAAGTATCTGGCTGTTTTTCGGAGCATTAAGATTTTACGTGATCTATCACCGGAACACTGTGTGTGTTTCTCCCGGCAGATATCGATGAGTGCGAGCGGTATAAGGATATCTGTAACGCAGACGGCTACTGCTTCAACACGATCGGCTCGTATGTGTGTGAATGTGCTGTAGGCTTCACGGTAACACCTGACAAAGCCCACTGTGAAGGTAACGAGCTGTAATCTTTGTTTATTTTCTGATAGGTCCAGAGGGAACCACATGTCTTTATTCTTCCGACTAAAACATTCGTTGAGTCTTTTCGTCATCATTGTAAACTGTCGACTGTATTAATTCGTCCTAATTTTTGTATTTTATATATTTTCTTAGTCTTTTGACTGACGGCTTGCATGCGAATGTCGGTTACCTGTAGCAAAGCTTACGCCGCACTATGTCTGAATCTACGCTTCTACGCTTGGCTCACGTTATAAGCAATTTTCGGATCTCCACGCATGCAGTAACGTAAAAAATTGATTTTATCTGAAATATAAGAGTGAGAGATTTCTTAAATTATCGAGTCGATGGTTATGGGAGGAGGGAAGGGGGTAAAATCAGCCATAACAGGAGCTGATCACTCCTTCCTTTACAGACGACGACGAATGCGCAAAGAACAATGGAGGCTGCCGACAAGTTTGTGTAAACACTCCGGGAAGTCATCACTGCGCATGCCGGTCCGGTTTTCAGCTTCATCAAAACAAGACGTCGTGTTTTGGTAGGTACCGTTAGTCTAAGTATCGGAATCCGAATCCCAGCTCGTGGCCCTCAGCAGTTTGACCATCTGAAATATCATCTGTACAAACCAAAAGCTCTTGACCAGTGATGTTGTGAGATCGAATCTTGGATGTGGAATGCTAATGCCTTGTTTGCGCATTTGTGTCAGGGGGTTTGTTTTGTATATGACGAGGAGTGGCTACACATGGTGTCATCCACTCATAAACCTGACTGCCCATATTTACGTTAAATATTCTTGAGTATGGCGTAAACATTCAAATCACTTCATAAAACCTTAAAACGCGCATTTAAACAAAAAAAAATGTCAGAAAAAATCTGCGTGCCAACACAATGTTTGTTTTGGTTTTTGTTTTTTGTTTTTTGTTTGTTTTTTTTTTCTTTCAAATTTTTACCATATCATTTCTAAGGTGTATGTGATTTATTTTATTTTTTGCTTCGAGACAGTGTTTCAAAAATGGAAACAAGAGGATTCCTTCAGCCCAAATGCCATCCTGGTCTCACATGTCCGTTTTACGGCCCCTAACATCACATAGAATCCCTGATCCAACCAGTTTTCGACATACGTGTAATAAAGGCCGTTCTGCCTCAAAGTTAATACGTCTCTTTTTTCACATTACAGCGCCTCGATTCATTTTGTTGATGTCGAATGAGATCAGACGAATATGTATAATAAACCAGGGGGGACGGAAGCCATTGACTGTCTAACCCATTACCAATGTTTATTTTAGATATCAATGAGTGCCTGGAGAACAATGGTGGCTGCCAAGGCCGATGCTTGAACAGGATTGGCTCGTTTCGATGTGTATGTTTAAAACGAGGCTATGTTATAAGTCAAGATGGAAAGTCTTGTAAATGTAAGTGTTCCCATGATTATATACAGAAGCCTGTACTTCAACTATCCTCGGGGCAAGGTATAATATAGCTCTTCCTGTGCAATACCGACTCGGTTTCAGCTGAATTGTGAATTGTTCTGTGGCAATGCTTGGATAGTATGTTACCGTTTGGATCGCAAAAGATCACCACAGGAATGAACAACAGACTACACAGCTTAGACTTGACTTTACCCTGGTTCCCCATTGAAATGGTGCTACACGGAGTGTTTGATGTTATTACTTGAATGTATAGAGCGCGAGGAGTAGAAACTTTGTTATATAAGCTTTCCAAAGTGGCCCGGACAATATCGCCAAATGTTTTGATAGTATTCATTCAGTTTATAATTTGTGAGTACAAGTAAACAATAACATAGTGCCTGATTTCTTATATTCTCTCCCATCGAACAGAGAAATACAACTAACGGGGCTGTTTTCTGTGTTCCTAACTGTGTGCTTTTTTATTGCGGGAGAAGTACTCAGTGCTACAAGTACTGTGACCGAGTATGGGAGTCATGTATGGTGTCATGATGTTCCAGTGAGCCGGCACTATAATGGCATGGCACGCTACCAATATACCCTGATTGGTAAGGGTGTCGTGTGTGGTGTCTTCGGCATGACGTTCAAGTAAAGCACCACCACTGAGATGGCCGCATTGTTCAAAGTGTGCTTAGGGTATTATAAGCCTCACGAACAAACACCAACACATGTTCTAAGTTCAGAACCCCCCGCTTTCAGATGCCATGTCTGTAATTGTCACTATTTATGCTGCGTGTTTTGTCCTTTTTCCTTTTAATACACCACCAGATAATGTCACCTAGAACGAATCTCATTAATTGCATTTGAAAAAAATCTCCATACAGAACTGTTATATGGGTTGGAGTCCCAAACACGTCACCATTAAAGAAAAGCTGTCTGCGTTTAAAATGTTGTGAGATTGACTACAGTTGACATGTACCTAGTGTTCAAATGTTTCCACTGTATTTCCTACAGCTTGTCCTAGGAACACGTATTATCGTGGCCGAAGACGGACCGGGAGGTGTGTAAATTGTCCAGCTAATTCCCACACAAATGGGCCAGGGAAAAAATTCAAGCGAAGTTGTAAATGTGATTCTGGTTTTCGCGGTATTCCAGCTATAGACGTGGAATGTCAAGGTAAACACACTGAAAACAAATGGGAAGAGTGGAATCTGTGCCTTTGACTTCCAGTGGATATTTTTCAATATTTTAAATATACATTATATTGAGAGTTTTTTTGAGGTTTAATTTTAAATGATCTTATCCACCTCAGATACGTATGAATTTAAGGGAGTCCATGGAAATCCCTGTTTACACACACTACGGCATTACCATTTGATTTATTTATGAAAAACCTCCAAATGTTCTCCATGTAGCCTCAAAAATATTAATCAGCGTGTAGAATTTACAATATATATTTTTCAATATATTCGGCCTTTTTTCAATGACAATACAACTAACCTATTCATTCGTGAAAGTATGTTGCTTTTGAATATATCTTCGTGGGAATCCGAAGTCTTCCAGTATAGGCCTATTGCCATGTATTACATTTAACCTATGATTAGAAGTAAATAATAACCAAACCACCGGATTACTGACTTGTTTTCTTCTGTTTGTCTTTGCTTTGCTGCAGATATTGACGAATGTAAGAACGCAAACTTTGGTTGTGCTTTTGGTTGTGAGAATACTCCCGGAAGTGCTCATTGCACATGTCCGTCAGGCTATGAACTAACGGAAGACGGGAAGAACTGTGATGGTAGGACTCACTTATCTGCCTTCTGTAAATACACCAATCGTTACAATATCTAATATGTCAGAGATTTCCTGCTCAGAGTTTTTTATGTAAAATTTGTCCCTATAGCCAGCGATACCAGTTACATAAGGTAATGAGTCTAAGGCGTTTCCTCGTGTCGAATGGCCATACTGGGATTTTTCTAAATGTGCTTCCATTTGATGGCAGCAGGATCAATTGATCATCTCTTTTACATTCCCCCATAAAACAAAAAGCGTGTTTTTTCATGGATTGCAGGATTTTAAATTTATTTGTCTAAAAAAAATGTTACAAGGTTGGTCTCTCTGCCTTTAATAGGCTATCGTATTCGCAAAACAGGCAAGCGATACAGTCTCGCGCCTTTGATATTTTTTATGTATCCCTAAGGAGTCAAGGATTCTCGCGCTGGCCCATAGCAACGCCTGTCAGCAATGTATGAGTCAGTAACTTTTCTTCATGTTTATGTTAACTGCGGAATCATTAGAACTCTTTGGAAAATAAAGGCAAGAAAAGTTAGTGACTCGTTCATTGCTGATAGGCTTTGCTATCGGCCAGCGCGAGAATCTTGACTCCGTAGGGATACAGCAAAGATATTAAATTTCCCGGACTGTATCGCTTGCCTGTTTTGCGAATACGGTAGTCTGTTAAAGGCAGGTAGACCAATTAGAGGCCTAGAATTTTCTCTGAATTGTGATAAAGTGAAACATTAGTCGAACATCCGGCTACATCATTCTGTATTGACAATTTCAGTAAGTTTAACAGCTGAAAATACGGAAACGAGAACAGTCAGGATCTCTCTTTTAACGGCGATATCGACCCAAGTTAAACGCAGTGTCGGTAATTGATGTTCAACC
The DNA here is from genome assembly GCA_016165875.1 of Acanthopleura granulata. Taxonomy (NCBI): domain Eukaryota; kingdom Metazoa; phylum Mollusca; class Polyplacophora; order Chitonida; family Chitonidae; genus Acanthopleura; species Acanthopleura granulata. Next base: position 8,950,030 of record JABBOT010000008.1, read on the forward strand.
CCCATACCCACCGATTTAAGGTGATTATCGGCGGACTTTCCGTTTCTCCCGCAGATTTGGATGAATGTAAGACAGACAATGGTGGTTGTGAGGACTTCTGTATCAATGTGAATGGCTCTCGGCGCTGTAAGTGTCGACAGCCGGGCTTTGTACTGGCCGAGGATGAACAGAAGTGTCAAGGTAGGTGAAGATGGCCATACCGTAACGGCTTGTGTTACCATCATGGCTTGTATTACCATATCGGCTTACATTACCATTACAGCTTTTATTAGCAACAGGGCTTGTATTACCATAATCGCTTGTATTATCAAAGCGACTTGTATTATCATTACGGATAGTATTACCACCACGACTTGTATTGCTGTCAGGGCTTGTATTACCATAACCGCTTGGATTACCATAGCGACTTGTATTCTTATTAGGGATAGTATTACCATCACGACTTATATTACCATTACGGCTTGTATAACCTTTACGGTGTCCATTACCCTGACGTCTTATATTACCATTACGGCTTGTATAACCTTTACGGTGTCCATTACCCTGACGTCTTGTATTACCATTACGGCCCGTAGTACCATAATGATACCACGGAATCTCAGCTGTATAGTGTGGATTACCTATTGATTGATTACTTTTTAACACTGTTTGTAGTCGGTCGAACGCTCTAAGTGATACCGTTACGCTCCTTACCAACAAACAATTGTTACACAAATACTTATATTTCTCTTACGTTCCTACCATTAACCAGATATGGCGTCTACATTTACATTTTGTTTTTCATGGACATGCGATTGTCAATACCTCGGTCATTGGTTAATAGATCTGTCCATTTCGTACAAACCTTCACAGATATTAACGAATGTCTGGAGGTGAATTTTCTCTGCGCCCACAGCTGTATCAACACGGAGGGGTCTGCCCATTGCAACTGCTCGCTGGGGTACTCCCTTGCCAGCGACGGCAAGAACTGTACAGGTAAACAGTGAATTCGTGGTGTAGTGCCAATATATACCAGTGTGTTGTATTACCTTGTATCCAGCGATCAGTCTGGTATATAATGTGAATGTAAAAAAATTTTGTTGCGTGAATTTTTTATCCACGTGGAACTCGAAGACGTGTGGGGGAAGGCCACGTGACAGTATGCCAGTGTAAGTTCTTAGACGCCATCATTTTGCAGTATGTTCTTGTCTTTCCCAAATTTCAAAAGGTCTGCTACCAGATTGTTCGCTGCGCGTCTAAAACACAATTTAAGGGAGTGTCATTTTCTACAAGAGAATCCTGCATTTTGAATAGAATACACTATAGCTATCAAAAGTGAATGTCCTTTCCCAACTTGCTTTTCTGCAGTAAACCGTGTATGCTTCTTGAGGCTTGTTGTTACGTTGTAGACATTGACGAGTGCAGTGTGCAGAACGGAGGCTGTGCGGATAGGTGTGTGAATATTCCTGGATCCTTCCACTGTGAATGCACCATCCCCGGATACCGGCTCCATTCCGATAGAAGGTCTTGTGAAGGTGCGATCGGCTTTTTCTTGACCCTTTACAAATGGCTTGTGCCAAATAAAAATATTTCATCTATTTGCCACAAAAGTCAATGGCGCTCTGTTCCCCCCCCCCAAGAGAATCGTTTTATTTGAACTCGTTTTATCCAAGATGAAAGGTATACAGCTCCAACGGTGTTTTGAAGATTCATTAGCTTTATTGTTTTCTAGCAGACAGTGGTTGTCTCTTGTCCGAAGGATAGTAGAACCCGTCCTAAGCAGAGTTTCACATTTTGCTCTCTGTAGCCCTAACTGTTGATCAAATGTGGCCATACGTATATATTCTAAAGGATAAATGACTGCTGATCTCCAAAAACTTATAAAATTTACCTAACTTTAATATTACTCAAAATAAAGAGAAAGTTCAGAGCTGTTTTTCAAAATGCTAGTTTTTAGCCAATTTTGGAAATTTTCAATGCATTTTGCCCAAGTGGATAATCTATTATTTAAAGTAAGCTCTGACGAAGTATGAGAAAATTTTAGTATGTATGCTAGCGTTGTCACTATAACATATAATCCAGGCAAAAAATGTGGACATCAGCATAATAGGTCCTTTCTTTCCACTGTGGTCGGCTTTGTGTAAAAATGTGTATGTTGCTGATATATTGAAGACGTGAGAGTTCTTGGTGTTCTTTTCTAGTGTCTCTATTGTCATGAGACGTGTGGCTGTATTCCCTTGGTATCGTGAACAAGTGACTGTGTGTTCTTGGTTTTGCAGACATGTGACTGTCTTCTTGGTATTGTAGACAAGGTACTGATTGTTACCTGTGCTGTACAGTACCCGTTACTGTATGTCCTTGGGCTTGGAGACCCATAACTGTATGTCCTTGGGCTTGGAGACCCATAACTGTATGTTCTTGGGCTTGGAGACCCATAACTGTATGTTCTTGGGCTTGGAGACCCATAACTGTATGTTCTTGGGCTTGGAGACCCATAACTGTATGTTCTTGGACTTGGAGACCCATAACTGTATGTCCTTGGGCTTGGAGACCCATAACTGTATGTTCTTGGGCTTGGAGACCCATAACTGTATGTTCTTGAGCTTGGAGACCCATAACTGTATGTTCTTGGACTTGGAGACCCATAACTGTATGTCCTTGGGCTTGGAGACCCATAACTGTATGTTCTTGGGCTTGGAGATCCATAACTGTATGTTCTTGGGCTTGGAGACTCATAACTGTATGTTCTTGGACTTGGAGATCCATAACTGCATGTTCTTGGACTTGTAGACTGGGTACTGTACATTCTTAGTGTTATGTACTGGCAACTAATGTTCTTGGTATTGTAGATATTAACGAATGTTACGAGCAGTCCGGACTGTGTGAAGATACTTGCAGAAACACGAAGGGATCGTACACGTGTCTGTGCAGAAATGTCGGCTTTCGTCTCAGCAGCGACGGCCGCAGCTGCTTAGGTAAGTGCACTCATCAAACCACCAGCAAGTCAGAAATAATCCGATAGTTCACATGTCTACAGTGTGGTTTATAACTCATAACTGACCTCATGGAACCAAGGGAGATACGGAGATTTGACCAAAATAACGCTTAAAGAGACAGCTTAACCTTTATCAATATTCAGTGTAACAAAACAACAAACAGCGGATCTAATTTCTTAGATTGGGATAGAACAAGTTTATCGCATTTCTACTGCGGAATCTTTGGTTAAATAACTAAATGAAATGTCGAATTTTCACATATGGAATGGTCATGTCAAGGTAACACAGTCGTTATTATATGTCAACTCGGAAAACGAGGGACCTGCATTGATATGAGGCACGTTTATTCACCAACACGACGAAATGTTGATCAACTAAGATTTGAATCGCTACCCGGGGGCCATCTTTAGCGTGTGTGCGATGACCTTGACCTTATTTTTGACTCCTTGTACCGAGCGTTTTGTGAATTTCCATTCGGGAATTTTCGGTGATGATAGCGTACATTACCGGTGTGATGCTTGGCGTGTGCCACGAACAATTGGGTTTTGGCGGTTTGTTTCATGAACTAAGCAATACTTTGTATTTCTGCATACAATTTGCGTTTGATGAATAAACAATCGATCAGTCAAACCTACTTTTAATATTAATCTTTATCTTGTAGTGGATAATTCTACCTGAGGCATGTAAGTATATTGGTTGAATCATTGTCCAGGCTTATGTATACGGACATACAATAGTAGCATGCTGAAACAGGTTACTATAGCTTGTTAATGAACAACATTTCAAGCCTCTGCTGAATGAAGACCATGCAAATGCGTTAGGCAGTTGTTTACTTTAAACCATATCACTAAGAATGTTGTGTCAAAATTCTGAACTTTGTTAGCTCGAAATCTGTTGTTGTCTCACCCATTGTTCAGGCCGATAAGCTGTCCCCAACGCAGACGATATAATCTAAGGTAATAAAGTCGGGTACCGACTAAAGAACACAGAAGGGTACTATGCTTGTGATGTGCGAAATCTAACGCACTCGTTTCTTGTGATATTTGAACATTTTGGCCAAAATTTAGATCTAAAATGCTTCAGTTTAAACCATTAGTCGTTTACCAGTGAGGTTACTTGTTCTAATCCAGTTTAAACCATTAGTTGTTCACCAATGAGGTTACTTGTTCTAAGTCAGTTTAGACCATTAGTCGTTTACCAATGAGGTTACATGTTCTAATCCAGTTTAAACCACTAGTCGTTTACCAATGAGGTTACTTGTTCTAATTCAGTTGAAACCATTAGTCGTTTACCAATGAGGTTACTTGTTCTAATCCAGTTTAAACCATTAGTCGTTTACCAGTGAGGTTATTTATTCTAATCCAGTTTAAACCATTAGTCGTTTACCAATGAGTTTACTCATTCTAATCCAGTTTAAACCATTAGTCGTTTACCAATGAGGTTATTTATTCTAATCCAGTTTAAACCATTAGTCGTTTACCAATGAGTTTACTCATTCTAATCCAGTTTAAACCATTAGTCGTTTACCAGTGAGGTTACTTATTCTAATCCAGTTTAAACCATTAGTCGTTTATCAATGAGGTTACTTGTTCTAATCCAGTTTAAACCATTAGTCGTTTACCAGTGAGGCTACTTATTCTAAACCAGTTTAGACCATTAGTCGTTTACCAATGAGGTTACTTATTCTAAACCAGTTTAGGCCATTAGTCGTTTACCAGTGAAGTTACTTGTTCTAATCCAGTTTAAACCATTAGTCGTTTACCAATGAGGTTACTTGTTCTAACCCAGCTTCGGCTGCTCCGGTTACCGCCTTTCGTCTGGAGCTTTGTTCCGTAACTGGCTGATGTTTGGTGGTTTCCGTCGGTATTGTTTCCTCTTCTCTGAGTTTTGTTCCCTCTCCTCTTGGCTTTGTATGGTTGGGTTTTATGGGATTTTGGTGGGGGCTGCGTCGTTTCCCATGCGTCTTGTCCTGTTTCATCCGCATTTGTCCTTTTCCATCCTGGTCTGTCCAGTTTCATCCTGGATTTGTCCAGTTTCATCCTGGCTTTGTCAGGTTTCGTCCCGGTTTCCCCAGTTTCCTCTAATGTGAACTCAACCAATCTGGAAAAGTTTGGTTTTGTTACGACTGTCCCTTTGCCTAAGCGAATTCGCCCAACCCAACCTCCTCACGCCCTTGACCCGCGGTGACCTTAACCCATTCAGCAGCCGACAAACAGGCTGCTAGGATTTACTAAAGGAAACCGGTATAAAAATCAGTAAATAAAGGTGATTAACAGCTTAGGCTGTATTTGTCTGCTCTGTTTTGACTTTTGATTTCCCCATTTTCTTCAATAAAATCGGAACCCTCTTATAATGATGTACATTTTTATTGCAGAGAATGTGATTTTGGCGTCACCAAATTGGTATCAGGAGGCCTCAGTAAATAAGAACGTCTAAAATCTTTCCTTGCTTATTCAGGACTATTTTAAACAGCGACGAACATCACCTTTAACGCAGTAAAACAAAAGCCATATTTTTACTAGTAAAGCTAAGAAATTCATCACTGATTAGGATTTTCTCTGTAAATGAAATACAATATCCACCCTCAAACACACGCAGTTCTGTACTATTTTCAAAAATAAAGAATATCTGGGAAAATCCACTGTTGTTGTTCTTTCTTCCCCTTCAGCACTGACATATCCACCCGGATTCCACCCCTTCAATAATGTCGATCCTCATACTGACTCTTATACAACAGGTGATGGAAGCTTAACAGGCATATGAAGCGCTCCTGATCTCTTCCGCTGGCGTATGAAGGGCCCCTGCACTCCTGTAGCCCCAGCTCTCCCCAAACGTATGAAACACTCCGACTCTCCTCTCGCAGACATATGGCGTGTTCTCTCTAGCCTTTCTCAGGTGTATGAAGCTTTCCTGCTCCCCTGAGGCGTATGAAACTCTTCTGCTCTTGTCTTGCAGGCGTATGAAGCGCGCCCTCTCTCCTCTCGCAGGTCTTTGAAGCTCTGTCGCTTTCCCGAAACAGGTGAAGCGCTCCTGCTGTTCCCTCACAGTCGTATATGAAGCGCTCCTTCTCTCCTCTCAGGGGAATATGAAACACTCCAGTTGTTGCACCCACATGGCGCTCTCCTATTCTCACAGGCGTTTAAAGCGACCTTTCCCTCTTCTCGCAGGCGTTTGAAGTTCTCTGGCTTTCCCCAAGCCTGTGGAGCACTCCTGCTTTTGTATGCATATGACACCCTTCGGTTTTCCTCTCACATTCGTCTGAAGTGGCCACACTCTCGTGTCTTGTCGTAGGCGTTTGAAGCAATTTAGCTTTCCCACAACAGCCTTATAAAGCGCTATTCCTCTCAGAGAGAAGTGTGTGAAGCGCTTCTTCTCTTCTACTCCTCTCGTCAGGCGTAGGAAGCGCTCCTGTTTTCCTCTCTGGCTGGCGTAGAAAGCGCTCCTGCAGTCCTCTCACAGGCGTATGAAGCGCTCCTTCTCTCCTCTCGCAGGCGTTTGAATATCTACCACTCTCGTCAATCGTATGAAGGACCCCTGTTCTTCACTCACAAGCGTATAAAACGCTCCTGTTTTTTTCTCCCAGACGTATCAAGAGATCCTGATCTCCTCCCGCAGGCGTTTGAAGCCACCACGCTCTCCTCTCACAGCCATGAAGCGCATTTCCTCTCAGAGAAAAGTGAAGCGCTCCTTCGCTATTCTCCTCTCCTCAGGCGTAGTAAGCGCTCCTCTCACCTCTCTCGCTGGCGTATGGAGAGCACCTGCTCTCCTCTCCTAAGCGTATGAAGCTTATGAAGCCTCCTTCTCTCAAGTCACAGGCATTTGAGGCTGCCCCACTCTCATCAGGCGTATAAAGCGCTTCAGATCTCTAGTCGTTTGAAGTAATCTCGCTCTCCCCTCACATGAAGCGTTTTTCTCTCAAGAAGTGTATAAAGCGCCTCTGCTCTCCTCTCTCGCTGGCGTATGAAGCACTTGCGCTCCTCTTGCAGGAGTGTGAAGCACACATGCTGTCCTATCGCAGGCGTATGAAACACTTGCTCTCCTCTCGCAGGGGTATGAAACGCTCCTGCTTACCTCTCACAAGCCTATGGAGCGCTCCTGCTCTTCTCTCACGGCCATATGAAGCGCTTTTCCTGTCAAAGAGAAGTGTATGAAATGCTCCTTCTCTCCTCTTCTATCCTCAGTCATGGTAAGCGCTCCCGCTATCCACTCACAGGTGTATGAAGCGCTCCTGCTCTCCTCTCGCAGACGTATGAATTGCCCCTTCTCTCCTCTCGGAGGCGAATGAAGCGCTGCTGATCTCGTCTGGCAAGCGCATGAAGGGCACCTGGTCTCCTCTCGCAGGCGTATGAAGTGCTCCTGGTTTCATCTCTCAGGTGTATGAAGCGCTTCTGATCTCCTACCACAGGAATTTCTAACGGCCCCGCTCTCCTGCGGCGTATGAAATTTTCCTGCGTTTTTCCGGCGTATGTAACCTTTCTTCCCTCTCGCAGGCGTATGGGGCGCAACCGCTCTCCTCCCGCATTTTTTTTTAAACTAGTTATGCATCTCATCATTGTTGTATGTTTATTTAAACATATTAAATATTTACACACGCAGCGTTCTTTTAATTACATATATGTATACTGACATCACATAGTATTTCTCACCGCTGAAAGCGCCTATTTTCTAAACCTTTTCGTATATAATGAGAGAAGTACCTACTAGTGCCCCTCAAACACAAATCCCCATTGTGGTTTATGAGTGGTTTATTCCTTTATTACCTATAGAAGATATTTCGTAAAGAGTACAAAAAACCAAGGAAGGTGTTATTTTAATAGCCCTATAGAATGCTGCATGTCAGGTGTTAGGAAATTTCAGATTAATTAGCTGGATTGTCTTGGATTCATAAGACCTATTCACACACACGTCCAACAGCGCACGGTCATGCCACAGTAAATATCTAAGTATCTGTTTTGTACCTGTGTGGCTGCTAACCTGCGACTCTCCTCATGAAACCTGATTGTAACCGATCTGGCTTTGAAAAGTTTAACCAAGAGAGCAATGGCTCACGAAACCTGATGATAACTGTTCTGGCTTTGCCAGTCTTGGCCAGCTGGGTGATGTCTCTGAAACTTGATGGTAAACGTTACCGCTTTGCACCGCTTAGGCTGTAGGGCGATGACCAGGCTGTGAAACCTGATGATAACTGTTCTGGCTTTGCCAAGCTTAGGCACCAGGGCGATGGCTCTCAAACCTTATGATAACCTCCCTGATTTTGCCACTCTTAGCCAGCAGAACAGAGCCTCTGCATGCAGCTTACGCACATGTGTGTCATTTGTTTGTTTGTAGACATAGATGAATGCGAGACAAACCTGACGACGATATGTGAACACGTGTGTCTGAACACGCACGGCAGCTTCCGCTGCGCATGTCGACCGGGCTACTTCCTGAAAGGTCAAGGAGATTGTGAAGGTTAGTTTTTGGGTCTGTTTGCGACACACTTAGACTGAAATGCGACGTATGTAACAAGCTTACAAGAGTTAAATGTGAACGTGCAAAAAAAACTTTTTCAAGGGTATCGATATCATCCTGTGTGAAGAAATTTTATGTTGCTTTCATCGCCATTTTCTGCTGTATACAAATTTCATATTAGCATTGTTACCTAGCTTTGGAGTTACCAATTTCATTTGGTATCATGATCATATTTTTGTACATAGCACTTTCATTTCGGTATCATTGCCATATTTTCTTGCTTTTCAATATTTTTTTCAATTATTCCCATGTTCCAACCTGCTGCTATACCCTGGTTTCAAATATTTTAATGTGGGCAGAAATTTATTAAATGGCGCGATCCTGCTCCACCACACACCTTTTTTATCATCTTCTTTTCATTATCCTCACAACGTCATGATTATGAACTTGACCGTATTTCTCTGTTTAGAATGTCCTCAGAACTCGTACGGCTCCGAGGGCATGTGTAAACAGTGCCCCATGTATTCCCATACACCCATCACGAGGCACGTGTCCCGGGGGGAGTGCGTGTGTAATGACGGCTTTTGGGGAAATCTGAACGCCACTGACCAGTGTCAAGGTAAGACCACACCTACGAGAGCTATCCACGCCAAAGGGCGTGTATGGTCGGAGCCTGGGGAATGCCAAGTCCGTCTGTAATAACGTCTTAAATGTAATGTACAAAAACTCGTTCAGTATTGTGTATCACAACAGCACTTTACATGAAGTCTTAGATGGAAAGAAAACATGAAAATGAAGTAATCATCACCTAAAAGACAATTAAAGAGTTATCTGGAAATACCTTTTATTCAACGAATTAAACACAATCAGCTGCTTGGATTTTAAGATAGCTTTATTCACCATACCAATAATGACAGTGACATAACATAAGCTTTTCTGTGGCCTTGAAAGAGCTGTTTAATGACAGATTCGCGTTTTGTGTGCACAAACAAACATCACATGACTAAAGTTCACCAGAATTTTTATCCAGACCTGAATATAAAGGTGCAAAAAAGGTGTGTCTCGTTGTTGTCGACATGCGCTATCAATATGTTCCATAAAACCCACCTTACAAACCCACATATATGAGAATGTTTAATTCAGAGGAAAATCTGAACAAGGGCACAGTTATTTTCACTTCCTTACAGGTTTAAATCGCCTTTTGCTGCTTTTCGTGTTCATTTTAATGTTGTTCTTTTCACATTTATTTATTTATTTGATTGATGTTTCTCACCGGTGCTTAAGTATATTTCTCTTAAATGATGGCATCAAGTATTAATTTGGGTTGCTGGCAGATTGCTGAAGAGGAAGCCAGTATGACAAGAGGTGCCACGGAGGTTCCCATTTCACATTTAGGGAATTATAGCAAGAATACATTAAAATGTGTGAAAAGAGTTCAAACGAAGGTCAATGTAAGTTTTCAATTACGTATTAAATTACAAATCTGTTACATATTACCTGTAACAACGGGGTAATACATGACACACATGGTGTCCAGGTCAGATCTATATGTGGTGTGGTACGTGGGAAGGTCCGCCAGCAACCTGCGGATGATCGTGGGTTTCGCCTGAGTCGTGCCCGGTTTCCTCCCACCATAATGCAGGGCGCCGGCGTATTAGTGAAATATTCAGTAGTACAGCGTAAAACACCAATCAAATAAATAAATATATACATGGCGTGTGCATGACTTCCACGAAATGTTCATTCTTTAGTTCAAGTATGGATATCTGCGTATATTCAGTAATGTAATGTTAAGACATCATTAACTGTCTGTAAAGAGGCCAGTACATTGCTACAAGTGTAACAAATTCTATGCACTATTCAGGCATAGGACGTAATAACGTGTATCTTGACGTATGGCCTGAGTTGCCTTCAGACAAAGAAAAAAGCTTCTCATGAGCACATGATTTGCTCCGCTATAGGTTTACTCTTGTAGTTTCAATATTTGAAGGGCAAATGGCAAAATGTCGATGGCTGGAACCTTGTAGACCTTCTATCTTAAAGAGATATGGTCGCTCACACTTTCGATTTTTAAACAAATGCTGATTGCGACTTCTTAACGAAGTTTTGAAGTCCATAAAGTAAATCAGTCACGTTGAAATTAAAAATCTTCATTGACTATGTAGCTTGGACGAGCTCAGAGAAGTCTTGTCGTTATTCGAATTCAACACAAAGAGGGCGGGCCATTTTGCCTCATTAATATTCAGCATAAAGGACATCTGCAGGCGTTAGGGATCAATCGATATTGACTACACGAGCTAAGATGATGTCGAATTTTGATACTCATAGATACATACAGAGTAAGGCAGCTTAAACAGCATTGAGAAATGGTTACCGATAATATTCTTATTAAACTAGGAATTAGAAGCGTGTTTCTGTTCGACGTTTAACACTGCCACAGCAAAACATTTGCACCCAGCTGTCGAGCAGTAGCTCTACGACAACTGGTCACCAATTAAAACTCAAGGCTTGCTTGTCCACCTGCTGAGCTCTCTTTCACCCCTCTTTTTGGCCTATCCTGTTACGAGAGAGTCGAAAGTCCTTCTTTTGTGCGTGTCATCAGCCACGTTTGTTTACCTATGAGGTTTAGCGAGCGTTGTGCGCATGCTCTCTTTCTACTGAATCGCCAGCCTCTCATTTATATTCTGGTTGACTTGAGTTTTCAGTTTTTTGTTATTTTTAAATATTCACTTAACGTACAATGCTGGTGGTGGGATTAACGAAAAGCTTGTAACATATACTCCGTGAGAAAAATACCTGATACTCATGTAATTCTGTAATAACGAAAAAATACCTAATATTTGGGCGATCACGTGCCTTTAAACGGAAAGCCCTCGTAAAACTGAACTTAGGGAGAGTGAAAAGTCCATTAAAATGTTTATCTGAAAATACCTTCATTTTTTAGAATTTTTTTTTAACCAAAATAAACGCAGTCAAATATTTTTATAGTATAGTTGGTTTTATGGACCATATTGATAATGTGGTTCACCAAGGATGCCAGACAACATTTAGTGCAAATTTTGTGCAAATTTATGTTCGGTTCTGAATATTGTTCTTGTGAAGAGTACTCCTGTAATGTTTGCCTGTGTATAGAAACGCTAATATGACATTAAATTTCTGCTTTAGGTCCATAGGAAAATCGGTGTGACGTCACTGGTGAAACACATCATCAATATGGTCCATATAACTCACCATACAAGCGAAACATTTGACCGCGTTTATTTTGGTGAAAAAAAATATAAAAAATTCAGTGAAGGTATTTTCAGATATAGCTTTTAACGAACTTTTCACTCTCCCTAAGTTCATTTTTACGAGGCCTTTCCGTTTAAGTTAAAATTATGCATATTTTGTTTTACCAAGGAGGGGCTTCCGTGGCCGGGTGGTTTAGCTCGCTGGCGCAGAGTATTTTCTCAGGAGCCTCTCACCAGTGCGGTGGCTGTAAGTTCAAGTCCAGCTCATGCTAGCTTCCGTGGGAAGGTCTGCCAGTAACCTGCGGATGGTCGTTGATTTCCCCTAGTTTTCTCCCACGGCTTTGTTGGTGAAATGTTGTTATGTGCGGAGTAGGGGCCTCCGTGGGTCATTCCGTTCGCGCGCTATCGCAGCACAATGACCCGAAGCCTTCCACCAATGCGGTGGCTGTGAGTTCAAGACTAGCTCATGCTGGCCCTCCTCTCCTGCCGTAAGTGGGAAGGTCTGCCAGCAACCCGCGGATGGTCGTGGGTTTCCACCGGGCTCTGCCCGGTTTCCTCCCACCATAATGCTGGCCGCCGTCGTATAAGTGAAATATTCTTGAGTACGGCGTAAAACACCTATCAAATAAATAAAATAAATAAATATGTGCGGAGTAAAACACCAATCAAATAAGTAAATAAATTGTGTTACCGACTGAACTGTGATTTGGATCTCTCGCCTAGACCTACTGTTCAAGCCAGATTTCTGCCGAAGTCAGCGAACCCCCTCTTGCCCTTGTGTTGTAGATGTGGACGAGTGCAAGGCGGGCATTCTGAAGTGCTCTCACATCTGTGTGAACACCGTGGGCAGTGCTTACTGTGGCTGCCCGCAAGGCTTCGAGCTTCTCGGAGACAAGAAAACCTGTAAAGGTACGCGTTCCTGCTTTGGGGGCTTCATCCAGTGTTGTTAGACAATCTACAGACTGTTGATTAGTTTACTGACGCCAGTATATACGTAACTCTGAATATGGTATGCATGGAGGTATGGTGTAGTATATTAGGGCGTAGTTTTATTTACTTACTTATTTTGTGTATTTTTTTCCATCATATTGTAATATAGAACACACCTTCCAGTACATATACCCTACTTGTAGTGGTTTATATCAAATCGTTTTTTTATTATTATTCTGGTTTGTGAACTTAACTTAATGAAAAATAAGCATGTTTTTCCTTGGAATAATATTCTTCGTTTTATAGCTGGCCTGGAGCTTTAAATCTTGATTTGAATTTTAAAACATAATCTGAATGAATTAAATGCCAAATATACAAGGAACACATACGTTTGAATTTTTAAATATATCATTATTCTGATAAGCAGAATGTTGTGACATGACAATACACTGAAAATTCCCGAAGACGGTAACATATGCTTTGTTTTCTTTTACCTGTCTCTTCCTCTGCTCATAATTTATTGTGACGTCTGCGGGAAAAAGTTAATAACACCTTTATCTTTAACCCTTCGTCTTTTTTTTTCCTCTTTCCTCAGATCAAGACGAGTGCAGTTATAAAAACGGCCAGTGTGAGCATATATGTGTGAACAGCCCGGGGGCCTATTGGTGCAAGTGTCGGGCGGGGTACGAGGCTAATCCTTATCAGACCTTCAGGTGTCAAGGTGAGCACTTATACAGTCAATAACTCACCTGAGTTACATGCCGGCTGAATGCAAATCTTACCAGGCCTGACTGCAACACTAGAGTTCAAGGCCAGCTCATTTTAAGGCGGGCTTTGTGGACCTTACTGCCAGCACCGGGATACTCTGATTTCACATTACGTTTCTTTCTTTAAAGTTCAATTTTTGGAGGGGAGTTTATGTAATGTTTTACTCATAAATAACAAGGGCTATTCCAAAATTAAAAGACATATTCCGAAATATAAAAGAACGTCATAAAATCTCTTATGATGTCACAGTATCGTAACAAGCCAACATGGTTCATAAAGCCCACCATAGAATTCAAACATGTCGGTATAATTTACTCGCTTAAAAGTATCAAAACGTGTTTTCACTCATAGGTGTCAGTGTTCGCCTGATGAACTTTACTGCGGTTTTTAGCTTTCTTTCACTTTAAGAAGATATGGATGGTGCAGTCGTATAGCCAGAGGTAATGATTTTCCTCTGAAATCCGATAACTCGGTTGTCATATGTTTTCATATTCACCATTTTGTCAACTTACTTTTATACATGATTTTGTATGTCTCTTACAGTTGAAAAATATAGCGGCGCTCTAAACGGAATGAGCATAAAGTTACCATATGCATATTTGCAAAAACTGTTGTACATACACTGATTCCAAACTTACCAGGTCACGAATATTAGCCAGTTATAGCTACGACAGGGCGTCGTTTTGTTATGAATATTGTTAAAGGCAAAAACCGCTCAAAAATGAAGTTATGGTAAATGAAAAGCGCTTTAAAAACCATATGTAAAGAAATTTTTACTTAATTATTTCAGATTTTTCTTCCATGCAAATTTCCATTAAATGCAGTCAGATATTTTGATTGTATTATGGGTTTTTATGAACATTGATGATGTGGTTCACCAGTGATGTCACAAAAGTTTCTGTAAACATTTACACTTCTCTGTGCATAAAGTTCCCGGAAAGATCCGGTATGAATGGGTGCAACGTTTAAATGATGTTATTTGTTCTTATTATAAACTTCCAGTGATTAGAACCTAAGAATTACAATTCCAATGTGTCACCGCATGTACCCGTCATACCTCCACTGCTGTGTCAGGCTGGTGAACAGTGAATCAATGGTTTCAGATACGGACGAGTGCCGGCAGAACAATGGCGGATGCAGTCATATCTGCGTTAACACTAGGGGAAGCTACTACTGCACGTGCCCCAGATCCTGGTTCATGACCAGGGACAAGAAGACTTGCCAGGGTAATGCGGACACTCATTTATAACGGTGCTGGTTTCTTGCATGATCAAACAGACACCCAGATATAACTGTGCTGGTCTCCATTGTCAAATATCCTTTTTTGATACCAGTACAGGTGCCTCTTTCAGAAAACGTCCAATAAACTCAAACTTTCAGCGATTTCGTTAGTACATATTTGGCACGTGTTGTTATGTGTGCTAATCTAAATTTAAAAAATTATAGAAGATTAATATACGATAGACCTTTTATCTCCTTGTGTTTTAAGTACATAATGACATTGTATAGTTGAACATATTAAACGTGAAATTTTTAGGGTTGTATATAGTCCAAACGTTGATCATGACCCATCCCACCAAGCCAATTTTAGCTTAAGTCGGAATTTAAAACATTATTATGATGCTATTTTTTTCGAATTTGTTATAATACTGCCTTTACAATTTCAGTTATAGGTTTTTCTGTAGAGTCAGTGAGCCGTACCCTCGTATAAGGCACATTTCAGCTTTTGATTGAAGTCAGAAATTCATTTGTTGATCTTCCCCAACTTAGTCTATCTACTGTACTCCTGACTCCACAGAGCGTTTCTGCTACATCCTGGCTATCCCGACGTTCGGAGAGATGCGTCCCCGTGGATGCAGCACTCCCCCGGGGCCGGGGATCAAGGTGGATACTACGTGCTACTTTAGCTGCCCTAGCGCCTACAAACTGCTGGGTAGTGAGAGGAGAAAGTGCCTTGTAACCGGAGAGTGGAGTGGCGTGGACACTCACTGTATAGGTCAGTATGATCCCTAGGCAAATACCTGCTTACCTGACGCAAGTCCATTGTGTTCCGCCGAGGTGGATAAAATCATCTTGCAACTTGCCATCCACACCGTGGACCAAAAACCAAAAATAAAACACATCTGTAGTGACCAAAACTATCATTAGCAGGAATCCCGAAATATAATAATACTAGCTGTAATGCCCCAGGATACTCCAGTAACGACATGACGGTTTAACTTTGAATTTAAGAGTCAAAATATCTTAGTAAACAAAGCACGAAATGGATGCCTATGAGATGAGCTGTAATGATAAAGGGCTCAGATGTATACGAGGGCCTCGTTGTATCGCGGCATTCATGGCACTGGAGTATTCTGTATTTTTAAATGCTATCTCGTCTTATAATAGACCATAAATACGTCCAGATCGTAAAATTTTTCTTATAAAATGTTCAAGCCAGTGTAGTTAATATCACATTATTAAAAGGATGAACCGATCAGGTAATAGTGCGAAAACACGCTATTTTTTGACACTATGTCTTCCGGAAGCCGAAATTTTAGTACCGCAGTATACCGTGGCTCCATCCTACAGCAGTGAAAGTTTTCACTGACACTAGGTCCGAATTAACCGGAATTTAATTCAGCTTTGAAACAGAAAGCGATAGATAGATATTTGCTGATAAAAGTGTTGTACTTGTTGAAATTTATCCCTTCTTCAAGTAAACAACAAAACGGAAGCAAGGTCCTATAAACTGAAAGTTGTAAATAATCACCCGTCTTTTCACCACCATCTCTCAGTGGCGTAGGGGAAAGAACTCATCCTGTCCCTTTGCCACGACAAAGCTGGCTGTAATGGAGGTTAGAGGGAGACGCATTGTCATGCGATTGTGTCCTAGACTAGGCCTATATGTAGAGAAGACATTGCCTTGTGGGCTGCCAGTTTTTATATACTAGGAATGTGGGCAAGGGAGGGATAATCTGTCTGTGTTATATCCATAGACAGGACTTTTGTTGTAGACTAAACTAATGTTACCCTAGACTGGTCTTGCTTTTACAGTATTGAGCCTACTACCACGGTAGACTTTCATCTAGGGTGGGTAATCGGACTGATTATCAGATTATCAGACTTGGTTATTAGCAGTCAGGAGCACTTGCCCTACCGAATGTTACAATGGACAAGATTTACACCCATCTGCGTTCAGTTAATGGCACGATCGATGTATAGCTTGTACGATAACAAGGCTCAAAAAGCACGGCTAATTTGGCTTTGTTATCTATCTAATGATACACAAGATTAGAGCAACGACTCTCATAGAGGCTATTTGAACATCTGTTCAAGACGTTCGCGCTAATTTTCTGACCATCTAAAAATTAAAGGCAGATCCTGAAAACTTAGCCGCCTTCCTAGATGAAGGGATGTAGCTTCTAGTATGAGAGATTCTGGTGTCATTATCGTCAGCTTTCAATACCGTCATCTGTAAGATGTACTCTCTCTCTCTTTCTCCCCCCCCCCCCAATCTCTCTCTGTGAAAATTGTTAATTGGGGTCTGATTCAGAGGAAGTGTTACAGTGGACATCTGCCATGATAATAAGTACTGTAAGCGTTACGTTGCCACTCAGGTGCACCTAAAGACAAAAACATTGTGAGCCTGAAATAACAAGCATCTGAGAACTGTGTTCAGAAATACTTACAACTGTACTTTTCATTACATTTTTACTTACCACGAATTCCACACAGGTAAAGTTACTTGAATGAAAGGTTTTTGAGACAATATTTTCGAAAGGTTTTTTGTATTATTTTAAGGGCGTAAAATGCATTAAACCTTACCAGAATGAGCCTAAGTTATTTCATTTGAGATGATTTCACAGGCAATAACTTTTCAAACTTTTCCTTGGACAAACATCGGGGATTTTTATGAAGAAAGTAATGTTACGTCACATCACTTAGATGTCCAAAAGCCCACAATATATTATAACCCCGCATTAGGTTATCACAAATATATTTCAAGAAGAAGTTATTTTGTATTCTTCATCATCTATGTCTACATAGAAGATGAAGAGTTTCAAGGTGTGAGTTCAAACCCGACTTTAGCAGGAAAAGAGCGTTGATTCCCCTGTTGTCACGGTTCATTGGGCCTTGGTGATGTTTATGTGGCTGTTTGTGCAGACCAACCTTTGTTGAATGCCCTACTGTTTTCTACCGTCATGGCTTGTATATCTCTGCGTCACACGTGGGAAGTTCGTCAGTTACTGCAGGCACTCCAGTTTTCTGCCCCCCCCCCCTCATAAAACTCGAAGCCATGAATTACAAATGATAAATGGTGTAGGATAATACAGAAAATCTTTCCAGTACCGTCCCGACCTACAAACGAATTTTACGAACATGTAGTGGCTTTTGTTTTGTGTCTTATCAACCTACAGCCAAAGAATGTCCCAAATTGACGAAACAGAAGAATGGCTTGATATTCCCCAAACGCTGTACCCGTTGGAACTCGGAGGTGACGGATAAGTGTTATTACGGATGTAAGCCGGGGTACTCGCGGAGGGGCAGTGCATTCACTGTGTGTACGGATGAGGAGAAGTGGAGTCACCCACCACCGCGCTGTGTCAAAGGTGGGTACCGCGCTACGTAAAAGGTGGGTATCGCGCTGTGCCAGAGGTGGGTACCGCGCTACATTAAAGGTTGGTACCGCGTTCTATCAAAGGTGGGTACCGCGCTGTGTCAAAGGTGGGTACTGCGCTGTGTAGAAGGTGGGTACCGCGCTGTGTCAAAGGTGGGTACCGCGTTGTGTCAAAGGTGGGTACCGCGTTGTGTCAAAGGTGGGTACCGCGCTACGTCAAAGGTGGGTACCGCGCTACATCAAAGTTGGATACCTTGATATGCACAGACGTCCACACTTAAGCATTGATAGGACAACGATGCACCTTAATGCTTGCCGGCATAATGCCAGCATTATTGTGGTGGAAGGTTCTCTCTGTTTAGGTGGTGCGACTGATCCTCTTTAATCCAATGGCAAACAACTTTTCTTCAACACTCTTTCGAGCTTTAATATGCTGTCTCAGCCCACTCCTGTGTCATGTGCAGTATTATTGTTGTGGTTACTTTAAAAGAAGGGATTATGTTCTGCCATGTGTAGTGCTACCTTAACTGAGTTATATAAATTGCGTTGGATCACTCAGTATCAATTAACTAGCCGTTGTTGCTTTTCAGCTCTTTTGTAAATAATGGTTATTTCAGTCAAATGCAGTTATGTTAACGCTTAATATGCCGTCAAATTCAGTCCGGGTCAGGCCAAATGCATACAGGTTAAATTGGATCCTTTATTTCCATCTAAGTTGATTAAAGAGTGTTACATTAGGTCTACCGTCGAGCTATTTCACCTCACATGCAAACAATGATTAGATCTTATTTCCATCTTTTTCAGTGTCGAAGTGTCCGAAAATCAGTGGACCCCTGCACGGCGACAGTAACTGCGAGAAAGAATCAGACGGGAAGATGACATGCCAACCTAGATGTCCTGCTGGGAAGACATTTTACTTCCCGTCGAATACCACTTACGTGTGTACCGGTTCAACATGGCTGCCTTCTGGTACTATATCAGACTGTGTCGGTAAGAAGATTCGGAAAGTAGCTTTTTGTTCGTTTGATATATCGACATATCGATATCAATGGTGTGGATTTGTCAGCGATCCCGTCGTACATCGCGACGGCTTTAGTGAGATTCCAGTAGGCCAGTGTCATTTAACATGGCTGTTGCTATTGTATTGCTTCCTCACTGACACACTGGATTAGTTCCCAGAACTGAAATGCTAAAATATGTTGGTGCCAGTTCGGTAATCAATGAGTTTCTACTACCACGAGGGCTGCCCGTTGGCTTCAAGATACAGCTATCCTTCAGTGGTGATACACTGAAGCACTGGGCGAGCTGTACAGCATGTTATTACCAGTTGGATTAGCCCTATCAAATGATAGTGGTTATGGATCACACCGCACGAAACTCTCTCGTGTCAAGGCCGTCCACTGCCTGCCATGAAACCGAAATAATACTGGTTTGGGGATTTATAATTCGCGTAGCTTAGAATCCCGCGAACGGCTTGCAGACATTGTCTCCTCCCACTTACCCGATGGTCGTGATTTCTGTTATTCTGTAAATACCACAACAGATTTTGTCCTACTTCTCATGACAAGATCATCTGATATGGTGAATACCGGAACTGTCTCTTTGTATAGTAGCCTTTCTAGGCACAGAAACACTGTATAACAACTGTAATATCACTGACGGGCGAAGAGGGGTGGGGGTGTCCTCTGTAGGGGTAGTGCACTAGTGCAGCGTAATGAGCCAGGTGCCTGTAATCAATGCGGTTGCTGTGAGTTCAAGCCCAACCCTCGCTGACTTCCTCTTCGGTCGTATGTTGAAAGGTTTGCCAACAACCTTCGCATGGTAGTGGGTTTCCTCCCACCATAATGCCGACCGCTGTCGTATAAGTGAAATATTCTTGAGTACGATGTTAAGTACCAATGAAATAAGTAAATATCACTGACTTCTCGTTTCTGTCTCTACCCGTAGGTGTCCGTCATCAAGAGCGTGAGGGATGCGAGAACGGGTCCGAGTACAGAGCCAATATCTCCTCATGTAGTAAGTTACCTGTTCGCCTCCCAGGCTCCGGGGGATCGGTGTCTTCAGGAGTCTGGTGAATTGGAGTATCTTCTCCCACGCAATGGGGCACATCGTAATGCATGAGTACTACGTCATCACTTTGCTCACAAAACGTCAGGAATGAACAACAGACTTCACAGTTTAGACCCGTGAGACGGTTCCCCACTGATAAAGTTGCAAACTCAAAACATCATGGCCTTTGTTAAGATGTGATGTGAGGATCAGCGGTTATTCAAGTTGTACACATATAACTGCATTAGTTTAAACCTTTACCGGAAGCCACAAGGTGTACTTCATGTAGGGCTATTTTCCTTGCTTATTTTAAGATTATTATTATTTTAATTGTAAAACTGTAATTTAGTGCATTCTAGCAAAGCAATTTTCGTCTTAGGGTTCAGTATATAGAAAAGTTCTCCAGTGTGCTTAGTGGAATATAAAAAAAACTCTTCTCCATCCAATTCTTGCGTCGCAAATAAGCTTCTATATTAATATGTCTTTGCGTAGCTTGAATCTAACTTTGCCAACCGTGTACAATACATTTGTATGGCCTTGCGCCACGTATCCGTATTAACTGTTCAAAACTGCTCAGACAAGTCGATTTGTATTTCCAGTCCAGTGTCCATCGGGCTGGTTCCGGAAGACTCCCTCCAATAACAGCGGACCCCAAGGCTGTTTACCTTGTCCCCTTGGCTCTTACCAGAAGCACGTGGGGTCCTCTCGCTGCCTGCCCTGCCCGGACGGTTGGACAACCTCCGTGTCAGGGGGAGCTAACTCCATTGAGCAGTGTGACGTAAACATCGAGGAATTTTCCGGTGACGTCGAAGATTTTAGCGAGAACAGCGGAGAGGAGAAAAATATATCAGGAGAGGAGACTAGCGACATTCTAGCGCTGTAGTTACCACGTAGCTCTATATACAGAAGACTAGACGAATGATGTCCTTACCTCGTAGTTTTGTGTATCAGGAGACTGGACTATGGATACAGTTACCACGTAGTTCTATATACCAGGAAACGAGACTAGTGACATGTAAAAAGGGGCAAGAGTACTTATTTAGTCACTACATAAATCTTTGTATCAGGGGAAGAGACTACGGATGTTATTAACACATAGTTCTGTATATCATGAGACGAGAGAAGTGATGTAGCTAACACGTAGACCTGTATATCAGGAAAGGTGATCAAAGTGAGGTAATTACGCCGAAGTGCTATGTTAAAGCAGACAGGAGTGCTGATGTAGTTACCGCATAGAGGAGATTTGCGCCGTAGTTACCAAGTAGTTTTCTGTATCAGAAAAAAGACTTGCGACGTAGTTACCACGTAGATCTATATATTGGAATATTGGAGGAGGAGACTTCTGAACACCAGGAGCTTTGTGACACAGTTACCACGTAGCACCAAGTAACGAGAGGCGAGACTAATGGTGTAGTTGCCATGTAGTTCTGTATATCAGGAGATCGGCAGGACACGAGACTAGGGACGCAATTACTTCTCAGATTTGTAACCGAGATACATTGAGACGAATGTCGCAAAAACCACTGTGACTTTATACCTCTTCAACAGTCAAAAGTGTACGAACACGAAATACGGTTACTACACCTTTATTACTTGTTGTGTTATCCACAGACAGCGCGAATGTTTGAAGTTAGAGGTTTTTCAGGACTTAAAGAGGCTTATTTTGTTGGGTATAACTTCGAGATGTCCAACAAGACACATGGAAAGCTTCCAGAACAGTAAATACAACGACAACTGCACTACGTTATCGGGGAAAGGGTTGTAAGCTACAGGGATATTTACAAATCAGTTAATTTTCTATGAATGTTTGAAAAATAAGAAAAAGGAAATGACCTCAGGAATATCATTGGATGTCGTGTTTCCTTTCCTGCACTGAGGATAATCATATAGTACATGCACCAGAAGTACCTAAAGACTATTTAGAAGCTATTATAAATAAATGTGGGTTTTATTTATCCCTTTCATTGTCGATGATTATGTCCTTGTTGTTGTAGATGGATTGTTTATACCGCTTTTTTACCTCGTGAATTCCCCACATTGTACGCTTATGACCGTGTCATTTTCTGCTAAGATTTGCAAAAATAAACCTTTTATTCTACTCTTTTGCAGTGTACCATGCTGTTTCTGTTCACTGAAAGAGTTCAAAATGCTTGAAAGCCAGTGCAGTCTGGCAACATTGGAGCTACAGAATAAAACGTAAGCTGGGATAAGATCCTGGTTTAGGCCGCCACGCACCGGCTCAACCGGTTATCACCATAATCTGTTTTGCGGACAAAGATGGAGTTGCCACTTTTACCTGTGCTTTTATAGTGCTAATCAACTGGAATCTAGACATAACTCTGTTACAAAAAGCGAATGTTTCACGATGAATCTGTAGACATTAGCGTCAGTCTGGAGACACTCAGTTCCTTTAGTTCACCCTGAAATCCATATTGTATCGACTTTGTCTAGTTATAGGAAGAAGAAATGAAGTTGCTGAAGCTCTTTGTGTATGTTAGGGTTATACTCACATTTCACGGAAGTCGATTAGCATTTTTCTCTCTATTTTATTTACTTTTGATAGTAAAGCTTCTTAATTCCAGTCACCCCCCCCCCTCCAGACTGCGGATGATCCGGTCAGGATTGTCTTTATTTTCACCTGAAGTGTTAATTTAAATCTAGGTTTAATGTTTAGCCTCTAAAGGTGTCCGTTTACACATCTGACAGATAAATCGTCTCTACAATTGCCAGTGCAGAGATTTGCCAATTTTACGCTGGACTATTCAAGTTGAACTCATAAAACATCTGCTAAATGTGTCAATTAAAATGGCTTTTATGGCTCCATTCCGGTATATGCAGAAAACGAGCGAGGATGTAATGTCCTGTTCATGGCTCCAGCGTTCACTCCTGAACGTACTGATGGTGGCTTCCGGTTCACAAAAACCATACACATGCTGTATGCCGGTTTACCCCAGAACCATGCTCGTGCTGTTCGCCGATTCACAACCGAATTACATGTATACACCTGATGTCCCCCGGTTCACCCCAAATCGTACTTATGCTCTCCGTAGCTATACTCCAAGGTATACGGTCTTGCCATAGCCGTTTTTACCACCACACCGTCGCCAAAGGTTCAATACCTCAGTGTTTTACATTTAGTACCACCGCTTCGGCGGCCAAGTGGCGTAGAGCGACCACCTCGAGGTCGGGAGATCTGGGATCATTCCCGGGTTCGGGCCATACCAAAAAGTATAACAATGATACTTCTTGCTGCCTCGCTTGGTATTCATTATGTATGTATGCTCGGGTTTAACGTCGCACTCAACAATTTTTCAGTCATATGACGACCAGGAATCCTTAGTATGTATATATACTGTGTCCTTTTGTGGCAAGGCGTGCCCATGCCGCCAAAATGTTGTCTCCACTGTAGCATAAGCCGAAGACAACAGGCATGACACCCAAACAAGTCACATTATACTGACACCGGGCCGACCAGTCCGGTTTCTTTGTTCTAGCCTGTCGAGACTGGGCGCCAAAGGAGGCAGCAACAAGTGCCATTTTTAAAGTATTTAGTATTACCCGACCCGTTCTTGATCCTGGATCTCCCGACCCAGAGACGGATGCTTTAATCACCAAGGTACTAAGGCGGTTCTCTTCCTGTTCAGAACAGTGCAAGCTTAGAGTATGGAAACAAGACTCGTCTCCCCTGTGTCAGTATAATGTTACTGGGTGAGGTGTCCTTTTGTTGTCTTCGGTATGATGTTCCAGTGACTACAGGACTCATTTTCCCCACAAAAAGACAGAGAATATGTATACATTCTAAGGACACCTCGTCGTTACATGACTGAAAAAATTGCTAAGCACGACATAAAACGTAAACCTGTATATGTGCAAACATACACCCAGCACCACAACCAATCGATCAGTTCAGTGACGGTAATTGCTCTCAACACGGGAGGATCTTTCTCAGAAAGCTACGTGTAGCATTACTGTTAACGTTTGTCTGCTGCACCAGACAATACAGCGCGGCCTAGTCCGCCTTTGGGGATAATGTACATCGCAATTAGGAATCATTGTACTAAATAGTAGATACAAATCGTATTTTTAAGACTTAAATTATATGTTACGATCCTCATTTGTCAAATGTGACAGAAATATAACGGAATACGATCGAAGGTAAGAGTGACAGGGGAGAAAGGTAGTTCCAGGAACATTAATGGAGTACGCGTTAACAACCGTGCATGTGTAACGTGATACAGAACAAGGCAAGGTGGCTTCCAAATTTACGGGCCTCGGTGCCGTCGTCTTGATGTCAGCTTAATAAAATATTCATAACTTTGTACCTTGTCAACCACGTATAGCCCAGTTCTCTCAAATAATGTGGATTTATTTATTCGTTTATTCAACAACAGTCAGTCAGAGTACATATTCATATATCAGAAAAACAGCAAAGGAGATAACGATAAAGTCCAAGTGTTAAATAAATATGTAAATGACTGAGAGCTAAGTTCAGGTGTTCTATTCCGGATAAGTCGACTGTATACATAAACAATATTAAAACATTAATTAGGTAACAAAATACCTCTAAACGTGACAAGAAACAAGGTTGGCTGATGCTGACATAAACAGCTGTTAATTCACAGAATTCATGAGGTGGCCTTTTACCGTATTTTCAGATAGGGACAGAGATGTTATGTCTTCAGGGTAATTGAGTAAAATTGTTCTATCCCCGAGGGCCCTGCATGGATGAAACCTGGAGATAGGTTAGCTTTCAGAAATGGTAAATTTAATCCAGTTTAGAATATTGCATGCTGGGAGGCTGGGTTAAAAGATATCAAAAATACTCAGTTGCTGGAATAGACGGTGGGTATGGACAATTCAGTATGATGAAGTCATAATAAAAATTGCACGCTTTGGCAAAATATGTCGATAACAGATTTGTGTTGAAGCCAACGCCAGGAAATCTGAATTCGCGCACCAATTCAGAATCATAGATATCTTTTACCTTCGAGATATCTGGAAAGAGCAGTGTGTTAAACTGTTTAATGACCCTGCATTTAGTTTCTGTTTATATTAAGTGAAAGCTTGTTGGCGTAATTTCAGCTTGCCTGTGAAAACATTAATAATTTCTCTAATGTTAGGATCGTAAAAGTGAAGGCTGTTTAGCTGAGGAGAGAGGATTATTTGATCGTTTAAGTAGTTTAAAAAGAGTCTGGGTCTTTACATGAATCCTTGTAGAACTCCGCAGTGAATTGGAAATACAGGCAAAATGGCCTCTTTTTAGCAAACGCATTGAGCCTCTTGTTAGACATATAATTCTTCAACTAGTCACTTGTTTTGTCCTGACAGCCATAATGTCGTACGAGTAGTTTCGCAACAATATATTATGGTCTACTGTAGGTGACAGAAACTAACTATGCCGTTTTCACGCTGTTCCTTTGAGCCAGCTTACTTTTCGTACAGAATGGTAGAAGCGTGAGACGAATGACTGGATCGAAATTCACCCTGAGTATTTGTCATTTATGGAATTTTGTATCCAAACAAGTCCACAATGATGGGCCGTATTACCAATATTGACGTAATTTCCTTTATTGCTAGATTTAAAGATAGCTGTAACTTTAATTGACAAAGTCATTTCTGGTGGCATTTGGATGGCCTCTCCTTCCTGAACTCAAATCACAAATCCGATCAAAAAGCCGTCATAGTTTATCTCAGTGGTACGGAGGGATTTCCTGCTCCTGTTTCAGGTGACTTTCAGCACTGTTCTAGTCACAACACAACCTTATCTCAATGTAGCAGAAATGTATCACTACCCTCGTACGTACCGCTCTACCCTTTTGAAGAGAATGTCGAAGGCCCAATACATTACGCACCGCCCAGTCGTTCCCAGCATGCTAACACTCCACCTATCCGTACCTGGCCTAGACTCTCATGATTAAGTGCCAAGCAGGTGAGCGAGTAAAGAAAATGACCAAATTCTGCCTATTTAGCCCGCCCCGAGCTGGGTCTGAACCCTCTGTTCCTGCTTATGAATAATCTGAATTCTGCTGTAAACAGTTCAGTTTACACAAAGTGGTTGTCTTCAGAAAGGGACATGTTTTCATCCGGAAATCTGTTTTCGCTGCAAAGAAATAGGTGATTATTTGTTCTAAGCGTTATATTGAGCGCAGGTTTGACCATTTCGTTCTTCCAAAAACAACATCATAAATGTAATAAATGGACCACAAATGTTACAATATACCAACGGTAAAAGCTACTAAATGTTAGTACTTGCTGCCGTGGATTATATACAAATAACGTAATACAATTTCATGACTACCGTAAAAATCTGTCTTAAAAAAGAATCGGAATTATTCATTCATGTAAACCTAACATGACTTAAATGACAAATGGATAACTGTTTCTCTCTCGTTTAGTCATGGACGTGGGAATCCTTTCACCTTTTTTGAAAACGGTCACTGTCTCCAGCAGATTATGAAGTCAAAATTTCCTGTATCAAGATATAGCTGGAACCTTTGCAGACGGCACAAGCGCTTGTCGTGTATCTCCGCCTTCATGCCCCGTGGCATGAGTATACGACGCCATCGACAGGAAGTGTAATATTGTTCCTCGGACGAACTTACAGCACCAAATTACCGTAAAGCGCCCGTAAGTATGTGTTGTCGTGACGGGTGGTACTTCCGCTGCTCCAGGCCGTAAACATCCCGACCCGATGTGCTCTTTAGCGTGGAAGTTACTGCAAACATACAAGCAAAATGAACTCAGTGTTATGATCACCGTCACTAGGCAGGACACAAAGTGCAATATTTATCTCGAAATTTGATAAGGATTGAATATAGCCTGAGGATAGAAACTCCCATTTCCGATGGCAAAAGTGCCAAAGCCAGTCTTCATAAGAATTACTATTATTATTCAATATACAATGGATATGCTAATAATCATCCGTGTACCAGGAGGATCTAAATGCCCCCCCCCCCGCCAAGGAGATTCGTGTACCAGCGACGAAACCTGGTCGCCCTCCAAGATATTCGTGCACTGGTAGAACTTATTCGCCTTCCGCAGACATCCGTGTACTAGGAGAATGTACACATCCCCCCTCCCCGTGTACCAGTGAAATCTAGTAGCCATCCCAGACATACGTGCACTAGTAGAATGCAGGCGCCCTCCTCGGACATCTGTGTATCAGCGAAATGTAGAAGTAGTTCAAGACATCCGTGTACTAGTAGAAAGCAGACGCTCTCCCAGACATCCGTGTACCGGCGAAATCTAGGCGCCCTCTACAGACAACCGTGTATCAGGGGATTCTAGATGTCTTCCCAAGACGTCCGTGTTCCAGCAAATCTAGAGGCCCACCGGACAACCGTGTAGAAGGAGAATGTAGGGACCTTCTACAGACATCCATACACCAGGGGAATCTAGTCATCCAACCCAGGCATATGTGTACCGTGGGAATCTAGATGTCCTCCACAGACTTCCATGTACCAGCGAAATCTAGACGCCATCCCCAGGCATCCGTCTATCATTGGAATCTAGACGCCCTCCCCAGACGTCCGTGTACCAGGGAAACCCAGACGCTCTCGAGAGATATCCATGTACCATGGGAAATAAAATGCCTTCCCTAAGGATCCATGTATATCTACCAGCGAAATCTAGACTTCTCCCCACACATCCATGTGCCATGGGAATCTAGACGCCGTCCTCAGATATTCGTTTACCAGCGAAACCTAAACGCCCTAACGAGACATCTGTGTACCAGGGAATCCTGGAAATCTAGACGCCCTCCCCAGATATCCATGTACCATAGGAAATTAGATGCCCTCCCGAGATATCCATGTACCATGAGAAATTAGATGCCCTCCCGAGATATCCATTTAACATGCGAAATTAGATGTCCTCCCCAGATATCCGTGTACCATGAGAAATTAGATGCCCTCCCGAGATATCCATGTACCATCGGAAATTAGATGTCCTCCCCAGATATCCGTGTACCATCGGAAATTAGATGCCCTCGCCAGTCACCCGAACTGCACCCTGTGCTAAATTAACACGGTTCCATCCATGCTATCGGTAATCATCTTAGCAAACCCATTTTAACTCCCATTCAATTAGCAAAACCGTTTACATATTCCTTCATAACATCGGCAGTGGATCTGCCCTGCATCCCTGTAGCTAATAGTGAAAGAATCGAGTCAAGTTCCAGAAACGTGCAGGGTCTGGGAACTGCTAGACCATTAAGGCACGTGATAACTCCTCCTGACCCGTCCTCATACCTTAATAGATTTTTAATTGAACACATACACATGCCTACTCACAACGCCTAGGAGAAAGTATATCATATTTATTTATTTATTTATTTAAATATTTATTTATTTGATTGGTGTGGAAGTATATCATACAGCACACCCAAAAAAGTATGTTCTTAAATTACTATGTACAAGGTTATAAAAATCCGGATTTCGATTTGTATTCTCAGCCTTTTTAGTACGTAAAATATTATGCCTGTGATCGATGAAGACTAAGAAAACTTTAACGTCAAGTTGCGGAATGGAGCCTTGTCAATTACGGCCGAAAGTGGAGACAACTCTGTCAATTACAATCTTCCCTTTTCAATTCGATGCAGAGAATTTAAATTAATTTAGAATGTTCTTACGTGTGTTGTGATTGGCCAATCAGCATGAACTCGAGAGCGAGATTCAGTTTGAGTTTACAGAAAAAAAGCGTAAAGTATGAGGAGTTGGACGTAGCTGGCCTTTAGGCTATGGAGCCATGCCCTTAAATAACAGTGGCTTTAATTCCTTCAGGAAGAGTGCATTACGCGCAGGGTACAGCAGGTATAGACACCATTGGTAAACGACAGGGTTCTCGACTGTTGACATTTTGCTTATCCCCTGGAATAAGAAAGGGTTAAAATTCGCGTATTTTACAACTGAAGGGATTACCCTGTGTTTTTGTGACAGATTAAGGCCTTAACCTGATTGCGCGCAAAGCCCCTCGGAACATTTCTTTAAGATCACACTTGGGCCTCTTCTGATTCTTTGATGCAGGTTGAAAGTTAAAGAAAAAAACGAAAGTTAAAACAACGAAAAAAATGTAGATACAAAACAGATGTTCTGAATTGTAGCCTAGACGTTACAAATACAGAAACTGGGTCATAATTAACACAATTTCAAAGTATTTCAAAACTTAATATATATAGTTGGTGAAATCTTCATTAATTTGCCGTTTGGGTCCTGATTTAGCCCTCGGCATGTTTCTATTTTAAAAATCAACCAAAAACCACTTTGGATCGGCTTTGATATTTTTTTTTCTACTACCAGATAATTCTGGAAACATTTTTAACTCTTGATAAATCTTGATGCTGGAAGGACTGATTTTTTTCCATATACTTCCGGACATTTGGAATTATCCTGAGAGTTTGTTTTTAATATTCCTGATGTACATTTTGCATGTCTAACCTTCATCTTTGGCAAGATTCCCAAGTCTTCCCTTTTCTCAAGGCTTGGGTGTTAATGAGCATTCGACAGTAATCGTAATGTTATTTGAGATGTTTTACATGAGGTTATTACGAGATCACTTGACTTCCACCAGTATGTCAAACACACTGAGTTAGCTGTGCGTCGACTGGGCACTCTGGCTGCTCTGGCCTGTGATATAAGTGCATTGTTCTTCCGTACGGCGTTAAAGTTGAATCAGTTTATCTATTTATTCGAACAATCGATTTTCCATAGCTGAAGCTCCGCACTTCTCGTCATAGCTAGGGAAAATAGATCTGATACATCTCTCAATCGATCAAGACATGCGCTATTACATTGTGAAATAAAAATTGCATCAAAAGTCGTTTCCTCTTTCCAGGCAAACTACTGGAAGATAATGTTCTTCGCTAAAGAAAGAAGCAGATTTGACAGCTAAACCCTTTGAAATATTTCTTTACATATTACAATAAGAAGACTTAAAACCTCGCTCATCTTGATTTGCATGCCCAAAAATTTTTCCCCATAGAAACTAATCAAACAAAAAAAAACCAAAAGTAATTCTTAAAAATTAATGGTTTGACCAGAAAGAAAAAAAAGTCGGGGACACAATTTCAAACGTTTCCGACACGGCTTGAAACCCTTGATCATTTCTGAACGTTAGAGACATTAGCTTGTAGACGAGATGAAATTAGCTTGTTCATAAGCAGTCCGAGACCACACACTGGTGGGAGTCTCTGTGACTGGTACAGAGCCGGTAGCCTCTCCACATCAAGACAGGGAGAGAGAGATATCAAGGCATGGCGGAGGTCGACTTGTGTGGATTCCTCGAAGTGTTTCAACAGGTCAATCAGCCAAGATCTTAATCGCTGGATGAAACACTTACAGATTTAAGACATTTGAACTAACCGGCGATAAGAACACTGCGTTTATGTCTTCAAAGTTCAAAGTCAACAAAATCAAACCCTGCTTTGTACGGGTTTTTTCTGCTACACATTGGGATCGATTCCACATGGAAGGCCTTCACATCAAATGTACACGACAAGGACTTCTCTGATGTCACAGGAAATAGCAAACCAAGGGAAAGTGTTATACTTAAAAGGCTACACTGAAAAGAGACAGATGGTTCCAAGATAACGACAAAAACTCAAACATTACCCAAAATGGACAAAATCTGCGACGGATTAATCACAAATAATGGAATTCTACACTGACTCTTTTTTGTTTTTGGATCCCGCCAACAGACCGATGGATCGATGAATGGATGATACTTGAGTAACGTTAACTCTGGTTACAGTTATTTTGCGGTTGAGAAACTTGATCCGAAGAAACGCCTACGGAAAAACACAACCCTGCAGAAATCAACATCAAGTTGCCTAATTGGTACACCGGAAGGGATGTCTTGACATTCTTCACCACGCCTCAGAATGGCCTTAGTACTGCCGAAGTGGCGTTACAAACCACAATCATTCCTTTGTCCTTTCCTATCCGACGCCAGTGGGCTAAAATGGCTAAAAACTACCTCGCAATTGTCTCATTTTGCGGAAAAATACTGCCGCCAAAAAAATCGTTATCACACCCATTGCTGAGCTATATGGCTTAGTCGTGTATGAAGGTTTCCATCTGATGATGTAATTACATGTAAGATCAAAGTATGAAAAGATTGCACAAAGGTATAATCTAAAAAAAAAAACCTTTGTGACCTTTTAAAGTAAGTAATGACACACAGTATAAATAAATATATACTTGGGGGCCGCCATACAGTGCTGAAACTCATACTGTACAACACTGAGTTCTTCTGTGTCTGGAGGTGAAATTTTGTAACCTTTCACAAATTTCCAATCCGCCGCTTTCATTGAGACCATGCTGACTACGCCGATCACACTCGCGTGGTAGTTTGTGTCGCCTATCGTTCCCTGATGAAATTTGTGCGTCACACGTGCAAGAGAATGCTCATCAGTAACTTGTCAAAGATCTGTCGCTAACGGCGGACACCTCATTTTTTGTTCACTCTTGAAAATCTGACAGCCATCGATTAAGTGAAAAATTCTGTAGTGTGTTGTTAAACGACAATCAAATAAATATATAAGCAATCAAAACAAATTCTGTAGAATTCCATATTCATCTCGCTCTCCATGTTGACTCTTGCGTGTCAGATATAAGAGGGTGCATTGTGCCTATATATGCACAACTATATCAGACAGAAATTTTGCAATTTCATGCCCTAACTGGACCACATTTCTAATTATGAGTTCACAATATCGCTTTTTCAGAGAGGTACAGCTTTGGCTTGTTTTTCTAATAATCACAAAAAACAATTAAAACCGGTCGGTCTGGGGTCCGTATGCAACTGACTGATCTGAGAGTTTTCTTTTCTTTTAATATAGACTTCTAATACCTGACAACTGTCCAAAAATTTAAACGGTTAATCTTAGCGCCATGTAGAAAGCTGTAGACATTTGATTACTTACCTTCCTTCAGCCCATTTCTAGAAAATTTGGGGTTACTTTAATTGGTAAAATATTCCAGATATAAGACACTCGGAAGGCTCCTCTTAATTTTCTCAGGGGACGGTCTCAATATGTCGCTGAATTCAAATGGATTGTCATAAGGGGGGACAGTGCACTTTACATGATACTTGACATAATACATAACTAGACACTTGACTGGACACCCGGGATGACACCTCTCACAAAGCCTGGCTAGAAATGTCCAACTCCCACTCTACTGAGTCTTTCGTTTCAGTTTTTCGGGATACAACTCGGTTTGTCATTAAGTTCATCAAACCACAGTCTGCATAGTCTTCAGCTGTTTGGTGTACAGTAGTAATCAGCGACATTAACGAGTTGTTAAATTAATAATTAACCTCGATCACTTCGTATGGTAAAGCGCAGAAACTGACCTGTTCTGGTTGACGTTGCTGTATAACTGGAATAAGATGCCCGGTGGAGTTGTCTACCTTTCTTCGGCTTGCCCCAACAGCGCATGCGCCGAAATACGGTAATAAAGCCTTGACGAAACTTCCGGTTCATAAAGCAGTATGTAATTGGGTTACAGCAGGAGGAAATGTAAGACAAGAGGTGTATGAGTGACATTGTCATAGGAGTTATCGTCTGCAACAGGCTCATCAGATGAAAAGTTTTCCAGGTAGTTATCACGTACAAAGGTGTCCAGCACACAAAGAACTCCAGTATAACAGCGAATAACATTTTAATCACTCTTTTCTTGGCGACTTTGGTTCTGTCGAAGTTACTTTGCCTCATTATCCTACTGTAACGATTTCTGAAGGAGCGCGGGGAGGACTGTCTTGATATAGGTACACTTCCGCTCTCCGTTTCCATGGATACAGGCAGCATATATGTTTCCACCTGTTCTTCATCTGTGATTTTGTATTTCATGTAACTTTCCTCTGCTAGAAATTTAGTGGAAAAATAAGAGAAAAAAATTGTTAATTAAACATACGATAAAGTATTCATTATAAGCATTGTTTCTCATAAAAGTGGATTCCTGATTGATGGCAATAGCACATTTATATTTCAAGGAAAAAAGAAAACAACAATTAAGACTAACTATACCTGTACCAAAAATTGTCATGAAATAATGAAGACATATGCCACATGGTTACATGCAAGATAAAGTTGTCTGATCACCCTGTTGTCGAGGAGCAGCGTCCACAGTGTTATTTTTTAAAAATACCAAACAGATTGAATCCACCGTAAAGCGTGCCAAGTGAGAGCAACGATAACAGTGTGCTGAATTGTACGTGTATATACTAACATATAACCAGATAACCACAGCATCTTAGTGGTCTTTGACAGTAAATGATGATGACGTTAATGTCGACAGGGTCAGTAGCAAAACGTGATGATTATAGTACTCTTATAGCAAATGACAGACATGGGTGAAGGTTTGCTCCAGCTATGGCTGTGAAAAATGTCTATAGTGGTTAGAAGAGCTTCTCATTTGCAAGTCTCAAGAATAGCTTTCGTCTGAGGAGGCAGGCACCTAAATTACCTTTTTCCGTTTTCGATTCCATTTTCATGCCCATCCACAGCGTTTTCATGATGCTGCCATAGCACACTGACATGATCAACAACGGTAAAACAAGCAAGAATATGTCCAAAAGGACGGTGTAGGTTTTCTCCCAGACATGGTCTTTCCACACTTCTTTGCACGCAAAGCGTCCGTTACTGAGGGGGTATAGGCGGGTGTAAAGGGCAATGGGGGACATGATGGTAATGCCCAGCCCCCAGCACACCCCAATAGCTTTGTAGGAATGGGAAAGGGTCTGCCAGGAGCGTGAGGTCAGCGGCTGGCAGATGGCGTAGTATCTCTCCAGAGACAGGGCCACGAGGGTAAAGCAACTGACGGCCACGGATACACCTACAATAGAACATCAGAACTTCGTGAAAACACCAACAACCAGCACTTGGCTCGTTGTTACCAATCACTAACTGGTCATCAGACGTACATAATCTCTCTCAGCATACTAAATACACTAGGTTGTTTATTGTTAACTAGAAGGTCTGCCAGTAAGCTGCGGATGGTGGTGGGTTTCCCCTCGGTTCTGCCCGGTTTCCTCCCAGCATAGTGCTGGTCGCATAGGTGAAATATTCTTGAGTACAGCGTAAACCACCAATCAAATAAATAAATAATGTCACCTGGATATGATTTTCAGCACCCATGACAAAATTTAGGTCTACTTACAACTTACAAGCTTATTTTCAAATTATGAAGAAAAATTTTACCCGATGGGATTGATGCTGATTCTATTAATCCAAGGGGATTTGATTTTAAAATTTTCTGCCCTGTCCCCTTAGATCTTTCTCTTTAGTTGGAGGCCTTGATTGCAATTTTCACACCTCGTCTATGCATTGTGTTGTTTCCAGACATCTCGACAGAAAGGTAATATTCCCCTGTGGTTATTCTACTGGGCATTCTTTGAGTACGTAACTATTAGTTAACAAAATAGAAAAAAATCTGTGCCCAAACCCTCGAATCTAGAAGGATACCTGAGAGTAAAGTATCATGAAATAACGCTAATGGAATATCAAGTCCAATAGAAGAGAGCCATCGATTTCATCACTGACGGAAATACGAAGCTTAAGATCTAAGTAAAACGGAATGTAGTGGTTTTTACTGGCAAACTCGATGTATAGACTAATGTCAACGATGCTTTAATAAGATGCCTCTATTTCAACCGGCTAATCGATGGAGAAAAACTCAGGATATATGAGTGGCGAGAAAACTGGGAAATGATTAGTGGAGAAAGTGTCTAAATGAAAGAAGATTTGTCCTTGCATTCCAGTGAATCCAGAAGTAGTGGATGTCTTTTGGCATAAACAGCGTTTGATAAAAGAAGCTGGTTGTTTGAAGTTATAATTTATGGCGTTGTTGCCAATGATCACAAAGTAGGGACATCAATATTGGCAGCTAATCGGGCGTGTACAGTCCTACTGTGATTTTAATCAATGTGCATTGACTGATTAAGGGATCCAACAACAAGTTATTACTTCAAAAGAGAGTCAGACTTATTTCATACCTGAAGATCAGACCTTTGTTAGACATTACCTTCATGTATATGTGTACCTTGACGGCAATTTATTCTTCCGTAAAGTCACAACATTCACTCAAACATTTCAATCGTCTGTCCTGCGAGACATTTTCTTAAATGGATTCTGAATATCCTTAAGAAGGTTCTGATTTATGCTGATACAAGTTTATGAGCATGCAAACAGAGCATGAACATTTCAACTTTTATTGCTGCTACCCAAATATCCGAAATATCATCCCATATTTCAAAACTCGTAGCGCAGTTTTAAAACAAATTTGCCTCGTGGGTTAGTGAATATTTTTTTGTAGTTTAAAGGAATTATCGTGCAAAACTTGTTACATGAGCTTGTAGGAATCTGCTAAGGGAACTTATTGGTGCGCTGGGTGTTAGTGTACTGTGACTGGGTGGGGATTATAATGGCTTGTGTCTTTGGGAAGCATTCCAATGAGACATTACTGTGTAGGTCACCACAGGGGCTGTATAAACAAGGAGACCACGGTCTTGATATAAATCGTTCCAGACAAGCACTGAAGGCCGGCTTACACCACAAACCAACAAATAAGCACAGAACCTTAAGCTGAAGAAGACGCACACTAGCATTAAGCTCTAATGAAATCAATGTCGAGTTTTATGATGGGCTATAACATGAAATAACTAGATACAAATTCGACACTGACTTGTGAAACCAGGGTGAAGTAAAGGGTGTATCGAGATTTGGTGAGTTGATACTAGTGCTTTCGTGGAAAAACAGATCACCAAACAATATAGCGCCCAAGACTGTATAGATAATTTCTCATTTTTTATTTGGACGGAACTGAAGAAAGACACTGTTAATACGAAGTGAAAATCCGACAGTTTTTGATTTGTACAATAAGAAAAACATTAACTTGGTACAACAACATAGAGAACCACACAAAACAAATAACAATTTAACAACTTAGTAACTTTCAAAATCTGACATTTGCTTCCTCTCGCAGATGTGTTTTGACAAACGCCGAAGGACAATTGCGAAATTGGTTAAAGTATATAAATCTAGGGGGCCCTCCGTGGCCGAGGTGATTAGCGTGCTAGAGCAGAGCAATGGCCCAGGAACCTCTCACCAATGCGGTCGCTGTAAGTTCAAGCCCAGTTCACGCTGGCTTCCTCTTTGGCCGTGGGTGGAAAGATTCGCCAGTAACCTGCGGATGGCCGTGGGTATCCGCCAGGCTTTGTCCCATTTTCTCCCACCATAACGCTGGCCCGTGTCTTATTAGTGAAACATTCTTGAGCATACAACGTGAAACACCAATCATATAATTACATATAAATCTAGGCAACAATCACAAGGTTACCCGTGCTATTCTACTTCATACAGTTGACCAATAACGGTTCTGGAGGTGCTAGTGTGTAAACAAAATCTGTTTATGACTGGACTCTATAACAGTAACGGGTAAGGATGAGGCCAGTCAGACACGGCTACACTTCGGTGTTATCCCGTAGATTTCCCATACAGACTAAGCTAACAAACAACCGACTCGATACCACGGGTTTAGCTGACAAGGCTGAATTGTTCCACAACGTTATCCGACTTAAGGTGTTCGGTGTCGAGTAGTGTTGGAACAAGCACGGGCGTCACGGATCATGAATAATGGCGATATATCCGCCGGCATGATTTCAATCACCACACTGAGTTTATTTCAATCAGATAAAATATGACAATACATGGTATAAGCATAATTCTATAGTGGCCCCGATCAGCGTTTCTGAAGGCAGGGTATGCAGATCACTCGACGGATCAAGAGATTATTACGTTGAGTTCTCCAGCATAAGAAACACAAGTAAGTACATACTTGGCACCGATTGTGCCTGAAATGACAGGAACCCTATTTAGGAGCCGAATCTTCCTGCATACTTGTATATACAAAACAGACGTCATACCAGACGGGCTCACAGGTTCAGAATCTGTCTGCATGTTAGTGTATACACAGCAGACGTGATACCAGTCAGGTTCAAAGGTTCAGGATCTGTCTGCATGTTAGTGTATACACAGCAGACGTGATACCAGTCAGGCTCACAGATTCAGGATCTGCCTGCATACTAGTGTACATACAACAGATGTCATACCAGACAGGCACACAGGTTCAGAAACTCTCTATAAATGTGTATACACAACAGAAGCAACGCCAAACATGCTCAAGGATTGAGAATCTCCCTACATACTATTGTATACACAACAGACGCAATACCAGACGTTTACAACACTAAGGTGTCCTTGTACTTAGGATGGGGAATCCGAAGTTCTCGGTGTACAGGGTAAGTGCCGTGCCTGAGGCGTCAGCCCAGTTATTGGACTGAGTACATTTGAGTACATGGAAGGTCCCCAGCAGGTTGAGGGTCGTGTCTGGTTGTGGACTATGAATGAATCGGTATAGGTGCCCATATCTACAATGGGCGGAGAGAGGTATCGTGTTTATTGTTACGCTTGGCTTCCTCGGTGGCGCACTATAGGTACAAAAACACTAATTCGATTCTCTATCCATGATTCTGGGACACAGAAAACGGTGGGTACGGGTAGAGGTGGCTGTATCTCTGAAGTGTGTTGAAGTACTGGCAGGTAAGTTTGCAGGTATAAACTATGACAAATAATGGTTGAAAAAAAGTCCATAACGTGTGGTTACAATTAAACAGAGAAAAACATTGTCCAATGAGCAAGTGCCCCCTACACCTTGTTTCTATGGCGATAGGACGCTAGTAGCTGCATTCCAGCTGATTTGTTTTGAGAAATTGGCGGTCAACCCCTGATGATATTTGAATATGATGTAGGCCTGGCAACTAGTTATTTGACATCATGTGTCAATTTGGCCAACAAAAATTAGGGACATCGGTCTTAGGTGGGTGTTCTTTCTGAAATTACTACATAAGTAGTAAGGCTATTTTTATTGGCTTTATACCTATAGACCTGGGCCTCAACGTCCTCGTTGAGTTGAGTGAGATGTCGTGTATGGTGGTAGGCTAGGATTCCTCAGTCACACACAGTACGCGCCAACGTCCTGTGTGGGCGGAGTGAGGAGTCGTATCTAGTGGTGCGCCATGAATCTTCAGTGAATCGCTACGGGCCTTACATTTATATCCTCTAATTCACATCCCAAAAGCAGCTGTACGTGACCTTCCATTTCAATTCTATGCATTTGCTGTGTACCCGGAAATATTGCTTTTCTTCGAAAGAGAAACCGAAAGAAAGGTTTTGACTCATTGTCACCAGGAACAAAGTATTAAAGACACTGGATACATATTACGAAACAATATCGGTTACATATGTTTTTAGTTTTTCTAGTTTAGCGATGCAACCGACACAGAATTCCCGCTCAATACGTACTTTAAAAGTCGCTTTGATAACAGCTGAAGAAAGAGACAATCTGGATTTTGTTTGGCTCATGCACATGTACTCAAGAGGATTCAGTGGTAAAATCAGAGAGTCAGAAGGCGACATTTTCGCATCGGCATTTTAAGTGCCACACGGTCAGCTGGGTTTGCAAACTGCTTCATCGTAATTTTAAATCCTTTGCTTCCAAAACCTATAAATACACCACAGCTCCACTTTCAGTAATAATTCCATCTACCAGCAATGCCTCTAGGGCGACAAAGCTTTTAGTTGCTTTTTTTTTTTTTAAGTTGTAATCCAAAACATTATTTTCGATTTTTTGCGCAAGGTTAGCAAAACTTAAAATCACATCTTAGTCCATCAGTTCGGGCATGGCTAAAAGCCCCAACATTAATAATTTTGGGGGTTACTTAAATGCCAGTTATTATAGCTTCCCCCACTCTGGTCCGTACATGGTGCTGTGAGCCACTCGATCGAATCATTTAGAAGATAGCGTCTAAGGTTTAAGACCGATAAATAGTTTATGTTTTTTTGGCGGTGCGCTGTCGTCCATCTCGGCCTGACAGAGTTAGCTGATGAGAGTCTGTCCAGTCGTGGTAAGGGTGAAATGAGGCCGTACGATCGGGTCGTTCAGGTTGATAACCTGATGCGAGATTATATCCTCTTCAACGAGGAATTCATCTAGCCTGTGTCGAAATAACGGAAGCTCTAGTTGCAGGCGGGTTATAACAGATTTCGGCTTTTTTTATGAGCAGCGTTGTAATCAGACAAGTAATTGTGGGTCGGTTCTGGGTGTCAAGCAGAGGCGAGCAGATACCGGCCATCTTCATGAAAGCTAAGCTGATCAGCTATCACGCCGGGAAACTGGATCAGCCAATCCGTCATCGGGCAAGAGGGCTATCATTATGTTTGGTGCGAACTTATGCGACAAACTATGTTTGTACACGTTCATTAGGTCCAAAATTGGTAAGAGGAGATGTGATATGGTATCGGAAATCTTAGACGAGTCAAGCATTGTGTGGGATTGGCTCAAGTATACATCTGACCTATGGGTTAGTGTGTAAATTGGTAGCTTGTAATCACTCAGGTCATGTGGGAAAAATGAATCAATAAAACCCATGAAAAAGTTCTTTTAGTTCTTTTAAGATAAGAGCTTTTTATCGTGGTAGGTGGTGCAAATGGATGGGTCAATATAACAAAACACATTATCTTCACTAGATTACAGAACAGTTTGGCTTAGAGGTGATGAAATGGAAAATGGGCATTCAGAGACATTGGTTTCAACACCAGTTTGTCATAGAGATGTTGCCACAGTGATGATAAATGGGCATTCAGAGACATTGGTTTCAACACAGTTTGTCACAGAGATGTTGCCACAGTGATGATAAATGGGCATTCAGAGACATTGGTTTCAACACAGTTTGTCATAGAGATGTTGCCACAGTGATGATAAATGAGCATTCAGAGACATTGGTTTCAACAGCAGTTTGGCATAGTGATGTTGTCAAAGTGATGATAAATGAGCATTCAGAGACATCGGTTTCAACAGCAGTTCGGCATGGAAGTGATGTGATGATAAATGAGCGTTTAGATGCACTTGATTAAGCAGCAGTTTGACGAAGAGCTGATGAGATGGTAAAGAGACATTTGAATTCCATCGATTCGTACTCTACCTGTTACAAGGTCAAACAAAGGCATGTCTAATAACGATCCATGTATGCCGTTACTGAGAATGCGATCTTGAAGAGACAACAAATTATGTATATGTAGTTACATAAATCATCGGGCTAGTGTTGAACAGCTAGCGTGAATAATTTGAAAAGATTTCCATCACAACCACAACCATTCCGCCCGTTATCAATTTATATCCAGTCCAGCTGTTAATGTTATTTTAATAATATACATACACGGTTGCGCTACATGTCAGAACTGCGTGCCCTTGTTATTTATGGATTCCGGCTTGCCCAAATATTCCACAAGTTACGTTTTTAATTTCCTTTCCAATAGGAAACCAGCCACAGCGTTTCCTCAACCTTGACCAATTGGGCACGCGAACTTCCAAACCTTTCAGAGAATATTTCAACAGTATTACTTACTCATAAAGAATAGGGGTCATTGACAACATCTAAACCAAACACATGTCCCTCATGCTGAGGTAAAGTTAAGCATGTGAAACTAAGGAAGTAGGCATTTGCTTATAGATATTGATAAAGATATCGTTGAAGAAGTTGTTTTTCCAATTGAATAGCTGTTCAGTTCCACGTTGAGGTGAACATGATCTTTAGCCTAGGTGTGACAACGCAATATGTGCGTCTTATATAATTGCTCCTGTCACAAGAAGACTTAGAAAGCGAAAATTACAATACACTCCACAGCTTGAAAACGAATTTATCGTTCTACAAAGTATCCCCGTTCAAATAAAAATTGTTTATGAGTTACAAGTGGAAACAGATGTAAGTTTCTTAGATAACGCCCTCTGAATTATTCCATTATACACAATTTGACACAAGCCAGCCCTGAGTATATCCCGGGCGGGACGTATTTGGCTCTTTAGACGAGAAGCTGATGTCTGTCTTCTCCCGTTGTCTTGCGTGAAAAACCCATCGCATTGTTAGATCATGGCAATAAATGCCTACCTTTTGAGATCAACCAGTAACGCTTTATGTCTGTTATGTTTCTAGTGAGGACATTTTTATCACTATACTAAGGAATGTTATTGATGTTTTTGTTATTATAGTGACCGTGCTATTCTCATTCCCTGGACAAATCTTAACGTCTATTTTGAATTTCACCAGTTTGCGACGTAACACGGTCTTCTCTGGTTTGGATATTAATGATGTGTTGAAGGTAATTTCCATCATAAATCCACCATATTGTGAATTGACTCAACTTGATTTCCGTCCCACCTGAATCGTAGAGCTGCTGCATACTGGAGGCGTCTGGCGGAAACATTGCTCATATTATAAGACCGTTGTCCTGTCTTACCAATACTCAACAGATTTCAGATTTGACCTCTAACTTTATTTAATTGTTCACATCGCTTAAAATAATAAGTTTTACAAATAATTTTATTTAACAAGTTTGGGTCTCATCTGTGTAAAATGACTTCTTAAATACAGAATGGATGTTTTGTCAGTTTTTGATAGAACTGGGAGGGCAGTTCTTCTATGGGTGATTTTGAAAATGGGTGATTGCCCAAATCTCATATGTACACATCTGGGACAATTAGACTTCGTTAAAAAGAAAAAGTACAGGATCTTGAGTGATTTGAAAGCGTCTTGGCAAAAATACTTGAAAAACGTATCCACAACAACGTATGGTATTCTCCAGCGGCCTGTTTAACGAAGCAGTCACAAAATACGCCTGACGCTACTTCCATGACAACGTATTGTGAAAAGATACGTCGTCATGGTAAATGCGCTTGGCGCAGTGGTGCGACAGCTTTGTAGGACGGGTCTTCCCCACCTTTGTTGTCAGTTTTGTCTTGTAATTATTAATAATTTGCGTAAAGGCTCCAATTTGTGTAGTTGTTTAAAACACTGTATTGCTGACTTAACTGTGTTCGCTAATATCTAAGCTTTCATTCGAGTGGGAAATCTTGTCATTGGATGTGTTATGACCACTGGGATCTTCATCAGTTTCATTGAGACTATCCGTGTGAATTAAGCATGAAGAAGAGGGTCTCCCAAATGTCCTCACCAGTCTAGAAATTTTTTATCACCAGAAAAATAATTATGGTACATTTTCATCTTAAAGATGAACTTAACCAATAAGTCAAGCATCAATACAAGGGCAGAGCACAGCTTGATCACACCTGATACCTGACGCCGTTGTGAATATGTCTGATTTTCTTTGTCCTGTTTTGGTCCCACCATTATGGTAGAGTCATTCATGTTTCTCCACAGCCTTGGACAAATATACAGACATCGAATTTTGTCCCAGATAGAGAGCGTTTATCACGTCTGCTATATATACTTTTGGAATAGATAGTTAGTTGATGGATGAATGCCTGGAAACAACAAGTTATCGTTTGCCCTGGTCCTTATTTACCAGAGAACACAATAGCTGTACACAGACAGGTTTTATCATCACACTAAGGAAAGCAGAAACCGCAAATGGTGCACACCAGGGTGTTTCAGTACAGAAAAGAACAGAGAAACCACAAAATCTGTACTAACAGAGAAACTCCCAAAACGTAAACACAAGGGTGTTTTTGTAAACAAAGGAACAGAAAAACCACAATAGCTGTAGGCCTACACAACGGTTTTCCAATACACACCTTATAAAGGAAAAGAAAAACAACAAAAGAATGTACACAACGGTGAACATGTGTCGATTCGCTTTGCCGACTTGTTTGCGTCTATGTTAAAAGGTATGTTGCTTAACAATGCTTTGGAATGTCATTTTTACCTTTTATTTGGGAAAAATGTGGTGAAGGTAGCTCATGATGCAAATAGACCGTCAAGCCATAAACAACCTAGTGATTATGGATGAATCTTGTTTATAAAAGGAGTATTCTTCAGTCAGGTGATGTGATTATTACATGTGGAGAGTTAACAATTAGCACTTGGCAAGTAATCTATGTCTTTTCCGAACGGCCGATTTTGTTCAGGCTATGACAGAGCTGACACGTTAACTGTACAAGATATTCCTGTTAGATTCAGCCTGAGTAGGAAAAATTAAGTATGATACATTGTACGTTGTGTAAACAGACATATACACGTGTATTATATTGACGCTCAATAACATTAAGGCCTGGTGAAGCCTTTATGCTAGAAAGGAATCATGAAGGCATCTCTATCAAGGTGAAAGTTATGTCCACGCACTGACAGACACTCGTATCTTGTTACCAAAAACAAACCAACAAATCAACCCTATGTGAGTTACACACCGTTCATAGCAAACTTCGCGGAGCTTACACACTTCATTGAATTCAGTAACTGAAATCTTTTCTTGTCTTCACCAGACATCATCCAGTGTCCAAACAAGCTGTCTGAAGAAGCAAGCACTAAGTTTTATTGTGAAGAAGCAATGGAATAAATCAATCACAAAGATTATGATTAAGATTATGTTTTTCCCCATTCCACAATTCAATCCAAGGTATATACCCGGCCATCCAGGTCCGCTGGGAAAATGTATCTTAATGTGTAGACGATCTGCTCTAATATCACGACAACAAAGCACGCACACAGCAAAGCTACGTGGAAATGTTGCGTCGAATAGCAGACAATTTAGACAGCTGCCCGGTAACTTAATCTAGATACATTTGGAATGGATTGTGCTAAAACTTCTGCCACAACAGTATTGATCTATTAAGCTGGAAATAGTGCACGGGTCAGGGAAACAATGCAGCCTTTTAGGAATCCCAAGGACACGTTTTTAAGCAAACAAGAAACCACTCGCAGAGACACGGTCTTATAAGCGTCCAGACCACACTTATCGTACTGAATTCCTGTGATATAGCCTTTTCATATGTAAAATAATGTTAATGTTTCTTTATACCAGCTTATTAATTCTCGTTTTCCTTATATAAGCTGATTTCCAAAAAGCGGACAAGCAAAGAATGGGAATTACCTGGCTATTTCTATATCAGCAATGTTATTAAAATATTCCAAATCAGATGATCGCAAAGCTCTTGTCCAAAATCGTCGCATATCATCAAGATGAGTTTTAAACGCTACAACCATAAAAATGAACGTGGCGAATTCGGATTTGAAATTCAAGCATGATTTCTATTTTTGAAGCATAAATCGCGATTTACTTGTAATCGATCCCATGACCAGCATTTTTCTGATATGACTGGCAATGACTGTATGTCTCCTGACTTCATATTACGTGAATCTCTAACTGAATCTTTAACTGAAGAGAACTAGCTATATTTGCCGATTGCTTATCTAGCGTTGCCTGCGACACCCAAAAGACGCAGCAACGGCGTGTTTCATCGCATATACACGGAAGAAGCAAGAATTCATGATCAACTCACATAGGCCTACTTATCTAATAGGCAAGTGGTTACACATAACAAAAGAAAACGTCCAGATGAACTGTCCATGAATTCAAATACAGTGTAAGGTTCCCCGTTAATT
Organism: Acanthopleura granulata; assembly: GCA_016165875.1. Taxonomy (NCBI): domain Eukaryota; kingdom Metazoa; phylum Mollusca; class Polyplacophora; order Chitonida; family Chitonidae; genus Acanthopleura; species Acanthopleura granulata. The sequence goes on from JABBOT010000008.1 coordinate 8,994,483, forward strand.
CATGTAACATTACAGTGTAAAAGATAAAAGCCGTTATTATATGTAGGCCCATATGAAATCGTAGGGAATTTAGTAAAAATGTTGATGATGTCGTTTCACAAATAAGAACGAATTATTTCTCCGAAGGGACCAAGAAACGAGAATGTGGCGCCTCTGTGTTTTGGTAAAGATTATAGTGAAAGCTGTAGGGATAGGTCTATTAGGTCTATATTATCTTCGATAGTATGGTGAGTTATTGGAGCAAAATAAGGAAAACCACTGAGCTTTCGGCGTATGCCTTTATCTACCGACTTCCGGTAAGTGAGGTATTGAGTAGGTCATTAGGTCTGGCATCCAGCTATTTCCTCATCAATGACAGTTGCACAGAGACGCTGTTCTCCTGATGTGCCAAAGATGACAGGTTTACAAAGATCTATTCTTGACATGATGGTGATGTAATATCTGGTTCAGACAGGTTTTGTGCATGAGAGGTTAATGGAAGAGTACACGCCCGAATGATGAAAAGCTTTTAACGCTCCAATATAGCGTGATTTCATCATTGACTTATACCGGCCCTGGAAACTTTGATATCATGGAACTGGAAAACCATAATAACACGGAATGTTTTCCTGTACCAGAATCATCGTAGACACGGCTGAATAATGAGTTCTCACGCCACTCTAAACACTCTCAGTACAGATCTTAATCACACATTCTTTGAAGGTTAAGCTCGGAAGTTTGAGATATCTAAGATACAATGGTTTCGATATTTATGTAAAAGGTGTTCTCATAAAGTATGATTTTTCTGATGTGTATAGAAATCTTAGACTGTCCATTGTTCTTATAAGGCAAGGCAATATAGAAGTTTGCCACTCTATAGGACCATTCTCGCCGGAAATAAATGGCCACAGACCGGACATTTTTAGACAAGGACAGCGCTGTGAAAAGCCAATTGTGAATAGATACCATAAAGGATAATAAATAATTAGAGGACATAATTAGGATAAATTTCTTCATTGATATGACAAATTATGTAAAATTAAAAATAATTTTGACATAATTAATTTCTCAAACGGTATATCCATATAACAACGCGTGGCCCATGATGACACAATAAAACGACATCGTATTAGTCATAAATTCCTAACTATTTCATTAAAAAAAAAAACAGAAAAGTAGAATTTATTTATTTATTTGATCAGTGTTTTACGTCGTGCTCAAGAATATTTCACTTATACGACGGCGGCCAGCATTATCGTGGGAGGATACCGGGCAGAGCCCGGGGAAAACCTACGTTCATCCGCAGGTTGCTGGCAGACTTTCCCACGTACTACGAAGAGGAAGCCAGCAATAGCTGGACTTGCAGAAAAATAGAACACAATCATGGTCAAAATGCTTAAGATATATAGGCTACAAGGTGTACTGGTATTAATTAATTAACCACCTTTAACATTTAACAAAACCACAATTGCAAAAAAAAAAAAAAAAAACGCAATCTCAAAGAAAGTGATCATTGCTGATCATGTGACTTGTGTTGTTTGTCACATCCGTAGTTTGTAAACTGAATCAAGTGTAATGTATTTAACATTCCAATATACGAACATACGTCCCACATCTGAGTTCTTTTACTTTCCTTTAAGTTTAGTCCTCAGTTTAGCACTATTGTTCAGTATCGGTGGGAAGGTGTTTATTGTTATGAGAAATACAGTCTAGCCGTTGGCATTATAAATAACTAATATCCTAATATGTATATAAACCTTTATATAGAAAATCTATACGGACAATATGCATTTTAAGATTCCACCAAGACTTTAATATGTTAAGCTAGTACATGATGTGTTGGGGAAAATATCAGTGAGTATCTTCATACCATTATCGTTGTGGAACAGGGGGAGAAGGGCAGGGGTGATCACATTAGCAGTAGTTATTAAGACAGTGAGGGGAGTTGGGTCAACGCCGCAGACACCCATGACCCGAGACAACTTACTTAGCGGCCATGTTCAGAGCATGGGTAATGATAATCCCCCGTACTATGCCGACGATGACATTATCCGCTGATGGACGATAAGGCTCGAGGGACCCCGTCGAAGAGACAGACTATGAAGATGCCGATGAAATGTACAACAATCTGTATGTCAAAGTGTCAGCAGAGTCAGGTAGGAAGACAAAGCTTTTCAGTTTAAATATAGTAATGCGATAAGTTAATTACTTGAATATGGTACTTCGAGGGTAGAATGACTTTCAGCAGCTTTCACCAGCTTTGTTAGTGGTTAGTGTTTATTTGCTGCCACACGGACGTGTCAGTGTGTTGTGACTGAGTGCTAAGCACTCTACCATCCGCCTGCACTCCATCATCCGCCTGCACTCTACCATCCGCCTGCATTCCATCATCCGCCTGCACTCTATACTCATTCGCCTAGGCTCGGCCTCTTTTTCCACTCAAGTTATATTTTAACATAACGTATACTTCACAGCATCACCTTTCAGTTTCAAACACCCAATAATGTAAAAAAAATATATATGAAGAGAACAAACAGACGACATGAGAGAGATGTGGACAAGGCTAGCCCTTTACCTTGTTCCCAGGAAATTACCGTGTCACAGCTACATGACACGGCATCAGACACAAGTCAATCATTCTATCTACAGAGCTATAAATAAAAATAGTGCTTTAATCGTTGTGAGCAGAATTTTTCACATTGACCTGGTGAGTACGAATATGTGTCCTGACTAAGCTCTCCGTCACTATGTTGGTGTCAAACGCCATTCCTTAGAGTACCTCGATCGAAGGAGCTTCTTGACTTGGTCGATTTCTCGTAACACTGCCTCATCAAAGAAAACGATAAAACACGGGTTATTTCAGGCATTTCAAAAATATTGCTTTGAATAGCGATACGGTGGCAACATCAAATCTACATGTACAGAAGATCGAACATTATTGTAACCTACTGGTGCTTGCTGTTATGTAAAAATATGACTTGCATGATAAATGACATCCCTTATGAATAGGATTTTTCTGAGAAATGGTATGCCATTGTATACAGGACTTGCTGGACTCACCTTGTGTGTCGGATTTGCATCAAAGATGGTAACATAGTGTGTACATGGCTTCTGTGACAAGTGGCATAACCGTATGTGCAGGACTTGCGAGGCAAATGACATCTCCTAGGAATAAGATTTAAGTGGGAAATGGTATCCCCTAAGAATAAGACTTGTGTGGGAAATGGCATCCGATAAGAATAAGACTTGTATGGGAAATAGCGTTCCTTAGGAATAAGACTTGGGTTTGAAGTGACATTCCCTAGGAATAAGACTTGCGTGGGAAATGGTATCGCCATGTAAACAGAATTTGTATGAAACCTGATATCAAATGTCAGTTGTTCCGTCAAAAGTACAGAAGCACAGGAGAAGTTGGTGTCGTATGCTAAACCTGAGTCTCTATCAGGCAATAGCTCTACTGACTGTGACAAAATTGTCAGGGAGTGGATTACAAAATTACGCATGTTTAACGGACAATAATTAAAACTGAAAATCAGAACTACGAAATATGTATCTTGATTCATTTGTACTAAGGTTTGTTGAAACTGTACAAAAACTGTAACAGTCACTAGTAGCATTTTGAAAGAAATGTTAACGTATGCTGGATGAACAGACAACCTATCATTAAATTGAATTGAAAATTGATAAGGTAATTTATGTATCTTGATGTACTATACACTTAAACCAAGGTTCGTTGAAATCAGTCAAAAACTGTAGAAGGAGTAGAGTTTTGAAAGATACATGTATGTTAGGATATATTGGATAAACAGACAGACGGACAACCGATCATCGAAATGGAAAATCGATACTACGAATTATGTCTCTTGGTGTACTCTACGCATTAACAAAGATTCGTTGAAACGGGACCAAAACTGTAGAAGGAGTGGCCTTTTGAAAATGTTAACATATTCCTTATGAACAGACAGACAGATGGACAACCGATCATCAAAATAGAAAATCAATGCTACAAATTATGTGCTTTCATGTCGTTTACACTTAACCCAAGTTTAGCTGAAATAACACGAAAACTGTAAAAGAGGTAGCGTTTTGAAGGAAAAGCTAAAAGACGCCGGACAGACAGACAGACATTATGCTAATACATAACCTCTTCTGGTATTCGACCAGTGGAGCTAAAAATTGACAAAAGGAGATGCAGGATGTTAAATTATAATGTGCAGAAGTTTACATGAGATATAATAATTTAACTTGCAGCCCTGACTGAACTCTCATAGATTTTCAGTATGTTTATCGTCCTAAGAATATTGATGATTAGCTCTGATGATACATTTACATGCCATTTCTTCATTCCATTATGAAATAATTGCCTTGTAACAGAGTGGTAATGCTGTACGGATTAATAATACAGTAAAGAGTTGTGATACAGTAAAGAGTGATAACACAGTGCACAGATTTAATGCCATTCAGAATGGCAGTACGGTACAGACTGATAATACAGTTTAGGGTAGTAATACTGTACAGGTTTGTACGACAGAGTGGGTTGTGATACAGTATGGGTGAGATTGTATATAACTACCGAATTGTATATCAGTGTGGGTTGTACAACTGTGGGAATCTGCAGAGTTGTATGATAGCCTCATGCTGTATTGGAGTACACGGTTGCACATCAGAGCATTTTTGTTCACCATTACTAGGCTGTATACTACCACATGATTGTATAACAGAATAAGGCGGTATTCGCCTAGTATGTATTTATGTATTGATGTCATTGCTGCTTAATGCTATGCAAAATTGTACAGAAGCACATGGGTGTAACAGTATATAGTTGTATAACAGTACACGGTTGTATATTCGTATATGGATGGGTAACATTATTAGGGTGTATCAGTACAAGGTTGAGTAACAGAACAGGATTGTAAACAGGACATGTAAACGATTGTATAACAGTATAGAGTTACATGATACGTTTGTATATGAGAAGAAGTCACATGTTGAGGGTGATGCCATCCAGACCAAGGCCTCTATGCTTTAGCTAACTACTACAGCTTGGCGGATACTACACCGTGGAAGTATTCAAGTCGATATATACAAGACGAAGACATACATGTACTTGTATGCCCTATACATCAGTCACGTTTTAGCAGCTTGCGTTATGTTAATATTTGACGGGGAACCGAGTCTGCTACCCATCCGCCCTTGTATAAGGACAGGGCCTGCTGGATTTAGAATGTGAGTTTATGTGATTGCCAAGAGAGATACAGCTATTCCACGTGCAATGCTCGGCTCTATGTGCATGGCACTAGCCATGAAGAAACATCACCTTTACATGTTTCAGTATGAAATATTCAGGACATTACAACAGTAAAAGAGTCACTTGAGTAGATGTTTCGTGATCTTCAGAATTCTTCAACAAAGTTTCCTGATCTTGTTGTCTTTGTCCAGCAAAGACCTGGGCTTATACCGTAACTCTTTGGGCAGATGGAGTTTATCGAAATGCTTTCTTTTAAGTGCTAGCCCTGCTTGCGGCGACTAGCCTGTAAATTGCACAATCTTTTCAGCCTGACCTTATTTCTCATCCAATCCCATTACAGTTTTGATGTGAACACCTCTTCTCATTGGATGACTTACAGAGATGTTCGACAAGAGACAAACATGAAAATGACCTAAGACCAAATAAATTTCCGGGTAAAATTACGATTTTCTAGGGTTATTCTTCTGTTGCTGTCTGTTTTATATGCAGCTAATTTGTCCCCGTCAGCACATGCTGTGGTCACAATAAATATATCATGATTTGTGTATCTTGGCAATCAGACCAAATTCTTCTGAAATAACCCATTTGTGTGCATTATGCCATGATCTAAAACTAACTTAATGCAAAATATAACTCCAGTCAGTAATCAATCGCCCACCAAGGCTATTGAACGTAACATTCCCGGAAACTTTGCGTAATAAATTCAAATATTTCCATCGACAAGCCGTCAGACTTCTACACGTCTGAGCGATCACAATTAATCGAGAGACAGTCGATTTGCATGAATCAATCTTCTTCATATCTTTTTATCACAGCGTTGTTTAATTCGCGTGAAATCTGGTTTGTCTGTTATGTGGCCGATAAAACTTTGAGAATGTGGGGAAAAGAGCTGCAAGCTAGTGTCACAAAAGTATTTAATGGCTTGGAAGAATTGCCTGTAGTTTTCATGTCCGGTCTTCAGCTTGCTTTTTCCAGAATTCTGACAGCTGGTGTTAACCTCAACCCGGAAATGGGTATCGGGATTTTCCTATCTACGCCATGTCCCCAGAGACGGAGATGCCATGCTCGGAAACTGCCTCTTCGGTGTCCCGGTAATTAGATCGACCTGCACTAAGACTTCTGGGACGACTGGCAAACACCTCGGGTTTTTAGTTGAGAAATTAGAATTGTGTGTCTCTAAATGTAGCCATCATATCTTCACAATCACAACGAATGCATCAACCGTAAACACAGATTTTGGCCCTTGATGGCATAAGTTATCGTTACTTCAACTTTACGTTACTACTTAAAGTTTTCATCTTAAATTAAATGAAGTGGACCATTCTAAAAAGTATTATTATGCATAAAAAAAGGTAATAAAATTTTTTAAAATGGCGCTTTTTTGCAGCATAGCACAAGACGATGCACGTAACGTGAGGCTTACTATTTAGGGAAATAAAGATCTACTTATTTATTTGATTGATTGATGTTGTACGCCGTACTCAAGTATAGAGAAATAAGGAGTCAATACAGCAAATATGATGGAAGGGACTGTGGACGCTTGGTTTCTGCCCGAATAGTAGCATACATGCACTTGTGAAGTTCAGACTGGAGGCTTTAATGATGGGGTACATTTCTTTTTATACAATTACAATTTTTAGAAACAAGTTTGGTATCGTAAGCAAACCGCTGGAGACGATGTTTGCCCGGGATATTGCATTTATTTGGTTTTTATAACAAACTCTAGGAAAATTGAGGGAAACATAATTAACTGTGGCAACGGTGACTTCTTAGGCATGCGGATCCTAAGGCGTACAATGACGACTTCAGTGACTTTGCAAGCGCTATGTTACTACGTGACAAGGATGCGTGTAAAGAAAGTATAAAGTGGATTAATTTCAGATAATCACAACATTAATATCTCTTCTGAAAGACCAGCTACCTTATCAGGTTCAGTAAACGAGCAGCAGCTGGTTTCGAAAAAGGAATTATTACTTTGTTTATTTTGTTCTTTTCCGCACAGATTATTCGGAACATAAAGAATTCAATTTAGCAGATCGTTTGTTTTCTTCTAAGATGACTTTGTAAAGAGAATGTTGTGTTGATGTGAAATGTAATATGTGGCAAAACAACATTTTCGGGTATTTACGGTGGCGTTTATCTTTTTTAGCAGGGATCCCAAGAAATCCAATCGATCATTTTACAGATTAACGACATGCTGCCAGACAATACAATCATTATAAAGACATGAACAGCAGTTTCCTGAAATCCTTATTGTTTAAAGAAAAAATCACAGTATCTTAAATCACAGTAAATTAAACCAACTTTAATTTTATCAACTTTTCCACGTAGTGCCTTTGGGAGAAGGTAATTTCCCAACTTTGGGCCTTATGATTTCTGTGTATGAACTTACTGTCTTCTCGTTTCATCATGCAAATGAGATGATAATGAACAAATTCGCACGCTGGAGTAGGAGTTTAAAGAGAAACTTGTGCCCTCCTTCCTGATAGACAGATTGAGTCATTCAGAAGGAAGTTAGCTACAAGGAGATGAGGATGAAAACCGTATAAATTACACTAACGAATGCAAAGCAGTAGAAACCCAATTAGTCAGTTCTGGCTATGCTATCCCTTCGTTCACCTGTCTCCTTTTAAGATCCATGTAAACAAAATTGTGTTGACTATGTGCATCTGGGGTGTTAGAATTAAGTAACTGAAGAGTTCAAAGGAAAGTAAAATAATACATAAAAACATAGCTTTAACATGCAAAATACTGAATGGACAGATTTGAAAGGCGATTATGGAATGATGTATAATGTTATTATTTGTGGTTTAAATTCAGGGCCTGTTATAGTTTTCGGCGTGGACCCTCGATGTCTGAATCGCGGCTACATAATTTGTTAAGTTGTTCTGTTTTGATAGAACACGGGAACTCGCTTCCTTGAACCACCGCTATATAGTGTTAATTTGTTTTTCTCTTTACGCACGGTAGGCCCCCGTTGCCTGAGCCATGGCTATATAAAGTGTGGCTTTCAGTTCAGCCCATCGGCTCGTATACAGCTTGTGTGCCTGCAGTGTGATGTCAGGGGGTTTTCAGGTAAGGCCAATGGTTGAAACCTGGCACTCCAGCGCGCAAAACCAATGTATTCACAAGTATACACTAACTAGACATTTAAATCCACAGAGCCATGTGATTAAATGATGCCTGAAATGTTAACTTTAGAAAGCTTGGAGAATTATCATGAACAGCATGACGCTGACTGAAGGCCGTATCAGAGCGACAGATTTTAGCTAAAACATCCACACTGAGGCAAGGCATAAGCTGGACAGATGCAGAGCGTTATAATGGGGCTTTATAATTGGAGTTAGCCCTGGTTAGTGACATGACGCCTTAATGTTGCATTAATGGCGCCTTAATGCCACCATAATGGCACCTTCGTGGCGCTTTCATGGCGCAGCACTTATGTTTTGTGACATATAAGCCTTTAAAATTTGAGGGAGTCCGGATTAGCGGCATGACGCTTTAATGGTGCTTGAATGACGCCTTAATGTCACCTCTATGGCACGTTAATGACGCTTTTATTACACAGCATTGACCCCATGTGGCCTATAGGCCTTTAGAAATTCAGGGAACCCTGGTTGGCAGCATGACGCTTTAATGGTGCCTTAATGACGCCTTAGTGTTACTTTAATGTTACAATAACGGCATCTTAATGACATTTTTCTTACTTTCTGACACAGGTCCCGGATTTGCGTACTATTTGATAACTATAATAAAAGGTTATTTAAGATATCAAAATAACGGACCCCTTTTCACTTTCAAAAACGTATTGTGGGACGTCAGGACCAGGTAGTAATCAAATATACACATGTGTTAAATAACGTTACGCTTATCTGTGTAAGCCCTGAGTGTAATTCCTGTATAATGAGTACGTATGGCACTAAAAATCACCGAAAAAAAGGAAAGAGGAAGATCTACACAGGTTATTCTAGGGTAAGGTAGCTTACCTTGCAGGTACCGGATAAGAACGCACATAGTGGCCCCAAAGATAAAATTCTTCAGTAAAACCGGAATAAGTGTGAAAGGCATACAGAAGACGGCCAGCAGTAAGTCGCTGATTGACAGATTCAGTAGGAAAACATTGGTCACAGTTCTCATCCGTTTGTTCTGTACGAGGGCCACGATAACCAAACTATTCCCAAGCACAGCCAATAAAAATATGATGGTGTATAGTGGGATTCGAACCTCTCCGCTGAGATCTCGTGGAATTCGGCCGAAGAAGTTTCCGGTGATGTTCAGGGACAGTGAACAGTTATAAGACAGAATATCATCGACTTTTGGAGGTCTTCCTGGGAAGATAGCATTGATGGGGCAGTCGTCATTGACTGTGTCATGGGACTCGGTTGTCGAGTCCATTTTACCCGTATTTCGGCTTTCCCTCTACGACGTTCAAAGAACTGTTTCCATAGGTAGGGTGTTCCTGGAAAACTTTCGGACAACACACGATTAAAGCTCTGAGTAGACTTAAAAATTAAGAGGGTCGTGAGCCATGTCAGCATTCCACATTGCAAATTTTCGGCGATTGTTCATTAGCAAAAAGAAAAAAAAACTTTCCGCCCACAAGTTTTTTTTTCAACCAATTTAAGAAGTTATCAGCAAAAAGTTTTATAAAATCCTCAAAGACATGAGAAAATCCGGGTTGGCTAAGCGGTTCAGTCCACAAGGAGTGGTGTACACTGTGAGCAACGATCTCTGTTCAAGAATAGGACACCATCGGGCTGAAGCACCAGATAGCAATGAGTCTGCGTGCACATTGGAGATTTGCTGACGTGATATGCATACTTGAGGAGATAACGTCGGGAATGGTTCCTCAGCTCTTGGACACGCCCTTCGTACAATAGCGAGCCTATCCAAGCGACGCCTCCTCCGTCGTCAACAGGTGGCCATTCAAGAAGACTGCGTACTTGTTCTCTGTCTTCTTTCCAACAGGATTTTATCGACCCGACGACAGTGCTTAGTTCATATAGCCGCTAGACGAGCACGTGCCTCCGCGGATCGATCTAACCAGAGCTATTAAAGATGTAAGTTCCAAGCGAAAGAGAGCACAAGTATTAAACCATATATGCCAGCGATGTGGGAGAAACAAAGAGAGCGAAGGTGACCCTCGATCGGAGAGGCGGACAGAATTATGCATCTTTTCTAGGAAAATCAATAAACAGAAAATAGTACACAATTATTTGTGTGTAGTTTGAATTCTTTTCATGTTTACAAATCATAGAGATTTCAGTCGCAAAACTTCTCTAAGCATGCAAAGATATAAAGTTATTACACATAAAATAAAACAACTTAATAGCGTATTAGTCCGAATAAAAGTATAACGTAGTACAAAAATCCCCATTATTCAATCAATACCATTTCTCTTATTTTTGTGCTATCACTTTTAATAATATTTTATCTCATTTCGGCAGCTTATAATGAGGTTTTCTTAAAGAAAGGCTAACAATCAGCGAAAATATCATCAGTTTTTGGCATATAGCCAGGCAAGACTGTGAGTGGTACTGCATATTTAACCAGGCACAGACAGTTGGTTCTGCATCTTTAACCATGGAGAGACTGTGAGTGAGACTTCATGTTTAACCAAACACAAACTGTGAACGGTACTACATGTTTAACCAGGCACAAACTGTGAGTGGTACTACATGTTTAACCAGACACAGACTGTGTGTGGTATTGCATGTTTAACCAGACACAGACTGTGTGTGGTATTGCATGTTTAACCAGACACAGACTGTCAGCGGCACTGCATGTTTAATTAGGCAAAACTGTTGGATGTATTAAATGTTTAACTAGGCATAGACTGTTAGTGGTACTGCATGTTTAACCATGCAGAGACTGTCAGTAGTACTACATGTTTATCCGCCTCGAGATCGGGAGATACCATACTGATGTTCCAGAGGCGGCAGCACTTTGGCGGGAAGGACTCCCCCAAGCTGAAGGAGACATACTATATCTACATTCTAAGGACTCCTCGTCGTCATAGGAGTGAAAAATTGTTGAGTACAACGTGAAACCCAAGCATACATACATACATACATCCAGGGAAAAAGACACCGGAAATAGAGAAGAATATAAGAGACTATAAATAGATAAACAAATTCGCCGGAAGTTCTTTCTTACATTCTTTAAGTGCCACTCTGTCACCTCGGGCTTTTCCAAGTCGAGAACTATATCCTCTTTTCATCGGGTGAACATCGAAATACTGAACCATACAATCGGCATCTGAGCGGTTCTCTGTCGGCTTTCTGTGTGTTCTCCGACTACGGTACCAAACACATCTGACACTGAAATACGACATATTTTATATACAGGATAGCACAAAAAAAATTACTTGTCGTTATAGTGGGTTCCATATATATTTTTCAATGTCAAATGTATTTGTTTTTAAACTTATTAAAACAACCAGTGGTCAGTTTCATGAGGCATACTTACTGTTAAATACACAATAGCTTTGATTGCACTTTGTATCTCTGCAACATACGTTGTCATGGTAGTTATGGGGTTAATTAGCGATGTACGCTTCACCATGAAACAGGGGTCTACCTAAAAAACTGTTAAATTATTTAAGCTATATGTATCAATATTCTGAGCCAGGGGAGCTCGAAACAAAAATAACGAGTTTTTTCTCAGGTATACGTGCGTATACATACTCCTACGTACGGCTAGACAGGAAGCCTGCATGAGCTGGACTTGGACTCACAGTGGCCGCATTGGTGAGAGGCACCTAGATCATTACTCCACGCTGGCGCGCTAGCCGCCTCGCACATAAACTGAAGTAATGCTATAAAAGTATATAAAAATATGTTATATTTTTAAATATAAACAAGTATATGTTTTGGAAAAAAACATGAATTTTTCCAAGAAAGAAATTGAAAAAATATCGCAGAAATGAAGACCATCCCAGACTGACCACAACATGGAACTTTATACTTTTTCCATACTTTATGGAAACACTAAGTGAAAATAGATATAACTAAATATATAATAAACAAAACACAAGTCGGCTAATGTATGATTTGCCTTCTCACAGGGCTCTCTCTGTAAGCCATATGTTCTAATAGAGGGCGAGGTAGTGATGCAGCTATGCAATGAGATAACGAGGAGCGAAGCGAGGCAGTGAGGTAGCGAGGCAGCGATACGACCCACCTCTCTACCTCGTTGTGTCGCTGTACTACCTCGCTACATCTCTTCGCTGCCTCGCTACATTGCCCTCTATTAAAAAGGTATAGGTAGGGAGGTTGCCAAATGTCCTCTGTGGGCTACTGTGTGTCTAAACAGCTAATTATGGTATCTGCGGTGTGTTTCATATGAGGGGGGCGTGGAAATCTTTCGAATCTGCTGATATAAATATTTTATATTATGGTAAAAGTTCACTTTTATGGTAAATTTACTTCCTTCACAAGGATGCATAGGGGTAAGTATTTGCAATGAACTGCACTCCTCTTCTGTCTCTTTTAGATACATGTGGAGAATTCATCATTTTTGTTTCGAGCCTCCGTGCTCGGAGAAGTATTTAATCTTAACCTACGCACGCCTATCCCCCACGGATTAATGGCAAATACCAAGGTGGATTTTAACACCGCATCTGGCATTAATAGTTAGCCAGCCAACACGGGCGATTTTGTGGCATCTCTCTGTTACAAACAAACTAACCAGCCAGAGATGTTCTGTGGGCCATATGTAACGTCACTAGGGTGGATGTCATTTTGATATTGACCATAAAAGTATCGAAAATCGAAAGGACAAATTGGCTGTCAAAAGTACTATCTAATACTCTTTCTGATAATGTTTACTTTGCTATACAACATTCATCAACAGAATATATAAAATGTTTTTTTTGTGACAATACAGAACAAGAATATAATTTTCAAAAGGAGGGGCAACGAAAAGATATTTTTGACGGAATAGAAAAGATAAATTCACACAATTGTTGGCATTAACATTCTCCAAAATAGAAGGAATGTGGCCTCAGTTCTGTAGTTCAACTTGGCTCTATGAACCTACAACTGTACATGTGGTCGTCTTGTTTTGGCGTCGTCAAAGTAGATGTGCTGGAGGAGTCTTTAGAGCACTTTTCACAGTGACAATGTGCGTTTCGGCAGCTTGGATAACTAGTACACGTGCTTGAATTTCTCCCAGACGATTCCCCTGACTCCCCCATTTCACAGATAGAACCCCTGACTCATCCCACATCCAAAAACTGCTTGAGCTTGAGTATAAGGCCGTAACAAGGTATCAATGGAATTACTGATGTAGAAAAATGGGATCAAATTTAAGATGAACCACGTCGTGTTTGTATACAGGTATATCATCCCTACCACCTTGGCTATGATACCGATCCTTCCTGCCCCTGCTGATGGCAACAATAAATTGATAAGGGTCTTAAATCTTCTTTTGTGAAATCCCAAAGCGCCGTATCCAGAAGCATGTGGTCAATACTGGATATAGGAGACCAACTTTTGCACTGCAGAACCAAAGAGCTGATAGGGACCAAACTGATGATATATACCAATAACAGTGATGATGATGGCTTGCATATTAGATTTAACAGGACATGGCAATTGGCCAAGGTTTTAAAAACATTGGTGTTAAAGACATTTGCACTGAAGGTGGAATCTTGCCACAAAATTCTACTACTGAGCTGCAATAAATCACCAGGTACCAAAAGCATTACGTGGACCTCATCCTGCAAATGTTCAGATGGAGAAAATGGCTTCTGACCAATTTGAGCCTAGATGATAAAGAAATGGATACCAGCATTATTCTTCATGGACTAGAAGGTGTCAAGTGCGGATAAGACAGTCTTAGGCCATTGCAGAGACAAATGTTATCTGTCTCCTCCTGTTGTATATTTTCGAACAAAACCTTGTTTGGATAATGGGTGGAACTTCTCGCGTTGGACGATGCCCACGTATGCACGACGGATTGTTGGCAGAAGTCGAAGAAATTGCTTGTTGTTGTTCTAGGCCCCGGATACCAAATGCGGTGCTAAATTTGATCTTTCTTGAAAAACGAAAAAAACCAAAAAAAAACCAAAACCTTCCACCCACAGAACATGCTCTGAGATCACACTTGACAGGAGCAAATTACCATGGTCGCTAAGCAGTGTAGGGTTAATGTAGCTATTCCCTGATGTATGGGGATACCTTCCACCACGGCCAGCAACATATGTGGATTTGAGAACATAGTAGTACCAAAGCAAAGTGTCAGACTGCTTCATGCAAATGCCTCAATTCGAAGCACATATGCATCCCTCCATGTGGATCTTTTAAAGCGTTGTTATTTTGTTAGTAGTTAATATACGAAGACGAAAAGGTGCAACCATCATCGTAAATTGTAAAAAATACAGTATAAGGACTTCTCGTCGTGTCGTCTGAAAATTTTGCTGACTGGGTCTACGACGCAAAACCTAAACATACATACATACATACAAATGCGGAATTGCTTCTCTGAATACACTCTCAGAATTGCCAGAGAGTTACAGAGTTTCACTGCGATTGGCTGTTTTGACTATACTACACAGAAGAGCCTTATGGAAATCACGTAGAGGTAAAGATATTTACATGTGATCTGTCTGTCTGGCAGCAAAATCAACCTCCAAGAAACGCTGGTATTTTTTTCATGTTCGGAAACTACATGAAGAGACTCTAACGGCGCCCCAAGAGTATGGTCAGCTGTTAATACACTGTGAGCGCCTCTCCCCGACGCGCTGGTAAGAAGCGCAGAGGCCCACACCGGTGTGAAGTATACGCCGGTAGATGAGGATTAGTGTGTAAATTGGCTGAGGTCTTGTTCATCTGGGGTGAATGTGGTTTGTACCGCGACCCTCTGGTGGCCGCCATGGTTTACAGCTGAATGCCCACGTACAGAAAGGCCGACCACAATAACTGGTGGATACTTAGTATATGGTCCGTCATTTCAAATGTTGGCTTCCTGGGCTCCATACCTACCAGTTTATCAATCCAGGTGTGCAGTGAATATCTACATAAACGCGGTACCTTTTAGAACAGATTTATTCTATTATTAATTTATGGCTGGTTAATTCTCTTATAGTACAGCAGATAGATAGTACAGGTAAGATATATGGGACAGTTGTGCCTTGATAGATGATAGAAGCACGACATTTGGCACACTGGTAGATTGTGGTATAGAGAAGACTTTTGGACATAGGACTCTCTCAGATTTTTCCTGCAACTGTGATGACAGACATTTTCCAAGATGGCTGCCAACAGTATGTGTGGGCATTTTGTACATGGTTTGCATGCCAATGTTTAATAAAATTCATCTGGCTTTGGAGCAGTACATGCAAATTAGATAGTTAATGGAAACTAAGACATCAAGGCCGCAATGCTCATACAAGTTTGGCAGCCATTTTGAAAAATATCTGCCAGTTTGAAAAATGTCCGAAATATTCCAAATCTTTACTATTACGGTCTCAAGATGGCCTAACTGTGCCAGGAGTTCATCTTTAATAGCTCCCCTGACAACAGGCAGAGAAATTGCCTTATTTAGCGTTAATTAGTTATTATAATAAAAATTACAATGTTGCAATTATTGTTGCACTTAACGTCTGGGAATTGCTGCTCTTGGACAGTATACATGTACTTTAACGCTGACCGATATCGCATAAGTGAGATAGCCTTGAGTATGGAGCTAAAGGACAGGTCAAAGAAATAAATAAATAAACATTCAGATGGAGCCAAACACCCAGTCGTGTATACTACACATTGAGATGACAGATCTCATTGTGATCTGCAACTATCTGGATGACAGTGAGTGGACAGTTCCTATTACCAGAAACATTTATTTCTTGCAGCTCTGAGCATGCTCTGAGGCACGCGCGAACTTGAGTGACATACAGTAGTTTCCATATACTTCTGAAGAACACCTATACGGTACAGCAGAGAGAGTCAGAACACAGAGTGTTCCATGTATATATCGTGGGACGAATCCAACAGCCAAGCAAACTCACGCAACACTAAAGGTACAATCTAAAAAGGCCAACGTCCAACGCGTTTAATGGGTGATTAAAATTCAAGCAAGCGTGTGTAATAAATCCACACATATACTTAAGTATTAAAGAAGTGTCTAAAACATGCACATAGACCTATACTATAATGTTACAAAGGTACAAGTGTTTAATATCTGAGGTATGAAAGTGTTTATAAGATAAACATCGAAATTTACAGTGTACATGTAAACGGTGTCACATAGACACCATCCTGTCTTGATCGTATGTGGAATTGCTGCTGGGGACAGCTGGTGAGCTTCACTATGATCTTATTACCTCGTCTTTTCACACGATACACTGAACATATAGGCCTATGTTACCTTTAATACGTTGCTCTTTCTATAGCGTGACTTCCCCAGCGCAGTCTGTTGTCCCACCCACACAGACTGCGTCTTCATATCATCAAGTTGTCTTGCTGGAGTCTGTTCAAGAACATCTAGGTAAGAACGTGACAGCAGGGAGATGCAGGTTCGCTCTTACAGAGTTTCTTTTCAAATCCCAAAACTGTGATGATAGTGAATGGCTGACTTTTTGTGTTTCTTAGATTTGCTACGCGTCAAACAAATTTGGCTTTCCGGCCCGATTCTTTTAATTGATATCCAGAAGATTTGTCTATACGTTTCACGCTTAATAAGTAAGAGAATAAAATAAGAACATTGAACATCAAACAGAGTCGATTAATTGAAAAAAGAAACTAGAACTGCAAAGCAGTATCGTTTGGGGTCCACGTCGATTGTTGTCGAGTTATCATTGTACAATATCAAATAGGAGGCTGCATAGCTATACCTGGGAGCATAACTGCCTTGCGGTAGAAAGCAGCGAGTTAAAAGAGGATTAATATCAATTACTTTCAAGAACGGTGATGTCATATAAGTGCTTTCAGCGGGAAAACGACTGATCGCACGTCAGATCCGTTTGATGCAAGTCTCAGATTTCTATCCTTCGTATGTATGTATGTATGGGGTTTTACGTCGTCCTTAACAATTTGTCAGTGATACGCGGAGGAAACCTTGGAATAGATATATACTGTGTTTTCTGTCCGGTCGCCTTATTGTAACTAGGAACAACCTTCCTATAAAATTCAAAGTGAACACCAAACCAAATGGCCTAGAAAAACCGGAATTGCTGTTCGCACAAGCCCAAGTACAGGGGAATTTCACAGCGAAATGCCCAGTCATTTGGTTAAAGCGTCTAGGCTTTACTAGTTTCACAAAAACTAATAAATAAAAAATAATAATGACCCGAACGACTTCAATAGGCTGCAGGCTAACCTCTAATAATGAATTTGTGTAAACTTGTGTTCCACTGAGTAGTTTAACATATTACCCAATATGGAGGGCTACAGAACGAAAGCTGAAGACATTGTGCGCCTCTTGTCCAATCAAATTCAAAAAGAGGCTACATAGTAACATCGCGGATTTCAGGTGGAGAGAGGTACCTCGGGTTGAGCAGAAAGGTTACCCGTAGTTGGAAGCTGTGGTGCCTTAAAAGGCGGTGCAAGACACAACTTTATTAAAAATATGCATTTTTAATTGAACGCTAGGTGCTTACTTTCTTTCCGCAATGTTTAGACACGGACCCCTTTTTAAGCAGCTACGTTATCCGCCCAATTAGCCTGCGCCCTGTAGCTCTTCGTCTGTCCCCATATTTAAACAGGAGAGCTACAGTTCTGTATCTACGTTAGCACATGTAAACGAAAAAACAAGGTTTAGCATAGGAGCTCTCCACTCACAGGATTAGCATCATATTATATCGTTCCGGGATTTATGAAGGGAAATGTAAAAATCCGAGTAGAAACATTATGCTGTTTAGCGGGAATTGTTCCACGTGGTAAGCAGGTGACCATAGTCCATTATCGGGATAGAATTGGCGCCAGAAACAGGTGACCTTGACCCCGCCGCCCTCCCTGTCCGGCCGCCATCAGAGATGGGCTCGCGCGGTCATCAGCATGTGTCACTTGATGAGAAATGTGCCTATAGCAGACGTAATGTCATTAATTAATCTTTGCAAACTTCCTTCAACCCTAATCATTCCGGGAAGCTCAGCGCCGACCCCATAAGTAAAAGGGAAAGAGGAATTTCTGCCGAGGAAATCGGCGTACCATATCTTCGACACACTAACTCACCGGGACAACAGGCATATCGACCATAATGAAATTTTGACATATTATAATGTTTGCGTATACAGATCTTGAACATCATTCATTAAAGAGACCACGAATTTACGAATTAAAGAATTTACGCTATTTTAGTGCAAACTACGTTCAAATATAATTGTATATCATATACCCGAACAATTTCACAAAGAATGTGTCGTCTTTCTGCAGGTGAAGAAGTCAAAATATCTTTACGCAGGCGAAAATTCCTCGTTATGCATGTGAATACTTCATCCTTATGCAAATGAATATGTCTCTCTTATGTAAGACAACATGTCTCTGTGAAGGTGAACACGGGGATAATTATGTCGTCCTTATGCAGGTAAAAATGTTATTTTTGTTCGAATATGTCGTACTCTTCTGTAGCTTAGAGCTTAGATTTTGTGCTATTGTGTAACACATGGCTGATCCGCCCCCCCCCCTTTTCTTTTACCTAATAAATCCCCTGACATGAAGCCGAAGCCGAGCACATACCAGTTACATACGAACACAGTTATGTCAAGGTCCTCGCCTTCCTTCATTCCTAGTTTTGACTCGGATGTTGGAAATCGCCAGCTTCCTCGATCATTAGTCCCACCCACTTATTCGGCCATTTTTTCTTACAACTGGCCACGAGGCCATAATTTGGACACATTAAACACTTTTCAAGTATGAAGTAAATCGACTGTGAGGAGATGCCTAGACCGCCGGGATTTCACCCTGGCGCCGTGTTGCCTTTGCTGCGCAGACATTCCCTGCTTAATAATTCAAATGACAGATCTCTTGACAAGTATCGGCGTGGGACACACAAGATTCTTAACCATTGTGAACATATAACCTCCAGGTTTTGATATCATTCAATTTGTAACCAGTGCTGTATTTTTAAATGTTTCATATGTTGATTACTAGTGGCTCAACAGCGATCACACAAAACGCGTATGTACGTTTCGCCACTATCTTTTATCAACATGCTAATTGCTCGATTTTTCTAATGAGACTGCAGTCGTATACTTTTGCATCTTAAAAAGTCACACGCAAATTTAAAGTGCATGTGTCCTCGAATATAGCTGGCTGGGAGATGAGGGGAGTGTCTTCCGCCATGACAGCGCCATCTTTTGGCAGTTTGCCTGATTATCTGTTAATAGTGTGACACTTAAAAGAGCCAAGTCCCAAGGGAGGGAAATCTTATAAGTGCTTCCTATAGTGGAGTATAAAGCGCCAGTTAAGTGCCTAAAATCCAACTGTACACATTTGAACTTCATTTGTTTTTGTCAGCTTTTTGCACTAGGCGAAAGATATGTGTTCAGTACATGACATCTTACAGTTCCACTGTGACATCATGTTTTTCATCATTCGCAAAGCGTTCACCATTCAAGCCCATGTATAGTTAAACTGCTGCCATTGTCGTGCTTAGCGTTTTTGTCCGTGAACGCAGTTTACTGAACAGTGCTGCAATATCCTTGACAGACATCATACATAAAGGCTTTGTCTCTGTGAGTTATATCCTATGGTGGTCATGCGATTTCAAACTTACATTAAAATGATATCTTTCACACACTTACTTATTTATTTATTTTGTTTATTTATTTCCTGATTTGTTTATCACACTGTCGTTTCACGCTATGCTAAAGAATTTTACAATTATGCGATGGTGATTAGTTCAGTGGATGGGGATAATGGTATTGTCCGGCGTAAACAACCGGCCGCTGGCAAGTTACAGACTAACTTTCTTACGTTTGATGTACAAATTTGCACAACATATTGTTGTAAGACAAGACACATTTAACAAACTATAGGCTACACAAACCGCCACACTAACGTCATCAAGCGCTTATCGTAACCATTCTCCGCGAACAGCGAGAGCTGGGGAATAAATAAGTTCCTTATTCATGCAACGACCAGAACTGATCATGTACGTGAAGTGATCTTTCAACTGATGGACAAGCGCTTTAACCACTCGGCCACGACCATCTCCCCAGATACTGCCCTTCCAGTTTGTCTCCCTTTAATTGTTTTTCAACTATCTTGGTCCATGGTATCCAACTAAATTCCCTGGAAACGTTTTGAGCGTTTGTGGAAGGTGTGGGGTGGGGCAGCTCCATGAACCAGTAAGTGCACATTAGAAATGCGGTAAATTAGCAAATTACCGAAATATTCATTTCTGTCCTTGGCGAATATGCAGAATTTATGCTTCAGTGGGTTAAGATTCCTTGTGCTCAACTCACAGGCGTAATGATTCATTCTGCTCACACTTCCACACTGAAGACAAAAAATGTCCGTGATGTGGAAAGAAGTTTGAGAACTAATGGCGGCTAATGCATCCAATTACATGCGGGTAGACTCTGCCTTAAATAATTGATAGACAATTTTTAAGAGAACACGACCATCATGTTAAACAGGGCCTGGTTTTAGCTTGATCAATATGGTGGCACTGTACCCAGACGCCCAGACTGCCTCGGGAACCACATACCTGTAGGACGAGTTTCTCCTTCGTGTCACCATTACGTAACACCAGATGTCCTCTTCATGGCCGAGCTCGCTCACGTCAATGGCCCAGTCCAGATTAGTGGGCTGAGTAAAAACTGGGTGCTAAAATCCTGTACAATTTTGTAGGTTATTTTGTAACCTTTATGTGTTTGCTCGTTTATGTAGACTTGTGCGTCTTTCCTCGTTTATGTACGTATGTGTATGTATGTCTATTCTTTTGTGCATCTTTATCCGTTTATAGACCTCAATTTGTGTATATCTGTCCGTATGTATGTGTGTTTGTGTCTGTCAGCCTGTGGTCGATTTGCACATCTTTGCCCGTTTGTGATCTATTTGCCTCTTTATATCGGTTTGTCGGTTTGTAACCCTTTCCTTGGACTGTTCGTTTTTGTTTTATTTGTGGTCTGCTTGTGTCCCTCCGTCCGTTTGTGGTCCGTCTGTGTCTGTGCGCCCATTTGTGTCTGTGTGTCCGTTTGTGTCTGTATGTCTGTCTCTACGTGTGACATGTCTGTCTGTGTGATTCTCTGCCCACCTTTACACAAACAGGCACCGTCGGCTTTTTCCAAGAAGACAAGGGGGGGGGGGGGTGTTCGAACTGTTTCCAAGCACTGGTACACATTAATGTGCCTGTACAGTTTGTTACAGTTAATGTGTGCACATTAATGCGCTTGTAATGAACATATTGTGCATTATTTATACACAATTGCTTTCAGGGACTATAGATTTGACGACTGGCATCATGTATAGAGAACCAAGATACGATACCTTCCGGAGTCCGTACAACAACAAAGTTTTACACCTCTCGAAATCAACTTAACTATATATATATATATATATATATATATATATATATATGTATATAACGGTTATTTTATGCCAGGTTTGGATTGTCTCGGTGACGTATATAATCTGGGGATTTGAATTGACACACAAAACCGCGGGAATGCATGTGGATGCATGCATGGCGATAACTTATCTTGTAACTTTGAAGTATAATATAGCTATAGAGGACTAAGTGGTCCCACGCAAGTACGAGCCCCCGATAATAGCTTGAACCATCCTATTGATGATGCTGACTTAAGTAGTCTGACAGATAACTGAATTTTTTCATCAACGCTTTCCTACATAGTGTATCCTTCCCCGTACGTGTGATTTGTGTAATTATCGTGGCACGACTCCAAGAGCCAAGCAAATTCACGACCAACTGAACGCACATGTATAGGCTGTTACAGACATAGACACCATCCCTTCTGGATCGCATGTGGGGTTGCTGTTGGGGACAGCTGGTGAGCTTCACTATGGCCTTATTACCCCGTCTTTTCAAACGATAAACCGGACATATAGCCTGTTGTCCCACCCACACAGGCTGAGCCAAGTGATCTTGTTGCAGTGTAAAGACCATTTAGGTAGGCACGTGACAGCTGGTAGACGCCAGTTCGATATTATAGTTGCTTTTCAAATTTCGAAACTGTGATGTTAATGAATTTCTGAGATTTCTGTGTTTCTTAGAATTCCTACACGTCAGAGAAAGTTGATTTTTCCACCCGGTCCCCCCTTCCCCCCGCGCAATTCTTTTAATTGATATCAAGACGACGTGTCTATATGTTTCACGCGGAACAAGTAAGAGAATGTTCTACAAAGAACATTGAACATTTGATTGAACTAGAAACAGACCTAGAAAAGGGTGTCACATATTCCCGTTTACTGCTATCTGGAGACCTTACCTAAAAAAAATATAACTGCAAATCAGTGTACAGGGTGAAAGTCGTTTGTTGTAGTAGTCGTCATTGTACACTATCAAATGGAGACAGCATAACAATATATGAGCGCACAACCGCTTTGGGGAATCGTGGACAGTTGGGGGAGGGGTAACGCGCGTTAAGCAGAAACAGTAGCAGTATTTGTAAGCTGTGGTGAATAACTAAAAGGGGGCGCAATACACAGCGTGTAAACATGCATTTTGAATTGAGCGGTATACATAGGCCCTTTCTTTCTATCCGTAATGTTTAGATGCGAATCCGTGTCTAAGCAGTTGCATCACCAGCCCAATTAGCCTTCGCTCTGTATCACCATATTTAAAAAAGAAAGCTACACATCGGTATCTACGTTAGCACATGTAAATGGGAAAAAGATGGGTTTAGTATAGGAGCTCTCTTCTCACAGACTTAGCATCGTATTATATTTTTCCGTGATTTATGAAGGGAAATGTAAAAATCCGAGTAGAAACATTATGCCGTTTAGTGGGGATTGTTCTACGTTCTGAAAAGGTGACCATAGTCCATTATCGGAATAGAATTGGCGCCAAAGACAGGTGACTTTGACCCATGTCTCCCTCCCTGTCCGGACGCCTCCGGCAGAGATGGGCTCGAGCGGTCATTAGCAGGTGTCTCTTGATGAGAGGTGTGCCTATAGCAGACGTAATGTCATTAATTAATTTTTACCAACTTCCTTCCACCCTAATCATTCCGGGAAGCTCAGCGCCGACCTCATAAATAAGTGGCGAAAGGGCCAGGACGAATTTCTGCCGAGGAAATCGGCGTACCATATATTCGACACACTAACTCACCGGGCCTGCAGGCCTATCGACCATAATAAAATTTCGACAAATTATAATGTTTGCGTATCCTGATCTTGTAAACATCATTCATTAAAGATACCACGTCACGCTTTTCCCGAAAATGCTTTTTCTTCGTCAGAAAAATTCACCTGACATTGGCAGAACTGTGATGGCCTTTGCAACCAGGAATTAGTGACATTGCAAGAATTTACACTATTTTAGTGCAAACTACATTCAAAGACATATTTTTCATATACCTTGAATAATTTCACAATTTAATATGTTGTCCTTATGAGGGTGTATATGCCATTCTTATGCAAGTCAACATATCTTTATTCAAGAGAATATTCATCCTTCTGCTAGTGAATATGTCAGCTTTATGCAGCTGGATAGAGGTGGATATGTCCACCGTATGAAGGTATATGCTATACTTGTACAGGTTAACATTCATCCTTATGCGGGTGAATATGTCATCTGTAAGGGGGTGAATATATTACATTTATGTAGCTGAGTATGTCATCCTTATGCGGGTGAATATGTCCTCTGTATGGGGGTGAATATATTACATTTATGTAGCTGAGTATGTCATCCTTATGGAGGTGAATATGTCATCTTTATGCAGGGACCTCATCGGTGGCCTGGTGGTTATAGTCTGCCTCGAGTTCGGGAGATCCGGGATCAAAGACTTTAAAGACGGTCCTTGTTGTTGCCTCGTTGGACGCCCACCAATGAGAAGCTAGAGCAAGGAAATAGGACTGGTCTGCCCGGTGTCAGTATAATGTGACTAGGTGGGTGTATATCTGGTGTCTTCAGCACGACGTTCCAGTGACGGCAGCACTTTGGTTGCATGGGCTCGCCCTACCACAAGAAGACACACTATATACATGTATCTACATTCTAAGGACTCCTTGCCATACATACATACATACATACATACATACATACATACTTTAACCAGGTGAATAAGTCATATGAACATACACTCTTCTGTAGATACTACATTTTAAGCATGGTCTAAGTATATTTAGCTTAGAGCGTAGATGTTGTGCTTTTACATACCGATATGTAAAACACATGGCGGATATTTACTGGTGACGTGAATACTCAGCATCCTCCGCCCCCTGTGATCTCCTCTTACAAATCCCCTGACGTGAAGCTGCAACCGAGCACACGGCAGCTATAGATGAGAACATGTTAAGGCCGTCGTTTTCTCTCGTTCCGACTTTTGGCTCGGATGTTGGAAATCGCCAGTTTCCTCGATCATTAGTCCCACCCACATATTCGGCCATTTTTTCTTACAGCTGGCCACGAGGCCATAATTTGGACACATTAAACACGTTTCAAGTATGAGGTAAATCGACTGTGAGGAGATGCCTTGCCCGCCGGGATTTCACAATGGCGCCGTGTTGCCTTTGCTGCGCAGACATTCCCTGCTTAATAATTCAAATGACAGATCTCTTGACAAGTATCGGCGTGGGACACACAAGATTCTTAACCATTGTGAACATATAACCTCCAGGTTTTGATATCATTCAATTTGTAAATAGTGCTGTACTAAAAAAAATTTCAAAGATTTAACTGATTTTTAAATGTTTCATTTTTTGATTTCTCGTGGCTTAACAGCGATTACACAAAACGCTCATATACGATTCACGACATTCTTTACATATTTGCTAATTGCTCGATTGTCCAGTGAGATTGCAGTCATATGATTTTGCGTATTAAAGAGTCACACGCAAATTTCAAGTGTGTGTGTACTCGAATATAGCTGGCTGGGAGATGAGGGGCGTGTCTTCCGCCATGACAGCGCCATCTTTTGGCAGTTTGCCTGATTATCTGTTAATAGTGTGACACTTAAAAGAATTGAATCAAAAGTAAAAGCTCCTAAAAAAGTCCCAAGTCGCTTGTAAGCGCTTTCTATGGGCGAAGATAAAATGCCAGTTAAGTGCCTAAAATCCGACTGTACACTTTCAAACTTAATTTTTTTAACTTTTTACAGTAAGAGAAAGAAATGTGTTCGGCACGTGATATGTGTTACAGTTCCGCTTTGAAATCATGTTTCGGAGCGATTTTATCATTCCGAAAGTCTTCACCACTCTCCTAAAGTCCAATGTTAAACTACTGCCATTCTCATGTTTTGCGTTTTTCTTTTTCCATGAACGCAGTCAGCAGAAGATGATTTTAAGTTTAGCCCCACCTTTAATCATAGCAACTATTGCTTTGCAGAGATTTTAACATTTACTGTGAACAGTGCTGCAATACCGCTGCATGTCAGGCAATACAAGGGTTTTGCCTCTGCGACGTATATCATACGGTAGCCAAGCGATTGCCAAGTTTCAAGGGATTTCAAACTTACAATAAGATGATGTCTTTCATTTATTTATTTATTTATCTGATTGTTTTGTTTAACGCTATACTAAAGAATGTTACAATTACGCAATTGCGGTCATTTTTATGCATGGAGGAAACCGGATTACACGGCATAAACCACCGACCGTTGACAAGTTATTGACAAACGTGTGACGTACAGATTTGTACAACTTATTGTTGGAAGATAAGACGCCTCCAACTAACGTTAAACTGCACAAACTGCCACAGGAGCGTCGTCAAGTACTGACCCTAATCATTCCCCACGAACAGTGAGAGCGGGGATTAACCAAATTCCTGTTCTTGCAAAGGCCGGAATTGAATTACGTTCACAATAAGTCATTCTGCTTACAAACAATTACCATGATATGGAAAGAAGTTTGAGAACTAATGGCGGCTAATGCATCCAATTACATGCGGGTAGACTCTGCCTTAAATAATTGATAGGCGCTTTGTAAGAGAACGGACCATCATGATAAACAGGGCCTGGTTCATGTACGCCCAGCTCAGAGTAAACGAGCCTGAGCTGTACCTGAACTCACATCGACTGCATTGGTGACAGGCTCCTGTGTCTTTGAGCTGCTCTGGCAGTCTCTGTGTCCATATGTGGGGTGTGTGCGTCTGTATGTTGGTTTTGTGTACGTTTCTTTTGTCTCTCTGTCCGTTTGAGGTCTGTTAGCTCGTTTATGTAGACTTGTATCTCTTTCCTCGTTCAAGTACGTATGTGTATGTATATTCATTCGTTTGTGTCTCTTTATCCGTTTATATACCTCAATTTGTGTATATCTGTCTGTATGTATGTGTGTTTGTGTCTGTCAGTCTGTGGTCGATTTGCACATCTTTGCCCGTTTGTGATCTATTTGTATCGGTCTGTCCGTTTATGACCTCTTCATATCGGTTTTTCAGTTTGAAGCCCTTTCCTGTCTGTTCGTTTCTGCTGTATTTATGATCTGTTTGTGTCCCTCTGTCGGTTTGTGGATCGTCTGTGTCTGAATGTCCCTTTATGATCTGTTTGTGCCTGTACGTCCGTTTTGGGCCTGTATGCCTGTCTCTATGTCCGTTTGTGCCTGTCTTTATGGTCTGCTTGTGTCTGTGTGTCCGTTTTCCGCCTTTACACATGTCTCTCTGTCCGTTTCTATACGTTTATTTGTGTATATCTGTCCGTTTGAGGTAAGTTTTTGCCTGTGTGCCCCATTGTGTCTGTATGTCTGTCTCTTTGTCCTTTCACATACGTCTTTTTTTTTTTGTTTACAGGTCCGTCCGTTTATGGTTTGTTTGTGTCTGTATACTCTGCCTCTTTGCGCCTTTATGTTCGTCCATGTCTGTGTATTAGTCCGTTTGTGGCCCGTATGTGTCTGTAAGATATGCCCACGTTCTTGTTAAGCTGGTTGTCTTGTCAGGTGCTTGAATGATCAATCTACCCACGGGCTCTGGTTACCCACTCAACCTCCTCATCACTCTCTTCCTTTCTCCCCATCGTTTTGTACACACATATATAAGGAGTGAAGCCCTCCGGTTTTCTCCTTAGATTAGTCTTGGACCAGCTGATGTACTGCCGAGTATGCCTGTCTGTCGGTGTGATGTTCTCCTTAGACAGTACATTTCTCGTCTCTCTGTACGCCTAAGTTGCCTGTCTCACTGATTTTCTGCCCATCTCTTCGCGAACGGTGGGTACGAAATGAGTGATCCTCTATAATCCCTAAGACTACATAACAAAGTCATAATTTCGTGAATTAATTAGACAAAATGCGAGACAAAACTCAACGATGTGATGATTAAAATAAAGCTATATGGAATAAGAAACAAATATACCTGCATGTATTATTACACTCTATGTTTTTATCAAATGACCTGGCTACAAATGCATGAGATGGAGATGTCTAAAGAGGAAGATGTCCACACGGAGAATTGCCCATATGGGGAAATGTCCATAGAGGAAATGTCCACCGGGAAAAAAGTCCACAGTGGGAAATCTTCATACAGGAAATGTCCAGATAGGGAAAATGTCCCTGATCCCAGTGTATGTCACCCATTTCAGCCTTGTTGTCCAAGAGGTTCTACTCTCTGAGCTGTACGCTTATCAATGAGCATGAACGTCTTTATGTATGTCACGAATTGCTCACCCCTACCCAAGCAACAAGAAATAAAATGAAAGCTATTCATTACCTTTCCTGTCCAGATATTTTTCCATCAAACTTCGCTGCTGTATTTCAATGTACTTTTAATGATGTTGTGCAGATGTGGGTTTTGTATACTGATAAACAATAACGGTTCTTCCGAGCGGCAAACCATCTTATAGCAAAGTTAATATAGCGGTGTTAGATAGTTTGGTCAATCTAAACGAGTTTTTCAGGGGGACATTGTTGGGAAAAGGAATACCTCCTTCACTTATATGTTCATGTACTCGAATCATACAGGAGGCTGAAGCTTGTTACTGGCAAAATTGCCTGCGAATCCCAGGAGCGCTGTATTCCATGGCACCCCTACCTCATTAGATAAAATAGCACGTCCCGGTAGACCATGTATGTACGCCTACGGAAAGAAAAGCGCTGGCCATTATTAAGCGAGAATGAGAAATCCGTCTTTAGGCTCAGTGCGCAGGCCCAGTGACAGACAGACAGACGAAAGCTGGGAAACTGAAGGATCGAGCAAAGAAAACAGGCAACTCGCATGCACTTTTACAAGTACGTGCCTCTAACGCGTTTACGTCTGTCCATGGTGCGAAAAAATCCCGTTAGAGCCTTGGAGCTATACGTGATAGCATTTACATATGATACACACAAAGTTACCGTTCGTCAATGCTGCAGGCTGCTGAAGTATTGTGCTGTACGCTCGATATACGTAAGACTGTTTCACTTACATACCATGACAGCTAGTATATTATGGGTGGAGGAAACCGGACGAAACCTTGCACTGGAGAACTTTTCCACCTGTAAGGCACATCATATTAGTGGGAGGCAAGTGAATCTCATTTTAGGCTACACGAAAGTGCGCCATTGATCGCATATTGGAAGCAAGTTCCACGGAACAATGAAAACAAAGAAACCTTGGAAATTCACTGCTCGAGACTGACTCGATCTCCGTTCATTTAACAAAGGAATGCTGTCGTCCTGTTCACACATCACAGAGCCTACGTTCTGTCCACGTCAAGGAAATGTCTCAGTGTTAATGGGAACAGAGCCTAATATTCACTTCAACATTTGGATGTTCTTTATCACTATCATTGTCAAAGTATCTGGTCCATTATCTATTCCCAGAAACGTGAAAATGGATAAAGGTGTAATTGCTCTATTATTATTATCATCATCATCATCATCATCATCATTATTATTATTATTATTATTATTATTATTATTATTATTATTATTATTATTATTATTATTATTATTATTATTATTATTATTATTATTAATTTTCGCGATGAAATACTGTTATACCCAAACAACACGCTATAACTCACACTATTACGGCCTCTATTGTGCATCATTCTATCATGTCACTGACAACTCAATGAGATTTCATCATTTCTAGTCTTTCTTTTTTTAACCTACCCTGCCTTTATTGCCCTGTCATTCTGTTTAAAATAAAAGCCAACGAAGCACAGTCATGTACATGCTTAATTTCTCATCTCTCTGAATCTCGTTGCTTCCAACGAAATATATTTTTTTTATTTCTTCATGTAAAGAGGCGAAAGCATTTTTTTGTTTTCTTATTCAATACTTCCGGCTTACATGTGTTTCCGCTAGCTCACAACGTGGGTGTTCTGTACACGACCCCCATATCCCGATACTATTACCATGCATGGCATACTGCGTCTTTCATAGAAAGAATGCAATGGGATTCCAAAGATTCAAGAGGAATCTTCTGGTCAGTTTAGCTGACCATTAGGAGTGGCTGGGGAAGCTTTCAGTCCAGTCCGGATTTTCCCTCTGGCTAAGACCGGCATTTGTGTTTTAACAGAATCATAAAGATGTTACAGATGATTTCATTACCTGGGAAGGTGGGCAGCCATATGGAGAGTCTTACCTGCCCAGCAGCATTATCCCGCCAGTCTATGTAATAGCTGATGGAGTATATACAAGGCTCTCTCTCAGACAGCAACAATAGGCTCCCCCTGAGCTCGGGGCCTCGCCGCTATGGTACGGTACTAAGTGAATTACAGCTAACCAAGCATAAACAACCTGATCTATCGGAAAATCTCAGGAGGAAATCGGCAACATTCAAACTGGGATTCATGGCGTTATGAATGACATGCATCGAACGTATTCGGCGCTCCACTCTTAAATATGCTCCATAATTCTGTCTTTCAAACCACACGTGACTACTGCAACCCCCACTCCCATCCCCGTCCCAACCCTCCACCTCCGATGATTGATTGTGATAAATGTGGCAAATGATTACTGCTTAACGCTTCATTACCAGTACCTCAGCCTTACATGGCGGCAAAATTCTGTAAAGTTTGAACATGTTTAAGGCTCATGAGCATCTGACAAATGCAGTGTCTCAAATTGAACTGGATGTTACATGTCGACCTCATAACCCTCGTAAAGGTGAAGTAATCAACGCGAACCACATAACGGAATTCAAAAGCATTTGTGAATAAAAACAGGTTATTGAGATAAAATTTTAGTTTCCCAGGAGGATATGATGTAGAAAATTCAGTCAAATCCCGCAGGTTTGGGCAAATACACTAATCTCGTAATCTCTGACCATATGTAATTAACATGGGATGCTGATACTTTGATTAGAATTATTCTTAAATTTCAATGTCATCTTAGTCTTTAACTCTATTTTGGGGTGTGTTTTTGCCTTTAATACCTTTTAGGGGGGAGGGGGTGGGGAAGTTCAAATGGATTACGGACAGACCAATTACACAAGAAATAAAGTGACTTACTTGAATTCGACTTGATTTTTAAAAAATCATGCCATAATCTCGGAAGATGGTCAGGTCAAGGCCACTTATGAAGGGCATCCGATATAGGAAACACTTTCTGGTTCCAAAAACTGTCAAAGTTGCATGAAACTAATTCCTTCTGATATAGGCCCGTTTAGAGTCGACTCTCCGCTCCCGATATATGTGGCTAATGTCTTGTTCACTGAGCCGAGGAGGTGTAAGTCTACGTACATCTTCGCCGTGAAGAGAATTTGTAGAGAAACACTTAACATAAGAACCTACCCATCGGCAGCCGAAGGTTACCATCACCTTTCTTCCTGGAAAGCCGGAAAGATTCGTCAATACCCTGAACCAAGAGTTTACATGACAGCGCCTAGTTGTCAACCCGTGAACACCAGTATAAAACACATGTGACATATATAATTTGAAAGAAAGACGCATACAACAATCGGGGGGTGTATTACTCACGGTATCTATAAATTTTGCACCAGTCACTCTAATGAAATCAGCCTCGGTGCAGAATCAAGCTATCCATCTCTACATACTTCCTCGGGGTTGATGTAGACACTTGGTCTTCTTGTGGGTTTAGATGCACTGCCTGTGTCATATGGATCATGTCATTAGGATTTCTTTTGGATGCTTCTCGCTTCAGCCCAGACAAACAGTTGAGTGCTACCTCACTGGAAAGCCATGCTGAAGACACCGCGGGTTGAACTTCAGCCAATCACAGCACTCAAACACCTGGCCGATCACAGGTGACCACGCCACGTTGGAAAAGAGCATAACACTGATACTTTGTATGCATCAGATATGAGCTCACTTGGGGCGCCCGTGGCCTAGCGTGCTAGTGCAGTACAATGACCCAGTAGCATCTCACCAATTCGGTCGCTATGAGTTCAAGTCCCACTCTGGCTGGTTTCCTTTCGGGTCGTACGTGCGAAGTTTGCCAGCAACTTGCGAATGGACTTAGCTCTGCCTGGTTTCCACCTTCCATAATGTTGGACGCCCTCGTACAAGTGAACTACTCTAGTATACGGCGTAGAACAACAATCAAATAAATAACTGGGTTCACTTCTCATGAGACGAATGCCAACAACACTCGGCCAGGGCACCAGGGTCTACATTATGTCTTAAACCTAAAGACCAAGTGTTACCATTCTCCTCAGCCTAGAACCTCCGTAGGTAATCTAATTACTTACCTTACTGGCTCAATTCAAGAGTATTTTCTATAAGGCGATTAGGTTTATGAATACAGAGAAAATCTTACATAGCCCAACAGAAATCACCAAAGCTCACCCCATAACAAACAGTGCAATGCAGCAAGACTACCTGGTGTGGAAGCGAACAAGAGACCTCAGTGGTAAAGGGATAGACGTTTAGTGGGACAGGCCAAGATTTGGCTGTGAGAAGCCAGGAAATGGCTGTGACAAGCCACGAGATAGCTTTGACAAGCCACGAGATAGCGGTGACGTGACCTGAGATACCTGTGACAGCTCACTTGTGCGATACCATGAATTAGGCGGCTACGTCGCTGGGACAATTAATTCGGCAACTGAGACAATCCATCAGATCACTGGGACAACCTATGTGAAGCCAAAACACCCCATTAGAGCACTTGGATGACCCATTAAGCGGTTAGGACAAACACATAAGACAGCTCTGACAATCTATAAGAAACTAGAAAAAGTTAAAAGCATTAGTTGGGGGAGGGGGGGGGATGGGACAACCACTTGGAGACTGTGACAATCCACAAGATGGTTAGAACAACCAATTAGAAGATTGCAACAATCTATAAGCAGCTAGAACAACCCATCGCACTGTTATGACAATATATTAGGGGCTAAAGCAAACGATCAGCGGGCTGGAACGATGAGCATCCAAGTTAAACTCTATCTATCTACTTATTTCATTGGTGTTTTACGCCGTACTGATTTCCAGTATTATGCTGGAAGGAAACCGGGTAGAGCCCAAGGGAAACCAACGACCATTCGCAGGTTGCTGGCGGACTTTCCCATGTACGATTGGCTACGAATCCATCATGATCTGGGCTTGAACTCACAGCTGAACTATCGCACGAACCCCCTCGGCCACGGAGGCCCATAAACGACGTATTAGACAATGGCAACTATCTGCAAACCATTAGGGGGCTCGGAGAGTGAGAGCCCCAGTGTAACTCAAAGAAAATATGTTAACAATCCACACTTTAAAAATGACAGCGGTTTTTATTTCAAAACAATGTTTTTTTTTATATTACATGAAAGTTATTTTAAAAAGAAAACATTTTTTTGTTTGTTTGTTTATCAAATGAGATAAATATATATCACTAAATCATCAGCCAAAGGTCTGCATTCGTATCTCTTCATGTATTGCTCATTGACTTGATGATGTCATAGTAAGGGGCCTCCACTAAAAGTATGGGTCAGGGGTCAAAGGTCAGTGCATAGTTTTACATATGTAGTGGTATGTATGACCTGTTGGATGAGGACAGGAGAACATTACATCTCAAAAGAAAGAAAGAAAAAACAATCAGGCAACAACAGAAATCCAAACAAAGTTACACAGACAGACAGGCCAATGTATCAAATATGTATATGTAGAACTATACATATATATCAAAAACTCTCCTGTACAAGGGTGACGATTTAGGCACGATGAAGTAGGTTAATGTCAACTTGCATCACAGAAGATGACAGAACAGCAGTGTCAACAGGAAAACTTCAGAACTCACACGCGAAAAAGATTTACATCAAACATTTGTATCAATAAGATACAATAAATCCAAACTGTTCCATACAGGCATACCACTCACACTTACTATTTATTTGATTTGACTGGTGATTTATGCTCACTCACACTTATTAGTATCATTCCACAAATGCACTAATGAATGTCATGCAATGAAAGTATACTTGCACAACAATATAGCCTATCTCCGACAATTCCATACAGCAAATATAATGTGTTCAGCATTAACACTTTGTGAAAGTAATGTATGTCCAATAATTTGGACACATTAAATAAAGTGTATGTCAAGTAATTTGGACACATTAAATACAGTGTACGTCCAATAATTCGGGTATTAAATAAAGAACATACCCTATCATTTGGATGTACCCAATAAAGTATGTGAAGGGATGGGATGTAATATACAGTGCACAAAGTATGTCCAACAACAGAGTGAAATAATACCAAAGAATAAATATAGGGAGCATTTTCAGACGTAATACGCCACAAATGTAAGGGTAGAACAGTAATCTGAATGTAGCACATATTATGTATCATCTCAGCGAAGGATGCCTTCACAATCACAAGTCTGCTCACAAATGGCGCGTTCAAACATCACCATTTTGACTGTAGCAATAATCTTTGCATCATCGAAATGTACACAGTGATTTGCGCTATCCCTTGAGGTTTGCTTTTAACCTAAAATGTTATAAGCCATAAAATCACAGTTTTGAGAGTCAAAAAAAAAAACGTCATATATGCACCGGCAAATGGAGTTACAGGCTATTGTAGTACAAAATTCTACAATAATATATGCCAGGACAAAATCCTTTAATACATGTATATGGAGTAATACACAGACCTGATATCTGTCAGGAGACTTCACACCAGGTGATGATACAGAGGGCTGTGTTTTTGTTTTTTTTTACTATCACAAAAATATGAAACTGCTGACAAATATCATCAAAGTCATAGCATGTCAGGGAAAAGTGGATCTCACTGAAAAAAAAACACCAGGACTTAAAAAAGACAATATATTTCTGATTATAGCCATGATGATGTAAATCCCTAAATCATTTACATACGGATCAAGACAACTCTGGCTAAATTAGGTCCACCTTTAAACAAGAGCTAACGTGTTTTGCCAACGTCAAGCTTCTTGTTGCTTTTCTTCTGGCACTTACCTTAAATGAAATAAAATTTTGTCCACGATCAAGTTGTACATTCTTACCGATACTGGGAGTTCTACTGATCTTAGAGGTGTGTGTTGAGTTGGTAGGATGATACCCTACTGATCTTAGAGAGGTGTTTTCAGCTGTGTTGAGTAGGTAGGATGATATCCTACTGATCTTAGAGAGGTGTTTTCAGCTGTGTTGAGTAGGTAGGATGATATCCTACTGGAAAACATACAGGATTCAGGACCTAAGTTGTATTTTTTGTACATTAATTTTCCTCCGAACATGCACTTTTATGGCCAAAATTTTACAGCCATTTACAGTCTAATAGGAAGCAAATAAATACACATTTTTGCAACTATATTATTAACAAGTTAAAAGGGGAAAGGTAATCAAGACTTGAAATGCCAGCAGTGTGAGTAGGTACTGATAGTGATAATTGTATTAGCATGCTACAGCTATTATCACCCCTCTGCACATGGCATCAAGACTGTATAGCCAAGGCTGCCTCATCAATAAGCCAAGACAGCCCAATACCTCATTACTTAAAAGCTGCGGAAAGTGAAAATGAAACTGGAAATATACATAACGATATAATATGCCGTAAAGTAAACCATATACACCCCGCTAGGCCTATTACAGTATTGCGTGCTAACTGCAGGCTGTGGGGTTGGGAGTGGGGTTGGGTGGGGGCGGGGGAGTGTAGGTGGGGGCGGGGGAGTGTGGGAGGTTTGGCTGGGGGAACAGAAATTCAGATGTCTTTTTTTTCTTTTTGATCACACAAAGTCTCCTAAGTAGTTTGAAAACAAAACTCAAAATATGTCTCAGCTAAGCTTATTGTTCACACTTGTCACAGGAATTTTTATAATTCAAACCAGAGTGAAATAATAAAAAACGTCGTCCCTTCTTATGGCCTTTTTGTTCTTAAATAAATAACTACAAACAGAGATTACATATTAAGTCAGACTGGCAAAATACAATATCCCATTTTTAAAACATAAATAATAAGTATAATATTGTCCTGAAAAGTTTGTAGTTACAAATTTCATGCTCAGCAGTATAATAATTTTCAGCATTTGAAGTTGACAGCAAAACATTATAAAAGTTTAAATACCGGTTTTCCATTTAAATAGTATATGACAACCAATGTAATCTTACTCCACAATACTGGGGCCACTAGTTAAACTTCACCAGAACTGCTGACACCAGAACTACTGGCATGCACTGTACAGAGTCCTTGATCTCAGTCTCTGACTTCTTACTTGAAATATGGCACTGCAGTTTTGTACATGTACAAGTCAATCAGTGAACTTTGTTCGTATTAAAACAGAGAAAACTGGAAGAGAATAAAAATAATTGAACTCAGAACAACGATATTCCTATCTTCCAACAGTTACATTTAGATTGATTGATTACATCGGTTAGTGTTTAATGCTGTACTCAAGAAAATTTCACAGAGGTCAGTTTCAGCCACAAAATTTCCCCCACCTGATGTTCAGACAGCCACCTGTAGAGAGAGCTTGATATCCAACCCCACGTAGGCCGTATTGATGGAGGACATTTAAAACAGGTGAAATGACCCAGCAACTTCTTTGTTGGACTCTTCAAAGACCATTATCTATATGTAAGGCATTTCATAAAAAACTGTTTGTAGGGTGTAACCTGACACTATGAGAAAAGATTGGGTCCGTCTGAAGGGAATTCTTTTCTGTCTATTATTATCCTGGCCCTTGAAAAAGATATGGACTTTAAAAAATTGAACATGGTGAAAAGAAAAAAATTCGACAAAAATACCAGTAAAATGTTACGCCCAAAGAACATATTTTTTAAGAATGGCCTGAACAATCCAACAAGCCGTAGGGAATCCCCTTGTGCTCAGACATTACACAAAAGACAATAACTTATTCCATATCGTTCATGTCTCATCATGGGTTCAAAACAGTTGGCTTACTTCATACTACATCCATTTTGTCATGAGCTAGGTCAGTTTTATTTTGTTCCTGGGACTGATTGGAAGATGTCTTTGCTATCACACCAGGAATGTTGCGCGTCTAGAACGATTCAAGGTAGAATATTAAAATGTGGCAATGCTGTACTAGCAGTTACACTCAAACAGCTGATACAGATAGGACAATGCAGTACAAACCCTGGATTCTGAACTTCAATGTGCATAGAGGCTCACAGTGCACACAAAACATGAACATGGATGTTATCTGGCAGAAACTTATCTCATCATTAGACACCACTCTGAATGAGACAGTGAGTCAAGTTAAGTAAGCATGACATCTTAATCTTGATCCAGCTTACATGAGATGTATGGTTTAAAACTGCAGGAATGGAAAGACCTAAAAACTTCGATATTATAATGATACGAGATTCTGCAAACAATTAAATTGCCCCAGTCGCATATTTACATATAAATAACACAGCCACAGCCTTATAAATTATACACAGGTAGGTATTAACATGATTTACATGTAGATTATTAATGGAGAAGTAAAATCATATAGTTCAATGAAATGCAATAATTTCCTGATTATTCACTGTTTTGTTATAAAAAATCAGGGTTGTGCTGCCAATCACAAGAAAGAAATTGTGCTACATCAAATTTCCAAATGTCAAAATCTGCTTCAAATATTTCTCACAGTTTGGACAAAATAAATGTAATGACCAATATTTTATTACCATTTAAATCAGTATGTATAAGGTTATTTGAAAGGTAAGGCCTGGATTTTTCATTTCTTTACCTGAGAGCACATTAAAAACATTGTAGCATGAGTCTTTATAAACTTTTCTGTTAGTTTCAGGTACAGACAGTACAAATGTAGAATTTATTTACAATTGATGTTTAATGTTCTAGAGAAGAATCTGAGGTGAAATTCTTCATCACTTATATAACAAGCTGCAGAAATATTTTTCTAAACAATGTATAATTACATCACAATCCTGAAATCTTTCTGACACTGAACGAACGACTAAATGAAAGAGAGAGGATTAATATCCTGTCAACAATCTTTTTGGCCTGTAGTGTTGAATTTCTGATATTAATGTCAAGTGTGATGAGCCACAAACATCAACATTAAGTTGGTCAGCAAGTTTTGCTTTTAGGATTTATGTACACTTTTAAAACCGACAGCATATCGGCTGCCATAGAATAATTTGAAAAAATTCATTAATAATGGAGGTGAATATGTCTGGTTGATTTTTGATGACGCTGTAAAGTGGTTTTGTAAAACGTTGCCATGTCATGATTCTGAAGCACTAGTTACTGTTCATCTGAATGCAGTGAATAGAAAAGTACAAACCGATTGGGCCAGATTATCTGAAGAAAGAAGTCTTTATAACAGAGCATGTAGAACCATTGGTCATCACAAAGTTAATACCTGCCAAGCGGATTAATAAATTATATAACCTCTTGGGTGTGAAATCAACAGCAGCACTGTAGACAACAGGCCAACAGTGTAAGATAGAAGAAGTTAATTCGTAACAATTTAAACTTTTGGTCATGTCACAGCAAGAGCAGACAACACACAAATACAGAGGAGAATAAGTCTACCTGAGTTGAGATAAGTCAGAGGTACATTGCAATATGAAAGTACAAGACATCTGGGAAATTGGAAAAGGACCAGTTTTTGGATGACATGGTCACTGCTGATTTTTTCCTCTGTGAGAACACAAATCTTGTGAGATTCTGCACAACAGATCACGTCTGACACAAGTGAAATAAGACTGGAGAAAGATATGGTCATATGAGCTACATGTTGTTATAAAGACACCTTGATTCAAATGGCCTTCAAGGAACTGTTCACCTATTGTGAACACGAATGGCTGAGGCCTGCTACAAGGCTACAGTAATCAACGCTGTGTAAGTTTAAGCTCTGGGCTGGTACGAAGCTAAAGTGGTCTCAGAGAGCTAGTCTTTACATCTGGGGAAAAAGGCATATGATGTACAGTCCAGATATAGGAAGCTGGCACAGTTTTTGCAAACGATTAATCCTGATTACCCCAAGACACATTTCAGGGAGAATTTCAACCTGCTTTTTTTTAAATCTGCTGCTGGGAATATTTACAATTAGCAGGGTAATACAGATTGCCCTGGCACAGATTTTTTACCAACACATATGCACATGTAGCTCATTGCACATTCAAAAGGTACACAAAAACAGTCACTACACTAACACACAATGAGCAACATAATAAAAGAAAGAATGCTTTGATCACAAGTATACAAAAACATCCCTGTATTTGTTATCACATTGTTTTAGACAAGAGTTTTTGCTCCATGACCAAAGCTCAGACACTTGTTCCTTTTTCTTCCTCCTCTTTCACACTTCTCATTCCCTTGGCAAATGTCTCATAGCACCCAGAGGAATACACAATCTTAACAGCTGATCTTGGTCAGCACCACTCTCAACTTCACTTCTCTCCTTTTTTTTCTGCAGACCACCTTGTTCATTTATTGGTCCACTTTTATCCCACATTTTGGTTCCTGGTAAACTACAACTCCTTGGACTCCACAGTGCGTATCCTTGTGGTCCCAGGGTTCATAGCCATGGCTCTGTTCTGATATTCTTCCACCTGAACCTCTACGGAGCTGCTGGTTGCCGGACGGTTCCCGTTAGCAGCCAGGTGAGACTTGTTTTGTAAAGGTGATGGGGAAGAGGCAGAGGTGGCCAGGTTTTGTTTGGCTTTGGGTTTACCCCTGCGAGTGGACCGTTTCTTTGTGGTTCTCCCTATCAGCCCGTGCTTCTCATCCAGTCTGGCCTTCAGAATATCACTGGGAAAGAGATTGGTCTGTAGACATCTGAATGTAAACCTTGGGAAGGAAAAAATATATGGTTAATTCAATACATTCATTTCTTCGTTTTATTTACGTGTATCTTATTTGATACTTCACATGACACCCCAAAAATATTTCAGATGGTTGTCATGTTTACATGCACATTTCACTTAAACAAGAGTGATATGATTTCTTATATACAGATGATTTACATATGGAAGAAAGTATGTACTACATATCTGTACGTGTATATATAACTGAGCATCTGGGTTTTTGAAACGTGGCATTAAAATGATGAAATCATATCAAAGGTTGTATTGGAAGTGATGGCAGTTACCTGGGCAACAGACAGACTGTGCAGGTGAGACAGACGACTAGCCAGTGGATAGGTGTGGTGACTGTGTTCTGTAAGACCCAGTAGGGGTTGGAGGGTGGATCACACGTGACACAGACTGTCCCCAGGACGATGGCAAACACCCAGTACATAAGGAAACTGCCCACCAGGGTACACCAGTGGATCCACGTCTGAAAGTAACAAGGCAATATGAGGAAACTGTTAACACAAGGAAACTGTTGACATGAGGAAACTGCCCACCAGGATACCACCAGTGGATCCAAGCCTGAAAGTAAAAAGGCAATATGAGGAAACTGTTAACACAAGGAAACTGTCGACATGAGGAAACTGCCCACCAGTATACCACCAGTGGATCCAAGCCTGAAAGTAACAAGGCAATATGAGGAAACTGTTAACACAAGGAAACTGTCGACATGAGGAAACTGCCCACCATGATACACCAGTGGATCCAAGTCTGAAAGTATCAAAGCAATATGAGGAAACTATCAACATGATCCTTTGATACAGGAGTGTAGCCACATCAGAAAGTAACAACTCTGTCATTCAGGCATGGTGATAGGAAGGGCAGGATATAAAATCATGGATGGGTAGTCAGGGTCAGGGTACAAGTAAGGATGGAAGGTAAAATAAGTATGGATGGATGGGAGGTACAAGGAGGTGCAAGTTTGGATGGTACAAATATGGATGGGTGGGAAGTACAACTATGAATGGTTGAGAAGTACAAATATGGCTGGGTGGAAGATACAAGTACGGATCAGTGGAAGCAGGATTACAATTATGAATAGGTTTGAGGTATAAGTATGGCAGGGTAGATGTACAATTATGGATAGGTTGTAAGTACACCTAGTTGAGTGGAGGGAAGATGCAAGTTTGGCCGGGTGAGAAGCTGTATATTGTGTCCAGCATGACAAGTATGGCCAGGTGAGAAGCTGTGTAGTGTGTCCAGCATGACAAGTATGGCCAGGTGAGAAGCTGTGTAGTGTGTCCAGCATGACAAGTACGGCCAGGTGAGAAGCTGTGTAGTGTGTCCAGCATGACAAGTACGGCCGGGCGAGAAGCTGTGTAGTGTGTCCAGCATGACAAGTACGGCTGGGTGAGCAGCTGTGTAGTGTGTCCAGCATGACAAGTATGGCCAGGTGAGTAGCTGTGTAGTGTGTCCAGCATGACAAGTACGGCTGGGTGAGTAGCTGTGTAGTGTGTCCAGCATGACAAGTATGGCCAGGTGAGAAGCTGTGTAGTGTGTCCAGCATGACAAGTACGGCTGGGTGAGAAGCTGTGTAGTGTGTCCAGCATGACAAGTATGGCCAGGTGAGTAGCTGTGTAGTGTGTCCAGCATGACAAGTATGGCCAGGTGAGAAGCTGTGTAGTGTGTCCAGCATGACAAGTACGGCCAGGTGAGAAGCTGTGTAGTGTGTCCAGCATGACAAGTACAGCTGGGCGAGAAGCTGTGTAGTGTGTCCAGCATGACAAGTACGGCTGGGTGAGTAGCTGTGTAGTGTGTCCAGCATGACAAGTATGGCCAGGTGAGTAGCTGTGTAGTGTGTCCAGCATGACAAGTACGGCTGGGTGAGAAGCTGTGTAGTGTGTCCAGCATGACAAGTATGGCCAGGTGAGAAGCTGTGTAGTGTGTCCAGCATGACAAGTACGGCTGGGTGAGTAGCTGCGTAGTGTGTCCAGCATGACAAGTATGGCCAGGTGAGTAGCTGTGTAGTGTGTCCAGCATGACAAGTATGGCCAGGTGAGAAGCTGTGTAGTGTGTCCAGCATGACAAGTACGGCCAGGTGAGAAGCTGTGTAGTGTGCCCAGCATGACAAGTACGGCCAGGTGAGAAGCTGTGTAGTGTGTCCAGCATGACAAGTACGGCCGGGCGAGAAGCTGTGTAGTGTGTCCAGCATGACAAGCATGGTTGAGCGAGAAGCTGTGTAGTATGTCCAGGATGACAAGTATGGATGGGCGAGAAGCTGTGTAGTGTGTCCAGCATGACAAGTATGGATGGGCGAGAAGCTGTGTAGTGTGTCCAGCATGACAAGTATGGATGGGCGAGAAGCTGTGTAGTGTGTCCAGCATGACAAGTACCACTGGGCGAGAAGCTTTGTAGTGTGTCCAGGATGACAAGTACCACTGGGCGAGAAGCTGTGTAGTGTGTCCAGCATGACAAATATGGAAGGGCGAGAAGCTGTGCAGTGTGTCCAGCATGACAAGTGTCTGTGGCAGCAGCGTAAAACATGACAGATTATCAATGTCAAAATATCCACCATCTGCTCTCATTGTGTATGTGTCTTGATAACAAAGAAAGACGAGTCACTTGTTTGCCTCTTCACCTTCATTAGGAAATCCAGACAGAATCAGCTGGTTAACCTGATGCATGCTTCTTTAAATAAACTGTTCAACAAATGCGGTCAGCCAATCCATTAAGGCAGATCCATGCATTCTCTATGGGATATTATTGTGTGAAGTAAATACCAAAATTTCTGCTTGAATAGATCCAATTATAAAGTGTCTAAGTATGAGACGGTGCTACCACCTAGCATTCTGGGATAAAAATAAACCTTTCTCTGTAATGGTATTTCTTTATTTTCTGCATTAAGAGTTCAATATATTTCCCACTGCTTCTGACAAACATAAAGGTTATATTTTCATTCTAAACAAACACAAAGCTATATGTTTGTTTTAAAATTCTGCATACATATGTGTATCTCTTAAACTAAAGTCTTTTCCGTTAGAAGTGCAACCATAATCTGTTGTATAATTTCCCACCTGACTGAAACTAAAACTGATTAATGGGCTGACTGGAAAGTTCTCTTGAGCAACAAGGACAAGCCATTCCCATTTGCTGAGGCAGGGGAGACAACTTTTAAGTCCCAATCAACTGTTACATGTACCACATACTGCAGCTGAGGAGACATTTCTGAGGACAACAACTTACCCAGCACCAGGTTTCTATGCCTAAGAACAGCAGCATGGTTAAGATAAGGCTGACGGTCATTGTGGTCCCAACTTCCCACAACCCCACATCACTGCCAGCATATGCCTACAACAACAACAACAGGATACTGAACATATAGGTAGCATATGAAGTAATCCATGTTACATTTAAACCGAAATTTTATAAAACTGAGAGAAGGACTTGCTATATCTGAACATTTTCGTGGAATTTCAGTAATGCCCAAAACTGGCACAAGCTATCAGCACAATTCACATTCATGGATTATAACGACTGATGATACCATACAATGTCATATGATGCTAATCTTCCAACCGACGTGAATATTTGTAACCATTTGTCTTGGATTGTTACCAGATATATCTGTAAATCAATTAACCTGAACTCAACATCTGATATAATTATAGCACCTATATCACATCTAGCTTCTGGTGTAAAGTAAAACAAGAAGACAGCCATTGTCCACGATATCTATGCACATTCCCAGTCTCTGCCCTGATTACACGGTTTCATGAAAATTTGATCATAACTGTAGGAAAACCACTGACATCGCACATATGCCTATGGTCCTTCTTCTTCCCATGAGGTTTCATGTAAATGTATTCAAAAATGCAGGAGGAATTGCATTGAAAAGTTAATGGTGGCAGAGAGATGATCAGAAAACCTGACTGTTACACACTGAGCTTTATAGCCTGGGTGAGGAGGGAGGGATATGAAGTGTTGAAAAGCCAAACTTACCAAATGAGGTATATAATGTAATGCTATACTCTGAAGCCATGTCTCCAATATATATACCCAAAATAGAAGTGTTGTGTAACTCTGTAAAGAAAGAACAAAAGAATATGACAAGGGGAAGAACAATGCCGCTTTGACATCAAAAGGACATAGATTCTTCATTGTTTTCTAATAACAGGTAAGATTTGTTTCGTGCTTTTCAATGCACTCTAGTTTCTTTCACATATTACAATCAATCAAACATGACAAATGTTACAATAAAAAGCCACATGAAGTCTCTTACCCGTCCTTCCTGGCCAACTTTGTACAGCTCCAATCTGTTAAGAAGGGTCTTGGCTGAGACGTCCTTGTCAAAGATCCCGTTGACGGCAGGAGGGAAGGCTGTGAAGAGCACGTGGAGTAACAGCAGGTAGTACTGATCCATGGTGATCGAGCCGGTGAATCCGCTGTAGATCTGGAACCAGAAGATAGTGAAGTTCGGCAGCTGAAAAAGACAACACAGAAAGCAAATGTAAACACTGAAGGGAATTGGTTGTCCAGACTTTGTACTAAAGAATATAATCATAACGACTTGCATGTATCTTGGTGAAATATCCTGATTATCATAATTGTTAAATGTCTCCGTTTGTGTTCATAATCTTCCAGATAAAAGCATTTACTTTTTCTCAAGACAAAACCTTCAGGCTAAGAAATAAATAAGGTATAAAATAGAGCCAAGTTCAAACTGCAT
Organism: Acanthopleura granulata; assembly: GCA_016165875.1. Taxonomy (NCBI): domain Eukaryota; kingdom Metazoa; phylum Mollusca; class Polyplacophora; order Chitonida; family Chitonidae; genus Acanthopleura; species Acanthopleura granulata. The sequence continues at coordinate 9,038,639 of JABBOT010000008.1, forward strand.
AAACTAGTTCTCATGAACAGTTATAGAGAATATTACATTACAATCCCTTTGCTTTCGAAAACTACTATTGGTATATTCCTAAATTTTCACTGGGAGAGTTCATTAGTGCCCTGCCAAATGGTTTTCTCTGCTGATTCTGGTTTCCTCCACCAATAATCAAAATGGGTACCATCATATAAGTGAAAAATTCTTACGTGTGGCGTTAAACAACAATCAAAAGAAACCACAAAAATTCAGTAAATGTCCACAAGGAATTAGGATACTTACTGGATTCTTGTAAAACATGTAGAGTGCAAATCTGGCAAGCCTGTCATAGCACCAGTGACCATGTACTAGTAGCAGCCTCTCTAGAAACTTGAAGCGAGCCATTGCAAAGTCCGAGGCCATGACTGCCTGCATGCCCTCCTGACCCGAGATTCCCACGCCAACATCGGCCGTCTGGATCATACTCACGTCATTGGCACCGTCACCTGACAAAGGTAAGTACCTTCAGACACTCAAAGCTTTAATAATTTATGTATTTAGTGCAAAATCTTCTTAGTCTGCTTATCTTTGCAGGAGAAATCCTACCTTCCAAATAAACCTCAAGAAATCTTTCTACAGTCAACAAAACTCTCAGAATGAGGAAAAATGAGCAGTTTGGATGAAATTTTAAGTCATTTAGAGTATGAATATATATAAAGACAGAGAGATATTTATGTTGTATGATAAAAATTTCTTAGATCTATTACATATTGTACTTCAGTGTTGGATGATACAAGATGTTCAACACACAGACTTACCAATAGCCAGAGTGAGCTGCTTAAGTTCATCTCTCACTAACTTCACCACAGCAGCCTGGAAACACAAGAATAAATCCAATTTCTTCACAAGTACAAAGTTTGCAAACCTCCAATAGCAAATGAAGATTTTTAAACAACCTTAATAAATATTCTTCTTTATAAGCAACAGAAATTCTTGAATGTACCTTGCATTACATGGAATTCACATGAACATATGTAACAGAACATGTATTTTCATAGAATCAGAGGGCCTCCGTGAGGGTTAGTGTGCCAGTACAACCTACAAACCCATGCGAATGTTGTTAATTCAAGCCGAGTTCATCCAGTACATGGGTATACCTGTCCGCCAGCAATCTGCAAATGGTCATGGGTTTGTCTTGGGCCTTGCCCGATTCTCTCCCACAATAATATCAAATATTCTTGAAAATGGCATAAAACGTCAATCAAATAAATAAATCACAGATTCCGCCTTACCTTCTGTATTGGAGTGGATCGACAGCAGACGACTGATGAACACCTCATGGCAAGATGTAAGAAGGCCTTGTCCACATCTGGCTCTAAAGCATACGACAATGTGATCCCGTCAATGATCAGAGAGGCCGACCTCGGCGGTTCTCTCTTTTTCTTGGGAGATCTTTTCTTGGCCATCCAGTTAGACCCTTCATTCCTGGCAGCCACTGCATCCTTTTCCATTTGTTCTAGATGGTGCTGAAGCAAGTCACATGTTTCTTGCTGCAACAGAAATACAGAAGGCAATACATCAGCTGGCCGATTCTACTTCACTGTCTCAGCATACATGTACAAGTGCTTTCACCCCAAGCCACTCCATCATTTTACTTACCTGACCAGGGTTGTTTTAACCGCTTTCTTGTTGTCTTCACCAATGAGAAATATCGGAAAATTGAGGGGTTTTTTTAGGCAAATTTTGTATGGAGTTTTTGTGAAATAAATTGAGTTTTGATATATTGGTGATGAAAAGGAATCAGGTTCTCTACTTTGTTCAAAATGAGTTTCTAAACTGAAACTGGCAATAACCCCCGCTGACACAAGATACACTGGCACTCTAGTATTTGGGAAATTCAAAACAGACAAACATTCTTGTGAACTGAAACACTCAAAAGCGGTACCAAACCATTACTGAAATAAAAGCAACAATCTTCATGGCAGAACTATGCCTACAACAAATTTCATGAAACGATCGGGACAGTTTTCTTCACCATCAAAGTCGTTGTGTTTAAGGGGTGGTCAGTGTGTGTTACTGACCTTGTTTGTGGCATTGATGATTATCAGCTCTTCACCTGGGGAGATCAGCTTACTGGCATAAGCTACCTGGATGGCCGTCTCCTGTCAAACACAAGAGTTACACTTGTAATACAGACAATCAGGAATACAGGCTAACCTGGTAAAAAGAATTCCACTCAACAATCGCATGTATGTTAATAATACTTGGGATCTGGATAGACTTATGTCAGTGTCTGTAGAGCACTACGAATCTGTGTTTGTGTGAACACTTGTGGTAAACAGGGCTCTAAATTCTTTGTAAAACTATGAACACACTGTACAATAATGGTCAAACTTCTGAACTCCTCTCTGTCAGTCTCACACTTTTCCTTTATTGTGTATATTCATCTGTTTTCTGTGGTAAATTCAATATTAATGTACTAAACCAAAATTGTGACCCTGACCAAACCCCTCATTTTGTCTGATTCATTCTGACAAGAAGGTATTTGTAGGGCGATATCAGCAGCTGTCAAAGAAAAACAAACCAAAATTCAGGGGCCACTTTCACAAAACTTTGTAAGTCATACCTCTCATAACCTTTTTTTTGTGAAAGACATTACATAGGTTGTATGGCCATAAGCCCACGTGATTCACAAGAAGTGTCAAGGCAAATTGATTTAAGAGGTTTTGTGAAAGTGGGCCCGGGGTGAAATAAGACAACTTTTGATGGGCGTGCTGCTACAACACATGCACAAAACAGGGACGGATAGGTACACTTTTTGGGGAACAATGGCTAAGACAATAGTGAAGATATGCTCCCATGCTTCTTTCATTTAGAACCTTGAAAATACCCTGTTTTTCAGCTCTGGACTGACCTGCTTGTCCCCGGTCAACACCCAGATCCTGATACCGGCCTTCCTCAGGTTAGCTATCGTCTCCGGGACACCTTCCTGAAGTTTGTCCTCTATACCTGTTGCACCTGGCAAACAAAACAAGATACAGAATTCAGGTCCAAACCAACACGTCCTGTAGTTCCTCAGCCGCCTGAAAAGTCTACATGAAATATGTTACACTGCGTTTGGCACTTCTGTGTAACATGCTCAACATCTGCACGTAATGGGTCTGTGGTTTGTTTGTGGTGAGTCTGACCTTGCTTGTGGTGGGCCTGTGGTATGTTTGTGCTGGGCCTGTACTCTTTTTTGTAGGGGGCCTGTGGTGTGTTTGTGCTGGGCCTGTTCTCTTTTTGTAGGGGGGCCTGTGGTATGTTTGTGCTGGGCCTGTACTCTTTTTGTAGGGGGCCTGTTATAAATTTGTGCTGGGTCTGTACTCTTTTTTGTAGGGGGCCTGTGGTATGTTTGTGCTGGGCCTGTACTCTTTTTGTATGGGGGCCTGTGGTATGTTTGTGCTGGGCCTGTACTCTTTTTGTAGGGACCTGTGGTATGTTTGTGCTGGGCCTGTACTTTGCCTGTGATCGGCCTGTGATGCTTGTGGTCAGCATACCAAGATCAGAGTGATGACAGAGGACAGCTAACAACACTGCCACACAAGTTACATGCCTAAAGATGACTTATTCTGCTTTTTGACGGATTTCTGAACACCACAGAACTGGGACTAAAGAGAGCTACCTCAAGGCAGGATGTTGGCAAAGGTATGCTCTCTCTGAACACTTGACATCTCCTAGCTTATTAAGTCATCTTCTCACCACTACTAAACAAAATCCAGTCATTCCTTATTACCTAGTAACTCTAGGTCTGTTTCAACGTTGCAGGCAGATTCAAACAGTTTCTTCTCTTGGTCCTCCATGCTGTTTTCGGCCAGCAAGTGTTTGACTCTCCACTTCTCGTACACATGTGTATCCAGCACCTGGAGAACAAGTAAAAAAGAACATATGTTTGATAAAATTCTTGTGAGCTTGTGAACATGCAATGTTTTTGCCTTTACATTAAAAAGCAAATCTGACATTAAATACTTTAGGGTCAGAGAATTAAGAAGTGCATGTGACCTAATCGTCGAAATACATTATGTATATGGTTCATAAAGCCATTTTAATTCAGTGAAAAAAATGTCTAATAACCGTAAATGCATTACATGGTATTTCTACTGGGGCATACTTTATTTTTTTATTCACTTTCATTTCCTGCATTTTGGGATTAATACGGTATGACTCTTTTAGAAGTACTACAAAACCTAATACACTGAGTTTAGTTTAAGTAACAAACACTAAACCCTAACAAATGACCTAAATAATGTAAACATTGCTGTAGTTTGAGTCCCGTGTGTAGGTTAACTTTAGTTAATCTGAATCAGAGCTGGATTATCAACACCTGCTACATGTACACTCACCTTCTTTGCCATACAGAGCGTTCTCAAGCCCTTCTTGGCATATGAATCTAAATGATCCAGTGTGAGCTGCTTTAATCTCCTCTCTTCTTCTTTTTCTGTGCCAATATCACACAAGTATTTCAAAATTGACTCCCAATGATTGTGCAACAGTTCATGAAAACAACACCAGAAACAACAACTGCAGTTGTGAAACGTTTACATATCATATGAAGCATATAAGAATGGTGCCAACATGAAGACAATATCCACATGGAGAGTACTGCATGCAGACAGCACACACTGGCAATATCCACATGGAGAGTACTGCTTGCAGACAGCACACACTGGCAATATCCAGATGGAGAGTACTGCATGCAGACAGCACACACTGGCAATATCCACATGGAGAGTACTGCTTGCAGACAGCACACACTGGCAATATCCACATGGAGGGTACTGCATGCAGACAGCACACATTGGCAATGTCCACATGAAGAGTACTGCACACAGACAGCACACAATGGCAATGCTTGATGATGCAGTCTGAACACAGTAGTAGCTAATGAACTATGATTGCAGTCTTTGCTGAGCACTGTGTAAACATTTAGGAAAAATCCAGTAAAGGCTGTCAATGGGCAACACATTTCTTTCAATACAGAATTAAGATTGTTCATAAAGTTTCACAGTATTTGTTTAATAGTATGCTAATTAAACTTCTACAATAGCAAACAAATGTCTGCAGGTGCTCATATGTACAGAATCACTGTTAAAGTTACCCTGATACAGAAAGCAAAGAGATAGAAAGGCCAAAAATTGCATGTGAGCTTTGCTAGGAAACCATGAAAGCATAACCTGTACTTTTTTGAAACATTTATGAAATAATTAAATATGTTCTTATCCAATTATCCCATTAATTAGGCTTATGAAGCTTATTTTTGATGTGACTGCTAAGAAATTTTCTGTGACTGTGGGTGGCAAAATCGCCGCTTTCTAATACTGATTAGAAAATAAAAAGTAATATTGTGTTGTTGTTTCGCTCTTGTGAAAGAGAATGCTTGCACCTTTGAGTTTGTCACTCTAAAAGTCTCAATTTCATACACTTTTGCCTCTATGCTCTATTTTGTGTTTATCATTTACATGAAAATACTTTATTCCGTGGGACAAATTTGATTATTTAATATTCTTGACTAAAACTTGCATGTTTTCCAACTGTGAGCCACACTTTCTGTATGACTTGTACAATGTCTGGAAATTTGCACAGGTGGCAAATGTAAAAGTAAAAGTTACCTGGTCGTTATTCTTGGACAGTAACCCAAGGGATCAAAGTCAAATGTTTGGACCTTATCGAAAGCAGTTCCATCGAATTTGGAGATCTCCAGTGATGTTTTGGAGTTCAAGTGATGGATTCAGGGTAGTAATGAATGTCAGAATTTTAAAATAACGCCCAGAGTCCACCTAGATGTACTAACACCCCCTCTATTCTGGCTTTTACTCCAGTCCATTATTCTGGGGCAGTAACCCAAGAGGCCAGGCCAAATGGCCTACCCACCCTCTGATTACAACTTCCACATTATTCTATATTTCTACCATTTAATTACTACCCAAGTGCTCGATTGCCACCAGGCCGGCCTAAATACAATTAAGAACATCCATGTAGGCTATCTTACATGATGTAAATCTTTTCGCTATGTACCCTGCCACAGGCAATCAAGGTATTGACCAGTATGTGAAATTTATCATTACCATCCGCAAAATCGCGCGCGCCCATTCAATGACCTTTGGGGATATAAAACTAAACGGATAATAAATGAAAACACCACTTCAGACAGAATTAAAAGTTTTATTCAAGGCATATCATTGCATATAAATGCCAACACAACAATGAAAAAAAAAAAACATCACGAAGGGAAGCCAATATTTGAGCATAAAACACAGCCTATTTCGTTCAATGCACTGACACTGAGTGCTTTGGTGAAGCTACTTCCGGAAATTTCTCCACATTTTTTCATGCCTCTATAATGGGCCTCTGGCAATTCTCACCGGTGGACCCATAAAAATATAACTCTAATGAAATCCTCACCACACCTATATTCACTACTCACCTTTATAACACCTGCTAAGTTGGCTCAGGATGGCACTATCGGCACCTTTTGTAAACAAGATAATCTCCTTGGAGTAGGGGCACCTGACTATCACAGACATGCGCTTACGGATGGAGTCAAAGGGGAGGACATGCAGGACGTCAAACTCCACAACACCCTCTCCTGGCAGCAGCACCACCACACTGTGAGGCATTCTCTTGAGGAGACGACAGCCGTACGTACTGGCTGCCTTGACCAGGGCCAGCTCGTCAGGGCTTTCTGCATCATATCGTCCCTCCAGGGTGGTCTCGGAGAGTATTGAGGTAGAAGTGTCAGTAATGCTGCCCTCAGATGGCGTGCGGGTCCGCGACAGGTCGTCCTCCACGGAAAAGCCCCAGTTCTCCAAACCTCTGTACCTGCCCGCGGGGAAGGTGTCTTCAGTCCGGGGTTGCTGGCGGTGCTTGTCATTGCCATTTTCACCATTCTGTATGATCAGACCACTGGCATCTAACTACATCAAAAACATACCATGAAAAAAACTGTTACAAATTCATCTTCCAAGAATACATCAAAACACCTTTCTACAATCAACAGAATTCTCAAAATCAGGAGAATTCACTTGGTCACTGACAAAATTTTACATCATTTTGGGCATTTAATATCACATTCTTTTGAGGCTTCCATGAATGTTTCTCTATTCCCAGAGAGAAAGCACCTATGTTAATGATAACGATAAAGTAAGCTTAAAGAATTTACATCCCCTATTTATGTGAAGATGCAAAAACATGAATCTTCACATCAAACAATATTTGGAGAAAACAGTGCATGGAAACCAAAGACAGGCCAACATTAACAATGCTTTAGTTGAAGTGTGGGTGATAAAGATGTTCCCGGTACAAGTACGACAGAAAGAATTTATCTTTGATCTTAAAATCAGATTTCATGATGCCACCTACGTGATCCTGGTGGGAATGAGGGGAGACAACCACGGTATTACAGATGGTCATGAGGAGGAAGAAGTCCTGCACTCGTTTAGTCTGGGGCGGCACCACGATGTCTAAGCTATCCAGACTGCGCAGCGACATGGTGGAGACGTCTCGCTGAAGTGATGGCTCCAGCCTCAGGTCCAGGAATTCCTACATAGTCAAGACAACAACCCATCACATCATTTAACTGTCTGATTATTGGACTGGATCCTTTAGATGATTCCTTCTAATTTACAGGATGGAGGGAGGAGTGGGGGGACAACTGTGTCCATCAATTCCTACAGTCCCTTCATGTCAGAATCTCCCAGACTCGTGATCAAATTCAAACAGCTGATGCTTTTCACATACTGTCACAGACTATTAACTATACTGTCAAAGACTATTAACAGTGTCAACCTTATTTTGAAGTTCCATTCTTTCTACAAATGGTGCAGCACAGTTGTAAACTAGGTAGGTTGAAACAGGATGACCTATCTCCTATAAAAATAAAACTGATTAGAAGCCATTCAATTCAGTTACATATCCCAATGTGCAGCTTAATGGATATTAATTTCCTAGATTATATAGTTAATTATTTAAGTTAATTTACAAAGCAATGCACTGTGACATATAACGTTCATTCAACTCACGTCAAGATTCCCGGAAATATCATCCCAAAATAAATTCCTTTGCAAGGACATTCAAGACCTTGAAAACCTTAGAGCAACAGTTTGGTACTTTAAATGATTTCAAGCTATAGTAAGAGTCATATTTTCTCAACACACGATCCTGAAGACTATTCAAGGTCTTCAAAAATTTTAAACAAAATTCAGGTACTTTCAAGGATTTCCATTTATCATCAGGATTGGGAAGCCTGTGTTCTCTGTGAAGAACTTACAGAGCTGCATCTGCTGATGTTACTGATGGACAGTCTGCTTCTCCTCATCTCACTGGCGGAATCTTCTATTTCACCTGTCCAACAAAAACATAGGACAAAATTCTACATCACCTGTAAAGGCTGTTCAGCACAGGCACAAGACAAAATACTATATCAGCTATCCAACACAAACACAGGACAAACTTCTATATCACCTGTCCAACAGAAACATGGGACAAACTTCTATATCATCTGTCCAACACAAACACAGGACAAACTTCTATATCATCTGTCCAACACAAACACAGGACAAACTTCTATATCACCTGTCCAACACAAACACAGGACAAACTTCTATATCACCTGTCCAACAGAAACATGGGACAAACTTCTATATCATCTGTCCAACGCAAACATAGGACAAACTTCTATACCACCTGTCCAACACAAACACAGGACAAACTTCTATATCACCTGTCCAACAGAAACATGGGACAAACTTCTATATCATCTGTCCAATGCAAACATAGGACAAACTTCTATATCACCTGTCCAACACAAACATGGGACAAACTTCTATATCACCTGTCCAATGCAAACATAGGACAAAATTCTATTCACCTGTCCAACACAAACACAGGACAAACTTCTACATCACCTGTCCAACACAAACACAGGACAAACTTCTACATCACCTGTCCAACGCAAAGACAGGACAAACTTCTATTTCACATATCTGACACAAACTTCTTAGACATCTTAATGAGTCAGGGTTATTAGAGAGTAGTCATTGTTATCTAAGTCCATTGTCCAGTATTTTATTATGATATAAACCCAGTGGCTCTAGGCCTCAAGTGACAGCAAGTGAAACAACCATGACTCTTTTACAAGGTTGCATGCAGAAATTCAGGGCAGAAAGTTGTTGAGACTTTTGTTGTAAATGCTACCAACATTCCAGTGCCTGGATACTTCTTTCCATTCCGTACAATGTACAAAAAAAAGCCTAGTTTGACAACATACTGACCTGGAACTTTAATTTTTAAACCATTTTGCTGCTGTTACACAAAATAGCCTGTGACTTTGTGGGACTATATATTTGTGGATGTACCAACCGTGAGGATAGTCGATACCGCCAATCGTACAGGATTTGAACTCCATCTGGTTTTCCGTCAGAGTGCCCGTTTTGTCGGAGAAGATGTAATCCACCTGTCCCAGGTCTTCCGTGATGTTCAGAGCGCGACACTCCATTCTCTTATCCATGGGTTCATAGTACAGCTCCTTGTCATTCTGGATAAAGTACACTTGCACCAACTTGATAACCTCCAGCGATACATACAGCGGTAAAGGAATCACTGCCTGTAAAGACAAACACCTGAATACATACCTGAAGAATTCTTCACCTTCTTAAGCTGCAGATGGACTCAAGAATTTTTCACTTATACCATAGCGGTCAGTCTTATGAGTAGAAGAAACTGGGGTGTCCGCCATAAACCACTGTCCTTTGGACCCAATGGGTATCAAGCAATCAAATCATATCTGTATTTTTACATGAAAAAGTTTGATTCAAGGTCCATTTGCCAAATGCATTTATTGATCTGTTTGTACACGTATGTCCAGTTTGAATACAGAAGTCTAGCAGTCTAAGTGCATTATGTACTGTCAGAAACTGTGACATCACTGGTCGAGGTATGGCCAAAAAGATAAATTAAACTGACAAACCCTTCATGTCTGTTTATATGATGACTTATATGATGACTTATATGATGACCGCCAGCATTATGGAGGGAGGAAACTTGACATAGCATGGTGGGAAAAACCCACGACCATCTGCAGGTTGCTGACAGACCTTCCCACATATGTCTTTACCTTTAGGATTTTAACGTTTGATGGGATGAGACATAACAAGTTCACAAGACAATGAAAAACTGCTTATTATTCAGACTTGATTAACATGCTGGATGGCGCGCCAGATGAAAATAATCCTTAACACGTAAAGCTGTCATTGACGCGACGACACAAGTATAATACCTGAAATATAATGATGTAGGTCCAGAAGACCAAGAATCCCTGGTAGAGGGGACTAAAGTCATCAAACTGCTGCTGAGGGATGAACGGCACTGCTGATATGTCCTGATAGTTCCCAATCCAGATACCACTGCCTGGAACAGAGAACATCATCAGGAAACAGAAACATTTATTTATTTATTGGTGATTGACACGGTATTCAAGAATATTTCAGCTATATTTGATGCCAGCCAGGATTATGGTGGGAGGAATCTGTGCAGAGCCTTTGGGAAACCTACTGCCATCCGCAGGTTGGTCGCACACCAGGAAGGAAGCCAGCATGACCACAGCTTGAACTCACAGCTACTGTATTGGTGAGAGGCTCTAGAGTCATCATGCTGTGCTAGCATGCTTCCTACTATGCCACAGAGGCTCCTGCCTGACACCCATTAAATGTAACCCAGTAATCTCTCTATTTGGATCCACTATCTGATGCATGCTACAGTCAGACCGCAGCAAAGCAAGCAACAGCTGGCCTTGAATACATAACCTATTGTTCTAAGGGCTTGTGATGTGAACTGGCCCTCTCGGGACCTATCTATTAATGACATTAACCAGGAAAAAGAAGCCAAATGTTGAGAGCTTGTGTGTATCAGTTTCAAATGGATCAATAATACAGACACAAGTGTACATGTGCTTCATACCTTTATTCCCTAGCACTGCACATTTGGGAACAATTTAGGAAAAGCTATAAACAACTTCACCTATGGCACAGAAGAAGCAGAGGAAGAGCAGCAGCACGACACACCAGGCCAGGTCTCTGTTCATCCGCCGCTCCAGCTTACTGCGCTTGTACCGTGGGCCACGGTTGTTCAGCATCGCCTTTGTCTCCGGACCTGCAAGTAAACGCATACATCACAGGTGAAACACACGCACAGTATTACAGATATCGGCTTTCATGGTACATTAATGCAAAGGATGTAGTGACTGAAGAGTCAGTGTCTTAAATCATGGAAAAGTAATGACATTAGAGATCACATTAAATTAACCAAAGCACAAACTGTTCCTAACAAAGCCTTGATACAGAGCTACATCAGCAGGCCTTTGCATTTGAGGCATGAAATCACACTTCCAGGATTAGCACACTTGAAATCTTGCTGTGCTAATGCAGGGATTCCGCTAGGTCCATTTTGCATCCGGTAAACGAACCCATTCCTGTGCCAAACCTATAAAAAATTCCCCCTCAAACATGCAAAATATATAAGGAAAAAAGCTTTTTGCCTGTCAGTCCAATATCTGAATCTTTTTACAGGTATGTTGACAGTAATAAGTAGTAATAAGTCACCAAACCAACCAATCTGCAAACTCGCCCAACTTCTGTGTATCTGCTACTTCTCCGACGAGTCGCGCTTTCAAATCTGTCATTGCGTTTCACAATGGTGTCACGTATCATGAAAAGGTCGCACTGACACAGTTACGTGTAGTCCATCTTGATGGACTCACAGTGCTATTTTAAAATTCTGACATTTATTGCAACCCTCGGTGTTATTTTAAAATAAATGACATTTCTTGCAGCCCTGAGTCCATCACCATAACTCAACAGAATCTGAGCCGATCACCAAACTAGACGTGAACGAATCTGTTCTTGGTGAGGTCTGCACTCATGTTTTGCAAACTTTGATGTATTTAAAACTGACAGAAAAAGTAGCAAGAAGATAGGATTCGAAATTCAACCAGAAAATGACATAGAAATGTGCAAAAAGAGGTGTCCATCCAGATTAACTAAGTTAAGTGTAGGTCAGTGAGGCTCTTTGTGGGTTTTAATAATACCTGTTGGGCGCTGTTCAGAGCCTCCGATTTACTGCTCTACCCAATTACATCATAAAGCGTTTTGACTCAAAACTATTTTTGAGCTGTAACAATAATAAAAGGACTAAAATTTTATTTAGCAAACCGTTCGCCACGATGACAGCAACTTCTCAAATTGATGTCAATTTTTGTAAGCTGATATCAGTAAATTCACCATATGCCTGGCTTTGTCTGCGGAAATAAATGTCTTTAACAGTAGTGTATCATTTATCCAGTAATATCTGGAGGTAAATTAAGCAGCAGAAAATGGATGAAAAGCCAATTACATTTCTTTAGTGACCTTTTTCCAAAAATCTGTGCTACCGCAAGAGCGAGGATACCCCCTCTTTCACTCCTCTATCAACAATCACTAGCTCAAATGAACTCGACATTTTTTCTCTGGCGGAAAACACGGCTGATGACACATTCTTGAAATCAAGATGAGTCTGGGGAGTGTGAATCTAGGTGTGCAATTCACACTCCTGGTGTGATAATCACACTCCTTTTAAAAACGAAACGAAAGCCTGTACATGGTGCATTCCTTCCAAACAGCAGACCCCCTGATGTGAAAAACAGAAGTTGATCAATACGTGTATATCATTACTTATTTATTTTTCTCCTCACATATTATTGCATGTACATATTCACGCTATCTTGGCCATATCAGGCAGTTCATAGATTTCACTGTAAATGTTCACTATATCACTGTTTCATACTGAAATATCACAAGATTCATATGTGGGGGGATGTGATTTTGTTTTCTTATTTTGCACACAAGTATTAAACATAAAGGCTACACCACATGTTGTATAATTATAAATCCATTGGACATAACAAAGCAGCTTCGCCACAAAAATATGTGCAAAGAGCAAGGACACAGAGCCACAAATAAGATGTATTCAGTCAAAACAATTTTCAATAATTTTTACATTTACAGATCAGGCCATTTAAACTATTACTCCTTGTGCTGCTTAAATGTGCTAAAGCGATTTTAACTCTTGGTCTGACTAAAAGTATGAACGTGTTGACCTTATTGACCCGAGACCATTTCAGATGACCTTGAGGTACAATAGGTGACCTTTGGCAACAGAAGTAATATCAATTACAAGGTGTCTTACAGGTATGTCAGCAGTATCAGCTGTTTCCAATGTATTGATGTAATAACGTCAACAGCTCATGAATAATTTACGTTCTACGCTGGGTCTGTGAACACTTGTGGTCTGTGCCTTGCACATCAGTGTGTGAGGTTCTAATCAGGGTTAGGTCATGGTTGCCTTTCACTTCCCTGTGTCACTGGTAGGTTAGACAGTGGCACTGACAGTTCAAGCCCAGTATAATACGGATGTTTGTCACACTGACTTGGTTTCTGCCTTGTACCTGTGAGCATTTTGGGTGAAGGGGACAAGTGTGTAGAAGGTCACAGAAGAGGACATTTCTATACCTGAATGTGAAGGATTCATTTTCTTAAAATAAAGGTACATTACATTTGAGGCTGTCATTATTTTAATACATTCTATCTGTGCCTTCTGTCACTTACTAAATCTCCCCAGCAATATGTTGCCAGCTTTGGAGAAGGGCACATTCTTTTAACTGACTAATTTTTCAAACTTTTACTTTCTTAACCAAACTGATTATAAAATTCACTGACAACTATTACACTTGAACAGTAAACAATGAACCTTGCAATGAATTACTAATTACCCATGTACAAAAGTAACTATCTGTACATCAGGAATTAATACTCTATTAGTACTTTCGCTTTTTGGAATGGTTGATTGCAATTCTGTGTATATCTACAGGGTAAAGTCGTTTTGTACAGGTACCCGATTGGCACGGAAATCATGGAAATTGTCTAATTAAACTTTAGACAGGTACAAGTTAGACTGATGTTATGAAATTTTAGGGGAGGGGGCAGCAAGTGTCAAGTAGTGATGAGGATGCTAGTGATATCCCCTTGCAACAGCCAGGCGCTCCTCCCAGCTTCTGGCATAGGAAGGCTGAGGTTTAGACGCTACCACACATCAAGATTTTTATGGCTGTTTTATCACAGGCTGGACAAGTTTTGCACCAATGCCTAATTGCCACAGAATGTTTAAGGCTGAGTGGAAAATTAATAGGGGTTAAAGGTTATTACACACAAGTCTAGCACTATCCTACCCAACAAACATGAACCAAACTTCAAGCTCTGACATCTTGAGCCAGACAATAGGGGTTACCTGCACTGCACAAGAATACACAGTGCCATACTCCTCACAGTGAATGCACCACACTGGTTTTACATCCCTGCCACCATTAGATACGTTTGGCCTATGGAACCTGTGAGACACACGTGGGTTTGTTTAGGCTACATGTTCTTATCGCTAACGTCCACGCCACGAACCTATAATTAGTATTCTTTGATAAAATGGCTTAATTAGGTGTCCATTCGAATCAAGCTGTGCACACCTTACATGTAGATAAAGAGAATTCCTTCGTATCAAGAAGCAATAGAAAAAAAAATAGGCTGGGACAGGGTATTGCTGTTTTTCATATCACTTTCTTTCTCATCACCACAACCCATTGTCCTTAACATCGTTCAAGATTTCCGTAGAAAGTTTGCTGGTGGCGGCAATGCTGGAGAGCGAGCCCAGGGAGCGGAGCATGTGCTGCAAGGAGCACGGCACATGGTCTCCCCGGGGTACAGGACAGCCTCTGGAGCACACATGCTCAACACAACTAGGGTTGATTATGCTCCATGAGGTATTGATTTCTAGGCTGGCACCTAAATGTCATGAGATTCATTACCTGGGACAGTTTCGTAAGTGTCAGGTGCCATCCAGGATAACAGTGCTGACCCACACAGCTATCATTAGTCAGGTGGCAATGTAAGCATTGTGACATTATATGCATTGTTCATCCAGCTTGATTAAAAAGCATTCAAATTAACCTGATAAACAGTTAGCTCAGCAGCCCTGAAAATTGGAACATCTACATGTAGACACTTCTAAACAGGTGACAAAGAGACATTACACAAAGAGAATGTCAAGTGGAATTATTCGGCTGTTTTATTGCCGATTAAAAATTCTATTCAATAAAAAAATGGTCATCCTGACAGCTGATTATCAATGATAAGTTATTACATTTAGAAGATCAGTTATCAAGCTATAGCTGAGCTATTGTGCACAATCTAACTTGCTTACATAGATTGATGGTTAGACAATATTAATTGCAGTACCATACTTAGATGGTGGTAACAAAGCTACCAAACAGCTCCCCAGTAGGTGACACATGAATGCAAACTTAGCACAAACCATATGATACAGGTGTGTTTAAACATTTATACGTACCTTAACTTCATAAAAAAAGAAAAGACTGACATGAAGGTCATGAATTTTGTCATTTATGGTAATTACCACACAGGCAGAGCACCAACAATGAAACATGCCCTTCCTATTATTGTGCTTTACATGTTATCATTATTTTGTTTTAAATTTTTAATTTATGATAATTAATATGCACACAAGCATTCATGATGGAACATCTCACTCTTAACGCTGTGCTAGCGAACTAAGCCCCTTGACAACGATAGTCAAGTTGCGATTCAGATTAAAATAATTCCATAAAGCAATAAGTAACAACAGATATAGTTTCTACATAAACAAACCTGCATATATCACTAGGCCTTCTACAAAGTCTGTATTTCGAATTACACATCCTCTCAGCAGTAGATTATTCTGGGTTATTGGAATCTTCCGATTTTCATTCATTCTGAAAACACAAATAACGAGATTACAGAAAAACAAAACCAACCTTGAAGCAGAGCATTATCTTTTTGTACACAATTGAGATTATGTATTCAGGTGATTTTTTTTGGACTATTATTTTGTTCACATCTGAATGGATAATGATAAATCATCACAAATATGGGTAGTTTTTTGCAACAGAGTTATTATAAAGTGCAGTGGAAGGATTTCTACCAAAATGCTGTGTGCCGGACATTAGTTCATCATGTAAAACATGTAAACTATTTTGAAAGACTTACATGATATTTCCATGAAATTTGTAGATATCTGTACTTGGAAGTTCACATTCTATACTTTGGGTGAATTCTGTGGGTTTGAAAGTTTCAGCCTACAACGAGAAAAGAACAAACAGATTACATGCCAGTTTAAAGTTGAAAGTTCTTCTTCGCATCTGATAAAAGAAAAAGACAATCCAAGGATTTCATGCACGTATAACAGTTATAAAATCAGTCAAAATCAGCCTTTGAAACAATCAGCCTACTCATACAAGAGAGCCATGTGCACATGTAGACACCCCTTTTTGTCTGATCACATTACCTCAGTTTTCTGTCTTCCAAACCTTGAAACGATACCTTGTGTTGGCTGTTTGCAGAGGTTTATGTACTTGGGCCAAATGTAATGGATTTGGAGAATTACATAGATCAGCATAATCAACAATAATCCACTGTCCCAATGGGCCTGGCTGCTCCGTCACTTTTCAATATAAAGAATTTAGCAGCATTTAACTGCCCTCTTGAAATTCATTTGTTTGGATTGTGAGACTCATTCTGATGAAAAATTTTGATTTAGGCACATGCTAATATTTCCTTCCTGCCTTTCACTATCAGGGGAGATAAGCAATACAACAAACTTACACATAGGCCTGTCACTTGGATATTCCCTGACATAATGCAAATTACGTCTTTTTCATAGTAGAAATTCAGCTGTGTGCTCACAGGGTAAACAAGCAGAGAACATGATTTAGGCATGAGGAAAAAAAAGCATGGTATTCTTACTGCACTGACACGTGTCAAGTCTTGCTAATTAGCTGGAGCAATATAGTTTTATTGTGTAAAAATATACGATGTCAATCTCCCTAAACATCTGCAACTTTTGAAAGTGTTCTTACACAACTGCATCTACACATGCATGTTTAGAAGGCACACAAATAAACCTCCCTTTCCACTTGACTACTATGCATTATGGATTACAACACAGGGTTAAGATAAATGCCAGTGTAATACATGAAAACGCCGGGATCTCGAGTTACAAGTGTAACAAGCTGTGAGAGTAAATGTGTATGATAAAACTACGACATAGCCTCACACAGGACTGTAAAGAGACAGCTACGTAGGGGGCTGTTTACAGGCTAACAATAAAATGCATTCAAAGAATAGGGCATTAACCTTCTGAATTACTTTTAACTTTTTCACTATTTAACTGTTGAAATGTAAACTCCACACGAGTATATTGTCAGTTGACATTCCAGTGGATTTGCCATGCTGCATGGGTTTAATCCTTCAAGTTTATTCTACAGTTAATGAATCCTCAGCAGCGAGTCAGCCTACCTATACCTGTACCACAATGAACGGGTCAGTGACTTTCAGAACGGGTGCTAACTACTGGTGTTACCCTCACCAGCCCAGGTAAATACTCATCAGCCAAACTGAATGAGACAGACTCTGCACACCAGTCCAACATGTATACGTCAGACATAGCTTTCTATTTTCTTCTACTTCCCTGATTCTAAAACAAGTTTTTTAAAATGGAAAAAAAAAAAAAAAAACCCACACGCGCACATTTTATTCATGTGCACACACATCTTGCCTGGGTTACACGTATATCTAAAATATGTTCATCCAATGTCTAGTATACACGCAAGGCGGTTGAATCCTAACTCAATCTGACCGACCTTTTCCTTTAAAATGTCTAGCTTTCCAGTGCCCAGCTTTCACACAGCCACGACAACACAACACAGTGACTGCCTCTTAACCCTATGCTACAGGTGCATATATCTCAAGTCTATCTGTATGTAATAAACATCAGCTGTAAAACCCACATGCTCATACTGGAGCACTCAAGGTTTAGTAAACTGTACAAATCGTCAGACTCTAAAGGAACTTCATATACAGGTAAATGAAAATTACTTTAACATGTCCAATAACTTGGTGCTTCGTTCCTGGCACCTTACTTTTTTCAAAGATATCACCAGTGCTTTTTGCGGTGATATTAGGGCCATATTTTGCAAAAAACTTCCCCTGTCATTTCAGCATATATGCACGCAAAGATTCAACACATTAATAGATGCCTCTGGAACTTGTAACTATATGTATTCCTGAATTAAAGTCAGTCAGTGCAGGGCTGAGTGCAATATGTTACAAATTTTAATTTATTAGGTGCATGAAACATATATGAAATGGATAAAAAAAAATTCATATGAACACAATAATACACATTCACATGTTCTGGAAATCACCTTGATTAGCTTGGATAGGTACATTCTACTAATATATCCATATGACACATACAGCATGGAATTTGTTAGGGTACACCTGCATGTAATAGACACTGGTGTGTGGAAGGACGCAGCGGTCAACACTAGTCACCTGTGACCACACCTAGCTGTTACATGGGTACCTACAACAGCACTGTACTCTATATATACACAACCATGAAGGGACAGACTTGCTGATCTTTAACCTTGATCTTTAACGGGCGTGTAGGCGACTTTGGAGAAAAGTAGGCCACCACAAAGTTCTCAGAAACACAGATCGAGGGGTACAGGTACATACGTCTGTCAGGTACTTGTACACCAGATGGTGTTACTGGTTAGCATGCAAGACAACAAAATCGTCAGTTTCAAGACTTAACAAACATTTACATACACATACATACCCTAATTCTGCTAATTATTGGGACAGATATTAGTCCCGTTGATAGCAAAATATTACATTTCACAACAAGTTTCTTTAAAAAGTGAAGATATGAATATGTTGGTCACTGCATGGGCTAACCATGGGAGAAAAAAGGAACTTTTTATCCCTGTTACAAACAAATGTGTGTTAGCTAAACTGGGCAGACCGGGTGTCCCAAAACTTAGAATTAGGGCCATTAATTCTTCTAATTATTGGGACAAATATTAATCGAGCTGAAAGCAAAATTTCACAGTTCTCTTCTAGTTTTTTTGAACAAGTAAAGACATGGATACGTTGGTCATTAAATGGCTTAACCACGAGAGGAAAATGAAACCTTAGATTTACATGCATGTTAGCTAAAAGGCTAATCAGGTGTCCCAAAAATAGAAGAATTGAGGTGTACATGACACCATGTGCATGTAAAAAAAATTATTTTATTATTAGGTTTTTTACACTAATACATTTTGACACATTATTCTTTTTCTGCTTTTAGTGTCCCAACTTACACTGTGGGGAAATGTATAAGTGCACCCCAAGTGCGACCAGACATGTACCAATCTACTCACTACATGTAATGCAGTTAATGGCCTTCTCCTTTACCATTAATGTGCATTCTTCTTGTATTTAATAGTCACTTTGTAGGTTACTATCCTTTTCAGAACCCTTGACCTGCAACCATCCACAACAAAGTTTCCCGAAATAAATTCTTTAAAGGTGTAAATCACAATGTTGAATGACATACATGTATAATGTGCGATCACAACCTGACAAAGTCACCTCACACAGGTGACAAAAAATACCACACTGCTCAAGGTTACTCCAGGTCATGACAGCTGTATTGGTTTACACTGCATAACTGTGTTTTAGTTATTTAACTGTTGCTTTATGTCAGGCTCAAGAATTGTTCATCTTATGCTCAAACAAAAAATGCAATCTAAGCGTACATATGTACAAATTTCATTATTAAAAAAAAAACCTGTAAAAGTGCAAACAGCTGATAAAACCTGTCATCCTAATGCATTAAAAATGTACCTGTATGTTTAATAAATGCTTGGGAAATATCAATGGCTTTCCTGCAGAAGTCACATTATATTTAGACTAAACTGAGTATTTTCAAGTAAATGGAGGTTCCCAAAATAATTACCCAAGACTCATCCTGCTAAATCCTCTCAAGACACATACGTGCAACTCTTTTGTGTTTCCTAAAGCATGCCATAAATAAATGCACTATAACTCTGCCATATTCAGGCCAGCTTAGACAGAAATATGGATTCGTACAGACTATGCTGTTTTTGTGGGCAGATTAAGACTCCCATCCTTGTTTTTCAGGGTCATGGGTTATGTTAAATGACTCTAATAATCTCTGTCTTGTCATTAATGTCACACGTACAAAGAAAACTGCTTGTTAATCTGTCACAAACTGGCTATAAAATGTATCACATGGTCTCCATTACATATTAAAGTTGTTCCTGTTTCCAAATCTAGCTCAGATGTATCTTTTTTTGTCTGAAGCAAATGTACTTATGATTGTATAATGTGTTACAACTGCCTGTAATAAGCCATTCAGCATAAAATTGTATGCAGATTTTCACCTCACACAGCCAATGTCAAGATAACATGACATATCCCCATGACTGGCAGTTTTAGTAATAAATGTGTGCAATGACTATGAGTTTCAGTAATAGACATGTGCAATGACTGGGGGTTCAGTAATAAGTGTGTGCAATGACTAGGAGTTTCAACAATAAATGTGTGCACTGACTAGGAGTTTCAGCAATAGACATGTGCCATGACTGGGACTTTCAGTAATAAATGTGTGCAATGACTAGGATGTTCAGTAATACATGAGTGCAATGACTAGCAGTTTCAGTAATAAATGTGTGTAATGACTGGGAGTTTCAGTAATAAATGTGAGCAATGAATGAAAGTTTCAGAAATAAATGTGTAACAAGACTGGGAGTTTCAGTAATAAAGATGAGCAACAATCGAGAGTTTCAGTAATAAATGTGTGCAATGACTGGGAGTTTTAGTAATAAATGTGAGCAATGGCTGGGAGTTTCAGTAATATATGTGAGTAATGGCTAAGAGTTTCAGAAATAAATTTGAACAATGGCTGGGTGTTTCAGTAATAAATATGAGCGATTATTGGGTGCTACAGTAATAAGGAAGCCTTTTTATATGCTATGACTTTTCAAACCAGAACATGAACGAATTCCTGTAGGTTCACTGATGGAATCTAACAGAACATAGCCCAGATCTAATACATGCACTGCTGCACCTGAAGGTTTTCATACACATCAATGTGGATTTTGTGGATTCTATGTCCGTAAAATCTATAATGTGAACCTCAAGTCTCAAGTCCATTTGCGCAAAAGAGACAGTTATCCTGAAAAAATTTGTAGAATTATTATTTTTTTTCACAAGCCAGAATCTCAGCAAATCCAATCTACACTTAACATGTATATTATAGCTACTTAACTTCACTCCTACGTCCTGTGTCTCTCCTATTTTCAGGTGCCTACATTAACACTGCACGCAGTGAGCTTCCCATTCAAGATATTCACAAAAATAATCTGGTTTTAATACAATGGCAGAAATGTTGTTTACAATTGTCACTAGAATAGAAGGAATCATATGTGTACTACTTCTATTCATCACTACCTTGATTCTTTGATCTTCTACAGGCACAATTAACGTGTCTAAGCCCAGGGCTTAACTGTAGACATGTATGTAAGCAACTATACACAACGGAGATTTCACAAGATTGACCTAATGTATTCACCACACCCAATCGGCTTCACAAAGCATGCCAATACAGACCCATGCCAACCCAGTCAACTCAACCACAGGGTATATGTGGGTCACTGCTACCACAATTACTAGCACATCTCACAGCAAAAATATATAAAGATGCACATACACTCAGATGTGACATTAATATCTCTCACATTACTACAACCTGAATATAAATCATATCTGAAATACATTCACATAGTTCGACATCACTCGAACACAAATTGTAGTCCTTTGTCATCCCCGTCAACACAAGGCTGACAAGTACAGCCACCATGTATTTTGTTCACTATGCGTTGCTCATAGGGGCTGCAGAATTACCAAATCTGATTTTGCTTGCAATATCAAATAAATTCAGGGCCGTACAACTATAATTAGTAACAGTAATGATCGATCTCAGGTAATCTGGGCTAACTGTGGTTTGGTCACTGTCTACATGTATTGTCTATACTCATGTTGTTCAGGTAACCCAATGTACATCCTAGCTATCACAGACAGTTTAACGTAACTTCCTGCCTTGTGGTTAGCACAAAGAGGCAAAGAGACAAGACATAATTCGCCATCATCCTTGTTAACTGTTGTGGTTTGACCACTGCTGCATACAGTCCCCATATATATTCAGACAAACACATGACCTCAAACAAAGTGTGAAAACATGCGTACACCCAGAAACAAAGCAACCACAAATCTTCACATACTTTTGTGTCTATTACAAAACACGCTGGCAGACCATACAAACACGCTCAGCCAAAGCAACAGACAAAATACGACTCCAATTCAATTATTCACCTGCAAGGTTGGTAGTGGCTTAAATTACAGGTAGATTTACATGCACTTCTGACACTCTGGGTTAACTATTCTCATACATGTATGTCACATCGCCTTATGGTGCCGTAACCTAGACAATGTCCCAGAAGAAAGTTCCCAGAAATTTGACAAATTTTTCATTAAACTGTCCCCCAGTCATCCGCCCATACTATCTATCACCATCCTAGGAGAAGAAATTCTTCTAAATAAATAATTTTAACTGACTTGTGTCTATCGCTTATGTTTCAAAATATTTTCTTGTTATTGTGTACCCAATCATATCTTTTTTATCAATCAAATAAATTAATAAATAAATACATTTGGAGAGGAAACTTTGCCAAGCTCAGAATGTGCTTCTTTGATGTGTACTGCATGTTTTTGGTCCCTTCCTAAAAAAGACCTGTAGCCTCCTTGGCCGAGGGGGTTAGCATGCCAGTAGAGCTTTATAACCCCGTACCTCTTACCAATGTGGTTGCTGTGAGTTCAAGTCCAGCTCATGCTGGCTTCTTCTCCGGCCATACGTGGGCAGGTCTGCCAGCAAACCTGTGGATGGTCGTGGCTTTCTCCCATGCTCTGCCCGATTTCCTCCCACCATAATTCTGGCCGCCATCATATAAGTGAAATATTCTTGAGTACGGTGTTAAACACCAATCAAACAGATAAATAAATAAAGTCTGCTTCAGTACTTAAAGACGTGTACATGTCACTACCATAACCACCAGTGGTGATGACTTTACGATGCTATGGTAGTTACCTAGTGATCCTGACAAGTTAAACAAGTCTGCATCAAAAATGACGTGTGGCACTTGTCCCATTTCCATCCAGCCTACAAGTGAACTCATCCATGAATACTGATTTATTTACTTATTTACTTCATTGGTGTTTTACACCATACTCAAGAATATTTCACTTATATGACAGCAACCAGCATTATGGTGGGATAAAAGCTGGTCATACACACGGCTTTACTTTCTTTATTTTTCACCAGAATCTAAATGGATTCCCGTAGATTATCTTTGCTGCAATCCACCGGAATCTTGTCCACATGTAGTATCACAAGACTTTGATCCAAGTATACATTTGAAAGCATGTAAAAGCAGATTTGGGATTCAATGTCCATAACTCAAACAATCTGAAACAATGACGTTTTTTATTATAATAAAACAATGAATTTGAATGTGACCTCTCTTTTATGGGAATCCAAATAGGTAGTTTTTGTTTACGTGAGTCACGACAAGAATCCGTTTCCCTCCATATGCGAATGTGCATGTACATTAACCATGTGTGACAGCTGGTGATCTTGACCCGTATTACTTACCAGACAGCTCCCATTACGCATGTTTTTCGCTGTGGGTTTCAATGTACACCACCCCACAGGACTGAATTAGCAACAACTGTACACATAGGCAACACCAGGGTATACACATAACAACAAAGTTAGGGGTGTCTGATATCAGTTTGTACAGATTCCTTCCTAATACATGTAAGAACTCTGATATGTGAGGCATACAGGCATTCCACTCGGCCTGGAAAATGTGACTGGGGGCACACAAATAATGAAGATCTTTGATCCAATGTAAAACACGACCCAGCCTCCAACTGTCCTTAAGGCCACCTCCCTGAGGAATGAGTTACTTTATATCTTTCAATTTTTATGATACAATTCAACCTTTTCTTTGATTGTGTGCATTAAGGCTAGAGCAGCCCTTTCTATACTGGTTCTGTCTGTGAGGTGGTCGGCCATACATAAAAATCTACCTGTGTCTCCTGAATAGTTGGACTTTTATTGCCATCTTCTGGTTCTGATATCAACTGATGTTGCACCTTGATTCACATACCAAAATCATGATATTTTTTTTTTATGAGAACGAGATGTTTGTTCTCAGGTTTAAAGCACTCTGCGACAAAATCCAAAAGTATATCACAGCACCATTCAGAGATCTACCCTAAATGTCCTAAATTTTCACCTTAAAAGGCAAATTAACAATATACTGCACTGCAGTGGAGCAGTTTATACCTGTACATTGTACTTGCATACTCACAGTATTGCTGTTAACTGAGACAGTGAAGCGCTGTTTGAGATTGGTTTCTCCATCAATGTTGCTGGTTTCTATATGGCACAGGTTTGAGGAGTCACTGGAGCAGAGGAGGAGGATGTCAGCAGGTATAATCTCGTTACAGGCCAGGTGGACAAAGTCTCCGACCCGTAACTCACGCCACTCTGTCCCTACGTAACGATTCTCAGACCTGTAAAAGTTTATGTACAAGAGAATCAACAATCCACACAGTGTTTCAAACTGTACCTGACCACTGCTACTGAACTGTATTCTGAGCCCGTTTATTTATTTGATTGTTGTTAAATGCTGTATATGTACATACATCTTTAAATGACAATGGTCAGGTTTATTTATTTATTCATCTGAATGGTACATGTATTTCATGCTGTACTTCAGAATATTTCGCTTATAACACTGCAGAGGCCAGAGGGAATCCCAGGTCTCTTTACAGTTTGCTGACAGACCTACCCAGAGCTGATCCAGCACTCAAAGCCATCAAGAGGCTCCTGGGTCATTGTGCATCAGATTTAATTATGTGTGGAGAAAACCAAAGTGCCCACAGAAAACCACCAACCTTCCCAAGGTACCTGACAAACCTTCTCACTTAAACCCACAGCCGAAACAGTGAGAGCTGGGTTTGAACACACAACCTCATTGACCAAGGGCTTAATAGTCACCATCTGTTACTGTGTTAGTATAACTACACATGAATAAACATGTAAAAGTATTGAATCCCTAGTACTACAGAACTTCAAAAAACTTACTGTAAATGATATACTGTAAAATTAAATGTCATAAAATATATTTGGTGCAGGAACTTCCATATTTCCAGTAGGATATCATCCCACCATCTACACAAACCTTAAAACGCCCTCCCATAATAAATAAAACTCCTAGAATCAGGAAAAAAAACTTAGCCATGAACGAAATTTAAGGTCATTTAGGGTAAATATGTGTGAAACAGAAGAGCAGAGTAGCATACTGCACGTGTGTGTAAGTGAACAGAAATTTGCTCACCCAAATCAATCTTTTGTTTCTTTATTCCAATTTTTTCTTTAAAGCCATATTCAAGAAGTCTTCTCTAATACAATGCCAGCCAGTTCTTTGGGTGGTGGAGAGCATGGAATAAACCTTCAACCTCTGACAGAAAACATGACCAGCCCTTAATACACGTAGGCTTACTTAATTAGCAATGTTACAAATGGTGTTTTCAAATGTCATGCACATGTATGTAAAAAAGTGCAAAGGGATCAGTGTTTTATACATGTTAGTAGTTACATGGCACGTATGTACTGTATATGTCCATCATCATTTCTTACACAGACCAAAGGGTTGGGGCGAGGTTATCGTGCTAGCACAAGGCTATTACCCAGAGCCTCTCACCGACGACAACAACGCAGTCACTGTGAGATCCAGTCTACATGTACATGTACCTCGTGTTGGCTTTGTCTACAGACAAACATGAACATAAAAAGGTCTGCTAGCATCATGCAGGTTGTCGTGGGTTTTCCCCGCGCCCTGCTCTTTGCTGGCTGCCACTGCACAAATGAAATATTCTTGAGTGTGGCTTTAACTCCCGATCAAAGAATAAATCAATGCACAAAGATTTGCTGACACTATTCTGATATTTAATAATGAGGTCAGAATGGATAGTTTGACTGTGGCGAAAAGCAGATTTCTATAGGAATGCAGGAAGGTCAGGACTGCCTCATTAACCAGCTTAGATGTTAAGTAAAAGACTCCAGAAGCACTGCACACTGTGTAGATGTGTATGAATGGTAAGTGGGTCGACAGAAACCATATCTGGTTAGCCCTGAATCTGACATGGTTAAAGACACAGCTCCAGTTAAAGGCAGCTCTCTCATCCATTGAACCATAGGAGAGGAGCTGTAGGCTTTCTTTGTAGTCCACACTTCAGGAATTATATATGTAAGGGTGTATGTGTGCCAAGTACTATGAATGAAGTGTGGGCTTACAACAGAGAGTTTACAGTAGCCAGCATATGTATAGTAAGGTGGTTAGCATCATAGAAAGTTAGGAATACCAGCTAACTCATAAAATTGTGTTATCAAATTACAGCTGCATTCAAAGGTTTTACTCACACTGTACATGTAATTCATTAGACACAGCTTGTCTTAGGCATCACAGTTCGAAGTGGAATTATTAAAAAAATTTATTTTTTAATCATTTTCTATAGGTGAGGTTCTGGAGAGGCATGTACAAGTTGGGGCCACTGTGGCCTAGTGGCAGATGAGCCAGGAGCCTTTCACCAAAGCATCACTGTACTGAGTTCAAGCCCAGCTCGTGCTCCAGTTGAACGTAGAAAGGTCTGCTAGTAAACATACTGATGGTCGTGTGTTTCCTCCCACCATAATGCTGGCCACTGTCACAGATGTGAAATATTCTTGATTAGGGCATAAAAAACAATCATATAAGTAAATCATCTCACCGTCACTTTTCTCAACTAATGACCCACATGAGCTCAACACTTTTCAAGACAACGTAATATTTATGTTAACTTTTTTTATACACATTTGTGCATTTCTTTACATTCAGAACATGAAAAAGTCTAGGTAACTAACTAGAACCAGTGCCTCCATGTGATACACACCAGCCAAGGATCTTGACATCGATCACAAGCCAGTGCATATATTTGATCAGTGTTTTTTGGCTTTTTTTTTTTAATCTCATGCCAGGTGTACAGGCTGAGTTATTGTGTGTATATATATATATATATATATATATATATATATATACATATATATGTATGTGTGTGTGTACATGAGGAAGTTGTCTGTTTTTTATAAAATAGCTAACGATGACATACAAGTACCACTGCAAAATGCTACATATCAACTTTCTCCTCATTAAGACCTGGTGAACGACTGATTCCGATCACATGAAGATCCCTGTTCACATGACATTACTTCACCATAGGGCCCGGCATGATTACTGCGGGTACAGTTCCTGAATGCAGCTCTGCTGATATGACATATGTACAGATAATAGCATTACATGTTTTGCTTCGTTTATCCATGTGATCGGTATCTATATATAATGACAGAAATTAGCAGGCACTTACACGTGGAGGAAACAGGGCAATGCACATCGTAAGGCCATCCTTAAACAAATGTTTGTTTGGTGTAATTCAACCTGGTGAGAAAAAATTGGGTCGACCAGTGGAAAATTCATCTTTTTTTTACCCTGGCTCTGGGGAATTTAAAGAAATCAACAGGGATACAAAAATATAAAAAAAAAAAAAAAAAATTTTTCTCAAAATACATGTGCCAATAAAAACTTTACAGTAAGACCCTTTTTGGAGGGTCAGCTGGGTTACGTGCAACAAAGATGGCCCCATCAGAGGTACTTAACAACTTCATAACCAGTGATAACTGTCCCCTGTACCTTTCACACACTACATGTAATATAGTGACCGGTCGAATATCTGTGCCTGTGGTTTTCAAAGAGTCAATGATCTGACCAATCACTGTGACCACCTGTGCGAGGACTGGTGAATCTGACATGCACCAAAAAATCACTAAATACATGTATTAACTTACAAATACAGGCATGTGGGGCTATCAAAAATACTGATCATCTTGAACTTTACATTCTCCTATATAATGATGACACCAGTAAACATAAATTATTTGTGCTACACTGTATCGATGTAGTCTATATACACAAATCGAAAATACTGGGCTAATAACCATTTTTCAGCACTGACACTGTGAGCTTCCTTTCTGCACAATTCACAATTATATGCCTTAGAAATGCCTAAGAACTGTCATCTACATCCTGCTGGTGTATCTTCCAGATAGTTACCCAGCATGATTACCAGATTACTCTTATTACCTTACGCATAGAAGAAAGATGTTACCACTGATGAGGTAAAGCAAATAAAGACTAGGCTATTGATGTATTGACAGGCATTAATGTCCCCATTTACACCAACACTCTGTCGTCCATGCATGGAAGTCTCAGTTAATGAGTTGTGAGAGCAGCCTATTAGGGGTGTGGGTGGGAGGTAGGGCGTGAGAGGTCACGCAGGCACATAAGCACGTTATACCTGTGATGGTTTAAAAAATACAAGGATACATGCTCACAATGTTAAGCTTTGATGCTGCCTGTGCCTGTACGCCTGTAACCACAATTAACACTTATTAAAATATTCTGTACCATAAAGTCTCAGCCAGTCATAACAGTTTAATGGAATGTTCAGTGGCTAGCTCTGAGAGAATGAATACAGAAATAATTAGGTTTGAATAGGCTATGAAGTTTACCTCCTCAAAGCTTTGACATAACAAATGCTGTACATGATATAGAAGCTCTCAGAAATGTGGGCACAATCACACTTTAGTGTTGCAGTTTTCACAAACTTGGGTACATCCCAAAACTGGGTTATTGGGGTCAGAGCTTTAGTGTAGCAGTTCTCACAAACATGGACAAATCCCCAAACAGGATCATTAGGGTCAGAGCACTGGTGTTGCAGTTCTCAAAAAGGTGGGCATATCACCAATTTGGGCCATTACAGTCAGAGCTTTAGTGCAGCAGTTTTCACAAACTTGGGCACATCCCCAAACAGGATCATTAGGGTCAGAGCACTGGTGTTGCAGTTCTCAAAAAGGTGGGCATATCACCAATTTGGGTCATTACAGTCAGAGCTTTAGTGCAACAGTTCTCACAAACATGGACAAATTCACAAGCTTACAGTTAGGGTCAGGACTTTAGTGTAGCAGTTTTCACAAACTTGGGCATATCCCATCATTTGGGTTTGACCTTTAATATAGCAACTTCCTCCTTCCCTGATGTTAGCTTTGATACTGACACACTTGTCACATGATGATGAACTAGCACAAGCAAAGTTCTGCGAATAAGCGCATTTGTCACATGATGATGAACTAACACAAGCAAAGTTCTGCGAATAAGCACATTTGTCACATGATGATGAACTAACACAAGCAAAGTTCTGCGAATAAGCACATTTGTCACATGATGATGAACTAACACAAGCAAAGTTCTGCGAATAAGCACATTTGTCACATGATGATGAACTAACACAAGCAAAGTTCTGCGAATAAGCACATTTGTCACATGATGATGAACTAACACAAGCAAAGTTCTGCGAATAAGCAGATTAACATGGACATTGCCAGGCATCAAATTCAATCTGGTCAGGCAGAAACTAAGTGGTGCCTGAAAAATTTCATGAGTAAATTAAACATCAGGAATATTCAAAATGAAAATTCAAATGTTTTGAAATTTGTCAGTCATGCATCAAAATGATATCTACAGGCCTGCGACATAATGTGGGGAAATGGACACCATGATCATGGAGTTAGTCACCCTATATATTCAGAATGCGGACAGTTCACACAGACACAGACACACACACATTCCAAATTTTCCTGTGACAAGTCCCCTGTGACACTAAGCAAGAAACAACTCTCTGCAGATATGCCTCCTGTTGAGTTAATACATGTCCACTCTGATTCATAGGAAAAGTGCACATATAGTACTTTGAATTAGGCGAAGAATAAAAATATGTTTGTCCTGTGTAACCCAATACACCCTCAACAAAACCGCCCACCTCTAATTGGTGTTTTCAGTGAGATTTTCATGGAAATTTATTTTTATCTCTCTCTAAATGTTAATTTCTCCAAAATCTCCATCTTTTTGATCAGCCATAATGAAGCAGAACTTCCTCACTAACCAAACAATCTAATGTGGAATCTTTGCCTTTCGACAGATCACGAAAAAACAGAAATGATGAAAATATAATGGCTTAAAGGAATAATATTCTTCAGCATTTAGACATCAACCAGTTGAACACTGAGGTATATTTTCAGGGCTACAGATGCAACATGGAATAGTTTGGAGAAATTCCATCTTGCTCAAGACCAAATCATGCTGCGTGTTAAAGGAATGACTCACTCAAGACGGAAGGCCTACTTCTAGCTCCAACGAGATCAATATAAAAGCACTGCGCAATACTTTTGTATTGATAATGTTGCCCAAAGTTTTACACAACATACAGAGAAATTTCAATCTCGACTAATTTCCTTGCTGACAGTGCATTTTATGCAATCTGTTTTATTAATATTTCAGTCTGACTGCAAAAAACATAATTTAACAGTTAGCCAAACTTTTACTCTGCCACTTGTCTAGTTACATTTTTACATCAACATATGCCTTTCCTTTTGATTATCCATAATTAAATGTCCTTTACATTATGAAAGTTCCATGACTTTCTCATTCTGAGATCCTTATATTTTTTACTTTAAATTTTACAAGTCTGTGTATCTAATTTACATTTACATGCACTTCTGTTTGCATGGCACAATTAAATACGTACCACAAGATCAATAAAGTTGACGATGTTGCCATGCTGGCAGAACAACATAACCATTCAAGTTAACACACGTTAGTGCAGCATTCACGAGTAAGGGCATAACCACGTAATAGTATTATCTCATGAAATATGTTCTTATGGAGGCACTGAATCCACACCAGCTGTTCTAATGCACTGGGTTACACAATGGCAGTAGCAAGGATGAGGGTGATGTTAGGGTGGGGTGATGTCAATTCATTGAAAAATGTCCTTTTCTCCATGAAAATCGGAAAAGTGGGTCAGCGGTGAACAATAGCTCAGCCTATTCTTCACAAATCTCTCAAAAATTAATACTATACATGCTAGTATATTGTTATCAATGAACAAATCTTCCAGTATGTGCTTAAACAAGCATACAGTTTCTCCTCACCTTTCACAAAGCATGTGACGTGATCTGACATGGTACACGTACATGTATGTTTAGAACAGGAAGATTATTCAACCTGTTAGCTTTACTTTTATCAGCTTAGGTATTACAAGGTGTCCTGACAGCACCCCTACTATTCCATTTAAAATCAGGCATTGTGCTCAGTCAAATCAGTCTAAAACTACTGAATGTAATCAATTACATACCATCACTGAGAGGCTTTTAGTTGAGTTTATCAAGGTTATATGGATAACAACTAAACAGAAGTTGTTATTCATATAACCTTGTTATGTTAATCAATTACAAAGTCTATGAACACACAGTAGGTGCCACAGCAAGGGGTAAAGTGAACTGGGATTTACCTGAATAAATCATTATGAGGCCAATTTAACATATGGGTGAAGTGGAAGGCATGTCATGACTGCTTCAGCCACTGCTGTCAAATTGTAAACTGGTGGATCAATGACATATACAGAATTCCTAATTACGTTCACTGACAATTACATTATATACAGCAAACACCAAGTGTAAATCCACTGACAGGGCCATCCATAAAAAACTGTTTGTCGGGCAAACATGTAACCCAATCCTATGAAAAAAAATATTTTTCGTCAAACTATCACTGAAAACTTTGAAGTACCGTAAACCCTTTTTTGAAGAGTCCGTCAAGTTACCTCCAACGAATACATTTTTATGGATGACCTAGTCAAAGTGCTTTTCCAAACTGTGGCACAATCACATGTAAAGTACTGTGTACTATCTGACTGAGTGGCCCGAACTGCATGCCAGTGTTTACAGCCTCATTCAGTTGAATGTATTTTCTCACACTCTCTGCCACCAACTTTACTCCTATGTTGCCTTTCACAAGCATGTCATTTACCAAAATGTTGCATACATTTTCTGACTGTGCATTATACAAAGCTTTTAAGATCACACACACATCTGTACAAAAAAAAAAGTACATGTATGCAATAGCTGAAATAATCGTTGATCTTTGACAAACACTGCTACACATACGGTAAAATCATTCCTTAGAGAATGACCTGGATATGGCAACATTTCGTGAACGCAAGCTGTACAATGAATCATTTCACTTTACACTTCCTCAATGACTTACCTTGAATAGCGACGACATGAAGCAGAATTTACACGTTTATCAGACTGGTAGCGCCTGAAATCTTCATAAGCATCTTTAAAAGCAGTCACAGACAATACAAACATTAGAGGTATCATCGAGATCTCCTTCCCAAACGCAGAAACACCAGGTATCCAATTAAGCAATACCACCATCATAAAATATATGTTTGCATAACGATGAAACTGTTCAAAAAGATTCTTGGGTAAAAACGTCAGGATGGTATACTTTGTGGTTTTGACACGATTGGACGGATATTCCCTGTTTGGGTGATTTTTGTTGCGATAAGGCAAATTTTCGGGCTGGGTCAGATTTGGAACTACTGTTCGAACCTTAGGCCCTGGTTTGTTTGGGAAGAACAGCTTCTTGCATATGTTCCCCATTTTGTTTAGTTATAATTGGTCTTTAAATCAAATAATGATTTCTGGCAATACAAATAATTTAAAGACTGTCACAGCTACCCCCTTTTCGGGGCCATCACTAACTGAATCCTGCTTTCTCGAGATGAAATACCACACCTTGTGGATTAGGCAACTTCAAGCCAGCCATTTCTATGCTATGGGCCATCTATGCTCCACTAACATTCTAATTAGTCCAGCGTATGTGTAATCTACATCCTGGTGACACCACTAAACATCTCATTTTCGGCCGTGTGATCGTCGTAAACACAAACAGGTATTCCACGAGGATGACAAGGCAACTGCTATGATTGATGGAACTTCCGTCAACAGGACGTCAAGAAAAAAATGTCCCACGCTGTAACAGTGCGATCCCTTATCTTCGCTAAAATCTGTAACATGGGCTTTTAACACAATCTTTTGGATGTCTCTGTCGGCCTCCTTTCACACTCTAAGCACTGGGAAATCACTTGAATCTTAATCTCAACTGTCATATCTCCGTAAAACTGAAGAATTTCCCGTCAGACAGACATTTCCAAATGTCTCGGTTGTTACGATACCAGGCCAAACACGCACTAACCCAGGTCACGTGACCCACTTTATCACAAAAGGGATTTCATTGGACAGTATTATGACCATTGGCCAATCACATAAGCCTTCTTGAAAACTTCATGGCGGAGTGCAATGGCGGGTGACAGGTGCCCGATTGCCGTGGGCGTGTTGTCAAAATGTGACAACGACATATTGTACAAGGTTGCTTTCTTTCCTGCATTTGTTTGCACTTATGCTTTAAAGTTTCATTTATTTTCTGATAAAAGTAGAGTGTCAAGAACACATTTTCTCACATTCAAGGATGGATTTTGACATGGTTCAGAATTACCGTTTAGTGAAATCTGGACACTGAATAGTATGCTGTCAGCCACTCACATGCCATCAACTGTCATATGACATCAGCTCTGATTTTAAGGATCACGTTAGACCGCTCTGTAATTTAGAACAGAATCGCACTGAAAGTGAAAAATAACTTTCTTGTTATCTTAATTGCTTAAAGCTGACAGCTGATAACACTCGAGCTAAGAGTTCAAACCCCATATTCAACGAGGAAATTGTAGATTCTCCTGCTCACACTGTTCGTGAGACAGTAATGAAAATGAGTGATCAGTGACTCCCATGTGACTGTTTGCACAGTGTAATGTTTGTTGAAGGCAAGTTGTCATTAACCAATATGGTATGCATATGTGTATGTCAGATATTAAAATAGTTGACAGTGACTACTTTGCCACAATTCAATGCTTTACCCTGGTCACTCAGTGAAAAGCTTGAGAGGTTGTTATGAACTGTAGGAGAAAAATTCTATAGTACAGCATGAAAAACAGTTAAGCATATAATTACTAAAGAGAATTCTTGGGTATTGCATTAAGGTAAAATCAAATAATTAAATAAAGTATGTGAAAAAAAAAACAAAAAAAAAACAAAAAAACAGTTGAATCCAAACACTTGTATCAAAACATTTATATCCAGATGGAATATAATCACCAACACTATAGTTTGTCAGGTTACCTCTGACTCATACCCTAAGACTGTTATGCAAGGTCAGTGTGGCCAAAATCATATTTGTGAGTGGACTGCTTTATCTCTTGTCCAAACCTTAATCAGTTAATTGGCTTAGGATATAATGCCAATGAGCTGAAACCCAGTATTTCATTTTGTTTCCACAGGAATACACCTATGAGAAAGAAACTGAAAATTAATGAGGTGTATATGTTGGGTTTTTATGCGTCTCCTCCCTTCTTATTTCTAGAAACCAAAGGTTTTTTGACAAATACTCCATATTTGATAATCAAATCAAACATTCACAATTTACCACTAACATCTAAAATTATTACCTTTCAGAAGATGGCAGACTTGTGCCAGTATAGTTTATAGTATGAAAATGATCTTAAAGCTCAAAAAAGTTAGCAAACCACATTGTAAATGTAGGAGCTTCATTACTGAATGTGAACAGTAACACATGAACAGAAAAGGTTGATACTTTCTGAAAAGTAATTATTTGGGCTACTCTAAATATGCTGCAAAAATTTAGTTGAATTTGTACTGATGGATTTATTGGACAAAAATCTCCAGTATCGTATCTTTAACCTGATGTGAGCCAAAACTGCAAGGGTGATGATGTGTGCCGTTGAACCTTTGTTTTGCATGAAAAATATTGACCTTCCACGTGGAACATGTTTTACCTGTTTAACTTATCTAATTGTACTACTCATATGTTCACCAGTTCCTCCATCAGCTGGTAGATGGGATATGTGAGAGGCGATGTGTAAGGTATCAAGACTACATGAAGACTTGGGATTTGCAGGAGTGGTGGGATGTGAATGACACATGTCAGAGTTTTATTAAACAAGCTGTTAAACATGGCTGGACCAAAGATGAGGTATGAACCGACAAAACTGAGAATAATTTGGGGTGTCATAGAGTGAGATCTGAATTATAAATAAGTAGCCCATGTCAGGTGAGAAGTTGAATACATTTTCTGTTAAGTCCACTTCTGTTAGGTCCAGTTTTCTGTTGCTGTCCAGCAGCTTTATGCATGAAGGGCTGTACATTTCTTGAAATCAGAATAAAACACACTTAGGGCAAAACGGTGAACAAATAGTAAGCCAGACAGTTGTTTCAACTGTGCATGATCAGAATTTCTTCGATGGAGGATAAATAATCCTTCATGGTTATGTTAAAAGCTTTGTAACAGTAGGCAGTGACACACAATTCAATCACTTCGTGGGTTTTATGTGTCTGTGTGACATTTGGGACCATACATGGACTCTAGGACAGATTCAAGTGGAAAACACAGAAAAAAAATTAGTAGTGAGCCCTGTACTGCGCTGTCGCTGAAGTATGTCCATTAAAAGATCGACCTAAATGACCATGTGCTTTTGTTTGTCTACCATATGACACATTTTGCTCATGCGCAACTCGAAACTGCTATCTGCCTTATTAAAGGTAACTTCATTGTTATGTTGTATTACAACATAGCAAATCTTGGTGTTATAGCAAAGTTAGTTGTCTAATTGTAATATTGTTGTTATGTTAGAAGTTGTAGACACATTGTGAATGTTTATTAAGATGTATTTATGACATTGTAGAATTGTATTATTACATTGTAAAATAACTGAGTAGTATTTTACTGGTTTATTAACTGTGAAAATATTTTATGTGTTTCAGTTAAGTTCTGTTTAATATTGGGTGTGTTTTGGTTTTGCTTCAACAGATAGAAAACAATCTGGGAGAAATATTGCCAGATCAGAAGCAGACATTAACAGAAGTAATCCTATCTAGATCAGATGAACTGGGAGAACACCTCAAATCAAGAACCACACAGATATCAAATGCCTCTCTCCAGGACTTTGACTGGCAAATGAAGGTTTGTAAAGAACTGTGCATCTTGAAGTTATACTCAGCTCTTTTTTACTGCAGTTGATTTTAAGAACAGTTTGCTCATTTTCCTTTCCAGTGTGAGCATTCAAAATTGTGTCTTTTCTGACAAGTACAGTTGTTATAATTCTGTGTTGATGCCTATACATAAGATATGTAACTTACTTATCTTCAGTAGTAATGTTAATTTCATACTTTTAAGAAAGAGATTTAGATCTCACTAAAGCTTCTGAAAATGTATTTTTTTTATAAAGCATGTGTACATAGATTCTTACCAGTACGTACTCTATTATTGTTAGAATAAGATTCGCATGATCTTATAGTTGTTGGAGGTTAATGGTCCACCAACAGCCTGCAGATGTTCGTTGGTTACTCTTGGGCTCTGCTCAGTTTCCTCCCACCATAATGCTGGTCACTGTCATATAAGTGAAATATTCCAATAAAAATACCAATCCAATAAATGAATAAATCGTTGTATGTTAACAGTTGGCAATGTCCAGTGACAAACTGGCCACTGTCCAGGAACCCCTTCTTGTTGTGGATCTGGACATTACAGAGAGTGAACAGAAGAAGGCTGTGTCTTTAGAAATGAACAAGTTAGAGCTTGAGAAGATGATAACAAGTTTAGAAGCAGCAAACAAGGTAAATCATTGTTGAATGTATAACAGTACTGGTTGTTCTCAGCGGATTGCATGGTCACTGAGAGGAGGTAATCCTGTTGCACTGAAATTACTTTCTAAAGTAGAACCATCATCATTCTACTTCCTTCGTCAGGCCTATGTCGAGATATCAGCTCTGTTCTGCCAGACACCTTTCAGAGGTCAACCAGGATTGTCACCTGATCATGTGGAACCATCATGTTGTTGGGAATTATTTTTTTTGCGGCGAAATTCAATGCTGTGGTAGTCTCGTCTACAGGAGTTCTCATGAGAATGCAATTGACTGAAATTACTGTCCTGTGTTCGTTGGAGTTACATCCACGACAGCGTAATTTGTGCAAAGCTGTTCACAACTTTTCAGATTCTTTTCCTATCCTGACTTTCTGATGTAATTAGTTAATTGTTGCTTTTTAAAGTACACAGTGGTGACTGTGTTTTAATTGTGAATTAGGTCCTGAATCCAGTAGTTGCATTCCTGAAGACAATTACCAGTGGTAGTTTGTCCTAATACTCTTGTTTTTGTTTTCTTTTTACCTAACAGGTGGTCCAACAGTTGAAGTCCTGATTACAGCTTCAGGAGATCGCACAAGCGAAGCGGCCATAGTATATTAGGATAAGATCAAATGAAGGGGACTTTAAGTATGCCATAGTTTTGAAAAAATGAGAACATTAATAAATGCAGAATTTTCTCAAAATACCCTTTTATGCACTAGCCTGTCATGACCAATTTGTGATGCATTCCACAACCGTTGCCTCTGTTATAGGGTGTTCCATGTGTGGGCTGGATTACAAATGTCTGCCAGGAAGGTACACATATGTATTAAGGTCATAAACTGTAGGGATATTCTGAAATTATTGAGACTGTTGTGTTAAGGCAAGTTCAAGAGTTAAAATTTTCTTGAATGCAATGCTGTATATAACATTACTAATTAACAGATAACATCCGTACACACTAAGGATATTTTGAAATTATGCATCCAGGCTTCTGTTGCATTTTGTTGACAAGCTCAAGGGTTTCAGTTTGTTCAAATATATACATGGCATTACAACACAGGTTATGTATGCATTGCTGTGGGTCCTTGATGGCCGAAGGATTGAGTGATGTCTCCTGGATTTTTACTATTCCTTGACCGGGAAATGCTATTGCTGGTATGCAAATGAAATGGCGAGTACAGTAAAACAAACAAAAACTCAGAAAAGAAAAAGTGAATGAGGTAATTGTATATTTTTATGTTTTTCAGAGATATATGTACATGTAGTTTGTATGTAGTGTTTTCATATAAGTAGTCTTAACACCTTACACTTTAATACTGGAAAGATAACACAGAAATAAAGACATCGTAATAAGTAGTTGGTGTTCTTATTTTTTTTTTTTATTTTTTTTTTTTGGTGGGACTTTTCTGTGTCTTTGACTGGCGATATTTCTTTAAATTGAAATTTGATCGCATACAGAAAAGTAATGTCTTTGTGTTTTCCTCATAACAGTGACATCTTTTGGAAATAATCCAGTCCGAGTGTTCACTTTACAAAAATTCGGAACTGATTTATGTTTGTATTATATCCCCATAAAGCATGGTGCAATCTTGTGGCATTGTAACCTAGAAGTCATTTACAAGTTGCAATTTATTACAAGAAATCTATATTTTATAGTTTTGGAAAGTGGCTCCTTGCTTGTTGTCTACACAGAAAAAGGCTACGTTGAAACAAGAGTATTTTTGTGTATTGTGTGTGTTTCTGGATAGGACATGTCTGTGTTGTCAACATGATCTTTCATCACTCTAGTGCAAAGAGGAATTGTAGTGGTTGCCTAGTTAAGGTGCTTGCTCTCTAATTGCTACAACACACAAGATGTGGGTTCATGTCCAGTCTCGTTCTGGGAATCTTGAAGCCTGTATTATTGTCTGAGCCTCTCGCGTTGCCTTGATTACTGGACTTGAATACACTGTTGTCACATGTTGGAAGGATTCCTAGTGAAACCAAATGCCAAAGGTCTGTGCACTTCAGTATTGTCCATCTATATTAAATTAGGTCACCATCATGCAAGTGAAAATTTCTTGAGCATTGTAAAACAATGAAATAAGTGCTACAAACAGACATCCTTCTGAAACAAGGAAGTAACGATGAAATTTACATAAGGTTACATAATAACTCCAGCAGGAAATGTTTAGTCTATTGTTCATTTCTCTGGCTTTTGTGGTGACAATTTATGGGCAAACTGTTAAGGTAGTTACCTGTTTAACTGTATTACAAGAGCATAACAGTCAGTTCGGCTTTGGCCCCGCAGTTGTCAGTTTGCGGCAGTAGGTACATTGTACTGCAGCTAATACGTGACCTAGTTGTTGTGCCACTTAGTGTCCTTGGTAGCTTGAAGTTTATATTGCAGATTTCTTTTCTTCCACAACACAACCTGTTAAAGCTATATTGATTCAAACATGTTAAAGCTTAATTGCTGGATGATTTCTACTGGCTGGTATGGAGACTAGATACAAGGACGTGACCTGGTCATATATTAATGAAAACTTCATACAGACACTTTTACCTTATGATCCCTGTGAACTTGAAATTCGCTTTGACAGTTTCACTAAGTAGACTACCGTGGCAACTCCCAACAAATGATGCAAGGTGATGCATATTCAGTATTTCAGTTTAATTTAAGCAATTTAGATAAAACCGAAATACTGACACATGTATCGCCTTGACTCATTTGTTGGGAGTTGCCAACAGTACTCTATTTTGCGAAGCTTATTAGTGCAAACAGAAATATTTGACTGTTTCAACATTTTGATTCCTAAGGAGTCATCATAAGGAGAAGAGTACAAAGAAAAACAAGGCATCCCAACACACCTGCATGTTGTTTTATTGATCTGCTGTCAACCATACCTTAGGGAATCCTGATAAATTGTGTACTAGAGACACCTAAGAACTCCTGACAATTTGTCCTGTAAAACAGATGACTAAGAAATCCAGAAGATTTGTCCTGTCAAACAGATAGCTAAGTAGTCCCGACAATTTATCCTGTCAAACAGATGGCTATACTGAACAGTTGTAGGCTGTTAACAGAAGACTAGAGAAATCTGACAAGTTATATAACACAATGCAACAGAATCTAAACAAGTTGTAATGTTCATAAGTTCATAATGAGATGAAAGGTGGTGATTTTAATAAGTTTTATGCCCTGTACTTCAGACTAGAAAATATTACACTTTAAACAACACACTATCATTTCACATGGATATTGTGAATCTAGTCCTTAATGGCTTGGTCAAACATTTACACACACCATTGCCCCTATTTACAAAAACACAGAGAATGGCTATAGGAAGAAATTTCACTCTGAAAAATCGACAGACAAAACAGTTTAGTAACCTGTTGTCAGTATAGCATTTATCATTACTGTAGTAACATTATGATTTTGAGTTACTGCTCGTGGTGAAGAAGGGATGTTCATAGTAACAATTTTCAGAGTGACGCAACTACCATAATTAAGAATTTGATCCAATAATACGTTTTTGAAGTCTTAATGCATAAGCCACTTCACCATTTGGAGCATGGGGGTCAGGTGCATGTGGGACAGCCTGGATATGAAACCTCATTTCAAAATGGCATATAAATAAACTGGCTCATCCTATCTCCTGACATCAGAGCGAGGACAGTCGTTAGTTTGTTTCTGGTTATAAGTTATTTACACCATAGCTTCTGCTTTTCCGTTAACATCTGTTTTTCCTTAAACACATGTCCAGGAAAAAAGGACCATGTGAAGTAAACAACGTGAAACACAGTAAAAAGCCAGTGCTGATGAGCGCACTCTAATGCTAAAAGACCGACAAAGCTCATTTGTTTTGTGCCTTTTGAAAATGAGAGTAGGTGGTCACACGTGCGTTGCAGCCCTCTTCGACACAGTGAAGTAGCTTACAGAGGCCTCCATGCTGATGGCTGATACATAGTTCAAGATCACTTGAATTACAGTATTGATCGAGTTAAATTTGTCTCCCAAGAGAGTAAAGTTGTCAAAGATAAGAAGGAACCTGTTGTTCCGGTATACACTTATAGCATATTTTTAATGGAATTTTTCCTTGTTAATTCTTCAAATTCCTTTACAGGTTACAATATTCTTGAATGATGAATCAAGAGATTGGTCAAACAATTAATGGGCCTAATAAAAATAATAACAAAATACAGAATACAGCATAGAAACCATCACATAAATTAAGTCGCAAAAACATTAAAATTCATCAAAACACATGATATAGTGTATTATGCATGCCTGTCAAAAATTTACATATAAAAAAAGCTTCTGAACTGTTACGATGTATTTGGATTTCGTAGATGTTCAAAACTTTTGACAGTCTGATTTATACCTTCCTCTAAGCTAAGCACAGGTTTGTACTGGAAGTCTCTCTTTGCCTTCTCACAGCTGTAGTAGTGGAAGGTTCCTGCCAGGGCTACTTTCATAGGAGAGAAGGACAAGGTGATGTCTTTGATGGGTCGCAGAAGATTGCACACAAACTGTAAGATCAAGGCCAGATAGAACAGGAGGAAGAAGGGGATGTGGTACTTTGGAGGCTGATATCCAAGGTCGACCAACAGTCGAGTCAGGAAAGTCCAGAAATAAATGGGCTCGTCATTGGTTATGTTGTAGGCCTGTCAACAATACGAAAACAATACTGTAATCCTTACACAACACATATAAATATATATACTTCGATATGCACAATATTTACATGTATCTATTTAATGAGCAAATGTATTTCACACATGGCAAACTGCAGAAAAAGAAAACACTGCAGAGCTCGGGGGGAAAACAGACAAGTTCATTTTTCAAGCAGACCAACACCAATAGTTCTGCAAGTTATTTCCACCACAGGAAAGAGGAAACAATGGCATTTTTGAGTATTGCCCAATGTTATGCTCTCACACTCATGCAAGCTTTGCATTAAATTTATGCCATAGATTACTTCAACCAAGTTGTGACGGGAAGAGAACAACATGCAGATTTCTAGGGCAATACCTTTGCAGATTTCTTTCGTCTAT
Organism: Acanthopleura granulata; assembly: GCA_016165875.1. NCBI lineage: Eukaryota > Metazoa > Mollusca > Polyplacophora > Chitonida > Chitonidae > Acanthopleura > Acanthopleura granulata. The sequence continues at coordinate 9,080,482 of JABBOT010000008.1, forward strand.
TAAAAAGTAAACTAATTTGGGCCAAAACTGAGCAGTATATTCTTCATTCCTGTCATTACGATGACTATTTATCAGGCAAGCTGCTAACACAGTAACGACATAAAACAAGAGAACAATGGTCTAAGTTGCCACTGGATGGGAAAAGGTATCCCATTATACAAATCTTCTTAACTTAAGCCATATCCAGCCCATCCATTGATGAATTCAAATAGGCTATTCTATTAACCTTGTTGGTAAAGAGCTGTTACCACCATCTGAGATCTCCTGTTTTCAAAAAATGGTAGAATTGCAGGATCATAAAGTATACAATGGTCTTAAAACACAAGTTTTGTTTAAAACTCTTTCATGTGGTCATATCTTTTGGGTGCTTAAGTGAATTTGGATGCTTAAGTGAATTGTACTTAATGTTTGAGCTGAATTCAACATTGGGGTTTCATGAACTATTGCATCTGGAAACAAACATTCTAGAATCATTACATTGTGGAAGCAAGACATGCTCCTTTAAGCTCCTAATAGCTGGGTCAAGTTAATAACAGAAGAAAAAGACATTTTACTTTCAAATTGGGCAAAACAGATCAATACTTGGTTTCACCGAGAAAAGTTACTGACTATGTATTAAGTTTCAATTTACAGTATACTAACCATGCATATGCACCTTGAGAAGTCAGGTAAACTGCCAAAGTTCAAAACAGGACCAAAATGTTGGAAATGGATGAAACAGCTCAAAAATTCATCGACGACAACTTTTAACTTCATAGTAACACTTTATCTTGCATTTACTTTTAAAAGTATCCAATTTTCAAATCAAGATAAATATTCATATTTCACAATGACCCAGGAGCCTCTCATCAATGTGAATGCCGTGGGTTCATGTCCAGCTCTGGCCGACGCAGGCCTACTTTCTCTGCAGTGAGAAACAATAAAGTTTGCCTGCAACCACCAATTGGCTGTGGGTTTCCTCTGAATTAAGTCCGGTTTCTTTCCACAATTATTTGCTGACTTTCATTCGTAAGTGAAATATTCCCGAGCATGCTCTATAATGCCTTTGAAATAATAAATATTTTTTTTAAGACATTTTCTTATTAAATTGTAAATCTTTCATTAAATCCAACAGTTTTCATTTCAAATATTCCTCTTCTACTTCATTTTAACTAAGAAAAAAAAAAATTTTTTTATTTAAACCTTGTCAGTTTTATCCACTCGTAGTTATCCTCTTTATACACCATTCAAACAGTAATTTTGGACAAATTTCTTGTCTTGTTTTTTCCCAGCTAAACTTTTAAATTTTCTTCTCACTGAAAATCCTTAGCACTCTGTGCTTTGCCAACCTTATAATATTGTAAATGCTACACTACTGGCTTACCAGCAGCCGTAACATGTGTATGGGTGGCATAGCTGGGTAACAGAAATTGAGCCATGTATAATGCCACACAACAACGATCAATTAGCCAAATAACTTCAAGGAGTTTCCTGGAGTTTTTATTTTTGTCCAAAAATATCCTCACAGTTTGTGAAAACAAAAGTTTAGCGAGGGCAACAAATATTCTTTCTAATGTTTGCCTGACTGAATCACTGGAATTTCTGACATATTGTATCATGTAGCAAAAGAGTGCATGCAAACAACACACCAATGTTGTCAAAAAATGATCTGAGCCATATTTCATGATTTAGTTACGTTGTGCTATACAACGGCAACACTGCAATGGGGTTTATTTGCCCAAATAAAAAACCTTTCAGGGATGTTGAAACAGACTGCGGCAGTACAGGCCAAAACTGGAACTACTTCGGTAAATCGGTGACAATTTTGACCACCTCAGAAAAGAACTCATAGTCCACTTTGCTTCCAGACCCTTAAAATTAACTAATTATCAGGAAGACAGATTTGTGACATGACTTACCTGTCCACACACCACAGAGCCATTATACAGGTGCTCGGCTGCCAGGACATGACCCTCTACTACATTGTACACATGGGTGAAGTCAACCAGGTTCTTGCCATCACTGTGTTGGAAATGAAATAACTGGTGGTTTATACTTGACTCAAGAACATTTCACTTGTATATCGCAGTCAGCTTTACAGGGAGGAAATTAACTGGTTGCAATGCAATAAACAGCTGTTCAGTTATGCAGGTGTTTTTGAGACAAAAATACTTCACCAAACTCACTTTGAAAAATACTATACCTCAATTTTTTTCTGCGCACTTACAAAGTGTAATTCTTCAAAGTAAGAGAGGTACGTAATTCGTTTTGAAAACTCAATGTCAAAATAAGCAAAAACTCAATTTACGCTCAATTCTCCTGAGAAAATATCTAGGAAAAAAGTCATGTATTGGATTCCTTGCCTTTTTTCTTACACAAGAAATTTACCTATTGTTATTTAGATATAATTTGGCACGTAAAGTACAACATGATTGACAGAGGCCGCTTTCCACACGCTTAACAGGATGTCAGAGAAAGTTATCTCCCTTGATCCCTGTTCTATGAATATATTTTCCTGTGATCCCGAACTCAGAAGACAAGATTTGATTATTAATTTATTTGGTTGGTGTTTCAAGAATATTTCACTTATACAACAACATTCAGCAATATGGTGGGAGGAAACTGGGCAGTGCCTGACAAAACCAACAACCATCTGCAGGTTGTTGACAGACCTGCACAATTACTGCAACAGAGAACACCAGCATGAGTATAAGTTGGACTCCAGCTCACAGCAACTGCATTGATAAGACGCCACAAATAAAACTTGGCAAAGATCAGTGTCATCCACTTATCTATTTCTCACGCTGCACACCTTAAGCCAGTGAAACTCCACACACAGATGTTATCCATGGTATGCTTGGCATAGAGTTAGCAAGCATTTCATCAAAAGCATGAGTTTTAGATAAGAGATCAGATATTAACACTTCCATAGACATTTCCAACTTCAAAACACTTTGATTTATTTTGATTCGTTTATCTGATTGTTGTTTTATGCTGTATTTCAGAATATTTTGGTGGCAGGAAACCAACAAGGAGTCCACAGGGTTCCTGGCAGACCTTCCCACATACGGCTAGAAAGGAAGCGAGCATGAGCTGGACTTGAACTGACTGTCACAGCAGCCACATTGGTAAGGGTCTCCTGTGTCACAGTGATGCGCCGGCGTGTTAACCACCTTGGCCATGGAGGCCCCGAAACGCTCGAGAGCTGAGCATACCATCTTGGATTACAATACACGAGCTTAAAGAGGACAATTAACCCGGTTAATTCTGACATTCGATTATCTCACCCTATAACGACCTTGAACTTTCCTTGTCGAGACAGATTCACCGCTGTAGGCAAAAGTTGAGGGTCCCGGGGTCCAAATATACCGTGGGGTCGAATCGCTACAGTAAACAGATCCCCACAAGATGCTGCTAACACCTCCTACAACAGATTCAAATGGCTTCCTTACTACGTAAGCAAAGTCTCAACCAATGCTCGTCTGCTTGGCATCTTACAACAGTTTGATTCAGTATTAATTGTTACTTCACTACTTACACGTAACAGCAAGAACAAAATCATTCCCTCGTTAACTGTGTTTCAATGTACACGTAAGCAACATACAAGTTAACTGAAGACTCGGAGTCAAATGGAACACATTAAATTTCCAAACCTTATTTAACCCTTCAGCCATGTCTGTTGTCAGAGCATTCCAACATTTCACATACACTGTACCTGGCCTGTAGCTGGCAGGGAGAATGAATGATTATGGCCTAAGGCCACTTTAGCAGTATTTCGGCCATATTGTCATGACTGTCATGTGGTGACTTGCAGTGAGAGAGTCAACTACTAGCTAGTACCAATCTAATATTGAACTAATTCTAATTCCTTCATCAGGCCTATGTTGAGATATCGGAGCTGTAAGATACAAACAAGCCATTTTATTCTGCCAGATTCCTTTCTGATCTCAACAACTAAGGTCACTCAATCATGTGCAACCATCATATGATTTGGAATTTTCATTTCGGTAAAGATTGGATATGTTTTCATTTTCTAACTACAAGGTGCTGCCATGTTGGGGACTACTTCATGTACATCACATTTGTTTTCCTTCATTAATGAATCATTCACTCTCATTCCACGTGCAATTCTAAGGATATTTTGAAACCAGGATGGTGAATTTTTTAATGGTAGCTTTCAAAAATGCTGTCCCATTTTTGTTGCGAACATCAATGTGCCAATTACTCATAACTGCATGAAAGAGCTATTTTGGACTCGCCTACAGGAGCTGTCGCGCGAATGGGATTGCAGCTAGTACACATGTCATATACCCTCCTAAAGGAAAACCACATGTATACCTTCTCTTGTAAAATCTTTGTTTCTGTGTAGTAATCGATGGGTTTTCTAGCATAAGGTAAATCCTCGGTCCCATTCTTCAAGTCTTTTCCCTCGTACACCACGCTGGCACTGCTCGTCAAAACCAACCTCTGCAACGACATCACAACTACAGTGACTTGACATACAGTATATGTATATGACATAAAGTTTAGCCGAAAATCTCACAGGCTGTATCCCATGATTGCTTGCAACTAGTTGCTATCATTGCTAATTGATCACAGCTGGGTACCAGAGGGGTAGGAGGAGGGTTGTGACAAACCCAGTCAACACAGTCATGCTTCACTGAACAACGGTCAGAGTACAGGTATGTTACAACATGACTAAATGACGAATAGGGTTATTCAGACGAATACTACAGGATCACTGAAAAAATAATGGCATGGACTATCTGGAATGGACAATCTGTTTATGTAAGACCTCACACAGCCATGCATTTACAGATGAATTTACTGAAATCAGCCGACAAAAGTGACATAGAGTTAAGAATTTACCATCAACATGGCAAACAGCTTGCTAAAAAATTTTCACCTTATAAAGTCTTTTGTCAAAGAAGTTTATGATGATCACTTGAAATGAACACCTTGTCGGCACAATTTCGGGCCCGATGTTGTCTTTAAATGCACCTAAAATATTTTACGGTAAGCACACTGGTATTCGCAGTCTTCCTCCGTATTTTTACCTACAGACCTGCAATTCATTACATTTGCAATACATTGAGAAATGTGCATTTGTCGAATTAATGAATTTACATCATACTATCACTGACTGATGGCAGGATAATTCAGCTAAATGATCCAGAGCACGGTCGTAATTTTCTTGACAGTAAATGCAGGGAACATTAGCTAATTTTTCTCTGCCTACAGTTCACATAAAAGTGAAAAGTCGAAAACAGGCACTTACCAACAACAGGTACGTGCACGTGTACATGGAGTGAAGAAATAATTAATCTGTCACTATCAGAAGTAAATGTTGCGAATGCTTGTTCGTCCATATACCCATATTCTGAATGTTATACACACACAAAAATAGCCTGTCTGTACTTTAACAACTGACACTTTACAAACCCACAACTGTCACTGTTAAAAAAATAGGTATTTTGCTGTTTTGATGCCTGGTCGCCACCACTCTGCTTCATGGTACCTGTACATTTAACTTGTTGGTTTGCATCTTCATTTGAGCAGTGGCAGAGCTCCACTTTAGCACAAACCTCAATTTTTTGAACACTGCAAAATCCAGTGGCAGCATACAGTTTAGTCTTTATATGTAATACAGTAATTTCGACAGACTGAACTCACAGGTGTGGATGTTTCCCGCCACCATGTCCAATGGCATTCTTATGCAAATTTACCTGTACAGTCTTTGCTGGAAAAGCTGCAAGCTTTTCTTTTCTTTCTGAGGAGTTGGTGGTAAGACTTAGCAGTTGCTATCCAGTATTATGAAAGCTCAGAAATTGGGGTCTCTATACCCTTGCTATGAACAGTATAGTTCTGGTAACATACATCATTACATGTGGCTGATGTGAGAGACAACTGCTACTAGATCCATGTTTTCTTGCTATCACTACCAGCCAGTAGGATTACTCCCCACAACCACACCACTCTCTTTGGTTAAATTCACAAGAAACAAGGCAGAACTGACTCCTACGTGAAAATGGCCTGTCTTTAAGAAGCATGCCGTTCACAATGACACAGCACCTAGGTTTATTTAAACACCCCTCAGTCAGTTCATGACCAGCGGCCAATTGCCCTTACTGCACAGCTGGGCGCTGATCACTCTCTTCTCTGACCTCTACCGCCAAATAAAATCAGCTAAAATTTAGGGCTAGAATTTATTGGCTAAACTTTATGTCATTTACGGTACATAGCTGAAAATTTACATATAATAAACATATTTGAATAAACCTCTTTATCTGGAGTTACTTAATTAGATAAACATTCACTGATACCTGCGGATTAAGTTCCTCTGCTAGAGATCATAATGATTCTGTGAAGCAGATAAAGATCCTATGATACATGTTACGTGTATGTGAGAAACAATTCAGTTTCATGTACCAAATTTATGTACATTATGATACCCCTGATATATGTGACAACCATACCTTAACACCTGCCTCCTTACAGGCCTCTATAACTGTCTTGGTACCTGTGTAGTTAACCTTGTAGAAGAGTTCCTTGTTGTTACTTGAAGGAGCTGGAGAGGCACAATGAAACACAACATCCTGGTCCCTGAAGGCAGGCAAGAGGTCCTGGCAAAACAAACATTGTAGCCTCGTTAAGAAATGTTTTTCTAGCAAACTGAATTAGCTCAGGAAAGAAAAAAGTACATCTCATAAATATGTGCACATATAAACTAACAGAAGCGTACAATACTATAGTACATAGGACCAAACACCATTTAGAATGGTTTCAGTGTTTTGAACATCAAATGTATCAGTCTTCATTTAGTGTATTAACACTAGCGTTGTTTTAAAAAAAAAAACAACACTTGGTTCTGTAAATGTTAAAGTTTCTCATTTTCGCTGAGGTTTTATGGTGTACTGGTCCCAGAGAATAGAGAAGTGTTACTTGTGTGAGGGCCATCAGGTTAAAGTCTACAGACCTTGTGGAAAACAACTGCCCACATAAATCACTAACAAGTTGTGTTTTTTAACCGGAACATCAGCCGGGTTGTAACACAATCTCACTAGACATAACTAATCATAAAACAGATGCTCCCTATATCAGGTGGTCACTACCTAGGTCTGAAGGATGACCTTGACACTATATCAGCTCAGAGATTTGAATGAGGAAGATTATTGATTATAATCAATAATGTTGCATATTGGTCAACACAGGGTCCACCAAAATGGTTATAAATGTTTGATCTTTCTGCGATCTCATGGCATCGCAACTGCTTTCACAGGGAATGGAATGAGAAGTAACGCTGTCAAGAGAAAGGGTGGTGGGACATTAGATGTGATGGATCTATCCATTGTGAAGTCAGACAAGCGTGAATCATCATCCCCATCATCATCATCATCATCATCATCATTATGAGAAAGGGTGGTGGGACATTGGATGTGGTGGATCTATCCATTGTGAAGTCAGACAAGCGTGAATCATCATCCCCATCATCATCATCATCATCATCATCATTATGAGAAGGGGTGGTGGGACATTGGATGTGGTGGATCTATCCATTGTGAAGTCAGACAAGCGTGAATCACCATCCCCATCATCATTATGAGAAGGGGTGGTGGGACATTAGATGTGATGGATCTATCCATTGTGAAATCTACTACATGTACATTCAGATATATAATGACGTGTCAGCATTTTTCCTTCAGTGACAAAAATACTCACACCAAACGCTTACCTCCTTCTTACACAGGTCACCACAATAAAACTTGACCCTTCCATCCTCAAACGTCTGTCTCATGTCAAACACAGAGACATCATAGCCTCTGTCCAGGAGCTGTTCCACCATGTGATGTCCCAGGAACCCCCCTCCTCCCAGCACCAAACACTTCCTACCCTGCAAGATTAATACATGTATGTTATAAGTAATAATCAGTTAATTTCATTACTCAAGCTAACCGTGATCACATGAAGTAAACTGTTGAGGCTAGAAACCCTTAGTACTTACCCGATGGAGACTCCAGCCAAGTGTAATTACTATTAGTACGATAGGCAAATTGTAAGACATCAAAACAAAAGCCAGGATGAATGAGATATGGTCTCAAAGATGAACTCTGAAACAGCTTTTATAAACAGAGTAATTTTCCTAAGAAATAAGCATTCCTATTTATTCACACATTAATTTATGCTCATTAACACCCTGCCTATTTCAGCAGAGGGAGAAACATGCATACATGTACCTGTATGACAGCATCATACAAGCCTGGAAACAGGCTGCAGGACAAGGTCTTGTGCCAGATTTTTTGATGTTTGGTACAAGACAAAATTGCCATGTAAATAACAATGTGACTTTTTTCATAATTTCTGCCACCTCACAACTCAGCCACTTATCTTATGTTTCCTGTCAAAGTACAGACACTCACAAACATGCACGCTACAATTTCGGTGGTCTCACCTTCATTGAGCCTAGAAGCTCATCGATTCATGTTAACACAAAAAGGATGCCATGTTTATGGCACTTCCGTTTATGGTGCATAACCATAAATCATGGGGTGGTTTTTGTTTCATTTTTCTATTTATTTATGTGATTGGTGTTCCATTCCATACTCAAGAATATTTCACTTATCCTACGGCGGCAGCATTATGGTGGGAGGAAACCAAGCAGACCCCTGGGGAAACCCAAGCCATCCACAGGTTGCTGGCGAACATTGACAGCGGCCTGACAGAGACTGTATTGGTGGGAGGCTTCTGGATCATTTTGCTGCACTAGCGTGCTAACCAACTGAGCCATGGAGACCCCATTTTTGTTTTAAAATGAAGCGATGAGCTTCTAGGCTCCCAAATAATGAAGGTGAGTGTTTGCAAGTGTCTGTACTTTGGCAGGAGACATAAGATAAGTGGCTGAATTTCGAGGCGGCAGAACTCTGGAACTTCTGCCAGGAAATGAAATGGAAGGTTGTATGACTCCACTGGTATAGCGACATCCAAATATTGCAGCGACAGTGGAGTCCATGTAGGACTGATGTGTACACTCCTACACTTACATGTACATAATCACTGTATGTCTCTTATTAAGTTCACTGAAAGTTGCTTGAATTTATAACATTTATAATTTATTTTGAGCATGAATATTACCTCATGTTCCACTCAAAACCGATTTAGCAATCGCATTCCTGTGAGTTTTTTATGTCTAAAATATAATAATATAATATAAATAATGTAATTGTTCATCACTGCATGTTTAAAATACTATGAAAATGCGCGATTTAACACATCACGTTATATAAATATCTATCCAAGAGTATGATTCTGATGTCGTCCTTTATAGACTCTAAAGCTTCACACGCTTGCTTGCTGCAGGTTAAGATTGCAAACCCCACCCTGTGAGTTGACGGCTCCGTCTCCATGATTCTGGTCAGTGTTAGTAACTGACAAAGCCAGGGCGCCCACGTGAGATTTCGGCTTGGCGGGCCGGTCGTGACTTGTTAAGATCCTGTCTAATCAAGTCCTACTGGCTAACTACCGATTAGGACAGTTACGTAGCAATCATCTATAGTCACTTAAATTCCATTCATGACATAACAACCATAAGAAATCGTCTAAACTTTCTCTCAAACCTTTGCTGTCTGCTTTTCGGGCATCTCGCCAGTCATCATTCGATGCTCTGACAGCTGGATTTACACCAATCAGGATCAAGCTTTTTCGACGTCCGCTACTGACATCCGGGCGGTTAAGTTCGTTTCGAAGATCAACAAAACTGGTCAAGATGGTAAGTGGGTGATTTCAGTTTTGTCCATATGCCATGTGAAAATTTGTCCTCTGTTGGGCGTATTTGCTTTTACTCGTAACCGTTGCACCCATTTGAAACGCTCGGATCATTAAATGTGCCCTTTTGAAGTACAAAAATGATAATCGGCAGCTGTTGCCAGTAAATTTCAGCGTGTCCAGTTTTCGACAGCAAAACAAGATCATACATGCTCCAGTGCCTTACAGTTCTGTATGAAAATTAACACTCGGGGAGTCTAATTGTAAACTTAAATTAATGCACTCTTTAAACCACTGTACAAACACAGTTTGCAACTGAGGAAGACATCTATTTTATAACACAACAACAAATGATAAAAAAAAAACTTGTACATGGTGTTCCAGAAGTCGGGCACCATCCTGGTTTTCAAAAAAAATAAACACCAGTATTGATCTCAAAACATCATTATTTATAATAATCATAACAAATGCTCAAATTGAGCACCATCTGCAACATAATACACATCAATTCTTTTCATCAAACTGTCTTTCACACTCCTGAGTGTTTCAGGGGTGATCTTCTGGCACTCAGTTGTTATTGCTTATTGATAGAAAATAAATTGCATCAGTTTCAAGGTAGGAAGCATTGATGATTTGAAGGATGCAATAACAGCTGAGTGCCAAAAGATCACCTCTGAAACACTGAGGAGTGTGAAAGACAGTTTGATGAAAAGAAAATTTTTTTTAATCAATCAACGTGCTTTTTGGGAAAACCAGGATGGTGCGTGACTTCTGTGACACCGTGTATAATGAGTATTAGAAATGCAAAGGGAAAAAAACTAACAAAGAAACAAAAAAAAATTCTATGTTGCTATGACTTTCATAGTAAATTTCTGTTTTTAAAGAGGAATCATACAAGTTTTGCAAAACTTAGTCAAAGTATGGGCCTGTTGCTTTCATTTTGGAACCAGAGCACCTTGAAATTTGCATTCCATATACATCAGACTTTGGAAAATATTTAGCAGGACTAACCAACAATATTCGTATATACAAACATTTTGATCAAATGTTCAATTTACCTTATGGAGCTACACAGCCCTCTCAAAGTTCTTAGCTCCAGAAATTGTGTAAATGTACTGGAAACAACCCACGGAATACTGTCTACACATTGCTGTTATGATATGCATACACCAATGGATCCAACTCCATAAAATAATAATCCAAATTACTGTACTAAACACCATTTACAAGCTTGCATCATTTTGGAACGTTTACAATCTTTAATAACGTCAAACCTATGCACTGAGGGCATCCTAGCATAGGCGTAGGAAAGAGGCAATTGTCCCTCCACTCTTTGAAGAGGAGGAGCCACTGAACCCTTGCCTGTTGGGCAGGGATAATATTTACTCAGTTTGAGCCATTCCACAGTCCACAACATTCTACTTCTCCACAGTTGTATGGGAACCAGAAATATCTTAGCACCTGCTAAACTTGAACAGTGGAGAATTAAAACCATGAAGTTTTATGCTTTAAGACAAATGTATGTCTTTGTGGGCCTGCATTTCAGGTAGCATAGAAAATATTCAGAAAACTGTGGTAAATGAATATATACCAGGGGAGCTGTAACCTTGATAAGCCAACAGAGCAGGGATGGTAAAACACAAGACTGGTTCTATATTAAGTATTTGGTGTAACAAACACATACCAGGCTGGTGCTCAGAGCCCGGCAGCACTTTTTATGAACACCCTTCTAGATTTAATATTATAATGTCTAAATAGCACACTAATCTACATGACATGAATGTCACAGCCAAGGTGTTGTAGGAATAATACACTTGAGAAAAGTTCCATGATATACAAGACAACTAAGTGGGTGTGTGCAACTGAGTTCACAAATACTCTAGTGTTACTTTAGCACTAGCCATTGGCATGCCGTTATAAGCGAAATCTGTTCTGCCTAGAACCAGTCTCACTTTCTTATTCTGACCATTTAGCTTATTCTAAAGTATATGATATTTAAATCTTTAATCTAAGGTCACAGAATAATGATGATTCTGTGCTTCAGAGTGTGCACTTCCTCTGAACTGATAGCATAAAATCAAAACAAACATTTTAGGACTGGTGACATTAACAGGCATTGTTTTAAGTAAATGTTTTATGTAAATGTGACCTGTGGCCTTTATTTACAGGCAAGCTACAGAAAGCCAACATCAGGGGGAGGGCAGAGGAAGAAGACTGGCCCCAAACCCGAACTCACAGAGGAGCAGAAACAGGAAATTAGAGAGGCTTTTGATCTCTTTGATTCAGATGGGTCTGGCACAATTGATGCCAAAGAATTAAAGGTGAGAATGTGATATGACCAAAAATGGTTAATCAGTCATGCATAACGCTTAAAGTCATTTTTGTATTCATTTCTAATCATTGTGTTTTTAGAACCATGTAGTGTTTAACTTATCAGTATGAAAAGAAAAGGATAAAAAAAAAAAAAAACATGGAGAGCATTGCTGCCTGTATTATCTCCACATTGTGATATCTTCAGTCCATACAAATATTCAGCCATTTTACAAAAACAGAACAAATGGCTTGATAGAATAATCCAAATTAATTAATGTTAAACTCAAAAAAGGAGAATCTTTATTTTATTTTTGTGTTTAATAAAAATTAGAAGAACATTGGGCTATTGTTGACAGTATAGTAATAACTACCAGTAACTGCGTCAGGCCAATGTTGCAGCTGCTTGGTCAAATGGGCCCCAGGGTATATTTCATGCCCTTGTGAACAGATGAAGTGATTCTGATGGCTGATTAATTTCTAACCGACAGGTTGCTATGAGAGCTCTGGGCTTTGAACCAAAGAAAGAAGAAATTAAAAAAATGATATCGGAAATTGACAAGGATGGCACTGGTAAGGATGAGAACCCACATTTGCTGGACTTAGCAAGCAATAAGTATGTCTCTTATAAGACTACTGTTGTTTACACTAAAGAAAAGTTAACACAAATGTGACCGTTGTGGTTGGAGTGTATTGTTTGTGAGAATGTGATATAAGAATTTGAATAATTAACTTAGTGAAGATCAATTTAAGACTCAGTATTGTATTTAAAAAGTATAAATTAAATCAAATTATTAAATAATTAAAAATTATTCCAAGATTAATGATGGAACAAGTATATAATTAATTACACATGTGTCTGTTTGTATCTTTTGATATTCTATTGACAATTCAGCATCAACACACAATTCAATCCTGTATGTGCATTCCTACTTTTTGATTTGAATGATGTTCATTAACTGATTTTTCAGGTACTATTGACTTCAATGACTTCCTGACAATTATGACTGAGAAAATGTGTGAGAAGGATTCTAAGGAAGAGATTCTCAAGGCATTCAGGTTGTTCGATGATGATGAAACAGGGAAAATTTCATTTAAAAATTTAAAGCGAGTTGCCAAAGAGCTAGGGGAAAATTTGACAGATGAAGAATTACAGGTGAGTTTGATGGTAGACTGTTAAATTTATAGGTTAAGTTGAACAGAGTGGTGTTTGTATTTTTCACATTTTGTCGGACATTAGAAATATGACAAAGGTAAAAGATTAGTTTTGATTATTATTTAGTTATGAAGTGTACAGTAAGTTTTATGGAGGTTTTTAGCATATTTCTTGCAAATGATTTGCCTTGGTCTCACAATCAAGTTTTTCAAGCTTTGTGAATGTGCTTGTGTGCATTGCAGAATTATCTCCCCTGGAGGAGCCAGTTGAGCCAGAGCATTTGTGATCCCAAATTGTTCATGTTTCAGGAAATGATAGATGAAGCTGACAGAGATGGAGATGGTGAAATTAATCAGGAAGAATTCCTACGAATAATGAAGAAGACTAGTCTGTATTAATGGAATGTTCCAGGTTTCAACTGACTGTTGTAAAATTATTTCAGTGTTATGTTCTGAAGACTTGTGCCACTCCTGTAAAGGCACATTGTACATGCTAAACAAAAATATACTGCTTTGTGAAGGAAACTTTAGATATACTGGAATTGTCCTGTGTACAGTCTCTGGGACAAGTGGTGCAGAGTGAACTTCAGAATGTGTCACCCTACTTATATATGCATCAAACAGGTTATGATGATGTAAGAACATAAGATTGTTATAACATGACTTAATTATTGCTAAATTTCCACATTATTTGCTTCCTTTGCACTGCCATGGTCTGTCAACTCCCAGCCCTCAGACTTCAGTTTAATAGTGTTTTTGTAGCACCTTTATTGATGAGAAATGAGGGGCAGTTTTACCAACTGAGGCAGGGTTTACGAAGCAGTTGCCAAATGCACTTGGCATAATTTCTTTGACAACATAGATGTTCTTGGCCTAGCATTTCGACTGCTTTGTAAAACAAGCCTCAAGCGTATTGATTGTATTGAAGGCAATACTGACCGTTCGGTGTATTTACCAGTTCAGGAGATTCTCTGAATATGAATTGTCTCTTTTCTTTTCTTTTTTGTGTTTAATGCAACTCAATAAACATGATCATTGGTTAAATAGAGTCAGCATTCTTTAGGTGAGGTTGAAGGGAATCTCCTAAACATACACCTTACGGTGATACATGTACTTACTTTATTGTTATTCAGTTTGTGGTCTTTAAATGTCCATTTTTGTATTACTATGGGACCAAACCTTGACTGTACTTTAAGGCAATGTTAACATCAATTTATTCACCCAACAAGACTGTAATGTATATTTTCAGTTGGTTTTTTTTTTCATTCAGATAGGATTTTTGTTCTTAGCTTACAATTTTCTCTGCACCAAGTTACTGGTTCAGTCGTGGCTATGTATGTGACCTGGGGAGGAGTGGTTGTTGGCCATACATTGGCCCCAGAAATCTTCTCTTCTCATAAAAGCTGTGTGAACATGTGCCAACTGATTTAGGGCGAAAAGTTGCATCACAGCCAGTTCCTCTCATCCAGTGAAAACCAGATTTGACCCATGTACGGATGTACTTTGACCATGCTGGGGACTGGAAATAGGTACATGTAGAGTTTAAACCATATATACCAGGGAGCGAAGTCTTCGAAAACGCAGACCCACCGAACAGAGTAGTGAACTGAATCTTCACTTCAGTGGCTCTAATTATGGAGCATGTAATTAATTTTAGTGTAGGTTTTAGATTATGACTGTTGGTCTGTCACCATGTCCTGGGAAATGTCAGCCAGGTTGTCAAACTTTTACTCATAGGTTTCAAAATTAAAGCTGAGGTAGGGTATAAATTGATCACATCAACAGATTAGAATCCTCGAACTTTCTGGGAACTAGTGGTCGTTGATTTCAATGCCACCCCATTAAGTTGTTATTGAGTTTTGTTATCACACTCGGCAATGTTCTGGGTATGTGGCTTAGCAATTAGTTTAATAATTGTCTGGTCATTCATCAAAGCTTACTGACATGTAGCTTCCATGGGAATATTATACCTTTTGATACTGAAATAACTACGTCAGTTATATCAGTGTAATGCTACAGGTCATTTGCAAGCAAACCTCAGCACTTTCCACGGTGGATTGCCATTGGCCATGGTTCAAAGGCTCTCAAGCAGGCACTAGGTTCAGATTCACTCTTAAATATCTGTAAATGCCATTTGTGAACACAATGCAAAATATTAGTTGTTGCATGTATTTCATTGGAATTACCTTTCAAAGCAAATGTCATCATTTTGTTAAACTTTCCTGTTGTTTGTATTTCAGATTGTAAATATGTGTTGAATACTTGTATGCATATTGAGTAGAATTAGGAGGGGGGAATAAGTATTTTGAGATATAAGAAGAGTCTTGGCTCTTGCAAAATGAACAAAATGCTGTTCTGTGTTTTTGTTTGATCAGTTACATAAATCCTTTCACTGTAAGTGTTAAGAACTTAATTTTAATCAGGAGGTTTATCGTTCTTCAAGGAGTCACCAGGGAGTCAAAAATGTTGTTGTTTTCCCTGTGATCTGATTTATTTATTATTTGATTGGTGTACTCAAGAATATTTCACTTATACCATGGCAGCCAGTATTATGCTGGGAGGAAACCGGAAAAATCAACAACCATCCGCAGTTTGTTGGCAGACCTTCCCTTGTACGGCTGGAGAGGAAGACAGCATGAACTGGAGTTGAACTCACAGTTATCGCATTGATGGAAGGCTTCTGGGTCATTACACTGCACTAGTACGCTAACCAACTGAGCCCTCGAGTGCCCTGATCTGCCAAGTTTCTTCCCTGTTAATACAAATGTTTTCGTTTTCTTCTTCTTCAGCCTCAATTTTTTCTGACTACTGAAGACATGAGTGCTGTTCACATTGTGCTTTCCTCATGACATCTGATGTCAGTTCCTCCATGTTTCATTGCAGTTGTGCTGTGCCAGTGATAACCACAAATGTGCACCAGACTTTATTTGCAGTTAGTCCACTGATGAGAAGCTCTGCTAGTACAGATCAAAGGGTGTAGTTGTGCAGATCACAGATCACAGACCCAACATGCTGTCTAATGGAAATGTGAAACCAGAGCGATCCACAAGAAACTTGATGATAGTGTCATAAAAAGAGTAGATTCTGATCATTAACGAACTTGTAAATGTGAAGTGTGACAGACTGTAGTGTGGTGAGGGGAAATTTACATTATTTTTTTTTTTTTGAACTTAGGCCTACACACCACCCTTGGCTTTTTTACTGATTAGATGTGAGTTAAACCATGTGACCACTATAAGAAATGACAAAAGAAGTCATATGGAACGCAGAAGGTAAACAAAACAAAAATCGTTCAGCAACCATTATGAACTTAACAAAAAGGAGCCTTGCATATTGTCACAAGAAACTCGGCATCATACTACCCACCCATCTGTCTACAGAAACTACGTACAATAGAAACTACTTCACAAGATACATCTATGAACTACATTTTTTTCTGTGAATATCTTCATTCAAGGGGGAGCTGGGTGTCTATTTAATTTAGGGTAATTTTCTTTGAATTTTTGGTTTGTATGGAACCAAGAAAACTCATTGTAAAATTTTCATAACATGCTAACAGTAGCAGACAACCTGCATTAGGTGTGCACTTGAAAGTTGCTATATATCTGTGTATGTTCAACTCAACCCATACTTTGGTTTTCATGGCTATTATCTGAACTTCAAAATTTACTGGAGATGATGTGGTGGCAATGAAAGCCATGCTGCACGAGGTGGGAATTTAAAATTTACTACATGTGTTGAGTGAGGGTTATGTAAATTCCTGTTTATTTAGGGTCATTTTGATTAAATTTTGGTTTTCCATAATAACCTACCCTGAATGTGATCACATTGCAAGCTACGTTGGAAGTTTGGTAACTGGTTCTGACATACTGATTTGTCCAGTTCAGACTGAACTAGATTTCCTTTATCTTTCAAGTTTATGATATCAGGTCTTAGACAAACGGCCTCTGCCACAGGCAGGCCATGACCTGGTAGGCACAGTTGGATGTTCAAACCCAGCTCTCACTTGGCTGGTTTGGCTGCTCTTTAAGTCTGGTATTTGGTTTCCTCCAGCCATAAATTTGACAGACCACCATTATACACGTGAAGAAATGTTCACAGCACTGCAATAAACCCCATCAGAGTGTCTTTAACAAAGTGTAAGGCTGATCAAGATAGTGTTCAGTATCTAGTTCATGTGTCCAATATAGTGGAGGATAAACTACGTGCCAGAATCGTCCAAACGATTTAGGCCTATACCCCAGTGCCTTATATCTGGGACTAACACAACAGACTGTTATATTAGTCCTAGCTATTAGTCCTGGGTATAAATGGGATTTGGATGATTCTGCCACCTGTCGTGGAGGGCTGCCCAAGGGAATACATGTAACTGTGTTCCACTCAATCACTTCATCAGTCATTAATGCTTTGACAATGTGTTTTAAAAGCTCTAAAAATGATTTAAAAGCTGTAAAACTGCGAATATTAGTTTCAGAGCTTTTTATTTAGGATTTCTAAAGAAAATAAAACATGGTACTGAATAAATAGCACTGCAGCGTCAGATCGTGGAGGTAAAATGGATAAACTGGCTTTCGGCTTACAGTTTTACTTGAATCACAGGCCCTTGTATAGTTCCAACATGCTCAGTTATAGTACTACATGCGTAGGCCTACAGTATGATATACATACATTAGACCTATGCATGTAGTACTATGGTCGAGTGTGTTGGATCGATACGAAGGCCTGTGCTTGAATGGACTTCGGGAAAAAAATTAATTCAGCGAGCTAAATGATCTTCCTCAACTCATTAAACGTCCTGTGGCTCGTTTCAGGAAGAGGGTGTAACATTTCGTCGAACGTACTTACCATGACGACGTATCTGCACTATGTGTCGTCATGGTAATTACGTTTAACTTAAGCCCTGTTTGTAAAACGGGTCCCCGACATTTCCAGCTTACGTTATCCCAGCGTGGACCGACCGAGTGAAAGTTGGAGATCTAAAATATGGAGGTAGTATATTTAACGTTAATGATCGAAGAAAAAATATGAACAATAAATATCTTTTGTTCCTTGACGTTGACGGCACATGAATGATGTGCTGTGAATATCCTTTAACTTGATCCCGACTGAGCAGAGATTATGATCTGGTTTTCGTGAAAACGAAACCAGTGATAAATGCATAAATGAAGACTGACCAGGTTTGACGACCGTCTCCGATATGCATTCGAAGACTTTCCCTCTGAGCAGTGCCCATTGGCTTACATAGCGAACCAATCAAATTCGGTTTTATGTTAACCCCGCGAGTCTTTCAGCGTGCGCCATTTTGCTGAGGACTGAAGTGAAGTTCTACCTGATCTTGACAAAATGTCGGGTGAGAAAGAGGTAAAGGAGAGTTTATGTTTGAAATTTCACATTTAATTTATTCGTGTAGTGGTAGAACTGTTTCAGGAAGCGCCATATTAGTGGTGAATTGGCGGTAACTGAAAAGTATTTCATTGACTTTCTGCTCCTCTAGCACATTTCTTAACATTACAACATCTAACAGGTCGTTTAGTGCACACGAACTGCATAGAGTGTGTAATCCCTAGTTTATATTATCTAAAGCATTGGTAACTCTGAGTATCTTCTGCATGGATTATGGTTTTTAGGATGGTGGACTGTAGGAAATTTCTTGAATTCAACTTCAATCAAATGAAAATGTGAAATATTGTTGAGCGGAATGTTCGTAGTTCACTAAAATGGTTTCACTTCGTGCATGTGTGTTAAAATTCTGATATTTATCCCAACACTGATTCCCTCCCAAAAAAATCTCAGCAGACATCTCAACTCAAGTCAGTGAACTTAGAGTTTGGAAATCTGCTGTGATTCTTTAGAGAAGCGGGTACGGACTCCATGTTGCCATGAATGTCAGAGTTTTAGAATAGTAAGGATTCACTGTTCTATTTTTATTGAAAGCAGAACAATGTTCACGGTTCATTTAGTCTGTATTCCTCTCCAGCCATATGTGAGAAGGTCCGTCAGCAACCTGCGCTTTGCTGTGGGTTTCCCCCTGGCTCTTGCCTGGTTTCCTCCTGCTGTAATGCTGGCTGCCGTGGTATATGTGAAATATTCTTGAGTACGGCGTTAAATGCTGATCAAGTAAATAATCATGGAAATTGACTTCTGATTTTGCTGGATTGGAACTGTCATGAAATGTATAGGTTGGTCATGGAATGTTATTGTAGGTCATGGAAAAATGACTGTTTCTTCTAATTTTTCAATGACTTCTTTGACCCTAACAAGTATGGTGTTTTAGAGAGGAGAAAAACTCGGGTGAGGTGGGGGGGGGGAGAGACTTCTAGATCTAAGATCAGGCTTATGGCACATGATCATTACTACATATTATACAGAGTCCAATTCCCGTCACCTATGAGCCCCTGAGTAACAAATTGTATTCCTCTAACAGACTGTATACTCTAGCAATAAACTGTATTGTTGTATATGGAACAGGGATGATTTCCATCTGAAAGGATCCTGGAATTTGTAGACCTGTAAACTGTATGAACCCTGCTAGATCAAATGTATACTTATCAAAAGAATATCCTGCCCATTGTTTAATATGTGTCCCTTGTTATTTTTGTTTGTGTAAAGAAATCACACTCAAAGAAAATCAAAAGATTCACCATGTTTTCAGTTCTGACCAATTAAACCTGAGCGTAAAGTTGTGATGTTACATTGTGTTTCTGGTGTCTTTAGCAATGTGTATTTCCTGGCAAGAATTCCAGATTAAAAATTGATTTATTATTACTTCACTGATGTTAAGGTATCTGCCCATTTTTGTAATCTGGGACTATGTCACTCTGCATCTGATGGCATGGAAGTAGAGGAACTAGAAGACTGTATCTAACGCTGATAAAGAAACGCTGTGCAGTTTAAATGAATAAAGCAAATAGACCTTCATACCACCTACTTTGGCTGGCCAAGATGTATGTGGTTACATTGTTTGCTCTGAATTTAACCTTGATGTCATTATTCAATATTGATAACCGAATGACTGTCCGAGACAGATCAACATCAAATTCGGGCACGTAATTTTAGATCTGACTTGTCCACCTGGACAGGCCAAGTTGCCAAAAAAAATGGATTCCGCATGTCTCAGTTGTACAGAAAATCAAATTATTGCAGTGATATAAACGTAAGAAGGAAATTTAATGCAAGGGCAAGTCAACAAGTTACTTCCGAATAAGGCACTGTCTATCATGATGTGCCGCATCTCTTCCATAGACCCTACTGTGAGATGTTTGTTGATTGGCCTATGTAGATTTCTAAAGCACAATTCAGTCAGAGCAGCCAGTCAGAGATCATGGTTCAAAACTCTTTGGTTTTGTTGCTAAACATGGCAGCCAAACAACTTTTGCTGTCAAATTTTAAAGTTTGATTTTAAATATACTAACACGACCACTGGAAATGAAGTGGAACGAAAGATTTTGACAGATAGTTATGAAGAAAATGTGGACTTGGAGATTGTAATTATAAGGACTTAAGGACTCAGAAATGAGGGATGAACATTGCTTCTTTAAGTGGCAGTAGGCTTACAGGCCTGTCTATCATATTTTTGGATGATCAACTATGAATCAACTTTTGAATGAACACTATCAGGGTGCATGGAGAGTCACAATCGCACATGAAGTCTCTAGCTTCAACGGTCGTAAAGGACAAATAGGTAATTTATGTCTTTTGCTCCATATATCAAATTATAGATATATAGTAGAGGGAAAATTTGACCGGTTACAATCGTGATTATGTACATGACCTGACAATTCTGAGTGAACAATACTTTGAAGACAAGTAAGCAACTGTGTTGAGCAAGTCATTCGCGACTTAACACCTTCCCGACTGGACAGATAACGTGAAAATTTAAGGTCAAACCATGGATGTATTCACTTACGGATTTACCGTTTCATACAGAATAGTTCGTGAATTAGCTAATCAGAGGGACTACTCAGTTGGCCATGTCAAGTTTGTTTGATTTGCTCAACCTGATTTGTGTTCTTTGTTGTAGATGGATGAGATGAAATCTGAGAGCAATGAGCACATGAATGTGACGGTGAAGGGCCAGGATGGGGGTGTGGTTCATTTCAAAATAAAGAGGAATACCCCTTTGAGAAAACTTATGAATGCATATTGTGAGAGATCGGTAATTGAAATACTTCTTTATTGCTGGATACTCAATTTTGACATGTGACTAGTGATGACTGTCATAGAATTAAGTGGTCGATGGTAATTAAAGTGGGCATTTTTAGCTCACTTTAGCTTATGTCATACCCTGAGTGTTGGTGTCCAGTAACAAGGAAAGCAATGTTAGAAAAAATGTTAGGGGTGTTAGTACTTAAAAAGTACTGCATGTATTGGACTCAGGGTTTGAGCACATGTAAAGCACAATAACACGAGGGGGATATTCCATTGTAAATTCTGTGTGTGCATATTAAATAACGTAAATTTCCGAATTCCTTAGAATCTGAGGTAAACATTATGTTAGGGGTGGTATAACACCATTCACAAAGTTTGTTATGCACTTTCACAAGTATATTAATATTAATTATCTACCTCATCAGCATTTATTCATTACTCTCTCACCATCTATCCCCTACAGACAAGATCTTTGGTAGCCTTGCGACCACATTTTAGTTCGTGTATGCAAGGATATGTATTTGTAATTATTTCCTTATTTGAAGTGTGGTATGGATTTGAGTTATTTGACAAAGTTGAGTGCTATGCAGTGAGTGTGTATATTGTCTTATTTGACAGAGCAAGCCTCGTATAACTTCTCTGTATACTATTCATGTTATCAATAGATGTTGCTAGAAAGGTACATAGTTCCACTCAAGAGAGACAAAGTGCCTTCTGTTCCTAAATATTGCCAAATCTCTGCTGCATAATTTTATTTCATCATACCTTCTGCATGTGTTCATACATTTTGTGTGAACAGATTTTCTGCATGTGTATTATTCTTGTTTTCAGTCTGTTGCGGCTAGCAGTGTGAGGTTTATGTTTGACGGATCACCCATCTCAGAAACTGAGACGCCATCCAGCGTAAGTCAGAGTGGGTCGTTTTAGATGGGAAGGGTGGGGTGTGTCAGTGTGAAGATTACAGTTATGAACTTACTCAGATGCCTGAAATGCAGTGCACTGGGAACCAATTTCCTCTGCTCCTAAACCTGATGATTGTTGGCAAATTTTTCAGCACGACCTTAAGCCCGATTCAGCTAAAAAATTATGTAAAATATGTCACCCTTAATGTTAAGATTTTATTTTACGCTTATAAAGCTCAATACTGTTTCTGTATGTGCCCCACAGTGCTTCAGTATGTAAAAACTTCTGTAAATGAAATTTTGTTAATGAAATCATATGCATACAGATTAAAGTAAATCTGCATCTTGTCCATATCACCATTGCAACTTCCATGACTGCCTTGTTTTCTTCTGTTGACAGCTTGAAATGGAAGACAATGA
Source organism: Acanthopleura granulata (assembly GCA_016165875.1). Classification (NCBI taxonomy): domain Eukaryota; kingdom Metazoa; phylum Mollusca; class Polyplacophora; order Chitonida; family Chitonidae; genus Acanthopleura; species Acanthopleura granulata. Next base: position 9,103,155 of record JABBOT010000008.1, read on the forward strand.
TTGCATTGATGTGTTTCAGCAACAAACTGGTGGTTACCTCCCCTGAATAGTTACAGGTCATGCTCATCAATATCATACCCATTGTACTTCAGAAGTAATAGTGCCATGGTATACCCATTTTGTCTGCTGTTCATAGCTTTGTTTGTCGCTCATATTATTATGTATAGACATATCTTTGTTTTATGCTGTACCTAACGTTCCTGTTGACTTTGTAGATAACATTAAATGTTTTGTAACTTGTGGTCACAATTTCCATGTTGCTAGTGCACATATTCACTCATTCAGCTGGGCTATGCACATAAATGAAAACTAATTTGTGGCTAAAAGCAGTAGTAATTGTTCATGCTTTAATATTCCATGAAGTAAAATCTTGTCTCAAATTTAGAAAGAAGAATACAATTGTGATAGAGAAGTGTCACTCCCATCTGTTGGCATTTTCACTTTATTCAGGTCTGATCTGATTTGTACGGTTTCCCTGATAGGACAGAATGAGGAAGACACACTTGTCACTATAAGACAGTCACAGTGAATTTATAAACTATTTGTTTTTTCTATATGGTTCCTTTGCCTTCAAATGTAGTTATGTGGTGCCTGGCCTGCGTGTTGTAAGGAGGATATGTCAAGTTAAGTTTGGCAGTTTAATACCTGATTTAAAGTGGTGTTAAGCACTTCTGGGGTCAATTCCACAAAGACACATTGGACTGAAGTCAAAATCCAAAATGTGATTTGAGAGTTTCTTTTTTGACATTACATATATAAATTTTACCTGCCCAATAAATGTTATTTTAGGACAAATGTGTCGAAAATTTCAACTGCCAGTACCCAGAACTAAGTACCTTGATGAGCTTTGAAATTTTGACGGAAGTCAGAAATGGCTGTGTGGAATCGGCCCCAGATACAAAAGTATTTATGATATAATAAGCCTTGTTTCACATTCTTGAAGTTATAGTGCTCATGTCCTGTATCAGACTTGTGTTAAGGCAGATATTGGTTGCAAACAACATTTTGTCACCGTGTCACTATGAGCAGAGATGTGTCAAATTAAAATGAGTCTGTTTAAATAAAATTCATATGTTTGAATGATTCATTGTTTTGTATCTTAAGAAGTGTGTAGAAAATTGGTTTGGTTGATGTTCAGGTTCCAACATAAAATGTGAAATAAGTGAACGTAATTAATGGCAAATTTTACATTCTTTCTCTCTGAAGTCATTTTTCGACCTTCAACTTTTCATGCCCTGAGGTCAAAAGGCCTAAACATAAGAAAGGCATAATGACTCGGGTTTCTTTTGGGTGGGGGAGGAAATGTTCTTTCAGAGAAATCTTAAACGTAGTTGAAATTAAATCTGTAAAAGGCTTGTGATGTCTTGAGCGTCTCACTGACTGCCATTGTTTTAAGTGAAAAATTTTTGAGTGTGGTGTTGCACAATAAAACACAAGTATGTTTTTAATATTCTCTCAGTAGACAAAGCACTGCTTTCAAAACATCTGAATCTTGTACGTGTTTGATGCAGTCGGCTCAGTCTGTGATAATTAATGTTTCACCACAGACCTAAAATCTGTTTCATTCGTCCCAGATGAGCTTTTAGAAATACAGAAATGTTGAAGCTAAGCTGGGAACATGACCAACTGATCCTGGAGCTAGTTTTATAAGATATAGTCACACCAGCCTGCAGATGGGACATAATCTTGTCTTTGGCACGGTGTTTCAGTGATGGAGTACTGTAAACGTTGCTGGGATTTGTTCTATGAAGGGTACGATTGCATAAATTGTGCAAGTCCAGTTTTCATTTGAGGAGTAGGCTGAACAACTGTACCTTGTGAACTTGAAAGCGGTTCTTTTCCAGTGGCTGTGGACATGATGTCAATACTTTGCAAATGCTCAGTTGTTCATTGAAATAAAATCATATATATATATTGTGAAAAGCCGATACTAAGCAGACGGAATTAGGGATCACATACAACAATGGCCTGTGTGAATATAGCTGAAAACCTGAAACTGTGGCAGATTTTGAGAAAATAAAATCTTTTGGTGGACCAGGCCCTTGTTAAAGAAAGCAGTCGAAGACAAAGCTGATTGTAACCACCATGACAACCAATGTTAAGGAGATAGGTAGCCATGGTTGTTACAAGCAACTTAGCCTACGGTCGCTTTGGGGAACAGGGGCCTGGTTAAGTCGAAACAAACAGAAGACTTAGATGAAGTGAGTTCCACACAGTGTTGAGCAAACTTCAAAACTTTTGGCATTTGACTTTGACTTTGTTCACTATTGGAAACCCCAACAGATACACTGTAGGCTAATAGAAGAAAGTATCACACAGAAACACTGGTAAATTTAACCAAAAAACACATATACACATTAGAACACTAATTTATTGGGTAAGAATTGTGCGTTCTGTGAGGAGACTGGTAGACTAACCAAGTATTTACATAAACACCACTTTTGGGAGTACTTAACCAACATGTACCAAAATACATATTAAAGCTGCAATTTCAACCTTGTTAAAAGTTTACTGTGCATAGCTTCTAAACTTCTAAGCAACAAGAAACACCAGATAATACTATGTTACATTACCATAATTGACTACATGAAGCACTTTACGACCACCTGTGCATTTTGCTTATCTCATTTGACATCACCAGATAATATTACAGATGTATGTACATGTATTTATGATTTAAAAGTTAACATGATTTTGCGTACAGACAAACTGGCTACTATTTAAACTACAAGCATATCCAAAACGAGCTGTCAGATTCCACAAAGAAGATTGTACTACATGCAAACTTTCCTGTTTTTGCGGTGGGTTGTAGAACACTGTGAAGTGCAGCACTTGTTTTCATCAAACAAAATCACTGCCTGCGTGACTGGCAGCAAAACAGCACAAGACCAAAGACTGTGCTGCAACAATTACAGGTTTGAAATGTTAAAGAAAAAAAAAAATTAGTTAATATGTATTAGGCTGGCTAGTTTGTTTGGGAATTTGTGGTGTACAGAGGGTTTAATACCTATCACATGCCCACCTTGCTGTACACGAGTTAATGCTCAGTCCACACATGGTTTAACTGTATATGTAACAAACAGAGACCAGGGCATCATTTCACTAACGTGAGTCTCAGTCCAGAGTTTGCCTAGTCTATACAATAACTCATAGGCAGTGATTTGTGTAAAGATCAAATGTCAAAACTGTTAACTGAGGACCTGACTTGTGACTTACAACCTTTAGTGACAACCTCTGGCGGACAGACCCTGCAACCAGCCTGGTTATGGTTAACACTGATGGAACGAAATTAAAATTAAAGCTGTTATACAACAGCGTTGCCGAGGTCCACACTATTACCCATTTACCATATCTGGCAGTCCCCAGTGTGGAAGCGGTTCAGCTTTGATCATTTGCTCATAGCCCATAACAAAAGACTCAAAGAATACACTGTAGCAAGGATGATCTCCATAAACTGCACTCGGCGATGTTCGGCTTTACAGCAATAGCTGTTTCCTATCAAGTGACCTCTAAATGTGCTGAAATTTTGCTTTTTCGCACTTTGTACAGTACATATCTGACCCTTTGCACTAATTTTCAGCATTACAGCTGTACTGGTTTTCTGTCAGGTGACCTCCAAATATGGGAGAAATTACATCTCTTCGAACTTTGATCGTACTTTGCGCCAAAAGTGTACATTGCAGGCGAAAAATAAGATCAGTTGCATGGGGCAACTTCAGTAATCAGTGCGTTTCCACAGTTCTTAAGACGTGTATATTTGCACACATAATTTTGCCCTGACGTATTCTGTCCCGATCGGATAAACCTTTCTTGAGAAAATGACATATCAACACATCCTATTCATGGCAATATGGTATCCAAAGTAGATCAGGTTGAAAAATAGAAACTGTGGGGAAGAAATTTCCATGTAAAAATGATAAGAAATAGACTGTATCTGAACCTCACGGTGATTGAACCTGAGACTGCTAGGTGCAAGTTCACTGGGGCTATTGTGAAAACCAGTGAAAAAAGTCCTGGAGTCCAGGTATCTGAGAGCATTGCTTTCACCACAGCCTTTGATCTGCTGCTCCCGATGCCACCCGGTCGCCAGCCATACCGCAGTAGATGCTTTCATGAAGTTTTGCACAAAGCTCCCATGTTATTTAAATGGGAGGGTTTTGACAAATTTTGGTTGTTTTTGGCAAAATCTAAAAAATATACAATGTACGAAAACAATTCTTGCATATTTGTAATCCTGATAACAAGGTGCACCAGACAGTATGTTTGGTTAATCATTTTAAACAGTATTTAAAGGTGACGTCATTTTGACATAACTTCCGATGTCAATTACAGCCTAATTTGCATATCAAATAAGTAGGGCCATCCACCTGGAAACAGTGAGTGGAATTTCCACTCGACAGCTTTACCCGTTTTTGAGAAGATTCTTTAAGCGTAACAAAATTCAAAATGGCCGCTTGATCACGTGACTGGCCAATAGACACTAACCGTCAAAAGTTGTTTCATTTGTTAATTATCAAGACTGCAAAGTTTGGATTCTCTACCTTCAGTAGTTTGGGACATATTGCAATTTTACAAGGACTAAAAGTAATAATAATAATAATAATTAAGCTGTTATCCAACAGCGTTGGCGGGGTGCACACTATTACCTATTTACCACACCTAGTAGTCCCCTGATAACTTCATGGTAAGAAAAAAGAGAACAAAACCCTGAAAAAACTGAAAAGGAACGAGCTGGATTTGAACCCGTGACTACCAGGTGTCATATACAATGGACCTAGTAGTAAAACCAGTGTGAAAGCACTTCGATCTTTTGCCCACAGTCCATAACAAAGGACATAAAGAATACAGTGTAGCCAAGATAATCTCCATTCTGACAGTAAAATGCACTCAGCGATGTTCAGCTCTACAGCTATAACGGTTTCCCATCAGGTGACCTCTAAATGTAGTGAAATTTGGCTTTTTCGCACCTTGTACAGTACACATCTGGCCCTTTGCACTTCGTAATTGTCAGCATTACAGCCGCAACGGTTTTCTGTAAACTCCAAATATGGGGAAAACTGCACTTTTCGAACTTTGATCGTAATTTGTGTCAAGAGTATACATCTCAGGCAAAAAATAAGATCAGATTCGTGATCAGTGCGTCGAACTACACCAGCAAGCATACTTAAAATATTTAAATTCAAAAGCTTGTGGTCACGTAACAACTTCGGTAATCAGAACATTTCCACAGTTTTCAAGATATGCATCTTAAATTTCAGCTCGATCGGATAAAAACTTCTTAAGAAAATGACATGCCAGCATATTCTATTCATAGCAACATGGCATCCAAAGTAGGTCAGGTTGAAAAATGAAATTTGTAGGGAAAAAATTTCCATGTAAAAATGATAAGAAATAGATTGTATTTGAACCTCAAAGTGATTGGACTAGTCCACAATGCCTAACAATTTCACCACACTTAAAAAAAAGAGAGAGAGAGAGAAAAGACTGGCAGGATATATCTGTATTTGAACCTGCCACTGCCAGTTACAACCTCCATTGAGGCTATAGTTAAAGCGAGTGAAAAGAAAATAAACAGTGCTCTCAGATACCAGGACTCATGTGCAGTGAGATTGTCTTTGATCTGCTGCTCCTGGCGCCAGACAGAATTTGAATACCCCGCTCATGCCAACCAAACCACAGTAAATGCTTTCCTGAAGTCTTGCACGAAGCTCCCATGTTATTTAAATGGGAGGGTTTTGACAAATTTTGTTGGTTTTTCGGCAAAAACTTGGAAACTATGCAACATACAAAACTAATCCTTGCAGATTTGTGATCTTCACAAAATGAGCACCAGACAGTATGTTTGGTTGATCATTTTAAGCAGTATTTAGAGGTGACGTCATTTTTAGGTAGCTTCCGAGGTCAATAACAGCGTAATTTGTATGTCAAACTTAATGTGTTAAAGGAAACTCAGTAGGGCCATCCACCTAGAAACAGCAAACGGAATTTCCTTGCGACAGATTTTTTTAAGCTTAACAATGAAATTCAAAATGGTCGCTAAATCATGTGACTGGCCAATAGACACTAATCGTCAAAAGTCGCTTGACATGTTAATTATCAAGACTTCTTAATTATCAAGTTTGGATTCTCTACCTTCAGTAGTCTGGTAGATATTTTTACGAGAAGGCTAAAAATAATAATAATAATCTGAACGATTTCAAGAGGTGTCCCACAGGGAACCTGTGTGGACCCCTAATAAGTTTTCTGCCTAATATGTTTTGCTTAGGCAGTCTGATCAAATGATCAAATTCACCTTTTACGAGTATTATGCTGAGAAATGAGAAGAGTTAAATTGGACGTCAGAGAAGCGGTTATGGAGTTTTCAAGCCTAAAAGCACATGTACTAATCCATTTCATACATGATGGCTTTGTGATCTAAAGGTTAATGGGTACACAGACATGTTATATACTGGCACATTTATCCAGACACATATGGGAAGACAACATCTGGAAGACTTCAAACAGGTAAATGCTGCAGTCACTACACACTATTCACCCAGTATCATACATGTATGCTGTTATTGTTCAAACAATAAAATTCATTACAGGTATGTACAGTACAAAGTGTGTGTAAACAAGTCAATACATGTATTGCCAAGATACAAAAACAGTTGTTATGTTTCATAAATCAAACTATTCATGACTATTTCCTGGAATTATGGTGCAAAAAGAAGTGAGTTAGTTATAACCACTAGAAAAGTGTAACACATGATTTATTTGCACATCATAGTGAAATCTGGAATAAGAAAACCTTGTCATTGCTTGCTTAATAGCACATCGTGCCTTCTCCATGTAATCTAGCATGTTGTTAATTTGCAGTCAACTGTCTGCAGCTACATGTACATAACTGCTCAGATTTTCAAAGGCATCTATCATAATGCTTAATGCTCTGATACTAGTTGAAAGCGGCTAATTTAATGAATGAATGAACAACCCACGCTGGTGTTGATACATGATAATATTACCGCATGATTTGAATTTCTTAACAAAAAAAAACAAAACATGAGATCATAAGTGATTCTTCCAACTTCTTCAAAGATCATGGTTCTACATAAATCAAGTTCATTTACACACTTATATTTGAACAAAAAAAATAACCAATACAAATATTTATGATACCTTCATTCTCAAGCCAGATTTAAAGCGATGTGTAAAAAAGTTTGGCAATGCCTATATACATGTGTACAGAATTTTTCATAACTTCGTCTTTTCTCTCAATACAATTTCCTGTTGTTCAAGAAACAAAACATGCACTGTGTAATCTAAAGGTAGATTATCGAAGATTACTGACCACTGACCAAAATACTCCATAAGGTTGGTTTTCCAAACAAAGATGACATGGTCGCTGAAATAATAGGTATTTTTGCATTATTACAGAATGATATGAGTATTAGCTATTTTTCTCAAGAAATAAAAGTTACACGCTTTTCGCTAATCCCACCTCCAGCATTGTATGTTAAGTGAATGTTTAAAAATAAAAAAAAAAAGGAAAAAGTCTGCCAGAATATTTAAATGAGGGGCTGTGAATTCAGTGGAAATGGAGCATGCGCACAGCGCTCGGTAAACTTCATATCTAAACAAACATGGCTGATGCCACACCCAAAAGACGATCGGCCAAAAAGAGAGCTCAGCAGGTTCTGCTCAATAGGTGGGTGCAAATGTTGTTGTGGTGGTATTAAAACGTCGAACAGACACGTTTCTGACTCCTAATTTAACAAAAAGATTATTAAGCTTTTCTCAATGCTATCTAAGCCGCTATACTCTACATGAATCTACGTATTAAAATTCGAAATTATCCGAAATGGGGAAGCCAATATCCACTGATCCTGACAGCCTGCAGATATGCTTCAAGTCCTTTTGGCTGAATATTAATGAGGCAAAATGGCCCCCAACATTTCTGTTAAATTTGAATAACGGCAGGACTTACAAGCTACATACCAGTACTGAACGAATATTTTTAATTTTAAACTGACTGATTTAGTTTATGAATGAACTTCAAACTTCGTTAAGTGGTCACAATCAGAATTTGTTTAAAAATCCAGATTTCCAGTGACCATGTTTCTTTAAGAATCATAATATGATGATAAACTGCAATTCCAAAATTTTTAAACTGGACGGAAATGGAATTACAGGTACATTTCTCAAATATCAAAAATTTTCCACTTGAACAAGACGCTTCTTTTTTCTCTTTAACATGAAGATTAGAGTACACTATGCATGACTGGACTTCACCATCAAATGCATAATACAGAATGAAAAAAGTGGTATATCGGTACATTCATCGGTGGAGAAAACAGAGGACACATCTGCTATCTTAAGCCTGGGGATACTTTTCACAAAACGGACACCACAAGGTCACTTATGTGTACAATGATGATGTCTGTCCTTATTACCATTCTCCAGTCAGTGTGAAATCTGATACAAAAAGCCCCACTATCTGTACTTCTATTTTGAATTTTCATCCCTAGCATCATTGAGTTTACTGCATTCAGAGCATAACCAGACAAGGTATATGTATAACAGGTATCTTACAAAGTGGGGTTTACGGTTTATGTGCCTGGTTAATGTGACATTCATGCTTTGTATGCATACCTGTATGCTTCAAATGTCTGGGCCGACAAGATGGGCCTTGGGCCGAATCATATACAACCATGATGATGAATGCTAAGCTTAATGTATCATCTACCAGTACATGAACCTAGTGTCAGACATACATATAACTGTAATATCCACAGAAAACTGACCATTTTCATGAGTAGAGTTATTTTCAACAAACACATACAAAGATAGTATCCATAGCTACTGGTTATAATTAACAATTTCCTTCACATCAGTACATGTATATATCCATCCACAACTTGACATTGCACCCACACAAGTAAGATAACATGTTATCATTGTTTTATGTACACCATAATTAACAATAACTCACACACAAAAGAAGTTATAAAAGCTGCCCATTAAACAAGTGTATAACTGACCACAGTATGATGAACATCAACCTGGTTCATCAGCTGACTGAGTTGAAGAGGAAGCTCCAAGTGTGCCTGGGACTCATACAATACAAATGCACCAAAGATATGCACTTCCATGTTGATGTTGACATCATAGTTGCTCATAGACTAGAGTGACGTATGAACAGTTAGAGGGTAGTCTCCCTTTAGAGGACTACTGCGTGTCATGTGTCAGGGGCACTCTGTTCTGAAACTCGCACCTTGAGCTGTTGAATCAGATCGTAGATCTTCAACGATGGCCCAACCTTCATACCTGTCAGGTTAACAATTTGCTCTTTTGTCAGAGTCAGGAACTTTGGGCCATCAATGTTCTGCAGAGAGAAAAAATTTTCAGCACTATTTCTCCCCACAAACAGAAAATATGCAACCATTCACATGTGTCATACTGAGTAAATCTAGATTTAGGACATTCTAAATCAGAGAGTAAGATGTTAAATACTTCAAACCTGTGAATACATGTTATACTGTTCTTCAGCTTTAACTGCTTTGAGTTACTTGACATAATGAGAAGCCTGTATTTACCTTCTTACTGAAGCTGTCACAGTAAGCCCCACAATCATTGGTCCTTAGGAATTGACAAACTTCAAACACGGACCAGAGCTCTGGAACTATTTTGTCCTTCCTCTGAGTAACAGCAGAGCCTTTGTCCTGCTTGTCATCATCTGCTGAGATGATGCGTGGGATGTGGGCTGGGGATGCCTTGACCGTGCTCAGACTGGGGCCATCACCTGCTGGACCTCTGGCAGACTGAGGGGCCTGGAGCTGGGCTGCCAGGCTGGACAGACCTACTGTCCCAGACACCATCTTGGGGCTAGAAGTCTTCATGCCTGCGGAGAACACACTGACTGGGGACATGGTGGGTTGGGACATCACAGGAGAGGAAGCAAGAGTGACCAGGGCCTTGCTAATACTCTGTTTCTGTCCCTGACCATTAGACAGTTTACTCAGCAGTAACGGTTTAATGGCCTCAGCTGACCGATCAGTCATGTGGCCAGCCAGTTCAGGCATCTGTCCATTAACACCTGTTGTGTGCTGTGGCCCAGAGGTCGAGCTCTGAGGACTTAAAGCTGGTGGGACATCTGTCTCTATTTCTTCTTCTTCTTTAACCAGGCCTTTACCTGCAGCATGAGAAAGGCACCAAAAATTCACTGACTGATTTCTGTGAGGAAATGAATGCCTGTAGAAATTAAATACATCTACCTTTCAAGATGAATGCAAATAAAACAAATAACATAGAAAAGTTGAACTGATGAATCTGGTTCCCTACAAAACATATAGTTTAATACCCCCCACTGAAGCATAATATGTATTAGTTCTCCATTCATCAATTCATTGGTCCATGCTACACAAAGAATGGCTACTTCGTACCTGCAATGAGTTGACTAGGAGTTGTCTCCCCTGACTTCCCTTGCTCAATGAGTGGTGGGAGAGTGGCCGACATCAACTCATTGGACAGAGAAAACTGTTGCTCAGACTTCACGTGGAACGGGAGAGCTGTTCTTTGGTTGGTTTTGTCTGACAGGACCTTCACAGGCTTGCCTCCTCCCTTTGGTTTCCTCTCTGAAATGGTACACATATATCTCATAAATTTACTGTCATTGCATGTACGGGTATGAAAAATACGCAACATGTCATGAAAATATTGGCTGTCAATAATTTGACTTTTTTAAAGGCCCTGCAGGTAAGACAGGTAAACCTTCTGACGCAACAATAGCCTGAATCCATTCTGAGACATTATAACCTGTCATGTTACAACAAATTATAAAACAAAACAAAGGTAACTCAGAATATTGAAATCAAGGCAGTCCGTCTGTGTTTGGGCTACTTTGTTTGTCCCATCATCAGAAATGATCAGGAATGATGATGGCACAAAGTAAGTAGCCAAAATATAGATCGACTGTATGATGAGTTCAATATTTGGAGTTACACCTTTGTTGCGTATTACACTGAACTGACCTGTGGAACCACTGGATACAACAAATTACCTAATGTTGGTATAAATGCAAGTGTTTCAGACATCATCTGGTGTCTTCAGGAATTAACAGGTGACAAAATATTAAAGAATTAATTCCTTTACGAGAAGAGTGCCTTACTTTTGCGTGGTCCTCTGTAGATCTGGGTTTTCCCCTTCCTCTTCTTTGGTATAATATGTGGCGATGGCTGAGAGACATCTGTAACAGATTCTAATAGATGGGCTGGATGATGATAAATGTCTACACAAGTTTGTGTCCTTGCTTATTCAATATTAAAACAGGTTTCTGAATTGCTAAACATATTACTCAATTATATTACCAACACCAATAACAGAAATATCTGCAAACTGTTTTAACACTGAAAACCTGGTCCCAGCATCAAAAGTTGTCTTAGACTTAAAAACGAAGTTATGGTGAGTGAAAAGACCTAGAAAAACTGTATCTTAAAAGACCCTCACTGAATTTTTTAAACTTTTTTTTCTCCAAATTAAATGCAGTTAAATGTTTTGATTGTACAGTGTGTAATATGGACCATATTGATCATGTGCGTCAACCGTGACAGCACAAAACTTTCTGTACACCTCAATGTTTCGGTCTGAATGAAATTCTTGTGAACCATAATCCTGTGATATGTCCCTTCATGTAGAAAAGCGAATAAGATATCTAAGTCTCCTTTCGGGCCACAGAAAGGCAGGCTTGGCGTCACTGTTGACAGACATGATCAAAATGGTCCATAAAACCCACCACACAATCAAAACATTTGACTGCATTTAATTTGGTGAAAAAATTCTGAAAAAATCAGTGAATGTATTTTCAGATACAGTTTTTAATGGTCTTTTTACTCACCATATCTTAATTTCTTCGGGGTCTTTTCCTTTAAGTTAGACTCAGATTCAACTCCATAACACTTTGCTGAGCAGAAAATTTTAACTTGCCTAAGAAAATCAGCATTTAATTTCAAACACAATTTCAAGGGCAATACCACAAGTTAACACTAAATTAAACTTCAGGCTATAGCAGTTTCTTGATCCAGTACACACCTCTTACTCTGGGCCCCTCCAGGTTGTAGCCCATCATCTCACACCAGCCGACAGGGTAGAGGTCTGGTGATTCACAGTCCACCCACTGGTCATAGTCCGATTCCCATCCATCAAAGTGAATCCTCAACAGGCGTCCCACCACTTTCACTACAGTCCCAACACAAATCAACCTGCAACAGTACAATGTTATTTATCATTTCACCAAGCCACCTTTAACAATCCTTAGATTGCATAAAAAACAACCTAACGAGCGTCAACTGCACAATGTCACCTAGGTCCCATGAAACGTGAGATAGGGATGTTTTCACCAACTCCTGTCCAGGGCCAGAATTGTGTCGTAGCAATCATTTTTTTCCCAAGAACACAAGATTAATATTCCTTATTTTCTTGGGTTTAACAAACATTTCAGACATCATTTCAGTGATATCACAGCATCACTTTCATGTAGCAGAACTATCCAAACTTGTAGTCCTCTGAAACAGTTCACCAGTAGCTTGCCAATGGCTGCTGGTTTTTTCCAGGCATTATGGTTTCCTCCATCCTCGGGTGACATATAACAATCTTATAAGTGGAGAATTTTAAAGCATGGCATTACAATCAATCAAATCAAACTTTATTATTTGACTACATATTTGACTGGTGTTTCACGCAGCACTCTATGATATTAGACTTCTATGACAGCTGTCAAGTTTTGCTCTAAAGGCAACCGGGAAGTCCAGGGAAAGTCTTGCAGTTCTTTGTCAAGTGTCTGATATTAGTCTGGCAGCAACCTGCGGATGGTCGTGGGTTTCCCCTAGGCCCTGCTCGGTTTCCTCCCACCATTATGCTGGCCACCGTCGTATAGGTGAAATATTCTTGAGTATGATGTAAAGCACTAACGAAATAAATAAATCGGATATTAACACAGAGAAGGTCTGAGTGCTGTGTTTGAAGATTTGACATCACACAACTCACCTTGGTTCCATCAAATCTACAGCTTCAACTTTCATTCCTGGTTTAAAGCCATGCTTTGGGATTTCCTGAAAGAAAAAGAAAGAAAAAAAAAAAACACAAAGAAAAAAAAAATTCATTGACATTTGTTTGCAATTTCAACATTTCATGATCAGATCAAATAAACACTGTGTCACATTACATGCATATGTTAACTGGGCCAGTTTCTTTCAATTCTCTCCTGTTTGATGTACAGATGATGAAGATCAAATTAAAAAGAAAAACTATTTGCTTCAATGCTATTGAAAGATTTATAATTGGAAAAAAAGACACTGTTAGTCTAAAATGCAAACAGATATACCTTATCAAATAGTTTGACAGGGGCTGCTGAAGATTTGGTGTGTCGGAGATAATCAAACCACTTGAACTGTCCTTTGTAACCTGATAAAAGAAAAGTTTGCCACATCACAATTTACATACACATCAAGCATTTATGGCATTCAAGTCATTAACAATGATGTCAAAATATTATAGTCACAAATATATTCTTTGCCCTTTAAAGAAATGAAGAGCTAAGGGCTAATATTCTGATAAAATATCAAGCATGTCATCATAACACTTTTTATGTTTTTAACAAAGATATCATCATCAACCTGGCATGATTACATTATTTTGATGCAAAGCCTGCAGCTATATGGTTGCCAATTGATATCGAATACATATATGCATCTTTGTGACAGTATTGTGAGAGACTGAAGATTACTTTTGTATTCTTTTTATTTATTTGATTGGTGTTTAATGTCGTACTCAAGAATACTTCACTTAAATGATAGTGGCCAGTATTATGGTGGCAGGAAACCGGGCAGAGCCCGGGGGAAACCCGCGACCATCTGTAGGTTGCTGGCGCACCTTTGCATGTACAATCTGACAGGAAGCCAGTCTGAGCTGAACAAGAACTCACAGCAAGAGCAGGAGTGAGAGGCGCATTCCTTGGACAGAGAGGTCCCTAGTGTATTCTATAGCGCATATCAAATACTAGGCCAGGTCAGGAAGCTTCATGACACGAACTATCTCTACCTTTGGGTGGCGTCAGATCTAAAGCATTGATTTCACAGAAACCAGCTGGGAAGATGCACGGAGAAGAACTGTGATAGCAGAACCAGTCTGAGCCTGATTGTGCCATGCTGCCATCTATACCGATCATCAGGTAGTTATCTTTCAGCACCTGTTCATACAAAAACGCAACGAAGTCAGTTGTCATCTGTGGTTGATATATACAACCACTAAACTATCCAGATGATAAATGGTCTACGAACATTTTCCAGGATAACATCACATACCCAGATAAAATGTCAACAGGTCTAGTAGCTTTATTACAGAATGGAACATATAGCAAAGTGTATTCGCAACGCATAAAAATGAACATACAAACAGGAAATATTTAGATCCGGCTACTCTGTCAACATGTAAAAATATAGCCAGGAAAAAGAAAATCTTGCATTTTGATTTCAGGAAATTGCTGTCTGGATTCTAGGTTAAAAACCCAGCTGTCCAACTCACCTTCATGACTGTGGACACACAGATTGTGGCCAGGTTTAGCGGATCTATGGCCTCCAACTTCATTCCTACCTGGAATTTCAGATCATTCGGTGGCTCCTTCATCTAAAAGCAAGACCAACAACTACTTCATACCTGTCACCCAAGGGCATTATATTATCACCATGTATTTTGGGGGATTTTACACAACATGAAAGTAATCCCAGTCGGAAAATAAATGGGGATCAGTCTGTTTGGTGTAGGTTACTTCCGCTCCACAACTGAGCCGGGACAAGCAGAGTTTTCAGCAAGTGACCCAAATGGCTGTTGTATTTATTTACATGCAGTTTGACTGTTGTTGTCACGAAGTCTCAAGATTATATCATCGATAGTCTACAGACTGGTTGACAGCACTCAAACCCGTTGTAGGGTTGATGTAGGCAGGAATACATGTAATTAGTTCAGCCCCAGCAGTTTTGGGAGATTACTTTATTCATTTTGGTTTAAGATTTAAACTCATACAATGCTTACATGCCAATAAAGTCTGATACTTGTGAGTAAAATTTACCTACACCAATAAAATATGCCTCTTGTTCTTGGTCATTTGTCCCTGCTGGACATCAAGCCTACACAAGCTCTTCTTAGCTACACTTCTTTGCATGACACTTTAAATACATATGTGAGTAAATATACTTTAAAAGCCTGAAATAATCTGCTGTGTTGTTGCTGCCTGACCCCATTATATTTCTCAACTAAATATATTAAAAACAGATCAATACCGTACCAATGCCAGCCAAACAAAAACTCAATAAGGTATATCTATTAGAAGTAATATAAGCTCCGTGTAGGTTTATACACATCCATGTTGGTATTCAAAATATGATTTATTTACTTGATTGGTGTTTTACACCACAGCCAACTCAAGAATATTTCACTCATACTACGTCAGCCAGTGGGAGGAAACAGATAAATATGTCTATCATTTTCACTTCATTCATTTAGGCCCATGGTTAAACACAAATTAGTGGAGTAGAATAAATTGCATGCATACTTTTTAAAGCTGGATGTTCATGTGTCAGAAGAGGAAATATAACAGGTACCCTATAGGTCAAGAAATATTTGCAATTCAAACTAAATGCAATACTGATGCAAATGTGACACATTTTTATTCTGAGAAAATGTTCGAACCAATCAGTTCTTTTTTATACATGGCTTTACTATGTACACCTAATTTTGTATAGACTACAAGTGATTATCTTTTTTTTAGCCCCTTTTGTATACGAACTGAAAATCTTGTTTCGGCAATGCTGCGTTGTTGTTGTTGCACGATGTGTCAGTGTCCAAGTGTCAGTTTGGTTTTTTACATTTCTCATTTTCAGATTATTTTTCAATGACCAATGACTCCAACAACTAGAAAAACCTTCTAACTATTTATGGGAGACGTAGAATGTGTCAGTTTTAGCAGTCTATGTGATCCATAACAGAATACTCAAGGACTCAGTACACCACAACATAATGCAAGATAGCCATTTCCCCACCAAAATCACACCCAACATATATTTTAATCCAGTTGGTGTTTTGAAAAACAGTTTAACTCATGGTAAATAAAATATGGAACTAGTTTTTCTGTGGCCAACTGTTCACAAACAGGCCTAAACAATGGTCAGCCTGGGCTGTACTGTAAGCTCAATAACGGTGGAATAAATTGTGTCTTTAAATAATTAACCAAGGATCTCGGATGTGATCTTCAGTATGGGGTTAGGCATAGATCACAGCCAAGGAGCTATGCAGGTTAAAACAGTGGTATGAAAAAATAGCTTAGCTTAGCTTAGCTTAGAAAATGTGTGCAAAATGAACCAGGACATGCATGAACCGGGTAAAATGGAGATAAACTATGTTCACCAAGACATTCCCTGTTCATTTGCCAAATTTTTTCACATTCTGTTGCCCTTTACAACCATTACACCCAAGATAATTCACATTAGTGACTTACGCTCATGTGCGTTGTCCACAACTTCACCTAATAAACTGTGTTGTTGCTCCCCGTACATGCGCATCCGTGGTTGACGTTTAAGCAAATTGATTGAAGGCGCAGATTTGTTTAGCATGGATGTAAATTTCAAGATATTATGTCACAGAAAGGTCAACCGCTGGTGCGCATGTGCGCCTCACTGACACAGATTTTAAAACCATGGCAGTGCGTGGCGACCTGCTGAACATGACCCAATTTTTGACATTGGTTAACATTTACAGAATGGTGATGTACGAAGTAATGGTGGCAAAATGTGTGTAAATATTTCAGCTTTCAGAATTCCAGTGCTTTATGTGTATTCAGGAAGAATCTAGCATGCATGCAGCGGAACTGAATGAGGTAGCTCTTTACACGCTTTATACCTAAATCAGGTCAACACAGCCCTCAGGCTATGGGTGGCCAGCTGTCCCCGTGTATCAGTATATATAAGCCACCCTTGGAGCGTGGTCTCGGGCTATTACATAACAACCGAAATAAGAAACTCTGAGAACTGGTAATAAAATTTGCAGTCTTAACCACAAAAATGAAAACACTGACACACTTACTGATTTGAACATATCAGGAGTAGCATCATCTGGGTCATACTTCTGCATTGTCACTTTTCCCAGGCTTTTGTTCTTATATTCTAAAAAATAAGCAA
The DNA here is from genome assembly GCA_016165875.1 of Acanthopleura granulata. Lineage (NCBI taxonomy): Eukaryota > Metazoa > Mollusca > Polyplacophora > Chitonida > Chitonidae > Acanthopleura > Acanthopleura granulata. Next base: position 9,120,359 of record JABBOT010000008.1, read on the forward strand.
CATTACATGAAACACATTTATGACAAATTCTTTTTCCTGGTGTGAAATCAAGAAAAATTTCCACTACCTCCAAATCATCGTTTTAGCAGAGATGGAGAGTTACAACCTGTCTTAGTCTTAAGTCAGACATTGTCTTAACTTCAGAACAATTTACCAAGCTAAAATTGGGACTTGCCTTAGGAATATTTATTTAATTACTAAGACTTTTCTTGACCGTTCAAGACCAACCACATAATTTAAGTTTATAATCACACAGAAGCTTAGGAATAACACCACAAGTTGAGACTAAGGATGACCTAAGTCTAGGAAAACTTCATGGTCCTGGGGCCAAGTGTTTATATGTGATTTTTTGGTATTTATTTTATTTTATTTTTGACAATCAGAATACAGTTGATCCAAAATATCAAATGACAGCCCTCTACATCCAAGCTTTTGCAATTCTTTTCACTCTGACCTGGCTGAAGACAAATTTAAAGGCAACAAAGGTGTGAGAAGATCACTGTAAAGTGTAACTCGAAATGCAGTGAACCAAGTCAATGTTACCAAGTTTCACTGATACATGGCCAGTATCGTACCCACTCACCTTGTGAGGCGTGAAGAATATGTCCCACATGCTGGGACCATCCTATGGGATGAAGCAAAGAAGACCGCATATGGCACCAGAAATCATCATTCTCCTCCTAGACACACAAAATAAAACGGACAGCAGATGACAATATATTCAGCTGCATTTTATACAGTCCCTTCAAAATATCAACAATTTTCATAGCAAGTGAAACGAGGAGGACTTTATTTTCACATGGATCAACTATACTCAAAAACAGTGATGCTAACTATGAACATTAATGAAAGCAACCCAAGCTGACAAGCAGTGTAATGCAACAGGTGGGGAGGGACTGATCAGCCTTCCTATGTCTACTCAGCCACGGCAAATGTAACTGATGTATTAATTTACTGTACTCACTGCTTTCTCCTGATACTGAAGCCTCAGTCTTCCACCAATGACTTCATCCACGGCTGCTACTCTCATGGCTGACACACACATCTTGTCAACCACCTCCACTTTAACACCCTTCTTAAATTTGTGATTGTTGATGCTTTCGATGACCTGTAAATTCAACATGATCTAATAAGCTCTCTGCAGAAAAAAAAAAGGTAAGAGGTAAATATTTATCTATTTATTTGATTGGTGTTTTACATCGTACTCAATAATATTTCACTTATACGACTGCAGCCAGCATTATAGTGGGAGGAAACCTGGCAGAGCCCAGGGGAGACACACGACCATCCGCAGGTTGCTGGTAGACCTTCCCACGTACGGCCAGAGAGGAAGCCAGAATGAGCTGGACTTGAACTTACAGCGACCGCATTGGTGGGAGGCTTTGGGTCATTGTGCTGCGATAGTGCGCTAACCCACTGAGCCACAGAGGCCCCTAAGAGACAGAATAGGATTCTACTTCCAATCAACACTTTCAATTGTCATCTTGTCCTACTGCAGAATAATCTTGTCTTATTACAGAAATCACCATTACAAATATTGCCCAAGCTTTTCAGTATGAATATGACTGTTTAAATAACGTGTCTGCCAGCAACCTGCAGACTGTCTTTGATTTCCACCGCGCTCTGCCTCTCTCATACAAGTGAAATGTTCTTGAGTACGATGTAAAACACCAAATAAATGAATAAATAAATAAATAACATGTTGGTATGACTGACCAGATTGAAATATTTTAATCACAGCAACTAAAAGCTATTTATGTAGAGTTAATGGTCTTACTCTGTTGTAAAAGTTGCTGGGTAAGGTGCGAGCTCCGGTCAAACGCCTAACCAGGAAGTCCTTCCAGTCACTGTACTTGTGCTGTATGGCTGATAAAAAGTAACACACAGGTAATGGTAGCATTTCAACATAATGTTGTCTACAGGGCATATAATTCACATTCAGTTCACAGCATTCTAAAGACAATGAAATATTACAGCATGGTGAAAATCCAGATTAGCAACCACAGTGTAATAGTTTGCAAAAGGTCTTGCATAACTGGTGAAATCTGTCCCCTTGTCAATTTACTTCAGTCAGGGTTTCTTTTAATTCTTACACAGTACATGCAGCAACTTTAAAGATGCTTCCAGTTTCAGCAACACATACACCGTTGGACTAAAAAAAACAATAATACATAAAAAAAAATTTCTGACCAGTACAGAAGTTTCTAACATGAAAACTGCCATTTGTATATGCCAATAGTGTAACAGCCTCCACCTTACCAGAAAGTAACTGACAGTAGAATGAGTTATTTGCTTGCTAACTCACTTTGAGGAGGCACAAGCGGCTTTCCAATAGTGGCACACCAGCCCACTGGGTGCACATCCTGTGAGGTAAGATTAATCCAGTAATCATTGGACTGGTCATTCCCATAGCCTTCATACCGTAGCTGAGCCTTGTATCCTGCACAGGAGAAATCCCATTGGTTGGGTTGGTCAATTCCAGGGCTTCACAACAAGCATAATGTTATCCCTCTACACAAAAGCTTACTTAAAAATCTTGTGAAAATGCAAATGTTTGAAGAATTAAAGCAGCACTGAGGTTTGTAAGTGGAGTAAAACTGCCAGAATTCAGGAGACAAGAAAACACCTATGGCAGGTACCTCCCACATCCAGTTACATCTCACCCTGACAAGCTGGATGGCACTGGATGTAAACATATGACCCAATTAAATCAGGACTAATGGTCTCAATTTTGATATTGCAGACTGCTTGTCCCAGAACAGACTCTCATTTGACATAGTATCTTACCATAACAACACTAAAGGACCTTAATGACTCATACAAACCTGCAACTTTGATGACCGTGGCAATCCAGTACACTGTGTTGGCAGAGAGACAGTCATGATTGATCACTTCAACCTTCATCCCTTCATTTATGTTTTCCCAGCAGTCAGACATTGGACACTGAAAGGAAATAAGTATCCTTAGAAATAAGCTCTAAAACATGTATCATTCACCAATACTTGTATGAAATTAAATGTCGGCAACACAGGTATAATGAATCTGCCAGCATACCTACCTTTGAAGCAATCCTTAAAACACCTTTCTAAAATCAACAGAATTCTCCAAGGTAAGATAATCGAAACAGAGCAGATCAGTCCATGGACAACATTTTGGGTACAATTTAGTGTACAATTATACTTTGATGAATATTTGCTTCCTGTTTCATAATGTGCTCCTAACAATAAAAACCAGTAATAATATTTACACGATAATACTACACCTGCTTGCGTTACCTGGTGTTTGCACCAAAAAAAAAAAAAACAAGGAAAAACCACTAGGTTTGCCTCGATAACATATTTAAGTTTGCATTACAAATCTGCTACTAAAGAGGAGATAATGTTAATTTAATTGAACACACCTTGCACTTTGAGGCAAGATTTGATGCTATACCCACTTACATGTTTAAAGCAGTCAACAGCAGCTGCCTGGGCATTGGTGGTGGACAAAAAGGTGGCCCAATCAAAGGATTTACCACTTCCTAAAATAAATAGTAACAAAACAATGTCACTTCTTTTCAACCTCTTAACTACACCGAATTGTTATCATAAGCAACCTTTTGAAGCAAAGGTTTTTTAACTTCATGTACATAACATTTTTGACACTGTGACATTTTATACATTATAATGTATGAGTGGAAATGGGCATGACAGAAATCATCACACTACACACATACCACTCACCCTGCTTACTGTTCCCTCCTATGGATAACATGGCCGCATTCCCAACAGGCGATGGCTTGGTGTATTTTGGTTTAGATTTTGTTCCTGGTTCAACTTTGACCTAAAACCGTATGGCAACACTTTAAGCATATTCCAACTTAACACAGCACTTTAATCATGTGGGCTTTTTAAAAAATACTTTCTTGAACTGATATAACAGCTTGTATTATCAAATTGGCCTTAACATACTTGGTGCAATAACACACATATACTGAAAAAAAAAAAAAAAACAGTAATGACTACTGTCACAAAAACTCATGCTTATGCACAATTTCCAGTGTGAAAACAGGAAATCAGGAAAAAAAGGCCTTCGTTACCAACAGTTAAGATCAAAAAGCCATGCTGTTAAAACTACTAGTAAACTATGTTTTAAGGAACTGCAAGCAGAAAATTACGAATTCAAAGTTTAAGATTCAAGTTAGGTCAGATATACATTGTAAGCCACAAAAGGAAAAAAGTGAACCAAAAATCAATATCAACATACATGTATTCGTGGTTTCTGTACCTGAACACGATTTTGCATTGACAGTAGCTTCCCTTCCTTCTGAGCTGCAGCAAAACCGCGAGAACATGCTAGACTACAAAATCTTTTGGATTTTGAGTAGAATGCATGCTTGATCCCTATTGCACCACACATCTCACATGTAGCTGAAAATGAAAGAAAATTATTAAATATGTGCCATAAATAATATAGGAGCATCTGTGGTTCAGTTGGTTATTGCGCTAGCACAGTGTAATGACCAAGAAGCCTCCCTTCAATGTGGTCGTTGCGAGTTCAAGTCCAGCTCACAGTGTGGATGGTCGTGGGTTTCCCCCCAGCTCTGCCCGCTATCCTCCCACCATAATGCTGGCCACTGTTGCATCAGTGAAACATTCTTGAGTACGGTGTCAAACACCTCTCAAATACATAATTAAACAATATAACTGTAACAGGATATAAGTATTTCTCAATTTCTCAACTGTTTTGTTCCTCAGCCAACAACACAATTGTTGTCTTTTCCTCTCACCATGAACAAACAATAAATCCATGTAAAAAACGGGATGCCCGAGCTGGTGCACTCAGCCATTTGGCCTTACAAGTAAAGTCACGGCCTCAAACTGTCTACAGCTTTATTTATTTTTATTTATCCGACTGGTCTTTTACGCCATACTCAAGAATATTTCACTTACATGACAGCGGCCAGCATTATGGTGGGAGGAAACTGGGCAGAGCCAGGGGGAAACCCATGACCATCCGGTGTCAGCAGCCTTCAGTCAGCAGGTTTGTCAAGTACCAGGGTACAGGTGTACCGGGTACAGTAGGGCATTATCTACTAAGGGCACTCAGGACTCTTCCAAACCATACATAAGCCAAAAATTCTCGAGTACACCAATCAGATGAATAAACGAACAAACATTTACAAGGGGACAATGCTTTCATCTGTGGTGCAGACCCAGTGGTCCAGCTAAACTTTATTTTCGACAGTAACTGCTTACCCATGCCATCTTTCCCGTTCATAAAGCGATACTCAGTCTTCTGTCCGACTGGAGGGGTGTACACTGGACTCTCGGGTACCACTTCTGGCTCTGCACCATCTCCATCATCAGAACTCTCACTGACACCATTGTAGCTATCATAGCCATCATACAGGCCATAGTTTGTCATATAATCATCATCCGCCTGAAATTCAAGAAGAGTGTTTCTCTAGAAATAACAGTTATTGGTTGTCAGACATTCTAATGAGCATGCTTACACTATTGCAATGTACTGAAATGCTGTTGCACACTGACAGGAAATCCCAAAAGCCATATCAAGGAATATGGGGAATATGATTTACCCCTAGGTTGCTTCCATCACCAATGTTGTCAGATCTAGTCTCCGAGCTAATCACCGAATCTTCAGGCTTTACCATATCCAGTCCTGACTCCATGTCACTCTGGGTGGACCAGCGGCTCCAATCTGTAAAAAGTTGCCAACAAATATCCATTTAAACCACACAAAACGTCAATACATTTGGAAAACAATTAATGAATCAATAAGAAATACAACTTTCTGAAGAATGAAGAATGCATTTCACCACTAATGATCCAAGGGATGGTAACTCAATATGCCTAAGACATGACAGACTATACATACCTGTATCTCCGGGATCCTGAAATTAGAAGAAAAAATTCAAGTAATATCAAACAAATTCAACAGCAGAGAACACTTGCTAAAATATGTTTTTATCATTTTGAACATATTTCTCACCTGCTGCACACATCTACATACGTCTCCTTGACTGTTACATGACATCAAGCTATTGTTCATTTGGACATTATATACTACTAGGATCATATCACATGTTGCCAAATTTTTTCTTAGATTCTTACACAATGTTAAACAGAGTGAACTGTTAGTCAAAACTCACAAATGAGGCGCAATCAGTGATGGAAACAATGATTTCCAGCGTATATGATTTTGACAGAAACATAGAACACTGCCACCCACAGATAATCTCTGACGCATCTTGTACCATCACAATGGATATGGTTATCTTGTATTTTAATATGTAAGTTTTAAACCATACAATGCTTTAACAACGCATTTGGTGGCATTTCTAACATTTGGTCACCTATACAAAACACAAACTGTATGAGAACACTAAACTCCTACGGAAGCCTGTAACATGCACATAAATAAAGGTTTGCAGCTTTTAGTCACAACTGTTCTCCACTGTTCATACTTCAATTTGGTCCCTCAACATGTACCTAAACTATGATTTACATGCATTTAATAGGTGGTCATATGGTTTTTATTGGGGATCAATTGGAGTGTGAGTGGATAAGAGCTCATGTGTGTTTAGTATTGAGTTCCACAGACAAGGGGTACATTTGTAAGACTAAGTTTTATTACAACTGACCCATCCATGACAACTATTCAATATCATCTTTAGCCTGTCTGGGTAGACAACACAACAGATTTGTCAAATATCCTGTAAACCCAACCCTCTGAAGTGGATTTGATGAAGGGGAAACACTCCAGTGACACTATTACCAATTGTTTAACCACTAATAGCAATTTTACCGAACAACATATGGCAACAGTCTCTCTCAAGAATTCTTCCTCATCTAATGTATATGTACGGTACTGAAGTATTACAGGTTGCATTAACCATATAATCATCTGAAATTACATGACTTGAGATATGCAATGACTTGAACTTTTTCAAGTGGTTGAGGTAAAAATTTGGTGTCAAATATATATACCATGTATGCTCCAACAAAACCAACGACTGACACTTGTGACAAGCTGTTGCTGATATCAACGAAGAGAGCCGAAAATTTCATCCCCGGTTGCAGGCTTGCAGAAACACATTTGCAGGTTACAACCCAGGGTGTGTTTCATTCTTCGAAGATTCCTCTAATTACATTTGCACAAGGCTTTAACAATTGTACTTCAACATATGGTTGTCACAGCCATCATACCAAGCAAATCAAAATTTTCTCGAATTCGAGAACAGAAGGGGCTGGGTCGAAAGCGATGTTTGACACTTCTGCCAGCGCAAAATCTGAATGCAGTTGGAAGCAGAGAGAAGTGGCATTCGTCAGGCTGATGACACTGTGCTGGCAGACAATTGCCCGGTAAAATAAGGCAGGAATGGCATCTCAAGAACATCTTACCATGACTTAATGAAGGATTTCGTTGGGAAAATCTCTCACATTGGTCCCGTGTGACTTCTTGTATGCCTCTGCTTACCCCAGATGAGGAAAATCAAAATCTTCCCAGGAACAACAAAGACGAATCGATATGCGCATGCACCTAAGCCTCAATCTCACAATGATAAGTGGCATTTCATTGGATACCTTTACCCGCGCAACATAATTTGGACTAATGAAATATCTCGACATTAAATCTTCGTCTGCGCGTGCGTCAATATGTAAACTTCCGTGTGATGACAGGTGCACGTCGCCGGCACGATTTTTAAATTGGCTGAGGCATGAAGGAAAAACGTTCACACTGCCTTTAATACTGTACTTTGACAAACTTTAATGATCAGACCAGCAACTAAAAGCTCAAAATGTAAGGCGAATGTATAGAAAATGTCATGAGAGAGAGGGTTTTCAAATGAGGTGTTTGTCAATGCTTCAATAAGTCATTGACGCGCTTATAGTCTACCAGTTGATTGAGTTAGATTTAATGATGCTTGGCAATAATTTGCTTAGGTAGATAACATCCACAAGACAAGTTGTCTGAGATTTACAAATCCCACCAAATCTTATTGAAGATGATTCAGTGCCTACTACAGCGCTGCCTCACTGGAATAGAGTTAATAAGCACCAGACAGAAATGGCATTCAATCCAGCCAAGGATCTTGGCTGTGATCTTTGGTATCACATTAGGGTGGCCAATGGTCCCCTCGTATCAGTATATATTAGCCACTGTTGTGATACATTTTCCCTTTTTTAATAAAATTGAATGACATTCTGCTGTACAAGAGACGTTCACATTTCATTTATCTGCTTTTCTTTTTAGGGCCACATACTGGAAATCACAGCCCAGGAAATTCTGTGACTATTGCAAATGCTGGATCACGGATAACAAGCCAGTAGGTACATTTGTATACCTCACTGTATGCTACCAGTGAGGTTGTAAACTCAAATCCAGCTATTGCTACTATTGCTACAGCTTTAATTAGGCGGTTTGTCAGGTACCTGGTGAGAGGCGACAGTTTTTGCCAGGGATTTCCCCAACCCACCATTCACATAAAGAGTCACATAAGAATGCAAAATTGTTGAGGACTGGGTTAAACATCAGTGAATTAAAATAAATAAATCTGTTCATGTACATACCTTAATTTTATTTGTTTTATTCTGTTTATTTCGAAAACAAAAACATTATTAACAAACAGTAGCTGCGCTGATCACAGGCAGGAGCCCATCACTAATGCGGTTGCTATGAGTTCAAGACCATCTCTGGCTGGCCTCAACTTCAGTGGTACATGGGAAGGTGTGCCAGCATCCTGTGGATGTTTATTGGTTTTCTCTTAGCTCTGCCTGGTTGCTTCCCAACAATATTCTGTTTGCCATCTTGAAATATTCTTGAGTATGAGATAAAACACTAATTAGATAAATAAATAAATGATATGTCTTGTTTAATAGTTTGTGACCACAACTTTCTGACTTTATGTTTCTATGCAAAATTTGTATGTCATGTTTTTGTAGAGTGTGGATTTCCATGAGAAGGGGAAGAAACACCAAGAAAATGTGAAGCGGAGAATAGATGAGGTGAATTCCTAATCATATGTTTTCTTAAATTAACACACAAAATCTGTAAGTTTGGGTTTCTGGAATTTAAACTTCAAATATGAGAGCTTTTAGTTGATTCTGGAGATTTCTACATGTAAAGTTTTGAAGCATTAATTTGTTGGTAAACTAGAGATAAAACAGTGAAATCCATTTGAAATTTTTTTGTGGACAGTATGAAAACATGAGCTATACACCACTTTTGCCCACTCTAGAAGGAATATGGTGTTTTTTAATCTTCTTGTGTAGATCAAGCAGAAAAGTTTGAAGGATGCAGCTGAGAAAAATGAACTGGACAGTGACATGAAAAAGCTGGAAGAGGTAATCCTAGTGATGTGTCAGTCATAAGTGAAATAGCCCAAGCAGTAGTAATCATTAATATATTATGCATCCTTGGGGTTTATTCCTGCTATGACCTGTTGTTCTCTATGATTTGTAATTATTTTCTATAATTCATGGTGGATATGTCTGAATCAAAATAGACATTGATGACAGTGCCCTTGTTTATTTATTGCATATATTACTCTTCCTAGTTGAGCTTTTTTTCTTTTTTGGCTTATTATTTCTGTGCTTGAATGTAGAACCTTCGCTGAAACATCGTAATGAAGCAATTTTCATGTTAACAGGCGGCCATTGCAGCATTTAAGAAGGATCTTATCAACAACCCAGAGTTGGCTGCTCAGTATGGAGTCAAAATTAAACCGGACACAGGTAGGAGGAAGTCAGAATGGGTCAGAACTTTGGTGAATATCCTAATTTTATTTAAATTCAGTCGATGATTTCATTAAAAAATGGTTTCATTTCCGTTTACGCATCCCAGTAGTTTGTAGTAAGTTTTGATTATAGATGGAATGTTGCCACATTAATTGAATGTGTAATAGAAATATGAAGTCTATAAATATGTGCGTGGTATAAATATATTTTCTGGACTTTGGTGACAATAAGTGGTAAACTGTTTTGTGTGATCAATTGCATTGTCTAATGTTCATTGAAGGCCATTTGCCCTCCACCAATATCATGTGCATAGGAGGAGACCCTATGTCACACTGGAAAACTCGTCACTTAGTTGCCAAATGTCGATGGTTTACCCCAGGTATTAACCTGATAGCCTTTGTCCAAGTGAAAAATTCTTAAATATAGTTTGAAGCAGCAATGAAATCAGTGTATTTATCCCATAAATGTGGCCAAGAACATGGCATAAAGGGGGTGGCATAAATATTGTATGCATTTTTTTGTCAAGAGTGTTGAATTTTTCTTGACTGGCTAATGACTGTTCATTGTTCAATCAAAAGCTACACACACACCGAAGTTTTACTTGTCATCTGCGTTGAGTGCAAAGGTTCAAAGATATATGTAGAGTGTAGCCATAGGTAATATGGAGATCCCATGATCTGTTTCATCTCTTGCTGCCAAAGATTGATATTGCCATTATAGTTCTTGAATTCTCTTGTCAGGTATAAATAGTTTCTCCTGTGACCTCTTGAAGTCTTCCTTTGTCGTACAAACGTGTTTGTATTAAACTGTTTGAAAACCATTACCTGCCACTAAGTTTTAATGACATAGATGAAAATCCGCCAAATTTGTGTTGGAAAGGTCAAACTCTTTTATGTGGTGTATATTTCATCCTCTGTATGAATGTTGCGTTTTGGTTTGCGGACAAATGACTGACCTGACATACTATAAATAAAGATAAATCCAGCTGATTTGAAACCTAATTTTGTGCATTTGTTCGATTTTACATTTATGAGATAAACAGAATCTTCAACTCATGGTTCTGTAGTATAAAATTTATCAAACTCGATTCCAAAATTTCATTTCTTTCTCATCAGAGACTCGAAACAAACAAAAATTTTTTAACTGTCTTAATAAATTTGATGCTAAAGGATCACTCGTTGGAAATCCTGTATAACACCTTTTTCCTACCTTTTACTCATCTTTTTGTACCCATGATGCACATGTAAGAACAAGAAGTGGAATAAACTGTATGGACATCTGTAGTGAAGTGTTTAAGAGTGACATTTATGGTCAAATTATCAGATATTATGATAGCGTCTTAGGTAAGCAGTATCTTACACTGTGAAGACTTTTATTGGATTGGATGACTTCATTTAGCAACAACTGTAATAATGTGTAGCACTCAAAAGTGACACACATTTCATCGGCCATGATCAATTCTGGTAATTATTCAGAAGAAAAAGAAGAAGGAAGTGAAACTCCTGTGGTGTATGGGCCATCATTACCAGAGCCTTCTGAGCCTCCAGACACAGAAGAGTGGTATGAAGCTATGTCAGATGAGGGATACACGTACTACTGGAGCACTAAAACTGGGGGTAAGTGAAGCGTCATATGCAGCTTTGTTCGTGGGAACGTAGGGCCGTGCTGTCTCTGTGATGTATAGATTTGTAATGTGCGTTGGTGCATCTATTGCTGAAATTCACAACCACTAAGTCTTAACCACTAACATAGATAGGCCTTCAGATTAGTTTCTGTTTAATCATTTAACCTCTGGTATTTGTCAGTGTTTGGTCGGCTTTCCTGTAGACTGAGGGCTCTAGTTTCCTAATGACTCGGCCTATGTTTCCTACAGACTGTCTGGCTTGCTAAGTTCTCTGACAGGTTTCCTGCAGGCTCTGTCTGGTTTTTCTGCAAGCTCTGTTTCATTTGTCCCAGGTGTAGTGTTCATTGATTTGCACTGGTTCCGTCACTGTTCCGTCGCAAACTCTTAACCGTTGCAGCTGACATTTTGGTTAGTTCTTGTGATATGTTTCTGATGGTGACGTCAGATTTCCTGCAGGCTTTTTCTCCTTTCCTTTGGGCTCTTCTGTCCTATTAACTCTATCTGGACAGGCTGCCATTATATGGGTGCAGGATTCTTGAGTATAGTGTAAAAATATAAAATAGGTCAGAGTATTTGGTGTTCTTGGCAGAGTTCTTGTCAAAGTATTATATGTACACTTATGCATACACTTTGCACTTTTAGCCTCAGTATGGGAGAAGCCCGCCCAGTACATGTCACTAGATGGCGCTGTGGTCAAGACGTCAGAGGAGACGAACGATGCTGATCCAACATTGCCACCGGATATTGATGTGAGTCATTTGGTTGAATCATACTGAAAATTTGCTGGCCTGTTTGCGTCAGTTCTGCTAGATGCTGTGATTCCCCATAGACTCAGTTTTCTCCTCCCCAAACCTTAACACAGACGTGTGTTGCTGTTTCAAATAACTTTGGGTAAAGAATGAAACTAAGTTATGGTCAGTAAAATGTGTGCCAAGTGTATAAATGCCAATCCATTAATAAGTTGCTTTCTTCCATTGAATGAAATTCTGATATCCATCCAGCATCTTTTGACATGTTTTGTATTTTACCCATGAATACAAAGGAGCTACTTCGTCATCAGTTAAGGTCATGGAAGATTTAGCATATATAGCAAATGTGATTTCAGGCAATACCTTTTCCTGGGGAATCTGAAGGTGAAGCGACAGGTGTGCCTAAACCTGAAGATATCCCGCTGCCTTCAGAGTGTACAACGGCTGTTGTGGAGCGGATTGTTTATACACAAGACAAACCAGACTCCAGCAGGGCTGCGTATGGGCAGTGGGCCTCTGTGGTACAGGAGTAAGTATACCATGCTCCCTTAGTGATTGTATCACCAGACAGTGTGATGTTGTGTTCTGCGCAGACACCAGCAGGGCTGCGTGTGGGGAGTGGGCCTCTATGCTACAGGAGTGAGTATGTCATGTTGATGGTTTCACCACTCTTTATATGAGTCGTTAAGGTGAATTTGTTTTCTGACAATATCATTAGGGACACTGGAACAGTTTTGTGATTTCTTTTCAAAGTGTAAGCTTGATGACAGTAGCTTTAAAGTGTCTGGTGCAGGAAAGGAAGGATTGGTTGATCAAGTGTTTATATCTGATATCCTAACTTCAACTTCATAGGTATTTTTATTTTTGTAAATGGCATTGTGTTAACATATTATAAAACCACTAGATTTATAGGTTATTATGAAAAGATTGGTTTATGAAGTTTTATGAATGTTATGAATAAAGTTTTTGTGAATTGTCTGTGTTCTTCCAGACCAATACCTGAGCAGATAGACCTCCAGCTACCAACTCAACCTGTAGAAAATATACCTTTGCCACCACCAAGTTTTTCATCTGAGGAGATCAAAATAAAATTTAAGGAGAAGAGAGTTACCTCCCTTGGAGGTGATTCCGAAGGCAGCGTGACATTTAAGAAAAGAAAAATAATGAATAAATCTCGAAATACAAGGAAAAGAGAGGGTGACGATAATGATTAATGACAAGTTTTAGTTAGATAATTTGTTCTAAGTTAAAGGTTTCTTGTATAATGTCAGTTTTGTTACATTTTTCCTCCAGTAATATCCAATTTCAAGTTGCTACATGTATAAAACTAGGAGGTACTAATTATGAAAAATACATGTACTCACATGAATCAAGTTTCCTGTAAGGTGTAAGTTCAAATTAAAAATTGAAATGAAGTTCTGATTGAGTTAGTGAGGTGTTCAAAGATGGAGTGTATAATACACGTCTTGTGACATTAGTGTGCAAAGTTTGGATACCTGTATTTAGGGCTTAATATTTCATCCTACTGTTCTCATCTTGAGAATTTGAGAGGTAAGCCTCACACCAATCTATCTGTTGTGTTGTGCATGTCTTATCTAGTGAAAGAAGGTCAGTTCAGCTTTAAAATCCTTTTTATATGTAATAAAGTTTTATATGTAATCATGTAAGCTTAATAGATTGATGCAAACAAACAATTTCTGAAATTAATAAGTGAAACACTAGACCATAAAATTCAGTTGTGTGCTGCAATTATTTTTCAACTGTCATTCCCTGAGCACCCAGTGCTAGACTGGACAATTAATACATGTAAATACCAGTAGAATCTCACATTCAGTGATTGTGGTTTTGTGTGAAAGTAAAATACTTGAACATAAAACGTATAGTAACGTAGTCTTTTGGCCAAGAGGGGTTAGCGCACTAGTGCAATGAAATTACCAAGGTGCCTCTCACCAGTGTGATTCAGCTAATGCTGGCTTCCTCTCTGGCTGTATGTGGGAAGATCTGGCGGCAAGCTGTGGATGGATCGTGGGTTTCCCCCAGGCTCTGCCTGGTTTCCTCTCACCTTAATGCTAGCCTGCGTTGCATGAGTGAAATATTCTTGAGTTAGGCATAAAATGCCAATCAGATAAAGAAATAATAGTAAGTGAGACATTCTGTTTCAGTTGGCATGCTAAATCTTAACACTCCACCACTAAGTCTCCATACTGAAAGCTCTTGGTGGTTTATCTCTGTGCTGTTATAGATTCAGAGTCCTATTCCCAGGTCTTTGGTTTTGTAACCCTGTATAATGGAATCTGTAATAAATTCTATGCATAAAATAGGACAAATGTACATTTACCATAATAACACTTTTCTCAAGTTTGGATAGTTCATTGTCCTAATATGTGCCCCCCAAAGCACTTGCTATTCTTGTATGCTTCCTTTTTTCATAGTTTGTGATGCATTTATCACTTGAACAAATTACCAGGGGGTGTTCTTTTCATCAGTGACTTGAATATACAGAATGTAAGAGGAAATATTTACTATTGTTTTTGGGACCTAGGAGTTGGGGTGGGGGTGAGGCCTGGTCAACTGGTACATTAAAGGCGGGCTACATGGTGTTGAATTAAAAACATTGGAGATTTCTGTCTTTTGCCTAATGTGACATACACATTATCCTTGAACTCACTCTAGTCAGAAGTGTCACATGTAGGAAAGTTTTGCAGTTCCTTATGAAAGGCTTATAGTTTACTCTGAGAGCTCCAGTTTATCTCCATTGTGCGATCAAAATATTACCAATGCGGCAATAAATATCGATCTTTCAGTTAGTCATTCAGTTAAAATGTAGAGCGTTCGTTGATGATTTAAAAGCCAAATTTCTTCCATTAAACTGTATGTAGTGGCTGCTGACCAAGTTTTACAAGGAAAATACAAAATAATTTTAAATTCATGTTACATTGTCCACTTCATTCCAGTGATATTGAATGTGGTTATAAAGCTATAAAGCAAGTTTTCAGAAATATTTGCATTCACATTCTGTTATTATTAAGGACTCCAGTGGTTTCATGGAAGGTATACTGGTTATCCTTGAACTGGGGTCTGTCAGGACTGGTGTCAGTTTACTGTGATTCAGGAAGGTGTCAGGACTGGTGCCCGTATAGTGTGACTCAACAGGATATCAGGGCTGATGTCGGTATACTGAGTCACCAGCATGTCGGGAATAGTGACAGCAAACTGACTCAACAGGATGTCAGGACTGGTGTCAGTACATTGTTAATCAGTGATATATTTCAGGATGGTATTGGTACACTGCAGTATAGCAGGTGTCCTGGTTGGTGTCAGTGTACTGTGACTCTGGAGGGTGTTCAGACTGGTGTCAGTACAATGTATCTAGGTGTCAGGTCTAGTGCCATTATACCACATCTCAGCAGGTTATAAGGAATTCTGTGTTGTGTCAGGATGTATCAACATACTGTGACTCAGCAGGGTGTCAGGGGCTGTGACTATAGGTGTCTGCACTGGTGTCAATATATTGTTTCTCAGCAGCTTATAAACACTCCGATCTCTGCATACTGTGACTCACCAGTGTGTTAGGACTGGTGTCATGTTCAGTGCCTGACTTTTGTTATTAGGCCTATACTGAGACCTATTGGGGTGTCAGAACTAGTGTCAGTATAATGAGATTCAGCAGTCTATGGTGTCAGGATTGGTGTCAGTTTACTGTGATTCAGGAGGGTGGCAGGACTGGTGTCAGTGTAGGCCTTCCATGACTGAGCAAGGTGTCAAGACTAGTGTCAGTTCACCTTGAGCAGGTTGTCATGAATGCTTAGTGTCAGAGTATTGTAACGCAGCAGGGTGTTTGGACCGGTGTCAAGATACTGTGATTCAGTGGGTGTCTGAACTAGTGTCTGGATACTGCAACTCGTAGTGATGATAGATATACACGACAAGGCAGCGATAAGCACACGATTGATGCCGGTGATCGGTGCTTTACACCGGGTAATCCATATAAGTACACAACTCCCCACTGTGAAAATTATAAAGAGACGGCTTTTGAAATGGCTAAAGTGCATGTTAATTTTTAACTATATTGATAAACCCAGAGATACACAGTCTTAAAGTTGTCAGAGATGTCAGAGAGGGATGTTCAAAAATACTTCGAGTGGCTCCCTGGAATCAATAAACGACAAAGTTTCTCCATACATATGCACCTCTCAAGGCATTTAACTTGGAAAAACACTGAGATCTATTATCACCAATTTCTGATATGAGGCAGGTAAATGTCAAAATTTGTTCAAAAATAGACCCCAACGTTTAATTTAATTGAACTAGGGGTACACGTTGTAGGCTACCATACCGTCCTTGCATAGCTGTCACCGTCACATGATTTTCACGTGACCGACGAAAACGCACCAGCATTTTCAAACTTGTTTTAGGTATTTCTCTGAAACAAATTTATCTTATTTACTTAAATTCTCTAATACCCATTCACGAGGAATGCGTAAATTACTCCAATGCATCCTTGCGCTTCAGTATTACCATGCTTCTTATTTACGAATGTGCGGCTGATATCAACTGTAACTGACGAAACATGGCGGAAAGCCCAAAACGGCGTGACAGTAATGGAGCTGTCCACACATTCATTTGTTCTTATCCTGGATGCGCCAAGACATTTTCCAGGAACGACAGGCTCATTATTCACATGCGAACACACACAGGGGAGGTAAATATATACGTGCTGAATCCACAGTGCTTGGAACCTTGAACGGTCAAAGATCCTGCTCCCTGTGTTCCATTTATTTAACACGTGGTTTTGTTTACATGTAACCTCTTAGCCTGATATTTATATATGTTGTACATATGTTATAGTTTTTGAGGCGTCATTTTGGAGTAATGTTGTTATTAGATTATTTATGACAAGTGTTACGAACTTCAAACATAGAAAGCGCAGTGACTCGTTGTGGACATCTTTTGGTGTAGTCCGACACGATCTGCATTTGTAGGCGTATTTAATATACTGACAGGTATTGCATGCAGACATCAGACCGAAAAGACCCGTAAATCGGGGGGCTCAGTGCCGATCACTTGGGCGCAGGGGTACTCTCTCTCCTCTATCGCCTAGATCTCCAAAACCACAGATACTTTTCACATAACATGGACATACCTGTGTTCCTTGATAATTTGACTTCATGCTGGTGTGTAATATGCGCATAGATGATCAAGCGTTGATACTTCACAATGGCCACAGATCTGATTTGCAGTCCTCACCTCTCTGTTAACACAGACGGACAATTCAACAAATGAAATTTTGTATAAACTGATTTTATTAACACATTATAAATTGAAGGGACTTGAATTTGTTCAATACTGAAGCAGTCCAATGCTCTTTTGTGTACACCGCAACCACCCAGCCCTCCATTATTATTTGATTCGGTGTAGCTTTGATCCTCTCACATCAGGTGTCTGTTGTCTTATATGAGACAAAACACAATCTGAGAAGTGGGTCATACCCTGATTATCCATTCTGAGAAGTGAAAAAGAGACTTGAAGCCAGTTTGGAGTATCAATGCTTGACCGTCTGTGCACATATTACACACCAGCTGAAGGCAAATTATCATGGAACACAATGTTATGTGAGAAGTGTTATGTGAGAAGTGTTACGTGAAAAGAATCCCTGGTTTTGGAGATCTAGGCAAAAGAAGGGAGGGAATTCCCCAGCGACCAAGTGCTCGCCAGAGAGCCCCCAGATTTACAGGTCTATTCAGCCTGATATCTGTATGCAATACCTGTCAGTGTACTAAATATGCATACAACCGCAGATTGTGTCTAACTATTTTTGGTGTGACTTTCAAAAAGTCGAAGGTTTCCGTGTCTGAGGGGATTACCCAATGAATGACCCAAGTGCCTATCACCAATGCGTTCACTGTGAGTTCATCCAGCTAATGCTGGCTTCCTCTCTGGTCGTACTTGGGAAGGTCCACCAGCAACTCACGAATTGTCGTGGGTTTCCCCCAGGTTCTAAAATATTTTTGAGTACGGCGTAAAACACCAATCCGATTTGAAAAACAATCCAAAATGTTGTTGTAAGTGCATTAAAGGCTTACATACTGTAACTGTCCTATGCTAGTTCTTCTAATTTTTAGGACATTATTAGTAGTGCTGAAAGTAAAAATTTTTATTTTTTCCCTAGTGCTTTCGGAAAAGTAAAGATCTTGATGCATTGTTCATTAGATGGACTAACCATGTACAAAAAGAGAAGCTATGCCTCCAATAATTACACATATAATGGTTAAAAAGAGCAAACCAAACATCCCAATAATTAGCAGAATTAGGGTACTCAAATGACATACAGATGGACAGAGAAGTACAAAAAAACGCTAATGAAATTAAGGATTCCTGGTTGAACATTACAAAGAAACAATCCAACCTATCAGTGCCATATTTGAAGAGGGGTTTTTAAGCACATGCGCGACTGTTTGGATATGCAAAGCCCCATTTTCAAAAGGCATGTAAACAAACTGGGTTGCTCTGTCTCTCACCATTAGAGCGAGGACACTGCCGTTGATTTTTTGCTGTTTTCAAGATATTTACACCGGAGCATCTGCTTTTCCGAAAGACATTTGCTTTTCCATGAACATATGTCCAGGAAAAAGGACGATCAGGAGTGAATAAAGCTAAAAACAGGGAAAACCCAGCACCGATGTTCCCAGTGTGTTGCTCAGAGATAGACTACGCTCAGTTGCTAATGGGCCTTTCGAAAATGGGACTAGGTAGTTGCGCATGGGCGTTGCAGCCCTCCTCGATATGATGAAGTGGCTTATTACAATGTGCCGGCCTGCTCCAAGCAAGGTACATCATCCACCAAAGGGTCCTGAGTATCCCTATGTCACTAACTTACCAAAGGTCTCTGGGTTACTCCAGGCACTCTGGTTTCTTGCACCCACAAATCTGATTGCCATTGTAAAGTGAAATATTCTAGAATATGGCATTAAACAACAATCAAATAAATAGAAGGCCTGTATGATAATTAGTATCAGAGTGACTGAATGTTGTGATTATTTTTAAACTTATTGTCTCAACATAACATAAGTTTTAGGAAGGTAAATGTTAGAGTTAGGTAGTACATGGCATAAATATAGGAAACAGTTAAGCTGGAACACCCTATGGCCCCATGCAGAGCTACGCTGCCTGGTAAGTTTACATGTAGTAGAACTACATCTATATGCTTGATGAATAACCCAGGTTATCATTCTCTTATAGCAAACTGTACCTACATTTAAGCCATTTTCTTTCCAGAAGCCCTTTGTGTGCGAAGAGTTAGGATGTGACAAGTGCTATGCCAGAGCTGCACACTTGAAAAGGCATGTGGAGACCTCACACAGCGAAGCAAAACAGCAGGACAGACTGAAGCAAGTCATACTCCCTAGCATCCTTGACTAGGTGTACTAATTAGGGGTTTTAGGTTTTCTGCCATGTTGGCACAAAGGGGGGTCAGATCCCTGCCTACAGAGATAGAGATTTTAGGTGTCTGCATATTGTTTGGTAACCGGTGAGGGTTTGGTTGTATGCATATAGTCACGGATGGGTTTTTCATGTCTGCCTAATTGTCAGATAGATATTTTAGTTGTCTGCACATTGTCAGATAGGGGTTTCAAGTATCTGCACAATGTCAGATAGAAGTTTTAGTTGTCTACATATTGTCAGATACATTTTTTTTGCTTGCTTCTATGTAGTTGCCTTAAGATCTATTCTTTGCCAAGATTTGCCGTTAGTTTGTACTGACAGGCACAGTTTTGAAGATTGAACAAATAAAGAAAATATATTGAGAAACAATTTTTACTGTCTTTTAGGCAATACTTACTGATAAGGATAAAGCTGTATTTAACCCAGCGTTAGCAGCCAGGGCTGTGACAATAGATTCTGGATTTCAAGGGGAATAACTCAGCAGAATACATCCATAAGCTCAGAACAGGCCACAGGCCCCTATTAATTTTCCATAAACAAAAATGTTGATATTTGGTGCTCTAACTCAGCCTGAAATATTCTGTGGCCAATAAGCATTTGTGTGCATACCTTGCCAAGCTTATGAGGGAACAGGCTTTAAAATCTTGACACAGGTTGACGGTCAAAATCTGGACCTCCCCAAGTTGGGTGGGGTGCCCAGTAAAATCAATAGGAAATCACTGGCAACCCCATCTTTAAATGTCACCTTGTGCCGTCTTGCCAAGATTTCCTTCATCAGTAAAACTCATACGTGTACCTGTCTAAAGTGAAGATAATTTCAATTATTTTCATGTCAAGCATACACCAAAAAGGGCTGTCTGGCAGCGCAAAAAGATTTTACACCTATGATACACAGAATTACATTCGTCCCTCTCGAAAAATGGAAATGCTTATAAAGTACTGATTTCCTTACTGCTGCCAAGGTACAACATGGCTGCTCAGGGGATATAACCAAGTCTACCATATAGTCTGAAGGTAGAAGTACTTTTACTTACTTAGTTCATTGCATACATTCATTGCAGTTTTTTAATACTTTCAGATGTACGGTTGAAGGATGTGGACAAGATTTTGCTAACAGTTTGAGTTTAAGTCGTCATATAGAGCGAATACATCAGCTGAAAGAATACAAGGTGAGTTTGTGTTTTAATTTATTTATTTATTTATTTGATTGGTGTTTTACGCCGTCCTTAAGAAAATTTCACTTATACGACAGCGGCCAGCATTATGGTGGGAGGAAACCGCGCAGTGCCTGGGGGAAACCCACGACCATCTGCAGGTTGCTGGCAGACCTTCCCACGTACGGCCGGAGAGGAAACCAGCATGCGCTGGCCTTCAACTGATAGCGATCACATTGGTGGGAGGCTTCGGGTCATTGTGCTGTGATAGCGCGCTAACCAACTAGTTTGTCTCTTAAGAACCGAAGGTTAATTTATGGCCTAAGAATATAAGGTGACTGGATTTGCTAGTAGTATCAGTTGAATTTATTATTAAAAAAAAAAGACAGGATTAATTAAAGTTGCAGAAAGTAGAAGCTTCCCCTCAGGCAACTCATGGATGAATTTATCCAAATGGTATTTCTGTTTAATATTATTTGGGAATTTAACAGTGCTGTTTGACGAATGATGTTTTCAAGGTTATAACACCGTAAAGCATTATGATTTATGAGAATTGCTATGAGAACTTGGTTGAAGAATTTTGTAATGATGGGCTCTACTTTCTCAACCATTTCACCTATAAAAGAGCTACTTTCCAAAAGTACATTGGTTGGGTTGGTCATTTAAGGGCTCCACAAAAGAAAGTATTTATTTATTTTTCTTAGTCTATGCAGAATGTGCTTGAATAAACATCTTGAAAACATGTGAAAAGTGTCGCTTGTAATGAGGAATATTGTTATTTAGCCCTGCATATTGTGTCTTGTTATGTGTACATGTTATTAGACAAGGAGAGGTAAGCTGGAATTTAATAAATTTGCCACAGGTCCTCTTGGTAGGGAAGCATTTTACAGTACGTTGTCAGTAACCAAGGGGAGATTTAGAGATTTTTGACACCTGTCAGTCCAACATTCTCACACCACTGATGTATGCACAGAGACTAGAGAACTACACATTCATTGCCTTCAAACTTTAACGGTATTATGACAGATATATACTGAAAACAACATGGCTGCAGCCACCGTCTTTTGATCTTCATCTAGTCATTTACCTTTGTCTGGACAAGATTTTCAGAATGCTTTGATTGTTGGCATGCAAACTTAAACAATGGTATGATCTTCTGAACCTTTTTTCTGGGAGGTCTTTCATATGTGCGCTTTCGCATCTTTGTAAATAGATCGTCCTTTCTCAAAAGAAATACCTGTGTGGTTAACATGATTACAATTACAGAGTCCAGAAAGTTCACTACATTACAGGATAACAGAGCCGCCAGTTTACAGCAGTTCGCGATCTTTACGCATCGGTCCTTTGTGAAGATTACTTGCTGCAGTTTTGGTTAGTGAAGATATTAAGCCTATGTGCCATTCAACATTGTAAGTTCTTGCAGTATGGTCCTATTTTGAGCAAGTGTTTTGTCACCTGCTATTTTGTTGGAGATTCCATTTCAGTGGCTTGCATTGTTTATCATCTTTTTGTGCTCTGACATACTTCTATCCCAATTTCCATTGGAAATGACATTGCCCTTTAAGTCACTTTGTCAAGACCCATGGACTGTGTACAGAAATTTTTGAGTAGGGCTCTTTTTGAATGACCGGTCGGGTTACGCCCAATGAATTTGTTTTTAAGGATGACCTGAAAAGGTAAATTGTATCCATGTTTGAAAAGTATCGTCCATGAAGATAAGTATAAAGCCTTTATAGATACAGTTTTATCATGTGATCATCTTTTATGAAGCTAGCACATGTCCATTCAAAAGCATTCTGTACCGTTGTCTTACATTTCTTTATATTTATTAGTCTCACCTTTATAGATACAGTTTTATCATGTGATCATCTATTATGAAGCTAGCACATGTCCATTCAAAAGCATTCTGTACCGTTGTCTTACATTTCGTGTTATTATTTACTCTCCACCTACATCAAACAGAAACTAGAACTGATCAGTGTTTGCGGAATATTGAACATGATTCATTGTGCGATTACTCTGGCAGTTGATAGACTTACCAGTGCGTGATCTTTGATTTTTATGTGCAGTCTATCTTATGTTGTCTTCCCACGCTGTTGATTAACAGGTGTTTAGTTTCTTGACCAAAGTGGTGGAGGACTGAGTAATTATCCATCTGTATCATTAGACAAACCTGCTTGGCAATCTTTTCTGGTTACAGTTACATAAAATGTTCATATCACTTATATTAACACTGCAGGAAATGTGTCAGAATACGTGCCAGTTACACTGTACATATATAGACAGAATGATGCGGTTTGGACTATCAGTAAACATGACCTTTCTAAATAGGGCTTAAATGCTTAAGTCTTTATTGGGATTTTCATGAGAGGTTTTTTTTATTCCTTTACTTTTCTCACAATTCAAATTTCTTAAAAACCTCCATCAGTTTTCATGAGCTGGAATAGTAATAATAAAAAAGTCACCTTCAAAAATATTTCTGCTTATGGGGCCTGGTAATTGTAACCTAATAAGGATATTTTCAAGGATTCCCTCATTGCCATTATACCAATGTAATAGTGAGCAGCATTACTTGCAACATCATTGCAGAAAACATTCTCTTGTCTTGGAAGAAAATAAAACCTTCCCAATTTTACCTTAGATTTTTACCATTGATTTTGGACGGTATTCATGTTTAATACAGTTTACAAAAAGCCTTTATACGTAGGCTTTTGTTTTGAACTTGTACACGTCCAAGAAGGTTTATTGAAAGTTCATTGTGTCAGAACATTGTTGCTGGACATCAAGACAACGGTATCATATCTGGTGCCTTTTGAAATACTTCACCTTCAAAATATTAAGGACAACTGCTTCAGAGAGAATCCATTGTGACAAGCCTGAAGATATGGAAAGATGGACACTAAACCTTCCAATCATACAGTTCCCCTGACTTAAGAGTTTTGGTTGTACCATTCCACGCTCCTTATCTGACGTTTCTCCCACAAGATCATTTGGTCATCAAACACATTTCTAGTTACAGATGTGTATTGATCATGTTTGGATACATATTGTTTTCACGGAGGCAATAGGTGGACCTCCTACATTCAGAAATGTTTGATTTCCCAATATATCACCAGACCGTCTATTGATCCTGTGCAGCATGTTTTGTCCCAGCATGTACCTGCATCTTATACCTGTACACATACCTCTGTGTGTTGCTGATTAATGTAAACCTGCACAGGTAGTGTTTCAAACCAAGCATCATTAACACATTCAATCTGTGTAAAGTATACAGAGTCTCGGGGAAGATCCGCCCTGAACGACTGCGTCTTCAGTTGCATCTGTAATTGTTAAATTTGGTTATTATATCAATATTAAATCAAAATTCCTTAGACTAAATCAAATTAAAACTTTTGTAGTAACAGATTTTAGTGCAGACCAGTAAAAAGTCATGATTTATTTCTACATGTCTCCAAATTCCTTGGTTAATAAGTATTTGTTATGGCTTAAATTTTTTCTAATCCAGCTTTCCTTTGCTGATGTACATAGTAGTGGGTGAGTGAGTGCTTGGGGTTTAACGTTGTACTTAACAATGTTTCAGTCATATGACGACGAGGAGTCCTTCTGGTGTGTACTTATAGTGTGTCTTCTTGTGACAGTCCATGTCCATGCATCCAAAGTGCTGCCGCCACTGGGACATCAACATTATACTGACACCGGGCTGACCAGTCTTGTTTCCTGGCTCTTACCTCTTAATGCTGAGCGCCAAGCGAGGCAGCAACAAGTACCCTTTTAAAAGTCTTCGGTATGACTCTACCCAGACTTAAGCCTGGATCTCCCGGCCTCAAGGCGGACGCTGTAACCACTAGACCACCGAGGTGGTCTGTACATAGTAGCAGATTATGCCATAATGAATTGGTGATGCACAATGTCTGTAGTGATGTGAAAGTTAGAAGGCCCAGCAACCTGCAGATGGTCGTGGGTTTCCCCACGAGACCCTGCCTTGTTTCCTCACACCATAATGCTGGCAGCAGTCGTAGAGGTGAAATATTCTTGAGTGCTCTGGAAAACACCAGTCAAATAAATAAATCAGTGAAAAGTTAGATACTGAACCCTGTTTTCAGTGCCAGTATGAAGACTGTGGCAAGACATTCAGGAAGCATCATCAGCTGAAGTGCCACGAGGCAGAATGTCACACCCACATCAACCCGTACCAGTAAGTTTTCTCTGTACATTATAAACATAAAAGGGGCCTCCGTGACCGAGAGTGTTAGTATGATAGTGCAGTGCAATGATCAAGGAGCCTCTCACCTATGCTGTCGCTGTGAGTTCAAAATGGCTCTAGCTGGCTTCGTCTCCTGTCGCACATGAGGTCTGCCAGCAACCTGTGGATGGTTGTGGGTTTCCCAAAGGCTCTGCTCGGTTTCCTCACACTGTAATGTTGGTTGCTGTCAAAATGTGTGCATTATTCTTGAGTACAGCGTAAAACACTATCAAATGAATAATTGGATAAAAATAAAAACTTTAACCTGGTTTGGGAGTTTTCTTTTGTTTTTTGGCTTAATTTCAAGTGCAGGCTTTCCAGTAAGGGTGACATATCTGGTTTGACATTTGATGTTTTAAGATTTCGTTAACCAAAGGAGAAATAAAACCCGCATGTAATTAACAAAAAGATGTCATTTCAGGTGTGCCAGTAAGTAATATTCAATATTTATTGACAGGTGTATGGTGGAAAACTGCAACAAATCTTTTAAAACTCCTGGTCACTTACAGAGGCATCAGAAAGTACATGAAGGTAAAACAGATGCTTATTATTAATAACATCATGTTGCTTCATTTTTGCTTATAAATCAAGTCTTCATCTGTTTGTGGGAAAATTGCTTTGATATAGATTTTTTTGTTGTAAAACAAATGCACTGCCTTGCGATATTACTGAGTTTTGTAGTTGTTAAACTGTGTTCTGTTATCGCTGCTTGATATTACTGAAATGTGGACTGAGCAGTGATGTTCATTTTTTGTTTTCACGTGATGTGTTGGTTTTCTCTCTGGATACACGATACCAGTTGTCACCTTTTATGTTTCCATGCTGCATTGATTGTACTTCTGTATCCTTGACTGTATTGATGTGTGATTCTCTGATATTTACCTGCCATACTTCAGGCTACGTGTGCAGTGAGAAGGACTGTGGAGTGAGGTTTGAGAAGTGGACTCAGCTGTGGAAACACCGCACAGTGGCCCATAGACAAGGTGGGTGTGTTGATTGGCACAAGAATGGGGAGGGTTGGTCTGTGTGGTCACAGGTCACATGGGAGCTCAGTTAATTAGGTGTGGCTGCAGGTTATAGGCTGGACACTCAGGTGGAGCTGGACACTCAGGTTTAAGCTCAGGTTAGGCTGGATACGCAGGTAATAGGTTGGACTCCTACAATAGACTGGACACGTCTGTGTGGCCCGCAGATTATGGGCTGGATGCTCAGATTAGGCTGGACGCACAGGTTTGAGGTCAGGTTAGGCTGGACATGTGGGTGTCAGCTCAGGTTAGGCTGGACATGTGGGTGTCAGCTCAGCTTAGGCCGGACACTCAGGTGTGAGCTCAGACTAGGCATTACTCTCTGGTGTGAACACAGGTTAAGCTTTACACTAAGGTGTGAGCTCATCTTAGGCTGGACATGTGGGTGTCAGCTCAGGTTAGGCTGGACATGTGGGTGTCAGCTCAGGTTAGGCTGGATACTCAGGTGTGAGCTAAGGTTAAGCATTACGCTCAGGTGTGAGCTCAGGTTAGGCCGTACACTCTGGTTTGAGCTCAGGCTACACTGGATACTCATGTGTGAGCTCAGGTTAGGCTGAGCATGCGGTTGTGAGCTCAGGTTAGGATGGATACTTGCATGTGAGCTCAGGTTACGCTTTGTGCTCAGATTTGCCCTCAGGTTAGGTTTTACACTCAGGTTTGAGCTCAGTTTAGACTGAACGCTCAGGTGTAAGCTTAGGTTAGGCTGAATACTCAGGTGTGAAAGCAGGTCGTCCGAGGCACCCAAGTTTGAGCTCAGGTCAAACTGGACACGCAGGTGTGAGCTCAGGCTAAGCTGGGCACTTGGGTGTAAGCCCAGGTTGAGCTGAACACTCAGGTGTGAGGTCAGGTTAGCCTGGGTATTCAGGTTTGAGCTCAGGTTAAGCTGTACACACAGGTGTGAGCTCAGGTTAGTCTGGTCCCTCAGGAAACTTTTGCAAGTGAAAAATGACTTACATCAGTCATATTTACTGTCAAACATTGTATGGTTTTTGTTTTGTCTTAATTTGAATGGTCATGCATTAAAGACCCAGTACAGACTAGGGCATGACAAAACAGACATTGGTTCTGTATTAACAACACCACTGAATCGTTATATACACTGTAGTCTTGTTTCATAAAGAGAAATAGAACTGGCTGAAGATACAAATATAACACCACAAAAGTAAACTCTATCAAAAACATTAAAACTCATGGCTTAAACATGGTTTTAATAATAGGAAATCCATTTGAATATAAGGCTTTTGAGCCAGGAACTCACAGCTTTATAGTGTCCAGTATATGTTACATAAAGAGTCTGTATCTATACATACAGGTATTTGTAGTTTATATACAGACATTTCAAATCTGAAAAACTGTAATTTCACATGAAAGCAGAAATGTGCTTGTTGCATAATTGTATAAAAAAATGCTTTCTAGCTAATTGTGAAATTGTATGAAGTAAGTATGTGTCATTCACAGACAGTACAAATGTGCATCAAATACCACAACAAAGAGATGACCCAAATCTGGGCTTTTACTATATTGAACCTGTCCTTTTGGTGGTTTCTTGGTAGCGCAGCATCCCCTATGGCAGTCAGACGACTTGCATAAGACTTTGATGTATCGATATTTTCTAATGGTATTGCAGTGTCCTTAGAGAGTTGAGATTGAGCATGGTGATTTGTAATGAGAGACGACAGGTGCCACAAGCTACTAGCTCGTTAAGCGTAATCAACCAGGAGCACAAAACATTGCCTAGCTCATATCAATAATTCTAGAGAGGAGAAAAAGAGGAAGTGGTTGAAGGACAGGGCATGTAACATCCTATAGTAAGCACTGTGTGATTGGAAATGTGGTGGCTTTGTTGAAGCTGGGAGGTCAGAGTGATGTTACATTCCAGAAGTGAATCTCACTAAATCACAAAGCACAACAATGGGGGGGGGGGGGGGTTGATTTTGAACTCTTATTGTCACTAAAGGTAAAAAGAGTCGCACTGCATCATGTGACTTCTCAAAAGTGTTAGGCAAAGTGTGTTGACTGGTCACCTATCTCACTGTGTGTAGGAGGTACAAATGACATTTCTGTCTTTCAGGAAGTTCACAAACTTTCAGCTCTTCAATTTTCACCATAGTGCGTCCAATCTAAATAACTTTTTAGACACTTGTGTTTTAGTAAATAATCAGAAATAGTGGCCTAACATTTTGTTAAGTTTTATGGTACAGTACGACTTTTCTTAGCTATAAAAGAGTTTGAACTCGAATCTTCCCTATTAGCCGCCACTGAATTATCTCCCTTAAAGTCGTACTGCAATGTTAAGGATCTGCTTGTTTGAGCCCTCCATGGTCAGGTGGGACCTTGAAAAGTAGCTGAATGTGATGCACCTGAGATGAAGTGAGATCAGTTGGAAATACTTTGATAAATCTTGATCAGAAGGAAATAAATTTTATCAGCAAGGTAGAGAGTTTTAGGGAAAAAAAGAACAGACAAAGTTTGTGGATTTTTAGCATAATTTTGTGAAGGCTGTTGTGGCACAAGTGAAATATCTTTTATTAGTGCCCAATGCTATAAATAAATAAACCTCATTGACAAAAAAGCTATACCATGCCAAAGTAATACTGTATTCTTCTGCTGTTTTGGGTGAAAAAACAACAGGTTTTGAATGCAATTTTCATTTAGAGAAGAAACTGTGCTACAAGGTCATGTTGGCTGCAGCTCTAGGCTCCTATAAGATGTACTTCATTAATTTAGTCTGAACAAGTTTCTTATATACACACGTTTCTGTACATGTATAGATATGTATATATATATATATATATTTATAGCATGTGATGTTGAGGGTCCTACATATAGTCTGTCTCCAGTCTGTCTGTGGTTTGGCTGTGGTGAGCTCGTGGAATGGCAGTGGTGTGCTTGTGGGAAGTCACAGGCATTTCAGAACTTTTTCTAGACCTTTTGTTCAGGTCTGAATACAGTTGTGAACTTTACTCAAGTGGTGTTTGTCTGTGCATGAAAGAGTAAGTCTGACGTTAAATACCAGTTCACAGGTCAGAGGAAAGTCAGCACCAAGTCATTGGTGACACCCTTTATTGAAATGGTCTATAAAGTGATGACTGCAAGTAATTTAGTGAAAAAGAAAATAAGTGAGGATATTTTCAAATACAGTTTTTAATGGCCTTTGCCCTGAGAAATACTTCATTTTTATGTTTGCTTTCCCTTTAAATCAAGAACCTTGCACGTTCGGGATACACAAATACATGAGGATATTAAAACTGCTGGCATTGATTTTCCATAAATGTATACTTTTTTCAAGAAACTGAATCCTTACCTCAGACTTTATGTGACATTAGGATATTGCTTGATGTCTGAATTATTGAAGCCTGGATCATATCATGCTGACTTGAGGCATCTTTGCAGGGAGACAGAGGGTCAGAGGGTGTGGATTGTGGTAATGATATTCACTTTCTGCCCTGTTCTCATAGCTGTTTATCCCTGTAGCTGAAGGGCATTGCTGAGGTCATGTAACATGCATTTGTTATGTAATCCATCTGTCGCTGAAAAAGATTGAGAAAAAGATTGTTGTGCCTATAAACTTTGGTGAACTTGTTCATGTAATTTTTAGTAGGACATTTTAATCAAAAAAATAAATGTTGCTAGAATCTGTTTTACTGAAGTGTGACATCTTGTTTAGGTTAGAATAGATATCTGGCCTAGGTATCATTATACATACTAATGTGCTGTGTATCTTCAAAACTGCATAATATATTACGTCAAGTGCAGTGAAACTTGATGTGTAAATTCATATATTGGTGAATCTCAGATACCTCATTAGAGAGTGGTAGGCGCTAATGGCTTTTGATCCCCTTTCTCAAGTTCATTTTGGACTTTTAGCTGTCAGGAACACGTTGTCTTAAAGCTGCATTCTGAGCAGTATACAGTCTATCTTATTGAGAGACTATCATGATGGGATGTAATGCTGAGAGGTTCTGCTTAGAGCAGCTTCATTTTATATTATACTACAAGCAGATACCATTGTCTTCCATCTTTTATGTCTCTGGGAAACCCTAACCAACTTCTAGTGGCACAGAACTTTTGCAGAGCGAGCAGAGGCTGCTTTGGATATTGTTCCCAAGAGGATGATGGCAACAGACTGGCAGCCTGTCTACATGAACTCTCCCTCAGGAAGCCTCACGTCTCTTTATTAGGAAAACCAATGAGCCAGAAAAAACCTAACAAAAAACACCGCCTTCCAAAAGGAGGAACCTTTCTGCCAGTGAAGGAAAAGCATAGCTGATTATGCGTTAACGTCTAATTGGTTTCTTTGTCTGCAAACATGGACATGTGTTATTAACATACCAGGATAGAACAGTGGTTGCCACTGACTGGACATGGTATGGTGCCACTGGTCTTTGTTGGTTAAAAGTCAACGTGTCTAAAATTGTGAAGAATTGAAGGTTTTAAGGGCCAGTGTTTTCTCTGTCTGTATGTGTACATTGCCCAATTCTTCAACATTCTTGTTGAAGCAATATTTTGAAACATTCTAACAGAACTATGGGGTGTAGAGAAATAAATTTACACAGTTTTATGAAGCTTGCATCTTTAAACACGCAAACAAATCATTTATGACATCATTTTCATAGTCATTGCCTGCATAAATTCCACTGAAAAAAGTGCTTTAGTGGTTGAAAAGGTTGATGATTTTCCAGTATGCAGTTTTTTGCAATAACTGTGTTGCTATTCTCTATATGCCATGAAGGCTACATTCACCAAAAAGATTGTCAACAAAACTGGTAGAACCTGTCATTGATGTGGTAATGTGATTGTGACTTAAATAAATATACATGTACAAAGAACATCCAACAACTGCTTCATTATGGAAAAGGTCAAGTCTGAAGGGTAAAATTTCTTGCTTGAAAGACTAACAAAGCACCTGTGTCCATCTCACCTCATGTTGCGCGTTATGTGTACAGTGAGAAAATCAATGTTGGATAAGGGTGTTACTGGCTGAGCTGTCGGGCTGCTCAACCAGTGTTGTTACATGTTTGTATTTGGCTAGCGCTGTATTGGTCACAGCTCTTTACCCCATGAGGCTTGTGACTTGATGCAGATATGTGGTACATTCAAGGTTCTGTCCAGTGACACCTGTGCCACTCATCCCTGCATAAACCTAATGCCCATGATATCAGTCAAATTTCCATCAGTACAATGTTGAAAAAAAAAAAAAAACCCCATCATATACAAACCTAAATTTTGAAGATATAAATTGAAGCACGATGTTGGTATCTCTTTATCAGAACTAATTATGAGTTTGTCAAAAATATTTTAAACTTTCTTAAATTATGAGCAAAAGCTAACAAAGTTCGCTCACTTAAACATTGTCACAGATTTATAATCCCTGGATATTTAAATTTCTTTATATTTATGTATGTTCAAATTATATGAAATATTCTATGTTCCAGATTTTAAATGTGACAAATGTGATAAACGGTTCACACAGCAGAGCCGCCTGAGCCAGCATCTCCGTACCCACCAGGACACCAGGGAGGTGTTTGAGTGTCCACGCGAGGACTGCAGCCGCGTCTACCTGGAGTTGCGGAACCTGAAGGCTCACATACGATCTTACCACGATGGACAGAGGCACAGGTGTCCCGTAGAAGACTGCCAGAGGACATTCGCGAGTAAAGTAAGACGATTGTGAATTTGGAATAGAATAGAATTTTGGGTGAACAGTTTGAGTGAGACCAGAAATTTGTGAAGAGACTCATATGTGTTGAGTAAAGTACTTTGTCCTGCTGGAATTGAACTTGGAGGAATAAAACACAGCATTTTTTATTTATTTTATTGGGAATTTACACTGTACTCAAGAATAGTTCACTCATATAACTGCAGCCAGCATTATGATGAGAAGAACCCACGACCATGCAGCTTACTGGTTGACCTTAGCATGTACCGGGCAGAGAGGAAGACAGCATGAGATGGACTTGAACTCACAGTGACCACATACGCTGTGCCACGGTGCTAATCATCTCTGTCACAGAGGCCCTCAACATTTTTTATTAAAATTGATAATCATCCCAGATGCTCATTAAAGCATGCAAAGGGAGTGTCTGTGTGCCAAAACACTAAAATCTGACCTATCACTGCTCAATACAAAAAGAAATGGAGAAAAACTCAATTTTGTTAGATGATTTACTTCAGGATTATGAGAAGAGAGCTAGATATTTCATTAAAAGGAAATATTTACTGATACTGAAATTCCAGATTTAACAGCCTGCACTTCTGTTGTAATGCTGACGTGAATGATAACATATTTTGGCCAATGAAAGCTTCAAATTTCCGCACGCTGAATCTGCTTCAGAGAAATTTTTACGTTTCTTTGTCATTCATACATGTACACCTTACTCCATTGCTTTGCAGCCCCCTTTTTGGAAGTTGTAACTTTCTGTTAATGAGATCTGTTATTAATATAACTTATTTCTGTTGACAGCAAAAACTTGCTCAACACTCCCGTCTGCATGATGCTGACAGGCCACCCCCAAAGGTGAGAATCAATGTGGTTAGATCCCTTTTCTGGAAGCTGCTATTTATCACTTCTGTAGCTTCCTGATGTTTGTAGCATCCACCTAACAACTGTTAACAACTCTGCTGGAAGTTGTATAACCATATTATTGTTAGATTTTTCATCATTCACCTTTGCCAGAATGCATACAGCCAAAGGTAAGGGTCTGAAATTTTAGTACATGATAGGTAACTAAAAGTTATTCAGGGAGATAAAATAAAAAACAAAGTAGGTCACATGGCTACAACCGCCATATTGGCACACCAAATCAGGCCCAAATTTGCGCAAACTTACGATGCAAAGGACATGGTCACTATTCTTTTATGCGACTGATGCCAGCTAATTTCTCTGCTGAATGCGCTCTAACAAGTCTGCTGGGGTCATGTGGCTTGGCAGGGCGAAATTGGATTATGTCGTACAACTGAAAACATCTTTTTCTCTAGAACCACTGAACAAAATCGCTTATAATTCAACAGTCCATCAGGACAGCAGGAGATATGATGAGAACAAATTTGGGTAATTAGAGAATTATAGCTCAGTGAAATCACATCAGAATGTGTCAAGTTAAAAGCTATCTTTTTTCGAACAGAACATTATTCTCAAGCCTCATAACAGAAGAATGTTTCTTTGATAATGCTGAAATGATGATAAGCCAATATATGTACTGTCTGAGTGTTAAAAATTATTTAACTGGTAAGTAAAGACTATAAATGCAGAGCTTTAAAGTTGGCACTTTGACCCATGACACAAAATGTGAACAGAATGTGAGGATGATGTTGCATTTTTACCAGAGATACTCTCAAGTGAACTGAGAGAAAACAGTTCCAGCAATGGTATTACAGTGTGATAATGTAGTTCTGGGTCCCGTTTCATGAAGAGGCCTCAACATTAATTCAGATGTATCTACCATGGCAACCTATCTACAGTATGCATCGCCATTGAAATGACATTTCATATAATTCACACCCTGTTTCTCTTTGATCAATAAAGAATTGGTGTCAGTAAATATTGAAGAGACAGAACTTTGAACTCGACACTTTAGCCTACATCATGCACTGCAGGTCCAGCATATAGAAAAGTTGGCATTTTCTGCCAAATCTATCACAAAAGTTCCCTACTAACCTCAAAGGCCGAGGAGACCATCGTCACAGGCCAGCCAAATTTCACATGCATGCAAATTAGTCATTTGTCACTGAAGCAATGACATGGCTAGACCATCGTCACAGGCCAGCCAAATTTCACATGCATGCAAATTAGTCATTTGTCACTGAAGCAATGACATGGCTAGACCATCGTCACAGGCCAGTCAAATTTCACATGCATGCAAATTAGTCATTTGTCACTGAAGCAATGACATGGCTAGACCATCGTCAAAGGCCAGCCAAATTTCACATGCATGCAAATTAGTCATTTGTCACTGAAGCAATGACATGGCTAGACCATCGTCACAGGCCAGTCAAATTTCACATGCATGCAAATTAGTCATTTGTCACTGAAGCAATGACATGGCTAGACCATCGTCAAAGGCCAGCCAAATTTCACATGCATGCAAATTAGTCATTTGTCACTGAAGCAATGACATGGCTAGACCATCGTCACAGGCCAGTCAAATTTCACATGCATGCAAATTAGTCATTTGTCACTGAAGCAATGACATGGCTAGACCATCGTCACAGGCCAGTCAAATTTCACATGCATGCAAATTAGTCATTTGTCACTGAAGCAATGACATGGCTACTTTGTAGGTGTATGTTTTAATTTGTTATTGTTCACCACTGTGTTTTAGTTGAAGTTTGCTGTGAAAAGCTGCACTTTCACAGGCACATAAAGGCCTTAAAATGATACTTTCAATGTCAAAACTTTAATCAAACAGTAATAAAATTTCACAAAAAATTCTAAAGTGGCTCCATGATTCAAGCAGAATCCAGTAAAATGTGTCATTTGAAAAAGTTAACCATGAAGTGATTTTTTGGCTGCAGTAGAATTTGGAATTGCTTAGTTTATATTTCAAGAGAGATTATGACATGGTGCTTCCATGGTCGGGAGGTTAAAAGTTGTAAATGTAGTTCTGTAGTGGAGTCAAGCTCTTGGGTGTTTAATTGATTTATTTCCAGATGTGAAGAAATAGATTAAAAGTAATTGCTGTCAAAAGTTAATGGAATGTGCCTTTAATATTTTACCTGTTCTATTAAGACTGCTCTGTATCTCAATGCTTGGTTTAAAGAAAACCAGCAGCTGAATTGTATGATGTAATTTCATTGGAAGCAATCAGCAAGACGTTTAAGAATTCTTTTGATTTTCAGAAAAAGTCGAGAAAGGGTCAGAAGAGGAAGAGTATGGCGCTGAAGTTGGCGGTGTTAGGATTAGGGGACGATGACGCCACAGAATTGATTGAATTAGACAGAAAAAGACTGCAGACAAACAGGAGTATAGGCAAGGAGACTGGTGATAAATCAGGGTCTGGGACAGCGAGTAGGATCCAAACAGACAGACAAGAAGCGGAAGGAATGCTTATTTCGTGTGTGACTACAGCATCTCCCGCTGGGGATAATAATGCAGACAGTGACCGGACAAACGTGAGGGATGAGGAGAGGTCTGGTGATGACCAGATTGTGGCTGTGACAGATGAGCGGGTGGACAAATTACATCGAGGGTCGCTAAACGAAGCCAGAGATGAGCAAGTGGAATATGGTGAGAATAGAACAGACAGATCCCTGTGGGGAGAAAGGAGTCAGCAGAGCACAGGCTGTACAGCCAGGCCGGTCACAGTTGAATCTGGATCTGTACAGAGTCAAAGCTCTGGAAATTTGGGCCTTTTAACAGTAGTCAATGGACATGGTCAGCCTAAAGTACATATAGCAGGACAGTGTGATATAAACAGTGAACAATGTTTGATGGAAAGTAAGCAGATTTGT
Organism: Acanthopleura granulata; assembly: GCA_016165875.1. Classification (NCBI taxonomy): domain Eukaryota; kingdom Metazoa; phylum Mollusca; class Polyplacophora; order Chitonida; family Chitonidae; genus Acanthopleura; species Acanthopleura granulata. Next base: position 9,155,787 of record JABBOT010000008.1, read on the forward strand.
CCGCATGACAGTAACTCTGTAGAGCAACGTGAAATCTGTCGTCGAGAGTGTAGTGTTAAGAAAATAGATGGCATCTCAGACAGCGAAAAGAGGATTCAGTGCGAACCAACTTCATGCATTGGAGACCAATTAGGGACTGGAGAACCAGTTAGGGAATTCCGTAGCAGTGGGAGTAAAGTCTCCTGGAACATGGATGCCGAGAGCATGCTTATCACCTCTGAGCTATCTGATCAACAACACAATGTATTTGCTAGTTCTGAACATCTCATTCAGCATGTCAAAATGGTCAGTGCCAACCCTCATAAAGAAACACATCAGTCAGATTCAGTTTCATAAGGAACTTGTAACCAAAAAAACCTGGTAGAGCGTCTGCTTTCGGACCGGGAGATCTGGGTTCAAACCTGGGTCGGGTCATACCAGAGACTTTAAAAAATGGTACATCCTGCTTCCTGCTAGGTGCTCAGCAATAAGAGGATAGAGGGTGGACTGGTCGGCCCGGTATCAGTATAATGTGACAGGGTGAGGGGGCTTGTTGGGTGTCTTCAGCAAGTCGTCTCAGTGAGGCAGCACTAGATAAAGGATAAGGTGGAAATCCGTCCTGCACTGCCTTCATATAAGTGAAATATCCTTGAGTAGGGCGTTAAACAATAAGAATTCATTTAAGAATTCATGTAACCAAAAACACTTGGAATCATTGCAGTTGTTAAGTGAAACTTCTTGTCTGAAGAAAGAAAAAGATCAAAAGGAGCACGATGTTGTGGCCCCTCCCTACTCAGATATGTATACCGCTGCTACCTGAAGTTGTCTTCCAGAATTTCTATCAATTTATGTCTGTCACAAGACTTCAGTCTTGGACACTTGGATCTTCAAATGTCTGGCTAAATAAAAGTCTGCTCGGTATTGGAGCATCGAAATAAAAGCAATATACAGGTGAAAATTTTATCACAGAAAGTTGTGCCTTCGTTTTATTATGTCTGCCAAACCTCTAGCCAGTTTTAATTCTGACTCAGTGACTGGACATTTCATAGAATTTGTTACTTTGAAGAACTTCTAATCAAAACTTTCAGTATCTGAGTTAGGTCTCTGAAGGCTGAATCAAACTGTTAAACATAGCTCAAGCCTATCCAGCTTTCATTTGGGACAGAGATAAAGATTGTGCTTAAGATATTACCAATGTACCCAAGTTTTATGAAGAAAACTGCAAGGAACCTTGAAAAGATGTTCGTGGGAACTGAATATTGCAGCCATGTTGTATTGAAAGTCTTATTAATTTTCAGTAAATATACAGGTACATTCATATATGTGACCATGGAAATAATATTCTTGAATTGCTAAAGACCTGAAATGTAAACCCTTGCTGGCATGAGCCATCTGCTTGGAATACTACCTGCTCATATTCATTTGATCCTTAGTGAAAATCATCATTAATGCAACATTGTTCAGCTGAAGGTTACTGATTATCACTAAAACCATCCTGACAGCCTGCCAAGTCTGTTATTTCCATGTCTGTCCATGTGGAAGGAATGGAATTGCTGCCCGGCTTTTTATGCTGTGAGAATTTTAACAGAACAAAGTACGCAGCATGTTGCTAATAATGACAAAAGTAAGGTGGTTCGAACTTCAGTACATTCTCATTGGTTTGTTGTAAACTCACTAACAATGTGCACTTAAAAGGTGACTGAAAACGGAAAAATCAAGGCATTGCCTGAGGACTGTGATGTAATCCTTATTGTATTGCTGGTTTATGCATGTGGTGTTTTGCTGGAATCAATTTCATCCATTTCAACAGTTTCATGGCAGTTCGCACTGATGCAAAGTCTGAACGATGGAATATTTCAGATCGTAAAAGCAGATTTTGAGATAGTAATACTGTATTGTGCAAGTAAGTACAAGTAGGCTCCCAAGGTTACGCATTGAAGAATGCACAGTTTTCCGTGATACCAATATTATTGGTTTGAACATTGCTGGAACTAATTGTCAACAGTGGCTGGAATGGGACTCAGATGATTTGTTCATACCATCTGTGCCCCAACAAATCTGACGACAGAAGATCTTGCTCTTCATGAAAGATTGGTCTCCAATCCAGTCAGATGTTTTTGTACACGAGTGACTAAATATGGTACATTTATTTTTGACTTGATCCAGTGACTTGTTCACTCAACAGTGTCAAATTAGTGTAAAGTAACAGGGACAGTATGAACTTTTACAGTGATCCAGTCTCGGGGGATCAATTTGCCGACATGTACCTGTATTCATGTGGCATCCAAGCAGTTCAATTCTTCACACAATTTTAGCGACAAGAAAGTGTGTGTCTGCATAATTGGTTGATCAGTGAACAAAGTAGCTGCCTATATGGAACAAATATCTGTCAAGGATTGGAATGGATCATGTGTCCCAGCAGTAGCTCTGTACTCATCATGGCTGTTGACTTGCTCACCTGACGAACAGTTGGAAAGAATATTCCATTGTACATGGTGGAGTGATGGCAGACGACCATGGTAAGTATTTTTAACTTTCTTTTGAGATATACATGCATGTACTTGTCTTTTCTCCAGCAAGTCCACACCCTGTAGATATGAGTAGTTGGCATAGGGTTCTGAAACAGCCATCATTACCCCCAATAAACTTTTACAGGAACATTTAAAAAAATTGTTGACAGGTCAGTAACATTAATTTAAAAACTCCTTCCCAAACCATTTAGTGATAGTAATGCTGGTTTTGTCCAAAGATTTTGTTGAAGACATTTGAGAATCTTAAGTTTTACTGAACATTGACCTGTTGCTGTACAAGTACTATCTTTTTAACATGGTGACAGATTTCCATTGGCTTTAAATAATCCTGTAATTTTAACAGTAGTTTTGAGTGATGGCCAAATCATGGCCTAGTGCTATTTTATGTGGTGTTGTTTCAAGACAGTAATGAGGTTTTTTTTAACAAATTATCTTTTACAGCTTGGCTGCCAATCAGTCTGTTATTGCAATAGGGAAAACAAGGACCATTTTACCTGATTAGTTTCTCTGAAGTTAATCACTGATTGACACTCAAACTGTTGAAATGTAATGTACAGACCATGTCTTGTAAATGAAAGCAGGCATGCAATCATCTGCCAAGGACTCCTCTTCAAGACAGGCAAATAGTCTAACACTCATTTGAGGACCAGACGCCATCTGAAACAGTTCTAACTTGCGTTTATAGCATTTTAGAGGGTACACATTTACCTGAACTTGGTATATTAAAATATCATTATTTTGGATTTGGCATCTGGAACAAATTAGAAAATTGACTCAAAAGAAATTATTTTCGAATTAAACACTTTGTTAGTTTGTATAAACAAAAGTATAAAAAGTTATGCTTGTGTCTAACATTTCACACGCATGTACATGTATATCATTATCAGTTTAACCTTCAGGTTTAGAAGATAATCATTTAAATTGTATTTCATAATTTATGTAGTGTCATGTAGACAATGGCCTGTCAGTGAAATAAAGTTAACCATTAATATTGGAACAGATTAAATCATGTTTCTTGTGATTGTGAGATTGTTGGTGTCTCAAAATGGAATACTGCTCTGATCAAGTTAGATAGTATCTCTCACATTCTATTTATTCCAGGCAGTTTTCCTTGGCTTAATTTGTCTCCCAGTGATGCAGATATGTGATTGATGATTGTGCTCTTCTCTGGTATTAGTAAACGTCACATTGATTGCCTTAGCAATTACACTGGAAAGCACAATAGGGGAAATTTCTTGTAGGTGGAAGTATGAAGGGCTAATTTTATCCAGTGTATTAGAGTGAGTAATTGAAACTGACACCATTACCCACAGGCACTGACACACCCAATAATCGCTAATTAGTGCAACTGACCAGACTAACTCAGTTGCCCAGACCAGCACAAAGCTTGTCCATTTTGGCATTAACCCCACTAATTTTGCTTATAAGATATTGGGAGGCCATGTAATAGTTTCTTAATATTTCATGGGTTGACTGTTCAGAAGTTACATCAGAAGTACTTGTATTACTGAATCAAAAGATAATTAATACAGGTATATTTTAACACTAAGCCCATCTTCCTTTGTCCTTTCATTTGCTCATGTTTTGTGTCTATGGATAGTGCCTTTATTGTTGAACACATGTTCATTATAGAGTGTCAAACCTGCCTTTAGCATGTCTAATGCTTAACAGTTCTTTCATCTGACATATCATATATATATAGATACATAATTTGTAGTATTGATTTTCCATTTCAGTGATCAGTTGTTCGTCTGTCTTTTCATCCAGTAGATGTTAACATACATGTATCTTTCAAAGTGCTACTCCTTCTAGACTACATCAAAGTACATAAATCATAGTATAAATTTTCCATCTTGGTGATGTTTCTGTTTGTTTATTCAGCATATGTTAAAATTTCTTTCAAAATGCTACTACTGTTACAGTTTTTATTCAATTTCAACAAACTTGGTACAAGTGAATCAAGATGCATATTTCTTAGTATTGATTTTCAATTTTGATTATCCATTATACATACATGATTTTCGTAAAGGTTGACATTCATACATCTCAGTGGTTGATTCCATACATCTCAGTGGTTGATCCATGGATCATAAGGTTGACATCATACATCTCAGTGGTTGATCCCATTCATCACGGTTGTCCCAACCGATAGAGCTACTGTCTTATCAGATTCTCTGGTTTTGTGTAGGTTGTAGATGTTTTCTGACAGTATAAAATGCTTGTTATCTTGTAATTCCTTGCATAATTAAGTTATGTAAATTTAAATTCAGAGTGAAAAGAAATTCTGTCTTCATACACTTCTTAACGAGCAGATTCATGAATTTGATCTTAGGCTATTGCTGAACTCTAGCACTCAGTAGAAATGACAGAATCGACTTTCCTTTAGCTAGGTGGTGTTAGCACCATATCAGGAGTCAATGAAAAGTGTCTGGGTCAGAGCTTGAAGTGTAATCAATGAGTTCAAATTTGAGGCAATGTACTGTTTGGTGCCATTATGCTGTGCTGTTTAATATAAACTGACCATTCGTTGGACAGGACTTAATCACATGACTTGATTAGGTTATACATGAACAACAACATTAGAAATCTGCTGCGTGTAAGTTTATAGGCAATTTAGACTGAGGGAGCTGTCTAGGTTGTGAAGATTTCCAGTGAACTGATGTTACAATTTCATTAGGATGATTTGATTGCTTACTTTTCCATGTTAAAGGTCAATCTCTGACAGCCTGTAAATCCAGTTACATTAAAGCTAGGATTGTTTTTTGTTGATAGAGATATTTTGATGTGTTTTTTGTCAGTAGATATTATTTCAATTTATGCACAGCCTGGAACGTTCCTTTATCCCTCGCTGTAATGATGATTTTTTAATAACATGAATAATGATAATTGATTGAATGTATGAATGATTTATGGATTATGTAATTCCCTGTGTCCAAGTAGGATTTCACAATGAGTAGTCAACTGTGTCAAAGGAGGATTTCACAATGAGTAGTCAGCAGTGAACTATGGACGTAGCTTTCAGCGATAGCACCACTCTCGTCTGGTGACAAACTGACAGCTGGAAACTCACAACAAAGTAAAATTTGTTTTATTTTGAGTAATAACTGAGATGGATTCATTTGTCCATTTAACAGTGAGTTTGCTGGGGGGAAAAAAGTTATAAAACACAGGATATTTACTCTGTCGATCCTCTTGGCAGCCCCGTTTTGTGGTGGTACGTGCGTTTGTACAGTGTAATGAAAGTGGATAACTATTGTGTAGCATTGGGTCACTTCACCATGGCCATGTTGTTGTGAACCATTTCCGCACAGTTGTGAAATCATGGTCACAAAACTTACGTGGATAACATTGTCTTTCAGTTGAAAGACGGGGTAAAGGGGCTAGAGTCCTAGTGCAGTAAAATGACCTCTGAGCCTTGCAGTATGTGGGAAGGTCTGCCAGCAACCTGCAAATGATTGTGGGTTTCCTGCAGGCAAGACATAGTTTTCTTCCCACCATAATGGTGGCCATCTTTATGTAAGTAAAGTATTCTTGGGTGCGGCGTTAAACTCCAGATAAATAAATAAATACATTCCAGTCAGAGGAAGGGAATTTCTAAGGTTCAGTGGCCTCCACTTTTCATCGTCTTCACTGTTCTTGGGAATAAGCAGTGGACAGTGCTCATAAAGCCAGTTTATTTGTGGTCTTACCTTAAGTTTGCTTTGATTACTAACCTCCCACCAATATGGCTAACCTTACTCATCAGTGAAAATCTGTCAGTTACATGTGGGTGTAACCTAGTACATACCTGCCATATACTTGTATACCTATATCATAATGAGTTTGCCTGTGTCTAGTACCGTCCTCTAATGTATCAAATGGATTTGCAGGTATATGTTTCCATGGTGACAAAACAGTGATCGGTGATTTGATCTCATAAGGCTCACCCGCAGCTGGTTAGTTGTTAACAGTGGTCATCCAAACCCCAACATCAAAGTACCCACATGGTGGTATATGGTGTATATAGTCTGTAGCATTTATGTGATCAGCATCAGAACCCAGGATGCAAAAAAGTAATTAATACCTATGGGGAAAGACATACTCCCAAGGTTACTTATTAATAATTCCCCTTTTTGGAATCTGGAAATGCTCTTGCGCACACTGCTTGTGTGGCCACTTACCCAGGCTTGTTAAGGGCCATTTGCCTCCCATCAGTATACATGTAGTGAGCATATAATTTGTCAGTAATTAGCCAAAGGATCAGCAGTGTGCATCAGGCATTTCAGTTGCCTCCATCCATGTGACTGAGAGGTATCGTATAAGTGAAACGATAAGCCGACGACATACAGATAAGCTCAGTGTCAGTATTTTGGACCCGGAGGGGCCCTTCATTGTCTTCATTCTGGCATTCAATGGGGCAATTGAACAAAATGGCATTGTGTCTGACCTGCTGCAAGAACATACTAGTACTGTTTTGATGTGACAGAAATAATGCTGAAAGCAATTTAAACCTGAAGAGAGCGAGGAAACAAATTTTATGATCTCATTGCTTAGCAGTGCTATTTACTGACATATTTGTACCTGTTTTGCCTACGAAGCAGTTTGCATCATTTTATCTATCCGCATGTTATCTTTGTTTGCATGGACAGTCTCTCTGTTCAGTGGTTTATCATGCCCTAGAAACTTTCTGATCAGTGCCATACATAATAATCATATGTGTGGCAGCTGTTGTGGTCGATTGGTGAAGGTGCTCTGTCAGTTGTCATTCGCTACATGTTAGACACACAATTCCATGATGACGTGGGTACAGACCATTCTCAGGATTGGTCAAGATCCACCGGCTTCTTGAGATCTTGGTCCCCTGGGGCAGTAAGGTTAAGCTGTAGACCGTGCTGCTTTGTGGAAGTTCCCTAGAGATGTGCACTGATATGATGTGTCACACATGGAAAAGTGACAGTGTAATTTGCCAAATGTCAATGGTTTTTTCTGGTCACTGCTTGTCCCTCCTCTCCTTTGAATACTGGTGGCCATCAGGTGAAAAATTTTCGAGTTTGGTCTTATAGAAAAATCAGAACAAAAAATCAATCATATATATGACTGAACAGCTAATATGCAAAGTTGAAGTACAATTGTAGTACAGTATATAGCTAAACAGTTCCTGTAGCAGGTGAACAGCTCTTGTATTCAGTGGAGTAGTTGTTATGGATGGAGATTCATATAGGGATGAATATCACAAAGGTTGACCCATACATCTCAGTGCTTGAGCCATACAGTTCAGTGATTGACACCATAAATCACAAAAATTGATCCATAGATCTCAGTGGTTGACCCATACAAGTCAGTGGTTTGCACCATACATCACAAAGATTGACCCATACATCTCAGTGCTTGAACCATACATCTCAGTGGTTGATCCATGCATCATAAAGGTTGACATCATACATCTCAGTGGTTGATCCCATACATCTCAGTGGTTGATCCATGGATCATAAAGGTTGACATTCATACATCTCAGTGGTTGATCCCATACATCTCCGTGGTTGATCCATGGATCATAAGGTTGACATCATACATCTCAGTGGTTGATCCCATACATCACAAGATTGACCCCATATATTTCAGTTGACCCCAGTTGGTGCATTGCAGTTGTTGAGCTTGTTAATGCTTAATGGTTGATCGCATACATCTTATTAGTTGACCCCACATCTTGCAGTGGTTGACCCCACACATCACAATGGTTGACTCCAAATATATGTATCACATTGGGTGACCCATTACATCTCACGGACAGCCCCAATTACATCGAAATATCACAATGTGTCACAATGTTTGATTCCATACATATCAATAACTGACTTGAGTGGCTAGATTATTTGAATTAAAGTGAGAAATTCAGTTCCATCAAGATGAACAAAGTCAGATGTGATTTAGGACTGTTGGTCTCATTTTTTCTTTGTGCCTTATCGATTTTAATCGTGCTACAGTTGTTGTCAGCGATGAGGGACAAGTGTTTAGATGTGCTTTTGTACATGGGCATACTTGTTGGGTAATGTCTGATGGTGAAAGGAGCTACAATGTACATAATATCAACCAGTTTGTTAATTGACAATTTTCACCGTGTTAAATGACAATCACCTTGTCTCAAAGGCTGCGGCATACATGGAGGTATAACCATATTTGGTTGTCATGAGAAGGACTCGAGAATTCTGCACAATGAAGCATTATGGTGGAGGAAGAAAACAATGCAAAATGACCTTTTGACATTTGTATGCTTGAAGGTTATACAGAGTGGAAGTCGGTGTCACAAGTCAGTCACAGCTCTGTGTCCACCCCCTGGAGCATGGAAGAATCTTCTGTGTCCACCGACAGGGAAGTTAATTGCCCTTTTGTGTGTAGAAATGTCCTAGAGATGAGTTGATTAGTCCCAAGTGTTAAGGTCCTGGAGATGTGTTGATTATTACCATATGTTAAGGGTGTACAAATAGCCTTGTTTTAAACCTTGCCTGACATTTTCCACAAAAAGAAAAAAACCGACAATCTGGCCTATTACAGAATCAATAATATTAGTAGTGAGGCTTTCCCACCCTGGCCAGGGTTAAGAAAGCTTTAGAGATTTCTTAAAGAGCTCTGCTGCAGACAGGCAAAGGTGTACATAAATGTATGGACAGAGACACTTTTCCCTGATCCTTTGATCCTGAAATCCTCCAGACATCCTGTCTGACAGCTCAGGAAGCATCGTTCAGCACTAACACATGGCCCAGTGTGTCCAGATCTGCACATAGAGCTCAGGTACCCGAACACTGGGGTATACCATTCCAGGAATGGTCGCACAAAGATGGACCGGGAAAACATGGCAGGTTATACGTATGGCAACAGCGTGTTGATTCTTCTACTGAACAACTCATCTATTGATTTTTTTTGTCTTACATCACCTAGAAGAGTCCCTTAAACTGCGTGGACTGAAATGAAGGCGGATGGATGACAGCGTACAGTGATCACTGTTCACAAGTGACTGAGCTCTACTGCCAAATATGTAGGCATGTGACCAGGCTCGGTTCTGTCTACACTACACTGCCTGATTGTCTAGCAGATATTGACTGCATCAGCTTGTCAAATCCAGTGAAGACTTGCTGCATGTGGAATTAAGGAGCAATGTGGACAAGCGAACGGAAGCTGCATTTTCACACCTAGATGGCTGGCAGTTGTGCTGTCTGGACCACCTTCCCTAGCAGTGATATCCTTAGGCACATCTAGCCGGCAGCTCTCTCGGATCATACACGAGCGATTTGGTGGTGAGTGTCATGTTTGATTCATAGCTGTTAACCGTATTTAAATAATTGTCTTAATCCAGGAAACGATGGATTGAGGATCTTGAGTGTTTGATTGATTTGTGCTCTGTTAGAGTGATACTGACATGTTGATCGGGCTATTGTCAGTCTCTTGCATGCCTGGAGGGTTTCACAGATTTTGATGATGTGAAATACTTATGCAGATATTTAGCTAGTGATAATATTCTTACAAATAACTTCATATATCCACAATGTTGTGTTTGTTTGATTCATATTTTGAACACACTCTGTATGTACATTATTTGTGGTTGATGTACTCCAAATGCTTTAAGTATAATTGGTTATTTTGCAACAGAGATTTATGGGCTCTCATTGCAGTGCTACACGTTTGATTGTGTAGCTTAATTCCAGTTCAAAATCATGTGCTAACGTGCAGATTGGCATTAAAATGTCTCATGCATAGAAACTTTAGTAGACTTCAGACGGAAATATGTATATTTGATTATTCCTACTGGATATCGTTGTGTTTCTTTCAGCTATACATCATTCTTTCTTCAGAAATACTGGGCTCATCTGGGCTGTTGGTAAATGTTACATAGCATTTTTTTTTTGGGGGGGGGGGTGTATATACATACATATATCCTAGTTCTGTACATATAGATTGTAATATTACAGAATAAATTTGGAACCATTTACATGCTGGCTTCCTCTCCTTCCGTACATGGGAAGGTCTGCCAGCAACCTGCAAATGGTCTTGGGTTTTCCTGGACTCTGCCCAGTTTCTTCCCACCATAATACTGGCCGCTATTGTGTAAGTGAAATAATCTTGAGTACAGCGCAAAACACCAATCAAATCAATAAATCAATCATGGAAGCATTTATTGCACTCAGTCATCAGACGTATCATTTGATACAGGATTACAGATGGCAATTGTAAACTTTTGGTGCTGGACGTATGTCTGGCTGTTTTCATACACCATTGTGCTGGGTAATCTAACCTTGTAGATGTTTCAGGTGAGAATCTGACAAAACAAAGGGAAAAGTTCTGAAGAAGAGCATTTTGGGAAAAGCAGCAACATGTCATAGTGTGCATTGCAGCTGCATATGCATGTCCCAGTGTGCATTGCAGCTGTATATGCATGTCCCAGTGTGCATTGCAGCTCCATATGCATGTCATCACACGGTGTGTTTAAGTCACCATATTAATGAGAAGATTTTGAGATGACAGATGTCATGTTGAGAAAAACAAACAACAAGCTTTCATTGATCCTTCATGTTTGTTTGCTCAAGAACATGAAAAGCTATACAAACTAAGTAGCTTTATGTGGCGTCATGTTTTAGTATTTTGTCAAAGTCATCAAGGCAGCAAAATGGTATTGTTGTCTCGGTTGTATGTTGGCAACATTTAGACCTCATGAAATAAAAATATCCACATTAGTGACTAAAGTTGAGTTCACTGTAATCTTTGTTTGAGAGTGGGAGAGGGGTTCAGGCAGTGATTTGATGACTTTTTCAGTAAAATACCCAGTCTTGATTAGCAATCAGTTTCATGAAGCTGATGTTAATTAGCCCTTAATTAGTTAAGTGAACTTCATATCCCCACAGAATGCGTCATCATGGCCGCCATGGCCTTAGTTAAGTGCGCTATTTAAGTGTGTTTCATTAAGTTAGGGCTCGAGTATCAAAAGTTTATTAATTTGGTGTATGAATGAATCAATGAATGATTATGGCTTAACGCCACATCGGCGTATATCTCAGCCATATCGTGACGATAAAATTTGGTGTATGATATGACCGTGTGAAACTTGTTTGGTGTATGATATGACCGTGTGAAACTTGTTTGGTGTATGATATGACCATGTGAAACTTGTTTGGTGTATGATATGGCCGTGTGAAACTTGTTTGGTGTATGATATGACCGTGTGAAACTTGTTTGGTGTATGATATGACCGTGTGAAACTTGTTTGGTGTATGATATGACCGTGTGAAACTTGTTTGGTGTAGGATATCAGTTTGAAACCAGTTTCAATTAAGTAGTGTACAAGTGTGAGTGGTAGTATGTATCGTCTTCATGCTGTGACAGAGTATGACAAAAGTTATGAAGTTGTGTCAAATGAGACAAAAAGATAAAACTGATGTGCCAAAGTGTGAAATATCATAATCAACAGTCCCAGTATCAAAATGTGACAAACTCAGATTCATTCCTAGTTGTGATTCAAAGATATAAGAATGCTTTGAAGATAATCATGAATGGATTTCTGATAATGCTTGCATTAAAATTATACACAAGTATATTGAAGCCATGTGTTCACATGATTCATGTCACTGTGATATCAGCTCTCTGGAAAACAGACAGTAACCACTTTTTTTAGCACAGAACCGTGCAGACGACACTCTGTAGTTTTTTGTTGTTATGCAGATTCAATTCGTTGATATAGGAGTAACAAATGACCTCAGATTCTGAAGGGAATGAAGGGCTGTTACTAAGGTACAAATTAGAAACATAGCTGTCGGCTTTCTGTCCGTGTAAATACCTTGTGGGCGAAATGAATTCTTCAGAACTTCTTGGTCTTCATAGCCTTTGCAAAAGGTAAATGCCTAGCGGAACAAACTGTTTACAGCAGTGTATTTATGTTAGAGCCTCATTGATATGGTAATGCATTGGGTCCTACATGATATAGTGGCAGCACATTATGTGAAGGGGGGTGATGACTTGTACAGTTGACACAACAGTTAATGTGTCCCATCCTCAGACATGACGGTATCCTCATCGGCGCTCCCATCCTCAGACATGACGGTATCCTCATCGTCGCTCTCATCCTCAGACATGACGGTATCCTCATCGGCGCTCTGCAGCTAGTAGGCAATTGTTTAGTGAGAGACTAACCAGATAGCCAGGCTTTGGCCCGTGTCAACCAGGCAGGATGGAGCATTTCCTCTGGATCGTAATGCGCACGGTGACCAGCCCTGGTATATTGGACATCACTTTGCTCACTGACCAGATCAATAGATTTCCATTCTTTATGCATATGATCTGCCCTTGGCTGCGACCTGCCGAAGCCGCGCTTCGCCGATCCGAGAAAACAGTTGCGCTAGCTACATCTATGAAAACTGGAAGAGATATTTTATGTATCAGGAGAGGGAGGTCAATAATCTCTCCGCCAAATTTTATTAAGTCTTTTTGTCACGCCGAACAATAGCGCCATACAGGTAGGCTTTTATTGCCTGTCAGCTAACTAGTCTATTAGTTTAACAAATGACGCAGATTTTCCTACCCTTTTGTGCTGTCTGTGTGGATATATTGGAAACGGTTTTACCTTAGTCCTGTTTTGTTCGTGTTCATCTTGGCAACAACGCTCTCTTAGGTAAATCAGTTTTAATCTGACAGTTTAAAAAAAAAAATACAGACTTGTTATTTTAACCTTTACCATAAAGCCCTACTGAATACATGCATATAGGCCAAAGTTATTTCAGTGGATTGTTTGTTTTTATGTTGTCAGTAAATTCAGTGATAAAAGGCTTTTAGTGATACAGTGAGTAGAAGGTTATGTCCTTATATGTGGATTTCTGCTGCTTAAATGCTGGCGACAAAACATGTCAAATTGGACGTTTATTGTTTTCTTGTTCAGCAAATATTGACTAGATAGTCAAGGGTGCTGCGTACATCATGCATGCATGTACATGTACTTCAGCTTTCTGCAGTGTTTAGTCTCTGGCCAGCTTTATAACTACTGCACAAACCCTGCTAGTAGCTCTTATCTGAAAGCCCAGTAGCAAAGCGTTATTGTGCCACGAAAGTGCCTGTAATGCACTTTTGGAATGTTTCTGGAACACTGAATATACTCTACACCATTAGCAGCTGAAGGCGAGGGGGTTGAAAGTGGAATGCTAGAGACTTAATGCAAGTGTGGTATTGGGGTGCTGGTAGTGAGCTCATGGTGTGCTTGTAGTGAGCTAGAGGCATGCTGTTGAGAATCTCTTATCCTGGTTGATGTTCTCTCTCTGCAGTATGGCATTATTTGCATGACTTTATAACCTGTGGTATCTTGAAAAGAGAAAAAAGAAAATCGCAACGTTTTGTTCATCTGTTGATAGGGCTTGCTTGTTCTGTTATGCACGATTTCACATTTCACTCTCAGCTCTTGGCAAAAATGAAAATAATTGATGAAATCAGGAAGGCTTGCTATCTGACACCAAGGCATGGCAATCATCATAGGTTCAATGCGTTATGATTGGACTGCCACAAGACATCAACATTCCATTCTGGAATACCAAATTTGTATCCTAGGCGATGAAAGACCCAAGCAGAAATGTTAGTGAATGTATTATGTAGAAATTTCAAATTGTTTTGAAACATTTGCCGTTGCTCTAGTTTCTCTTGTGTCATAGACCAAAGCTGTTACAACTTGCTCTGGTTTCTCTTGTGTCGTAGACCAAAGCTGTTATGACTTGCTCTGGTTTCTCTTGTGTCATAGACCAAAGCTGTTACAGCTTGCTCTGGTTTCTCTTGTGTCATAGACCAAAGCTTTTACAACTTACTCTGGTTTCTCCTGTGTCATAGACCAAAGCTGTTACAACTTGCTCTGGTTTCTCTTGTGTCATAGACCAAAGTTGTTACAACTTGCTCTGGTTTCTCCTGTGTCATAGACCAAAGCTGTTACAACTTGTGGCTGAGGCACTTTCATTCCATCACTTTGGTATGGTTTTCCAAATTTCCTGAAGAATGGAATTTTGAACAGTAGCTGTATATGAAGCAGAGATAAGAAATTTCTGCCAGCAATGAAGACTTACATGTATACAGAGTAAGATTTCACAAGAGTGAATATCAATCAAGACTTCAACACTTTGATAGCCTTATCAAAGTGATAAAAGTTTTCTTAGAACCTAACAGCTTTCCTTTCATCACCAATATAGGGTGGCATTTCCATGGCTATAAAGCGCCATTCAGATGACCCTTACTTTTGATTGAGTGTTTTGTTAAATAAATGTACATTGCTATGCATTGTCCTAAGCAGTCATGTGTCACGTGGGTTTATGCTTCCTCGTTTCTCAGGTACTGAAGTGTGTTCTTGCCACACTTACTGTCAGAATCCTCAGGTGTTCAATTTACAGGCTATATTTTATGCATGGTTAGTTGGTATTGGTTTAACCCTCTGTGAATGTATGGTTCCCATTCTAACATGTTGTTTTTCATTCTGGTTCCCATTCTAACATTTTGTTTTTCATTCTAAGTGCTATGACTTTGGAAATAAGCAGTATTGGCTGATCAGCATATATTTAAGTGGAGACATTGAGAAATCAGCGGATATAAGTTGATGTGGACTTAGTCTGCAGAATTTAATGAAGAACTCATTCATTGGTTTGTTTATATTCAATGTGACACACACTGGAACATGCCCTTAAGCCCAAAACTGCTAGAAACATACACAAATCTGAAAAAATAACTCAAATCGTAAAACGTAAACGTAAATCACACCCCCATTTCAGTCGAAAGATTCATTCAGATGGTCTCACAAATGTAAATTACACTCTGCATTCCTCTGATTTTCCTTCTGAAGGAAAAATTGGTTCAGGACAAAACAGCTACAGGGATTGAAGGTGAAGTGGCAGCAGTTTCATTTGTATGTGACTTTCACAGCCAGCCCTGTTCTTAGATCACACAGCATTTTATTGGCTTTGTCTTCCAATGGGACAAAAGTCATTGTAGCAATGGCAGATAAATCCTCTGAATTTTGCTGAACCATTGTTGGAATTATTGCAGATTCCATCTGCCAGTGTCCCACAGCTGATCAAGTATTTCACCTAGGTACTTCACTGAATAACATTTGCCGATGCAAGGCTACATTGTACTTGTACAGTGGCACCCTGTTATACATCAAACAAAAATAAGGTGGCACACTAATAATAATGATAATAATAATAATAATACATATATTAAGAATAATAACTTTTTTTACTGAGGGTTATTCAGACAAATATTATTTGTTCTTCCTTGGTGCCCTCTAACAAGGAAACATGTCAACAATAATTATTACACACTCCTATTTCTGATATAATGTGATTATATAAATACAATATCATGTAAATTGACAAAATCAACCCATATTAATCAAGAGCTACATGTATATACATGTATAATTACCAAATTATTTTACAGTGATATACATATATACAGTGATCCATACATAGGTACTGAGTAATATTATTTTTAGTATTAGGCGTCGTTTTTGCATACATAGTTTCTCAGATTAAAAGTTTCCTGGATTTTGTGCATTTTATACGTGTCCTCCAGAGAAACTGTGCAGAAAGAGTCATTAAATAGTTAAATTTGTCAACTCTGTAATCCAGCTCTGGCTGGTTGACCAAATGAGATTGGTTAGGGAAAGTATATATGTAACTGCTGAAAGCTGTTTGAAATACTCTTGGCACACTGATTGCCTTCACTCATAAATCTTATAGCTGTATTTAAAGTGAAAAAATTCTGATGAATGGCATCAGTATCAATCAAATAAATAAAATGTTAAAAAACTTTACCAACTTTTTTTTGGAAATAATGTACTTAATCCTGTGTAATTTGTTTATGAAAGTCCTGAATCTTCCTTGCATTTTCTGCTTATATTGACCAGTATTGTAATTAATTGGTGAGGTGCAAATTTCCAACCCATATTGAACTTATTCTGTGCTTCTCACTCCGGTTATGGAAAATTTTGAAGTGTTTGATTATTAATCTTGCGTTTAATGTTTTTCGTCAGTAGTGGGTAAATGGATGTGCATATTTATTAGAGAACAGCTGTGATGTTAATGAGTGAGGAGCCATGATGAATACGAGTCCTTTCAAATGTCAAGGATATCACCATCTCTCATCTTGGGCTTGTTTGCTTCTGATCTAATCAATATTGGTTGAGAACAGATAATGATGTGTTCCCTGGTGGGCATCATAACGGCACTACTGTAATTAGCAGGTTTAATTAGGTAATTTACAGGTGGTTTGTTTGTTTTAGTCTCAGCACACATTCTTTACACTATCTGCAGTGATATGGGGAAAATCCTCCAGGCTTTTTACTGGAATCAGTTGTTCTCAAAGCCTTCTTTTTGTTAGAATTGTCCATAAAATTATAGATTAGAGACCAGAATTGTTGAATTTCTTTTCATCGTGATTCTTCATGTATATAGGATGCAATGAACAGAAGAATTCCATGAGTGAAGATTGTAAAAATTGGGATATGATGACTTCAAATAATTAACATTCAAGAAAATTGCAGATTGGCAATAGGGCCTCTGAAGTGGTTTATGCATGTGGAGAGAAAAGTCACAGTAGTAATGAAGTAGTGGGGAAAAATGAGGCATTCTTTCTCCAGATATTTATGATGCAAAATTTTCTTATCTTCAGGTGTTTTTCTGGCCTCTTTCTCATCATGGTAATGACGATGAAAAATATCTGAAAATTGAGTTTTAGACAAATTTCATATTGAGTTTTCAATACATTTTGACAAAAAATATGGAGTTTTCTGATTTGTTCAAATTGAGTTTCTAAAAAGAAATTGGGTAGAAAAAACCCTGATCTTATAGCCATTAACTTTGCCTTAGCGTTCCCCTTACCTTCACCCATGAACTTCATGACTGTTGTAAGCCAAACTCACATGGGTTGATTTGTCGTAATAATATCGTCAAATTCGTCAAATTCAGCAAGTCGAAAGAAAATAAGACAAACACTGTTTCATAATCTGTGTTCATATTGTGCAATTTATCTAATTCTGCAAATTCCGTCGTACAATGTTTGTTCTGTTTTCATGCAACTCATCAAGTTCACCGTGTTGATAAGACAGTTAGCACCATGTGGGTATCTGTGTTCATGTAACTGAAAAAATTGTGCATAGCGCGTTTAACACAAATCAAATATATAAATCATTTGTAAGCATCAGTTCTGTTGTGAAGTGAAAAGAAATATCATGTCTTTTACTGGTACTTTCATCTCAACCTAATTTTTGGCATGTTCCATCAGTGTGACTGTACCTGTGCCTTTCGACACAGATGATGATAGGGAATTAATTATAGATGAAAGTCTTCTACATTCTGACACAGTCTAGGAGAATGGACTGGCCATCAAAAAGTCAGCAGATTTTCAGGTGTGTCTAACCAGATGTTGTGCAGTTATCAGCTCCTTCACTAGGTATTAAGATTTATTCACAGATGTGTTTCTCATATCAAGAGTCACTGTCCACGGACAGTTTACTGTGTTCCCTGCCCCACCCCCACACTTCATCTTCTCCCAATACACACACCTACGCACAACCACCATGACACCAAAACCATTCAGCCAGGTGAAACATTTTACGTGGATTAGTTTTGTGATCTGTTTAATGTTTAATTTGTTGCGGTGTCGAGAATCCTTTGTGATCAAACGAGGCCATCAATGTGTCTGCCACTGGGAATATCATTGTACCCTGAGGTAGATTGCAGTCTGGGCAGCAAGGATAAAGGTACTGCTCTAGAACATGGTTACTGTAATGAAGGACACAGCCAAGGCTAACGACGTTTGGTTTCTCGTTTCTGGTCGTCTGAATACTTTGGAAAATCGGTTTTTTCTGACACCAAAATATTAAACAAGGAGATCTTTTGGGAGATGGGTGGGTTGGTGGGGAGTGTAAAATTACATGCAGTCAGGTGGCTGGAACCAAGGAATCAAGTGTGGTAGGCTTACGTCAAGCTCGGACTCTCTTTGATGTGATACCCTAAGTGTTTTTTACAGTTGAAGAACATGTTCCTGAAGGAATGTGTGTCAAGGAATTTGGTGTGCAGCATCCTGATGCAGGTTTAGTTTTGGTTCTCAGATCTAGAGGGTCTCAACCAGCAGAAGTGTAGAAGCATGTAGCATGAAACAAGAGTAGCTCACAGTACCACATGATAGTAAACTTTTATGTTGAATTCTTGAATCTGGGAAAGTCTAAAACACGAAGTACCAAATATTTGAGACAGAAGACCATCAATTGTGGGCATTTCTGTGATTCAAAAGATGACACATTTAAAGCTTTCTGAAATTTTCTGAAACTAGCGATTAATCTTTTCAATAATATGTTCTGTTTTTTTCATAAAATATGAAGATTGCCTTGAGGCAGATTGAATTGGATCCATATGTTGTTCCTAAGCTTGCGGGAACAAGATTTCCATTTCTCTTCGTCAGTGTCTACTTGAATGTCAGAATAATTTCTGGACTCTGTTACATGTTCAGCTCTAAATCAGCTTAGATTTTTTGACAGCATTCACATTTTGTCTTTTAAGTTATTAATTTTTTTCTGTCGGATTTTATGAGTGAAATGTGTTGCAGTGTTCTCTGTCGTGATTACCCGATCTGCATTTGTTACATCAGCCTATATTATACTTGTATTGGGAGCCCTATCATTTCATACTGTCTTGCTTTGATGTTTTTACGTGGATGGGTTAATTAAACAGGCTGCAAAGATTGACCTTTTTAACATGGAAATTAAAGAAAAAAATCGATCTTTTGATGTATTGTTTTTTTTAATATTTACGTTTATCTTTTCATCTCTAAAGCCCGGAAAATTTTCAGTAGTTGCAAGGCATATGAATTGTACGTCTTTGATTTCGTCTACAGTTTCGCACCTCTCAGATCAACCTATATAGGCAATAGAAATCTGATCAGAGACGTCGAACAGACCCGATCTGTTGACATAATTCTCCACTTAGCAGCTATGAGTTTCCCCACTCACCACATGAATAGCTCATATCCTCTCTAATATATAACACAGGAAGGCAGTTGTAGTACAGAGACTAAAGCTTACATGCAGTGTATAGTTGTTTACATGAAGAGAGACAGAGAGAAATATGTACTTGTAAAATTGTTCATATAAATTTCCTGCTGTGTTGTGTTTGTGTTGTCAGCCATCCACTGACCTTGTCTGCACATTATTTCTCAAACTGATGAGATTATCTTCATGGAATTTGTCTTCAGGCTTCATGGCAACTGCCATTTGGGATACTTCTGTACACTTGGTCTTCCATTAGCCAGTATTTTAATATTGTAGTATTCAGTAGCGTATTGTCTGTGATATCTCAGAAACCACCTGGCTGAATTTGATCAAATTTTGTGTGAAGCTAATGAAATTGTCATTAGAAATTCAATTTTAGAAGTATGTTTCTATTCTTAATTGTGTGTTGGCTTGGTTTTCCGTTGGCTTGAATGTCTACCAGCTTGAGTGTCAGTTGGCTTGATTGTTTGCCAGCTGGATTTTGTCTTTTCCTCAGAGTTTTGAAATTGTAGCCGGTAATAATCTTACAGTTCGGATATCTCTAGATTTCATGTACCAAATTAAATCAAAGTTCGTAGGAAGATTGATGACTGGCATGAGTCTTAAGAACTGACAGTTTTTTTATAGTTTGCTAGTAGTCTTTATTGCCTTTTTGTCGGTACCTGTTTTGGGACAGTACGGTCTGCAGTATACTTGTCTGTATGTTAGCTCCTGAATGGCTAGGTTGAAAGGTCAAGGAACCCATGCAGTGGTTGACACCCCTTTTGACGTTAGCTGTTTTGTAAATTGATTATGTTGCCTTGCATCTGTCTTGGCGATAGATATATTTATAACGTTGTGCTTCTGTGAAGTACCTGTACATGTAACTTGGTCTTTGTGAAACAATTGGCCTATCTTCACCAAACCTGGTGTGAAGGTTTAGCAATAACATGTGTGTTTATAAGAACTGATAAAATGTTGCAATTGGGAACCTATGTATGTGTGTGTGCTAAAACCTGTGTTAGAATGCAATGGCCTTGGGAGCTTCGTGAGTACGATCATTTCTGTGGCCTCTGTTTTAAAGTCAAGTCTTTACGCCTACATTACATGTGTTTGTATAAAAGCTTGCACCTTTGTGGGAGCTAACAAGGGACTTGGAATTCTGATGGAGAAATTATCGATCAGTCTGATGTAACGGGAAGCATTTTGTCTTAACCATATCGCAGACTACTAGCGTCTTGGTTTGATCCTATGAAGAGTTGCAGCCAAACTGCGGGAAAAAAAGGGAAGGAAAAAAAAGGGCAATATATTGGCTGGAACGGTGGCAATCAGGGCTACAAATCTGCCTGTTTACACTAGAAACCCTTTACACAGGTGTATAGGCTCATGCATAATGGACCTAGTTAGAAAGTGGCACTGTCATAATACGTCTGAATTATTAGTGGTTGAGATTTGTGTGCTGCACAGTTATCACATCAATTATGGATAGCACACAAAGTGTGTCATGGAAATCATCACCGTGTACAAGGTTTTGTGAGAACATTAAACGCTTCTCCAAATCACGTGGACGAGAAAGCGACATAAAAGCCACTTTGAAACCATGATAGACAGGCATTCACACAACAAAGGTAAACAGTTAATAGGGTTACTGTTTTGCTGTCATAATGAACAGGAAATGTTTCTTGTCCAAGGTTGTTATTTGCCTGTTTTTCATCTGTAAAGCCAGACCTTCATGTAAGTGCCCGTTGTTCATCATGAAACTTTGTTGTTGGACAGCGGTTGTGCAAGTCCTTGTTTAAACAGATATGTAGAGATGTGCTGAATCATCGATCACGACATTATTGTCCATTTTGGCTGTCGGGTCTTCAGTGTTTCGTTCAAAATCTAGGTGCCATAACTCGGACATTTGCTTTTCAGCCATGAACCATTATAAATGTTCCCTGACCAATTTTCAAATCATCCAATCTCCAGAAAAATATAACACAGAAAGTAGGACAGATTCATGCAAATTAAGAGAGGCAGTCAACAGTTGTCAGTGATTCTCGAAAGAGGCTAAAGATGTCCTGATGTGCGTAAGTTCCAGCCTTTAGAAATCACAGGTTCCTGCAAAGATACGAAGTCAAGTCTTTTCAGTGTTTCCGCAAAGATGCAATAAATGTTTGTAATGTGCATAAATTCAGACCTTTAAAACCTGCACGTGTACAATATACATATACATGTATCTGGTTGTCAGTCCTGGCACTGAGCGATCTCCATTTGTATGTACGATAAGCTTATTTTGTGTTGTGTTATAGTCAAGATGCAATTAAGCTAACTAAGCTAGTTGGTGGATCAACAAGATTATAGTCAAGAGGTATCACTAATTCAACTTTGTATTTTTATGTGTCCATGTAGCATTCTATATGACATAAGAAAAAAAAAACAGTTCTGTTGTGACACAAACAAGGTTAAATTTGTAATGTGGCAAAAATTTTTAAAAAATAATAATAATTAAAAAGTAATTTCTGTGAATCAGGCCCTTCGTGTTGCAGCTGTTCAATCATAACAAACTTGTGATATCATACTACTTTATTAAGGTGAAGATCAGATTAGGTCTGATTCAGAGTCACTTTCTCTTGTGAAGGTAGTTCTGATGGAAATTTCTTTGATTAAATTCTGGGCAGTCAACAGCAGAAAAGCGAAGTTCTCAATAACAACAGAGTATGTAAACATAGAACTTACTCACATTTTTAAAGCCTTCTCTGTATGAATATAGAGCAGTGTTTTTAACAGCTTTGATGAGGGGGTATCTTACACGAGTCTGTCAATACCCTCTTTATCTCATCCATCTTTTGGTAAATCTACTCAATGCGGGGAAAATGCCCCATTTTTCAATTGATTGTGTGCTTTGTGCAGATGATTTTAGCTTCAGAATCTCTCGTTGTTAACCATTCAGTATCCGAGCACATGCTC
Organism: Acanthopleura granulata; assembly: GCA_016165875.1. Taxonomy (NCBI): domain Eukaryota; kingdom Metazoa; phylum Mollusca; class Polyplacophora; order Chitonida; family Chitonidae; genus Acanthopleura; species Acanthopleura granulata. The sequence goes on from JABBOT010000008.1 coordinate 9,178,263, forward strand.
AGTTTACGTCCAACTTCCACTGTTGCCAGAATGTCGGGTTTTGTGTCTTTGACGAAGGCATTAATATTCCCCCCTTTCTTTTCCCTAGTGTATATGTAGCAAAAAAATATATACTTCCTGCAAAGGAAGGGTACTTCCTCAGCTGTTGTCCAATCCTGCAAATTTCAAGTTTCCCAGAATTATTGATCTTTTATATGCCTCATAGCTTTTAGTTTGGCTGCACTACTTTCAGCTGCCTCGTATTTCATTGGTCAATGTTTAACTCCTCTGTGTGTAAAGACACTTTCTTAGAATTTGTCTTTACTGAATCCCAAATTCCACTGACAGGTGTTTGTTGTTTACTGGATTGTAAAGGACCAATGGTAGATCTTATTGTTCTTGAAATTTCATTGTTGTGCATCATTGAGGGAATGACATTGTTTACCACGATGTAGAGTGGTTTGAATGGGGCAGTTCTTGGCTACATCACTTAATTTGTACAAAGTTCCTTTGTGCCTTTCATTCCAGAGGAATGTGGAATGAAGTATCATGATTTTTCTGGTAAGACGTCCGAGTGATAAAGGTGTTAGGCTGCATTTCTGAACCTAGGAAGATTAAAAAAGCATTTACGTCAGCGTATGGGGTAAGTCGCTTGCCGAGCTGAGTGGAACATGTCTGTGCCTGGGATAATAGGATAACCGTCACTAATGTCTTATCGTTGTCAATGTGAAGACATGACATCCCATCGCCAAGGGCCGTTACTCACAGCTCATCAGCCGCAAGAAATGGCTGAAGCCTCGACTCTTGCCCCACTCGCGGTGAAGAATGCCCATCAGCCTTCCTTTCTGCAGGAAATTAATTGAATGATTATAAAACATGGATATATCCTCTATGGCATTTCACAACGCTGGAAATGGCCAGCAGGGTTGTCTTCAGTGGTGTTACATGTCAACCTGGATCCTGTTAGAGAGCACTCTGAGCCTGCTAAACAGTCTGGCTAAGCACCTCCTTCTGCATGTGCAAGAAGTTGTCCACCCTGTAAACACGAATGCTGACGTAATGAGAAAGGAGTCTTTCCCTAGTTTGACATTAATTTTGTAAGTGATGAGAAACACTGCTACTGTATAGCCTGAAGATGTTGTGTTGTTGCATTACCATATTTGTAACTGTGATAAATTGTCACAGTGAAGCATCAGGGCAGTGTAGATTTTCACGTTTTTCTCTGATTTTAGGTATTCATGATGAAAGGAAAAGAGGTTTATTTGTAGACAAAATTTTACCTTGATTAGAGTATGTATTTACCATACACAAATGCCATGCAGGGTCGACAATCCCAGGTCAGCTCAGCTCATACCAACGACTTTAAAAACGATACTTGTTGCTGCCTTACTTGCGCTCATCACTGAGAAGTTAGAGTGACAAAACATGATTGGTTGGCCATATGTCAGTGTAATATGATTGGGTGGAGTGTTATGCCTGGTGTGTTTGGTGTACATACACTCTCTCTCCTTGTAGCCGTATAACTGAAAAATTCTGGAGTATGATGGGAAACTCAAGCATACATACGTACAAATGCTGTGTAAGTCATTTCCTGTCTTTATTTTCTATGATTACATAAAGACTTCAACAACTTCTATGGTTTGGATTTTAATTGCGTGTCATTATAACATTTTGCCTCTTGATTTCTAAGAACATGGAATAAGTATTCGGGGATAAAGATTTTACCGTGAAACAAGACAGAGACTGTTATGGAATGTAATGTCAGGCTGTTCTAAGAAGCCCAAAGCTTGAGCTGTCCCTTGATCCTGCCCTCTTTGAAAGCTTACATCTGCTTCCAGATAATTTAGTACCTTTGCACTGTAACTGTGATCTCTCTTCAGAGAGTGGGTCATTTTGGCAGGAGAAACTTGGTGCCCTTTCTCTGCTGGCCAGATTGATTTACAGCCACTTAGATATATTACTGCTGAACCTTGCCTGATAAAGCCTAACAAAAACATTGGCTTTGGATCATTCCCTCCTGGAAGTTTCTCCACAACCTGTGCTTCATCAAATTTGATCGATGGATTGATGCAAGAAGGCAGAATGATGGCTGCTAAATTGGGGGAATTTAGGGCTGCATGCTCGCCCGGTTTCATTCATTAGACAGTTACAAGCACGACTGAGTTTGCTGTAAATATGTGAAGGTAATGACCAGGTTTCCACGTCTCGTCCAAATTTACCCAGTGAATGCCTGTTACTTTATGATGTGTAACAGAAATCATAGCGTTTTATCAAAGATTATTCATGAAAATGTAATATGTGGTATGTAATGGCTGTACGCATTTACTATTTACAGAATTCATGATTCATCAGCTATGGCAGCATTCCGTGATTTGAAATCCACTAATATGTCACATGCCATATTGAACTTGTGTCTGAAGAGAAGACTAACCCTTGACCAGTGTCTTTATATGGTCAGTTGTAATTTCTAGTCCAGGCTCTGCTCTGGCCTTTTTTCAAGTTTTTTGGCAGATACAAAAGGTGTAGCTCAGCTGTACTAAGGTACTATCTCTCTGCCTTGGCATTTAAATAATCAACTTAGTGGTATAAACTATGAAGTTTTGGACATGACTTCACAGTCATATTACTTGTCAGAGGCCTAGCCAGCCCTTCCCACACCGGATTCTAGCTGCCATATCTGGCTGGCTATCAGAAGTAAGAATCCATGTGGAAATATGTATTTTTGTGGTGTGCAACTCATGACTCCCCCAGTCATTTCAGGTAGAGGTTCAAGGTATTGGTATTATGACTATTGGTGTATGATAGAGTTGGCATCATTGTCCATGGCACACTTTTATGTAAAGATAAGCTGTTCAAAATATACATATTTGTCAAAACCCTTGTTTTATTCTGGCATGTGTGGTACTTTTGTGTAAGTAAATTTGATATAAAAATTCCCATCATCTGTCAACTGGAATGGCAGATGGCAGACTATATCATGGATACAATATATATTCTCATGTAAGCAGCAAACATTAATGAGTTGATAACTGCATTGGGCTCACTGCATCACACCTAGACACGTGGGTGAGACTTGCTAAGGTGGTTACAGCGTGCCACGGCCTTGGATTAATGAGGTTTATGTAATTGTCGTGATTTGTGTTCTGCATGTGAGAAGCAGTCGTTAAGTGCTGTGATTAACGACTACCTGTTTATGTGGGGGAGAATGTTGAGAACGTGGGGGTGGGGGCTGGGGGAGGGGGCTGAAGAGGCAGCATTTTATCATCTCTTTCGGTTAAAAGTGTGAAGCCTCTGCTCATGCAGGTAATTGAGCATGATTTGATGATGACAAACATGTAGTATATGATGGTTAGGCTGCAGGGAAGTGCCTCGAGGATTGCCTACAAGCATCCATACACTGCCACTTGTTCACTAATCTGTGATGCCCTATGGACATAAAACCATGAGCTTGTACGGGCCTCTGCAGGATAACGAGCGTTCTTGACATATTTACAGCAGTTTGTACACAAATGGGTCATGGTGAATTTGTTCTAGAGTAATAAAGAGGTTCCTGTTGTGAAGCCCAACATTTACATGTAACTGATGTGACCTTATTCCTTCAGTGAAAAAACAATCTAACCACAAGCGACAGAAAGAGCACATCTGCATTTTACCATCTGTGGTGTTATTGTTATGATGTAATTTTATGCTAGAACTCCTAGGTGTTCATTATGTTAATTACCATGTCGATTTGAGGAGTGAAGTGCTTTGAACGTATGGCTAAGGGCGATTCACATCTTTTCGTCCTTTCTTTTCTTAGACCACCTGTCATTCATGGAGGAGGGGTTATACAGCACACGTATAAAATAAGTTTAATGAGCTGACAAAGCTAACAATTGCCTCGAGGGTTTCCACTTCAGTTTTTGGTGCATGTTCATGTATAGAAGAATGCTTGAATATCTGTCCTCACTTTTATCCCCATGCAATTAACTTTACTAAAGCTCTTCAGGGCAATGATCCAGCCATTACCTAGTCTCTGTCATAATTTATAATAATAATAGTATCTTTATTTTCAGAGGGTAACAAACTCAGTTAATATGACAGTAATGATCTTCCCTGAGGCCCTCCGTTCACTCACACAATCACTTGGCAGTCACATGGGTACAAAAAAAAAATATACACAAAGCATTAATTAGTTCAAAGTTATACATATGTATATATATACATACAAAGATACAAGGCTTTACTATGTGTTTGGCACTTTCTGCCACTTTTGGTGCAACTTTTTAAGCAATTTAACTGAGGAGGCAGGTTTAAAAGAGAAAAGATAGTAATTCCTGACTTTCTTTAGTGTTGATTAACTTTACACTTGACCTCCATAAATCTCATGATTGAAATGAAATATATTGTGGCATGTGCCTCAAGTCCTCTTTATCATGTGCCACAAAATGGCTGAAATATTGCCAGTGTGGCACCAGACATCAATAATTCATTCCTTTATTCTTCATCATTTAACAAATGGTCCCCATTGTATCCTTGGCCTTATTCACTGATGATCGACTTCCCTCTGAAAAGGACTCGGTAACCCTCAAGCAAATTTTACTCACAGAACATTGCCGTTACCATGGATAGTTTATCCATATAACCTCTTCAAGGAATTATCTCAGCAAGTATTTGTTAGCTGCTAGCAAAATTTGGCATGCCTGGATGTCTTGCCTAGAGCCGTAAAACAAAAGAAACTTTCCCTTTAAATACCGGATATGAGTAACTGCCTATAGTAAATATTGTCCTTGAAAATGTGAAATAAACAGATTTTTTCAGGAGAGCTTTTTACATTAGGCAACCATATTCATTATGCTTGCCAGTTTCCAGTATACAAGACGCTTATTGATTTTTAGCCCTGTCTAATGCATTCCACATTGTACATTGTACAATACACAGGGTATTGTCCCTTAGAATATAAGACACAGTGTCCTTTGTAAGCATGTGGCATGTATTTAGAAAGGACATAGGAACACAAGATCATTAGATCTTCAACACAGATGGAGACCTCTGTGGCAGTGGAGGTTAGCGTTCCAGTGTAGCATAATGACCCCGTGCCTCTCACCAATGCGGTTCGCTGTGAGTTCAAGTCCAGCTCATGCTGGCTTCCTCTCCAGCCATACGTGGGAAGGTCTGCTAGCAAATGGTTGTGGGTTTCCTCCACTCTCTGCCTGATTTCCTCCCACCATAATTCTGACCGCCATCATGTAATTTAAATATTCTTGAGCACGGCATGAAAACACTAATCAAACAAATTAAATAAATTGAGCACAGATGCCAAACACAGATAGAATTTACTCACAGATCTTGGACACAGGTCTTGAAGTCAGATCTTGGACACAGGTCTTGAAGTCAGATCTTGGACACAGATCTTGTATAAACACCTTGCTATGATTCAGAAGGCTTTCTCTTATACATTCCTGTTGGAAACTTATTACAGTTTGTTCTTCACTATGTAATGATAATTTTCTTAATAACCATATTATGAATCTATCCATGTCACTGTGTAAGTTGTGTTTCAGTGGTATCCATGGTATATAATTTCATTCATTTTTAATTGGTTCCCACGAAACGTTTTTCTCTTGGATTTGGTTGGATGTCTTATAAAGGTATTCATCTGTGAGCATCTTAATTTGCAATTTTGTATCATGCAGTGTCTATTTTTCCATCTTTTATAGTATAGTATATTGATTTCCTGTGTACACGAGAATCTTGTGGCACTGAAAAGCAATATCTGGTTTTATTCCATTCTTCTTGTGTGGGTCATTAATTGTTGTATCCATCTGTCCTTAGTCTTGTTTTCCTTCCAGTTATCATATTGTTCTGGCATTGATTGCCCTTCATTTTAATGATACGTGTAATAAATTGCCATGAAATTAAAAGTTATTACGTTGCTGTGAGAATGAAGGAGAATGAAAATGATTTGTTTTGTTAATAAAATTATTATTTAGAATCATTAAGTATTTTTTTCACTTCGTCTTCAAGGCTTGACTGTCTTATTTCCTTGGCTCTGGATAGTCATAACCATTGAGTGCACATGTACTTAGACACTTCTTGGTGCCTAGTCTACAACGTGGCTTTCCAGCATCTAGTCAAGGTGTTACAGTTTCCCCCAGGCTCTCTTTCTCCTTCACTATTAATTCAGACTACCAACAGATAAGTGGAGACATATCTCTATAAATATTTATTTATTTGATTGGTGTTTTACACCGCACTCAAGAATATTTCACCTATATCTTCAAACACCAATTCCAGATACACTTGATTTCATTCTGAAAATATCTTGATTACGTAGAATCGGTGCTCCCTGCAAATATCCTGTGTTTATCAGTGCTGTTGTTGAGCATTGACACCTGCAGTGACATGGTCAGGCATCATGATGATAAATGTCCAGTCTGTGTCGTGATGTCTGAGGGGATGTGCCATGTTAGACAGGTGGAGATTGGCAGAGAAGACAATACTGATGGGTAAATGAGGGATTTTACAGTTCTCACATATGTAGCCCTCAAAGATGACCCACTGACAATTGCAAGTATACATGCACTGGTGAGTAGCAATTTGTCTGTTAGACAAATCCCAAGACTCAGAGAATTCATGGACACAAGGAGAACATTATTGTCGTTTTTGGTGCCCTTATTTATGGGCTTTTAGTGACAGCTTTACACATAATAGTGCAGGTAAGAGCCAGCAGGTTATATAGACCCGATGATTAACCTTGACTACAAGGCTGATATGGAGAATAGGGCAGTTTTGAGGTCAAACTCTTTTATCGCTAAAGGTAGGAAAAGCGCTACTGTACAATGTGACCTGTCAAAAATGTTAGGCAGTTATTTCTTATTACAATTACCATAACATAGACATCTCAGAAAAGTGTCACAAAAAGTTATTTAGACTAAACATACAATAGGCCAAAATTGAGGAGCTGAAAGTTTTTTAACTTAAGAAGCCTCTGATTGAAGGAGAAGTCATTTGTATCTCCATAGCATAGCGAGACGGGTGAGCGGTAAATTAAAGTGAACAAAATAGCCTGACATTTTTGATAAGTCACATGACACGGACTCTATTTACCTTTCGCGACAAAAGAGTTCAAACTCGAAACTCCCCTATTGCTACGTAGTGAGGAGTTGACCTGTGACATATCTAATGGCTTTCATCTACAGTAGGTTTTGGGGGCCAAGAGACACTTTCTGGCTAAGTCTTCACTGCTCAAGCTATTCCCGATAAAGCCCTCAATGTTCAAGCAATTAATGATCATGCTCTTGTAGATCAAGCACTTACTAGTAAAGCAGTCATGGTCAAGTTCTCGCCGGACAACCTGAACTGTCATGCTGTTTCAGTTTTTTGTAACCGCTGTCCTAATCTGTAATAACATAACAACTTGTATACTGTCTCAGTCTGTAATAGACAAAGTGGTCTGCTGTCTCTGTCTTTAATAACATATAACTGGTCTGCTGTCCTAATCCGTAATAACATAACTTGTATGCTGTCTCAAATTGTAATAGACGATAAAGTGGTCTGCTGCCTCTATCTTTAAATAGCACATAACTGGTCTGCTGTCTTAATCTGTAATAGCAGATAAATCAAGATGCTGTCTGAGCCTGTAATAGCAGATAAACTGGGATTCTGTCTCAGTCTGTTACATCAGATATACTGACATGCTATGTCAATCTCCTATAGCAGATAAACTGGCATGCTATGTCAATCTGTTGTAGAAGATAAACTGACATGCTGTGTCAATCTGTTGTAGCAGATAAACTGGCATGCTATGTCAATCTGTTGTAGAAGATAAACTATTGCTGTTGATAATGCTATGCCGATCTGCTATAGCAGACAAACTGACAGGCTATGTCAGTCTGCTATAGGAGGTGAACTGACATGCTATGTCAGTCTTCTATAGGAGGTGAACTGACATGCTATGTCAGTCTTCTATAGGAGATGAACTGACAGGCTATGTCAGTCTGCTATAGGAGGTGAACTGACATGCTATGTCAATCTGATATAGCAGACAAACTGGGTTTTGTTATGTATGTGTATAACATACAGGAATGAATGTATTTTATAATAAGCAGGAGATTTATGGCGCATTATATTTGTGTTCAAACTGTTCCTGTCTTTGGGTTATGGTGGATCTAAACACTAGAGTAGTGTCCATAAAACCCGTATCAGGTATTCATGTTGAAAAGGGGAATGAGTACTTGTGCTACAAAGTAAACATGTATGCCTAAACACGGATTGCTGACAATCAGGCCAACTTGATGTTGTTCTGTATGGATCTACTGGTTACTTCCCCTTGCTTGGGCCGTTCATGATTCCACACAGATAAAGTACTCCTTTGTGCTGAAGAAGTGGGTGATCCTATTTGTGTCACTGTACATTGGCATGGAAATGGGCTGGATGGAGATTTAATAACATGATGGGCCAAAGACACAAGGCGAAATGGGTTTAGACTCTTTTATCCTCTTTACGTGTGCTGTTAGTTCACTTATGATCCCGAGAATATCCCATTTACAGTGTTTACCTTCTACACGCTTCAGGTGCACTTAAATTAAGTCATGCAGGTGTTGATTCATTTACAGGTACGTGGTTGGAGGGAGCACAAATGCAGTTTAGCTGTAGAAAGTCATTGGTTATTCCACATTATACGGATTGCATGGCCTTGTTATATAACAGAATAAATAATAAATGTAAAGGATATTAAAGGATTGTTAACACACGTGTTGGATATTTGTTTTTCTTCTCTGGTTTGTATTTGCTGGGATTTTCGTTGATGGGCTTGTGTTAAGGCTTGTGTGACTCCAGTGTTAATTCTTATAGATGTCACGCGTACAGCGCCCCCAGCAACTGGCCAGATTTTCATCCCTAACTGATTCTCGCAGCTAAAACTCGCACACGTTAAGTCTCTGGATCGTGTTCATGTGGGGAATAAGTTCCATTTATTGATGGCTAGCCCAACATTATCCGGATCACAGAGATGGCAAGGGGCATCCCACCAGTCGATAAAGGTCGGTAAATTTCTCCCTACTCTCTGGTCCAGGTTGAGGGATATTTAGCCCCTTGGAGAAGATATCATGCCAGGGCCATTTCGGTCTGTTTGTTGAAGTAGCCCCATCACTGTCTCATAAGAGATCTCACCTTGTAAAGAATATCCTTGTTCCAAGACAGGATTTATTGCCTTTGACGTAAATGGCCCGAGATTGACTTGCAGCTATCCGATTTTTTGGAGGTGAAAGGCCGTCAGACCAGTGCCATTCAGTCACATATCTGTGTGAGATGAAATCGGATCTGGCAAAACCCAAGGACTGGAATTTGTATGAGTATGTACTGAGAGAGGATGGAGACGTGATGCACGGGTCTCTGGAGATGGCACCCCTCTGGGACTCTCCGGATCTGACCAATGGTAACTTTCTTCTCATTCTTCATGTGTTTGACTAGTACATTTGTATGGGTTGGCGTATGTCTTGAACAATGCACTATGGGACTGTTATTGGCAATAGCCAGATGTTGTCATCTTCGTGATGAATGAAGCGGTAACCCTAGTCTGTCCTAGTTTGTTTGTGTCCATATTCAGGCTGTTTGTGTCTCTATAAAACTGTACGATCCACTATGTCTACATGTAGTATGAGTCCTCCCTGTTGTGGAAGAATTCTGTGCACCAGTCATTTGCCATTGACGTAGTGGTGGCTTCCCTCCATTTTGACAGAAAGGATCAGTTTCTCATAATTGCTTGACCCGAGCACAAAATTTCAGGGGCTCCCTATTTTTTCAGTAACTGGAGGGATTTAGTAGCATGTGCACGGCAATATACAGTGAATTAGTTTCAATGTGTAATCACATGTATGCAAAATTTTAAACTTCAAGTTGAATTTAGGGTAAAGAGGTATTTGTATGTCTAATACATGCATCTACATTGTTATGCAATTAATAACGTGTGCTGATTCAAAAATCAACACACTCACAAAGTCTTCAATTTATTTTATTTTTTTATATTTTATTATCAATAATGTTTTCACTGATGCACTTATCACAAGATATACATACATGTAATTCAGGTGTTTACTTTGTATCAGAAGCAGTTGCCATGGTAACCATGAATAGGGGAAGCCATTGGGTCTGGTAAATGGCAGTAGTGACACAGTATTTGTCTCCGTACAACTCTTCTTGTCTGATGTTGCTCTGACTGATGGATACTTACGCAGCTTACACTCTGATGGGGATTGAAAGCATTTGTGTGTTATCTGCGCTAATTAAAACATAGCAGTTAGGGATAATTGGGTCTATTTATGGATCCCATTGTTGCGGTGCTGCTTGTTACCTGTCATTTTATACGTTAATAGTTATTTGAGAGAACTTTAAATTTTTTAGGGTGATGTCTGTTATAAAAAATTGAAAATGTGTTATCCAATTATAGGGCTCAGACTTTCAAGATGTGAAACCTTTGAAGTCCAGAGTTGGTGAAGGTTATATACCACTGTTAATTATTTCCAATAAAGAACATGTAAAGGTTATGGATAGAAAAAGAGAAGCCTCACCAGCTAATTGTGTGAATTATATACCATTGTTTTTGTTTTTTTCAGACAGTAATCTAATCAGTTATTTTTTGATACCTTTTGTCATATTTCAAGCCTTGTTGGAAGAAAACAGATGTAGGGCCTTAGTTGGGACACTGTTTGGACACTATTTAGTAACTTGCTTCACATAAAATATAGTTGGTATCGAATCATGGGACAGTGTAATATGTCAATACTCTCTGAATAATGCTACATACGTAATATTGTTATCTGTCTGTCTGTAAAGCATCTCTTGATTTGAGAGCTGTAATTTTACTGGTTTCAGTATGCCCTGTATTACAACAATAGTTTTGTGGCACAGCACTTGCTGATATCTAGTTCTGAAACCAGGGTTTCTATGCCAGTTTCCACATGGCTTTTGTTTTCTATTTTTACAAATCTTAGCTGTATATAAAAGGGTTTGTTGGTGTATAATTAATTCAGGTTGGTTGGTAATTTTGGAGGCAAAACTGCATAACTTGGTAGGACTAAAATCTACACATAAGTGTATCTCAAAAATTATACCTATTATACACCTCTAGGAAAACAAGCAACATAGAGGTAATAATATTTGCCAGCATGTGTGTATACTGTTGACACATTTTTAAGAAATTTTGTAAGTGAGCCTGTGTACACAGTATAGCGTAAAATCTTTAGTGCTGCTACTGAGAAATATTGATGTGTTGCCCATGCATCATTTCCAGCATCATTTTGCCTTAGTGGTGCAAACAGGATGTTGTTGTAGACCTAGATGATAAGATCAGGGCGTGGCATGATAAAGCATTGCACCGTATATGCAGCTACGTGAGAAGATTGTAATCATTGTCAGAGAAGCCAGCATAGCTTCATCATTGTACAGGTATATGTCAGTCAGGTATTCAGCACCGTGCATCACCCTGATGCCTGGATTGGAAGCAAGTCTGAATGTGAAACGGTAGCATATATGACCTAGTCACCAGATAAAATGTTTTGAATAACAATGTGCATGATTTTTTTTGCAATTGCTAGTTTGGCGTCACAAAATAAAATGAGCTATTGTGGTGATTGGGGAAAATTGGTATCCTATTGCACCTTTTTGGGTTAATTACATTTACTGGTTTTTATGCAATTTATGGTTGAACTTTACTATACATGTGAGTTGTTGCCTTCAAAGTCATAGGTTTAACTTGAGGGCTGGGTTTACAGTTTTATTATTTTTTATAAGTTTGACCACTGATTTACCCTATGTAACTGTTGGGGGTGGTTAAAGTTAAATACAACACTATAGAGACAGAGACTAAGTTAAAGGAATGGGAAGTCAGGAGACTTTGACTAACTGACTCTGTGAATAGGGGAATAAACAAAGGAGAGTCAGAGTCTTTGACTAAGAGATTCAGTGAATAGAGGAATAAACAAAGGAGAGGCCAGAGACATTAACTAAGAGATTCAGTGAATAGGGTAATAAACAAAGGAGAGGTCACAGTCTTTGACTAAGAGATTCAATGAATAGGGGGATTAAACAAAGGAAAGATCAGAGTCTTTGACTAAGAGATTCAGTGAATAGGGGATTAAACAAAGGAGAAGTCCGAGTCTTTGACTAACAAACACTGTGAACATGGGCATAACCTTAAGGAGAGTTCAAGGATTTGACTGACAAACTTGGTCATTAAGAGAATGTACTAGCAGAAGTCAGAGATTTGACTTACACAAGAAGAATAAACAAGGAGTGGTCAGGGACTTTGACTGACAGATCACAGATTGATGTGCCCTATAGATAAGGGGACAAAGCTCACAAGAACTTTCTGTTTACATGTTGTGGTCCCTGCTCGTTCCTTAGGTGGGCCACAGATGGACCACAGGCAAGCTGTTGACAGGCTAGTGGCCCAGTTATCAGTAAGCTGCGTTATTGTGAGGCAATACTCGTATCTGATAAGGTCACAGCAATTTCGACTGGAGGACAGTGATTGATTCATAAATAGACATGTATGTACCCTGCAGCTATAACACGTACATAGCCTAACATACAGTGTACAGATATTTTGTTGGGGTTACATTCTTCATATATCCGATTTTAACCCATGAGATTTCTTGCATTTCCGGCTGGATAAGTTCTTGATGGTGAATCGGCGTGCACGTCTGACTTGACTTGGCTGTTTGCTGTCGTGTGCGAATTCTCTTCACACTTTTGTCTCCATCCCCATTGATCTTCCTGCTCCTTATTATACTCAGCTGTTGTCATGGCAACACGATGTTAAGAAGTATATCAAGCCACAATTTACCGAGCTGTCGTATTTCCTCGCTACCTTGTTCTACCTTGTTTGGAACGTTTCACAGAGGCCTGGGTGTAAATACAGGCCTGGAATCTCTGATTTATGTGTGAATCCATAGTTTGATATAAACAAATCCTTTGACTACTTTTAGTTTTCATGAGAGAAGTGCATGGGATATCCACATAACTAACTGCTTGTCTCTGGAGAATGATGCCCGATAGCGTTTGATCTACTTATTGATCTACTAACAGACATGTAACGTTGGTAACTTCTAACAGGTGGTGAGCAACGAGGCATATTTACATATCCTAGGGCTCAAACAACTACAAGTACGTACATGGACTGAAGACAACCCTTTAATTCAGGCAAAAACACACCATCTAATAAATAAATAATAAGGCCATCTAAATTGTCGTGTGAATATGAAAAGTCATCTAAGAGCTACTTCTTGGATACCGTACATAAAATCTGTTGACATGCATAATGAAAAAGGTCGTTAATGCTTTGCACTTGTTCTTCATAAAGGCCAACTTGTGTAGGCCTCTGATGGACATTGTAGATGTTGCAGTTACCATCTCCTCTGTTCTTCTCCCATCAGAGAGCTTCTCTGTCATTAAACAAAACAATCTTACACCAATATAGGGGCAGGTTTGAATGGTTAGAATCCATCAGCTTTACTGACAACCTGTTTGAAGGTAATCTGAGACTCCATAATTTGATGATGGGACAAAAGCAGTCTTCATAATATGCCCTCTGCTCTTCTGTAAATATGTGTGGGCTGGTTCGTTGAGACAAAGCATCATTTAGTGCCAAGAGGTATTATTTTACTGCATTTAATGCATCTCTCATTATGGTGGGGAGAAACGATGAAAATTATTGATATACATATGTGGTTTTCTCATTATACTGTGAGCATAACCGGTGTGACTTTGTCCTACATGGAATGCCTGCTAATTGCAGTCAGCATTTGTCCTCTCAACAGAGAACCATTATTGTTTGTTTCCATATTATTTGAACTTGTAAGTCACGAATCCATCTTAAAAATGGACATCAAACAGCATGCTTGTTTTATGTTTCAGGCATCACAAGTTCTCCCTGTTAATGTTTTCAGTTTGAAATTAGGATTGTTTCACATTTTTGTCCACCAACAACATGAAAAGTGGAATTAAAGGTTATACTGTCCACTCATTGGAATAGTTGTGTCAGTATTATCTACATATTAAATGTGATATCTATTAAGTAAATTAAGTGGTGCCTGCTTCATTTTTGGACAATTCTTAAGTATCTTGTTTAAGTGGCATTTAGAAGTTGGGATGGAAGTACACTAGAACATGTCTTTCTTATGGATATACAACTTCTTGGTTTGTTATCATGACGTTTCGATGTAGATACTAACATCGTTAACGATGTTATAACATCTAAGTATGACATATAAGTATAACGTTAATCACCAGTAAACATTCAATAGATCATTTCAGGATGATCAGATGATTTAGGGACAACTCTTGTCACTAAGTTTTCTAACACAAAATGGACTCACTTTTTATTTGTCTCTCTATTTCTGGTTTGTTTTTCTTTTCACAAGAAATACACCCTTATATGAAACAGTTGCTGAGGACAAGTATTTCCTGTAGGAATGGGTGAAATTTGTCAGAGTACATTTAGTAACCTTATACTTGTGATTACTGTAGGGCTGCCTTCCAACAGAGCCAGTTACTTCACCCAACACGGAAGTCTTTCCTAAATACATGTGAATTTAGGCATGGAAACACACGTTAATTTAGTGTGTGTGAGCGGTCAAGTATATTGAACATCAAGAGTCATTAATTGCAAGGCCAATTCCCAAAACAAGAATCAACACAAACCACCAGAGATTACATTAGAATGACTTCTTGGACGAATAAACTTTTCGTGTTTCAAAATTAATTGCACGCAATATCTGTTTCAGCAGTTCTAAAAATTTGCTAAATATGGCTGTCAGTATGATTTCAAGAGCTCCTCTTATTTTTGAAGTACGAGAGTTTTTAAATTCAGATCAAATATTTCAGCGTTCAAAACCAATCAATCAGTCAATCAATATTTTTAAAAAAGCAAGTGATTGTATGTCAATGTTTTTTCTAAATTGCGTGTACAAGTTTTTTTGTTAGACCATTTATACAGGTCAAGGTTGTAAGCCTTGGATGCAGAGAACAGAGCAAGTGCTAAGGGTTTAATGTCGCACTTAACAATGTTTCAGTCATATGACAACGAGGAGTCCTTCTGGTGCATGCATATAGTGTGTCTTCTTGTGGCAGGGCAAGGGGCCACCAAACTGCTGCCTCCACTAGAACATCATGCCGAAGACACCAGACATGACACCCCACCCAGTCACATTATGCTGACACCGGGCCAACCAGTCCTGTTTCCTTGCTCTAACCTCTCAATCAAGTACCAATTTTAAAGTCTTTGGTATGACCTGACGCAGGCTTCAACCTGGATCTCCAGGATTCAAGGCGAACACACTAACCACTAGACCACCGAGGTGGTCTGCAGAGAACAGAATCTCTCAGGCTAATCATCACATCAGGTGGAAGAGCCCAAGCTCATTGTGACATGCTTAAGTCACATTCAGGCATGCACCGCAGCATCCTTCAGCAGCTTCAAAAGAGATCAGTCCTTGCAGTTTTCCAAACACACTTTGGACCATTTGTACTCTCTACTGCTGATAGGTATCTCACACAACAGCCAATCAATGTGAACTCTGGTTCTGTTGAACAGCTAGGTCGACTGAAAGAATAGCCTTGCTGCTTTCTATTTGCTAAGGTTCGTTGGTTGTCAGTAGGCATACAAAAAGCATGGTTTATGTCATCACTTCTTTTGGCTTTTAGGGTGTGACACCCTTACTCACAGGACAAGCCACTAAATTCAAAATCCCCTTGTAATCAAACGACTTTGAAAGGTACATGCATGTATTAGGCCATTGAAAGCGATTTGGTGTATTTAGTCGGAAAAGTGCTTTTTGGGGGTAATCCTCTTTGTTCGTCCTTGCTAATTATTTTCTAATTAACTTGTATTTTCTATGGTTTAATGACATGGGGGAAGGGGGGATAATTGTGGGGATAATTGTCATGGATGAAATTTTAGGTCATTTAGGGGCATCTTTTTCAGGCCATATCTCAGTCACTGTTTATCACAAATGTTTCAAACTCTCACGCTGGCTTTTTTGCACCATCAAGTGACAAACTGTGGTGTGTTTTGATCTCTATGTTTCCACGGCAATAAACCTGTACTATAATTACTCTCAGAGGAACATCCATATACAACAGATTTCTTACATTCACAGCATATTGCATTGATATGTTTTACTGGGAGACGGCATACATTAGAGCAATTTTTGATTGCTTCATTCTACTTAATTGTAACTTTATATATTTTCAACAGCTACAAACCAAGTTGTTAAAATTTTCATTTTCATTCCATACTTTAATCTTAATCTTTAGTCCATTGCCTCTTGCTGTTGACAGTTTATTATCCACCACTCAGTCTGAGATCTGCGATTGCCCTGGTGTCTTTCCATATGATCCCACTTATCGCCTTTGTCCGTGTTTTCCCCCTCACTGAGCACCTACATAGGGGGCGCTGAACTGAGCGTTATGAGGGCTGATTTATCACATTTGTAACTGGTCACTGCCTGAACAGACAACCTGTTGGTCACTTACCTAGAGCCCTGATAGTTCTGTCTCAAGACTGATACATGGCATGTATTGTTTACTAATATATGGTAGAAAGGACAGCTCCTGTACTGATTCAACCATTGTCATTTTTAATAGTCATCATTAATACATCTTCTGCTCATTAATCAAGCAAATGGTGTTGATGAGGTTACGAATGTCATCCTGTAGGTGATATCTTGCCGGTGGATGGCTTCAACCCACAACATCACGACTTCCACTGTCACTTCCGCGATGACATGTGCAGGAGTTTTTTGGCGCATGTTTGTTTGTTGCCGACAAACTGTAGGAATGGATGTTTCTCCTTGTATGGAATAAACCTGTTGAATTTGACTTCCATTTGTTTGTGTATCGAATGGTAGCAGAGCATGGTTGGAACTGTGGCACAGAGTAACTACAAAATTCCATCAGTGTTGTGGCCAGAGACTGAGATGTGAGAAACGAGAGTGCTGTCTGGTGTTTGGTGACAGATTTGGAGAAGAAGCAAGCAAGCACTGGCGATAATTCTATCTTTGACCAGACAGGGCCGAGCAAAGGCCCTGGAGATCGATGTAGGACAGTTGAATGCAGATGATGGCATGGATGTTTAACTGGCTGCCTTAGACACTGTATTTAAAAAGGAAACTGTTCCTTTCTCTTGCCCATGAGGCATACTCAAACTTTGACTGCTTTAGAAAACTGGAATCTATGTTGATGGCAGACTTCATCGTGGAGTATGAGAGACGATACACTCAGTGTAAGAAGTACGAAATGACCCTACCAGATGCTGTTTTGCCATTTAAGTTATTGGATTGTGCTAATCTGTCAATACAGGAAAGACAGATGACTCTCACTGCTGCTAGTGATCTGAAATTTGACTCCACGAAGTCAGCCTGGAGAAGAATTTTCAGTAATTAAACACAGGAGGCAGTAAACAATGGTATCAAGGTATATCAGTCCAAGAGGAAAGTCCATTGTACACCAATAGCAGATGCCACAATTATCCCCAACGTCCAGTTAACGCAAGTAGAACTAGTTCATACAAATTTAAAGGAACCAATCCCCTTGCTCCATTGTGGTTCCCTGTTTCATCGGATAAAAGACTGCCCCCACAAATCTGATCCAACCGCAAATGTAAAACTCACTGAAGATGAGGATAACTGAACAAAAGCCTACAGAAGAATGTAACATCACTCTGCTGTCTAAAGAGTGTGAATTGGTCATTGAAGTATTTGTAACAGAATCCTGTTGGTGTGCGGTGATTGACACTTCGTGCACACGGACACTTTGTGGCCAGAAGTGGCTGAACAATTACATCGAAACTTTGATTGGAGATCTGAAAAGTCAGGTCAAAATAGCAGACACTAAGAGACTGTTTAGGTTTGGTGATGGCATTCATGTAAAAGCTTATGGAAATGTAATCATACCTGAAGAAATTGCACTGTGAAGTGGTGGATTCTGACATTCCATTATTATTGAGCAAGTCATCGCTGAAATGCACTGCAGCTGTGCTGGAGTTGAACAATGACCAGACCACAGTGTTTAATAAGCCTGTTCAGCTAGAATTCCCTTCAGGTGGCTACTATTATGTGGACATGACATGTAAAGGTTATGGAAGTGTAGAAGAAGAAGGGTTGATTTTTGACAATGATATGGATATGGATGTAAAAGCAAAAATCCTGTTTAAACTTCATCAGTTTGGCTGACAAGTGGAAAGCTGAGGAGACTGTTAGTAAATTCTGGCAGTCGTGATGCTGGTTTATTCCAACAACTTCAACAGGTGGTGGACAATTAAAACCTTGTATCAGGTACAAAAAGCCTTCCCCAAAGCCTGCAGGGGGATTCCCACTTGCTAGCGACTTCAACGAAACTGAAGCAGTTGGTCTCCACCAACTAGGGCCCAGTTCATGGTATCTGCATATTACTGACAAGTTTACAAGATTCATTGCGGCAACTATGATTAATAGCAAAGAGCCTGAAGTTTTTGTACAGAAATTTATGTTAGTAAGTGTTCATGGAGCCCCCAAAAGACTGTTCAGTGAAAATGGAGGAGAATTTCAGAATGCTACAGTCAGAGACGTGTGAAAATTTTAACATTGAATGAAAAGTACTGCCAGTTACTGCACCTGGAGTAATGGCTTACTCGAAAGACATAACCAAACACCAACATCCAGTCTGCTAAAAATGAAATCTCAAGAAAACTGTGATTTGGAAACAGCACTTGCTTGGGCTGTGATGGCAAAAAACAGCCTAGGAAACTGTCACGGTTACAGTGCTTACCAACTAGTGTTTGGTAGAAATCCAAACATGGCCTCTATCTTGACAGATGCCCCACCGGCATTAGAAGGTTTACTTCCAGCCATACTGTTCAGAAACACATCTTGTGCACTACATAAGGCCACACAAGCCTTTACAGAAGCCGAATGCATGGAAAGGATCCAATGGGCATTAAGAAAGCAGATGAGACCTGTGCCATTTTCCTATCACACTGGGGATAAAGTCTACTGTTGCAGACCAAACAATGATACATGGAAAGACCCAGCAACAATGATTGGACAAGACGGCTTGGTTATTTTTGCACACCATGTCTCATCACTTGTGCACGTGCATCAATGCCGACTCCGTAAAGCTGCAGAAGAGCAGAACATTCCTACTGAGCATCACAAAACCCCAGGACTGGATGGTGCTCACAACAACACCTTGGGTGACAAAGTTGAAAAGCATGTTTTAGATGTACATAATGATTGTGAGTCTTCAGAATTGAGTGCAAACTTTGAAAATCCCAACTTGCCTGTTAATGTTGAGTTTCCCAATGTTACTGATGTAGACAGTTCTATCTCCTTAGCTGATTCTGTGTCGGAGTTGGTTAATCTACCAGATGTTACAATCGTAGATCCATCAAAATTCAAAAAGGGACAAACCCTTGAGTATCAACATTCTGAAACAGAGGAACCAGTAGTTGCTGTTGTCACTGGTTGTGCAGGTAAATCCGTACGCAAACTAAATACATGGTATTACGTAGAGGGTGTATCCCCAAATTCATTCCAGGGGGAAAAGTTCTCTGTAGACTTAAGGCAAGTAACAAACTTCCAGCTTAAGACTGTAGATCCCTGTGAGAGTAGTAGTGATAGTGTTTTGATGGTAGATGACCATCTGTGGGATGAGGCCAAGAACAAGGAACTTCAACCCACAACACCACGACATCAGCTCTCACTTCTGGGTTGACATACACAGGAGTGTTTATTTGTTGCCGACAGTCTGTAGGAATGGTTGTTACTCCATGTTCGGAATAAACCTGTCAAATTTGACTTCCGTATTTTTGTGTATCAGGAGATTTTTTTTTATATAATACATAACTCACATCTTGTTAAGTTTTGACAGCGTCTACAGTTTTCTCTGTGCATTGCACCCAGCCTGGTGGATAGTCTTGATAACAATGTTTGATCACACTTTATTGGGAGATAATCATTCCCTGGATTGCTCTCCCCGATTTGTGAAGTCCTCAGAGAATTCCAGCATGCATAACCTTGTGCAGGTACAGTGGCTGCCTGAGGACATTTTAGTAGATCAGATCTTGTCCACACCAGGTTTGTTATCAAACCTTCATCAGTTAACATGGACATGCATTATTCAGTAGCATACATTGTGTTATGGGTACTTTCAGCATATTCTACATGTGCTTACCAAATAGATCGTTTATCATCTAGTTGTGATACAACACATACACAATATTGTCCAAGTTGTTTCCACAAGGTCACTAAATAATGAAAACTAGAAAGCGACATGAATGAAGGGTTTGTAGACGGTTGACCAAGGGGATATTATTTTCATCCAATGACTAACTTGGTAAGTACTTCATTGTTCTGTAATGATAGCTGGTACATTCTTTTGTCCTCCATATTGTTGGCAACATAGCAGGCAGCCATCTTGTTTCTCTGAAACATATGGTGATGAAAACACTGCCACTTTGGAAATTCAATGCTTATCTTTTGAACTAATTTCTTCTTTCAAACCAGAGAGTAAAAAAGCAATAATGTGTTGTAATCTGATCTTTCTTGTGTGAAGAAATCCAAAGGATTGTTTGAGAAATACAGTAATTAGTGCCTGCAAGTCCACTGCAATGTCACATGTTAAACCAATAATTTACAGTTGATAATGTCAGTCATGATGAATACAGAGTGCAATACATAATGTGGTTTACGCCTTTGTGACAATGCAACACAAAACAGAACAGTGTGACAATTTCTGACAAACAGACAAAATGTGACCAAAAGCAGATTGAGCATAAAAATTGTTGTCTTTTCTTTTGAAAATAGATAAAAGATGTCTCGATGAAGTGGCTATGAAACACACTGCCTAAGCATGAATAAAGTCACTTAATGGTAATGCCAAGATGTAAAAAATTAATAACAAATGTGTTTATTTGACCACTGAGACAAACTCTGATACTGTCCTTATATCCCCGAGCAGGCAGATAGACAGGTGGTATAGTGGTACTATCTGTGATCGTCAGCACCACAGATGTATCAGCTTGTCAGTGAGATCACTACAGGTCAAAAGTGCTTGCCAGTTTAAAACGCTACAAAACACATCATTTTGAGCATCTTGCCAATGTGTGACACTCTGAAACACATGGTATTGTAGGAGTGCGATAACAGACATGTAATAACGTAACATGTAATAATAACAAGTACAACCAATTAATTGAACACCATGCTGCCATTAAGGCATGTCTTTTTAAATGGCTATGTTCCATGATATGACAGTTGGGGAGGGGGGGAAGGGAAGAGGGAGCAATTTAGGGTTTACAATGTATTAATCATATTTACGGTAGGCCTAAATGACCTAAAATTACCACCCCAAAAATAACATTTTTAGAGGCAAATAAATACCATAAAGTATTACTTTCTGAACCCAAATTTACGTTATTTGGAGTGGGATATCACTCTACTTTCCAAATAAACTTCAAATCACCTCTCACAGAACTTTCAGAGTCAGTTTCAAAATGAGCAACTTTGTCATGGACAAAATTTTAGGGTACATTCATACAAATCTTACATGTAGTCTTAAAAATCTTACAAAATATGTGAAGGGCATGCATTTACAAAGTAAATACTCAGTAGGTTGTAGGAACTGTTCTTCCTCGAGGCCAATTACAGAAACAAACACATCTAAAAAGAAGTGATATAAAAATACTGTCTGTTGTTTTATTATGTGGAATGCTTGGTAATGTGTATCATGATATAAGTTTTGTGCAACCATGAATTTGATGAAGAATTATGCTCTTGTGAGAAAGTACCAAGTTAGATGGTAAGAGCAATTGATCGTTTAATGATTGAATGGGGTAACAGAACTCATTGTCAGAAACCATGAACATGTTGTCTATTAAAGCTTTGTTTATATTTTACATCAACTAGGAAGAATATGAGACCTGTCACTAGATTTTTCTAGAACAGGCTGCTTTGTAGCAGTCATCTGGAAACATTTTTAAATGTGTCAAAGGATGCTGCAATGTACTCTCTTCAGGTTGAATTTATTTCAGATATGTCATTTGCAGCTACTTAGGACATCAGTTGGTATAGTTTGAATCCATAAACCATGCAAAGGATATTAGTTTATTCATGTTAAGTTTCAAATGTTGATTTGGCACAGTGTTTTCTGTGGAACTGTTCAATAGAGTAGAAGGTTCGTGTCAAAGTTAAGGGCTTAGTGATGCGTACACTTTGACCAAGATCCTTGCTGTACAAGTATGAAAGAACGAAGTGGAAGGTCATGTCGATTATTGGAAGTCATTCTGTATGACTGAGCAGACTGGTTTCAAGTATGTCTTTAAATCATGGCATTCGCTGATGTTAGATGCTATTATTCCAAACCAGTGACAGCTGTCTATGAGGCGTGGTGTCTTTAGCACATCTTTATAGAGAAAGAAGAGGAAATTTTCTTGATTAAATGTCAATGGTTCTCTTCTATTTCCCTGAGGCGTTTTTTCAAAGCTCTTCCCCTGAATTCACTTCATTAAGTCACTGGAGTACAGGAATTGTTCAGGTGCTAAAGCCCTGCAGGGCCTTTCTGGTTTTATGTGGTGTGTAACCAAATCTACCTCTGGCATATGCTGAGTGCTTAATGGTTTATTCTTCAAACATCCATGAAGATCTTTCTCTTCCCAGGTGGCAACCAGCTATTGTTTCATGCTTCGTCTATTTTCCCCCCTATGAAATTATTCAGATGGGGATAATTGTGCTGTAGTTATGTGGCAGGGTTGCTTGTTATACGGTGCCGGAAGGTGAGTGCAGGCTGGTATAAGTGGGCAGGGAAAAGGCAGCTCCATCAGAGCACCAATGACTCTGTCTCTCAGGTACCTCAACTCAGGTGGCTGTTTTACTGGGTGTGTCCATTAGGCTGCCAACTAAGCATTATGCTGCCAGTCTTACCTGCTCCTCTGATCAACACAACAGGTGTGTCTCTGTTGCCTGGCCGGCTAAACTCACCTGTGGCTCATCGTAGGGTGTTGTCCACTGGTTAACGTCTGGATGCATGACCAAGCTGTAGAGTTTGAAGTTGTGTCTTTGCGATCATGAAGGGTACCAAACCCTCTGAAAAGAATGCTGAGATTGAAGTTGGGTCAGTGTAGCCATGATGGACAGCAAACCCTCAAACAGAGCTATCAGTAATCACATGGACAGGTAGCCTTTGGCCCAGCACGTACTAGTCTTACCAGTGGAATGCCATTTGACTTGACCAATAAGACTATCCTGGCACTGTTCTGTCCAGTCAACATGTCCAGCAGAAGCGGTCACTCACGCCAGAGTAGGTCAAAGGTGGGTTCTGTGTTTGTACAGTAATGCTGTATTTGCCCATTATGAGTACCACTATCCACGTGAAACAGAGGCAAAAAGCTCATGTTGGGTCAGGTAAAGGTTATCCCTGACATAATTTTGCTGTTGTGCGTGTGATGTCATTGAACAAAGCAGGTAAATTTTGGCATAGTCTTTCCCGAAACTGTCAATATTTTGCATCTTGGTTAAATGTTGTCCTTCATGTATGTAAATGATCTTTTGGAAAAATTGCGGTACTGATATTCAGCATTTCTAAACAGAAGGTGATCTTTTTGTGAGATATTATTCATTAGCTGAGCCAATCAAAGACATTGAGCTAGGCAATGAGAGATGCTTTTAATCAGTCCCATGGCGTGAATTTCATGAGCTGAATTTACACCATGTAGCTAACTGTAAACCATTGTGCCAGTTTCAATGAACAGATGTGTAAACTCTGCTGAACTGTGATTTGTTACTGCTGATTGCTTGATAAAGACTACTTTAAAATTGTAGTCTCTAAAACCCTTCGTGAGTAATAGAGAGATTTATCCCCAGTTTTTTTTTGTTTTTTTTTTCTGAGTATAACATAGAGCACTCAGCTGTCTTACCCTGAAGCTGAAATTATATAAACGACTGTTCTTTAGAACACCATTGAATCTAGGCGTCAATTCGTATAGCCATTGTCGTCAAATCATCATGGATCTTGCGGGTCAGTTATGGCAAGAGCAATTTTCAAAACAAGGCTCAACACAATACACCACAAAACTAAAGGAAAGAAATAAGGGGAGGTTTTATGTCAAGAAATGGACACGGATGCCGATGCCCTACACACATACGAAAACAGGCTAATTTATTTATCAGAATATGTACATTAATTGCACTTTGATTGCAACTGTTCCAGTAGCGATGATACATAGTGGCAGTTTTATTCAACTATTGCAACTGTTCATGTAACAATGATCTGTTGTGGTCATTCTATTTAACATGATGCATATACAGCTCCTACTCCTAGCTTAAGCAGAATTCAATCCTCTTTCACTTCCGAGAAAATTGTACTCAAAGTCAAATTTAAGAAACTGAAAGCGAAGACGTTTCATTGAATATCCTTGACACACTAGTTTTGAGCACCAATCAAACAAATCCGTGTAACTAACCGAGTGCAGTCATTTGAATAACCACCCATTATGTACACATGTGGGAAATGATCTCATGCTTGTTCATCTAAGAGTAGCTTTGGAATTATATTACCTGCTAAAAACTTCCACTCATGGTTTAAAAAAAATGCCTCCAAACTGAGCAGAACAGTAAAACTAAGCAATTGAAACCTTGAAATGGAAATATAAGTTTAATTTCATTAATGTGGAAAATTGAAGACATTTAGAAAGTGTAATTAAATGTACGGTTAGAGGCAACCTCTTATGTGGCTAGCAGTTTTCTGAGAGTAGAACATAATGATTGAACCGTGTGCTTTGGTGTTGGCTGGCACATGCACTGGAGTGCCCTTTACATGTCACTTTTTTTTCAAGTCTAAAAACTCCTATTACTTGCACTCAGAGGATTTTGTAGATGTATACATTTGTTTTGTTTTTTTTTTCCAATTTCATTGCGTTATAGGTTAATGAAAGGTTTTTACATGAAAGGTTATAGGAATTTTAACGAAACGTCAGGCATTGTAGTTTGCCTGAAATCTTGTAACGCAAAGGTAATGTTAGCAATAAACAGAGATGAATATACACTTGTTATTTAACAGATACAAGTGGTGTAAAAGAACAGTCCAGGCTGGGAGCCCAACTGTTTGTGGGTGCTGTTTAACTAATGTGTTAACAAAAGTACATTTTTATCACCATTCACTATGTGTACGTCTTCATATGTGCCGTTCAAATCGACTGTCTATTTGGATTTATCATGTTTCAATGTAGCAGAGTATGCTTGCTTCAGGACAGAATTGGGGTAATTTCGCTAAGGGGAAATCCAAAAAAAAATAAAAAAGAACTGCAGCCTGTTTATTAACAGTGTTGTCAAATAAATAACAAACAGATTAAAACTAGGTTCATGATATAACACATGTTGAGAGGCTGCCAGTAAGGACGTATTGATTTGTGCATATGTATTTCCGGGATAAAGTTGGATTATTTCTGAGCATACATACTGACTGATATTAATCAAATTGTTATTTGTCATTAACGAAAACCAAATGTGAATATGCAGTTCAGTTTTGGGCTGAACTGATTTTTGCCAGTGGGATATGAAACATAGAATTGATGTTAGCAATGCTTTGATGGCTTCTCCACGCAGTTCAGTGTTTTGTAACAACTGAGTTGGGGGGTATCATTTATGCTGGGTTAATACATTGTTTGAATTAGACTCTGGGTCAAACAGATATGATTCAATGATGGACAGTCCAAAGTTTGTGAGTGCTTCTCCAGAAGTGTGAAATACAAGAGGTCTCCAAGAATATGGATTTGACAGTTTTGTCCCAAGATATTCCTGTCTTTGTTGATTCCTATCTTTATCTATCCCCAGAATTTTTCTAGCCAAAAGTAGTTTACTTGATTGTGTTTTTTACTTCCTGTTAATATTTGTATATGGCATGGCCTAAGGTACATGAATCAGCAAGAGACATTTTGATTTTGCTTCATTTGATTGCCCTACTCAAGAATATTTCACTTATTCGACGGCAGCCAGCATTATGGTGGGAGGAAACCGGGCAGAGCCCAGGGGAAACCCACGACCCTCCACAGGTTGCTGGCAGACCTTCCCACGTACGGCCAGAGAGGAAGCCAACATGAGCTGGACTTGAACTCAGAGCAACAGCAAAAAACAGTAAGAGATGTAAAAAGTTTTCACTTTGCTGTATTCTGAGTGTTACATTGGTCTTAGAAAGGTGTTATGAGGTTTATTCGGAAACTAGGTTGCTATCCAAATGAAAAACTGTAAAAGTGTTTCATCACCAAACGTAATAAATTTTATGACGTAAAGTTGCTGCCAGAAATGCCGTGTTTGGGGCAAAGTTTTGGGTCATATGTATGTTAAGATCCTTAGCCTTCTTTTTACGGAATAAAAATTGTTTTAAGACGAAGTTTCAGCAGTTGGACCCACAGGTAAAAGAGATATGCAAGTCAGCGGCGCTGGTTGTGAAGGCTGCATAGAATAACCAGAAACAACAGATAGCATAGTTACAAGTTACCAATTATGCCCAAATTAGGAAAACATAACTGTTCAACACTTCTGTTCACTTTTGTGTTATAAGTTTAAATAATAGAAACCGAACCTCTCAGTGATCCTTTCACCATTTCTTTTCATAAAATCCTTGGAAATTTTGTTTGCCAGAACATCCTAAGTATTCACCACACTTTAGCATTGAATATGCTGAGTGGTAAACAAATCTGAGACAAAACGGTGTAGACAGTGATGTAATTCATGTTAATTTGTGAAGTATTCATGATGAACTTTTAATTGGTGTTAATCGGAAACACCTGGCAGTGTGTTAATTTCAGGTGTGATATAGTTGTCATCGTTACAGAAGGCATTGCTGTCTGTGCTACAAGTGATCCAGCTGATCACACCTGGATGTGAGAAATGTAAGAGCTAGCAAATATCTCGTCTTCTGCTGTACAAGTGTTAAGAAGTCATCTACAGTTCAGTATTTACGTGATCCTTTCATATAGCTTGATTGGAAGCAGTCAAAATGGGGAGGTGGGAGACACTTCAGTTGCTCCACATAGAGGTGATGCCGCTGGAGATTGATTGCCGACTGTGAACTAAAACCAAAACTGATCCCTGTAAGAGCAACATGTATTGAGAAGATCAGCTTATGGAAGTTTGGTGAATTTGGCTCATGGTGGTTTGATGCCTTGAGCATTATAGTCCATGCTGATTAGAACGACAAGATAATTGTGGAATAGTTTATAAACAGATTAACAGCTCAGAGGAATTAGAAGAAGATTAAAAGATTCCGTCAGTGCCTACTTGTAGAGTTTCACTACTCCCAAAGTAAAATCATAATAATGTGTCTCAGGTATTGATGCTTTTGTGGTTTAGTTACCTGATGTAGAGAAGTAAAACTTCTGTCCTTTCCATTTTTGTCCGGTTTTAACATGATGTGGGAACAAAGGAGCCAGCCATTGCTGACGTCATGACACAAATGACACAGCTCTTTCAAAGGCTTTGATGTCGATATTTCAGTCAACGTTGCACGACTAGGTAACAAATAAGCCTGATGCAAGTACATAACAGGAATGATTTGGCCTCACAGAAGGGGAAAAACACATCAGATGATAACCATCAGCTGCATTTATTTATAATGACTCAATTATGAATACAGGTATAGATTGTTTGAACAACTTTCAACAGTATACATAGCATTCAGAATTTTAAACCTACTGAACGGGTCATTTGAAATAAATTTAGCTTATAAAAATCAAGGTGATAGTTTTATACCTTTGTCTTCAGAATAAAAGAAACAGTGTAACTTTATTTAATGTTGTATGGTTCTGGTTTTCTATGTATTGCAACTTCAGTTCATAGTGCATTGTCGGTTTATTTAATATCCTTAGTTACTTTGAAAACAGTTGATTTTTTTTTTTACCAAGGGCTTTTTTGTTGTGATAAGGATTGCCCTCTTATGGTCAACATAATCTGCAGTATAATTGAATATCTTTGATATATATTTGGTTTTATTTCTCTATTTGTGATTTATTTGCTGTGCTTCTCTGAAATAATGTCTATGTTGCCACATTAATTATAAATCCTTAAAGACACACCATTGGTTTCCAAGCCGGGCTCTGATGTTTTGATAGCTGGCAATGATTACATTCGACAGGCTTCTTTCAGGCCCTCTTCACCATCATATTTTACCCAAGCACATTACACGAAACCTCATTAGCTGCTGGCATATTCGTGCTACAGGCAATGCCATGGTAGCCAGCTTTGTTTGAGAGGATCCAGAAGTGTAGTGTTTGCATGGCAAATGGATGATTACGGTTACTATGAAACAGGCAAGTCTTTGACTGACAACTGTTCGTCCCAACAGCCTGTTGTATGTAGCTATGTTTGAGGAAAATGCAGGAATGCATGGCTGTTGAAAGTATGGTTTGTAGATGTTCATGTTTCAGATAATTTGATCTCAGATGTCAATTAACGTGTTTATTGGAGGAGATTTAATGACTTGATGTCATGGTTGCAGGGTGTTTTTGCACATGGTTTAATGTTTTATGTATCCATTCCCGGAGACAGTGGGTTGGGGGAAGGGTAGGTCTGTTGTATTGTCACTTGGATCCATCCATTTCGTCACTCTCTTAATGCTTGTGCACCATTATTTCAGCTCACTGAAGGCATCCTGGATTATCTCAAGGCTTAATTGCACTCTGGGGGATTTTTCTTAAGAATTATAATTAGTAATTACTAAGAACGTGAAAAGGAAATAAACGTAACCCCTCTTTCTGATGAATTATAATATTAACAGCCTTTCACAGTTACATGCTGAATTTATTTATTTATTTATTTATTTGATTGGCGTTTTACACAAGAATATTTCACTTATACGACGGCGGCCAGCATCATGGTGGGAGAAAAGCGGGCAGAGCCCTGGGGAAACCCACGACCCTCCGCAGGTTGCTGGCAGACCTTCCCACGTACGGCCGGAGAGGAAGCCAGCATGAGCTGGACTGTATTGCTGGTGACTATACTGAGAAGGCCAGATACAAATCAGCCTTCATCTTCTGTTTTCTGCCTTCCTCCTGTTTAGAAATGATGTGGCATGTCATCGTATCCAAGATTCGACATTTTCTTGATAAGCAAAATATTGAGTATTGTCACTTTTGTGAAAGGAAATATTGAAAATAATCTGCTTTGCATTCGGACTAAAGAGTTTGTCAGTTCCCATGTTTTAACTGTGATGATTATGGAATGCCTGAAAGAAGAACTTGCAAAGATTTGAAATTGGTTGTGCCTAAAAGCTGTGACAAGCTGTGCTTTGCAGTTGGCAAGATATTCATGTTTGAAATTAAATGGTTTCTGATACACCTCATTCAGCTGACGGTATTAAGAAAAGTGTGACATTCCCAGAGTACAGCTGTTTACCCTCTCACTGTCATACCCTGCAAGCACAAGTGCGCCTGGATAGGTTCAGTGTGAACAATGGTGTCAGCACGGAGACATTTAACACCCTGGATCCTTTCAGTTGGACTGGATACCTAAAACTGTGTGGTTTCATACACGATTTCACCTCTTTGTTTCCATGGTAACAGATTATGAAAAGAAATAATAAAAAGCTTATCAATTATTGAACCAGATTAAATTGCTGGCAGTGTTTTTTGATGTGTCGACCACTGTCTCTGGGCTGGTAAAGACTTCACTGGCAGTGTTTGAGGTAATTACTTGTAAGGTCTAGTTCAAATGGAGCTTTGTTCAATCACACATTGCATACTGCTAGTTTACACCCTGACATGATATCAGTACATGGACACCAGCACAAAGCAGTTCCTGTGGTAAATGATCATCTTGGGATTTTGTGTATCTTAATCCCTTATGGTGTAGTCATGCGCAACTATCAATTGATCATATACTGACTTAGGGATAGGAAATTCATGAATTGTTCTCTTAATTGTACGATGAGTGAGGTTTTTGAAAGATTATATAATGGTTGTCACTTTGATCGTGATGTAATCTCTGACAGCTAATAAAACTTTGCACATATAAACAGCTGTGAGACCCTGTATACTGGTGTATTAATTGCACTGTAAGTTGAAGATGTATGATTTCTTTATCAGAAGAAACTACTCTTTGTGGCACATTACAACACGAATCTGTTCACCCTGAATCTTTCTGATCTTTCACACCACATAACTGTAGTTATTTTCTTCTCTTGTACTTCCAGATAGTGGCAGGAGGCATTGGCCTCACATCAATCAAAGCCTCCAAGATGCAGTACAATAGCCGACGCCACTTCCGACACAGCTCCAAGACCTCGTGCCGCCCCATACCTATACCTTTAGAGCCTCTAAAACAAGGAGAATACATGGATCCCAAGGAGAGATTGTTCCTGGAAGCGGCGGAGAAGGGAGACAAGCATAGCATGATTCGCTGTCTCCAGGGACCTAATCCAGTTAATGTCAACTGTACAAATATGCTGGGCCGATCAGCCATACAAATTGCTGTGGACAATGAAAATATAGAAATTGTGGAGGTACTGCTTAAGCAAGAGGGTGTTAAGATCGGAGACGCTTTGTTGTACGCCATCAGAGAAGGGGTGTACAGGATCGTCGAGATGCTCATTGACCATCCGAGTATCAGTCGCAGCATGCTGGGATCTGATTGGTCAAGGACTAAACACAGCGGTGAAGAAAGTAACGACTACTCTCCAGACATTTCTCCAGTCATTTTAGCGTCTCACTGCAACCAGTTTGAGATCCTTCAACTGCTCCTCACACGTGGTGCCAATATCGAAAAGCCGCACGAACTGTCGTGTTCATGTAAGAAATGTCAGGAGCAAGTTCATGAAGACAGTTTACGTCACTCTCTGCTGAGGATTAACACGTACCGTGCACTGGCCAGCCCCGCCTGGATCTCTCTCACCAGCTCTGATCCCATCCTGTCCGCGTTCAAACTGTCTTGGGAGCTGGAGAAGCTAGCGCTGCGGGAGAATGAGTTTAAGGACACGTACATGGAGCTGTCTGATCAGTGTAAACGCTACGCCTGTGACTTGCTGGATCAGTGTCGCAGTAGTGAGGAGGTCATCGCTGTCCTCAACAAGGAAATAGAGAGCGAGGAGGACAGCGATTACGATGAGGATACAGTCGACAGGGACGACAAACTGACACTAGCCCGGCTCAAACTGGCCCTGAAGTACGAACAGAGACAGGTAAACAGGGTTCCATGTCAAGCACGCTCATGTGCCATTTTCTACTCAAGCGCATTCATAAGCCTTTTGTGTGTCAAGTTCATGCTTAAGCCATTCTACGTCAAGCACACTCATAGGCTTACTTGAAAGTCATTTTCACCTTAAGCTTACTTATAAGCCATTTTATTTAAAGCACAACATATGCTATTTTTATTTCAAGCACACTCGTAAGTCATTTCCTCTCAAGCTCACCCCTAAGCCATTATCTCAAGCACACCTGTAAGCCATTATCTCAAGCACACCTGTAAGCCATTTTTTTCAAATGAAGGAAAAGACCTATTAAAATTTAAATACTTGATTTCTTTAAGAATATTTTTGAGGCCATTATTGTGAGAAGACTGATAAAATGATACCTTTCGTAAAACTATGGAATATGCGAACCCAACCAATGAAGTTTTGTCTCGAAATCAAATGAAAAATATGTATAAATCACAGCTGTTATTTCAAAAAAGTTGAGAAATTGGGATACATGTGCTGTTGAAGATTTTGAATCTGCTTGTGACAAATTTTGACAAATTTTCATACACATTGTCTCTGGCAGTGTCAGTGTTTCTGCTTGCTTTATTAGGGAAAATTTGAAATTATGAATTATGTGCATGAATGTTCTTTCATTCAAACAACATTAGGAATATTGTTCCTGGTTTTATTACAGATCCAGACAGAAAACTGCAATACTGTGCCTAATAATAATCTTCAGCTTTCAATAGATTTTCAGTTGAACTTTGAAGAACTACTTGTAGGAAGGACAAAAAGATCCAATTGATTTCATTGTTACAGTTTCTGGTTTCAGAATTCATCATTTATCAAATGTTTGAATGTGTCCTCCAAATGTTTAGCTATCCCATAATATACCAGTAAGGGAAAAAAGGGATCTACTTGAAGACTTATCATGAGGTAAATGTGAGATTTACATGTTTACTTATGATAAGATCATAATAGGATCTTCATATATACTTCATAGGATCAGGTCAATTTAGGATCTACATGTATACTTCATAAAATCAGGTCAATGAAGGATGTACATATATACTTTAGAGGGTCAGGTCAGTGTAGGATCATCTACATGTGTACTTTGTAGGATCAGGCTAGTGTAGGATCTACATGTATACTTCATACATGTAGGATCAGGTTAATATAGGAGCTACATGCGTGTTTTATAGCATCAAGTTGGTGTAGGATCTACATGTATACTTTATAGGATCAGGTCAATATTGGATCTACATGTATACTTTATAGGATCAGGTCAATATTGGATCTACATGTATACTTTATAGGATCAGGTCAATATTGGATCTACGTGTATACTTTATAGGATCAGGTCAATATTGGATCTACATGTATACTTTATAGGATCAGGTCAATATTGGATCTACATGTATACTTTATAGGATCAGGTCAATATTGGATCTACATGTATACTTTATAGGATCAGGTCAGTATTGGATCTACATGTATACTTTATAGGATCAGGTCAATATTGGATCTGCATGTATACTTTATAGAATCAGGTCAGTGTAGGATCTGCATTTATAATTTATAGGATTAAGTCAACACTGGATCTGCATATATACTTTATAGAATCAGGTCAGTGTAGGATCTGCATTTATAATTTATAGGATTAAGTCAACACTGGATCTGCATGTATACTTTATAGGATCAGGTCAGTGTAGGATCTACATTTATAATTTCTAGGATTAAGTCAACACTGGATCTGCATGTATACTTTATAGGATCAGGTCAGTGTAGGATCTAAATGTATACTTTATAGGATCAGGTCAATATAGGATGTATATGTAGGCTGAGGATGATATCAGTGTAGGCCCTGCCTCTGCACTGACTCATTTAAGTAACATAGTAGAAACTAAGGTTAGTAATTCCATGTAGGCACCATCTCAGTTTAGTTACAGAGTGGACACATTAAAATTTGAGTCCTATGTTTTTACCTGCAGTTTGTTGCCCACCCTCACTGTCAACAGCTGCTGACCTCCATCTGGTATGAAGGCCTGCCGGGCTGGAGGAAGCGTAATGGTTTCACCAAGTTTCTCATGTGTATAGGACTCATTGTTCTCCAGCCTTTCATGGCTGTCTACTACCTGATATTTCCGAGGAGCAAAATCGGACAATTGCTACGAAGTCCGTTCATGAAGTTTTTGTATCATAGTGCTTCGTTTGGGGTGTTTTTGTCACTGCTGGTGTTTGTGTCCATGGATGTAAGCAATCAGAAGGGTCGAGATCGTCTAAGAGGTCCGCCTCCGTCACAGCTCGAGTGGCTGATCGTCTTCTGGGTGGCAGGTAAGTGTCACATACTCATGCATGTACTTGTTAGTAACCAAAATCTTGTTAGCTACATTTAGGTCATTGACCACTAAGTTCATTGAGGTTAAAGGTGAACTGTCCCGTTTCTATTTTCGCTTAACTTAACTGAATTAAATACCTATGATATAAAAAGAGAATGATGCGAACAAAAAAAATGTAAAAGTGAGTATTTTTACTTGTAGTAAATAAAAATATCTTTAACACCAAAAATTCAGAGAAGAAAATTGCGCATCTCTTGTCTGCCCTTAAATTGTGCTAGTGCACCAAACATGCATGACATAATTGTGGCATTTCTAATTTTGAGGCGCAATGTTTTTGAATGTAGAGAATACCACACTTGATGAAATTCGGACTACCTGTCTTGAAAAAAATATATTTTTAATCTAGCAATTTTTATTCTTCAAATCACTTCGGTTCAGTGTTTCAGATACCTTTAGAATGTACTGTGCCAGTTTTGTGCAAAAAAATTGATCAACCCTTGGTGAAGGGCTTGGTTTTCTCCCCCCATATAGCTTGTGGGCTGTCATATAATGGAAACAGAGTTCAAACATCAATCAAATAATGATATAGTCATGAGTGTTTACGAAGCTACTTCTGAATAGAGTAAAAGATACCCAGCTATGTGAAGAGGGGAGTGAAGACATAAGGAAAGCAATATCTGTGCATAAAAGTGATTAGAATTGTAGCTTGGTGTGCATTCCTGTTAGATTTACATAAAAGCCTGAAGTGTACGATATAAAGCCACATGTTTACAAGCTCCGTATAATGTTTGGTGGATCAAGTACTTTACATACAATCTGAGAGTAATTGTTCCCTGCTGCATCAAAAGAAGGACATGGGATGACGTGCCGTCATCACTCCTAGTTACCTCGTTCCCGTGATCAGTCTGCTGCTTTGCTCCTGCAGAGCATGTCCCCAGTCAGTACACGTATGTGGATGTGATTTATTCCCTCTGCTTTGTCCCATTATATTTCAAAGTAGGCTTGACTGAATGCTTTCAAAACGTGGATAGTGCATGGATGTCAACAGTATGGTAGTTGCAGCACTATTGATTCTTCTGTCCACTCTTCAGCATCCCACCTGCTGATATTGCATGGTAATTCAGGGAAGCCCTCATAGGTATTGTCTCCAGTCTTTATTGATTTGTTGGAATCGCTAGGAGGATAGTTGAGATTGCATAAGAACCATCTTATCCAGTTTACGTAGCTGTATAAATTTTGGTGAGTTAACTTATCTCTTCTCCAGAAGAAAACCTGTGAAAAGTGAACATTATTTTTAGCCAACATTTTACTGACCGGTGACCTACTTTCTTTGGCCTGAATTCTTACCTCGCCCACTGACATTATACACTGTATCTCAAGAGCCAAAGGTGGATACCACCACCTCTAATTACATGGAAATGGCGTTTCTCAGAACATAAGTTCACATCCTGTTCCCCACTGAAGTATTCCATAGTAATTAAAATGCAGCTTCATATTGCAGCTCCAGTGAATTCTGTTATTTGTTTAAAACACGAAATATTGAGTCACAGATCCCCATCCGGTCTCTTTCCTCAGAGTTGTATCAGCACTATTTTCAAGTTTGACTTGTCCTCCCCTTAGGGTCTCCATGCTGGGCATTGTGATTGACCATAGAAACGAGGTTTTGATTACAGTCCACGTTCATGTTTCATCAGGTGGAAGTAATTCTCAGTACTGGAAGGTTAGAGCATGGAAACAGGACTGGTCCAGTCGGTGTCAGTATAATGTGGCTGGGTGGGGTGTCATGTCTGGTGTCTTTGACATGATGTTTCAGTGGCCGCAGCACTTTGGCAGCATGAACTAACTTTGCCACAAGAAGACACAGCATATATACATTTTAAGGACTCCTTGTCGTCATACCGACTGAAAAATTGTTGAGTAAGACATTAAACCCAAGCATATATACATACAGAAGTAATTCCTGCTGTTCAAGTGAGTGTATGTTTTGTGTTTTCCAGGGTTTATCTGGGCCGAGTGCAAGCAGGTGTGGGATGAGGGACTAAAAGCCTACGCTCGACAGTGG
This sequence comes from Acanthopleura granulata, assembly GCA_016165875.1. Classification (NCBI taxonomy): domain Eukaryota; kingdom Metazoa; phylum Mollusca; class Polyplacophora; order Chitonida; family Chitonidae; genus Acanthopleura; species Acanthopleura granulata. The sequence continues at coordinate 9,213,822 of JABBOT010000008.1, forward strand.
TGGAACTGGCTGGACTTCATCATGTTGTCGTTGTATCTGGCAGCATTTTCCTGTCGAATCTCGGCATTCTTTCAGATTTCGTCCGGGCGTTTTGGCCCTGAGAACATGGAGCGTAACAGCTGGCCGCATACAGATCCTGTGCTGATCTCCGAAGGCTTGTTTGCCTTAGCTAACGTGTTCAGTTTTGCCAGGATCATCTACCTGTTCCAGGCCAATCAACATCTAGGACCTCTGCAGATATCCCTAGGATGTATGCTCATAGATATAGCCAAATTCCTGTTTATATTTTTCTTGGTGCTCACCTCATTTGCCTGCGGAATGAACCAGTTGTATTGGTATTACGGGTTGTCACAAAATCACGAGTCAGAGGCCTTCAACAGGTCAGTTTACCTTCAGGCTCTTTGCAGTTGAACTTGTACGAATAATGTTTCTTTTTTAATTTTTTTTATCATCAGCTCTAGAGAAGAATGAATGATTAAGATTTTACACCAGCCCTGCAAATAGGTGCTTGACATTTGGATGCTTTCATCCTCATCATCTTGGGATGAAATGGTATGGCCGTGTTGTCCATGATATACATAGCGGAAAAAGGCCCCTTGCCTCATACCATTTTCAAAAATGTTACGCACCTATTTGCCGGCTTGCTTTATGCCACATCAGCAATTTTTCCCCTAAAGAAGAAGATTTGTGTATATGATAAGAAGATGGACAAAGTGTCTGCTTGTGATGAATACAGCATATAAAAAATATGAGAGTAACATGATGTGAAAATCACCTTGTTAGTTCACACACAGATGAAGTTCCATGTTTGATTCTGGCTTTTCCTGCTTTGGCTGTGGCTTTAAGTTAGGGGTATCATCTCTTTCCTGGTAGCTTCCTCCACGGACTTCAGTATCCCTCATCTACATTAAACCTAATGATCATAATACAGGTGACACAAGTGTATCATTAAACGCCAAATAAATAAATAAATCAAGCAACAAGATGTGTGAGGGCTTTAGACAGATCAGTGATTGTCAGACATAGGCAGCTGCCTCCTGACCAGCACGGTGCAACCAAAAGGCCATAGCCCATTGGATGGGCGCTAATTGGAGCGTCTACCACCATAATTTTTGTTACCAGGGATTACATATTTTGATGATAGCCAACTCAGAGGTATTGTACCAGGTAACCTCAAGACCAAACACTAATATTCAGGTGTATTGCCTGGTGAGTCATGACGTAAAACAACTGCTTTAACAGTATATATGCAGATCAATAACTCGTGCCAATCAGAAGCGTGTAGACGTGACTTTAAACTGAAATACCAACCCAACACAAAAAGAGCTGCATTGAGTTTGTAGACATATAACCCATTTGCCTGTCAACTGCCTTCAGATAATTAAGTTTGAATGAAAAAGTGAGATAAGTCCTGCATGTGTAATACATGTACACCACAATATTGGACATCTATTCACCTCAAGGTGTACTAATTATTGTGTGAGGATTCATACTGAAAAAGTGACTAATATTGCATGTATAGCATGGATGTTAATATTTGGGTGTATATCAGTGGCATTTTACTCTATCCTGCACTCAGTGACAGTTCTGTGACTCTTTTGATGGCAAGTCACTCCATTCCGGACAAAGTTTCTATTTCTTGACTGTTGATGGCAGTTTACTCTATGCTGCACAGTTACAGTTCCGTGGGTGTAGATGACATCCTACTTTATTCTGTTTAGAGACAGTTTTTGACAATCTATTTCATCCTAGACAGTTACAGGTTTTTGGCAGTTTTTGACAGTCTACTTTATCCTGGACAGTTACAATTCTGTGACAGTTTTTGACACTTCCTTCTATCCTGGACAATTATGCTTTTGTGTCAGTGTTTAACGGTCTACTCTGTCCTGGACAATTACTGTTTTGTGGTAGTTTTTGACAGTCTATTTCATCCTAGACAATTACATCTCTTTGGCTGTTTTTGACAGTCAACTCTACCCTGGACAATTACAGTTTTGTGACAGATTTTCACGGTCTATCCCATCCTGGACAAAGTGACAGTTCTGGGGCTGTTGATGGCGCTGTAGTGTACCCAGGACAAAGTCATGGCTTGTGCTATGGCTTGTGCCATGTTAGGAGCAACCAAATCAAATCAAACATTCAACACTTCATTGATTAATACTACTTAGTAAGCAAAACAGCAAATGTCAACGTAATGACATGTAGAGTTTTGAGCTCAACAGACATTAACTGAATTTTTCCTTATAGAAGTATGTGATATTTTTTGTGATGTGTACGAGCCGTTTTCCATACAGTAGGAATGGTATCGTGTACATGTAATTGTCACACATATACAGATACATCCAAATGATGTAAAATGCAGTGGAGAGCCTAATTAAAGTTACATGTACATGAACTGTTGATGGTCAGGGATTTTGAAAATGAATCGCGCTTAAAATTCATATTCTTCTGATGAATTGTATTGGATGTCGTTTGCTATACAAAAAGTATAGACCCTTTACCTAAATGTGTATTTGTACATTGGTAATTTTTGATATATTTCTATGTTCAATGTGTACATAACGACAAATTAATAACTGAAAAGACTTACCATGAAATATCCTATCTTGAATGCAGGATATCTTGGCGGTCACCAACTTTTGGAGTGCTATAATCCCTGCTTCTTTTGTCCTCCATTTTGCAGCCTCCTTATGAGTTACAGGACGCTGTTCTGGTCACTCTTTAGTCTGACCCAGTTAAAAGACATCAAGAATGACGAAGGCGGTCAGCCGTACACAGAGATCATTGGAGAGTTAATGTTCATGATTTACCACGCCATGGGTATCATTGTCCTCATTAACATGCTCATAGCCATGATGTCCAACTCATTCCAAGACATCGAGGTAAACACAGGGCGTTTTGTACTCCGCGCGACAGTAGGAGTCAGTTCAGAACTTTCGGTTTGTAAACTTCCAAACTGAAAGCATACGAAATAGGAATAAATAAAATCAACCACAAATACAGCAGACATAAAGCATTCCTAAATAAATAGGATTACCGGTATGCATAAATGCAGAAAAAAAAATTTCTTGTCTGTATTGGTGTTATTTCTTGACAGTTGATCTCAGAAAGTTCAGTCTTCATTAAGGAATTTTTGGAAGTTTAGGTACAGTAAATGACTTAAAATTTTGCCCTTTTCTAAGATGCACATTTTCCCAGATTCAGAGGGATCTATTTATCTTAGAAAGTGTTTGGAGTTGTTTTTTTTTTTTGAATGTAGGATGAGATCCTACTAGGCAGATGTATGTTCAGCAACAAAAGTAATACTCAATGACTTTGATTTGCCTTGAAAAATGCATTTTGGGGGGGCAGAATTTTAGGTCATTTTACCATATATGAATTTCATGCCTATTTATTTGATTATTTAAGCATCTAGTCAAAATGCAATCCTGTATTGAGTGTCAAGTTTAACATTAACGATACTACATTAGCTGGTATAATCTGCTCCTCAGAATCATGCTGACAGAGAGTGGAAGTTTGCCCGCTCCAAGCTGTGGATGGGCTATTTTGACGAAGGCTCCACCCTCCCTCCCCCATTCAACCTCATCATCAGCCCAAAGTCCATCTACTACTTTCTGCAGTCCTGCAAAACGATTCTGTGTAACTGCTGCAGATGGCGCCGCTCCTCGCAGCTGCGCCGCAAGTCCACCGAGGGAACCATCAAGGTGAGCGCTTAGACCTGCATACAACAGAGCGCTGTTTTCCGATTTGTTGACTTCATATTTGACATAATGCAAGTTATGATATTCCACTTCTATTCATCGGGAACTCAAAGCTTAACACAAGGGGAGGATAATCCTCTTCCATTCATCGTTAATATAGTATGAGAACAGTCATTCTTTGTCTGTCATTAACATACTAGGAGCATTGTCCTCTTACATTCTTCATTAACAAGATGGAAAGTTACTGCTCTTCCCTGTATTATTAACATTATGGAAGGATTATCCCCTTCAAAACATTGAAGTGATGGAAAAAAAAATAGTTGTCAGTGGAAGGAAGATTTTTTTACAATGTCAAGTTATAAATAAACTGTTCATTTCTATGCTGGGCAATTTGAACCATGTTGATAATTTTATGCAGTGAAAGAAACTTTTAAAAATTAGGTAGCGACAGTTTTGGATTGAAGCCTTAGTCATTGTTTTCATTTACTGCGTCTTCCATTTATCATTTACATAGTGGAAGAATAGTCAGTTTTCTCTTCTGAGATATTTTTGTTGTGAATTATTGCTCTTTTTGTAGAATATGAGAAAACACCTCATTTTTGCAGGACTGACACTGCCCTGTGTGCAAGCTGTCATTGTATATGTTAAAATACTTGTGTCTCTGTGTGTCATTGATTATCGTTTACTTGAAGTACATTTACATGTGTTTAAAGTCTGTCTCTTCAGATCAAGAGCATTCATAATTAATGGCAAAGCAATTAATGTTAGCTCATAATTCTGAGAGAAAGATTTTGATACATACAGATCCTCAGGCTGTTGCATCTAGTACAGTTTGATTCCACTATGATTGCAAAACTGTTTGTTTGGGTGACAGACACGGATCCTGTGTGTGCATGCTTGATGAACTGACATCCATTTTGTAGTCTAGGAAATTTCAAACTCTTCAAAACTTCAAAACATCTGAACACAAACCATTGATTTCACCACATGACCTGTAATGGAGGCTCATAACACTTCAAGTTTCACAATGTTGCAGAAACCAGTAAGCAAATCAATATTCCCTCAGACATCATGGCTTTGAAGTAGCATGATGTGTTGTTGTTGTTGTATTTGAACTTTTTCTCATCAGTGAAGTGGTCTGGGTGTATTGTCAAATTTGTATACATTGTAGTCCATTTGTTTATGCGTCTGTATCTTTGTAAACTCTACTCTGCATCTCGAACACTCACAGCCAGTCAACAGGGCCATACATATACATGTAAGTCATATTTTAATGTAAGGCATCTCTTCAGTGTTTTTTACAGTGTTCAGCATATGTGCACCTGGTCATCGACCTTGTTCTGCTTTTTCAAGGTCTCTAAGCCTGTGCCTCCAATACCTTAAAAGGAAACACCACACAAAAATGAAGTTACTTTAAGTGAAAACATCATTAAAAACTGTATCTGAAAATACCTTCACTGAATTTTTTGAGATTTTTTTTCACCAAAGTAAACAGTCAAATGTTTTGATTGTATGGTGGGTTTTATGGACCATATTGATGATGTGCTTCACCAGGGATGTCACGCGGACTTTGTGATGGCCCTAAAGCAGAATATCATGCCTTATTCGCGTTTTGATACACAGGCAAACATTACAGGAGTATGGTTCACAACAACTTTATTCAGAGCTGAACATAAAGGTACACAGAAGTTTGTGTGACGTCACTGGTGAACCACACTATCAATAAGGTCCATAAAACCGATCATGCAATCAAAATATTTGACTGTGTTTAATTCGGGGCAAAAAAATGCAAAAAAATTGAGTGAAGATATTTTCAGATACTGTTCTTCATGGACTTTTCACTCACCATAACTTCATTTCTGCGTGGTCTTTCCCTTTAAAGCACACGACCAGTGTATTGCATGATGCTTTTTTTGACATTTCCACTACCAGAGCCTCTGCTGGTTGCTAGTGCATGACACTGTGAGGTTTTGCCTGATTATGACATTGGTATTGGTAATCATGGTAGCTTGTGTCATATAGCAATCCTCATGCTACAAACCTGTGGGATGTAACCTTGCAATATCTGTAGGGTGTAGCCTTGTAACATCTGTATGGTGTAACCTTGTAACATCTGTAGGGTGTAACCTTGCAACATCTGTAGGGTGTAGCCTTGTAACATCTGTCGGGTGTAACCTTGCAACATCTGTCAGGTGTGACCTTGCAACATCTGTAAGGTGTGACCTTGCAACATCTGTCGGGTGTAACCTTTCAACATCTGTCGGGTGTAACCTTTCAACCTTTCAACATCTGTCAGGTGTAACCTTTCAACATCTGTAGGGTGTAACCTTTCAGCATCTGTAGGGTGTAACCTTGCAACATCTGTAGGGTGTAACCTTTCAAGATCTGTAAGGTGTTACCTTGCAACATCTGTCGGATGTAACCTTTCAACATCTGTCGTGTGTAACCTTTTAACATCTGTCGGGTGTAACCTTGCAACATCTGTAGGGTGTAACCTTGCAACATCTGTAAGGTGTAACCTTGCAACATCTGTTGGGCGTGACCTTGCAACATCTGTAAGGTGTAACCTTGCAACATCTGTCGGGTGTAACCTTTCAACATCTGTTGGGTGTAACCTTTCAACATCGATACAACATGAGCATGATGTGGCTTATGTTTGTGTATGATTTCTTGGCAGATCATATGCATTTCTGCATCCTTTTATGTATAAAGATATAATCAGGAAAGTCATACACCTGTCAGCGTAGGATTTGATCAACAGCCACAGAGAATGCTTGGGCCTAATTGTACAATAACTGAAAAATTACATGCTCCTATCTTGTAACAATTCAGAATTTCTGCATGGTCATAAACTGCTCCAGGTTACAGGAGGTTATTTTCAGGAAACCTTTATACCTACATGTTTTATTTCTCAGAGTCCAACATGTGAGGACAGTTAAGGAATCCTTTGACTATTAACATTGGTTTGTTTATAAATACGTGGAGTTATATAGGGGCTTGTCAAGTTCTGTGATCTCATGATGAAGGAGTGATTAGCTGCACACCTTTAATTATTGACCTCATCTCTCCTGGCAGGTGTGTTTGATTAAAGGTTTAAATATAGATGTGATGCATCAGCTTGTCCCTCTACAAGATCATATCTGGTAATAGATCTAATTAAAAACCCCCAACAAATTACCAAGTCTCTTTGAAAGCGTTCTCACAGAGGTGTGTTATGATACAATAAATATGGGGAAAACTGCGTGACTGTAAGCCGGTCGCCTCCCAGAAGGATAGCTTCATCGCGTTGGAATCGGGAGGAGCCTCGTGCCAGCATATAGTAAACATGAAATCTTTCGTGCAGCAAACAAGGTTTGTCTCTTAATTCAGTGGATTTTTTTTTTCAAGCAAGGGATGTGTTGGACTAAATACTGGAAACTGACATCTTGAGTATGATTGAAACTTGGGATGATGTTTGCTAAAGCTGATGTGAAGTTGAGAGATGAATTCCAGATAAAGATTTAACTGTGTGTGTTTACCTCATGTTGTAAGTCTTGTTACCTTTATCTCTGTACTTGACAGGTCATTTAGCTTTATCCACACTACTCATACATATCATAGGAGTTTATGCACTGGTAAATTTGTAAATATTTCTGATGACCATGTTGTGAATTAAAACGAAGTACCTGTGGGTTTACCAGATTTCTCAGTGACATTTTTGTTTCCATTTCATCATAACAGAAATAAATACAATTAAACATAGTGTGAAGCCAGTGTGAAAAAGGTGTACTGGACAAAGGTCGATACTGAGACCTTATTCTTATTTCTTGGTAGATAGGGGAAGGCAGTTTGGCACTGTGGTTGGACCCCGTATTTTGAATGCAATCTGTTTTAACTTGTCGGTACCTTCTTTTTCATTGGTATCAATGGTATACTTCTTGGTATTTGTGTTCAATTTCGTACAATGCCAGGACGTGGTTGAATTAATACCATCTTGGCATTGAGCCTAAATCAATGTTACATTCATCACCATATACATGTACCATAGTATAAGAGATGGTGGTCAGTTTGGGTCTCTAGTACCAGACTTATCTTTGGAACATGACAGTATAATTTGTTCATGTCAGAGCTGTTAAACAGCCAGCTTTGGATCCAGTCCTGTAGATTGTGTGGTACTAGGGACTGAATCTGAACAGATTATACTTTTAGTATAAAGAGTGGTATGGCTCCTTTTTGAATGCCTGGAAGAACTGATGTTGTTAAGTGTTAACAGATGACACATCCTAGATATACAGGCACGGAATTTGAATGATTTTGTAAAGTCAGAGGGATCTGAAGTATCCAAGTGTTCAGAGTTCAGATGCCACAGATTTGGATGAGTTGATTTGTTTGAGAATTCCAGAAATATCAAATATAGTCAGGCGTTTTAAAATTCATGTAAGTGGCATTTACAGTTAAGTTTTACTCCAGTATGGATGTATACATGTATGGCCTTCTAAAATGTTTGATACCCAATAAGGGTGTGAGAGAACACACTTCACAAAATAGGTGACAAATCTGCTGAATTCAAGCCACGAGCAAGCAAGCAGAAACAGGCAGCCAAGTCTAAAATGCTTAATCCCCAGTTGATGTGTGGGAGAACATACCTCACAAGAGAGGTAACAAACTTACTGAATTCAAACTACATGCAGGCCAGCAGAGATAGGTGACCAATCATCAGTTGGGAAGTGTCTGGACAGTTCTACCAGGAAGGAACCATTAAGAGTATTAAAACCTCTGCTTTTGTTGAAAAGCGTGATTTGAACATCTTCTGATATATTGAGACAGGATGACAAAAAAGTTTATAATATTTATTGTCTACATACCTTTTTCAAATTCAATTTGCTGGAACTGCACAGCCAGGACCAAATGATTAGAGACTGGAGATCAGCACCTAATCATAGATCAGGAGTCTAAGACTTTAACACTGGCTGCCTGGAAACTTTTCTGATGTTTGCTTGAAATACGATGGCAATACGATGAAATGACTAACGGAACATTCACGGTATTGGTCCCCATTGGTCCCTCAGGGGTGAATAAGAGCAATGATGTATGAGCTGCTTGGCTAACTGACATGTTTGATTAAGTGAACGTGGTTTACTAACTGAACATGGTTGACTAACTAACATGGTTGACTAACTGAACGTGGTTGACTTACTGAACATGGTTGACTAACTGAACGTGGTTGACTAACTGAACGTGGTTGACTTACTGAACATGGTTGACTAACTGACACTGATTGACTAACTGAACATGGTTGACTAACTGACATGTTTGATTAAGTGAACGTGGTTGACTTACTGAACATGGTTTACTAACTGAACATGGTTGACTAACTAACATGGTTGACTAACTGAACGTGGTTGACTTACTGAACATGGTTGACTAACTGAACGTGGTTGACTAACTGAACGTGGTTGACTAACTGAACGTGGTTGACTTACTGAACATGGTTGACTAACTGACACTGATTGACTAACTGAACATGGTTGACTAACTGACATGTTTGATTAAGTGAACATGGTTTACTAACTGAACATGTTTGACTAACTAACATGGTTGACTAACTGAACGTGGTTGACTTACTGAACATGGTTGACTAACTGAACGTGGTTGACTAACTGAACGTGGTTGACTTACTGAACATGGTTGACTAACTGACACTGATTGACTAACTGAACATGGTTGACTAACTGACATGTTTGATTAAGTGAACATGGTTGACTTACTGAACATGGTTTACTAACTGAACATGGTTGACTAACTAACATGGTTGACTAACTGAACGTGGTTGACTTACTGAACATGGTTGACTAACTGAACGTGGTTGACTAACTGAACGTGGTTGACTTACTGAACATGGTTGACTAACTGACACTGATTGACTAACTGAACATGGTTGACTAACTGACATGTTTGATTAAGTGAACATGGTTGACTTACTGAACATGGTTTACTAACTGAACATGGTTGACTAACTAACATGGTTGACTAACTGAACGTGGTTGACTAACTGAACGTGGTTGACTAACTGAACGTGGTTGACTAACTGACACTGATTGACTAACTGAACATGGTTGACTAACTGACATGTTTGATTAAGTGAACATGGTTGACTTACTGAACATGGTTTACTAACTGAACATGGTTGACTAACTAACATGGTTGACTAACTGAACGTGGTTGACTTACTGAACATGGTTGACTAACTGAACGTGGTTGACTAACTGAACGTGGTTGACTTACTGAACATGGTTGACTAACTGACACTGATTGACTAACTGAACATGGTTGACTAACTAACATGGTTGACTCACTGAACACGATTGACTAACTGAACACAATTGACTAACTGAACGTGGTTGACTACCTGAAAGTGGTTGACTAACGGAACATGGTTGACTAACTGAACCTGGTTGACTAACCAAATGTGGTTGACCAACTGAACACAGTTGACTAACTGACCGTGGTTGATTAACTGAACATGTTTGGCCTACTGAGTGTGGTTGACTAACTGGACATGGTTGACCAGCTGACAGTGGTTTACTAAATGAACACAGTTGACTAACTGAACCTGGTTGACTAACTGAATGTGGTTGACCCAAAGAACGTGGTTGACTCTTAAACTGAACATGGTTGATTTGTAGCTGTGTACAGCTGAAGAGAAGCAATCGACTTTTTAATCAAAGGATTATGCTGCGTACTTTTTTGTTTAGTCTTAAAGCTTCTGTCACATTTTTGTGCTAAATACATTGCAACCAGTGACATTTTTGAACCTGTAGGTACAGTAAGTGAATTTTGAAACTCAGTCACTGTGTTCATATATCTTTGTTAAAATTTTACTTGCCCACCTAAATAAGGCTATAAATCAGCAGCGAAAGGCAATGTTGTCTCGGTCTGTAGTCTGGTAAAGGAAATTGGTTTCATATTTAAGTCCCCTGCATTTTGTTTGATATTTTAGGGGAATTTTTTTTTCACTACTGAAGCTAAGTAGTAATAGAAGGTAAAACATGTGACATTTTCTTTATCCCGCACAAGTGGTCTCTCTCCATGACCTGAGTTTGTTTTGTTTGTAGTTCAGAGCCTCCGTATGTCCCGATGATAACACCATTTTTAAGGTGAGATCACTGTTGTCAGTGTTTTTTCTCGCTCCTTTTTCCCCCTTTATTATAAATGTTTCATCACCTTTGCTCGCTTTTTTATCTGTGATGTCACATAATTATCTTGGATATGCTCTGTCTTGATCCTTTGCTTCAAGCCAGTTGCCATTGCCTGCCCACTTCTCTTTTTTATAAGTAAATACACTTGCATTTGTTCCAAGATGTTCTTCTTGCAGAACAAGTGATGGATATTGTGAGTCAGTGATTTTTGTTGTATTATTCTGATCTTTAACCTTTCAGATCAGGATTTGTATTGTTGGTTATGATCCTCAACCTCTCAAATCAGGATTTGTGTTGTTAATTCTAATGTGTAACCTTTAAAATCAGGATTTGTGTTAATTCTGGGAATTAACCCTTGAAATCAAGCTGTTTCTTCTTATTTAATCAGTGGAACCATTATATGTATCATTATCAAAATTTAGGATTAAAGAAAGTAAAATCCCCAAAAATGGTTAAGAATTTCTATATTTAAAGTATAAACAGTGATTTGAACAAAGAAAGTTTATACTATACACAAATGTACCTATAGACATATTAACATTTTTTTTGGTTGATATCGTGCACCATGTTTACCTCCATCATATCTCTTTGATGTGAAGTGTGGACTTTGTCTATTTGGTGCATCTCTCATTGTGGTTGAGATTAATACTTTTGTTTGTTAAGGTATGTCATTAAAACATAAAGTTTAGTTTGGTGCACAAAATTGTACAGAACACCTTTTTCTGAAAGTATTCAAATGTTAATTGTGGTGAATAAGTAGTAGAGCAGTGTCAGTACATATCCAGGTATTCATGTATATGGCATTGCTTTGATGCCTAACGCTGCCATAGGAAAAGATGTTTCCACCCTTCACACTTGAATTTCTTGGTTAAAATTGCACGTTCTTGAAACACTTATTTGATTTTAAGATAGGCGCATGTAGCTGTATTATTTTATTTATGTAATACATTTATTGAAGTGAAGTTGTAGTTTGGGAGATTACCACAGATTCAGAAATCAGATTCAGTGGCTGAAAAAAAACCAGAAGTATTTTTATGTACAGGTAAAGTTCCAAAGATGGAACACCCTAACTGAATCTAGAAGTACAGTAATTAATTTGGAAGACATTTGTAAAGAATTAAATTGGTTCAAATTCTGCTCAATTGAATACGGAAGTATAAAAATTTCATGCAACCATAGTGAGTTCATCTTGACAAATATAAATGTATTCATTGAAACTCACTGAAAAATTGGAAAATTTGAATGTGTCGAATTGTGTTTTAGTTTTAAGATGACTGTTTAATGCTCTGCTTTTTTATTCTTACACCAAGCTTTAAGTGTTAAATTTTAACACAAGATTTTCGACACAAGAGTGGATGATTCTGAAAGATCTCAATACACTACTGTTCAAGTTACTTGTGAGTTAATTGCATCAATAGTGAAGTGGTGGTTTTAACCCTCTGAGGCATGAATGTCAGATCAGTTTTGCTGTGTACATTTTTTTTAACACAAATTGCATGGTTACCAACTTTCAGACAAATGAGAGTGGAAAAACACCCAATGATGTGCATGTAAGTATTTTGACAGGCAAGTGGTGAACTCTGACCGCTCCAGAAACTGACCTTTGATCTCTAACCTCTGACCTGTATTATAGCCTGAGTGCACCATTTCGTCCTGTTCCCTTTGAACATGTCCCCCAGTTCATCACTTCCAGTTTGATCCTAAACTTTCCTTCATCTACCAGTGTTGCTTTCATCAGTGGCCTTACTGTTTCCTGTTTGTTTTAACCAAGTCACTCTTAAGTCTTTGTTTTCGAAAACCTTGCTTTTTTGAAGTTAAAACATGCTTTTTGCATCAAAATCTAGACCTCTTAACACTGAAAGTCTAGTGTAGATTTTCACCCTGTTACCATAGTGATACAGACATTATATTTTTAGTGTTGATGGGCATTGTTCAGTTTGTAAGTTAAATCGCATTTGAAGTTGTCCGTTAACATTGACATGCAGATTGCAGCTGTCATGTCCATTCAACTAACTCTGGAAACCCATGCGAGGGTTTTAGTGGAACAATGGAGGAATATTTCTAGAGAGAGAGAAGAAAATGTGTTCATTAATTAACATAATAATGGCCTTTGTGCCTCACTCGCCTTTTTCTGTATATATGTTATCTGCATGATGAATGAACAGACTCCTTTGACTTTCATCATCTATTTATCTTGTATATCCCGTTATGAAGGTGTGTGCAGGTGGTGTCGTACATGGAGTGACACTTACTGTGCTGCCACGTTTTATGGCACACCTATATAATGTGTTATGTAAAGCATCTTCTCACTTGCCAGTTTCTGATGACATCGGCTGACAACATCAATACCAGCACGCAGACCTCCAGGACCTGATTGCGATCTATCCTTAGTATTCCTGATTCATCAATACTGTACTGTCACATAAACAGGTTCTGTCTTTGTCCAGGTCTCCATTGTACCACCTCAAAACCTTATGGTAATTCTCACATTACCATAGGATTTTTATAATACCATTAAGGGTATAGTGTCTCAAATGTCCCAGTTTCATGTATGATGTGTCTACTGTTATATAATGATAGAATGGTTCTAGAGTTCCATCCAGGCTTATCACCATGACAACCAGTAGCTTCACTCTCAATTTATCCAAGGAGTACTTTGAGAAGGATTTTAGCTGCCATACTGTCATTTATGTACCTGTAACTCTATTTGTCACCATCAGTGTTTTCATGCACCATTCTGACATGATAGAATCATATGATAACGTATTTTCCCTCATGTTTTCTTATTGTATACGATGGCTGTAACTCACATATTCCCAAATGTTGTCTCTGTTCCTATTGATGTCCATTGTCGTTGTTGACCACATGTCCCTATTTGTGTCAGACCTTTCCAAAACTGTGCTGTCCATTCCGTTATGCTCCGGCTACACACCATAATCATTATTGTATAGTGCAGTTATTCCTGCACTGTATCCTTCTCTTTTGGAAGAACTGCATTAGTAAACAAGTATTGCGCACAAAAGTTAATATTTTAGCTTTTTAATATATTTCCAGTGTTTTATGAAACAAAATCAGTTGAAAGATATATTATATTATATTGAAGGATATATTATGGTTTAAAATATTTCTTCTTTTAAAGCTTGATAAAATATACATTCTGCTATTGTATTAGGTTTTGTTCAGATCATATTTTCAGCGGGAATGTGCATGACAACTTTCAGAGCACACTTTTTTTTAAAAGCTTTCAGCCAGAATTGGCCTGGAAGGGGAATTGTGGCACCCACTTGGCATCAATCCATCTATCCACATGTCCGTCTCTTTCCAAACACGCCATCTTTAAGAACACTTGTTTAGCAAAGTTATGCCACATGTACCACTTGGCATTAGTAAGAAACGTACTCATGCAACTCCTATAAATTTCATCAATTTTTTCAAGGTCATTAGGATCGTGTAAGTTTTACTTTCTTACAGGTTTGTAAACACGATATCTCTTGAGCTCTGTGAGCAATTTTTATCAAACACATGTGCACCTTTTCAAGTAGAAAAATGATGTTTGTTTTTCATTGACCTTGAAGTATTTTTCAAGGCCGTAGGCATGTGCCTCCACTATTTCTTGCAACTGAGGGATATTTAGTACATTGCACAATATTATTAGCACATAAATATAGTAAAATTGTGAGACTGGTCCACTGGAAAAACTTCTTTATATTTTAACACTCTAGTCAGTTCCTAAGGAAAAGCATTTACCTTGTTGAAGGTGATTATCACCATGTCAGTGCTGAATATTTAAAAGTTTTTCCAGTAGACCAGTCTAACAACCTTACTTTATTTATTGCTAACCTTGGTGTCTGATAACCTCCATTCTTACATTATTGGCACATGTCAGTTTTCTGGGTTCAGATTTGTTTTACTTGCAGACTCGAGGTATAGGCGTGCCAAAAAGACAATTTTAAGGTTGTGATTTTGAATAGAATCAATTGTAAAACTGACAAAGATTTCATTTTACTTAAGGCAATCATTGTATTTTAAAAGCTTTGGTAAAAGTTTCTAGTTCTAATGTCTTTCTTTAGGTATATTGTTGGTATACATTGTACCTGGGCGTGGTTGTAAAGTAATATACGATATGTTTTCAAATGATTTATTTTGATCCCATATAGGCCACAGTGAGTCCACTTGAGTTTGTGGAATACAAGGTAAACAGAAGTGTCCTCTTCTCTTTGCTCATTGACATGTATGATCAGTTGGTATTTGTTCTCTCATTCTTTTGTCTCTTTTCTACAGGTGTATTAATTTACCTGATTTTCGTCCCCAGTTGTCTCTGTGCATCGCTGTCTAGTGGTGCATGTCTCACTTGGAATGAAAATATCCTAGGATTTGATTTGAAAATTTTAAGCATATCATTCATGCTGACCAGTAGCCTTTAGGTGATGGTGGACAACATTCCAGCTCTGGTCAGTTAAGTTGATTTAACATCTGCCATAGGAATGTGCAGTACACAATGGAGTAGCATAAGCAAAATATCTCTGTTTGATTTGATTGGTGTTTTACGCCATACTCAAGAATATTTCACTTATATGACTGCAGCCAGCATTATGGTGGGAGGAAACCAGGCAGAGCCGGGGGGAAACCCACGACCATCCGGAGGTTGCTGGCAGACGTTCCCACGTACGTCCGGAGAGGACGTCAGCATTGGCTAAACTTGAACTCACAAACTGCATTGGTGGGAGGCTTTCTGGGTCATTGCGCTGCGATAGCGCGCTAACCGACTGAGCCACGGACCCCCCAACTCTCTATTTGAGACAGCAGACATCCGGGCACTTCACCTGCTTGCAGCAGAAAGATAACATGGGAAGGGATAGGAAAATGAACAACACTGGACAATATTCTGAGAACTACAGCTGATAATACCCAGAAATTAAAGTGTGTTTTACTACAGAGCAATCTGCATAGTATGATTAAAATATGAACATCAACAAAGCCTAGTTTTGGACTTGTGAGGCTGTGAAGTAGAGTTCCCTATTAACTTCCATGTTATTTTGACAATGTTTCCACTGCCGTGTCTCAGGGAGCAAAGCGTGTTGGCACAAGTAAAACAGCTAATGCCTGGAAGTCTGCGGTCTGGAATACTCTGTGTCTTAAAATGGGGGTGGAGTGGGAGGTTGGGGGAAATTACCAAGGGCAAGGACCCTATCTGAATAAGGGAGGTAACCCTAGTAATCAAAGTTGATCAAAGGCAGCTGATCCACAGTCGCCTGAGTAAACCATGATCACTGTGAAAATCCTAGGTCTTTTAATTCATTCAGTGAATACCGTTATATGGTCTATTTGGAAAGGAAAACTTGCGGAAATTTAAAGCTGCAAATATGTAGATGATTTGACATGATTAATGACGTAATATATGTGATGTGTTGTTTGTTGCAGAGACCTACATACAATGGCGAACCGTGTGGAGTGACGTACCAACCAGAAACCCCTTTATATCAGGTATGTTAATTTCACTGTCTTCAATACCTAGCAACCTCAAAAGACACCCAACAACCCTGTCAGACATCTGACAACACTGCAAGACAACCGACAACCTCACCCTACACCTGGCAACCTCTCCGGACACCTGACAACCTCTCCGGACACCCGACAACCTCACCCTACACCTGGCAACCTCTCCGGACACCTGACAACCTCTCCAGACGCCCGACAACCTCACCCTACACCTGGCAACCTCTCCAGACACCTGACAACCTCACAAGACATCTGACAACACTGCAAGACAACCGACAACCTCACCCTACACCTTGCAGCCTCTCCGGACACCTGGCAACCTCTCCAGACATCTGACAACCCCATCAGACACCTGACAACCATCAGACATGTGACTCCTCTCCAGACACCTGACACCCTCTCCAGACACCTGCCACCCTCTCCAGACACCTGACACCCTCTCCAGACACCTGCCACCCTCTCCAGACACCTGCCACTCTCTCCCTCTCCAGACACCTGCCACTCTCTCCAGACACCTGCCACCCTCTCCAGACACCTGATAACCACTGCAATGTGGTCCAGCTGAACCAGCAGAGGCTAGATTCATAGCTTCATAGCAGTAAATATGCTTGTATGTTTGTGCTTAAACTGAGGAAAAAGTATTGTAAATATGTCTCTGCAAAAGCAATTCTTATTGTTTGTTGTTTTGTTGTGACTGTGATGGAGTTAGGATACCAGAGCTACAGATAGTTGGTTGTTTTCAGACTACAAATGTGATGGAGTTAGGATGGCCAAGCTACAAATGGTTGGTTGTTTTTACACTGACAGATAGAATTGGAACCGCAAATTTACAAGTCGTTGGTTGTTTTAAGAGTGTGACTGATTGAGTTGGAATAGCAGAGCTACATATGGTTGGTTGCTTTTAGAGTTTGACTGATGGAGTTAGGATAGCAGAGTCACAAGTGGTTGTTTATTTCAGGATGTGATGAGACGACTGGTCAGCAGATTTATACACCAGTGGAAGAAGCAGCTTCGACAAGACGGAGTCAATGAAGATGATTTGTTAGAAATTAAACAAGATATCTCCAGTTTGAGGTGAGCTTTATGGATGCTTTGGTAACTTAGCAAGGTAGAAAGCCTGAGAAACACACGTGCTTGATGTATAAATGTCCAAATGTCTGGTCCGAAAACAAACACACAGTCAAGGTGACTGGGATAAAGGTGTAGACTGTATCAGCTGCTCCTAAGTTGTCAGCATGTGCTAATGGCGGTTGCATAAGTGAAGTATTCTTGAGTATGGTGTAGAACACCAATCAAAAAAATGAATATAACCCAGCCAGTTTTCACGCTGTTCTTATTATGCTTCAGAAACAAGCAGAAGTTATTGGCGGACAGTTTTGTGATGAATAATGAAAATCTGTTCAGCGACTATCTCGTGGAACATGTTGTGACCAAACGTGAACAAAAACTATTGGAATGCATTTTATGGTGTTTTTCAGATATGAATTGCGAGAAGACCGTAAGCGTGAAACGCAGCGCACTGTGGGTCACATGGACACTTTACGCCAGGACATCGCCCACACCTTCCGCCCCTCACCCAGCAACAGCCCCCTACTGGGCAGCTCTAACAAACTGGCCCACAACAGCCCTAACAGCAGCATGAACTTGTCGAGCTCCCTCCTCACCCCTCAGGAGCTGGAGTACATTCGCCATGAGATCGTGAAGAGCGTGCGTCATGAGGTGAGAGAGGCGGTACGCGACGCCCTGTCACAGCCACGGGAGCCTCGGAACGCCCTGCTGCCACCGCCACCCCCCGCCATGCTCCCGCCCATCAACTCTGAGCTGTATCATACTCACCTCTACACCCAACTCTGACAGGACAGTTCGCAGTGCCGGATCAACTCTGTGCTGTTTGTGCACTTTGTTTACGACTTCAGCCTAACGGGCTGTCAAATTGACATTGTCTCTAAGTGTTCTTAATTGTTTTGTGTCTCGACCGCGAGTAAAAGGCAGTCTCTTGAATTTGTGTCATTTTGGGACATCCGTGTATCATATTTTGATCAATACCTCATCTGAGGTTGTTTGCTATTTGCTGAGGTGATCTTACTGTTTTCATTCTGTCATCTCTAAGAACTCTCAGACATTGATGATATTATCAAGGATGGCGAGTATCAAGTAAGCCAAAACTACTGATTACAGGCACAGTTAATTCTGGTATCATGGTGGACTGCATATGTTATCAGGAAAAATCATTGGGACATCCACAGCATGACATAACACAAAGCCACATGTAGATGCATTATTTCTTGAGTGTTAAGACACACAAACTCCAGGAAAGAGGAACCCAGTGTGTAGGCCCACAAAGGGCACATGCTGTGAATGGCACCCAGCCCTCCAGCCCTAAGTTGTGTGTAAATGGACAGTGATGACAACCCTCGTTGGGCTGGCTGGTATGGAGTACATCCCCTAATAGTTGGTATCAGAATGGCTTTGTAAATTACCATAATCCATATGGTATGCTTTTTTCTTTGGCATCAAATTTTTTAAAAAACACTTTATTTCAACTAAACTATTTTTGCTAAGTAGACTTTCCACTGATGTTAGCTTTTGTCTGCCATCTTTGTTTTTACAGATTTTACAGATTCTCGGATCATGTGCTTTTGAGGTTAAATATAGGCTAAATCAACATTACTGATTAAGGGATTTCCCAGAATTGCCATCTATAAACAACACCTCTTGTGAAAATGTCACATTGAAGGGAAAACAAGTTCAGCATCTATCAGTGTATTTACGGCACATGTAAGAAAATTTCGCTGCATTTAGCTTGGCATGACTTTGGACATGTTTACATTTCAGGGCAGAAGTAAATATGTTGGGCTTTTTTGCTACCTTTTTGTGAAATCTTAAAAGAGAAGAGAGACCTATTTATATTTGAGCTCTAAAAACCACTTGTAAGAAACCACTGTACAGAAACCACTCCCTGCTGGTTGGGGAGAAACATTGGCATGGTAATGTTGTAAATAAGTTCATATCATTTGACATTTAATACCCGACTGTTGTTTTTGTTAACTTTTGTAAGTTTGAATTGGATAAAATACTCATTGTTGAAGATATCAGATAATAAATTTTACTCCACCCAAGGGGAGATAACTATAGTAGAAATGAAAGGATTCAGTAGAACTTGTCCAAACCATTTCATCTTTCCTTCTTCACAATATGACTGTGAAGTTTTGGATTGCAGGGTCGCGTTATTCTTATTATGTGCTTTTTACGGAAACTGGGTGTGATATATGCAAATTGGTTGTGCTTCAAGTTGAATTTGCCGCTGTTTGGTAACAGACAAGAATCAAATTTGGTGACGGGGCGACGAGCTCAAGGGAAAGGAGCCATATGGAGACGTTTTGAAAACAACTTGCTATGATGAGACATTTTGAAAACAAGTTGCCTAAGTGAGACATGTTAGGGAACAAGCAGACCTTTAGTTTATTTGTTTCTCCAAGTTGATTCAATAGAACCACCACTTCATTCTGTTTTTCTGGTAGCTGTTTTAAGCAATAAATATGGCCTATATTGAAGACAAAGTTTGTCTTCATTTGATATTCCTGTTCTGTATCAATGCTTTGCAATTTGTCAGATAATAACTGTATTCTTCAGTGAAATTATTGGTGGCATACAGCCAAGCATTGTCTGAAAGGAAATTTGCATTCAAATTTCATAAAAATGCCTGTATTAAGCATTTCCAGCTCAGTGAAAAAAACTAATGGCAAATATCATTGCAATTTTTAGAGACACTTTTAGTTTTGACTTAGCTTTTATACAGACATATTATTTGTGGATGACGAATCATTGTGGCACAGATGTCTTTAACCTACTTGGCATAGAATTTCAGACTCGAAAAACTTCCAGCTCCTCAATTTTCCATGTCGTAGTCTAGTCTAAGTAACTTTTGTGGAAACTTTTCTTGTTATAGTAAGTGTAAGTTTAGAAAAATAGTTGCCTAACAATTCTTACAGGTTACATGGTGCAGTAGGACTTTTCTTACCTTTAGCGATAAGAGTGTTCAATCTCGAAATCTCCTCTATTGGTCATATATAAGCTATAAAATGCAGCCCCTTGTCCACTGCCAACCTAAAATTCTTTTCTCTCGAATTCTGTACTATTGGAGAGATCATCTTGTGCCAGACAGAAGATGTACGTGTTTCAGCAGCAGGTATAGTGTAAATTGTCTTCTTAAGTTTGTCATATATTACATGTGCTAGCCGTGTTGGTTTATGGACCTCTGGTATTGGAGAAGTGTACTGTTGGCAAATGACAAGCGTTGTCTGGTTTTACAGAAGCCTTACTTAGTCTCCAACAAGTATGCCCATTTTGGGCCCAGATTTTAAGTCCCAAGCTGACACAGAGGTGATGACTCTAATAGAATGAACAGGTGCAAAAAATACCTTTTTTTTTGGGACTGAAATTAAGAGAGTGTTTTTCCATGATAACTGTGCATGTGGAAAGTCATCAATGCCCAGACGTAATGAAATAACAACAAGTACAGTTGACACATTACTTATTACTTAAATGCAACATGTAACTAATAATGCAATTACACGTATTCTTGTAATGACATTACATATGGTTGCACAGACGACCAACCATAAGTAGCCATTTTTTTTTCCCTCCATTTCAAAATATATGGATTTCTCCAGCTTGATCAGATAGCACGGAAGTTCTGTGTTGAAAATGTCAACCGATACTAATGGTCCATCCAGTGTGTTGTAGTCTACCAGTAGAGAATGCATATTATTCCAATCAGTCATAGTGTTTTGATAAATTTTCGTTATTTAGAGTATCATGTCTACCGTTTTATCTGTATGTACTGAAGATTTGTCTATTTTGCATTTGGTGCTTTATTTGGAATATTACAAATGCTTTTTTTTCTGATTTCACTTGGATTAGTGAAATATTTGTTGATGTACAAAGCGGAATATTTATGATGTATATACTTGTTACCAACTCGAACTATTTGCAGCCACAGGTTTAAGTTAAGGCGAGACTTGTGGTGATGTTATTGTGTTTCGTTCTGAGAGTTGAATGTTGTACATCGTTTATGACAGGCCGAGTTGTATCTGTGATACTAGGTAGGTCCCGTCAGTAAAGTACTGCCAACCAGGCGACCAGGAGGCGGGATTTGACCACATTATATACCACAAGTTTTGTGTAATTTTTGAAATAAATTCAAACATTGATTTTTGAATCTGTTCTACATGCAGTCTTTTATATATAATTTTTTTTTCAGTTTTCTTTCTTTTTTTTGAGCGGGGATATTCAATTCTTTTATAGGTGATACTTTCATGTAGTCTGGGGCTGGGGTAAAGAATATATGTGTATAATAATGGGTTACAGCACGAAACGATTGGGATACGCACTGATTGTGTACGAAATGCCTTGTTCTATATGTAATATCTCTATCTTATTAAGCTCTATAAAAGCAAGTTGCTTACACCAGTACAAGTGGACATCACTTCCGCTGTTCACTTTATTATTTTCACAGTTTAAATTTGAGTTATGAAATGAACGATAAGTATATATGGATGTCTTACACCACGTCTAGATTGACGAAGTGTTGACACAGCGATGATACATATTTTATTTGCGTGTTGTTTAGTGCCATACCAAAGAATTTTTCACTAATCGATCACAGTTTTTACAGACTTTTGTGGGTGGAGGAAACCGAAGTTTCCAGGGTGAACCACTGACATTTGGAAAGATCTTGACACCACATTGAGGCCTCTGCGGCAGAAGCGGTCAGCGTGTCAGCGCAGCACAGAGACCCAGGGGCCTCTACCAGTACGGTTACTGTGAATGCAAGTCCAGCTCAGACTGGTTTCCTCTCCGGCCATACGTGGGATGGTCTGCCTGGAACTTGCGGATAGTCATGGGTTTACACTGGGATCTGGCTAATACCCCTAACCATAATATTGAAATATTCTTTAGTAACACATCTATGAAATAAATTAATTAACTCCACATTGGTAGAGGACTGATGCATGGAGTTCAACAAACCAGTAGAAGTATTCACAAAGCTTATTATTGTAGTCGTTTTATATTTTTACAATTTATTGTCAAATGTAAAAACTTATACACAAGAACTATTCCATACAAGTTACAAGTTTAGCATCGTGAGCTAAAATGTGAAATAGCTTTAGACATACATATACACACCCTTGTATGTATTGTAACTGTAACATAACGATTTCACTGACTGGAATACGTAAATTCGAATTGAAGTATTTTGAAAGTATTTGACAAGGGATGACTGTATTGTGTTGATAAGCGAAAGGAAAACAGAACGCGAATTCTACGACGTTATTAAACCCCGGGAATTCTGCAAAATCAGTCATCACGCACAAGCGTTGTAAAACTACATATCCAGCATGTAAACTGGTCAATACATGCCGTTAGCATATATCAGTTGGCTTTAGATTGAAAACTAGTGACGGCGAAGAAATCTAATGCTGCAGAGAGCGAAGAAAATTACACCTAATGGAGCGAAGACAACTACGCCAGTTGAGAGTGAAGAAAACTATACTGAGAGCGAAGAAAACTGCGCCTGTTTAGAGTGAATAAAACTATATCTGTTGAGAGTGAGGAAAGCTACGTCTGTTAAGAACGAAGAAAACTACGCCAGTTGAGAGAGAAGAAAACTATCCCTGTGTAGAGTGAAGAAAACTACGCCTGTTGAGAGCGAAAACTTCGCGTGCTGAGAGCGGAGAAAACTACGTCTGTTGAGAGGGAAGAAAAGTACACATGCCGAGACGAGGAAAAAAAGGCTACTTTTTAGCTTGTCATTGCATAGCCATGTAATCACATGGCGTTTCCACTACGCTACAACGCCATGGGAAGGTCCCATTGAACACTAATGACGCAAACTCGGCCACCTGCTGTCCGGCTTTCACCCGACCAGTTCGGCTCTGCTTCTGTGTTGCACTTTTCTCATTAGGTTGGTCGCTTTGCATCCGCTACAATTTCCGACCCCTAACGCCCACTGTTAAGTCAAAATAAACTTAAGCTAATTTCAATTAGACCTCGGTAACGCACGAAGGCGCAAAGCATTATGGGAACAATAGTCCCTTCACCATCTCGACCTCCGTAAAATGAATTTACACTCTGTTATAGCAAGTTGTTCATTCTTTGGAGCAATATCTAGACGATGGGGACATTTGATCTTCTTTAATAAACACCTGAAGTATTTCACATTTATTTACAACAACGTCCGCGAAGGTTGATGTTAAATAGCTGAGCATAAGTGCCAAGGATAAAATTTAACGACCTCGAGATCGGGATGCTCAGCTTCATAAAACAGGGAGAATCCTGGAGTAGAGAAATCAGATTTGCTCGAGTTTTATTAACTTCACAGTGGGCGTTAGGGGTCGGAAATTGTAGCGGATGCAAAGCGTCCAACCTAAGGAGAAAAATCCAACACAAATGCAGGGCCAAACTGGTCTTGTGAAAGCCGGACGGTAGGTGGCCGAGTTTGCGTCATTAGTGTTCAATGGGACCTTCCCATGGTGTTGTAGCGTAGTAGAAACGCCATGTGATTTCTCGGCTAGTCACTGCATGGTTACTGCTCTCAGAAAAATGGATTAATTTACAAGTAGTGGATACTGTTTTCCCGGGATAAATGTTTAGTGTTACTGATCACAAAATAACTTTTTTAACAAATGCCTTGTATGATTCCATATGCATTAGGTGATGAGAGTAATTTATTGACCCTTGCATGCAGTACCGTAAAAACTAAACTTGATCTGGAAAATCCAGTAACGGTACTAAATTTCCGTTAAAATTACTGACAAATGCAGTTTAATTCTGCTTCACTGGAAGTATTTTCAGTACTGTACGAATTAACAATGAAAGTAATATATATTTAGACATTCAACTTCATATCAAAATCCCACCATATGCAAACGGATTTTCGGGACTTATCCAATGTACTATTAAGCTTTATAGCCATTTGAAAGATAATGGCAGTTAACTGTGACTTCGGTGAACTTAAATTCGTGTCACTGTCGAGAATGCCCATAGAGTTAACTCGAGTGTGAAATGGGCCATATGGCGGTTAACGAATACAAAGTCAAACGAGGTCATATGCAAATTAGTTAAGGTGAATATTTTCGACTTGACTTCAGTAGTCCTTGACAGTGTAACATAAAGGGAGAGTGAATAATATTATGTAGTAGCCTTGGTTAATGGTATGGCGGTAGCCTGTGTGTCAAGCAGTGGTCCTGTGGCTTCCAAACCGACAGTTTGAATTTTAGTATTTCTAGGATTAATTTGGCGCATCGGAGGGAAAAAACCCGGTTTTGGTTTATTTGCCTGACTGTTATAACTTTTTAAACAATGGAAAAAGACGGACCTACGATACCTGTTCGAATGAACAAACGGATTACGGAGAAAAGCTTAAAGAATATGAACGGAGATTTCTTGCTGGGTTTGCGTGACATGAGAAGAAGCGAGAACGGCAATTATGTCCGATCTCACAATCAGGCCGCCAGCGATACCGAGCGGAAGACTATTAATATGCACTTCAAAGATCAGAGATGGCAGCTAGCGAAGATCAAACGTGGCCAGGTACAGTTTTACAACCGACTCCTCAAAGTCCATCGTCACAAGCGTAAATGTCAGAGAGAAGAATACAAGAGACGCCAAGAGGAAATTCGGCGCGACATGCAAAATATCAGACTCAGGCGGCTTATCAAACGCGTCGTAGAGAAGTTTCGTCAAAATGCCAAGAGGAAGAAAGCGGAAAGAGCAAGGAAAAGGTTCGCCATCGCTGGTGGTTTGAGGAACGCGAGTGGGCTGGGGGGTGCGGCACAGCACGGTGTAGCGGGGGTTCGGAGCCAGGGCACGGATAGCATCACCAGGATGATTAAACTTGCTGCCAAGAAGGAAAGTCTCGAGAAAGAAGGGGTGCTACCAAAACAGGCACCAATCGACCAAAACAAGGACAACGTGCCACAGATGAAAACCGAGAGAAAAGAAGTGCTTTCCCTTTCTGAAAACCAGAAGACAGAGGCTTCTACTCAGTCCAGAAGCGAAGTTTCTTCGCAGCCTATTCCAAAAAGTGATGACAATTTAGACAGGAAGCTTGCGTCCAATATTACTGTTGCTGACTCTAACCAAGCTCAACGCTCTCAAGGCAAACACACAAAGGATACGGTTTATACTCCTGAAGTTCAAGAACAAAGGAACAATATTTCATTGCCATCGAGTAAAAGCGTTTCGCGACTGACCACAGAGAACGTGGCTGTTCACGAACAACTCCTGCAGGAAGAAGATCACGAAAGCGCTCAATACCCCAGACGTGTTCTCAAGAAGGCGCGGGTACTGGAAGTAAGTAAAGGTGATAGCCCAACATCTAAAACTCTGACTGCCCATGAGGATGAAACAGACGTTAGACACGATGAATCAGAACATTTGCAGTCGACCAAACAAGACGACCCTCCTAGAAAAGAGCTTGGCTCCCTAAGAGTTCCTCGGCGTGCCACAATCAGACCTCCACCCACAACTTTCTTGCTCATGATTGACGAGGTGGATGAGGTTCAGAAAGCCAATACGGCTACTGAAGAGAGCGACGGCGATGGATTGAAGAGGGAGAATGAAATCCATGGCCATCATGAGAAGCCGTCCATTCCTCTGTCTCGGATAATCCGTATGGAGAGACGCGAGGCGGAGAGACGCCGCCTAGAATTGCTGAACCAAGAACTTGTCCCGCACTACAAACGCACCCCTAGCGGGCGACTGCGGGTTCAGATGGTGCCGTTCGTGAGGAATTCCTTTGACCCACCGTCAAACAAGATCAGGTACGAGCAGGACAAGCTGAAAAAACAAGAGAAGATGAACATGGCTCGGCAGAGAGTCCGGATAAGAAACTTTGTACAACATTGTCCTGTTGTAGGTAAGGATGCGCTTGCTTGTAGAGTTTGACCATTGTCATGACCAGGTATATTTACTTATTTATTTGATTTATTTGAGTGGAATCTTACGGCGTACTCAAGAATATTTCACTTATACGACGATGGCCATCATTATGGTGGGAGGAAACCAGGCAGAGCCCGGGGGAAACCCACGACCATCCGCAGATCGCTGGCAGGCCTTTCGGCGTCCGACCAGAGAGGAAGCCACCATAAGCTGGCTTTGAACTAACAGCGAACGCATTGATGAGAGGCTCCTTGGTCATTACACTGCTCTAGCGAGCTAAGCACCTCGGCCACGGAGGCCCTTGATCAGGTATAGGATAAACTACTCGATAGGTGGCCTCATTTACCTATATCCAGGGTATTAATGTCCCAATATCGTCACTGGCATGATTTGACTCACATCGTCTAACGTTTGTCTGCATTGAGCATATACTTATTTACTCCAATGGTATTTTGGAAGCCCTCGGTGGTTACAGCGTCAGCCTCGTGGCCGGGAGATCCAGGTTCAAGCCTGGGCCGAGGCATACCAACGACTTTTAAAATGGTATTTGTTGCTGGCTTAGCATTGAGAGATTAGGGCAAGGAAACAGGACGGTTCGGGCCGGTGTCAGTATAATGTGACTGGGTGGGGTGTCATGTCTGGTGTCTTCGGCATGGTGTTCCAGTGGCGACAGTACTTTGGCGGCATGGACTCGCTCTGCCACAACAAGACACACCAAAAGGACTCCTCCTCGTCACATGACTGAAACACTGTTAAGTATGACGTTAAATCCAAAGCACGCACTCACTCGCTCATTCCAATGGTATTTCACACCGTTGGGTTAATGCTTCATTTCTTCCCTTGAAGATGAACAGACGTGGGAACCAGGTAAGTTCGTCAGATAGAACCTCACAAATCTTCATGGTGACTTGCTGACAAAAAAAAACCCCTATACATCCACTACATTCAGTGTTTCAAAATCATGTTTTGTGCAAATTTTCGAATCTTTTATACACTAGATAAGGGTAATTAAGTATATATCTCGTCAGTGATATATATAAACTCCTTAATATCATCACCGTTACAGCTTTACAGGTAATAACCAGCAACTCTTAATATATAAACCGTGAGGAGCAGGAGTGTGATAGGGTGTGATCGGTTGGGACTTGAAGTTGTGTTCATGGATAGTGATTCATACAAACTCCTTAATATCATTACCATTATAGCTTTACGGGTAATGACCAGCAACCCTAAATATATAAATCTTGAGGAATATGAGTCTGACACGGTCTGATCAATTGGGAGTCTCCATGATCGTTGCCAGATTCACTTGCTTGACAAGAGAGGATGGCTCTGCAGGCGTGTTAGAACATTCACTCTTCAGTGGAGCCATGGGTCGTCGAGGCACAGTATATCTCCTCACTCCTCAATATGTCTTTCTATAGGGGTCATTGTGTGATATACCATAAAGTCGTCAGTTAGGCATAATGGTGTCTTCTAGGCCTTTTCTTTGGTCGGCACACATTTTGTTCTACGCTGTTTGAGCAGAGTGGGCAGTCTTGCCAAACTTGACTCTGAACTATGGATAGATCTGTCAGTATGTAGGTCTATATAGTTAGCATTCCGAGTATCACACTCAAGTAGTGCAGGTAACTGGCTTTTTGATGTGTATTGTTATCTGCCGCTGATGGTAAACTGTGAACCCCTGGACAGGTGTGAAGTAGCTGATGTAAAAAGGTACTTAACCGTTAACGCCACATTAACCCTCTCAGGTAAGGCTTGTGTTGACACTGAATATGAAATAGAGTCCATTGACAGGTGTATGCAGGCTTTAGAATGCAAGACGGATGTCTTTGTGTAGTGTCGGTCAAGTCCACTTGACTTGTACCATTACAAGATAATCTGTCAAACAAAGGTAGTTAACTTAGTGGTGAGGTCCACAGACACACACTTTTCGGATTTTAAACATATCACATTTCTACAAATCCGCTCTTAGTTTTCAGATTAAACGTTAAACAATCACAGAAATGCAGGGTTTATAGATTCCAAAACTCGATCTCATTGTTTAAGAGCCGATCGGCTGGGGCAGAAATGTAGGCTGTACAGATTCCCAAACTCGATATCATTGTTTAATGACCGATGGGCTGGGACAGAAATGAAGGCTGTGCAGGTTCCCAAACTCGATCTCATTGTTTAAGATCCGATGGGCTGGGATAGAAATGCAGGCTGTACAGATTCCCAAACTCGATCTCATTGTTTAAGATCCGATGGGCTGGGATAGAAATACAGGCTGTACCGATTCCCAAACTCGATGTGATTGTTTAAGACCAGGTGGGTTGGGACGAAAACGAAGCGTTAAACGAATGGCTGGTATTCTTGGCTTAGTACACTGAATTTACCAGTCGGGTTTGCTTGCATCACAGAGGCTCGAACCCTGGCCTGTAACGAGCTTGTGGGCCATTCACATATATACCCACGTATATTACGCATAGTCTCCATACACATGCATGTATTTGACGCGTAAGACTTGGTCGATCGTCATGATTCGAGACCCCCATGGTAGCGTGCATCGGTTCCTTTGGCTCATTATATACGTTTGACGACGTTCAGCCAAAGTTAATAACAGAAATACTTATTTCGAGTGTCACTACAGCCCCCGAATCCTTATAGTATGTACAACATATATACGTGTACATACCCTGCACATACGAATGGTCACGAACAGAAGCGCCGTCCAATTTTAATGATATTTGGAAGGCATTTGGTATTAACGCGATAAGCTTTAGACTGGCTGTCAACTTCAGGCATACAAGAAACACCATGTAATCAAAAAACTGTTAACCAAATGGTAGGTTTAAATACTGATATCGATGATATATAATCGCCATGTGGACACAAACACCAAACAGACCATTCTCATAATCGTTACGGACATTTTACATTTAAAAAATGATTCGTAGATTATTGCTCTGATCTAACAACTCATAAGAAAGTTCACTGTATACTAGTATATTTCACCGGATCAAGTCATTATCATATGTATACTTGCCAAGAATCAGGGTTGTCTTAGGTGACAAGACAAATTACTGTGGTAAGTGTGAATGAATTTGATCTAATCCTTACAGAATCATTCAAATTCTGTCATCTTGGAAGGTATAGAGAATTCTGAATGTAAATAGTTTTCATTTGTCGTACTAGTCTTACGGTTATCTTTTGTTCTTGTCTGTTACAGAACCTGAAGCTGAAAGAACGCATGTTTTCCGGAAAAGGGACGATTCCGATCCAAAGACGACTGATGCCTCAAACGACAAACCCGTGTCGCTCACCACTCTAATGTTCAGTGTTTACCATCAGGAAAAACCACCAGAGGGCGTTGATCCAAACTCTGTAGACGCTCTTAAGAAATGTCGATACATTCGCTATTATGACCTTGCCAAGAACATGAAAAACAGAGAACAGTTCAAGAGAAAACAGCAATCAAGCTGGGGAAATTCCTCGATGTCCGAACAGGAAAGGCGCCGTCAATTGTTGCTTTACCGTCAGCGTGCTACAGTGTACCGTTAAACACGTATGCGGGGAAATGTGGAGGCAGGCATGTGTCACTGTACCTACTGTGTCTCCATGAAAACGCTTCGAACAATAGTTTTGTGGCATTACCGGTATCCGAATGGCGATATCGATCTATTTCTTTGGGAGTGAATTATTCAAAGTCCATTAAGAAGTTTTCAGTGAAGCCGGAATTTAAATCATCATTAAAACCTCTATTTCTGCAATCTGTAGGAGATAAACTGAAGAGTCCATGGACACAAACTTGCCTTAAGTATATGGACTTACGACTTTGTGGAAATAGGACGAGCAGGGAATTCCAAGACGTCAAGATACGAGAATTCGAGGACTTACTTGCTTTATTGAATTTTCGTCATACTTGTGTTCCTTAAATATATACTTGTCCTTGCCAAGAGAACTTTGTGTTGTAGATCTGCCATGCCTACATGACGCTGTGCCAAGGACATAACTATTTTCTTTCACTTTCACTCAATACGGATGCCCTTTGCATATAGCGCAAAGGTCACAAAACGTGACACAAACGTGTTCAGTCGCAAAAGTGTTCTTGCATGGTTCTCAATACGATTCATGGTACATGTACATATCCTTATTTATTTATTTTATAGGTGTTTTACGCCGCCCTCAACAATATTTCACTTATACGACGGCGGCCAGCAAAATAATGGGAGGAAAACAGACAGAGCTAGGGATACACCCAAGATCATCCGCAGGTTGCTGGGCTTGAGCTCACAGTCATCGCATTGCCGATAGGCATCTGGGTCATTATTCTGCACTGGCGCGCTAACTCCCTCGGCCATAGAGACCTCACTGAACAACTTTTCCAAACCCCATAATACACCTGAATATGGTGATTCAAACTTGTCATGCCTCGGGAGCAGTGCTGACGCTTGTCGGGCGAATCTTCGCTCTGCACACATTTGACAAAACCCCTTCGCTGTTAAAATCTTTTCGGAGGCTGGAACCATTTCTGACTTCAGTCCAAACTTTGAAATATGATTTTAGAACTTACTAATGGGCCCTAGAAATTGGAGTTTCGACAAAATCATAAATGCTATTTCAAGACAAAGGTGTCAAATTTAATGTTCCAGCATCAAAACAAAGCATTAATATCCCTGACATCATCGAATCGGGTTGACCAAGTCAGAAATGGCTTTGAGAAATCGATCTCGGGTGGCTGTTTCTCAAAGTGGTCGGTCTCCTAGCCTAAACTGATGCCACTAACTCCTGGTGAAGGTATACGTGGTTATGGCAATAAGACTAGGCCTACAGTTATGACAGTTTTGAGAAACATCCCCCTCGATCTTTGTTGTCCAGGTTCGAGCCGAGTCAATAACTGGGCGTTTCGTGCTAATAATTAACAACTGTTCACCTGGTGCTCGTGCGGTGTACAGTGATGGTTTGGGGTAGCGTGTCTTGAATTAAGTGATTCACACAGTCACCACTTCGAACAGGCCAGCGTTAAGGTAGCCAAGCGGCTGAAATAAGGGAGATATTGATACTAAGCCCTATTCAGAAGGAAGCGAAACATTTCCATATTGACTATTTAGCACCTGCTGTCCCAACACTGCGTGGCATAGGTAGTTGTCTGAAGACGTGGATGGCATATATGACCTCCCAAACACCTAATTATCATATCATATAGACGTATGGAGTTCCGGTGGTGATATAGATTGTCCTATAGGGTTGGATTAAACCAAAACAGCTCAGCTTCCTGAATACAATCGGGTAAACATTAAACATAAAACCGACGCCATCGTTTAACTCTTGTACACTTAATAATGTTCGATCTTTATTTTCCGTCAAAAATACAAAAATTAATGATATCAAGATCGAATATGTTTAAAATTATCATCAAATGTTAACATTATGCGTAAATTATTTAGGACTGATTTTGCATTCTTGATACGTTTACAAAGTTGAAAATCGAGAAACACTTAGGTCCTTTGTAGAAGGCAAAACATGACCACACACTACGACTGAAATCATACGACAGGAAACTTTCTCCGAAGTTCTCATTCAGTAGTCACACCCACATCTCCACAAGTTAAATACAGCACTGAATGACAGCAGAGCTCAAGATTAAACGAAGGACACTGCCTTCTAGCCTTCAGCTTACTGTCAATGAAAACTATTGCTTGTATACAGAAAAACTGAACAGGCTTGGAATTCTTGTCACAGACTAACGGAAACAAACCATCCGTTCTGAACAGTCTACTTCCCAATATCAGGATTGAAAAAAAAAAAACACATTTATGAGCATGTTTGCACAGTTCTTCAAAAAGACAAAAAAATTATACATGTGCCATTACAATAACACAATGTCGGTATCAATTAAAGATTTATTTGACGTCTATTGCTATGTAAAAGTAAGTCCATAAATCACAGAGTATAAAGACAGAGTCGTAACGATTTCGCGACAAAAACCACCACAGCATTTCGCAAAGTCGACACCAGAGAATTCTAAAATAATATCAGTTCTGTAAAAGGAAAAAATAAAATCTTATTAAATGCAACTTAGCTGTGAAACAGGTTCATGATCCCACATTACAGTGTCACTTACATACCATTTATTTACTTATGTATTTTTTTTTTCTTCAAAGGATTGCGTCTGCCCGGCAACATATCCTCCAAACATGAGAGTATGTACAATTGTAGATATACAATGTCAGTTGTCGTCGTCCATGTGATGATGGCTGGACTTGGGGTTGAGATTAACATGGTGGTGATCATCCATAGTTAGACAGGTCACTGCTGACACAGACTAATGAACGGTGGGTGGTCCAGACAACAGCACAAGACAATACAGGTCACTCACCACGGACAAGATCCGCTGCACAGTTAAAAAACATGGAAGTGACTATTTTAAAAATATTTCTCTCTCTAAAATATTGCAGGCAAGAGAAAAAAAAACCACAAAAAAAAGTTCCAAATTCACTTGGTAACGAGACTAGTACGTAAACGTTTGCGAGTATTTTGATAAAACCTACTTTGGCACATTTGACACAGCGTTGCTATGGAGTGCTACACCACGCACGGCACATGAACTGGGACACACATGGGGGGGGGGGGGGGGGGGCAGAAGAACATGGTATTCACACAGGCTGACCCAAACCCTGGTCCTGTGAAAAGACGATCTTACCTCTACGGTCAACAACCGTTTCTTATTAACAGCTTTAGCTTTTTCACAGTGATCAAGACAAGACAAATTTGACTACAACTGAGTTTCAAAGATCAGAAATATGTACAGCTTCCGTGTTTACACCAATGATGCCGATAAAGTAATGAACAATGAGATGCTAATGATGAAGAATGCGCGGAAATGAAATGAATTTTTTTTATCTACATACGCATGCCGCTGTCTTGTGCTCTATCGAGCCACAATGGTTACCTTTGCCGTATTTCAAGCGCAGCTGCACTAACCAGTCAGGAAGTTGGCAACACTGGTCAATGCTGTTACTGCAATAAGCAATGGCAAGAGTCAAAACCAACTGCATCATTTACTGTTAAGGCAATGGAAACATAAACAAATAAACAGAAAACGTAACAAACCAAGACATAAGGCCCAAAAAGATCTAAACTTAAGCACAATCGATGCCTGAAACATCTGACACCTGTTTAAAAAGATGCTCAACTTGAAACAAAAGGTTTAAAGATTCACATGCTTTTAAAAAATCCTGCATAAAAACAAATATTCTGCTGCAAATTCCTACAATTCAGCCAACCCTGTTGATGTCATATGAATAGCATAGAAACTGTGTGGCACTGTGGGTGCTATAAACAGTACATGTGACAGCAATGCGTAACAGCACCACGCGACAGCAACACGTGACAGTGACCCTACACCAGCTACCCAAGTCCCAGCAGGTGCAAACAGCTTTGCACAAGAACATCTCTGCCGCTACAACAGGATGTAGCTGCAGAGCCTTCAGTATAATTTACATATGTACATGTCTACACGGCTCCACGGCATGCTACCCTCTCCATCAGTATGTATATATACAGTTTCCAGTGACGCGTCATTTACCATGAACAGTTTCATGCCAGATACACAGGCCAAGCCAATGGCGTTGTCACCCTTGTATTAAATGTGCCTTCTTTGTGGAAGTCCTCAACAAGTCTGACAAGGGATTTACAGTATTAGTTCACAGGATTCGCTACACAATTTCACAGTCCTGCTGGGTGGACAGGAGACTGTAAGTCCTGCATGTGATCAGTAATGTTTGCACCTGGCACCCGGTCCCCAGACGTATACCGGCCTTGCCCACATGACTGAATGGAAGCCTACCAAAGTACCATCCCACACAGTAGCAGCAGCAGCTTTTGTTATGGAACCCGCCGGAGTTGCATCCATCAGACTTTCTCCTCGGTCGTGGAGAAGAAAAGTAGTGTATATATAACGATAAAGCATGAAAGCACTAATATGTAAAATAATGAGACACCAACGACCGTTGTGAAGTCCTTGAAGGTCAAATCACTTTGAAACACGCACACCATACACAACTCTTTGTCCTCTCTCAAATACAGAGGGTGACCCTCTTTATGAGTAATAAGTTAAAAACGTAACACAACTACCATCACGTCCTTTTATAAAATCTGATATTATTGCAGTCATCGGCAAGTTCTGGGTAGGAGAGTACATCGCGGATGTACTCAGCCTCGTAGCTGTCCGCGTAACCCCCGGTAACAATCTCCTCCTCCTCCTGCTCAGTCCACTTGTAATCACTGGGCAGACTCTGCTGTAACAAAAGTTTCTCTCTGTCCCAGGCATGTTTTATTGCTCGCTGTTTCGCATGTTGTAAAATACGTTTCTTCTCTCTTTCCAGAGAGGTGCCGTACCTAATGTTAATAACACTGTGGTTTCCGTGGAGTCTAATGTCTAACTCGTTCTGTGTCCGGCCACGGAAACCGTCTGAGTGAAACACTTTACGCAAAGTCACATTTACCCCGTTGTCAAGAACCATCTCGTCCTTGCGAATGCCCAGCAAACTCTTGTCAATGTCCGCTTGGGCAATGTCTTGTTTTATATAGAAGTGTTCATCTTTACCCTTGATTGTGAAATGCAATCCCACGGCTTCGGAGCCGTTTAACAGAACGCTGGCGATTTTCCTCGTCTGATCGTCTACATTGTCCAGCAGGTTGACCAGCACTTTGCCGTCTTGCACGGACAATGTCACACCGTCACCCAGCAGGGATCGGTAATACATAAACATCAAGGACGTTTCCGTGATGCTTTGGTCCGGAGTGACCTTCGACCTCGGCACATTGGTCAGACTGAGGATGTTATCCATGTCTCGCCTGAAGGTACACTCAAACGCTGAGGAACTCGGCAGAAGCTGATATTTACTCTTATCGTGTGACGGGTGGATCTCTCCCATGTAGGAAATGTCCGGGGCTAAACTTCGGAAATCAAATCCCAGCATCTTCAGCCAGTCAGAGACATCTGTGAAGACAACAGATAACAATGTGTCACATTAAGAGTAAAGTGTACAGACTTTGGGGTTGAACACCAATTGGTAACATTATGACATAGCAAGCAAGCAATGCCAATGGCCATCACAGCTGAGTTCAAATCTTGCACAGAATCGACTTCAGCTTCATTACACCACTGGGGTCACTTTCACAAAATTTCTTAAGTTATATTTCCCAAAACTTTTACTGTAAAAGCCATCGTCTAGGTTATAGTGCCATACAAGCTCGTGATTTACGAGGAAAGTTACAAGAAACTGATGTACAAAGTTTTGTGAAAATGGCCCCTGATATCTCCATCCTGTTCACAAAGCTGACTCAGGCTGGCTTAAAGAAACTGGTAAACATACGTAAGCATTGCTCAAAAAAAGGCAATACTCACGAAAAGTTGCAAATGAGCTTAATCCAGTAACAAGGTGACTGGTGACCAATTGAGCTGAAGGGATCTGATGTGTATGTAAAGCAGTGTTCTAGCTTAGCCATACCTGTGACAGGAAGCGGTCTCACTATGTTGTGCAGGTTGGCCAAGTCTTGGAACTGGTACATATTCATCAGTTTAGGAGACTCTAAAGTGGCTTCTATGGAGGACAGAAACTTGTGGTAATCTGGGGAAAGCCAACGGCCTATCTCTGGATCGTACACTCGAGCCTTGAAATGTATCAGGTTACAGACTTGGTTAAAGATGCCACCCTGGAAACCAAAGGCCATTTCAAAGTCTGGGTTACTGTCTTTCTGGAGCAGTCCCAGCGGGTTGAAGTGGAGCTGTTTCATCAGGTAGCCTCTGGTGTCAAAGATGACCAGTGGAGTACCATCAGGGTCTGTGGCGATGTAGTAGATGGAACCCTTCCTTTCCAAGGCCAGGAGCTTGCCAGCGCTGTCGTAATGGTACTGGGTCAAGTCTCTCATGGTGTGGTTGTAGGTGTGAGTTACCCGCCACGACTTCTGAACGTCCCCGTAGAAGTACTGCATCACATTGCCAATGCTGTCCTTGAAGGCAACAAGGCGGCCGTCAGCATCATAGTAGAACACAACCTTGTGCAGCTGAATCTTGCTGATGGACATGAGTTGTCCCATGGAGTTGTACTGAAGGAACTGGTCCCCTCGCTGCACCATGAAGCCATCTTTGTCGAACTTGTACCTCTTCTCTCCAAATCGCGAGATGCGGTCGCCTGCATCGAAGCTGAGACCAGACGTGCGGCCCCCCTGCGTGATCTGGACGATGTTGCTGTTGGCATCGTACTTGTACTTCCATGACGGATGACCTTCAAAGAGGACATCAATGATGTTGTTGTCAATGTCGTAGTGGTACTCGTATGCCCTGGAATCTGTCTGGCCCACTTTGAGCCGCCATTGATGCACTCTGTTGGCCGTATCATAGTCAATCTGCAGCATAAACTGAATCTTGTCGTCAAACTTCAATTGGACATCTTTCAGTCGGCCGTAGTTGTCGTATTCCTTGAGGAATTTCACATACTTGTCATGGACCATTTCGCGGTCCTGCAGTGGTTTGTGCATCCTGAATGCCTTCACACTGTCTAACTGCCCCGTATGCTTGTTGTAACTGAAATTCGTCACGCTTGTAAGGTTGTTAGAGAACCAGGCGTTGATGGAGATCAAGTGAAAGTTGTTGTCGTAATCATACTTGAATTTGGCAGTCAAGAGCTGATGGTCCAGAAGGAATTTAAGGTCAAACTTGTGAACAAGTGCCCCGCTGTACTCGTACAGCTGCTGGCAGCCATATATCCTTTGCATCACCTCGGCCAT
Organism: Acanthopleura granulata; assembly: GCA_016165875.1. Lineage (NCBI taxonomy): Eukaryota > Metazoa > Mollusca > Polyplacophora > Chitonida > Chitonidae > Acanthopleura > Acanthopleura granulata. Next base: position 9,250,921 of record JABBOT010000008.1, read on the forward strand.
GGACAGCTTACGAATTTCTTTGTGGTACTCAAAGCGAACCTCTGCTTCGTCAAACAATATGGCCACCGGCTGGTAGATGGTGTTATACCTGTAAGCCACACGACGATTCTCACTGGGATAGGTCACTCTGGCAAGCTTGCCGCTGGCGTCATAGTCCTCAATGTAAGGGAAATGCAGGCCAGGAGGATTGTACAGTGACCTCTGGAAGGCAATGGTGTCCAGAGCAGCAAAGGTGTGTCTGCCCAAACCTGGCATGGTGACCTCTACCAGGTTACCAAGGTAGTCATAACGCAGCAGGTACTGCTTCCCACTGGGCAGGATCACGTCTGTGGGCTAAAAAAAAAAAAAAAAACACAGGCCAACAGAACAGCATTAGTATATGTGCTCTGTAGCAAACATGAATACTAGAGACTTTTGCAAAGGAAACCCTTACATCTTTACTCTCTGACAAAAAAATAGATGTGTTATCTTCTAAGGCAATAAGAAGTTGAGATTGTTTCGATGAAATTATTGGGGTGTGGCATCCATACAAATCTGTCCATGTCAACAATACTGGTCAAAGTATTCACTCTCAATGTCTTTAGATATTATCACAATCCAGTTTCACACCTGAGTCAGGTGAGTTTCCGGGGCAATTACCTTGTATCCAGACCTGTAGATAGATGTGTTATCTTCTAAGGCAATAAGAAGTTGAGATTGTTTCGATGAAATTATTGGGGTGTGGCATCCATACAAATCTGTCCATGTCAACAATACTGGTCAAAGTATTCACTCTCAATGTCTTTAGATATTATCACAATCCAGTTTCACACCTGAGTCAGGTGAGTTTCCAGGGCAATTACCTTGTATCCAGACCTGTAGATGTAGCGATACTGTGCACTGTTTGGCAGTTCCTTGTCTGTGAGCAGACCCCGGGCGTTGTAGTTACGCCTCTCAGACAGGTCCCCATACTGCCAGCTGGTGATGGCGCCAAACTTGTTGTAGCTGATGTTCATGGAGTGATGGCCCTCACTGGGCAGGAAGTGGGTGGGCAGGCCATTGTCGTCATAAACAATGGTCACCATTTCCTTGGCATCCTTGTCGAATATGGCCTCAGAATGTGTGTCCCTGTCATACTCTACCGTCAGTAGATTCTCTCCATTGATCTGCATTGATAGAGAAGACACAAGCTCCTAAACATTGGGGGTACAGGAGGACCATAGGCCAGCATTCGTACACAGGGAAACAGTCTGTATTCAAGGGGCACAAAAGCACTAAATAGCAGGTAACACCAAGGGGACAAAAACACTACCAGCAAGTCAAAAACCTACAAATCTAACCAACATGGCCAAGTCGAAAAACCTACAGGAATAAGGCTGTTCATGAAGTTGACCTTCCTTTCACCAGACTCAGAGAACTTGATTTTCCAAGGGCCAGACAATTTCTTGATGTCATGATGAGAATACAACAAGGTGCTGTTTTGAAAAAAAATCACAACTGCACAACAACTATAAGTTATGCATGTTTTGTATATCATTCTACTAAACTCAAAACACAATCAGCTTTCTGAAAGTCTATGGATTTGTCTGCTGCACCAATTAAAGTCTTTAGACCATTCCCACTCAAAGTAAGTGAGAACTCGCTTACTGAAAGCTCCCTTGTAATCTCTTCCTACATCAAGATATGTCTCTTCCAGAAACAAGACTGATCAAAATGTTTTTGTCTGAATGAAGTAACAATGAACAGAAATCGACTGCAAGGGGAAAGCAGGGCCACAATAATAAGGGGGACAGTTCAGATACAGTAACTAAGAAAGACAGAGAAATACAAAATTTCATCGACATTTTATCCCTATCTGACCATAATGTTTGAACATCAATCAGAACAAATTGCCTTAAAACTTCAACTTTAAATACCAAACTTGTACACAAACCCTACGTAAAGATATTCTGTGCACTCTTGTTTAACAAAACTCATTATCAAACAACTAAATTACTGTTTTGATAGTAAACAGCTTCCTATATTTTACTGTTTGATACCATAAAGTGTTAAAAGATGAACATGAAGATTTAAATATGAATTCACTCATTATTTTGGATATGGGGAAAATATGCATTTCTTATTTAGTCATTTATTTGAATAATTTTTGGTAAAATTGAAGGATTCAAATAGTTGTCTTAATTATTAACATTATAAACTGTTATTGCAATGTCAAATTTTTAATGTTTAGAAGAGACAAAAGAGGTGACCAACAAACTTTTTTGAATCAAAACCAAATTTCCCACCAATCTACAGCAACTTAAGAACAACACAATGCACTGACTTGGCACTCATGTATGTCCACGAACGAACTACCCTAGGGCATTAGCATTCACCACCTCATACAACCAGATCACCCACCAGAAGGACAACACTGCACTGACAGAACTGTACATCTTAGAGACAACAATACTGGATGGAATCCGATCTTTTCTTACCCTTGTTGACACTATTTCTTATATTCAAGATATATATTTGCATGCAATATTTACCAGACTGCATCTTGAAAAGGAAGTTAACAAGAGCAGGTAATTTCAGTTTCAGAAGTGCACTGCAAGAGTTATGCCCCTTCATATTACAGTTGCAGCAGCAAGCAGATGTTATTTTCAAGATGCTTTGGCTGATATTTCATGAAAGAAGGACAAGCAAAGGTGTTCACAGAAAGCACACTGCAGAGAAAGGCATGAGCAGGAGGAGCCAAAAGCTTGGAAGTAAGGGCAATACAAGCGTTTCACTCGGCAAAATAATGCCAATTACGCCTGAGTGATGTCAAGACCACAATCTGCACAACAGAGGAAGCTTTGGGCTTTTTAATGCAATACTTTCGTATTAAATACAGACAATTTTCCCTGCATACAAAATGGCCTAGGAAATAAAATACATCTAGGACATCACACAAGTTACATATCCGTTAAGTGGTTTATAGGTTACGGAAACATCAGTCGTTACAGAACTGAAGAGTACCACATGCAACATGGCTGTGCTTGTTCTTTTTTCTTGTTGCCGTCGCATTAAAATTTAACGCTTCTGGAGACAGAGCGAGCATCTAGCTGGTTGTTTAACTAGCTAGTATAGCTACGGGAACATACCAATAGCATTTTCCCTTTGTATCCTTCGTCATGCGACTCATGCATGAGGGCATGCTGGGAGTAGTGCCCTCCTACCCTAGTGCGGCGCCCAATCTTGTTGATTATGCGACTTTTTCGCGATCGGCCATCTCTTCTCAGATAATACCTCCATTCTAGGCGGTGGACATGTGTACTGGGCAAGACAACTTTACGCTTAAAATGCATCCTGTGTTCAGACTCTAGAACAGGGTGGGTGCTGGTTTCCAAGGCGACGGTCAAGTTACTTGGGAATACAACAACGACGGCACCATCGGGTAAGTAGGTCACCTTTGTCTCAGCTTGACCTGTTACAAAAGAAAGAACGAAACAATAATTCAATGAGCTCTTAGTGTCCTCACATCATCCAATTTCCCACAATTTTGCGCTTTTCCCAAAAGGGGAACAATTTATTCCTAAATAAATTTTTATATTAAATTTTTATACCTGTACTGAAAATTTTCCAGTGAATTTTGTTTTTACTGGGCTCAAGTAAAAGCCCTGAAAGTGACAGTTTTGTAACTACTCCAAAAATTTGATACGATAGAAAAAATCTGAACAGATGAAGGATTGAAATCAGAAAAAATAACTGAAAGCTGCGACATAAGTATGAAGATTGTCAGGAGAAACACATAACAAAAAACAGATTTATCTCTTCACTAAGACTTGCAATAACTCTGGAAGGTACCATGCCCCAGCATGCTGCCCAAAATGACATGCAGCAAGTTTGAAACTGTCAAAAAACTATCAACTGTCTGCATCTACGCAAAGCCAAATCAGTAAAACTTTTAAGTAGTCTACAAAACATTTGATTTTCTCAATGAACTCTATGACCTGAAAGCCAGTTTTTGAAAACCCCGCCTCGTTCCACAAAACCAAGTTCTGCTAAATTGACTGTAACTGCCGTGGCTGACACATTAATGTTGCCTGGGTAGTTACGATCAACTTAGCCTGTGGTTGCTTTATGGAATGTGGTCCAGAACAAGATTTTCACGAAGAAAGCTTTATATCTGGATAAAATTCTTTCTTAGAAGTATGAATTGGTGATTTTTATTTTCTTTTCAAAAACTGGCTTTGACATGCACAGATAATCTCCTAACAATCTTCATGCACAGCAGTGGGCATAACTCTGGATTTAAGAAAAAAAGGAATAAATTGTACTAAATACCTTCTACATTTTCTGATGAACAAGAGATACATTTAGGAGCATATGTTAGAATGGCTTGCTCATGTTAGTGATTCGAAGAATAAATACTGACTACACTATGGCTCCTGTACTTATAATAACTGCACATCTTGTGTCTAGAAAGTTTAATAACTTCAAACAAACTTCAAACACCACATAGATAAGTTGCTTGTCAAGTTGTATGATTTCAGATATCTATGAAATGGTTTGTTTTAATTTAAAGTGCCGAAATGAATCTTCCACAAATCGACATGGGAAATAATGTTTCTACCAAAATATGTATAAATATAAAACAAAAGAACAAAACATTATTCAACAATAGACTTGACTAGAGCACAAAAATAAACGGAGCCCGCAAACTTGCCATGCATCACAGACTGCACACTTCCATAAGTCGCCATAGCGACAGCATCATGGCTATCAGTAGAGATGTGCACAATGGAACCTGTAGTGTTGACATCAGTGGTCAAGTTGATGACCTCTCCCGTGGGCTGAGTGACCTTGAGCAGGCGACCCGTGTCGTCGTATTCGTAGAAGAACAACTTCCCATCTGACAGCTTCTTGGTCTCCAGGAGGCCGGCGCCGGACATATACGTGAACATGGCCGTCATGTTTTCAGGGGACATAAATCTGTTCAGCCTCTGCATGTTGTCCATGGAGAGGCGGCACTTCTGCCCGTTGGGCGGGATGATCTCCTGCACCCGCATGTCAAAGTCGCGGCGCAGCTGGATGCTGTTGCCATCACTGTCTGTAACCTTCACTAGTTTGCCGTAGAATGACCCAACGTTGTACGTGAACGAATACATGTTCTGATTGGTCATGACGCTGACTGTCGTCTTGTGCTGGCCGAAGCGGTTGAAGACGAACACTTCTTGCGTCTCAGTGGAGAAGACTTCGTAGTCGCCCATGTCGTTGGCTTGAGGCAACTCAGAGACGACAGAGTGGACACGGAGGTTGCCCGAGTCTGCGATGTGCAGGACGCCATCAGGGGTGACCGTCACAGATGTGGGGTTGCTGAAGAGCGCCTGGGCAGCAAGCGTTTCCTTGGGGTCATAACATTTACACCGAGGCTTCTGGCAGTCGCAGCGAGACTTTGCACCTGCGTAGTGGTGGATGCGGCCATCAGTGGACACGACTCGCACACGGTTGATGTTGTGAGTGTCACTTTCCACCAGAAACAGGTCGCCATGGGGACCGAATGTAATACTCTCTGGTTTAACCAAGGTGACATGATCAGCGATGCTGGACGCCTGTTCATCGTCAGTCAGCACTCCCTGGGGTAAGAAGCTGGTCTGTTTAGGGGGACAGTAGATGGGGCGACCGGCTATGGTGACCAGTTTATGGTCCTTAGTCAACTGAAGGACGATGTTGTTGTCCAGAATATGAAGTGTGTCATCCAGAGGGCTGATGGCAAGAGCAGTTGGCCAGCGTAGGCTCACCTACAAACACAAAGAAGTTGAGGTAAGAGTTCTCCATTCATTTGATCCTTGTACTGACAATGCTATTCCACTCATGTGTATGTATTTGAAATTCCCAGAAAAAACCAAGACAAATATGTGGTATTTGAAACGTGCAGAAAAAATGAAGAAATATGTGTGGTATTTGAAATGTACAGAAAAAATGAAGAAAAATGTGTGGTATTTGAAACGTACAGAAAAAATGAAGAAAAATGTGCGGTATTTGAAATGTACAGAAAAAATGAAGAAAAATTTGTGGTATTTGAAATGTACAGAAAAAATGAGGACAACCGTATAGTATTTGAAATGTACAGAAAAAATGAAAGAAAAAAGTGTGGTATTTGAAATAAATGGAAAAAATGAGAGGTACCTGAAATGTACATAAAACATGAAGACAAACATATATTACTAGAAACATATACACAAACAAGGAAAATGTCCTAACATTTATGGCAATACGAGTATGTAAAGCTGTATCACATCCTACATTTCCTATGTCTGTCAAGAATAAAGCTTTTACCTTGTCTGCAGACATGATTTTGTCGCAAGGCATTGGTGTCCATTTCTTCAATTTCTCCTGGGAGCCAATCAGAGTTCGGATTTTCCCATCTGTAGTGATCAGTCGAATGTTTGGTCCGTCAGCCACGTAGATGATTCCGTCCTTGTTGATGGCGATACCTACAGAGGATTGATCACGTTAAGGTGTGAGAGGAAAGAGAAGAGGCTCTGTGCAAGAAACGATACTGATAATGTAAACAATACGTGACCTCAAGCAATGACCCTTGGGTCACATTTTCAATGTGTTTTGGAGAACATTAACTTTAAAAACAAACCGTCACATGGCTTCTTCATGAAAATTACACAGCCCCTTTGGAAAGGTTTCACCTTTTCCAGGGTGCACGTAACGATGTGATCGTTTACACGTACCTTTAGGATTCATCAGCCTGGCCTCCAGGGCGCGGCCTCCGTCCCCACATTTATCTGCCTCCCCAGGGGTACACTGGTCACCATTCCCAGCCACCACTTCAAAGTTGACCTTGAGGTTACGTACAGGTCCCATGGTTTTCACCCGGATGATCTGGTACGTCATGGAGGCGGAGATGTACAGGCGGCCATCAACAGGGCTGACTGTCATGAAATACCTGTACGGAACTGAAGCAGTGCTGAAAAGAGACAAACACAGAACAAGTTCTGAAACGGTGTCCCAAAACAATAAATTTTTTTAATCGAACAACATTTCAAGTCTACCGAAACATTAATAACAGCAGCTTAAGCTACATGATAAAATACCCTGAACATGCCGACCCTTACTTGCAGATATTTTGGACCAGCAATCAAAATCTCAATTGTTTTTGCCAGCCTGTACAGTTATAAAATTGCTGCCTGGTAAACAAACCTCATTTCCAGAATGCTTGCGATTTCCTCTCTGTTGGGGGAGAGTTTCCTCACAAAGTTGTAATCACCGACATAGAGACTTCCGTCCAGGCCGCTGGCCAGAGCAACGGGATCCATCAGACGGTTGTCCAGAGCCTTGCCATTGCAGCCATCACAGTCTAGCTTCCTGCGGCGGCCATTGCCCAGCACATTGGTCAACTTCTTGGGCTTCTCCTTCAGGTAAATGTTGGTCCCATCTCCTTTGTGAAGAATACCTGGTTAAAAAATATTAATGAAAAGTTCTAAATAATCAATTTTTTTTAATAATTCTGAACTCAAAGCGGAAAATCTTTAAATCGCTGCCAAATGTATGTAACTAATCCAGATACAATTTTTGGAGACAGTTTTCCTTCCAATTTTCCAAGTTCACATTTAAAATTTTTGTGAAAATTCTGAATGGGTACGTACCCTCTTGGAAGTTGTATGTGTGATGAATGTCAAGATTCCAGCCTCCAATCTCTGAAGACGTGAGATCATAGCCGCTCATGGTGGTACTGCGAGTCTCCCAGAACACGTAATCACAGCCTACATACTGGTAGCCCACATACACTGAGGAGAGAACACAGAGCACTGGTCAACACTGCAGGTTACATTATCTCTCCCACAGGGTCCATCAAAGTGGATACCACTAACACTGGGGTCGTCAGTTTTTATTTTTGTTTTTTGTTTTTTTAATCACTCATTCAGTCAAATTCTACTTTCTGCCATTTAACTAAAAACACACTTCAATGGGATGGGAAAATGTATTACATATCCTTAATGCTGTTGTTTATTTAACACATCTATTTGTCGGTTTATCCTAAAACCTTTAGGGAATGAACGATGTCCTTTACATGAGTACAAAGTGATAAGATGAATTCAGAATCTATTCTGAAATTATTCCATTCCTTACTGTCAAAGTGCAGATCTTAGATTTCAGTTGATTCAGCCAAAACTATCAGTCAGTTTTTGTAACAGATAAGTAGAAATATTTGTAAATTAGCCAGTAAACGCTAAGTTGCCGGGACTAACCTCTGGCAGTGACGATTCCGTAGACCTTCATCTTGTAGGCATTCCTCCTGTCCCAGGAGAAGGTGTACTTAAGGCCCGGGTCCGCCTCAAATAACTTCTCCTGGACGACCCCTTCCACCGACACACGCAGGTGCACCAGAGCCAGGGAGTCGGGGATCTTGTGAGGGGTCATCTGGATGAGAATGACCGACATGTAGCCAGAAGTTTCGCTGCTGTGGTACACCAGGTGGACGTCTGTGCCTGCGATGGACAGGGACTCCTGTAGCACCTGCAGATAACGAACGTCACAAATACACGTCAAGTCACATTCACAAACGCACGGCTCTAACTAAAAAAATCGTGTCCGATAGGTTTCTTCTTGGAAGTATGGAAAGCCCTTCTAACAGGAATATGAACATTAAAAAAGATACATGTTTATTCAACACCTCGATAGTTTGATAGTTTACAATATATAATTATCAGGCGTGGGAATTCATCGTCAGAACAACAGTCCGAAATTCTGAAAATAACATACCATACCTCTAATCTACATTTGCAGTCAAATGCTCTCAAAATTAGTTGCCTTTTGTTTTTCATACTGGAAACAAAACGTCTGAAACAAAATTCTTTTCCACTCATTGAAACATTACCTGTGACTCTGGAATGATGGTACTCTTGTCTGGACAAGCCCCTAGCTGGGTATGTTGCCATGTCGACAAAACCACTGGTCTAAGCAAATAATGTTCATGCTCCATGCTACAAGATGCAGGGTCCGGAGCTACTTCCTCTGCCTCCAGCGTCATGACAACGGTGTCCATGGTGATGATCTGATTCCACGGGACAAGGACACTGGCAGACTTGGTGCGGAATGGCTGCCTCATGAACTGTAAGTCCACTGACCCACCACCATTCACAAGAATGTCAAAACTGTAATGATTAACAAATTTAACCTTAAACAGGGATCAATACATTTATTGTTTTAAAAGAAATCTGCATTTCTTTACCTTAACAAAACCGTACTTATGAAACTCAACATGAGACACATGCACACAAAAGGAAGACTGCAGTTAATGAAAAGAGGGGAAGTATCATTACTTTTCTTTGTTCTGTAAAGATGTTGTTCAATCTTATCTTCATTTTTATCTTTTTCTTGAAATTCAACCCAAACAAATGTCTGTCAGGAATACTTACAGGCCTTGTTCTCTTGAGAGTGTGAAACCAAAGAGAGGCTGTGTGACAACTCCCACCCTGACACCCACCAGGGCACTGCCGTCCTTGGCCATGACCTTTCCTCGGATAACTGACACTTGACTGGAACAGAAGGAATTTCTCATAAGCCAATACAACTCAGCCTATTTCTTGGTATTTAGATTACTTATCCCTACTTGTTTCACACTGAGTTTAATTCAAGAATATTTCACTTGTATGACAGCGTCCAGCATTCTCGTGGGAGGAAAGAGCTCTACACCCATGGCCATTCGCAGGTTGCTGGCAAACTTGCCCATGTACAACTGGAGAGGAAGCCAGCTTGAGCTGGACTTGAACTCACAGCGACCGCATTAGTGAGAGGCACCTGAGTCATTACACTGCACTGGCATGTTATCCATGGAGGCGCCACAATGAATGTAAGAATCAATTTTACAGTTTTAGGGGATGAACAGGAAACAAATCATTAAAAGATATCACTTTTAGAGGAAAGCTCTCCCAAAATAATGTGCATAGCACACCTGGACATACAAGTGAAGTTGTTTCAAGGTAACACAAAACTTACCTCTCGTTGAAAGCATTCTTTGTTGCATAACTCTGCACACTGCTCTCTTCAATCAAGAACCTCATTTTCTCATAGAAAGATGCGGTGGTGCTGGGAGGCTGCTTACGTAGCAGGATCTCTAGAGGGTTGGGCGAAGTATGGCAGTGGATGCTGTTCATGCAAACAGTGTTAATACAACAGTCTGGGTCAAGACAGTCCATCAGGCGATCTGAAAAACAAGGCCATCAACAGGTTTTATTATGTACTGAATGAAGCTTGAGCTAACACCAAAATCCATAAAGTTTTGCTAAACAATATTTTGGCCATGTAATTAACACATCTGTAATTACTACTGTTTAATATTGGTAATGTACAATTAAACGCAGAAGTTAATATAAATTGTCTTAAATGAATAAAATTCAGATCAGACTCAACTGAATTCAGAAGGATGTTTGAAATTTTGAGCATTTTAGGGCAAACAGCGTTCGAATTTCAAACACTAAAACAGCATGACGCAAGAATGCCGGAAATTGATGTTGAAAGTGTTCAAATGATATCAAAAAGATGCCCTACCATCATCATTGTCTTGTTTGTCAGAGCACTGGGTTTCCATGGCGATGTTACAGGCACTGCCCTTCCAGCCACTCTTACAGCTACACCTCCACTCATCAGCAAACCTCTGACACTCCCCATTGTTACTACAGCCCTGAGGACAGCCATCTGTCACAAGAGACTCAGAATCTTGCAGACATTCAAGGCGAGTCGAGCGAAGTTAACTTATCATGAAACATTGGCATGATTAAAGAACAATTTTACCAATACAGTTCTGAAAGATTTATGGTGCTTGCAAGGACTTTCATGATTTAGAAGCAGGGATTATTATGTTAGGTACATAGTAAGTAGACTGCTGGTTCAACTGTGTAGGATGTAGTTATGGAGCAAGTTGAACTAATGAGATCTGAAAACATGAAAAGTTGTCTCAATATTTGCACTTTCTGCTCACGGCCATTAAAGAGCAAGCCTAACTGGTAAATCCTCACTGATTGCATTTCTTTAATTACACCAGGGGAGGCCTCCGTGGCTCAGTCGGTTAGCGCACTACCACAGCGCAATGACCGAAGCCTCTCTCCAATGCGGTTGCTGTGAGTTCAAGCTTAGCTCATGCTGGCTTCCTCTTTGACCGTATGTGGGAAGGTCTGCCAGCAACCTGCGGATGGTTGCGGGTACCCGGGGCTCTGCCCGGTTTCCTCCCACAATAATGTTGGCCGCCGGCAAATAAGTGAAATATTCTTGAGTACGGCATAAAACACCAATCAAATAAATAAATAAATAAATAATTACACCAGCAACAAACTCATACTAATTATTGAGCCGTTTACTGGGAAGTATGTGTGTGAAACTTTCCATTTCACACTCACAACTTGAAAATTCAGATATGACCTGCCACAAGCAGACTGGACTTACCCAGGGTGCAATGTTTTCCATACCATCCTTTCTTACAGACACAGGTGCCGTTGTTACAGAAGCCATGGTTGTCGCACCTGTGGTCACATGCCACCTGGTCACAGAGCGCTCCCGTCCAGCCCTCATTGCAGACGCAGCGCTGGTTCTTACAGTAACCTTGGTTACACATCAGTCGACATACTTCTGCATAATGGAAAAGATGCATTTGTTATACAACAACATCGCTGAAGTTATCAACGGTACAACACTTACCTGTTGGAACATGTATGTTTTCAATCACAACTTACAGGTTTTCCAGTTTTATTGTCAGAGTATCTAATATGCAACTTATTCTAAAGACACTGAGCAAGTATTTATAAATATTTTATATCGTTTTGTTGCATGTATTTTGAGATACACTTATTTCTGAATGATGAACAGAGTAATATGCAGACACTTGCAAAAGTTATCTCCCCTGGATCACAAATTTCACATTTCATGGCGCGAAAAGAGTCCACTTGTCAACAGGAGTCCAAATTTGTTTTCATTAAGCACAGACAAATGAAATACCTGTACATTATTTTCAACATATCTCATTACGGAATATCAACGTTGGTTAGAGTGTGGATATAAATTTGTATTAGTACGTCACAATTAGCAATGTATGCAGGCATGCTGTATTGACAGAGGAGCAGTTCTAGAGGAGGCAGTTAGGAGACAGATGTTCAGCTTTGGCTGCAAGGATTACTTGATCTGACTGTGAGAAAGGCTACAATCATCCAAAGCCCAGGCTCTACACTTCATAGACCTGCCCATGAAGTGGTGGTATTTTAGGAGTTTACTGGTAAGCCACAACAGCTGAGAACATATTGACCAAACTGATAGATCCACCGTGCACAGCTATTCCCACAGCTAGCTATCCCACACAACACGCTAAAGCTTATGCAATGCTCAAGCCCACTACCTGTAGCGTTTTTGTGCTAGCACGATGCCGTACTTCATATGCAGATACCACAACTGGCAATCAGAATGCTCAAATACAGTACCACTAACCCTACTATCAATACTTACAAATAACATCATTAACCAAGGTACAATCTCTAGCAATGAATCCCACTATCACCATATTAATAACGCTGAAAACCTATTTATCACTGTTAGCAACAACTACTGTTTAATACCCACATTATCCACACTTACACTTAATACCACTAACCAAGTTACTTTTTCTAGCCATGAATACACTTAACAGCATTATCAATACAACTAATCAATACCATTAATTTCATTACCATTATCAACAATCCACACCACTAACCTTATTACCATTACTAACAACCCACACCACTTACCTTATTACTGTAACTAGCAATCAGTCCTATAAACTACACTGCCACAAATAGCAATCAGTGCCACTGACGTAATTCTTAGACGGTCATACAATGAATTAAGTGAATGGCTTAGACTTCAATTCATATGTCTTATCCATGTTCTTTAAACAACATTATTAGCATGTATGAAATATTGCCCAATCTTACCTTAACTTACTGTGATACAAATATCACCCTCACGCAATGTATACCAAGAAAGAGATGGATGGATACTTTATATTTGTTTGTAGACAATGTCTGAGAACTGAAAGCAAGGTGTTTGCCCCTGAAAGAGTTAATATGCCTATAAAGGTAGATTTTCTACATATGCATATCTTCTTCATGCCCTATCTTGCTGAATGATGGCAACTTAATACAAAAACCAAGCCACTTAAGTACCGATAATGGAAACCCCAGATTTCTTTGCATACTTATCTCTTTCATCCTTGCATTTCAATTCTACTCTCAGTAAACCATCACTTCATGTGTGTAACATTTCCCATCGTTTTGGAAGCCGCATGATCCATCACAAGTATCATCAAACTCCTTGATGGACAGTTTTCCCTAAACATCTGGTATGCCTTAGACACACTGGCCAATACCAAATCTCAGTGAACCATTGAAAACTGTGCCCACATAAACATCAGGGGTATATATCAAATACGTTGCTTGCATGCAAATTTGCAATTGTATCCCTCAAACCAGCAAATGGATACTCCCACCAGTGTGTCCATTACCATACTGCCTGAACCATAGCCTTTTACTTTCTGTCAACATGCTTTGAAAGACAGAGCTGATATGAAACACTGTGTATATGGTTATTGCAGGCATGATACATGAGTTCATGATCTCCCTCACCCTACCCAAGCCTTCTCACCAAGTTTCTCTGTCCTACCCAAACAGTTTCATAACCCTAACGTGTACAGGTATATAGCACACGTTAACACTTCTCACTGATGTTTTTACACTTACTCCTTCCTTAAGGATATCAACAAGAAACCACCTAAAAGGAAGAAAGTGGATGACAGATATACCCTTACAACTCACAACATCCATGCCACATGCGGTCAACTCAACACAAACTGGATTCAAACTCAAAAGAAAGAACTAATGCTCAATAACAAAGTGTGCTCATAATTGTAGTGTTCTTCTTGCTTACAAAATCGTATTTAGTTTTCTTGCGAAGGATGTAAATATTTCTGTCTGAGAAATAATTATTCTTCAAGAAGGAACCATATTATAGATATATGCAAAGCGTCTTCGGAACTGTTCATGTGTATTTGGGGCAAAACATTTGAATTTTCTTTTTACTATTAACTACAACGTAATCAAGTCAAAACAATTAGCCAGAAATCTTCAAAGGATAATGACGACTTTTATCATGTTTGCATCTTGGACATCTTACAAAGACTTTAAGTGTAAACTATTTGCTGGTGTAAGATTTAATGGACAAAAAGCCCAGTGTCAATTCCTGTTCTGCAAAACAGATCGCCGCTTTCGGTTTAGTAATTTCATGCAACAAATCACTAAACTGGGCCCAACTTTGCCCCCTCCAGGGGAGATCTAAGGGATGCAGGTGTTACTTGTTGTGGGAGTGGAGGTGAGGTTATATCTGAGGACTTTGAGATCAAGGGATGAAGGGAGAGGGGTGGGATCAAACTTATTGTTATGTCAGAATCAACTTGCACGATGCTGTTTTTCATCAAACCTAGGGCATACATCAGGCTGACCACTGGTCATCGAGGGATTTACCTATGTCACAGTTGGCCCCCACGAAGTGTCGTTCGCATGTGCATGTGCCCGAGTCTACGTTGTAAATTCCGTGGCCTGAGCAGTCGCGAGCACACACTTGGGTGATATTGATTCTATCAGGTATGCTACAATCGCTGCCCTTATGGCCACGGAAACACATACAATGGCCGAGAAGGCAGACTCCGTGACCGGAGCAGTCAGGTTTGGCACAGTCCACTGTACCGCGGCAAAACAGAAAGACACAGGTGCTCAAATCATCAGAAGAAAGAAAAAAAAACACAGCTATAAAAAACCACACACAAGAATATAGACAGATCTTTTAATAGAAAGATGGTTAACCAAGAAGTGTGACAAAAATAGAGTACCAGAAAAACTATGTCAAGCTTAAAAGAAGAAATACAGAAGCTAGCCGACTATAAAAATCATTTACACTCAAAGTTAACACAAAAAGGATAAAAGAAGAACACGCAGCTTTAGAAGCACGCAGATTATAAGGAAGAAACAGTGAATGTTTACATAAGTGATAGAGCAAATAAAAAGGGAAAAATGTGACGCGCAGATCGTATCTTAACGAATTATGTACAAATAAGGCCATAATGATAGTAATACAGTAAGATCTACTGATACCGAAACACAGAATAAAAGATACCAAATTAGGACACAAAATAAGCACTTCGGAACTTGACGTGTATCTAAATGCTTTCCAGCAATAACAGAGAGATGAGTAATTATGTGAAGGTACAACACTGAGTTGGGTCTGTATCTACAGTGCCCCAAGGTTCACCCTGTCCCATCTACTTACCCTCCCGACAGTCTGGGCCCGTGAAGCCTTGCATACACACACATCCTCCGTTGATACATCGCCCGTTACCACTACAGTTCGGCACAATACACTGGTCCTCTCTCAGCTCACATTCCTGGCCTTTCCAGCCCGCGTGACAGTTACATTTCCCTCGGACATACAAACCATTGCCACTACACAAGATTGGACAGTTCTCTACAAAAACAAAGACACAAACAGAAATTAGTAACTTCTTACAGCAGTCAAAATGTAGAGGTTAATTTGACTTGAATATCTCATATAGATGTCATACAAATTAAATGCGTGTTTTTTTAATTAAGATTTTAATATTAATGAACAATAAAGTTGATGACAAATATTTCAGTCTTTAAATTTATCGATCTACGCAATCAAAATGAAACAAAATACCATGCAATGCACTGAAAAACACCACGGCTTTAAGAACAGGTACAATGCAATGAATAGATACAAATTCCAAGAGATAATATGTACAATACAAGCCATTCATAAAATTATGTAGGTGATGTATAAATCTGGTGAACTCCAGACAAACTGTTCGAAAGATACAGCATTTACAAGACTTTTATAAAATTTACCTTGAATGACCCCAACGACCTTGAAGAAAAAGGTTAAGATCGCCAAAAACCAATAGGGTTCATCCTCATTCCAATGTGTAAGTGTGCTGTATGTTTGGTGAGCATCGGATAAACCTTTCTAACGATAGATCGTTTACAAGGAATATGGACAGACGAACGGATGATGCCCACTATGACAATAAAAAACTGCAGAGCATTCATGATGGTGTCATCTAGAGAGGAGTCAGTTGTTAAGTTACAAAATTTCATTTTCAATATTAAATTTATTCTCTCTGGGGCATGAGATCACAGGATATCAACCCTGAACAACAGGCATGGAGACAAAGAAACTTGTCATTTGGACACTGAACAAATGTAATTATGTACGACCCGTTAAAAACTGACTTTTGTCCATGTGAAGTTTGAAGTTGGCTCAGAGACAAAACTGGCAAGCTGAAGAGGCTATAACAAGTGTTGTTACGTCTGGCGATTTACACAGACAAGCTCACGATGGGTTGTCCTCTTGTCACAGGGCATGGAAACACACACTTAACTCGGACAAGCAACCCTAGCTGACAAACCACAAGATCACACCATGCTAACTTCTTCACGACAATTCAAGGACTGCTTGCTGAATATGAGCTGTCCAATCAAAACCACTTCAAGCTGATCTGTCTGCGACTTAGGAAGCCAACCTCCACCACACCACCCACAACAACATGACAGTTATCCCCAAATCCTTAAAACATCGGATCACATCTGCCAGCTGATTTAAACACGTCACACTAGACATCCTAAGCAATAATCTCATGTTACATGTTACTGAGAGCAAAACAAAATCCCCACCCAAAATCAAAACAGAAGGAATTTACATGAAGTCAAAGCAAGCCAATGGCCCGCATTCACTATGCAACTATGTGAATTACAGTTCTAAGATTTTAGATAATTTTAACAGAGATTCCTCCTCTGTTTTACAGGTCAGTTTTGCTTTTCTTTCTTTCAGTTTTAACCCCAAAAAGCATGTCTACCTGTATGTTTACAGGTATCAAAAGGAGGGTTGCCAGCACACCTAGAGCCCTGATACATGTAAGCTTGCAGAAGATGGATGTTATCAGCACACTGTGACTGCTAGCATGTGAGCTCCTGGTGTCTAAGGTCTGATTATCATGTCTCTCTGTAGCGGGCACAGTGTAAGTGACATGCTGATCAAGTCAGAGATAAGAGCAGCTCATCTCACAAATCTAGCATTTGCCCCGAGCTAGTGTGCAACAGGAAATCAGAAAATAGTGTTAATATCTGGAGCACAAATATATCCAGGTTTGTATATGACAATAGGAAGGCCAGTGTGTATGAGTGGACAGGTAGGTCAGTGGGTACATGTGGACAGGTTGGTCAGTGGGTACATGTGGACAGGTAGGTCAGCAGGTGCATGTGGACAGGTAGGTCAGCAGGTACATGTGGACAGGTAGGTCAGCGGGTACATGTGGACAGGTAGGTCAGCAGGTACATATGAACAGGTAGGTCAGCGAGTACATGTGGACAGGTAGGTCAGCTAGCACAGGTGTGAAATCACCTGTCACTTATTAAGGGTAATCAGTAAGACTTACTAAGTGAGCAGTCCCAGTTGGAGAAGCCCGGGTAGCAGGTACACTGTCCATTCTTGCATTCCCCATGGCCATGGCAGTCTCCAGGGCAACCAGTGTCAAGATTTTCTGAAAAACAACAAACTTATCATCTGACAGTAAAAATTCTCAGCATATAAATCTCAACTGTAGCTCTTTCAAAGCATTACTCAGCGCCCCCCACCCCCAAATATTCTGATTTAGTTTCACACAGTTCCATGTTAATATGTATATTTTTATTTGCCATTTTAAATTTTTCATCCATACTAAGACTTGTTCCTCTTTGGCAAAAGTATCGGAATTGTACAAGCTTCAAAAAATGTAAAGAACACATATGCCATAAACAACCAGGAACTGCATTGCTTTCAACTTCTTTTTTAACAAAATCCATTTCAACAAAGTTTCTATTGCTTGTTTTCCAAATATAATCACCATACACTAGTCTATCACAAAAAGCCAATTCTGCCCAAAAACAAAGAACAACAGAAGATAAGAGTTGGGTACTGGCTTGACAAAACCGTTTTTAACAGTTTAATGAAGAAATTGTCATTTTACATATTGACCATGTCTGCAATGAGAATGTAAAATAAAGGTACAGAACCACTCCCACAACCACTGCCAGCTGTACTGAGCTCTAACACTGGTTTCTGTGAGAAACAGGTTCGACTTCTTTCCAGGAGGCGAGGTTAAAGAAGGAATCAGGGGTTTATGTGTGCAAATGCCCTGATGACACAGAAGGCCTACTACTGGATAAGATTACCTTAAGAACAAGTCTCTAGAGAAATAGGTGCACAGACAAAGGACATTATACGAAAATATGTGTAGGTCTACCAGTTAAAGGTATCCCCTTAACAGTGTCCCCTTACAAAGCCAGTGCGGAGTCTAGGAGGATGTGGAGAACAAGAAACCATCAGTTCATAATGGATTGACCCCAGACTGCAGCTTTGCCAACTCAAAAGGTGATTAAGGCAGCATGGATCGAACACAGGTCCCTGGGAAAAAACACTCTCATAAGAGACATTGAAATTTACCATAGCCAGGAAATGGGAAGGAAACTTGGACTAGAGAGAGCGGGATTGGTGGCGAGGAAATAACCTGGCACTCTGGCGGTATTCATAACCTGGGGAAGGCCTGGCTACGCAACGACAACGGTCAAATGATCAACAGTCCACGGAAAATTATGTTACCCGCAATCACATTCAACACATGTTCAATATTCCAGCGACTTAGGAGTAATCAGGAACTGCACTTTTGGCACGCCACACCATTTAACTTCCAATTTGTGGTGATGGATGAACAGATAGTAGGTTTTTTCTAGCCCTCTTAGTTCGGTGACTGGGTGTAAAAGTTACACTGCATTCCGGTGTTTCCGTGTGATTCATGCTGGGAATATTTATACCGACTTTTAGCACCACTAGCAGCCTGGAAGCGCCACTGCATTTTTCACTCTCTTGCCTCAAAAGCAAATATTTTCACAATTACCATGACAGTTCTGAAGAATTCCATGGCCACAAAAAAGCTTAACAGCCAAGAACAAATCAGCAAGTAACAGACCCGCAGCTAAGGCCTCTGTCATAAAATTTAAGATTGTCTTCGGTTTTGATGGCTGTATACATTTCAGAGCAGACAAGTCACACACAGGCCCCAATAACAAACATAAGCCTCCTGGAAAGAGACAATCTACTTGTCCACATGTATACAAGATTGAATACAAAAGCCAGCGCTCTTTCCAAATGGATTGCATAAGGCAATCTGTATGTCTTTGAAAATCTAACAGCTTTCAAGATAATCAGTTGACTTTATTGTCCCCTCATGGAAGGTCTGCACTCAGATTTATTGCTATTGGAATTCTAGCAGAACCACTCTGTTGTCAGACCGTAAAGGAATTTGCTCAGCCATTTTGTTCCCGGTAAGGACAATAATGTTGCAGGTGGAGGTTTTCATTAGGTTGCCCTCTGCCAGCCATAATTCAGGCCATACAAATTGGTTTTCTGCGCACAGAACTCGAGGAGTATTGAAGTCAGCGTAACTATTGAGCAGCCATTCTTCCGAGTCTGCCTCTGAATGGCATATAAATGAAGGAGAAGAATAGTGGGACAAAACCTTCCTCCAATCACAGAAGATTGGTGAGGGGAAAAGAGTATCTCTATTGAATGGAGGAGGTCAGTAAGTGAGTTAGAGACCCGAACCCAGCTGTCCCTTTCCAGATCAGTTAATCTCTTCAGTGTGGTTTTGCGTCTTAGCTCAGGTTGCCCATGCACAGCCAGTGACCCGTCCCTATGTCTTTACTGCTCTGATGTGATACACTCTGAGGCAGACGTCTTCACTGTTCTATCAAACAGATCTTCACATGACATTTACTCTTAATAACGATAATAATAAAAAATATTCCATTTCATGTGACAACCTGCCGAGTGTCAAATGAGCAGGCCTTTCACTTTGTATTCTGGGATTCACATTTCCAGATGTGAAAGTGTCCGATAAAATGATCACTGGTTACAATGTTAAGTATGTCAGAGGGGTTCAGCAATCAAGCGAGATGTATGGGACATAATTGAATCAATGCATTACTTTAGGGTAGGTGGAATTGGCGTCAGTAACGCTCAATCTTCCATCAATTCAATTTTCTGTTTCAATAGAAGCACAAGGGGAATGTTAATGTTAGCCAATAAGGTGTACTCAGTTAATGACAGATTTACTATGCCACTTCAGCTACCAAAAAGGTGAAGGTCAGAAAATACTGCTTAAGTGTCCATTAAAGTCCAGGCAGTCTCCACAGGATATTGCCTCTGAAGTCCACAGACATCTGACAGAACACTCTCCAAGAAAAACAGCTCATTCTGCTACACAATAGATTCGCCCAGCAGCCGTAGACGAGGATTTAGACAGAGATTCAGATACAGCCTATACATAAACTGACTCAGTGTAAGGTGGTAGGATTATGGCATCCTGCTCAGCGGGGCAGAACTTTCATGCATTCACCGCTTTAAAGTCCTGATGTTGTCGGAAGGTAAATGTCGAAAAACAGCAGGTAGATGGTAGTATTTCCATTAACAACCCTGACCTTCACTAGAAAGATAACAGAGGTGCTTCTGAACAGCATTACAGAATTAAACAGTACCACCTCTATGCCTCAGCTCCGCTACTGACTACATACTTTGTATGCTCTCACTTGTAACACATACAAGAAATGTTCACTCCTTTGTCTGTGCCATTTACATCGACATCCAAGAAATAACAAAATCAAAAACTTAAACTAAAAACAGATGACACCAAGGAAAATGACCCGCACACAAGTGGAAGGAAATTCCCAATATCCATTTCAGTGCTCTTCAGACTTTTTTTTTAACATACCATATTAACACCTTCATCGAGTATCAGAGATTTTGGTGATAACAGGCCGGCAAATATGTGCCTGGCATCTTTGAAAACACACCTTTGGACAAAGTGGTATGGCCATGGTTTCCATAACGTCAAGCACATATTTCCAGGCTTGCAATAATTTTGTGCATGAGAGACAACCATAATTATGCACATATATTAAAATACATAACTTACCAAATATATCTCCAACAAATACAACATTTTGGGCATATTCGTCATCATTGTAGATGGACACAAACCAGGTTCCAGCTTCTAGATGGTGCATGAAGGCTGCAGTTGCTTCCCCAGAGCTCCCCTGAACAACAAAAAGGCCATTATTACAATTCATTCGATTGGTGCTTAACACCTGTAAAGTCAAGAACTTAGCGGAGACTTTCACAAAAACTAATCTACATGTAACTAAATTTAACCTTTCATACAACACTGCGCATCAGTTTCAGCCGAAAATCCATTTCTTCAAGAAACAGATGTGGTGAAGATAAGAGATGAACTGATCCCTAACACTTACCCCTGCGGACCTCTTTGATCTGGATGGTATGGTCTTCCCTTCCACGACCTCAAAAAATTCAAACTGTACGAGGGTTGGTGGGACGCTCTTCCGGCCGTACACTCCTAAAATAGCACTGTTGGAAATACTGAAGTTAAACTTCACGAAGGCAGGGTCTTTCTGACTAAACTGGGTGTGCCAGAAGGACTTGGGCGGGATAATGTGGTGCTGACGCTCACCCACTCGGAAAAACACGGGCGCGTTGGGAACAGTCGGTCGCACTGGCATAGCACCTGCAACATGCGATGGATAACACAAATATACTTTCATACAAATGTTATTAGTTGAATGAAAGGACATTCAACATTTTGAATCCAAAAAACATGCTACAGCCTGTGACAGTAGTATTTATTTATTTATTTGATTGGTGTTTTACGCTGTACTCAAGAATATTTCACTTATACGACCGCGGCCAGCATTATGGTGGGAGGAAACCAGGCAGAGCCCGGGGGGAAACCCACGACCATCTGCAGGTTGCTGGCAGACCTTCCCACTTACGGCCGGAGAGGAAGCCGCATGAGCTGGACTTGAATGACAGTAGTAAGTTGTAGCTGAAAATGTGGTGCACAAACAAAGCAACCCATGTGGATGATGAACTTCGAAAACCCCAGGACTCTAATGTTGAGTAAAAGGCAGATTAGGATGTGCATGCCACATACACAAAGCAGAGCTAAATTCCTCTCAATGAGCTTTTCACACAGAAGTTTTAAAAGTTTTCTTTGGTGTAGACAGGGGAAGAGTGGGTGATTTTATTTTAAGGTTTTAATTGGCATCTTATCATTATAATATATATTTTCAAACCTGAGATTCGATTCTTACTTAACTGGTTAAATTGGGTTAAAAGTATAAAAAATAGATTTACTGAACACCCAAACCAGTACACCTCCTGATAAGTATATCACCCTAATGTGATATTACTCACTGAAGTTTTGAACTGAAGAGAAACCATTGTGATATATTTCAGAGACCAATGCTCAAGTGGGACATGGTTAGTCCGGAACAGTCAGACAGTCTAAGTAGTATGCTGGAGGCTGAGTAAAGCCCACTGTACCTCAGGATTGTGAAGAACAGGGCTTGTACTTGAACCTGTCAGGGTATTATCTACCATAAACATGTGATAATAGTGCAGCAGAAAGACACTCACAGTACCAAGATACTGTTATCTCTGTGGCAGAGAAATCTGGAGTTCCAGGTCAGATCTAGGTAATGTAAATTTAACCCTGTGCATATCTTGGTTAGCTGGCACATGGGAGGAACATTTACCAGCCAACACTAACAAAGCCTAGCAGTTCTTACTGTTAACTTATCACTGTTTGTCAAACAGCTGTAAAGGGTCGCCCCATTTTCTCCCTGTCTATCCTGATAAGCATGTCGCCCTTTCCTGCCTCCAGCATCAACAAAGAGATATTAAATTTTTGGTCCCTCAAGAGTTAAGAGAGTCTCAACTTAACGCCAGAAAGTTTTGTCTGCCGCTGGACCACCGAGGCTATTAAAAGGTCACATTATCGGAGAATGTGCCACCCTAATGTCGTACAGAGCACCAGACAAAATTCTTAGGGTTCCACCTGAGGGAAGGCTCGTTAATAACGCAGTAATGCCTCCTATAACTGTAACCGTAATATCAACAGTGTAGAGTGCAAAGAAGTATCATGGGTCACCCAGGGTATTTGATCATCTCTATCATAGCCAGTTTGTGGATGGAATTTGCGTCATTTCTAGACAAACTTAACAAATGCAGACTAAAGGTAATGGTTCTAGACTTCTTTGGGATACATACACATAATGTCTAGAGAACTGATAATATAAATGAAGAAACAGTTCAGTAATGACATGTACGGTTGTTGGTATAAAGCAAACTGCCTTCATTAAGCCATGAAGTTTAAATGTAGTTTTCATTAAAATTCTAGAGTGCAGTCACATAAACAATGAATTAAAAACTTCACTGTACCACAAAATAACACACCAAAATGGAGAAAATGATAAATATGTGTTTCACAAAATGTATTGGTATTATTAGCTTAAACATATCTCCTCACTAACATCGTCAAGATGTTGCATCATCAAAAATTGGATGGCCATTTTTGTGAGAATCTGGAGGCATCAGTAGGAGTAAAATGATAACCTATAGGGTTCGAGTCATTCAAATATGCCCCAAAGTTACCACGGAACAGCATCTTTTGACATACCCAGATGGTTCAACTTGGTTCTTAAACCTAAGGAAACCCCAAGTCACAGCGACAAGACAAAAGAAACAGGATGGTCATACAGGACAGAAAGAGAACCTTTGTAATGTTTACTGAGACGACCAACAGTTTGATGGCTTCGCCCCTGGCACATGGCGCTGAGCTCTGTGAACTTTTCACTCAGATTTTTTTCATGAAATTGTAAGGCACTCCAGAGCTTTACACTTGGCTTCCAACAGCATGAGTGGATACGTCCAGCCTGCCGCCTGCTGTTGGTGCTATCTTAAATCTGTGATAATTGCTGGGACCACCAAGTCAGCTATGGAAGAAACACTTAACAGGAGATCCCCCTAATCAGCAGAATGGGGGTAAAACTCTCACAGACACCATCCTCTATCGGTTGCTTTGGCTTTGTTCTGGGCCAGAGAATATTGCAGAAGAAAAATCCACTTGACAAGCAATGTTTACACAACTTCTCTCCATCAATTAACCCACAGTCAGAGACACGTCTCTAACAATTCAATGAGCGATAAATTTTAACTCACACTAACAGATGGGATTTGAGCCATTACAGATTGTTTTGTTTACAATTTAGAAGTGAAACCTAAGATGGACTGCGAACAAAGTGTTTCTGTGTGAGAATTGACAAAGGCGAATGATATATTTCTGATCAGTTTACTCGACAAATAATGATACAACATGTGACACGAGCGTTTGCTCTCTCTCAATCTCTTTGTTCTCATGCATTATGATGATGAAACTCCGGGACATGCTCATTAAGCGAATGGTCTCTATTTCCTTCATCGAAGAGATCAAACATTCAACGAAACAATGGCAATGGCACCATTTAAGGTCTTGCCTTCTGTAATGATCAGAGATAAATAATAGTTTGATGGATTTTGTTGTAGTACATTTCAGTACATACTCTCAATACCCCATTTCAAGTATAAACCTCACCAATAAACCCCATAGGCATATTTTTTTTCCCCAAGAAATGGAAAAACAATCCGCTTTAGAGCCATGGAAAGCTTGTAAAAGTTCTTGCAGGGATTCTGTGTTATTCTTTAATCAATAGCAGCCATGAGGCCAATTCTCATTTTCACATTTTAATTCTTGGTAATCATGAAAAAAATTCTGTAAAATAGGAACATTTTTATTAAAAAAGACACTGCAACAATGCCCTAAACACATTATTTTAGGTCAAGAAAGTTGAAAAAAATACCCCATTGCAATCACAATGAAAATCAAAAATAAAAACACCAAAGCCTGCTTTTTATATACAACTGCCTTTAACATTGCTAATTTAAATGACAGTCATCATAGTTTTTCTTTTTTTTTTGGACAAACCTGAATTGTCTTGATAGGACCTTGATGATGGCCAGCCAGGAGGATGTGATGAGTTAGAATTAGGGTTTTCACCATAACTGGTCCGAGAATTACAGTCCACTCGCTCTTCCTCCTCTATCATCAATAGAGCTACAAGAGACAAAACAACATGTGTTAATGACTCTTAGGTTGGAATGAAAATTAAGCCATATTATGGAAAATTTACTCGGAGTTACTATGGAGTTTCGCATAATCCTTAAGAATGATTCTGCTATAGGATGACGATTATAAATAAAGGAAACCAGACAGAGCTGGAGGAAACCAGAAGGAGAAGGGGAAAACCAGAAAGAGCTGGGGGAAACCATTGCCTTCACAGAGCACCATACACACCTCCTGGCTTGACCAGTCTAGGACGCTGACGTCGAATAAATTACAATTAATTGGCGGGGGAGGGGAGGTAAATGGTATATTAACGAGAGGCTGAACTTCACTGGTTAAGTGTTACCATTTCTCAGCTATCACGCTGTTGTCTCTGCCCTGACCTTATTCAGTGTGCTGTATTCTTTTATACTGCACCTGTAGCTGAATCCGAGGGAATCAATTTATACCGGTACTATTATGACATGAATTTAGAACCCTTACATAAACAACTAATTTGCTGTGTTGTTGCAGACAAATAAGTATCCAGTCATCCTTATTTTCATCAAATTAAAGCCTAAACATTGAAAGTACATGGATGTAAATGGTGACAACACAGATACTCTCTGATGAATTATTTTTATCCCAAATTTAAGGCTACATCAAACAAAAACGTTTCTTCAAAAACTTTATGAAGAAATTTCACATAAATCAAGGACTTTTTCAAAGATATGACAGAATGGAATGAATTAATAACAAGGATTTCTCCATGTATCGGTCAAAAAATTAGAGATTATCTTTCAAAAAACCCTGGGCTAGAAAGAAAATGTCTCATGTCTTGGAGCATTGGGACTTAAATATTCATCTCAATGATCGCTAATTTATGACTCAGACAAAGAATTATCATCACACATCAGACAAAAGTCTGCAGAAACTATTACAACAAAAGACTTTTATTCACTTATGCTCTTTTCATAATATCCCTGGATTACTCTGATCTGTGATTATTTCAATCCATCTTCTGTAATTTATATTTTCCTATCATCTCAGGCTCATGGTGAAGACAAACACAAGAGAGATTTTAGCTTAACAAAATATGAAGAATTTGCTCCAGAAAAAACAGCACAACCAAAAAGTCTAATCTCGTTTGTATTGGGGCCCACATTTAAACTGAGCTCCGGTGGGGGCGACTGTCCTAATCGGCCTAAACGACAGGCTTTCAAAATTGAAATTTCAAATTAATATTTCATGACCTTTTCTCTGGAGTGAACAAACATTACACGTGCATTTATGCATAATTGATGCTCAGTTACAAATTGTCTAGTGAAAACGCGAGCGCCATTACCCGGCCAACCAGTCGAGCACATGCACGCCACTGAAATATTTAATATCTGCAGCAAATGGAGAAAAATGCACATGTAATTAAGGGAGAGAAAAATGTGAAGACTGTCAATGAATAATAAATAGGGCCTCCTAGCTCACCGACTAGGCGCAACAAATAATTAGTCCTTAATGACGGGAATTTTAAGCAGATAATCTCATGTCATCAGGTAGGATCACTGGGTATTCGGCTGAAGACATCAGAAAACTGGAGGGATCTTTTTTTTTTTTTTTTTTTTTTTTTTCCCTCCAGCATTGTTTTTTATGTTCTTTTTTTTTTTTTTCACATGTGGAGTGTGAAAATGCTGGTTCCCAAGGAGGCGATGTGTTGGCTTTAAGTAAGGCATCAGGCATAACACTCTGGCCCTCCCCGACTGGAGGTCTCTCTCTCTGTGGGCATGGGTCAACCTTCTGCTGACTACCCCCACAGCACGACTTTCATTGACCCAAATGGATATTAATGTTCAATTTCCACTGTCAGATAACTGCACAGGAACAAAATCCTGTCTTGCTTTACAGGGGGCAACCTTGTTCAACATTAGAAATCTGGGAGAAACCCTACAGGAATGGCCAATTGTATTTTTTTTTTCAACTGGGGTGGCCAAGATGTTTGTCAAGAATGTGCAATGGCAGACAAGGAAAGCGATGAGGGGGGAGGAGGGTTGGGAGGAAGGCAAGAAATGGAAAATGTCTGTCTCCAGAAAGATGCCTTACATTCTAGCCGCCTTTTATATGATATCCCACAGGGGAAACATAAACTGCCATTTAATAGATATGGCATACAGTTCTCAAAATAGACACATAAAAAGCTTATAAATCTTCTAAATAAGAGCAGTGTGCCTGGTTATCAGCAGAGCAGTTTCACACCCTGATAACTGGTCCATGATAGCCCACTGTATGTACTATCTGACAGCCATCATGGCCAATATTCCCACAACTTTGATATAACCCAGATGCCCTATTACAACTCTCTGGAGGCCTCTCCTTTGTCTAACACAGATTAGAGACAACAGAGCCCCCTTTCATTTAACACTTTAAAGCACAACATAAAAAGATAAGCTTGGTACAATCAGAACTATGGCCTTTGCCATTTGCCATGGTGTCTTTGAAAGTTAACAGCTGTGAGAAGAATTGTTTCTTTAAATTTCTGTCTTGGAGTAATAAAAGCCCCAAATAATACTCATCTGTGCTGATACAATTTATATTAAAAAAAAAAATCAGCTCTTTCAGCATTTTAAAATTGCACATATATGCACGGTGTTAAATAATACATCTGAACAAATAACACTTAACAAAATCAGGGAAAGGATGACTCCTTGCAGAACACCATACACTTACTTGCAAAATATGCCACAACAGCCACAAGGGCCACACACAGCAGCAGAAGTATCAATGCAGTGCATTTCCAGCTGCACTTGCGCTTCAACTGTTTCTTCATTCTGTGACTTGCGCTGCTGAACTTGGAATAGTACGGATAATCGCTGTTCACTCCAGGGTATGACGATAATGGAATGGTGGGAGTAGCACCAAACTGGGGCAATGAGAACGCTTGCCTGGGAAAGAGATAACAGAACAATCAAGAAATCAGGTTTCAGAAACATGTGAGGTTAAGGCTGCAAAGACATTAAAGAGAAAAATTGATTTTTTTTTCCAGAGGCAAATGTCAAAACTGATGAACCAATAAAAACTTTCTCTTTGAGTAGTTCATCTCAATTGTGCATTAGTTCTTATCAATTGATTTTTTGTGAAGGTAATTCATTTATTTGATTCATCTGGCTCGGCCGTAACTGCTTTGATCATACCTCATGCTACAAAATTACAACTCACCAACATCTGGTCAAATTGAAGGTTATTATATGTGCTTTTTAAAGGCATTTGATTCGAGCAACAAGATTCACAGGGATTTGAGCAACAAGATTCACAGGACACAACGAATGGGCATGTTACATTTGCACACAGTCAGGCTGAAGCCAGGACATGTGTCCACCATTTCAGGGCAGTGAAGTGTTACAATCATGAGCCATATTAGTGGCCCTCTCATCAAACTGACACATTTGACATAAATAAATAATTTTTATCGCTTCTGTAATAGTCATTTGTACATGCGGTGGGGCACGACTGAGTAGAACCAGCTCATGGGGGCTGGGGACAAGTGTTTATGGTGTATTTTGATCACTTGACATGTGTCTGGGAGGGAGGGTGGTGCCGTTTTGTTACATGTTAACATGCAGGCTCCGCGCTTGCAGCTGTCATTTCTACGAGACAGCGCCCGCTGCTACAGGTTCAACTGGCTACCATCTTCTCTATCCTCGGCATCTCCACTGGGCTTTTATAAATTAGTAATAGCTTTACACCGTTAGATCCGTGGCACATTCGTCTCTGTCACGCATTGCCCATGCCCTGGAGCCAGACAAAGCCTGGAAAGTTGCCCAGTGTGCACTGGGTCGAGTCGGGCATGTGGAGGGGTGAGCATCGCTTAGCCCGCTCTCCAGGCAATCCATGGGGAAATTGGGTGCATGTATGGTCCGCAGTATGTGTGCTTCAATTAGGCAAAGTGTGAAAACATCGTTATTGGCTGTTTGAATAAAGTGTCATTTACGATGTTACACTGTTAGCTTTCCATCAGTAAAATGGCACCGATGCTGGAGATATGACAAAACCTGTGACACATTGTCTCCGCACTAGTCAACCAGAACTAATTGTGGATGTACTTGCTAGAAACTGTTCAGGCTGCCCGGTTGATTTGGGCCAGGGGGAGGATGGGAGGGGTTGGGGATAGGATGCCCAGCTCTCATACTGCTCCAGGGAAGGTTCTATGGCAGACATAACCCCCTCTCTCCTCACCCCCCACCCCTCCAGGTGTCTAACAGACTGACAAAAAACTAGTGTGGAGAACAACAATCAAACAGAAGTAAAAAGGTAAATTGTGTAAGGCCTGTATCCTCACACATAGATAATTAACCGCAGTGTGAAAATGTCCGCAGTTCTGATCGTGATAACACATTCATCATCCTTAATTGAACTCATCAATCTTGGGGTCAATACTTTCAAAACATACATTATTCTTCCCTTCAACATGTTACACTGTTGCCCAAAGTTTTTGATGCACAATTGATAATTATAATTGATTTTCACTGTTTTTTTTTTTTGTTGTTGTTTTTTTTTTTTTATCTTTTCATCCAGAAATGTCAGCTTAAATGTTATCATTTGAATGTTGCACTGCATTATGAAATTAAGACTGAGCACATCAAGGAAGAGCCCTGAACACAGTACAGCACATAAATCAGCAGTTACTGACAGAAGACATGAATTTGTTAGCAAATCAAAAAGTTACCCTCCGCTTTGCAAAGTAACTTTTTCCGCCATCAATTGACACTTTCTGCCATGTAACTTACACACTTTACAGCACGTAAATGTAAGCAAGAGAACACTTCAATCAACATGAAATTGATAGGACATTTTCTATGAAGCAATTGAAAGAATAATTTTTATGGATCAACAGATGGGACGTTTTCTACCAATCAAATGACACATCAGTATTTGATTTTAGTGGTATTTTCATTAACTATGGAGTCTAACTATCACTGTTAGATTCAACTTACCTTTCATTCACATTTTGATTATGTTGCATCTGTTGTTCTGCATTAAAAAGTTGTACCGGGTAACCATCGAGGGTGGCCCCTTGGGGTTGGTTAGGATTATCTACAGCTCCTCTAGAGAGGGGTACCGTCCCAGCCCTAGGAACGGTCCGTGGAAATCGGGGTTGTGCGTCCGCTGAAAAAGTAAAGTCTGCAAAACCTTATCGTGAGGAATACCCTTTTAAGTACATACTGAAGTCATGAGTTAGCCTCTGGTCAATGCACAGCCACAATGTTATTATCAATCAGAAGATACTCCCTATAAAAAAAGAACATGAAGGAATGCCCCTTTCCATTAAAATACATGAACGCCAAGAATTTTACAAAAAAAAAAAGAAAAGATGATGTGAGCTTAACACTGAGCAACTTACTTCCTCTTCGTGAAGTGTGACTCCACAGGAACCAGTCAAAAAATAGTCATGCAATAACATGCCAAGTAGCTGCTGAGCCAATGCAGGCATGTGTTTCAGCCAAAAGAAGGCTGGCATTTCTTTAGCTCATACCAACAAGTCGAGCCATGATGGAGATCAGCTGAATGGGCTGCTTCTAATAAGCCAGGTGCTAACTTACCTGGAGGAATGAAGACGTTGCCTGAAGAGGTCTGAACCAGGTAATCAAACTCGCTGGGTTCCCCTTCTGAGTAATGCCCTCGCCTGTCTACATCAGAGTAATTTCCACGCCTTGCGTTTTCTGCATCGGAGTAATTCCCCCTCGATGAGGGTCCTAACACTTTCTGGGAAAACTGTCGGGGAGGGGCGACTGGAGGCACCCTCTGAGGAATGTCTTCTATTGGTGGGGGTGGAGGTGGGGGTGGAAGCGTGGGTGGGGGAATCTGAGAATTTCCTACAAAACAACAAACACTCAAAAAATGAGCAAACTGAGCTCTGTTCTCAGAAAAAGAACGAAGTGTTGGTAAAATGGCTTTGGGCAGAATCCAGGAAGATTTCCTGCCATGAAAATTAACAGGGATTTTTCTTTCAGCACCTTTATTGATGGCTCTGTTAAGTGATCACTGGATCTGCGAAATGACTGTAAGCAATTTTCTATCACCCGATTTTTGTCATAGTGTGCCAGTTGCGAGAAGAACACGAAGATTCTCCATCGGAACATTCAAGCAAACGCCGCCTGAGGCAAACAGCATTTATTGCATCACATTAGCTCCTTAGCCCCAATTTATGTTGATCAATGGCTCCCAAGCCCTGCTCATAGCCTTGACAATATCAGCCGAGTCAAAGATTTGTTTCATACCCTGCAGGCATGCAGCTTGATGTTTTACCGTTTTGGCTTCTTAACTTGGACAGCGCATCAGAATGAGACCAGCCCAGACAGATACCAAAGTGAGACAAAGAGGATGAGCTGTGAACCAGGTGTCTGATGGTCTGGCTACCACTGGACAAATCCTAGCCAAAAGCAGTTCTGGAAGTTAACACCAGGAGGTTTGACATTTCTGGCTGTAAGTGGTCATCTGACCATCAGTCAGAACTGTACACAACAGCACGCACCCATTAGGTCTTCAAAGCCTGCTCTAGCTAGACCTCCTGGTGGTTTGTCTACCCAGTGACATTTTTGTATCCAGCATGTTCAGTTTATCTCTGCCAGCAGCTACAGTAATTGAAGACAATAACTGTAACAGGGCGGAGAACAGAAACAACACATGTGGAAGGCTGAAGCCACATAGCACCTCCAGGAAGCTTCAACATTGTGGCTTATTCCCTTTGTCCTGGATCTGTCTGGGACTCCATCCTGTTATTGTAGCACCCTACTAACACACAGACACAGCCACCATGATAACCTTTAACAGGCAAAACAGTCTGTACACATTCTGCCCCAGTTCGTACTGCTGACAATAATCTGTTGCCAAGGAAAACTCTACACTTAACCAGCAACAGGCGAATTTTAAGACACACAATGGTCAACCTGAATTCAACGTGCCCCAAATGACAATAAATCACTGATACGAGTTTCAAAATTTCACTCAAATTGTTATATCAAAAACATGTCATAAAGCAACACCTATATTCTTATGTTCAATGAATTTGCAAGAAGAACGTATTGAATACATGTTTTTCTGCAAACCCAAAACAATCACATAAAAACGAAATGTTCACATACTATCGACTTGAAATCCAACCAGAATCCAAGAATTAATCAATCTCTTGAAAACTTCCAGATAATAAAATGCAGTAGAGGCAGTTATATGAAATGGATGGAACCAGAGTAAAATCCATAAATACTTCACAGCACATTAAGCCAGTAATGGCTGCCATTGATTCAGAATACCAAGAAGATGTGAGAGGGACATAAACCCAGCTTACTGGTGACAAGACTGCTGGGAAGAGTAAATGCTCTGATAATGCCACCAGCAAACGTTGATTCTCATTAAATTGAAAACTTCAGCCAAACAGATTTACATGGACATGATAAAGCCTTCAAAATACCACGGTGAAATCTTCGCCCTTGCTGTAACATAATTGGACTCACAGTAAGGCGAATATGAAAAGACAGATTACCTGGGATAAGGCAGCAGCGCTATTAACGATCAACTAATTCCAACTAAACAACGACAATCAATCTAGATCACCTTTGGTGGAGGGCAGTGTTTATAAGTCAGTACAGTTTAGATTTAATGCAGAGGGCTACGCAATCTTAAATCAATAAATCATCGTCTGGGAGATCTCATTAGGCATTCAGGATGATTGGTTAGACACTAACAGATCTTTGTACAAGGTAAACATCGCCAGTTCTAACACTGGCCAACATTACCATAAACGGAACCATTCCCCAAACAGTTCTGCAGATGTCCAAAGTAGCCTTCAGTCCAGCTCGTGAACACATGAAGGAAGAAAAAAGAAGTGTATGGTCCAAAGAATGGTGATAAATTAGAGAAGGCACCCGATCATTTCTGATTTGTTTACAACAGACGATTGGACAGGCAGTGGTCGGGAAAGATAGAAGAAAAGTCATCGGCCAGCATGACAGGAGGCAATCAAGGGCCTCGAGTCTGGGTCTAGGGGAGCTTAGCTGTGTCAGGTACTTGCAGAGAGACCTGGAGGGAGGCGAACAGGCCTGGCGGGCACACAAGGCTCTTGAGTTGGCTGACTACAGACAGGAAGGCTCCATCGACTTACGATCAGTCCGGATCAATAACACTGTCAGCAGATTTTCCCCACTTACAGACAGGAGGCTGACAGGTAAAACTGCGGCCATTTACTCTCTTCAGTACTGCCTACCCCGTCCCCTCTTCACCCCCAAAAGATTCCAACACTTCAAAGACAATTCTAAGAAAGAGTGCAATTTATTTGGCTTTTTTGAGGGTTAGGAGTAAGGACAAAATGGACAATGGGATAAGACAGCATGTCTAAACCTCAATCAGACAGCCACTGTGAGAACACTTTCAGTACATCATACAAGGTGACTGGCAAAGTGCATGCAAATCAATATAGGTCATTAACACCCACTATTTACAGGTACAGCAGCTGCCTAGTTAGTTTTTAATTATGTAATTCAAACCAATAATGGTGAACAAAACAGCACTTTGCCACGCTACATAATGCCTATGCATCAGTTTTTGTGCCATTCTGCCAGAACAAACAGGTTTTGTCATCAAATTTTCCTAGTGCAATGGTTGCCATGCTACAGGACAGTTCTCAATGGTTGCTCCCAATAACTTTAATAAGGTCTGATAGGTTTAACTTGACTACCATATCATCGCTACGAAAACCTTCCATAAATGCACTATCCATATTTTATGGGATGGTTTTGCAAAATCTGTTTGATGTTCTGAGTGAAATGTGTGGAAAATTGTCAATGAACTCATTACTTGTTTAGTGTGATACATACACTGCTGTGCTATTTTAAACTTCTATCCTACCAGCAATACCATTACATCAAGAAAAAAAATCTGCCATCAGTAATACATAAACTTGTCTGTCAGTCTGGCCCATACACTCATATGGTGGAAACCAAAAATCAGCAAAATTATTACAAGAAAACATGTAACATTTAAACTATACTGGAATGAAAACAGAACATGAAAACTGCAACAAAAATACCACATCACAAACATGGTTATAAAAATGCAACAATAACAGCTGTAAGAACTGCAATAAAAAACAACCCAGAACACAATACAAAGACTGAAACAGAAAGCAAAGAGAAGCAAGGAACGGATCATGCACACACACTCAAATCATGCATGAAGTTTCCCAAAACCCCTTTTAGCACCTGCCCTTGAAACACAACCATTTGAAGATGCTTCCGAACATCTGGTCCAGGTTTACAAAAAGCCTGTTCCTTTTTTCAAACTTTTGATTCAAAGAGAAACCTACATGGAGGAAACAACCAAAGATGGAAAAACATACTGTCAGAAGCTGTTAGTAGGACAACTACTAAAGTACCAAGAGAACTGGGGTCATTACCTCCTCGATTGTAAGTCTGAATCAGTTGATTTTCTCCATCAGAGTCTGACAAAGTTAAATGTGAAATTCGGCTGTCTCGGGGATGCCCCCCCAACTCTTCTGAAGAGACAGAGCTTTGTGAGCGGCCATCCCAATTTTGTTGCCGTTGGTTATGAGGGGAGAGAGGATTGTCTGTTTCAATATCACCATCAGAGCCACTCAGGTAGCTGTAGAGTCGGGTGGAGTGGTCCATTTTTTCCAGAGGGGAGACGGCAGTTTCATCAGGTGTGAGACCTACAGACAACAACCAAGACATGACAATGTCAAACACAGCAGTACAAGCAGTTTATCACAAGTAAGAAAGGCATAACTAAAGAGGAAGGAGTGGAGTGATGATGCTGGGAGGCTTAATTTGCATGGGGAGGGGTCAGAGGAAAGGGAGGGTTCTACCCAGGGGAAAGAGATGAGATAACAAGGGAGGAGAGGAGAGGGGGATGGTCATGGGGTACTGTGAACATTTGGGATGGAACAGCAGGGCAATACCCTGGGTGCCACAGTTCCTCATTCAAGCCTTTGTACTGTTCCCTTAGAAGTTACAAGAATGCCCACTAGGGAATGGTCACCTAATATGACAATTACAGACTGGATTCCAGATTTAAGAGGTCTCCAATGAGGGGACTGGTGATAAAGGAAAGGCTACCCTTGCTGTTTTATGCCCAATGGTCCCATGAGGGATGCTGGGCAAACACTGCAACCCCTCTCCTCCCTCACACCCACCCACCCCTCCTCCAGAGTCCCTAGGGTAGCCTTCTTGCTCTGACCATCAGACCCAGTCCACTGCATACAATACTACACTTATGAAGCACAAGCTCACAACATTACATAAAATGTGCAGGAACTAAGAAAAGCCACTTGAAAGCAATGGGGATAAGTGGTTGGACAACACTGCGGGTTGGGGGAGGGGGGGGTTTGCGGAGATGGAGTTTATAATAATCTTCTTCAGGGCCAAGGTGTGTGGATAGGTGGGAAAACATCTGATGTGGTGAGTAGGGAACAATGAGAAAGCATAGGTATGATGCTGATGACAATGACGGCATGAACGGGTGAGTTAGCAATCAATAAGGTGCACTGTTGGCTTTTCTTGGCATGGCAGACCATGTGGTCTAAAACTCATGTTTTAAAGTGAATGCTGCACGATCATAACGGAAATTACAAGAAAAGCCAGTTCTGCACCTTAATCCTAAGATGAGTGAATGGCAATATTCACACACGGAATGATTAGGCAATGAGAGCTGAGCTGGGTGAGAATTAAGCATATATACATATATATATATATATATATTTACACACACATAAAGGCGTATTTACAAATACACAAAATCAGAAGCATGACCAGTCAAAATCTGCCTGTGAACATCAGGATCTTGCCCAACAAGACCTTGATGAAAAAACATTGAACAAGACACCAAATGAGCAGATACAGTTAAAACTGACCACCCATGGATGGGAACGTTAAGTCATTACTCAGTTAATAAATTGATGATTATTGAACATGAATTGGCCATAAAGAGTCCATAAGCAAATGATATGATGGGATAATTACAATTATGTGTAATTCTTCTTGAATGATTTTGTTCATAATGTGTTTGATGGCAATCTCCTAATGTAAAGATAAATATCTTACAATGTTAATCTGCTTGTACTTTGTAATCTCTTGTCTAAAATGTTCCTCTTGTCATGTCAGTTAAGTTTATCAGCCATCACTTGGTTCCAGAAAATGGCTGTGATGTGCACGAGGTCACTTCACTATAGAAACTCATGTACAAGTAAATAAATCTGTACAGAGATAAGAAATACAAAAAGCAGTCCAAGCTGTTACAATGTTATGATCAACAGTTCTGGAATGATGGAATTTAAGTGCAAGTTAGTTTATTAGAGCACCACTTATAAATATCATGACCATGTTTGCTATGTTTCTGATAACTGCATGAAAGATGAAAAACTGGGTAAAATCCATTAAACAGAACATTCTTCCAGTATGTAAATCCACAGGAAACAGACAGATCTCTTTTTACTTTGATCGCACAAACTCTTTGGTTTTCAGCTGAAACAACCTATTTTATTCCTGAAAAGATAATGATACATTTCTGATCATGTTTGGCAGCACACACTCTGCTACCATTGGCTGCCTTAATAAGACAGACTGAAGTGATTGTGGACAAAAAGTAAGAAGAGCGGAAATGTCAAGACATGAAATAAGGTGTGATCCAAATATAACACAGTAAAAAGCAAACGCTGATTGAAGAACAGCAATGAAGTGTGTCTATAACAATGTGATTCTTCAGAATCCAGACGCATTTCTAAAACATGCTGTCTTTTTCTTGTACCAAAACACTTCCTTAATTTCCTGCCCTGGATCATATTCCAGGACCTGGCTGGATTCTATTCAACATCAAACTGGCAATGTTTAGAATCTGTAGTAAGCCCTTTTTTAAAAGCTAGAGAATGTGACATGTGTACAATATTCATGAAGGGATTAAAACATCAGCTTCAGTATGTTTATATTCACCACAAAGCAGTAGTGTGTGTGGGGGGGGGGGGCAGGGGGATGGAGGGGTCCGTGTGTATGTGCGCACTATACAGTATCGGCTTGTTCAATGTCCAGGACTACAATCTGGTTAATAACCGTGAGCAGCGCACGCCCATTGAACCAAGCCTCCTGCCCAAAGCCAGCACCCGGCACAGAGGTCATATTTGCCTCACACTTCAGCAGTGGTCTGGGGCATAACTAGAGGTCTGCCCGGCTCTTGCTGCCCTTAAGAAGAAGTGCCCCAGCCCAGGCAGTGTCTTGTCCGCTCACCCCTTGACTCATCCCTCCTGGGCCGTGCTGACAATACCCCAGACTTGCTACTTAAATTAAGGTTACGCCAGTGAAAGCCCAGTAATCTGGAGGTGACCTTACCTTGTCAAGCCTATCAGGGAAGACAAACTGGTTAGCAGAGCAATCTGGCACATTTCTATGAGGATTAGGCATAATGATGTCCCCAGCTAACTATGACATGCGGCAATGATCTGATAAGTAATTCATCACCTCTGACAGCCAATTTGCATTTTACACATGCTTCATTTCCTTCGCACACCATCGCACAAATTCTGAATTGTCGACCCACAAAAAAAACAAAACATGAAGGCTCCATAAAATAACTTTTGCTAAAAATCATAATCTCCTTTCTTCGAGAAAATTAGAATGTTTCTTTAATATCAGAAAAAACAGTAATAATGTTGACAGAGAGAATGATAGCAGCGAAATACGATGGATGAGACGAAAGATCCCCTTAAATTCAACACATTGTAGCTGGAAGCTGATGTCGGCTACATCTAGATACCATATCTCATGGCTGGCCACATGGCTGGAGCGTTGGGACACATGCATAACCTCAAAACCCTCTGTAGCCACAGCAGTAGTAGTCAGGATCAACTTGAAGGTAGCAAGGCAGTATTCTATGGCCATTTTCAGACACTGATGTTTTTCAGCAAGCGATTACCCCGTGTTGCTCCACCCCAGGGCAAATCCAATTTAACTGACTGGCTCAGCTGAATCAATTGTCTTCATTTAGATGCCCCAGAGGGAGAAGCCTTTTACAGCGTGGCAGTTTTCTCTCCCCAAACCCCTTCTCTCGTCTTGAACTCCCTAAGACACATCTATCCACACTAGTCTCTCTCTCATTTACACTTGCTCCCATTAAATGTTTCTGCGCTTAAAATGCAGAGCTGATGCTAACAACAAAATGGCTTTTGTAAAAGCTCCCTCCATAGAATGCTTCCCTCCCTATTAGAATCACAGTACGCTGGGTTTCAAACAATTCCAATGGCAGTGTAATGTAATTTAATATCTATGGCCACTAATACTGAATCTATAATATTTTATCAACATACAGACAGTATTTATATTTTTGACAACACAAGTAAAATATATTTGGTACAAGTGTTGATCTATTTTCTTTGAGTGCTTGAAGACAGACTTTCATGGCCAAGCTTCGTTTTACACCTGAATTTCTGAAGTGAAAGCATAAACACTGCTTTTCATAAAATCCATCAAGAAGGCATTAAGGAGCAATGCAAACTGGTAATGGTGAAAAATAAGTTTCATATTTGAGCCTTTGAAAATTACAAAGGTTGACATAAAAAAGTTGATATCTTCCACCAGTCTGAAAAAAAAAAAGTATATGAATCTCCAAAGTTACATAATTATGTGTAAGTTCTGCAGATGAAACAAATTTGCCATGCTTGAGTGACTGAAGGACTCACCTAGACCAGAGAGCTTCTTGTTGTGGTGGGCCACTTTGACTTCCTCGTACGGCCTCAGATTGTCGTCCGAGTGAAAGTCCTCTTCCGAGGAGCTGTACTGCTGGCTGGCGCTAGCCTGGTCTCGACCACGCCGGTTATGACGAGGGCGCGTCTGAGCCTTTGGACGAGGCTGCCCATCCATCACGAACCAATAGAATAGCTCCTGTGACTCTCTTCTTTTACACTAAGCCATGTGACATCAAGCTGAAAGAAAACAGAATCAGATATGGTCTTATTAATCAGAGTTGATCAGACCGTCCCAATCACAGGCAGAAATCATTGCCAAACCCATGATCATATTAGAGGGGAAATGCCGGCCGTAACAACTGGGCAAATCTTATACAAGCTTCTTAGAAGTTTGAAATATGACAATTTTTCCCCCGGACCAACACAGAGTGAGGATTAAGGCATTGGGAAGTGAAGCCTTGTTAATTTAACACTCTGACAGATGTTGGTTAGGGGTAAGAAGTCATTTGTCACAAGAAACTTAATTTACGAGAATATTCCTCCAACATAAACTGGACATGACAGGCCTCAGAAAAACCGTCCCACTCAAGAAACCATACACTAGAAAAGCATTAAACATTCTACATTTCTCTCTGGAGATCAAAGAATGTATGTGTACATACATTTATATATATAGGGCATAAAAACAGAATATCCTTCATTCATCCTTTTTGTACACCTACGTCACTGACAATATAGTCATCAGTTTTTTTTTTTTTTTATACATATCAGTTTTATTAGTCTCATTATATTCATTGTGTTCCAGAAGCAATTCTTCAAGAATAGCACATGTTTGTAAAGTCATACGGCAACTCCATGCATCTTCTTTATAAGATGGACTATAAGATCATTTGCGAGTACAAATAAGAGCAACCAAACCAGATTTTATGTCACAAGGTTTGGTAAACTACGACAAGACATATGTCTAGCCTCATGGCCAGCTGGTAATATTTTTTTCTTCCGCACATATCCTTGCACATGAGATCGGCATTCTGGGAACGTGCAGCTCTCAGATCTTGACAATATGTTGCAATTTGAGGCTGACGATATGTTGCAATTAGAGGCCAAGTCACCCAGTTCATGTACGAGCCTGAAGGCTGTATTCTCCTTAGCAGATGCGAGGACAGTCATTAAGCGGTGTTTGTTTACAATCACACCAACAGTGTGGGCAGACTGCTGTCTGCTTCCGGTCTGGCACTTCCCCAGTAAACAAGGACACAGCCAGTGCCCGCGCATCATCAACTGCCATGCAGAAAAAAACAGGCGTCCTCCAGGAATTGAATGGCTTAAGGATGAACTAAGCGGCCACAGTTACGATCTTCAACAATTACAGAATGTCCCCGACAACGCTGAAGTGCTCGGTGACAATACCGGACCAGGGAAATCAATTGCCTTTCAGTATGCATGGCCGAGTCGAGATGTTCCTCAAGCAATGGCATTCACTGCTGCATTTTTGGACAC
Source organism: Acanthopleura granulata (assembly GCA_016165875.1). Taxonomy (NCBI): domain Eukaryota; kingdom Metazoa; phylum Mollusca; class Polyplacophora; order Chitonida; family Chitonidae; genus Acanthopleura; species Acanthopleura granulata. The sequence continues at coordinate 9,291,231 of JABBOT010000008.1, forward strand.
TGGGATTCCAACACTGGACAAAAGAGTCAATGCATGGAGGGCAGTGTCACCAGTTTTGAAAAATTGTTTTTTGATATCATCAGGGAATCCTATGACTCAGCCAACACAACCACTCTTCAAATAAATGAAAGCCATTAGGCCTGAGGTCGAAGCATGACGGGTGACAATTTTTTTTCTTCTTCTTTAGCCCATTTGTATTTTTGTTCAGTTCAACAGCGTTACTTGGGTCTGCTATCTGTGATTGACTGGAATAACTGGAGATACGGAACAAATCAAGATGATAACACACATATACAAGTCATCTTTTCCAGCAACTGTACAAGTGAAAGGCTATTCTGAATTATAAATACCACGACTTCAACACTTATCTATCATTGTTGCACTAATGTAGGGCGTTTAAACATCACTGAGAACAACAGCCTGTGTAAAATACCACGTGGGGCATCACCCAAGGTTGGCTGAACGTCTACTGATGTTTATACTGTTGTCTCGGTTGCCAGGACAACATGTGATTATTACACAAAAAACATTTTTAAAGCAGGAAAAGCACCTTAAATACATGCTTTTCGAGAGTTTAGTCAAACTAATCCACAAACCTGTCACCAAGTTGCTTCTGTAATAATGTTTCCCATTCTGAATTTGGAATAAAGCATGAAAGTCAGCCAGCAGATAAAGGGTCTTCTATAGTAGAATTCAAATTTGTGCCTAATGAGACAGAATTCAAATTCTTCAAATTACAACCTAGATGGATTTTCTGAATAGGAATGTCAACATGCCACTCAGGTAAGAAAACTTGTCTGAGAAAGTAGGCCCTAACTTTCGTGGGGATTGATGACTTCGTATAGGTGCCAAACTCCAAGAGAAAATGTCTCCTTAAGCCAACTTCCTTCCAGACACTGGAAGCAGAAGAATGGACACCTTTGATGAGCTGTGTGGTACCTTGGTTCAGACAGCTGATGGGCTGTAACTGGTCACAACGTTCCCGGGCAACAGCCACTAACAAGTTCTGATACCATCATCCTTAGGTAGTCTACAACACGTTGCCATAGGAACTGTTAAACTTGTCACCTCAGGTACTACGGTAATGAAATTAGGATGCGAGACTGCTTAACTTCATTTCCGAGGCAAACACAGAAGGTGGGAATTGCGTGAGGCCAAAACACACGATTAACCACTGCCAACAGAACCAATCTTGTTTAAAACCATTCATCATTCAGAAGTACTGGAACTGACTGGCTACTACTATGTACTGAAAACCGGTTCAATTTATATACTGAAAACTTTCACTTTCGGATGTTTTCTGCATGATCAACCCCATCAAAAGTCTTGTGAAAACATTCTTGAGTCTTGAGGAGAGTGGGGTCATTTACTGGTCCTAAAAATACAACATCAGAGACCCCAGAGAAGCTGTGAGGAAGATATTGTGTAAAATGTCCCCATGCAAAGTGGAATAATAACTTCATAGACTGGAGAGCCTCCAGATGGGATAACGCTCTTGGGCAATCCATGACACAATGAGGGGGACACCGATGAGGGGGACACCGCTAGACAAGGAGCACTCCGGGCGACATTCTGTCACACAAACCTCTGCCCCTCTTTTGGGGAGGAGCTATTAAAGGGGCAGTCCAAGACAGGGGTAATTTATTCCAAGGAAATTCCTCCAGATCCCATTACATCTCAGCAGTGATCAGGTGATGGGTCAAAGGTTGTGCTTTATGTGGGCGCACCAGCTGTGCCTACCATGCAAATTTCCTAATTTTCAGCAAATTAATTAAACGGTTTAAACACAGCTCAAAGCAATTGACTCCCCATCGCTAGATCCCACTATGATAATCAATATGGGGTAGTTGAGTCACTGTCCAAGATACTTTCTCCAGTTTTACCCCCCATTACAGCTATCAAGTCTCCCAGGTCAGCTCTCAGAAATGTTTTGCCTTGCATTCCAGGCTGGAGCTCATTAACTCCATGTTCATACAAAGAAAATCCCATGCCCAAAACATCAATAACCTGCAACTGAAGGAATTGTGCATTTCCCTTGTCACTTCAATGGTTCTCCTCTTCAACTTAAATCAAACACTTACTTCATCTCCATGTTTAAATCATAACCTCTTCAATCCATCGCTATAAACTCACTCAAAATCACTTTTACACAAAGTAGGCAAAGTCATGCGAATTTGGAGGTGAACACAGGATTAAATTTGCTACATTTTCCTTGCATATGTTATGAGAACTTTGAAATAATATGAAAAGTGAAAGGATACACATGGAAAAGTCTGCTGTTGCTTTTGAATTTGTCAAGAATTTTAATATCTTTTACATTAGAAAATCTGATTTGGGGTTTTCACTAATAATAAAACAAATTCCTCTTTCACTGCAGATAAATGTTTACTTTTCTTGTCTTTTTGGACATGGAAAACTCACAAACAATGACTGCCTTTAAGACCCAGGATTCAAAGAATTGCAGTTTGTATCATCAATCACTCTAATCTCACTTAAACCCCTTAGAAACGAATTATCAATTAGTCTAATCCTGCTGATAAGATTGCAGTCTGTATCCTTCGAACACTAACACCCTAAAAAATCAATCCCTCAAAAAAAAAAAGGACAATAATCCAGTTAGTAACAGATTGCAGTCTTAGATACAGAAAAAAGACTTGCCAGCAGCAGCATTTCTTGCCATCGGGATGTTCCAATGGCAGAAACGAATCACAAGGATTACTAGTTGCGATTGCTGACACATCATCAGTCTGTCATAAATCCATAGGTCTTCGTAACGGGAGTCTAATGGAAGATCACGGTGCAGAAAATATCTCATCAAGATCACATTAGAAGCCACTGAATTGTTACCACTGACAGTGATAGCTGGGACGGTGTGAATGATGCTGGCAGGACTTGTAACCATGCACACTAAACAGGGGTGAAATGGCACCGGTGAGTATTGGCGAACTGACTGGTCAGCTGGTAAAATGGCACCGGTGAGTATTGGTAAGCTAATGATAGTAGTGGTAAAATAACAATGGTGATCAGTGGTAAGCTGACAATGGTAATCAGTGGTAAGCTGACAATGGTAATCAGTGGTAAGCTGACAATGGGGAAGCAGTGGTAAGCTGACAATGGTAATCAGTGGTAAGCTGACAATGGGGAAGCAGTGGTAAGCTGACAATGGTAATCAGTGGTAAGCTGACAATGGTAATCAGTGGTAAGCTGACAATGGGGAAGCAGTGGTCAAATGGGAACGTTAAGCAGTGGTAAACTACTGAGTGGTTTGTTGACAGGGAAATTATGTTAAGTAGAGTAGTGAACATAAATGTTACATGCATCATCCGGAAATCCAGAATATTTATTTGAACTCCTGTTCACGATTTCAATTATCATGAATCAAGTGCAAAGTTACACCATCATGACAAGGGTCATCCCTTAACTGTGCACAGGCTATGGTAAGGGTCTTGTCAATTATAAACTATGTTGTCCGAGTGATTCTTAACCTTTATCAACCATAAAGAAATTCATACAAATATTTTTGGGAGTATAGAAATATTGATAAAATATTATTTATAAATATATAATATAATAAATAATAAAATATTCACTTTCTCATCTGAAGTACCCTCTCTGGCGGTACATGGGAAGGTCTGCCAGCAATCTGAGGACTTTTGTGGGTTTCCTGAGGACTTTGCCCGTTTTCCTTCCACTACAATGCTAGCCACTGTCGTATAAGTGAAATATTCTTCAGTACGGGGTAAGACATCAATCAAATAAATTAAACAATAAAATAGGTCGTAACAACACTACTCTGACAACCCTGTGTTGTCCAAGTGGCCAGTTTAAGTACAACTAAACACGTCTGTTGCTGAGTAGGGCCATACAGGGTCCCAGACTCGAGGGTCCCAGGGAGTGCACTGGGGACTAAGAGGATATCAAAACCAGTCTTCCAAAACCATAACTGTGGCGAGCATCACCCTCACCCATACTCCTAAACACAAAACCCCACATCTGACTAAAAGGCAAGAAGATTTGGGATTTAACACCACATTCCTATCCTCATTCATATTGGCTATTTCCATATTGCAAGAAGCTGACTTCTTGAAAAAGGGTCGAAGACTTCCGGTAAAAAGGTGGTAAAAGAGAACACTGGTGACAGGGGGCTTCCCACCGCTCTGATACATCACTGGACGGTTCTCTACCAGCCAGTATGACTCATTCACAACCCCACACCAAATTACACCTCATTTCCTCCCAGAATTCACTCTTATCTCTCGCCTAGAAACTCGCCAATGCATTTTAAATCAGGTAAATTTTCAAGCCCAAACCATTTTTTAAGCTGAAAATCCCAGATAAATCAAGCCAAATGGCAGTGATTGAAAACATGGCAGGCTTGCCATTAGTTGATCACAAAGGCAGCCGGCAGATACATTACCTGCCTCACTGCTAATTATCTGATTAATGCTCAGTCCTCTTAATTAACATTCCTATGAATGGCCATTTAAACTTTTTTGTTGGTAAGATTACACAATTAAAATCAATCCTAGGAGCTTATTTGAACAAAGTTATCTTTCCACACGGGAGCAAATGGTTTCTAAATCTGCGACGACGACACATCGGAATTACAAATGACGAGGCAGAGGGAAATTTTCCAGCTTTAGAGATGGCTTTAAGGAAAGGATAAAAACGTCACGAGTCGCAGGTAAAAATGAGAAAGCCAGATAGCTTAATAGTCAGGTTAAATCACTGGTGTAATGGTGGCATGAGGAAATGGAAACAAAACATTCTTCCAAATTGCTTCGCTTTAAACAAATTATGTGTAATAAGAAACTTACCAGAAGATGAAAATACTTCAAAATTAAACACGAATGAACTTTCAAGGAATATTTCACAACATAAAAACTTTATTTATTGTGAATATTTTAATCAATATTTAATAAATCTTGGGAAAAAACATTAATATTAAACATTCAAGCCCTCATTATTATCTTATGGCACACAATATGAAATGTAGTAATGAGGTTTTGAAACTGAAGTTAACCAGGAAAGGAAGAATTCATCTTTCTAGCAGAAAAAAGAATACTGATTAGGATGAATTCATCCGTCTAACGGAAGAAAAATCACGAATTGGGATGAATTCTTCCCCATACTGGTAGAACAAAACACAGATTTCAATGAATTCTTTTTGTTGAAAACACTTCTAAAACATTACAATATTCCAGAATTACAACAAAACATTTATCACTTGAATGCTGCACAGTCAGCATATCTACGAACAAATCATTCACTCAACTCAGCCAACCTGTGCGTCTCCTTTGCAGCATAACATTACTTGCGACAGTGCTGCCACCACTGGACTGCTTCTTTACTGTCTCTTTACTGCGACGTTTGTCTCATGCTTTTCATAAATGTTGGGGGTGGGGATGGAGAAGAAGAAGGGAGGGGGGAGAAGAGTAATTGATAGCAGAAAAGTGAATGGTCCTGACAAGCCCAGAACTCAGTATTAGGGCAGCCCCGGAGGAGCCACATGGCTTACAAGCTGGGCTGTCTATATGGTACCCAGCAGCTATTCATCAGCCACATCTTTGTAGTTGATGAGGATAGATCTTATCCTGCAGTATATACATAGCTAACTCCCCTCCCTGGCTCAGTCACAGGCAGTCTGTTAACTCTATAATTAAACTCCTGTCCAAGAGGACATAACCCAACATGTTTTATAAGATGACATTTTTCTCGGCCTAATTGAAGCAGACACTCCATGGATTGAGGCGGGAGCTGGTCGTTGTTCTAAGGTAGGCTGGTACACCTGCTAATATGTTGTTACTGTGGGGGGGCTTACGCTACAGGAAACTTAAAGAGGATTCGCACAGTTACAAAGGAGTTGCCGGGCTTTCCCTGGCACTAAGCAGCACGGGTTGTCCTGATGTTGACTCATAGTGACAAGAAGGGATTGCATAAATGTGACCCGAAACCAGAGCGGGTTCTCCATCAAGACATTACAGCAGGGATGTGTAGGAGATCGTACTGTGCACTGCACTGGATCTTCTCATCCCTTGGTTCATTAGGGCTGGGCGAATACCTATATTAGTCCTGCTACACCACACTAACTGTGCATGTGCTGTACTACACAGCTTCACAAAAGAAAATGATGCCAGTAACTATCCATGGGATTTGACTGGGGTTATACAATCACAATAGTATTTTTATGATGTATTTATATGTATTTATTAACTGGCCATAATGATATTTTTTATAATATATTTATACAGCCATATTAAAGCATTATGATAACTTTTTATAACCCACTGAAAGAGCTTTATTTTATGACTGAAACTATGTTCATTACTATGGAACATATTATATCTATTAGCTGATAATAATGGTATCTTTATTATTACATATTACCTATCTTGAGGAGGTGTAAAAGATTCCAATGCCACAATGACATTACCTTCAAGCCACATTCACCCATCCACAATATAACCTTGTCAGCTCCATCTTGTAGTCCTCCACCGACATGTGCCTACTGGGGTGAGCATGTCAAAACTGGGCTGGCCAAACCTACAGAGTGGTGCTGTTATGCCCCCCACCCTTAACCAACCCAGGAAGTCAAAGAATCTGTCCTACTCCCCACCTATCATGCCACCATCCATGCTGGATGAAAGCATTACAGATGGGTTGATATGGTCAATGTGTGCTAGAATTCAGTCCTCTCTCTGATCAAAGTCTAGGTTCATGATGAAATCATTCCAGATTCTCTGTCCTCAACAGGGTTTCTCCCAAATCAGGACCAGCTGGCTAAGGAAGAAGTCCCCAGTCCTAGGCTTATCTCACATGGGTTTTAATTAGTGCCAGAACCTAAGGAAGAAGACCTGGACTGTTGTGGAGATAGGGTGTACATGGTAACATAACTCTGCTGTAAGCTGGGATAATACAGGACATCAGCCATGTGTATTAACAGGTGTACGCAAACACAACAAATAAGAACATGGTCTAAAGCGTTTCTGTACATGGAGTATTAGTAGTAATGATAATCTCTGCATTTAGCCGATAAGGTAACTCAGTCAATTTATAATGAAAACATTCTTCCCCTGGGCTGTCACGACTTGACACCAGCACAGCAACAGAGAAACAAGCAGCTTTGACAATCGCTATGGCAATGTTTCTCAATGTAAACCATATAGTGGTTACTTATGTAAAATCTAGGACTCAGAGCCAGCCTAAACCCGCCCACCCACCCACCCCCCACCTACTTCCCCAAGGCAGAAAATGAAAACATAACAAAAAACAGCTAACCATCAGAAAATGCCACGAAATGCAAATAAATCAGACAACAACTTATCATCGCAAAACATCACAAAACACAGAACAATGATCAAAACCATTTACATACCGTTTTACAGCAGGTTGTAATGGATAAGCGGCGAGTCTCTTTAGACTGCGCAGGACAATCTGTGATGTCCTTCCTGTTCTACCAAATACACTGCTCAGTTTACAGTACCATCACTCTGAACCCCGGAAAACCCTGGAAAACACGTACACTCTGGAGTTGGATTTCAATGTTTAGGGAGCGTCATGGTGCAGTGAGAAACAAGTATTTTCGACAGTTCTGCTCTTTGAAGGACAGCTGGTTGAAGAGAACCACTGACTGGGGTCCGTGCCGCAACATTCGTCATAATTGTATAACCATCCGCGCCTACACACCATACTGACCTTAGTGGCCTCTCAGTTTAACCGGGGTTTTTCCCCCTCCCGTCCTCCCCACAGGACTGTTAATCACCAGTGTCCCCCCTCTGACAAGGTTCCATCAATAAACACATAAGATGATAGAGCCGTGTATGATTTATGGAACTTTTGGAATGGTCGTCAGAGTGAGAAGTTCCATGGCTCCAGCTTTTCAACAAGGTCAGCATTTCCAAGGCCCTCCAGACCAGCGGCTCTTGCATAAATGTGTCTCCGGGGGTCTTTTGTGCCCTGATGATCTTCCCAGGAATACCCATACATCTGAGAGGCTGTCAAGACACCTCATCCCTCCACCTCATCACCAACACCAGACCAGCAAACTCAGCCCTTAACACACACCCGGTACCCTGAGCTGCAGTAAAGCCAGCTAATGTTTTTGAGTTCACACAACCATACAGCCTGCCAGAAGAGCTCCCAAAGATTCTGTTACAGAATATCCCCTACCAAAGGGACTTATACTGTAAATATTTACCCTGCCAGCAACCATGAACTTTAGCCATTATTTACTGTTATCATGGCTAACCTGAGGAAGAGTTGAAAAACTGATTTGTTCAAGTTTGAGACTGTGCCACATAAACCATTGGGGTGATTTTATCTGAGTTAGCAGCCAGTCAGTTACCAGAGAGCAGCTTCCCTGTAACTAGCAAGATCACCAAAAAACCTATCTCTCCAGCTTCAAGCTCATGTGATATGATTTAAACCTTCTTCAATTCGGATTATGTTACATGCCAATCTGAAGTTAGGGAGCAGTTAATTTGACTTTGGAAGACGTGTTTGGAATTCACCCTTTTCTATATCACAAAACATTGTGACATGTAAATTCCACTATGATTTAGGAAAGAGAAAAATCAACAACAATTAATAATAGCAAAACTTTAGAAATGAATAAAAAACAAACTCTTTCTACCCTAATTTTCACATATGAAAGAACAACTTTCAATGCAATTTATGCACATTTTTAACCTGATTTTGGAGACAAACTACATTGGTTGGATTGGTCAGTTTCAGGGCTTCACAAAAAGTATAATTTTATCAGTCAACGTAGAAAAATACCTTCAAAATTTGCTTGAATAAACACCTGGCAAACTTGCAAAACATGCAAAGATTTTCTGTTAGTTTGAAAATAAAAAAAATTTAAATGAGCAGGTTGAATGGTAAGCTAATTCTCACTGTATGTATGCTTGGGTTTAACATATTCTCTTTTTCAATTAAACATGAAATCAGATCTAGGAAAATAATGAGTGGGAAGTTGATACCACAAAAAAAAATCTACAGTATTACATAACTGCCCACTGAATTGTCCACTAAAAAACACCACAATGAAACAATACTTAATCCTTCATTGCTGAAAAAAATAACAACCCTCTATCCAATGTAACAGTAATTATGCAAACAGTTGAGAGAAGAAAATCATTCTCTAATTAAAACTGTCAATGTAAACAGTAATGGTAGGAGTCTATGGTGTATGCAAGGTCATAGCTAAAGCCAACAGATTAAAGATCCGTCAAGAAATTGCCTAAAAATGTTAAGTGGTAGGGTAAATGGCAAATCATTGTGAGTATACACAGACGTGATTATTGGGGAAATGTCTGGTGTCACTCTTCAGCCTGGCAGCCTTGTTATTTTCCACAGAGCTGGTCCCGTATGATCAATACCACATAACCGACGGCTACCAGACGCCAAAACTTCTCTGATATACCCTGATGATCAAGGTTCAAGTCACTGATCAATTACCCTATCAAGTCAATTGTCAATCAGGCAGCAGCGGAGATACAACCAGGGAAAATCATCAAGCCAGGGCCGACTGATAATTACTGTCAAATTTATAACTCACCGACTGCGATATATCCATCTTACTTCACCACTTAACAACGTAAATCATTCCAGTACATGATTACTTTTGCAACAAAATTTTGGAAACATTTGACAGAATTTCAATAACAACTACCTCAGTTGCTTCTAGGTGTCATAATTTCAGTTGCCACTGTGTCTAATGACTTCCAATTGCCACTATGTTTACATGAATTCCAGTTGTCAATGTCCACATGAACTTCAATAGCCATTACAGGTATGTCTATATGGATTCCAGAAGCAAATTTTGTTCAAAATGTCTTTCTAACATTTCTATCTTGCATTGTTTATTACAACATAACATCACAGCCAAAAACCATTTTCCTATTGTGGATATCAAACTAACCACACTGCCACCAAGATATGTTACTTTACAGGCTACTATGAACACATAAGGTGCACAAATTAACTGCACAGAACAGATGAGCACAATCTATCGGCGATTAAGCCATCTGAAATTAATTTAAAGGACCCAGGCATAACAAGTATTTACGTTCTGTGCCTTATTGATAATTCCAGACAGTCTCTAATTAGGGTGTCGTGTTAATAAGGTTTGATGGTAATAAAAACATGACATGAAAAGGTACAATCAGCTGGACCCTGTGGTATATAATGACAATAGCCTATGGTGCGACATATTAATCTTAAGTACAAATATCTGCCTTAGGTGGACTGATACTTGCTAATTTTTGTATCAGTTTACAAGGATGTGAACATGCACCTTTGCTATGCAGGGCTATAAGGAATAGGCATAATAACATTGCCATATAGGGCAATATGAAGTGGACATGACATGTAACATTGCCATACTGGGTAATTATGACAGGGTAAAATAGCATTGCAATACAGGGTAATACTGAGCGAACATAACATAGACACTGCTATACAGGGTAAGGAGTGGGCACAACTGCATTGCCATAAAGGGTAATACGGAGTGGACATGATATATCATTGCCATACATGGCAATAAGGAGTGGACGTGATATTGTATTGCCATACATGGCAATAAGGAGTGGACGTGACATTGTATTGCACCCAATCACCAAGCAGCACACAGAAAAGCAGAAAATTGCATATTGCAGCAATGGTGCTGGATTCATCACTATTATAGTCAATCATAACTGCGAGGGGACAGCATATTATTTTACCAGATCAATTTGCTTGATTATGCCTTTGTGACAGGCTTCCAGCTTCCCTCCTCTTCTATCGATCAGTTGCTTTATGGTGGTTGGTTGCTGAAGGCCACTGCCGGGCAAGCACATAAAAGAAAGCATAAAGCCAGTCAAGTTGTGCTATAAACTGGCAAGGCCACAACAAGGCCTTCCTCAGGGACAAGACGAAACTCTGTCCCCTTCCATAACACAACATCAATTAGGGTCACAGCATGGAATTGCTTCTTGCCAAAGGATTTCCCTCCAGTGTGGCATCCCGTAGCCTGTTAATACGCTGCCGATGGACGGCAACAACAAGCAGACACTGGAGGAGATAAAAGGCTATACATGGCAATGCAAACCAAGGGGATTCTTTTGAGTTAGGCTGAAAAGATTGTGACGCTGGAAAAGCCACTTAGTTAATGCAATGGGTTAGTGGGGGGACCGAATGCAATGCACAACGGATACACAGGCCCCCACATAGCAGTGCAAACCCCGTAACAGAATTCCACCCACAGTTTAGGCCCTGTCACTGGCTGGACACATCACGCAGGCAGCCAAGCCCCTTTTAGAACCTTCTCTCACAACATCCCTCTTGTCCTACTCCCCTTAACTCCACTCTGAGATCTCAGCTAACAATACAACAGAGTGTAACAGGCAAGAAGCACTAAATGAGGGCCTGAATAATTCAATAATGTAATTAGTTCCTAATGATATGGTATATGAAGCAGTGTTCAGCAAAGCAAACCTTAGAGTTGACTGAACCACCGGTATCCATTGACAGTTGTCTTAAGAGCTACATACAACATTTTGCTGTGTGATTGTTAAGTCAACAATACACTGACACTTCTGTAATGGAAAGATGTGCTCCCCTCTCAGAGCTCATGTCATTTCACTGCAAGGGAAAGAGAAATGGAAAAATATCCACTGTATCACACACAATTAATTTCTGGTATACAAGGCCATTTCAGGGAACTTGAAAAAAAAAGTTCTCCTCAATTCTTTAACGACTTAACGTTAATAAGCAGTTACAGGTAATATTTATAAATATAGTCCGATATGGATATTGAAAAAAAACTGAAAACAGCACAACCTTTGCAATAAACATATTCCTTCTAAAATGAAAGTGAAAGGAAGCTGGGAGACCAGTATGACCACTGGAAAATGCCACAATATCAGCCACGCACTCCTCCCCTTGACAGCCTGAAAGTTGTAATGCAGGGAACCCATCAAACAGTCACAGGTATCAACCACTGCTTTCTACACCCTGTTTCTCAATTTTACCCACTTCTGCAATCACCCCTATGCAAGCCATTCCCAGCATACAGGAGTAGCTTAATTGCCTTACATCTTGGAGTACTGTAAGCCAGGAGTGGTGCCATCCTAGCCATACTGTTATCTCCTAGGTTTACAGCGAGTTAACTTGCCAGTAACACAATAGGCAGGCTTCAATGTAATTAGATCACCGAATTCACCCTGAACATCAAGATCCAGATGATCAGAGAGCTTATCTGCCTTACTGCTTGATGGTTTAACACCTCATATGAGGAGAGTTGACCCTACCAGAAGCTTATACCCACCATTCTTACATACAATTACCTGTACCTGGTGCCATGGAATACCATGCTGAACAGGCTTGTCATGAAACAGGAATGGCCAGCACGAGATCTGTACTAAAGCCCCCAAAGAGCAAGAACCACCTACTAGGTCTTTAAGTTTTGAGCCGAGATCTCTGATGTTTAAGGCAGACAATCTAAGCGCAGAGCTATTACAGAGATGTAATGGAAACATGGTCATTCCATGTGCACATAATTTTGGTACACTGTCACCCTGTGTATTATGAACTGTTCTCCTAGTTAAGGATCCATGCTGTCAAGGCGGGACATCTACTGTATTCGTTCAAATCACTATTATTATTATTCAATTTTGTGAGCGAGCTACAGCCAAAACTATCAGTCAAAACAATTTCGCAGTGATAAATTGAAGCAGTGTTTTTTTCGGGTTTTTTTCCAGGTCATTTAGTTCAGCAGCCATCTTGGATTTTAATCAAATTCTTAGAACATCTTCTCAAGCATCAATGAATGGATTGTTTTGAAATTTGATATAGTTGTAGAGTAATCCAAGTTACTATAAGTTTGAGAAAATCACTGACCTCATATAGAAATTTTGGAAGCTTTGAAAGTTTCTAATTTTGATAATGTCTTGATGCATTCTGCTGTACTTTGGGACGCGGATTCTGAATCTGCATTTGTTTTTTGCCTATCTATATAACTTTCTGAGATATGGTCCAAAAAACTTTTTTTCGCTCCGTAATTATAATGACCTGTAAACTGAAAACTGTAAGAGCTTGAAATCTGAAACTTGCACTACATTGTAGCCCAAAGCCAACAGATTTTAGCCCCGTTACTTTTGCATCAATAGTTTTCTCACTAGAAATGTTTAAATGACACTACCATGTTTTGGAAATGGATTAAGACTTAGTTTGGAGCTGAAACTGAAAATTTAGCTGAAATTTAGCTCATACAGGTTTGCACATATGACTTTAAAATGTGTCATACTTCACTTTTTAGGTCATTTGTTTGGCAGCCATCTTGCGTTTTTAGGTAAAATCTTTAAACATATTTTTCTCAAGAACCAGTGGACGGATTGCTATAAGATTTGATATGCATACAGACTATTCCTGCCTGCGTTTAGAAAGGCATTAAAATCCGTCAGAAACGTTAAAAGTTTACCACTGATTGAACAGATGACATTGCAAAAAGTTTTGATATTTGATATAACCTTGATGTATTTTGAGCTGGTGATTCTGAATCTGCTTTTGTTCTTTGTCCCTTGTTTGTAACGTCGGTAAATATCCTTGGAAACTGTCTGAAGAAAATAACTTCATAAACATATGGTCGTGTAACAGCCTGGTTTTCATTGTCAACTGTGATTTCCAGAAGTAGTCATGCATTTAAAAATATCTATGGCGTAAGTTGATAATGAAAAATGGTATTAAGAACGGACAAAAGATAACATGGATCCTGGCAAACATTGCCTGCAATTTTATTTCAGGTTGTTGTCAAAATGTCAAGTAAGCATGTATGTATGTATGATGGGATTTTATGTCGCGCTCAACAATTTTTCAGTCACATGCAAAATGTCAAGTAAGCAACTTCTTAAATTTCCTTAAATGTAAGACGAAAAAACAACACCTTTCATGGTTTACTGATTTCTGTTTAACACAGCATTTCAGTGTAGACATTGCAGCTGCTTTTCGCACAAATGAAAGGAACAAGAAATTAGGTTACCAAGCCTCCCGGATGATGTACATGTATTAAATGTGAGTGATAAAGTCAAGCTGGTGTGGCCGTGTGCTGCCTGCTGGCTCACTGCTGATCACCTCTGACATTAAGGTAATGGCCGACTAATGGGAACATCTAGAGCTGACACCCAGTCATCCAACTTAAACTGACATTATGCGTATATCAAATACACTCAAACCAAAAGAAGTTTTTCCCATGTATATGTAACAGCACACTTTACTTTTGCTTACAAGTTCTGCCTACTTTCATGCAGAAGAACTGGCATCTTCTGGACCCATAGCATTGGCAAGAAAATTTAGGATAAATTCACTTTGCTAATTTACGATAAATTCACTTCGTTAATTCAACAAAGAAACATGCACCCTACTACATTTTCAAATACCAAAGATAAAAGTGAAGAACTTGGTCAACAAAAAAAAGACCCCACCTTACATCGTAAGGCAACAACCTCTGAGGAATGTCATAAACACAAAAACATATTAGCTCCATAATCAATTACCAATAAGCCTTCAGAGATGCCTTAGGCTTCATGAAATAAGCTATAAACAGAGGATCTGAGCTTACAGCGCCAATTTGAATGTTTTCTGCTGAGGGAAATGTCTGCGCCAGCCGGATGAATTAGAACGCAGGCGGCATTCAGGTCAATCCTTTTTGTACAGCATTTGTGTGTGGTAACGCACAACAGGCAACACCTCTGTAACTATCAGCCCTGTGGATTTTCTGGAATGAAACGAAAACCCACAAGGTAGTCTTTGAGAGCCTTTCTGTGCCTATCATAAACTTAGAAATAGTCGTTTCATGCCTTTCTTTACCTATCATAAATACTGAACTACATGCAGTCTCTAGAAGCCTTTCTTTACCTCAGAAACAATCAACAACTGTTCTATAACGTAATCTTGTAATGGAAAGTGTTTCCATGTATACGTTATACCTGCACATTGTAATACTGGATTGGAAACCCTGCTCTGAATTAGGCCAATAAAATGAGCTTTTCAAGGTGGTAAGTGTTTGAGGAATACACCAATTCAGCATTTTTACATGTTCCAGCTGACCAGTACTGAAGGTAATTTGCAATGCCCTTCAATTGACTTCCAGATTTTACATGTGTTTAATTACACTGATTTCTTAATTAACCAGTTTCATAGTTACAGGAACAACATACTTGTTGACTGATGAGTCTAGGGGCTTTAGGCTATGCAACGCTGAGAAGTCATAGCAGAGGTAGGTCTGTAAAGTCAGGCTTAATGCTGTGAGAGTCATGAAAGCTACTTAGAAGTTAAACAGCTTTGGGAGAGGTACACAGTCAAAGCACACTCTTTGATTTCCTCATAGGACACTTCATTCCACAGACAGACTTGCGGTACCAAATGCAAGTATCGGTAGTCCAGAGGAACGTTTTCGTACATATATAAACTTGTATGAGTACATCTCTATCTACCACCCAAACTCTTTCCATTACACATATTATCCATATGTATTATAGCCTGGCATATCAGAATGTATGCATTCCACAGTGGAGCACGCCATACACAAGTACATTACAAAGTGACATTTAACTTCATAATTACCCATATGGTGAGAGAATGAAAGATGCTGGTCACGTCTGTGTAGAAAGCTAGTCTATGGCTCTCTTTGTATAAGCTGTGTGTTATTTGTCAGTCACTTGCACCCGAGTGGCCCCGGCGTCACCATTTCGTACTGCTTCCGGATTTCCTCACAACAAGTTGCTCAGCTTTTAAAAGGAGGAAATACTCACCCAGAGCTGTGAGCCACTGAGGAACATTAAACAAGTGTTATGTACACATCCTTTTCACATCCCTAAATGCTGTTTCCTGGGGGAAAATGCTACTAGTACAGCCAAATCACATCACCGGTAAACGAGAAGAGAAATCCAGCCCGTGCACAGTCCCACTTCAACACAGGGTAATCCATCAAGATTCATGAAAAAGTTGAGAAGCCGAGAAGCCAACACTCTTCTGTCGTTGGGGCTGGACCATAAGGTTGTGGATCACAGAGGAAGTACTGGGTACCAGTACTGAGTCACAAACTGTTCCCCCCTTGTCAGAGGGTGACCTTTCCAGTGGAAAACAGTAACCTTAACTCCGCGTTGCCTTCAGGAGCGCTGGGTTATTTCTGCTTGCTGGACCTTTCAGCTGCCTGGCAAGGGCTTGTTCCAAGGCAGGCAACTGGGCAATCCTGCCAAACTCTTCTCCCCACAGTCAGGGGGACTCCAGCTTCATCTAGCTCACCCGCGTACTCTAGCCAATTACATTTTCTTCCACTAGCTGTTGATTCGCGGGTTGGCCAGCCCAAGCTTGAGCAGTTTGTAGAGGCTATAGATGATTTGACAAATGCAAATCTCGCCTCTGACAGCACAGTGGACGGTTCAGATCTGATCAGCTCTGGCTAAAGAACACACACAGCATAATAAAATTTGTCTTCAGCCTTATCAGCCAAACACATCAATAACGGCGGTCCCTGGCATGAACTGGGCTCCCCTGTTCTCCTGCCGGCCTCCAATGCCCTTCTACCTCTGCCAAGGGTCAATTCCAGTCTCAAAACCTCACTTCTCCAGCCTACCCTAGATTTTTTCTCCTCATTCCACAGATCAACCAGGAAAGACAACCGGTTGCTGTGGAAGCAAATTGATGTCACCCATTCGGATGGCTGCGAGTTAGGGCTGTCTCCAAGAATTCTCATTTCCTAAGACCATTCCTGGTAGAAGACTTTCTATTGGGTAATTGACATTCTCGGCCTGTGGACCTCTCCCACCCCATCATTCCACAGGGTCTGGGCACAGAGGCACTGAGCCTTAGAAGGAATGTTTGTTGAAATTGATAGCTTCCCGGATCAGACCATCAAACAGCTTTTAAATATGACTGGGTGTCCAGCACTGCTAAGAAGCCCTCATGCCCTCTGTGCCAAGACACTAAGTCCACCACACCAGGGAAACCCGATCCTGATACAGCAATCAGAGACATCTGAACAAATTGCCTTAACTGTTTTAGTGGGCTCACATAGTCTTCTCCAGCAGCTGGGGTAGTCCTAGGGATGTATGATGCACTTTAGGAACATGGACATTAGAAAACTGATTATGTTCATATCACCATAGGCTTTCATTTGATCACAAAAGACTGTGTACTGAATTGATATCCACATGTAGCTTTTTTTTATTAGGGCATATCTGATAGCCCACAGAGATGGGGCTATATCCCAGGAAATCAAATTACCCACTGACCCCTAACCTCTCAGAGAAGTGGACAGGCTGATATTTCTCAAATTAACATGCTAATAAAGTTGGCACAGATAAAAATCATGCTCCTCTCATCTAATACTGTCAGGCCATCTGTCCATACTCGTCTATCCGTCTGACACACAAGTTCTCAAAAAAAAAAAAAAAAAAAAAAAAAAAAAAAAAAAGAAAAAGAAAACACAATGTCAATTCTATGAGCCCATTATCCAGTTCTATTTCCCCAAGCCACATAAATACAACTATAATGTTACTGCAATTATAACACTGTCAATCTGTGTGCATGTCAGGCAAACTGACAAAAATCATCACTTTTTAACAGGATTTTACATAAACAGCACTATACACTGTAATAAAAAGTAACAGTGAAATGCTAAGTATTCAGCTAATAAACTCACTGAATCCATCCACCAATCACATGAACAACATAATAATCTGACAACACTATAATCTGATGCCATAACACTATTTGAGTACAATATTGTCAAGGTCAACAAGATCCCATGGCAGTGTCAACAGATGCCAAGATCTACATACTTATGCTGGCCAATGAGAGGCTTAACTCACCTAACGATTCCTCTCCAGATGACTAAGACAACAGTATCTACTGGTAGCGTGGGGGGAGGCAGCGCTGAACGCGCACTAATCGCACTGTAAGCTGTTCCCTCTTCAGACAATCCATTTCCTGACCAGCGTCGCGACTCTACAGTAAAAGCCTGTCCCGGCACTCAATGTTGTAGTTTCCACATTTCCAGTGCTAATGATGGGCATATTGAGAACTTGTAGAGATTGCATTACGTCTGCGGACAACAAACACTCTGATTGCGGCCTCGATCTGACTCAACTGAATTTGAATTTGGCCCTTAGCTTTCATTGGCTTACTGGTAATACCCATTTACAGGAGTTCAGGGCACGGAGAGACAATGACATGGGGCAGAGGCTAGACTGGAACACAAGGCATAGCAGTGAAAGGGGGAGGGGAATCTCAGACTAAGAGAACACCCTCATTTTTAACACTGAAGATGCTGCTTTTACAGCACAGTAAATTATTAAGAACATAAATGACTGTTCATGTATATATAGGTACAGCTGGTAGGATTTGCTGCCACGCACACAGAGCAGCAAACAGCCTACAAGAAAGTACAAGAGGAGAGGGGGTGCGTGCTATGAAAGATGCTAATGAAAGATGAGATGATAGTATACGCTTGTTGGTTAGGGTCAGTTCTGGCTTGTGTCAGGACAGAGTCGGCATGCAAAGGGGGATAACAGATTGGAGATCTTTCTAAGGCGCCTCAGAGTGGTAAAGGGATCCCCACTGGCTCCTCACTGCACTGAGCTTCCACACACAAAACCACACCTGAATCCTCCAGCAGAGGAGCTGCATGAAAAATGACTGAACAGCAATGACCAGGCAGGTTGAGTTTCATTAAGTGTTGAGGGGTAGAGTCACTATTCATCTCTACATATGTTACCAATGGGGGGAAATCCCGCTTACACAGGACACAGGATGCTCATAAATTGCTCCGCTTAAGAGGGAACTGGGTTAGCATTACATACACTGTTTACTGAGCAATTCTCTGTAAAAGATGCTATTTTCTTTACCTCTGATCCTCACATCAAAAGCTCTGTAGGTCAAAGGTAAGTAATTAGTTAGGTTGGACATATACACATAGCTCGGCCTCCCTTAACATTATGGAAGGCAGCCAGGCAGCATTTAGGCTCGCCATTTTCGTGTAATGTAAACAGATCCTCTCATAACCTATGGAATCCAAGGCTAGCCAACATCTGTGGCTTTCCTAGGAAAATCTTTAAATGAAATCAACAGTTTAAAGTGCAATTAAACAATAAACCACACTGATTCAGAGTCCAACAACGTGCAATATTCATGGTCATGTTGAAATCATTCCGAAATGCAACGATAAAACATACATATTACATATAGAACGGTGAGGTCGTACACAAGACACAAAACTTCATATATGTGAGAACTGGGTAAAATCCTCCAGGAAACACTTAACCACTATCAGTAGCTATAAATGTCCTACTGGTATAGTCTGCCCTGATTCCAAGACAGTACCAGGTGCACATTGCAGGTATAGAGGGTGTGTGCTTCTGACAGGTATTTGGTCCTTAGAACCTCTCAATGCAGTGTAACGGAGATTTCACAGGAATACAGAGCCCAGCCACTGCCAATCTCCCTCCCTACTCCCAATGGTGAAACATGAACAGGCACTCAGCAAGCTCATGATATCACTAATGCTACAAAGTTTCTAAAAGGCCAGAGTATGATAACAGATTTTGTGTACCATAAATATATATAACATGTTTATCTAAGTTTACAGAAACAGTGCAGAGGCTTAACATTTATCTCCTTCCCACACACAGATAAACATTATGAATCTGACTACATATGCACTACAAAAACATACCTTATAGCACTACGTATACATGTGTTACAGCACTACACAAACATGTGTTTTAGTCCTAAATATACATGTGTTACAGTGCTACATATGCATGTGTTAGAGCACTACACAAACATCTCTTATAGCACTATACAAACATGTATTATTGCACTAAACATACATGTTTTACAATATTTCAGTGCAACACATAGTTCCCTTCATGTTTTGTATTGACACATAAACATACAGTTCTGTAGCTGCTTTCACAACACCCATTTCTGATAACTCTGTTTTCTGACAGAAATAAACTTGTCCATATTACCATGTCAATGTAATTTTCAAGAAAAACTACAAGTTGTCCATAAAATTTGGGGAAAAAAATGGGATCAGTGCTTGTTTAGAATTCATTATATCTGTCTCTGTATGAACTTCACTGAAAACTGGAGTCAGTAATACAAAGG
Source organism: Acanthopleura granulata (assembly GCA_016165875.1). Classification (NCBI taxonomy): domain Eukaryota; kingdom Metazoa; phylum Mollusca; class Polyplacophora; order Chitonida; family Chitonidae; genus Acanthopleura; species Acanthopleura granulata. The sequence goes on from JABBOT010000008.1 coordinate 9,311,379, forward strand.
CTGTACAATCACTGCTGTAAGCAAAAGAAGATATATATTTAACACCTGCATGTATGGTGTGACCAGATACACTTTTTATACAACAGAAAAGTCACTGGTTCATGCAGGGTGGTAGGAGGGGAACATGTGCTTTGATCCCGAGTACACCACTACAGTCTTCTCTGGAACCTGCAAGGCACAACTTGCATCACAGTGATACTAGGACATCCATACAATACCATCCTTACAATCCACAGCCAACACCTGGATTGCTTGGAAATTAATCATTACTGAAGCCCTAAAACAACACCAACAGCATCCTGAGAGAAGGAGATGTCAAGTTACCAGCCAACCTTATCGCTGGTATAAACAGCGCGTCTCCAGTGTCTGGGGCTAGATCACAAATGCCTGCCTCTGCCTCTTGGGGTATACACATCCCAAACAAGGACCCAGAGATAATATGTTGTTGTTTCAGTTCTAATGGCTCCAAACTTGCCTTAGGAAAACTTGACCTGCGCTAATGAGCCTGGACCAGTAGGTATAGATAAGAGCCCAAGTCACAATCTATGTATTATTTCCCTCTTGGGTTTCAAATTAACGAGGCTGGGAAGGGTGCCACTGGTGCATCCTGGACAGGCTCCTTAAGGGTGGTGTTTACAAACAAACTCAACAGGAGTACTGTGTTGAGAGCTGTTCCTACAACAGCTGATGGTACCACTGTTGTGGACCACAACCAGATCCAACCAGGAACATGTGGCCAACAGCTAGACTTACACAACACATAGTTAACATCATGCCAGTCAAGACATAAAAACAGCTCTGATATCATCCCACTCTCAGCTGAGCATTATGACATACATACCCAGACTACAGCTTTGTGTAATGATATGTTCATGCCAGGTTCCCAGAAGAGAACATTGGAAGTCACTGGAACTCACTTTGTAAACATTTCAATCAATCAAAAGCCATCCAGGACATTCCATCACTGCACATTCTAATTATACTAGACCTCAAAATAAAACCTTGACCACTATACCATTGGCTTTCCAACTTGAATGTAACACTGAGAACATGCAATTGCTGATCTGTAACATACCAAGCTCCTCTTTCCATGTATTAACACTTCAAGTCCTTTCCACCAAACATGTCACTGTATCTCTTCACAACCAAAATAATAACCAGGACAATTAAGCAGAATGGCCAGTACCAAATGTAACATAATCTGTGTCAAGATTTTCTTTAGGCACAATCTAACCCAAACACTGTAACCCAACACAATTTTCACTACACCCTGTTTTTGGTTAATGTCCCCAAATAAACTTTTATGAACTGTCTTGTTTCTGTAACACATACTGCCCTTGGGGAGGTAAATATGTCAGTCACAGACCTGAATTTGTAAACCATCCTCTACACCCTTTTTACAGTCAAAGTCATAAAGCTGTTGATGGGAGGAGAACATTTGATATTACCTTTTTATATGCTGCTAGGGCAAAGGTCCCAGCCCTTGGGGTGTTGTTTTATTGGCCTGGGACAGAGGCTGGGACTCGCTAGCCCAGAGTTTCAGCTGGTCACAGTTATCCAGCAGCCAAACATATCTATTTCATGTCTATTAATACAGTAAATTCGGGTAGAAACCTCTGATAAAATCTGGACTGTAACCCTGTAAATAACACCCCTCAGCGGCCGACAAAACCAGTCACCTGCCAACACATGGAGAGGAAATAAAAAAAGCAAATCCGCTGGGGTTGATGGATGGATTTCTCATTGCTTTTGCTCCAGAACACAAATTCAAAAGACATATTTCACTGTTTCCTTCCTACGTTGACTTTTTCCACAATGCAATACTTCTGCTGGAGTTATGAAAAGTGTGCTGAGACCTGTAGCCCAAGATGACTGGCTCCATAAGGTCAATGTTTTTCACCATTGGTTAAAGGGGCCCCTGTATTTCTGCAGCAAGGTTTCATGCTCCGGGATAAATCAATGTTAAACTCAACCGCTCAAAATCTGCATAAATTGCCAGAGAATGGCCCATAAACCCTTTCATAAGTGAGGCAATCCATCGCGCAGATCAAGCCTAAGCTTTGGGCAAACTGCTTTAATGACGAGACTGTTTTCAGCTAAATATTTGCCAACTGATGCCAGGGGCTGGAGTGACTACTGGGATTATTTCAATGGATTCAGGACTATTTTTCACCGTCTTGCCGTAAGCCTAGAGTTCATGGCCACTGGTGTTGGAGGGGGGAGGGGTGGAGTTTTGAGAAGGGGGTTAGGAAATAAGCTCAAGTGGTCTGCCCACGGGAATGATGTATGGGAAATAATGACAGCAACGAGTGTCTGTCAAACAACCTTCTTCTTCATCAGTCAGACTTAAATACACCTGCAGTTAGCCAGGTTAGACATTTCAATGACCTCAACAATAAGACTTGCACTCACAAAACCAAGCTGCAATACCAAACAGACAACCATCCAGTCTTGTTTGAAATATCTTTTCTTCTTTTCCCTGGAGAAGAATCAGACATGAAAAATGAATCAAGAAGATAATGTAGAGGGTATGTGACTGCGAGGATGTTATGTGTGTGAATGTGTGTGTGTATGCTTGACGTGTGGGTAAGAGGACTGTGGGTAAGAGGACGATACAGAGGTCCAGAGTTATCTAGGCTTTTATTGCCCTCCACTGGCAGTCTGGGGGAAGTCAGACTATAACTTCTCTGGAAATGGGTCTATTCTAGAGAGAGGCCCTTCAGCAGCCTCAATTTCCTGGTTGTCAACCAAGTTTGGCAGAGAGCAGCACCAAGAGGGACATTATCAAGCTTGCCTCTCTTTACACCCATCCATCACCCCTAGAGTAGGGAGCACCGGGGAACAAAGGCCTTCTGCAATAACACAACCCGCAGCCCCATTAAAATTTGCCAGACAAGCCAGGATTTACCCAGAAGCGGATTTATAGAGATGTAGTAAATGTTCCCCAGTTTATGCTTTCCCTGTTCAATGACCAAAGCTTTCTGTATTCATAGGTAGTCTTTCCGGTTTCTATTCGAGAGGTTTTATGGATTCTCTGGCCAAAAAGAAACTCTGACAGGAATGGGATAATAACAATACAACTTCCCCTGAAAAGCAATCTATGGGCAACACCTTTCTGGAGTCTATGCTTTATTGGCGAATATAATCTCATAAAACACAAGCTTTGCCCATTTATTTCAATTTTGTCACAAAGAGTCTCTGTGGCCATTATCCTGGCGGCTGTAGAAGAGTGTGGTGTGGGGTTCCCAGTCACAGTGCCAGAGGGTCCTCCCCATTGCATGACTGAGATGTATATGATTACCGGCTCTGACGCAACTCCTGAAAATTACATCATTACAAGAAAGTGAATTGATCTGAGGATTCCATGACCAGGACTTTGACACAGTGTAACGAAATTCCACTCTCAATCATTACCAGGATTTTAAAATTTAAATTCATGCCAATAAAATTTGTTACTTTTTTTTCGCATGCATTTTTTTTTTTTCTTCTTCACCTGCTGGCTATTCATAACAGGACCTTTTTAAGCACACACACTAAAGCAGCAGGCCTTATGCTATTATGAGTTGTAGGTCATTTTACAGGTGTTGGTCCAAAAATGGGTAACAGCTACCCTATTTTATCTTTCCACTGCAAATCAGCCTACCCCAGAAAATACTATCCTACACTCCATGAAGAATTTTCAATCCTGAAAGAAAATTTGTAGTGTCAAGTCTCATGTTTTTAATGAATAGTGTCTTTGATAATGCCTACTTGGAAAAAGATATCTAGATTGTCAGTAAAGTGTAACATGTGCTGTTGGAATGACTGAACAATCACATAAATCAAACCATGACAGATCACAATTAATCATTGGTCATGCTATGCTGGAATCTGGACCCTGACATCTTCACCAGGGCAAAACTCTGTACCAATGGGAGTTTAATATCTATAATTACAGTTGTTCCCTGTCACCTCAGCATGTTTCCTCCACCAAAGTCTGATAGGTAAATACTTTCTTCTGGTCAGCCAGGACAGCCTATGGTCAAGCACAGCAGGGCAGTTCCTTAATCACTACTGTCCAGATGGCCTTAACCAGATGTGCAGCACCAATACTCCAAGGGCCTCAACACCCACAATGTCCACTCAAGTTTGCATAAGCAAAGGGTGTGTATTAACAACCTTGGACAGAATCTATTAATTTGCCATGGAAATAAATAAAGTTCCGCAAATAGCCCTAATGATTTATGTGCCATTTGGCACTAACAGCTTTCTAGCAGCTGAAAAGCTATACCTACCCCCCCACCCACCCCAAAAGAACCACAACCTACATGCATAGTCTGGAAGTAAACCACCAAATTCCACACCCAACAGATTAGTATCTAATGGGACTGGCTTTGGGCTGTCTTGGGCAGGGTCCAGATTGGCTTGACCATTTGACCAGCTGCTAGCAATAAAGCTTAGCATGGCCAACTATCTGGACATCAGGTCTGAGATCTGGCCAGCAGGCCTTGTTGGCAGATTAACAATAGTATGGAATGTGAAAAAACCATGGGGCAACTTCCTCCAGGGCATTCTTCTTGCATATGTGTTTTAATACGAAGGTCAGGAAAATCATGTGGCTACCAAAACAGACCCGCAACTGTATGTGCAGGCAGTTGGCGGCTTGTGACACTAGGGTGCTGTCCACTATTCTCAAAACTGACCACTAGAAGCCACACCACAAAGGTTAGCAAAGATGCCTAATGATCCCCCCAGGTAGAAATACAAGCTGGTCATTCAACTCACTATTCATCTCAATTACAGCCAAATGCTTCACAGTTTTTCCCACTTTTAGCTGCAATTGATCTTACACTTTTTATTACCACAGACAAAAAAAAAAAAAGTCAGATACGTGTGCAGCAGAAATACCCGAGTCAATTTCATCAGCAACCAACCAGACTAGGAAACGATGTAGACATTGATTAGTTTGATTAACCTGCCTCTGGTGACATGTAATGGCTCACGATTTATGGTTATCTTTTTCTAGAATAATTCCTGTTATATTGGAACTTCCACAAAAATGGAAGAAGGTAGATTTCCAGATGTCAAACTTAAGTAGTCAAAAGTAACTTTGCAATCAGACAGATCTGTGCATTTACTGTTAGGAAAAGCAAATGGGTAAATCTATGATGATGTATTGCCTGTTCCCCGCCATCACAGAGAAGGTCTAATCGACGATGGGGCGCCACTCAAGTGCAACCTGAAGCCCTGATCATAGGTTTTCTTCTCATTTCCAATTTCAGGTTTTTCATAACCACCTCTTAACCAGTCCTGAGGATGGAAACTTAGATGATACTCAAAGACAGAGAATAGAAAGCCAATTCTTACGTTTAATCTCCTGCCAACATGAAAGAAAGCAGTCAGTTGAGCAAACACTGACTCATATTTGCGGGCATTTCTCCTCCCACCACACTGTGAAAAACGTAAATCTTGTCCCTGTTGGGTGATTACATACTAGGCCGGAGTGAACTTCAGATGAAAAGTTTTTGAGGTGAGTGCATAAGGGACTGATTGATTGGTTTGTTTCCTTCAAAAATCAGCCAAATTATGTCAATAGTATAATTATCCTCTTTATTAATGGCTAAGTACGGCCAATTTTCAGACGGACTCTCTGACAAACAAAACATCTATGGAGTAATTCCACCAACCAGTCATGTGTAACACATACTGAATATGGGACAATGACCAATTAAGATTTTATAACGTAAACTAACCCAAATGCAATATTTTCTTTAATAAATTTTATAAATTTATTTTCTTTTCTGGTTCCGTGCCATACCAAAAAACTTTCCACTTGTGTTATGGCGATCCCATCAAAGAAACAATATACATACTCTGAGAGATCAAACAAAACCAAAATTAACTGCACATAACATCTGACAATGGCCAAACGTCTATAGTACAAAAGCTGCATATTATAAGCGTGTAATTAACTCAATGTAATATTTATAACTATGTAACTAAACAATCCTTTTTGGATACAGAGTTCTTTGTTAAGAAGTCCTTCAAATTTGTCCCATACATTGAGCAATGTATAAAAATAGGATTTTTTTGGCACACTTTTGAAAGGCAAAGAGGTGTTCTTGTTTTCTTGTTTTCAGACTTATTTTGTTTTTCGCACATTAGCCGAGTAATTGAAATCTTAACTGAACACAATCTGCTCTGCTCTGGTCAAAGTTTACCTAGAGGCACGTGCTCCTGCAAGATTTCCATTCCATCTGATTAACCCGCTCTTCTGTCAGCTCCACATGACCACTTTAAAACAGGACAATACAAGGGCAATCAAGAGAGATGATTGGAGTTAATTAACCAATCCGACTCAATTAACCTGACCTTCTAGCTATCAGGAAAGGATCATCCCTGGCACCCAGGCAATAGGGTTTCCACACTATCAAAGATAACAATGGCCCCAGACAATGATGGGGAAGGGGGGACCGGCATCACACCTTCCTCAAACGTCTGCCTGCCCTTAACTTCTGTAACAATACAGTTGTCTGAGACCAGGGCTAAAGAAATGTCTTGCACAATTAAACCAAATAGATTCAGCTTGAACGACACTTTGACAACTTGCTTTCACAGGACATATTTTTGTGAGGGTTGACATCTTAAGTAAATTCGTAAAAGAGTGACATGAAATATTAGAAATATTATTAACATCTTGCGCACAAAGTTTTGTGAAAGTCAGCCAAGAAGGTATCATGATTGTGCAACGTTTGATAAGTTAATAAGCATTGATCTTTTCAACCAAGTGTTATAACTGAGTCAACGACAAAAAATATCAAATCAGTTGACACTGAAATTGCTGTAACATAATTATCTATTGGCTTTACAGAGCTAAATCTTTAAATAAATAATAGAAAATGTTTAACCAAATCAAACGAATACTGTAAAGATTTTAGTCTCTCATAAAACCATCTTTCCCTAGAACATGTTGACACTGCACGTGTAAATATTGTCTTAAAGTATAAGCAGCAAGTTTATGTCATTACCAAGAATAATGGATTGATTATCTGTGAACAAATGTCCACGAGAGAATTAAGATTGCTCCCTTTGATTGTCGTGTGGGTCATATTGAGTAGATGTGAGAGATGTAAGCAGTACGTGGCCATGTGGACCAGACATCTTCCTATACTCAACCCATCTCAAAGACTCAAACCTGAGAGCCTTCATAATTTTCTCAGCGATAAAATCCAGTCCCCTGACACAATGGCATGTCAAAGGTGATTAGTTCGGTGACCATTCAAAGAGTCAGTGTCTTTCCAGACCACTGCTCCAAAACAAAGGGAAGAATACTTCAGCTGGGTCAAACCACTCCCACATACTCCCGCTCTGATGCATGCAAAAAAGCTTTCACTCAAAACAATCAGAAAGTTCAAAAATCAGTTTGGGGGAACGACACTCCATAACAATACAATACAAAAGACCACAGGGTGTTTTGACACAGGACTGTGGTTCTGTCGCAAACCCATAGAAGAAAAGCTGTCCATCAAAACACTGAGTCTGATCATTTACAATACATGCCAAGATGTTCAGTGAAAAAAGAAAAAATTCTTGACTTAGAAATAACTGGTGTCTTTAGACTTAAGATAGGGAATTATTTCTTTGGAATCGGTGTAATGAAATCTTGTCTGAATTCAAAATGGTGATGCCTCCCATGGGTGTCAGCTCCATTCGACTGCTGTTCCTGAGGTGACATTGGTCTGAAGGGAGCTGATTAGTGGAGATGTTATTTAAGGATGGAGATAAAACTGTCACAGATGATAGGAACGTATCAGAGCAAGGTGGGAACAGGGGCCAGACTCAGTGGATTAAAAGTTGTGGCAATGTCACCAACCAGATCATCTATCACAGCTGCTTTATGGAAATGACTATCTAGAGCAACATTCAGCACTGTGTACAACTGCCACCACAAAACTGCAATTAATACTTTTTCTTCTTTGGCACCGACAAAAGCAGAAAATAAGGTCCACATTTTTTCCATGATGAAACTTCCATAGTAATTTAATCCTCCTCAAATCCATGTACAAAAATATATTTCTAAAAGCACTGTAGTTATTAACGAAACCTTAGCCGCTTAAGAAGGTGGAAAGCTCACAATATGCTGGTTAAAAATCTTTGACGAACAAGGACATTTCTTCTTTAATCCAAAAATATAGAAGGAAGTTTGGCATTCTCAAGAGATAAGAGAACTATGCTAAAGTTGTAAAACATTTGTACAAGACGGAAAGGGTGATTTAGGATTAAATACAAAAAAAATTACCTCATCAGAAAGTTAGCTCAATTAGAGAATCTGACATCTGCCAATCTGGAGAAGTATTACAAAAAGACAAATCGCATTTATCTTGGTAACATGAGACAGAAGAAGAGGGCCTTAAGATACGGCACCACCCTTAGCAATTAAACTGGTTAGATGTATGACGGAGTCTGAATGGGATGCCCCTTCATCGAGTTAACTTAGAACAATAATGGGCCAAGACACAGTAAATCATACCAGTAATTATGAACAACTACATGACTTGTGGGAAGAAAAACTGTTCAAGGGGTGTTACATCTACTATTAACCACTGACACCGGGCTGAGGCAGAGAGGTGATCAGATTTCTGTCTGCTGGGCCGAGGTGGGTAATCATGGGTCCACTGGTTGACTCTAACGACCCCTCTCTGGCAGAGAAAACAGTCCTCTGATTGATCGTTGGGGTACACCATTCCGAAAACCTCTGACATCAGTCTCCAAATCTAATTAAACTGCCACCCCACACTGCAATATTAACATGCACACAAAGGCAGGGTGGGCGGTCAGGGATAATCAGAGGTGGCTCTGTTGATTATACGAGGTGATAATATTGATGACCCTGGTATTGCCATTCTGCTGAAACAATGCACTACATGGAAGTATCATACTGTTCCTTGACCACCAAGTAACAATAACATGACCTATACCCCACACCAGCCAGGCTTCAATCATCTATCCAGTTTCAGGTAAGTATTGCCATGCATACACAAGAGAAGCAACATCAACCCATTGATAATATCTGTACAAAGACCATTAAAGATAATAGTTGACTCACCAGACTTGTCTCATGACTCCGCAGAAATAAAGTCGTTGCTCCTAACAAAAGCAGCTCTGATGTTTCTCTATACCTGAAAGTACAACAAAAGCAACATTTGTCCAGATTTGTCAAACAGAGCTGACAAAGAGATCAGTTTGAAATGTATCACGATAACAGTCATGGAATTACAAGTCTGGCATCCCCCCCACCCCACCCCAAGAAAAAAACCCAAAAAACAACATTTTCTTTAGATATGTCTCCAACTATCTCACCCAAGACGTCCATATTTTCATTTTTGTCATGACGGTAGACAAATATATCTGAATTATTGGATAACGTGTCAGGCAATTATCATAACAAATCATATTTCAGCAGAGAGTTCGTGTTTAGTATTCCGATGAGCGCACATCTGTGTATGACTACCTCACTGCCCAGAAACCAGGACAGGGGCCAGGGACGCTGATCAGATTCACATCTTCAAGCCGTTTATGTAATTCTATTACATCTAAGAGGTGCGGGCCACAGCTGCAGGCGCCTGGCTACAGCCTCTTGTACCCTGGGACTCTCCTCCTAAACTCCCAGAACAAACAGGTCTCATAACAGGAATCCACCAGTGGCTGTACACAAGTGTCTCTCCTAAGAGGCCTGAAATTTGGATAAGGCCTTAAGCAAGGGAGACCTACAGCTCTGTTGCTGTTTACTGGAGTGAGACTGCAGAGCTGTGTCGTCCTTAGTTTATCTGCACTCCGACAAGACCAGAATGACAATAACTACCCAGTACCTTATCAGTTGCTGAGCAGCAATTTTTATTCCCAATGAGATAGTAAGTACAGAATAAAAATTCTGATGGTGTTCTGAAAATTTCAAGTATGCTGCAAAATTGGATGAGAAATATGCTCCCATGAGTAACTGCAAGTCAAATGATTTGCAAGCATGTCCACAATCTATAATATCTGCACTAGGAAAATGTAATAATGACATTTAGTACCTTAATGATAACAAATAACTGCCCCCACAAGGAAAGATAACTCCAATAATGCAAGTCAGCCCTTGGTCTATAACAATGAAAGTCTAAATGTCATGAATGCATTTAGATGTGCCAAAAATTTTGAACCCAGAAAAATTTCTTGTGAGCGAGACAGGAGAATGAGAGCCTCGGTGTATAAAGTGAAGTTTTACTGGTATACAATGAAACATGTTTAAAAGTCATGAAGGCGTCAATGTCTGCAAATAATTTTGAATACAGAAAAAAGATGACAAGAGAAAACAATTCTCAATTGACAGCATCAGAATAGAAAATCAAGTTTTATCATTCAGTGCTAAAATACAGACTTCCTGTGGCTGCAGTCTCAGGGCTGGCATGCTGACATTTACAGAAATCTGTTATTCTTCTATCAGTTTTCCTCTCTTTTCGCTCTACGTTACCCCAGGGCCAGCAGAGCTGCTGGTAACCCACACTGTTGCATGTTGCCAAATTTACGTTACAAGGAGCTTACATGCCGTTCCTGTATGTAATTTATCCTCCTCAGCCAGGCACAATTACAGCTGACATCAACCACAGAGGGTCTGGGCTACATGACAGAACAAAGGCCAAGACAATAGCAGTGTACATGTCTGTGAATTGATTACACCAATTACAAGTCAATGGTTGACCTGTTACAAATTCAGACTTGACCATGAATGTAAACCAGTTCTGGGAAAGTAGAATGTCTGAGTTTGAAAGGAAGGAATTGTTGGGGGGGGGGGGGGATGAGGGCAGGTTGGCTGAGGGCAGTCTAGTTCTCTCATCAGAGACTGTTTAACAGCAGCCCTGCCTTACATCAGGTCTGAATGAGTTAATGGCCACTGACAGGACTAATGAAATACTGGACAAGACCATAACCCGGTCCTGTCTAAATGAGATGTACCAGGTTTTTAACCTGCCAGAACAAATGTCTTCAGAAACAAAGCAATAGACAAATCCCTCTTAGATTACACTCTGCAAGACAACCATAAAACAATTGCATAATGAAATGTGGTAAGAATTATCTTCTTTCAAGTATATTGAAGAGGAGGAGAATGTATGTGCCAGGGGATTCATGAAGCACCAAAACTGTTCTCACCCCTATCTTTCTGTGCATTTCTGAAATGGATGTTTCGCCATGTTATTTACTCTGCAACTGAACTATACTGAAATTGACGCCAAAAACAACTCTGTTAGAGAGCTGAGGGGCTTTCTACCCACAAGAATTTAACTCAGCCTAATTTTCTATATTAACTTGCGGTAAAACCTCAGGTTGCTAAATGTCAAACAAATAGCAGGATAAAACTGATGGCCAGAAGTGAGTTATTTGAACATGTCATTGAAAAGCACTTGTGTAACAAGACAACAAAGGACGGGGAACAATGGGTGCCCAGAAGACAGTGCCACATGGAGGAGGAGGACAGATGTTCTGTGCTTCCAGTCCCTGGTTATTGAATTATAGACGAGCTAATAACATAAAACAGCGATGATTTGTCCCATTAGTTGTCAAGCATGTTGCCAGAAAGCATATGGATGGATGTGTCAGCCATCATATTTCAGACATTTATAGAAAGATCAAGTTAGTGGTCTAATTTACAGCCAATAAGAAGCCTGCTTTTATTCACTGCTACACAGTGGTCTGGCCGGACAGGCACATCCACACCACCATTACACTGTCTCCCAATTGTTACCGTCATCAAATATTTATCAATCGTCATTACAAAAGTTGTCAGCTTCCATCAGGGTTCGACCACCATGGACGGGAGGGTAAAGATCTTCGGGTGCTTGTATTTGTACCTACAATCTAACAGTGAAAACCAGGAAGGTTTATTTAAGTGTTGTTGAACTCTTTCCTATACTTGCATTATTGCCTAATTAGCTGCAGATAACAGTACTTTTTTGAACCCTTGGCACCACATTGTACAACCCAGATTGTTGTGATTTGTCCTTAGGTTTCAGCTTTCTACTTCCTAGGAATGTTTGTGGAGATGGCTGGCTCAGAAATCTAACGAGCTGTAAACAAACAGGCTTTGGGTTCATAGCCAACAGTTGACTCCAAACTATTTTTTATGTGTGCCATGTGTTTCCAAACAGTGTCAGAACCTGCACAGAAAAAAAAGAGCAGGGGCAAAAAAGCTGCTGAATCAGATAGGGAGCGGCTAGCAGGTCGTGACAGACTTATTTCACATTTGTTCTGAACAAAACCAGAACAGCTATCCTGATTTTTTTTGTAAAGTCAATAGATTAGAAAACAAAATGAGGCATCTGTGGAATACATATTGCACATGAGTTATTTTCCCTAGCCACTGCTGCTGCAGACCCCCTCTTCGACAGATCTGGAGGTATGAAGAGGGCAGGAGAGCTGTGCCAAACTCAGCCAACCTTTACTACTTTTTTTATACCAGAGCTTGCCTCCACACATGAAGACAAATAAACTGGAGTCAGTAATGGTACACCACCAAGAGGCTTTCTAAGGCTCTCTGCTTCACACCCTCAATGGCCCCTTCATACTCAGACCCTCATCACTAACCCTGTTACCATGGAAACGATTTTTTGTTCTTGCTGTGAATGCCTATTCAATTCCTTTCCCCTGGTACGCTAGAGATAAGTAATAGGCTTTATCTTGGAATTGCCAGACATGCAACCGCTTGTACAAAAGGTTTGGATTGTTTACATTGAATACCTCATAATACACACCTGACAGCAGAGTATTCCGATGGTAATCTCACCAAACAAAAAAACAAAACAAAACAAAAAAAAAAAATCAGCAATATTGACATTTTGGAAAACCAAAACCATCTGGAAGTTGAAAACTTTTGCAATCATCAGCTTACAGATTCCTCTGAATTTCACACTACCCAAGTGTAAATCTCTGAACTTTATCAAATTGATGATACTTCCTGTGAAAAGAATTGATCCCACGGGATGGAAAGGGAGAATTTAAAACATCAATTTTCATTCTAATTTATGAAATCTGATTTCTACTTCACCCGTACAGCTGACAGGCTAATTTTTCACTCAGAGTTAAGACATTTCCCAATATCAGGTTCATTCCCACTGGCCGTCATTAACACAGCTGATAATAAAATTTTAAAACGGGATATGCGAACTGATAAAAGACATTAGTTTGCAATCAGCACAAGGGATTATTTCATGTTCGAAACATACACATAATAGTAATACGAGCAAAAACAAATAATATATCCATACTAGTACCTCAGGTACTAATTATGTTCGTTAACTGCAATTGTATTTCGGTCATCGACATTTTGTCTCGTTACACTGATAACTCCAAAATATCGTATCCCTCGTCACGAAAATGATTTATGAGCTTTGTTATTCTAATTCAACGAAATGAAAGTTTCCATCACACAATGTTACAAAGTTATCTTTATATTGGTTATAAGTGTTTAATTTCACCAGCAGTTGCTCCTCATTCTTCCCTTTCATTTTAAATTCCAAGCACACTGATGTTATTGGCAATGTTTCCTACGACAAACTCGAAAACAGTTCTCTGACACGAAGTACGTCAGAAATTTGGTTGAATTTTTAGCATGTGTCCTCAAAGTAGATGCTGTTGTCGATTGATCTGGATCTGGTTTACCTGTAAGCCATGGTTATGCAGAAGCCATTTGATCAACGGACAGTATGTGGTCCACAAAACTCCACATCGGTGTGCACACAATGCGCCTGCCGTATTCCTAATCAGCCCAGAGTTGCGCACGACCGACATTAGACTTCAATCATTTCCACGTTTGTTCTGACAGTTAAAATATGCACGCTCACATTCTCGCCAATTATATCTTCCTGCGTAACCAAAGGGGGTATTGTTTGGAGAGCTTATATAAAAAGCTGCTTCATAGAAGATATCAATAAAATTCTATCTGTTGAACTACCTGTTCTTGTAAATCGTGAGACAACATCATCTCTGCGATATACGTCCTGTGTATTGATCAGGACCCAGGGGCAGTCAGAACAGTACCCATCAAAGTCACATCTATCCGATTACAACACAGCTACGAGCAAAGCCAATGATACCATGTTTGCCAATACTACACCAGCAAAACTCCACCATTTTTAGCCTAAGCAAATATAACTCCTATGAGAAGACCTTCAAGATACTCCATACAATAGCTGGCTCACTTTGAAATTACAACACCAAAAGATTGACAGGCATCCAAGTACTACATTTTTGTATTTCTATATCCACCATCAAACTGAATGAGGCTTTTCACAGAGAGATAAGCTTGGCATGAACCCATAGCCATTCAGGAATAAAGGCAGTAGTATTCTGTACAAACCATAACAATTTTAAACACAAACTATTGTTGTATACATGACGTCAGGAATGAAATGTGGACACCTGATATATTTTGTATCAGATCCTGAAAAAATCTTACCTTTTCTAGCAAATGCACAAGTATTAGGTATTACGATCATCCCAGCTAAACAGTAATCTCAGCTTCCACTAATAAGGTACAACACTCAACAGTGGACCCTGTGCCTGACACGCCTGCCGAAGGCCAGTGCAGACAACAGCGCCCAGCAGTATCAATAAAACTGGCTGGCCAACAACAGAGCCAGATTCAAGTGGCCAATAGAGGGGCTGTTTTCCAGTGATTGAATGGTCAGTCAATCAGTGTTTACTCTACAACACCTCTGATCTCACTGGATTACCCAAGACCTTTAGCCTCCACCCATAGACGCACTCTCATCTCCCGACACCCAGAGCTCACGACAACTCTTTTCAACAGGTGAGCTGGTTTAAATTCAGCACGCACCATTGGCTTGATCCACAAAGCCAATTGTTATTGACACAATGCAATAGGTTGATCAGACGCCCTCAAAGGTTACACAGACACTCGAGGCCTACAGGGAGTTGGCTTGAAGACATCAAGTCCCCTTTTATGTTGCTCTGGACAGGTGTTTGGGCTGCACCTCAAAGAACAGAGTCCACAGAGCTAAGTCTTCAGTTATTCACCAATGCCCAGGTATTGTTCGGAAACTCCAGGGTAACAGTTAAGCCCAAGCCCCCTATCTGCCTGCTACATCCTTCAGTTGCCATCACTGCCCATCAAAATATAAACACACCTGTCTACTTCTGAGGCAAATAAAGAAAATCATCCATTTCTTTGCAGAGTTTAACAAAGTGAATTTTCTGTCTGGTACCGAATTTGTTAATTGAAGATAAACTCAGTCACAACAGAGCACAACCTTAGCACTCCACATGTTACATAACTATACACTAAAATGGCCAATTTCTCCACAATATCTCAGCTTTCCGAATGATGCTTTTGAAACTGCATCCAGAAAGCAGACATTACTCAACATAAATATTCCTACAGAAATGCAAAAATAAGAAAGAAAAAAAAACAACAAAAAACCCAAACAAACGACGATCCCCTTTACCCTCCTTTTCATTTTTGCAGAGAAATTTTATATCAGAATGTGTGCTATCTAAACTGCATCTTATCGTAATTATGACGATGAGCAACTTTTTTAAGTGCTTCAAAATGGGCACCAATGCTCACATTACCAACCTTTCAACCCTCATAAAAGCATTTCAAAAGCTTAATATCCTGAAACCTTATACTGCACGGCAATGAAAGCCAGCTCATCAACGGGAGATGATCGCTGATACATACCTGCACTGCTGCGTAAAACACTTGACATTTCACCGCAGCGCATTATGGTGGGCCCCCCACCCGCATGACAAGGTTTATTGTTCTCGGGGCATTTTTTTCTCATCCCCCTATAATGCCAGTTTGCAGGTTTGTGTGTTGTGTGGAATGGTTTGTGCATAGGCTGCTGCCTCAACCCCCGCACCAGCTAGTCCCACCACAGGACAGAGGGAAGAGGGACACTACCATGGTTTAGTACACACAGTAGGGCTCCACCAGGCCTCTCATTAACCAGATTGCTTTCAGACACACTACTGCTATTCCCAATCAATTACGGCTAAAAATGACTCCCGCAGGACTTTTCTCCTTCCAAACTTGCACACACCTATATCAACTTGCCTGCACAAGTCGTCAACCAGCCGCACGGAGCAACACGCTATCTATTCTATAAATTACACCTGGTCCGAGGTAACAAATGCAGCATTAGTCCATTGCGGCATCCATCAAGTGAAGTCTATAGACAGGTGCTTGTCAATACCATAATCCTGCAACATGTGCATATATACATATCAGATTTTGAGCCCTGGCAGTTTACACAGCTAATCTACACTGAGTGATCTTTGTGTGAATGTCATAGCAGCACCAGCTTGGAATACAGCTGGTTACAGAGTAAAGCTGATATTTCACAGAACAGAAGTATCAAAATTCTGTTGGTGTGAATACAATCCATATAATAAACATAACCAATCCATCCTGCCACCCTCCCTGACCTCACACCACTGCAGCCCCTGGGGAAGGGCATAGTAAACCAACACATCAATACGGCTAACTCACTGATTCAAACACAAAAGTAGCTCAACATTAAATTAAACATACAGTTACATATTAGGAAGAAAAAGACAAAGTATCTAAGTTTATCTACAGGCTTATGTAAGAAGTGGTTAAAGAACTGTGTTATGTAGAATACACATGCTTGAAAAGCAGCCAGAATTACTTGACTGTATCAGCACAAAGAGGGTTTTCCTATCATTCAACACTAACCTCACACACATGGCCTTCATTGTGGCTAACACACCTTGCCAGATGATAGCAATATAACCAATTAACCTATTTTATTCTGCTAAATTATGAAAAATCTAAGTTATTTAATTAAGAGCAGAAGCCAGACAGTCTGCTCCAGAGAGGGTAGAGTTGTAGACTGGCCATGTGGTTCAACAGATCTTTAACTCTAACCCAGGAGTTTCCTCACTTCACACTATGAAAAAGATGGTTGACACTTGAGTTACCACACATAAAGCTCCTGTAATCTGAATGTGAACCCTGCCATACAATGGAGAGCTTTCAGTTGAGAGTCACAAGAACAGAATGTTGCTGTAGAAAGTAAAATTTTGACAGTTGTGTAAGTTGTGCTGCAAATACTACAAGTGTGGTGTAAACATGCATAAGTATATATGTTGTTGTTGACGATAATGTCTTTCAGATCTGTGAATTATTGCCTCTGAAGCCTCAATACCCACAACATGACCCCAATATGGCCAGATGCCCTAATCACCCCAGCTATAATGTCATTATTAACAACACTTTGCTTCTAATTTTAGTGTGCATTTGAGAATTCCTCCTTTATTATCTTTACCCCGCGATCTCTGCAGTAAAATTATTCAGCAACTAAGTCAAGCATCAAATTCAACAAAAAAACCCTTAGCTATCCATGTGATTGTAGGCCCAGCGAGATGTGCCCTGTGTCACTCTGTAAGAACAAAGGTCGGGCAGACAGCTTTGTCCCCTGTAGAGGCACTCCTGGATGGATCCCTCTAGTCTGCGTCTGGCAGGTATGTCCCCTACAATGCCAAAACACTTCGTGCAACGATAAAAAAAATTATTGATGAGTTTCCGCGTCACAAATTCTGCTGTTTTGGGGCTGAATGCAGATGACTCAGGAGAAGAGAGGCGGGAAGTATCAAATGTGTCCCTCACTTGCTATTCCATTAAAGGCGCAGAAACACAAGAGCGAGGAACGGCACTTGTGATAGGGCAGTGCCGTCCCCCTTCCTTCATCTGTCCTAACTGCCATGTAGCTCTGGCTTCCCAATTTCCCCGGATATCTGAGGCATTAAGCGGGGCAGTCAGGCTGTCGCAGCGTCTGGACCCCCCTCAAAGTCACTCGCTGGGCCACATCCTGGTGACAACGCAACCGCCTATTTTCTCACCGGGGTGCCGCAGTATTCCGCCGCAAGATTTGTAGCGACTTAGGTCACAAGTCGTGATCAGATCAATGAATTCCTGTGAAGTAGTCATTGATCGCATTATTCCACCTTCACCTGTATCCAGTCTCAGCCACAGCCCGCCGGAATCTTATTAAAATGACCTCAGCCTTTTCTCAGAGCTGGTGATATTTCTTCAGCTGGGCTCATCCCCTTGGGAACCAGTCATAACACAAACCACACACAGCCACCAGTCTTCATTCCACAACACCATTTTATGTGCTAAGAGCCAACTAAATATGCATCTTACTGCAAGATCAGTGGCCCAAGTAAATCTCATGCAAGATTAGTGCATGAGTCCCACCTGTACCCGAAGAAGCCAGACAACAATGGTCCAAAAGAAGAAGGGAGAAGTGTATATTAAACAGAGCTACGCATGTGACAAATATATGCATATGAAGCAATCGGTTTAAAGAATATCTGGGAGCTGCTGTCTTCCTGCTTGTTTACTGAGCCTCTAAGGTCTTGTTTGATATCCTGGTGCCAGTCCACTCCAGCCACCCCCAGACTCCTTAGCCCCCGCCAATTCCATGTAGCAAAACCCTGGTCAAATATTTGCCCAACCCTTGACCCAAGCCAGCTGCCATCAGTAATTGGTTGTTTCTTAATTCCCAAATGTTGTTGGAGAGTATTAAGAACATGGTCAGTCAGCCATATCCCGTTGAGCTAAGTCAACAAAAAATGGTCAAAAGAGAAAAAACTGTGGTCTTCTAAGAGTTGGCCTTTACTTACCTAGAAAAGGTTTGAACTAAGATGGAGTAAAGGAAAAAATCAAGTACACAACACTTCAGATGTTCCACTCATGGTTTGTGCAAATACAACCTCAAACAGAAGTCATTCGGACTACCGTAGTTAATCAAGTTCACATGTGAGCTGCTCTTGCCAAGTACTTAGTATTGGCAGCCAATCAAACATCTGCAATCCTACATGATTTCCATCTGAATCTTGAATCCTCAAGGTCTTACCCACAACAATAAAAATCTGCCTGATGTCAGCTAACTTTGCAAAACACTTCACAGCTAATGTGTCCGCTAAAGCTGTATCTGCTTTCCACCAGCAGTCAGGAATGTTCCGAAGCATTCAACATTTCACTGGCAGAATTAAGAATTACATACATATGGTTACAACTGGAACAACATTACTCCCTGGGTCACAGTCCCTTGTGTTACCAAGGCGTTAAAGCTGCTCAGGCCCCTTGGAGAAAGTCAAGCTAGGACCAATTAGCTAATTAAATCTGGTGCGACTGTCTCCACAATACTGGCACTCACTTAGAGCAGCATTACAGTCACAATAAAGTGTTGCAGGTCTCAAATGCTCTGTACCAACTGTTACAGTAGGTTCAAGATGGCTTACAGTGGTAATGGCCCATTTCTCGGGCAAACGCGTTTAACAAAAGACAGGTCAGGGAGTGTTTGCCCAGACATGTTGTAAAACCCTTATTTGAAACCTTTCACGAGACGCACTTAATATTTATTTGAATAAGACTTCAGTACATTCAACTGTAATTCCAGCATTGTAAACCGACGCACAGCTCCACAGTGTACTATATGTTTAAGTACTAAAGCACTGCACTTAATGCCCTACCTTATACGTTGACTTAATATGGCATGTGGGCTGATTAACCAGTGATTTTTTAGTAGGATAATCAACAGTCAAATTTAAGGACTTTTCAAAAAGGTGTACATGCCATTCACTCAACCTCAGTGTAAAAACCATGTCAATTTACAAGTTGTGTGGAACGTCACATGTTTTTGTGCTACTATAATTAACCACTTAATAACATTCAAACCAAAAACGAAATATCCAACAGAATGCATTTTCTAAGCTAACACTGAACAGTTTGGGATTTTTTTTCCTCACCACATGGACAAACCTGGATGTGTGGTCTTTCAGGCTATCTGTATTTAACTTCGAAAACGTTGCGCATGTTTGAAACAAAACATTAGAAACAAAAATATTTCATAAATCTGTAATATTATATGGCTATAATCTTTGCTTCAAACATAATGTTGAGGCATGGAAAACTCATGTCAGCTTCAAAATATAAAGTGTGAGTAATGCTTGTTGTGTCAGGGTGACCAGATCTCAACAGCCTTGCTTCCTGGACACCTCTGAGCACAGGACGTTTGGACGTTCTTGCATACAGACCAGGATGCTGAACCTGTGAAGCAGCTCGGACCACAAACCCCAATGAAAATTAACAAATATCGATTTCTATGGAAGCGTAAAAGAGCACGACCCCTAGTGGGCTATATCCATCATAAGCTAGTCCTTGTCAGGGAGGATAATTCTTGGAGCGGATTGTGTTTCTGTGAGATTAACGCGTTCCCTCTCTGCCTGCCGCTTATTAGCCTTACCCCTAATGCCATCACATCTTCAACTCAAACACAGCCTGAGTGCGGACAATTTACAGTTAAACAGATCCCCGGTAAATGACAATTCCAGCATACAAGTCCTAAGTGATTTCCAAATTAAATCACACCAGTCCTTGCTGGAACAAAGGTCAGGAGATACCAGAGAAACTAGCTAGAGAGAGTGAACCATTGACCAGCTTAACTACTGCTAACTGAATAAGCTAGAAACCTGCTTAAAAGGCATCTCTTTTATTACAAATGAATGCCAGCTGGAGCAAACTGGTTGATGAATTGTACAGCTTCCAGTGTTCCATGAAAATCTTGTTGCGCTAACATCTTGCACTCTTATCACAGCTCCAGTTAAAGAAGCACTGTACATCATCAAAAATTTTACAAATTAATGTCTAAAATATCACTTTTGGTGTTGAAGCTGGCACTTTTTTGGTAGGATATCATCTGACCTATTGAACTAATCTCTAACCAGCTTTCTAAGACCAATCAAACACTCTGAAGCATGAAAAGTTCGCATCACAGACAAGAATGAAATTTTGGGTCATTTGCAGCAAATCTCATAACTTTTGAGTAAAGGTGTAAGGACATGTCATATGACTTATACGGTCATCTCAGACAAAATATTTTATCACTTATTTCTGGTAGCATGCCAGTTAGTGCTGTGTTAAAGTGAACAGTCACTGCTGTAACAAGCACTTGGACAATATATCTCCATGGGTCCTATTACATGCAATTCAGTCAGTTATGAATCTTGTCAGACTTTCACGAGTGTGTTTTACAGTTATTAACCACTGATGCATGGGGTCCAAAATGGCTTTGTCCACGCCACAGAATTAATGCCCGCTCAGCTAAATGTCTGGTCCTACTCAGGGGTCAACTGTTTCACTGTCACCTCATGTGATTCAAGACAAACGAATTGATCTGTGAATATTGCCAGTGTGAGCTAGACAGCAGGAAGGTGTTTTCATCGGACGAACTCAGGTTCACATCTCATCAGTGGCCATCCAAATTCCACCGCATGCCCAGCAGACTAATATCACCCTGGCTAAGGCAATCTGCCCCCACACGTTGCCACACTGTCAGTATCCACTGGGTTTTAGCAAATCAATGGCCTGAGAAAAACCTTTCACATCATTCTGTCTCTTAGATGTCTAAATGATGCTCAGTAGCTCAATTCACTGCCGAACACCGGGATACTCTCTATTAAAAGCACGCCAAAAACGCTTCCGTTGGTCCTGCAAGTATTTAGAGGGATTTAAAGCCAACCACTCCTGAGAAGAATGAGAGTGTAGCCTTTTTTTTTTCTTTTTTGAGGAAAACGAGGACTCTTATTTCTACAATTGAGGCATGCTAAGTCAGTATGATTGTCAAGTCGCCCAAAACAATAATTGTACCACAATAAAAAGCCATGCAATCCTGGAAATTTACTGATCAGCAATCCATGCGTTACTAGGATATAAAAATGACGTAAACGCTATGTCAAGAATCAATAGCACTGGTAATTCTTATTTAAGAAATACATCCACTCATACATCAACTTCTACGCAGCTAAATATCTACATATGTGAAGTGGATACCTGTATTACTGGAAGAACATGAAGGTCATTTTGACCATATCAGGTCAACTGTTCTCTTCTTTCTATCAACGCATCTCATAGGAAAAGATCTTCACACAAAGTAGGATAAGTTCTTCCAATAAAACAAGCAGAAAGTTTATCTGCGATGGGGCCCATCTGTGTGCACCCACAGCCCCATACTGAGACATTCACATCCCACTACTGTCTAATGGAGACCCTCCAATATCAGGAATGTCTCTATTTGCTTAACAGCCTCGGGCAAAACTGGTGAAAAACGACTTTTTGGGTAGCGCCAGACAATTCTGACAAATACCAGCGAATGGTCATACTTCATTGACACTAGCACTTTGTGAAATTACACCCTTAACCGTGACTCAACTAAAAGCCCAGTTACTCCTGCAGTCCCTTATTATGCTGACAAAATCATAACTCGCTTCTTCTCGACAGAGTACAAGAGGGAGTTTTCGGCGGATTTGACTTAATCTTGTAGCCAGATGAGGGTTCATTGGCAAGCTGTGAAGTCTGATACTGTTTTATCCGTGTCAAAACAGCACCATATCCAGCCCTTAACACCTCTAGCCACCAAGACAAGGTCTCTAACAAGTGATCGCCCAAATATGCAGTGGCATCGCTCAAGAAAAAAACGCCTTTTCCAGCATAATCCCTCAATCCAGCCGCAATATCAGTGTTTAGGTCTTGGAAAAAACCTGTGCTTAGACCGTGGCATCCATTTCATTTGCCATCATGACTCAAGCATGACTTAGTCTTACACAGTCCTTAGCCGCCAGTAATCCAGCTTAGGAAAACATACTTAATCCTCTTCAAACATTATAGAAACGAATGTCCATCAAACGGAGCACAGGAAACATGCCTGTTTGAATGGACTGGTTCTGGTGGTATTCCAGCCTGGCTGGAATATCAACGAATTCTGATACAGCGGGGTAATGTGGTCATATCAGACTGCATACAAGGTCAACAAATGTCTGCTAGATACCATGGCACAAAGCAAAATACTGGGTAAGCGCCCAGCATGTGATAAAACAACAAATATATGACTCGACCAGCTCAATGACTGGATAATCTTACAACCTCAACAGAACACAGTTAACACAGTCAACCTCACACTGTATAACACACTAATTAAAGTGTCAAAAGAAATAGGAGAAATATTGGGCAGTGCTAAAAAAGTATTTTCTTTCGAAATTAAAATTCTCCTGAAAAAGAACTAAAATGTGAAGGAAAATCAAATGAAATTACAAGCTAAAATAACAGGACTTCTTTCTAGACTTAAAGTTAAAAACCATGAATGAATTTCTTTGTAAGAAGTTTCACAATTAATGACGCTTCTAAACGTATCCCAAAGAAAACCCAGCTACATACATTCAGAAGTACTTATACATAGATGTAGATGTACAAATAAGTGAATGCAATCAGGGTTATTCACTACATAATTACACGTTAAATGCTGTATATGTGCATGCAATATTGCATGTTTAAATGTTTAAAATGGCATCCAGTATGTAAGCCAGTCAGCACTAGACAATAAACCAGACCAGGTACTCGACAAAGTAGTCAAATCAAATCAAAATTAAATACCTAATTCAAAGATATCAAAAGTAGATACAAATCAAGGTTGTTAACAGAAATGATAATTATCTCACCTGTGCTATATACCTGCATTCGGGAATCTTTCAGTAGTAAAAGTAGTATATCATGGCTGTACAAGACCAGCACCTGTCTGGTGTGAAGACCACTCACACTGGCAAACCTCTAACACCTCACACTAACACAAAGCGCCAATCACACAAAAACAAATTCAGAGACTCGCTACTTCAATATTATGCTTGTCAAATGGTGCATGTCATTAACAGAAAGCTGACCTTAGTGATGCCATTTTTACCTGAGTAAGAACCACTTTCTGACTGTTGTCAATCAATAACCCCGCGTTGCTCTGATAATTTGTCTTGCGCCGGTACCTTTGTAATGAAGTTATGGGTCAATTATAGGCTCCTTCTCCATTGATTTTTAGATTTATCCAACGCAGTTTGCTTTTGATAGTTCTGCATTGGCATCCTGAAAGTCATTAAAAGTCCCACTTTGACAGCAAGAGTATTGACCAAGGTGGCGAGGGTCTCAGCTGACTGGCAGCCAATACACCAATACAGCAGCCGGTACCTGCAGGAATCCCAGCATTAACAACACAGCACACACAGCTTACCTGGTCAGGAAGTCGAAGCCCAGCTACGCGCATGCAACACTGGATACAGGTACTTAAGCCCCAAATGCCATGACTCGGACCTACGCTACCTGCAAGCAGGCTTCCAGCTCTTCAGAATCTCAGAAACAATGACTATCGACTGATTTAGAGATTAAGTGCTTTAAGTGTCCGCCGTCAGTGACAAAAAGCTTGACCACGTCAGCGGCCAGCCAGCCATTAGAGTGGATGGAGTGATGGAAATGCCACTTGAGAAGGCCCAGTCTATAACACGAGATTTAATTGGCCCACACTCTTGGAAGTGAAGCCCAGCCCTTGACCTATGCGACACCGTCCACAAGGATAAATAGAGCCTTAGGCATGCCGTTCACATTACCTGGCCAGTTTCCCTTTGACCGCAGTCAAGGTACATGTGGGAGCGTGCTGCTTTTGGGCCATAAATCACTGTCTAATATGCTGTTTTTCCAAATTTAACAAGGGACTTTATGACTTGATGGTCTGATTGGCACATTAACCAAGTGATAAGGATCAGAGGTGGGTGTCAGGTATCAATGTCCAGCTGTATCAACCTCACAGGTGTGACAAGCACAAAGGAGCCACGGTCTAGGGCTGGAACAAAACCTGACCAACACAGGTGCATGCACAATGCCTCCCAAAAGAGATATAACCTGTAATTGCTATACTAATGGCTGCTTAGCAAAAACATTTAATTGTGGCTCAACAAATTCCAGCTTCCCATATGTGAGAGAAAATGATGCTCCTTTTCTTTCTTTCTTTTGATTGTTTAATAAATTACAGTATTAATGTTTTTTTTAACTCATTTATTACTTGAGAGATCAATTTTCCAAAAATAATAATTCATACACTGACACATAACAATTTTAGGCAGAATATTTGACATTTCACATAAATCCTCTTATTTCACTTGCAAACCACTGGGTTGGACGGATTGATTTTTAATAGCATCCAAAACCAGAACAATCACACTTAAATTGTGTAAAGATAAGTATTGAAGCCAATGGCAGTCTTGCACCTTTCAAACAGCATAAATGCTTCACTGTTCGCCATATTCTGTTACGCAATAATACGTCATGTCTGCAATAATACATTTTATTGTTCTGTACCTTCACATCCCACTTATACACGTACATAACCCTCGCAATCTGCCATGTAAGGTACATGTAGCCGTGCATACATCATGCGTATATCTGCACAATGACAAGACTGTCGCCAGTCTACAAACAGCCCTCTGACATGTAGGAAATTAGTTATTTCACAAAGTGACAGCATGACTAAGAGATGTCTGGTGTAAAAATCCCAATCTGGGTATATAAAGCACCAGGCATATGGTGTGAGAAAAAGAACAGTTAGCATGACAGCAAAGAAAGTCTGTGCTCAGACTAACAAATATCTGGCAGACAGACTGGAACCTAGCCAGTAATTCAGGAGCCTGCTCAGCAAGACTCAATTTCAACCTTTAGCGCACAATTACTTCTGAATTGTACCCTATGAGCATCTAGGTTGTGTCAGAATTCAGGACCATATCCTTTCTCGATTTCAAGACGGCAATCTGCAGTAGTAGACTATGCTGTCTGCCTTACTGTGTGCAAGAACATATCCTGATACGTCGTGTGATTCATCAAGATTAGGGGTTTGTATGTCCATAACATGATATAACATGATTAACCAAAACTTGGGATCAATGTAATTGGCTTATGATTCACCAAATTACAGTTCGTAGCAAGGCAATTATTGTCATTAACAGTAACATTGCAATTTCAAAATTGTGTAGGACTTTATTGATTATATGTATTATCCATCCCTGTAACACTACATCTGAAAACGTAATAAATCATGACTGATTGCCAGGATGCGATTAAAAACCAGGAAAAATTAAAGTAGGACAGATCATAAATCCCATTTTCATGACATAATGCAAGTATAAACATTTGTCACATCATGAAGAAAAAGTCTCTGCAATGATAACAGATTGAATCAGGGAAAAATCAACCATCAAGGAAAAGCAAGGAGACAAACCTGGTGACAGCAGAATACCCGCTGGATATCCACATGGGATTTCCAGACCGCTGCCCCCAAGACAAAGATGCTTCTCTTATTTTTACCTTCTCCTTCGACACAATTGAACTGATCATAATGAGATTAGCAGAGTCTGGAAATGGGATACATCACCCTGATGGGTGGTCACTAGGTGGTCATCCTGTAGACAGATCGGTCTCTATGGACGACCCAAGACAGCCCTCACAAACAGTCACTTTGTTCTATTATCACTACTGTCAACTATGTGTTACTCTACAAAGGGCTTCATCTCTGCTGACAAATGTACTGGAAATGGAATTTAAGCTTGCCAGAATAGCCCCTTCTGTCTGGTTTGATTGTCCTGTTACTGAAAGCTTTAATGCTCCCTCTATAGATAGCTGTCAACAATAGACTGATATATATCTCTGCTGACCTCATTCACTGCTATACAAACCTCTACTAACTCACAGCTTTATGTACAGGTACTTTGATATTCAACCTGGGCATGTTTTTCTTAAAAATCAAACTAAACACAAAACCAGTTTCATAAACAAATAGTCTTTGGGTCAAAAAAAAAAAAAGAGAAAATCCAGCTCATTACAAAAACTAGCAAGAGCCGTGTTAAATATATTTGTACAAACTCGCTGATTATACAACAGATGTTTCAATCTGGGAGACATGAAAAGATTATCTTTTTCATATTTATACTTGGCTCTGTCTTGGATTACAAGACTTCAACGCAGAATTTAAATTACTGGTACACTTTTAAAATCCAGTTTTATCTTGCAAAGTGCCATGTATATGCCTCAATTCTCCTGTCTGATTGAAATGCCAGAGCTTCAATCCATACTTAGGTACCTGAGCAAAATGGAATTCTGAAAAGAAAAGAAAACAACAAGCCAAGGGTTAGCTTGGAAGGAAAAGGTGGCAGCACACACCCATTGTACTGTATTCCGATAGCTCTTTCACAGTTTCCCAGTGTCAAAGAAACTCATCAATCTTGGAGAGGGAACAGGTTATGACAAGGGAAGTGTGCAGCTTGTATTCTGCCAGTGCAATTAATCTGTGTTTGTTTGGGGGGTAAAAAAAAAATAGGGCTCCCACTGGGCGAGGTATGGGTAAGTAAGAGCGTAAACCCCCACCTGAGTGCCCCAAAGGGAAGCCCAGCTGGAGCTGTCTCTCCCTACAGCCCATTAACACCCTACACTTGTCATATGAATGAGCTTGTCACCTTGTTATATAGCTGTACATCAGGAGATCCTCTGGACTGGAGGAATCAGCCAAAGCACCAGATCAATAACAAGATAAAACTCCCCAGCTTAACAATTTTTCAATTTACCTATTGCAATGTTTTAGAACTACAAACAGTGTAGAATGTACTGATGGATATACATGTGATGCCATTAAAAAAAATGTGGCACTCTGCTGATGATTCATGGTTATGGGTCAGTTTGGTGCAGAGCAACCATTATCAATATCAGTGTCTACAGATTTCTTAACCATTATAAAGGCACGTCTTTGATTTATGACTCTTTAACGGAAAATTGTGACCTTTGTCTATTGTGAATGACAGTTTCCTATTTCCTCAGAGAGCTACTGTGAAAACACCTTTGTCTTAAAAGCAAAATGAAATGATAAAGCTTGAAATCTGAGTCTGAGAAGCTTTCCTAAATTGTAAAAACACAGCACTGTATTAGACTAGATATTGTACATTTCTTCAGAGAACAGTGTATCCACAATTGATGCTGCCATTTCCAACGCTCTTGATGTCATCCGTGTATAACTGCCTGACTCTATGTCTCACCTGCCTGATTTAACGCCATGTAAATAATATTATCACGTCACGTCAGGAAAATTTTACAGACACAGCCTAAGATTTTGTTTTTACAGGAATCTTGAGTTATATGTGTTAAATAGTGTTATCCATCAAAAATCCTTCTGAACCATAGTGTTAGGTTTATTCAATAGGTCATCTTTCTTCTAACTTTAATGCTTCTGCCTATTTGGTATTCTGACCAGAGTGGCACTTCAAGACACATTAGAATTCCAAAACATGCATGCACATCTAATGTAGCACAGTTTCATGCAGCAACAAATTACTTGGGGCAAACCCTAACATCTAACGTCTACAATCACATTAAAATGGTTGCATCATAACTAATTCTAATAGTAAATATGACTTTATGACGCCCAAAATATAACTGGGTCAAAATATAACTGGATCAAAATATACCAGGGCCAAAATATACATGTAACTGAACCAAAATACAAATCTAGCAGGATTATTTTTTTTTTTTTCATGGTCAAAACATGTGATAATATGCTAATAAAAACAATAATTTACTAAATCAAACGCGCAACAGAAGTCTCGCATTCTGAGGGAACTAGTGATTAACACAGCTGCACTCGGATGGACAAATTACCACTCAAAAAAACACAACAAAACAGCAAGACAGGTGCAGCATACCAGTCTGAATTCAAACCCCATGTACTAATGGTGCAAGGGAATCCAGGATTGGATGAAATCAGACTGGAAAACACCTCCTGAACATCAGGCTGGAAAACACCTCCTGAACATGTGAAGGTAGGGGTTCAAGCTGTAAGGCATACACGTGCCTTCAGCTGACAGTTTTAAGGCTGCAGATGGCATCAGTAAGTCTATCTCCTTGTATACATGTACTTACGGCTAGAGGTGGGAAGATCCGTATCCACGCACTAACTTCCGATGCTCATTAATTCCGCTCCTCAGACGTAGGTGCATATATGCCTCGAGTGGTTTCAGCTCATGCAAATCTGTTGCATACTTATTACTACTTCACACGGTTAACCATACAAATGCTAATACACCTTCCTACTGGAGATGGGAGACTTCCACACTGGGATATCTCCCTGGACAATCTACATGTGCAAAGGATGACCCCAGTCTGAGCTCTGGTCAGCATGCAGTGTCCTATCACAGCCAGAAGACCAGCACTTTAGTGAACAGTTCTGGGAAGGTCCTGAACACTTGACCATACAGTCCATAGGAGTCTGCCTATGAGGCTTGATAAGCCTGTGTGTGTGTGTGAACTGACACTGCAAAGGAAATGACTGCCATATCTGATGATAAACTCACTCCCCCCTGTTGACTGCAGCTTGTGTTGACATAGCAGACTATGTACAGTCCACTATGTGTCCACTCTGTCAACAGTATTATCAGAGTGACCAGGCCAGGAGAGATTACATCACCTCTGTGGACATGCACTATCCCACCAGGGGTGAGGGGGAGAGGGTGGGATGGTAGGTGGGTGGAAGAGGCCAAATAAACCAGCAGTCAATTCTTGCAAATTACACCCCACATCCCCCTGGGTGGTCAACCCAGAAACTTTAACAACAAACACTAGAACTGCTGATAACAGGCTGACCATAACACACTCAACACTGGTACATCCCAGACTAGGGGTTTCCTCACATCAAAACCAGTACAGGAATCACTGACAGTAGACACAGTGGTGACAGATAAACAATGTACTTAGCAACAGGATGTCAACCCTTTCATCTGAAAAACCATGGCCTTGTGAGAAAGTCTACATTCACACACTGTCACTCACCAATTTCAACTTTCCCATGCTGGCACTTCATCAAAATGCAGAAAAAGCTGACTGACCTCAAGTTCACACTTATCAAAACAATTAAAACAGCCCTTAAAATATACACTCTCTCAGCTGAAGAGTGTAATAGTAATTTAAATTAAAAGAATATGAATTATTGTTTATGGCAAAAAATTAACAGCTGAGAAATTTCTACTTCTCCAATATTCGATCATACTGTCAGTCATAAAAGGCTCACAACTTAACTTTAGTATCATTTTATCAAGTATTTATTAATTCATAACCACCTAGAGCCGAATTCTGTCAGTTCAAGCATCATAATTTACTCCACCAAATGACAGAACAAGTTTCAAGTAAAGATTTTTATACACAACAATTGGGGTTATTTCCATATGATGATTCTTTACAAACAGGCTCATTTGTTACTTTTATTTTCTTAACATTTACAACAGTTTTTTAAATTGTAACTGGATAATTTACTGCACATGTAAATAATAATGGCTTTGCATCACAGGATTTTGAAAGTGACAACAAGCACACTAGCACAAAAAGCCAAAGTTTCATTATTGTTTCCTACATTAATATGAATTTCACACACAATCTGTGAGCATCTCCAACCGGAAATTTTAATTGTCCACCAACTGAGTCATATTGCTCTAAAATTTCAATGATAACATATCAAATATCTGGTGGTCAAAGGCAGAACTGATAATTCACAGGATATGACAGGCTCCATCCTATGAGGAAATAGCGCAGCCTGGAATAGCAGCAGGAAAGAAAACAATAGCTGAGAGATAGGCCATCTAAACTGCTGGGGGGGGGGGGGAATGCTCACCCCCAGGGACTTTAAGATGGAATCTGGGAGCTTCAGACATCTGCCAGGCAGAAATGACAGTACAGGGGAAGAACACAATCAAACACAGATAAATGTACCACTTGGTCACAAAGAAAACAAAAGTGGACAAGGTAAAACAAACACATGGTCCTTCAAGCTCATGCAGCCCTTGCAGCTGATTGCTAGCTACCCTTAAAAAAGAGAGAGAAAAATGAAAGGAAGAAAGAAGACAAAAAAAAGGCTTGAAAAGACCTAACAAGTGACATCTGTGATATTAAAGGGACATAAAATCACCTGGGTGTGAATTTGCTCGTCTGTAATTTAACACAGCGGAATGTTGAAACCAAAGATATGCTTACGCCACATTTGTGAAAAATTTCCACTTGGAATACTTGGCTTGAGCCAGGGAATCATCAACAATACACAGTCAAGAAAACACATCCACTGCTCACAGGATTCTGCTCTACAGCCAGCTGTCTCCTCAGGGGAAATTATCATAATTGCTTCGTCACAGAATTTAATTAATTCTGGATGTTGTTAAAAGCGGGTCAAGGTTCACAAAGACCTGAGCGTGCTTCTACCACTGTAGACTGGCACATACATCTCCCAGTTTTCAAATCACATCAACTGATACATGGAAAGATAAACACCCAAGAAATAAAAAAAACATGCACAGCATACCGGTATATGAGATTTTCAACAATTTCAACATGATATATTATGGAAAGATTTTCAGGTAGACAAATAAAAATTTCTAAGTACCCATTTTTCTAGATGTTATAGGCCACACCTGTTTATATTTTCTGAATCAAACATGCATGTCCATTTAAGGAAAAATGATTATCTAAATCACATTGATTTAGTTTGATGACAAATCTATATTTTAGTAATTTCTACCCTACAATCTAGCTTACACTTCAACAAAACTTTTGCACAGAAGGACGTTTTTGTCTTAAATCTTACATAATCTACGGAAATTATAGCCTTTGCTTTCAAAGAAGAACATTTTCACAAACGCAGGAAAAAAAAACCCCAGATATCCTAACAGATTGGATCAATTAACATAAACAAACAAATAATAGATATATATAATTTAAAATCTGAACTTAAATATAGTGCTAAGTACAACAAGAAACCATTATCTAATTGGTAAAACATAGACATGAACTTAATTCAGTACTGAACTGAGTGGTTTTGGATTCATCACACTTTAAACCTTGGTGCAAATGAAGCCCCCACAAGCCTGCATGACAAGGTGTTTATTTTTTCAAGGGTCCTTGGCTATACCTGACTTATGCCTTCTGTTAACAAGAAGCACAGGAGAATTTGATGTAGTCAGCTGGGCCCAAATCACTAGTGCTATCTTGAAGGGTGATCTCTTATCTCAGCAGCAAAGCTGGCAAAATAGTGAAAGAATCTGCCTCTGTCCACATGTCTTCTAACAGTACAGGGCATAATAGTCCTCCCTTTCTTACCCCAAGGCAAGAATTTCACAAGAGGTTTAAGGAAGACATCAGAAGGGTGTTGGACATGCTTTGTGATTTCACACCTGTATAATGATGACTTTAACAGCAGGAAGGACTGTACTATAGGTGACAGCAACATAATGCGGCTCTACCACCTGTCTTTAGCTTGGGAAAGTCTCTGAAGGAATGACTGATAATGATATACCTCCCTGAGAAATCTCTAAAGCTGCTCTGTCATTAAACGATTACCTAAGACAGTTAACAGTTTCTTCAAGAAAGGCCTGATACACATACAAAGAACTGCCCCATGCAAATCCATGCAATAATTTAATCCTATTTGTTCAGTCATAAAGGCTGCGTAGAGCTCAAACAGAAAGGAACAACTTTAAATACACAATGTTTCTGTTAACATGTAATAACAAATCTATTACCAAGTTATTGTCTGCAACCTCTAATCCCCTTACACCTTTGTAATTGTTTGGCATGGCATCTTGGACATGTGGCCAGGCACTGAATAGGGTACCATGGGTGAAACACAGCTTGAACACAATTCATTTGTGACTCAATGTAAGGTTTTGAATCAAAAATTTGCTAAAGTATCTTGTAATACAGAGGTGTCCTATAAATATAATAAAACAAAACTATGTGCATTTAAATCCACACCTAAAGCATTCACCAATATCAGGGGTTACAGATAACAGTGATGGAGACTGAAGTTATTTTTAATATCCCACCAGACGATGCTGTTTCAGATTAGAATCTATGTCAATTAGGATGACAAAGCTTTTAATTATTTCTTCTCCGCGAACTTCTACAGTTGTTGGCTGGCTGGTTTTGAACACACTTTGAAGATGGGAGAGAGCAGATAAGGAAGAATGCTATTGGTCACAGAAATGTTCTGATTTCTAATTCTGATATTCTCTAATTAAGCTCACATTAATCTAACAAAATCTGAAGATGAAATATTAAATATTGTGAAAAACATCTACACCAACCTGGGTATGAATTATTTCACCAACTACTTTAAACAATTACGCTTCAGCATCAGCCTATAACATAATTTTAGACGCGCAAGAGAAACTAAATTGAATTGAATTAACGTGAAGGTTTTTAACCAAATACGGCCACAGACGCAAAGTGCAAATATTTGATAAAATAATTCAATCAATGATATGGACCTCAAAACCTATACCATTGCTTTGCATCACTTGAATCCCAGTACAATATGAAGAGCTATCTCTGTTTTCACAGGCCATTTATAACACTGTATTCGAGGGTAGACTAATGGCTATGTAAGTCCTTCCCTACCCCAGGGGACTTGCAGAAAAAAACAGGATACAGCTCGTTGTAATTGCGACAGTCTTCCAAGGCAAACTAGACAACCAAGACCAACAAAGCAGCCCTAATGACAAAATTTCCAGGTGATTATGTTGTGTTTACTACCAGTTCCATCCTCGCTTGCACAAGCTTCTCGATATGATCAATGAGTTATGATCTAAATGAACAGTATGTCCTTCATCGGTCTCCGTTTCTTTTTTTTATTGCACTGGCCAAACACTGATTTAATTAAAACAGGGCTCTCTGGCTATTAAATACATGTGGAGACAATGGCCTCTCACTGGCCGTTTAATTCCACACTGTTTCTGGCAAATAAAAAAGGATGTTGCACTCTGATTATAAATAATGAGGAGAGTGGATTTCCCTGTGCTGACTGACCTTTGCTGACCCTTCCACTGGGGGAGAGAGTTGCTGGGGGCAGGGAGACCAAGTGTGTGAGATGGGGGGTGATGCCAGAGAAAGTGGGGAAAAGAGGAGGGGGGGAGAAGTGGAGAGGGAATGACCCTATATGACTATCAGACAGACAGACACTAACACTTGAAAGACAAAGCCTTAGAGCACTTCAAGAGATACTAACTACCGCAACATGAGACTTGTCACCTATGACTAAGAGAAAGAGAGAAGAATCCTTGTTCAGGCCTACATACAGCTGTAAAGACATCAAAGTGAGCTAGGCTGTCAGCAGGCACCACTGTAACCTCCACAAATCTACCCAGGCCAATAAGCCTACTTATTTTCATGGCCGTATTTAGAAGTCATATTCCACCAAGGTTTCCATCTGTTTTAATCTCTAGTAGTTTTGCATGTAGTAGAGTAATAAGGCCGCTTTTTTTTTTTTTGTACAACAGTTTTATAACCAACACAAATTCACTTTCTTCAGGAATAAATATTTTCAGCAATTTTTCAGCCACTTTCCTGGCACCATCATGGTTTGGAAGCAAAAACATAAACTATACAGTTGTTTGCTTACAGACAGGTCACCACGGCAACAGTTTCTTCCGAAACGAATCACAGAGTCCTGAGTACAGACAATGGTAAGGATGTTGTAATTACAGGATGGCCAACACCATTTCTCTGCACAAGAAATGGAGAACTAAGCACAGTCTGGAGAATAGGCAGGACAGCTCTTTTCTAAATTGCAGCTGAGTTACCAGTCACCCTGATAAGAATCATATCCTTAACGGTTTAATCTTTTGGGGTTAAAGCATCTGACAGCCTAAATTGGCCTTCCATGTTTTAAGTAACTTCATCCAGTCTTTTATTCTATTGATCTAATTATTCAATTATCACTCACCGAGGGCAATGGAAAGAGGAGAGTTTGGATACAGAGACAGTCTCCTCTAAATCCCTGCCTTCTTTCAATGGGACAATCCTTAGAGTCTTTTTGCAGAATCATAGCAATTCCGAGTGGCCATTTAGAACCTGCCAGAGCCGTGCCTAGCTCATTCTATGATGTGACAGCTACTTAAAACGCAACAACTCCTTGCGGCCTGCAAAAAATTGCAGAAATAAACCTTAGCCTGTAAAATGTGCCCCTTACAAATCAATCCATAGCACCATATTCACTTTATTAGATTGTCCCTGATTAAAACAGTTTCCTACGACAGAGTTTTGGGAGAAAAGGCCAGTTTGGTTGGAGCCAAGGGCAGATTACAATCTGTGAGAGATAAAAGGGATGTGATAACAAAAAAAATTCACCCTGTTCAATAAAATATGATATTCAATAAATCACATGCATGAAGTTGTAAAGTCTCTCTCTTCAAAGGCTAGAGAAAATAAATGACGTCCGAGCAATGACGCAGTTTTATAGGCTCCTCTTCGACGACAAGTAAAAATCTGCTCGTTTCTCAAGTGATTTTTTTTTTTCCTCTAACCACTCCTTGTTTCCCGATCATTTTCTGTGGGAGAAAAATATTGTGCCAAGCAAACATACTGGCCATACCATTTCGCTGCACTTTCCTAACTGCTGCAGGCATTGCGTAATGAATGACTCTTGCGTCTGTTGTCATTGGAAAACTACTGGAGCCTGTTATTGGTGACACTAGCGCCTGGACAGCTCAGTGCCTAGACAACGCTAAATGCGCTGAATCATGCCCAAACCTTTCCCCTGCAACGATTTGGAAGCCAACAGCTAATTTCCACATGGATCAGTGTCAGAAAACTCACTTTTAAAACGTCACAAGCTCCAGCTACAAATTAAAAACTTGACGTTTGAAATATTTGCCCGGAAAATAATTCTGCATTCAGTCATGCATGCACAAGCCATATTGTTCATTCAATGATTCAGGATTTCATAGCACGCTTCTTTTTGCTAAAAAAACAAAACACTGCCATTCAGAGCTTCACAGAACATTAGATCCTTCGCCTGGAAATAAATTCACATGCAATATCGGGTTCCCACAGGATTTAAATTACCTTCTTGCCTGGAGATGACCACCCTTGATAATCCGACAGTTTCCCAGACAGTTGAAAAGCATTGGAGTGAACTCTCTCAAAATTCAAGTTTTATTACACACTGCCAGAAAAACAAATCACTAATTTTTTTCCTTAAGCTGTTTAATTCACTGTGTTCACGGTTACATATGACTGCTGAATTGCCTTAAATGTCTGAAATGTTAAAGAATGTAAAGCCTTGGAAGCCCAGCTGAATGTCTGGTACTTTGAATGTCTGGGCCATGGCACAGAGTAAAGCCTTGGGAGGCCATCTGAATGTCTGGTACTTTGAATGTCTGGGCCATGGCACAGGGTAAAGTCTTGGGAGGCCATCGGAATGTCTGGTACTTTGAATGTCTGGGCCATGGCACAGGGTAAAGTCTTGGGAGGCCATCTGAATGTCTGGTACTTTGAATGTTTGGGCCATGGCACAGGGTAAAGTCTTGGAAGCCCATCTGAATGTCTGGTACTTTGAATGTTTGGGCCATGGCACAGGGTAAAGTCTTGGGAGGCCATCGGAATGTCTGGTACTTTGAATGTCTGGGCCATGGCACAGGGTAAAGCCTTGGAAGCCCATCTGAATGTCTGGTACTTTGAATGTCTGGGCCATGGCACAGGGTAAAGTCTTGGGAGGCCATCTGAATGTCTGGTACTTTGAATGTTTGGGCCATGGCACAGGGTAAAGTCTTGGAAGCCCATCTGAATGTCTGGTACTTTGAATGTTTGGGCCATGGCACAGGGTAAAGTCTTGGGAGGCCATCGGAATGTCTGGTACTTTGAATGTCTGGGCCATGGCACAGGGTAAAGTCTTGGAAGCCCATCGGAATGTCTGGTACTTTGAATGTTTGGGCCATGGCACAGGGTAAAGTCTTGGGAGGCCATCGGAATGTCTGGTACTTTGAATGTCTGGGCCATGGCACAGGGTAAAGTCTTGGGAGGCCATCGGAATGTCTGGTACTTTGAATGTCTGGGCCATGGCACAGGGTAAAGTCTTGGGAGGCCATCTGAATGTTTAGTATCCTAAATTTCTGAGCAGTTACATTACCAGTTTGTAAAGGCATGTGTAGCATTTCAGATATAATTAAGACGAAATCCATTACAAGTGAAGTAATTAATTTTACTCCAACACTTGAATATATGTAATTTGAATATAAAAAAAAAGGCCTTTACTAAAATGCTAGCCGATTATGGAGAACAGGACAAAATGAAATGAAAATACCTTTCTAGCGCAATCAAACACTCGTACCCAGCTTCTTATCAAACACACATTATAATTTTAATGCCACACAATGATGCTGATTCAGCTCTATCATTTATTCATCAGCAGATCCTTTATCTATTTGATATGAATGAGTTAGACAAGTATGGCAGGCTATACAGCAGCACAGTCAGCCCGACCTTGAATCACACATCCAGCCTTAACAATAAACTTATCGCAGAAAAGCCCAGTTTGATACATGCAATAAGTACGACCACATCAAATTTTAAAATTCACTTAACTCTTCTCTGTGAGATAAAACAGAATTTTTGTCAACGGTTAGGGAGTCCTCACAATGCCTAAATTATCACATGCTGAGATTCACACCTTGCGGCCTAAGTCTCCAGACCAAATCAATACCCCATTAACTGATGGACGACGCGATACAGGTAAGATAGTATATATACAAGAATGTTAACACCTCCCAGGAATAAGGCATAACTAAGGCCATGACGAAGGCTTTACCATACTTTTTTTCATGCTATTCTTGTAACCAGCCATTTCATTAACACACTAATTAAAACGGGCCTCATTAACAGGGCCTCAACAATATCCATTATGTGTGAGCTCTGCTGTGGAACAGGCTATCTCTCAAATCAATTGCTTATCGTCAGAAAATCAGGTGAAAACATCAGCACCTTTAATCAAATATTCATGTGAAGCAGTGGTTTAGGTTTGAGGAAAATCAATAGGGAGCTGAGAGTGAAGGTGTGTTGTGTCAGTTCACACAGGTGAAGTGCGAGAGGCATTAGGGGCAAACCTGCTTGTCTATCTCTACATCTCTGCATTCCTAGCTCTCAGCTCCCAGCCTGAGCTCCAGTGTCACAATGCTGGCCACATACCAATACACAGTTCTGCCCAGGTATCCAATAATGACAGGTATAAATGCCACAGTCAGACACACAGACAGACAAACTGACAGATGGACATACAGACAGATCTGCAGACTAACAGAGAGAGCAACAGACATACACCTACAGACGAACAGGTACACAGACAGACAAGCAGATAGCTAGAGGTGCAGACTAAAACAGAGAGTAACAGATAAATAGACAGACTAACAGACAGAAAGATACCAACAGACTAACAGGGAGACAGGCAGACAGGCAGACAGACAGAGACTAAACATAAATTCAGTGGTCGTTTTGAGAAAGAAGAAATAATCCAGAATGAAATAAATCTAGAGAGTTAAAAACACATCGGTGTTGGCTGGCCAAATTTACTCTTAGCACTAAACTATACATGTATGTATCAGATATAATATACAGGTATTCTAATTGTTCAGTTATAACTTTGCATCTGTTATTGGATGTTTCAATAAAAGTTTCTGGTCTCAAGCCTGAGATTTTCTGGTTTCTCCACATCAGCACCCAACCTTTATTTTAGCAATTATAAATTTTCTCCTTTTGCGCACATAATTTTCTAAATAATCTGGATGTGCTTTTAATAATAACATCAAATGCCAATCTTCTCACTTACAAGAGATAGCTTAATCCTTTGTCATGATTCAACTGTATCCCTTGATTATTTCACCCAGTCTGTGCAGCCAGTAACGCAGATACTCACCTGGCTATGTCATGGCCAGTGTGTGTAAGTATGTTTATCAGTTATCGTCAGCCCGATGTGGCACGCACAGACAGGGATCATAATAACATAATTGACATTCCCAGTAATTATCATTGATATTAATTTGTCTGGCTTTCCGTGACTCACAAACAACATTTTGCACTTTCGGTGTTGCTGTCTGAAAAAAAAAGCCCTCAGACCATCAAGTGCCATGATTGGCTAACAGGCTGTCATCTCAATTAAGAGCGTCACAACAAATAAGACAAAACCCGAGCGAGGCTGCTGTATAAATAGGTACGTAAATGAAGGTAATTTGCCCTAATAACTGTGCTAATGGAATAACTGGTCAGTATATTAGAGCTGGACAAAGAGCAATGTCCAGACTGCGTTAGTAACAGTTGAGTGGGTACCACTTAGGCCATTTTACTTGACACTACTGGAAAGTTTAAAGGTGACCAGTAAATGTTTGTACTAAGATAGTATGGCATAACAGAAAATAAAATCTGGAGTTGTCTGGGCAAACTGTAAGCGGTAAGTGTAAGGTTCTCTTCATGTATATAAATATGCCATCAATATCTGAATGGGAATCAACCTAGTAAAGCTTTCAAATCAAAAGCATTAGTCGATGTGCAGAAATTTCAAATCTTCTCATTTTCTGTCCTGTCTATTAATGGCTGCCACAAACATGAACAAAATTGAAGGTAAAATTAAAACAATAGTAGGATGCAAATAAACACAACTTTAACACCTCTCAAGTATGAGTTTGGTTCAAATCAATAAAATAACACTACCCTTAAACAAAAACAAATGTTTTTACAATGAATGCTATTTATTTTTACAAGTAAAGGGTTACCTGTAATTTTACATGTGCTTTGCCATACAAAAAACACAAATCTATACAAGTCCATTTCCATCAGATTTTCATTTTTACCACAATATATACATTCTAAGATAGGAAAATGGTTGCCTGGCTAAAATCAGAATTAATATTTCATATGAGCAATTTTTGCAAGTGGACTAATACAGGCTGTATGAAATCATAATAAAAAAGCTGTTTATTAAATGCAAGTAATTATGTTTTTTATATGTGCATATTTAAATTAATGACCACTGGAAAATTTCCTCCATGTTGCAAGCCACTGGTGAGAAATGATTGTGGTATATGTTGCTGTAGGTAGGCCTGAGACTGTGTACATGTGTAACACCATTACATGTACACAGTCTCAGTGTGAGCTATTTCAGCCATGTATTGTATGCTCTTCACTGTACATCAGAGAAAAACATCACAGCAAAAGAGCATGTGATTCCGGGGCAATACAAAACACAGAGCTTGGCTAAATCCTCTTCTTATGTTTAAAATCAATGGGACTGTATTGATGTGTGAATTGTGGAGGAGCCTGCAAGGCCAGGAACTGCTTCCACACAGTCAATATTGTTCAGGGGAGACAACTTTGCAGGCTTCAGGGCTTTATCAGGCTGCTGGGGGAGGAACAGAGAGCCTGTTAGTGCCTCCTGTACATGTGAGGAAATATCTGCTACATGGGATTTGGAGCTGTCTGAAGCAGTGACATCCCACCTAAAGAAATCTGCCGCTATCTGTCACATTTGATTTTTTAGCTATTTTCAGACATACACTTTTTTTTTTATTTCTAGTCACCATGCAAATTTAAAACAGGGACAATAAATCATTATTACTGATGACAGGGTGATAGAACATCAGATATAAATGTCTCATGTGTCAGTCCTGCAGTCTAAACACTGAAACAGAATGACACTGTGGCATATTAGAAAATACACAAAATACAATGTTTAAGTCGTGTAAAAACTGTTCAACAAAGCACACGGTTGGATGACAGGGCTGTAGATGAGTTTTAAACAGAATCCACTACAACAGTTGCACAGATATATCAATGTCTACAGGTCATTCTTACATTCAAGCAGGAAAACAGGCACTACAACTGGATCGTCTAAAATGCCCCCGAGTGCATAGTGAAAATGTGACTGGATATAACAATACCCGTGAAAACTGACCAATTTGTACCCACTGACAGTTGTCTCCTCCCTTGGTAAAGGTCATATGGGTTCTAATACATGAAATCCCCGCTGGGGAGTGGTTAAAGGATCCAGGAAGGAAAGCCGTACTGAAGGCAATAACTGTGGATGGCAGCCCTTATTCAAACACTGTTGACATACAGAGCAGAATGACTGGCTTGTGGCCTTTGTAACAATTTGACAGAAAGGTCATAACTGTAACAGGGTTGGGAGAAGATATGACGGGAGATTCAGGGCGAGGAAGTTGTCAGAGGTAATTGGAGGGAATATACCACACACATCAAGCATTTAGGCAGTGGACTTTATCACACATGTGTACAGTTCCAGACAAATGACTGGACAATGGTTTTATTAATACATCTGGTTGGATAGTGAGCTGGTAGCCTGGTTCTGAGAGTTTGGGAATTTGGGACTGCTACACCATGGCTGCAGATGGGTGATGCTGGCTACGTTAGGGACACTAGAGATTAGCTCAATAGGGCAACAATGGTGGTGCACACATATATCAACAAAGTCAATTAATGCCCAAAACATGCCGGGGCGTGCTGATGTAGTGGTTGGTAATTGATGGTGGAGAAAGAAGGAAATTGGTTACCTTGTATGGATGTAGACAGTTAAAACTCTGCTGCCCTCTGTCGATGTCACATCCTGTCTATTGGAAACTGCCTAACGGTGACAGGTTTGCTAATCACTGACCACTGAACTCTTACCGTTAGCCACAGAGCATGTGGCTACTGAAAACACTGCAATCTGCAACAGGCGCAAAACACCAACATCAACATTGTTTTCAAGAGTACAATTCATCGCACAAAAAGGGATAAAACAAATAATACAAATGTGCAAAAAATGAAAGGCTGAGAGGATTTCATGACAAATACAGTTCTTTACTTATCTGATTGTCGTTCAACACCACACTGAAGAATTTCATGGCCAAGACAGACATGAAGCAGTGATAGCAAAAGTGAACAAATAAAAAGAAGCTTTTGAGAAATAGGAAAAGAGGAACAAAGGCTTCAATTCAGACTGAGATTACAGAATTGTAATACCTGTTACTACATGCAGATGTAAATAACAAACTTTGACAGTTAAAAGATGTTCCACATCAGAACCTAAAACCTTCCCGAAAGTATTCAAACTACAAATTGTTAGATAATAAGTCTGAAAGTAACAATCAATAACATCAAACAGTTTTTGTTCCGGCCTCCCCCCTCCTTTCCTCTTCCCTGAAAGAAAAATATGACGCTGAGTTTTCCAAGCAAGACAACATTTGGAGATTGTGTATAATGGATCTTGTTATCTCACGAAACATAAATATTACCCACACACTGAATATAATGATTTGTCTTTACTTTGCCTTATGGAGTGGGGAGTAAGAGGCATGCATTTGAAGGATAGCCCTGGGTAGAGGGCTAAGATGCCATCAGCGTGTTATGCGACGCCAACACGCAGCTCGGCTACAAAGCAGCTCCTGTTTAAATTATAATGCCGCAGCGATGTGATGTCAACTTTCATTCCACATAATTACCGTCCCATACTGCATATCAGACATCGAGACAACTATAACAGCACTGCACGCAAGTGGACGACATTAATCTTTAACTAAGTTATTATAATTCATGGCCCTGCCAGTGTCAGCTCCGTTACGACAGCGTGTGTAAAGCGTCTTTGTGAGCTGTGCTAGTCGTCCCTCCATTCTGACACTAACTTCACACTGATTTATCACTGCTATTACACAACTTTACAGCAAAACACAGTTCCTGGGTTGATTTTTTTTTTTTTTCGTCTTTTTCTATTCTTTTTTGCCCCACCATTTCTGGACTGTGTTTTCCCTACCAGGTCTCTGCGTGTGTGATCTTCCGCGTGCTGCACTGACAAAGAAAAATCAATTTCTCCGTCTTTTCTCTGGAAGGTGGTTTTTAATCTGTCAAGAGGTGCATAATCACCACGTGTGTGGAATGGTGCAAGAGATTAATTAAACATTTATCATGATTTGGCAACACAGTGATCAGGCCAGTGGACTTTATGACAGACGCTCCGATGAGGAATGATCACACATCGGCCATGTGTCGTGTTATGACGCCTCGTGGATCTTGTCAAGTGACACTACGAACCTACGAACACCACTGCTACATGTGCATCTACCACTGATTCATCTTCCCACACAGGACCAACCAAAGAAACTCACAGACCATCATTTACCTCCAATAAAAACAATTCCCTGGTGCATGGGGTGAATTACAACACCCACGTAGCACATACATCACTTTTCTTCAAGTCTTACAATGAACACATTATCACGCTGCTGTTTTCGGCCTAATAACAAACCTGTTTAAAGCTAGGGCACTGCTGTTGTTTTTTTTTCTTGAAGGCCAGCCACCATTCCCTTCCCTTCAACACCAAATGAGGCTGATAACAGGCACAATTCACGACCAAGTTCCTGTTGCTGTTTTTTTTTTTTTTTTCTGGCTGAGAAAGGGCGGGAGAGAGGTTACAGGCACAACGGAACTGAAATTCTTGTGAAGGGATGGTCACTGCTTCTCTACATTGATCAACTCAAGATCTCCATAAAACCTATGAGACATTATGTAATAATGTGGTTCATCATTGTGGTAGACTTTAAAACAATGGTAGAATTTAGCAGAAACCAACGTGAAATTTGAAAACAATGATTTCTATAGCAGAACAGTTTTATACCTCCACATTTTCCAATCAAAGAACCTTATAAATATGTTCATGGTGACAGGATCATAACAACGTTCAATCACATTCAGAGGCTCCAGTTCAGTTCCACTGCCGACCAAGACAACACATAGTAACCTGGTCAAACACTAGGCATTGTGGGATGCAAAGTGACTTCCACCATGTTAACCATGTCAAAACCACCGTCCATCTAATGTTTCACAGC
Source organism: Acanthopleura granulata (assembly GCA_016165875.1). Lineage (NCBI taxonomy): Eukaryota > Metazoa > Mollusca > Polyplacophora > Chitonida > Chitonidae > Acanthopleura > Acanthopleura granulata. The sequence continues at coordinate 9,354,969 of JABBOT010000008.1, forward strand.
AACAAACCACAGAGAAATCTGCACATTTCAAATCTGGAGCCAAGACCATAGAGGAGATACACAGGTATTTATCTACTGCATTAGCATTTAAGGCTCAGGCCTCTTTAACCATGTAAATAGGTTATCCGTAATGACGGCCCTTTAACACCACATACATCAATCCTTCCACTTGAGTGGCCACCGGTCAATTCCCTGGACGCTTCTAACCACCTTGTGGCGACATTATCCAATAAGCTCTGGCGGTCAGCCTTAATTCTGGCCAGGAAGGGTGTATGTGGGTGAAGACCACAATGTCAGCATTTTCCATGCTTGTGCCTGGCTGGATGGCTCGAAGATTCAGGGCATCTAATGCTTTACAGGTAATGTAACCTCATTCCTCTCCTCTCAGGAAGTGACTATGTCCCTTCACTGTAGTCTAATTTCCTCAGCCCTCCAACAACACACAGCACCTTAATAATTCATTGGCGCACAGTATCCACTCTTTCCTTGTTCTCCGTGCGATGCAAGTCTTGGTCCATTTACTAAAATTTTCCCCTCAACTGGGAGCAAAATATTAATCGGGGCATGAGCTAAGGGAAATTGTTTATTTTTGTCAACTGTGAGTAGCCTGATGACATAATGGCCATGCTCTGGGCCCGAACTATTTCAGAGCTTACAGCTATTGATTCAGAATGCATTGGGCATTAATTATGGATGCGAATTGGCCATGTGACGGATAGACGCAGACTACCGCTCTGCAGATCTTCACAGAGCCAGCACCTGCCTCTTACACGGCCAAGGTATGCGCACCAATGACTTCAAAGTACAAACTGCCAATACATTGATGAAAACGTTATACTTATATATATGGTAAACGTGAATAATGATGCTTGATAAAAGATACTGAATTTTAGATTTTCATGAAGAGAGGGCTACAGCATTTTTCTTCTCACATCCACTTGCCTATCCATTAATGCTGTGGATGCTCCACTTTCCTGATGTATTAAGGCAAATGTAAAGTTGATGGCAATGGAGTCTGCATGTCACAGGTATACATACTGTTCTAGGAGCTAATCACATTAGTACTTACATTGATTTATTATGTTTTATAAACACATACAGCCTGAAAGTACATATGTATATGTATATATACACATTCAACCTAAATGTACATATTTTTTTTATTTTTCAGGATATACAATATAATTATCTCCTGGATAGAGAAAACAAGTACGTCACTATCTTGTAATGTCAGTCTTGTGCGATGTAAAATATCTAACCCAAGAAAATGTTCTGCTTTCTTTATTTTTATTCAGCCAGGAGAATAATGAAGTTTCATCAAAACATAACTTTAACATCAGTGAAATACTGCCAATCCGCACCTATATCCAGGCACCTTCTGGAGACTTGCAGCTGTTTTGGTAGATCAGGCTTGTGATGACGCCCCTGTGGAGTTGCGTACTGGAATGAGCTAAGCGACACGTAAGCATGCTGACTGATGCTGTTTTCAGGAATTGTCTGTGTACAAATGGCCCTAGTAATCAGAAAATGTTGATGAATTTCTTCTTGTTTACTTTTATTTTTATTTTTTTTTGGCATGTCAAAATAGTCCGTCTAGACAGCAAATGTTCATCTGCACAAGAGAAGTCATTACATGTTGGACTAAAAAATGATGCAATGCACACGGCTTCCATAGTTACACAGTGAAAGCAACACGACAAGTTATTCCCTATGCCAGTAGGCATTCGCAGTTAGGATGCTAACTAGCTGTTTTCTTCGTGCCTGTGGGCACTCCGCGCATTGCGGCCAAGATAAGGAAGGATATCCCATCTTCCTCATGGCAAATGTGATAACAAGGGCTGTTACTGTTACTTCAGCCTGATTCAACCCTTCCTAAGAAAAGAATCTCTTTAAGACACTGAGTACCAGAGACAAGGGATTGAGGCCAAGAGACCAAGAGACCAAGAGCAGCCAGGAAAATCGGGAATGCATACGGCTAGAAAAGAACATGCTTAACCACACTCCTCCACTTCCTTACCAATCATGACCTCCATTGTTCAGTTTTCAAATCAAAATTCAGATTTATGCAACGTCCGATCATTAGCTGCATGGTGCCGTGAGTACATGTATTATTGCAGGTATCTGAGACTTACAAGACTTCCTAACACCTATCTGTTACTTATCAGTGTTCACATGCTCCAAAAACGTTTTTTTTTTTTATCTTTTCCATAATGTTGCATTTCACCGGAGTTCAAATAATCCAGTATTTGTAAAGTAAAGGCAATCTGAATGTTGGTCTGAGTGGAAAAGTGACGAGTGATTGATTGATATCAGTCTAAGAGCACATACCACTGCACTTCTGGAAGAGAGTAAACGTTGCTAATGAAATATCCCAATGGTAGCTGGCAAAGCTTAAAAGGTATCTAGCAGTTCACTTATGCTAGTGTTGTCCTTTACAGTAGCTGGATGGTGACAGCAAACCAACGACCAAATTCCTATGGAAATAACTTTCATCAGCAATTCATCCATATATATATATATATATGTACTGTGTGTGTAATGCTGTCTTGTTTGTTTCCTCTTCCACTCCAAAAGCACTTCTGTTTGATATAGTTTCAGTACATGTACAGTAACATTACTGTTACTAACCTGGTCTCAATGTTCAACAAAATGAATTTCCTTGTCAACCTGCAGCAAGCAGAGAAATCCACTAACACAGGCAAGCAGCCATTTTTAGCCAGTCTTCGAGAAACAATTATGTCTCCTTCATTTGAGATAATTATGAAGGCAGGGGAGCTTCCGTTGATACGTTTATCAGTCATACTGGCAATGTGTGTGTTCACATGACACACCGAGCAGCTAGAATCAATATCATGTGGAGAAAACGGCTTATGCTGGCTAGCTGCATAGGCATTGCAACACGCGCATACTTTCCCACAGGTCATTGTTCCTTCAGAAACCTGCAGGAAGCCGCGCTGGTCGTGACAGAGGTGTGGAATGTCTGCTTCTCAACCACGTGCGGGCTTTTCTCCACTGCTTCAGGTCAGAGGCTCCAGCTAAAAAAAAAATTGTTCATTATTTGTGAAAACAGAGGAGAGAGACTGATGCCCCATTAACTCAGCTATCCATGGATTCCATTGTGTCAGTTTTCCAGCAGGTCTGGAAATGGCTATGAAAACTGGGATATCTAAACCGCCATAACTGGCTTAATTTCAGCCTTGCGTACATAACCTCTTAAATGAAATTAGATAATCTATTTGCTGCTAGTGACGCAGTATTAATATCAGTTTGTGGAAATCAATTTCTCTGCACAGATTGGGGGATATTTTGATGCAATTTATAATTGGTGATTGCAAACGGCATGGACAGTAATAGGTGGTGAACTGTGCAAGTCAAAGCCCCTGGTGACCTATGATATTTCGTAACTGCAATGCTGATTTGCAGTGTGGATGTGGGCACTAAGGGAACTCTGAAACAACATTGATTTTTCTGCTGAAGTTAGACTAACAACAAGATATTAATACTCCTTTTTCTTTGAAATGCGAGCTGAATCTTGTTAAAGCAGCAACCTGGGCAGCTCTCGCTGAAGTTTATCAAAATACTTATCGTCTGTGTTTTACAATATGCACAATATATGGATGTAGAGTTGGTATTGACGCGTTCACTTCAAGGTCATTTTTATGGCCTCTGGGTATTTTCAATAGACCAGAAATTTGTCAGGTAGAACTTCATGGAGTTCAGAGGGTGCACTAACTGATCCAGCACAGCTTCCAAGGCTATAATCATTTGGATTTCTATGCGGTACATACAGTGGGGGCCCTTTCTGTACAAATTACAGGAGTAAAGGTACTTAAAGTTCTATATGTTTACACTGCAGGGGGTTGAATGTGTACTGAAACCAGGGGTTCTAGGTGTACACACAGTGGGGATTCTGTACACTGTAACTATACACTTTCCTTTCACACCTCATGTAGAATGAGAACGTTCTCAATGTTTTAAGTTTGTCAAAACAACAAAATTACACCACAGACGATACTGACATAAAAAAATTCAACATACTTATATCAAGCCAGACTAAAAACTGGGCCCCAAAAAATAAAGTTTGAACACATTACCTGTGTCACTCCTAACTGAAACAGAGTGGCATTTAATATATGTGGAAATAGCACGCCACAAAGACTGGGTCCTATTGTCTCCTCACCCATTTGACAAAGATAGACATCCGCTCATCTAAAATCTGATCATTTGATCGAGAAATCAATGCTTTCTCTTACAGGGCTTACAGATATGCACTAATTAATTAATAGCTTCCTCAAGGAAAATCTTAGGACACACATTACCTGCAGGCACAAGCCCTCATTCCGGAATTATACCATTGTTCAGAGCTGTACGTAACAACAAGATTAAGCAACGTTTACACATTCAGGGGCCTAATGAAGGGCACAAGTATAAACTTATGTCAAACAAACCCAGGTAAGAATCCTTGTTTCTTGATTTTTCTGCCTGCCATGATCATTAATAAGACAGCTGATTGTCTATCACGATCATTAATAAGGCTGTTGATTGTCTATCATGATCATTAATAAGGCAGTTGATTGGCTATCATGATCATTAATAAGGCAGTTGATTGGCTATCATGATCACTAATAAGAGCAGTTGTCTATCATGATCATTAATAAGGCTGTTGATTGTCTATCATGATCATTAATAAGGCAGTTGATTGGCTATCATGATCATTAATAAGGCAGTTGATTGGCTATCATGATCACTAATAAGAGCAGTTGTCTATCATGATCATTAATAAGGCTGTTGATTGTCTATCATGATCATTAATAAGGCAGTTGATTGCCTATCATGATCATTAATAAGGCAGTTGATTGGCTATTCGACACAAGGTCATTTAAATTACTTTGTCCAACAAGTACACCCCAACTGTGCATGAGATGGTGACTGCCAACCTCAAAAACACGAAGCATTTATTCTCTGGATCTGAACTGAAATGGAAAAAATATGTGCGACAGAAAGAAGATGTAGGGAATGAGAGAGGTTCTTGGACAACAGAACTTCCTCATCCCTGTAACATATCGATATATGTTGTACTTGATTGTGTATTACTCTGTTCAAAAGTTAAGCTGACCAAATGAGTTTTTTTGTTTTATCACAGTCCAAAAACACAAGCACTCAATACCAGCACTATCTGGAACTATCTGCTTCTGATATCTATAGCAAAATATCCTATTAATATTACTAATGGCCAGAAAAAAAAAAAACAGCTGCATTTTCTCAACATTTTCTAGCTAGCTAAGCCAGTTGTCATATTACATAAACTGATTAGTTTGTTTGCCTTTTAAAAGTATAACCGACATGTAAGGTTGCCTTTGTAATGAATAAGTCATTTATCGATATAAAAACAGCTGGAAACACATGTGGGTACTGAATATGCAAGAGGTTTTCCCAGTGTTGCTTCATCAATAATACATGTCCTGTTTTTCCTTAGCTCTGATGTTTTATTTTCAGACAGCAGGGATTCCTCTCGGGCAGTTTCCAGCAACCCTCTGCCTCAAGCCCCATCTGCCCGAGGTGACAAGACAAGTGCAATTGAGCGCGCTAAATAAGCCGTATTAAAGCTATTATCATGGACAAAGGAGAAAACAAAAACAGTATTGTCGTGCGTCTCACAATACAGGTGGCTTGGGCGAGAAACATGTGCAAGCGGAGGACGGCGCGTGGCTGGACCACACCCCCTAATTGCTCGCAACTGCCGACGCTTTCAGTGGCTTTATTCGTTCAAGCCTACAATTGGCATAAGGCTGAGCTATCGTAGGTGACAGCTTCACCAAGCTGACACTGGCCCGGCACTACTCCGCAATCTTTACAAAAATAGATCAAGTTTTCACCATGATCAATTCCAGAAGACATATCAGGATAAGAAAGCCATATGACACTGATCATACACAGCACCACATGCCTCATATCACATGGTAGTATTTTTCTTACAAGACTTATTTTCATTGTAAAAAGGACTCGATCTCCCATTTTCATCTAATGTTCTACATTACTCTGTCTGCTTTTTCCCCCCTCTATGAACAGGTGAAGTATTTCTGACATAGTGTAAATCCATAAACAGTCATTCCACTGTATTATTTCATCCTCCGGCATTTGAACATGAAACAAAATGACCCTTCCATACAGAGTACTGGCTCACAAAACAACAATCATCCGCTTCAGTTTCTATCACAGTAACATCAGAGCAGCAATGTCAACCATGTCTGACTGTTTCTTGAACACTAACACCAAGCACTAATTTATCTTCCAAAAATAGTCAGTGAGCCGTGTATTTTTCTCATCCACTTGATTAGAAACCAGATCACTGAATCCACAACTGTGTTGTCCCACATATGTTATAAAGGTTGTCTGCAGTAAGGCTGCGGAGGCCATGACAATTCTATGAACTCGTGCAAATTTAGGGTGTTCATTAAATACGCCTAGTGTTTAAAACTTAATATCATACAATGGTGCAACGCGCTCACAAAAAAGAATTTATCAAGACAGTTTGACACATTTTGGCTTTGCTTCAACAGCTATCCTCAAAAATACTTCCTTCATGTGATATCAGCGTGCTTTTCTATAAAAAGTTGTCTCTTCTTTGTATCATAATAACTGTACAGGTATCCCCTGATTACAAATTGCACACAACCCTACAAGAACTACAAGGGTCCAACCAGATATATCTTTCCAGGACATGGTCTAGCAATCTGTGGGGAGAATTTACGTCCCGGCCTACTTATAAGACGCCACATTCCAAAGCTCTGGGATAAATGTATTTCCAGTCACAGTCAGCCTAACGCAAATAAAAATGCCATTAGAATGGAAAATTAAAACCCTTTGTTGCTATGAAAAGCATCAAAATGTTGGCAACTGCTGCAAATCAAGCCCATAATTTGCCTTGGTTCCTATTTATGCCCTGGTGCGGCAAGTATTTCGTTTAGAGTTGTGGCAATATTGGACAAATCTCCCATTACTGAGTGTTTTCACGAGCCCAGGAATAAGTTTATGTCACCGTTGGAGCCGCACAAATCAATCGCTTGCGTCAAGCTCCGTCCAACTGTATTGCTGTAATGGGGATTGGGTGGGAGCTTACAGCAGAAAGCTTTAAATATGGCCACGAAGGATTATGCCAAGCAAAATGGCAGGGAAATTACTGAGTAAGATTGGAGCCATCGTATGTGCACGGAGACTACGATGAACAAATTCCACTTCTCTCTCTTAGCTCCAGAGTAATATAAATGCTAAAATGTCCCTCAGTGAGTGCACATCACATTTCCATCCTCAGATGAAGGTCATCTTGTTATTAAATCAGTCATAAAAACTGCATAAAAAACCCATTCTTACTTGGGTTTCTTGGATGATCCTAAGTTCATCAGATAACATCTAGAGCCATTTCAAAGACATATTTACAACCTATTGAAAGTTAGCAGTGCTAACTAGTGTTACGTTTTGTATTGTAAAATATGGATTCCAATCATCATTGGGCTTGATTGAAAAGTGTACCAGCAAGTTATAAAACATAAAGAATAAAAAGATAGATTTAAAACATCAGCCGTACAAGACAATGCACGTTTTAAGTACATGAGGTTTATAACCCTAGCAACCAAACACGCCAAATGACCCTTAATCATACTAAACAGAGTTTATCTTATCATCGCATCAGCCAAAATAAGATGAAAAAGTACAAATGCTTCATTTTATCCCTGATTATCCAACCCGACTGTATGTCTGTCTGGAGAAATGGTTGAGGATGATACGATCTGATCAGCAATACCTAATCTGAGGCGATCACAGACAGCCTCAAACAATGCTGAGTTTCTGCCTTTATTTACAACATTTCTGCTTGATGGCAGCCATTGTTCTGGGGAGGGAAAACGTTTTCAAACGATCATCACCTTAAACCAGCTTGAAGCTTAGAATTTACTCAGCGAATTGCCAAAGGAATTGGACACTCTTGTTGGTACCCATCCAGAGTTAACAAGAGGACTAAGAGGATAATGGTGGTGAGACCACATTCATTCCAGCCAAGCGGCCAGCGTTTGGATTCTTCCCAACACAGTATTATTCCACCACGTTTGACCAACAAGAAAATCCTGTTACGCCGAATAATTAACACAGCCTAGTTGGCAGGCAATCTAGCCAGGATCAATATTCAATAAACACGCTGAGGCGGACATGTAGGAATGGAAATTCAAATTCGTCTTTATGTCCTCACCTCAGTGGAATATAAGCTATGGGCTGGCCCCAGCTGGTCTGTTGGTTAGATATGAGCAGGACAATAGGGCTTAAGCTTCCAACACATTCGTCCAATCGGGTTGAGTGCACAAGGCCAGGTAGCACAATACCACTCGCTGAGCTTAGACAATTGCAAATCTCAGAAGGAAATGCCAAGACTATGAGGAAAACGCTGACTGCTTAGAAGCAGTGGTACGAGTGGTTCTGGACACAAGTCTCGAGCCCATCAGGTGAGGATGAAGGAGTTTGTAGGGCAACCTGGTGTCTCAGAGCCACCAGACATTCGTGCTTCTCCCCCCCCCCCCCAACATTTACTCACAGGAGCCAGATTAATTGGAAATCAGATTTGGTATAATTGAATGGCAAAGAGATGCTTGTGGGCCCCAAGATGATCTCCTAACCACATTACATTAATGGCTTTTTAATAACCATACACGACAAATAAATTACAAGATTCTGGGATTAACATGTGCGCTGGTGATTCCGAATTTGTCATGTTCAGTCCACAACTTTAACTAATAATCACCAATCCATTTTGGCACATCAGTCGTCGGCAACCAAAGAGGACTTTACCTCATTATGTTAATTGAACACACATCCATTAAAAAAAAAAAAAAAACATTTTCGTCAAAGTTAGACAAACATCACAAAAGAGGGTTTATTCAAGTGAACATTAGCGCCAAACAGAATGAATAAAAAAAATTCACAAATCATTTTCACTTTGCTCACGGACAATGGTGTAATTAAAATAGTCTAACCAGTATGAATATGCAAATACAAAACTTTTTCAGCTCTTCTCATAAGTTGCTTGTACCTGTCACATTAGGAATAAAAAGATATCGAAAAGGCAATGTAAGAATCGATATATCAAAATCAAGCAAATTAGATATCAACAACAGAACTGAGGAGTCTCAAATGTATTGAGGCTTTTCGCAGACATATATATCCATAAGTTTGGAATCATTTCTTGTCCAGGCCTAAAATAGCATCTCAGATATGCAATACCAAGACATCTGGAAGCATAATGTCCACCAGTTTTCTATCTTCCTCAAAGAAACAGCTATATGTACTTCCAAGCTACCACTTATTAAATCTGTTAACAGAAACTTGCAATCGTATCAAGAGTATGTGGCTGTTCGGTCTCCAAATTAAGTTACAGATTAATATCCCTGAGTTATTACTTTGTCAACATAAAGATTATTGCTACAAGCACCAGACTTATTACCCTTGGGACAGAAATTCGGACAAGGCTATTCCAAAGTTAATGACTGTGATTTGACCTTCCATTGTTCATCCCACCAAGGGTGAATGGCACCATTAAATACTCCAGTAATATCATTTTACCTGCAACGTCTGGGCTATTAATGCTGTACAGAAGGTCACCTCTGTGTCCAGGCAGCAGCAGACTTGTTCAGGTCCGGTCTGTAATTATGGCACGGGGCAGTAACAAGCCCCAGATGGTCCTAAGTTGTCCGTAAGGTCTTGTCACCCAGCATTGACCACACCTGAGTTCCCAAGACCAGTAAAGTCTCTATCGCAGCGAGACACCTCTGATCTTGGCCAGCTAATTATCATGCCAGATTTAGGTCCATTACAATACTCCTGGGTTGTCGTCAAGAGTCAGCTCCAAATGATTAAATTACACTGCGCTAATTATCACAAGTTTTTTTGAAGATCCTAATCAAATAGGGAGAAAATGCAGGGTGGAGAATTAATCTTCATGCATCTGCAGAAAACCTCATCACTATAACTAGATTACTAGCCAAAATATTTCAAAATCCGCTTATTTCAAGGAATAAGTCACAACGGATTTGACTGCTGTGAATTGTAATCCGTGAGCCATTGTTGTTCTCTACTCCCACAGAGTTCTCTTTGTTTCTAAAACAATGGCTGGACAATACATCTGAGATAACCAATTCTAAACGCAAAAAACGCATTTTCACCGGGATTTCCCCTGCTAATTAACACATGGGCTCCATAATTAGTTAGGATTGGGTCTTCCCAGACAGCATGATTTATAAATGACTGCTGCTTGGCATTTGCCAAGGTTCCAATCTCTCCTCCCTTGCTTTTTTTTAAATCAGGCGACCATTTCACCCACACCAGAGAAAAGATTTTTTAATTTGTGCTGTTGGCAACCTAAAATAGCTACATCAATAAATTCACTACAAGTAAATTAACATTCTTTACAAATTCTGCGTTCATGAAAAAGCAGTGAGCAAAAGATAAAACTGTCATCTCAGCGTAAAGATATGCATATCAAAAATGGGCTACTGCAAGCAAACTTGAAACAAGACAATTGATATGTTCCAACACAGTCCGCTAGTAGTTGCTATATCCAGAACATAAATACCCTATGTAAGAAAAACTGGATCTGCATCCTGCAAGAACATTTAAATAACAATTAGTGAGGTCACTTTAAGACATCATACCCCAGTTAATGTTACTTATGGAAAACAAATTCCATGAAAACGGGGACCTATCTACAATCAGCCGTGGGACAAACTTTCTGATGAGAAGTTCCATGGTTGTGATGGATATGTTATGTCTAACATCAATTAATGTTGTTAATGCTAATGATGAAAAAGAAAATTTGTTGTTTTTTTTCCTTTTTTTTTAATTCAGATACTCGTACATCTATTTGTTGGTTGCATGATTGGATAAGACTATTGTGTTTAGGATTCTTGGTGGAATAAATCAGTTTATAAACAACCTAAGCCTCAAAACTGAAATGCATGAACCTAGTTAGGTATCCAGGCATGCAAGGTCATCTTCACTGCAACAGAATTTGAATGAATGAACGACTGATTAAGGCTTAACGCTATTTCAGCCTGATTGTGGCCAGCCGCAGAACTCGAGTCTCCTGAGGTAGACAGACCAGTGAGAGTTATCAGGTACATCAATGTACTACATAAGTACATGAGAATGTGCTACAGAGACCTGGCCTGTAATTGGTGTCACCATAAGCAAGTCGTGCTTGGCAGAGTCATTAATACTACTGACAAGCCAAAATTATCCTATATCCTGCATGTATGACAATTTCAACAGATTAATAGCTCTTTACAGCCGTCCATTAAAGCAATTTTATGTGCTGGCAACTCTGTCAATTGATTAACATACAGGGGGCAGGATACTGTTCACTGTCCAGTGTGCAGCACATGGCTATTTTCTGACTTGCTACGGACCCAGGGAGTCTGTACACACATATACACAGGAACACACACACAGTGCTACCAATACACTCGATCGATATACCATGAAGAAAAAACACCTGTGAATTTACCATCCTAGGTGTTGTTATGCGGCTAGAATATAGTTAATTATAACACTATTAAGAACAAAAACAAAGCTATAGTTGCTTTGTGGTCAATGGACTTCAACACATACAGCAATTCTGGTTTCTAAAACTGACTTAAGTAAATTATAGTATATATACATAGAAACTACTCAAGTATCCACTTTAACCTAAAAACTGTAAATAACTGTGACATATCAACCTACGTGAAGTTGGATTCAACTTAACAGTATCTAGGATGTCAAAACATACATTCTTATATCAGCCACCAACCATAAAGCGGAACTGATACATACTACTTGGGGATAGGCTAATTAGTACATCCTCGCTAAATGAATGTAGTCCTTTACAAAAATAGTCCCCAACTCCTCCAAGTAGATTTTCCAAGTAGATAGTGAGCAGGCATCAAGTACCATTATTAAAATAGAACTTAAAACTGGAAGAAGGTAAAGCAAGTGCAACGTATACATTACTGCGAGTGAGCTTTAGTGCCTTCAAGAGTGGAAAGGGAATGGAAAGTAGTATCTGCCAGACTGTCAGACTAGGCTGTAATGATAGCAATGTTAAGACTCGTAATGCGACGTGCAATATACAAGACACTCCATTGTGAACAAAACTGAATACTCTCTCTCTCTCTCTGAAGATGACCAATGACATTCAGATATTCCCATCGGGTAACCAAGTCCATGAAGCCTCAGGCAATTCACAGCATATATTCTTTTCAGCTGTAGCTATAGGCTGTAAATTTAGCTTCCAACTGACACAGGTAGACCAATTTTCCCCCAGAGCAAAGAGCAAAATGGTCATAAATACTTCCTGAAAGGAACAAGTGGTGGCTTATGTGGATCAATATATCAACCAAGAAAGGAACACAAAGACTTACAGGTTTCCTCCCAGACAGACGGAAATACAGAACCTTAGAAATCCTTCATCAGTGTTTATGTCCGACGCTCCACAGGGACTTTTATAGTCTAGTAACAAAGATGTAACAGAAGATCCTGATTTTTATCTCAGCTAGAGGGAACTGTGAAAATAATTGGATCCAGATGTAAAACACTGGAATGTCATCTGTGAGTACCTCTGTAATACACAGTTTTTTTTTTTTGGCATGGGAAGGTGGAGATGTAAAGCATGGAGAACCAGTTAAAAAAAACATGCGTTTATTTTTTTTGTACTGTTCCTCACCTTTTGAGAACAGTAGGATAAAAACAAGCCTACTAACACTGATAATAATGTGAAAATGTAGATATGCAGAATAAATAATGTTACAGTCAGTTTTGTCCTAGTCAGATTTGTATGTTCACAAAGAATATGCACTATCTTTTATTCATTTTGTTCATCCACCCAGAAAATTCATTGCATCTTTGCGTCATCATTAAATACTGTTTGCTGCTTCTGTGTATGTGTTTTTTGTTTTTTTGTTGTTTTTTTTTTTGTTTGCTTTTATCTACTTTCTTGTCATGCGATTACTGACCCAGAGCGCTCGTTTTGGTTGATGACTGGTATATGACACTTAGGGTACAACTTGCTTCAGCATCCCTGGATCCCTTATTCCATTTAAAACAGAAGCAACAAAATCAAGTTACTCAGAAATCAACTCACACAAAAAGAATTAACTTGAGAGTTCACAAAAGATGAAAATTAGAAAACAAGGAATGAGGATATTAAGGACGAAGGAGCTTGGTGAAAACGAGAGATGAAATACATCATTTATGTAACCCCATAAACAAGAACATTAATCCCATTTGGTCATCTTTAGCACATTGAAAATAACGCTCAATCAAGTTCAATTATGTCAGATGGCCACAAGATGAGAAAAAAGCTCATCAGGTTTATTGCATAGGCTAACTATGAACAAAAGACTGTGCAAGAAGACAAAGGACTTGCAGATAATTAAAAACAAAGGAAAAATAAACCAGACGAAAGGGGCGGATCTGTGCCGAGCTTAAATTGGATTTGTTCAGGACTGAAGAGCTTTTATGAGCAACTGGTTGCCACAAATTTCATCTGTTTATGATAAGCAAGTTTAGAAATTACAGGATCAGATCATGGCCTTAAGGATTTTATCATCTCATTCAAGCCAATACATCAGAGTCCTGGAGAGAGTCGGCCACAGCATACTGCAATCATCTGCAGGCTATTTCCAACCACCAACCCTGGGTACGCGTTAATGGAATGGATGTTCAATGACACCAGACAGGTTCAAGAGTAAAGCAACTAGTCCAAGTTCATTTGAAAATCATCAATACTAATTTGAAAGACAAGTTAATATTTTTAAATGCAAATGGCAACATACAACTGATTTACATGTATTGCGAAGTACAAATTTTAAAGGTCAAATGTTCTATGGTTCATTTATTATTCTTTGATTAAATAATAATACAAAGAGCTTCACTCAACCAGAGTGGTGTAATGGCAGACATGAATGAAGACCTTCCCTGAAGGTCGCACGGGGGGGAAGAGGTAAAAATGTAAGGTATCTTGCTGACAAAACAAATAATCAGGAAACATGATAAAATTGAGAGGACAAATTAATGACACATTCATGAAAAGAACGATCATAACAATGGACTTTTCATTACAAGAGTTTGCGAAAAAGACCCACAATCCGGAACACTGACAACATACTGGCAATTCATAACCTTGGCATGTGCAAGGTGTCATCACCCATTACAGGCATTGTCAGGCCATAGGTCACCCAATTATCCCTGACCTAGGCTTACCCAGGGGGTTCTGTAACTAATGAGCAGTGATTTAACTGTCTAGAGGCTACTCACAGACTTGGAGCTTGAACATGTAAATAACGCTTCCTGCGGCCTGGTTTTTACCAGAATTATCATACACATGTATGTGCCGTGTTTCCAGAGAGCCCCAGGTGAATACAAAAGCCACATCTGATAGTCCTCTTAAAGACAAAAACTCATCAACCAAAGAACACCAGCTATATGTATTGAAGCCAAAAAATTCCACGCATCCCAACATTTTTGGCTGTTCAAAGTTTTAGCTCAACCAATTTTAGTCATCCATAAGAAAATATATGAAATGCAGAAACTGACAACTTTAACATTTGTTCTTACCAAACACATACACACACACACACAAATCTGGAGTTTTTCTGATTGTTAATTGCAAACCCGGCTCTGAATTTGTTTAAATGACAGGGTTACAGTACATCAAATCTGAACCAATCCTGCTCACCAAGAGATAAAGCCACGGGTATATGATCAAATATTGAATTTATCCACCCTCTGACATATTTTGTCAACTCGAGGAAATTAAGCAATCTGTCAAATATTGGAATGACACAATCTCCTTGATCAATGAAATCCACACCCTAACCAAAGGCAAGCATTAGCTAAGCAAACTCTGCACAGACAACGTGAACGGCAATGTTGTCATGTTCTTGCCAAAGAGGAACAGTCAACTGAAATGAAATGAAAACACGGTACACACACATCTTCCTCACTTTAATCATAAGAAACTCTAATCATTCTCACAAACAACACACATGGACAGGGGAGAAATGAAATGAAACGACCTTTTACCAACCTCATCTAATAGTTTAAACGCAAGCAGCCAGATATATGCAAGATTTTTTTAACAAATCTCAAAGCATAAAGACTTTTAAACATAACCAGGAAACCTAGTAAAAGCGAAGGAAAATCATGCTGGCACGGCAAGCACCTGTTAAACATCCTGAAATGCAAAGTGACAGCTGATCAAAATACATGGGCTGGTGGGCAAAGCTTAACCATGATGGACTAGTGGTTAAGGTCTGACCATGAGGAGCTAGCTGTCAAGGAGGAAGTGTCTATGTCCTGGCAGTCATGGACTAGCAATTGTCACTCATCAGTGCCACAACATACACAGCAAAACCAACCAAATACAATAACATAGCTACACTGGCACTATGATTACATGTTAAGGCATCACATGAAAAGTTAATCACCCAATGCATGTAGAGATAATGTTGGGATATCGATACAATGACAAAGGCGTCCTCATGAAATGTTTGATGAGAGCAACTGTCTTCACCTAGCAGACATTCAGTCAAAATCAGACTTCAACTGAACTCGCTATAAAAAATGCCCTGCTTTCATTTCGCTGGAATTTAGAAGTGTTTGGAGAACAGGTTTTTAGAAGTCACTTTCGGACACTGGGCTTAAAAATGAAAAGCCGACGTGTTGTTAATAAAGCTCCGAGGAGACAAGTTAGCTCAAAGTCCAAAGCACACTTAGTGAAGGTTAAAGGGGAGCAGTGGAGCAGACATATTGTAAATGACCTCTGGCTGAATGCTAACATCATATCCCATTGGCTCATTGCAGCCAAGCTGAAGCAGCATTGGCTTACCCCAGTATTAATAGCTCTACAGTATTAAGTGGCTGTCTGCCTAACCAGTCACCTGCTCGTGTTACCTTCAAATTAAAAAAGAAGAAACAATACTCTTATCATCTAAACCAGCAAAATTAAGCCTATGTCTTGCAAAAATAACCAGACATCACAGGTGGGAAACCAGCCAGACATATTAAAACAGGCCACATTTATCCTAAGCTAAACTTTCCATATAAACTAACCTGTCTGGGGACAGAAAAGCCTGAAAGTCACAAAGCACAACAGAGAGAGCCTTGAGGTTAGAAATATTACAAAATATGTATTAGGCAAATATTATATGACACCATTCAAACACGTACAGCATTTAATCATACTGTGCTACAACATGTACAACATTTAATCAACCTGTGTTACAACATGTACAACATTTAATCATACTGTGTTACAACATGTACAACATTTAATCATACTGTGTTACAACATGTACAACATTTAATCATACTGTGTTACAACACATACAACATTTAATCATACCATGTTACAACCTTGGGAACCTGCATGGACATGATATACTTTCAAGCATTTTCAAGAGAAAAAAGGTGTCTGGTAAATCATATTTAGCATTTATCAAATTTACAACAAGATCGTTTTCCTCTACATTAGTAACTGCTTAGTCGGGGGAAGTCTCTGTCATGCCTGATCATCAATATTTTGACTTGACTCGGATGTGACTACAATCTCAGTGGTCAAGCTACTAGCCAATTTCTAAGCAACTGGTCCAGATTCCAAGCCTCCATTCTTGTTAAACACCACTGATCCTTTTATACAATGCATTCATTCACACCTAAATGGCAAAATTTTACAACAGGTGAAATAGGCATACCTTTGTTCTCTTGGGAGCATTGCTCTTGATCATATAAAACAGCATAATATTCCCATGTACTGGGGAAGTGAATTTCTCTAAGGTATGAAAATAATAGTGAGACAAATTAAAAAAAGAAAGAGAGAGAAATCAAAAATCTTCCGGCAAACAAGAAAGGTTTTCAATGTTTTCACACACAAAGACATAGTAGTTGGCACTTGTTAAAGGTGACAATTCAAGCAGGTGCAAGTAAGCACCTGTGTTACTGTTTGTGGTTAGACCAAGTCTACAGGTGAGAGAAGTCTGGCCAGCACCTAATTCACAATGCAGGCTCCACCACACCAGGCCTGTTATTTCATCATGCCTAGGATTTCTCCACTTTTCTTATCAACACCAACAGGTTTAGGTCACACAGCATATACCTAAAGATTACTGTTCCTGCTGCAGCCTGGCCTCAGCAGGCGTTTCAAGGTAGGTGAACCAGCAGATGTGGAATGTGTGAGATGAGCAAAGCAGGCCTATCAATAAAAGGAATGAAGAGCCCTGTGGTAAGGGGATCTGGAGTTTGGAACAGAGGAGTAGTGAAGTGGGAAGTAAGCCGACCAGAAGTGGAGCAGAGATCACCACTTCACCCAGCAGCTGTACACTATATTACCTGACCAATGACACTTTTACTTTGATGTGCTTAGGGTGCCTTCTGTTACTAATGAGAGAGTGAGGATTACCTCGTAAAACACCACTGCAGTGTGCCAATGTTTTAACTGGGCCAGGATTTGTCTGCGTACTCGGAACGCCTGGCATTCTACTACCGTTGGAGCTATCACTGCAACTCTCACACGTAAGCGCTATTCATCTTGTTGATTTTTCCAAATTGGTTTCCATAGAGATCCCTCACAAAGACAACCCTCTAAAAGAAGGGGTAAATCCGTCACTGCATTAATGTTAGGTGGAGATGATATTTGTGTGCTTGTCAAGCAAACAGCCAGCCAGGGGGGGATAGTATAAATATTACATGAAATCTTGCCATTTAGGTTTGATATTTGACGAGTTCTGATGATTAGCGTGATGAAAGGGAAGGTCAGGTTGACACTACCCACGCAGCCTCCCTGTTACATCAGTAACATTGCATAAGGTTATGTATGAAAGCTACAGTCCCCAAATGCAATTGCGGTACAATGGTTCCAGATGTGCCAACATCTCTTACGCAGTGCCAAATTTCCATGGCTGACAAAAAAGCAATTTCAGGAGATAAAAACACGAGTTCTCCCAATGACATCCTAGTGTGCCCCATATCCATCACACATAAGCCTGTTTCTACATACAATGTAAGTATGGGATTTGTGCAAAACTGACAACCAAATCCATCTCTTGACACAACAGCTGTAATCTTGAGTCCGGGATTTTAAGGCATTTTTCCTCCGGCAGTTTAGACAAAATACCCTTAATCTCTCGAGGAAGCAGTTATAACCACCAGCATGGAAACACAAGCCCAGGTTATGGAGTTTTTCTACTGGTATGATTCCATGTCCCTCACAAATCAAAAACAATTCAAAGCGTGAGATTTAATTTGAATACTGTATAGGATCTTTCCTACAAATGAGAAATGCCTGAGGAAAGTAGTCAGAACGCCCTGAAGACATAAAACATCCACTCCTAAAAAAAAAAAAAGACACAGAACAAATTGGCAAAGCACTGTGATATGCAAAATCCTTGATAAGTTCCAAACTAAGTTCAAATGTATAATTGAACCAACTAAATGTGCCCACAAAGAGCACTGCAATTTTCTGTCATATCAAGACTTACATGTTCAATAACTGCTGGATAATAATAATTTGGCCAGTATATAATTGACACATAACCTTCTTAACAGACAGTTAACAGAAGCATGCACTAATGATACCCTATCTTGGTAAATATATACAATTTTCTCTGAGTGAATTACTACTTTTATGTGAAACTCTTCACCAAGGATCGATTATAATGCACTCATTTTGAGATTACTCTGATAGACAGACAAGAAAAAATCGTATGACTGAAAATGGGATAAATAGTGAAAGTTTTGCTCAGGCTAGGATTCACACACAAGCCTTTCGGCTAGCAATCACAGATCGACGCATAAGCCCTCTTTTCTCCTGATATATTGCATTAGTATAATGGGGTTAAATTACAGCAGTGGTAGGCTTGAAAAGAGGTTCTACAGCTTCACTTAGCATGGAGACCAATCCCAAGACTGAATTACCAAATGTGGATTTCAAAAAGGCAATAAGCGATAAGACCTTTCAAAATCGTGCATGCCTGCGGGGGCAGTGATACATACATGATGGTGAATAGGGGGAAAGAAAAAAGAACAATTCACAACTTGCTCTCTTACAATGAAGAAGAGCGCATATATGTACAACACGAAGGGAGGCTGTGGTGTAAGCCAGAATGCTTGGGAGTTTCAGCACTCTACTTCTGTTAAAAGATTAATTGCCAAAACAAGGCAAAAATTTGTCAGATCTGAGTTGAATTCAAGATCTAAATCTTATTTGAAACCTGTAAACCACTCTTAATCAGAAATTTTTATTGATCTATAGGCCAATCTGTCATGGAAAGCAACCAGCATGAGGGGACCACATTCCCATTTCATAATTGGCTGCGGATTACATAAATCAGCAAGTGTACCAACAAATCCAGCATGCAGAATACGTCATTAATTACATGTATTAACCTGTAATATTTTAACCTCATTTGCATGTTAACATGGCACATACTTTAGAGGACTGTTCTATATCGGGAAAAATATACACTATTTGTCAACAACAACAAACCCTTTTTGCAAATGTAAAAACACTCACTTTCACTTGCATGTTCATACATGTACACCTCTACAAAAAGAGGGCTTTGTGGCACTTTGGTAGAAGTACTACTTTACAGGTGTGATCACTTGGCATAATGAAGCACATTTGTTACAAAGCATGAACAATACATTCCAGGGAAAGACAGATCCAGTAGATTTCTGAGTGGCTAAGCTTGATGCCCTGGAGAAGGGTGAGGTGGAGAAGGGTGAGGTGGCAAGGGGTGGGAGGTGGGTAGTGGTCAGACCAGAACTGGGCATCAGACGGAAATGCTGGACATTACAGGTCTGTAATGGACTGCAGGGGGTTAGCCAGGGAAAACTGGCCGCTGGGAAGACAGCCGCTGCTCGGTCCAGCTAAAGGACATAAATACCCACAGAGCACTGGGGCAGCATTAATTTCCTGCAGCCACCTTGAAAATAAGAACGAGAGGGAATTTTCAGAATTACGGCCCCCAAACAACCACAGCAGGGAAAAATTCTATTATCAGTAGTTTTATTGGGGGCATTGAAGCAAAGAACCCATTGATTTCTTGCTGGTGATATTGATAAACTGGGCAGTAGATTGAGTCGAGAAAGTAACACCGACGAGTTAAGACTGGTGTAAGAGCCCAGTGTGACGGCTGAGACCGTATGCGTGAACCAGATCTTCATGTGAGAATCACTTCCATCTCCCTCCATAATGAATACATGAAAAATCGGATTTTCTCTTTGACAAGAGGGCATTCCTAAGAGGAGCATGCGTAGAAACAGGAAGGGGCCCAAAAAAATCTCAGTGACGTCGGCTATGAATCTATCATCTTGTTGCAAAATTAGAAATCCATACCCAACAGAAGCAACATGAGGGAAACAGCAAAAAAATTGGGGGAAAAGGAATTCCCAGCAGATATTAAATGACGTAGCTATGGCTTTGCCTGGCAGCGCGCTTTCTAGGCCTAACAACGGTTCCTTGCCAGTGCCAGTCAGGCCCCATGTACAGCCAATTTTGCTGAGTATAGATTAATCAATAACGCCACGAGCTAAAATTTACCAAAAACTCCAATGGAGCAGTCCCGTGTAAATACCAGCACATACATGTATTGTGGTCAGGGTGTACGTCGCCAATGCGCAGAGCCACCAACCCACACGGCCTACGTAGGCGCCGTGAAGCAGTACGAAGCTAAAGCCGGCGAGTCGACAAGCGCTGATGTAGAAGCAGCGATTTGGAAGGAAAATTCAATAGATCTTAGAGAGGCAATTTCAGCATATTATCCCCCTACCACGAAGACATCGCGGCCTGGCCGTCATGTCTTGTCCCTCGTTACCGACCTTATATGGCTCATGATGAAATTAAAAGGGAAATGGCACTGTTGGAGGGATTGGGGGGACAGGGAAGAAGGAGGCTGTGGTTACCAAGCTCTCATAAACCATCGCTTCATCTTAACCAGGATCTCAAGACCAGTTTGTCTCTCTGGGATGAGAATGCAGAGGACAACCTTACAATCTGACTAGCCATGCAGTCGAGGTGTATCTTAGCGACTTTTATGGGTTAAATGTACATGTATCTCACATTAAAATTTAAGAGGAAACCAAAAGCAATGCTGTTGTCATAACAGGTTTTATTTTGGATACATTTTATTTTGGTGTGTTTGTCAATTCCCTGTTTCTGTTTCCGGAATCAATACCTTAGCCGAAGGCTTCTGACCACCAAGCCCCGATGCCATCACATCTTGAGCAAACCTAGACAGCAGAAGGCTGGGTGGTGAGGCAGGTGGAGACCAAAACACCAAAGGTCACCTTGACACAGCTCACAAGGTGACATGTCAGCCAGCTGTGAAGCTGAGGGTTCAAGGCCTGCTCAGGTCTCTTATGGCAGCCCTCCCAGACTCAGCCTCAGTGGTCTCACCCCAAGTCACAGTTCCATGAGATGACTGATGAAGATATCATCAACATTTCCAAGTGTCTACCATGTCCTACACACAAGTCAGTATGATCACTGAGTCAGCTCCACTTACGATAATTCTAACCTTTTCATTAGCATTTCTGTCAGTCAAAAATTTCTACTGATGTTGAGGCACCTTAATACAATGCATGGAAAAATAAGGGAATCACTAGTACTTTCGATCACATGATGAATAGAAAGTTTATTTACATGCAGATAAAAAACAAAGTACATAGATGAAACAGTGATCCAATTATTCTCTCTATTCAACTATCATCCATACTAAGTGAACTCTTATTGCACCTAATACACACAAACAACTGGCTTTTGAATGCATTGACACAACCCTAATATATATCAGGGATAAAACAACAGCAGGACTTCACTGAAGCTAATTGTCCACCTGATTTGGATTAGATCGTACTAAGGGTATAAACACTTGCAAACATACAACCACATGAGAGATAAAGGTGCTTTGTTTATCAACAATAATTTATTCACAATAAATGCACTGGATTTTATTCCACATAGGCACATAGTCAAAATATGACCCAGAGAGGTCGCTGACTTGGTAACAGTGGGACCAAAACAAACATGATGTCATCCATCTCTCACTCCCTTATATCAAAATCCAAATTAATGTCTTCATATCTTGGTCTACCCAGATTAGATATTTAAACTGATTTTATGGCACATTGATTTCTTTCATATCTTATTTTACAATATATTACCCTAATAGATGCCAAAACAAGAAATCTCACCACAACCTGATATGGTTTACATTAATACATCTCCTAGCTGAAAAAAATTTGTTCCAGCCACAAGACTATCCATGTTTCAGAATTCCTTTTACAGCCATCTACTGTGTAAGGTTCAGCATCACCTCAACGAAGGCCCTAGCTGATGTTATAATGAGCATGTATATTTATTGGCTTATACGAGAAGAGAATAAACAAAAGCAGCCGCTTAGTTTTGCCTGCAGCAAATTTCTTGATGTCAGCAAGAATGCCCAAGAACGGCTCCCTACCCCCCCCCCCAAAAAAAGGGTGTAGAAAGGCCTTAAAATAAAGAGGACAAGTTTTCAGGCCTCCAGGTTTATCTGAAAGACTGTGGCATCTAAAAATACATGAGGCTGTAAGTGATGTCTTAGAGAGAGTGATGGGCAAAGACGATCACCCCAGGAAGAACCGCACACAATAGGCGATTTCCAATCGGCTGACGGACACCTAAATTAAAAAGGCCTCGTAAATATTGTGGCAAAGAGGTCATGGATGAAGGGACTAGGAGAATCCCTCAGACAATAGTGTCGGCCAGGATTACGGTCACCCCGAATGTAGCCATTCCTCTCCGTTAATCAGAATTAATCCTGCAGTTCACAAGGTGCTTGCACGCAGTAACAAACCTCCTGTCCCTATTGTACAGCCAGTATTTCATTTATTGAATGCCCTAGCACGCAGGCTCCGTTTTGTTAATGCTACATCATGCAACCGGCTACAATGCGACGCAATCTTTGTCTCCCTCTCTCTCCCTTCCTCCCACACCCTGCCTCAGCCCCTCCCCCTGCCCCTCATCAATTGCAGTCGCCCGAGACGCCTTTCACAAATGTTGGGCATTCAGAACTTGGGACTGGTGTCCTGTGTGTCGACTGAGGACAAGGCAAAAGCTTGATGCAGGGGGGCCAATACATGGCTGATTCCCAATCAGATATTCCCACTGCCTTCCTCATAACACCACTTCATACAGCGTCAGCTGGTGTGCCAGATCTGTTGCCACTCTGTTTGTTTACACCGCATCAGCTGTGGGCACCAATGCTCTGCTCCATAACCCGCAGTTTTACACCTGTTATGATAAGCGTACATGCATGTCCCCAGGGCCACGTAAGAAACAAGGTAACCTGTGGGGGAGAGGAGGCATGCAGGTGGGGTGTGTTGGATAAAACTTAAGACATAACGGCTTTCACAAAATCGCTCTCAGTAAACTGGTTATTACATTGTTTATGTTCTTTGGTTTTTTTCTGGGAAAAGACAAAACTGAATATTGATAGGTTATTACATATTTACTTATATGCATAGAACATAGCTGTTATGAAGTTACTGGACACATATATAAATCCATTGTTCCGATGAAATGTCCGTCATCCCTCAAGCTTCAGACCTTATGCTATAAACATGAATAAGATGAAAGGCAAATTCACACATCTATAACCAGGATTGAAGAAATATGAAAACAATAATACAACAACGCATCGTTCAAGGAATGATTAAGCATGATGAATTAGACCATGCTCTAGGCAGACCTTGGGCAAAGATCAAGTCACCTGTAAATTAAAGCAACCACTAGGAGAGAGAGTAAAACGATGGGAGACAGCAGAAAATACAGGCTTACCTGTACCACAAGTAATTTTACGTACATGTTCTTTTGTGATTAAGATTTCTAACTAATCCAAATAAAGTATGTGCAAGATGGAAAAGGGTATTAAGTGAGACTTGTCACTTCTTTCCTGTTATTTGTTGTTTTACAAATGGATAACCCTTAAACTACATAAATTGAAAATAAGAACAGTATGCAAATTAACAAAGCGAATATTTACACAATAAATCTGAAGAAACTGACAGATAGCAACATTTACCCTGGACATAGAGAGGGGGACTTGGGGGGGAGGTTTAATGGGGGGGGACACTAGAATCACTTAATGATGCATGTGGTGACTGACAGAGATGAAGTGAGCCCCGTCAGGTCACAGTACACTGCCGAACACTCACGTTCCCCAGTCTGGGCTGTGATGTGCAACCTAATTCAACATGGCTGCATTATAAATCTAACAGGAGCTGTTTGCAGAAGCTTTGTTCGACTTGCCATGCGAAAATTTATTATGGTTTAACATCAGATTTGGCAAACAACAGCAATGCCACAATCAACATGATGCGATTGAATTATCGCTCTCCTGGTGCAAATTTCGAATTATTTTCACCAAATTTGTTATTACATCACGTCATCACGAGATCAAGCGTGTATTAAAAAAGGTAAAACTCGACCAAACATCACGCTGAGAAAAAAATACTAAGCTTCACGGAATATGATGCTCCAGCAAAGAACGGAATTCACACGGGACAATAGGAATTATTCTTTGCCATCGATTGGTTTGTTAATCCCTCGGCACCCCAGGTAAACCAAGAGGTCTCCAAACAAATCGGCAGGCACTCCCGCTCATGCGAGAGAAAGCCCTGATTGTGGACACAGCCGACCAGAAAATTAAAATATCACGGACATAATCAAATAAAGATTTCCCTGCCAAATCTATCACAAACTTACAGTCCATTGGATAAATCAGGCGCAACGAAAAGGGCTTATCATATAAGGAAGTCAATGGAAAAAAACGAAAGAGAGAAGAATGGATGCAAAGAGATGGAAATGCAAATCGATAGAATTCTCCTGCTGACATCTTGACATAAGGCTTTTTGGAGGAGACTCAGAATAATTGAATCGGCCATCTTGAAGGTAGGTAGAAGTGTGCTTTCAAACTCCTTGTAGCCAAAGGTCACATGGTCAACCCATATGTAACACAGTGTTAGTTATAATTACATTAGCGCCAAGCCAGTATTTTCATGCACGCGCAAATATGTACTGTCGCCCTTAATACGAGAGAGATCTTGTCCATTTTCCCATCACTTCGTGAACATCCTATTTCA
Organism: Acanthopleura granulata; assembly: GCA_016165875.1. Taxonomy (NCBI): domain Eukaryota; kingdom Metazoa; phylum Mollusca; class Polyplacophora; order Chitonida; family Chitonidae; genus Acanthopleura; species Acanthopleura granulata. The sequence goes on from JABBOT010000008.1 coordinate 9,380,166, forward strand.
TATCGTGGGGCTTAGCCTGCAATAAAGCCAACGAAGTTCACCCAACACAGCCGCAATAAATAACTAGCACTTGCAAAGCCATAAATTTCTACAGAATCTAATATGCCAGCATCATGGGAATCCATCTATCATGTAAAAACACCGGCGATACAGCTTTTGTGTTAACTCATCAGTCTCTAGTTGGCTCCAGCCTGCTGCTTTCCTTACAGCTGCCCAATACATAATCAAACACAACAAAAAAAAAAAAAAAAAACCCACGAAACAATACCATCATAGAATGCTGTTGAATAGTATTATGTTCCTGGCTCCTATCTCCATTCCAAATCTACAGCCTTTTACATCTAAAGCACGGCAACAGACTGTAACAGCGAGTCAAGTTTATACAACATCGTCTTCCACAGTTAAAACATAAAAATCAATACCTCAGCTTTATGTACTACCAGGGTGTCATTAAAGGAACTCCCCTAACGGGATATGTACCTGCACAGCTGTGGAAGAGTGTCTATTAATGTCACAGATACAACCACAGATTGCTTGATGACGCTACATGTATCCAGTGGGAATCACCTCAGTATCAACAACTTTGCAATCTGCTGACGCCGAATCAGCATCAAAGATCTACCTTGTCATGAAATCAAAATTTAACACTGTCATAACCGCCTTCCCAACAAGATACTATCTGGATGTATCACAAGATACACTGAGGATACGTTTTTTTTCGTAACATTATCCAACACAAATACACATCAGCACAATTCAGCAGTGTCCCATCAATGCTTAACTGTTACACTACCAATCCAGATGTCACTATACAAAACACCATCTGGATAAAATCAACTAATGACTAACTTATAGCCCATGTTTGTCTTGATCTATCTCCCAAGTAGTCTGTGGTCTACACATTTCATACTTGACTGAGAAAGAACTGAGTTACAAACAAATCAAAAGTGGGCTGACAACAGACCAAAAATGCCATCAGCAATTGCTTATTTGTACTATCCTGTACATGTCCTTCCCATGTACCAAACAGATGGCTCATCGCACCATGAACTGTAAGTACAGTTTCCCAGCAGAAACCACTGGAGAGTCTCTCAAAATCACACGCACATCTGTGAAAATGTCTCGATCACAAGGGCAGCCATGAAATCTTCAACAATGACTGGATACTGTAGCATTACAGGCAGTTTTTGCACAGTTTCTGCACCATGCCAACCTAACTTATATGCTTTTACAATGGTTATCATGAAAGACCCTTCGCTGGTCTGTTTCATGACACAATAACACTTACATCGAATGTGATGCTCAGCGTATATGCATACATATCTCACAACATAACAAAAACGCTTATTTGCACGAAATTTTTTCAGGCAAATAATCCCAGCAGTAACAACTGAATACAACTGCACCACCTTATGTGTGCCAATGACCCGACTCCCACAGGAAACAGAAACACAGGCATGCCTTCCACACAAACAGGTCCACTATAATGTTATATTTCCTTCATATCCTGAACATGTACATGTACAACAATTAATTATAATTAATATATTCTACTGTGTTGGCTAGACTCACACACATGTAGTATCAAAATATCCCAGAAACAGTATACAGTTTGTTAGTGTTTAACACACTTCCGTGACCCTGAACAAAAAGCATGTAATTACAGGTCTTCTGGACAGAAAACCTATACAACAGTTATCCTGAACAACAAGTGTGACACTATATGTGTCCGGAATACCAACGGTAATAATACCCCTGAACAACGAATCTGAAAAAGAAATTGTCTCCTGCATGAACAACAACAACTGCACTTCTATACTCTTTAATACGCCTAGATCGATGTGAATGATTGCTTTTTTTTTTCAACAATAATGTGCCAGAACAACAATGGTAAGCCTGTACAATAGTAAGCTTGTCCAACATGTCTCATGAACATTAAGGTAGTACCACAGGTCTCCTGAGACAAGAAGCTTACACTACTTAGGTCTCCAGAATAAAATTCCTTCTACCATTTGGAAAAAGAGGAGTACACTACATGGCCTTATCTACACTGCCAGGACAACAACAGTAAGCCAGCACAACACTACATGGCCTTATCTACACTGCCAGGACAACAACAGTAAGTCAGCACAACACTACATGGCCTTATCTACACTGCCAGGACAACAACAGTAAGTCAGCACAACACTACATGGCCTTATCTACACTGCCAGGACAACAACAGTAAGCCAGCACAACACTACATGGCCTTATCTACACTGCCAGGACAACAACAGTAAGCCAGCACAACACTACATGGCCTTATCTACACTGCCAGGACAACAATAGTAAGCCAGTGCAACACTACATGGCCTTAACTACAAAGTAGTCCTAGATGTACATGCATATTAACTGGATGAGAAATGAGACAAACAAGAACTAAAACAACAATTATCATTGCTGATCTCAGGATCATATCTTATTTCCCATACCAACAAAATCTTTGAATTACATGAAGTACTGTTCTATAAAAAATTATGTTTTGTTCAGATCTCAACCTATCACATGACTGTAGGCTTATGGAGCACCATATCCCACACTGATCCAGACCTCAAACCACTACAACTAATTTTGGGCATCATAGCCCACAATGATCCAGACCTCAAACCACTACAACAGATTTTGGGCATCCGAGCCCACAATGATCCAGACTTCAAACCACTACAACTGATTTTGGGCATCATAGCCCACAATGATCCAGATCTCAAACCACCACAACAGATTTTGGGCATCATAGCCCACAATGATCCAAACCTCAAACCACTACAACAGATTTTGGGCATCATAGCCCACAATGGTCCAGATCTCAAACCACTACAACAGATTTTGGGCATCATAGCCCACAATGGTCCAGATCTCAAACCACTACAACTAATTTTGGGCATCATAGCCCACAATGATCCAGACCTCAAACCACTACAACTGATTTTGGGCATCAGAGCCCACAATGGTCCAGATCTCAAACCACTACAAGTAATTTTGGGCATCATAGCCCACAATGATCCAGACCTCAAACCACTACAACAGATTTTGGGCATCATAGCCCACAATGATCCAGACCTCAAACCACTACAACAGATTTTGGGCATCATAGCCCACAACGGTCCAGATCTCAAACTACTACAGCATGTTTACAGAGCACCATATCCCATGCTGATTCAGACCTCAAACCACTACAACAGATTTTGGGCATCATAGTCCATGCTGATCCAGACCTCAAACCACTACAACAGATTTTGGGCATCATAGTCCATGCTGATCCAGACCTCAAACCACTACAACAGATTTTGGGCATCATAGCCCACAATGGTCCAGATCTCAAACTACCACAGTATGTTGATAGAGCACCATAGCCCACAACATCTCGCTCAAAACTACAGAAACATGGTGCATATTGGTAACTGAATCATTTACAGTCACTATACAATCCTAATCACCCCTCCTGATCCATACATCTCCAGTTAAGGCACTGCTCCTATAAGACCTGGACAATACGTGTATAAACATACACAAGTTCAGGGGAGGAAAAAAACAGGGTTCCATATAGCAGATTTATTTACACCTCAAGGCCCCTAGATAATATCCACACTAGATACCAGTACAGCCAGACTTTTGTTTCTTTTTTATTTGTCTTCCACAATAAACAAAATGTTATTCAATTACTTTGAAGTTAATGAAGAGGTTTACACAAAGCTGTCTTACCTTAGACTTATCGGTAGCCCTTTGGGAAGGAGAACATACGTCTGCCACCTGAATACAGTGATTATGGAATAAAACACGCCTGTTTTTTTTTCTATGACATCCAGTTACGTAATGATGATCCGTTCAGAAAGACAGCTGTATAGGAATCCAAGCACAAGAATGAGAGGCAGAGGAACATCAAGGCTTCCCATTCACAGCTTGCTTGTTCCAGGCGGTCACTGCACACAGCATCACAGCAAGATGCTGTTTTCAAACCTCAGTAACCAGTAGGTCACTTCATACAGTACACAGAGGAAATAGTTACACTCTAATGTTTTAACTGCCTAGGCTTGTTAGATGTACACTGTAGCCTTGGACAGGCAGGTCCCGTGGATTTGTCTTAAACTGGAGTCACTGGTACAACACTGATGCCCAGTAGCCCCCAATGGGCATCAGGAACACACAATATATAGTAACGGTACGAAAAGCCTTGACCAGGACAACCCATCAGCGGCGGGGCGACAGCGTGGCCCTATGGCGTAGAGGGCCTCACAAGATCTGTGAGTGTGAGGAAATCATGGGCAACTTCCAGTAAGCACAGAGAGCTGTGACTGAGTGATGCTAGCAGATTCCTGGTTCAGGCCAACACTCGCTTCCACGCAGCAAAACGCAGCAGCAGCCAAGCATTGGCAGTTCTGGCTGGCTGCCCTCTCTGTGCAGTCAGGCCGGCCTACTATTGATCTCCAGGGGTGGGAGGAGGGAGGCTGACAGACAGGGAGCCAGCAGCCACAGTGGCAGGCAGCCTGCAGTAGTAGCAGGCTGTGGGGTTGACACAGCAGGCCAGCCCCACATGTGCACTTCACCACAGGATGGATTGCAGCACTTACAGTGACTAGCTGCAGGGGGAAAAAAGGGAGCTGTTCAATAGTGCAGAAAGTCACGGGGGACTATTGACCATACATGCAATCCTATTTGACTGTCAAAGTGGTGGCTTTAGTGCAGCAGACTGAAAGGGAAAACAGGCAAACTGGCACAGCCTCCAGAAGAAAAATATTGTTACCTTAGAATATCATTACTAGCCCCAGGGAGACAATGTGACCTCTTTTTCAATAACTGCTGAGACAGAGAATACCCTCAATCTCACAGAGTCTACACTGTTCCTCTCTGAGGACATCAACATCTAACGCAAAGATAATTACAGAAATTCTTACTGCAAGAAGTCTTTTGTTACTATTGTAATTGTTTAAATCTAGATACACAAATATATTCAGAACTTTCTTTTACATGTTATTTTGGACTTCTAACTTAAGAAAAAAGGCTTTTCTTACCAAGAAGTATGCCTTGGATTTCAAAAGAAACAGTTCATGCTCCATCCTAAATTGCATCAATTATGTAACAGTAATAATTATCTTAGGATTATACAACTCCATCAATACAGTACTGATTTTTTCCGGAGACCCTCCAGTCATAGATGAACACAAACATTTACACAATATACAATTAACTAGATCTAAGCTAGAAATCTCAAAGAAATATGAAGGATAAAATAGCGGTTAACGGTGAAATTTAGTGTGTCAAATGTTCCTAATCTGTTTGGTGTTTTCCTTTGACACAAGGGAGTGTCACAATGATAAGTTCAAATGTGAGTTGTCCTGCTCATGATGGCTTTCCCTCAGGCCATACATAGGAACTTCTGCCATCGTCCTGTAGATGTTTGTGGGTTTCCTCCAGGCTCTCCTCAGTATTATAATGCTGGCAGTTGTCATGCAAGTGAAATATTCTTGAATACAGCATAAAACCCCGACCAAATATATAAATAAATCAATCAGTCTTACTCATAACTTATGGTATTCTTCCTGAAGTTAGATTCATGTGTAAACGCTAATTTGCAACTGTATTAAATGTCTGACACAACTCTGTGTATTAAAACAAAAATTTATTTACTTTGGACAACTTTGACAATAGGACTAGGTCTAGACATCTTCTTAGAGATCCCACTTAAAATTTTCTTAAACACTGCTCCCCAATTTGTGTCCAAGAAGGATTAACTTTCATATGCCGTAGATTAAGAAACTGGCAATAAATTTTGGTTGTACTTCACAAATCAAAATCACCAGACTTGATCAATTACGTAATTTGCATTATTTCAAGTTGAGTTAAATCTGCCACAGGTCAATGTGAAAAACCCAAGATGCCCATTTGTCTTGTAGCTGTGCATGGGCTGAATTCACATGTGCATTATACTTCAAGAGCATAATATCTTCCGTTATTATTTATCGAATTAATATTAAGACTTGCATTTTTATGACGCAGCACAAATACCAATCAGGAATTATGAACTGTTAGAAAAAGGGCAGGCGAGACATAAGAGCCAGATTGGAGAACATTTACAAAGCTAAGATCGCTTTTTTGTTCTCCACAGGCAATTCTGCCTCGACAATAACATGTTTTTAATCTCCTGGCCAATGAAGGGTGAAAAAAGATAAAAGCTTATGACAATTTGGGGCTACCAGCACACAGAGAAAGAAGCGAGCGAGTAAAATCAATGTAATGAATTTCACACAAAATATTTCCTGAATCGAAACTTGGGTAGACGTTTAGTAAAGAATTTCATTATCTCTTATCCGCTGCATTTGAAAACCCTATCATCTTAATCTGGTAAAAGAGTGCCTGGTCATGAAGGAGGCCAGCGCAGTGTTTGGACGACGTGTTCCACTTTGCCTGCGACAAACTCTCTAACGCACATTGTAACATAGGTGGTGTGAAAACCAGAATCGTGGGGAGGGTGTAATTTAAAAAAACTGACAAATAGACATGAAGTATTCAGAGGCACACAGCTCATTCTTCGCAGGAAGCCAGATTTGCCACCCTGTCCAGGACTTTAATTCATTAATTCATACCAGCGATTGCAAACAAACATCATGAGGCATGTTTCTTGGCCACAAACATGCAACAGAACGAGAGATTTGAGGGCTAAGGGCCAGGCTAGATTCAGGCTCGTCTGAGAATGTCTCTCCTCTTGGGATTAAACTAATTGACGAAATGAGATGGTCACTGAGCTGTTGAAAAACATGCTTCACAACAAAACTGTTCCCAGGATGACTAATGCGTTTCCCTGCCAAACGATAAAGAACACCATCTCATTAACATGCTGACAGATACTATTGTTTCAGTGTTTGAAACATGAGAGACCTTGATGGCTTTCTCCGACCCCAAAATGAGATTTGACACTGCTGGTAACCCTTGAAAGCCCCCTACCTCCCCCACCCCACTCCACCCCACCACATACACACACAACCATGCTATCTGTGATGGGAGCTTGGGTGTTTCACTCAATTGAGATAGTTAGCAAATCATCAGTGCCCTATCAAATTACCACCCATTAAAGATGAGACGTGATTATTAACAGCCACTGATGATATTCCTCGAAATATTGACAATTCGGGGTTGAATTTCAAACCTGTTTCAAAAAAGCACTTCAGACAGAATGGAAATGCTTGCTTTTCGAATCATCAGCAGGAGGGAGTTGACAAAGAGAGGAATTAGTTCCAATCTCTCTTGGAACAGCTCGAGCTGAATATCATAAAGAAAACAATGCACTCTAACCGTGTCAACACTGTGCCCAATGCCACATTATGTAACATGCACTGCAAACAAAATTTCTGATCGGACATACAGACGTTGTTAATATCAGCTCCTATAAATTGGTACCACTTAAAAGTCTTGTTATCAAAACCATAACCATGAAAAGTCAACAGAGTGAACAAGGTTTCGCCCAGCAGTTTCGTCCGAGGTCAGTAAAACTACAGGAGACTTTTGCCGAAACTCTCAGAAAAAGCTATACCAGTAGGCATTATACCAGAAATCAAGACCAACAATAAGCTCCTCTACTAATGTGCTGTCTGGAACATGTCCAGTAACGAGGTTCTAAATTAACAAAAATCAATTATTATATTGTTACTTTGATTGTTGTTCAAGGCAGTATTCAACAATATTTCAATTATACGACATTTTTGGCGAAAAGAGTGGAGGAAACAAAGTTCAGTGCATAACACAATACACTACACTTTGGCTAAACACTTACATTTTATGAACTCACGTGTCTGATAGATTAATTGTTTAAGACTTCTGTAAAAACAGACGCGCTGAGCACTGCACGCCGAGTGATGTAGAACCCTGGATGAGACAAAGCAAGGGAACCTGAAAAATTCCAATTGAGACAATGGGATTAAACCTTATTGATCTGAGCCACAGAAACATCTTGCAAAGCTTCAAGAATGTGTCTTCAGTTCACAGTTCCAATGATGCACACTCCTACTCCACTCATTGCTCTAACCATGTACATTCAGGCAGGTTACAAATTCAGCAGGGTTCACTATTCAGACTGGCTGCCACTTAATCTGACTCTCCCCAAGCCCCTACCCCCCATTCATGGCTGACGGGAATCCTAATCCTAAAGCACCATCAGCCTGTCTGGTAATGACCTGATAATAAACATCCTTTAGTTCTCAGCTAACTAAACATCGCTTTTCTATCTGTGAATCTTGTCTCAGAGGATCATGCACTATCCCTAATTTCACTTCAATATCTTATTTACATAATACTTCACATATCACTCACTGATGTAGACAGATGTGTTTATTACAAATACATAATCAGAGATTAATTTTCATACTCAGATAGTGATTATATTGAGGGACAATTAGGGAAGGCGTTTAAGAGATTAACAGAGAAAAGATTACCTCTGCACAACCGGACACTGTACCCTTAGTTATCTTAATAACAATCCTGCGCTACAGCTATGCATGCAAATATTCATAGCCCTTACACATCAAACCTCTGGTGTATCCCGAAAACAAAAAAGCTCAACGTGTCACAACTGAAAAAAACTGTTGGTTTTATAGGTGAAAATTTGTAAAGCTTGTATGGAACAGAATTTTCTGACTCACAATGAAGCGTAGAGAAACAAGATAAATCACTTCCATAGTACAAAGTGAGCGAAATGAAGGAAATTACGGAAGTCTGGGAAAATCATTGCCAATACGGAATCCTCAGGGATTGACGTCTGAGCTAACAGTACAAGATAAGTGGTATTGGTATAAGGGCCGCCTCATCTGGCATTCCATGTTGGTGATGCGTCAGCGCCATATGTAGCCCAAGAGGTGTCAGGGAAGCAACTGACTCACTTACGTGCTACTATTTCCACTAGCACACCGATGACTTCCACAACAGGGGCAAAGCACCTAAGTCATTTGTCATAACGTTAATGTAATCTTATTGTACCAAAAACATGTGCTGTAATCAGCCTTTCCTCTCGAAGGCATGTTTGTCACCCTTGGTGTTGAGTGCTGAAGTTTCATTGGTTGAATCGTGCACATCACTTTAGGAAATATCACCAGGCTCAAGTAGAAATCCTGAAGGATTTGACGGGATCACCGTCACTGCCACACAAAACTGCACACAGGAAAACATGGGAGGACTAAAGAAGAGCAGACACACAGAGCGGTTAAGGTGGGACGTGGTGGGGTGGGTGGCTGATGAGTGGGAGGGGAGAGGGGTTGGGGGGCTTAAACTTGTACAGTTCTGGTCAGTTTCTATTCTCCATTTAGCATGTCAGAATCTAAGCACCATGTATCAAGCGTCATGAATAATGCTATACAATGACTCATTCCAGACAATAATGGATTACGTAAGCTATGTCAATTTAATATAAAGTCAAGTTTGACAGACCCACTGATCAAAACTGTGGATCAGGCATCCATCGAAATCCAAACTGATTTAGTGTAAAGTTATTTTGAAAAAAATTGCGCATTAATCTTTTTTTTTTCTTTCTCTCAAAAAAATCAGTTGAGGACAAAGCGCAATCTCTCTACAATAAACACCACAGCCAACTTTATTCTGTATAGTTAATTTGAACATCAAATCTTGATATCTCACAGAGGGTTGACTTTTTCGTATAACCTAGGCCTACCTGTCTTAACTCTACACTCTCAATAGGTCATTTAAATGTATATACCAATTCACACTCATCTGATGCATCACAGTCACCATCGAACTGAAATATTTCATATTCTAGCTGGTGTTATTTTATATCTATCCTTTAACTATAACCTAGATCAGAAACTTTATCAAACTGAACAAATCTAGATATATGAAAATGACAAGATGAAAAATTCAACATGTCTCTGATGTTCAACTCAGCAAATCGGCATACTTGTGTATACATGAAACTGAATTTTCGTTCGTGAATTTGCCCAGAGTTCCTGTCACAATGGTGTCACCTTGTCATGCTTTCAGCAGGAATCTCCCTAAAACAGCCATATTAACAGTGCTGCCTTAAACTGGACCACATACCAACCGAGACACAGTGCACTTACATCAGGACAACACCATTTCTCGCCTGTCAATTACCCATTATGCTGACAGTTATCACAAAGTAGCATATCTGCATATCAGATGGCTGTTAAATGTATATTGTATATGTACTGGTAAAAACTTCTGCGTATTTAGTTAATCTTTAGAATTACAACAGATTAAGATTAACTGAGGATTAGAGTATTCAGAGCCTGTTAGGTGGTACAATGTTGTGGCACCCTGCTGTGACAGACACTAGGGGCAAAAATTAACATGTTCTAATACTATGCTGTTACCGAAACTGTAACTATCAACAATAATGCTGGTATATTTAAGGTATTGCTAAGATCTTGCACACAGTGAGATGGCATTCTGCACAGCCATGTGTACAAACAACGTACTCGGAGATCTTGGATACTAACTTATAGCTAGGTCTGTCTTAGAGTTAGAGGCATCAGTGTGTAGACAGAATGTTCTTGTTTATGTATGTGTATCATGGGCTGCACCCTGTCATGTAACATGTTGTACAGAATCGGTATCTCTAGCCATAGACAATATGGCATTGGACCTGGAATGCTGAATGTCAGCTAAGCATGTATCCAAAATAAAAGACACTGTGAGATGCTGCTGAAATGGATTCTAGTTTTTACAGTGTTTCATTTTACAAACGTTGTCACAGGAGACCAACACATGACACAATCGTGACAAAGAGATCATAGAAGTCCTGGCATTACAGTCTGTGACAAAACTTTCTCTGGATTAAGCCTGAAGTGTTAGGGAATCAAACTTCACATTTTGGAACATGGCATATGGTCCCTGTTCTTTCTATCACAAGGGATTCCTTCCTTTTACCACAACTGCCTAGAAATTCAGTCTAAAATAGACAATAAGAATTACGATACAAGAATATTGAGCATCAATACCAAACCTGTTTAATTTTACCAAATGACCTTCAAAGTGATTTCAATGAACTTCTGAGAAATGTACAACAGTTTTATACTTTCATAGGAGAGTGATTTCCTGTGTATGGGATTTACTGATATTAATATTCAATGATGTTCCTGTCAGTGAATAAACTGCATCGTTTTGACAAAGTTTTTAACATCTCAGCATTCGCAGAGTCAACGTTACAGATAATGCATATTCTGTTTGAGCTTTGCTTAATCATGTAAAATGAACTTTGTTGTGCTCAGTTTGATTGTATCCCAAAAAAAAGTCTTCTAACAAAATGGGACTGTATGTGGAGAGATAACGAAGAAATTGTACATTAACAAAAGTGTGATTGTATCTTCCCAGTTGTACAGAAAACAAAAAACTTTATCAGACGAGAAGATATACAGTTGATCTGTAGCCAATGGAACCAAGTAAAGCCAGGCAATCTGTTGTTCTCACAGAAAATCGACCTGCTCAGTTTGATTGAGCATACACTTCGACTTTCAAATAACCGCTTTACACGTTGACATATTTAGGCTTACTCAAAGGCACCAAACACTTAATTCCACATACAAGATGAAAATTAAACATATACACATATTCTTCTTTCGTTCGCCAACTTTCCTTGGATTTTTTGTCACAATGATGTCTTCTTGTAGCAGTAATTTCCAGTGCAGCCATATAACACAGCTGCTGCCTCACTGGAACACCAAGACACAGGATAAGTATTCCCATTACACTGCGAATAAACTGAAGACAAGCAGTACCTATGTAAGTAAAATTGCGGCTTTATGGGTCCATGGCACCATTCATATCTAGACTGAACCCTGAGCACAGCCAATTCTACACAGCCTTTTTACATCAGGGTTTTCATCTATGGTTATTATTTAGGTTCAAATTTTGACAGAAGTCAAAGCTTCCTTGTTGGGATCGGCCCCAGATTCTTAGGAATCAAAGTACACAGTTTTGACGAAATTTCCTTTCAGGATGTTGTACAAGCACTCAAAGAACAAGTCTGTTTCCTGCACCTGATTAGTGATTTCAGACCTTACTAAGAATTATCTCTCTATTGATGGATGACCGTCAATTTGAAGTTGAAGAATAATGAAAAACAAATGGCCAGCTGGTATATCACAAACGGGATTTGAACCAACAATAGCAATGATGAGCGAGTATTAGTCCTCAGCACAACACTTTAGACTTCACAGTCAGCATGGTTGTCAATCTAAAGCAACAAATATACATCAGTACTGTGGTCAGCAAGCAACAGCAAAAACTGATTGGAGATCGTGACACTTAATTACATGACCTTCTGAGGAAACCAAGGTCACATCACCCATTTGTCTATTTAATCAGGTTAAAGAGGCTATTTGAACGGAGCCATTACCACAAAGAGACAGTATCTGTGGAACAGCCAGTAAATAGCCAGGTGAGGTACATGCAGGCCACAGGAATCAGTTACCTGAGAAAGCTGTTGTCTGCCAGTTTAAGGTAATTACTAGGTCCAGGCCTGCTGTCAATGGACAGGTATAAATACTTGGATTTGGACCATAAATACCCAGCGACATGCACACACGCAAGCTACTGGATTACAATAATCAAAACATTAGAGGCAGACTTGATCCTGTGGAACCAGAGCCTCGCGGCCCTGGCCACACTCGCCTCTCCCTCTCTCCCCACTCTCTTCCAGCAAATACTTAGACTCCCCTGTACAATGTCATGACAGAGAGCCATTTCTCCAGTTGGGCCACATCAATCATTTGCTTATCGGCATGGCCATCGCCTTGGTGATCAGAGCCCCGAGAACTTTGTCAAGGCTGGCACTCAACCCGATCGAGCTTTCAATGGACAGCAACAAATGTATCAGACATAGACGTCGTCCAGAATCATGCGTGCTCACCTCACCATGATGAACTGATCAATTTATCGATTGAGAGGCAAAAGGACTGACTGATTGAATACTGGACTAATTGCCATTTGGTGCAATAAACACTGAGGTAATGCTAATGAATGCTCCTGATGACACAGAAAATCTATTTACCCTTTTTTCTATATAACTGGCTGTTAAGAATAGAAAATTTCTAATCATTTCCAATGATATATAATTATGAACATTAAAAAAATCATCCTCACTCCACTGTGTATGACCTGAATCAATATTGCAACAGCTTACTCTCAAATCATCAAAGTCTTAATTGTAAAACTATCAACTGTGGACTTCTGGACACCAAATTTTTTTCAATTATTCAATAGCAATCAGTTTCACAGCTGGTGGACACCATATATAGTGCCTGGCATAAACAAACAACCTTTGGGAACTTACTGGCAAACTTTGTCAGCTTTATATGTGACACATATGAAGATTTGCACACTGTCATACTTGTAGAAGTAAAGTGGTTTTCCATGAATGCTGGGGCATTCTGAACTGAATATTGCCATCTACAGGCCCACAAGAGCAGGAGAATCTACAAATTTCTTTGTCCAACACTGGGTTTGAGCCGGTTACCTGAATCTCCTGTGTTTCAGGGACTGACTGGCAAGTGCCTCTTACCCCTAGACCATGGCCTGCTCCTTCCTACCATGTAGAAATCTGGCTTTCGCATTACCTTGAGTCAGCCTTATACATACTTCAAATCCTGCTGAATGTACACTCACCCCTAAATGACAAGTGCTGCATGTTCTCAAGCATGGAAATCTCCATATAGATTATTATTGATTTTTTGGAAGGTAATTTATTCTGACTGATGTTAAAACCGACTTGTATGTTTTACACGTCACACCCTTTCTTTATGAGAGCCAAACTAGATTGATCACAGGAATTCTTTTTTAGTTTCTCCCATTTTCCTGAGTGAGACAAATAACTTAGTACACAATTTACACCTATGGCATGTAACCTGCCTGCCTTAACATGCATAATTATGCCAATACATGCTTATTATCTACTTCTCATTTTCTTGACTTCGGTGATGATTTGAATGCAATAACTTCCTTATGAACCTGGTAATAACATATCATACCATGATATCTACCTGCAACACCATGTAAACGCCAGCTGAGTGGATAAGCTTCATTACAGAGCCTTCCCTCCTGTGCCAAATGAAAGGGCCTGTGTTTGTTATTTACTGCATTCACGGTACATCCTTCCAACAGGTCACCCATCAGATTCCTCCACCACATCTAATATCATTCTCACAAGTCACAAGAAAAGTTCATTTAATGACTACATTGATCTCATGCTGACCTAATTAACATACAATACTGTGTGAGACATATGAAATACATGTACATGTATATAAGAATTGATTTGGTACACAACAGCATGTATCAAACAAAACAACAATACAAATTTGGATAAAATCAACCTAACAGGAGAAAATGGACAAAAGCTGATCTTACAGAAAAGATAATAAATCTTACAGTAGAGATCAGATGAAGATCTGTCAGTAAAGGTTAGATTCAAAGGATATAACCTCACAGGTTAAAATGACAATGACCTCACACAAGAGGTCAGATCAAAAAGATGTACCTGAAAAGGTTAACAGATGTACGACTTTACATCATGGATCTGACAAAAAGAATTTCACAGGAGCTCGCGATCAAATGAAGAAATGAAGAACATCAAATGAAAAAAAAAAATTAAATAAAAAAGATCCCACATCACAGGTCCATTTGAAAAGATCTTATAAAGGAGATCTTCCCTGGATATCCTCCCACCACAATGCTGGCTGACGTTGTATAATTGAAATATTCTTGAGTACGGTGTAAAGCACCAATCAGATAAATAAATACAAAGGAGATCACACTGGAAAGGGCAGACAACACATGCTATCATATACAATCAGTAAACAACATACATTTCTGATATGAGACCACACACAGATTGTCAGCTTAGTTAGAATGTCAACAGTCACGACAATTGCGTGTGTTGTCATCTCCTTGCCAATATGCCCTTGGTGATAACAGGGCAGGACTCGTTAATGTCATGTCAACTTAATGCCTGGTATTGAGATGCAGCCGGTAACAGAAAGCTCCTGCATTATGGCTGCACAGTTACATAACCTTAATCAGGTAACAGAAGCAGCATGTAACACACATGGATATAAAAGCACTCCGGCCACTTGTCAGACTGATATTTCCTGAGATTAGGATGACAAAAAAAAAAAACAAAAAAAAATACAAAGAAGAAATTCATGTTGAGAGTCACCCTTAAACAAGCATACATGTTGTTTATCAATACTGCAGTATGGCCAGAGAGAGAAAGACAAGTGGCGTATGTCGTGTGGAGCTGCACGCAACACTGCTGACACTCCACCCAGCAGGCATGTTTCTCCAGACGGCACGTCGAAAATTCCCCAGCAGGGCAATGCATCGGACAGCTAATAAAAAAAACAGCTATACATATCACATGGATGGGTGTTAAAAGTCTGGAGCTCAAAATGAGCCTAATTTGTAAGCTGCCCACAGGGCTGGGCTGAAGGTGTCAATGATCCAGTAGATGTTTCCACTAGTCTCCTGTAAAACCACAGGCCCACCCAGACTTGATGCTTTGACCACTATTAGCTTCACAAAATGAAAAGCCAGTCTTGTGTACAAAAAATACCCTGACATTAGTGGCTTCATAATGAACAGCCTAAATGACGGTTCCCATTATGAACACTTGCCCACTGCTTTTAACTGAAGTTGCAGATGTTTTCTGTTATCAAAGACAGAAAAGATGCTTACGATGAACTGTATATCACAATATGCCATAAAGCTCTGTAAGACATTTATACCAGTGACACATGCTTTGAAGCCATATGATGTCAAATCATACTTAACATCAATCTTTTCTATAATTTTTTAGTCCAATGGATAAGCCATCAGACAAACTTACCAAGCTCATAGTGGGTTCATTCTAGTTGCACAACTAATAAAACAATATGGCTGCCATATCTCCAGCCATGCACATGGAGGTTGGAGGTCATCAGCAGAGAGACGAAGTGCTCAAATGAATTAGCTGAAAGTGGCAAGGCTGTTGTCATCAGCAAGGAGACAGTGTGCTCAAATCAAGCTGACATGTCTGTCAGGAGCTGGGAGATAGTGAGCTCAAACCAAGCTCAAGCTGACATGGCTACTGTCATCAGCAGGGAGACAGTGTGCTCAAATCAAGCTCAAGCTGGCATGTCTGTCAGGAGCTGGGAGATAGTGAGCTCAAACCAAGCTCAAGCTGACATGGCTACTGTCATCAGCAGGGAGACAGTGTGCTCAAATCAAGCTGACATGTCTGTCAGGAGCTGGGAGATAGTGAGCTCAAACCAAGCTCAAGCCGGCATGGCTACTGTCATCAGCAGGGAGATATCGCTCAAACCAAGTTCAAGCTGGCATATCTGTCAGGAGCTGGGAGAAAGTACCCTCTAACCAAGCTCAAGCTGGCATATCTGTCAGGAGCTGGGAGAAAGTACCCTCTAACCAAGCTCAAGCTGGCATATCTGTCAGGAGCTGGGAGAAAGTACCCTCTAACCAAGCTCAAGATGGCATGGCTGCTCTCAGGAGCTGGGAAACAAAGTTCTCAAACTGATTTAAAGCTGGCATGGCTGATGTTATCGGCAGGGAGACAATATGCTCAAACAAAGCTCTGGCTGGCATGGCAGCTGTCATCACCAGGGAGACAGTGTGCTCAAACCAAGCTCAACCTGGCATAGCTGCAGTCATGAGCTGGGAGATAGTGAGCTTGAACCTAGCTCGAGTTGGAATGGCTACAGCCATATTCAGGAAGGTCCCATGCTCGAACCAACCTCAATGTGGTTAGACTGCAGCTATGAAGAAGAGGTTGTGTTTGTGGCTTTCTTCATGGTAAAGAATCAATTAAAGAAAAGAAGTAAATATGTCTACATTAATCATCTAGCAAGATTTCAGACAAATCAGCCTATAACAATGAGAGAAACCTCAAAGGAAATGCAAGCCTGTGCACTTTTTTCCTTTTTGTTCTTTGGTGTGAATATTTCTTTTCGAACAACTTGGAGAACAAACATTTTTTTGACATCAGTCCATGAACACACATCTGCACCTGTCAGTCAAAAGTTCAGCAGGTCAATCATCATTACACTGTAGATGACCCTAAATTTTTCAGAAAAAAATGTTTGGAAAAAGTTACCTAACCATATACTTGCTTGACACACAAATGTCATGAACATATCTCGAGGCTTGAAATTCTAAATGGTGTGTCTTTCTGTGAAAAACAACATACTTTAGCATATTGAAGAACACACTTAAATGAAAGGAGAAGAAAGAAAAGAGGACAAAAAACAGAAAAAAACGACTTCAAAAGTGTCTTAGAAAGAAAGAGCCTACGTACAGGTGATCTTGTTTACAGGCAGATTTTTCTCATTAAGGAAGACATTGGAAAAGGCAAAAAAGTTAGAAACAGCAGAGACTTGGCAACAAATGTCAGGCTGGAGAAGAAAGAGTCCATGAAAATGCAAAATCAGAAGTACAGGTAGAGTCCAATTTATCTATGGTGATTGAACCTTGGGCCCACTTGTGTCCATGTGCCACGTTATTTCCGCTTCCCTAATGTGCCGTTCCTTCTTGGCACCGTCAATATTGTCCAAGCAAATGTCACTAATTACGACACATATTCTAGCAGCGGATTCATTTAAGCGAAGGCGGCGCAGGAAAATCACCCTTATGAAGAGAGCCGTGCTTGCTTTATAACCGGTTAAGGTACAGGTCTGTCAAGGTAGGCCCATGATTACCCCTGACAGCTCTGTTCATTTGGGGTAGAATCCCGCCTAATGGGTACCATCAGGCAATCCCATAAACACCCTAGCACCGTGTGTCACCTGAGCAGTGGGCCAGCCAGCCAGCCGGGATCGCCTGCCAGAAGACTGAGCGCCAAGCAGTCCTGAGATTGGCGCCAGGCCTCGATCAACATCAAACTTTAATCATCCATTACACCTGCAGCAGTCAATAAATACTTTCAGTGCTAAATAACTGGGTTACGCCTGCAAGCTGGTTTTGTCCTCTAGCTTCTGTGATGGTAAGGTTATGAATAGCAGGTACAGTACATAACCACATGTCCTGTGATCATCACCCAGTAGCTATCATTCATGTTCGAGAATTACAGACCAAAACAGACTTGTGCTGGGAAAATGGCTCTGCATCACATTTGAACTCACAAGAAACAAGGGCTCTGGGTTCAATCCCAGCACTGAACAGTGTATTTATAGTTTACTTTGCTTTTTGTTATTCCTTGTTTGTGGGACCTAAGCAGCAATGAGAGGTACCCAACACCCATGGGTAGTTTTGCTGTCTTACCTTCACTGAGGACTACTTTGTTTTACACCACCATGGCATGAAAGTCTAAGTCACGTGTGAAACTTGGACAATATAATTTAAATGTTTGCTGTACTTGTTTACTAGTTTACACCTGGCACTCCAGCTTTCATAGGGTAAATGATAAATTCTTCAGAATGGGCACTGCCATGAACTAACTAAATAATCATGATAGAACAGACCCTAATATTGACATTGACAAGAGCTGAGCCTCACAAAGGCCTCCTTAACAAGTTACCTATATGCGATTTATAAGAAGTCTTTATTCTGAACATGCAGGATAACATCTTGATAACATCTAACAGATATTGGAGTCAGTAAAAACACTTACAAATTGAACAGATCACCATACTATCAATTTTATTTATTTATTTATTTATTTGACCGGTGCCCTATGCCATACTCAAGAATATAACACTTATACAACGACAGCCAGCATTATGGTGAAGAGCCC
The DNA here is from genome assembly GCA_016165875.1 of Acanthopleura granulata. Lineage (NCBI taxonomy): Eukaryota > Metazoa > Mollusca > Polyplacophora > Chitonida > Chitonidae > Acanthopleura > Acanthopleura granulata. Next base: position 9,398,941 of record JABBOT010000008.1, read on the forward strand.
AGGGGAAACCCAGACCATCCACAGGTTGTTGGCAGATCGGAGAGGAAGCCAGCATGAGTTGGACTTGAACTCACACCGACCACATTGGTGGGAGGCTTCTGGCTATCAATTTTAACCATCTGTTTCTGTTGCTACATCACCCACTCCCAGTTTGCCATGTAGAAATGGTGTAAAATCAGCTGTTTTCCTTCAGATTATGACAAAACTCTGATATTCTTTAAAGCTATTTTCAACAAGAAAGTGACAGTGGCATGCATTTGGGGTTATTCCCCAAGATCTCAACCAGCAGGCCACAATGCACTGCCTTCTAATACTAAAGAGTGTTTGGTACAGATGATGCGACATTGAGTCTCCAGTTTCTCTAAACTACAGTATCCCAGGGCAGTTCCAAAGCGATGAAACAAGGAGACAAACATTCACAAAATCACAAATGATTACGAAATCACAGTTCCCATATCACTACATACGCCCCTGAAGCTCCATGACAGGGCATGAACTTAGTGTGGCAGTTTAATTTGTAGTCTGATCTTCAGACGCCTGATCAAATAGGACAATTACTGACTCCATATTTTTTCATAACCTGTCACTTAGAAACCATGCAACAAATAATATTTTATAAGCACTAGTTAGTACACCAAAATATATCATGTAATTATTCCATTAACTCTCAGATAACTATTTGTCTTTAATAATCAATAATCTATCCTTTTGCCTCCTGGTGATGAGTACACAGGAAATCAGAATAACAACTGACAGGTGCTGAGGCGTTACATGTTTATCAATGGCTTTACACGCCCTTATAGTAGTTATTAATAACAAAATTAATCAATCCTTCATACTTCAGTGAAAATTCACTTTATGCAATTACTTACTTTCTTGGTTGTTCGAAGTATGAAAGAAACAAATGTGTATACCAGTAACTGAAAACCAGTCCAAGTGCTTGAACGAAACAATACCAGTAATAAAAGGTGGGCGATGAAAGTCTTAGATTTCTCTGCACAGTAAGTTCCCTAGCTCGCCAGATGTCTCTGTTTGTGAGAAACTCAACTTCTGTCATTTCTGGAGTTTCATTGTCTATGGACATACTGTGAATGCAATCACACCCTTCTCGATTTATGTGGAAATGGGTTGAGGAATAACATTAAAATAATGAAAACAATAACGAAAACAGACACTGAATACCAGTGTTCTGATGAGGAGTAAAGACACCAAAACACGGTACACCAACAAGGTACTCACCCTTTACTACAGGTATGGATGATATTAGAAAGAAACACTGACTGGCTAAAACTTGATTTAATTTAACTTTGATTTAATGGAAAGCAGAGACAGAACAATCCTAATTTATTAAACTGCACAAACCATTATTACAAGTCATGAATACCATACCAGATTAATTCAAGTGCTTTTGAAATTTCTGAGAACTCTGAAAAACATCAAAATATAGATGCAAGTGAAGATTTTATTACTTTCACATTCTGACATATTGAAAGAAAACCCAAAGAAATTTAAATTAATTACATGCTTTGGGTGCTCATAGCAATGTATTATTTAGTTGATTATTTTGCTATTAACTTTAGCCAATGAGAAAATGGAAAAAATCTTCAAGTTTAAGAGAACTGAATGTTTCTCAACAGCCATCCTCAAGGGAAAACCACATTCCCAGTCTACTTAGCTCAAAGCACAGGAATTACTTTTTCTTTCCACTCAAATATGCATTAATTAACAAGTTGGAGACGCTTTTCTACATGTGGGCTAAAAATGCAAGTAATCAATCACTCTAAGATTGTGACAAGAATTCTGATTTTATTCCAATAACGTCAAAGCCCAGTTAGCAGCCAATGAACAATAGCAAATGAACGATGTTAGAACGATCAATGCTTTTCTTTACCCCAGTTTACACCCTCAAAGCATCCACATTGCCTTCTTTAAACAAACAGCATTTTTCATAGCCTCATAACTTCATTACTCACAACTCGTGCTGTACTTCTAATCACATCGGTGCCGCTCATCTGGATCAACCAGGCTTTCTGTGAGGTGCCAATCTTGAGCAACAGCTCTTTGGACACTGAACCCCACGAATACTGTAAAAGGCTTTATCAACAGTACGCACACTTAGATAGTCTTGTGGTTGGAGTGCATACCCCTCTAGGTTTCATCACCTAATCTGGTCATGCATTATGGCTATACAATGCACATGTACACTGACCTTGAACCTAGGTGTAGAAACTGACATTCGTATAGCAACCATCAACCAAAATGGGTAATCGCAAGGCTGGTTTCCAACCCCAAAAAACAATAACCCAAACCATCACAGAATTATTAAGCATTTTTATAAAACAGAAATAAAACAGAAAAAAAAACAGATTCATGCAAAGAGAAGCATTCAATGAAGACGGAAAGATGCAATGTATGTTCTAGGCAAATTGATAAGACTCACTGCATCTTAGAGTATCCAGTCAGGTGTGGAATTTTAGCCAACCTGAGCGCTCTTGTCGCTAAATACTGAACATTTTATACTTTCCTATGACTGAAATCTTGTGGCCAAGTAGTGATCAGTGAAGTGATGGTATTGTGATGGCATTTATATGTAGTATGCACAAGTGATAAGCTTACTAGAAAGAACTACATCAAAAATATACAAGAAAGGACCACATGATAATTTCTATGTGTATTAAGTGAGGAAGGTTATGCCACTGTCTTCTGACAGGCTAATTTTTGCATTCACACAATTAAAAGAGTTTTCATCTAGTGCTGTAAGAACTTCTGTGTTCTCACGAAATCTAATTCGACTCCAATGAACTGATGAATTCTGTCAACTTCCATCTGTGTACTGGAATATGCCTCTCACCAACGCAGTCGCTATGAGTTCAAGTCCAACTCATGCTGGCGTCCTCTCCGGCTGTATGTGGGAAGGTCCATCAGCAACCTGCTTATGGTTGTGAGTTCCCCCCCCCCCCCCCGGCTCTGCCCGGTTTCCTCCCACCATAATGCTGGCAGCCATCTTATAAGTGAAATATTCTCGAGTATGGCATAAACCACCAATCAAACAAACGAGTAAATATAATTTCTTGTAGGAAAAAACACTTTAATACTAGATATTTCTGCTGATTCATAACAAATATAAAACATAAGCAAAACAAATGAGGCCAGCAACAATTACAAACTGGAAACACACACATATTTTGCGCATGATCAGCGCGATATACAAATATGCTATTACTGCATGTGTGCTTATTCTTATTATATTGGGGCCTTAATGGATTTCTGAGAGACACTGCAGAGTAATCAAGCTTTGTTATACAGCTAACGAATGATTCATCACTAACATTTCCTAAGGTGTCTGTTGGATAGCAAGGTTTGCATCATGAACTACTCTACAGTTCATTAGCTTGCCATGTAAAAAAAAAAAAAAGGGGTGGCTCAACTGCTGATTACATGGCGCTCTTGTGAAACCATTTACACCCCTGACTGCTTTCCTGCTGGAACAGGCCCCCAAGAACCCAAGAGAGAGTGGAAGTCTAATCTGCACACCTACGACTGGTCACAAATCAGAGAGACAAGAACGTCCTGTCCAGTCTGGCAACAGTCATCCTAAACGCCCAGACCGGACACATTGAAGTGATGACTTCACAGCGCTGCCTGAACAGTTGACAGCTTCGAGCTGGCAACGATACATAACAAGTCGGTTCCGGCATTGTCAGGTCGGGGTCTTATCCTCCATCCGTGGCCCTGATTCCTGAGATACAAGGGGTATAGCTGTCTTGCTGTGACAGGCCTTCACCATCTGACCAATGTTTCCAATTACCACGAACTGTCAAATGATACAGACATTCATTATCCCAGCTTGCTCTGCACTGACCAAAGCCACAAGACAACACCTCGCACGGGCACAATCCAGGCCACTTGTTCCCATCCGGCCCTGGATGACCAAATATAATTCATTTCACTTTGTAATGTGATTTCCATGCCGCCTATCTGCTGTCTCGGCACAAGAGCCAGGTATAGGCCGCCCCACTATAACGTCAATACTCACAGCCATACCACAAGGTATCTGGACAATATGAGTTCACTTAAGTCTGGAACCAATTATATCCAAATTCATTAAAAGTTGAAGGCTTGACTCAGTTAAACCTGTAATAAGTATCTCTCCTTCGCCCAGGTTATGTAAGATTTGATCAAGTCAGCATGGCCCATGTCTATGTAGTCACACGTGCGTCTGCATGGTAGTGTGCCCAACCACATCTTTAAAGGCTAACATCATTTTAGAATACAAACACATCTCGTAGTTGTAATTCTAAAGAAACTGGATTTAATTGATGTGAATGGACTTTACAGATTGTGTTCCAGTTAGATTCATCCTGGTACATACAGCTATTAAGGTATTAATCCATACAGATTACTACATTCTTGCGAAAAAAAAACAATCTGGCACTGTTCTCAAACAAGGAACTGATAAAGAAAAGTAGTTTGGCTCAACCTTTGACAAAAGAATTTATCTAAACAAGACAATGTGATTTACTAATGATAACTGAAGTTTTAATATTTGATTGAGTTTTGATGTGGTCCCCAAGAATACTGCAAGTAATCAAATAATAAAATCACAATAATCTTTTGAAACAACAAATTGAGGAGGTACATGTATGATAGCAATATACAGACAGTCATGCTAGTTGATATCTTTTTCTTAGCCAGGCAAATTGTTATCTGTTTTTTTTTTTTATACATCTACATGGTCTGAACATATTTGATTCACACTGAGATTCTTACAGAATTAAAACCCACGGTTAATAATCAACCCACAAAATGGTTTCTCTCACAACCTCCCATGACCTGAAATTTGATTCCACTTATACTCTGTATGAAGCATGTTATAAATGTGCCCCTGGTTCAGTGGAGAATTAAAATTATTATTTTATGCCAACACGATAATTTTAGATACAGGCATATTTGTAACTATTATTTTTATTTTTTTTTTCCTTTTAACACAGCTTTTTCAATTCACTGGACAGGCTGACGTGCTCAAGGACGTTTCGCTTACACGGTGACTGGTTGTTGTGCATGAGCTGAAGATCAGAGTGAAGTGCTTGAGGTAAGCACAGACTTTTGGTGATTTCTAACGGCTAACTTTTCCATATGCTGTATACAGATGTGCACAAGATATTAGTGAAAGTCACCTGGTCTTCAAAGAATGAGCACTTTCAAACACCTCTGGTCATTGGTCGCCAAAGCCCTACAAACACTAAAAAATCCACAAATTCCAAGGCCAGGATTGAATCTGCGCCTTGTACATCCAAGATATGCTTCTTAACCACTCAGTCATGACCCTTTCCCTGCGTGCGTTTAAAACATTGCCATACACTGCTGGGAATTTATAATTTAAACCACTGAGAGTAGTTCATAACTAACAGTGGCCTATTAGCTATTCTCCCCCTGCCACCCTACAACCCTGAGCCTGAGGCATACACAGGCTCCTCATCTTCACTCATTTGTCATCCGTGCTTCACTGTGTGCCTCCCTTACTTGTCAACTTCCTCAAACCCGATGATGATTTATTCAAACTGATGCAAATAATATAACATAAAAGTTTATCTTTTCTCTTTACTTTACTTCACTATGCAAGAGTAACTAGCATCTGACAGATCACTGCAATCTGTTTCCAAGCAGTTTTTAAGTTCATCTTTAAATGTTTATTTATGTTTCTTTTTCAATTTTTTGTTCTACAAGCAGTACCTCTTAAGATGAAATATGATTTTGCTAGAATCAATTTATTTCATAACAGTCATTCCAGTGCAACCACAGTAAGACAGAGGCTGTGCTAGTCTGACATTGGGAATGCAGTTCAATAGGTAGTCCTTAGTTTAGATCTGTACTGCTTACCGCGGGACCTATCACTAGGAAATTACCTCATTTCAGATTTGAAATTTACATGTATATACCCAGGGTATAAAGCCATAGACGGAGATCTATCCCATGTCTCAAACTAAACAAAAAAGCCATTAACCTGTATGTCAAAAACCAAGTTATATCACACTTTGTGTACATGCCGATGGGAATTCCACTGACATGTATAAAACATGTTCATAAATATGCAAGATAACTGGTAAGTTTTGATGTATGAGGAGCACAGAGTATAGTTGTCCGTCAACACACTTCAGCACTGACTGGCCTGGTGGACCCAGGGAGTCCATCAATGAAGTTCATGTATACCTACAGCCAGATGATTTATCTAAAGCACTAGATGATATTGTCGATAAGATTACAAGGTAGCAGGCATATCCCATTTAAAATGATGGCCAGATCAGACAGGTTTAGGAACCAGACAACCGTCAGCTCATTTGTAGGATGAAAAACACTGAACATATGAGGAGGAAAACACTGATGCTATTGCTTTGGATCATCTCCTTTCAAGGCTACAGCAGTTATATTTCATATACTATAACATCCTAACTCCCAATATATAGATAATAAGCGGGGTTCCAGTGGACAGTGCTTTGGTAATCTTCAGTAGGACTCCAAAGACAACATTTTCGGATTCATATTTAGCCATCATGATCCATTCTGTAATTGTCTCATGGCCGTCGCACAATTCTCCTATCACGCGATCTGCCATTGGCTGTAATTCTCTGAGTTTCTAACGTCCCCCTTGAGATTCCAACCAATACAGAGCAGCAGAGAATAAATACCAAAACTAGAGAGGTCTCTCCTGGTGGCCCTTGCTAAACACCCTGGCCCATTTTTCTTCTATTCTGTCGCCATTATACTGTGAACCACAGGATTTCTATTCATCAGTTTATCACGAGGGATTGCTACTGCCTCACCAAATCTGTAATAGCTTTTCAAAATCGATTCATCCCTAGAATCACCTTGTAGTTTGCCTGCTTCCCAACAGAGTTCCCCTTACTGCATATTACACCAATCTCTCCCTCTTTTTACGCCACTCCGCAAAGAGTGCGCACCTCCCGTCTGACGCTCACTCGGGTCCGCCAACGTTGTAAAGCCGCCGCAAAACACTCAACAATATCTCCCCTTTTTCCATTATTTGTCATTTTACTTTTGTGGAGAGCGTTTCTTGGATTGGCAGCCACTACTTTAATGTGAAATTCGCCCAGTGCTTGTGTCAGAGCCAGGGACTGGGATCAATACTTGGGTTACATGGCTACCTACCAGGATTCCACGACAGACAACCTACAGTATTGGCTATGGGGTCAATATCATGTAAGCTTGCTTAGATAGGCCGAAGATGGACCACCCAGCTCTTTACCACGCCATCATAGGGACCAAGGCAAAAAAAAGCCCTCAATTTAGGTAATTACATGTAACAGGAAATCAATGGGGGTAATTTGAACAATAAAAGGCTTTCTATGTACCTAATAATTTATGTTCAGTTTACTGGCAGTGCACACCCTGCCCAAGGGAATACTGGTTGGCCTGCCCTGTCTAATAGCTTTGTTTTCGAAACACACACACACAGCAACAGGGTATACTTGTTAATTAAGCAGTCTGATATGTGGTCATTATGTAATAAGCCTATGGCTTGTCATGCAGCAGTTCCCACTCCTCTACTGACGATCCTGCCAACACACTCAAGCTCAACATACACCAAGCTTTACCCTACTACGATCCTTATCCTCTGTCATTACATGACCATTCTCCTATACAACCATCATGACTAAGATTTATTTATTTATTTGATTGGTGTTTTACGCCGTACTCAAGAATATTTCACTTATACAACAGCGGCCAGCATTATCGTGGGAGGAAGCCGGGCACAGCCCGGCGGAAACCCACGGCCATCCACAGGTTGCTGGCAGACCTTTCCACATACAACTGGAGAGGAAGCCAGCATGAGCTGGACTTGAACTCGGACTTGGGACTGCATTGGTGGAAGACTCCTGGGTGATTGTGCTGCGATAGTCCACCAACCGAGCCACAGAGGCTCCTCCTGAGTAAGAGAAATGTGCATCATACATGTTCAACCATTTCTCCCATTTCTCATTTTACAGATACATATCTCATCATATAATCTAATCATACTCCTCACTCTACCTTTCCAATTTGTACCATTACTTTTACACTTACTGGAATACAACAACTCAACTAAAGATACACTTGTCACCATACAACCATTCCTCATTTACAACCATTCCTCCTACAGATACATTTCTGATCCCATACCACTCCTCATTATACATTTCCAATTTGCACCGTTACTTCTACACTTGCATAAAACCGTTCACTCAATCTACTACAAAACCATTCAACTAAAGACACAACCAGTACTCACTTCTCGCTCAATACAATCATGTTCCATGAATAAAACCATCAGAGAACATCTAAAGGTCACCAGCTGACCTTAAGAAGATTCCCAGCAAACATGCATATGCAAAACTGTATGAAATGATCACAAAAAAATGATGCCTACGTTCTATAAATACAACCACTCCTTGTTCTCTGCATTCACTTCCTCCAATATACATATGTGTGTGTATTACACTACCCTCTCACATGGAGTACAGTAAAAACCTCTTTTTACTGGCCACAAAACCTGTTACAATGGTAACAACCTACATATGTATCTTATTCTCTTTCATTTTCTCAAGGCCAAGAATGCATAAGATTATACCATATAAATATCATTTAACTACCCTAGAGAGGTTTTTACTGGGCAAGCGCTGTACTAAATTAGCTCCTTACCTCCCAGGATCCATAAATCACTGTTGGCCATAACCTTTTCAATATGATTGCCTCTCCCAATGTTCTTTTTTCACTTTATTCAAAGCTCTCATCATGAGCATGAAAAAGTGGTGGCCAGTTTTGTAGTGAAAAAAAGCTAAGCCTAATCAATACAAAAATAGCAGAGCACACAGGCAGAATGGGACCTCCTGCTGGTTGCCATTACTGCCGACACACTGGAATCCTTCCGAGCCTTCTCCTCAATACAACCACCAAATTATGTAACAAGGTATGCTTTTTACAGACAATTATGCCAGCGTCTAAAGATCAAATCTCCACTGATGAAGCAAGAATAAGACTGTCGATACCCTGTAGCATGGAAAAGTCGGTGCAGAGAATTGTAGCCACAGAGCTAAAGCCTGTGACCCAAGCAAAGTGAGGCTTGTATTAAACGTGTTTTCTTTTCTTCCAATATCATATCTGAGGCTTGATATGATTCTTAGGATCAGCAAAAGCCTTTAATCTTCATGTGATTACCTGACTACTGGACAGCAACTTGATTACCAGCTTGTATTTTGTGGCTGGGCTCACGAAGTGCTGTACCCAAACAGCATGCAATCAGTCCACCAGTTCACCATAAACGAGGAGTGAAATTCCACAGAATCAATTTCCTCTGATTGAGACATGAAAAGATCAATGACTGTGATTGGATTGGGCGAACCTTTCTCTCGCCTGATTGGTTACTAAATATACTCTCGCTCCTCTCCAGAGACCATAGAAGCACAGGAAGCACAAGTTCGCCGTTACTCAGAGATCAGGACATAACCCACTTTACGGCCGCCATGGAAGGCCTCATTAGCCCAAAAAGGACAACACTTCTAACCTAATGGGCTAACATGTAAATGCTGCATGAACAGTGAACAAAGTTTCATGGCTAGTGGTTTTTTTTTTGTTTGTTTGTTTTTGTTTTATTGCTTGTTTCAAAAACTGAGGAAGAATCACCTCTTTTCTTAGAATCTTGTTATACATAAATCCGGGAACATCTAAAGGTCACCAGTTGACCTTAAGAAGATTCCTAGCGAACATGTATATACAAAACTGTATGAAATGATGACAATAAATCACGCCTACATTAATTCAATTACTAGAACAAAATCATTTTGTGATCTGTATAAATCTCAGCTGTTTTCCACAACCATTATACAGAGGCAAATTGTACTGCTAACAGTTAATGTCATCAGACAGGCCCCCCACAAAAATAATGCGCTTTCCAGTTCATCATTATAACAAACACATTGTAATCAAAGCTAACTTAACCCAATCCAAAGGTCATGAAGTGAGGACTCAGAAAGGATCTCAGAATTTACATTTGGAAAAAACATACAGATACAGCAACACCTATACTTCTTTCCTAGCTGTTTTGTAACTTGACGTGCAATCAATCCAGCCCAACAAAAATATAAAAGAATGGTTTATTTATTTATTTATTTCATTGATGTTTTACACTGTACTCCAGAATGTTTCATTTATACGGCAACGGCAAGCATTATTGTGGGAGGAAATAAAGTGGAGCCTGGGGGGAAACCCACGACCATCCGCAGATTGTTGGTGGACAAAAAGAAAGGAGGAGAAAAAGTACACCTGTAGCAATGATCTTGACAATTATTTTGTAGGATTTGCTCCAACAGAACATCCTGCAGTGGTGGCAAATATTATCTTCTGAAAGCCTTTTGTTCCTGTAAACCAAATGAACTATTTGGCTAGGACAGGCAGGAGGTTATATATATATATATGAATAAGTGACTGACGCTGGGATAAGGTCTTTGGGGGAAATCACTGTCACTGGTTCTAGACACAATGAAAATGAAGAAACTGTGAAAATCCCCACTCTCCAATACTTCTTAGCAAGATTCATTCGAAGCTTGAGAGAGAGATTTCTTAGCTCCTGGGACAACAACAACATGCATACAGCTCATCCATCATTTTGGCAACGCCTTCCTGACCGTGATCGTCCGTGGCCTAGGAGTGGTTACCCAGAGAATATAGAGCAGCCATCTTTCTACTCCGCTGGAGATGGTCTATGGACCACTGTCAGTGTAACAACCAGACCATCCCACTGGTAATTAAATGATTGCTCCACACTTCATCCAATTTCTGATTTCATGAGATTCCATTTCATACGACAATATATCGCCTTGTCTAGGTCTTTGTCCAGTTTTAATTCACCTCATACAACAGGCCTATGACCAACCTACCTACAATTCCCTGTGTAACACGGTAAAATGGTCCCTCTTTGTGAGAACTTTACTCAAAATTTATCGCACCATTCATATCATAAAAATTATTTCCAATATGGCAAACAATTGCATTATACCACCATGTTCCTTCTTGAAACATTTCCAGATCTGGCAATAACCACGGACAAGGGGAGTGATTTATTAAATAGCACAGTGGATTTTATAAGTGAGAGACGAGATAGAACAATCCAAGGCTGATAAAACACAATATTATCAAATAACAGCAGGAAGAAAAAACATGCAAATTACAGGTAATTTTTTAAGTTTCCAATTTATGTGACATGTTCCCTTAAAACATAACTTACCTCTGGTAGCAAGGCTACCAAAGAGTTTGCACTGTAGGTGACAATGAATGCCACCTTCAGTTCAATACATGAAGTACCTACATTTGTATGTACATTAAATGGATTCTAATACAAAAATAAACAGATGTGAAGGCCATGAATGTTGTAATTTATCACAATTACCACATATGCAGGGAACAGAACATCCCCTCAGGCTTTATATTTGACTTATGCCTGAGTTTTCTATGTTTAACACATGCAGTACCTTTTGAGACACCAACTTTAACTTTCACCTTAACATGTATTTTAATACAATAGAGACTATGTCTTAACTTTGCTTAATTATGATAATTAATATGCGACAATATACAATAATTATTATGCAAACAGAGCATCCATGATGGAACATAACCATCATGTCATCGAGCTTTTTAAGTATGGAAAACTTGAACTCGAAACATGGAAGACTTTTTGAGATACCACTCCTAACAGTTACCATAACACTGATGGAATATACACAATACTATATTTGAATGTTGTAATTTACAGTAATTAATATGCACAAAGCACATCAATGATGGAACAATCCCCTTGTGCTTTTGCGCCTGACATGTATGCCTGCCCTAAATACATACACTTTAAGACACCTCCCCTAAAATTTATCTTAACACAGCTTTCAGTGTTATTTGATAAAGACACTCAAAGTATGAGGGCTTGAGGTATGTCAGCAAAGTAAAGGTATGTTAGAAAAAGACTTGTGAATATCTTGTAGTTATTGTTCCTTACTTCAGGTGCAATGTCTCCAAATCTATCCTGCTTATAGTCATGCCAAACTGCAAAGTGTTAGAAAGGTATCAGCTTGACACAGGCCGGCCCTAGCTGACCAAGATGGTTTAATGAGACACTACTTGATATAAGTGTCCGGGCCTTCAACAACTGGGTTGCAAGTTCAAATCCAACTTTAATTTGCCGCTTTATTCAGCACAGTTTTAGGTCAGAAGCTTTGTCAGGTACATGGAGAAGGGTGGCGCTTTACTCTGACCACTGTGATCACTCCAGTTCACTACATCCATACACTACAATGCAGACATACGAGGGAAAATTCTCTAGTACAGTATGGCATTTAACATCAGTTAATTAATAAACTGAAACCCCGCCCCATCAAGTAGTATTACGATAAAGCTGTAGATTATATTAAACGTCATGCATTAAGCAAAGCACCAAGACAACTGACATCTTTAAAGTTTTTGTCTCCTGTTTGCACCTATGCAATAGTCAGTCTTGACCTTGCACCAACCTACGTTGTATGAATTATCCTTATAATCGTATATATATACATATGTATATGGGACATTCCTGATTTCAGAATTTATTATGTGTTCCAATATGCACCAACACATCCACCAATACCTTGAAACATCTACAGGAATCAGCTGAATTGCATAGCAGCAATGCATAATTAATGTACATTGGGTATAAACATGCCAGTGAGGTCGAGTTATTTGTAAGACAAAGGTAGAAAAAGCTCTCTTCCAAAAAAAAAAAAAAAATACATTTCCAAGTAACTCTGATCTCCAGGAATACACCTGTACATGTGGAAAAAAGAAATTATTACACTTTATGTTATGTTTTTTTTTATAATATTAGAATATGATATTTTATATTATATTTGAGATATTGTTATGTGTTTTTTGCCAGGTGAAGAGACACTATGATTTTTTGGAAATATCCAGCTCCACATATAAACAAGAAAACTATACCCTTTTCCTCCTTTGTTTGACAGGAGATGGTCACCATATCCAGCCTGATGTTAAAGTCACATGGTCGCCCAAAATTTGGATTTTTCAACAAATTCTGATAGTGGCGTGTTAATGAAGTTTTGAAGTTCGTTCATAAACTAAATCAGTCACGTTGAAATGAATAGTGTTCATCGAGACTGTAGCTTATCTTAGCCCGGACAAGTTCTGTCGTTATTCTAATTCAACACAAAGAGGATGAGCCGTGTTCCATATTTAACACTGCAAAAAATAACAGCAACATTTGCACCCACCTATCAAGCAGTGTAGTTCTGTGACAACTGACCACCAATTACAACTCCAGACTTGCTTGTCAACCTGCTGAGCTGTTTTTTAAGTTTCTTTTGGCCAGTCCTGTCACGAGCGAGCCGTACGCTTGTCATCAGCCATGATTGTTTACATCTAAAGTTTACCGAGCACTGTGCGCATGCCCTAGTTCCAATGAACTGACAGCCCCTCATTTAAATATTCTGGCTGACTATTCAGTTTTCAGAGTTTTTGTGTTATTTTTTAAATGTTCACTTAACATACAACGCTGGGGGTGGATAAACGAAAAGCTTGTAACTTTTACTTCTTGAGAAAAACACCTAATACTCATGTCCCTTTAACTGACGTTTTCATGTTTCCACTATAACAGACATTCGGCCACAATCACTGGCACTAACAAGTACAAACAGTTGGACACTGCTGTTCAGCTTTAAGGAGGGTGTGTAATGGACAAGCAGTGGCTGGCTGTACCCCGTCGTTAGAGGACACCACAAGGCACTTCTGGTCAGGCCTTGTTTGACATAGTTTATTAGCCATTTTTGTCGGTGTCGCCCTCCTCTTGTCTTCAACAGAGGTGCACGGGGGACAGATGGGAAATCCGCTGAATGTGATTCAATTACACCGCCTCCCCGCTAGCCGTGCCAACCCAATTTAAAGGTTAGAACATGGGCGAAATTCAATTTGATGAAAACTATGGAAATATTACCTTTTTGTGAAGGGGACAGAGGCTATATGGTCTGAAGCAGACGGAGGAAGGATCCTGTCAGGCCACAAGGCTGTTCTGGTCAGTTTACATCAGGGAAGAGACGCTCCCACAGCACATCCTGCAGTAGCACAGCAAACATGGACAGTTTAGACAGAGCCACAAAGTCGATCATCAGAGCCAAGCATTGGAGTTATAGTACAGCAGATAGTTCAGATTTAATGGAGAATTGTGCCTTTGATGAAAGAGGCGTGACATCTGGCACCCTGGTAAACTCCGGTATGGGGAACACTTTTGGACATACTTTAGGGTCATCTCAGATTTTTCCTGTAACAGTAATGGCTGCCATTTTCCAAGGTGGCTGCCAAGAACAGGTATGAACATTTAACATATGGTTTACATGCCACTGTGTTCAACAAATTTCATCTGGCATTGAAGTAGTACATGCGAATTACATAATTAGGGAAAGTAACACATCAACGCCACAATGTCCATATGAGTTTGCCTGTCATGTTGAAAAATGTCCCCCAGTTTGAAAATATTCGTTACATTCAAAATGTTTACTATAACGGACACAAGTTGGACGTAATTGTGCTAGGAGTTCATCTTTAATGGTCCCCCCTGATAACTGCCGGTGAAATTTCCTTCATTAGTGTTAATAAGTGAATATAGTAAACACTACAATGTTGCTGCCTTTGTTGTATTTGGAAGATCTTGAAATTGAAGAATTCAAAGCAAATGTTTTCTTCAATTTCAATTTGCCATCATAACCATCTTGGTGGAGCTGTGGCTGTATCATAACTCTGATGCTTTGTGACGACAGTTGGTACATGTATTTGGACAAAGGATGATTTGCTTGACGCGGAACTTCGATGGCTCAGAGACTGTCACCTGTACGGGATGGTATAACACCTGATTACACACACGACTTAGTCGTAACTTACCATTTACTGACTTCGGTGTTGACTATTTTGAGCCAAGTGCTGCTTTGCTGGCCCACGCTTTCACTGTTTTGTGTGTTTTAGGAGTGAGGTAAGAGAACTGTGTGACCTGGAACATATGAAGAATGTCACCTCAGCATTCTGTGTCTCTTCGCAAGTTGGAGCCCGCATGCCATAGAGCAACGGATAATGACACTGGAACAGTTAGTGAATTTTTCCAAACAACTGTACCAAGAGGGTGCCATCATACATCAAATGGAGAAGATTAATCAAAAGGTTGGTCACTAGTGGGACCAAATGAAAAACTTGCTTTGGGCTTTCCACTGACTAACAAAATGATAATTAATAAGAGCTTGTGTGATGGGAATGACAACAAAAATCTTATATATGATATCATTTATACAACGACAGTCAGTACTACATGATGAGAAGAAACCGGGCAAAACCAAGACCCTCCACAGGTTGCTGGCAGATATTGCTACATTTCACTGGTAAGGAAGCCACACTTAGCTGGATTTGAACTCACAGGAAACTGTGCAGTGCTAGTACCCTGACCACTTGGCCACGGAACCATTTTTAGCTAAAGTACACCTTATTTCCATAACACAAATTAATCAAGTTTCTCATCCTCCATTGGCTTTGGTTTAGTTATTAAATGTAGTATACCAGTTGATTCCTACCATCTTGGAACTTGAGAGGTGGTTGCAATGGACTCTTATATAGGTATCAGCAAGTATTTGACAGGCTTGCAAGTGTATAGTTGCATAAACTCCTTCTGTAAGCTTAGTAGTTCTTGTAAATCATTTTTTTTCTCAAGCATAGCAAAAGGCATGTTCTGTGGCAAATAGGCACTACAAATGCCAATGGCAGCAATTTTGGATAATGGCTGCCAAGGGGCAAATTCTGGATGGCCCTATGTCGAAAAATGTATGGTGAGGTATATTCCAACTGTGTGCTAAGTTTCATGCTTCTTTCATCAATGGCACAATTTATTTACATATCTGCTGTACGTTTACAACACGATAACTGGCTGGAACAAGTCTGGCCACAGATCAACAAGATCTCACCAGCACTTCTAAAAAAAAAATGCCTTGAACATTATCCACAAATAAGCATTCTTGTGGACCATAATGGCACAGATGACATTCCGTCCAGTGGCAGATGATGGTACTTCCACAGATATATAGCTGTCATTATTTTGCTGAAAAAATATGTCTGTAGAAGTCTGTAACAAAACTAACCGTAAACCACATTCAAGGACTTTACAATACTCACAGGAAGCTGTGGAATTCCACTTATGCTTTTGGGGGTTCCTTGACCCCATGCCAAGCTTGGCTACGTACAAGGTGATGTTGGTCAAAGTTACAATCATATTTTCTTACATGTGTATCAAGGAAAAGGTTTAAGAAGTTCATTGACATAATCAATGGTAATGCATCTAAGGAACCTTGAATTTAACAGAAACCTATCTTTGAAAAGTCAGTTCCAGTGCCTGGATGTTATACAGACAATATGAACGACAATGGAAATTGCTGAAGTATTCAAGTATAGGTAAGAATCTGTAAGAGGTAAGAGGGCATTTCAGTCATAATTGCCATAAGTTGATGAACTTCGTGTACAGACTGACCATATCATGCACAAGACGAAACACTCACCTCATCGACTGAAAAGCCAACATATATATGCTACGTCTCCTGCTACATGTACTGACATGGACAGCCACTGTATAGTGAGTGATGTACGCTGCTAAATCTCTTTATACATGTTTACACAAGCTTTTGGAAAAAGGCTTATTCCATCATTAGGTGTGATGTCGAACTGCAGCATCAGTTTGTCAGTTTGCCACCATACGTAATGATTGAATAAGTCTATTCGGAAAGCTTGCGTATTATACACATTGTAAAATCCAACAAGGTACAACTGTATTGTTCCGAAAGACATTCATTCACTTACAACTATCAAACCACAAATTGTTCTGTTAACTTCCAAAATGCTTTTTTCAGAAAGTTGCCAGATTGTTTATGAACATTCATATTGTGTAATGTTGCAAAGGATCAGTAAAAACCCAAACCAAAGATTACAGCTGTTCTTTCGTGACAATACTGCATTCTTGCCACATGTAAAAAACAGTCTGAACAACAATCACATTTTCAAGTTAACAAAAACATAAAGAGCCAGACGGCTTGCCACAGCCTTTTCTGCATTTTAAATGCAAGGCCGGAAAGCAATTGTGCAGCAAGAGACAACTCCGCAGAAAAATGACCTCAGCTGGAGATTTCAGCACTTGTGGTATACCCGTGCTAATCCAGCAAACCTGTAAAACACATAGCTGTTCGTGAGTTTGTCACAGTTGATGTAGGTAGTAGGTGGTTTCATCGCCCTACAGAGTGCGTACGTGTAAATCCAACAACACCGCGGAAAACCGAGGCCAGAACTGCTGGAAAAACTGGGCGAGGCAGTGATCCATGGAGGGATGCTACAGGCGGAATACGCGCCAAATCAATTAAACATCCCTCTCCTCTCCTCAATGCTCCGGCTCTGCAGTTAGGAGATGTAATTTAATTCATTGTTAATTGAGAAATCCATCATTTATGAAAAAAACTGGCCCACTTGTATGAAGCTCTCTCGAGGAAGTCTATTATCTCAGTCATTAAATCCAGACCAGTCCATGAACACCTTCAGCCAGGAGATTAAGCCCACCCCATCTTCTTCCCCTGCTTCTTTGGCATTAGACAACAGCCACAGCTTAAGCCTCACTCAGTCCTTGAGCCTCTATTAATCAGCCCGTTATCTCTCAAGGGCAACCACTTTCGTGTTTTCACCTTTTTAACGGTGGTTCAGAGAGTTGTAAGTAAGAAATACCTTTACCCATGCAACAGATCTTTTCACTTTATATTTGGTGCTACAGAGATCATAAAGCAGATTCCTCAACGAAACCTTGACAAAAATTAGCTTGACACAAAAGGTCCATCCAAACAAGTGACAGAAGCCAGAAATAACCTACAGTAGCTGAAATCGGGCGAATGTGTGGGCATTCGTCAGTGAGAGGGCATCGGTCAGTGTGATTCTGACCTCTTTATCTTCCCGACAGATCTGGATAATCGCCGACTCATCAAATCTACATTCCAACATACCATCTTGCCCAGTACTTGATTGTCACCCAATGACTGACTTTAATTTGGCTGGAGGAGATTGCTGAACCATAGATTACACTGACAGACACTCTTAGAGTTGCCCCAGACATGTCTACCCTGAAACAGGCGAACCACTCCAAACCATGAGGGCTAATCCATACCTGTTGTGGTTTAAGCCAGGTGGCTGGACTAACGAAGGCTGCAATCACTGAGATTATCTGACAAACAGTCACAGGAGTCCAGGGCTCAAAAAGCCTCTATAATTTCACCAGTTTATCACAAGGCTTTCAACTTCAGTCACCTTACCTTGCTTTCCAAGACCAAAATCTGCGTCAGGATTATTTCCCAGGCGACTTGAAAATGAGGTCGCGGTAACATGGTCAGCCGATGTCAAACAAGGCAATTTCAGAGAAAAACTTGAAGATGCATGATTATGATCTTTCCCTTACAAACAAAACAGTATCAAACTTGGTTCCAAATAGTTGGAGCTTCAATGTACCTAATCCTGCTAGGAAAATGTAATACGTTTATTCAAAAAGAGAAATGAGAAAATGCAATTGATAGCCTTCCATAAGCACTACCTGCAGCAATTCAATCTGACCTGCTGTCCCACCCCTTTTCTACTACATTTGATTCCCATAAAATCCTATAATGATATACAAACAATTATGCACATTCTACATGCATTATGGATGAATCCAACTTCTGTCCTTACGTACTTATCTTGACATTAAGTCCCTTGTTCAGCATTAAGTTCCCTGTTCCTACCTTCAGCAATTTTCTACCTAAACACACTAAGAAGCAAAAATACAAAAATGGAATACAGCAAATGCCAATTCCACAAGCCAGGAAGGAGAAAGCATTTGCCACATATATCCTCTATATACAGTAAGGGAAACTATTGCCACATACCTCCTCTACAGTGGAAACAAAAACAAATGCCGCTTGCCTCCTCTACAAGCAGTCAGAATGGAAACAATTGCCACATACCTCCTTTACGTGCAGGGAGATGGGAAACACTTCCCACATATCTCCTCTACATGTAGTGAGAAGGGAAACTATTGCCACGTATCTCCTCTACAAGCAAGGAAAAGGGAAACAATTGCCACATATATCCTCTACAAGCACTGAGATGGGAAACAACTGTCATATATCTCCTCCAGTAACAGGAGGGATGGCAACAACTGCCACTTCCCTCCTGTACAAGCAGAGAGGGAGGAAAACAATTATGACATACCTCATCTCCAAGGAGGGAAGAAGAAATTATCACAAGCCTCATCTACAGGCACTGAAAGTTGTAATTATTAATTACGTATTAGATTTTATCTGCCAGGCATAAGTGATAACACAAATTACATTGATCTCTTGCATGAATGTAACTACATGTAGGGGCAAGACTTTCCAAGGTACCCTACTCTGAAAATAAATTTATGAAGGATGGTAAAATGTCTTCATTAAACTATGTAAATCTTATATTTTATTCTATTTATATTGTGTAATTCTTTTTGTATGTTCTCAAATTTCTCAGTCTAGACAGAATGAGGCTCTGATAAATAACTTTGATCAATAAATTCTCGAGCCAAAATCAAATTATTTGCAAATTCAAACTTACTATCTTAAAGGCTACAGGAAAGCCATGAAAAAAACCCCCAAAAAACAACAGGAGTGTTTTTTAATCTGATTGCCTGTACAGGCTTCAGTCCCTGGCGTCTAATGTACATCCTGCTAGAGCTTACATTAATGTAATATACCTGGAAACGTCTGTTAGAATTGTGCATATAGGATGGATGCTGGGGCAGGTGTAATGTGTACATGTTATGTTTGGTTGTTTACCACTCTGATGTAGAGAACCAGTCAGCCCCAAAGGCTTGATCACTCCTCACCCATGGCTGCATTTCCTCCTAATGCCTGTCAGCATGGAATGGCCCCGCCAACGATGCCTCGCAGCTAGCCACACCAAAATAACCACACAATATCGATATCTGGCATCAGCAACACATGGACTGTTACATCACCAACTCTCCCTGTTGTATCGTCGCTTTTCCACGGGTTATTACAAAAGCTCTACTATGATTAAATATTAAAACTTCGGCTTTTAGTAATATGATAATGTGTATATGGTGAAGAGGTGCATTCCAGCCACATGCAAACACAACTGGCTCTGCAATTCTTAGCCACTTATCCATGATACACAATCAAGGAGTAATTTTCTCTATGTGTTGAAACTTTTTACTAAGGAGGTTAATTGACACTTTAAAGCACTGGCCAAGGTATGGCCTCATTTTAGAGTGACAACGGTACAAATTTTAAGGCATTCCGAACTACTGCTTTGACAATGCATGCTCCCTATCAGTTTAAGCTGTCACAATAATAGATGTCACTAAGCTAACAACAGAACGAAAACAGCTCTAGTTTTTTTCCTTTCTGTGAAATGCAGCTGCCATGAAATGACATAAGAATTTGACCATAATATGCAACTCAACACTGTAATGCAATGTACCAAGATCCATTCCGAAAGTAACAGTGTTTTGAAAAAAGGCGATATAATTTTATTCAAACAGCACGAAAGCTGAACAAAAAATGTGGTTGGCATGGTGAATTGGTCAAACCTTGCACCAAGTCCCAATTCAATGCGATGAACCATGAAGAAAGTCGGGCAAACTTGCACTGTCATTAAACTTAAGATAGAGTGTAAGCCCCTCTACGCCCCCCCCCCCATGAGATATCCGTAGGGCAAGTCAAATCGAACACCCAAACAACAAAAGCAACAGTCAGCAGAAAGCATCACAATGATCATAAACTGTAAGTGAATCCTCGTCAATACAATCCATCCCTATGACCCCTGCTGCACAAAGACCACACAGTATTTCTAAAGGGTGTCTCCTTCCTAAAGTCAACCACAACAATTTGGCTCTGGCTTGACCCTTTTCGTTAATATCTTGACAATTGATCACACATATTGCAACATCAGCACTCATGGATGGAATCATGGAAGAAGTTCAGAAACTTATAGCTCTACTGCGCACTGTGAGGCAAAATCGGACTGCAGAACATGGATTCAGCGGCTGCTGCAGACGATGCTCTTTGTTGCACATACCTCAATCCTTGCCAGTGATCACCTCCTCCCATGATTCGCTCCTTATGTGTGCTGACAACACTGGTGCTATTCTTCCCCCAAGGCGATCATGTAACCCTAGTGAGAGATCTGGCACAAAAGTTGTTGGCCTTTCCTGATCAGGTCAGACTGTACATAACCTCAGGCCTACCACCACCAACTAAAGTACTGCCCACCAATGATGATTCCTTCTTCATGAGTAATCACCACTTTGACCATGGCTCGTTGGACCAAGATGAACTTACAGGGTAGTTCACACTAGTCATCTTTTCTTCAGGACATGTAACATCGGTTGACACCAAAACCTTACACAATGGGCGAGCACAGTGACAGACATGTTATACCTGTACCATGAATGTATAAAATAACTTCACAACATCCACCATCCGTCTGGTTAATCATACTCTTCACTAAAGGTAAAAATTAATTTATCATTAACCTAACAAAAAGTAAAAAATCAGGTAATTCATTTTTCATCTTCCCTGAACCTCTATAAGTGTATGGCTTACTCCAAGGTAAAACGTCAATCCATGCACTGACAAGAACAATAAGGGTTATGTGAAACCCTGCAGCTCACCAATCAGTTCTGCCGGACTGCAGAAAAATCTGACCACGCATTTGATTTGTGGGTCAATGGAGTACTTGCAGCTGACCTGAACAAAAAAAAAAACTCACCCGTACACCAAGACTGACATCAAAACTACTTCACCCCACACTCACAACACCACGCATTTCTCTGAAACTGGGAAGTGCTAGATATCGTCACCCAACATCATCACAATATGTCGCCTTACTTTGTTAAATCCTAACAAATATGTTAAGTATCAATTCCTTGCAATGCAAGTTTTTGGAGAACTGTATGGATACTAAGTTGTCTTACACTACCACTTCTGCTAGACATTACTTCACACATGAATACGTGATGCTATCTGCTATCACCATCACCAATCACTGACAAATGGTCACAAACAACACGCTACTATTAAGAGCTTTTGAATGTATGCATGCATGCTTAGGGTTTACATCGTCTTCCTCAACAATTTTTCAGTCCAAAGACGAAATTAGAATGTGTATATATTGTGGCCTTTTTGTGGCAGGGAGAGTCCATGCCCTCACTGGAACATCATGCTGAAGACAGTTGACACGACACCCCACCCTGTCACATACTGACACTGGGCCGACCAGTCCTGTTTCCCTCCTCTAAGCTCTCAGTGCTGAGTGTCAAGCAAGAGAGCAATACTTATCATTTTAAAAGTCTTTTGTATGAACTGACCCAGGGGTTGATCCTGGACCTCCTAACTTCAAGGTGGATGCTCTAACCACTAGGTTGCTGAGGCAGTCTCAAAAGACATCTCCCAAAAAATAACTTTACTTGATACCATACATGAACTTTTCTCCTTCAAGATCGCCATCAGGAACACGTTCAAGACAGGCATTTCATACAATTGTAAGAAAATTATCGAAGATTTGTTTGCGCGGACACTTCAGTAAAACTAAGAAAAAATCTAATTAATTTAAGTAGGGTGTCAGGTTTGTTCCGTAAGTCCTTCTTCGCATGATTTACATGTTTACACCTGCTTTTTCTGTTACTGGACAAGAGTAGCTCTTTGATAAAGTAAATATGGCGGTGCTCTGAGTGGAATTAGAAATGAATGAAGAGGCTTGGGTACAGAACACCTGCTTTTTAGCCAGCATGTCTGATTGATCTACAGAGGTTTAATGTCGGATGCCGCAGTCACTTAGTAGCTCCATAAAATGCACATGTATCCCCAAACAGACACAAATCATCAGCCACGAATTGGGTAAATGACGTAAACTGCTTGAATTCATTGGCTGCTTGATGGATTGCCGTGAGCTGAGTTTCCAACATATGTCAATAAATACGGTAAATGTAAATCAATCATTGCGGAATTCAGCCAGAAAGAATCCTAAATAACAATCAACATGGCCAGACTTGGCTTACATGTATAGCATGGGAGATGGTAAGCTACATGTAGGACAAACACAGACAAGTACTATTAGAAAGCATCACCTCCACATTTCCCCATCCACAGTACACCATGTCACCACAAAAAAAAAAAAACACACTAACAAAGATGAGGAAAGTACACAAATCCAACAAAATAACCTGCGAAATAGCTTAAAACTCAGTTAATTTGGACAAAGGAAACATACAAACCAGAAACCTTCAGGATGGATGGTCCAGTAGAGAATATTAATACACCAATCGCTCCTCAAACCAGTGATGATGGCAAGATCACCCAGGAGCTTCTGGATATCATAACCATTCGAAATGGGTTGTAAACTGAAATTCAATGGACCTTTAGCTTAGTAAGTCGTACACTACCTGTAATAACCAACCCTTGCGCAGAGGGTTGCCGGGGGGACAGGACCAAGGACGAGTAGATATGGCAGGCATTCAGTCAGCCCTGGCAATGGACTGGAAATTTGTGGATTCCCCAGCCCTCAATGTTTGTTGGGGCCATGGCGTCGGATGACAAGCAGTGAACTAACCATTTGCACAGTGTAACATCTCACAAATGACTTCTTTGATTCCACCATTATGGTGAGTGCGCATTTGTACGTTGCAGATGATAAGTTCATCAGTAACACTTTTGGTTAATCATGGTTGGTTTATCCATGAACACTGATTTCCTCAGTACAACCCTACCAATGAGAAGCCCATTAATTTGGCAAAGTCTAGTGGTGCATAGTTAGATCCTTGTCCTCATCTATTCTGGTAAAAACCAGGGGAAGCCTCTCAGGAAAATAACAAAAATATACTAAGACAAAGACATATTCACATGATGAACCAAGACAAAAAAATGACAAGAAAAAAAAATGCAAATGAAGTCATGTGCACATGAATATTATGTCACGGACTGTACTTTCTTTGTTTTAATGTTGCGATCATAGCTACACAATATATTCAGGATGCCATCACATGCTTTTGATTTTTGCTGATAGGCCTATGAAGATAATCAAAGGCAATCAAAACAATAAAACAAACAAATGAAATCAAGCCATGTAAGAATGACATGTCCATGAATGGACAAGTCATATAAGTATCAAAGCAAACCTAGAGGCCCTTTTGAATGAATCAGTGTTAAAGCTGAGGGGTTTTTCGTTTCATTGATCTACAATTTATGTACATGCAATACAGTGATCTTGGTACTGAAGCATTTAATCAACAATTAATTGGTTATCAGCTGCCTGCAGAATTCACCATGGCCAACTTTCATTAAGGGATGGTATATAACAAAAATCAGCCGTCCATTGAGAACAGGGATAGGGTTTCAAGCTAGGCGCAGTGGCCGCTACATGGAACAGCCATTACTGTTGGCTTCAGAAGCCAATGGCGTGTGCTTGTGGCCAACTGCAGTTCCGCTGGGTGAAAAAAGCCACTGACAGTAATTGTGGAGGGGAGAGGCAGGCACTACCTGGAAACTGTCAGTTCCCATAGGGATATCAAATACCCAAATTATGTTCATTGTGAAATGTTTCTATTTCTTTTCATCAGAAATGGAGATAACTGTGATACACTGTTTTCAGTTGCTGAAGGGTGACAGCCAGGCATCAGCGAGGCAGAAGCACATCATAGTTATCGGGTGACAATCCACGTACCTTGACGAGATAGAGGCAAAGTTTTTAACATCCGGGGAAGTGTTGCTTTTCAAATGATGTATCGTGTCATTAACGCAACATTTTCTCAGTTTTCTTCTGAAGGATGTAAGAAAGTGAAACTGAAGAAAAGTGACTTCCAAAGAAGTGCAAGGAGGGAATTAAAGTTGGCATCTATGGAGATAAAGCATAAAAACACATTCATGTTTTCTCAGCCATAAATCAATCATGACTCCAAGAAATGTCTCATGGGATAGGAAAAAAAATAAATGAAACACTGACAGATATAAGGCCATAATTCATGTCGCTTCAGCAGGAAGAGGGTATCTCTACCTTAATATCTAAAGTTTATCAGAATGTAACGTTCTGAATTATAATTCAAATACTGAATTTCAAATCCAAGAAAATGGACTGCTAGAGTGCATGCCAAAAGCAACATGCAGATTTCTTCTTCTACAATCATCCAAAAAGTTAATGACATCAAATGCACTCTTCATGTCAAAAAAAAAGAAAAATGTAATCAAAGGCAAGTGATCCAAAATACATAAAAAAAATCTCATTTCTACCCATTCCATTTTGAGTTGTCAATGAAAGATGTCCATCTTGAACAAGCACATTTCCAAGAAACACAACTTCTAGTTATCAAACATTTCACTTGCTTATATTAACTAAGAGCCATGACTCCCATGCAAAACACTACATCATATAACAAGATGAATCCAAGTTCACAGGATAATGTGGACTTCAATTACCTTCCCAAAAGCCCATATTAACTGTAAGATAGAAATTCATGATCATGTATACATTCTGGTTTAGATAATGTTATATTACATAATATAGTATGAGGTGTCTGCTTAGACGCAGGATCACGAGGTCCAAAAACATGGTCTAACATCTGTAATTCAGTGCATCTTTTATAATTGTCTAAGAAAGTCGAGAGAACTGGAAGTGTGCGCTAATTCTTGAAACAGCAACTGAATCTATCTTTGGCATTATAGCACTATACATTTACATTCCTTTGAATTCCACAGTTTATCTATAGATTCCATAGTGTGCAAGAATGAAGGCAGTGCATTACTGGTGGGATCTCAATACACAGTGTAATGGGAGAAGGTCATGGCAGGAAAATCGAGAGATAAATCAATCCAGACTGTTCCAATCTGGTGTAAGTGTAGTGGCAATGTATGAAATCTTGTTACGCCAGGAATTCAATGTTGACAACCTGACACAAGCACACTCATGTGAATAAGCTGGAGCTTTGAGCACGAACATAAGTCTGCACAGACAAAACACTGGAAACCAAAGTGCACTCACCACCAAAACATCATTAATAATTGGTCGAGTACTTGAGACACCTTACCTCTAGCCTAACAGCCTCCATCTCCAACACAATACATGCGCTAAATAATGCTTCCACAAAAACATTGGTCTTTCAAAAGAGTCCAAATTTATAGCAGGAAGAATATGTACTTGAGTACTCGACAGGCGACAGGAAGGACACTCTTGTGGAAAGGAGGGGAGTTTAGTTGATGAGATGGGTAAAATCACCATGAGAAATCGATGGAAATGAATACAAGCTTAAGACCTAACTACTGGTTATTGTATATACCACAGGGTAAGCGGCACGCGATGACAGCGAAACCAGCGAGGCGTGTCCTGTTTTCTATATCAACAGCGAGATGATAACAGGGCTGCCTTAATCTGGAGAGCACAATACCAAATAGAAATCAATACAATTCAGCACTTTCCTTACACAAAACTCAATAAAGCGTAAATAAAACGCTAAATCTTCCAAGTTTTTCACCACAGTGAATTTGTAGATATATCAACAGTGTAACTTTGGATAAAGCCAAACATTCTTTCTTTGAAAAACTGAAAAATTATTTAAAGATCAACTCCAATGGTTTCAACTTTGTGAAATGTTACAGGTTAAAAGTGGTTAAAAAGATGGTTTAAAATTTCACTTTAAAAATACTTTTTCAGTGTTGTTTTTGACCGACTTTTTGTCACTAATGTTCTCACTAGTGACACACATATTTGCACGTGGAAATGTTGGAACAATTACAACGAAAGGTGGTCAACAGAAGTGAGATTGCAAGTTGTCGAATGATCGCCATCAATCAATTCCTCTCATCAAGGCCCTACAAATAACGAAGGCGAAGACACTCAACATTTACATAGTATAGAATAATACTTTCATCATTGCATTTCAGGCTTAAATGAGCTGACCAAGTCTTATTACTGAGCATATTTGGTACTTAGAATGAACAGTTTTTTGTACAAACCTTGAGAACACTTGACTCTCTATATCTAGTCCTAACCACCTAACATAAATCTTATCTCCGAAGGTGAAATGTGCTAAAAAATGGATGGCTGTCTCGGGCCTGCGTGCCAATGCCATCCACACCAGGCAGGTTAATTGTTTAATTTCACATGCCGTGCCTTTGAAGTGATCCGTTTTATGTTTCACCCAAGTTAGATAGCACCAGGTACTTCAAACTGAGTATTGATTGGTTGATAAGGGCAAGGATACAGTGACTACAGAAGACCACCTTGCCACAATCTTTTGTTTACTGTGCGCAACACCGATCACAAGATTAGTTCTAGCACGGCAGAACCACTCTAAAGACCACAGCAGATATCACGTAGATAAAACAACAAAGAAAAACAAATCATAAAGACAGGAACCAAGAAAACAAAAGGAAGTGAGACTTTGACTGAGTAAGGCTCACAGGCTAACGTGCAGAAGGAAATTTACCCACCTTCAGCCAAAGAACATGGCACCTTTATAAATAAACAAAGCTGTCTGAAATACACTTTCTATTTTTCAAAAACAATCTCCAACCATCATAATTTTCCCTTGCACTGGACAGGAGACATGGAGCTTAAAGAAACCAGCAACAATCAAGGTCATTCAAGGTCATTAGTTCGACTAAAAACTGTGCATGTCAAATGAGTCCTGTTTACTGTGCCAAATATAGATGATACCACAATTTAATGTCACATGCATGACTTTAGGGTATTACATACAATTTCATCACTTTTAGCAAATTAAGATCAAGTTATGGCAAATACCCAGTGCATTCAGTGTTAAAAGTCAGATGAAGGGATGAAGAGCCTTGTGGATTGACATCTGCCTCACTAGACATATGTATATGAACATCACTGAAGAATATCTTCAGCTCCCCTTGGCAATGGCCTAATGAATTCAATCAGCAGCCCTCTTGTCCGTGAACAAGGGTTGCAACGCTGGCCAATTCCTGTCGAGTTACATATGCCTTAGACACTGATGTGATAAATCTTTGATGGTAATCCATATATAGATTTGGATCACACCTTAAGTGCTTGACCATTTACAAAGAAATGGCATTTCTTGGCCGACTTGATGGCAAGGGCTGAATTAAACTGAGCGGTGTGTTAAGCCGGCCCAGTAGAACGCTGACAAAGACTGTCTCTATGTCATTTAGCACTAATAACACTGGCCACACCATCAGCCCATCGGGCCTAACGGTTTGAGCATTTCCGTCCCACGGATATGTGTCTAGATTCACCTCACTAGCTTAACTCATCACCCACCAGTCCAACTGTTCCACTTCCTCGTTCTCTGATGTCAATAAAAGTTACCTAATGCGAATCACCGCTCTTCCTATCAGCCCAGGAAACAACTTCTAACATACATTTGCTTCTGTGTGAAGCAACTGTGAAGCTTTCCAAATTAAAATCCCTCATTAGAATCATGTCTCGGTAAGGTTTTTGTTCTCTCAATTAGATACAGCACTCACTTAACTGATGTAGACCAATCAGAACCTTTAACAGTGACAGATGTGGGGAAGAGTATTAAGGATGACATCATTACATTGTGAGTACAAGTAATTCTGCCATGTCTTCTGATTAAATATGTAATTAACATCACTGCATTTTGTACCTGATACCTTAAGTAATTGTGCTAAGCGACTTATATAATGCTAGTTTAAGCTTTTACATGAAAAGTCAGAACACTAAAACACTAACAGAGGTAAACTGACAAGAGGCCTGATTTCACTTTAAAGTGTGACGGTTTGCTAGTTATCATACTGTCTTCATTGCTCTGGTATTTGCTCTATGCTGTCATCTTTTACATGAAATCAAGGGACGGCATTGCACCTGTTTACCTCTACAAGTATCTTCTCTTATTCAATCCTTTTGGTCCAAAGTACATTAACAAACATGCATGATTCACATGTCATTCCAGTACAACTTTATAGTAGAAACACTTGGGAAATATAGACAGCTACCGGACTTAAGTGCGTGTTCCATCAAGCTGCAGGTTTCATCAGACTTTAAGTGTGTGAAGATATCATATTGTAAACTAGGTTTATTGCATGTCATAACAGCATGCATTCATTCTGCAGCTTTTCATGCCCACCAGTGGCTCTGCTAAAAGTAAAGTGCCACCTGCAATTTCACGCTGGTGTACTGGTAAAATCAATGTAGCATTGACCGATGCAGTAATAAAGCCAAGGCTTTAATACGGTATAACCTCCTTTAGATGTTTCTAGTCTGGAAAAATTGTCTGGAAATCCCACTTTTTACAAGCAGTTTTATTGATGTCCTCTGTTATTCGTTTCAGATTCATACAAACAGATATGTGCCAAAACCATTAGTAAAAAAAGAGGCTACCAAACCTGCCATATAACTGCGAAAATTTACTATTACTGGCATGAATAAAAATGAAATTTCACATTTAACGAAGAATTTTAAGGTGAAATTAAGACGTTCAGAACACAAAACTGGGCCTACTTGGATTAACAGCGAGACATTGAGACGAAAACTGACTCCAGTTACATTTCAAGTCAATTCAAGATCATCCAGATTACCATTTATGAAGCGTGTAAAAAGATTTTAGGGAATAAATCTCATTACCTCACAGCTAATCAAACATATTGCTCTGGAAAACTTTGATGCAATTTTATCAATCTTTGGCATGACTGGGCAAAACCCCGTCAGAATTCTTCCAGGAAAAAAGGGCTCTTCAAACGAAATAAGGAGGCAGAAGGCACATTCCTGCTCCTGATTAGCGATGTTATCTCTCTGTCATTACAGGTTGTCTAAGGACCGTCCACTTGTTCCTTGTCAGCGCAACAATTGTGGGATGACTCACATGTTGCCCTTGAGCAAACAGTGCCTTCATGCAGGCCACGCCACAGATCCCGACACTGATAGGCTAGATACTTCACATATCTGCACTGGAACGCGACTTCTTCACTCCCGGGAATCTCAAAAACCAGTTACAATGTAAACTATAATAAAGCCTTCTCATCAAATTAAACTTTATGCTGTCTCACGGTGACAAGGGCAATTCCAATCAAAAATCAATGCTGGATGATGAGCAATGAGAATTAGTTGTATGTCTTCCTCCTGAGGACACCATCTAAACTCCGTGAGTCATAGAGGCCAAGTGGGTATACCAGAGGCACCTTAGGGTATGAAAACCTGATCACAGGAGCTAACCCCACCTCTCTAACACACTAACACCACACTCGGTCAGCTCTATTTCCACCAAGGAAGAAGAAAGAACAGCATCAAGGCAAAGATGTCCAATTAAGTAGTGGATGCTACATTTCCAGTCGACTACAGACTTGCCAGCTTGCCACAGGAAAAAATTGCCAACACAATTTCTGCACCCTATTTACGAAATTATGCACTTCATTATCTTCTAGCGGCAAAGAGAGCAATTTGAGGCAGTTAGGTTCTTATTTTCAGAAGTACAAGGTAGTCCTTAGGGAGGCAATGGAAATGATAGGGCTACAAACTAATTCCTTGACAGACCCCTCTGCAGTATCCAAATAGAGCATTGCTCCTTTGTTTAATTTGGGGTTTATGTAGCTTTCAATAATATTTAAGGCATTCTACAGGGGTTCCTTGTGGCAGGTTGTCTCAGTGTTAATATAAATAGCCACCCAATGACAGTACATTTGATGAGCATTCAACATGTTGTCCCACCCAGAATTGCTATGCTTACATAAGCAATGTCATTACAACCCATCTAGTCACATTATCCTCCCACTAGAATCATACATTATGTCACAGTACCAGCCATGACACAACATACCTTACACCAGTACCAGATATGACGACCCACCCAGTCACAGTATACTCACACCAGTACCAGATATGACGACCCACCCAGTCACAGTATACTCACACCAGTATCAGATATGACAATCCACCCAGTCACAGTATACTCAAACTAGTATCAGACATGTTGTCCCACCTAGTCACAGTATACTCACACCAGTATCTGGCATGACATCCCATCCAGTTACAGTATACTCACACCAGTACATGGCATGACATCCCACCTAGTCACAGTACACTCATACCAGTATATGGCATGACACTCCATCCAGTCACGGTATACTCACACCAGTATCTGGCATGACATCCCACCCAGTTACAGTATACTCACACTGGTACATGGCATGACATCCTACCTAGTCACAGTACACTCACACCAGTATATGGCATGACATCCCACCCAGTCACGGTATACTCACACCAGTATCTGGCATGACATCCCACCCAGTTACAGTATACTCACACCAGTGCATGGCAAGACATCGCACCTAGTCACAGCATACTCACACCAGTACACGACAGTACCAGAACATTTCTCTGTCATAAACTCAGCATTGCTGCCTTCTTGGACTGTACCTTATACTCACACCAGTACATGGCATGACATCCCACCTAGTCACAGTACACTCACACCAGTATATGGCATGACATCCCACCTAGTCACAGTACACTCACACCAGTATCTGGCATGACATCCCACCCAGTCAATGGATACTCACACCAGTATCAGATACGACATCCCATCCAGTCACAGTATACTCACACCAGTATCTGGCATGACATCCCACCCAGTTACAGTATACTCACACCAGTAAATGGCATGACATCCCACCTAGTCACAGTATACTCACACCAGTATCAGATATGACATCCCACCCAGTCACAGTATAGTTTCACCAGTACCAGACAGGGCGTCCCAGTCACGGTATCCTCATACCAGTACCAGATAATGATACAACACCCAGTCACAGTATACTCACACCAGTACCAGATAATGACATAACACCCAGTCACAATATACTCACACCAGTTCCAGACATCGTATTCCACCCAGTCACAGTATCCTTACACCAGTACTAGACATGACATCTCACCCACTGACAGTACAGTTAGACCAGTACCAGACATGACATCCCATCCAGTCATATTATGCTCACACAAGTACCAGATATGACGTCTCACCCAGTCACAGTGTCCTCATACCAGTACCAGATAATAACATAACATCCAGTCACAGCATACTCACACCAGTACCAGACATGATGTCCCACCTAGTCATAGTACACTCACACCAGTATCTGGCATGACATCGCACTTAGTCACAGCATACTCACACCAGTACCAGACATGATGTCCCACCTAGTCATAGTACACTCACACCAGTATCTGGCATGACATCGCACCTAGTCACAGCATACTCACACCAGTACCAGACATGATGTCCCACTTAGTCATAGTACACTCACACCAGTATCTGGCATGACATCGCACCTAGTCACAGCACACTCACACCAGTACCAGACATGATGTCCCACCTAGTCATAGTACACTCACACATGTATCTGGCATGACATCGCACCTAGTCACAGCATACTCACACCAGTATCTGGCATGACATTGCACCTACTCACAGCACACTCACACCAGTATCTGGTATGACATCGCACCTACTCACAGCACATTCACAGTAGTATCTGGCATGACATCGCACCTACTCACAGCACACTCACACCAGTATCGGGCATGACATCCCACCTAGTCACAGCACACTCACACCAGTATCTGGCAAGACATCACACCTAGTCACAGCACACTCACACCAGTATCGGGCATGACATCGCACCTAGTCACAGCAGTACCAGACATGACATCCCACCTAGTCACAGCATACTCACACCAGTATCTGGCATGACATCCCACCTTCTCACAGTATACTCACACCAGTATCTGACATGACATCCCACCTAGTCACAGCACACTCACACCAGTACATGGCATGACATCCCACCTACTCACAGCACACTCACACCAGTATCTGGCATGACATCCCACCTAGTCACAGTACACTCACACCAGTATCGGGCATGACATCGCACCTAGTCACAGTACACTCACACCAGTACATGGCATGACATCCCACCTACTCACAGCACACTCACACCAGTATCTGGCATGACATCCCACCTAGTCACAGTACACTCACACCAGTATCGGGCATGACATCGCACTTAGTCACAGCGCACTCACACCAGTACATGGCATGACATCCCACCTACTCACAGCACACTCACACCAGTATCTGGCATGACATCCCACCTAGTCACAGCATACTCACACCAGTATCTGGCATGACATCCCACCTAGTCACTGCATACTCACACCAGTATCTGACATGACATCACACCTACTCACAGCATACTCACACCACTATCTAGCATGACATTGCACCTACTCACAGCATACTCACACCAGTATCTGGCATGACATCCCACCTAGTCACAGCACACTCACACCAGTATCTGGCATGACATCCCACCTAGTCACAGCACACTCACACCAGTATCTGGCATGACATCCCACCTAGTCACAGCACACTCACACCAGTATCTGGCATGACATCCCACCTAGTCACAGCACACTCACACCAGTATCTGGCATGACATCGCACCTAGTCACAGCATACTCACACCAGTACACGACAGTACCAGAACATTTCTCTGTCATAAACTCAGCATTGCTGCCTTCTTGGACTGTACCTTATGCTTGTATACAAGACCGCAGGGAAATTCCCTACAGAATTCCCAAGTACATTCTACAGTTGCAAACAGTTCTTGCTGATCAAGGTTCTCGGGAAAACACACATGTACTCTAGTGACATATTCAGCAGCACACTGCCAGCATGTTGCCGTCAAGTTTAATCAGATTTCTCAAGGTGTGTGTATCCCTGATTGTAGCTCTGTGGTCAGGTTCCCCAATGTCTGCGTGAGACGTGTGTGAGGGGAAGGCTGTCAGGGCCCCAGCACATGGATGGACATGGAAAATGGTCAGAGTTAACTCACAACTGGATTCTAGCTCGTCATTCCTCCACTGTAACACTTCCTCTCGTAAATGGCACTTTGAATTGCCAATAGCAAACCATACAAAGCCGGAGCCCACCAGTCACAAAATGGCTTCCTCTTACTGAGGGTAAATATCGATTCTGGAGACATCAGCCGAGCAAAAGTGCTGAAGAAATTCAATTGGCTATTTATGCCGCCGCATCTACCTTGACAATCTCATCATTAAAGTTATTAGCTGTGATCACCGTGTTCTTGTCTTGTTACTTTGCCCCAAGAACAGACCACTCAGTCAGGAAAATCACTTAAACACCTCTGACACGGACTGCTTTGATCTGCATCACCTCATGCCCGTGGCAGTAACTTATTGCGAAACAGGAGTGATATCCAAGAGCTTACTTTACTGGGGGGGTTACAGGATGAGAGGCTAGGTTGTCAGGTAGAACACATTTGTCCGTTTAAATTTAGCCTTGATAGACCATAGTTAAGGCCGTGCACTTACATGGTGCACAGCCACTCTCTCTATTCACATGTGTATGCCTGCCTGCGCCAGACCAAGCCTGTAATTATACAGTCTGCTATCAAATGCATTTGAACAGTCCATCAATATGATTACACCATCGTGCACCGCTCTCTGCACCTGCCCTAGAAATGGTGCCAGCGGTGCCTGACCATGCACACACTAAAGTCTAATAATCGTCTCATGAATAACCCATAGGTCAATGACATCCTGGCAGCTCCAACTGGTTTTCTCTTGACACCTCAATCCTCTACAACATGACAGGTGATTTCTGCATCTGACCCGACTCTGGACAATATAATTTTTGCATTAGACCGTACATTAGGAATATACCTGACGGGATCAGGTTTCACATGTAAGTGCCTGTCAATTTTGACTGAATGGTTCGTCTATTTTAACCACCTTGTCAAAAAAAAAAAATCAAAATATTTCATGTTGATGAACATTCAACTTAAGCCTTCCTTAGTCATTTGAAATCATACATCTACTTCTAGAGGTCCAATTATTTATTATTATTATTATTAAATTACATACACAGTGCCTTATCATATTTATTTATTTATTTATTTATTTCACTGATGTTGCCTGGAATTAATCGACCTTCTCTAGCTAGCTGACAGACCTTCTAATGTGAAGTCATAGCCCACAAAACCACGACCTGGATTTCAACCTGTAGCACAACTGGTCAAGGGTCTGACAGTCACAGAGAGCCAGCATTTAACTGCCCGAGCCAGCCATGTTCTCATCTTATTGTATAAGCATATAAATGTAAGCATTGCAGAACAAAATCAATGACTCGCATTCCATATATCCACTAAACTGGCTGCTACAATATAACTGACAACAGATTCATGAATATGCAAATGAGCAACTATCAAGTGAGTAAATAAATTTATTCCAAGAAACAGCATGCACTGTAATAAATGCCTGGAATCAACATGAAAACTTTGTCTTTCTTCAGCCACATCGACAGAGTGCAATTCACGTAACATGATTTGAGTTCTAGTTAAAATTCAGAACTTAAGTTTTACTTAACGCAATCTGCACTTACTTTTTGACGAATCAACTGACATTCACACGTTTTAATTTTGTTCAATTCTTCAAGTTAGAATTCCAAACACTAGAGTATGAACTCAGCTTTAACAGTGAATAAGCTATGATGAAAAAACTTTCAAATCTCCCACCTGGTAATTGTTGCAATGTATGCACTTATAAAGCCTAAATAATTCCTGTTAAGTGTTGTTGCACAGAAACCTGTTATTTGCATGACTGGCAAACATGTCATTACGGAGCTGCAAGTAATTTGGTTTTCTAAATGAAGTTACCGCTGGAACTCAATGAGTCTGAAGCTGGTATCGAGTAGAAGAAAAACTGGACAAAGTTATCGATGACCACAATTGGATTCTCATGCTTCTGGCATCTACTTAATACTTGGCCAGTCCTGACTGAGACACTAAGCACAGCGTGCAGTGTGACATACTGTTCAACCTAAGCAGATATCCACACGCCCAGACATAACCCAGAGCCAAGTGAAACTTGGCGAACGGAAGAATGAGCTGGAGGGAATACCTGTGGGACAAGAAAATTTGATAATCATCAACCATAAAAAAAAAACAAACAAAAGAAAAGAAGAAAACAGAAGCAACTGTAAAGTGTTACGACTGAACAAAAATCACATAAATTATCCAATAAGCAAAGTCATGTTATACCATTAACTGCATGTAAATGCAGAGGTAAACTATCATCAAGAATTTATAGTATTAACTCAACACAAAGGTACAAAATCTAAAATGTGTCCAGCTGTATTTACGTCTTCTTGCATTCAAGCTCCTAGTTAAGTGAATGGCTCATGTTACCAGCGAGATTGTCAAAAATTTAACCCACTAGCCAACGGATCAAAAGGAAAACAAGGTAACAAAGCAAGTGAAAGGAAGCAGATGTGCAGCAACACACATTTACTATACTGATTTGATGGTTTTTATACGATATTCAGAAATATTCCCTTGCATGGCTGCAGCTAACAGTTCTACCCATGGGGAGGTGAATCGGGCACTGAAAATGGGAAGCAAATGTCCCTTACCATGTATATGAGAAAAATCTAAATCTAAATTTATTTATTAATATATGAACCCATTGGCCGATAAAGGACCCTTATTTACCAATATCTGCACGAGCCCTCCGGTGAGGAGAGCCCCTTATGTACCAATATCTGCCTGGACCCCTCAGCCAGGGAGCGTCCCTTATTTACCACCATCTGCTGACGCCCACAGCCAATGAGGGCTCCTTATTTACCAATATCTGCCTGGACCCCTCAGCCAGGGAGCATCCCTTATTTACCACCATCTGCTGACGCCCACAGCCAATGAGGGCTCCTTATTTACCAATATCTGCCTGGACCCCTCAGCCAGGGAGCGTCCCTTATTTACCACCATCTGCTGACACTCACAGCCAATGAGGGCTCCTTATTTACCAATATCTGCCTGGCCCTCTCAGCCAGGGAGCGTCCCTTATTTACCAACATCTGCCTGACGCCCACAGCCAATGAGGGCTCCTTATTTGCCAATATTTGCCTCAGCCAATGAGAGTTACTTATAAATATGAACCATTCGGCTTACATGATTTACCAATATCTTGCTGATATCTCCAAACCAAATTCATCACATTACAGCAGACAATAGCAATTCACTACCCCAATTGGTTTAAAAAATTAGCAAATAAGTATTTAATGTCTAACACACTTATTTATACATAAAACCAAAAAAATGATTCATAACAAAGATAATGACAAAAATGTTTAAACAACATAAAAGATATCAAAACTGACATGCAGTTTATACTTTTACATGTTAATAACCTTTTAGCTTTTTCTAATCTGTTGAAGTTAATCGTGGCGGAAATGTCCCACGCTTTCCTAAAACATTCTACGCAAAATCGTGAGTGGTCTTTTTTCTGTAAACATAAAGAGAGAATGCCCCATTCTGCTCAAAATTCAACTCAAGGTCATTGTGTGTATTTGTCAAGCTGCCAACACAATGTGTTCATGCTGCCTTTTTGATAAAGATATGAGGAATTCTGGGAGAAAACTATTGTATCTAGGGTAAAACTGGCATGGATAGAGCCATAAGGCAGCCACTGTCTGAATTATAATGAATTGAAGATGTGGGGAAAAAAAATTGAAAAAAAGTACCAAAAAAAACAGATATCTGTCAAAGACTTAGTATGAGGTGAGAGTCAAAACCAATCAGAAAATTGTTTCCCCAATGTAACACAGATATGCGACATTAACATTTCTGGATAAACGTTTCATTTTTTAAAGAAACAAAGTACTCATGATGGCATCTTTGTCACATTGGACATAATAATTCTCAAAGCTAAAATGATTGAAGTTGACTTCAGCCGGTTGAAAATCCGATCAAAAATCCGCGATATTTATCATCGTATCTGAAAATGTCACAATTGCAATCCTCAGATTCTGTTAGAAACTAAAGCTGGATAATGTCTGGCATAATTTCCCATTTCATTTGGCACGGTAAACTGTTCCCGCTGATGAGCACTGGCAAAGTAGCGAGGCAAAAAGCGAGATATAAGCCGGAAATTCACAGCTACTATAATTAGAGACGACAGAGGGCTGACAAACATGCTGTGCTTGCCACATGCAACATGGAAGCACAACATAAACCCCACCACACTTGATTAAACACAGCAAATGTCACCAAGACAAACAAATCAAGGCCTGCCACAGGGAAGCACTATTAGTGCTGGTAAATTAGCAATAGAATCAGGATGCTTAATGAATAGAGCATTTAAAATGATTTCAGAACCTAGTCATTTTTGTAATGGCACTAAGATCTCTTTCAAACATGTTGCGTTGGAAAGTTCATGGTGAATGTTCTGAAGAAAAATGAGAAGACCGGAACTCACCAAGAACCCAGATGCAAACCACTACCACTACGTTGCACTGATATTCTCTTAAACATGATTTTTCATTTTTTACAGCACAATCACTCATGAAGTAAGGTAACATAGTAAAGGGTAATGACTGCATCTTATCCTATTCAGTGTTTTAGACGACAAACAAAGATGAAGCACAGCCAAGGGAAATAACTCTTGATGAGAATCAATTTTGTATGTAGCCCAGGTTTAGCAAAAACTCTGACTATCCAAGCACCATTACAGTGCTTGGCAAATCCACAGCTAAAGCTGGAAATGAATATCCAACAGACCTTCCCAAACTTAAGGAGAAAACAGTGTCTATCATTATGGCATAAGACATTATCAGATAAATAGAGTTAAAAGAGAAATCGATCAATGGCAAAAACAGATCAAAGGCTTATCAAAGGGACTTGCAAATTTAGAGAATGCAATGATGATTATTTTCACAAAAAATGGCAACTCTTGTGGTAGTGGGAATCCTCTTATACAGCCCTCTACAAGACAAGGAACAAATTGAAGTCTTAGAGAAGAAATTGTTAACAGTAAGATAGAGTGGGAACTAATTACGGTTGGGCTTATCAGCAAGTGTCCCAGTGCCAGCTTCACTCATTATCTCAAGGTAGCAGTTCCTCTGCTATAGACAGTTCCCTGATGAGAGCCAATTAAAACTGATACCATCACATGATTAAATTCAAACTATTCTTTATCACTTTGGTGCTATACTCCATTTCAATGAATCAAACAGCCAGAACCTGCAAAGCATCAAATGAATGATCACAACATAATGATCTCAGAATTCTACATCTTACCTCCAATTTTTTTTTCATGAAGATCACATGAACTGCTCAATGCTGGGTAAGAGTTCATACAAAAAACTTTTCCATTATATGGAATGATACAGTAAATATATGTAACTGTAATTCAACCCCAACACCACTGTTTACCTGCATCTTGTTTAACTGGCAAATGGACATTGTTTGATCCGTGAATTTTAATTGCACAAAGCCACATCAGCATGATGTCACGAATTTCATTTTACGCACATTCACTGGAGGACAACCACGTCTCCCATATGCAAGGAACTTCAACATACAAAATCTTCACTGGAACTTTTGAAAGTATGTAACATATACACAGACATGTAAATATGTCAGCTTGGTTATAACATTTGCTGGACAATTTTGTGACCACTAAATCACACTAACGCTACACTACCTGAATTCCTCAACCTTTTCACATATGAAAGAGCAACTTTCAGTTCAATTTATGCACATGTTTAATTTGATTTTGGATTCACAAAAAGTATAATTTTATCAGTCAACACAGCCTTCAGAATATGCTTGAATAAACACCATGCAAACATGCAGAACAGTTGAAGAATTACTGTAAATCATGTGTTGTAATGTACTGTTATAACGAGGAGAAAGGTGTATGTGCCTGTGTATTACATGGATATACGAGTGACATAAAAAACATTTATCATTGTAAGTCAGGCAGTAGGACAAGGCAAACTGAGTAAGGTGTGTGACTCCTAGCCACAAGGCACACATTCAATCTCAGCCTGGGGCAGGAAATTTCGTATTTCCCTTCTCTCATGGTTAGTGGTGCCAACAAGTGTGACATCTCTGATGGACTGTTTTCCCATCTAGTATGCCCTATACACCACTGGTATACCACCAATATAACATAACTCTATAAAACACATTTTGGAGAGTTGCTCAGTAGCTTGCCAAAAGCTGCTGGTATTTTCCCAGGCACTGTGTTTTCATCTATTAATCTGATTGGAAGTGTATAAGTGCAAATTCTTTAGTATGGCACTAAAAACAATCAATCAATCTTCGAAGATCTTTATAGATCTAAACTCATATCTTTCTGTCCTTTCTGATCGTTCTTTCCTTTCAGTAGTAATATTAACCTCAGCCATGAATGGGAAAAAACATAAAAACGTCACACTCTATCTGGTCTTCTTCACAAAGCTAATCAATAATTTTATCCTACTTTGTACTTCTAAATGAAAAAGAGAGTCAATGTAAAAATAGGAATGCACAAATGTATATTCATGTTCGAATGCAATGAATTACACACTGCAGTGATGGCCAGCTTCAGATAATGCTAAGTGTCAATATAAAATTTGGTAGAAAGCAAGCATGTGAATGTATGCATTATTTGCAGCCTGTTTGTAGCCTTGGGGATACAAGGTTTGTATCCATTACTTTCGTTGTACCATGAGCCTCCCTGTGAAAAGTCCAAATCCATGCTGATGAATTTACAGTGCTAACTCACTGTAACCACGACCACAATGGTGGCCTTGTGGTCAAACTATCTGGCTTGGGCTCAGAAAATCTGGGACCAATCCTGGGTCAGGCTATACAAAAGACTTCAAAAATGGTATTTGTTAATGCCTCTCTCAGCACTGCGAGCTCAGAGTAAGGAAATAGGACTGATCGGCCAGACGTCAGTATAATGTTACTGGGTGTGGTGTCGTGTCTGGTGTCTTCAGCATGATGTTCTAATGGCAGCAGCACCTCAGCAACATGGACACACCTTGCCACAAGAAGACACAGGTTATATATG
Source organism: Acanthopleura granulata (assembly GCA_016165875.1). Lineage (NCBI taxonomy): Eukaryota > Metazoa > Mollusca > Polyplacophora > Chitonida > Chitonidae > Acanthopleura > Acanthopleura granulata. The sequence goes on from JABBOT010000008.1 coordinate 9,439,975, forward strand.
TTTTAGTCATGTTAACACCTCTTGCAACAGTACTTTAGTTATGCCTTGTGGGGTTCAATTGTAATTATCCCTGATAAACAGAGAATGTGACGGCCCAAGTATTTCATTTCAGGTATAAAATTGTGGTGCACACATGCAGAAGCTGTTTACACTTTAAATCTCGTCCAACGGCCAGGTACGGCGCTTAGACTGATCCACAGTGTCACGCCTGGTGAATTCATCAGTTTCCAGATGTAATCAGTGCCTTGAACTATGCTACCTGAGCAAGCTCACTCATCCAAATGATCTCGCTGATTATTTCATATCAAGTTGAAATCCCCAGCAGAAGATGTGTCTGACAACACTGTATACACAGCAATTCCCACAATCAGGTGAAAGTAGAATTCTTTATTACATGTGAAGGTATACAAATACCCACTCTCTGCTGTTAATTACCTCGACACTGTGATCTAATGTCTAAAACTCTCCATGGAACACTGTCTCACCAATCAAACGTTGAGGACTACATGTACCATTCAATTTATACCCTAATTCCTCAATCTTTTCATATATGAAAGAGCAACTTTCAGTGCAATTTATGCACATCTGTAATCTGATTTTGGAGACAAAACTACATTGGTTGGACTGGCCCCTTTCAGAGCTTCGCAAAAAGTAGAATTTTATCACTCAACACAGAATAAGGCCTTCAGAATATGCTTGAATAAACACCTTGCCAACATGTGAATAGATTGAAGAACTACAGTACACACAAGATTTCATTACCAAGAACACATATAACAAAGCTGTCACTTAACTTCAAGGTTCCAACAAGCCACAAATTGTGGATGTATAACTTGTATGTAATATAAAACTTCGCGTAGAAGACTTGATGAGACCTTTTCCAAAAGATGACCATACATGTATAAGACTGGCAGACTGATAAGCGGACTAAGTGAGAGACAAAAGTATGGATGGACGAACCAAAAATCTAATTGCTTTATACTTCACCACAGGTTGAACAAGACCTAATTAATGATATGCTTGCCCACCTACATGAAATCAACAGCCAGCATGTCAACAGATCTCACAAAAAGAAAACAAAAAAATGCAGAGCTCAGTAATTAATTTGCAGGTAACCAGGCAAAGTTTAGAAAAAAAAAATAGGCACCCAAAGACTTCATATACATCTGAGAATAAAAGTTATGATACAATAAATATTTACAGAGATTAAAAATCATGTTGACCTTTACAAGACAATATTGGCAGTGGAGTAAATGGAAAGTGAAAGAAGCTATTACAATTGCCTTCATTATTTACCAGATCTTCGGCAGAGCCTGGCACTCAAGCATGAGCACAACAATCTTACGTACAGGAACGTAAGGGGTTTTTTTCTCCTTCATCCATTAGAAATGCCTACATTTGGTGTCGGAATATGAGCAAATACAAGGGTTACATGTGAAGATATAGCCTAGCAGATAAACAAATCCGTTGTGACAAGGCCTGATATCGTCTGATTGAGGGCGAATAGATAAGCTCAGCCAATATCACAAGGGTATTCCCCCAGGTTCTCTAATGGCCAGTAATTCCCAGACTATCCCTCGACGCAACACCGTCCGCAGAAACCTGCGTTGCACACAGGGAAGGTTCTCGCCGCAGCGGCGCACACATGCCAAAACAGGTCGCAGCACCCATGGACCAATCTCTTCTCTGAGATCAACAGAATGCGGAATTCTGCTTCAATATGGACGAAGAGAATGGCATTCAAAGACCTGGTCCATTACTTGTGATATGTGTAAGAAGAAGAGCAAACATGCAATTACTGCGGCCCCTGGAGACTTCCTCCCATATAATGCAGCGGTTTTAACATTAATTGAAGTGGTGAGTGCAACTAGTCTGGGAGGATACCAACTTCCAAGATGTAATCCATTGTTCATTTCACATAACATCATTCCGCCCTTGTGTAATGCACAGTAGTGCAGATCTTGCAAATATGTACACCCAATCATGTTCTGTAAAGAGAGACTCGCATACATAGGTGCACCTCCAAGTGTTGTGTTTTATTTATTCGTTTCACTGATGTTTTACCCTGTACTCAAGAAAAGCCCATGACCATCCACAGGGCGCTTGCAGACCTTCCTACATACGAACAGATAAGCCAAGTGTTATGTTGATTCATGAAAATACAGTTGTATACTACTACTGCTATTTAGGGTGGGTACATGACAGGTATACACATCCTCTGAGTACATGTTGTATAGACATATGAGAGGTGTGCACATTCTCAATGTACATGTAGGGTGGACATATGACAGGTATGTACATCCTCAAAGTACATGTAGGGTGGACATAGGTATGCACATCCTCAAAGTAGATGTAGGGTGGACATACGTATGCACATCCTCAAAGTACATGTAGGGTGGACATAGGTATGCACATTCTCAAAGTACATGTAGTGTGGGTATGTGATGAATGGGAAAGAAAATCTCGCCTTTCAGGCAGGTAAAATATCGATGGGAGAGCCAGCCAAAGTTTACACAAACAGCTGTGGTAGGTTGCTTGAAATTTCAACAAAGTTTGTTAATGTATCATTCATTAAAACCATGTAAAACGTCCTCCAAGCTACACTCACTGGGATGTTCCCATCCATGTATGACATGATGTTAAGATCGGCCTGTAGCCTTTCGCACACGTAATTACGCTTTGTTTTCTGCTAAATTAGCTCTATGCAACATGTCAGTTGGAATGATATGATAACAGAGATAAAATTACGCTGGAGTGAGACAGCCAGTGGACTTTACACAAAATATTAGTTTCACCGCTGCGCACAGAATCAACTGTAACTTTGTCTAAACAAAGATCACTCTGAAGTTTTCAACATAAAAGATGCAGGAAATCTATCATGTCCAACCTACAGCGTGTGACTGTTAGTTTTGTCAGTTACATGGAACAACAGAAACTACTGAGTGATATCACTACTCTACAAATCTTTCATCACTGTTTCTGTGAAATGCTGGGTAATGGCACAGCCAAGTATAAAAGTGACACTTCTAAGTATTAAAGTGACAAGGCCAAGAATTTAACCAATGAAGTGATGCAGGAACAGGAATTTTCAGATTGGAAATAAAACAGTCTTCCAAACTGATGATGAACTTGAAGAGCTCAAAGATCATGGTCACATATAATATCCCATCATACATCAGTCATTTTTGTGTAGTCTTGGTAAAACGTCTGTGAACATTTCACACCCCAAGCCACATGTAAATATCATATTCAGTACAGTCCAGGTATATGGACTCTAGGTCTACTTTTTACTTGCAGACACTCCATATCAGTTCTTCTACTGTTCACCTGGATGTCTAAGTAACCCTTCTAGAGAAAAAGAAAACTAATCAAAGAAAACTGTTCACTGATTCTAATCTGCTTATAGATACATTCATGTGGCACATACGTGTATAGCAAGACCATTACCGCCAAAAGACTATTCCATGAATGAGGGGTGGAGTGCAACGGTGCAATAAACCATTAACAAACAGATCTTTTCAGATTTCGCACTGCTTGGTGGAGTTGCTTCTGTTACCTTGGAAACCATTCTGAGCAGTTTCTGGCCAGCTTTCCATTCAAAAACTGCACTCTTATCAACCCTACAATGTACCAGAAAATTCAGCTTCTGTAACAATATCTGGCATCCAATCATAATCAAAGCAACATATCAAGATGATTGAGTTACACTCAAGATCTGGACGTTTATAAAAATTATTATTTTTATCAAATTCGACAAACTATGTTAAGCTTTATTCTATCTGATGGCCTGGGGGGCAGAAATCTGTTAAATTCACACAAACTGGCGGCGGTGTCAAATACATATAGCCAGGGCCATAAAGCATTCAGCACAGACGGTCTGCGATGTACTTGATTATTATAATACTGCTGAAGGCTAGAACCAGGCACAAATCTACATATTCCATTAGCAAACAACAGCCTTTATTCACATCTTTCTGGCGTTTTTTGTGGGGGGGGGGGGGTCCAAGATAACCTGAAATGTTTAATTCTGTGTAAAAAGTGCCTGATTTGCAAGTGCAACGGCCGCTGGTAACATCACCATGAGGTTTGCATTGTGAGTAAGACAACTACACATAATACATCAACCCCAAAAAATGACAGAACACTACACTAATAAAAATTATCTCATACAAGTAGAAAAAGAGAAATTTTTCCACTCACATCTCAAACATGCTCTTAAAATACAGGTTAAAAGTGCAAAAGAGACCAAAATGGTTATAGCACCAGACTCTTTTAGTGCCATTAGCGGGTCAAATGGGCCTTGCATTACATTAAACAGAACAGAACAGTTTTATGGAATAAATGTACAAAACCTGTTATCCCATTTTTTGGTCATTTCTCAATGTACTTGTATTAAAGCATATCATTATACTCATATTATAAAATACTATCTGCTTGCTAAGGGGATTTGTGTAGCTCTGAGCTGACTATAGTGAATACATCATCACATCACAGCACTGATTCTTTGGAAAAGTTAAGTCTACATGTCATATATACATCGTGCTGCCTTACTGCAATGTCATATCTCAAGGACACAAAATACCGTCCAGTCACCACACACTCACAACAGGGAAATGGCATTTCTAACATGCTTAATATTAAGGTAGGATGTATATGTACCGAAAATGCAAATTTTAATCCATTTGATATTCTCAATAATACAGCCAAAGTTACCAGGACTCTAAAAATTGTGGAAAATGCCTGGAAAACCAACACAATCATATCTTAATTTTGCCACTGGTTTTACTGACTGCAGACAGGTTTCACTAACAGTACCAAGCCTACTTGTAGCCATAGTAGGCCTGATGGCATGTGTTCAAAACAATATCATACCATATTCCAGCCAGACCCTACCAAACCTGCAACCATTATGCTGGCTGCCACTGGCTCCGGACTGACCACTGGGTATAGCTTTCTTGACAAATGGAACCTGAAATGGCTGGAACAAGGAGGCATTCAAGCCTTAGGACTATTGGGTCAGCATGTAAACAAGCCCTATAGATAATTTATCACCAGCTGACATGTATGTACATGGGATCAGCCAAATATTAATGGCACCACTCTCCTAAAGAAAACCAGAATGAATTATTGAAACAATCTCAAGCACTAATGAAATTCCCAGAATTCTGGATGGAGAAAAATCACCGACGCTGGTAAAATGTGGTTTTCTGAGAAGAAAACAACCAGCCACGACCCAGCTGCCTTATACACACAACGCTTTCGGTGGAGAGAGAGAGGATCAAAAAGGTGGAAGTGATCCTTCAAAAATATCAATTTATCCTCTCCTGATCAGCTTCCTGAAAATCCACTTTAGTTAATTGAGATTTGAACTCATGCACAAAAATGATGGAGAAAAACGACGGACTTGCGGTGCATTTAGGGAAAATCATTCAACTCACACAAAAAAGTTGCAAGATAAACGTCGTGGTATGGATCTGTAAAATAATCAAGAGAGGGAAATGACTGGCCCAAGGTTTAGTATTGTAATTAAAACCAGGTAGATGAACGACAATGTGTGCAAAGCTTGGTAGAATTTGTAAACGAATTGAACACGAGACATCTTAACTGATTCTCATGGAAACTGGCATGTTAGGCGGTTGACATTAGGCATGGAAACAAGCTATATGAAATTGCACCCTACATTACATATTATTTGCTCTTTTCACACAAAACTGAATGCCTTTGGACTTCTTAAATTCTAGCAAAAAGTCTCACATTCAGGTGTGACACAATTAATATAAAGAAAAGGGAAACCCACAATCTGGATCTCAGTTCGCACACCACTGGCTAAAACAAAGAGATATCATAAAGACGTGTGTGCGATCCATACTCCACAATTATGAAGGCAGTCACACTGGCGATGGCCAAACATGACTGGAAAGAAATCCATTTTTGTCGAAGAATGGTACTCATGGCTACATCCAAATCACCAGAGGGATAAATCCCATATCGGCCATGAGGATAATAAATGGCCACTGCAGTGGCAAGTGAAGTTTGATTGGCACACGCTGGCCTTGAATAAAAAGATGAAGCACTTCAACCAAACGAATCTCCCATTAACATCTTCTTGTTACCTAACGCCTGTGAACTTCTTGCTGATAGAAATGATAGTAATTTCATGATATCTCCAAGCAGAAAAGAGAAAAACGCCGTGTCTGATGACGATGCAATTTTCAAATGGACCAAATTTATGCCTGAAGAAATTCGCTACTTGTTAGAACATACTCAACTTAATTTGGATGGCCATGCTTTAGGTGGAAACATCACAGCAAACATAAACCTGCAACAACAAAGACTGATACCAACAGCACACTGGATTGGTAGCACACTCATGGTCTGGGGCCCATTTTACAAACAGGATATTAGTTATATAAAACATAACTGTCATGACAAAACATACCCTAGGGATACGTTGCCATGACAGTTACACTTCACATAACGTTGCACCCTCTTCGCAAAAAAGGGCGCCAGGATAACTTCTTACTCGTATGAGCTAGATGTGATTAAATTATCATCAGAGAGACATAAATAACACAGCAAGTGTCGTTACCTTCCAAAACTTGATCAAAATTTGATAACAACATGCCCTATAACAATAGCGTTAGATACTGCTGCACTTCACAGTAACACCATTGCCTAAACATAGGAAGCTTACATATAGATATCCAGCATGAAGCAATGTAGGCTTTTTAACACTCATTTTAGCAACAGCTCAAACATATCAAATTGTTCTTCAATCCCTGTGAATGTTAATTCACATTGGAAACTTGTGACAAACCTTCCCCAGCAAGGTTATGATGGATATGGCCCTAAATCCCAAACTAACAGCCCGCTCACGCCTTCTGTTACACCGTAGGAAACAGCTCTCAATTTTACAGCAAAATTACTGAAAGCACTCATTTCAAATTACCAGGCATTTTAATACAAACAATTTATCACTGTCTTCCTACGCACAAATGATGTGTTTTAAGTAATGACTTTAAGTGCCATGTTGTCTCTAAGGGGAACACAGTGCCTAAAACAGAGCTAGTTAACAATGCACAGGATAATGTCTACAAAAAACACCCAATGACACAAGTTAAACAACACATAGCTTAATTTCTTAGCTGTACCTGAAACAGTTACCAAGTCAAGCCAATTCCTGGGAAAAAATTGAACCACATCTATATGACCTCCATTAGTTTTCACAACTTCAAAAGTGAGAGCTTGCTGATTACTTTTGATTACTTTTAAATGTGTATTTTTTGTTCACTCATTCAATCCAAGGGAACTGCCTTTAAAAGTAACTTCTAGAGGAACTTTAAAAACTTGTAACTGCAGATCGACCCAACTTTAGTAACTCTACATGTATTTAAGCATCAATACAGTTTATTGAAAACAACCTTTCCTTTACTATAGTGAAGCAATAACTAAGTGAAAGTTGTATGAAATTTACAGTACTTAATTACTTTTACCATAGTGGTAATTGTGCCTCAGATTGAACATCCAGAGGATTAAAATGTTCTTTGTACATTTGGCACTAAAATAAGCTCTTAGATGTTTTTCCAACAGATACAAGTATACATTTCTTCAACATCTACGCTTAAGTTAAACATAAATCATCAAATCCATGTATCCATTTTCTTTTCTTATAAAACGAAGGCGCACTTTAAAAGTCAAAGGACTTAGACGTTCTTTCAAGAAATTCATCAAAAATCAATAGTCAGTGAAAAGTTTTGTCCAGTAATTTTTCTCCTGTCAGAATAATGTCAGCTGGAGAAAGAGATGATCATTTAGGCAGGGAGTCTATGTAACTGGCGGAGTGACCTTTCAAACACATGTCACATCACCTGTCAGGGGAGTTTGACGTTCGGCCATTCGCTACGAGCAATCCGACACTGCGCAAGGGCTTAGGTTTCCCCACCTGTTACCACAGGGATGAGAGCTGGGGCTCTGCATCGAAAGCTCCTCGTAGAGGGCGTGACACCAGATCACTGGAGATTGTCCTTCTGATGGATTCACAGTAAACTCTTCCCCACCAGGGACACAGGCGTAATTTCCGGGCTTATTTACAAGCTATGGGAAGAAATTGAAAAAATGGCCTGAATGTAAGGAAGGGACACTTTAAAACAGCATTAATCATGAGACAGGGGTTACCACTGTCTGACCTGCTGGGTCACTCTTGTGTGTGAGGAGGTGAAAACAGCAATGACCATAGCAACGAGTGTCTGCTATGGAAAAGATTGATGGCAGAAAAACTAGTGGCCAATTCAGGACTTTTCTGTATCCACCATGAAGCCTTATTCAGTCAGATTCAGCCACTGCTGTCGCTTTTATCAACCAAAATGTATCTTTTCCTTCACCATTTTTTACCACAACTCAGAGGAGTTCATCATTCCCTGCAAAACTTTTTGGGCCACTTAAATGCTCTATTGTGTTCATTCATCAGGGAATATCGAGGAAGCTTTTATACTGCGTTATTCTGGGATTTATATGGAAAATGATGTCAAAGGCTTGATATCAAAGGCATACTTAACCACAAGCAAAGCTATCAACATAAAAACCACTTTCTGAACAGAGCAATGCATTGGCAGTTTAACTTTAATTGCCCTATTCAAACTTGATGCAAGTGTACCTTCCAAGCTTACATACACAATAACTGTCTTGTACACTCAATGTAGACATGTCCACTGTAAATATAGACGGTCAGAATGTGATATCTAGTGTACACACTTGCAGTCTACAGTTCACATCTAATGTACATGTGCACTGTCTAAATGTCACATTCAATGCATATATGGTCGCTGTAGATGTCATCTCCATTGTACACATGTGCAGTTTAGAGGCCACATAAATGCTGACAGAGTAGATGTCACATAAATGTGGATAGTCTAAATGTCACATAAATGTGGACTGTCCAGGCACCATATCCAATGCACATATGGCCAGTCTAGATGTCACATAAATGTGGATAATCCTGATGTCATATAAATGTGGATGGTCTAGATGTCACATAAATGTGGATAATCCAGATGTCACATAAATGTGGATAATCCAGATGTCACATAAATGTGGACAGTCCATGTGTCACATGTATGTGGATGGTTTAGGTGTCACATATATGTGGACAGTCTACATGTCACATAAATGTGGACAGTCCAGATGTCACATAAATGTGGACAGTCCAGACATCACATAAATGTGGATAATCCAGATATCACATAAATGTGGACAGTCCACATGTCACATGTATGTGGATGGTCTAGGTGTCACTTACATGTGGACAGTCTAGACACCACATATCTGTGAATGGTGAAGATGTCACATAAATGGGGACAGTCCACGTCACATAAATGTGGACAGATGTCCATGAAATGTAGACGTGAAATGTTCTTGTGATCTGTAAATCACTGCGTATTACCGGAGAACTAGCTTACATGTTTTATCATGTTACAGTTGTTGAGCATCCGCACACAACTCCCACGGGATAAGGTCAACATTCTACTAGTATAAAGAACCATTAACTATATACACTTACTGTTGGCATGACAAATCGTTAGATTTACTAGCTCTCATCTTCTTTTCCCCTTTACTTTTTTTGTGTTTTTTAGCCTTTAGCACTATTTTTTTGCTCCATTCAGATATAAAAGACAATGTTTATATCACGCTACATTCCCACAAAGTCATTTTAAAGTCTAAATGGTAAATGTAGGCTGTCTGTTGCTGGTAGTCGTTTCCACATCAACCGGGTCCCCAAAGACTACCAGCCGCTACAGCTTAACAACTGAAGGTATATAAATTCATTTAGAGGCGAAGAATGTTTGTGTCCCTAAGGAAGCTTCTCTACATAGTCATTAATTACTGAATACCATGACCTGTGGAATAGGCAAATATACCGCTGTGAAAACAGTGGACAGAAGAGGCTGGGACAGATGATGTAGGAGAGACAAGTACACAAAGGGTAAGGCTCCTGGGAGGCTCCGTTTGCACGAGATGACTGTGAGTTCATTGATCACTGAAAACAAAGAGGATGACGACAGGTGAAGGGGGGGGGGGAACCAGGTAAGGAGAGGCAATGACATCTGACAGAAATGAACATAAATATACACAACCTAAGATGCACAGGATGACAAAACGCAAACCTCATGGAAACTTACCTGTAAGCAGCTGGTCTTGTAAACGTTTTGAAAATTTAAGCCAGATGAAAATTTTATATTTATATACAGGATCTCCAATGAGTGATCCTCTCGTTCAGTGAACAAGAATGAAAAAATTTCACAAGAGGCTTGAAACAAAGTTTCTGACCAGAGTTTAATACATTTGGCACAACATATATACAGGGTCACGAGTTGGAGATTTTGTCTATCCCATGGATGTAAGGTTGAAAAAAAGTAAAACACAGGGGCTCAACACTGCAGAGTTTTTGTTATACAAGCATGTGCAGAAGTGCGTGGTAGATTAAGCGTGAGGCATAAGTCCTTCGCTCGCAGACGAAAGCACAACATTTATAAACAGGATTAAATATATGCCACAAAAAAGAGTTCCACTTAAGAACTGCCTTTACAAAACTTTGGCTGTACAACGTTTATTAACACATAATTGCAAGTAATGGTTTTAAACAGTTCACAAACAGATTGGTTGAATAAAGGACAACAAGGGGAGACAGAGACACCTACTCAAACAGTGATGCTGAAAGGCTGATACATGTATGTACACCAGACAAGAACGTTCAGGAAAACTTTAATGGCAAGATAATTCTTACACAAGAGAAGAAACTGATAGAGGAGTCTCCAAAGTATCTATGTATATCTTCAGACAATGCAGACAACGAAATTACATAGTCAAACAAAGTAGTTCAACTCTTGTGTAGCTTTTGATTGGCTGGTTTTTACCAATAGACTCCCATGGGCCAATCAAGGAGCTCGCCACAAACACTCTTGACAAACGAGTATATATCATTTTTATCCCCAAGACCTTTATCCCTTGTTCTGGGTCATGATTATAGAATTAATTGTATGATCTCACACTGAATAATGTTTCACCTAGCCCTCCAGCAGAGACAAGAGAAACATGTAAGGAAAGCACACAACACTGAGAGAAATACACATTACAATGCACAAAAGCCTTCCTTTAAGGCAGGTACTCAATCCCATCTCGGCTCGCTTTTCCCAATTTTAATTAACAACTACAACTGCAATGGTGAATGCACCTACATGTATGCTTAATTTACTTACTTATTTGATTTTGGTGTTTTATGCTAAACTTAAGAATATTTCACTTATATGGTGGCAACAAGCACTGTGGCTGGAGAAATCTGGGCAGTGCCCAGAGAAACCTATGACCATCTGCTGGTTGCTGGCAGACCTTCCCGCACACAACCAGACAGGAAGCCAGCATGAGCTGGATTTGAACTCACAGAGAAGCCCTGCATTGGTGCAAACCTTCTCGGTCACTGTCCTCTGCTCATACGTGTATGTAGGATATGTGTGCCTGCTTACACGAGTACAAGTAAGCCCTGTGTTCCATATGGTGCACATTAAAGCAGGGATTCCTTGCACAGCTGCCTTGTCAAAAATTCTATCCATCTATAAATAAGTGAAACATCACACAATCCTCTTTATTCTCAGCCATTTTTTTTGTCATTGTTTTTCTTCAGCCATTTTTTTTTTTTTTGTCATACAGATCACATGAATATAAAAACTCATCCATAGCCAAGGAACCCTTTTTAAATTTATTGGTAAATTTTGTCTACGGGGACCTTGGGGAATCGAACGTTACTTCCACTGAGCCGTTTTTTTTTTCACTGTTTTTCCCACTGTATTTTCACAATAACCTGGAGTTGTTATAAGGTGAGATGTAAATGGATTACTGTGGGCTGGGCCGTCCAACATCTGCTGTACTGGTGACAGTCTTCCAGGCCTCTGTCACTTTTCCATTTGGCAGGTAATCTGTTAACATCATCAATCAAAATATACACTGGGGAAAACTCTCATTATCATAGCTAGTGTGTGGAGTTTACAGGTTTCCCAGACCCACAAGTGCAAACTGTTTATGCCAAAATAGATGTTTCCAATCTCAGTATAAACACTGTTTATCAGATTTCAACTGATGCAAATATATTCACATTGGCACCTTGTCTATGGGCTATGCATGGAACGTCCAAAAATGAATATGACTTAAACAGCAAATACAGCCTGGACTGCAGACTATAGCCTCAGAGTACTGTTTGTACAGAGCATCAACTGAGCACTTGTAATCCCTTGGGAGTCAACTCATTTATCTCGGACTGAACTGCTAAAGAACCAAACAACAATTCAGCAAACATCATTCAAATAATTTAATGTTTACCTTGGAAATTAGCCAAAAAATTTGGAGGTCTCCATATCTAGGGGTAAAATACATACAAAATAAATGAAAACAAATGTTTTACCGTTATACTGTATGCAAGCATACTTCCATCATCGGTTCACCATTATAGCCTGTAGCAAACTTGAACCACATATACAAGGAAGTTCAGGTACAATCACTTTGGACATCACGATAAATTTTCGCCCCAAATCTTCAAGGTTGTTCAAAGAAAACCTGATTGCATGCTTTGTAAATATCATATTATTCTAGTCTGATATAACACACAGTATGACACATCTCAAACAGAAGCTGCACCACGTGACCAACTGTAAGCTGGTACAAGACAACTCAACAGCAAGTCACTAGCAACAACGTGGTTTCCTCCAGTGTGCTTGGAGAACTGAAACTTGTACAATATTCGTCGTTTCAAACATCCTGGCACTTAGCAAGGGACCAGAGGTGATAAATAACATTGGGCTACATGGGCAAAATGCTGATTTAGCCAATTCCTAACGTTCTGCAAAACTGTCATATTTGAAGGGTAGTCCGAAAACTTTCACAGAAAAATTTCTTATCCAAAAGCTTTATTTCTCATTTTTTATGGCAAAATCTTATTCAAGGCCTATCTCGTGTGGGTAAAGTTTGCTTTGCTTTCATTTCCAGTAGTCTAGTCACGTGACCAAAGACACTCCTGTTGATTCGTTCACATATGCTACGACATCACTGCAAAATATGAATAGTTAAGGAGAGATTTCCATATCCCTAGATCACATAAAGTTTACAAGTAGCCTTTCATGCACAAAAAGCAGGACTCTGACCAGATAAACAAGGGAGGAATCCTGGCAAAGGTTTGGGACATCCATCTTCCTCTGGCATATGATACGGATGTAACGGCGGTATGTCAAATGTATCGTAGACAAAGACATGACAGCTCGATTCCGAGTGGTCAGCTCCCCAACCAGTTGACCGGCAGGACATAATTAAATGTCACGTCTAGATCCACTTGTCTTGTCATGATCAGTGACATCTCGCAGCATTACACCTCTTTTGACCACATAATTCTGTCCACCACTGACATTACCCCACGCGGCCTTGTTTTCTTACTGAACACTGCTGGAAAGGGATAACCTCTTGGTTCTTGAACAAGTTTACTAAACATTAGAGTGACTTCCCAGAGACTAGTTGTTCTCAAGTATATGTTCTCCCACAATCAGTAATCAGCGTCAGGCAGTCCATCAAACAGATATGTTTTCCAACTTGTTAAATCCAGACAAGCGAAAATACTGGCTCAAGAGAGAATCTAACTCACAACTATGAGTGTATAGCCGCACTGCTCTACCAAATGAGCTATCCAGCCAGACAGGAGCAGCTTGCTGGTTAAGAGTCTGGTTATAATATGCCAATTGGTCAAGTATAATAAGCGAAGTATAATATTTCTTTTCTCGAACAAATATTTATAGTTTGCACAATGAGTCTTGAAGAAGTCACTGAAACACTTTTAGACCTGAGATGCTGATATTACCGACGCGGTAAACTCTTCAGTCCTTCAAGGTAGTTTAAGCAATCATGACATCACACTTTTTAGTACAACTACAGATGTACTGCATTAATCACAGACTATGGCCGCAGTTGTTTGTAACCAAGCTTCTGGATTTATTCATTTGACTGGTGTTTTACACCCTGCTCAAGGATATTTCATTCATACGACAGTGGCCAGCATTATGGTGGGAGGAAACCTGGCAGGGCCCGGGGGAACCCACGACCATCCGCAGGTTTGCTGGCAGACCTTCCCATGTATGGCTGGAGAGTAAGCCAGCATGAGCTGGACTTGAACTCACAGCAGCCACATTGGTGGGAGGCATCAGAGTCATTACAATGCGTTCGTTCACGTGCTAACCAACTAAGCAACAGAGGCCCCTCTCCCCCAGCTTCAGGTTAATAAAAGAGAAGACAATCAGATGTACCCCATGCTAATCCTACCAACCAACATGATGCAACTACGCTTTTTTTCCTCACCCAGACATAAAAGAATTTCCAACTGAACAAAAATGATTAGCCATCCCTTAAAAGTCAGGGCAAACTTCCATCCCTGACAACATGTACAACAATCCCAAGAACTTAATAGGTTCCATGTTTTCTGCATAAAAAGGAAACGTGCAGCGAGTTAGGTTAACCGCTTTACAACTTCCTACATGAACAACTGTTTTCGGAAGAAAGAATGAAACAGGAACATTTCATCTGATATTTCAAAGAAAAATGTTCGGACGAAAGGAGCGTAGTCAGCACGAAATGGAACAGGGAAATCAATTATGTGTGAAGAAGAGCTGAGTGGCAGACTGTGCGTGGCCACACTCACTGGTGTGTTTGCTTAGTGAAATTGCTGTTTAGACAACCAGCCAGGAATCCCCTCCAATCAAATTAAGAAGAAATGGCCGTCTTTACTTCTTACCACCAGTGATTATCATGCAGATTCACTGATGGTGGTGCCAGCCATTGATGTCGCCCCTGATGTGTGATCAACCAACAACGACAGTACACACTTCTTCCGGAGGGGCTACCAGTCTTCCATTGCCGGTCGCCTCTTTAGACTTTGCGCAGCACTTAACACAATCAACTCGCAGACTGTAATTCTGAGGCCACTGTCCTCAAACACAACCAAAAACTGACTGAAATGTCCTCGCCACCACGGCCGGGTAAATCAGACGGACCCTATGATTACACTGAGCTAACCTTCATTACCTTATTACCTTAAAGCCAATTTCCTCCGGGGCTTGTTTACCAAATCACGCTAAATCTCTTCACCCAATCGGACAACGTAAACAGGCTTCCTCGCATAGTCAGCAAGAACATTAGCAAAAATCTCCCAATCATAATCGTAATTAGTAACTCTAATATTAATTCAAGTCAAAAAAGACAACGGATAACTGCAGATATTTTGCTGTATCGGTTGCCGCCGCGGCTTTGTATTGGTGCAAGATAACATGGTTGATCCTGAATGCAATAAATCCCTGCCTTAGGCTCATTCCAACTCTGCAAGACTCAGTGATGAGCCTGGCACAAACAAAGGTACATAACTCTGGCTCGTCTGTCCAACTGAATACCGCTAAGCCCGAGAGTTCTTTCATCGATCAGAAAATAATAACCTGTGGAATTGGTTTGGTGATTTGCCGCTGAATATATCAATGGTCTGTAATTGGTTTTGTTCTCCACTGTGCAGTAAAAAGGCAGATAAAACGGTCGGATGATGCAGAAGTCATTCGTCACACAGATCCAACCAGTCAATCTTTTCTGTTCCCGGAGTGCCTATCAGCCCTAGGTTTTTATCAGCCAGACTAAAGTCGCGCGGAACATTTTTTTCTGCTTGCCAACTAGAGGAGCCTTTTATACCACACGAGTACAGGGCAGTCTTAAAACTGGAGATCAGTTCTCTTGAGACAAAGCCCTGTTACCATGCCTGCATGATAATTAAAATGCCTTTCCAGACAGACAAGAAGTAAGACTACTTGGGAATTAACACCTATGGACATTGACACATCGTGTATTCCCAGCGTTAGATGACCACACAGCAAGGGTAACCATTGATTATTAAGTACACACAGAATTGTGAAACTATGCAGTCATAGTCCACCATTTCACGATTTGCTAAATAGCAACACTAATGAACACTGTAAACAGTGACTTCATAACTCTTTAAGATTGTATATACATGTACCTATTGACCAGCACTGGAGACAGTAAAATTGTCAAATTAAAAGATATGTGCATTGAACAAAAAAAAAGGTACTACAAGGTTTTCAAACTTATGAAATGGGTGTCATGGATGCAAATGCCACCAAATTTCCAAGTCATTTAATATTTGGGAGTAACACAGAGGATATAACATCTTTATGCGCACTACCGGGCAGCAGAATAGAGTCAGTTTTGAAGAGCATCTGACATGATGTAATTTATCACTACTTTCCTCATGCTGTGAGGGCAGGACTTCAGCAATTGACTTCACACAGATCACTTTCTGATAAACATCCATTTATTGAACGTCTCGGACACCTGTTTCCGTGGCTTGTCTTATTACCCTCTTGATGTAAGAACAAGCCCGTCCCTTAACGTGTTGGGGATCAAGAAAAGTCCTCGTTCTTCTATTCTGAAGACAATCCCGCCTATCTCTATATGATCCCTGCCATCCCACGCTGTGCCACAGTGGAGAGATTTGCAAGCAATAAGTAATTTTATCAAACGTTCACAGATCTGCTTTCATAAATATGCATGTAGATCATACATAATAACAATGTCAACACACAGTACACTTTTATCACTGGTCCCTTTCCATGCATTGCAAAGGAACAAGCAGGTTAACTGGAGTCCCGGAGTGTAGTTCAAACAAGACAGAGACCATCAAGTTACGATAATTATTCAAACGATTAGACCATTTCCATTCTAAATATGAACAGGAACTCTAACTAAAGACCTCACTTTCCTGGCAACTGAGAGACATATTTTGTCCAACATTGTACTTGAAGGATTGAATTCTAGCTGGTTGGGTCGATCAAGATGAAACCTGGCCACTGTGACAGGAAATCAATAGTCCTGTGTAGATCTGTGGCTTTGTTTAAAAGTTAGCCCAATCCTTTACCTATCCCATGATTGCATGGCAACACGGGAGATTTCCCATGCCTTGGGCTAGAGACAATGACTTGGGACACCTCGTCTCTTACCATAATGCATCTTGAGACTATTCACTTCCAATTTACTCTCTCTGAAGAATTAAGAATAAGCTGAAGATGACAGAGCAAGAAAATGTGACTTTCTTACATATCACTGGCCGATGATCCATAGTACATAAGAGGCTTGGATGAAGGGATATACATGTGTGTCAAAATGAGTCTGAATCAACCACTGCGCATTATTCTACAGTACTTATGGACAAGTATGACTGGGAGCACTTTTTCACACATGACAACTTTCTCATTTTGGCACGACTTTTGTTTAAGTTGTATTATGTTTGACAAAGCATGTACAAACCTAACATCCACATTTAATCACTTTTCATACTTAGGCGTTGGATTTCACAGTCACTTCACATACACAGTGTCTGGAGACTAATGAAAAAAAAAGGCAAATTAACATTTTGATGATCACATTGCACAGTTTCACATTTTGTCACAGTCATGCTGAACTTGTTACAAACTGTCACAGGAATATTTGTCAGTTTCTTCCAGGCACTTTGATCCCTACACGAATCAACATTCCAAAGTACTTGTCTCCAATCAATCCAATGCTTACATAATTTACACCAGAAAGAAATTATATCGATTAGAGATAATCTCTGATCTGATTGATGGTCATCCGTTTAACATACTTTGCCTGTTCTCAGTATCCTTTCAACAGTCCTTTTACTGTTTCCTGGTTTTGAACATGTTCTCGCCATGACATGGCTGAACCATTGCCGATGTGGCGTTAAGCCATAATCATTCATTCATTCTGATCCCCATTGCAATATTACCAGTACAACAATGCAGATTACAGTCTATTATAGCAAATACCTCCCAGACATCACAAAACTATTTTACTCACTCTGATCTCACATTAATTCCCAAATAAACAATTCATTCTAAAACTGTCAGCTTTCGTTTATTTTGCATGGTTTCTTCCTGAAATTTGGGTATAAGTGAGTAATATCAAGACAGAAAACTAATGAATTTCATTTCTATACTTTGTATAGATGTATTCAGCATTGTCAGGAAATAGCATTTCACAGTCAATCAAAGCAAATTTAGTCAAATGAGAGTCAACAGGAGAATAGGAGATTTGTGTGACCAGCCAGCACCCAGGTCAAAATGGTCAGGAATGCATGTGAGGCCAAAAGGAAATGGAGATGAAGTTAGGGCAAATAAAGCTTCTTAAACAGACTGAAGGTGTTTGCTGGTCAAGAAGGCAAAAGTGCCACAGATTGCATTAGCATATTACTGAAGCCTGGCGCTAAGCGTCCCAATGTCAATGTTGACAGACCTTTCCCTCCTGAGCCCTAGACATGACCCAGCAACCCTTATTAGCTTGTGAACTATTGAGAGGAAAAAAACCTGTTCCTGGTACCCTAGGGGTATCTGATCAATATACAGTGGGTAGATTCTGGGCTCAGTGTCCAATATGACTATAATCTTGGAAGCAACCACGCAGTGTATGGAGTGACACACCATACTCCTTCCAAAAGTTCCAGTCAGCCAAAACTTTCCAGGCAAGACAACCTTAAACACCTCTCTGTGTAGATTAAACTGATTTGGGGGATTCGAAGCAACAACCCATCAATGATCTTACTAGTGTTCATGTTCGTGACACTTTCAAGAATGCAGACTCCCTCGCCAGTGGACAAGAAGAAAGCGCTGAACCCTTGGGAACAGATCCGACAGGAAATTAAAAACAGCAATTCTATGCGCCTCTGTCGGTGCCTGGAAGTGAGCACTACTGCCTCTGGTTACCCTCAACACTTGTTTACTTTCTTGCCTCATGGAACAGAAGAGCCATTGGCAAACTCGCCAACAAACTACATTGCCAACAGTCAACGCAAAAAAAACTGCTTGTCTTCTGGCGTCTAGGCAGCTGGAAATTAACTGTGAAACCATAAAGCATCTGGCCCACAGTTAAACGAATACTGAACTTAAACTCTTGTTAACTCAAGCTTTCAAATATTAGGACCCGATATTGGTGAAAAAATATTTGTTTTAGCTGGCAGTAGAAGGAAGCATCATTTTTTTAATCAGACATGCTCTTCACTGAGATCAGAGTAACATACCGTGCTAAGCAGGCGAACATGTGAAACTTTCAAAGCATTCTCTGTGCAAACTTAAAGTCGTTTTTTAAACGATGGAATTACTTCCATTTACCGTCTGCAACGTGAAAAATGAGCAAAGTAGTTCCATATCCAATAATGAGATCAAAAACCATAAAACAAATGCCATCCTTTGTCCACTCCAGTTTTTAAACCGTGTTTGTCCATTTAAGCTTTTCAACAGCAAAAGGAAACCAGCCAATAAACTCAACTGTCTCTAATTAGAGATCAATTTGCTGAGTGAATTAATGACTAAGTCATGCAGAACAAATCATTATTACAGATTAATGCCTGTGGGCATGTGAACCATCACTTGGTCTTCTAATGATGGCTGGACAGCAGTCACCACAGAATGGCGCAACATTCATCATTGTGACAGATCGGGACATCAACTCACTTGATTCACTGACAAGAACATTGTGACAAAACAAGATCAAGTATAACACAGTATATTGTTGCCAAAGCGTCGAATGCTCTCCTTCAATTTATTGCTTATGTTTACTGTATGGGGCATTCTTTTATTGAAAGATTGATTGGTGTTCAACCAACGGAGCCCAGCGTTATACAGCATTCCTTTAAAAGACCAGCAAACATCAACATCTTTAAAATAAACAAAAATAAATTCTGAATCCAGATACACTCAACAGAAAAACTGAAACAACTGCATCTAAAAGACTATACCATGCCTAATTACCCACATGTAACACATACATACAGAACAAACTTTGCCAGAACTTCAGAGTAAGTACATTAAAGCACTAAATCCTTTTGGAGAAGGGTATGCAGTGACAGAGGTACAATTATAAGGAAAAGTTTTCCTGTCTGGACAACATACTGAGTCAAAACATTTCAAAATTACATAGACAAAGGAAACTAAACAGCCTGGGAAACTATGATTCTATTGTTTGTAATGATTTAACAATGCACATGCTGGAACTAAATGTATACAACATTTAGACAATCCATCATCTCAGACAATGTTTTCTTAAGTAACAGTTCTCTGTGGCAGCAAATAATAGCACAGTTTGCCCTCCAAATTCTTTCTCTTTTTTGTATTTTCATATTTTTAGAAACTGCAAAATTCAACATTTAAAGCAAGCAGACAGTTTTTCATTCAGGTGACTTTCAACACCATTATGTATAGTGTAAGAAAATCCCTACAATTATTCCCATAATTAACTCCAGTCCTCCCATGTACAGTCCACTTTCTAAGCTTTTTGTAGCTGTACTGGAATTCTCTGATAGGGATGGGGTTAACACTAAGTGAAAGACAGCGCATGTTTTAACTTAAGTTTACCAGAAAGGTTGGAAGGTATTATATTTATTTCAGTAAGGTATTTTGTCGGCCACTGTCGGCCACTACAACAGCGGAAACCAACATTTGACCATGCTCTGTCGACTAGCATGAAACGCAGCCATTCTGTTTGGGCTGTGACGTAAGTCTTCCAAGCTCGGAACACTCTAGCCATCTGAGACTGCAGTAAGCTGTTAGGGCTCTGTTTGTAACTTAAGTATATATGTAAATTTATAACATGAAATGATCAAGAAACCACCACAGCACAATGCTCTGGAAATACTTTGCAGTGTTGTTCACACGTGAACTTGTTATCATTAACACCTATAACATTAAAACAGTGTCCTGTCCCAATGTTATTACATGTTACATTGACAGTCAACTCAGAAGATTTATTTCACAGCTTTTATATCAGCTGATATCTCCTAGCTCTCTGAGTGGTCAGCATAGGCTTAAAAGCATGGATGCCTTTGGACCTACATTTAAAAGCAAAGTACTCCACACTTCAAACGAAGATGATTCTGCAACAAATTCATACAAATTCAAACAGCTTTTTGCATTCAAAAAGAATTTTATGATCTTTTTAATGAAGAGTGCCTCAGTCGTGAGCTGTCTTTTCCTTTAATCAATTAAAACACAAGAAAAGTAGATGCACCTCCAAATGTGCAAGGAGAGTCTCATTTAAACAGATCCCTAAAGTGGAAATCCAAACTTTACATCCGCAAACCATTACTGAGAAGTTATAGCTGGATAAAGCCAAGTCTCAGCACGCTCTCAACATTTTATGATCCAATACACTGAGCTTTTAAGGCTCCAATTTATGCTGTTGCGCAAGAGAGGTAACCAAGTGTGAACTTCCCGCCAAGCTGTGATGCCTCAGTGGGATTCGTGCAGTGCCACTGACAGTTTGGCTTCCAGGAGAGGTGTTTCTCAGAGTTTACCATTCTTGTCTGACATTACTTGTGTGCAGTGGCTTAACACCCGGGAGTGTCAGACTATTCAGCCGATCTCCAAATTCTGCGCCCGCACGTAAATGCTGCCATGTCTAAAATACAAAACGAGCCACCTCTTACAACATCAGAGAGACAACAATGCCAAGAGGGCCCTTGTTCAAAAAACACTATTAATTATTAGGTACACACCAGGGACAAGAACACAAAATGGAATCATAATTTTAAAATGAAGTCCACATCACCTCCCAGTCCCATGGGCATCAACAAAAGGACTTCGCAACAGAAATAATGAAAGACGTAACAACCCAAAAGACAAACGCATAGTGAAGTTTGTCAACATTTAAGGGAGAGAACTTCTTCATTTTTTTACATGGACTCTTTCAATTTTACTTCAACCACCACCACAAACCTTGACAGGCAGACTCATCAATATTCATACGCATATAAATACTACTATGGAAATTCATAACTAAAATAACATGTATCCTTCAAAAAGCAACAGTGTGTTTTCTTCATAAAAACAAAAACATTTTTTCAGCAAATTTGGAGCATCCATTTAGTGAAGTACCTTGCACTGTTTCCCAGATAAGGAGCATTTGGGCACAAGCACACATCTTACCTGAACACACCATCACATCCTGGTTTCAAACCTAAGGACATGCAGCCAGGTTCCTCAATTATAAGAACCAGTAAGATTACATAGCCAAGTATGTATTTATCTCCTTGGTTTTCTTGAGTTATTTACTACCCCTAGGTGCCTGCAATATAGAGAACATCCCAGGTCAGGTTCTTTTGCATTAACAAGAGTTAACTATGCACTGATACACCTACGTTTACTTTAGACAGCAAACTATACATATTTAAAGATAGGGTACTTTGAATTTCAATGTACACAAAATACTGGTATCATTACCTATCAGTCAGTGAGGTCATCTGCAACACACAACATTTTAATGAATGCCTTGTACTGAGATAAGAGAAACAGGCATGCTAAAAACTTTCCTTGTATAAAAATTTTCATTCAACTGAAATGAGACAAATGTCCCGCAAGACCTTTGGAGAAGTCAGTCCCATCATGTAGTAATGGGCAAATTCCTGAAATTACAGCCAATCCTGCAGTGGTCACATCTGAACACCCGTATTGGTCAAGATCAAGTGGTCTTCATCAACAGCAGTTTAGACACTCAGCCAGGAAGTTTGAAATTTACACGCTGGATGATTCTGTGGCTCAGGATTTTGTTCTAACCTCATTCCTGCAGATTTATCGTTTAACAAAAACATTAAGGAAAAAAGGAAAAGACGCAGTCTGATATGAGCTGAGATATGGTGTTAATATTGGGATAAAGTTGCCCGATCGGGGGCTAATATCTGCTGTATATGGACAGGTAACAGCTGGTCCAGCCCCATGCAACAAAACTAATTGAGAATTCTGCAAGATGCCGAGGGAACATGAGGTGTCAGTCAATACAACAGGCTGTCATGTGAAAAAAATGTGGTCATATTAGCGAGGATTTATGCAGTAGAATGGAGGGTTTTAGATTCCATATTAGCTTTGGCTCGCGTCGCCAGCCATTCCATAAACACTAAGCGAGTAGACAGTCAACCACTGACACATCATGGAGAGCTTTCCAATTCACTTTGGATTTAAACAGTCCATTTGGCTGTGAAAGTCTCGCAACATTAAGCTTTCTATTCTAAGTGTTGTCCGAGAGATGCCGGGCTGGCGATACCATTGGAACTTACAAAAACACCATGGCCTAAACCATATCAGCCCGGAAATGTACCGGTCAAGATTAAAATTTATGTCTGGTAGCACTTAAAGAGTTCTGAGACAGAAGTAATTCAAGAGCACCTCGTATGAACTCCCTTGCCTGTGACGGCTGGAAATAAAATCCCCGGCATCTTGATCAAAACCATTGATTACCATACACCAATAATGATTTCTATCCGTTTGAACAGTCTCATGGTGCAAAAAAGCTGTGGCACCAAGTACTCCACGGCAGAGGCCCAACACAAGGAGCTAATTGAATTCTGGTAATCCACACGCTCACACAGTTTGGCAGGGGCACAGTTTCCGAGCTTGTCTTACACTTGTTGTCTGCGACATGGCAAATACAATTATACAGGGACGAAGACGCGGACGTTTTTACAAAGGCCTAACCGGCTATTTGGATATTGAATATCTCACACTGCGCCTGTGTTTTCCTTCATAATGGTAGGCGATGGAAAAATGAAATCATGTTTAGGCCATCACCAAACTCCATTATCATCAACTGTACCCAGACTGTTTGAACTCTGGTACTTCTGGACAAACGCAACATCAAACTGATCTGATCAAATTTTCACTAAACCTGCACGAGCTGAATGCCAATTTATTTGTCCGCTACGCCTATAGGATTTTCTCCCAAAGAAATGTTCACTAAAATCAGAACTTGTGAATATGATTCACTTTACATTTACACCTAAAGATTTGGCTCCAGACTCTTGCAGGAATTTCATTCATTTATACCTTCACCAAACTGTTTCAATCAATATTTGTTACATTCTTAGAAACCTTTCAAACAGTAGCTGATGAAATCCAAAACGACAGATTATAACCACACAGTGAGCACATCAAAGCCAAAATAAAACTCTTCCAATCAAACAATGATACAGGCATTCAAATGTACTGGAATACATTTACATCATGCAAGAAAGAAAGAAGTCTTGGTATTTAGTTTCTTAAGTCATCAAAAACCTGTGTAATAAACCTAAGTTCAGACCCTTGCTGCATCAAAGCCTGCATACACATGCAGTGAAAATCCATGTTCACTTCTGTCTATAAGCCGAATTGGCATTGTAGAAGCCTCTCGAGATCACGCTGATTTTGTTGAAACAGGGTAGGAGCTCTCGCGCCCAATGGTGATGTCATGGAGGTTAACAGCACTGTTGTTGTTGTTGGGCGTGAGAGCCCCCTACCCTGTCACGTCCAAACCCAGCGTGAGCTCGTGAGACTTCTGCAATGACAATTCAGTTTAATAGCTGGGATAAAATACTGGTCAAATTTTATGAGTATTTCAGCAAGGAGGTTTTAGCAACAGAAACACTGGAAAGTTGTGTTTAGTAAAGCCTTCAATGGTGGATATTTTGACGGTTTGTTCAGTAATGTTTAATACCTCAATACTCAATCGTGTTAAATATTCCATTTGTCGCAAATCAGGAAAAGGACAATGGGGTATTCAAATAAACCACTGGCCTTTTGAAAATAAACTGACAAACTTTTCCCCATAGGCGGCACCGATTTCAATCCAAGGCGATGGAAGACAAGCAATCTTAAAAGAAACATCACATACATAATGCCACCTAACCGGCCCTGCAAGCAGAGCCAAGCCCTTATCGCCAGACCAAAGCCCTGAGAACACAGAATTCCATGCAACTCTGACCAAGCCCACCACACATTTGCAAAGGGTAACAGCTCCTGACAGTAGGCAGAATGCTCTATCCTGCTTATAGGTAACTTCTCAAGTCATCAATGCTCAAAATACAAACAACATCTGTTTATTAGATAGAATTAATTGATGCATGCTGGCAGGTTACATTAGTGGATGTGTTTTAAGGCAAAAAAAAACAATGAACACAAAGAAACTAACTTAAACTGAATGTTTGTCTCAAAAACTTTTACCAGTACTTTTCACAAGCGTTTAACTCACAATAAAGCTGCTGAATGGAGGTTTAACAATGGTAAAAAAAGCAAATAAAACATTTTATTCAACAAAAATCAACTTTGTATATACTTTGTGGCATAAACAATACATGCAAGAGTAAGGGCATGTGATAAGTAACATGAAGCTAAAAAGTTCAATTCTGTCATCTGTATGGAAGATATGAGGTTGACAAGTTTAATCAACAGATGTTATCAAATCTTTTCAGATGGATTCATGAAGCAAGAAATTAAAAATGAATTTCAGCACGCTTTCTCATATTTTATGAATTCCTTTCTAATCAGACTTTTGAACCCTAAATGTAACACATTCATGTGATGATATGCAAGAATAAAATATTCACTCTTTTAAAAGCTTCAAAAAATTTCTTTTCACAAAAGAATTCCTTCCCCTTTGTTCAACAAGAGCTTCTTTGGAAATAACGGGACAGAATATTTCTTTTGTTTGGGGAATCCCAGATGAGAAAAAAAAAATGGAGTTTTGACAAGTCGAAGCATCACATCAGAGAATCTGTCACATGTAACTGTATGATATCCTGTCTGCCCCAGGGCCAGACAAGTGGTCAGGAAGTCACTATTAACTGAGCGATGGAACTCTAGCCACGAGGAGAAGTCTGTGGAGGGGGGCCAGGCCGCTCCCCTTGTTTTTGTAGCGAGGGCGATAAGTGACCCCGGAAACCCGTGCAACCTCCGTCAGAGAGGGAAAAGGGACGCACTCTGCAAGGTTGACAGCTCACTGTTCAGGCACGGGTGACAAGAGGACAATGACTGAGTGTTCTACGACCAACAGAGTTAAGATCCTAAAAAGGCAAATGTGGAACCAATTTCCTTCGAGTTGGCACAATCCTGATCGCTGCACTCTGCACTTTCTTTTGTTGTGGGGGTCATGCTACTGCTGGTCGTTACATCCTTTGTTTTCACTGATTGGTCATTCTGGCGTCCATTGCGTCCTGTAATTATCCTAGAGGTGACTCATATCAGGATCGTCATTCTCCCCCTCTCTGTCTGGTCACACCATGTTTTTTCTGCCCCCTCCCTGGCGATTGTCAGCAGGCATCCTGCAGCACAGGGAGGTAATGATGGGGGACGAAAACTCCCCTAATTAACGATGTCCCGTCCCAGCAGCCACTTGTCCTGGGCTAGTAATGAGCTCTAAACTGGATGAATTACACCTTCCCCTCAGAAATATCCCAGAACATTTCTTCACTGAGATTGATTAGACAATGACAAGATCACAACTTAGTACAGTTGGTTAGTTGCAGTTTCCCTGACGCAGTGTCGTTAGGGCCCCATTGGGCACATTTCAAGGCCAGTGCATTTGTCACAGCTAAAATGACACCACACCAGCAAGAATTTCCCACCAAGAAAAATGGTCCCTCTCTATCACTCAGTTACTGCAATGCATAGGAATCACTTCTAATTCCACATTCAATCTCTGCAGAGTGAAAAACTGCCAATTAAATGATGACCAAGCCCCAACATTTAGTCATGGAACAGATCATTTCTCTAACTTGCTTGCATTTTTTAGAGGTACCCCTTACCAAATGGGAACTCCCTGACAATTGTATTGTCAAGACCATACAGTAAAAACCCCAAACTGACATTTGCAAGCGTGCAGATGTCATGAACAGAAAAGTTTGTAATTCCAAATGGTCGTAGCTTTCTGTGGCACCCAACTGAACCAAAAAAAGGTTTGATTTACCAGTGTGTTAAGGAAAAATTAATTCATATACTTTCGCAAGTGCCTGGTACAGAAATGCTATCAGCAAAGGCTACTGTTCCCAAACATTTCTCTGTTCAACTGTGGTTGTACACATATAGGGTAACTTTAAAGTTGATAACATCAATGACATGCTACAAACTGGCGAGTGGAATGCTAAACGACACAAATTTTATCCTTAAGTGATATCCAATCCTTCACTCATACATCACACATACAAATACACTTAATGAATAAGCTTGCAATTTTAGATACATGGTGCACATCAACAACCCTGTGTATAGATTCCTTCATTGCATTTGTCTGACAGTTGAGGTGCTGAAGTGGTGGCTGGGCTCAGATTCCTGCATTAACCCAACTTCAGCCATGTTTAGAGAAATAATCTTGAGGAATGCATAAACATTTTAATACCATACATGTATAAATAAAAAAAAAAAGGTTAGGATCTGTAAACTGACTTTGGTTTGTTACTGATTCCTGTATACTTTACATATGTGTATTCCTCACTTGGTCAAGCAGGCCCTCCAAACAGGACCGATTAACTGACAGATTCAACCACAGAGTGATACTTGTGATCACTGACTGTCCCCCGAGTGACTTAGTCGGTGCCGGCGTGTTAACACAGGCCCAGCCCTCTATTTCCCAACGACCAGCTCAGCCACAAAGCAAAAGAGCTGTGTCATAATCGTAAACTGTTGTAACTAGCCTCCGGGGAGTTAAGGGTGGAAGAGAGAGACAAGAGTATGGCCGCGCGTCCCCCCCGACGGCTGCATGCTGAGCGTCAACTCTGCCCGGTGACCGCTCGTGACATGCACCCTTTCTCACAATCCGTACAATTAAAAAGTCTGATTGAATCCTAACGAGTCCTGTAAACCACAACATTCTGTCTGCTCGCTTTGAGGAAATAGCACGCAAACGCTCTTAGCTGGCAAAGTATTTTGGTCCTCAATCACAATTTTCTGTCGTGTCGTAATCAGCATTGGTGACAACTGGAACAAAGCTAATTTTCATTTGCATGTCGAGTTTTGGCTGCTGTCACAGGACAGATTTGCTAGAGCCCAAGATTTAATTGCTAAAAAAAATGCAGAGAAATTCTTTTCAATTTAATACAGGAAAGTGTCAAAGACATGTTGCCAGGAAAACTCATTCCTCACAATGAAATATTCAAAGTTTCATTTTAAAGTAGTGTTCAGTAGTAGCTGCGAAACTTGTCTTTACAAAATGTCTGTATTATACTGAAACATATTTCCCTAAAGAGAGAAAAGATATTGGATTTGTATTTTAAGAGATAACATATTTCCAAAAAATGCACACCCTTACTTTTCTTTAAAAACATAAATTTTTTGTTTTATTTGTCACTTCTGCAAGTGCAAATGGCATTATATTGCAGGAGTAATCAAAGAAAGATTTGTTTTTTCTAAAAAAGGTTCAAGTACGTCAGGGTCATAAACAAGAACAAAGTGTGTGCAATCAGAATTATATTTAGAGCTAACAACCCAGAAATAAAATGGTAAAAACATTGCTAATTTTAAAACATAAAATAAAAAAAACAAGAAGGAAGAAATCAACGTTACATTACCATACTAATTTGGATGTTTTTGTTTAGGTTTTGTGTTTTGTTTGTTCTTTTCCTTTTTTTGCTGATTTATTTTTGTAAAGGTATGATAGGTCTGTTCATGGAATCTTGGCAGAAGATATGCACAATATATGCCCAATATGCATAGGGAAAGCAGTGATACACATCCACTATTTTTTTCCAAAATATCTAATACTTATAAGACTGTAGAAAATGTACATCAATATATGTTGACAAATGAAACAAAAACTTTCAAGACAGTTTCTTATGATTAGTTTCTACCTGACACAGAGGAGTCACAGCCACTCTAAAACCCAATATAACTTCAAAACACACAGGTATTTTTTGGTTTTGAGCAAGTTTTCCAAAAAGAAAAAAACAGTAGCCATTGCCTATGATATTAAGCCAGACAGGTCAAATTTTAACAGGTAATACATATGCAAGTATTCAGGGCAACCAAAGTCTAAGCCAAGATAAAAACTAGGTTTGCACATGAGCTTAGCATCCCACTCAACTCTCCTCATTGCATCGGGTCGGAAGTGCATCCTGTATGCACAATAACGATGCAACTGGAGCTGCACTCCAGTCATTACGTGTATGCAGGTGTCAATCCTAAGTCGCATATCCCTCACGACCATGACCAACTTTCAACAAACAATTGCATAGAGTCGCGTCTTAAGCTCTTGTGTACACCAAGCCTTAGCCTGTCAAATCTAATCAGAATGCTCCTTTCATTAAATCTAATCACAACTCACCATTTCTTCTATCCACCTTTCAGTCATGTATAAGGTAATTATATTCAGCCAATCTGCCTTTAGTGTAGGGGGCCTCCGTGGCTCAGCCGGTAGCACAATGACCCTAAGCCTCCCACCAATGCAGTTGCTGTGAGTTCAAGACCAGCTCATGCTGGCTTCCTCTCCGGCCAACGATGGGAAGGTCTGCCAGCAACCTGCGGATGGTCGTGGGTTTCCCCTGGGCTCTGCCTGGTTTCCTCCCACCATAATGCTGGCTGCCGCCGTATAAGTGAAATTTCTTGAGTACGGCGTAAAACATGAATCAAATAAATAAATAAATACCTTTGGTGTAAAGACATTTGCAGAATCTACACATCAGCCAGAATGCTGGGCACCCCACTTTTAAGATGACATCATGTGTACCTGCTGATTCAGAAAATTAATTACTTTCTTTCAGTAAAATGCAAGTTCAGAATACCTGCACATACAAGACAATTGCTCAGATGTTTGCACTGTGATCCAGATCAATCATGGCTGCATATTTATTCACATGTGTATGCTGAAGATGGAATAAAAAGCATTTAACTCCTTTATTAATAATTTCCAAAAGCAACTTTAGAATGGGTCAGTATGTCTAAAAGACAATGTAAGAATATTTTCTCCAGTTAAAGACAAATTATAATATCATTTCATCAAATGAGGCAAAGACAGGAAACACCACACAGTCTCAATAACATGGTCAAACAAGCAGAGTGATAACCAGCGCCAAACTGCGAGGGGAAAAGAACATCACAGCTGAAAATGGCCAACCTTAAGACACAGGTGATGAATTTCGGATGAACAACACAAGCAAAATATGCATGTTATACTGTTTTTGGAGCATCAAAATCTATGCATCATGTTAAGTTTATTGGCAGATCCACAAGAGTTTACTGCACACTAAGCCAAATTGGGTTCATTGTCAGCAATGATGAGTTGTGTGGGAATTACACATCAGTTGTTTATTCTTCAACAGCACAATCTGCTTCTCTTAACAGATTCTTAATGATACCCACACGCACCCCACCCCATGGGAAACAGCGCAGTGTCACCCTCACAGCCCGAGGGTCACACATTTTCTCTTGTTTGTCATGTTTGAACAGGATCCTATAGATCGTAACTGATAATATGTCTGGCCACACAGTCAACCCATCCTTTTTCACCCTGCAAGAATGCAGTTTACCCAAGCTGATTACCTATATCTTTCAATTCTACCCCAATGTTTGCCTGCCAAATATGCCAAAGACAGAAGGGATCGATTCACTACTGTTTCCGCTCCAGGCAATTGCGTCTTCTCCCCACTGATCAGCTTCACTTGTCTGAAATCACAGCCGCCCATATAACAGATTACACCTCCTGATTTAAGCATGTTCTTACAACAAGATGACTGCTATATACTGTCAAAGTGGCGCTATGCAACAACTGTTCATTCATTTAAGCGAAGATTAGAAGAATTGCAGATGTACATGTGATATGTCCTGTGAATTGCAAACTCTGAAAATGGTTAACCAAAATCAAATCATCCCTGTAGTACTGCTTTAACCACAGATGCTTTCTTTTGTGATGGCATTGTCTGAACGTGACACGAAATCTTTAAAATCCGTTAATCTCTGCCTTTACAGTCATTTCCCAATTAATACATTTGATGACAAAATGCCCTACGTAACTGAAGTATTTTATGAAACAAGATAATGATTTGCAGCAGTTAAGTCTAGATCAATACAATCTACCAAACTAAAGTTGGATAATTTCATGTTTTGCTCAATAACTTTCAGACTATTTAGTCATCCTGTCCTCTTGTAAAATAGATGCAGATATACACAGGTATATGTGGATATACATTTTTATAAAGTCAACTAGTAAGATTCGAAAGCATCACCACACGCAGAGACATGACGGAATCATGTGCAGTTGGCAAATTAGTTTCATCCAGTGTCGTTATAAACCGAATGTCACGGATGAGTGTGACATTTTCTATTTTGAGAGAAAAGCTAGTATGTCTTCGAGCATGTTTTTGGAGGAATGCCATGTTTTTCCTTTCAACTGAATGACTACGAGACGTTTGTAAGGTATCAGAATTTTCGCATTAGCTACTCTTTAAGCATGAACCACCTATTTACCCTGGCCACCAATTGAATGACTTGGCAAAACTAGCAGCAGTTAGTACCTGAACAAGTCGCACTCTATTTAACACATCTGAACTGCTTTAAGTACTGACATTTCCTCCATTAAAACAACAACTCGTGTATTGACTTTCAAAAGTCATCTTGGCCTGAAGTAAAAGCTGTTATGTCAATAGTCTGTCACTTAGTGAACATCCCGTCACACCGTCTCTCTTCATCAAATGCCCGTCCAGCACTTGGAGGGATTCTAAACTGTGACCCCAGACTTAGTCCAAGATCGGGATTTACTTCCGCTGCTCTGTTTAGGCAGAGTCCCTTAGTTTCCAGCAGGCAAACCATATCAGACGGCAAAGTGAGAAACCTCACAAACCCTTTCAACTTGAGTGAATTAGCATTGGTTAAAATACAGTACAGCCCTGAAATCTTTTGACGACGTCAAGTATACAGCAGGTAAGTGATGTCGGGCCGACAGCAGCCCATGTCTGGGCAGGAAGTACAAGCAATGAGACGAGGATGAACCTTAATGCTGCTAATATCAACACCGGGATGGGAAAAAAGCGACAGCCAATAGCAGCACTGGAAAAGTCTGGCAACCAATACCTGTACTGGGAAACGAAGAATGTGCCTCAAACCAACTCAGAGGGAAAAAACGCGACAATGAATATGTGTGGTGGAAAGGGAAGAGGCTGATGACCAATACTGGGCCACGGAGGAGGTGAGAAGAATGTGATCACTAATACCCACACTTGAACCCAAACACCATTGGCCAACACACCACTAGGAAGGCAAAAATGTGGTGTACAAAAGCACTTCAGCTTACCACACAGCAATGCAAAGCAACTATCAACATACATCAAAATCAATCACAAGATGCTCATTAAAACTTTCAAGGTCTTTAATTTTAAATAGTTTATGGATGAAAACAGGTTTATATTCCTGAACGTTCAGAAGGGCATTAACACTATCATGGTTGGTTAAGTCATCAAAAATGTTTTTAAACAGCGTAATTTAGTTCCCACAGAACTGACTGGAAATCTGGCACATTTCTTAACCTTAGTTATTTCATACCATATCGTCTCATCATCACCTAATTTTCTTTTTGGCAAATGGCTTCCAATCCCACCAACCATCACTACAAGAAACCCTGTAGTCATGTGAGACAAATAACCAGCTACATGACAAACAAGGAGACACTCACTGTACGGACAGGATTTTCAGACAACGAGCTAATCTACGAGATTTTTTTTCTGTTGTGTTCAGACAGACATACTGACCGATGAACAGACAGAAGTGAGCATAACCTGCTCTTATGGCCAGCATACATCAAACTGTGGGAGGAATACAGTTTCTCTTTTCGTACACGGTTAGTCTATCTAATAACCAACATATCCAAATCTTCCCACCTCCATGGGTATGATAGGTGGCATACATAGTTACTTATATTATACATCTACTTTCAACAACTCATTAAACATCAGTCAGATCAAGGAGAATTTAGTTATCTGAAATCCCTATCCATCGGGTAAAGAGCTTAATTATTCAACATTTTAAAAGAATTGAATTAAAATCAATTGACGCACGATCATATTTTTTTCTAATACAGTTAAAGTGCCACTCTGGTCAGAATACAAATTGCGTAGAAATATTACAATGATATGAAAGAAATCTTACGGAGTAATCCTAACACCATGTTTCAAATATATTTTGATGAATAACACTATTGAACCCTTATAACTGAAGATTCCTTGAAAAACAAAATCTTCAGCTGTGTCTGTAAAACTTTCCTGATTTGACGTGATAATATTATTTGTACGATGTCAAATCATGCAGAAGTGACGTTGAGTAAGGTATTTATGCTGGGATGATGTCAACAGCGTTTGAAAGGAGAGCGTCATTTGTAGATACACGTCAGCGATTGATGGCCAGGCAAAGTGGAAGTTTGTTTCTGTATACTTTGACGTAACATACAATTTCAGCTTATATATGTTGCACTATTTTCACAATTTAGGAAGGCAATTCAGACTATCTGTCTTTAATAGCTAACCAATTGAATAAATTCTTTGTCAAAGCTGCTGTCAGTCTCATTCCTGACACAAACATAGATTCAACCTCCTCACTTAAAAACTATCTGAATTTATCTCCAAAAGAAAACCAGCAGATAACATGTTTTCAATCCCCACTATTACAGAGATTGATGTATATACTTATCTCCTAAACCTTGATACAGCAAGAAGCGCAGGCTTAGATGGAATTAGTCCTCTCTTCCTAAATTCAAGTGCTACCATAATTGCTCCCACTATTACAAAAATCCTCAACCTCAGTATCTATACAGGTATATTTCCACAAAGCTGGAAGGAATCAAAAGTTATACCATTACACAAATCCGGTCCTTCAAACAAGGCTGAGAACTACAGACCTATCTCCATTTTACCAGTACTCTCAAAAATTCTAGAACACCACGCATATAATTATCTCTATGAGTTCATCTCCAACAACAATCTCCTAAATGGCAACCAATCTGGATTCCGACCCCAGCATTCTTGTTTCACTGTTCTTACCAAAACCCCTGAAAATTGGCGTAAAGCAATAGATGACAGCAAAATCATAGGTTCTGTCATGACTGACTTTAGAAAGGTTCTTGACCTTATTGACCATCAGATTCTTCTTAAAAAATTAAATATATATGGATTCACTGACTTAACAATGAAATGGATAACTTCTTATCTCGAATGTAGATCACAAAAAGTTAGTATCAATAACAAGTTGTCTTCATCACTAAATGTCAAATCAGGAGTACCCCAGGGTTCTATTCTTGGCCCTTTACTATTCATAATATACTTAAATGACTGTTGTTTAAATGTTTCCGGTTGTGACACTGAGTTTTATGCTGATGACGCCACAATGTACAACGCTTCCAAATCTTTATCTGAAATTCAATCAGCATTAAACTCTAAAATGGAACATATTAATCAATGGTGCTTTGAAAATAAAATGCTTCTTAATGTGTCCAAAACAAAGCCCATTCGGAACTGCCCAGAAATTAAAAAATTGTCATCAGCATTCACTCATTGTCAGTGGCCCGACAACTGAAAGTGTACAAAATTTGAAGCTCCTTGGCCTGCATATAGACCATACAGTTTCATGGCAGAGTCATGACTCAGTGTGCAGTATTGTATCTAAGCTATTGTCAGTATTGAGGAGGCAGAAGCACTTTCTTCCCTTTAAAACAAGACTATTATTTTAAAACAGTTATATCCTTCCTCATTTAATGTACACTGTCCCTATTTGGGGAGCCATTCCAAAGGCCTACTTGATCGAGTATATAAACTTCAAAAAACTGCTGCAAAACTTATCCTAGACAAAGGTAACAACAAATCATTAGCTGGAACTTTTGAAATGTTAAACTTAAAGACCACACATGAAATTATTATATACCAAAAAAATCTCGCTGTTTACAAATCCTTACACGACCACTACCCTGACTACATGAAAAAGTTGTTCCCATTCAGAGAAGAGCCCCATTATGATCTAAGGTCATGTACATGCAAACAAGTAAAAATTCCCTTTCCCCCCACACAGAACAACTCAAGAAAAACTTGTCATACCCTGCAGCTGTTCAGTGGAACAGTCTGCTTGAATCCGTGCAATCTGCCTCCTCAGTTAAATCCTTTAAAACTTTGCACCAAAAGTGGCAGAAAGTGCCAAACACATAGTAAAGCCTTGTATCTTTGTATGTATATATATACATATGTATAACTTTTAACTAATTAATGCTTTGTGTATAGTAAGTGATGTAAATTTAAAAAATCTGACATATCTAATCTCTATGACTAGTGATTAATGTTGATTTCAAAATCATTATGATCATTTAACAAGTGTCTCCATGGAACACAGCTGCCTCAATGGCAATCTCTTCATTTTTGCTGCTTAAAATTCTGGAATGCCAGACATCACACACCATCCGTTCAGTATATACTGCAGTACCAGACATCATGAGTACTTGGCCTCTTCTCTTATGCTAATGTGAGAAGGGAAGTGGAAAGGTCCATGATTTGAAGCCTGACTCATTCATCCCAATATATTTGGTTTATGAATTGAAGTTTCAAGTGTAGAGGAAAACCTATTCTTTTGCTTTGATTTTAAACCAAAACCTCACATTAAGGCCACCCTTAACAAATTCTAAATTGGTCATAACACAACATTGTAAACAATAAGGTCAGTCAATCTGATTAATGAAAGCAAAAGGGATTTCAAAGAAATTAAAATTGTAAGAAAAAAGAAAAAATTCTAAACCTGTCTAGTTTGGGGGATCATGCCCAACAGACATATTTTTAATGATGAAAAATATGAAAAGATCGCAAAAAGCAACATCCTAAGCCAAGTACTTTGTAGGAATTGATTCTGAGCAGAATAACTATCAGTAACTATCAGATAAAAATAATTATATATATATAGCTGTATATAAATTATGGAAATAACATCGCTCACATTTTCACATCCAATCTTCTTTCCTTACTTGATGTCCCAAAGTCACAATCCCCTATACTGTAGACCTATAAATATATATCATTGGTGGGCAATTCTTCAGAGTCTACACTGACAAAAATTAATGCGCTAAATTATTACATTAGTAAAGCTGATTGGTTCATGGTTCAGATATCACCACGAATGACTTGTAATTTAACAGAACTAGCAGTAGTTAGTAGGTATTATTGGTACAAATTAACACACTGCGTTACATCATTATTTGATAGGTGTTCTACGCTATACTAATATATCAAGAAGGTAGAGGGAAATTGGGCAGAGTGATAGGGGGGGAATCCACGACCATCCACAGGTTGCCGCAGACTTTCCTCTGTATGACTGAAGAGGAATCCATATGAGCCAAGACTTGAACTCACAGCACTAATGAGAGGCAACAGGTGTGATTATGCTTCGTAGTCCATCTAAATAGACAGAGTGTGTTATTTTAAAATTCTGACATTCATAGCAACACTAACACACTGAGTTCATTGCCCCATCTCAAAACAATCCCCACTGATGTGATGTTATACAAGTACTGGTATTTGTGGTAATAGTTAAGACTTGTATAGTTAGTGAATACAGAGTTAGAACCATTTTTTT
The DNA here is from genome assembly GCA_016165875.1 of Acanthopleura granulata. Classification (NCBI taxonomy): domain Eukaryota; kingdom Metazoa; phylum Mollusca; class Polyplacophora; order Chitonida; family Chitonidae; genus Acanthopleura; species Acanthopleura granulata. Next base: position 9,476,427 of record JABBOT010000008.1, read on the forward strand.
TTGTTTACACCAGAGATATCATTGAGGAAATGTTGTTTTCTTTGATTTTTGGCAATGATGTATATTGTATTATTACCTGGACATAGTGCATTTAATTATAGTTGCAACTGTGACTGTTTACTTGTAAAGACATATTCTAAGAAGTTGGTCAAGTCCGCTTTCATGTTATTTTCCCCAGGCCAAGAGTTACTAACAGCCCCGGTCGACCGTGTGCTTCTTCTATTACAGCGCTGACTTCAAGTCTTGGGAATGGAGTCATGTAGTCCTATTTCATAAGATGTTACGTTTATGGTTACAAAAATTAGATGCACAACTCTGTGTAATATCGGACTGTTTCTCAGCCAGAGAAAAATAGAATTTATAGTATATAGTTTATAGAGCAGGAGTGATGTGCACAGTCTTCAGCTGTGCTATGATGTAAACAGACGTGAAGTATACAGTGGTATGAAAAGGAAATGGCACTGACAACAAGTTTCTTTGGAGTAAACATCAATGTCGGAGACATAATTTGGGGCACTAGTTTTTATAACTAGCCTTAAAAAATATGTAACCCATACTGTTGACAAGTTTTAGGCGTAGTTCATCATTAGTGAGGGAACGCCTGTCCACAAATTTTGAGCAATTATGAATATTAATGGAAAGGACTAATAGTATTGTTTAGAAGTTTCCAGTTAATTGTAATGTTAGAACTGTTTCGTTTGTAAGGTTAGATAATGTGTATGCTAATATACGTTATGTACAAGTATCCCATAATACAATAATGCTCAGTGTATGTATTTCTGAGGCTAATCTGTTTCTCAAGTGGTACAGTATACAAGGGTCTAAGTCAGTAAAGAAATGACAAAAACAGTTATCATGAGAGAAGTTTTATTCATGAAGATAATTGATGCTGACTTGCATAGGACAGAATTACACAGCAAGCGCCGAAAGCTGTATTACTGTAAAATACCTAAAAGATAATTTGTTTTATTGTTATCAAGTGCTAGACATGATGCAAGTCTAACCGTGATAAGATATTAGAAAAGTGTTGTTATGCATCCTAGCACTGTTCTCCAATGGGTAAACATTACTGTAAATGTATTAGAAGTTTGTTTATTTCATCTGATAATTTGAGCACTCTTTCGTTGTTTATTTTATCTGATAATTTGAGCACTCGTTCAGTGGTGTGCTTCTTCTGTTACAACACCGATTTCAAGGCTTGGGATTTAAGTCATGTCGTCCCATTTACAGGTGTTCAGTACATGTCTTCCACTACCCCTTGATGCTACATGAAACAGACATCAAAACTGAAGTCGACACTTCAACTGACCGCTTTTGCTCATTTCTATGTAACATTCCAGTTGAATCTGGAATATCGGTACTTAATTTGTCGTCATGTGAGCTGTGAGAACTATGAATGTACCAAATGGCTTAATGATGACAGTCAATAATGATTTCGAAAAGTCCCTTGACCACTGTTGTAGAAAACATTGACAACTATGATGTTTACATTGCTGTCTGTAGGTACTACTTCAATCTTTATAATACAACTCAGAAAGCCATAAAAAAGAAATTCCTTTTTAAATGTTGTGAAACACAAACAAAGACCTTGTCAGAGCAGTTCCACTAACCTAGAGTTTGTAAATCTGCGGCAATTTTTGGGAGTTAGGAGTTGGACATACTGTAGCGTCCATCTTGATGGACTATGAGCTGCCCTCCCAGTAATTACCAGCTACAAATCTAATTGTGACTGATTCTGACAACATTCCTGGTTTCATTTTTTTTTTCTTCCTTTTTCTTGCATGATGCATTGTGGTCTGAAGCTGCTCAGACACTGGAATTTGCATTAGAAATGATGCAGTCGCTGAATTTCCACATCTGAGACCTGTCCTAGTCTCCACCATAGGGCAATGCAGTCTGACTTTTAGACCGGCCTTCTAGGTCAACAGACATGCCTAACATAACCCTAAAACTGTAATAAATCTACTCTCTGGAAACTTTGGTGAGTACACACGATTTTATTTACCCTACCCGTATCTCATTTATTCCAGTCTCCGTATTCCACCTAAAGTAAATCCAAAACGACTCCCTGTCGGTTCCCTTACAATACTCCAACAACTTGAACACCTAACGATATTATATTGGGCAATTTTCCGACAGTTATCACTCGGGGGGGTACCAGTCTCAAGGTAGAAATATACCTCTGATGTGCTAAATAACATGAGGTGTAATCATTTATGTTTCCAGCATTGTTAACCTCCGTGAAATCTGGGTAGTTCGCGAGAGCCCCCAGCCTGTCTCGGCCCAAACCAGGGTGATCTCTCGAAACTTCTGCAATGCTGATTCGGTTTATTCAGGCCCATGTAAGGCTTCTTTCACTGCCGTAGAAGGCCAGTTCAAAAACCTGACCGCACAGTCGCACGGAGGAGTATAAGCAGGTATCAGACGTGGAAACTGAGCGACCGCGTCATTTCTAATGCAAATTCCAACGTCTGTGCAGCCTCGGACTAGATGCATTGCCATCGGCCGTCAGAACTGGCACTGGCACTGGCTGTGGCTATCTTGAAAGTCGATTGAAGGAAACGGAGAGGCTGAAGCCCGCCTACACTTGTACACATACCAGTGCTGTAAACTTCGTCATAATCATAATGTGTGTAAATAGTTCATACCTCCCTGATTTACCGTCGTCAGTTTTTCACTCGAATCTGTCATCCGCCTTCCCGCTCCTGTCATGTGCCTAGTTGTGGCACCAGAGCTGGGACCGAAAACGGGATTTGGCGGGAAGTAGAGAAAAAGCGGAATCGGAGGTGACCTAAACGGACTTCAACTTGTCATAGTTTTCGCATACCTATATGTGTGTAGTAGCTGACTTATTTATTTATTTTATTCTCGGCAGTAGTAAGGATGAGGGAGAAATCACGTGGTTGGGTGACGTCAATTCATTGAAAAATGTCCTTTTCTCAATGAACATTGAAAAAGTAGGTCATCGTCGAACAATAGCGAAACCTATTCTTTACAAATTCTTTATTTTCAAGTAAGTTCGGAAGTAAAATTATTCCAAAATTTGAAATATGGTGACATAATAAAAAAGTAGTCCTAATCCCGCCTCCCCTCCGAAAAGGAAAGAAAAGAGGGGAAAAAAAGGACATGGACATAAGGCACTAACAGATTTTGAAATAAAGCTTTATTTAACGTGTCAATGAAAATCTCAGCAAAACAGACTGAAACGAAAGCCTTTATGGAAATTCCATGTATAAACAAAATTCCCTCTGTTTAATATATTTCTCTTCCTCTGATGAAATTTGCATTTAGGCCTAATTATTAACCAGAAAATACTACTGTTTCCTACATAAAGCAATATGAAACATCTTTTTTTTTTTTCAAGATTCTTCTAGAAGAGAATATAAGACAATTAGTAAAACAACCTCCAAATATTCGACAACCGATAAAATTTAGGTGTGTGCAAATATAGTAGCCTACGTGCTTGGGCCGGCACTAACTGGAAAATATTTTTAACTAAAAAAGAAGCGACAGTAAATCTGTGAATTCGATTATTTTGGCTATAATTTATTCACTGGAATTCACTGGAAACCCTCTATTAATATCCATTATGGTAAAACCAAAAGACTTACAACGGTACAGGTGTTTTGGTTAGACGCAGGAACACCTGACTGGAAAACCCTGACGGAACACGTCATCGATTTCTGGGTGGAAAACCCGAATGTAACATTCAGGTACATTTGTAAAACACATTAAGTTTCTTGTTAGAACACCCGAGTGTGAAATTCATGGTCGATCTTTTGCTGGAACACCCGAATGGGACATATTGCTTATTTATAGTGAACAACATTAAAATGGAACATTCAGGTTGAGCACGTTGACAACTTGTAGTCCAAACTCCCGGACAGAACACATTGCTGTTTTCTATTTAGCACCCGAATGGAACATTCAGCTAGAGTAGCCTACAGTGCTGAATTTTACTTGGAAAACCTGCACAGCTCACACAGGTACTTTCTAGCCTGAACACCCGAACGGGACGTTTAGTTTGCAAACATGGCCGAATTTTAGTTGGAACAACCATATGGAACGTAAATCTCTTTTGTAGTTCGAACATCCGTATTAAACATTTACAGGTAGTGCACGTTGCTCATTTTTTCGCTGCATATCCTAAATGGCGCCCACAACCTTTTTGCAGATACTACCCGAATGAAACGTTCAGATAGAGGACACATTATATCCATTACCAGTTGGAACACCCCATTGGGACAGACAATCATTTGCTAGTTAGAACAGCTGGATAGAACATTCACACAGAGCACATGGCCAGTTTTTAGCTGAAACATCGGAACAGTAGGCCTACACATTCCCGGTCTTCACGAAGAACATCGGACTGGACGTAGGTTTCTTGGAACAGTTTATGTGAGCTCATTGCCCGTTTTTCTCCCACCATAAGGCTGGCCACCGTCGGATAAGTGAAATATTCTTGATTACGGCGAAAGCACAAATCAAATAAATAATTAACACTTGTAAGGAACTCGTCATTCAATTCGTGTGAGATGGGCGTCTACGTCTGAACCCGTTTGACATTTTAATTAATCGGATTGATATTTTCTTATAAATTCTCACCTTTATATGTTCTTTTTTTGACACTTTTCAGCAAGAAGCTGGAAACATTTTCCACTCAGTTCTCCGCACAGATATCTGCGTCCCTTTTTTGCCGAAATACATGAATGCTATAAATCGTCAGTTATATCTTGGAGTAGCTACATACAATATATTACTGGATTCATTTTAGGACAGCTATAAATGCAATACATCGCCGGTTGCATGTGGGGACACTTGGATGCAATACATCGCTGATTACATGTTGGTACACTTGAATGCAATACATCGCCGGTTAAATGTGGGGACACTTGGATGCAATACATCGCCGTTTACATGTGGGGACACTTGGGTGCTATACATCACCGGTTACATGTGGGGACACTTGGATGCATTACATTGCCGTTTGCATGTGGGAACACTTGGGTGTAATAGATCGCCGGTTATATTTTGGAACACCTGGACGGTTGGAGCACGCAACAGATTAGCAGTTATATGATGACATATATCCAGTACTTCGCCGGATTTAATTGTTCTACCCAAAACATATGTTCGATCTGAAGATAAAATGCATGAGCATTTTAAATATAGGCAATCGACGTCTTTGTTGACAATAGCTATATGTGTAAAATACCAGTTCTGAATCAGCGTTCAAGAAAAGCTATGCTCTGTAGTTACAAAAGCTTCCAGAAGGGACAGGCCTACTGCTAATTGCTGGAAGAGCTTTTCGATTTCTATATCAGACCTAACTTTGTCAACTTCAAGATAAGACATATTCGAAAAGTCTCGTAACTTTACTCAAGTATATAGACGTAAACATATAGCCATGTCATATAAACGCTGTTTATTGCTAAATGCTGTTTCCTTCAGAACTAAGTTGTCTATGTATTACATGGGATCCCATTTTAACTGAATGAAACATCGAGTCTTTTTGTGGTTTTCTACGTGGCATTCCAGTTAGATATAGCACTGTAAATGTGTCAGAGTTTGGTAACTATGTCCGGTAAGGATAAACCGCCATGTTGTGTCTGAAGTTAGGTTCGAACGATTTTTGAAAAATGAAATATGAGGAAATCTTTCATTTTTGGCTCAAGAGAAATATTCATTAGACATACAATTTAATTAACTGAGAACAACGATAAGATGTAGGACGTTCAGTCCACATTCATACCAACATCCCGGGGGGCTCTATACTTCTGTTTGATAAAATTCCATGGTTTATGTATAATCTTTGTTGTGTATCTTTTATTATAATTCTAGCTTAGTCGTTAGAGACCGAACTAAGCAGACAGGTATACAGCTCTCGTCACATTTTCTCTGAGATATCACCTTTGATTACTTTATATTTTAGAGGAGAAGAGACAAGTTCATCCTAACTGTGCTGATAAACGTAATAAAGCAGCCTACGTGATTAGTAATAATGGCCTGAAGCTGGAAAACCTGTCCATGCCCGATGAATAAGGTACGTGAGTGATGAATAAGGTACGTGAGTGATGAGTGATGAATAAGGTACGTGAGTGATGAATAAGGTACGCGAGTGATGAATAAGGTACATGAGTGATGAATAAGGTATATGAGTGATGAATAAGGCACGTGAGTGATGAATAAGGTACGTGAGTGATGAACAAGGTACATGAGTGATGAATACGGTATATGAGTGATGAATAAGGCACGTGAGTCAAGTTATGTCAAAGTTTAGAACTGACTTCGTTTCTTTTTTAAATAAAAGAGAGTCGACAACTGAGGGCAGGTTTTATCATGCTTTAGAACGACCTTAGCAATTTTCTTGTATCCAGAGACCATGTATAGGAAAATCTAGGTTTTGCTCACGAATGTCTGCAATGTGCACGATAAGGTACTTAATAGGGTTGTGCGTCACTTCAAGTCAGCGAGACACGAGCAGCTCTCAGTCAAGCTGCCCTAGATTCAAAACATAAGACATACAGAGACAAAGTCAAAGAGATGATATTGTATCTGTATTGTAGTCTACACGTAGGTATATGTGCCGATATACAAATAAGCCAAAGCTTTAGCTGTTGTTTCGAATTATGTAGAAAACAAGCAGAAAGATATTTAAAATAAACATTCACTATATTACATCGTTGTTGAGGAATTAAACATTCCTTGAATTAATTTTTTTCCTTTTGGTGAACGATTTAAACCTTTGATGAAAATCATTCCTTATATGCAATAGTAAATGTCAGTGCTGTAGGAATCATTCATCAATCGCGTATTTGTGGATCTAAGATCATGCACAAGGTGGTGACACTCCTCCTGTATTTTCATGCCGATGGAGTAGTCAATGGATATATTTTGGAAAAAAAATACAGCCAGAGGTAGAAATGTGTGAAAAATTTGTGTTTTGGTCTTCTTCTGTGAGGATTTACTACCATGCAGTTCTATCAGACCTGTGAAACTTATACCTGGCTCATTTTCAGAAGCTATCGGTCTCTTTTGCCTCAGTTTACGGACCAAGTAGGTGAACACGATACGCGATTTCTTACAGCTCAACAAATCCTTATTGCCTAGTCCTTCAGGTAGCATTTTTACAGAACATTGCACCCTCAATGGGGAAAGGGGGTTATCCGGCCCTGTGCAACTCATAAAGCAACAGTGTCCTCTTCCTGTATATACGAATAACAATACCAGTGATGGAAATAACATCACAAGTCATCATGAATAATCACGACTGGTATTGTTATTGAAGTAGGTCGAGAACACTGTTATTTTATGAGTTATAAATTTGTACTCGCCTTTCAGAAAGCTGGAGAACCCCAACTGGCGTGTTTCTATCCTGTTGCTGCAGATCAGGCCACGCCTTAGGAGATTGACCGGGCACCTGGCGAGATGAGACCCTTTTCATATCGATCCAGGTTTGTAGTACAAAAAACAACAGCATATGAAGCAAAAAAAAAAGCAGCAGTAGCCAGACAACTGTGTGATTGTTCACAAATGGTCACAGGCAAAATGGCGATATCCGGTTTCTGGTGACTGCTTCTCTTTGCATGAATCCGTCATAAGTTTTTTATTTTTTATTTTATATATACTTTCTTCGTTCTTTGGTGGTTTGTGTTATTTGCCGTTTTTGGAAACTGGTCTTCCCTATATTACTGACCAGGAACGCCCACTTAAGTTGCCCGCTGGTATACGAATGTCATTTTCGACGCCTAGGTTCTTGTCGATCAGCCTCGGTTAGAGTTTTGTATTCCGACTTTTGGTGTAAATGCTTGAATAATGAAAACCTGACGATTTAGTGAACGCTCTTTGAGTAGGGCGTAAGTCCCCAGTCGGACATGAATCTTACGTCTTATGGTTTAATACGGGTGACTGACTTTCAGATCAGGTTAAGACCCCAGTGACAGGCCTTATAACAAGAGAAAGGTAAAGACGACTACTTTGCATGGCAACGACAAAAGGATGCGCCATGTAACACGTTCTGTAACCGGCTCCTCTTGAGTTACCGTGGAACCTTTCTTTGAAAAGAAACAGACTGAAAAACCCAGAGCTTGCTTATAAAACTCATATTAAGACGCTGTATATAGCTTTTGTTACTAGCTCTATACCGAAATCTGTCATCAACGAAAACACCAGAGGTGAGGAAATTAATTTACCGATGTGGTCAATCGTGTACAGTACCAGGTGTAACAGTAAGTGAGAGAATAGTTTGTATCCTTTCCGTTAAGGAATGTAGATGTATTCTAGGTTATTAAATCTTCAGAATAAACAAAGTAGACCTACTCTGAATAGTGTGTCGCTTCAACAAGATCTAATAGCACATACAATAATTCAAAACTTTGAAAGATCTGTAGACTACGCTATTCACAGAGGTCGTAAGTATTTATTATGTACAAGATGTCATTTTACAGTATAAGAGACCCAAAATAATGAGTTTCGATGATATTCAACATCACGTGTTCTGCAGTTGACTGATGGACGGAAGACGGTAAATATACTCACTCCACTACATGATACTAAAACAGAATGATACAATTAATGCCGAAACAGCTATACGTCCCCATCCAGTTGACAAATGCATGAATACTGATAGGGATACCACATCTAGACGACGCAATGACTCATTCACCGAAATGATGTACACTTTTAAGTTCCTCAGCATGGAATTTCTCGTCCGCCTCCGCTACTTGAATCATTTTCTCGGACAACCGATGAAGTTTTTCCAGCTGGGATTTCAAATCTGACAAATCTATTTCACCGATGGACGACCGTTTCCTTGGAGGCATACCATATCTCGCTAAGTCTCCTTTCTTCTCCTCGAATTCTGTCTCTTGGGTGAATTCTCTGACCGGCGTCACTTCGATGTGCATACAGGGACATTTTCTCACGAACGAGCGTTTAAAGGCCTGGAACTTGGACGAATGGGCCTCTGGGTCCTCGATCACCCTGACCACGGTTCTGTGGGAGAAGTGTACGTGACGCTGAGGCTTGTTTGTCTGCACGTGCGCCTGACTGTCGGTCGAATTCTCCGTCCAGTTATTGCTAACTGAAAACATATTAATAACGAAATGAACACTACATTGGCAAAACAATTAACAACATGCCAGCCGTAAAAGAAAAGACAACACTAGATCAAATGTATATATATGTATCGATAAAGAATCCTATTCATAGTTCAAGAAACGTCGCTTCTTTTTTTTTTTTGATGTATGATAACCGAGATATCGCAGTTCAAAGTAACCACAAATCGGACGGGCCGCAACGCTCTCAATTTTAACAAATCAAAGGCGAGATCTTTCTAGCACCCGAGAAAATAACTGTGATGTCAACAGTGCCTCGTTCACGACTTTGCCATATAGAAGTAGCGTTAAATCGGCTGTTTTCCTTCTGATTACGAGACAATTCTGATATAAATTAAAGCCATTTTCATGGAGAAAGCGGTTGTGGAATGCGTCTGGGGTCATTCCCCAAGCTCTCTACTAGCAGCCCAGAGTGCGTGGCCTTCGATTGTAATAGTAAACAGGATAATACTTCGCACACAAAAGAGTGTCTCGCCCCTATAATACTGAAGGCCGTAGGGAACGGATGACGCGACATCGTGTTTCCGGTTTCTCTAAAATGGCGTATCTAATGGCCTCGTAGGAATTTCAGATTAAAAGATGATTTATACAGTTACCAAACACGTCATAAAAAATGTCTATCCCACTTAAGGTCTGTGTGAACCCCTCTTCTGAAAAAATTTTGGTTGTGTTCTTTGTTGTCTTTTCTTTTAACCATCTCTAACGGCTACACGCCAAAGTGTTCATATGTGAATGAAAGCGGTACGTAGTAATTTACATGAATAAACATCATAAGAATTTCCTCCACATGTAAATCAGTAGGCCCACAGACCAACCAACAAACAGGCGTGGCTGTTTTAATGACCACAAATTTTTAGTCACATCGGGCTTAAAAGAATGCAACCACTGGATGTGTTAATAAATATGTACCACTTGGAGGCGTCTCGTCTGTTGAATGGCTGGAGACCTGCAACATGCCGGCGGAGAGATGACCTAGGTAACAGCGGACCAACTACATATAGACCCCATCTGTAACGTAAACAACCAATAAAACATGGTAAACAAGTGCAGACCCTATTTATAATAGCAAACGGCAAACAAAACACGGCAAATACAATTACACGGTTTGGTGACTAAAGGCTTAATAAAAGTACGGCAAACAAGAGCAGACACCTTCTGTAACTGTAAACAGACCAAAAAACACGGCAAACAAATTCAGGTCTTTCAGTTGTTTATGATCTCAATATCGGTGGAGCCTTGGTGACAATACACGGGCGACGGCCTTTGGAAAGCCGTTTTCGCAGTCTCTAAATACTAATGTGTACGAGTGGTACACATCATTGAGGTAGAAATGCATATCAACATAATTTTGTGGAGGCCGCCTACACAATTTGTTTAGTTTGTGTAATGTATCCACAATGACGTGTATATCAGTGACACACAATTCGTGTACTGATACATACATTGCGGATGTGAAAATTTGTACACAGTCGTTTCACATAGAAGTCTAACGTTCGCTTAAGACTGTAATGTGTCTTCCACGTCGAGTGCCATGTCCAAGTTTGTACGTCATATGTTAGAAAGTTGGTCAGTGCATGCCACCCATATATGAGTGCAGTATACAGTCTTATATCGGCATATCAGACACAATGCCAACACTTTATGTCAACACTATATCAGACAATACACCACGCATTCACATTATACACAGTAAAGATTTCCGTCGCTCATGTGGTATACAAGCACTATATGAACACATTATCAATCACCATGTCACGGATACGGTATTCAGTCTCATGTCAGCACCTTCACGAACACAGACGGTATAGTCGATTTTGAGGTGTTGTCTCTCCATCGTTGCAGTTATTGAATTTATTCATCTTAATATTTCTATGTGTCTAAATAGTACTATTAACAAGGAATGCAAGCGTGATAATAACCCAATTATCAAAAAGCAGGCGTGTCAATACAGGTAAAGCTGTTCAAAGATGTCAGTGGTTGCAATGCCAGACAGGATCAATATATTAGGCAATACAGTGCCTGTGAGCATCCGGAGGCTGATAGCGATGACATTGTGCATGGTCAAGATTAGCCATTGATCCACTACCGCAGATCAAACGGCACTTATTCTAATCAACGTATAATCACTTAACACGAGGCCAATACACAGGAGAGGTTCTAATGAAGTGCTGTCAGGTGTAATCCGGTAATGAAGCTATAACACATCAATATGGCGAATAGAGAAGTGGGTAACGTCCAGAAGAAGTCCCGGAAACCTATTGCGGATGTACTCGATAGATATAGGTGGCATGCAAATGTCAGCCTCTGGCACCAAAGATTATCAACATACGAAAGAGAGACGAACAGAGATCGCTAAATATATAGCATGTACCAGACTGGCTCTTGAGTGCGAAAAGTGTTTTCTACGGTTGCACATATACGACATATTCCTTTTCTCCTACGTTTTGTAATTGTTTCTTCGATTTCCACCGGGGTGAAAACAGTTTTTCACCTGCATTCAGGTTAGCGCGCCAGAGCGGCGTTATGATCCCGTGCATCTCACCATTGCGATCTCTGTGAGTTCAAGTCCAGTTGGGACTGGCTTCCTCTCCGGCCGTACGTGGGAAGGTCCGCCAGCATCTTGTGGATGGTTGTGGGTTTTCGGGCTCTACCCGGTTTCCTCCCACCATGTTGGCCGCCATCGTATAAGTGAAATATTCTTAAGTATGGCATAAAACACCAATCAAATAAGTAAATAAATTCACCTGGATGATAATAGTTTTCATCTGGATGAAAACAGTTCTCATCTAGGTGAAAAAGTTTTCCCCAGTTTCCATCCAGGTGAAAAAGTTTTCCCCAGTTTCCATCCAGGTGGAATGGTGTCCACCCAGTGTGGTAAGATATAACCGATGTTACAAACTTAAGAAAAAAGGAAAATGTTGTATTTGGGCAACCGCAACCTCCTTCGTCCCGCCCATCTCACATAACATATGGTACGAAATACAATAGTATTTACTGTAAAACTGAAGCAGCAGCCGCAGTATGGTGCCTGGAAAATGGTCACATGGAATAGGTGAAGTCCGGACACTTGGCAGTTTAGCGATACAAACGTCAAGGATATACTTGCCGAGATATTGTTTTCCGGAGGTTTGTCCACCATAGAAAGGAGGTGACGCGGCAAAGTGGGGATTAGCCCACAGCCGAAATGCGCTATATCGGCTCAAAAATAATATTTTTCTACAATTTTTATTTTTACAATTTCAAAACATATCATTACATGAGTGTACATATGTTTGTAATAAAATTTTGATAGCGTTACAGACGTTATAATGAAATGAATCTGCCTCAATGCAGTTTAGTCCCGCCAATTTGATGCAGTTTATAGGCATGAAAGAAAATGTATTCCAGAACACATTTTGCAGAGGGCTTATCTCCATCCTTCTAGCCTTTGTGAAAGAGATCTGTTAGAGGCAAAACTTCATGGGTGAAACAATAACTTTGTCTTTTGTTTCACACGAACTCTTTGACACATTGACGTCAAAGAAAATAAATACCAATTTCATCTGTTACTAGGCTTTAGTGTAGTACTTATCTCTCACATCCACGTATAGTATTAAGATTTGTTTGGACATGGACGTCGTGAGTTAGAGTCGGTTAAGTGACCACAATGTACTTTTAAGTCTTTATTTCCATAAATTAAAAACACAAGCATATAAATAAAGTCAACGTACAGTTTAACACACTTCGTGTCAGTCATGGGTCAGAACTCCACCTTACCGCCTCACCTCCTTTCGAAAGACTATATACTATCCGTAAAAATGGGCAAGAGACTTTCACAAGTTTTTCCAATAACACTACACTTTTCGGACCTTGATCACATACAGGTTAACTACAGAAGGCCATCAGAATGCAAGTTCATTAAAGTTCTTTGCTGAAAACGTAAAAAACCGGCAAAATAGAACAAAAACTTATTTCTCCACCATACCATCCTTCCCATACCATCCCCTGGTGAGCAACTGGAGAGTCTCTATATTTTTGTTCCACAGTTTCACCTTGAAAACAGCAAATGATAAACTGGAAAACTACAGCATATGCCTGCATGCATTAAGCATTATATAACACCAAATTACCGATTTCAGCACAGAGGACAATAAAAGTTTACAAAAAAGTAAAGTAAGGAGAACAGTAAAGAGAACAAAGCAGTGAAAAACAGTGTGGTGACGTATAACCGGTAACATGTAACTTGTGAAGTAAGCCAACCTCAACTTAACATTTTTTATAAATGGCCATATCCATACCCTGTCCGCAGATGCCACAAGCAATTAATGACCGAACTGAGTAAGCGTAAACGAGTGTGTGTTTTAGCAGAGAAGGTCAAGAGTGTTTTCGTTGAAACTTTGAATTACCCATCCATATCTCGGACACAACTGATCCGTATTTAAGGGGCTAGCCGAAGTTACCTTCATGGACGTGTACAGGTATTCCGATGGAGTCAGTTTGCAGAACACTTACCAATCTGCCCTGGTGAGGCTGTTACTGTACTACAGTAACCCCCAAAACAGTGGCACGATCTCAGAAACTGACACGATTATGAGTGACGTCGCTGACTGTGACGTCATTTGATTATTGGACTTCGACGCCATTGTGACGTTACAAGTGCCATCCGTTCACATGCTCGAATGAATGAACACGTTGTGTGACCTCGTGACGTAACAAATCGTGGCTGCCTCGTCAAGGGAGTTTTACTGACTCGCTCTTCTTCACCGTTTAGAGTTGGCTTATGCAATATGCTTTTCAGAGCAAATAATCTCTAGCGGATCACGTCAGACCTTGCGTTAGATCTGAGAGGCGCGCCAACAAGCGTTTGTGGGTGCCACATAGACACTAACATAGAAACTGGACCCACTCACCTTTCTGTTGACGACGTTAAGCCCCTACTCTTCATTCCATTTTCGGCAAAAGCAATTATGATGCCATGACGTCACAGAGAGATTGAATATATAATGATTGCATGTGAGCAGTGTGGGGGAAATCCAGTAGGGTAGGCCTACCTATTTGCAACAGCATTGCATGTCATTAGCCAAATGTGTGTTGTGAGCTGAAAACTGATCTAGGTCTACCAATGCTGGTAGATTAGTCTCCACATGGGAAACAAAAACGGCAGTTCAGCTTAATGAACTGTTTAGTCAAAGAGAACAAGTGAATGTCCAGTTCGTTTATAATCAATGATTATAATGTCAACGTTTAGGTTTGCTTTCACTGAAAGTTCCTAAATCATTTTTCGTAATCTTTCCAGTAAATAACATTGCCTTATAGCCCTATAACCTGCAGACAGGGTCATAGGAAAACATTACGAGAAATTTGATTTACGATGTTTTGTGAAAGTGGGTCAAATACCCGAACCTGGCAACATACAGGTCCACGCAACAACTATGAGCGAATATATATATATTTGTATATTCAGAAAGATCAGTTAAACTATAAAATACCTGTATACACAACAGTGTCGAGAAAAGGGGTCACTTTTCAGTTGACCTCGTGTCAGGGTTTTCTTCTCAGTGCTCATGACGAAGATTCTCGATCCCATTAGAATAGACGTATATACTATCACTGCAATGTCCCTAAGACGTTGTGAACATAGACAACTGGCCATACTCATGAAAAAGAGTGAAGCTAACCAGGTGGCCATTCAGTTAACTGTCCTCTTGTTTACTCGGGGACATCACACTGCCGTTTTAGTAGGCCACCTTGGATATAGTGCAGAATAACATGCACGCATGGCAAAAACGAAGTTTCTGTTCTCCACCCATACCATACATGTATACAGTTATGTTTGCCCGCATAATACACCACATCTTTTCAGTTGTGATAAAGGTATAAAGAAATCCCAAACCTTTTTGTCTTGGCAGTTAAGTACGCCTGTGATTTCTCCCGGTACGGTTGTCATTAACTAATAACCTCTGTCCCAGAGCACCTCTGTCCCAAAGCAAATTGAAATGGCAACATTTGTGGCGTGGTTTGTGTACTATGTACACATGCTAAACCAGGCTGTAGATAACAACATTGGCATTTCGCAGAGTTTCATTATCCATACCTGATCAATCACTGCCAATCCCATGCAGGCAGGGACAATGTCTCTTCGGTTTGGATCTTTGGAAAGTCGTTGGTTTAGCTGGGTGCACTTCTTACAATTGGATACTGTCCTATAGGATTATAGAGGATAGCGGATTCATTTGACCCACCTGAAGTGCGACCTTTGTGTAACACGCTGTCACCTGTCGCCACCACAATCAGAACAACTGTCTGTGTAGAGCTACGTTCTCAGTCCAATATGGATATCTCATCAACAGCCCCGATTTAGCGAAGGCAAGCCAAGAATAGAACATCCAACCAGAATTAATTCAATATTGTTAATTGCCCGTATACGCATCGGAGGTAATCAAGTTTGGATGCCAGGGTATTTTTTTCCTCAGTTTTACATCATTTTTTCTTGGAAGAATATAACAGGCTACTGGAGGTTTGCCAATGCTGTATATGCATATTTAGCCTAACGAATGTACTTTTGAGCCATTGTATCCAAGGCAAGTTACGATGCTCTGCTGGCTAATAGCCAAAAGTAAATTCACAACAGCCACTAAATACTGAAGTTCGTGAAGAAACAAGGGTTGCGTATTCTACGCTGATAACGCACAGCAGAGTGATTTACGTGTACATGTATACAATACAATCACACGGAATGGTCGTTTTGTGAAGGTTGTTTCGTTTCGTCAAAAGACCTGAATTTTCCCAGTTAACGCCTTGTGTGAATACTGAAAGTCACGTCCTAAATTTTGTCCTTCCCGTGCCACGAATGAAAAGAAAACAGGGTCTCTGTGTGTTTCCATATACAAGGAATGTAATTTATAACAAGGAATGGAATTTATAACAGTTTTCTGAACCGAAGTGTTGTATCTTTAAAAATCCTCTTATCGGAACACTTAACCGGTGTTAAACCGATTCCTTATTCTGGGCCGGACTTTCAAGAAATTTTCCACGTCGTGTTTGACCTAAATTTTTTTTCCAGAAATACTCAGTGCTGGACATAGGCAAAGAACTGCTGACCTAAGCAATGTACTGAACTTTTACTGAACTGAATATCCGGGCCTTGTTTAGCAACTATTCTCTACCGTGGACACGGCAGGTATGAAGTATATCCATATGTTTATACGGCTTTTGTGTGGACCAGTTACTTTTGGACAGTATGGGAAACATTTGTCAAATTCTTTCAATTAATGCGCGATATCAAAAGGTATAGATACTATAACTCAGAAGTGCTTTCCGCTTTCAGACCGGGTGTGCTTTGTGCCAGGCGTTACGGTTCCAGGCTAGAACATGGTCTGCTTTCTTGTTCACTTTTAGGGTTGAGAGTACCTCTTTGGGGCGTCTTGTTGGCTAGACATGTATAAACGCAGTCAGTAAAAAGCAACTCTTATCATTATGTTACATGCAATAAGCGTGTTATCCTTATTATCTAGCAGCCGATTCAGCAAACTCATTTCTGACTAGTGCATCTGGGAACTGAAATTATTATACTTACATGTACTTTCTCTTTATAAAATAGTTATGAGGGGGTCCAAACTTTAATTTCTGAAATAAAAATAAGCCCCAAAATAAGCTTTAAAATCGTATTTCAAATTAAATCCGAAGTGGCTTTGTGGAATCAGATCAGAGATTTTCGGAACACCTTCAGAACGAGGCAATGTGTTTAGCATTAACCGATGCTCTAACTCCATAAACACCCAACATGCGTTTTCCATTGCAGCTTACTTCTAATTATCATCCACTTCACCGGTCCCTTAACTGCATACACAGTGGTTTATTCTCGGACATGCATGTATGATTCAACGCACTTGAAATCTCACCAGTAAAAGAGGGCTCAAATGTCGCTTGTGGCAACTCGTAGTATTTCGGTTAAAGCACCCAAGGTGTTTTCCAGAGTGAACGGGCAAAAAACCAGCGGAGAGACGGCTTGGACTTTACAACAATTCTTATAGAGTAAATGAACTCAAGACCAGTCGTTATTCAGGTTAAGCTTGTTCCTTGTTCTGTACGGGAAGCAGGCTTAGGTTTTATTTAAATAATGATTAATAACGGCATCCTCAACAGCCCATGTTTCACTCGTATGACGGCGTCAAGTTTACGGCTGGATGAAACCGGACACAGCCAGGGGAGAAACCACCATACCTTAACCTCCTGACATACAACCTTGCCCACGGATGATGGGTGATGTGACCGACTTGATTTTACCACTGGATTTCCACACTCTTTGGGTTTAAGACCAAATGATGCTTTGTAAGTGCGAATCACATAAGTATTTCACTTAATGATCCACGGTGGCGGTAAAGTTAATGTACCGTGGACTTCTCACAGCCTCTGACAGCCACCATTACACCAAATACGCATGCCTCCTCACGTTCGTTGAACAAAAGTGCATGAATTGATTGACTGACCTTTAATGCCATACCCCAGAATGGTAATATAGTAACCAACTGATCTTTCGACAAGTAATTGACAAACTTTCCTGTGTGTGATGCATATATTTCCACCCACAAAAAAATGTGTGCTGTATTGTTGGAAGCAAAGTGATTTCCAGCAGATGGAAGATGTGCTCAAACACTTACTGTCTAGAGCTAGTAAGTTAAAACATGACACCATCCAACCATTCCAACATCCTTTCAGCCTATAAAGTTCACCTACAGATCTGAACTAGTTTAGGAATTAAAGCGTGGAAATGTAAATGTACCAAACAAAAACTGGTGATTTTGATTTTTCAGTATCGTCATTAAACAAGTCCGTCAACATACACTTTAAATTCAGAAAACTTTGAAAGCCACAATCCTGATAAGACTCTTGGAAAATTGATGTATTGTCCTCATTCATGCATGCCTGTAGAAGAAAACATTCTTTTGAAGGAGTTTCTGGTGAGTCTTGTAGAAACAAATTACAATCTTTAAGTACGTATGAAGTAAATAGGGGCTTCCGCTACACACTCCATGTGCCTGATTATACAGTTTTGGTGAAGTGCTTCACTCAGTCAGACAAAAAACAAACACATCAATCTAATTTTGTATGTACAATATATTTGAGATTTCTTCTTACTCAAATCACGTTATCAAACTTCAATCTATGGTAGTGTTGAATACATTACAAATAAATGGAATTTACTGTCTCAGTAAGCACAGTATTAAAACAAAAACTGTTTGTAGCATGAACGCTTTACACTTCATTCTTTATAGAAGTAGACGTCTTCCTTTGTAAGTATCTACCCAGAGTGTTAGCTGACTGCCATGCCAGCCACTAACACGCAATTCTGACCATTTCTCACTGACACTAACACATTCTGGCAGAAGTTTTTGGTGAAGAACCCATTTTCTTACATGTCTCAGTCATGATTCCTTTTTTTTTAAACACAATAAAAATTTTTCAACTCTTCACACTTGCCAACGCATCACAGTCATGTATTTTTGTATAGTACACATATTTAACAGGGTCAAAGGGCAAATTAAAATACCATTATCAGTTCTACTGAATCTTCCATCCGCAGCATCTAAACAGAATCTCAGACACACATCTACAAACAGCACCCTGTACAGTATCTTAAACAAGAGACACGGTTATGCCTTACTGAGCCAGACAGGTACACAAAGCAATATTAATTTTCATGAAGATCACGTTAATGTTCAAATGGATAACAATGTGACAAAAATGTGTGACTTCAAAATTTCTTTTCAGAAATTGGCCAAGCATCTTTCTTCTTTCACACTTATCATTTTCGTATTTTCTTTGTTGATCGTCTGGAATCTCAGGTTAAGGAACTCACTTTGTAAACAAGTTGGTCACTTCAATAATGTTCAATACAACAACTATGTGAAAGAGGACAGAACCAAGTGTTTATCAGGATGTTCCCTTCATTACTGTTTACTTATTTCATAAATCTGGATGGCGTATTCCTGGTGGAGTTACCTAAACAAAGTATAAACCCAGATCTTGAAAAACAAGAGCAACCTGGATACAAATTTAAATGTTGAATTATTCACTAAAAGAACAATGGTTAACTTGACAAAGGATACATTTTGTCTTTCACACTCTTGTCTCTCTCTCCTTTCTCCTTCTTGATTTTCTTCTTCTCTTCTCGACTCCTAGCAATGTCTTCTGCCACATCACGGTCCTGACAAAACCGTCAAACACAGAACATGTAGCTACCACTTTGTTTCACATGGCACTCAAGTGGATTTCTCCACAGGCATTAAGGCAAAAAATTACTGCATGGAGATACACTGTCCTGCCAAAAGGCATTATTATCTGCCATGAAGATAGAGATCATGTCAAGATATTATGCCCTTGTAATATAGACACTGTCACCTTGTCATAAAAACACAATGATCTTTTCATAAATGTACTGTGATCTTTTCACAGAGATATTGTGACTTTGTCATAAAGGTGAGGATCTTGTCACAAATAAAAACATTGTGACCTTCTAATGAAGATACTGTGACCTTGTAAAAAAGGAATTGAGACATTGTGATAAAGACATTGTGACCTTGTAATAAAGATATCGTGACCTTGTAATAAAGACATTGTGATCTTGTAATAAAGACTTTGTGACCTGATAATAAAGATACATGTACTGTCACATTCTTGTAATAAAGATAATGTTACCTTGCAATAAAGACACTGTCATCTTGTCATTAAGATATAGTGGCCTTGTGCTAAAAGTTGGTAAAAATATACTTTGTCCAAAATACACTCTGATCTTTGTACAAAAATACTGTAACCCTGAGGGCATGAGAGCCTAGAAAACACGTACACAGTACATGCTCTTTCAAAAAGCCACAGTACCTTGGACATTATGGCACAGTGTCTTGTGGGCCATGGGTCACCCAGATATAGTGTCCTGCTACAATGTACTTACCCTTTTAGATTTGGGAGAGATCAGATCTTTGGAGGAGAGGCGATCCCGCGGAGAGCTGCGGATGCTGTCATCACGGACACGCTCAGACTCTGATCTGGATCCATCCATCTCCATGGGGGACGCCAGCCACTCATCCACATCATAGTGTGCTGAGTGATCCTTGTCCGCTGACACACGCCGTGTCTCGCTGTACAACTCACGGGATTCACGCTTACTCTTATCATGATCCCGAGAGGACCCGCCCTCCTCCTTCAGCCAGCTTTTACTGGAGGACTGAAGAACCTCCCTGTCTGAGAGGCCATTCTGTTTGCTACTGGACCCAGTTGCAGCTACAGCAAATAGTCGAAAAGTGGTTTAGTGAAATAGCAAAAATCATGAGGGGAAAACAAGCATCTTCAGTAAAACATTAGTTTCTTTCTCCGCCGAACAGAACACTACTTTGGCATATGAATGTTTAACTCTCTGTATAATAATCATTTTTTTTTGATCATGAGATAATGTCGTCGTCTTCTAACACGTTCGTCTTACTACTCATAAATTGATCATGCTGTCTCACTAGAATGCCATGCTGAGGACACCAGATATTATGTCACTCCACTCACAGCACAAGGGGCATTCTACCTATACGTAGTGCCAAGCAAAGATGTATCAAGACTGCCAGACAAGGGTCTCTGAAAACGCAGATAATCCTTCAAATTCACTATGGCAGAGATCCTTTTCAATGTAGTACTTAACGGATTTGATTTCCATTGGCTGTGCTTGAGAGTTGCACTCAGAAAATGAAGGTCATAATTCTGGTTGGAGGAAACTTGACAAAGCTGTTGCCAAACAGCGAGAACTGGATTCAAATGCACAAACACAACTTAAGAAAAGTGAAAGTTTCAGGTAACAAACTGGTTTTGTTCAATATACTGCAAAAACCAGGTACTTGTAAGTCATGCAACACTCAATTAACACTGATTAACATCAGAAAATCAGCTACCAAAGCCTCTATACTTACTGACTGTTCGCTCTTCATGATAGTGCCTCTTTCCATTGTTCTCGAGGCTACTGCGATTATGATCCTACGAAAGGACAAATATCACAAAACATCAGTATTACATGCAACCGTGAATTTTAACATAAGACAGAATGATTAACCATTTTCGCATGTCAATAAAACTGATAATAAAGGAGTGAAGGTATTCTTAACTTCAATACACTCTGTTAATTACTAACATTTCAGCACTGCTGGTATCATTTCTGAACAGCTTACCCTTTTTCTTTCCTTCTTGTCTCGGTCTCTGTCGTTGGATGGACTCTGATGAAGAAATGAAGAGAATGTAGCAGAGGTGGCAACAGTGCATAAAACCGGATTGCATGTCTTTAGAAAACATCAACCACACATTTTCTGATCACCATACACTGGATGATGGTATGAGAACCAAGAGATACAATGCAAGCACGAGAAGTTGATGATAACTGTTTACTATCGAATGTCTTCTGTTTCTCCTTGTTTTCTTTGACCTGTTATTAAAGTGTACTAAAGAGTTCAGCTGAGCATTGATTACTGTCCTCTTGTCCGGAGTTATCATGAAACAGGTAATAAGATTGAGCCCTTAAAGAAACTAACTGAAATTAATTATTGTCCATGTACTCGAAGCCAAGGCATTAGTTACCCTCTGATACACCGTGTACACTGCTTAGCCCAATAATATGCCACTAACTCTTAATGCACATGACACACTTACCCTCTTGTGCTTTTCGTGATCACTCGCACCTACTTTTTCCTGAAGATACAGTAAATCTCAAATGTATCAAATTGGATTCAACTAGTGCATAAATATGTGAGAAAACTGGTTCAGTGGTTACAAAACTGGTAAGAATAGTTAATAAATTTTTCAACAAAAGAAATAGGTTTTGGATTATTGTCACCATGATCAGAAGTAAAATGTAATTCAAAACAAATAAAATAGCATTAACCAATGGCAGACAAAAGGGAATCAATGTACAAAGGTAAGGAAAAGGACTAAGGTTGAAAATATACTGGGCAAGAAATGAAGGAATGATAATGGCCGAACACCACATGAGCAATACTGAAGCCATCACATGACTACCATGGACTTCTGAAACAAGGAGCAAGAAGTTAAGGTGTACAAGAAGTGTGAGCTCAAGTTTACCAAGACATGCAATTTGAATAGCTTAACATTCCCAAGAGTTCCTTAACTGTGCAAAATTTGCCTGGCACAGACCCAACAAGTCTCTCTAGGAGAATCTCTGGAATCCATTTCAAACAATGCCCCTTTTGAGGTGTTAGAGAGACTATCTGTAAGGGATCAACCTGAACCTATTTCAAAAAATGTCTTTCTTGACGGATTCTGACTAATACTGTATGTATGACGTACAGTGTAGTCATGGTTTGCAAAGGAATTCATGATGATACTGACAAAGTGCTCTGTAATGTATTGTGATGCACTACTTGTCATGCTGTGTTGATGGTCTATGAATGTCATTCTACAAGCCAGGTTTTCCTGACGAGACATTCGTCCTACTCCAGGCCTAAGTGTAATAACAGTGCTCAAAGATTTTCTCAAGTCACCGAGGAAAGTTTAACCTGTTCAGGGGTAACAATCCACCCGTCTTGAAACTTGCAGTAGAGTAGTGTGGTAAAGCTGTTTCTTGGATCTGTTACACATCAGACATTGTCTACCCAGTCTTAAGGTTAGGTATGTTGCTGAAATAGTCGTCCGCATGGAAACCCTGTGATGCAATCCCACACAGAACAATCAACTTCTTGGAATGCCAAGTGGAAGGCTGGTTAGAAGCTAGGATACTTTACTGCCTGGGTTCCTTGAAATTGCTATGGCACATTACCTGTGTGATATCTGATAACTTTAGGACACCTTGTCAGCTTCAGGACATATCTGCTTGCAAATCTGGCATATTCGGTCATCATTTGTACTTCCAGGGACATATGGGACACTGTATCTGTGTGAAATTCTGGTATGTTACTGGGACATCTTTTCTCCACTGAGATCTTGTAAGTTGCTGCGATAGGTCTTCCACTTAAACATTGCTCTTTATGATAGTGCCTCCTCTCTGCTGGGGAATCGTCTCTGTTTAGAGATTTGTTATGTTTTTGCTTACTTGCTTGTAGACCTGGTAAGTTGCAGGGACACCGTATTTGCTTGGAGGTTTGGTATATGGCTGGGACATCATGCCTGCTTGCAGGTATGGTGTGCTGCTGACATCTGATCTGGTTTGAGGCATGGTATATTGTTAGGAGATAACACTGTATCTGCCTTGAAGTTTTGGTAAGTTGCTTGGAGATTTGGTACATTTACAGGACACCTTTATCTGACTTGGAGGGTTCTTAATGTGCCAGAGAGCACGCATACACTTGGAGTTTGGCTGTCAGGGCAGGGCATTATTATCCACTTGGAGATGTGCTGTGTTGCCAGGATATCTTTATCCACTCGGAGGTCTGATGAGTGCTGGGATATCTTCGTCCACTTGGAAGTCTGTTGAGTTGCCAGGATATCTTTATTCACTTGGAGGTGTGATGACTTGCCGGGATACCTTTATCCACTTGGAAAGTTGGTGAAATGCCAGGATATCTTTATCCAAATGAGGTTTGTTGATTTGCCGGGGTATGCTTATCCACTTGGAGGTCTGGTGAGTTGCTGGGATATCTTTATCCACTTGAGGTCTGGTGAGTTTCTGGGATATGTTTATCCACTTGAGGTCTGATGAGTTGCCGAAATATGTTTATCCACTTGAGGTATGGCGAGTTGCCAGGATATGTTTATCCACTTGAAGGTCTGGTGAGTTGCCAGGACAGGTTTATCCACTCGGAGGCCTGGGAAGTTGCCAGGATATGTTTATCCCCTTGGAGGCCTGGTGAGTTGCCGGGATATGGTCATCCACTTGGAGGTCCGGTGAGTTGCCGGAATATGTTTATCCACTTGAGGTATGGAGAGTTGCCAGGATACCTTTATCCACTTGGAGGTCTGGTGAGTTGCCAGGATATGTTTATCCATTTGGAGGTCTGGTGAGTTGCTGGGATATCTTTATCCACTTGGAAGTCTTGTGAGTTGCTGGGATATGTTTATCCACTTGAGGTCTGGTGAGTTTCTGGGTTATGTTTATCCACTTGGGTTCTGGTGAGTTGCCGGAATATGTTTATCCCCTTAAAGGCCTGGTGAGTTGCCAGGATATGTTTACACACTTTGAGGCCTGGTGAGTTGCTGGGATAGGTTTATTCACTTGGAGGTCTGGTGAGTTGCTGGGATATGTTTATCCACTTGGAGGTTTGCCAGAATCTGGATCTCCACTTAGAGGTCTGGTAAGCTGCCGGCATAAGTTTATCCACTTGGAAGCCTGGGGAGTTGCCCCGGAGATGTTTATCCATTGGAAATGTTGTGAGTTGCCAGGATACCTTTATTTGTTCGAGAGGTCTGTTAAGTTGCAGGGACATCACATCTGCTTGGAGGTCTTGGCAAGTTTATTTGCTTGGAGATCTGTTAAGTTGCAGGGACACAATATCTGCCTGGAGGTTTGGTACTTGGCAAGACATTGTTGGTGCTTGGCAGTCTGGAATGTTGTGAGGACACAATATCTGCTTGGAGAGGTCTGTTAAGTTGTAGACACACCATATTTGCTTGGAGAGGTCGGTCAAGTGGCAGGAATACAATATCTAATTGGATGTCTGTTAAGTTGCTGACACTCTTGGAGGTCTGGTACATTGTCAAAAAGCATATCAGTGTTCAGGTTTGTCAAGTTGCTGTGACACTGTATCTACTTGGAGATCTGGTATGGGCAGAGACAAAATATCTACTTGGCAGTCTAGTACGCTGCAGGGGAACAATATCTGCTGGAGATCTGGTATGCTGGGACACTGCATGTGCTTGGAGGCCTGGTATGTTATGGGGACACCATGTCTACTTGGATTTTTGGTATGTTGCAGGGACACCATATCTAGTAGGAGATCTGTAGTTGCAAGGATGCAGTATTTCCTTGCAGGCCTGGAATAGTTTATCTTCTTTAAGATGTGGTATGGGGAGTTAGTAAATCTTGGGAGTTTGTTAACAAAGTTATATTTGCAGTTATTCCTTCCCCTATGGTAGTCCCTGCACTGCTTTGTAGAAACTGGTGAAGTCTAGCATCAGATAAACTTAATTGGCCCTAGGTATTCTGTACTTGAGAAGAGACTACTAGCTGCTGCTGAGGTCTTCTATGGACTGACCAAGATCAGCCAGGGAGTGCCTGCTCTGTCTTGCTGAACTGCCTATACTTCCAAGCTGCATACTGCTAGAATCTGCACATGACCCTTGTAACAATGTATCAGGTAATGGTGCCTTGAGAGCTTGTCTCTTGATTTCAACCAAAGGTGCAATCCAATCAGCTGGAGTTCAGCACTTGATATTTTCATCTCTGTGAAACAGTTCATACTGAGGTCAGATTCTTGAGGTGAATATTCACTGTAGGATGCTTTCATAGATCCACAGCTGTGCAAGAGTTAGAAAAAGCTCAGATAAGATGAAGCATTAACATTCTGTTTGTATACATATATGTAACAGTAAAGTATCTTATGACATTGGTATCCTTCAAATGAGATCCTCCTGTCTTCTGTGTTCCTTGTCATTACTCCTTGGCAATTGTGAACAGCCATAAAAACAGACATCCCAAGTGAAAGTATTATTTTGGATTTGTAGTCTTAAGCCGTAAGATTTTGTATCTATTACGTTGGCATTTTGAAAGTGTTACATTATTTAACATATATAATATGCGTCCAAGAACACATAGGCCCACACAAAAGCAGATTTCTTAGAAAACTAGAATACTGGACTTTTAATATCTAACATGATTTCAGTCAATTACAAATGATCCAGATCACAGCTTGGTGCAACAGTACTAAAAGAAAAAGTAGCAATCGATATTGTCAAACACACGTATTATTAAGCATAATACTATTATTAATAACATTCGAAAATACATTCCAAACAAACTGAGGCATGTTCTTTTTACGTTAACCCCACTGTCCATGTATTTTAAAATCAATGCTTTCAAAAGCCAGACATTGTTTCTTTTCAAATCATAGATAATGAACATATCTTTGTTTTGTATTCATTCACATCACTTAAAATGGACATTTTAACAGCTCATGCTTAATTTTTCTACACACTAACCTTTTGCATTTAAAAAAAGTGAAGTTAAAAGCAAAATTCAGGCATAACTTTGCCACATATGGGGTTGGGTGTGAAATATGTACATATTTTTAATTTATGCATTCTCACTCTTGATAAAGCATGTTTCTAGCAGTATGTAGGGAGAAATTTTCCGACACCCAGAAAAGTTTCAGTAATACAAAAAAAATGGGTTGTCCTCAATCTTTCTTTTCCTCAAAATGATAAATATTTGGAAACACAGTTTGTGTCCTTAAGGAAAAAGATTAATAAGTTAAAATTTACAAACAATAAGACAATAAACTGCAGCTTCAGTTAAAAGACTTCAAAACATGTTGTTCATGTTTACATGTACCTTAAATTGGTGGCAAAAATTTTTAGCACCTAACTTAAAATTCAGCTGAACTGTAGCACCTTCATTCTGATATTATCAGCACTTACATGAAGAAATGTATCACAGTATAAGCACACAATCAATTGGAACATTTGTGGCACTTCAAGTACAAGTAAACTGCGACGAATAACTCTTAACAGAACTAAATTAATTCATGTCACATGAAGTACTGAATAGATGGAAAACAAAGGAATGACTATTTATGGTTTAATGCCACATTGGCAGTAATTCACGACGAGGCACAATACAGGAGCTTCAAGCTCACATGTTCTACCACAGGATGTGGCACATCGTATAAGTCTGTCCTTATCATTTCGAAGACATTTGCATGTATGTCACTTCAACATAACAGACATAACAGAGGAAAAGAAAAACATGTTCTATACGCACCCGTTATGTAGTCCTTGAAAGGGCACAGAAACTAGGAACGCAACATCAGTCAAAGCAGCTAATGACGATGCCACATAAATGCACGATGAGTTTGAAGTCAAAAGTTGTATAGCTACTGAGAATGCTGGTTTGCCCAACACCACATTATGCAAAGTATACCCTATACTAGGTTAGTAAGGGGCTGAGCAAAGACTCTAAAAGAAGCCTTCTGGGCAAGACATTACTGACAAAGATAGCTGAACAGGGGGTAAATGTAAACAGTAGCGAAAACAGCACACAGATTAACATCTCAGCAGTAATAGAATGAAATGAATTATAGCGTATTTTGGTATATGTTAGACAATGCAGAAATTTTTCTCTTCACTCAGAGACCATGTACTAAACTCCAGTTGAAGATTTTCCTTCTGACTATGAGCTTAATACTCACTAAGAATCCATATATAAAATGATACCCACATCTATGTATGTTTGCAGATCAATTCCAAATGAAAGTAACCTGAACTCATACATGCACCATCTATAACTTCAACATTTCAATTTGTTTTAAATATCTAGGATGATATATTTAGCCAAAATTTATTTACTTGTTTGTTTGAATTGTCTTTTACACTATACTCAAGAATATTTCATTCAAATAACAGCAGCCAGCTTTATAGTTGGTGGATAGTTAGCAAACTGTCATTTCAGAGGTTACAAAAAATTAAAATGTTTGAGTAAATCAAAAAATAAAGAAATCCAATGTCTTATGAGGATTGCCTTGATCATGCTATGCCTATCTTTATTACTACACCCATCA
The DNA here is from genome assembly GCA_016165875.1 of Acanthopleura granulata. Taxonomy (NCBI): domain Eukaryota; kingdom Metazoa; phylum Mollusca; class Polyplacophora; order Chitonida; family Chitonidae; genus Acanthopleura; species Acanthopleura granulata. The sequence goes on from JABBOT010000008.1 coordinate 9,504,217, forward strand.
CCTTCTCACTAGATCACGCTTATTTGTACAGTAATGTTTGATAATCATGATGTTCAGTAGATATCTTCTCCAAGTAGTCAATCCATACCTAGTCAGTTCAACTGAACTCTGACAAATCACACAATTAGGACACAGAAACAAAATAATCAAGAAACTACTAACTCAGCACCACAGCCTGGATTGTGTCCAGTTGGTCAAAAGTTGGTCTTGAACTTAAAGGGTACAACTAATCCTTTCAAGACTGGTATTATATTTGGTTCAGGAATAAATGATTATGGCCCTTAATACCCAAATTGCAGCCATATCTTGGCAAGAATATTTAACTTCAAACACATAAAAACAATTTTAAAGGCATTAAAGATGGGTAAGAAAATGCTGACCATGCCAAGGGAAAATAACTTAATTGTAGGCTTTATAACAACATGTGGTAGCTTGATGGTTAGAGTTGTCAGAAACAATAGCTTCTGCTAGATTAAAATGTCAACCTGACCTGTTTAGATTACTGGTCAGTGATGTGCACAACTATAACAAATGCAACTATACAAGTCATATATTTATATTGTACACATCCAAAAGTCTAATCAGACAATGACACCTTTCCACATCCATAATACCTTGCCTTACTTTTTAAAAGCAAAATAAAAACTACTTTAAAAGTGTGCCCTGTTTTCACAGATTAAAATCTAACAGCGTGGTTGATATAACTTTCAGACAAATCTACAAAATGTGGAGGAACAGAAAGTTGGCCTTATGAATCCAAATATAACTCTATCTGCTTAACTGTCTCCACATCTACTTCAAAATTCCATGCAATAAACACCACCGTTTCGAAGTTCCACAGATATGGTTTTAAAAACACAAAAAGAAAATACTCTGATGAACTCTACAACCAGCAGACAACATTTACACTATCAATGCTTTAAATACATTTCTTCTAACGGGATTATATTAGTTACATTAACATGATTTTCGCCACTCCCTGAGCCAATGTCATCTTAGGCATATACTACTTGAAGCGCCACAATTAATCTTACATCTATAGACTGGGGCTCTGATCCTAAAGTGACAGTGTTCAATTTGTGAACCCAATTCAAGTACAAGTTCACATGAAATCATGCTGGAGGCTATTTAAAAACACTTTACAACAGATTTCTTTTGTAAGTCTTTTAAATGAGGAAGTTTTTTTTTTTCTCTTCTTATATCTGAAGCAATGGAAGCACTTCATTGAGTGAAACTGCTCATTATGCCTTGATGCATCTAGTTTCTTACAGATATGATTCTTCTCCAGTCCAAGGGAAATAACTTCTTAAGACCATATCACTGCTCTGAAATAATATGAGCACGTGGTTTTTTTCTCTTGTCTGAAGCCATGGAAACACTCCAATGAGTGAAAATAATCAATTATGCCTTGATACAGGTATGTACAGGTATGATTCTCATCCAGTCAAAGGGAGACAACTTCTATGAACACTATCTCTGGCTTGAAATAGTATGAGCAGTTCACTGTTTTCAATTATTGATACTGTGATAGGGTGGAGAAAAATTTCGCAAGGGGGATATGAATAGAAACATCATGACTCTAATCAAAGGTAACTACCATTTTAACACTCATTTACATTATGTGCAATATATGTACAAAGTAACAATGTAACAATGTGACAAGTTAAAAGTAACCTAATGCTGATTGCAAAATACATAATTAATGTCTGGGGGATCAGAAATCACTTAAATACACACAATGTCTTAGAAAAATTTGAATTGAGAATCATATGGAAAAGATGCTTTACCTCGATCTAACACATGGCGAAGATATTTTGTCAACATTGTTAAATTTCTGCACCAATAATTGCTTTAGGAAGCTCTTTTCAAAGAGATTTTCCAACAGTAACAAATTATATAAAATGAGGTCATCCATAAAGTTTTGCTCAGAAATATACTGATCTAATAGATATGATGCTAAACTCATAAAGTCTCCTAGATTGATTGATTTAGTTCATTTTTGTCTCATGCCATACTGAAGAATTTTTCCTTTAAAAGATGGTCAGTTATATTTGCAATTTATTAACCAACTTCTCCGCTTGACGCACCCATATGTATACCATCTAGCAGGATGACAAGTGGTCTTCAACAAACGATAGGCTGTGTAAAAGGTGAAGCAAGAGTCGTTTGCCGCTTAGTCCCTCAAGCCTACATACGATGAGTGAATACAAATTCCCTGCGCAGCTTCAAGGTGGAATTCAAATTTACATGCATGAGGTAGCTTGATTTTAGCTTAATCAATTCTGAGTTTGAAAATTCTCTTACTGGATGTAATTATTGGGCAGGAAAAGAAGTTATTCTGGAGTGCACTTGTCCTATCTGGAACACAGTCTCAAATCAGGAAATAAGACAAAACCACATTACAGCGCAGTTCACAGTTTTTTCTTACACATGGTGCTATGATTCACTGGATTATGATCACATTGTGTTTCACTTTTTGTGCTTCTCTTTTATCAGTTTTTATATACAGAACAGTAAAGCCCACAGAATCCATTTGTTGAAATGATTTGGGGAGAAAATGAAAACAATTCCACATAAGACAAAATGCTAGGACCTCTAACCTCATGAAATCGTAAGACAGTAGGACAGCAGGATACCAAATGGGAACATGTACTTTGATTTAGTATCTAGTTAAAGGCGAAATAACAGATTTACTTCCCACTGCATAATACCACAACTATCTTCACAAATGTTTTCTTAAATGTACTTGGCCATAAAAAGTTTTGTCTCTTGAGTTAGCTTTTCATCTCAGGATTCTGTGACAAGTTCTAGTTATAGTGTTATTGTGTATTCACATGATGGTGTCAGCAGAAAAATCATTTAATTGCCCCAATGTGAATTATTATTTAGTACTTAAAAATGCATTTTTAATACCAATATGAAGAGCACAAGAATTACACACACACCACAGTCCTAATTCTACCCTTTCAGTCAAAGAGAGTACTATCTCATCCTAACCACATGTATTGACTGATTTTACACCCTATGTTGTTCAGGGTTTTCATCTAGGATCAAGCATACTTAGTTAAGTTGAATAAATTGCATTCCATCAAACTGTTTTAAGTGAACTTAGCAAAGAGAATTTACTTTTAACGTTTACTTCAACTTTTCTGGAACACATTTACGTTACAGGGTAAAATATCTAATTTTAATCAAACTCACTCAGAGTTTAGTGTGATTTGGGAAGTTAAGTGTGAAATTCGACTTCAAAAACTTTCATGAAACCAGGCTTCAAGAAGTGCATTGAAGCTCAGTAAGTCTTAACTACCATGGTAACATATGATGTACAAATACCCTAATTCTTCTAATTACTGGGACAGGTATTTTAGTCCTGCTGAAAGCAAAATATTTCATTTCTCTCCGAGTATTTTGAAAAACTAAAGATATGGATATGTTGGTCATTAGAGGGTCTAATCATGGGAGAAAAAAAGAAACTTTGTGTCCCTGTTAGCATTACATGTATACTTAGCTAAGAACTACTAAGAACTTGGTATGCTCCACGAAACTGGCCCCTGCATGTAGCTAAAACATCGTTCTTTGACATCTTGTGGCAGCGTTTTGCTAATCCTTTATATAGCTCTGTAACAGGGCATTTTCTGCACAACCCACCCCACTCCCTACCACTAAATGCCGAAATCTGATCACTCAAATGACAATCCGAAGTCATTTACATCTACATTTTGCATCATAATGTGAAATGATCCATAAAGAAAACTTCTAGAAACAAAGTGTGTAACTTAACTTCTACCTTTAAAATTTCCATTTGTAAATGTACGGGGAGAAGAGGGGAGGGGGAAACATTCTGGGTGGATGTCATCATCCACACAGGATTCCATTAAGGACTTGGGTATGATGGGCACACAATGTGGTCATGGTGACCTTGCATGCTAACCTAAGATTCTGCTGAACTAAAGATGTATCAGATTTAAATGTCACACCTTTTCCATATAAAGAGCACCTGATTTATTGACTTGCCTGTTAATTGTATAGCTTTATTCTTCAAGTGCCAAATGCTATGAAAATCATGAAATATAGCCAAGCCAAGCACTAATGTAAAACTAGAAGGCAGCTAATACTGGCTTATTCCTGCAAAATAACTTTTGTAACTAGACCTAGAATTAATACATCCTATGAAGCCAACAGTACAGGCTTGACCAGAATATAAGAACAGCTCATGTGCAACTAGTCAAATATGGGGTGGAGACCAATACTCAGTACTCTTGCCCGAACCTCAAGACATGCGTTTTCCTAGCTTATAATAACCCCCAAGGGCTAATGTTGTGCCTTATTCCTAAATATGAGATGGGATCAATTAAAAGGATGAAGATGTCTGAGATAACAGGAATCTATTTACTTATTTTTACTCTACCTCTCAAAACCATCCAAAATTCTGTCAATCAGAACACAATATAGGTACGGGGGGTGTTAGTCAAACCTCAGTTAACTAGTTTATTGATGCTGCCACTTAGCCAGCCAGGGGATAATGGTACATGTATATTGGTAGAGACTTGTTCAGGATGTCTTTCACTGCTCTTGTGTTGGATCAGTTCAATCAGTATAACTTATGATTGTCTACCATGCAAACTGATCAAACAGGCCTATCAACTTAGCTGCTCAAGACTGTGAATGATTAGACATTTGTTGGGCATGAATATTACTGATGTGATTGGTCAGTTCCCCATAGCCTAGACTTTTCTACCTAGTACACTGACCAATCAGTTTGTCACTGACATACTGCTTTTCAAGATCAAGATTTTAAATGTATATGTATCTGTTGGGCCTGATTAAAACAGATCTTTTGATGGGCCAATTCAGTTCAGCCTAGGATTATCTAACTTGTATACTGACCAATCAGGTTTGCCATTCTGTCAAAATCGAAGTTGCAAGTGTGAATGGTAAAGCATTTGTTGGGCCTTGGACATAACTAATGTTGCAATTGGTCAATTCAGCTTAGTTTAGACATTTCTGTTACAGAAACAAGTTAGTCCCAGTTCAGTTTAGTCTTCAGTATGTCTTCAGCTCCAACCTTTCCCTTATATAATATTTCGTTGTTCCAACAAATGTCAGAATCTGAGCATATCAATGACGACAAATCAGACTGTGAAAACTACTATCTGGAAGATAGTGTAAACTTAAATCTGTGCTAATCCTTGATACCACTTACATTATGCCTGTGAGATCATTTCAAAAATGAAGCAATACTTAACGTGAGTCATGAGTCTTTGATGTCTTATTTACATACACTGTCTCACACCACTCTTTTGAATAGGCACTCCGGTCACCACAACATACCAATTTCATTGACACACATTTTCTAGTTTAGAAAATCATCTTTCCAATTCAATTTATGCAAATATTTCATAGCTAATGAAATATTTCATTAAGCTGAATACTTTTCAAATCGTATTTAAAAATAATATGTATACACAGTATTATGTGCAGGGTTTAGCACTCTCTGATATTAGCACAACAACAACAACAACACTATTCACCAAGCTGGATCCAGAGGTAAAATATTCCATGATTAATACAATCATTTCTCTGCCAAAAGTTTTTCACTGTGGTGTTTGTACTACGTACTGATTATAAATAAAATGAAAGATACAATCATAAATGTGAATTGCTGCCTTGTATTGTATGCACTTATCACCGGATATGGAATGTTGGACTATCAGCTTGTTCACAACAGTTTTGTGGTGACCATTTCATACTTGGTATGTGCGCTCTGAATTCCATTATGAACTTAAACAAAAAAACAAAAGAAAAAAAGGGGAAATAAAAAATAGCCAAAACGGTAATGAATGCCTCTGAAGGCAATATCTTGAGGGATGAATGGATTATGCTTGTATATTACAAGTATGCTGAGGTTTTGTATCCATCACAACACAGAACTCCAGTGGCTGCTGAGGCATCACACTTAGATTTATGTATGTACCGCACACAGAGAAAATGATACATCCTTGTGAATTCCATGATTATCCTCCCACAAAAGTCCTGAAGCACTGTAAGAGAAATTGTCAAGCTAGAATCCTTCAGGAGACAGATTTCCAAATCAACCGGAAATCCTGGTTTGAGAAACTAGCATCCCTGGAAGGCATGAATCATCAAGATCTTCAGTGACTGGGACCAGTGATGGCCAAAACAGCTGCCTTGAAGGCTCAGATCCTCAAAGGCTTGAAAAATTTCTGTCATCCTGGAGATAAGGTGCTTTTCGGATGCATCAGACGGCTAGAACAGTGTTGGCCTGGATACTCTTTGTTGTGACTTTTGATCGTTGACTTCCATGACTCCCAAGATAAGGTGGTGGATGGATGTTTGCGAACGCCGGAAGAATTCACACTTTACGCAGGAGCATTTGGTGGTTGAACCTCTGTGACTGGTGAAGATTGGAATATGGATGCTTAGGAATTTCTGGTAGCAGGATCTATGCGGAAAAATGGTGGTAAGAATTCTTTGTAGAATCTTTTGTGGCTGGACTTCTATAACAGCTGGAATGAAGGACATGGTTGGATTCTGTATGGCTTAACATTTCTGGTGGTCATGTCTTCCGGGCAAATCTGGTTCCACTAAAGGTTGCTTTACTTTTAATCTGCTGGATTCCTAATGTTGAGATATCTAGATTGTTGAAATCCCAAGGAGTTTAATTCCATCTTTACAGCTGAAATTCGCTGGATATTTAAAAACACGTCTTTGGAAGTGTTGAATTTCTGTTGCTGAAATCTCTTGGAGCTTGAATCCATCCTGAGAGTTGAAATTTCTTGAGCACAGAAATCCATTATGTTGGTTTAGGATATCCCAACATAATTAGATGGCTGGAATTTGGTTAGACTGGAATCCATATTGGAAGGACCCTCTGACCATGCACAAACCTTATGACATCTGGCAAATGGTAAAGATGTAATGTGGTTGATCAGATGCGTTGAAAAGGAGAGATACAGAAATTAAGCCTTAGGGGCTGGCAGGTAACAAAAAATGTCCGCAGAAAAACCATGATCGGATATCTTTATCCAAGAATTCCATGACTGAACAAGACGTGCCACCTGTATTCTTAAAGTCTTTGCTATTCATGCATATGTTAGTTAGCTCTGAGGATGATTGGGTCGCAAACTAACACTTTAACGTTCATGTCCATTAGGCTTTACACCATGCTTATGTAGCACCTTCCAATAACGTTGTAGCAAAGGAGCTGAATCAAACTTCTTAATTCAGATTACCTGAAGAGCTAGGGACCATGTGGACGCTTTAGATAGGTAGCCACACCACGGAATTACTTTTTGGTTGTGGAGAGGATTATATTTGATTCTGATTCTGTTGAATGCAGGACAACTTTGGATATCTTGGGACAATGCTTCAAACTTTGCCAAAGCGAATACTGATGAAGCATGGCACTGCACATGGCCCGTGACGCAGAAGTAGGCCGGTAAGCTTTATCACACCTGACGCTGGCGCTGCTCACCATAAAAACACGCTCGTTATTTTTATTCACTTCCCACACTGTAGCTCCACGCACTTATTCCTTTGTGCAGCAGAGACAGCCCGCTTAGTAAAGCTTTCATTCTCAAGCTGCAGGATAATCAGCCTGGACTTCCCACACAACCTCTGAATTAGCACCAAATTTAGGGCCCCAAAGCCCGCTGTGAAGAAGGGGCTGGCAGCCATCTAGGGAGGAGGGAGGTCTGCTGGTACGCCATTCATCTTACGGGACGCGTCTCTCTCCCATCTCTCGTCTTCTCATTCAACAAGGCTACCCGTTCACTTCCATACTAACCTTTGAACCTGGAACGGGAGCTTCTATCTTCCTTCTCTTGGGCTCTGAAATACCAAATATATATTACTGTACTGGAGTGACCATACCTTACAAGTAAGTACTTAATATAATATCATCAATAAACCGCAAGCTTTCATTTATTTACTACTTTCTGTTTGAATGTTGTTTAATGTCACACTAGTTAATTTTTCACTGCTACAATGCTGGTTAGTTTGATGAGAAAAGAAAATCCCGAGTGCTGGGAGTAAACCACTGACATCGGACATGTTTCTGGCCAACTTTCACAGGGGTGAGACCAGTAAGGTTTCCAGTGAACTTCTTGTAAGCCCACACAAGAAAACACTGTACACCACTTATTGCCATCATGGCACAGACTACAATAAAACAGAGGGAACCTTGAAAATACTGTCTGAGAGCTGGACTGAACCCATGCTTCAGGTGACCTGGCTGCAGATAATGCAGGGATGAAAGTGTCCTGAGTGATGACATAAAGTGTTCCTAGTACACAGTTTTTTGCTATCTAAGTGACAAATGCTGTAATATTTAGTCCACTTTCATTTATTTATTTGATTGGTGTTTTATGCCATACTCAAGAATATTTCACTTATATGACGGCTGCCAACATTATGGTGGCAGGTAACCAGGCAGAGCCTGTGGGAAAGCCACAACCATCCGCAGGTTGCTGGCAGGCCATTCCAGGTACGACTGGAGAGGAACACTTTTCTTGATGACTACTCTTTACTGCCCCTGTGCTCTCACCTCTGTCCTCAGTTGTGTGTGGGGAAGGTTCAGCGCTGCGCCGCTGGGACCCGTGGCTTCCGCTCGAGGTCACACTGGATGCCCGCTCCAACTCTTTGCTCTCCTCCTTCGACCGCAAAACCTTCTCCTCCTTGACCTTGACCCGACCTTCTTCTTTGACCCTGACAGTCCGTACCCTCTCCTCGTCGTCTCGCCAGTGCTTCCCACGCTCCTCAGCCGGTACGTCAGTCTTACTCTTGCTGCTCTTTGTGTTAGTTTTCTCCCTGTCTCCCTTACTGTGTCTGCAATACCATATAAGAAAGGATTTATCATACTGTACAACGAGCTGATAATAATGCCTATGTGGCAGCAGATAATACTGTCAATGGGTCAGTGGATGTAACTGATAATGTGACACTTGATAATAATGTCAACTGGTCAGTAGATATAACAGATAACATGACAGTTGTTAATACTGTCCCACATTACAGAATTGACAGAAGTTCCAATGTGACAGTTGAGAACACTGCCAAATGCAATTTGTTACAAAATAATGACATGCCTGAGTTTGAAAAACTGCTACATTTGAAGAAGTTGATAATGTTGCCGATGTGAGCAAATTGATTAAACATGCCACAAAATTTACAACACAGGTTTTTTGATGTTAACAATTGTACATAGTTTCTAGAAGGCTGTTTTTTTCTCAATTTCACTGCCTTACCTAGCCTCTGTCTCTGATGTAGACTTCCTGACTTCCACTGAACTGGCTTTGACACTCGGTTTATTCTCCACCTTCCCTTCCTTTTTCTCTCTATCCTTTGGCTCTGCAGCATGACCTAACAGGGACAAAAACACCACACTGATGGTCATCATGATATACAATGAAGGTGTTTCTGGAGTATTGGACGAACGCTATGGTACCTTAATATTACACTTAATGTAACTAGAAATGCAGTCATACATTCAGTCTTGCATTAATAACAAAAGCACAGCTGACTGCTCCAAAATCCTTTCAAAGTTTAGCCTAACCTAAATCTCTTCACACATTTAGCATTCCAATAATACCCACATTAACTTTAACGTACACTAACAAAAACTGGTTCAGACACAACTTATTTACCATTCGCTTCCGGGCGCTTTGCAGAGGTCTCCTTCACAGCAGGTGTCTTCGTAGCATCTCCCTTCGCATTGGTTGTATTTGCCTTGGCCTGATTTTTTTGCTGTCAGCAAATAGTACATGAGCATTTCACACAATGATTTTGAACAGGCTTTCCTGTAGCCATTACCGTTGTCCATAAAGCCCACCTTAGTTCAAAATATATGAATGCTTTTAATTCTATTCAGGAAAATTGTTAAAAAAAAATATATATTTTCAGATTTCAGTGGTATCCCCAAGACGGACATTAATTTACATTATCTTTTTCCTTTAAATATATACCTACACAGACAATACTGATCATTAATCACAACAAATTTGGAAGGGTTTTGTGGGAAGGTGAGAGTGATGATCAGCCCTACCTGGTCTTTCTCCTTCAGGTGGAACTCATTCTCTGGAACCCAAGAGGGCTTCTTGGCCTTCAGTTGACCAGAATACCTGAAAACCAGAATTGTTACAATGAGTTAGACCCCAATGGCTCAAGCTATGCATGTGAAAGACAAAAGCTAAATTCAGTAGTAAAATTCTTGAGCTCATTTCAAATAAATGATACACTTATGTTATGAGGGAAGAGTCTAATATGAATAGCCTGGCACATTCTAAGTGATCACTCTTCAATCAGTTGATAAATTTATGATTTCAGTGAACACAGCTGGCCTTAGCATAACATAACAACATGAACAGTACAAAATTTGAGAACATCAACAATTCAATATTTAAGGATTGCACTCCTGTCTTACCCCATTGCTAGAGCATATATATCTGGCCTCTTTTCCTTCTCCTCTTGCCTCAGTCGGTCCACCCTTCTCTCTACAGCCTTACCAAACTGTAATATCTTAGGGTAGTGAGGTAAAATCTGACAAGCAAACAAGAAAAGCAACGTCAGAATAAAATGAAATACTTCATTGATGTAACATCTGTTTCCCCCTTCACTACTTTGTGATCAGGCCTTTAGATTACATTAATTTGAGCACGTCACAGCCAACGTAATTTGGGGACCTCAGAACCGCATAACAAAAACAACAAATCAGAGAGTGGTTTCAGCTTTGTAACCATTTATGTGTAAATCACCAATCCTGTCCTACTACATATAATTCACAGAAAATATCGGACAAAGTTATACTGTTTACTTTTAATATATTTAACAGTTTAAATTTACTTATGCATTTTTCAACTAATCATAGGTATGACGGTATGTTTAGGTTTAATTTATAATTCCTAGGTTTCACATACACATGCACAGACACATTTAACTCCTTTTTAAATACATTAAACGTGTAGCACTCAAAAATCTTGAATTCACTAGAAAAAAATATTTAATATTGGTGCCAACAGATTACCTTTGCCCCAAAGAGGTAGTACATGCATCTAATCAGATGGTACACAAACACAGTTACACTGATCTATGTGTTGAACATGTGGCTTACATCTTAGCCTATACCTAAAACTGGGCACTGACAATTTTCCTTGTGGCTGGCCTGAGTTAAGCATTATGACCAAAGACATAGCTATTTCCTCTGAATAACAAAATAAACATCCAAATGAAATTTTTGGAAATTCCCATGGCTCTGGTTCCAAGGCTAGACTTTATCATGACATCGACGGTGTTGTTGCTGTTGCAGTCTGGACCATCTTCAGCCATCTGTGCCGTGGGCTCACATGTTGATTCATTGTCACTCCCAGCCTTTTTTTTTCTTTTTTTGACCATTTCCCTACTGGCAACCACCGAGGAACACATGTACATGTGTTTCTATTCATTTTGCTGTGAGAATTGCCAAATGTCATGGGCTGACCACGCGAGAAACTAGCCAGCCAGAAGCACATCAGGAGTAATCACATGACTAATCCACTCATTCAGAGATCATTATTTTGCGGACTGGTACCTTTCTGACTTATACACTGTCACGGGAATGTAAACAACTTTGGTCCCTGTGTACATACACTGATGATGACTTTTGCTCTGGTATTTAAACGAGTATAGCACATTTTGAATTTTGTTTATCAAATTATTACACTGTCTTCATGTTTATGTGTCTACTTATTTTGGGGACATTATTTTGGGCGCATTTATTTTGGGCACAGTCTAGTTGTCGTAGCCAAGCTGTAATCTAAAGGCCTGGTGATATTGTTTTCTTCTTTCACTTCATTCTTTATTCTTTCGGGGATATCAACAACAACCAAATTATAAATTTGATTGTGTAACCATGTCTATAAACTAAAATTTTAATCTGCTCTGTTTTTTAAGAGTATGAAAAAGTTAAAGACTAAGAATGCAACACATGTTAAAAGAAGAGGCTATGAAAAATTCGGAGGATCAAAACCGGAACCATATATTGCCATCAATAAGTTGATAAGTAGATCATATCAGCAGAAATGCCTCCAGTAGTAAGCCTTACACCTCCCATTTTAGTTCCGGAAGACACTTGGGTTCCGGGAAACTGCGCCCAAACTATTCAAGTTGTTTTAAAAGTAACACGTAAATTGAATACAAATATGACTGTATTCGCACACTGTAAGCCCAGAGAAATCAACACTACAAGTTGCATTTTATGAAATTCATTCATTTATTCACAGTCACTCTTTTTTTATGAAGTCTGGAACAGAACCTCCCTAACAGTAACCTACCTTTGTTAGGATGATGAGGGCATTCCGTATCTGGATGTAGTTTCCAGACTCCAAACATGTCACCATTGCCTGAAAAGTGACACAACATGTCTGTATGTGACCGTAGCTCAATACATTAGTAAGAACTGCTGCATGAGTACGATACGTATGTACAGCCTTTCAACACCTTAGAAGTAGACTAAATTTTTCCAGCAAAATTTCTGGCTGCAAAGACTTAAATGTTAAAAATGTACAGCTTAAAAAGTTAAGCTTCCACTGGAACAAAGAATCAACCACATCTCATTTGAAAGAGTAAGAACACGGTCAAAATCTAAATGTTAAAAAAGTACAGTTAAGCTTCCAACGGAAAGAAGAATCAACCACGTCTAATTTGTAATAAGTTCAAACACGGTGAAAATCTAACAGATCTGAGTTTCAAGACCTACACCTGTACCTTTGTTATTCTGAAGTGCCACTTATGACAGACGTGTCTGTAGTTCTCAAAGTCCAGCTGATCTGCCTTGTTGTTACTGTCCTCAGCTCCCTTCCTGAACACTGTCACAAAGCCGGGATAGGACGCACACTCCTGAACACATACACAAAGGCAACAATACAAAACAAGCAAAAAACACAAATGAGACAATGTCTATGGAACAGCTCCATAATGATAAGTCTATAGGATGTGTTGTCTTATTCATTCTCGATGCTAAAACAAAGATACTTTGCTTTTACAAAATACATGGAGTGTACACAGGCATCAACTTATGATAAATGGTGATGTTCACTGTTCTCTTCAATTTAAATCATCATGCGAGAATTTATTCAGAATGTTTAATAGTTACAAAAAACACTTTACAAATACAAAACGACCAGTTTTAATTTTCTCTTTCCTTAACACTGATACCTGGTGGTACTTTCGGGACACTAATGTTTCTTTCCAATGTAAACTTGGGAACTACCTTATCATACAGTGCCTGGTCGCTATGCCACCTCATAATGGTATCCATGGCAGCAGAAAGAAACCGCCCATAACGATGAGTCTCATTTTCAGTGCAACTTGTCACTGAATATGTAATATCACAGAAAATCTGAAAAAAAAAAGCAAAAGACTTTACAATGAAATGCATCTTAAAGCAAAAAAATGTATGAACAAAATTCCAAACCAGCTAAGCCGGTAAATTTTCCTTTTTTTTTCATGAAGAACAAACTACAGTCAAGCTTGGATGCATTTCAGGGAGCCGTTTTACAAAGTGGTATATTACTATGCCAAAGGCAACTACCAATGCGACGTATCTCTATAGTATGTGTTACCATGACATGCACCTGATATCTTAACTCTATAATGAAGACTATCTTTCTAAGATTTATTTATTTATAAGATTGCAGTTTTATGTTGTACTCAAGAATATTTCACTTCGCAATAGTGGCAATCTTTCTGAAACGCATAAAGTTTCAACGGTTGTTATCCTGATACATTACCCTGTCGTAACAGATGAGTGTGGAAAAGTTGGTGGTCCTGAGATCATGTAGGATCTGTATATACTTGGCGCAGTACACAGCATCACTGGCAGTGAAGCAACAGCGTGGGAATATACACAGCTGGAGGAACTGGGTGATCGTCTCATTCTTTGTGGATCCTGATGACAAAAATCAAATATAAGCACACATTCAATCTGAAGCTTTCAAAACTGTATCCACTGAAGCAAGGTTTCTGATAATTACAGATCACATATTCAAACCAATCAGCTGGTAATAAAGGACAGAGTCCTATGCAGTACTTGAGTCCGGCCGTCAAATGACCTACCTCGGCACCATGGCCAGACTGCAGGACTGAGAAACTGACTTACTAGAGAGGAACCAGGTGTCTTTCTCATGCTTGAGCCTGGCCATCACACGGCCCACATGGTCGTTTTGCCTCTTCTCCTCTTCTTGCAGCTTGTCCCTCAGGCTTGTACACCGCTCTTTCTCTTTCTTCTTCTTACCTTGGGGCTACATAGACAAACACAATATGCTCAGGTCAGGTGAGGACGGCTTACGCCCTGCCAATGAGGCCAGGCAGAAAATACTTTTACTGAATACTTACAACAAATAGGCTCTTTTTATATCATACATGTAAAATTAGTCAACCATTAGCTTACTCATTCACCTAAACTGTTGTTCATGCCCAGGCAATATGCAGGCAATATGAACAATGAGGTCATCCACCTGAATCAAGCTTTTGCTGACTGATCATTCGAACGTGGGGTTGTCCGGTTCTAAGCGAAAGGTATTGGTCCAAACCTGACCATTGTCGTATAAATATAAATGGAAAAATGCTCGAATTGTGTAGGGCGTTCACAATGCACAAACAAAGTTTGGTTTGCTTCCTTAGGCAAAAATTAGTATTATAAGAGCAGACCTATATGTTTTTTGTTTTTTTTTGAGCCTCATGAAAGAGACAATGTTACAATTCATCAACATCCTATGAAGTCTTATGAATCAGAATGTTACAACAATTACAGTAGACAATTGTTTTGAGACCCACCAATTCCCTGTTGTCCTCTATGGCATCAACCTGTGACTTGAGTTGTTGTAGTTGTTTCTCGTACATGGCAGAAGGCGTGCAGAGATCATACATGGACAAGGACCAGAAGGTAACGTAAAACTGGGGGCTGAAACACCAACAAGACGCCACTGTCACAAAACTGCAGCCAGTTTACACCAATGACATAGCACTATGTTAGCAATATCTTATTTCTCTGGTAACAAGCATAAAGATGCAGACTAACCGTCCCTATCAATACAAATAAAAATGTTTAAAAAAATGGGTTCCCCCCAGGCTCTGCCTGAATTTCCTCCCCCAGATAATGCTTGCTGCCATTGTATAAGTAAAATATTCTTGAGAATGGCGTAAAACACGAACAAATAAATTTAATTGCATGATATTCATTTAAAAAATACACAAATTTCAAACTGTCAGCTACTGCAGTATACAGTCTTCACTTCCAACCTTAATACTAATGTATACAAAGAACTATATTTCTGGATCCCACGACAAGCTCAGTTTGTTTACTCGGATTCTTATCCACGCCTTTCAAGGACCTCAAAATGAACTAAAAATGCCAAACTTTTCACATGCCTTGAATTTTTCCAATTCGTATTTAAGAGCTTCTTTAGCAGTATCTTTCAAAAACCTGTGTGAATCCTACACCTAAGCTTATTTTGGATTATAAGGGGGCTTACCTGAGATCACCCTAGGCTTTTGGGGTGTATAGAGGTTTGACCAATTCTACCACAGGGTTAATCACAGCCTCCTGGTATCTCTGTCTAGGATTATTTTTAGGATATGAGGTGTGAAGGGCTTACCTGAGATCGTCCCAAACTTTGGGAGTGTACAGAGGTCTGACCAGCTCTACCACAGGGTTAATCACAGATTCTACAGCCTCCAGGTATCTCTGCAACTGCAATTTCAAAAGTCACACTGTAATACACTAGTTTCTTGATTTTTTCACACATTGTCACGGAGTACATTTTGTAAAACTCTTGAACAAATCTCCACAAATACGCCTTTATATCTGTAAAGCTCTGACATTACACAAGCAAAAAATACATTAACGTTTTATTTCACACAAAATTTATTTTTCCTGGAAATATTGCACACAAATTTAATGTTTTATTATTCTTCTCACTTGTACTGTCCTTGTGAGTGAACATAAAAGTTGAATCTTTTCTTATCTGATTTTAGATTTGCAGAAATGTTCACCACATAGTTGTGCGTACCTTATGCTGACTAGATGTCAGCTTGTTACTTTTGTCAACTTTCTTCAGTTCATCAAACTTTGTCTACAAGAAACACATATATCATCTATATATTAGCAAGACCACTGCAGGAATTTCTTTTTTTCTTACTAAGAAACTTAATAGTTTAAGAAGCAGAACACAAACTTTCTATTCAAACAGCTCCAATCTGAGTAAGAGTTCCTGCGGTATGGCTGAACCAATATCCACTGTTACCCTGCAGAACCACAACTGACATTTGTGTATGTTGTGACATGTTACTTCGTGGCAGAGTGTGGCTAAGGTGAAGAGTCATTACAGTCCTTCATAAATAATATCCAAAACTAAATATGTAATATCCATAAATATAAAAAAAAAAAAAATACAAACTGATAACATTAAATTTCAAAACTGTTTTCTTTTCAAAGCTGATCAGTAGTCACATTTATGTAATGGACACATCTCCACCAACAGCCATTATAATGGGAATGCCTAAGTGACACTAAGGAAGACAACTCACGGCTATTCCATGTGTGTAGAGAGATCTGGACAGGAAGAAGGCAGCATCAGGGGGCACGTTGAATGTAGACACCAGAACATCTATAGATGGCAGTCTCTTCACAAACTCCTCAGTACTAAGCTGCATGGACAAGAAACTCCCAAACTGCACAAGGGTGTCCTGACACTGAACAGAAAGCACAAATTGCAAAGGTTTACAGGTATTACAAAAAAATTAAAATAAATATAGGAAAACTAGAATATTATTTACCTCTGTGATACTAAATTGGCCATAAAATTAAGGAAGGTGGTTTGTCAGGTGCCTGGCCAAAGGTGGTGATTTCCTTCCCCCATAAACCGGGCTAACATCATGAATGAAAAATCTATTAAAACCAATAAAATGACTAGACATATCACAATGTCCATAGAATTGGTAAACAGCTATGTTGAATGTACCGTAAATATTGATCTACGAACACTGAGGAATGTTGCCTGCTTACCTGGTCGTAGAGTTTGCCCACAAGTTTGAGATGTCGTTCCTCGCCTTCCCGATAGATCACACCATCCCTCTGCTGGGCCATCAACATACACAGAGACAGGGCCAAGTCATTCTCCAAGAGCACGTCCTTTAACCTGGTCGATGACTTTTTGGTGTTTCTCACCTGGGAGAAGTATCCACCCTGAAAAACAATCACACATCTGTAAAATATCACCTGCAGCATAATTAATAATGGAACTGAAATGCTGCCTAGGGCAACTGGAACACTCATTTTTGATGAAAAGGTTATTTGTTACAAATCATCATGGCGAAAAACCAGAGATAAGGCTATGAACTTGGAATTTAAGGTCATTTAAGACACGACTTACTACAAAACCTGGGGAATGTGCCATCTGTGATACCACAGACTAGTGAAAGGTTTGGCAAAAAGGACATTTATAACAGCCTAGATTTTACCGCAGGTTGACTGACTGAGTTTTCTTCTTCCCACCCACCTCTTGCTTGAGCAGTTCCCCGCCGGACATGGCGTCTAGTTGGTCATCGGTGATCTCCTCAGAGATCTCTATACCTGCCATCTTCTGTAGGATCTCCCTCAACAACAGCAGGTCAAAACTGAATCACACAAACAGGGAGCTGTCAGTACTAGTACCCTACTAGATACTGTCACTGCTGTAGCCTAAACGGTCAAAGGTGCAGCAGTCCACTAAAGGCTGGGAAACCAATACTGGATACTTGTTAATAGACCTCTAACTTTATTCAGCATGGAATAAGCCGCATTCAACCCATGAGATTTGTACTATGGAGCAACTTCATTTAATATGTTTGGATTTTGCTGAACTTCACATCAGGATCAAAAACTCTGGGCTAGATATCAGTGAGATGAAGATTCAACTGTATGTGCTAACAGAATGTTTTGTAAAGAGCCCTTTCCCTCCAATACGGTCGCTGTGAGTTCAAGACCAGCTCATGCTGGCTTCCTTTCTGGCTGTACGTGGGAAGGTCTGCCAGCAACCTGCGGATGGTCGTGTGTTTTCTCCGGGCTCTGCCCGGTTTCCTCCCACCATAATGCTGGCCGCCGTTGTATATGTGAAATATTCTTGAGTACAGTGTAAAACACCAATCAAATAAATAAAGAGGCCTTAACACAATTAAAGTCATCACTGCTGGTAGTCCAACTATTCTGTTGGTGAATTTCTAAAATTACCAAATAACATTTTCACCTCTGATACATAACCATAAAAATTTAGACAATACCCTAAATCTTCTTATTTTGTGGACACCTGATCTGCCCTTTTCAGCTAACATACATTCAATGCTAACAGAGATACAAAGTTTCTTTTTTCTCCCAAGGTTTAACCATCTATTGACCAACATATCCATATCTTTACTTTTTGAAAACACTGGAAGACAAATATAATATTTTACTTTAAGCAGGACTAATATCTGTCCCAATAATTAGAAGAATTAGGATAAATCTTACCTTTTGCCTGCCTTCAGCTGATTGGCTACATACTGCAGCATTCCTGTCAGTTCAATCTGATACTTTTTACATATGGAGCCAGCAAAGTTGGCCAAACCTGAAACACAAATTACCATTTTAAGCTTAAGGGGACAGGGTCCAGTCCATCTTATAGTAATTTATTATCAATAACTGTCTTTAATAACGCCTTATAACTCTGAGACAAATAAATAACAGACTTCCCCTAAATGATGTAAAATTTTTTTTTTATTTTCTTCGGGATCACGAGAGTTCTATTGATGTTTTACGGTTTCTTTGGGAGGTAAACTGATACCCTGCTGGAAAATTTTAAGTTTCATCACCAAAAGTAATGCTGTAAGACATTTATTTGCCACAAAAAATGTACTTCTTGAACGAAACTTTAGGTCATTTATAGTATTTCTATTAAATCTGCCTTGTGTAAATTACAGTCCATTTCACCAGTACATGTGTGTTTCTACTTACTTTGTAACCAGAGTGATATATTGGTGTCATCATGCTTCAGTCGCTCCTTTTCTGGGTTAGCCACAGCCTCAATGATACAGTCTGATACAGTAGAGTTAAGGCCACAACTACTCATCAGGAACACCAATTATACAATCAATATCTACACACAGTCTAGATTTTCAAATTCACAACATCACAATCACTTGATTAATATGTCCTAGAAGAACATTACCCTGACAGTATACATTTTCACAGTCTCACTCTGAAACTGCTTCTGCATTTTTCTGACTGTTTTTTTATGGTTTTCATTTATTGGATAGGGGACAGTTTCATGGAAGACAGAAACCCCAAGTACCTGATCACGCACAACTCATTTACTACTGGACCCCAATATTGGACAAAACAAGTTCTGTCCTTCCAATATATCTACTATCATAACGATATACCTAAAATTGTGATTACCAGTACTGTCAACATTTCATCTTGAAGGATACATGTCAGCATGTCATAGGACAGGGATGTTAGAAACTTCATGGAGTCCACCACAGGGCCGATGAAATTGTCATACCTCTGGATTTGTGATAATACCTGGACACATAAAATACATCAAACAACATAACAAGGGCGTTTTTATATCACCATATCAGCTATAAAGGTTATCAACATGAAGATAAATACCCACTAGTGAAACGAAACATTCACAAAAATAAGTGAATCTTTTCAAGAGCTGTGATATCTCCCTCGTAGGTTTTCAAAATACTGAACTTATCTTATATCTTGAACAAGCTGAAGCAACATGACACTGTATATTCATTTACAACCCACTATAAGCTGGGTTAAACAGTAGAGATGTCACTTACATATTCAAACACAGTACCAGGGCTACTGTGACTGAGTTTGCCTAACTGTCTACCAGAGGGCTTCACGTTCTCCTTGGCAAGACGTCTGAAAATTTTCACATATATTTCAAATTACCACACAAAAAAAGAAAAATTTCATTTAACTCCTTCCATAATATCTTTGTTGTACAAGACAAACAGTCTTAGTGAGGAAAGCAGGGAACTCCTCCTTCCATTTATAAAAGGAAAGACTACAATCTGATGCGCACACCATTAGACCTTCATAGTTACCTATACTAATTTTAACCTCTTTCCACCATGCTGTCAGCCAGCCGCCAATCTTTGAGAAGAGGATAGGAGAAGGTTGATAATGAACCGAGACGGTCAATGTGCTTAAAAATTCCGTCAACAGGATTGGAAAACAGGGACAAACTGACTGCACAGTTTTCATGAGCTTGGTGAAACTGGGCCAGTCAGCAGTCAGCTGTCAACTGTCTAGGCTAACTCAGAGCTTCTAAGCATTCCTTTTCTACTGCAAATCTGCAAATGTTCAGAAGTTTACAGTTTAGTATACTGAGTACCGGTACTTTCATTTCACATGGCCTAATCTCCGGTAAACAATAACAACGCTGTGACATGACAATTTGACTAAACAGAAATCAACAGAAATCCACAAAGGATGTCTAGCATTTTTGCAAACTGATTTAAACAGATTTAAAAAAATCAAATCTGCCACATACTGAGAGAAAAACAGCTTATTTCACAATGTTTCCCATGGCTGTCATATCTAGAACTTAAAGCCCCTCAGCCTTAAGCACAAAAGCACAAATGCGTCATAAATATAGCTGCTAAAGTAGCAATGGCGGGGTTCAAGTCGATATTTCCGGCCCATGTGTCGTCATTTTGTGATAACTATATGGTGTCTTCATGTTTTAACACATGAATGACCTAACTAGAAAGCCTACATCCTTTGCATTAACACATTGCACGTACACTATTTTGCATGTACACAGAGGTAAATGCCATATGTCGTAAATCACCCCACGAACAATATCTGCAGGCTTGCAAGTCGTCTATTTATAAACACAGCACAACGAATTTAGGCACACATATCATGCATATGTAGTGACTTGTGCTTGATGATTTTCAGCTTTACGCCTGTAAAGTATTTCTATTAAGACCTCCAAACATGGGGAAAATTGCGCTTTTTCACGTTTTGATCGCAATTAGCGATGAAAGTATGCATCACAGTGAAGAAATAAGGCCAGAATCGTGATCAGGGCGTTAAACTACCTGGGTAGCATACTTATGATATTTGTACATTCATCCTAAACATGAATTCATTATATAACCAATACAGATAAAAATTTGCCAAACACAGTAAATCGGCCTTTGAAAAAAAAGGGTTGAAAAACCATCAAGGGAGACAAATCCAGGTGGTATTTGTATATTTATTTCATTGGTGTTTTACACCATACTCAATAATGTTTCACTTATACGATGATGGCCAGCATAACAGTGGGAGGAAACCAGGCAGAACCTGGGGAAACCCACAATCATCCCGCACGTTGCTGACGGACCTTCCCATGTACGGCCAGAGAGGAAGCCAGCATGAGCACAGCAACTGTATTGGTGAGCAGCACTGGGTCATAACGTCGAACTGGCACGCTAGCCCCTTCAACTCTAGGTAATATTAGATCTGTAAATGAAGTTACCTCCCAAGAAAAAAATTCATTTTTCCAGCTATAAATTCAAGTAAATTAAATGATGATTCAGTACTTTTACTTGTTTAATGTGTATCTAAAAATGTCTAGTTCCTACTTTTATACTATGTTACTCCAATATGTAGATCACATGGCTGCATTTAAATGAGCTAAACTTAAAAATTATTCTTCTGTAGCCTTGTTTTCTTATAGAGGATATTACATTTGAGACCCTGAAGAGGTAAGTGGTTTTGGTATGACATGACCCTGATACCCTCAATATAAATCAAACGCGGGTTTCTAATTTGAAGGTTACCACTTCCAAGGCTCTCACCAAAACACAAAAGAAAATAAACGCTAGAAATTGACTTACTTTTGACTATAAGGCTGGTGATGCATCCTTTTCAATTGAGTAAAGGACACATTATATATAATGAAAGGTATTTCGCCTTCAAATTTATTTACCATAAATAAATAATTTTAAGACACAATTTTTTAGCTGGTGTACGTACTTTTTTAGAAGTATTTCCATCCTTGTTAATGGAAATAAGCAATTTTGTAAGAAAGAAAAAAAAAAAGTTCAAAATATGTCCAAAACAAAATGTTAAAAAATATCAACTGGTAAAACATATTTTCTCCAACACCGTGCTATACATGTAAGTTCCATAAATTTGTCAAGACACCTGACTTTCCCGCCAGGATGTTGACTGACGCACCCTAGGTTTCTAATCTAGCTTACATTTTGTTTTTCTCCACCTTTCAATAAATCTGAAGCCGCTGACTTACTTCATTATGTATTTCGCTCTGTCCAGACTGTCTGCCTTGGCTCTGATCAATGCAGGGTGAATGTTACATGTCTCATTCTTCCACCGGCCATACAGGCGGTACCTGAATTGAAGAAGTACTCATCCATAACATTCACAAACAGTTAAATCTTACAAAGCTTTTCGTGCTGTTAGATGTAACGCAAGTATGAGATTGGAAATAAAATAAGTCCAAATTTACCGAAGATTTTTCCTGCCAATCTGAATATGCCTGGTTTTACTCTTATTTTGGCAAGACATACCTTAGCTCATACGGGTAAAGCTTGAGAAGACTCCAGAGTTCCTCTGAGATACAACAGTTACACGGCAGCAGGGTGAGACTGGGTAAGACCACCTCGTCCAGCATGGTGAGAAACCCGTAGTACGCAAGGTCATCCTCTGGCAGTATACCCCCATCTCTCCTCTGTATCAGACAGACCAAACATTACACACATATTAATTCCTTTATAGAATGTTTATCTGTTCATCTGATTGGTGGTTTACATAAGAATCACAAGCACACGAGGAACAGAGCACTGCTTTATGAGCTTAATAAATTGTAATTAATATTTATTATAAGGTAGGCAAGGAATTCATACACCAGAATAACTTGGAAATTCACAGTAAAAAGTCTGAAAAACAAGTTACATATAGTTGTGCAGCCCTCAGAAGTTTTATTTTATCACTCATAAAGAAAAGTGACGGACAGGTATTTTCATGCCTGCCAGAACAAGTTGAGCACATACCATGTTCATGAAAGCCTTGCCTAGACGAATGATTTTGGCAATGAGGAGGACATCATTGTGTAGACTGGGCCCCAGGTAGCTGAGCATGGGGAACACCTGTCTATGTAAGCCCTGGTACGAGTTAATGGACCCCATACACAACTGCTGCTGACAGGCATCCTTCATCCTCTTCCGGGATATAGAGCTGGGAAGACCTGTGTGTCTGAAGATCACAGGCTTATGTCACAACCATGCTTGAAACTGTTCACAAATACCAGTATTGGCTGAATACTAAATTACAGCATAAAGCCAATCCATGTTAAACATTTATGAAAAACATACCAAAGAAAACACTTTTCCATCAAACTGATGTTGAAATACACTCAACATCAGAAGGGTAACATGCAACATTCGTGTCAGGCAAGTTATCCTGGGACCTAAGGATCGCTGATTTACCATCCAATCATGCTGCAAAAGTTTTATTCAAACATATTCTAAGGTCATTATTTCATGTGGACTGGTAAAAATATAGTTGTTGTAAATCCCTGAACTGACCAACTCTATCAATATAGCTTTCCCTCCATAGTCAAATTAAAAAGGTGCATAAATCCCACTGAAAGGCGCTCTTCCATAAGTAGAAATACTTACTTTCTGTACAAGGGTTCCATGATGGCATGGATCAGAGAACATAAAGCTGTGGACACAGGCTTGTGAGAGGATGCGAAGAACGGCGGCATTCTGTCCATGATACACTTGGCATTAGGCCAATCCTCAACCTCTATCAGAGCTTTGATCAGTCCCAGCTTCTGATTGCTTCCAAACTGAAATTTAAGCACAATACTGAGTATACATGTAGGACGTGTGTGGTATGTCGGAGAAAACAAATAAATAACCTATATTAACATATACATAAAATTAGGGGGAAAAATGACCACAATAACAGCTGAACTGATTTGTACAAGCAAGGCTAGAGCCTACGGGCTTTAAAGGAGCTTGTTAACTTTTTTATCATATACTTTGAGGTTTGTCTAGGTGGAAAATGCACAACATACGTCACAGGAAGTAAATCTTCCTGTCACCAATCTTGTATCAGGGACCATTCTACAAGGGATGAAAATCTACCATGGTCGTATATGGCTTCACTATGTGCTGTCATGGACATTACTACACGCCATGTTATGATTGCTTTCCTAAAATGGGTCTCAGAACACTCAGAACAACACTGCTCCAGGTACACTACTCACCAGGTCTACTTTGTTATCAATGTCTTTTTCCTTGTCCTCGGTCTTATCGGCCAGACTGACAATGCTCTTACTGCGAGCATACTGCTTGGCCTCCATTAGCTCCTTCTTGTGTTGCTCAGCAATGGCACTGTCTGCAGGGGAC
The DNA here is from genome assembly GCA_016165875.1 of Acanthopleura granulata. Taxonomy (NCBI): domain Eukaryota; kingdom Metazoa; phylum Mollusca; class Polyplacophora; order Chitonida; family Chitonidae; genus Acanthopleura; species Acanthopleura granulata. The sequence goes on from JABBOT010000008.1 coordinate 9,528,676, forward strand.
AACTGTCAGCCAAAAGGAAAACACAACCAGATGTGGTTATACCCCAATATGGCACAAATCCCAAAATCTAAACTCACAAACATTACAGAGTTACAAAACCAAGGAGAAACAAATCTAACACTGATTAAATTACTGAAATTTGTCAGCATCTGTCAAAAAGAGAAACAAGTTTACCACACAATAAAAGTGAACCTTTGCTGACCACACACTTCAGAACACCACAAATATACTGATTTTTGGCCAAATCATTTCAGCTTGTATCCCATACCTCACCACAATTTCCTTCATCCCAATTGGTGAATTTTTCTGAGTACAGCGCGAAAAAAAAAGAAAAAAAAGCAAATCAAATAATTATGAAACACTACAGAAGACCAACTTCGGTTATGACATTTGTCAATTCTACACCAAAGAACTCAGTGGGTCAAATTTTCCCCCGGATGGTCTACTCACATGTGGGTACAGGTCCTCCAACTGCACCAGCTTATGCTTGAGGAGTAAAGCTGCCACCCTGTACAATGACTGTGGCGTAGCTTCATCAGCAGGGTCCTGCACAAACATCAAAACCATTATTATCATCATTAACTTCAGAAAACAAACTCTATACAAATTCTGCAAGACAGCTCCTGAGATTAGGACACATAACAAGCAATAGTATAGAAATGTGTTGTTTGATTCAACTAAAAGGGGTTACAAAGGTACAGCTGTTAAAAAAGCAACTATTTTCCCACAAACCTGATAGAAATGGAACTTGAATCCGAGGATGTGGCATACTGTTCCCTGCTCAGCCATGTAAGATTTGATCAAGGGCACAAAGTAGCTGTGTAGAGCCGGGCGACACTCGAATGATTCCAACATGACATCCAGCACTCGGTTTGGGTCCAGGTCAAAGCAACCTGTCACAGAGGAAGAGGAAGTGAAGATAGGATATGTACTGATACAAACAAATGAATAAATGACTGGGGCTTAACATCACATCAGCAGCATTTCAGCCATACTGTGGTGAGAACATGGTAGAACCAGGACACCAGGAATGTACACTATGCGTAAGTTTTATTCACGTCTTCCTTAATATCACTTCAAAACAAATCTTAAGCAAAACAAATACTAAGCTTATATACATGTGATTGTTAGCTTCCCACAAAGAATTTTCATACTGAGAATTTAAATGTCCACTAACGTACACAATGTGTACTAGCACACAGAAAAAAAAACAGGACAGTTAAAAGACATTTTACTGGATTCAAAACACCTTTTTTCATAGTATTTCCACTTTCCAGAACACTTTCAAATAAAACATGGTATGTTAACATACATTCACCAGGAAAGTGCTATGGAGTGTTCCATCAATGAGTCACAATAGGCAGGAACATCACACTACTGTTTTTACACCATGGCTTAATAATGACACAATGTCATCCTAATACTCAACGAGACGTAGCCTGGGATAGAGATTCGGTGTACCTTACCTATAAGAGATTTGATGGTCTGTAAAGTGGATGCTGGGGTGATGTCATCAGTGATCTCCTGGTTTAGCTCAGTAATAACTTTTGCATAGCCTTCGCTTTCTTCTCGCATTAGGTTGAACTTCTGCTGCTTGTAACTGCAAAAGGAAGTGGAAAGATACTTAAAATCTTTAGAAAAATGCAAAAAGTGCCCTAGTATTATAATAAGGGGACAATAACTAATAGATGTCTTTGTTAATCGGAAGAGATGACTCAGTACAAAGCTTTAATCAATTGTAAACTCAAGATTTTACCAAGAAACCAATAAATCAAATCAAGATTTCATGTAGCAATATTTAATCTTACACAAGTAGTAGTCTCTCCTGTGACACTCAAATACAATAATCTTCAAATCATCAGGACAGACCAAAAAATAGAATGATAATCTTTTGTATTTTTCTCAGTTTTTGTATCATATTTATACTAAAATGTGGTCCCACACGCTCTAAAATTGTGTTTTAAAAAAGCACGAACTGGGTAACAGTTTTATTAAACAAGTGATTTTGACAACTTACTAAAGTTTCGTCTTGACCTTGACATATTTCTGTGCGAACTGTACTTTGGACTGTATAAGGCTGATGTTCTCCAGGGTGTCATGGTCTAGCCGTTCTTTCAGTACTGGTTCAGGGATGAACATCTGTCAACAAACATACAACCCTAACAATCCACATTCATCAAATTATGTTTCAGAATGTTTGGGCAGGGATAAATAGTATTGGAAATGAAGTTTCTACAGAGCTTAATCTTTGTGCGACAAGGTAATAGTAAATAAAGTGTCTTTTGCATTTGCCGAGTACCCTAATTCATCTAATTTTTGCCACATCTCATCTGCTCTTTTTTAACTAACAAACATGTAATTGTACCAGGGCTAAAACTTTCTTTTTCCTACCATGAATATGGGAATATGGTCCATCTAATGACCAATATATCCATATCTTTACCTTTTTGAAACCCTGGGAGAGTGTAATATTTTGCTTTCAGCAGGACAAATATCTGTCCCAATAATTAGAAGAATTAGGGTATAAAACTGGGTAACATCGAAAGAACGATACTAATGAGCTAGTGTTCATGGTTAAAAGCACATAATTGCAAGAAATTTACATAAACTAAGAAAAGTACTTGAGTACAGACCACACAAGCTGCTGCTACTGAGATGAAGCGGTCACGCTGTGTCTTGTCTTCATTAGTTGACGTCTCCAGATCTGTGAACAGTCAGGCCAGGCCCCAGGAAAACATGTTAAACCAAGCTGCTATCCCCCAGTGTCCAAACACCATGTTATATCAAGACGCTATCCTTTGGTGTCAAAAAATCATGCTTTACAAATCTGCTAACCATTAGTGTCAAAGACCAAGTTTAGCACAGCAAAATACCACATTACACCAAACTGCTGTCCCTTGGTGTCAAAAATCATGTTCAACCAAGCTACTATCCATGAGTGTCAAAACAACTTTAAACTTATCCCTTAGTGTCACAACACCATGTTAAATCTAACTGCTATCCCTTCGTGTCAAACACTACATAAAGCAAAGCTGTTATCCCTCGTCACAACAACATGTTAAACCAAGTTGCTATCCTTCGGAGGAAAACACCACCTTAAAGCTACTATCTTTATCAAAACGTCATGTTAAACATACAAGTAGCTATCTTCTTCGATATCAAACTGATATCCCTAAGCGTGTTAACACAAACCACTATCCCTCATTGTCAAACCATCATGTTAAACGTCACTGGCATTTCCCGCTGTCAAAACACCATGTTCAACCTGACTGCTATCCATCAGTGTCAAACTATGTTAAATCAAGCAGCTACACCTCAGTGTCACACAACACGTTTAACAAAATTGCTATCCCACTATGTCAAACACCATGTTAAACAAAGCTCTTATCCTTCTATGCCAAAACATTACGCTAAACCAAGCGACCTTCTTCGATGCTCCTATCCATGGTTGTTACACCACCATACTAAACTTGACTGCTTTCCCTCAGTCAAACCCCTTGTCAATCCAGACTACTATCCCTCGGGTCAAAACTCCTTGTTAATACAGACTGCTATCTCTTGGTGTCAAAAACCCCTTGTTAATCCAGACCGCTATCCCTCAGGGTCAAAACCCTTTGATAATACAGACTGCTATCCCTCAAGGTCAAAACCCTTTGATAATACAGACTGCTATCCCTCAAGGTCAAAACCCTTTGATAATACTGACTGCTATCCCTCAAGGCCAAAACCCCATGTTAAGAAAGACTGCCATACCTCGAGGTCAAAACCCTTTGATAATACAGACTGCTATCCCTCGGGGTCAAAACCCTTTGCTAATACAGACTGCTATCCCTCGGGGTCAAAACCCCTTGTTAAGACAGACTGCTATACCTCAGGGTCAAAACCCTTTGATAATACAGACTGCTATCCCTCAGGGTCAAAACCCTTTGATAATACAGACTGCTATCCCTCGGGGTCAAACCCTTTGATAATACAGACTGTTATCCCTCAAGGTCAAAAGCCCTTATTAAGACAGACTGCTATACCTCGAGGTAAAAACATCTTCTTAATCCATACTGCTATTCGTCGGTGTTACACCACCTTGTTAATCCAGACTGCTATCCCTCTGTGTCAAAACGCCATGCTAAATGCAGAAGCTTTCCTTTTATACTAAAATATGTTACATCAAAGTAATGTGCCTGAATCAGTATATAAACTACCACAGATGCCTCTACGCTAAAGCACTCATTTTCTTGTCTTGAAATGAGGATGGCTTGTCTTATTCTCCCTACTGTTCATTGTCTACGTAACTTACATATCTAACTAAGTCGGAGAACAGGAATGTTGATGGAAAAAATATTTTAAGAAATTGTCACGTTGCACAACAAAGACATCTGATACAAAACATAGGCAATTATGGCGTAACAAGATATGACATGTCAATAACAGAAAGAGTGTTTAACTGGTCTGTGCTACAAAATCGAGATTTCTTAAAAGCATCCCTTTAACACTGTCTAGTGATAACCATCCAAAACTTGTTTACTCTTTGCTATTAAATAATCCCAATAATACATGAATTCTCCTTAATGATCCAATATTAACGAAATGTGAAATACTTCTTAATACCATGATCACTCAAAATCAACAACGATTCACCTAATAATCAAAGTACACATTCAGTACACTGGTATTCTTGATATCGTTTTACGAAAGAAAAAAAGAACACAAAATACATTTTTCACCTATAATATCTTCAGTGCTACTCTGGTCTGAGTACAAACTGTATAAAAATGCTCACATTACATTGCGGAAATCTTAGGGAACAAACCTAACGCCATGGTCCAAAACAATTTTTTCTGAAAAGCACAATTTGATGTGGATTCCTTAAAAAATGAAACCTTCAACTGTATCCATAACATTTTCCTGGTGTGACCTGATAATATTCCTTACATGACGTCTGGAGCATTTGAAAGGGCAGCGTTATTTGTGGATAAACGTCAGCAATTGGTTCGGTCAAACAAGCAAAGTGGAAAGGACAGAAAAATTTTGTTTCCATAATTTCAAATTAACGCACTATATCAGTTTTAATACACTGAAACAGTTTTACAATTTATTACAGCAATTCGGACTATCCCAATCTTTATCATTTCACTTCGCTTTAAGACACAGATGTTTTGACACCAAAGTAGCTCTTTAATAAATATCTGTCATCATTTCAGTTTACTGAATCCACTATCTGGTACACTAAATGCAAGTCTCTTCGCATGAGTTTCAAAAAGAACAACTGATATTAACTGCTTGCCACCCTATTCTGTACGAAATTATTACAATATACATTCAAAACTCACTGTTCAACTTCACAAGATGTACACAGAATAAGATATAACAATCAGTTAGGCTATGGATCTTAACCAGTATGAACAAATGTGAGAACTTCGTTTCAACAAGGTACCTTACTTCCACTCAAATTTTCAAGCAAACAATATAAAATACTTTCTCATCATAATCCCAAGTCTTTCTCACCATAATCCCAGGTAAAGGACAAAAAAAGGCCTTTTACAGAAGCAATAGTTACTTTGGTAATGGCATCTTCTCCTAAGTTGGTCTTACATAGGAAGACCTTTACATTTACAGTTGTATATCCTTAGAATACAAAATACATGAGGATACATTCATTCTTACAAGACAACCTACTGATAACATCTGTAACTTCGTAAGTGCTACGTTTTCATTTATACAATAATTCAGTACTGCTACCCTTCATCCGATGTCAGGTACAGGTTGAACATTTGCATACATGTAAAAATAGTCATTACCAATAATACTTAATACATCAGCCATCAGGGAAGGGATGTCTTTCTGTAAACTCTGAAAAACAAAATGCCACTGCGGTCTGTAATTTGATACATACAATCACTGTAAATGCATTTAACTTAAAACAATTTCTTTCCAGTATGTAGGTAATTACACATATTTAGATAACATAATCACAGCAAACTTAACACAGCTTTTTCTGGACACAGAAAGTGTACATTACAAATATAAACAAAGTGCAACATCTACACACAGTAAAGCACAAGTATGACTTTCATAAGTTTGCTCCAAAATTTGGTGAATGCAACTCTACTAACATTACCTAATACCAAAGGCATTTCACCAGAATGGTGAAAAGCACTGCACCAATATCTTACCATAACATCCCCTACGGCAGATATGACCTGCTCTGTTTTGAGATTGCCTTTGATCACTTGCCAGCATATTTCGTACATTGCCGTCTTTACGGATTTTGTTCCAAGGCTCCATGTTGAGTTGCTTTCAACAAGTTTTCTGCAGGTTTTTGTGCTGACAATCAAAATGAAGGATAGAATTTTACTTCCAAAAGGAGATTGTTTTCCACACATTTGATCTCAATTTACTCTGCATAATGCATTTTAGACATTTTCTATTCTCATGACAATAACAAGTGAGGGATATTATGGAATATACATGTATTTATTTACTTGATTGTTGTTTAACATGATACTTAGGTATTTTTCACTTCCACGATGGTCACTCTTAAGAGTGAGGCAATCTGGAACGCATGGGGTAAACCACTCAGGTACAAATATGCACACAATAATGATGGAAAACAAGTGAACTTAATGAATATTAGACTGTGCAAACAGACACAACCCCTGTCAACTGCTCATCATTCTAAGAGCAGCATTTAAGTAGTAATTGTAGATAACATGCCCTAAGATTCTCATGACAAATGTTCTTGACGCCTTGTCACTGAACAAGCATCACGCAAATAGAAGATAGCAAATCAAATGTCTTAAATAGAAAGGTACACTCCCCTCAGAGATTGCACTTGAGAAAATGTCAGATAGGAACATTATGGAATGAATGATTGAATGAATGATTACGGCTTAATGCCATATCGACAATATCTCAGCCATATCGTGGCAAGAACATTATGGAGGTGTTAGTTTACATCCTCTAATTCGTTAGGCTCCACTCAACAATGCAGTCAGTGTGAGTTCCAGTCCAGCTGATGCTGGCTACCTCTTTATACATCGGAAGGTTTGCCAGCAACCTGCGGATGATTGAGGATTACCCCCCGTGCTCTGCTCAGTTTCTAGTCCATCTAGGTGAACTCAGGATGATATTTTAAAATTCTGACATTCATCACCCAAAAAATCACCACAACTCCGAACTCGAAGTCAATGGAACTGCTTTTGATGAGGTCCGCGCTTGTATCACGCAAACTTATGAACATTCACAATGAATTGACAGAAACAAAAAATTTTATGCCCTTCTCCATTGTATTATGAAGGTATGTATTGCCACCTACAAACAGCAATGAAAACATCTTAGTTTTCAAAATGTTTTCCAAACCTGAACTCAGTTACATTTCAAGACAAAGAGTAGGTTACGAGGCTTTTCAAAATGGTTGCCAACAGTGAGCCATTTGGGACGTTTGAAGTTCTCACAGCTAATGTGACCACAAAACTGCGAGTTATTTAGTTTCGTCAGTAAAGGTAGGGAATTAAGAAGACAGATTCGAGATTCAACCAGAAAATGGCATAGAAATGGGCAAAAAAGATGAGTTGGAGTGCTACTTGTGTCCATCAACTTCGAGTTCAGAGATCTGCGTCAATATTTTTACGGGGGATGGACTCAGGGCTGTGATGAATTCCAGAATTTTAAAAAAACACCAGAGTACATCTACATGGACTTCTCAGTTTCCTCCCACCAAAATGCTGGCTGCTGTTGTATAAGTGAAATGTTCAATGACAGCGGCGTCAAACACCAGTGAAATAAATAAATAAGTCATTAGGCCACATCTGAATCAAAGTTGCACATTTGCAGAAACAAGAAAACAAGAAAGTCTTCAACGCAAATTAAATTAGTTTATTTCTCATTCCTGGTGTCTATTTAAAATCGAATTGAAGTTGCGACAGTAATGAGCACAGAAATTGTGCCTTAACAGCTGAATAATGTAGGTAAATGTTCAGTTACTCAAAATCGTATCTGACCATGCGAAAACCGAGCACTGGACCATGCATTTGAAAGAGAAATTAATGATCACACATTAACAATTGAAATATAAACATATTGTGGAGCATCTCAAAATCTTGTTAAATCTGCATTCGAAATGAGTTTCGATCCAAAATTCAGGCTAACAGGTCCACTAGGGCACAGTAAACTTACAAATCAGCTTTCCCCGTCTTTTCCCAAGACCTCACAATATCGGCATTGACGAAACAAGTCGCCATCTTTCTCCATAAATGCTGAAGTGCCCGGATGTAGACAAACTGAGGTAAAATAGGAATGGAAAATCTTCAACAACATAGACAGTTTAGTTTATTTTTAGAAAAATATTGCTATACGATTGAAATCAGGTAAAATTTCAGAAAAAATGATCATGTATTCCACACGAATATAAACCCGTACGTTGACGTTTCTATGCGTTAAACTAGGTGCACGAAATGTACGAGTCAGGATAACTTTTTAACACGTGCACCGAAAGTTGGACAACAAAAAATTGTGGAAATCTCCACCTTTGGGACAACTGTCAGTCAGAGATTTATTGAAAATGTTTGTAGTGGCTTAGTCCACTCAGTATTATGTCAGCGAATTCGACCCCAAACCTCGACAACAAAACTAGACCACCAAAAGCTGAAAGGCGTCTGGCCAAAAAACAGAATAGAGTGAAGCATGTTTTGTTGGCCAGAGGAATAGACATATCCGAACGTCCCACAAAGGTTCATCTCAGCCTTATCAGTTTTAATCATTTAACATATCACATCTAAGTATGACTTTCCTGCGTTAATACTTCTTCTTGTGTATGTTAAATTAGCAGTTTATATCCGTAGATATTGTCCAGTCATGGAGGAAAAATATCTTACCCGTGGTCCAATATTTAATTGAAGTTTTTTAAAACCCCACTCAGTACGGTATTGATTCATTGATTGCAGGGAAAGTCAAAACTCATGTATAATTATCTGTTTAATGGTTTTGTCAAAAGCTTCAGTAAATAATATGATTATACTAGTTTTCTGCACTTTTTCTGAATCGAACATGACAGATGATGATTGCATTAGAAATATTTTCTCTCAGTATATATATTTTGGATCCCAGTCAGTAGATCTTATGAAATATAATACATGTACTCATGATTGACCGGGCGGGGGCCTCCCTAGCTCAGTCGGTTAGCACGCCATCGCAGCACAATGACCTGAAGCCTTCCACCAATGTGGTCGCTGTGAGTTCAAGACCAGCTCATGCTGGCTTCCTCTCCGGCCGTACGTGCGAAGGTCTGCCAGCAACCTGTAGATAGTCGTGGGTTTTCCCTGAGCTCTGCTTGGTTTCCACCCACCATAATGTCGGCCGCCGTTGTATATGTGAAATATTCTTGAGTACGGCGTAAAACACCAATGAAATAAATAAATAAATAAATGATTGACAGGGCCTATATTGCAGATTATTGTCATTCATATATACGTGTTTCTTTCCTTATTCACATATTTATTTTGTTGTCTTTCTTGTTTACAGATACTATGCATTTACAACGCTGGGTTGGACAATGGTTTGACGAAAGAGCAAGTTCTCTCCCTTGTACAGCCGTATGGTGACATCGCAGAGATTGTCATGGTTCCTCAGAAGCCCTACTCGTTTGTTGTGTTCTCAGATGTGAAGGAGGCAGAGAAAACCCAGGTTGCTCTGAAAGGTGTACGGCTGTCTGCGGAGGATTCTGGTACTGCTGTCAATGCTGTGCTTCACGCAGTCTTTGTTAATCACGGTAAGCCGCGCTGGCATGAAGTAGCCATTATTTGGTTCTTGAGGCAGTGGTGTATAAGGAGGATGAGAGGACTTTCCCTGAAAATAAGCTGATCTATTTCCACTTCTAGCAAAACCAGCTTTTCTTTGACAGAGGGATGTCTTTTTTTATTTTGTATGAATGTTCTGTACAAGAGAATATTTCATGTAGATGTATTTGAAGGGGCCATTAAAATGTCACTAAAGTGCAATTCAAGTGAAATGCTTTTGAATCTACTTTATCTTTCTTTTACATTTATGTAAGATGATGGTAAGAAGTAAGAAGAAGAAAAGTAAAATCTTTTACTACAAAACAGTTTGAATGTGAGACACTTTATTCAGACTTTCTGTGAACTTTTTGAAGAGGAGAGTGAGTACATTGAGTGTTTTTCTGGTTGAGTGAATGACTGACTGATTGAGGTAAAAGTGGGTGGTTGTGATAGCGAGGAGTTTGACTCTTGACACCAGTGGTTTTACAAATGCATGATTCTTATTCTGAACTGAGAGTGTATTGTACCGATTAACTTGCTGTCTAGCAGATGATTGCAGACCTTAATCTGTAATGTATCTTGTATGTTAGCTCAGCTCCCCATGAAGAGACACAACATCAGCGTATCTCACCCTGATATAACTTGTTGTCTAGCTGATGATTTCAGGCATTAATCTGTGATGCATCTTCTTGTCTGTGCCCACAGCTCCTAATGAAGAGACCCAACATCAGCCCCTCCCACCGGGTCTGATCTTGAGGGAGGACTTCCTGTCTGAAGACTATGAGGCAGAGCTTCTGGCAGCCATTGACTTTGATGACATATCTCTGGGAGGTAAGTTTTCACAGTCAGCACCATAGGTAACATTGTGTACTCACACCTTTATATTACTGAGTTAACATGGGACTATCATGGTATTTGATTGTGTTCAATCACTGATATGTCTGATGTATATGGTGATAATTTCCTCTCTATGCATGTTTTCTGTCAGCATTTGTCAGTGTTTTCAAAAGTGATGCCAAAGGCACAGCCGTGTCACTATAGCAACAATCCACACTGGTAATGCTTCACGAACCCTTTAACCATGTTAAGATATACTAAGGTGAGAAGGTGAGAAGCATAACTATATGGTTTGTGAATTTTTTTATGTTTTATTTGTATTCAAAGCCCAGAAGGATCTGAAGCACAGACGAGTGAAGCACTATGGGTATCAGTTCCTGTATGGTGTGAATAATGTGGACCCTAGTCGGCCCCTCCCCCAGGGGATTCCCACAGCCTGTGAAGCGCTGATTGCTAAAGCCATGTCTGCCGGCTTCATCACCCACAGGCCAGATCAGCTGACAGTCAACCAGTATAGTCCAGGGCAAGGTAATCAATGTGAAAACAGCAAAATGGTGAAGACCGTCATCATTGTGTCATGTTCCCATTTGGACTGATATCAAATATAATCAAGAGACTGGTGCTTTGGGCTTTGTAACATCTGATAGCTTTAATGTTTGCTAAGTACCTACTAAATAACATTTTTTTCCATTGGTTGATGGTGTGCGTCCTGGTTTAGAGTATATAACTTGAATGAAAGTACTTTTCAAGTCCACGAGAGGAAACCAGCCATAGCTCAGAGGAAACAGACAGAACACGGAGGAAACCACATTACATCACCACGTGTACCTGACAAACCTCGTGATAGACAATCGAGCCGATGCTGAATGCAGACAGCCTCAAAGGTTTGCCATCTTCAGGTAGTTCACACAAGAGATCACAACTAGCAAAGGCCTGTGATAAACTTGGAAAAAATTGTTGTGAACTCTGTTCTTCGTTTTTCACAAGGAGCAGAAGTTAAATTCCATTGTAACTTGCAGTGTCTGTTTCCACTATTCCAGGTATTCCGCCCCATGTAGACACACCGTCAGCTTTTGAAGATGGACTCATGTCAGTTAGTTTAGGATCTCAGGTAAAAGAGAGAGCTGTTTCAAGAATGCATTTCCTGACCAAAATGCTAACGAGATGTCTTAACTTTATAGCAGCGCATCAACCCATCTTTCCTACATCTGGGTTAGCTGCATCAATTATTTTCAGGGTTGTTGCCATTTAAAAAGAATCAGGATAGCGAGTCCACAACACAACTCCTTCTACAGTTATGATTGGATTTTTTTTAAAACTTCATAGGCAAGACAGAAACCATTTCATGATGTGTCTGTGCTATTTGTATTGCAAACTTCATGGGCAGGACAGAGACCATTTCATGATGTGTCTGTGCTATTTGTATTGCACAGCATTAGAGTTATTGCCTTTAAACATAGCTTAAGGATTTGTACATGGTGAGGCCTTGTAGACAAGAAAGAGACTAACAGAAGATGTGCATGAGCTATTTGGGTGCACCACATCAATTTTTACTCCAGAGTTATTGCCCTTTGAGCATAAAAATGAAACTTATAGATAGGACATGTGTGTTAGGGTTAATTACTTGGTCGCTCAGTGTTGATGTGTAGAATCCCTGGTTTCCACTTTTTGATGTTTAGTGTCTGGTTCATACATGGAAACCACATGTGCTAAACTTTCTTATATTTGTTGACATGACCGATCAGGCTTTCATATACAGCACATCTGTATGCTGGAGTGGGTGCACAGCATAACACCACACGTCCACCATCTTGTAAACAAATCTGACTGTAAGACCATTATGCAATCAGTCTGTTGGGTATAGCCTTTAGGCATCTTGTGATAGCGCTTGTTTGTTAAGATGAGCTGTACAGTCAACTCGGGCGAAGTTAAGCTAAAGCGTTTATTGGCGAGGTTTCAGTTTTATGTAACCCTTGTAATTGTCCCCCATCCAAAACATGGAACCAAGAGTACAAACCATACATGGAATGAGAAGCACCTGTCCCTCTGTCTGCTTCTGTTTTATCTTTGTGCAACAAGAGTTACCAACAGAAAGTTGTAAATAGAAACTTGATGTAATAACGTAACTTTTTTGGCATGTAATCCAGCCAGTCATATTACAAAGTGGGGATGATTGTTGGAAGGTGGCACACTTTAATAATTTGACCATTAGATCAAAATAAAAGTTGGGAACTAAGTATGAACTCTTTAGCTCTAAGTCTGTTTTCTGTGTGGTTAGGTTATCATGGAGTTTCAGCATCCAGACGGCCGCCATGTTTCAGTTCTCCTTCCGCGACGAAGTTTGCTGGTGATGACTGGAGAGTCTCGATATGTCTGGTCACATGGTATTACTCCGAGGAAGTCAGACATTGTTACCTCCCCTGGAGGAGAGCTGACATTAGCCTCCAGGGGGACACGGACTTCTCTGACATTCAGGAAAATCATAAACAACCAAAGTAAGGGGTTAATTATCACTGTTAAGTGTTGAAATGTATCATGAAAATTATCATTTGTTTTTAATGTTGTTGTAAAACATGTGCATTTCATGAATTGATGGGAAAATAGGAACAAGTGTATGACATGTGACTTTACTCTGTTCACATGACAATGAATTTGAATATCACAATTTCTCACCTATTGGTTATATAAAAAGACAGATTTGTTTACAGTGCTTTGATTAATTGTTGTTTAACTTTTATTGTCTTTGGTGGTGTATTTCAGGGATACACAAATACATAAAATTGCCAGTATATAGAGCTTGACTGGCACAGTGCTGTGCACTATGCCATTTTGTGAAAAAGGTTTTGAGAGTAGCAGGATATTCCCATTTCTCTGACCTTTGTGTGTTGATGTTTACAGACCCACCTCTTGAGGTTAATCCACCACTGGAGAAGAAGTTAAGGTTGGTGAACGAAAAGTTTGTGAATTTGTCAAATTGTAGTTGCCTGTGAGATACTTTAGGTTCCAGTTCTCTTTAACTCATTGCTCAAGCTGTCCTTGTTAGTAGCATCTTCCAGAGATGAATTACAAGAGAATGACATGCATGTTTACAATTCCTTCAGAAAGTCAGAAACATTTACTGAATAAAGTTGTTTTTGGTAGGGTAATGTGTTGTAGGTACAGAGTAAGCTCCTGGGTTTCGTATAACCCATGTTAGTAATTGGAGCGTTCTTTCCCACTGGGTTGCACTGTTGAGTTGCCATCAAGCAAATGTTGTTCCTAGAGAAAGTCATATTCATAGTAAATGATGACAAATCACAAGGTATGTGAGATAATGTGCAGTGAGAAAAGCCAGCCCTTTCGTTGGTTGTCCACCATGGAAACATAATCTGTAAACATAACGTGAAAGGTGTAACAATTCAGTATGCTCCTTGTGACCTGACTTTACACAAGATTCTCCTTGTCATTTCAGGTTAATTGGATTGAAAACAACAAGTTGCTTCCTGTTGATTGTCTTCCACATTCTCACAAGTTTACTTTAATTTTTAGGAATGAGAAGAGGAGCCCAGTTTCTGAACAGGATGCAGCTATGTTAGAAACCACGTATGTTCATAAGGTGCGTTGGAAGATTGTTCATTTGTTTTTTGGGAAGAGAATCAAAGTCATGCACATTACCATTTGATGTTCTTGTGCTCCCAATAATGTGACCTGCCTAAATGTGAAAACCATGTTGTTGTGGACAATGATAAATACTTTCTATGAAAAATTATTCCTTTAATTTACCACATACTCACTGAACATGTTCAGTTTCTACCATAAGGACATAGCTTTGGAGTAATGTTAATTGTATGTAGAATATAAAGCAAAACTAAAAGATAATTTAACATTTTACCTCGGTAAACTTGTTACATACCTAGACCATCTATGAATCAGCTATACACACGTCTACACATTGTCAGGTGTATGAGGAGATAGCGTCACACTTCAGTGACACACGTCACACTGCCTGGCCTCGCATTGCAGAGTTCATCAAGTCTCTACCTGTCGGGTCGTTACTTGCTGACATCGGATGTGGAAACGGAAAATACCTGGGCTTGAACAAGCAGATCTATGAGGTAAAAAGGAAAGGGAGTTTCTGTTACATAGAAAGGATGTTTTAGGTCATAACATGTCGATGTAATGATGTTATTCACTGATACTTGTTTAAATAAAAACGGTTTATTGTAGTTATGTGTGTGAACGTCATACGATCCTTCAGTAATGTAGATTCAAGGCGAACCTTTATTCCCTGATCTGAGGTACTCGGCCAGGTCCTTCGTCTACAAAAGGATACTGCTCTTCACACTGAAAATATCAGTGTGAATGTTTTACAAAAACACCTGTCTGTGAGAGCGTCACTGTGTATCTCTTCATTTATCCTGCAGGTATGTTCAGACAGGAGTGAGAACTTGGCCCATATCTGTGCAGAGAGAGGTCATCAGACATTCGTGGGGGACTTACTCTCCATCCCTCTGAGATCTGGGGCCTTTGATGTGTGTATCTGCATCGCAGTTATACATCATTTGTCCACTCAGGTATGTCTTCATGTGCCATTCATTGTTGAGAGATGATTAATGTATGCTGTGTAAGAGTGTTTGAAGTTACAATAAACAGTATATGTGACAGGGGAGACAACTCCGTAACAAACTGGCCTATTTATATGCAATGCATTGTTTTATTAGGTTTTATTTATCAGTTGCAACAGTTTGCTTTTCTACCATGGGGCCTCACAGTAAATCACATTGATAATAAGTAGTACATATTTTTGTATTCTGTGTGAGTTACGTCTTCGACATATATGCTAGTGGTGGTATATGTCTAATGGTTTTTGTCTTTATCTCAGACAAGAAGACTGAATGCAGTCAGAGAGTTGGTCAGATTGTTGGCGTCAGGCGGTCAGCTTCTGGTGTATGTCTGGGCAATGGAGCAGGAGAGGGGCAAGGTGAAGTCAAAGTACCTGAAAGGCAACAGGTGGCAAAAAGCGTCAGGGCAAGCGGGTACAGAGAAGGTGAAAGACTCGGATGGGGCAGGCCTGGAATCTGTCTCAACAGGTTGTAGGGTGGTGACGGGGAAAACCAGGCTAGCAGACACCAAACCAGTTTCTGTAACGTCAAAAACACAGACTTCGTTGTCACCATCTTCACTGTCAGAAACTTCAGCCAGTTTGACTGCATCGAGGTTGACTTCGTCAGCTGTGAATTCATTCCCAGTGGCTTCTGTCGAAGAGACTTCACCATCAAAGGCTGAGTCAACACCTGATGGATCAGCAATGTTAAAAACATCTAATGCATCTTCAATGGTACAGACAGAATTAAGGGCAGATAAATCAGCCATGGTAATACCAGCTGATTCATCTCCAGCTGATGCAGATTCATCCAGTTGCACACAGACTGCAGCCGTTGAGGAGGCAGTGTCTTCTCTGCTTAACAGTGATGCCGGGATTGCAAGACCACAGTCAAGTTCTGATACAACAACAACTTCCACAGCTTCAGTGAGTACTGTGACAGAGCACCAAAATTCTGGAGAAACTAAGACATTAACTGAGAACACAGGATCCCTCAGTAAGCAACTCTCTGTTCACGTGAATCGCACAGCGTTCAAAGAACAGGACGTACTGGTTCCATGGCAGTTGAAAAACAAGAGGACCAGAAACAAGGCCAGTGTCACAGAAGACCTTGGTGAGAAATCTGAAGCAGATCTCGGAACATTTCATCGTTATTATCATGTGTTCAGAGAAGGGGAGCTAGAATCCATGTGTCAAACTTTACCCAATGTTGTGATCAGAGACAGTTATTATGACCAGGGCAACTGGTGTGTTTTACTGGAAAAACTGCGGGACTGAACGCCATCATGGGTGACATTTCAGTAGCCGATAGTGTCGGCACTCTTATTGATTGTGAATTTTTGTGTACATATTGTATACATACATAGGTAAATAAAAAACACTAATTTTTGCCTTTGTAACCATATGACATTGTTCCTCTCCAAAATTTTGTTGTGGTCAGTATCAGCAACCAAGTCCTGTATTAGTGTCACTGTGACATCGAAAATTGATTGTAGGGCACTGTCTACAATGTGTCGGGATGCTAGAGTAACGGTGAACAGGAATGTTTGACATCAATAATGGCAACAAAAGTCCTGCTTCCAGACATATGGTGAAATAGGCAAAAGGGCTTGATTCCACAGAAGTAGAATTTTCCATTTTTCTTAACCTGGATACATTGTCCAGAAAGTATTTGTTTCCTTTTCATCTGTAAGTTGTCGATTTGACAAAGAAATTTCCAGTGCTTTGTTGCAAGTAATATTGATGTTGTCAACATTATGAACAACACATAACAGTGTCAAAACGGCAGCAGTGAGTTTGATGAGAAGAGCAAACATGTCAATTAGAGTTAACCACAACGTTTCAGCCATTTTCTTAAATGGCCTTACAACAACTTATTGCCATCAAGGTCTCGCAGTGGAGCTGGGAAGTCTTGAAGTTTCCCAGTCTGAGGTTGGAGTTAACCCAAAGCCTCAGATACACTAGTGATTGAAATGCAAAGCTGTCTGTGTTTAATTATTGCAGAAGGTCTTAGGTTACAGAGATGTTGAAATCAATCCTAATTCAAATGGAATAAAAATCTCACCTGGAACAACCTAAAAGACACGAAACTGAAGACAAAGGCATTATCCGTACAGGACTTTTATTTCATTCACTCCTAGTTCAAGTCTCACACGTGCATAACAGTATCTAGCATGCAGAGTAATAGAATTATGCATAATAAAGGTATTGAAATCTAGTGAATGAAGGTCTAACATAATATGCTCTTAAATATGAAAAGAAAGTAACGATAAATATGATTACATCTGCACATAGGACTGCAGTAACGGTAAACACTTGTAATACAGTGTGCCTATGAAGGCAGGTTAAAGTTTATGTAGTAAGACTAAGGTCTTCGGTCAAAAAAAAATCACATCCTTCTGAACTTAGGTCAGGTGTATGTCAAAAATACATCCATCAAACCTTTGCGAAAACGGATAGCTACAGGTACGACATTAACAAAATGCACAACTGATGTGCACAATTAACAAGCTCATAGTGTCCAGGGGTTGAAATATCTGTGCAAGTCCAAAGGCGCCCATACCCACAAGAAGAGCATCTCAAGCAGCCAACATACATATACTCGTCTAGAGCGTACATGTATGTCCATATACAGTGTCTGATTTCGAACTAAACCAGTTGCCAATTGGCTCTAAAAGCTTAAAGAACTTGGAGCATTTGGTCCATAAATTGGTCATATTTCAACCTATGCTTAGGCAAAAACAGTCAGCCTGTTCCTGATTGAGGATAACAATTCAGCTTAGGCAAAAACAGGCAATCAATGAGGTATTAGAAAACAGTTTTTACTGGCTGTGAATAGCGCTGACAAATATCACATATCCACCTTCGTAGGGAGAGGTCAGTTAAAGGTGTTATAACATGTGAACTTCTTTTATCATGTACTTTCAACAACCTTAGCCCTAATTCTATAACCTTTTTTAGTTTATATTGAACATGAAATTAGATGACAAGGATTGCCTAACTTTTGGTATAGCAAACAAATTCTCCACAATCAGATAATGAAACAATATTCATATAAACCTTAAAATCTGTTTTCCACACAAGGATTCCTCTTCACACTGAATATCCAGAACAACTCTGGACACAGTGTTGCAGCTTTCCTGTTTACATATACCGAAGGACGGAGAGCAATAAAGTGAAAGCTGCAGACATTGGGCTGATTTAGTCCAATTCAAAACGAAGAATATGAAAACTGGTGAAATACTAAACTATAAAAGGCAGCACAAGACAAAGTTATACCAGGAACTGAAAATGGGCAGTTTTATGAACATCAGAATTGATGTAAAAATAGACGAGATACAGTAATGTGTCTAATTCAGCTGCCAAAGCTTGAGCCTTGTTTTATAATGTGCACATTTTGGAAAAATAAATTAATTAAGAAACGCACATGAAGGCAGAAACAATGCTAAAGTTACTGACTGTTGTGTTCTGAAGCCAGGGCCATGGATATAAAGCCTGTTAATGTACAAAAGTGTGTGCATTAACTGCAAGGTCCAAATTGCAAAGTGCTTTGCAAAATATGAGATTACAGGAGCAGCAAAGTCAAGTGTAGAATAGATGGATTTAAGAAAAGGGACGTGTAGGTTTGAGTACGAAAATTTGTCTGAAATAAATGAACAACTATCAATAACTATGCTTGACAAAGGCATGTCAATGACCAAATAACAAATCCTTCATGTTTTTTCTTCACACTTCAACTCACCACAAAACTCCCTTCACAATTTGCATATGTATAGCATGACCATAACAAATATATCCATAAATATAATATCCATGTACATGTTTTTCTAGAGTATGTTCTAAGACAAATTGATAGACAAAGAGAGGAAATTGTTGATCAGATTTAAGTTCAATTTATGCTAAAGTTTTATGCTACACTTTCTGAAAAATACTGCAGAATAAGAAATTATACATCGCCAATTTGACAAACCATGCCACCACAAATGTGTCGGTCAACAAGGAAGGCGAGTGACTATGTTGAAGTTCTTACGGAGACAAGAACTTGGGTGTGGTTTAGCATGTTGAGAATAGTAAATTGAGGGTTACTTGAATGATTTGTCTTGAATGACACTTCCTTCTGCACAGCTCAGAAAGCTCAGAATAAAGCTTATACTAATGGCCACAATTCTATAGCTACCTAAGCATGTCACATGGTTTAACGCAAAACTACTGTTTACAAGCATGCTGTAATCCAACATGATTTGCTCTTCAGGACATCACTTTAATAACCTGCATCACATGTTTAAATGTATTTCATTGTTATTGAGCATGTGGTGGTGCATTTGATTCCCACTATACAACATGCTTTTCTTCAGCTCCTGAATAAATGTCCCAGTAGCAGTAAAAGCCATAATGCCGTTACAATTCTCAAACAAAACTCAGTGAATGAAGATATGGTAGCTTCACAAATACAGTACCGATCTTTTTTTTTAACCAAACTGATACAAAATAATATTTTGTATAAAAGAAACCATACTTGCAGAAAGTCTGACAACCAATTCAACATTTCATATTATGTAATACTTCTGCAAACCTAGTCAACATACAAGATACTCGCACTGTACTAACTTTAAAAAGATTCAATCAACATGGGCCAGAAGTTACTGCAAACGTTTACATTTATCTACCTGATCAGACACCACTTCAAATGCTGTCATTTTTCAAAATTATGTTCAATTGTAGATGTGTAATATTTTAGTATTCAGTTCTTTATGTTCCTGGCTTACATACATTTAATACGATTCTATATATTCTATATTATAGATGATATTAAGTACAGCATAACAATTGTTTAATCACCGCCTCATAAATAAAAACTAAAATGACATCCTTCACATCACTGGTGAAAAAATTATAATAATCTAATTTTTTCTTTAAAATGGTGTATTTAATATGATGCACATTTTAAAAATAAACAATGAAGTCCCTTTTCAGAACCCATAAAATCAGAAAAAATTTGATTTACAGTGTAATTCGTGGCATCAATCTGTCATCTTCATCGAGCTGAATGAAAATAAGACAAACCATTTCACATGATTGGTAGCTTTCAGATAAAATCATTTGGCTTTTCAGTGAAGGTCATTCTACAAGCTGGTTCAACAAACTGCACTGCGTCAACTTGGTTTACAGAAGGTATCTCTTTAAATGCTCAACAATGCAAGAAGTCATCTATATAAATCCCTACCATGATACATAAGCCATTTGGCTGCATGTCTTGATTAAATTAACCGAACTAATCTTACACACAGCACAGAAACTTCTGTCACTTTTCAACATCCCATTGCAAATGGTGTTTGGTTATGTATAATATTCACCACAAAACTACAGAAGGATAGCACAACAATACTCCAAACAGGAAGCTTCCTGTGGAGTACATAAGTACCTATAATTATGGTTTTTATAGAACACTGATAAAGAGACGGTAGAAAAGAATAAAATTTCATGAAGTCAATTCAACAAATATATGACCTGGTAGTAAAACGTACATTATTTTATCAAATTATGGGCATGTTCACTGGAAATTCATGTAATATCTTCAGCAAACCACTGATCAAAAACACATTTTAAATACATGTTAAACAATTATAAATCACTAAAATGTAAGTTATTATTGCAAGGTATTACCTTCAAAGAACAACCAAAATACATATTAAATGAATATGGAAACTTCATACTTAAGATCAGAATAGTGAACTAATTTAAACAAGTAACACACATGAATGTAAATTCAACAACATAATTAAAGAACACCACAGTACAATCTAATTAAGTCAAACTTAAACGTGAGACTTTTAACTATGTACCCTACCTAATAGAAGATTCTATACACTAAATTCAGGAACCTCAAGTGACTATGAATTGGGGAATACATACAGGTTATAAATACATACATGTACTCATTAAGATGCATAGTTTGAAGTTAGGTCATATGGGTGTAAATATGTATAATACATAAAATAGTAAGTTGTAACAAAAGGACACGTAATATGGCACCTTTAAGCTAAGAAATTAGCAGTGTCGTAATCCACTGTGTCACAGTAAAGCATGTAGGCCGTCACTGATAATAGTTCATCTGGGGCTGTTGTATGTAAGGTGAACCTGAGTGGGGATCATAGTTCTGAGGTATGTTACTGTACATATAGGGGTAGTGATGGACTGGCATGGCAGACGGGGATGTCACAGTGGAAGGGTAGGTCCCGTGGTGCGTACTGATGCCCGGTGGCACAGAACTGGAGTAGTTGCTACTGGAAGTCATGGACTCTGGCGACAGGTCAGCAACTGAGTGCGAGGTCACTGGGGAAGTCTCGTGAACGGGGGAGGGAAGAGGTGGCCCGGCCAAGTGCGAGTCTCGCGCCATGTCTCGCAAGTCCCTGAGCTCACCGTGTCCGGAACGAATGTCACGCATGTCAGTCAGCCGCATGTCCGGTACCCGGATGTCTCGCAGATCAGTAAGGGAGGTAACCTTTGCATGTTCTCTTAGTCCTGGCATTCTTAGGTCCCTCACATCAGTTGTGCGCATGTCCCTGATGTCTGCAGCTTGTAAGTCCCTTATCTCACCTGTTCTCATATCCCGCAGTTCCATGGGACGAACTTCTGGTGCTCTAAGGTCTCGCATGTCCTGGATGTCTCTCATGTCCCTGATATCTCGTATGTCTCGCATTTCATGCATATCACGGGGGTTGAAGAGAGCTCCTCCATGGGAAATGGCCGGCATCCCAGAATGCGCAGGGTGCATGTTCTCTTCCCTATGTGTTGATATTGATGGCAGAGGGACAGGAGGCACCATGGAGATAGGCACTGATGGAAGACGGGGAGGGATAGGGACTGGTGACATAGGCAAGGGGTCAGAGGTGGCATGATTGCTCTCCCTTTGCTCTACGCTCGCCGAAGGTGGGATACTTGGATTCTGCTGGGACATAGCCTGAAGAGGTCTAGCAGTACTCAGTGAATTATCAGCAGAAGTAGTCACTACGATATCATCATCCGCATCAGAATTTAACTTTGGAGTTACAAAGTAATCACTTCGTTTCTTTTGCTCCTCAAAAGTGTTTTCCTTCCACTGTTTCGAGTCTCTCTTGTGAACTAGTATCATGTGACGTCTGATAATAGATTTGTCACTAAAACTTCGGCCGCAGATTCCACACGCAAATGGCTTTTCTCCGTTGTGCACACGCTCATGGCGCAGAAGAGCTTGTTTCTGTGTAAACCCTTTGCTACACACACTACACAAGAAATCCTTAGTTGGTTTGTGAATTTTAGCATGCACAACCAAAGCTGATTTCTGGCGAAAAGCCTTAGAGCAAACCTCACACACAAAGTTCTTTGCCTCTTGATGCATGAATTTGTGTTCTTTCAGAGACTTCTCATAGGCAAATGCCTTGCTACACACATCACATACAAACGGTTTGATTCCAAGGTGCACATTTGCATGCTGAAGATAGGCATGTTTCTGGGTAAAGCTTTTACCACAAGTCGGGCAGAGAAACATTCTCTTGAGCCCGAGATGCTCTGATTTCACATGGTTAGCCAGGATGTACTTGGTACAAAAGGATTTACTACACTGATCACACGAGAAAGATGGTGGCACATAGCTCTCATTATGCCTCTCCTTATGAGTTAGCATAGTTTTACGGTCTTTGTAAACTCTACCACAAACATCACAGGGGTAGCGAGTGTCAACATGCCTCATCATGTGCCGTTTCATGTCTTTCTCAAAGCTGAACTGCTTATCGCACACAGGGCAGCGACAGCTACCAGCCTCTGATCCATGCAGTCTCCGTTTGTGATTCTTTAACTGGCCCTTGTTTTTTCCAACAAACTCACACTCTTTGCAACTGAAGGTCTCTGCTTGTACCTCAGTTTTTCTTGGTCGTCCACGCTTTCGTTTCACTACGGGTTCGTCTGGGGATGAAGCAGCTGGCTGTCGCCTTGTAGGAACTCTCCTTCTTGAGGACTTCCTAACAGGCAGTCGTTTTCGGCGATTTGACTTCTTTGGCTGAGTGCTATAGTCAGAATCGCTGTCTTCTTGGGCACCTTCATCACTACTAGCTGTTTTGATTGGGATTTTTCTGGGACGTCCTGCCTTTCTTTTATTACCTCGAGTCTGAGGGCCACTTTTAGCTCTGACTGGCCTCTGTTCAGGCCCTACATCAGATTCTTCCTTTATGTTTTCAGCTGTTTCTTTGGTGGCACTTTTTGGTGATTTCTCATCTTTGGACTGAGATGATTCCTCATTTTTGCAATCTCTGACCTGCTCTGAATCACTGGCACTGTTATCATCTGCAATGCCATCATCTTGACAATCATCATCATCACCAGCCTGTGATGGAGACGCAGCCTCTCCAACCGTAGGGTCTTCTTTTTCTTCATTCTCAGGTCGATTAATTAAACTGTTGGCATCTTCTATCTTTGCATCATTTTGTGCATCTGGAAACTGCTGGACTGTTATCGAACTCGGAACTGCTGAACTCCGCGTGACAACCTCAATAGCTTTTTTAATTTCATCCTTATTGCCTCTGCTGAGGAGATCAGCAGTGCTGGCCATTCCCGGTCCCACGCCTTCAAATATGATGACAGGGTCTGGGGCTTTGGGCCATTTTCTCATGGTCTTCCATGGAGACTTACTCGCTGCCTCTGGGTTCCCTCGGGGCTGCACCCTGGTATTGTCGGGCACCCGATGTCCCCGACTACTCCATGGCTTAGTGGCCAGAGCTGCCATCCTGTTTTCACGGGACAGCTGCCTGCCACACCCATCTTTCGTCGAACTCTGGTACGATACCAGGCCCCCGTACTCCCCCTCCAGTAAGTCGTGTGCATCCTTCACGCTGCCCCAAAAGCCCTGCAGTCGTATGTCCTTTTTGTCGTCTGACATGTACAGCGTCACCCCACTTCGTTGCACGACATCTTCGAAGATTTTCCCCCGATCATGGCAGCGAAGGGACTCCACAAACTCCTTAGCTATCTCCGCCGTAACCACGCCAAAAATCATGATGCCGAAAACTACAAACCGTTTCCTCTCAATCAGTCATGATTGTTCTGTTTTTATCGATCAGTCGCCGTTGGAAATAGGTCAGATGAAACGCAGATGTTGTCTAATGAGTTGGGCACTCACTGCTCGGCAAAACTTTGTAGAAATTTTCAGTTTTCCTGGCGACGAAAAATACAGTATGGCGGTACGGGCCTGCACAAAAAGCCAGCACGACAGTCTGCTAATATGAAGGGTCTGATGCGTATTTAACGATAACCTCTGCCACATCCGGTGGTCTTCGCCCAGTAAATTAACGGAAAAATCACCACCACGCCTACCATGACCTTCAGAGTTTTTACGACTTTCACCGGATATCGCCAAATTTTGGTGAGTTGATTTCATCGCTCAATGTTAAGATGTCAGACACGACATGACCTGAGGTATAACTTCCCTGAGTACGATTTTTGACATGAGAGGAGACTGATTTTTCTAACAACGCCCCCTACAATATCAGAGTGCGTAGAGATCGACTGGGACCAGTGCGTGGCATTTGTTAAGATCCACGTTTACCGAGAGCCCAGCAGATAATAAATACGGCCCATATCACCCCTCCTTGAAAGGCACACAGCTTATTATATACATAAGTTTAGACATGGTTAGGGGGTCTGCCATCGGCTGTGACTAATGCATGCTAGTCTGCATCAGTTAACACTGACATTCTGTTCGGACTTGCTGTGTACTCTACCTTAGACTGGCTTGGCGTAGGTGTCCAGTCGAACTTGGCTCTCGTACTGTGCAGCCGTTTACACATTGACTTACCATAACATCATCTTATTAATGCACACATCGAAATATATCTTCTGCCCTTCACAGTTTTTGCAAAGTTTGTCCTTCGTTTATCCACTCAATGAACGATGCGAATAAACTATAAATTATAGGCTTACCGTAACTTTTGAGTTTAAGTAGATATAATATTCCAGCCGACTGTCTTTTTCATCAAGCATACCTTTCGTCTATTTCTTTCATAACCATACATCGTATATTATGCAATTTGTTTTATCTATGGAAAATTTTGTTTTGTTTTTTTATCAAGACTGGTGACATAAAGTGTGTCTTTTCCCATTTGTATTTTCCAGCTTCATTCATTTGCATATGTACAGATAATGGGAACAAAAAACTATTGCCCTTTGTTAAAATATATTTTACGCAATGATTTTAATATTCATACATGTTCATAGTGGTATCATTATTTTATTGTAATACAAACATTGCTATTAGGTGGAGCGACCTTGTCTGTTTGTTTGCCCATATTCGTGTCCAGGCTATATCTCAAATTGTTTTTCATGTGTATTTCTGAGTTTTGGTGGATATGGATACTGATGTGATGATGTGTTGCATCTCAAATATTTGTTCTTTTCCACAGTTGCCTTGGTAATCTGATCAGCATTTCCCCTACATATACTTTATAAATATATTTGGTTTTGTGTCCAGGCCGCAACTCCAATTGTTTTCCATGTACAATTTTAATTTTTGGCAGATACATAGATAACGATATACATGTATTTTCATGGCAGCCATGATAATGAGTGCCATCAGCACTAACAGGATAAGAGCCATAATTCATACACACGTACTTTTGAGAACATTCCTTTCTAAACTTATATATTTAGTAGAAGAACATGTCATCAAACCCATGATGTACTTTCTCTAACACTTTATACTAGATCATCGCCATATGCTGCTAATATTCTTTTATATGTTTGAAACGAATCTATTTGTTTCAGTGTATATTGAGTTCACCTGAATCCTTGTGTTTCTTTTGTTTCTGTGAAGAACAATAAGACTATACAAAACTACACGTTAAGATTTTACCAATGGGCATTTAAAGTGCAACAACTAGGAATAATGACAAACACTTTCATACTGCAGGAGGTGGAATATATTTGCACATTCTGGTACTTACTACGTACATCAAAAGTACAAGTGTATGTGAATAAGTCTTGTAATATGTAACACAACTGTCCACAGAGCTAGATTAAAAGTATTTAATTAATTATACCCATAAATTTAAGACAGATCCGAATTTCATCATATTTATTTGTTCATTATTATTTCTTTAATAATATGTACCAGTATTAAGACTTGGATATGGAGAAATGACCATTTAGCATGGCTTTTAAATAAAATCACATTCAACAGCTTTATGTCATTTGAGTGCATGCTAATTTTATGCACATTCAAACTGAGTCATCCATCAGTCACTGCACAAGTACAAGCACACAAATATATTCATTTTAAATCAGATCAGCCAGTTAGAGTTATTAGCACATATTTCAAGCTAAACTGAAGACTTTTAGCAGCAGTGATATATATATACATGTAAAGGTACGTGTGGGGACAAGTTGGCATACTACATGACAGACTTGATGAATGATTTCTTTGCATATAAGGTTGCTGTCATCATTATTTCATTCATATCATGGAGGTGTCCAACAAAGTCACAGTGCTGCCTCACTCGGGTGTCACACAGAAAGCAGCACACATGAAACCGTAACCAGTTACAGTACACGAGCAGACACAAAGTCAACTTGGGCTTGGCCTATCCTCTCATGCTGAATGCCAAGTTTTAACATCATATAACTTAAAGCCAAGTACACATGACCTGGCAAAGGACTGGGTGGGTCCTCCAACCTCGCCTTCACCACAATTCAAACCCCAATCTAGACTGTCTGACCGTTGCATTCGGGCCTTACTGGATACAGGATATCCATACCCGTGAAAAACGTATGATCTCTTGGGCGCCAAAGAATTCCACCTCCTATGAACGGTTTAAACACCAGTGCAAAAGAATATCCAGCTGGCATCTGGGGATTTGATTCAATTAAGGACTGGATGCAGAGTTATCTGACAGCACTGTATATAAAACATTAAATAAAACTATTTGACTGTACTGGCTACTTTTATTAGTGATAAAACATATCTGACTGATTTATTTATTTATTTGATTGGTGTTTTACTCTGTACTCAAGAATATTTCCCTTATATGATGGCAGCCAGCATTATGGTGGGAGCAAACCAGACAGAGCCCTGGGGAAACCCACGACTGTACGCAGGTTGCTGGCGGACCTTCCTACATACCATATCTGATTGATGTAAGTTAACATACCACAGTGTGTGTTAAATATCAACTACCCATACAGTCGACCACTGGTAGATACAAGTATGACTTTCTGCTGCATGAGGTAGAGTACATATAAAAACATAATAACAAAAATGAATACCTTAAAATCATCAAAACTTTTCAAATGGCTCAACAAACCAAATAAATTAAACATACACTGTAACACAAATGCAAACAGAATTGTGGAAAAATGTCCAATCATCATGATGCCTTGAGTTTTTCACTAGAAACTGCGTTAGACTCTATCCACTTCTGCAGCTCCACAGGTACAGCAGGGCTTTCTGTTCCTTCTCCTAGCATCTTGTCCACAACATTTTGTGGGGAAACTTTAATAAGAGTTATCTTCACGAGAGCTACAGCACATACAAAATTGTCAGGTTTCCTTTCAAATCGCTGCTCCATGTAAAATGCCTTGCTGTCCCAGCTTATGATCTGAGGAGGGAAATGAAGATTTAGTGCTTGATAAGTAAGGTCATCATTAAAACTAAATCTGTTGCGCGTAAACTGACTGACTGTCCGAAAAAACGGCCCTACTCCAAAGTCTTTATTGGGCTCAGCTCTAAATGGAATTTCTTTTCTTACTTTTCTCTCCATGTTAGTGTCTTTAAAATCCTGAAGTATTTCATTAGCAAGATTAAAAAAATAATATTTCTCTACCGACTGACCCTATGTTTTGTGATAGGGTTGTGTTAATTGCAACAAAGAATCTAATCTAACAACATATCAAGTAAGAGTCTGAGTTGATCCAGTAACCAAACCTGAAAGGACGTGCACTGTCTCATGTTTGTTGCAGTTCTGACTGGTTCAGATGAAGTTTTATAACTGGAGGTTTTGTATGGTACTTAGCTCTATATATAACTACTTCCTCCGAACCTGATTTCCACCCAGGAATATTGTGTTACTTACACAATAAAATTTATTTATTTGACTGGTATTTCACACCGCACTCAAGAATAATTCACTCATTAACAAGGCAACCAATGGTGGGAGGAAAGCATGCCAAGCCCAGTCGAGGCCCATGATCTTTCGCAGTTTACTGGCAGACCTTCCCATGTACTACCAAGAAGGAAGCCAGCATGGGTCACTGCACTGTACTAGTGTGCTGCCCCCATCAGCCTCCCCAAAAATGAAATAAATAAAGTAGAAAATTTACACAAAGCGAATTGTAGTCCAACATAACTTGGCAGCAGAACCTTAAAACCATGATCACTGCACTGTTGTAGAACTCAGTCTTGCTGATCTCTCGGAAGTAGGCCTAGCCCACCTTGTAGCCCAGGTAAAGCAAGGTACACTTACTTTACTGTGAATGTGGATGATGTCAAATAGCTGCACAGATTTCCTATAACGAATGGAGCTGGCTGAGGTAACAGCACTGCCTCCCAGAGAGCTGATGACATCCCAGACTGAGGTTTCCATAAACCACTTGTAACGGGCAAAATCAGCCTCTCGCAGGTAACGGCCATTGTTCATGTGCCAGTTAAAATCCATATCTGTCGTAAGGCATATCACTGAGGACACAACAGAGGCACTATTTAGGGTATGTTACAAGAGATACATCTGATACACTTAACAAAGCAAATTTTGAATGTAGATTTTGTAATGACTATTCAGCCTCTTAATATGCACACCAGAGCAACTGTTTTTCAACAAATGTTGCATAGTATACTGAGTCATACCATAATCTTCGAAAACTTATTGCAACAAAGGACAGATGAATATTGACAGTGAGGAAAATCAACCAATTCCCTGGTCCAAGGCCAAGATTAAACTCGCACTTTGTGTGAAGACAACTGAAAGTGTCACCCACTCACATTATCATATAGGAGTACATATAAACATAAATAAAGATATAAGTATAAAGGTAATGACGTAGGTCTAAAATACCCTCCACTAAGGGGTGCCTCCTTGTAATGTCATATCTATGATTTTCATAAGAATTTTTCTTGTTTTATTTTAGATTTATATTTTTAAATTGTTCTGTGTTTGCATAACTACATTATAGTCTGTGTCAACCTTCACTAGTTTTATCCACGGTACTAACATTTCATGGTTTAGCATCATAATTCATACGCTTATTGACCACTTCTCAGTGGCTCAAACAGTTAAATACTGGTTTCTGGCAAAAGATGATTGCTTTCTCCAGGTACCCCAGTTTCCTACATCCATAAACTTCATTTATTTCTTTGATTACTATTTTACGGCTCACTTGAGAATATTTAACTTATACAATGGAAGGAAGCACTATGATGAGAAGAAACAGGGCAGAGCCCTGGGGAAACCCACGATGATCCATAGGCTGCTATCCATATTTCTAAGAGCACTGTAATGAAGTGAAAAATTCTTTAATAAGGCTTGAAAAATGTGGAAAAATTACCCAGCCAAAACATTTCATTTTCATTTTATTATATTTTCTGGTGTTTTTTTCGTTGTTTCTTTCTGTTTAATTCCAAAATTTCTAACTTTCTTCCATGTTTTCAAGTTTTGCTCAAGTTTAGTCAAACTACATCAATTCACAATCCATCTAGATTCTGTGTTACTTTAAAATTCCGACATTCATCATAACACTGATCTAGGTTCATTAGTGTTACCATCAATGTCAGAACTTCAAGATAACAAACTGGGTTCCCCTAATTCATCTAGCTAAATGTCTTCCCTCCTAATTTTATAATTGTTACATTTACCACAACCCGTCTGATATAAACAATGTTTATTTATTTATTTTATTTGTGTTTTCCCCTGTACTCACATGTATTTCACATATACAACAAAAGTCAGCATGATTGTGAGAGGAAACCCACAACCATTCACAGTATGCTGGCACACCTTTCCACGTACAACCGGAGAGGTAGCCAGCAAGACCCAGACTACCGGCACTTGCATTGGTGAGAGGGCTATTCGGGTCATTGCATGGTTCAGTTAAATTAAATGTTGTCTTGTATTTTCAACAATTTCTGATATTGACCTACAGGTATAAATATCAGAAATTGTTGGAAATAGATCTCAACACTACAGGTAAATATTAGAAATTATTGAAAATAGACTTCAATGTTTAATTGAATTGAGCTCGGCTGTGCTAGCGTGCGAACCACCTCGAACGGTTCGTTGAAGTCGCTGTCCATCTAGACGAATTAGCTTTTGCATAAGAAAGTGTATTGATAAAACAGCCAGCACTGTGACATAGCCTAAAGACGATGGCAGAGAGATCGAACATTTAGCAGACAGATTGAACAATAACATTGCCACCCTTTTCTTTGAGCTGCATCACCTTTGAATACATTGTCGTCTAACAAGCCAGCTTCGAGCCTTGGTCGTATCATTTTACGGCCCATCACATACACTGTCAAAATTACACCTCTAATAAAATAGGCCACGTCAAACAGCATGTAGAGAATTAGACTGAGAATGACTAAAACCCAGTACATGATCGCCACTTGCAGAGAAACTGACGGTGAAGAAATTTCAACCTGGTGACAGTTTCCCTCTTTTCCTGCGGACTTTTGTGGTCACTTTTTCTGAAGAGTGCCTGGCACAAGGGAGGTAACCCGTTAATTACACATGTAGGCTAGTCACAGTTCCACGGTGAAGTTGCTCTATACACGCAGTGGACAAAGATTAGTCACATTTTGTTGTCATGTGCAGTGGCATTGCACGGGTCATTGTCTCATGAGAAATAAATACGTTTAAAAGATACTTTTAACATGAATTGCCACAGGAATATTAAGTAGACTACAGGTGGTAATGGTTTTCATTTCTGACAAGTGTGTATACGCTCTTGCTACATAATTTTTAATAAATCGCCTTTTGATAAATGAAGTTCACCTTACTGCTGTTTTGTGGTCGAGGGGATTAGCATGCTCATCATAGCACAAACACCAAGGAACCTCTCACCAATGTCATCACTGTGACTTCAAGTCCAGCTCATGCTGCCGCCAGCAACCTGCTCAGATAGCTATGGTGCTCCCATGGGGCTTGCACACTTGATTTTCTCCCACCATAATGCTGGCCGTCGTCGTGTAAGCTAAATATGCAATCAGAGATGCAAAAATGCACATCCTCCCTCCCCTCCAGAAAAATATAAATATAGTGCAATCTGCTATTGCACAGTATTAATATATTTTTAAGATATTGAGTACTTCTGTGTGCAAATTCACAACTTGCATAAGATGCAACTGAAAGAAAACCCCCCAAAAAAGACATACTTCACAGAGGTATGGATCACATGACATGGACAAATGTGTGGCAAGAAAAATAGCAGGGGGAGGTTACAATCTGTACCACTCAAGTCAAGAGAGGGACTGGGTCTGCACACAAGTTTGGGCAAAATGCACAAGGGCAGACAACTTCTAACATAGACGGAAAAGTGAAAAAATAGCCAGACAGTGCACATGTTCAGGTCATTTTGCACACCTTGTGTGCGTTTGAGAAACCTCTGCTTAATACTTACCTAGATATGCTCTGCACAAAGTTGAGCAACATGCGGAAGGGAAGAAAACTCTGAGAACAGATCAAAACGTGAAAAAATTACCTGACAGCATACAACTTCAGGTTATTTTGCACACTTTGTGTGAGTTTGAGAATCCTATGCCTAATAGTTGCTGAGATATGCTCTGCACAAAGCTGAAAAATAGGGTCAAGGGCAGAAAACTCGTAAAATAGACTGAAACGCAAAAAAAAAAAATAACCTGCATTGCACAACTTCAGGTCATTCTACACACTCTTTGAGAGTTTGAGAATACTAAGTGTAACAGTTGCCGAGATATGCTCTGGACAAAGTTGAGTGGGATGGATGGACGGACAGAAAAAGCAATCATTGAATGTTCGAACTCTCTTAATGAGGGGGAATATAATATTGCTGCTTACATCTGAAAATAACAATTGCTGTTTTAGTACCATTACTATCATGTTTATTGTTTCTTTTATTGTGAACAAGGAGGTAAAATAGAGAGCGCAGGCGTGATTACCTTACCACAGATAAGACATCGCTAATCCCCTGTTAAAGCTCAATTCCTACTGTGTTGGTATCATACAGTGAACACTTTGAAGGGCTCGAGGTGAGCCTCCATCTATTTTATGTCCATGGTCTGACGGATAATAATAATTGCTGAAACGTACATCCCTGGCCTGTAATGAAGCTGACCAAGGTAACACCATCCCTACAGCCGCTCGGTCAGACTTCACCAATATAAAAACTGAACAAGAAAACAAAAAAGAAGAATTTTTTTTTTTGTAATTATTTATTTTCTTTAAGGGGAGGGAGAGAACAATATACCTTTTTTTCTGACATGAGCTAGTGAAAGAATGAATGATTTGAGAGTTAAAAATTAACAAAGGGTTACCAACCACGGCAGCTGTGAGTTAAGTACATGTAGGCCTACTTGCTCATTTGCTGTGTTGGACTTCTAGTCTCTCTGTCACCAGTGAAAGGGTTGAGTACAGGTCTATCAACATCGCTAGACTTTAAGGGGTGAGCCAGAGGTACATACACATATCCATTAAGTGAATATCTACAGATGAGACGTACGCCATAAGAATTATAAGAGTAGAATAGAATTTATATGAAATATAGTCAGACCCATTTCAAAAGAAATGTAGGCAACATAAATGCACATACTGTGAAGGTATTTGGGACTCTTCAGCTTTGGTTCAGTAGATCTACACACAATGTAAAAGTAGCTGTAGCACACTAGATATATTAAATATCACCTACACAAAGTCAATATTACCTGACACTTTCAAGTAATACTGCAACAGAAGCGCAAATGCAATCCCCCAGCAGCAGTGACTGCGCAACATGTCAGCCCAACCAAAGCCTGCCGCATGACACTACCAGTCACAGAAAGGTAGTGTGGGGGTGACCTGCTTAGTCAGGGAAATAACAATAAAAAGGAGGAGTCAAATTCAAATAAAAAATACACACCACAACAAAATAATTAATGACATTTGAGGTTAACTCTGTAGGGAATTTACGGTACCGATATATGTACTGCTTTATATAAAAAATCATTACATCAATTGCAACATTAGTACAATATATAATTAACTTTAAATTCATTTATAATAGTTATTTATATTAATTTTTTATACACAGAATATTAACGTGAAAAAATATGATATGATGCAATATAAATCAATATGCTGATTACTATCAAATACCTTTAAGATTATTCAACAGAATACAGCTCTTCTTTCTATAACAATTTTGATTTTTTTTCTCCACAAAAACTTTAACTTTAAGATATGAAGGTGATTCAAAAAAAAAAAAGTGAATAAACATATTAGGAAGAAAACTCTCAATAGTTAATACACATAAATGCCTGAAATGTTTTCCACCAATCACATCACTGGTCCAACACAACGCCTCAGGCTCTGGAGAACACAGGAACGACCCCTTTGTATTCTCTGACCAAAGCAGGTTACAAAAATTCAGACACCTACAAGAGGGCTAAATCTCACAAGTACGTAAACTAAAACCACAAATTTAAAAAAAAATATATCAAAATAGACAGGTAACTCCATACAAAGGTATTAAAAAAAATGTAGTTAAATAAAACAAAAGTGACTGATATAAACCTCAGATAAATGAGACTAACACAGTGCATAGCTCAACAAGGCTTAACAACACATAAAACTTGTATACTGTCTCACAGGACACATTGCACATACTAGGACTTGGCTATAACACAACATCAATACAACAAACGCCTACCTAGATACTCAAATACTCAATACCGTGACTACAAAATGCCAAGAAAGTCAGAAAAAATCTAGATACCATGTGGAAATGACATAACAGACAGTATGTGCAGTAAACAGTACTGTCTGCCAACCTTAACTGTTATGACGTACATGTCTATGTATGATCATATGTTACACACCACAACGCTCACATAAAACTTTTACGCGTATACCATGTTGCGTACACTTTTGTTTGGCCTGTCAGTTTTGCATGACCTGTCAGTCCTGTATCTACTGTGGTTCCGTCTCAATCTCATAGCACTGACATTGGCCTAGGAGGAATCTTTTCTCTTCAAAATACAAAATCAAACCCTACAAAAATGGGCTGTATACAGAGCCTCCTTCATACAACATTTATTAACGCAGACGACACCATCAAGCACCATTTGTGCATAAAAACAGAGGATGTTTTGCATAAAGTGTATAGTACAACAATATCAAGGCTATACACGCTGAGGTGTGCTGCCCGACAGATATTCTCAAGTCTGCCATATAGTCTATGATCAGCTTTCAAAAATATAATAACAATAAAACACAAGAGACATCTAGCACATTATTGTGGTCATCAGTGAGGAGAGTTTTTCAAATAATACCTAATAAAAATAATCTCACCGTGTACTTTGAAATCTTGTATCAAAACAATGGTAGGCTATGTCACTTCTAATGAAAAGCCTGCAGGCAGCACTTGAGATTCATTCTATAATAAGCATGCATATGATGGAAAATCAAGTAATAGAGAGTTTTACATTGCCAAAAGTTTTTTCCAAGTGCACAACACTAACCTGTAGAAAATCAACAGCTGAAAATATAAAATTTTGTAAAAGAATTTCTCCAAAATGTAACAAAGTGTGGTTCAAATTCTTCAGTCAGAAGTAAAAACAGACTAACTAAATGCATTAATTTTTGTGACTTACACGGCATGTTAGAATTGGGCTAATAAAAGGCTCCAGACAGAAAAAGTGAAATGAAGAGGTATATACATCTACAAATATCCTCCTACGAAATTTTCAAAATTCTTGTTGACATTACCACAGTAAAACTGAAACAAATGATTAAAGTAAATACAATCAAACATTTGCAAGGTCAAAATTCTGCATAGGTGAGAAATCCAATTTCACATTTTTCAGCAACCTTGAATCTTTGTAGTAGATATTATGTAGCACTGTGAATTCAGATGTGCAGGGTTACGGCCCTTGACAACTGTCTCTGACAAGGTGAAGCTGCGAGGGAGCCATAAGGTAAGTTGCCATGTACTTCATATCACATCATCATCATCATCATCGTCATCACAACAAGGAATTAGCACCATGTACTTGTCATCAGCCAATCAAACCTGCCACAGCAGCAGATGGTTCGTACTGTCATCTCTTCCTGCAGCCTCGTTAGATGCATTATTGCGAAAGTCCTCATATCCATCCCCTCCACTGATGATCAACATGCGCGTTGCCATGGTAGCTGGGGTTGCCATGGATGCTCGTCGCTGAATGTCTGATAGAGACAGGTTTTCATTTGCCTGTTCGTCAGAGCTGTTAATCTCAAGTTTCTGTGAGGAAGTCGTGGGCATTTCTATAGTGGTCAGGAATCGCACGTGGCCAGTGTGACCATACACCAAACCTGAACAGGTAAATATAGACTGGTGTTAGAAATGAATAATCCCGTACTATTATCCACAGCTTACCACAGTTTCACAACAATACAAAAAGTGGACTAATTGTCCAAAACTTCAGATTAAAGGAAACATTTACGTGGAAGAAGTGTAACTTTCTCTGTCAATATCAGGGCAAAATAACTTCCAGTACAAATATCAGGACAAAATACCTGTCAGTGCCAATATCAGGGGGGAAAACTTTTAGTGCAAATATGACGACAAAATACCTTTCAGCGTAACTATAGCGGAAAGGTAGCTTTCAGTGCCAATAACTTTCAGTGTCCATATCGGGACAAAATAACTTTTAGTGCCATGATCGAGGCAAAATAACTTTCAGATTCAATATCAGGGCAAGACAGCTTTCAGTGCAACTATCAAGAAAATATAACTTTCAGTGCCAATATCAGGACAAAGTACATGTAACAGTAAAGAAATAGTTACTTTCACCATCAATTGCAGGATAGTGTAACTTTTAATAGTAATTTCCTGACAAAGCAACTCTCTCTTGTGACAGGAATATTAGTTGCCTTCAATACTGCTTTTAAGACAAAGCAACTTTCTATGCCACTTATGAAAAATGTATGTATGTTTGTATATATGCTTGGGTTTACATCACACTGAACAATTTTTCAGTCATATGACAAGGAGGAGTCCTTAGAATGTAGATATGCTGTGCACTCTTGTGGCAGGGAGAGTCCATGCGGCCAAAGTGCTGCCAACACTGGAACATCATGCTGAAGACACCAGACATGACACAACACCCAGTCACATTATACTGACATCGGGCCGACCAGTCCCGTTTCCTTGATCTAACCTATCAGTGCTGAGACCCTAAAGAGGCAGCAACAAGTACCATTTTTAAAGTCTTTCGGTGTGACCTGACCTGGGATTGATCCCAGATCTCCCAGCCTTGAGGCCCTATTAATGTTACGAGCACATAACTACGATGGCAACCAGCACTGTAGGCTTTATGTTGTCATGCAAATGGGGCCTAGTCCATATTTTGAACTCCACTGAACGCCTAATTTCAGCACAACATCCTCAGAGGATGATGATCCTCACCTGTGACGGCCGGTACTGTCAGCGTGCCCCGTGTGGTCGTGGAAGTGATCTTGGGGATGGGGATTGTGAGGATCACCCCCGCACTTGTCCCTACCCACAGCAGGTCCTTACAGATGAGCAGGGCTGTGATGCGCAGACATGCTGCCTTGTGCTGACGGATGATGTCGTCTGCCGCTACAACAGATATGCAAAGACTGACATTTAGCGACAGACTCTCCTTAGCTATAGTAACTACTGAAGGACCCAAACCATATCTGTCAGAGCCAATATCTGAAACTTCGTTTTATTAGAGATTTGTTTTTTCTGTACTGATTCTTAAGGATGTCATAAAGTTCTGCACTGGAATTTTAAGTGCTCTACAAATAAGAAGACAGTATCGCTAAAATGAAAGAATAAGAATTTCATTCCCGGAACACTCCCAGAATTGAGAATAAAACTATTGTGTCCAAGATTCAGATTAAACACACTTTATAAAGTCAAGGAATAACTTCACTCTGCAAAAGTTAATATAACAACAACCCAAGGACCATTTCCCAAGAAAACAAGAGTTCCAAGTCAAGCTGTGAAGAAACACACTAATGCTCTACTTTAAGGATACACTATTCAGAAATTCTGTGTAGTACAGAAAAGAACAGAACAGTACATTACTTGGGCTGACTCGCTTGTGGCAGATGATCAGTCTTGTTATTAGGGCATGGCAGAATGTCAAAAACCTCAGTAAAGGACAACCAACTCCAACAATATGTACAAAATTCAGAAATTTAAAGTTCAAAAGCTCTTCATCAGCTGATTAAGTCACATGTAATCAGGAACTGCACTGCACAACCCCATGTATCCTGACATGGCCGCTGAGGGTAAACTTACACTGTAGTTTCTGAGAGACGGCTTGTGCGACGCCGACTTCCAG
The DNA here is from genome assembly GCA_016165875.1 of Acanthopleura granulata. NCBI lineage: Eukaryota > Metazoa > Mollusca > Polyplacophora > Chitonida > Chitonidae > Acanthopleura > Acanthopleura granulata. The sequence continues at coordinate 9,566,405 of JABBOT010000008.1, forward strand.
CAGGTACTCGTAGGACGTGGCGTGGTAGAGAAGGACGCGGGCGCTCTGCTGACAGGCGATCCACACCCCCTGACCAGAGGTCACCAAACACTGGACACTGCTCTCTGGGGTCACAGTGAAGGAGCACTGAAAACACGAACAGTTCAGAAAAACTTGTTTAGAGAAGAGTTCAACTGGACCTGTCCTGTCAACTAGTCATACACCAGGAGGATGTGGTGCTAGACGGACAGTTTTGTGTATTTATAATGTAGGTGTTGACAGCTTGCCTATGTAGTACTACAAATGCCATTTGGACCTTACTGTTTCACTTTTGTATGGTGTAATGACGAACATTAAAAAGCTAGAACATTATCACAGAAGCCAGTGAAATTTTCATATAATGGAAGCAAAGAAAACATATTGAGACAACTATGATGTGTGAGTGATAAAGACTTTTTCTGGTCAGGATTATTTAAAATACTCCTCCATAGTTTGTTAACTATTAAACCTGTTTTCTTTCATAATGTTTTTCAGTTCCATGGGTTGTCTGCCTATTGTGCATTTTCAAAGTATTTCATGATACCATGAAAATACACAGAATAGCATCTGTTAAGATAGCAAGAAAGATTGCTTGGAGGTAACCTACCTGTACAGGTAAACTCTCATGACAGATAAATGTATCAGCTTGTGAGGTACAATTCAAGTTAATGGAAAAAAATGTCACTACATTGGCAAAGCCTCAGGAAACAGTTAAGACTTTAGCTCTCACCTGACCTCTTAGCTGAATGCCCTGTGGGCTCAAGTCAGGCTTAAAGAATCCCTCACCAGTAGAGAGCCAACTGTTCACAGGTTCCCAGTCAACAGTCTGTCTCCATATGATCTAGCACACCTGCGTATTCGCTGATCAGAATACGAAGACCTAGAACTCACCTCAGTATTCAGAGCGCCTGGGTTGACAACAAAGATGTTCTGTTGGCAACCACACCACATTTTACCAGCCACGGCTAACATTTTGGTGATTGGGGCATTCGCGCTGCCCAGACATCGGATGATGGGCACGTCAGTAACCCAAAACCCGTCTGAAACAGCAGAAGAGTCACCCAGGTGGGATACACATTTAATGTTTATAGTCATGACACCATACATCACCTAACAGAAACATGGTTGTTTCCCAGTTTAGTTTAACTTATTTGTTTTCATTACTGCAAAAGACTGGAAACTTTGACAACTTATATTTTTCATTCATGTTGTGAACATCAGTTAATGGTCAAAATTTATTCACCTCAATTCCTCTGATTTAGATCTGTTACTATTTCAAGTTCAAGTGACCACACCTTCATGATAATCAAGGAATATAAGGACCCACATGACCACGGTGGACACATGACTTATGACCCTTACCTTGATCTCGCCTATAGACCACGACAATACCATTAGCCAAAGAGAGGAACACTTTGTTGTCCAGGTACCTGGAGGGCAAACACATTGGCTACACCATTAGTACTACACATATAGAATCACCACAGAAGACTTTACAACAAGACAAACTTCATGACATGAGTACATTTTGTAAAATTCACCTCATAATTTGATGTTTTCTGAAAAATTGGACACCCGATATAATATTGTACTAATATTGAAATAAATGCTGAAAACCACAACTCTTGAAGTCAGACCAGGCTACATGTATTGTCTCATTGGTAAAGTAGTAAGCACGAGACTCACACTATGCAGTAGACAGAAGCTCCGTGCTGGATCTTCAGCTTGTTCTTGGTTGTCTTAATGTTATCAGTACACTGGAATATATGGATGCTGAAAATAGAGAATTCATGGACTGCATGTATATGGCAATAAAGTGGAATCTAGACCAAAAAGTTTTATCTTGATGTGAACAATGCTAAGGATGAAATACTGTTGACCAATACTTATTTACTGCTTTTTAACAAAATATGCAGGCTGGGTGTGCCCAAGGTCATAGTGCCCAGTCTCAATAGTACCCTAGGTTGGGTGTGAGCGGGGCAGGGCATGCCTTTGTCTGGGCAGTGTGTGACCTGGGCTAGGTGTGCCATGGGCTCATTGTGCCCAGTCTCAGGTGTGATCTGGGTCGGGTGTGACCTGGACAGGGCATGCCTTTGGGTCAGGTGTGACGTGGGCTGGGTGTGCCTGGACCACAGGTGACCTGAGCCGGGTGTGATATGGGCTGGGTGTGCTAAGGGCTCATTGTGCCCAGTCTCGAGTGTGACCTGGGGGAGGGCATGAATTGGTTCTGGGCCAGGTGTGACATGGGTTGGGCATGCCTTGGTTCCCGCCAGGCATGCTCTGGGGCGGCTGTGACCTGGGTGGCATATGACCTGGGCTTGGTGTGCCAAGGGTTCAATGTGCCAGGTCTCCAGTGTGCTCTGGGCAGGGTATGCCTTGGTCCGGGCTGGATGTGACCTGGGTCAGCCTGTGTGTGATCTGAGCCAGGTTTGCCCAGCTGTGGGTGCCCTTGACCTGGTGTGCCCTGAGCCGGTGCCCTACGCTGGGTGTGCCCTGCCCCAGCGCCCTCAGCCTGTTGTACCCTAGGCTGGGTGTGCCCTGCCCCAGCGCCCTCAGCCTGTTGTGCCCTGAGCCGGTGCCCTATGCTGGGTGTGCCCTGCCCCAGCGCCCTCAGCCTGTTGTGCCCTGAGCCGGTGCCATAGGCTGGGTGTGCCCTGCCCCAGCGCCCTCAGCCTGTTGTGCCCTGAGCCGGTGCCCTAGGCTGGGTGTGCCCTGCCCCAGCGCCCTCAGCCTGTTGTGCCCTGAGCCGGTGCCCTACGCTGGGTGTGCCCTGCCCCAGTGCCCTCAGCCTGGTGTGCCCTGAGCCGGTGCCATAGGCTGGGTGTGCGTTTCACGAGTTGTGAAGTGTGCTTTACTCACCAGCCATCCTCTGTGCCCAGCCACATGGTGCTCTTGTGGGGATCTTGTGTCCAGGATCCTGTGGTCGTCATAGGCTCTGAGGTAATAGGTGAGGGCAATGATTCACTCTCTGCAGGTGGAAATGACAAGGACTTACACTCTAATCATTGCATGAGAACAGGTAATTTTTTTAATTATCAGAATCCTTAATCCTTAGTTTTAAGTTTTGTCCTTACAATTTCAGTTTTAATAAACTTGCCCATATGACAGCTACACGCAGTTCCAATATCAAAAATCAGTATTTTATATAACTTGAAAAGTGACTCAGATCGCATGGTGCACCTTTGAGCAGTGTGTCTTCTCCTCTGTTAGCTTTGAACGCTATGGGGTCATCGTCACTGGATTCAGAGTCAGACTGGTATCCATCCTCATCTCCCCCAGAGGTGGGTGTCTCAGGGCGCTCTATCGTTACATGTGGGCTGGTACGGCCTGATGTCGTCCTCTGTCGGTAGCTCTTATTACTCCCCTTCCTAAGTAATCGCATATAGAACAGTAAAGGTCATTCAAAGATTTATGATGGAAAATATTTTTGACACTTATCAGTGTTTTGACAGTAACCCTGGTAATTATTTAGTAATAAATCTACATCCATTATGATATACTGTAAATTAAAAGGCTAGAAATTTACTTTGTTAAGAGACATTACAAAGTTGCAATTCCTCACCAGTCATATTAACCAAATGCATTACAATATGATACTCTGTGCAGCATGGAATCTGAAGTTGGTGATCTGACAATACATAGGAAGGTCTGCAAGCAACCGATGGATGGCCATGGGCTTTCCCCAGGCAGTCCTTCCACTATAATGTTGGCCACAGTCGTAAAAGAGAAATATTCTTGAGTACGGCGTAAAACACCATTCAAACATATAAATGAAGTGGCGGCAAAGTATCTTAAATCCTGCAACGCAGAGCAAATTTTAACCATTATCCCATAGAGACACAGCCCATCATAGAATATCACATGGGTGAATTGTCACACATGGCTGGAGTGTTGAACAGTTTTCTTTCATCATCCAAGCACCATCTCTAACAGGCTACAGGTTTTGCAGCTTTACTTTCAGAAAAGCAACCAGTATCGATTCCCTGTGGCCTACCTCCTGAATGGTCCGTTGAATGCTGGGACAGCACAGATACAGAGAATGCGAGCGTTGCACCCGGGTACTGGCGTGTTCAGCGTGACGATTGGCTCCGGTTGTAGACTCAACAGACACATGTGACCCACGTACCCATCACTGTTACACACCCATACATCCCGGTAGCCGTTGGCATTGAGGCCATCTATGGGGGAGGCACAGGAGAACTGTAACAAAGGAAAGATCATACTCACTGTACGAAGCTGATAGGTGATAGCAATGTTTTTGTAACATAGGATGAAAAACAGTAACAATTTCAAGGCTTCATGTAAACCATGACTTCTGCTTTATGATAACTCTCCATTCATCCACAGTTGTCAAGCTGCCAAATTTTATCTAACAAAACAAAAATGGTGACACTAAATAGCAGTTTACTGTGTGCATTACATTTTAAAAATTGATCTAAATTTCACAACTGAATAGACGAAAGACTTGAGACAGGAGACAAGTACCTATGTCTGTGAAATTATATATCTCTCATCATTTGACATTTTTTTGTAAAAAGCAGATGATTTACCTGCATTCCGGCTCTAGTTTTAGTGATTTGTAAAGGCTGTAGAAATTCTGGGGCTCTCTTGTCCGACAGTAATGCTGTAACAGATAAATAACCACACAGTCTGACAATGAATCATCTCAGAGCTGAAGAAAATGTGTGAAGCCAGGTAATAAAACTGAACGTTAGCCAACACAGGTATATCCTGATTTACCCACACCATTATTACTCTTAGCTCTAGTGGGCTTACCCATAGAATATTATCTATAAAGGCTGAGCTCTAGATCCTTAGCCCATATTTCACCAACATACGTGCTGTCCCTCAAGGAAAAGCTTAGACATGTGGGGCTATGGAAATAAATGTTTTACTGATGCCAACATCAAACTGAGAGGGACGGCACTGTGTGTTGGTTAAGTACAGCTGCAGGCAGTAGAAAGGATCTAGGGCTTAGCCTGTATAGATAATGAACTATGGGTAAACCTGCTAGAGCTAACTGGTACTATACATGGAAATCAGTACACTCAAATTAATGCATGAAACATTCATTAATCAGTAAATAAAACCCATGTGATTAAAATACTTACATAGTTTGAGCTTGGCATCAGAGAACGAAGCCTCCCACACTGCCCTTTTCTCGGGTGATGCAAATATAACTAGCAGGTTTAAAACACCTTCCCTGAAAAAGGATAAATAAATGAAGAACATGACAAGCATGACTAGCTTGTGTACAACACTTTGAGGAGTAGTGTATGAAGGGAGAGCATGACACAAGTGTAGCTGACTTACAACGCCTTCCCTGAGCAGTAGTATATCAAAGCAGAACATCACAAATTATTTGCTTATTCACTTCATTGGTGATTTAATCCAAATTTTTTTCACTTCCAGAGTGCATGGAGAAAACTGACCGCAGGACTGGGGAAACACTTACATGTCACGAGCTGGGTTTATCAATTTGATAGGTATTTTTCACAAGGCAAAGTTTAAGAATATTTCACTCACACATTTCAGATTTAAAAAGAAAATGGATATGGGACATTGGCGTCAAATTGATAAAAATAGCTTTTTGGGAACTTTTTATTCTTCTGAGCAGTGCTGAATTTTAACTCGAAGATCCCCTAAATTATACTTTCCAATGTTTCCAAAATAAAGATTTTTCTATTAGAATACCGGGCCAGTCTTGTGCACTTACTGAGTGGTGACTAAGAGCTCAAGCTTATTGGATTCCGAAGACGGATTGCGGGTTTGGTAATCGCTCAGCTGGTCATTCAGACTGGACATCAGATCCTTCAGAGCCTCATCCAGTATCTGAAACAGTTGTGCACAATAAACACTCTGCATTAAAAACTTTACAGTCAAAGCGAAAGGTTCTTTCACCTTGTGACAAAAGGAGTGCTCTTTAGCCTTGGGAGACAAGGACTGTTTTTAAGCTGGTGATATCAGGTGTGCTCTTTAAGCTTGTGAGACAAGGACTGTCCATTAACCTATTTAATCTTTAAGACTGTTGTTTAGCGTTGTCACTCAATAATTGTTCTTTAAATTTGTTCCTTCATGAGAGTTTTCTCTCCCTACATGAGGGTTTTTTTTCTTCAAATGAAAATGTTCTTCTCACCCCTGCGGGTTTCCTTTTCCCACAAGGGTTTCCTTTCGTCACATGAAAATGTTCTTCCTCCACCTGAGGGTTTTCTGTTCCCACCTGAGGGGTTTTCATTCCCAACCTGAGGGTTTTCTTTCCCCACAGGAGGGTTTCCATTCCCCGCACGAATGTTTTTTCCCCACGTTATGGTTTTCTCTCCCCACCTAAGAGTGATTTTTCTCAAGTCCACATACCTGATGGTTACACTGTAGCTGCATGCAGAGGTCATTCATTTGGTTCAGGATAACTAGGTCATCGTCCACCTGGTCCTTATCAAAGGTCGGCCATCTTGAGAGTGAGCCTGGCAGAACATGTTACTCATGATTTCTTGGAAGCTTTGCCTGACAGATATTTTAAATTTACCTACTCACTGATATGACAATACTACAATACTTCTGTGAAATCTTGTTTTTTAGAAAATAAATGACTCTTTGCTGTCATTTTAAAGGTCCTTTTCTTCCCTCCAAGTAGATTCCTTTATTTATTTATTTATTTATTTGGTGTTTTGCCCTGTAATCAAGAATGTTTCACTTAATACAACAGTGGGAGGAAACTGGGCAGAACCCAGAGGAAATCCATGACCATCTGCAGGTTACTGGCAGACCTTCCCACGTTTATTTATTTAAGTGATTTTTTAAGCCGTACTCAAGAACATTTCACTCATATGACGGCAGCCATGCAGAACTGGGCGGAAACCCATGACAATAAGCAGGTTGCGGGCAGTCCTTCCCATGCACAACCGGAGACAAAGCCAGCAAGACCTGAGCTTGAACTCACAGTGATACCATTGGTGAGAGGCTCCTGGGTCATTGCACTGCACTAGCATGCTAACCTCCTTGGCCATGGAGACTTCTGGGAGGTATTTTAAACTTACCAACAAACTGCTATAATATTACAATAAAAATTTGTTTTTCAGAAAATGACATTGTCACTTCTTTTTACGGCTCCTACTTCACTCCAAGTAGACCCATGTTTCTTTCTTTGACATTAAGAGGCCATTTTATTTTTGTGTACAAACATTACAATCTTGTAATCTTACTATTACATACATGAAAGGCGGACAAACAAATTACTGAAATAGCTGCAGCTCCAATCACCTTTCGGACTGAATGAACTAATAGTTATGTCCTTATTGGTTATTTCAAGGAAACAAATGTAACTTTGGCAACTGGCTTCTCCTCTTGTTGAGGGTGGGCACCATGACCGTCTACTCAATGTGTTGAGGGTATGTGCATGTACACAGTAATTGATAAACTTACTCTTGAGGATCTCAATGTCGTCGAGGCCCACTCTAAGCCAGGTCTTGTGTTTGATGTTCTCAGCATAATCCTGGCCATATGGAGTTTTACTGGTGACAAAAATGTAATGTGAAATTACCATATACTTGGCAGAAATCTCGTATAATGACACCTGCTGCCAGTTCCAGAAAGCAATTTTTGGCTGAAGTCTAAACCTTTCAACTCAGTTTTTCAGCTTATTTCATACCTACTACTTTGGTGTGCTTCGGCATGGCATACAACATCATTGCCTTTACTTTCAAATTTCAAGAATGTTTAATTTCAGTTAAGTTTTCAATGTTTTGTTTAAGTACACCATTACTTTATGAAATCAATCCCAGATTAACATAAAAACACCTTACTCAATTAGGGATTAACAGTCTAAAGGCTCATGGAGTATCACAGATTCACAAATTTTAGAATAATGGGAACTTACACCTTACCAAACATTAATGTACTGTCAAACCTTAAAGGCAGACAGTTCAAAAACTTCCAAAACCTTTTAAAGTTATTGAAAAACACTGAAAGCTTACAGAATTTGGAGATTTACAGTCTATAAATAATTAAAACTTCAAGAATTTTGGGGATTCATAGAATAGTGGAAATTTACAGAACAAGGCCAACATGTAGAATAATTTATTCATGTCATTGATGTTTAAGGCCACACTCAAGAATATTTCACTTATATGAGAGTGGCTAGCATTATGGTGGGAGGAAACTGGGCAGAGCCCAGGGGAAACCCACAACCGTCCGCAGATTCCTGGCAGACCTTTCCACGTACGGCCAGAGAGTATAGATAAATGATAACTTGCAAACAAAACGATGAAAAAAACTTGGAGGATAATGAAGAATTACAGCTTACATTAAGATGGAAGTTTACAGAACAAGACCAACTCAAGAATAATGATAACCCATAAACAGAACAATGAAAAACCTTACAGAATAATGATAACTTACAGATCCATGAAAACTTACAGAATAATGGAAACTTTCCGCGTGACTGGCCCACTCTTCCGCTTCACACTACTGATAATAAGGACGTCACTGAACAACCAAATACAGCACGTGTCCTTCTTGTTCTGAAAGAAAAAATACTCCACAATGTAGGCCATACAGCAAGCCACAATAAACACCGATTAACTACATTGTATGTAAAACAGACTACAATTCACACATTCATTGACAACCATTAATACAGCAAGTTGAATGCTCCTTGAGAATATGTAGGATACACACCTAACCAGCACATTAAGTGTAGAGGATTGTGCTACCTTGCACTATTCGCAAGTTATTTCAGCCACTGTTCCAAATACACAACGATGCTGATCTCTTAACAATATGATGTTGACTCAATCAATAGATAGAATAAGCAAGTCTTACCGAAATCTGCACCATGTCATGCCTAAGGTATGTTCTATCTGGGGCATTGAGCTGTAGGAAATAACCATAACAGATATTATGCAGTGGTTTTATCTTAAATCAAATTCTTAAAACAAAACAGACATTTCAGCAATCCCTTGACTGTTAATAAAGGTAAATACTCTCACAGATATTACTTCCAAAAGTGATTTTTGCACTCTTTCACCCACTAACACATGTTCTGCAGATATTTTAACTGACAATATGAAGATTATATCCAAAAATTAAATATTTCTTCCAAATTTGCCCACGAGAAAATCTTGAAGATGGGGTTATATGGGAAATGTGACAGACTTTTTACGTCACTTACAACTGGTAACATTTGTTACAGCTCTGTGTCTAGCAAACATTCTAATGCCTCTGATAGCAGCAACATTTTCAAAACCTCAGTGAACTGCAACATTTTTAATGCTTCTGTCATGGACAACATTTGGACACGTCTTGAAATTGTTCACATTATTATTAATATTATTATTATTATTATTTTCAGTTAGCCCATAAAATTGCAATATCTCCCAAACTGCTGAAGGTAGAGAAACCAAAATTGTGCAGTTTGATAATGAACACATGAAGCAACTTCTGATGTTTTGTGCTTTTTGGCCAGTTACGTGATTTAACGACCATTTTGAATTTCTTTGTCAAGCTTCAAAAATCTTCTTCCCCAAAACAGCTGAAGCTATCAGAATGAAATTCCATTTGACATTTCTAGTTGGATGGCCCTAGTTCCGCAAATCTTTGAGACTGTTATGCAAATTAGGTTGTAATTGACCCTTAAAATTTGGTAAAAATTACATCACCTCTAAATACTGCTTCAAATGATTAAACAAGCACACAGTCTGGTGCTCCTTGATGTCAGGATTACAAATCTGTAATAAGTATCTTCTCCATGGCTAAATCAAAGTGTTTATTCTGTGGTTTACAGTAGATCAAGGGCACAATCTCGTCCTGCCTGTCACAGAGCCCTTGTATCTGACAGCATTATTTATTTTTTTTTCACTGGCCTTCACCATAGCCCCAGTGAAGTTTATACTTAGCAGTCTCAGGTTCAAATCCAGATAATTCCTGCTAGTCTCTTTCTCTTTTTTTTTTCCAAATTGTATCATAAAATTATTACGCACAGCAGACTATTTATAGCAGTCTGAGGTTCAAATCCAGTCTATTTCTTCTCATTTTTACATGGAAAGTTTTTCTGCACAATTTTTATTTTTCAACCTGGCCTACTTTGGACACCACAGTGCCATGAATATAATGCACTGACGTTTCATTTTTTAAAAAAGGGTTGTCTGATTGAGCTGAAATTTAAAACATAGACAAAATACGCTGCAACAAAATATGTTTGCAAAAATCATTTTCATATCTTGAAAACTTTGGAAATGCACACATTATCGAAGTTGTCACATGACCAAAAGTTTTAGAATTTAAATATTAATCATGCTACCAGAAGTGGTATGGTGTCTTGATCATGAGTCTGATCTTCTTTCTTTCCTGCATTTTACACTTTTTAAGCAAATTACAATCAAATTTCTAAAAAAATGCAATTTTACCCATATCTGGAAGTTACGTGACAGAAAACCATTACAGCTGCATTGCTGAAAATCATTGAGTGCAAAGGGCCAGAAGTGTACTATACAAAGTTCGAAAAAGATCAATTCCCTCATATTTAGAGGTCACGTGATAGGAAACTGTTTTAGCTGTGAAGCTGAAAATCGCTGAGTGCAGTTTACCATGAGAAAGGAAATCCTCCTTGCTACACTGTATTCTTTATGTTGTCTGTTATGGCTCATTGTTGGATAACAGCTTTGATTATTACTGGTACCTCTGTGACAAGCAATATTTTCATTATCTCTGTGTCTAGCAATATTTCTAATGTGTGTCAGTGGCAACATGTTCATAAACCTCTATGACTACACCATAGCACCATTTTCATTACAAAATATCCATTACCTCTGTGAGTAGCATCATTTTTATTATTCAGTGACTAGCAACATTTTCATTACCTCTGTGAGTAGGAACATTTCTAATGCATCTGTCAACAGCAACACTTCCATAAATTCTGTGTGCAGAATGATTTTTATTACCTCTGACTAGCAACACCTTCATTACCTCTGTGACTAGCAACATTTCTAACTTCTTGAGCGTTTCCTGCATGTCTTCTTCCTGTTTGCTCTCTGTGGCTGTTCCAATCTTCACAGCCAGATCATGCATCACCTTCTCTGCCTCCTGTAGCAACGGTGCGTCCGGGTGATTCTTTGGCGTGTTTTCAATTAAACGCTTCAAGGCAGAATTTGTAGAAACAGATTAAAACAACAGTTAGAAACTACTTTTACTGACACTGCTATGTTAATTTACATTTACACTGCTCACAAGAGATAGGGCCCAATTCTACAAAGCAATTTTGTACTTATACAAAACTTTTAAAACTTTACAAAAATTTAACTTTCTTGAAATATTGAAATAAAGGCAGGATGCTGCATCTATATAAGTGACAAAAATTTCGAAACCAGTAAGTAAGAATTAAGCTGTAAAACTGAGTTTAAAGGTTCTGACATAAGTCAAGATTCACTTTGAGGAAATGGCCCCAAAATATTATGCGAAAGGATGCTTCTGGTGCTTAAGCTGATTATGAAATGTCTTTGGACATTTTAATTTTGGATGCTATCTTTTCTGAACATTACAGTACAAAAAAAAATATAAATGATGTAACAACACGAGGCGAAAAAAAGTAAACCACAAAAATCATAGCCTAACCCTGAACATAAAGACAAGATATAAACTGCTTCAAGTGAAATACACAAGAATACAGACACATGTACAGATAGATGTACCAATAGAACTAGTTATCATACAATGCAATACAATGTGCTTCAACTGATACAAATAGCAATAAAATGCCTGTCCTTGAGGTGACAACAACAGAAGCAGCGTGAGTTACCTGGAGGAGCAGCTCATAGCGAGGTATCCTCTGTATGGGTCGGACAATCAGATCTTTGATGGTCAGCTTACTACCTGACTCCCGCTGACAAAGCTGACAAATTAAGACGGAATGTTTATTAAGTCTTTTTGACAAAAATGAATGCATACTTAGATAATTTTAATAAGAAATACTTCATCCTTGGTCAATAACAATCTGCAGCTTGTGAAGACTGAGCCTAATTAGACAAAGAAAACTATGCACCTGACCAAGTATAGAGATTTTACAAAACATATTAATACAATGGCTTGTTTCAGCTACAATGTTTTGTAAAAGTTGAAAATCAACACATACTAGCCCTTAATTCTTTAAAGTAAGGACGTTACTTAGAATTATTTACATCTTGTATACCAGATTTCAGCCCATAACAATTCTGTCGTATAAGTGAAATATTCTCAAGTGTAATGTAAAACACTGATGAAATAAACAAATAAGTAACTGTATCCATTTTAAACATTTGTGCACTACTCACATCTAGAAACTTTGAGACAGATGATTTGGTTAATAAAGCACTCTCTATGACTTTTCCAGAACTCTTGTAGTTCTCCACAAATGACAAGTAACTGTCCAGCACTGTTTGTTTGGAAAACTGAAACAAATGATGAAAAAATTATTGCGCTTTATCTTTATCTTTAGATGAAAATCAATGATCAACACAAAACAATAACGATAGAGATCTGATCTAAATTAAAACTTTCTCTCAGATTTATTTGCATTTTTCATTACTTTTCACCCATGTCCAAAAATTATGACGCCTGGATCTAAAAAAAAAAATTAGCTGGGAAATTTTGTAATCAAATATAATTGATTATCAGACTGAAATGTTTACACTTTTTCTAACACCCACTTGTACAGTAGGTATAGCATTTAATGAGTATTCGTAAGATAACTTACACAGGCACTTTGCATATTTGACCACTTACAAACCCACATACATATACTTGGCAACTTACAATGGCACTCGGTATATGACAGATTACATAAGTACTCATTTTACCTAACAACTTACAAAGGCATTCAAGACAACTTACAATGCTAACAATGATATTGCCGACGGTACTGTTGCGACTGTCCCAGTTTTTCCAGACCTTGTCCAGAAAATCCAGGTAAATGGAGTGATGAATTAAGATTTCAGGAACCATGTAGAAAATGTGATCCACCACAGACTCATCAAGCACACTCTGCGACTTCAACGGAGACATGTATTTCTGGAAATCAATAGTAAGCAAAAACTGAAGCATTTAGTCAGATCTTTAATGCACCATACTCTTTATTACATGATTGACATCATTACATGTAGAAAGATCAGTGTTACGATGCGCAAAAACCATGTTTTAAAGGTGTTTTTCTGAAAAGCTGATCATACATCTAAACAATATTTCTGCAACATGGTAAAGTGAGGAAACATTAATGAAGCCGTTTTTTGTTGTTTTCTGGGGGGGGGGGGGTCAATCACTTATGTAAAGGATTTATGAAAATCCTCATATCCATCACACTAGGTCCACTTAAGGAGTTTTCTGTAAACTTTGATTAACTTTTCATCAGGAAAGTTTATATGTTGTCATCAAAGTACCAAGTTAAGGTCTTTAACTGCACTATTACAGGTCAAACTTTTGGGGGAAATACAGTAATAGCAGAGTGGTTCAAAAACTTTGAGATAATATGTCATTCTTTATCCAAATCTTTGTAGATGACCTTTAAAGTACATTATTTCCACTTACATGTAGTGCTGATGTATGGGGATACAAAAGATTATCTGGGTTTGCACTGTATAAGGTCAATGCCGTGCCATTTTCAGATCTGCTGGGAATGTTGTGATATCATCACCAACTGCCCAATGGACAATGGTTTCTGTGAATGTGTTCATGTACGTGTAAACTGGTATCAATGACCTATGTTCTACTTCAGTGAACACGATAATGGACTGGTGGAGATATCCTGATACACCATTCATACTACAAATCACATAGTTTAAGGGAGTTGGCCTTCAATAATAATCACTTTATGGTTTGTTATGAATGGGTTATTTCAAGTTCACCTAGGCAGGTTGTTCAAATAGGCATCAAAAAGTTAGGTCAGGCTTAAATCTGGACACCAGTCTTTTACAAACATATAGGAAAGGAAGGGTCATAAGGGCATCCACATTCTCACAGCCTTAAGGATCTTAAGGGCATCCAGACACTCACATCCTTAAGGGGCCTTAAAGGGTGTCCGTATACTCACATCGTTTAGTGTCTTAAGAGCAGCCACATTCTCACACCCTTGAGGACCACAAGGTCATCCATATACTTATAGACTAAAGAGTCTTAAGGACATTATTGATTCTTCAGGGTGTCCACAAACTCAAGATCTTAAGGACATCTATATTCTCCAATCCTTAAGGACTTCCGTATTCTCCCAACCTTAAGGGTCTTAAGGGCACCCACACACTCGCGTATTTGAGGGTCTTAAGGGCATACATATACTCTGAACCTTAAGGGTCTTATGGACAGCCATAAACTCACAGCCATATGGGCATCCATAGTCACATTCTTTAGGGTCTTAAGGGCACCCACATATTCACACCAGTGATTTTAAGGGCACTCATATACTCACATCCTTGAGGGTCTTAAGGGCATCCACATACTCCTTCTCATTCCGGTATAGCTCTTCTACAATGTGATACCTCTTGTCCTGTGAAAAGAAACCGCAGCTCTATATTTCATCTTCACACATTATCCTGTAAGCTGGATACCTGTAATCTGTGAAATGAAGCCATAAGAAGTCATATTTCATTTAGGGATTTCCTTTTTTCCAACAAGGTCCTGGAATTTAAAGTCACTAAGACCAGTATACACAAAAAGCATCCAAACTCGTTCCAAACATGCACAACCAGATCAGAAGTCAGGTTCACCCTGTTGCCCCAGGTTACAGACATGGGGCCAGATGCCAACAGGCTGTTCTCGTCCCCACCCTCTGCAGGATCGGAAGAAGGTTAAACATCTTAATTAAACTGGGATGTTTATGACAAATGATCAGTTCTCTGTTTTCTCAGCTTTCCAAAAAAAACTGTGTGGGGTGCTGAGTATATTGTGCTAATCATTGTGGAAAATTGGGCTCATATTTCACAGAGATACAATCTGAGATGAAGTACCAATGAGGCTGATATATTCCTGGGATAACCAATGGCATTGGTCTCATGTAATCTCTCAGGTAATCTGAGGCTCTTCCTGGCCCTCAACCGAACCCGAACGAGCTGCGACAGGGAACTTCTGGCTCTGCGATGTCTCGCTCTCCTCCACAGTTCGGTCGAGGAACAATCGTGCCCGGCATAAGACCGTGACCTAGCCGCCCCTTGTCCAGCTGTGACCTCCGGGGTGTCCTGGGGGGTCCTCCAGGAACGCGACCCCCACGACTGCTCACTAGTGTGTAACTTTATAACCCAGCGGATGACATAACAGATGCAAGTGCTCAGTGCAATCATAGCATTAATATACCAAACTACCCGTCACTAACTCAACCTATGCCACAAAGAAGGATATCATGTATCCCCTAATACACCTGTACCTTTGAGATAATGAGCTTATCAACAGATCAAGGAATTAAAGCTACTGTGGGGCTGGCGACGTGGAACATTACATCCTCATGACAATGACTTCACAGAGCAAGTACTGTAGCAGTATAGACTGAGTTGACTAGCCTTTGTTTTCCTGACACGTCACAGGCCCTATGTTACATGGACCTTCATGCTGTTTACCTCATCTATAGTGTAACAGGCATGACCACAAAAAAAAAAAAAAAAAAAAATAACCATAACCATCCTGTAGGTTACAGATGAGTAATGGTATTGTCCATCAGACACAATGATATGTGAAATTCTGCGTTTACTTCCAAGCGTAATTGCCTCTGGTCGTGTACAGCTATGTTTACATACAGTTTGGTTAAACTGGCAGACATGTTTATAAATTTACACAGTATCCTATACATGTAGAGTGAATGAGAAAAACCTGATCAGGGTAAGGTCACAGCTCAAAAAATATGTTTCCCCAAAGTGAGATGATCAGGATTATACAATGAATATGTTCAGGTATGGACTGACTGTAAGTGCCCTGGTGTATTTCATCTTCTGTTCTGGGGTTTTATGTCATAGGTGGTCACTTATTAGAAAACCATGATTGTGCAAGGAACATGTTTCATTTTCTGTTCTGGGGTTTTATGTCACAGATGATCACTTATTAGAAAACCATGATTGTACAAGGAACATGTTTCATTTTCTCTTCTGGAGTTTTATATCATAGATGATCACTTAAGAGACAACCATGATTGTAGACTGAACATGCTCTGGTGTGGATTGGCTGTAAGCGTCCTGATGTATTTCATCTGCTGTTCTGGGATTTTATATCACAGGTGACTACTGAAGAGACAACCATGATGGTGGAATAAACATTTTCTGGTGTGGACTGGCTAACTGTCCTGGTGTATTTCATCTTCTGTTCCGGGGTTTTATGCCACAGGTGATAACTTCTGAGAAATCAATGATTGTGGACTGAACATGTTCTGGTATGGACTCTCTAAGTGTCCTGGTGTACTTCATTTTCCGTTCTGTCGTTTTATACTACGGAGGACTACTTATCAGATGATCAGCATGATGGACATGTAGAAGGCACAGTACACATTAAAGTGTACTGGTGCACGTCACATTTCAGATATCTTCTCAGGTTTTAGGTCACAGGTGACATCAGAACAAAGCCACATCTGAGGCCCCTTTCAGGAAATCTAGAAGCCAGCCACTAGGAAACCATTATCAATCCGCTGATGTGCCTCCATGAGCTTTACGTCTGGTCATACAGACCTTCCTACCAGACACAGAACGTACGTCTCGTCATACAGACCTTCCAACCAGACACAGAACATACTTGAGCCTGTACCAAGTTGATCAAATTTCAAATGCTGGCAAAGTCTGATCAATATGGTACATATACTGTAC
Organism: Acanthopleura granulata; assembly: GCA_016165875.1. Taxonomy (NCBI): domain Eukaryota; kingdom Metazoa; phylum Mollusca; class Polyplacophora; order Chitonida; family Chitonidae; genus Acanthopleura; species Acanthopleura granulata. Next base: position 9,583,216 of record JABBOT010000008.1, read on the forward strand.
CCTCCATCAAGATAATATTCAGTTTCATCGTGTCTAAACATGACTTTATCTTCATGCCTCTTCAAAATAAGGATTAAATCTGGCACAAACTTTTGACAAGTTAATCATCAGTTCATGAACATGTCTATTTTGAGTTTCAATGTTGTCTTTATTACACTGCAAACCATTCACCTCTTCCTCATTTAAATATGTTCTGGCTTCAATATAGCTGAAATATTTTTGACGTGAAGTTAAGCCGTAATCATTTACTGGCTTATTCTCTGTAAAGGTCACATTATGGACATCGCAAGTGCTGCGATGAAGTACAATGTAACTTGCTGAATCACAGGTACCCACAATTTTATGACATTGTGGGGTGCTAGTTGTACATTTGAAGCATCTACATCTACATGTACCTGCAGCCTTGCTAAATATATCTGCTGACAAAAAAATGGATCCATGTTGAATCCATGTCATAACTATTAATTCAGCTCAGGTGTGATAAGTGGAAACACTTTTTCTTTCTGATCAACTGATCATGATAGGGCATGTCAGAGTAGAACTGATGAAACTGTCAGGACACCCAAGGTCATTTACTGAAGGTGACCATTAGCATCACAGTAGAAGTAACAATTACACCTGCATTACTCCAAACTTTGCAGCTGCAGCATCCTATCACTCAAAGAAAAACTGGTGTGAACACAACTCTACATATTTCACTGGAGTCAAAGCTCCAGGAATAAGGTTGTACATGCAGCTTGCACGTGGCATTTACCAAAGGTAACATTACATCTAGATGTTTGGCACTAAGACTTGTGTATCTACCACTGTTCCATGTCATTATACTGCGGAACGTAGATCCAGTCACCTCAGCAATGATTTCTTCAGGCGGCACAAAGACACAGGGCACATGGCAGAACAGATCTGACAAGAGCAAGGTCTGCTGAGAGTGCCGGTAAATTGGGGAATATGGGATCTGAACTGAATGAGTTCACAGATGTACATCAGTGTACAGCCATACTATATAGATCCCCTGGAACCTTCTGCTGCTCTGTCTTACTTAGGTCACCTTCTATACATTCTACAACATCACTTCATCCATGCAGACAAGACTTAGCTCTACCAAACAAGGCAATTAATTCATCGGCATTACCGTCTCCTTAACATTTCTCAATCGGACTGACCTGTATATTGTATAAACATGGACTCGGCCTACATTCGTTAACACCTGTGTCAGAGCCTTAGTGGGGGCAGATCCCTCAGCCACTTCCATTTCCAGAAGGTAGGGAGGGGTGGGAGGCTATAGCTGAAACCTTGGCTGTGGCTCAGCCTTATGGCACTGCAGCTACAAGTCTGAGGTCTCTGTGAAACATGATAGGCGCCTCTCTCATTCATGCAGCAGACCCTTCCAGACAGGCCACTCAGCCAAGCTCTGAAAGAGTTATATGTATGAGCCCACTACCCTTGGAACCTGTGTCCATTAAAGATAATGGTGCTACAGTTCATAGTGGCGCACTGCTGCTTCCATAGACACTTGCTGTAACCCAGTTTCTACTTTGTTTTACAGGTACACAGAAGTTGGCAACTTTACATCCACAAAAATACTCGGTTATCCAACGCAATATATAAATGAGACCCAAAGCTGTTCTCAGAGAAGACAGAATGGGTTGTGTGGTGTCTGGGGAGGTCGCACAGAAATCTGGCCAGAAATAAGAGACATTCAAGTCCACCGACTGATGACATCTGTCTTAATACTAAAATAATCATCCTTACCCATGGGAAAGTCCAACATCTGCAATGTACATGTACTTAATGACTCATTTATCTGACTTGTGTCTGACGATATCTACTAATAGAAAAAAGAACGCCCTGTATATTGAAAACTATAATGATGAATATGTTTTGCCGACTTGTAAGTATATCTACCCCTAACATTATAATATTAATGCATAATACATCTTATAGATCACCCCGATATGGTTGAAATACAAATTCCAATCCAATTTGCTGGTACAAGACTTCCAGAAAATTGGATCCTCATGGAGAATGATTGTGTAGTAAGCTGATTGATCAATTTTTCATATAATTAATAACACAAAAGTAATTTCAAGCATTCATCACTTTGGAGGAAGTAAAAGTTTTAATGACCTTACTACACAACCACTAATTCCATGTACAGGTACAAACATTAAAATGAAATTTCATAATCAATGTTATTTCACTTGTATTATTCTGATCATATAAAAAGTGGATCAAATATCACAAACTAGCTCTTTCAGTACAATGACAGTGGATAGGGGAAAAGTCCACAAAAAGGCAAGCCTTCAGGTACATGCATATCTGCAAGAGTAAGTTTACCTAAATTTTTTTTTTATCTCTATGGTGTTACCACAAATTTCTTCCCATCCAAGTACTGTCCTGTCAACCTATAGAATGCATCCACAGCCTGTTTAGGGCTACCTGTCATGTTTCATTTAACACGAACAGAATGTACCTGAAATGGTCAAATCTTCCCGAGCACTTTTTAATACATGCATTCCAACTCACAATCATTTATAATTACAGTTTTATTCAAATGCTTCATAGCTGGCATCACATTTAACAAGAATGCACATCCTCATCATACTACTGTCTCCCTGTAGCTAGATTCCTGGTATGTTCACAGTCATAACATTCCTACTCTGTACTGGTATCTTACTGAATCATCAGGTGTACTAAACCTGATGTATACAGGTGTTCTCTAAACACATAGCCACCAACAGTAGGATGGATGATGTACACAACTCTCACGTTCCTAGAGCTAACCACAGCATTCCGTCAGTGTGATATTTAATGGCAAGTGTCCTTGATCTGTAGCAGACAGGAAGTAAGCATTTTACATGGTTTACAGCTTTATATACTAATTGTTTCTCGTTAATGGAAAGATGGCACCTGTCAGGTGCAAACACAATGTGCTATACCACCCACTCCATACCTGTTCTCCTAACCATCTGAACTATGTACAATACCAGCTATATGTACATGTATATAAACCTATTCAACACTGAGATAGGGCAACACAGAAAACACTAAAATAGAAAATGCCATGGGGAACTCCACAACTGAAAATGTTCGTCAACATCAAACTTTTTGCAGAATTAAAATGTGGTTTAACTCACATCAGATAAATGAGAGGTTGGATGGAATAGCCAATGATTCTGTCCCTTTGGTAAATAATTCCACAAGATCTTTTGAACAGGACATTCACATGTGCCTGACAAACTGATATCAACATTTCATTTTTAGAATGTCTTCAAGTGGACACACTAGGTATTTGTTCAAATGTGTATAGAATATGGTCAGGCTTAAATTTTCAAGGAAATGCAGCATTTATAGAAAGAATTTAGGCATCACCAAATGTGTATCTGTAAGAACACTATCTCTAAAATACCTTCAATTATTTTTAAGCTTTATTTGAGCAGAATTTAATTCAATCAAATATTAGATTTCTAAGGTAGGTTTTGTTGGACATATTGCCAATGTTGGTTACTGAGGAATCTGAAATCCGAATCCGAAAATAGCATCAAAAGAATTTGATCAACAGGTAAATCTAAAGATTCTATGCAAAACTAACACCTAAAAATAAAAACATTGTCCAAGATGACTTTCACAAAGTCCAAATAACGAAATGTGTTTAATTTTATCCAAGAGTCTTCCGAAAATTGGTCTGGCCATGTACACATACCAGTTCATCTATGTATTGGATAATGACAGCTTTTCACTTGTTTTTTTCCCTTTTGTTCAAATCTTCGAAACTTTGTTCCATGATAGAAGTAATATAGGATATAATTTGAAACAGAGGTTGAAAAAAAGGCACCATGTACATCATGACATGCATACCATGACGACATGTATACTCCACAACCAGCAATTAGGCAGCAGGCCACACTATGCACTATGTTAGCCACAAGCTGTACGTGACAACCGGCCATTTTGTATGTAATTTTATGTGTTTTACTGATAAAGTTACAATGCCCATCAGGACTCATTGCCAAGACTCTGTCAGATCTGTGTACCAGGCACAGAAAACATTTGTTCTTGACAAAACAGCACTATAATAATCAACACTGGTGCATGTAATTAGCATTCCTAACGATCTTCTGACACAATGAAAATTAAAGTAAAACATCTGCTCCATCAGCCGTGCTGGAAACGGACTGGCATATACACACAGCTGGGAGTTTACAGCATTTGTTCTTAGGTTCAGTGTTACATGAGAACGCTTGTACTGAGGTCGTGGCGTTCCTGTAGTTGCTCCAAACTGCTGGGTATTCAGAATTATTTTTTCATGACAGCAAAAAAGTAAAAAAAAAGAGGTATCTTTTAATATCCCTACAGGACCTCAAAATATGCTCATGGCTGAGTTGCTCAGTTTTCCGGCTTTCACGAATTCTATTCATTTTCATTCAAATTACAGTTTACAGTAATTGTATTTTAACTGTAACTCTTCCACCTTTTCTTATGTTTGCAAGGCATTTATTCAAGCACATTCTGAAGGCATTCTTCTGTACTGACTGATAAAATAATACTTTTTGGGAAACCCTGAAAATGGCCATTTCAGCCAATGTAGTTATGTCTCAAAGATCAAATCATAAATGTGCGTAAATTACACTGAAAGTTGCTCTTTCATATGCGGAAAGGTTGAGGAATTAGGGTATGTCATCACTGAACAACATTTGACATATACTTCATGGAGGTCAGTTTATTCTTGGGAAAGCACTCTTTGAAATCCTTCATACTCACGTCCCACTGGATCCAGCCAGAACTGGTTTTAAGCAATGAAAAAGGGCTATTGTTGATTCAAACACTACACTTGTCTTAATAAGCAAACCTATGTATATCGCACTTTATTTTCTCAGGCCTATGGTAAAAGCACATGTTCTGTATCTCCAATCTGGAATCATGTTTTCTTTCATGCCTATCTTTTATTTTCATATTTTAACCTTTCTTTCACATTAGAGATGTTCTTGCCCATATTCGCTGGTCAGCCAAAAGAGTGTATTAACTCTGATTGATGACTACATGTGCAAGTATGTGTATGCTCTACAACATGACCTGGCATTGTGCTCATGGGCATCTGTCACAGACTAGGTCTTAGAACCAGGTTGATTAATGGTTGCTGACGTTAGTTACATGTATTGCAACGTGTATCCCCTTGTTTCAATGCTTCATTCTGCCAGATCTACCAAGCCTAGGATGGCACAGAGATTGGTTATTGTAACCTATTTCTCATTTCAATGGTTCACACTGCCAGATCTACCAAGTCCAGGTTGATTATTGTGACCTCTACCACCTTGTTTCAATTGTTCACACTGCCTGATCTACCGAGCCTAGCATGGCACGCAGGTTGGTCATTGTAACCTGTTTCTCCTGGTTTAAATGGTTGACACTGCCAGACCTGCCAAGAGGCTGGTTATTGTAACCCGAATCCCCTTGTTTCAATGGTTCACACTGCCAGATCTACCAAACCTAGGATGGCACTGAGGTTGGTTATTGTAACCTATATCTCCTTGTGGTTCACACTACCAGGTTACCAAGCCTAGGTTGATTATTGTAACCTCTATCCTCTTGTTTCAATGGTTCACACTACCAGATCTACCAAACCTAGGATGGCACTGAGGTTGGTTATTGTAACCTATATCTCCTTGTGGTTCACACTACCAGGTTACCAAGCCTAGGTTGATTATTGTAACCTCTATCCTCTTGTTTCAATGGTTCACACTACCAGATCTACCAAGCCTACGATGGCACTGAGGTTGGTTATTGTAACCTATATCTCCTTGTGGTTCACACCACCAGGTTACCAAGCCTAGGTTGATTATTGTAACCTCTATCCTCTTATTTCGATGGTTCACACTACCAGATCTACCAAGCCTACGATGGCACTGAGGTTGGTTATTGTAACCTATATCTCCTTGTTTCAATGGTTCACACTGCCAGATCTATAAGGCCTGGGGGGAGGGGTTGGTTATTGTAACCTGTATCCCCTTGTTTCAATGGTTAACACTGCCAGATCTACCAAGCCTAGGTTGATTACTGTAACCTTTATCCCCTTGTTTCAATGGTTAACACTGCCAGATCTACCAAGCCTATGATGGCACATGGCTAGTGTACAACTGTCCCAGGCACCAACAATGATGACGCAGCAGCCAGGGAGGCACATGCACAGCTATCCCACCCTCAGAACACCGCATGATCTTAACACTACACCTTAACACAGACTGAGAGAGCAGAGGAGGCTACAAGCCTATAAAACAACTAGTACCCTACAGTTGTTCACCTCACTTCCAGTGTTGCTCATACACTCTTGTGGGCTGAAGCCTTCCACTAGATTTCCCACTGAATCAAGGCTCTATTTTTACTCCCATCTCACATCTGATAAACACTCAGAATAAGTTCCTATATCCGCTACTGGGCTTCTCACAGCTCTACACTTCCTCTCATCTGCACTGGATGCAGCAGATGGGAAAAACAAATCAAAAACAAACCTGAGAGGCTATGTTTATTAGCATCAGTCAATCTTATTAATAAGTAGAAGAGTGAATGAAGAATATGAGAGGCTGTTGGTAGCAAGCGCTAAGGTACATGTTGGACTGGTACCGCATCATTTGCTACACATTTACCTGTAGGTCTGAGTCAACTGGTACATGTATAATACCATAGCCCATTTAATAATTGTTGGCACCATTAACTCCACAGCTTTACCATCAAACTTTTAAAAAGTGTTGGAAACTACAGGTATACCATCAAACCTTTTTAAACAGTGTTGGAAACCCTTAATTCTACAGCTACATGTACAGTGCCAACCCTTTTAAACTATTAGAAACGCTTCATTCTACAGCCAAACCATCAAACCTTTTTAAACACTCCTGGAAATCCTTCGTTCTACAGTTAAACCATCAAACCTTTTTAAACTATTGGAAACCCTTCATTCTACAGCGGTACTATCAAACATTTTTAAACTGTTGGAAACCCTTAATTCTACAGCTACATGTATGCCATCAAACCTTTTAAACAGTATTGGAAACTCTTCATTCTACAGCTAAACCATAAAACCGTTAACTGCTAGAAACCCTTAACTCTACTGGTTTACCATAAACCCTTTAGACGGTCAGTACCTTCATTCTACATCTGTATCACCAACCCTTCTTTAACACTCTTGCTATTCTTAATTCTATATGTTTGTCTTCAAATTTAGCTCAGCAAATATTATGGGAAGCCCCACAGATTTTTCTGCAATTGATCAAGATGACTTTGGTCCATCGGATCTGCAGGGTCGGGCAGAACTGACTCTCTGAGAATACATGTCACAAACACATGGTTTTCAGATGTCTAGCAGACATAATGAATGATACACACCGATCTTTTACAATACAAAACATGAAATGTCAATGACTTTACCTACATGTAAAACCATATTCCTTACCCCAAGCTGGAGTGGATCATATCTTTCCAAGAATGTTTTGTACCTAGCAGGTATGCATACCAGGCAAATTTTCAATTCCTAATTAAAGCATACACCAGTTTTACACAGACTTGTCTGTACTTTCTTCAGATCTCATGATTATCTGTGTTGCTGTATAGACATTCATATTATCACCAATTACAGGTACACGTCACAAAATATGTCCTTGTATATTGTGAACAATTCCTCCGGCAGTGTCACAGGAATCCATGTATCTACATGCAGACTGTCATACATATACATGTCAAGGTTTTTCAGTATCACAGTATGCCTTCTGGGGCAAGCTGTGCTGCTATGTAGAATATTTGATTCTCACCAGTCACAAAATCTGTCCTTGTATAATGCGAACAATTCCTTCTGCACATAATAACCTGTCAGGAATCCATGTATGTACAATGTACAAGTGGTACACATAAGTGTTTTCCAAGTTCACTTGCTTTCTGCTTAAGGAGCAAAGGCTTGCAGAATTTTTTTTTATCCAAATATAGTTTAACCTCAGCTGTTCGGCCTGTGTGCATGCACAAAATCCTTTTCAGACAAAATCAATTATGTGTACAGTATCATGGAAGACCCAAACTGTAGGAATCTGGAGATCGAGGGACAGTGGTTTACTCCTGACAATCTGTTGTTCTCCAAACGTAAACCTGATCATCGTTGTAGAAATGAACAATTCTTGAGCATGGTGTTTAACAACAATCAAATAAATCAATCAGTCAAACAGTGGGATAAACTGTGGATCAAATATCCCCTGAAATCAAAACAGAAGATTGATCTTTATACCTGATGTTGATGCCCTCTGTTGATTCAACTGAGTACTGACATACATGTGCAACTGACATACATGCGCAAGCAAATGTGTAACAGCCTTATAACTGTAACTGCTTTCAAGTACTTCTGTCACTAAGATATAAGTAGCATGTATAATACAATGTACACAGAAGTGCTTCTAACTCCTCAAAATGACTTTAAAACACCATCCAGTATCTACTCTTCACACTGAAGCATTTCACTCCCTTATGCCATTTATACAATGACAGCCAGGTCTACGGGTAGATAAAATCCTACTACCCACAGCGAAAAGGACCACCCATTGCTCAGTACATGTACACCAACAACCTCCTCATTTAAAGCCAAGGCCAACCCAGCATGGGTTGGATTTGAACCTTTAACCTCAATCAACTGTAACAAGAACAAACATTTAAGCCAATTAAACCAAAGAAGGCCCCCATTAAGTAAAACAAGTAACAATGTACACCAAGCCAATATGCACCAAGCAGTCTTTTGGGGCCACGATTTGCTAGCTTTGGAGTTTTGGGGCTGTATGTGCCAAGTAAACTTCACAGTGCAGTACTGTATAAGCATTACAGTGATGTAAGCCAAGTAATGTTTTCCGTTGGTGGTGGAGTCACAGATCAGAACTAACCTACCTGGCAAATCGCAGTAACGAGTATTTATATCAAAGGCTAAATTTGTACTGCTCACAAGTCCATCTGAACTACATGTAAATGAAACTTTTATATTCTCAATGTGGAATACATGTACATCTTATTATATGCATACTGTAATAAAATTCATGGGGTGCATGTATAAAAAATGAATGTAAATCAAAGACAAAAAGAACTTATGACTAAAATTTAACAATAATTCTACTTAGATCACACAGCAGGCACATATGTCGGAACTAAATAACCCATGTCACTCTGAGCTGAATGAAAAGGTTACCCTGAGATGCTATTATAGGTCTGGTAGACTAGAGTTTACGTCCATAAACAGGTGCCAGTTGAAGTAACCCCTCCAAGGCATGCGCTAGCACCGGCGCCACCGAGGTGAGGGGCACAAGATGGCCTAAGCTCTCTGCCTCTTGTAACACCACCCGTTCAGCCCACAGCAGATCACAGATGCATGCACATGTGCTACCGACATAAACACATACAAAGCCTTAGAACTACATCTGCACCAATTTCTCAGAAAAATCTTTATTACACTTGTCAAATGGCAGGGAACTTAAAGAAGAAGAAGAAGAAAAAGCCTCAAACTTCAACTCTAGTTCAGAATATTGTCCTTCAAATATTACAAATGAAATAATGAAAGAACAGTTCCTGGATTTCAATTGTCAAGAATAACACTGGATTTTAAAATAAAATCTGTTATCATTTGTCACAGGAAGAATCAAAAGTACACTATATTACCACACAACTAATTTAATGTATAATTTGTCACAACCCTAACAAGTGCATGCATTTTCAAAATGATTCGAACTGTCATTTTCAATGAACGTTTCTCCTTTTTAGTGTTTCCTGTTTCAAGGAATCTTGTCTTCTGGTCCCACTCGTAAATCTGTCAGGATACAGACACTCAACAATTATTTACTGCACAAATGCAACAAACAAAAACCCTCAAACTTTATTACCTTTCATGTACCTAATTATGGCTGTCTTGTTCATTTGATTGTTGTGTTAAATGACAATGGTCAATAATATTTCAGAAGGCCACCATGTTCAATGCAGAGTTGTAAAATAGTGTCATTTTTGCATGCCGACAATCAATAACATTACACCAGACCAAAGTTGGATGCCCGCACTGGTGGAGATACCGGCAAACTATGAGCAGAGCAAAACTGTTTGAAAGTCAGTGAAATATTGGCATGGAATAATCTTGCCCACAGGTAAGGCATCAGGATCTTCACCTATCTAATAGAAGTCAAAATACACATACATATATATAGTAGTCTATCATGAAAGAAGCACTCAAACCTGACGAACTGAGCACAACTACCATGTACGCTGACTATTGTATTCCTTCTACAGACAAAAATAACGGCAGGCGAGATGGACTGGGTCTCCAGCCGATCAGTTTTCACAGAGGTACATGCAGATGGGCTAAGGAAGCCAGAGCTCTGCAAGGGTTTAAGGTAACATTGGGCCTGCCTCCTCGTAGCCAGATGAGGATATGGCCAAACTCCTGGCTTCCAACAGCCTTCCACCATCCCCTCACGTTATATTTAGATAAGGGGGAGGCTGCGGTTTGTAGATGAACATCAGGTAGTGCCATTTGGCAAAAAAAAAAAAAAAAAAAAAAAAAAAAAAAAAAATGGGAAAAAAAGAGAAAAAAAAAAGGCTGATTCTCCACTGACATATGTGTAATCCCTTCAGGCTGCAAGCTGTGGCACTGGGGAGTCGGACCCCTACCTGATCCATCCGGGCTTAACACAGCAAGCACCCCAGGGCCGACCCAGTGCCAGTTGTATAGCCTTACATAATGCCTCTGGCCTGGCAGACAACCTACTGGGCCGGCCATGCCCTAAATGTCAACAGAATGTCACCTCTAATGATTCCACACTATGGCTACAGCCAATGCTTCGAAATATAAACAGTGATTTTGATGGATGTAAGCATCTACACGTAAGCACATTAACCATAATTGACCTAATGTACTTGTATTACAAGTAGATTTACACGAACATAATAACCTCTAGGGCACAGATACAGTATGTAACCAACAGCTATAATACATATACGCTTAACATCACACTAAAAGAAGTTAAAGGTCAGATTTACGGGTGGAGGCAACCAGACCACTACACAGTCAGTTCTTGCAAAATATTGTTCTGATTGTTGGGCGAAAATATCCATGGGTAGATAGCACACATGAACATTTAATAACCCAAAATGCGAAATGTGACTGACACACTTGTTTTTCACTAGGCTGACTGACACACTTGTTTTTCAATACATTATACCAGGTGTTCACCTTCTAAACACCTAACAAGTGACTGTGTGATGTGGAAACAAATATTTCACAATTTGAACCTCGGCTAAGACCACTGCTATTAACTATCTCTATTGTACACTGCAGCACACAGAAGTTTTATCACATAGCAAATGTACACTGCATATATTATTCTGTACATAATGTTTTGAACTCTAAACTCTGTACCATTACTTGTACATCTCCTGTACTGTATCGTTACTTACGTACATCTTCGACACGTAAGTAGTGCTGACGTGCTTTTTTGACTCTTCTAGAAGAATTCATCCGTCATACATGCACTCTTGATTTGCTCTAAGAGTCACAACAAAACATATGTGCTAGGCTATCCTGTAATAGAGTCTGACTCCTTCTTATATATTTCGCACCGTAATGCGGGCATTGCCAAACTACTGGTGAGTAACACATTTCAGCACCTCAATTCAACCTCAACCTCAATCCTAAACACACATGCATAAATGTAGATGTGCAAAAGTATCCCTAGTCATGCTTTCATCTATACAGCATACATGCACAATGCAGTTAATTATTTATGGCATATTTTGTAGGCATTCTTTGATTAAGATAAAAAAAGTTCTTATTTTCACAAAAATAAACGAGACAAAACGATCCCTAGCCTTTACCAGCGTAACGAAAATGCACATTTTGCTTCATAAATGTATTATTCGTGGTGTTCTGACGCTGTGAGTGGGTTTATTTGCTTGAGTGGAGTTCAATGCCGTGCTCGTTTACATGTACATCATTATGACACCAGTCAGGTTTATCTGTAAACTGAGGCGGGCCCGTACAATTATGTCGATACTTCATATGAGTGATGAAGTAAAAAGTCTTCTACAAGGCCATGACAAGATATCTGACAACAATCTGTTATTCGCAAAACGTTTAAGTGGAGATGGCAGAATTCACCTGACAACTGGTCTGATCTCTTCAAGTTTAACACTACAATATCAATCTTCTGACATGAAGGCCATTAACTGCTCCTTGCTCTTCAACAATATCATGTCACTTACATAAAATGACCTTTCGTTTTCAACAATATCATTTCACTCAAACAGGGTTCATTCAAGGTATTCAACAACTCATGGATCATTTCACCCAGATCTTCAGCAATTTATCATTTCGCCCTGGTCCTCAACAATGTATCATTTCATCCTGGTCCTCCACAACCTATCATTTCACTGACAAAGATGTCCCTTGTCTTCAACAATGAATCATTTATGTGTAGTTTTTAAACAATGTATCATTTCACTGACAATTTCACAAACAGATCTCCTGCTCCTCAACAAGTTATCATTTCACTGACAATTTCAAAAAAGGACTCCTGCTCCCCAACAATGTATCATTTCACTGACAATTTCACAAAAAGGGCTCCTGCTCCTGAATAATGTATCATTTCACTGACAATTTCACAAAAACGGCTCCTGCTCCTGAACAATGTATCATTTCACTGACAATTTCACAAAAACCTCTGCTCCTCCCTGCTCCTCAACAATGACAATTCCACACAAAGGTGCCCTGCCAGGCCCCTGATTCTGGTTAATGTAGCACAATCATTGTCTGCTACTGATCTGCTTGATACTCCTGTCCCCTACTTGAAATGCCATGGTATTGAAACTACAATGTACATTTACTGGTAACAGGCCAGGCGATAATAATACTCCTGCTTACAACAGATCCCATTTTATAAATGTCACACTAATTATCTATCTACTGGTCAACTGCCCAAACATAACAAACAGCAAGGCCTAAACTTACATAGAAACATATATGTGGAAAAATACACAATTGTACGCATGCAGGATAATGTTATATATTACATGTACCTTGCAGACATAAGACCAATCAGAGATGAACGTACAGAAAAGTGAATCGTAAATCTCAAAATAACAGATTCATAATTTACGATTCATAATCTTACATATATACATGTATGTGGAAAGTGGAAAGAATTACATAATATTGGACTGCCAAGTAAATCGACTGACTTCCCTTATCACTAAAAACTATCAACTGCTTCCTTCTTACATGTTTACAGTTAGCAACTTTATTTACTATTTATGTAGATTATTTCTTACATATTCGTTTGCGAACTGGTGTTTCAGGTTGTTTTGAAATTGATGGATCTTGTTTAACAGTGGTATATGACTGTTGCATTTTATGCTTAAATAAAATTATAAAATTTCTTGATTGAAGAACTGCACAACACAATGTCAGAACCAGATAATCATTTCTCTTGTCTAAGAGCAACAAACAGAGATCTCACTTCTTACCTTGAAGAACTGGTACGGGATGTCTGTCTCAGGTGTCATAGGTGGCTGTGTAGGCTGCCACACATCAGGCATGCTTGTTGCCAAGGCGCCCACAGAGTCTCCTATGGATGGTGGGAACTCTGGGACTGAGGTGCCCGCTCGCAGAGCACTAGCACTAGGCGGTTCATCCGTGGTGGCGCTGTACTTTCTCACTGGTTCCGTATCCTTGACGTAAGATGGAACCGGAGAGTAGTACCCCCGTCTGTCGCGCTGAAGGACACTCGCAGAACTAGCACTCCTCAAAATGGGCTTACGAGGGGGAGGAACACTTAACAACAATGTGTATGGATGATTTTTTTCAGTGAATGGATACGATCTGTCGTGAGATGTGGCTGATGGGGATTTGGTGGAGGAAGGGCTGGCGTACCTACGTCTGGGACGGTCACTGTCTGTCCTGCTAGGGGAGGGACTATGAGAATAACCAGCGTACCTGGTGTGCAGCTCTCTAGGACTGAGAGTGTCCACAGGGTCATTGCCCGATTCTTTACCTGAAGTCAATGGGTCGTGAGAGCCTGAGTAAGATGTGGGAGTCTCCAGCTCTCGCTCCGGAGACACCGCACTCCCATGTTTTGACAACACATCCTCCGACTTGGATTTACCTTCATCTCCAGTGACTTTAAACTCAGGTAACCCAGAGGGTTGTGTTTTATCTTCACCAATGTCAGGAGCACTCTGGGCATAACTACTCTTAGGAGAATCCGGCAACTCACCACCATCACGCGTTTTCGCACCACTCGGATCACTTTTGGATTTTTGCTTCAATGATTTCCCATTCCGCTTTTCGGATTTGTCCGGATCACTCCCATCACTTGTAGCACCTTGCACAACCTCTGAATATGAGGAGTCGAAATCTGAATCAGCACCACTGATATGGCTGTCAGTCAGTGACAAATTACTTTCTTGTGGACCTAATTTACTTGGATCTGAAGGAAACACTCTCTCTTGTGCTTTGAGAGAACCTAACCCATTACTGTCGACAGACCCACCTTCATGAAGGGATGTTTTTGTCTGAGGTGGATGTGTCACAAACCGCAAAGACGATGTTTTCTGACCTGTGCCACTGACACCATTTTCAGTTCTTCTTGAAACTCGTCTGGGAGCCTGTTCCTCAGGTTTGCCAGAATCACCCTGATTCTCCTCACCAGCAGCAAGACTAGCAAACATTTCTTGAACCTTGCCAGACATGGCCAAAGATGCAGCGCCTGAGCGCCGCTGGGGCCTTTGAGACGCAGGAACTTTGGAATCCACGGATTTCACAGAAGTCTGGTCACCGGATTCGACACCCTCGTCCTCAGATAAATCACCGCCTTTCTTCATCGGTTTGTCTGAAGAGTCATCAGTGTCACCAGTGGACTTTGTGTCTTTTGTCTGAGGCAAGCCAAGAACACAGGAGGACACAAAGGTTTTCTTGTCCCCTTCCTCTTTGGGAGAGCTGTCCGCAGTCTGTGTCTCACACGGTGAACTCTCCCTGCCTTCTTGAGTGGTACTACACTGCTGCCTTTTCTCTCCATCTGAATCTATCACAGCACTTGTGTCTGAGCCCTGCTCCTTGGCATCACTCTCTTCTGTCTCTGAGGTCACTTTGGGCTCAGTCGCTTGGGGAGTGTCAGGTCTTGTCATGGCAAACTCAGACATATTTCTGGACTTTTTTGGAAAAACCCTCCTCAATGTGCCGAATGCTGAAGTTTGAGTGAAATCTCGTATGGGAGTTTCACGTGAGCTGGTTTTGGAACTGGAAGCCTCAGGTGGTGGCCGGCCGCTTTTGAGCCTCTCTGTGAGAAGTTTTAAACTGAGACTACGATTGAGTCTACGGCCGGAGCTTAATCCCACATTGCCTGCATCAGCAGTGGGGGAGATCAGAGTTGGTGAACCTATGGGTGATGTTGTTGTTGACATAGTTTTAAGGCCTTGCGGTCTTAAACGACTGTAAGTTTTGATGAAATCGACTTTCTTAAGACTTTCAATATCTTTGTAGAGATCCTTGTAAGTCTCCTTGTCTGACGTACTGAGAACAGGGGCGGTACGCGACCTCCTGTATGTAACTCCAGACACACTGGGCTCGTCGGCCGGTGTGGCTGAGCCTGAAGGGGGTGTTACCCTCCGAGATTCAGGGTGGGGCTGAGATTCGCCTTTCACATTGTCATCCAACTTGTCTTCCATTTCTAGAAAGGTAATTCCATGGTTCTCTCTGCCCGCCTCCGCCGACCGTCATGAATGTTGAGTTCACATCACAACATTATTGTCTGCTTCTCTTAGAACCTGAAACAATAAAAATGATAAAAGTTGTCACATTAAGTTTCCAGTGACATACAAAAAATCCTGATGAATATCTCGGCATTGTAATCTAGGCTTCACATCAAGTGCCATTTAACGTCTATTTAAGCTTTACAATTACATGTACCTCAGTTACATTTTCAATGCAACTGTTCCTACGCACACCAAATAGATGTTACAGCACTGATGCTTATATGGCCGCTTGTTAATAGATAAACACATCATATCATGGAATGGATGGCTAGTAATCTGGATCGCAATGTCCGTGTCTACCAATACAAGAGATTCATGAAAAGAGACTGGCATTTTGGCACTGTAATGTCCTAGTAATATCTCAGTTCTTCTGTGTGACGTGTACTACTTTTTTTCTTTTAATTTAATTAACCTCTCAAAGAAAACTTTCTCTCTCCTGAGCACATTCCATACCTTTAGCCATGAATGGTGATATCAGACAACAAACATCAAAAATGTACCATATTTTGGACAAGAAAAGTAGTTCCACAAGGGCAAAAAACACATTCAGGTCTTCATTGACTTGCATTGCGATGACAAAGCATAACATCATTTAATGCAATAATCTAAAGGCACATGTATCATCTCTGTCAAAATATCAAAAATATTAGTTCCTGAAAGCATGTAATATACAAAACTATTAGTTCTTGAAAGCATGTAATATACAAAACTATTAGTTCTTGAAAGCATGTAATATACTGTACAAGGATACATAATTTTGATAACAAACAATTATGACAGAGAGATCAAACATTATGTATCAGAGTCTACATGCATACACATTCTAAGACAACTGAACGACCTTCCACAGCCAAGTCATAAAATCCATAATCAGAATTTTAAACTATTACATAATCACTACCTGAATTTAAATAAGGCAGAAGATTACTTGGAGTCTCAAAGTTGGCAAAACCCAAAGATAAGGACATAATGGTTCCACTTCTTAGCAAGGACTCCGGCTCAAGGGTAAAGCCTACTATCAAAATAAAGACATTTCACATCTGGAAGATATAGAACGAAACACTGCTGAGTGCTGTTTTTTATGACAGCAGAGTGGAATATCACAGGGTCTGATTAGATTAGCACAGATAAATCCTCTCTCTCTTCCTGCATGACGTGTAAACTGCTGGTGCATCTTTGTAAGGCGTTGTAACACCCTGACATCTAACATGTGCTCTGGCTGATCGATCAGAAACATAAATGACCACACCTGAAGAACCAGGGCTCATCATAACCTAGCATCAACCATAGCTCTCCTCACTTCATTCAATACATAGCCAGGTGTTTGCTCACCATCTATCTATTTTCGGGTGAAGCAGATGACTGAAGATGAGTGAGCAACCCTGGAACTGCCTGATTGTAGTACATGCATACATGAAGAGGTAATTCTGCATCCAAACTTAGCTCAGATATGGAGATGACCACACCTGAAAACCTGAGCCTGTCATAATTTAATACTGAACACAATTCTCCTCACTTCATTCAATATAGTGCCAGATACTTGCTCATAATCTACATCTTCCTAGGTTAGGTATATAAATGAAGATGAAGTAGGATTCCCCCGGGCTCTGCTCGGATTCCTCCCACCATATTGCTGGCCGCCATGGTATAAGTGAAATATTCTTCAGTACGACGAAAAACACCAATCAAATAAATAGATAACAAATGATCCATGTACATTCATATATGAAGGAATAATCCATAATCCTGCATAAAACCATGTAAATGGCCTTCCAGGATTCACCAAGCTATCTGTGAATACTTAAAGCTACATATGATACACATGTATGTTCATGCACATGCATGTACAGATACATTTTCTTCTGGGTCAAACAATACCTGTATACATGTACATACACATAGGTGTGATACTCACTGATTACAACTCCCCTTGCCATCTTGGGCGAGCAGCATGTAAGGAAATCAAACTTTCATTTTCATCCCCATATTGACATGTAAATAACCTACTTTATGGTGGATCACGCCAGAATAAGATGGGAGCAAATCATCACTTAGCTTTCCTGGACATGGTTGCATATTTTAAAATGTTAAACACTGAATAGAAAACATTCATGTGATAAAACTGTTAAAACAAGGATGATTTTGTTGGCACATGTAACGCAATTCTTCATCCCCTGAATGAGATAATCTAGACATGGCAAATTCTAAACACTAAGAACTTTTGAGACGGACTATAGCACCCTTTGTACACAAAGTTGTACATTCTGTAGATGACCTAAAATTTTCTCCATTCCAAATTTGCATGATAGCAAAAAGGTGTTTTGAAGTTTGTCTGGAAGATTTGTGGATATCCTACTGAGACACTGCACGTCTCAGCACAAACAGAAATATGGTATAACCTTTATATGCTCCAGCACCTTGGCAGGCAATTTTTTTTAGGTCCAATACAGTAGTATTGTAGTAGTAAGACTTGATCTAGGTTAAGACATTATAGCACACTTTTTATAGTACACATACCCCAGGATTTGAATGTCCATACAGGTGTAGCCTGAAGCAAGAGATAAGTTTTCTAGTAAGTTCCCAGAACAACAATGGCAGTGGGGCAACTTTGTGCACCTTCAAGTCTTGATGCATGTATATACCGATAATGTTGTGTCTACAATAGCCTACAAGGACTGTGACAAAAGAATTGATCCAGTCAGAGCCAGGCATTTCCTGAGTGAAACATATACGCCCACAATTCACAATGGTCCATGGCCCTTTGCAGAAGGCACGCGTTACATAAAACATACATCTGCTTGGCACATCCCACTACCTCAGTCAGAGGACTAAAGCTAAATTTACCACATAGGTATGTAGACCTCCACTACCAGAAGCATGTGGTGCAGGAGTACATTCAAATTGAACACTGCATATTTAGATACCTGTGTTTTAAGCAGCATGTTCCGAATTCTGTTGGTTTACAATTGTAAAAGTGTGAGCAGAGCGGATGTGTGAATGTGAGGGATACAGGGGAGATTAGTTGACGGAGTTCATTAACCTTCTATTAATTAAGTTTAGCAATCAATCAATCAACCAATGTACTAATAGTGGCTCAACACTTAATACAAGCCACCAATGTAATGTCCTGAATAACGATGGAAACTGTTGACAGGTGTACATGTTATTGTACACGGGAATGTCTCTGTTACAGAGAGGTACATATATACTCAGCTTGGTTATGAAATGTATACATGCTCAATGGACTTGTTGGTAAAATTTCTTATGTTCTTTACTTATGACTAATGGCCTATAAGCTATGAATTTTTATTGAAAAATTGAAAATTTTTTTGCAAAGAGAGCCTAGGGGAAACCTTAACACCAGGTACATATACCTGAGGCTGAGAAAACATCTAACTTAAAGCTGTGGACAAACCAGCAACAGCCACGTTTGAACTTGTGACTTTGCTGCCGAAACACTT
The DNA here is from genome assembly GCA_016165875.1 of Acanthopleura granulata. Lineage (NCBI taxonomy): Eukaryota > Metazoa > Mollusca > Polyplacophora > Chitonida > Chitonidae > Acanthopleura > Acanthopleura granulata. Next base: position 9,602,484 of record JABBOT010000008.1, read on the forward strand.
CAGGCAAAATCCCCCCCATCTGTCCCCGAGCTCTCATATATACAAGAAGTTCATTAAACTCCATCAATTAAAATATTTCAGTAGATAAAGACCAGTTTCTGCAAAAGACAATCTGTACTGATCATTACATTTAATAAAAGGCATAACTATTCTTAAAAAAAAAAGGGAGGGGTTCCTGAACAATAGCCTAGAAATGTAAGAATTATTCTTGTGGTCACCAACATGGCACTTCAACAGTCGGTTATAGTAAAAACCAGGATGCTATTCATGTGTTGCTTTCCAAACAGCAGTTTAGTCAGGCTTCTCTGAATGAGACCAGATGAAGGGTGATTGGACAAATGGAGGGTGCCCTGTTCAGGTGTTGTCTAGGTGACAAAAGCATATGACATGCACACAGAATCCTTACTACATTCATCTATCTTGAAAACGTATAAAAAATATTTTCTGTCAGAACAAAGCAAATGGTTGAATGGTATTGACGTCAGCCTACCTAAGACTTTCGTCTGATGGGAGTTCAAATCCAGCTGTTTTCTCAAATCAACCTTCTCCCCTTCACTCTTTAACCAAAGAGAACACAGTAAAAGCACATGACAGTGGGGAAAAAATGACGTATGTATATATGCATGCTTGGGGTTTAACGTCATACTCAACAATTTATAAGTTACACAACGAGAAGTCCTTAGAAAGTATATATACTACCATTGGACCATCATGCCAAAGACACCAGGCATCACACACCGCCCAGTCGCATTATACTGACACCTGGCCGACCAGTCCTATTTCCTTGCTATAGCCTCACTGCTGAGCGTCAAGCGAGGCAGCAACAAGTACCATTTTTAAGGTCTATGGGATGGATCCCAGATCTCATGACCCCAGGGCAGTTGCTTTAATGGTCAGGCCACCCAGGCAGTCTAAAAAATTATGTCAAACAGAAAGTCGACAGCTACATGGAAATACATGTAGAGCCCTAGTCCTTACAAATCCCGTAAACTCAATACATAAAACAAGGATAAACAGCTAAAGTCAGATTCTAACACCTGATCCTACAGTAGGGCCCACCCAACCAATTCCTGCAAAAAGTTTTGATATATAACATCTAATGTACCAACAGTGTTTCAAGGACATGTTCAAATTTCCTACAAACTTTATGATATCTACAGAGTTATAGTTATTGATATATTTTGTTTTAAAACACAAGTGTATCTTAAGAATAACAAAAACTTATTTAATTTGAGACCATGGACATTAGCAGTTTTACTCACACCAGCACATTTTACTCACACGGAGGCAGCGGTGAAAACATTGTCTAAATATCACGTAAGTAACATACAGAATTCTGCCTCAAGGCCCTGTAAGCCAAAAATTACACTTCGCTGACATTCACAGGTTAGGTATGCTATGCAGATTGTTCTGCTGGAAAACAGACTATAATATCTGGTTATTAGCATCTGAAGTTCTCAGAATATTTTCCAGTGTTGTTTATTTTGATATCCCTTCCCATGTTATCTGTCACCTCGTCGTCTGCTTGCCATTATCTCTAGTGGGTGAAGCGCCTACATGGCCACGATCTTGAATATCTGAGCTGTAACTAAATTGGTAAAAACTTTACAGTATAAAATAAGTACAAGGCAGGAAAATATTATTTTCAGAGATTCACTTGACAGACGTCAAACAAATCGCTCAATAAACTAAAACGAAATCTTCCCTAACAAAAAAAATCGGCAGTGGTCGGTTTCGAACTCTGCATTACCGTTTGCCCTGAAGGTAAAAAACAGTTATCTTGATACTAGACAGAATAGTATAGCATACCCACCGTGGGACTCTGCTGTTCCCATGATGGTCGGCTGGCTGGGGGCTCGTTCCCTGACTCCTGGGGAACAGCTCACTAGTACAAACCACGGCAGGCTCTGGCCGATCAAGGCAGCTTGCACACCGCTTATTCCCTCACTATCGGCCAAACACAGCCAAGCGAAAACTTTGAAAGAGTTGTTTTTGAGATTGAAGTTCACCCGAGAATAGACGCCTGAAGTTTAGATTATCACTCAGATCAATGCATATACTCTTCCCAAACGAAATAATAACAGTTGCTGCGTCTTTCACAGCATATTTCCAGTTGATTTTCAGCACAGTTCTTGTTCACCAACTCTGAAACGTCGAAAAGCTAGTCGCCATTTTGGAGGGTCTCTACCTTGCGGCTTATTTTTTGAACTCGAAAGGAAAATGCACTTTCTTAAAATCTGTACTATTTTCCTTTTTTCATGCTTAAAGACGTACACTTCTGTGCTAAATGGTAAGACTGTGGCAAATTTTAAAGAAGTTGTGAAGAATTCAATTAGTTTCCTTAACGCTTTGATTCCAACTTTCAGTGGACGGGAGCCTCAAGAGCCTCAAAAGCGCAACCCCTATCTTGAGTAGTGTCCAAACTGCATGCATTCAGTGAAGGGACGAAGATGCACGTTTAGCCTTGGTACATCTCGACTCCTAAATTTGATAGTTTACCGCGGCGAATGCAAAGCGTGTAAAATAGTGTTACCTGCATAGAGACTGGTCCACACACGTAAGTGGAAGATATATAATGATTTCCAACACCTTATAGGAGCAATTTTTACGGCAAATTAATATACTGGTACACACTGTACTTAGAAATGTGTAGGCTCTTGCGGCATCTTAATTTATTTGCAGACGTGTAAATCTGTGCTGATTTATGAATGAGAAGTTTTCTTATATGAGTGTTCCATTGGAATGTTGAACTGACCAAATTTTTTTACATATATAGATGTTACAAAATGTTTTTCTATTGCAGCGAAATTAAAAAGCAAAATAAACAAGTTAACCATTGCTAGAATTATTTTCGCTATATTCAAATAACAAAAAGTCATAAATTTATTTCTTATATACCGGCTATTAAACACCCTTTCTTTTCAGTTTTCCTTTTTATTTTTTTTTTTATTTATTTATTTTTTTTTAACCTCTCTTTAGATTTCCGTTAAAGCTGTTCCATTTGTCTGACAAATCTTCTCACATCACCGATTGTGACACAGTGATGACGTAGGCCTAATGGTGGTGTCGATAGCTAGGTGCACATCGAAACCTCGACCATCGCGGTATACCATGGCGTTCAACTTCCTAAATGAAGGAACCAAAGTGCACCAGAATAAACGATCGACATTTGGCAGTTTACTGACGAACTTTTACATATATGTGAATACGCCATGCATATTCATTTTAGCGGAAGACAAGTGGTCTTCAACGAATGTAACGTTTCCTTCCAACACCACGCAAATGAAGTCAACAGCTTCGTTCACTTCCTTTGTAATAGGCAAGATCTGCAAGTTGCTGAGTCGGCTTAGTTTCATTGAAATTTTGATCCTGAACGTGGTTCCTGAACAGGAAAAAATTTTTAGGCCTAATAACACCAACTTTCGGAAAACTAAATGTTGGGACAAACGCTTGCCTGCAGGGTCTGGTCATTTAAATGCAGCGAGTACATCATATACATTTGTATATATGTTTGTAATGAGGGAAAGCCAAAGAGAAGAGCTAACAAGAGACATTATACATTTATCACTTTGATGAATTCAAAAGCAACTGTTTGTCTCAGCTTATTTGAGTATACTCGACTTTAATAGCTGCTGGTGGAAACACTGTTTTGTCTAATTGAACCACAATAAAGTCAACAGCATTGTTGTACATGATCTTGTATAAATACGGTAGTATACCTTCTGCACGAACCCTTCCTATAACATTATCTGTTCTGCACAGGATAAGTTGATTTGTTGGACCTAGATTTCGGAACGATTAATTCGTACATATTCTAATCGTTAACCACATTGAACCTTCCGGTTCAGTAAGCGTAAGACCAATTACCAAAATTATATCAAACACAAACTATATGTTCAAAAAAGCTAAGAAGATATATACTGAGAATTGAAGACCGATTGATGTAAAAAAAGCAGTCATAGCCTACAACAGTTTTCATCTATGGTGAAAAGAGGCAATGCTCTAAGTGCATAAATTTAATTTGTATCCAATGACACGAGCCATGCTACTATACAATAACACATAGTAATATAATCGGATGCTGAAAGGTCAAAATATATATGCATCAAGGTTGCGCTTTGATTTGAACTATATATATATACAACCTTCCATATTCACTTACTAAAGGGCTGGTTATACTCATTGCAAACTCTTAGCAACTTAAACAGTGTGGGCGTTTGCTAAAAAAATATCCTTGTTAAATTAGTTCACGTTAATAACTTGTGACGTTATTTGAAATCGTCACACGAAAGGACGATTTAATCAACATCATATAATGCAAAATATACATGTCCTCGCCATTTATTCGGTTTATTGCCATCCACGTAAGGATCATAAAAAAATGTCACAGTTGAAAGCCAAGGCCAGAAATATCGAAATCATTGGCTTTCTTCCAGGTCATTGCGTAAAATCGAGCATAATCCTCTGTCGCCAGAGCATCTATGTCATCAGTTTTGTGATGTTAGGATCTTCCAACGAGGAAGCTTGACAAGATGCCAACTGAAGAAGTCGACTATTTTTAGTTGCGCTTGAGCTTAGGGGCTTTAACACCAGGGAAATGTATATTGGACTGAAAGCGTTCTTCAGGTCGTTAAAATGCGAAAATCTGATTGACTTTTCTTATGTTGTGTCGCGCATTAACTTGCAAATTGGTGGATGGCGACACTATGGGCTGGCATCGCTTACAGATTGGGGGATGACGAGGAATTGGCAACGCTTGCAAATTGGTGGATGGCTATACTTAAGAGGATGAAAAATGGCGGCGCGCCCAATGTGCTTTTTGGCTTCTTCTGTTTTTGTTTGAGCGGTGACCCTTTTTGTAACATCTGGCCACCATTTTAGTATTGCGTTGCCAGGCTCTGCGATTCGTTATACCCAGAAGTTGACACGCTGAATGACATGTCATGTTGCGAAGACAATTGTGTCAGGGCCGATATTTGCAGTTAGAAAGACCATCATGATGAATGAGTTAATGATGCGAAGTAACAGCTGAAAATAATGACCTTCGTCTTTTACATCGAATGTTATTAACACGTTAAGTGGTATAAATTTTGGGATATCATTGTCAAAGACGCGAGAATTATGTTGTATTTTTCACTTCTCTTCATCCACTCGGATATGCAGTTTTGGATTGTCTAATGTTCTGAGCTGTAAAATTTGACTTTCACCAGTTGCCTGAGCGCTGGGTTGATATATGATTTGCATAAGATTGTTGAAAAAAAAATAACCATTATGTTCTTTATCCGTGTCTTCGGAAGAGCACCGAACTCTTCAGCTATATCTCCGTGTACAGTGCAATTTAGGTAGGGTAAATCAACACTGTGTTTCCAGGGAAATAAGGCAGACAAAATTCTGAAGCTTTGGAATGCTTTCCTGGCTTCAGTTTGTAGAAAACCCATCATTCACAAGAAAGCCATTTGGGAATTTCATGGTTCCAAATAATTAATGATGATGTTCTGCCATTGAGCAGATATGGGATCGCTTTTGTTCGACTTATTGAACAGCCGTACACACGTGAATATGTATTAGGCCATATTGGACGAATGATTTAATTTGTTTACCAAACATATCCAACATGGAAATGTATTTTTCATAGGAAGAGTTGTGTTGTTTGGCTGACATGCAGTACTATACTACAAGCGGAGTTCCAATCACAGTTAAGTCCGTCAACGGTTAAAACGATGTTGAAAGTCAAATTTTCCAGGGCTGTAGTTTTATTCGTAAACCAGTCTTGTACATACCAGTTTGAGCCGATTGACCTGTACGACGAAGTCCACACAGCAAAGCAAAAATAGATAGAATTTTTCTGGCAATGAGAGGAATGGCCAAAACTCCGTTCTTGACGGCAATTTGTCTCAGTTAAGCCATCTACCAATTTACGATTCAGAATAACCAAACCGTTTTGGAGAAAAAAAAAATCTGCCGGAAAAACTGTCAAAGTGTATTACAGGACAAACGGATATAATTTTGTTCAAAATAGACGAAATGATCCAAAACTTGAATTTAATCTGCAAATCATCAAGCTTTTACCAAGTTTCGATTTAATATAAAGCGCTTTGAAGAAAACTCGAACAACCTTGAAAGTCCAAAAACAAGTCAAAAAATGTCAGAAATGTATGGGCCGAAATTCAGACTTGATCAGGATCTGTAAATGGTAAAGCCATATTAATGTATCAAGTTTCAGCTCAACACGCGATGAACCGTTTTCAAATAAGTCCAGAAAACTGATGTGTGACTGATCCGTGTAAATCTATAGAGCCCTTTCTGCTACCAGTAAGGGACTAATGAACGTGAAGACCTCGTAAAATTAGAAGAGACTTAGGGAGTGAAAAGCAGCCGCTAAAACCAAGTGTACAAATCCACCACTGCAGACAAAGGGACAATACTTTGCTTTCGTGTCTCACCATATAGCGACGAATAGTTTCGAAAGATCTGGCACCAAAATGCCAAGCCCAGTTAGATGAGAACAAAATCCCAACAATATCCTTGCATAAGCTTTTCTGGTATAGTTGCAGACAGAGAGATAATCAATGACAAAGAATTGTTTGAAGTATTGCTTCATGTACCAGGATGAGCATCAAGACATGGATTGATGTATGATTTGGTGCTAATATCAATGCTTCATGAAAGTTCACCCAGGGAACCGTTTATAATGTTCGTAGACGTGGATGCAAATCTGGGTCATCGATAAAATGAAATGGATTGGCGGTTGAGTCAAAACCAGTCGTTGCTTAAAGTTTCATCACAATCCGTGAATATAACTTTTTCCATAAAGTTTATAACTTGCAGGAAGACAGACGACTAGAAATGCAAGGTGAAGACTGTCGTCAAAACTCCTGGATGCGGAAGCCAAATCCGCCAAAAATGATCAAGAAATTTACTTGCGCCAAAACACAATGGTCTGGAAATACTTTAGTGTTCCTCACACATGTACTTGTTATAATTAAAATATATATCATTAAAACGGTGTGCTGTCCTCTGTGTTATTACATGTTACATTGACAGTCAACTCAGAATATTTACGTCTCAGCACACAGAGAGCTGATATCTCCTCGCTTTCTGATTGGTCAATCTGTCATAAGCGTAAAACCATGGGTGCCTCCAGATCCGCAGTCGGCAGCATACTCCACACTTCAAACGGAGATAATTCAACAACAATTAATATAAATTCAAATAGCTTTATGCGCTCAAGGTGGAATTTTGTAATCTTTCTAATGTACAATGCCTCAGTCATGAGCTGTATTTTACTGTAAAGGAACATTTTCTGAATTTAAAGGAAACTACACACATCGTTGGAAACCTGCATCTACTTGCATTTGGTTTAATAGACCGTGATTCTGAGAGTTGCATTAATGAAACTGGTCTTTGGGAATCTGACATGAGATATCGGAGTTCTCTAATCAGGAAACATGGATGGTGTGTCCAGAATCTCTGGTGCTCTGCCTCATTATTGTGTCTAATGCTGCTTCCATAAGCAGGATCTGTATAGGGACCGTGTATTCTTCGTGTTGAATGTCAGGCTAAGCCACGCTTTTGATATATGAACAGCTGCAATCAGCGGGCAGCTGGACGCCATATTTTGATTCACTACAACTTACAGACAACTGTGCAACGTGCACTCGTGCAGGTATAGACACTGAAAACTTTTTTTTTACAATCATGAATCCGTCTTAATTCCCTATATTTATACACTTTATTATATCGTGTTGTTATATAGTGGAAATCGCCTTGTGATTATTTATTTAATTTATTTATTTGATTGGTGTTTTACGCCTTACTATAAGTATATTTCACTTATACGACGACGGCCAGCATTGTAGTGGGAGGAAACCGGGCAGAGCACGAGGAAAACCCACGGCCTGTGTTGTGATTATTGTCCCTAAACTTCCATCATGCTTGTCTATTGGTATACGAATTGCCTGCGATATTTCGACGTCTGTTCAATATTTAGCTTTCAAGAATGTCTCGAACCGTTGTCAGGATCAAAGCAAAACTGAAATACAAGGTTTGACTGACGACGACTTATCAGTTGATAGCTGTGGAATGCAACTCTTTGCATGTCCTGTAATGTCTAACATTATGTAATTTCTCAATTCTTTTCTACGCCATTGCATGCTTTTTTTTTTTTTTTGTTTGAACTTTGTCTTGCGACTATAGCTTCAAAATACCATTTTGACCGACGGTTGTTACAGGGATGTCTGTTGCGATGCATAGATTAACCATCAGACTTATATGGGACCTGGGAACAGAATGATCGTAACAGGTTTTCAAAGACGTGATATACGCTGACACGAAGTCTTGTCCGTGCCCCGGCTGATCACGTGGGTGCGATTATAAATGCCTTTCCCTGAACACAAGTAAGTTGCACTTGGTGCTTAAAAAATAAAACAAAGATGACGGGATTTAAAGACAGATCAAAACTGAAGTAAGTATCGCGAGATAGACTGCTAGAAACTATGGACCTACATCTAAATGTATAGCCTACTTTTACTCATATTTTTGTATTTTAAAGGGAAATTAATTAGTAATGAATGTAACCAAAAGCTTTAGGCTTAACTTGGGTTCCATGGTTCATATAAAGGCCACCATACATTTCACCATTTACAAACCTCTTTAAAAAAATCTGAAAAGAAAACTGAAAGCATTTTTGCGGTTAGTTTATGAATGCTTCATTTTTAGCTTTTGGTCACCTTTAGCTGAAATATGTGCTACACGGATGTATATATCTTGTCATAGTTGCTGCCAATACTGACGTAATGTTTACTGTCAAATTACATCAAAGATCTTCAGTGGCGCGAAGTTGTAGCTTGTAGGAGGGACTCACTTCCAACACATATGGTCAGGGGTAGTGCTGTCTAGGTCCTTAGTCATACTGATTAAGATATTTCAATCAGGTGGCGAAAGTTAACATAACCTACCATAGGCCTACTGTGCCAGGTACCGGTAAGAATTTAGTCTTGCCAGAAATGTCTCTCGTGCTGGAGTGGCGGTGGGTGTTTTTTATTGGGCTTGTGAAAGAAAAAAGAAATAAAATATAGAAGACAGTACACCCTCTGCAAAATGGAAGTAATGCATTGACCTGAGAGGGCATGGGAATAGGGTGATGGCAAACAGACTCGTTTCTTTATCAAACTTAGTGCGTACGATAATACGAGAAAGGTACGCGCTATTCTTTTGTTTCTGTTTTAAATTTAGTTCAGCAACAGTAAGTTCTCATGTTTTTAAGACGTACTAAAGGAACTCATACCATATAGCATACAGTTTTTTCCTTCCAAGTAAAAACAGCAAAACTCGCATGAAGACGACACGCGAACTGTCGTCGGGGGCGATTGGGAACATGGTGGTTGTGTTTGCGCCGCTGCGCGGATCATTAACGGGAAGTGAGTGAAATCCCGTTTCCACGAGGAAATTGAAAGACAAGCGTTGAAAGCATCTCCACCCGCTCTTGTCAGTTGAACATCTTCACAATGATTAATTAATCATCTCAAAGAACGGATCGTCTGAGTCACGAAAGGTGCAAATGGCCCTGGGTTGATTACTGTTCCGAAGACGAGGTACAACAACAACAACAGCTTGAACAAGGACGTCCAAAATTCCCTCAAAATTCGGGTGTAACTGTGAGTAATCGAAGTAGCTGTAATGGATTGGCTATGATACGATTTTAAAAATGGAAATTCCCACAAATTTTCTTCTTCGAGCGAGCTGGCTTCAACTGGAAGTTATTTGATGTACGGAAATCTGGAAATCCCCTTCATCAAAACTGCCTTGAACTGGTGTTAAGCAGTAATGGGGCATAAATACTGCGTGTGTTTCTTTCACCATAATAACAAGTGGCACAGTATTCCAAGAAGCAATGTGGAATTGTGTGTGATTATGTGAGCAAGTTATGTTGCCTCCAAACCTATGTGGGAACAGCTCAGTCACCTAACCTTTCCTCATTGTGTTTCACTGATGCATACATACCTCTATAAGACAGTTGATTAGCTAGTGAAACACAGTCAGTGTAAAGTAGAAAGTTTAGAAAACAGAAAGGTAAGCTCTTTCAAGTTTTGCTGTGTATAACATATTCTAAGAATGTAGAAGTCAACTGCATATACCAGACTGGGTATGCAGAGAATTTTTCATGTGACAAAACACTGTTATCAGCGTGTAACATCACAGTGTTCAGAGGGGTTGTTCCAACCGCACACATTGAAATGGAGGATAAGTTCGTACAGGATATGTTCTTTACCTGTAATCTGTATGAAAATGAATATGACATCACCAACAGTCGTGCAATCCATATTTAGATCAACATCTTAAATGCTACCTGACTGCAAAGTGAGAGTCTGATATTCGTTACCAAACAGGATAAAAATCACAAACGAACAAGCATGGACAGGGTAACAGATTTATTTCTACCAGCAGCCTTAATTTTTACATTTTAAGTAGATGTATTTCACACCCAGACGCAGTGATGTGGGAAAAGGAAAAAACATTTTGTTTTATGACGTTCCAATCTGAGCTTAGCATGATCATGTCACAATACATGTAATAGTATTCAAAATCGTGGACATCCTGGCACTTCACCAGCTTGAGGCAAGGGCAAGCAGAGGACGAGGTGAAAGACAGGAAAATGAACAACACTGGGAAATATTCTGAGCACTATTGCTTATAATAACCAGAAATTACGGTATATTTTGCTACAGGACAATCTGTATAGGATATTTTAATTATGAATGTCAATGAGACCTAGCTTTGGGCAGGAAGGCCAGGATGCAGAGTCCTCTATTAACTTGCATGTTATTTTGACAACAATTTCATTGCTGTGTCTGCACGAGCAAAGCATGTTTGTGCGAGTAAAACCACTAATGCTTGAAGGGATCTCGAATAGTAAACTTTTACATTTGAACGTCACCCAAATATTGTATTCTCATTGGTTCTCAGAACATGGACTCAGGTCGTTTAATGTGAACTCTCTAATGGAACAATGAAGGCAAGAGATGTGTATTCAAAATAAAAGGGTGAATAGGTATCAATTTAAAAAAAAAGAAAGGAATACAAACAGAAAATTACTATGAAATGTATGTGCATGAGAGATGTGTTTAAATAGAAATAATGGCTTCACTCACTGCATATATATTGTGATAACTGGAGTAGAAAGGGACATTAACTTCCTTTTTTACCACAGTTCTCACAGTGTATGTACAAAGAATAAAGCCATTATTTCTTAATTAATGAACTGGTAGGATTTGATAAGCGAAAGAAAACCAAACTTCCAAAACCAAACCAAACTGGAAACTTCAGAAAAGCTGAAGAGTCTAAATTAGGCCACAGTTCATTATTATACAGTGGATTAATCCAGTGAGGAAGACATTATAGAGCACTGTTCTATATGTGTATATGAACAACAAATCAAAATTGTGTAAAAAATAGTGGTCCATACATGTGTGATCTATGTCTGCATCTGTAGACTTGCAATTGATTTGTTTTACCCTAATTTCTCAACATTTTCACATATGAAAGAGGAATTTTCAGTGCTATTTATGCACTTTTTTATATTGAGTTTGGAAGAACAATGTAGATTGGTTGCCCAGTTTTGGGGCTTCATAAAATGTATAATTTTATCAGTTTACATGGAATAATCTTGTAAACATGTGAAAAGGTGGAAGAATTACAAGATGTGAAGTGTCATTGTGGGTGTCCCTGGGAGCCTGCCCGTTTTCTTCCCACCATAATGCTAGGTGCCATCATAAGAGTGAAATATTTGTGAGTAAGCCATAAAACACCAATAAAGAAATAAATAAATAAATGAAGAAAGAAAGAAATGTCATCAGTTCACCTGTATTAGTTCATTCTGTTATGACTTCACAGGAAATGGATGTGAAAATAGTTGGTAATTTTTACTGCAGCTTGTTTTGAATACTGAGTTATTCTTAGGTACGGTATGCAAAATGACTAGAAACATGCCACAATGGATTTGATTATCCTGGACATGTCACAGAAATAGTAATGCCCAGAGAACATGTGTATTTTTCAGATATATTTGTCTGGTTTTCTCTTTGAATTAAAGTTTAAGTTTACTTGAAAGAAGAAGGAACTCTAAAATGAAGGTTATGATTTAAAGGGAAATACAGAAAGTTATGCCAAAAAGTGAATTTGTTTGTTTGCTTATGTTTCATTTTTTAGGAATATTTCATGTCTTCTCTATTGTACATATAAGCACATTTTACAGCAGATTTGTGGAAGCAATGTCATGGATGAACTTATCAGGAATGCCGAACCATTCGAGCTCTTTTCCCACACAGAATTGTTTTAACAGCTATCACAGATGATGTTACAACTGTAGGCTGCTTACATGTACATGTAATTTTCAATCTGACCACAGTGGCCTTTGAAAACTTTAGATTAAAACATTGCTTATGCCCCAAAATGAAAACTGGGAAGCTTTGGGTTTTTGTGCCTTTGTATGTTAAGGCACACTTCATGCATTTGAAGAAATAAAAAGTAAACAATTCTCTTTTACTGTTCACTTTTCTGTTCCTCAGGTTGTGTGTGCCTGAGGCTGTTCTAGCCACGCCTCCAGCAGCAACATGTCTATATTTGGAGCAAAGACTGGGTTTGGCAGCTCATTTGGCACCCAAAATTGTAAGTTATGGAGACACTCGATTACGATGGTCTTTTTGCTTCGTTTTTCTGTAAATTTAGTCGTTGAAATGTAAATTTTGATTAGTGTAAGCTTTTTGTTTGGATTTTACATCTTTACTCATTGATTTCTGTTTTCAGCAACATTTGGGACTAGTACTCCGTTTGGGCAAGGTATGTTCAGTGTGGTTGGCCAAACTACATGTGTGCTGTCTGTCTATCTGTTCACTGATGACAAATGTTTAATGGTATTGCTTTGCTATTTGAACCCCAGCCCCGTCTAAACATAGGTGTAAAAATAATTCGTCATTTAAGGCTCCACAACAGTTTAATGTGCAAACATCTACCTTTGATCCTGATCATGTGACAATTATCTTATAATAATAATAACTTTACTTTATTTTCTGAGGAGAATAATTAGTTCAGATTCAATCTTCCTTGGATACATTGCGCTGACACACATTCACACTTGATTCTTAATTCCTATATGCTCACCCTCTCCACTATTTCGTACGAAAGCTTCAAACACTTTCGGTACAAAACCTGCAGGTACAACCGGCTTTGGCACCCCGTCGGCGTTCGGTGCACAAACTCCTGCCACAGGAGGGCTATTTGGATCGGGAACCTCCGCTAATACGGGCGGCTTGTTCGGGCAAACCTCTACGTCGACATTTGGGCAACCTGCTACAGGAGGTTTCAGTATGTATTGTGTAACCTGGTAACATTTGTGTAGCCTGGGGATGAGTCCAGAGAGCCATTTTTGATGCTTTTGTTATGTTTTTGGTACAGGAAGTTAAAAGTTTGAAAAATTGGCCTAAAGATGATATAATGAAGTGGTTAAACTTGCAATTTCTAGGGTCCAAAAATAACCTCTGAAAGTTAAACCATAATTCAGAATTTGATGTTTTAGACAGAAGTGGCTTTATGTAATAAGCCGGGTGAAAGTTCAAATCAGTATACATATCTGAAAATTATTTCCGATAAATAACTTTTTTGGTAAGTATCAAGTGATACGAATGTGGAATAAAGTGTTTTTTATTGGAGGCTCTGTTTGTAATATGTGGGACTTGTAACCATTTGATAGTTATTTTCTTGAAGCCTAGGAATTTTCTCCAGTATTTAAATGCATATTGACCATGGTAGTTTATGCGACGTGATTTGAAAGATTTTTTTGCATCTTTTAGCAGGGTTTGGTGTTCCAGCCAGTACATCCAGCAACTTGTTTGGGCAGACAACTCAGGCAAATAGTCTGTTCTCAACACCTGCCTCAAATAGTGCTTTTGGGGCAAAGACACCGGGGAGCTTTGGCGGTAAGCATACCATTTAGCATCCTCAGCTGTGTCAGGTAACTCTGCATCCTGCTCAGTGTGAACTTGCAGCTTGACTTCCAAATCCATTTTTAGTTGGTTATGAGCGTGATTAAAATACCAATTCGACCAGTCACTTTAGATTTTGGGTTATGGGATAGATGAAATGTATAGATGTTATTACAACAATTATATATTTTTGGAGTTAAAAGGTTAGCTGTTGCAGATAGAAACATTTCCAGTATGCTGCTTACATTTCATCTGAGATAATGGATGTGAGTTTGGAGGCTGTTATTACATGCACCTCTTAGACTGGACCCACTGCTACAGTGGGAAGGTGGTGTGTTTTTTAATCGTGTGACAGGGGTGCTACGTAATATTTATTGTGAAAACTTAAAACAGGTTTGGCAGGTTTAAGGTTAAATGGTAGGGTAACCTGTTTGGTTGCACAAATCACAATTGTGGAAACCCAAGGTAACCTGTATGGCATCCTATAGGTTTCTATGTACTTTCAGAGACTCAGACAGAATAAATGTTCTCAAATCTCAATCAAAGAATTCAATTAATGCTTTTTATCTTAAAAGGCACAGCATTAGTTGCATGAAAGTGCAATTTTAAACTTTATCTCATAACATTATTTCCGTTCCCCTGTCAGCCTGTCAGCAGTGTTTTGGTCGGAGGTTTTCTTTTGAACCAAACACTTGTGCCTGGCCCCCACCTCTGCTTTGTCAAGTAGGTTTTTAAGCACTTGAACAGTTTCCGCCTCATTGTCAAACACCTTCCACAACACAAGTTTTTCCTTGATATTTGCATATTTCCGGTGGACAATTTTCTTCACTTGTTTTCACTATCTGAGTGAAGTAAGGTCCACCGCGTACAATGTAGCAGCAGCCTTCCATCATCAAGCCGGATTTCTCTCACCAGACATCCTCGCACCTTGTCAATGTATATTTATTACCTCAGCAAGGTACAAGGCCTGTGTAGTAAGGGACTTTAGGGACGCCTGCTGGCCTTGTACACATCCATCACTACAAACCCATCACTCCCCATGGGCCAGCAGACCTACATCCGCTGTGTATACAAATAAAATAAAGAACACAGAAATACCACCACACCGCAAACAGATTCTCCCCTTGGATTTCTTTAACATTGTTAAACATTTGTGAGGAACAGTTTTGTTTTCATGGTAACCTGTTACAGGTCGCCTTATCTCAATTTTGCGACACTGGTAGGTGAATGCATTCGGCCATTCACAATAACGTCACATTCCTGTGTGAGGTGGTGGTAGTGTGAAGTGTGACATCAAGTGTTCCTTTCCCAACTCACCATAATGAGATATCATTAAAGAAAACCCAACTTCACAATAGAATCTGACACATGGTAACGTTGTAGACGATGCACTACAATCAATTTTTGACATCACAATGGCTGAAGGCTCACAGGATTGGAAAATATGCTGCCTTCCCATTGTTTTCTGTATTCTTGGTGGGTATGTAGATATAGAGGTGTCGCAACTCAGATTTGTCCACAATTGCCATGGTAACCAAAGTGCCATTATCCTGCATATACTATATAAAGAGATACCACTAACAGATGTGATGATTGACATTTGTATATTTATTTCTGTGGCTACCATGATAATTAGTGCCCCCACCCTAATACATCATAACTGGATGAGAACGATCAGTCTTATACGCATAGTTTTTGAAAAATTTTTCTTTCCAAACTCATTGTTTCAGGTGGGCCTTCGTAGCTCAGTTGTTTAGAGTACTAGTGCAGGGAATAACCCAAAGCCTCTCATCAGTGCAGTCGCTGTGAGTTCAAGTCCAGCTCATGCTGGCTTTCTCTCCAGCTGAAAGTGGGAAGGTCTGCCAGTAACCTGTGAATAGTCATGGGTTTCCCCCGGGCTCTGCCGGTTTCCTCGCACCATAATGCTGGCCGCCGTCATATAAGTGAAATATTCTTGAGTACGGCATAAAACACCAAACAAATAAATAAATAAATAAATCATTGTTTCATGTACTGTATACTGTTTTTTTTGTATTTGGTATCATCAATACTATTTTCCTCACAGTTTGTACTCATACAGCTTATACTATGCTGTTGGTATTCTTTCATGTGTTTTAAACAATTGTATTTGTTCAAGGTTAATTGTGTTCAGTTGAACTCTTGTTTGTCGGGGCCTCCGTGGCCAAAGGGGTATCATGCCAGCGTAGCCCTATGACCCCATGCCTCTCACCAATGCGGTTGCTGTGACTCCAACTCTTGCTGGCTTCCTCTCTGGTCGTACGTGGGAAGGTCTGCCAGCAACCTGCGAATATTCGTGCGTTTCCCCTGAGCTCTGCCTGGTTACCTCCCACCATAATACTGGCCGCCGTCGTATAAGTGAAATATTCTTGAATACGGTGTAAAACACCAAACAAATCAAATCTTCTTTATCATTGCTGTTAGGGTTTTTAACACATCATGACTAAGTACAGGTATTATTGATGTAAAGCGTTTCTGATGTAAAGCCTGAGTATTGTTGTGCTTACGTTGTTGCAGATGTTAATGTTTGGTACAAATTCTTTTATCTTCAGCATTTGGCAACACATCAGCCAGTACAAATCTCTTTGGAAATCAGCAAAATGCTGGAGGATCGCTATTTGGCACATCTTCTGGTGGACGTAAGTAGGACTTAGGCTGAGCATGTACAGCAACCCAGTGTGGTCAGTTTTAGGATAGAATTGCCCCCCAAAAAAAAAAAAATTGATTTTACGATTTGAAAAATTTCTTGATGTACTACAGCTCGTGAAGATTTTGCTCTGTGTTCCCTGAAATGAGCGGTGTCAGATTATCTTTTTCTTCAAAAGGTCACAAGAAAAAGTATGTTGTAATGAAGCACACATACACATTTATAGGAGTATTCTCTTTACAATGAGTAAATTTTAGGTTGTAATAAGAAGAATACAAGAAAATAAAACAGATATTATGCCAAGCCCTTGCCTGACATTTTTGAAAATACACATTTAGGCAATGTGCTATGACCATGTTATCCATGGTATTTACCACTGTACAAAGGTCACATAGGTTATACCACTTTCAGCAAAGGGGTGTTTTCAAAAATATCAAGCACCTGTTTTCAGGCTTGCAAGTCACATGTTAGGAATATTTTATCAAGAAATGATTTGTATGAGAGTAGTAATGCAAACCTTGTCTAACTGTGTGTTGTTGTTGTTGTTGCTGTGACAGTGTTTGGGAGCAGTACCACAGCTACAAATGGCACCACCGTGAAGTTCAATGCCCCTCAGGGCTCTGACACCATGATAAAGAACGGTGTCTCTCACAACATCAGCACTCGTCATCAGTGCATTACAGCCATGAAGGAGTACGAGTCCAAAAGCCTGGAGGTAAGGCCATGTGCCTAATAGTGCACATTCACATGCTGTACACTTTTTTCCTCTGAATATGGTAATGAAACAGTATACAAGTGGGATTGAAGATGTAGATAAAATGTGGATGTGTCATTGGGCCATCCTTCAAAAACTGTTTGTTAAAAAATAGAGTTGGTTGGTATGAAATTCTTTCTGTTTAATTCTGGCTCGTGAAAAAGATAGGGATTTTAATGAAATGAACATGTAGAGAAAAATGGGAAAAAAGCTTCATCAAAGTATCAATAAAAACTTTTTTGATCAGTCAAGTCGCGCCCTAGAACATATTTTATAGATAGTCTTGTCCATTGACAAAGTGCTACCGGTATTGTTATTTATGGGAGATGTATTCTTGAGAATCCTATAAACCATCCTGGTCCAGTATATTCATATAAGCACAGTTTATTGGTTTCACCATGAAAGCGTGACCAAAAAAAAAGACATATATGTATATATTGTAAGCTCCAGCTGTTGAAATTCCTTGGCTAGTTTTCTATAACTTCCACATAATAACCCATATAAGACCTTTTCTCAGTTAAAATGACAACAGGATTTATTCGAGGCAAACTGAAACTGAAGAAAACAACAATAAATGTAGATAGCAAGCAATTATTATGATTACAAATCTATGATATAATTGCAGATGTTGTGGTGATAACAGGTCAGATCTGGTAAACACTGTTGTGGAGCAACATGGTATTCAGCATGCTATAGAAAAGGCCTAAGCTCCATGTTGTCCTCATTATGTGTAATATTATTATTTCATGCATGTGTAATACTCTGTATTTAAGGATATGTAATCTGGGGAAACCGCAGGGTGCACACCTTACGTAAAGAGGTTGAGTTGAACATGTCTGAGGTCAGACTGACATCTCCAACTACGCAAAGATCACATGACCAAACCAGGCTGAATTCCTGACAGAAGAACCTTGTAAAGCTAATGAAATAACTTTTGAAAACCCAAACCACTTAGGTTTGAGATTAGCAAGCAGTTATATGTAGAGGTCTGAGTGAAACAATCAACTAATAAGTTGGCAAACCTGGTGGTGATATACTTCGATGGAGTGGAGTTGGCAAAATAGTTTGATAACTATTAAACTGGGTTGGAGCAAGTTACCAAACCTGTAATCTATAAACTTTAAAGTCTGTAAATCCAACCCCATAATCCATAATACTATTTTAAGTAATGATTTCTACAAACTCACTCAAAATAGGTGACAGAGGTCAAATATAGCCTAACATTGGGATGAATCAGAGCAGTACTTCAGTTCCTGCTCACTGAAAAAGTAATTCTGTAAGGATTATACGACACAGATCACAGAAGCTAACAAATCTAATTAATTAGCCATAGTTAATACTGTTAAAATATATTATAATAATATAAGAAATAACAGTGAAATTTCTTCGTAACGTATACACAGAGCTCTGATGAAAAAATAACTGAGAGAAGTAGTGCACATAATGTAAACATTACACCAGTAACATGGCCGACACAAATTGAAGAAGTAGGGAATGAGTGATGAAAATAATATGTAATATACAGCCACAACAGAGCCAGAGATGTGGGGAGCGATCACATCAGGTATCTATAACTTAGGTTTCTCCTATTTTATAGCGATAAATTTATTTAGAGTCCTATTAAAGTCTGTTTGATCCAAGTTATAATGTCAGTGTTACACACAAGCATAGTTCATGCAATACATGATATGTGTTTATGTATAAATATGTAAATCTATATATAAATCCATGGGATAGAAATTGCTTGTTTGTCCAAGAATATGGCAAGAACATGAAATTGCTAAGAATTAAACACTTACTCTGAATTTCACATCTATTAGTTTAAGTGGGAAGATTCCTCATTGGCCAAACATGACCATCATCATTACAAATTCCTCTGGAGGCTTTTTGAGGCTTTTGAATAAAAATAAATAATAAAAATTTCACATGGCAGGTACTTTGTCATATTTCTGGAGACGTTACTTGACTTGTACATGAGCTTTATCTGCTCTCAGGATCACAGAGCTGTCTTTGACTTAATTCAGTCTTAACTTCAAAACACCTCATTGCTCCAAAAGTGTGACTTGCCTGACGAGTTTCTAATTTTCTACCAAGATTTGTCATGACAAAAATGAAAATTGGCGTCGGGGCAAATTTATGTTCAGGGATAATAGCACCAGATCAAGACTAACTTAAGTCTGTGACAGCTTGATCCTGGGGGCTTATCCTGCAAAGCTGACTGAATAGGTGAATTAACCTTTGATGTTGGGTTAAGTTATCATCAGACTCTCCCACTGGTTGGCTGATTACGTGTAATCTCCTGTGTTCTTGCACCGTGTTGTAACAGGAGCTGAGACTGGAAGACTACAGCAGTAACCGTAAGGGGAAGCAGCAGAGCAGCCTGTTTGGTACCACAGGGCCCACCACACAAACTACGGCCTTTGGCTTTGGCACTCAAAACAACACTGCGGGCTTCGGAGCCACAGGTACCTACTCAGTATCACTGTTAACATAATTCCTCAACTTTTTTGGCAAATGAAAGAGCATTTTTAATTTGATTTTGGAGACAAAACTACATTGGTTGGATTGATCAGTTTCAGGGCTTCGCAAAAAGTGGAATTTTTATCACTCAACACAGAATAATGCCTTCAGAATGTGCTTGGATAAACACCTTGCACACATGTTGAAAAGGTGTAAGAATTACAGTATCACTGTCATCTGTTTCGTGTGTAAAAGCCTGTCCTGGATTTAATAATCCCTTAATAGTGGTATTAAAATTGACAAACTGTCTATAGTATGCATAGTAACCTGCAGCTATTAGTCAAGTGTGTTTTATGACGAGTAAAGATCTTTGGCCCAGTTTTTAAATTTAATAGCCAGCCTCTTAGATTGACAGTTGATCTTAGCCTAGAGAAGAGAAGAGAATACCATACTTAGTTCTGTTCATGGTATGTTGTATTGAGAAACGAAAGAAGAAAATACTTACTTAATTTATCCATGAGTGAAACATGGTTTAAAACCTGCAGTGACAAGTATGACAGAATTTGCCTTGTTCTGCCAGGTTGAGATAACTAAAGGAGTGTTGTTGTTATGCTCCAGGGGGATTTGGCACGCAGACATCATCAGCTGCGGGAAGTCTGTTTGGGAACACCCAAACCCAGAGCTCCACAGGGGGCTTGTTTGGAACTCAGAACAAGTCCCTGTTTGGAGGCAACACTGCAGGGTTTGGTCTTGGACAGACTCAGACTGCAACAAGTGTATTTGGCCAGAATCAGCAACAGAATAAAGTGAGTGCTCCCTGCCTGTGTGTAGTCCTTAGACATGTTATAAGATCTGTCAAGGATGTGTTGATAAGTAAACCTTAATATCTGTCATTGTCTCTTCGCTTTGTCATGAAAACACAAAGTAGAAGTTTGTAAAGGATTCATTTGGGTGCTATTTACATTTCTACCTCCATGGAGGGCTTAGTGTGCATGCAAACTTTTAAACAAAACTCCAGTTTAAATTGCTCTGGACAAGGGACGATCAGAAATGTTCGTTCATTTGTGTAAGTATTCCTGTTCCAAGGCATCATAGACATCAACTTTTGATTGCAAATTTGAAGATTATTTTATGAAACATTTTTCTAGTGTACAAAGCATTGCAATCCTGGAAAGTAATAATTTTCAAGCAGTTGAATTGTTTATGAAATTTATTTGGATTTATTTCTTCATGAAATAAATTACCTCTTACCAGTACGGATGTTTTGTAATAAAATTATTGAATTTTCATCGTGAGCAGTTTATCTTCTCCTGCTTTTTGTGTCTGAGAATTTTGCCGACAATTCCTTCTCCAGAGTTTATTTGGAACAACTACAACAACACAGGCCACAGGAGGCTTGTTTGGTAACACAAACACCTCCACGTTTGGAACGGCAGGCTTTGGTGGATTTGGAAACACGAACCAGTCGGTAAGTCTCCAAAGTTTTCCTATAATGGATTTGGCTATAGGGAAAACTATTACAATCACTTTACATTTGTGGTGAATTTCTGTGATTTTTTTTGTGATTATTTCATATACACTTTCTGATCACCCTATTTCAGCTAGGGTTTAGCTCTTTGCAAGTGACACATCCTGCTTGATTCTGATTGATTTATCCACCTTATTGGGCCGCTGATGAGATTTGTGGGAAGTTGGATTTATTTCTTACCAGCAAAAATTTAACGTTGGCATAAAAATATAATTTTAAGTCCTTTTTGTGCTTCTGAAAGTGCTTCTTGTATTTGTCATAACTTCAGGTGTAATACTTCTTGTATTTGTCAGAACTTGAGGTGTAATACTTCTTGTATTTGTCATAACTTCAGGTGTAATACTTCTTGTATTTGTCATAACTTTAGGTGTAATACCTCTTGTACTTTTCATAACTTCAGGTGTAATACTTTATGTACTTTAACTGTGGTTTCTGTAGTGCCTTGATCTCACTACTGTTATGTAAATGTAATAGTTTTATGAACATTCTAAACCTGAATCATTTTACTCTGCCAGCTTTTTGTGTGAAAAAAAAAGGTGTGAATGATATTTGAATATCCAGGATGGGGATCAGAAGAGTTAAAACAAAACTGTATCATACTGTTGGGCTGATGTATTGTGTACTGGTATTGCTGACATCTGTGTTCAGTATTTTGTAACTGTCAGGGCACTGATAGGAAAGGATCGTAGCTACAATTGATTGTAAGCCCTACAATTGACTTTACAGTCCATTGTAAAATTCAGTTACGCCTCTTGCACAGATGGAATTGTGAGGTGATTATAAATTTTCGAAGTTACGATAGGGATCGTAGGCCAATATTGACTCGTACCTAAAGGTCATTTGTGTAAATGGGCAATGTACCAGTCAAGAACTTCCTTGCCTTCATTTTCAAAAAAATTCTACTTCATCGTGACTCAGCGGCTAACAACAACAACATGTGAGAAACTTCTTGTAAAACCTTTCTGAGAGAATTGAATCACACACCTTGGTAAACCGAATCTAAAATTACTAACTAGTAGTCTACTTGAGGCAAGTACTTGTACTCAAATTTAATTTTACGGCGATTGTAAATATTTACAACTGGGTCATACGGATTGTAATTTTTAATTGTAAGTTATGACGGTCATAGCTTACAATTCCATTGTGCTACGATCGCGATAGTAGTGATTTACAGTCAAATTAGGCTTACAATCCCTTTATGTAACCGGCCCTTGGTGTTCTGCAGACTGGCAGCCTGTTTAACAAGCCGATATTTGGAAGTACAACCACCACTGCCCCATCAGCCTTCAACTTTGGCCAGACGTCTGGAGGTCTGTTTGCAAAGCCAGCAACCACCAACACGTTCACCTTTGGGGCCCCAAATGCTGCAACAACAGGATTTGGAGGTATACCTTGCTGCAATTTCAAGCCTTAAGTTTAAATTAATGTCAAGTTTCTAATACTACTGAAGTCAAGTTTATCTCTTCTGTGAAACTAGGTAGTTTTTTGTTTGTTTTTTGAAACACTACCTTATATTATTAAAGAGATTGAATACTTTGTACAGAAACCTAAGTGTCTTTCTAACAAGTTAATGATGTTGACTTCTTGTACTTTGTTCCAGTAAGAAAAAAAACATAAATAATAAATAACAGTAATAACTGGTGCAAAATAAATATTTTGATCCTGAGAATAAAAAGAGGGGTTTTTCCAGCCACTTTTTCATTGTGGTAACCACTATAAGGAATAGTGCAAAATTCAGGTTGAGAAATTTTGTATTGAGTTTTTGATACATTTTGACAAAAATTATTTTCCGAGTTGTTCAAATTGAGTCTCTAAAAAGAAATTGGCCAGAAAAACCCCTGGTCATTTAAATCTGGTACATGTATGTTATGATTGGTTCAGGTCAAACCAGCACAGGCCTGTTTGGGAACAAGACGACAACGGGGTTTGGCACTGGTGCCACAGGTCTGACTGGCTCTACATTCGGCACAGGATTCAATGCAGGAAACAACTCACTGTTTGGTGCAAACCAGAACAAGCCAGCTTTTAATTTTGGCCAGACAAACAATACCTTTGGAACAACCTCCTTATGTAAGCCATATCCTTAGTTCTGTCAGCTGAATGACTATGAAAGTCTCTCTAAAGCGACATGTTGCTCTCCTACGCTTTGATGATATGGTCAAAGTGTAAACATGTTTACTTCTATAGTTGAACAGTAAATTTTCTGTTTGCTCATGCCTACACATATAGATGTCTTATATATTAAGGGAAGCCATCTGTAAACTCCTACTTCTGAGTGGTAACAGCTCAGTACTTACATAGGTTTTCATGACGTTGAAAATGTAAATATGTTTCTTTCCATATTCAAACCATGAACTTTTGGTGCATTTGGCTATTTGCTTTAGTGGAGCTATTTGAGTGGTACTTGTGACCAGTAATAGTGTGTACATAGGTTTCCTATGTGACCTAACTCTTATGTTTGCTCCCCTAGCCCTGGGAGGCGGGCTTACTGGCAGCACCAACCCCACATTCAGTTTTGGGAACTCCACGAGCAATATTGGAACGTAAGTAAATCCACAGCTCTTCATAATTTACTAGATATCAATGAATAGGTCTCCTAAACGAGGCTTTGTAATTTGATTGTTTCATAGTTAAAATGTCAGAAAAGTGTTGTGATTTGATATCATGATTGTCAAATGAACTTTTTCTGTTGTTGGAAAAATGGTGCAATTTGACGATACCATGCTGACCGCACGAAGTTGTTCTCTTAAAATGGTTGGAGCTGCTTTTCCTGCTTTTCCTGTGAACATGTTCTGTCAGAATTTGTGTAGCAGGTGTAATGTGACAATTTGCTGTTGTCCCTGACAGGAGTGGCACAGACTCGACGACAGCTCAGACTGCACAGTTACAGCAGCAACTCCTGTCTCTCACCAACTCACCC
Organism: Acanthopleura granulata; assembly: GCA_016165875.1. Classification (NCBI taxonomy): domain Eukaryota; kingdom Metazoa; phylum Mollusca; class Polyplacophora; order Chitonida; family Chitonidae; genus Acanthopleura; species Acanthopleura granulata. The sequence goes on from JABBOT010000008.1 coordinate 9,626,790, forward strand.
TACGGGGATTCTCCCCTCTTCTGGAACTTGAGACAGGTGAGACTTGGCATTGTTAAAGGAGGAAGTTTCTTAAAAGTGCTTGTCTTAGCCTGATAGCACAATTTTGCAATACATATGATGTCACACCTGATGTTATCTTTCACTCAAGCCTGTCACGTATTAAGTGGACTATGTTAAAGGTAGGATGGTAAAATCTTCCAGACTGGATGCTATTTAAAGATACATTTAGGATGTGAAAAATTTGTCACACTGACAAACAGATTCCCTCAACAAACAGAGCAACATTTCAAATATCACAGGTTGCTCTGTAGACAGTCTTTATTGTACCAGAGTTGAAACTAACTTTGAAAAATAAATGTATCATGGGCCAAACTTTCAGGTTTTTGGAGTTTGGATTCACCACGCATGTGCATTGAGAATTTTACATTGTATGTTTTTGTACCAGGGTGGGGCGAAGCGTGAGGAGATACTGAAACCTACAAATCCTGCTGCTCAGAAGGCTGTACTGAACGCCTCTAACCAATACAAGGTCAGCCCCCGGCCCTCAGCCAAGATCAAACCCAAATCTCTGCACTCGCTGATGAACGGCAGTAAGGTAAGAGCTTGTGGAAGGTTGTCATATGTTGTCCTCAGGTGCCAGTGTCACAGAAACACTGTGGTTAAATTTGAAAAAGGTTGCATTTTTTTGCTAAATGTAACAGTTCTGTAAGGCCTTATCATCCTTCATTTTCTTTATATATTATAGTGAGTTAGAGGTTTTCACAGTATGTTGTTCAGTTTCTTAAAAGATAGCTTCATGTTGAAAAAAAACGTTGTAGCCAAAACTACTGTGTTGAAAGATAAAATGACTTGGGTTGAAGTTTCTAATGTAGACTTGCTTACAAGTACAAAGGTGATAAATTTGGCTGGTTTCTGTGCAGGCTCAGATATTTGATGGATTAGAGGAGGATGACTTTAGTTTTGGAAACGACTCTCTGGTACAGAGGAAGAGCGTGAAGAAGCTGGTCATCAAGAACCATGGGTCTGGCTCTGTGTCCTCCGGGAACCACCTGTCCCAGACTGAAGACTTCTCTGAATCTCAGCGATTCTCCCAGTCTCAGCTTTTGTCAGAGCCCCAACGCCTCTCCGAAGAACCACGCCACATCAGCAGTAATGGGTGAGCTTTATATAGGGCACGGCTTAAGTCTGAAGCTAGCAGCAAGTGAAACAGACTAAATAGAATTGACTGTTGACACTGCTTTTATTCAATTTTTTGGATATCAGGTCTCTGACAATGAAACTGTATTTTATGAGCCAACCTGTGAGTACATGTCTATGAGACATTACCTTCCTTTTGAGCAGCACCAAGTTTAGTAGAGCACCCTTCACACTCCGTTATTAGAAAGGTGAAACAGCAGGTCACAAACACCAGGGCAGGATACTGCAAAGCAAACTCTTAAATACCTTTCATATTCATGTCACCAGCTCAGAGGCCTTATGTGATGTGATATGGTAATATTCTTATAACTGTGTTGCTTTTGTAGGTATGATTCCCCACAAGTGAGTGTGCACATGGCCACTGTCAACACTGGCACTGATATCAGGAATCACTCCGGATCCGAGACGCCGGCTATGAGTGCTCCGCAAAAACGGTAATCTCTTTCAAGCTCCACTTCTGACATTCACGGCAAAATAAAAATCCATTACATTAAATACTGTAAATCTTCAACCTTTTCAATCATTAAAGCAGTCTTTAAAAGGTAATTTATGCATGTAGTTATTGTGAAAATAAAGCCAAAAATGATTTGTTTGTGTCACCGTAGGTATAAGCTCCATAAAACTATAAGAATAATTTCTCTATACTGTACAGTTCTCCAAGAAAATACTAAAATATTGCTTTTAGCTGTGGTTGAAAAGACATAGACTTCCCAGTAAGTCAGATGTTAATTTTTATTTTGTTATGAAAATCTATGATGTCTGTCTTTGCCAAAATAAAAATTTATAGGTAGCTCATCATTTTAGGGCAATAAAAAGTTTGGAAATTAAAGCAAAGTTTGACTTAAGCCTAAGACACCTTTGTTGTCATGGCGCACATTGATTTCAATCAACTTTGTATCCCCTTAACCACTCCTCTTCATTGAGACACCTGAATTGACTTGTGCATTCTTTGTACAGGTTAGAGTTTAATGAGACAATAAATGTACCAGCTACATCAGAGCTGGAGAACAGTGGGGACAGGAGCAGCGCTCAGCTGGAGGAGAGCCAACAGGAGGACCTGGAACAGGATGAGGAGGTAACACTTTCACTTTCACTTTCTGTGTGTATATACAGTCAGACTTGTTGTATGCAGCCAGTAAAGGGAGACGAAAAAAGTGGACGCATATGACAGTTGGCCACATAATACAGGATGTGAAGACCAAGCCAAATCACAACTGAATTTAGTTTCAGAAAATCAACACATGTACCTGATAATCTTATACATAATTGTTAAAACATTCTGTTCCACTACATATATTTCATAGAAATATAACAATTGTAGTAAAATAATAGCTCAAAAATTTCAAGGTGTTTGGGGTAGACCTATAGACTTCACGCGTATAACAGGCACTTACAGAAAGAGGTTCAGGTCAGGGCACATATGACAGGAGAACTTTCTTCCCATCATTGTCAAGCCATGTGCCAGTTGGCCTGTATTGTCAAGCCATGCGCCAATTTGGCCTACGTAGGTGTAAATGACTATTCTAACAAAGATTTGGACTATAAATGGCACTGCTGAGCTGTATGAAAATTCAGTCATTTTGCTATTACTGGTGAAACAACAACAACAAAATGTACGAGTGAAAGAAGATCAATTTCACCATGTGTTCGGTACAGGCAATATTTTGACCTAGCAAAATGAAGACACAACACCATTTGCCTACAAAGATAATGGCCAAGCATGCAAGATAATTTGTCAAAGAAACCATTCATGGGAGGAACCACAGGAGGACAGATTATATCTGGGTTTGTCCGCTGTTTATGGCATTCATAGCTCGGACTTCTGCATGGAGCTAATCCACTACTGCAGTACAGGGGTGACTGGACTATAACCAGCTGGGCCTGATTCAAGAACAGTAGACTTTACTGCCATTGACCTGTAATGTTCACACTTCACTTGTCTTCACAGAGTGGCAGGTTAAAGAACTACAGAAGCCTGTGGTCGCCATTTTGAAATATTTGAATGTCCAATGCGGCAATCATCATTACTGTTGAAAGTCTTGGCCGCATAGGACAGGTTGATATTGAATTTGGCAGCAAAATATACTGGCTGCTGGACATGTTGGACTGGTTCCCACATATTACAGGTCGTTTAATGTAGAAAATTGTTTGGTCCCGGCAGAGAGTGGTTGCTGAGGGCAGATGGACGCTGTTTACAGGTGGCCATACATGTAGGTACAGGTTTGACTGTATATACATGGATTTTTTGTAGCCACTTTCTCGTGGTAACCAGAGAAATATCGGAAAATTGAGTTTGATAAATTTTGTATTGAATTTTTGATACATTGGTGATGAAAAAAGATTGAGTTTTCTGATTTTTTCAAATTGAGTCTCGAAAAAGAAATTGGCTAGAAAAAAAAAACCCTGATATAAAAATAGTATGTTGAATGAGTAATTTTTCTGAGAATTAAATATAGTATACGGAATGTATCTTTAAGAAATGTTTGATTTCAGTAGTTCTGTTGTCTGGTTGACTAGATAAAATAGATGCCAACTGTGCAACATTGTGGGTATTATTCTGCTTTGTTCATGTTTGGAGTGCATCTCTCTTGTCTTCAGGTGATTGAGACGCCCCCTCACCCCGCAGGCATCGTACTTCGCAGGCCTGGGTATTACTGTGTTCCCACACTGGAAGAGTTGGCCATACTGTATGAGAAAACTGGGGAATGCATGGTGGAGAACTTCACCATTGGCCGTGAGGGATTTGGCAGCATCTTCTTCCCAGGGATGACCAGTGTCACTGGGCTTAACCTGGATGAAATAGGTGAGGCGTTATGTCAAGCCACCTGGTCAAAATTTGCACTTCATATTTTAAAATGATAATTATTGCCTTAGCAGTAAGTTTTGCCTCTATCTGTATGTGACCAAGATTATTGGCCATTTGTGTTATGGTATTGCACCATCCGGCCGTACCTTGTTGCCACCTACAGAACCACTTCACATGGAGTTCATCTCTTTTCTCTTTTTTCACAATGGGTCACAATGCTTAAAATTTTTAGACATTTACTTTTTCTGATATATGTTTTTCCATGTCCACACCATGACCATTTCACTTAAGAGATTGAAATAGGACGATTAAATACTGTGTACCTGAGTCATATCACTAAGCTTGATGGCCTTGTCTGCTATTCAGCCTACCATGATGCGCCTTGATGGCCCAAAATTCTTGTTATTCATGTAGGAAAGATCCACCCTGTTAGTTCCTCAAATAAACCCAAATGCCCTGTTGCAAGTAAAGCACTCCTATGTAAAAATACAAACCCCATCAAAGAAATAGGCATTGGAAAATATCTCAGTCTAGTAAGTCAGCCATGATATGAATCCTAATGATAAGCAATGAACTAAAATTTAAAAACCCAAATGGACTTTGTGAGAATTAGGTCTTGTGCCTGTGTAACATATGGAAATTTAATTGAATTTTTTTTTTTTTTTTTCAGTTCACTTCCGTCGTAAAGAGGTGATAGTGTACCCAGACGATGAGAAAAAGCCTCCACTGGGGGAGGGGCTAAACAAGAGGGCAGAAGTTACATTGGACTGTGTCTGGCCAGTCGATAAGACATCAAAAAGTCCCATCAAGGTCAGCTTAAAATTCATGTTGGTGAAAATAAAACAAAAACAAAATCTACATGAAATAATCAAGTTGTGAAACTACTTGCATTAGACTTATTTGTGTCTCGAATCAGGATTAATAAGGTTTTGATATTCTTTATGAATTTTGAATCCCGTGAAATCTCAGAAATATTCCATGTATGTATATAAGTGGTACGTGGATGTCTTTCAGAGCCCTGACAGTCTGAGAGTGATGAATTACCAGGCTAAGATTGAGCTGGCCACAGCCAAATTGGGAGCAAAGTTTGTGGACTATAGACCTGAAACTGGTTCCTGGGTGTTTGAGGTAAGCCTTGTTCAGATGAATCCATTCTGCCTCTACACTGGCACATTGTAGTGGCAAATCTACAGGCTTAAATACATGTTCTGGTATGTTGCATCGTTTTTATTCTTAAAAAAAAAAAAGAAAGCGCATATATTCTCTTACTTCAGCATTCATCATCACATATCTACTTGTTTACCACCGGCACTGCATGGTAGCTGCTTTTGTGACTTCAAGACTTTTAAGTTATCTCGATACCATCGCTAAAGAAGAGGACAGGATTCTTTTTTAACACATCGTTATTCTGTTCAGGTAAAACACTTCTCTAAATATGGCCTTGTGGATGACTCAGATGATGAGGAGTTGAGCGAACAGGAGAAGAAGAAATTGAAACTGTTACAGCAGCAGACTTTGGCAGTACAGGTATGAGCCAAATGATTACATGTTTACTACCTCAAGTATCTGTGCCTGGCTCTGGTCATGTAGTATATGTAGTCTGGAAGACTTATTTTTCACCATTAAAGAAAATATCAAGTGAAGTTGTGTAAATTATATTCGAAGTAAAAGTTTACACTACTGTTGACTAGATGAGAAGTTGTATCTAAATTCTTTAGTTTTCATTAGAAGGGAAGTCCTTTGTAAATTCTGCTTACATATTTAAATGAGTACTACTGTAAATGCCTTTTTATTCGTGGACATAAACTTTCGGAGATTTGGTAAGAAGACACGTTTGCGGGAATCAACTTTTGCGGATCTTGACAGAATTTTTTGACAACTGATAAACAAAAATCAAATTTCAATACAGAAACGTCAAGTAAAAAAAGAACTCAAGCATTCAAGTAACAATGTTATCATTTAAACTTGTTTGTACCTGTAAGATGTGACAAAAATTCTATGCTATACAGTAACTTGATCATACAAAGGAAGTGAATAAGATAATAACCTTGTAAGATGAAGCCCTTACCTTCTTTTGTGAGCAAATATTCATGTCATGTACTCCGGTAGACGACGAAGGATTAAATGTGTTATAAATAAATCCCACCATTTAATTCTCATGCATCAGCAGTTTGAGCAACTTTCTCGCAAATATAAGACACTGTAGATTTCAACAGCATTCATTCTTCTTTCACCGGACAAGACATTCAGTTAGTACCGTAACGAAATGTCTTTGTGGAAATGGATAACCCTAATAAACCCTGCCAAGACTCCCGGTCTACCGAATCCACAGACCAGTCAGTCTTCAGAAGAGGCCGAGACCATTCAGGCTGCCAATGACGCTGTAGATGTAATGGCAGGAAATCCCAGAAAACCAAAGCTCGATGACTATAACAGCTATGATGATTAGACGAGAGCTAAGATTGCCCAAAGTGCCGCGTAAATTGGCATAGCATGTGCTGCTCGAAAATTTTCCTGTCAGCTAGGTCACTCAAGTAAAGAAGTACGGTTCGAAATATGAAGTCTACTTACTTAAAATAGATGAAGGAAACCCCCAGCAGCATTATTCAAGCCCTTCCTAAGTCTATGACTGGTCATCCCTTACTAATCGGCAAGAAATTTGATGACTTGGTGAGGGAATGGGTAAAAAAAGTCAGTTTGAGAGGTGAATTGATCAACCGCTGAATTGTAATGGGAGCAGCAGAAGGCATTATTCTAAAGCAGGACAAAACCAATCTCCCACAGTTTGGTGGCACAGTTGACATCACTGATCTTTTGCTGGGACAAATCTTTGCTGGGACGAATGGGATGAGAAAGGGAACAAAAGATGTAAAGAAGTTGCCAGAAGACTTTGAACAGATGACGGAAACTTTCCTTAAGTGTGTGTCTGACGTTATCAGTCAAAACAACATCCCTGGTGAACTTGTCATAAACTGGGACCAGACCGGTCTCAGCACAGTTCCCGCAACGCTGAAGCCAATTCATGCCTAGTGGATTATAAAGTATCACAACATAATCAGCAAGAGACAGGATTTGTTCCAAGTTGGATATGTGAAAGCAGGAATACATTCTAATTAGGTATTTCTAATTAACGTGTTTGAAAAAGTATTAGAGCTGTAGTGCATGTTAACGAATTTATAACTGTAACGCATGCTACATTAATAAATTACTTACTAGTATTTAACTAAAATACAACAATTGTCCTTCATTGCAGAATATATATGAAAACGCATGGGTATACATGGGTATATGAAGTATATATGAAACGCATGGGTTTTATTTTAGATGGCACTTATTGTTGCGGAAACGTGTTTGCTGCGAAGTCCGCGAATGTTAGTACCACGCGAATAAAAGGGCATTTACAGTATTTTCAATTGAAACTTGGCTGCATTCTCTCCGGTGTAAATAGATTGATTGTCTTATTTGTGTGTTGTTATAAGAAGCAGAAGATGAAGCTGTTGCCTGTGATAGGTAAGGAGGGTATGATGGTAGAGGGGGAGCAGGCCCCTGGGGCAGAGACTCGTCCTGGCCCTCCGACTGAGGGTATGGGGGGAGAACCCCTGCCAAGACAGGATGTGCCCATGATGGATGAGGAGGACTTTGTACCCACTGTCATCTCCCAGGGGAAGTACACTGAAGGTTATCTCCCCTCAGGTAAGTCAGGCAGGTGTTCAGAAGGCTCTTCATTATGCATAAGGATACACTGGAACACTTTAACCACATGGCTCTCCACTACAGATCTGTGTGTGGGTAATATTAAACATGAACTTAGAAATTAGAAGTAGCAACACTACAGACTGTATGTTACACGATGTTGTGTAATAATGCAAGAGTAATGTAATACTCACTGTACAATGTAATAATAATTTCTGTGTTATGCTATATCGCCACGTAAAGTACTGTCAGACAGACAAATAAATGGTGGAGATAATTGTAAGCACGAGACTGTGGGGGATAACACTAGAGTAATTTTGAAAACGACTGTTTTTGATGCACATGCTTGTTCGTTTCAGTGTGCCAAAGTAGCGTGTTCTGCTCGAAATAACTATGAGAAACACATAGATTCTGTCAGACTCTTGAGTAAGCCCAGACTAATGCATATACATGTTGTTATGCATGTCATTGCATTACACTGAAATTTTTTTTACAGTATTCTGACTGGTTTTATTACATAACATGGCAGATTTTGTGACATAATGCTGTAATATTAACACTGAAATTTTTATCACATTACACGGTGAGGGTTACATTACTCATGTATTATTTTATAACACGATAAGGTAACAAGGTATTCATTGAATTGAAGTCCTTGTTTCATCCTCCCTGAAAGCTATATGAGAATGGAAGAAGGATCAAGACAAAATAAAACTCATATTTTTGTTGAAATTTATAGATTATTGTATAGCACATATTTGTGCAAAATCTCCCTTGCATGGTGCCAGGTTGAATGATGTGTGCAGAGCCTGATTTTTTATGAAAAAAAAAAAACACAGATGAAAAAGGTGTCTGTCTTGGGAAAGCCTTTTCTTTAGTCATCTGTGCTGTACTATTTTTTGTTTTCATCCAAATTCCCACACTAATTTCATTAATATAAACTGTTATTCTGTATTATATAGTTTGATAACAATGTTCAGCTTTCATTCCTTATACCCTGTGAAGTAATCATCCTACTTAACTGATGTCCCCCCTCTTCTCTCCTGTGGTGTTACAGAGCCTGAAGAGATGGCAGGGCCAGAGGAACCCTCCTCTCACAGACTTGCCACCAGCATGGGGGTCAACGCTCGCAGGATGCAGGTCATGAAGGCCTCCTTCTTCTCAGATGACCTCCCACAGGAACAAGGTAAATAACTGTACATGACTCTGCATGTAATTTTACAATTTTGGTTACATGGTAAGATTCAGTCAACTCAGTATTGGTACAATATTTGTTACAAGGTAAATAACTCTGCTTGAGATAACTCAGTATTGGTTGCACAGTAGATGACTGTCCTCGGTAACTCTGTATGGGTGCAAATTGGTTACGAGTTGGGTCGCTCTTTTCGACTTTCTTTAATATGTGTACAATATTGGTTTAGTGACGTAGGAAATGGTAAACAATAAGTTAACCAAAAATAAACAAAATTGCAATAACCCTTTGAAATAGATTTGAATGGTGATTTGTTTTTGCTTGAAATCTATTTAATGCATGTTGAAATTAATTTGTATGAAAAGATGAATTTGGGAGAGGCATTTGTTTGTTTTGTGCAAAAGGTTCAGGTGTGTCTGCCTTATTATTATATCTGAAGTGGTACGAACTGAAACGGAAGACATTTGGAGCTGCAGAGCATTAGATGCCTGTCATCACTCACTGTTCTACCCCCGGCCATCGTGTGATGCGTAACCCCAAGCCTGTACCAGCCAACTTTTTGTTTCAGGTACAGAGCTGGCACACACAGTCATGTCTGAGACCATGTCAGCCTCTCCTTTACTGAAGAAGACCGAGCCATTGGTCAGGCACACCAGTCTGTTTGGGTCAGCGCTAAAGTCCAAGTTCCCCGCCCCGGTGAGGCGAGAACCACAGAGCCTGATGGCAGATCACCACAGGGAGGCCGAAAGTAAGGCTGGGCGCTGTGGTGAATACTGATGTATTTGTAATGGTGTTAGTCTATAATAGTAACAGAATAACAGATAAGTAAGGCTTGCATTCTCTGTGTGTTAGAAGTCGTATTTTGTGATATTCAGAGTGTTGCTGTGGTATATTGTGACAGTGTATCAGAAGTTGTATTGTGTGATATCATGGCTGAAAACGAAGTTCTCAAAGGAATCAGTATGCGCAGTGTCCTCCAGGAGCAAAGGAAGGGATTGCCACAAAGGAAAATGCATCTAGCACCGAAACATTTATCAATTGTATTACAGTAAAATTTGTCTAAACTAACTATGCCTGGTTTCGTGAAAAAATATCATTTTTGACAAGATGTTGGTGTGTGGAATATACCGTGTGCAACAACAACACTTATCGGCTCTTCCTTGTACACTTCTTGCTGATGTGTAACTAATAAACAAAGTTTTGTGCAAGCAAGCAAGGTGAATTAAGTTGGTTTCTTTTTGTCCCTGCAACTGTTTCTTTAAATGCCAGGAGGAATAGGCCTACGGGCACTTGTCAAGTCTAAGTAAAACTGTTCCATCTTAGGAAGTTCCTGAAAGTAAATATCCCATCAGTGTGTGTCAGTTTAGGACTTAGGGAAAGTCTCGTAGACTGAATGAATTCAACTTCATTGATCAGGGACTTTCCACACGGTGTTTATTAGCAGATTGGTCAGCCATGCTGATTTAATGAAAATTTGGAAAGCAGTGCGACCATAACTGGAGCATTTGTTGATATCCTGAATTGATATCCTCAGTGTTGTCTCGGCTCACAGCGTGTGGAGTGTTCCAATTAAAATCAGCTTCAAGAGAGAGTCTTCATTGTTTAGTGAACTGTCCGCTAAGAGGATTATCTCCCTTTCTGACAACACCCCTCTGACCCCCAGAGGTGATAATGGTGGAGAGTAGGAGTAGTGTGGATTTTACAGTGTGGATTAACATGCACTAGATACAATGGTGACTGGAAATCCCTGTTGGTATTCAGAATAGACAGGTGTCGATGTATTCAATAAAAATAACATGGGTTGTAAATGGAGATAAAAGCGAACCAAGCAGCATGGTCGATACTGACAAGATGTTGCTTTTCAGATGTGTCGATGTTGGCAGGTTTCACTGTAGTTGTATTCAGAGGGTGAGATGTATTATTTTGTCAATTGGAGAAACAATTGTCTGATTCATTTCTAATGGCGATATATACATTGCAGATATCTTCCCACCCCGTATCCCGTCTGCAGAGGCACTGAAGCCAGTTCAGGCGTTCTTCCCTCCTCCACCAGAGCATGTGCCTATCCCCAGCGGGATGACCCAGGAGCGACCTCGGCTCATCGTAGGTTCCCGCATCCAGCGGGCTCTACCCGACATCAGTCAGTCGTTCGTGTACGGCAAGCAACAGATCCTGCACGACGCGGGCTGTTACATGGGGCGGTCATTCCGGGTGGGCTGGGGGCCAGGCTGGACCCTGGTACACAGCGGTCAAGCCTCGCAGAGCACAGGTGGGTCCAGCCGATGTGTTCTGATCGCTGTTACAGTAGATGTACAAGTGGGATGGTTAACTGTGGGAGCATGTGACAGTTTGACTCTTTCGAGTTCGGAAGTAGTAACCTAGAAGTTCAAACTCATTTGGGTTCCAGATGTATGACAAACCTCAATTCTTTTAGGGGGCCTCTGGGTCTCAGTCGGTTAGTGCGCTAAAGCAGCATGATAACACGAAGCTTCCCACCAATGTGGTCACTGTGAGTTCCCGCTTATGCTGGCTTCCTCTCTGGCAGTACTTTGGAAGGTCTGCCAGCAACGTGCGGATGGTCGTGGGTTTCCCCTGGGCTCTGCCCGGTTTCCTCCCACCGTAATGTTGGCTGCTGTTGTATGAGTGAAATATTCTTGAGTACAGCATAAAACACTAATCAAATAAATAAATAAATAAATTGATTCCTTTATTGTGACCGTTGTGGCTTTTTGACTCTTCTGTCAGACTAGAGCAAGAGATTTAGTGAACGTAATGTCTGGCTTTCTTTGTCATTTGGTATGGCAATCAGCATTTCAGTACAAGGGTATTTGAGAAACTCTGAAGTATATGTGTAATTTTGAGGCTGTGTCTGAGTGTGACTCATATCTTGTACTTCAGAATATCATATCATCCAATGCTAAGTATGCTAGAAATGCAAAAAACTGTAATGATGTATTTCCTTAGTATACAGGCTGGCTTTCATGATGCATGCCTTGTTTCAGAGGTGACCAAGGCCAAGCCTGTGTCTATACTGCATGGTCAGTCAGGAAGCTCTACCCCTAAAGTAGGAGAATCTCCATGGAAGGTCAACATCGAAGCTGTCAAGGTGGATGGCTATTTCAGCTCAGAGGATGAGCTTTTGCTGGTGAGAATGCTGGGAAACGATAATAACAAATTGTGTTATACTCTGTAAGCCTGATTGTAACGAGAGTAAATCTAAATTTTGGGGTTACTGAAGATGGGTATACTTTGTGAGATTGGTTAGGATTGTGGACGGGAGAATCATGCCAAGAAACATCCTGACTTCAGGCTTCTGAGGCTTTTGATTTGTCTTTGTTTGTAATTATATTTTTCAACTTACGAACCATCATGAAAACGCAAAGTGGAATTAATGTAAAAGACATAACTATTTAGATGCAACTGAAATATTACTTTTTTGTGTTGAAACTTACATTTTTCAAGTAGGATGTCATCCTAACTTTCAAATAACTCTCAAGGCATGTTCCTATTACAGATTGAACTCTCAGAATTAAACGAAACGAGCAGATTAGCTATGGATAAATGTTTAGATCATTTACACTGCTTCAGAAGGTGTGGGTATCTGACTGGGGATGTTTGTGCAGATGTTTTATTTTGGCCAGGCATGGCTGCCCCATGTGTAATAGACAATGTAATGACCCTGATATGGTTTAACCTGCAGATGGTAATGGGTTTTACCGAGGCTCTGCCTGGCTTCCTCCCACCGCCGTGGTATAAGTGAAATATTCTTGAGTATGGCATAAAACACCAATCAAATAAATAATAATTAAAGCCTGATATATTATCCTTCAGAGCAACCACCGTCATAACCTGGAGGTGCAGCTGGAGCATGCTGTCCACACAGAGGAGGACGGCTCTCCGCTATTCCACCTAGGCCCGGGAACAAACGCCCTCCATCAGTATGCTCAACGCACCACCAAAGACCTGGAGATATCAGGTACGCAATCCTAGTCTGACGTCATCAAGACCCCAGTGACACAAAGCTGCTAAAGCTTGGCAAATTTCTGGATGAAGTTTGGTTTGTGTTGAAATAGACATTGTATTGCTTTCCGGGATGAACACAGTCAGCCATGCCAACCCTCTTGTTTTGCCAGTTTTTCATCATCTGAAAACAGGAACAAAGTAATGCTCGTAAGCGTTTGTTCTTAGTTGATGATGCAGTAGCGTCACAATTCAGTCCCTTATAATGGACCTGAGCAGAGATCAAAAACTTAAAAATTTATTCAAATGCTTATTAGTAAAGTCTTACCTCACCACACCTGAACATAACTTGATCATTAATGTAATGATATGTCATGAACTCTGATTTTCAACATGTTTGCTTCAGAATCCCACCCTGAATTCCCGACACTGCTGCACATGGAAATGGTGTATAACCTTTGTGTGGCCCTCTGGGGAAACTTGCGTGGGTACGACACCCAGGCTATGCTCGGTGAGTTAACTGACATCTGTGGGGGGATGGGCAACTCTTCAATTTGTTCTTCCGTTCTTGTGTCCACTTTTATTCAGGCAAATAGTCACAGTCTAAAAGTTTTCCTGGTGACTTTTCTGCCATACTTTCAAATGCAAACTACAGGAAATTATTTGATAATGATGCTCATGTGGAAATGATATGGTGGTATTATTTTGCATCTTAGAGGTGGATACAAACAGTTACGGGTACCACCAGGCCAGAAGGGAAGCTGTGTCATCATGGTTGTCTGAGGTGTGCGGGAAGACCGTGAAAGAGGAGGCTGATCAGGTCCGCTTTAAGGTGAGAGCTCTCTAAGGGAGATAATGCTGTGACAGTTTAGCATTAGCATTTGCATTTTGTGGTTTTGTTGTAAACACTTTGATACCTCTCTGCCTTTGTCATTTTCACTTTTTTGTACATATTCAAAAGCTTGCAGGCACAGGTTATGAAAATTCATGTTAAAATATTTAGGAAAAAAGAAGCTAAGAAATAACTTGATTCTGCTTTTCAGTCTGACAGCTACTTGACAGTTATCCTGCGCATGCTGAGTGCCAGAAAGATCCAGGAAGCCTGCTCATTGGCTCAGAAGTCAGGTGACCACAGACTGGCCCTCCTATTGGCTCAGGCTGTTGGCAGTCACATACCTCGTCACCTGATTGCCCAGCAGCTTATCAACTGGTGTGAACTTAAGGTAAGAGTTGTCTCCCTTACTTTATCAAATTGATGATAAATAATAAAAACACACCTGCTGTAAAAGGCTGATTTTTTTGGTATTGTTGAGAGATTATGATAAAATTCTTGAAGATATGAATTTGTCAATAGTCTTCAAACAACGTGATGTAGAACGATAACATGCTCAAGAAAAGCAGCATCTCATAGTATTATCCAGGGTTGATGAGACATTACCCAACAATGATGCACTAGTAGGCAAAGATCGGTAGGGTCATTCTCTAGGGTTATTTCCCTAGAAAAAAATTTTGGTTTCTGCAGCTAAAACATTAAACCTCTCTTTTTAGTTGTGTTGACTTTGATAACTGGCTTACACTTTACCAGTGGGTATTTTTGCCGGACATGCCACATTCACACGTGTAACTGGCGCACTTTTTGCCAATATTTTCAAGATTTACGAAGCCCTGTGCCAGTTACATGGGTATATGAATTCCCATCAAGCTTTTTGCGCTGTGAACTAGACCTACACACCGCTGAGTTGTATGAAAGTTCAGTCAGTCATGCTGCCATTAGCTATCACGGGTGAAACAACAACAACATGTATGAGTCGGGGAAGGTCAAGTCAACTTTTATTACCATAAAAGACTGAAAGGCCATGATCCTGTCATCTGCTTGTTTGTAAAGTGAACGGTGGAACGGGAAAACAATATTTCTTCCGTAATATTTTTACTCGTTACCAAGGCACCAATCGGGAATTTGTCAGGGTTCCTTCGTATTCTCCACTCACCAGATTTAGTGCTACCTGTATGTGGAACAATACTAATTTCATTAATTTCAAACAGATTTGAGGTAAAAAAAAAATGTATGCATGGCTTCAGTTTATTTTCACACGGTTTCTAAGAGAGTATCTTTAGCCCTGTTACCTGTTAACCCTGTGTGTTTTTACCTACAGGCTGACCACTATGTGGACACAGAGAGACTGAAGATCTACCTGTTGTTGTCTGGTCAGCTGTTGTGGCTGGCCTCAGACAGGATGATTAACACCTGTGATGGGATGGACTGGAAGAGAGCCCTTGCCTTCCACCTCTGGTAAGTCACAGTCCTTTTATACCTGTGTTAGATAAGAGGTGTTGTGTGGTCAGTTGTTGGGGTTTGCCTCAGACAGAATGACTAACACCTGTGATTGGATGAACTGAAAGAGAGCCCTCCCTTTCCACCTCTCGGTCGCGTCTCACAAAGCTGGAGTAAGGCTGCGACTGGGTGTAAGCCTATCGGACGTGTGTTGCAGAAAAGACTGACCGTCTTACAAAGCTGGAGTAGCTGGTCTGGAAAAACTTCGCAGTGTTGTTCACTCATGTACTAGTTATAATTAAAACATGTAACATTAAAAAAGTGTACTGTCCCTATGTCATTACATGTTACATTGACAGACAACTCAGAATATTTATATCACAGCTTGTAAACAGCTGATATCATCCTGACTCTCTGATTGGTCTATGCCTCATAAGCTTAAAAGCATGGGCACCTTCAGATCCCCAGGTGGCAGCACAATACTCCACACTTCAAACGAAGATAATTCATGCACTTTTGATAAGTTTTTTACATTCAAGGGAAAATTTTGTAATCTTTTTAGTTAACAGTGTCAAGTTATTAGTTGTCTTTTACTTTAAGATACCGGTAATTATAAAATAGAATTCCATCGGTCTCTGTATTTTCTGATTTACCGCCGTTATTTTTTTTGTTGTAAATTTATGTGACCTTTAACTTTTCAATAAGGGTTTCAAGTTCCTTCACATTAACCATTGTCAGAAATGTTGAAGTTTTAAACAGTTGCTGTGAACTGGAATGTTTATTGTCAGAAGTGAGGATAATACTTCTAGAAAATGTAGATATTTAAGAGAACATTCATCTGCATGCATTATTTTTTTCATGCGCGATATTTCATGATTATTGATTTCCTATACTCTGTCCCAACAGTTTTTTGTTTGTATCTTGTTGTTTTTCCTCCAACTTTTCAAGTTTATCGTTTTTAACTGTTCGTGTGTGGAAGCTTGAAATAACGACAGCTGCAATTCAGACCTGTTATCAATTAGTAATATCGTACAGTTCGAAGACCAACTTGAGTTCATAATTATTTCAGTTAATGAGGAATGGTTAAGCACAAAAGTATTCAATTTCACTACCATAAAAGGTTGGTCGAATCAAAAAAGTATTCAATTTTGATTGAAAGAAGAACTCAATTTCTTACTGAGAGTAGTGGTCGGTTGGTGGAAAAATGACTTCTATGAACCCCTGCTCAGATAGCATTGTTTGGCCAAGTGGGCTAGTGCACCAGGACAGGGTGATGACCCAGGTGCCTCCCACTAATGGGGTTGCTGTGAGTTCAAGTTCACACGGGTCGTATGTGGGAAGTTCTGCCAGCAACCTGTGGATGCTCGAGGGTTTCCCCCGAGCTGATCATGGTTTCTTTCCACCATAATGCTGGCTGTAGTCATATAAGTGAAATATTCTTTAGTATGGTGTAAAAGTCTAATCCAATAAATAAATGTCATCATTGGTGAAACTGCTGGTGTTTCAGGTTCAAGTCTCCCCCTTCAGGGCCCCTGACTGAGGCCGTGCACCTGTACGACCAGTCCTACCAGGGCACGGACACCTGTGATAAGTACGCCTCATCGCCCCGCCCCCCCTACCTGGAGAGTGACCCACTCACGGAGGAGAAGGAGGACAGGACAGAGGGTGGGCAGTTCCTGATCCAGGACACCTGCTATCACCTGTTAAAGCTGTACGCTGACCGCTCCCACCGTCTGGAGACCCTTCTCTGTCCCACAACACATACCCCCAACCAGCTGGACTACAGGCTCAGGTCAGTAGTCTACCGTCAAACCACCTCACTAGTATCAGGATGGAAATGTGCAGCATATTTACAGAGGTTTTTCCATCCACTTGCCACAATGAGAAGTATTGCAAAATTGAGTTTTAAATAAATTTTGGATTGAGTTTTCATGAAACGAATTTAGTTGTTGATACATTGATGACGAAAAAATATTTAAAAATTTTTTGATTTGTTCAAATTGAGTTCCTTGAAAGAAATTGGCTGGAAAAAAACCCTGGTGAAATAACAAGCTATTTCCTTATGCCACCTGACTGATGTTTTGGAAAATATCGGGTCGACAGTAGAAAAGGTTTCTTAACTTCATTCATCTGTCTCATGTCTCTCCTGACTCTTCACCCTACAGTCAGGGCTTTCAGAGATTGCCTTCAGCTGGTGGCACACATAAATCAGGTGAAGTTTTGTCAGTAACCTTGCCTGTCGATGTTCTGTTACTTACTATGTCATCCACACCAGCTACAGCGCTCAGCTTACCTGTACCTCTTCTATGTTTACAGCTGGCACCTGTCTCAGGTGTTAGTCGATGGGCTTCCTCCACATCTCAGATTACCACCTGTCTGTCATCACACCAGCTACAGTGCTCAGCTTACCTGTACCTCTTCTATGTTTACAGCTGGCACCTGTCTCAGGTGTTAGTCGCTGGGCTTCCTCCATATCTCAGACTACCACCTGTCTGTCATCCACACCAGCTACAGTGCTCAGCTTACCTGTACCACTTCTATGTTTACAGCTGGCACCTGTGTCAAGTGTTACAGTCGCTGGGCTTCCTTCATATCTCAGATTACCACCTGTCTGTCATCACACCAGCTACAGTGCTCAGCTTACCTGTACCTCTTCTATGTTTACAGCTGGCACCTGTCTCAGGTGTTAGTCGCTGGGCTTCCTCCATATCTCAGATTACCACCTGTCTGTCATCACACCAGCTACAGTGCTCAGCTTACCTGTACCACTTCTATGTTTACAGCTGGCACCTGTCTCAGGTGTTAGTCGATGGGCTTCCTCCATATCTCAGACTACCACCTGTCTGTCATCCACACCAGCTACAGTGCTCAGCTTACCTGTACCACTTCTATGTTTACAGCTGGCACCTGTCTCAGGTGTTAGTCGATGGGCTTTCTCCATATCTCAGACTACCACCTGTCTGTCATCCACACCAGCTACAGTGCTCAGCTTACCTGTACCACTTCTATGTTTACAGCTGGCACCTGTCTCAGGTGTTAGTCGATGGGCTTCCTCCATATCTCAGACTACCACCTGTCTGTCATCACACCAGCTACAGTGCTCAGCTTACCTGTACCTCTTCTATGTTTACAGCTGGCACCTGTCTCAGGTGTTAGTCGATGGGCTTCCTCCATATCTCAGATTACCACCTGTCTGTCATCCACACCAGCTACAGTGCTCAGCTTACCTGTACCTCTTCTATGTTTACAGCTGGCACCTGTCTCAGGTGTTAGTCGCTCGGCTTCCTCCATATCTCAGACTACCACCTGTCTGTCATCACACCAGCTACAGCGCTCAGCTTACCTGTACCACTTCTATGTTTACAGCTGGCACCTGTCTCAGGTGTTAGTCGCTGGGCTTCCTCCATATCTCAGATTACCACCTGTCTGTCATCACACCAGCTACAGTGCTCAGCTTACCTGTACCACTTCTATGTTTACAGCTGGCACCTGTGTCAAGTGTTACAGTCGCTGGGCTTTCTCCATATCTCAGACTACCACCTGTCTGTCATCACACCAGCTACAGTGCTCAGCTTACCTGTACCACTTCTATGTTTACAGCTGGCACCTGTGTCAAGTGTTACAGTCGCTGGGCTTCCTCCATATCTCAGACTACCACCTGTCTGTCATCACACCAGCTACAGTGCTCAGCTTACCTGTACCTCTTCTATGTTTACAGCTGGCACCTGTCTCAGGTGTTAGTCGATGGGCTTCCTCCACATCTCAGACTACCACCTGTCTGTCATCACACCAGCTACAGCGCTCAGCTTACCTGTACCTCTTCTATGTTTACAGCTGGCACCTGTCTCAGGTGTTAGTCGATGGGCTTCCTCCATATCTCAGATTACCACCTGTCTGTCATCCACACCAGCTACAGCGCTCAGCTTACCTGTACCTCTTCTATGTTTACAGCTGGCACCTGTCTCAGGTGTTAGTCGATGGGCTTCCTCCACATCTCAGACTACCACCTGTCTGTCATCACACCAGCTACAGCGCTCAGCTTACCTGTACCTCTTCTATGTTTACAGCTGGCACCTGTGTCAAGTGTTACAGTCGCTGGGCTTTCTCCATATCTCAGACTACCACCTGTCTGTCATCACACCAGCTACAGTGCTCAGCTTACCTGTACCTCTTCTATGTTTACAGCTGGCACCTGTCTCAGGTGTTAGTCGCTGGGCTTCCTCCATATCTCAGACTACCACCTGTCTGTCATCCACACCAGCTACAGTGCTCAGCTTACCTGTACCACTTCTATGTTTACAGCTGGCACCTGTGTCAAGTGTTACAGTCGCTGGGCTTCCTTCATATCTCAGATTACCACCTGTCTGTCATCACACCAGCTACAGTGCTCAGCTTACCTGTACCTCTTCTATGTTTACAGCTGGCACCTGTCTCAGGTGTTAGTCGATGGGCTTCCTCCATATCTCAGACTACCACCTGTCTGTCATCACACCAGCTACAGCGCTCAGCGTACCTGTACCTCTTCTATGTTTACAGCTGGCGCCTGTCTCAGGTGTTAGTCACTGGGCTTCTTCCACATCTCAGATTACCACCTGTCTGTCATCACACCAGCTACAGCGCTCAGCTTACCTGTACCACTTCTATGTTTACAGCTGGCACCTGTGTCAAGTGTTACAGTCGCTGGGCTTTCTCCATATCTCAGACTACCACCTGTCTGTCATCCACACCAGTTATGCCGCTCAGCTTGAGGCCCTGGGGCTCTGGGAGTGGGCCACCTTTGTCCTCCTCCACATCTCTAGTAGTCAAAGGTATGTTGACACCTGTGCGCTTGAATGTCGTATATGCTGCACTGGTTGTCGGCTAATCAAGAGTTCACATCAAAATTTTTTTGAACAAGTAACAAACTTGACTGTCTGGCTTTATGGAATCGCAGGCCCTTATAATAGCATAGTGATTATTTTGCTGAGACAGTACTGATTCACAAGCAGATCTTTGATTAAAGATCTTTGGTTTGGCCTGCGTTGTAAATACACAGTGGGAAGGTTTGCACTTAGTGTTGTGTCTGCCCTCGCCAGTATGGGCACTATATTGGAATGTTGTATTTAAATACATGATGTCTTATGTAATGTGTCTTGGCAATTCGCACTTCACTGCTCAAGTCTTTTTGTTTTATTTCATATGCACATGTATTTGTACTGTTTGTGCGTGCTAGGCGCAAGAAGGCTGTGATTGACCTCCTCAGCAGGAACACAGATCTGGTGAGGGATGGAGTGAGTCTGGAGAGGGAGAGGTTACTGGTGGAGAAGCTTCATGTACCCAGGGAGTGGATACATCAGGCAAAGGTACGCTCACGTAGTGTAAGCTACCTGGCTACTCTGTGGCAGGATATGGAAATATATGGTGTCACGAACCCTTGTATTGCAGTCGCTCGCCTTGATACGATATTCATTCAGGCATGTCTGATAACATTAGTTACGTGGGTACTGAGTGACAGTGATATCTGAAAACATGCTGTCAGTTGTATTATATATTATATTAGTCGAGGCATCAGAGCAGAGTATGAGGGCGACCAATCCCATATGTCGTCAGATCGTGTCACTCTGTACCCGTGTTATGCATTTATCCTGCAGAGGAGACCTCAAAAGTAGACTAAAAATCTGTTTTTTGAAAAGCAAGAAGAAGTTCAACAGTCATTTCCTGTCATGGTGAGAAGGGTTGGATTACCTGGCTGTGATCTGGAAACTATGATGTCATAACATTGTATGAAGATGATCAAAGTGTTGTGATATACTGGACCCATTTTACAAGGTTGCCGCAGCAATGCGCCAAGTGCATTTACCATGTATCTCTTCACTGCATGTTGTCATGGAAGTTATGCCAGGTGCAATACATGATACACAGATCACGAGCCGGGTACATGTATGATGATCGTGATGTTGTGTGATGCTGATGTATTATGGCGCTGTTGTTGTTGTGTGTTGCAGGCGCTACGGGCCTGGTATGTAGGGGAGTCTTATGAGGCACCTCCTGAAGGCCAAGCACTGGGATGTGTGTTATGATGAGGTGTTACATGTATGATGACCATGGTGTTGTGTCATACTGATGTAATGTCGTTGTTGTATGATGCAGGCACTACGGGCCTGGTATGTAGGGGAGCCTTGTGAGGCACCTCCTGAAGGCCAAGCAGTGGGATGTGTTATGATGAGGTGTTACATGTATGATGACCATGGTGTTGTGTCATACTGATGTAATGTCGTTCTTGTATGATACAGGCACTACGGGCCTGGTATGTAGGGGAGCCTTGTGAGGCACCTCCTGAAGGCCAAGCAGTGGGATGTGTTATGATGAGGTGTTACATGTATGATGACCATGGTGTTGTGTCATACTGATGTAATGTCGTTCTTGTATGATACAGGCACTACGAGCCCGGTACGTCGGAGAGCCCTATGAAGAGGCCTGGCATCTCCTCAAGGCCAAACAATGGGACGAGAGCCACAAAGTGCTGCTGCAGAATATAGCTGCGGATGCTATCATCAATGGTGAGTCATTCAAATGTGCCGTGGGTTAATTGCAGGGGTTGTATTACGATAACTCAACTCACTGGCAGGATCTAAACACACGGCCTTCGTGTTCAGCATTACAGTCACGCACGCCGAAACCAGGTTACATCTCTGTCCCTGCCACATCTTGTGTTGCTCCCAATAGGTGATTAACTCTTTGAACTCGTTTCACCAATTTAGTGACCTGTGTGTTGGTGGTAAGTTTTTGTCAGGTAGCTCTTCATTTGTTGTTCCACAGTTTTATTCAGGCACCTGTATATATGAGTTTATTAGGAGCTGTACAATGTAGGTACTACTCATGTCTCGGGTACATACAGTGATGTAATAGTGTCTCGTCTGTTTTCTTTCAAAGAACTTCCTGACATGTTATTTCTCTTTTATATACAGATAACACTGTTTTTTGTCTTTCTTCTGCCAGAGAACTATGACTACCTGAAGCGTTACCTGGTGGAGCTGGTACCTGAGAGAGGGGGACTGATAGAGAACTGGCACACCGGGGGCAGTGTCTTCCTGGACTACATCAACCTGTGTCAGCAGCTGGACACACTCAGACAGGTCAGACAGCACTGGTACACCACCTACAACACCTCTCCCAACACTTCGGTTGGTTTTAATACCAGTCTTTATTCAGATACAACACAGATGGGACTGTAGTCCAGATAAAGATAATACTGGACCTGTCTGTTAATACACTTCAGGAGAACTGAATACTGTTGTTAGAATTCTGTAAGCATCTGTAAGCAGAATTTACTCCATCTTATAAATATAATAATCTAGGACAATCAATTACAAAATGCCTTTGCACTATTCAGCTGAGCTGAACTGGGATTCTGGTCATTATGTTTTGAAATCTGACTTTATATCTTTTCCTCAAGGGCGAGCCAAGTCTGTTTGAGCTGGAGAAGTTACAGCCTGAGGTTGTCTCGCTTTGTAACCGTGTTGGCAGTCTCAAGTGTGTGACGGCTAAAGACAGGTGAGGTTTAAAGGTGTTATAACATTTCTTTTTTTGACTTTTAAAGGATAGGTAGCCATAATTAAACCAAATGAAGACAGTGGGTTCACCCTTTTTATTGCTCTGATGACCATGATCATGTATTAATAGCGGGCATTTATCTGCAGCAAGCCAGATTGTTGTTCTGTTACCATCACCATCTTTATTATCACTTTTTTTGTTGTTTTTGATTCAAGGGCATTGACGTAGTCAAATAGCTATCTGTCCATCTGTTACCAAAATATCCTGATAACTGTTCATGTGTCTTTAGAAAATTTGGTGAAGTTGAAAGTAGAAATCACATCAGAAATAAACTTTATGGTACAATATTTTACTGGACCTTGTGGTCAGACTTCATGTTTTGTTTGTTAGCATTATGTCCCCAAAAAAGTGCTGTCCCAGTCTCATTGTGGCTTGATGCATGGATTCACAAGTGTGCTCCCAGAACATATTAGAGTGACCTTTGACCTACTTTCACTGGAATAGTCCGAGTTTTATACATGACTGTATCTCCAAAACTACTGAGCTAAATTAAATGAAACTTGATGCATGAGTTGAATGGTGGGTTATTGGATGAAGTAATCCTCCCTGTTGCAGTTCAGTCTGATCAGTCAGTATTTCAATGAAACAAGTGTTTCCCTCTGTAATGTTCTAGGTTATGTCAGTGTGAGATGGCAAAGAAAGCAGCTAACCTATTAAGGACTCTGATCAGTCTCCAGCATGCCACGCCTCCAGACCATGTACCCGTCAGGTGAGTTGCTCCGCTAAAGAGCATCCATTGAGCAATCCTTGATAACCAGAATTCTCACGCCAGCTGGGAACCTGACTTGATTTATCAACCTGCTGCTGAAAGTGTATTAAAGGCGAGATGATGGATGGCATTATGATTCTGTTCAGTGAGCCCTGACATCTTTGTTTTGTTTCGTTTCGTTTCGCAAATGGCATGTTGTTGTCATTAGCTGTTTTGTTACTTTTGTCTCCACAGGTTACTGGCCCCCCATATCAGTCACTTGCCCATGCCTGAGGACTACAGCCTGCAGGAGTTAAGACAACTCACCCGTGGCTACCTGCTCAAGATGACTGCAGCATAGGCATCTGAACTACGGAATAAAGTGAGGTACAAAGTATTTAAAAATAATGACATGAGTATAAAAATTGTACTAAACACTAATGCTGCACAGAGTGTATCCACTGGTGTGTTTTGTTGCTTAGGGGTTTTGGGGGGGGAGGGGGGGGTCCTGTCAGAGTGATATCAGGCTGTTGGTCATAGTTTGGTGTGTACGAGTCTGGTGTATTTGTCATGACAGGCGAGCGGGTGTGGGAATTTGGCACATGGGTTATTCTGTACAAAGACTGATTGAGCGAAAGAGACATCTGTACTGCAGCTTGGTACTAATCTTTACCAGCCACAGGGACATTCTGGCAACAAATCCAAACTTTATTATTTAGTAGCATTTTCAAGTGATAGTTTAAAACAGACTGCACTGTATAATTGCTGCGCACATCCGCACATATTCAAAATGTAACTGCGTTCATTTTCTTGTATATCTCGGCATGTATGGTAATAATTACGTGACAAGATGTTGCTGTTACATATACGTGAATAGTTTTAGAAAAGAAAAGTTAAAAAAAGATATTGTGTAATATGGTTTTGTTGTACTGTATCTCTGAAACATGTTGAGAGACTATGAATACTATTGTAGGTATTTTGACTTCACATCAAGACATATTTTTACTGTTGCATTGCGCATATGAAAGTGTTATATTCCACTTAAGGCATTCTGGTGTGTAACGTGAGCTATCATGGTTTGTCTGATTATTACAGCTAAGTTTCCATGGTTTATTCGTTGTACTGGCTTATACAGCACTTTAAATTTTAAATTTAACCTGTGATTGTGTAAACACATGAATGTTTTATTTGTGGAAATATCCTAGTGTCCTGTATATATCTACATCTAGGTGTACCTTACATACATATTTACCATGTGCAGTCCATCATTCTGCACTTAATAACATTGGTGTAGGATTTTAAATTTTAAGATGAAACTAAAATGCAGAAGTTTTGCATGAAGATCTGTGGAATATGTCCTACCTGCCATTTACAGAATCAAAACATCTTCCTCCACTCTACAAGTATGTTTGTGTATGGTGATTCTTGTGCTTTTCTTTAAGTAGAAGAATAAATGTCATTCTTCAATCTTTCTTCAAAGGCTATTAAAACTGAAGTTGTATTTCAGGAATTACGTTGTGACATTCTTCACTCTCGACACACTAAGCTCATGTGATTTGTTTCAGTTGCAATTCAACTACTACATCTTCATTTTGTGTGAAAGTAATCTTTCAAGCAAGCACATATTTTCACAAAGAGACAACTATCTGTTGAGAAAATTATATTGTATTTAAATTCCTGACTTATTCTGCACTGAATTATTGATTTTTTGCTTTTCCTGACTACATTCATCTGTGGATTCTTCAATTTTGTGAAATGTGAACATGTAATAAAGTTTTACATTAGATTGTTTGTTCTGTTAATTGTTCTTATCTACTCATTCCACTGTGTAGTGCATCGGTGTTCTGGAAATTGTGCCAAGGTCCATTTGAATGGGACATAATCACCTTACTGCTTATTACACTTAACATGGCATGGGTGTGTACAGGGAAAAGTGTCCATCTTTTAGTGTATAATATATTTATTTGTTTGATAGATGATTAACACTGTACTCAAGAATATTTCACTTATACAATGGCGACCAACATTATGGTGGAGAAACCATGACTGTCGACAGGTTGCTGGCAAACCTTCCTGTGAATGGCCGAAGAGAAAGCCAGCTTGAGGTGGAATTGAACTAGTAGCAACTGTGTAGGTGAGAGGCTCCAAGGTCATTTCTTACACTAAAACAATTGCATTACGAATAGTGAAAACAATAGCTTGAGACATATTTGAACTCTACCTAAAGCTTGGAACACACGAAAGCATAAGATGCGACTCAGCTGAAATGGCTGTGTGGAGTTGGTTCCAGTCACTGACTGACCCACAACTTCGGACTGAACTGGCATAGTCGTAACGCCTGGAATACAACTCCTCCTGAGCCTTGGTGTTACTTTGCATACGCTTAAGACTCGTGTATGCCCACCTTTAGACACAGGTGCAGGTGGACTGTAACCAGATAAAGTGTGCTGTACTATGTGCTTCAAGCTGTGCACAGCGGCCATAGTCATGAAGGAAACCAAACCACTTCCTGACTCGTGACTCAGGTTTTGATCTGCATTGTTAAGCTTAGTGTGTACCTAACAAGCTTCGTGTACGACCACATCCTGGTTAAACTTTGACTGAACCATGATTTTCGTCTGGGACTGAACGCCAAGCATCTTAACTGCACAGCCACGACCTGCCAATGGTTTCAGCCATTTTATTTATTTGGTACATAGTGGCATATAGTACATATAAACCTTGGCATACATGAGAGCTTAAAACCCATCTCCAGTGAACTCGACCGGAGCATCAGGTGGTAAGCACTCTGGTATATGGTACCACTAGTGCCGATTCTAGTTGCACCGATTTGCTCGTACAATGTGACACCACAGTCAAGTTGATTCTAAGTTCCCAGGTATGCTGAGCTTTATGCCATACTCTGCAATCTGGCCTGAAGAGGTGGATTGTAGGACCTCAATGACTACGCTCTGGTGTCGCCTGTGAGGAAAACAAGATAGTGAGGGGCTGAATGTCAGTAAGATGGTTAAAAGAGGACATCACTTGTGTTACCTTTCTGGATTTTATTGCAGCAAAAGCTTGTGTACAAGAAGGTGGGTGACCATGTAAATGTAACAAACCTATACTTATAATAAGGACGGAATTCACTGGTGTATCCAGGTGATACAAACTACACACTGATGCAAAAACTGGTGTAAAGCTAATAATGAAGTCTGAAGAAAAAAAAAACAAAAAGGAGAAAAGATGGCATTCATACTTGTACACTGAGAACAAAACAGTGTCATGATGATAATAATAGTTTTGCAGAGATTAAGTTCAAGCTTCTAGTTCATGGTGTTTTACTTAAATGTGGAGCCTGGTGATGTCTGGGGAACCTGTGCACAGCCAGAGGATTGTACCTGTTTGGCACATGGCTGGGATTTACAGGTAAAATCAGATGTGCCTGATGTGGATTTTGTGTCTGGAAAACTGGCTGTGTCATTGGTGTACTGCTGGCTACAAATGAGGCTCTTAGCAAAAAACTTGTGACCTTCAAACAAGTACTTTCAACAATAATGGTCAAAGTGACAAATACTAAACAAATGCATCACTTTCAATGTTGATTAATGACTTGATTTTCTTAGGAACAAATAAAACTGTAAACAGAAATGAGTGAGACTATGCACAACCTGTTGTTATTTTCACAAGTCATAATTTACAAATCGATATGTTGCCAGTAATATAACTTAACCCTGCTTTTTCAACTTTTTGCTGTTTCAAGAGCAAGACATAATTTACTGACAAAATGTTATATTATCCAAACTTCATCATATGAAGAATCACGATGCTATGCTGAAGAGTTTTAATTTATTATCCTTATGGGATATCTCTCAAATTTTGATCAGCAATCGACAGGACAGAACCAATATCCGAGCACACATTTTTTTTTTCATGTTTTAACAGAGATTAAACACCAAAGCCTACTACTGAGGCCCACCAGTGTGACCACAGCACACAAACATTTCATCATGACAGAACCTATTCAAAGGTTTTAGCAAGCACAGCATCATGCCCAACATACAGTCTGCATCTAAACCATCATATCTAGAAACTACCAGCACATTTGTTATTCATGGACAGTATGGGTGTAAAAAGATATATGTAAACATTGACAACATCCCATTTCAATATTCATGATACATATAACGTGGGTAATCAATCACACAACTGGTATGAACACACATACTCTATCACAATGATGAAAACATCAACCCATTAAATTTGGTAATAAATCGTCCTTGTTCCACACACACATTGTTACACTGTTCATCAGAGCAGCCCGAAAGCACTGGAGAAGTCTCAGCAGGTACCACATGGACACACATTTTCAGCAATCACATGTTGTCTGAAAGTAAACAAGAATGCACTACAATACATGTGACATGTATGTATACCCCAAAGCTCTCTTTGACTTAAGTCTACCTTAGTCTTCAAACCACTTTTCAGTGCTAACTTTGGGACTCTTTTTTTTTTTTAAGGATTTTTATTTAAGACTTAGCGATGTCCTAGATCTTTATCAGAAAATGAAAATTAGCATTTCAGATCAAATCGAGGTTCAGGAATAGCACTACAACAAAGTGTGACTTCAGTCTAAGACAACTTTGTGATCCTGCTGCATGGCTTGTGAAATCTGCCACTTCTGAAGTAGTACAACAAAGTGTGACTTCAGTCTAAGACAACTTTGTGATCCCAGTGCCTGGCTTGTGGAATCTGCCACTTCTGAAGCAGTACAACAAAGTGTGACTTCAGTCTAAGACAACTTTGTGATCCCAGTGCCTGGCTTGTGAAATCTGCCACTTCTGAAGTAGTACAACAAAGTGTGACTTCAGTCTAAGACAATTTTGTGATCCCAGTGCCTGGCTTGTGGAGTCTGCCACTTCTGAAGTAGTACAACAAAGTGTGACTACAGTCTAAGACAATTTTGTGATCCCAGTGCCTGGCTTGTGGAGTCTGCCACTTCTGAAGTAGTACAACAAAGTGTGACTTCAGTCTAAGACAATTTTGTGATCCCAGTGCCTGGCTTGTGGAGTCTGCCACTTCTGAAGCTATGCATAATGCATAAAAAGAACAATGCACCTCATGTTTTCTATATACAACCACTATACACTGTTAACACTGATGGTAATCACGTACACAAAAGGGCATTCAGTCTACACTGACAAAGCTGTGGTATGAATTTGTCACATCCCTGATGACCCATCCACAAACCTGACCAGCGTCGACTAACTGAACCAATCTTGAGTGAAGATAGAACACTTATCAGACACACTAACAAGTACCAAGTGGATCAAGCTGAGGGTCAGCCAGAGGACACCCGGACCTACCCTCGGTGAAGGCTGTGTCGGCCATGACCAGCTGGAATATTTTGGGGTACAGGTGCTCGTGGTTCTTGCCCAGGATGTTCAGGGCGATCTTTGTTCCCGCCTCAATGTCTTCATCCTCGTCCTCATGTACAGCCTGCCACAAGAATCAATATCAGAATGATCAGTACCACAAGTGTCAGAACCCATAGCTACTACATATTGTGTCAGTAGTCACATCTGTTAAGTCTCTATCAATGAGTCGCACAGTCCTTGGAAAACTTTATTCCAGTATTATCAGGATTGGTGTTACTACAGCTCTGGTTTATGACACGTCAGTATTGGGAGCAGGTACTACAGTTGTTTTCAAAAAGACGGTTGTTAGAGTGGGAGAGGCCACTAGACATAAAAGGTCCTGGAAAGCCATGGAATTTATCAAGAATTGTGCTGCATCAATACCGTTTCAAGTTTATGACAAGTCGGTAAAGGGAAATCTCACTAGATCTGACTTTAGTGATACTGAATCTTATTACAGATGTTATTATTTACATATATTTGCTTGTTGTCAGTAGCCTTAATTTCAGATTACCAGTGACAACTTTACACCGGAAGGCTTGGAGCAGAAATTCTCCATGACCCATTAGCAGCGTACAATAAGGGAGTTTTGAGATCAAACTCTTATCCCTAAAAGTAAGAAAAACCCTACTATACCATGTGACCTGTCAAAAATGTTTGGCAATGATTTCTGATTACATTTACTATAACATGGGAATCTAAGAAAAGTTTCAAAAAAAGTTACTTAGACTAGACGTACGAGAGAGAAAATAAACGAGCTGGAAGTTTTTTAATTTAAGAAGTTCCTCACTGAAGGTGGCAGGTAAAAGACAGGTGATAGGTAAATTAAAATCAACAAAATTGTTTGACATTTTTGACAAGTCACATGACACGGACTCTTTTTACCTCCTATGACAAGAGAGTTCAAACTCGAAACTCCCATATTAGGAGTGACCATTAGTTATTAGGAGTGACCACTAGGCAAGCATCACAGTCTATATCAAACTTCGAATACTAGCCTGAATACTAGTAGAGGAGTGGCCCTAACCCATAATTATGTCAATGATTACTTACACGTATGTCTGTGAACATATCTGGGAAATATCTGAGTGTGATGGCCCCATTTTCGTTTTGTTATCTTCTTGGATAACAGCTACAGTTTGGGGGAGTGGCTTAAAAGTTTGCTGTTCACCTGTCACATTTTACATGTCACAAATGATGACAACAGGTTTCAGGGTTATTATGCTGGTCATGAAAATTCCCGTTTTAATCTGCAAAAAAGAATCCGAATCTGTTCAGCGTAAAACTACAAATGTGCAGATGAGTTAGGGTCTGACCTGCACAGCTTTGTACGCCTGTAGGAACTTGTCACAGCCCAGGTGTTGCTCCAGCTCCATACGGGACTCCTCCAGATTAGAGAACACGTCATACTCGTCCTCCCCATCCTCATCCTCCTCATCGCTGTCCTCATCTACAATGAGGATCACATCATTCAACATGTATAAAGGTGGGTAAAATCTTCTAACTTATCAGAGAAGACGTGTGCTACTTCAGCAAAAAGGAACATAAGACATTAACATGCCCTGGGAGTATAAATGGTCGGAAGAATCTCATTCAAACCTGTTCACAAAAGTGAAGACAAAGATATGTAAGACATCAGCAACAAACATTATCTACATGGCCCTGGTTTCATAGAGTGCCTTTGGGTAAACCAGTCCTTAACTACCATGACAAAGTAAGTTGTAGAGATATGAAGTGCACTCTATAGTTAAGAGCCAGTTAATACTATAAAGTATCCTCAATGAAACTGGGGTCCATAAAGCCTATAGTGTAACATGTACGTTTGACCGCATTTAATTCAGGGGGAAAACATCCAAATAAATAATACAATTTTAAAATGGTGTTTCTACCTTACTTCATTTTCAAGTTTTTCTTTCTGTTTAAACTTCCAAAAATACTCGTAAATTCTTATTACAATGAAGGTACCCAAAGACTGATTTTTCTGAGAAGGATTTATCACCATACATGTAGTCCCTATCTGCCATACCTGATTCAAACAGCTGTGAGTAGGTCACAGGCAGTCCTCTCCGTTCTTCCTGCTCCTCGACCGGGCCATCTTGCTCACACTCTTCACTGTCAGACAGGTCCTCTTCCCCATTTTCCTCCTCTTCTCCCAAATCAGCCTCGTCTGTAGTCTCTGGGGCACCTGTGCTCTCTACATCTACCTGTCCCTCCACCTCTAGCACTTTTTTCACTGTATGCTCAGCACCATCTGTTTTATCGTCCTGCTCTTCATCCTTCTCCCCTGGCTCCTTCTCTTCGTCAGCCACATCTTTGTTGACTGTTCCGTCCACAGCCTTGGTGGAGCCTGATCGGGGCGTGGCATCGCTGTCACTCAGACTGAATGCCACTCTGACACTGTCATCTTCATCATCTGAGGTGTAAAGATGCACTTTCATTGGTACTGTAACTGAGCAATCTTTTAGGGTGTTTGCAAGGTGTTTTTTCAAGCACATTCTGAGGTATTCAATGTATTGAAAGGTGTTCTTTCATATGCCAATATGATATGCTAAAACAATACCAAATTATGAATAGGCTTGAGATACTCATATTCATATACTGAGATATTCAGTACTCATACTTAAGTTTAAAACAGAAGAAGGAAATTTCATTACGGATTCCAACTCCAATTCCTTCCATTAGTTTGTTCTTGACACGGTGAGAAAGAAGTCCCAATACTCCAGTCAGTATTCACCAAAAAATAATTTGAAAATAATGACCAAAAAGCTCTGTGATGTCAACTATGGCTGAGTAACACTAGTCCTCACCATCCTCCAGGTTGAGCAGACTGGCCATGCTCTCTCTGACAGTCAGAAGTTCATCGTCTTCTTCCTCCTCATCCACAGTACCCCTGTAACAAACAATTACACTTATCACTACATCTACCACATGAGGATGTATATACCAAATAGGCTTTGCGAGAAAGTGCAGCAATACTTAACAAGACCAACCTGACAATTGGTGAAGTGATAAAGACGTGACAATGTTACTCAAGATCGAAGGACTGGTGTTTTATGCTAGTAGTTAACTTACTTGACACCAGTCCATGGCATGGGTGAAGGAAATCAAACAGCCTTGAGTAATGTATGGGCATTTGGCAAACTTTCCTGTATATGACTGACAGCTCTGAAGAGGACATCATTTATACAGGACATAAACCCATATACCTTGGATACATATGTGTCAGGACAATGGTCATACTGAACATTCTCACATATTCTGTCATGTATATATATGCCTGATTTTAATATGTTATTTACATGTCTGAAACATTTTGTAATCCAGGAGGTGCTTTCTCTGGCCAATGCTATGACTATTTTTGAAAAAATAAATAAAAAAAAATCTGTTCCTAAATTTGGCATTTTATATGCAAAAACCTTACTGTTTTGCTGAACGCTTCTTAGTACATGCTCCTGTGTGAGTTGTGATCTACGCCATGATACCTACTCTTCCACATAAGCTACATCCTCATCAGCAGAGGCTTTAGATTCAGGTTTGTCTTCACTCTCAGCTGGCTTGTCTGGTGTCCCTTCAGGGGTCTCTGGAGCTATCTCCTTAAGGGTAAAAAATATCGTCTGCTGAGTTTAGCCATGAAAATATCACTTCCTTCCTTTCGTCATTCATTTATTTATTCGCTTTGATGTGAGAGCTTCCACAGCCTGAGGGAAGCTCAAGATCATCTGCAGTTTGCTGGCAGATCTTCTCAGGCACGATGGATGTGAGAAAAAGAAGAAGAACTCAGCCAGAGCTGGATTCCGTTAATATTTAGATGTTGAGATTTTTACAGCATTAATGCTATAAAGGCACAATGTAGCAGGCATTGGCAAAGTCTTGCAGAAACAACAGTCAAGTAACGATCTTGATAGGTTAGCTGATGAATACAAAACACAAACTCTCATAATAGGCAAATGCCAGTTTGTGTAAACCTAAGCATTTATTCAACAATATTTAAATTTACCTCCTCCTCCTCATTATCTACATCCTGTCCATCGTCATTATCATCGTCATCATTATCATCATCATCACCAGCCTGTAACTCCAAACTCCTGCTGGGTTTAGCATTGGAGTGCTTCCCAAACGAACTCTCCTTCTGAATCGTCTTAAAAAGTTTGGCTAAATCAGGCTCAGAACATGTCCGCAAAATCTGGCAAAAACAAAGGAAACTTACAAGGACACTGGTAAACCACATCCAGGCTCAGTATGGGGAATTTCTAAGAATTCACCCATGGCTGTAAATATTTTATTCATCTATTTGTTGAACTCAAGAAATCTGTAATTCATGTGGTTTACCAGTAGAGCCCATCCTTAAAAAACTGTCTGATAGGCATATCCTGACCCTATGAGAAAATACAGGGTCCGTCGTCAGGGAATTCATTTGTTTTATATTCTGGTTCTTGAAAAGCAAAGACTTTAAAGAAATTCACATGCAAAGAAAAATAAAAACACCAATAAAAACTTTTGAGTGGGCCCTTTTTTGAAGGGTCAGTTGGGTTACACCTACTGAACATATTTTTAAGGATGGCCTAAAGCCTGAGAGAATTATACAAAAGTGTGGAGAGTGTAAATTGAGTAGAGATTAAAATAAATACTGACACCCATATTCCATCTATTCACTATCACAGCATTACCTGAGCATTGGCCACATCAAAACAACCTGTGGCCAGCAAACCTTTCATCACCCCAGACTTCTGTCTAAAACATACCACAATAATAACTGATATCAATTTCTGGCCACAAAAGCCAACAGATAAACCTTGGCTACTCCATTACAAAAGGTAATGGTTCAACGTACGGTGATAAAATACAAAACTCGACTGGTTTCATCCTAGGCTGGACTCATCAGAGGTTCATACAGATAAAATCGGGGAGCAGAGAACAAATAATGTATTGATAACGGCTACTGGTAAATGCCCACTTGCTGGGTAGTGTACAAGTAAAAGTGTGTTGGAATATATGGCGGTAACTTAGCAGTTCACTTCAGGGTCTGTTTTATGGTGATTTGATACCTGAATCTTTCTGAATATTTGTTAAAACAAAAATCAAATAAGACTTTTGAAAAATTGAAAATCTGTATTTTAAGATTCAGAATTATCATACGAACTTTAAGTGGAATAGCATGTTTACAAATCAACCAGAGATGCATCTATGGTCAAACATCTGATGCATTTCTCAGGTCACCGTTCCCGGAACCATGGGGGACAAGGCATTTTACAAGGGTATTTCCATGAATTTTAACAATTAAGATGACGTTCAATAAACAAGACCAAGCAGAGCTCTGAAACTGACAACAATGAAATTGTGTCTGCTCACTGTTTTTCCTGTGCTGCAGTTGGTTTAGGCTGAAGCGTGACTGTCTCCCCTGTCAGAGGAACCCTCCGGGGTTTAGCCTCTCCCAGATCTGCATCCTCATCAAACATATGGACCTTGTCAAACAGTCGGCCTGAGCCTTGTGTCACCCCGATCTGAGGCCGGTCTCCTGGGCTGTCTGTTCAGACAAGGATACACACAAGCTTACAAGACAGCGTTACAACTCTTAATTCTCAGAACATTTGTGGATATGAGTATAAAATGACATCAACATCAATGAAATATCATTAACAGGCTGACATTTTATTGCACACAGGTGACAGCTTCTGATACAAACATTCATGTTTACAGTGAAAGGTGTAAATTTGAAGATACCAGTTAACACTGGTTGTTTATTTGAAACTGCCATCAGTCAATGGTTCAGTAATGCTGCTGGCCAGTACCACATGTAGGTTACATATAAATCAACAGAGTAGGATTTTAAGCGCAAACCTTGGTAAAAGTATGAATGTATCCAATCACTTGCCTGTTTAATAATAGCTGACATCAGCTTTTTGATTGGTTTTGAGCCAGGGGATTTCATATACAAGGCCGTGAAAAGAACTTATCTGTTGGTTGTCACACAGCTCTTATAGCATTACTGTCAATTCCCCTGAGTATTATAGTTAACTTGCAGATGTCATTTCTGAGTTTCGTTTTTATCCCTTGCTTATAATGTCTCAGTGGTTTACCATCTGGCAGTGTGACGGTGGCACTGGCTATCTTCACCTCCCTCAGGGCGTGCAGCACTGTACCGGCCTTCCCTCCCCACTGTCTGCGAGCACTCGGGGGTTCAGGTTGACTGCAGTCATCTGGAGTCGAATCACTCTCTGTGGAAGGTAAGTAACAGTAAGTGTGGTATCCAGCCTGACCAACAGACTGTTACAGACAACTTATTCAACAGGCTATTATATTCATTTTAGAACACTTTCAAAGGCCCTCTTGATGTCCCTTTCTCTACTAAAACCATTACAACAGCCCAATAAAAGGTTAAAGAGAAACCAGGCAGTTTGCTGATCGGGGCAAATGTCAGTTTAAATGACAGCCTTAAACAGACAGCTGATTCTTGCGGACAGGTGTCATACAACCAAATGTACCCAAATTGATATATGATTTCAAATTCAAGAAGTGTACATCTTCAAAGGCTGTTCATAAATCCCAAGATATGGTGAAAATGACAAGATTGCATGTAGGTGACCAAAACATAGAGAAAATGTGAAAAGTGGTAATTTTGAAAAAAAAAAAAAAACAAACAAAAAAACTTCTATATCACCTCTTTGTAATGGCCAGCCAATAAAACAGGACAGAGACTAAGAAGCCAATATTCACCCTTGATTTCTACACACCTGTGTTTTACCTGTCCACCAGGTACGTACTAACCTTGTGATTGTTGCGAGGACGTCTGTTCCAGGGGCAACATGGACAATGTCTGGTGTTCCTCTGCCCACTGTGAGCGAGCGGACTCAGGCGCTTCTACAGGCTCTGCTGGGCTGCCCCACTTATTACGGGCTGAATCAGGTGGCTGCAGGAATAAGCAGGCCAGCCATCAACTTAACTATTACTAGTTACTAGTCTACTAATTAGACAGAAAGCACAATGATATAAAATAGTTTCTATCATATATTTTGCATGTTATCTTCACTCATAAAATGTAATAAAGTAAACAGACAAATACAAAGTTTTACCTCTAAATTAAGGTATAATCACACTTGGTCCTGTAAACGATACCTTCCATGCATGCCTTCACATATACCTCATGTATTACTCACATTTTCAGCTAAGTTTTTCTTTATTGCTTCTGCCTGTTTTTCTCGTGAGCTGTAATAATACAAAAAGCAAGCTGTATAATATCTTTACAATGCTTCTCAAAATTTCTATACAAATGATTAAATAAGAGACAATAAATAAGAATAGGAAGGACCATAAGACAAATGACTGTGAATAGAAAATACTGTGAGACAAAATACACAAATATGTGTAATATTACAAAAATAAAATTTCTTTCATCCAGTTATTAAAATGAAAGGCACATAGGAGAGACTTACATCTGGGCTGCAGGGGGCTCTGCTTTCTGAGCAACTGGTGATATGACAGGTGTCACACCTATCTCCTGTAAGATCTTGGTCATTGGAGCTGCAGCTGCTGGTGTAGCAATCTTCATCCTACAGGATCAACGAACAGAGCTTGCAATGCAAATCATTTGTCTTTATATCGAGACACGAAAACAATTCAGACGGTAGAGCCTCTGAAAGTCATGTGCAGTACAGGACGGTAGAATGTTCTTTTGAGGGGAACCAGCTGTGCCTTATAACGGCTTGTCACTGCTCTAAAAACAAATCGTAGGAAAGGAGTTGTGTTTTTCCACTTACAAACACTACTCTAGTCAGCCAAGGTGTTATGACTTGCCAAATACATATGGCAACATCCTGAAGATTATTACAGTTATTAAGAAGATTATTTGCACAAAGATACAATTTCCAAACGAACTGTACCTGAGGAAGAAAACTTACCTAACATCTGCTCCCACGGGTACATTCTGTCTCTGTAACATCAACATTTGCACTGTCTAACACCTTATTGATTAACAATATGCAAAACACATTAATACTGATCATGTCACAGTGCGCCAGAAGAGAAACTGAAAGTAAGTTGAGAAATTGTGTGTTTTTTCAAGGTAATGAAAAAAATCTTATTTGTCATCTTCGGGTATATCCTTTGAAGGAAAACAACATGAAGAAACTCAACAAGCCACTTTTCAGCTAAGTTTGAGTATTTCTGTTCTTGCTCTGTGGTAAGTTTACCGATGGCTCCTCCATATTAAATAAAAGTAGTGTTAGCATATGAAAGGATTTACTCATGTATGACTTCTTTGGTTTGCAAAAGGGATATACTGACATACACTGGGAGCTTCATGCATCAAGGAACTGGTGTATTTAAAGCTTAGATATCATTATATATACATGTAAGTGGGCACATGAAACAGGCTTTACCTGGTTTTCCATAAGTTTCATTTTCCTCTCAAACGCTTCTCTTTCCAGATTCACCTTCAGCTCATGGGCTCTCTGATCAGCTTGCATCTGCAGTCACCAAAGGCAACAATTTCAAACCTAACTTGTATATACGTCTAATCATTACTGTTCAATATTCTAGATAAATAATGTTTATTATTATTACATGAATAACATGAAGAAGAAGAAAAGATTAATTAAGACATCGCATGGATGCATTCATGTATATATCTTGAAGGAGGGGATATTTACATGACTACAAACCACATACACTTTAACATAAGGATACATACATGTATAATGGTCACGTGTCACCCATGAAGAGGGTCCAGAACTGTTGACAGGCAACCTATTTAGTGGATCCAGAACTGCAGACAGGCTTAACTGTAGAGTCTTGACTGGCCACAGGCCATCTACTCAGTAGACCCAGATATGTGGACAGGCTTAGCTGCAGAGCCATTACTGGTCACAGGCCATTCATTCCATGAATGCAGAACTGTGCAGAGGCTTACCTGCACAGCCTTTACTGGCCAAAAGCCATCTAATCATTGCAGACAGAGAACTTACCCGCAAAGCCTTTATCTTATTCTTCCTCTCTTCCTGACTGATGTTGTGGTCCACCCTGTTTTTCCCCAGGTCAGCCTGCAGCTTCCGTCTCTCATTGAAATTCTGCAGACGGATCTTCCGCAAGTTTTGTAAATATTCCTGAAAGGCACAATGGAGCAGTTTATCTCAAAAATACAGTTGTAAAATATAGTTTTGAGGATAAGTAACACCAGTCTTAGGACAATTAGTTGCTTTCTGGCAACTGATTTCTCAAACCAGGATAACATAAAATATTTCGTATAAATACTGATGACTTAATTTTGATGTCTTACCTGTTCCTCTTTATTTCTTGCAGCAAATGGAGAAGCCAGAGGTTTTGCTTGAGCTCCTACAACCACACAGAGCAAAATTCATTGTCTAACTTTGAAATGAATTAATGATTGAAAGAGTGATTGAGGTTTTTAACACCACACTGGCAATATTTCAGCCATCTTGCGGAGAAACAAGTAAATGCAGCTCAACTACATCTTTCGACTCAGGAACTTGAAATAAGCTAGCAGGTGCTTTGTCGGCTACTTAGTAAACGCACCAAGTCAACTGTGGCACCGATCAGAAAACGAGAAAGGTTATTACTGCAGAGCAATGACAAACAAAAATTGTAACATTTTCAAAGTATCTTTTGGCAATTACTCTCAGAAAGGATAATGATTTTCACTAATAGACATACCCATATTCCTCTGTCGCTCTCCTGAGCTGGGCTGAAGAATAAGTGAAAGATGAAACATGAAAAACACATACACATGAAACTGAATTATTTGAAAAATTTGATAGCAAACAATTAATGACACTAATAATATTAATACTCTTGATATCCAGGTAAAATGTATTTACAACTTACATGTATTCTTAATTTCAGATTGTGTAATATATATATATTTGCTTTCTGTTACTTTCATATAATGCAGGGACCTCAGGGAAAAGTGAACGTTGAAATATTACTGAATTGTAAATCTGTAAATAAAAGTATCAGTTTGATACTATTCAAAACATTCTAAAATACTGACTGACTTCAACTTGTATAAATATACCCAAATAGCATGCAAGAAGAGCAACATCCCAGCTCATTCCTGTTCACCATACACGTGTCCAATATTCATGGATGCAGAAATACAATGGTATAAAGTAATCCTCCATTATCCGATACACACCCTTCCATACAGATCCGCCTGCCCTCTAGCCTTGTTAAGCGCCGCCTGTTTTTTTCTCTGTAAGAAGTCACCCACAATTCTAGCTCTCTCTGCTGCTTCTGCGGCCTTTTCCCTACAGACAAGCACAGATTCAATCTAAAACTCTGGACATTTTCCCACATCAAATCACGTCAACAACATCAAGTATACAGTAAACAGCACACAATTCAATACCTCTAGAGCAAAACATTTCTGCCAATGTAGAGTAGCTGTCACAGAGTCAGGTCTTTACATCAGTCAAGGATTTCTCTGGGCAATTTCTTTTTAAAAACTCATTTAGAACAAACCAGAAAACTCTAAATTTTTGCAACACAAATGTATCAAAAACTCAATACAAAAGTTGTCTAAAACTCAATTTTCCGATAGTTCTTGTTGTGGTTATTCATTGTGGTAGCCACAAAGAGAACTATCGGGAAATTGAGTGGAAAGTGGATAGAAAATTCCTTGGCAGTAGAGGCGATTGTGTGGTACTGAAATGAAATGCCATCTCACAGTACTGTCTTACGTACTATTACAAATAAGGCCTTTGCTGTGCAGTGATGTAGATTGCAGTACCTGTTTTCCTTGATCACAGATTACACTCAACTGCCATCCATCCATGCTGTTTACCTGTTTTCCTGGGCCTGCCTGACAGCCAGCTGAGCTGGGTAAGGAACACTCGGGGCAGGACTTGGATTCCTCATGCCCTGCCCTGGTCTAGGGGCTCCAACAGGGCCAGCTACCATGTAGTCTGTAACACAGGGGTTTATATACACATTGGATTGTTAGCTTCTTTGTAGGAATGGGATAACAAAGCACGTACACGTATTACTACAGATGTCCTGAAGTGCATTTCTTTGACAATGGTGCTTCTACAAGAATGCTTTTCTATATAGTTACTGGAAGTTCCATTTTACAGTAAAGTTTGTTTGAGCTATGTAAATATCTATGAATAAGAGGCCTTTTGGACTACATGAAGGCAGTGTGGGAACAAGGCAAGAAGAACCATTCTGGCTATTAGAAAGGACATACCCACTCTACAGCAGAGGACACAGAGTCAGTTGACAGTTACAAGGTTCTGACAAAATGGGATGTATTGTATGCAAAACATTGTTGGAATAGAAATGAAATGAAATGAAAATGACTTGTCTGGATTGTGTGCACATCAAAGATCTCCCTTAAGTTACATAGTAACATTTATTAATATCACATATTTATTCATTTGATTTTGCGCCTTAGGCAGTACATGAGTATATTTCACTTACACAATTGGCAGCCATCAGTATGGTGGGAAGAAACCTGGCAAAGCCCAGGGGAAGCCCATTACCATCCACAGGTAGCTGGCCGAGGAGGAAGCCACCCAGAGCTGGGCCTGAATTCACAGCCACCACATTGGTGAGAGGCTGTAGAGTCATTGTGCCGCATTACATGCAGCATGCTAACCTCCTACTAACAGGCACTAAGATAGTGGTATAGTTACCCCGTTGTTGAGGTGCCATTCCTGCTGCCGCCCTGTCCTGACGGTCACGCTCCAGTTTGTCCAGGTAAGCGTTGTACTGCTCGTACTTCCCCCTCTGCTCTCCTCCTTCTCTCTCCATCTAGAAACATGCACCAAAGCAAGGACTTATGTGATATGTCTATCATAACACACTGGCTACAAACCATTCTTGGCGGTTATCTACCCCTGCCCTACTTTTATATACTGATTTATTTTTTTTTATCACATTGTTTGTTAAAGCAATACACAAGAATATTACATTTGTACGATGACGGTCAGTATTATGGGTGGAGGAAACCAGATTGTCAGGGTAAGCCACTGACCCTAGACAAGTTAGTTAACGATTGTTAGACTGCGCAAATGGCCACAAGGGCATCCTCAAACCATCAAAGAATAAGAGTGGGACTAAGCCAAAAATTACCTGTCCGAGGCTAGGTTTGAACCCGTAACCTGAGTGTCCTAGCAATTGAAAAACAAGCATTTTTACCCACCAGACCACAACCACCAGACATATGTATGTTCAGACACATGTGCTCACCTGTGAGGCAGGCCAGTTGAGTTTACCTCTATCAACGTCAACCTTGGCTCTATCTCTATTGGAATCTTTCTGAAAAAAAAAAAGGGAAGCATTCGACATGAATGCTGTTAATGACAGATGCTGACAACAGTGTCTGCATTGTAAACTGCATGGCAATCACACGTGTAGCACCCGCAGCCATAACAACTGTTACCATTAGTTCTGTTCTCTATTTCACCAGTCAACATGTACTTACATCTGAATCGCCTGATCCCAAAGAGATTATGTTCTTCCAGCCTTCTTCCCTGGCCCTGTTTATTCTAGCCATCTGTGTAACAAATCCACACATACTATGTATCAGTAGTTCCTGTCATAAACCTGTGTTCATCTAAGCACTAGTCACAACTTCTATGTCATAACAGTTATCACACTCGAGGCACAAAACATCACAAATATATACTTCATTAGCAGTAATTCTCCTGTAGCAAATAATAGTGAATGACCCAGTATAAAAAACTGTCCAGACAAATTTAGAGGGTTATAGGCATGAAACAGGTAATAGGCACAACCGAGTCACCTCCACTCAGGTCACTCTCCTATTTAAATTGCACTTTTTTAGCCATCTGTGGCTAGGTGGGACCTCTAAAAATGACTAATGGTGATTTTTGAAGTGAAAAAAAAAACATAAGCCTGTTGAAGACCTCCATTAAAGACAAGTTTTTAATTTTGTAAAAACAACTGAAAAGGTGAGGATAAAGGTTATATAATATTTTAAGTCAAGTGGAGGAAATTTAACACATCCCCTAATGAAATACATTTAAGTCTCCAACAGAGAGCTTCAAAAAACTCAAGTCTGCTGAATACATGTACCTAAATTGAAAAACATGGATTGAAAAACATCACTGAGAATCTTAATGGCTGAGATTACAGGTAGAACATGCACTTTAAACATCAATACAACTGCTGCAAACCGGGGCATGGCCCAAACAACGGCTTTTACACATGATCTCCTGTCCCCAGTCTACTGTCTTAGCTCATCATTGACAATTACATGTATGTCTGTCTCAAAGTCAAAGCCATGCATACATCCAAGTTTGTGAGGATATTATTGAATGTAACTGACCTTTTGCTTCTCCAGCAGCTCTTGGTGTCTCTTCTCATACTGTTGCTGTATACAAACAAAAGATACCAACGTCTATTTCCAAGTACACAAGTACGAAAGCAATTATCCGCAACTTCTATGCAGAGAGAAAAGCAATATACTTTCCAAATGTTTAGACCATCTAATGAGATAAAATAAAGAAGTCAACCAGTACAACTGATAACTGTTCTCCTTGCCTTGTTTCTAGCCTCCTCCTGTCTCTTCTTTTCTCTAGCTATTAACTCTTGCCTTCTCTTCTCCAAGCTCTGTGAAAAGCAGTTAGATCACATATAGAAACAAGATGCCAGAATCTACTGAAACATCTATACTTGCTCATACATGTACCTCATTTTTTTTTAAACCGGAGGCTTGCAACAATGTCAAGAGGTCAATCCCAGGTTCTGGTAATGCATGATACGTTTACACAATATAAAAGGTATGGTATGATGTTATTTTTGTCTGAGAATTGTTTCAGTTTCTGTTATCTTTTGCTGACAGACATTTTGTGCACAAAAGTGAGAAGAGCCTGCTGTGTTACTCTGGTAATTCACAAGTGACCTCAGTACATGAGTGTCTTACTTACAGCAGATGGGCCTACAGGTTGAGGCCGTCTATTCTCTGCTGAACCAGGGCGCTTCTTCAGATCGGCCGATGCTCTGTGGACACAAAATGTGTTAATAACCTGAAGTTTTACATACCACCCTAAGTTATTAACACATGTACGTCTCAGTGTACATGGTAGGGGGAGGGTTCCCAGTATGTATGTAAGCGTGGGTTTTACATCATACTCAACACTATTTCAGTCATGTTCCCAGTACGTAATGGATATGAACTATTTAACAACAGTGAGTATATCGGAAAGAAAATAGCCCCTCACAACATATGTACTGGTGATGCAGTT
Source organism: Acanthopleura granulata (assembly GCA_016165875.1). Lineage (NCBI taxonomy): Eukaryota > Metazoa > Mollusca > Polyplacophora > Chitonida > Chitonidae > Acanthopleura > Acanthopleura granulata. The sequence goes on from JABBOT010000008.1 coordinate 9,669,809, forward strand.
GCAAAGATCAGACAAGTATGATAACAATTTCATCACCTGGGTGTGACACAGTATGAAAAAATGTTTTCCTAACCACATTATCACCGTATGAATGGCTCAAACCAATCGTCAAGGATCGCACGGTGGGGTGTATACAAAAACATAGAGCACGGGTGTGAGAAAGCCCATGTGAAACTTGTCCTGGCACGTATACATGCACAACAATCAGGTAGTTCAAGACAATCAAAGATACATTTGAAACAGGAAAAGTATCTCACCTGTTTTCCTTGGATTTTCTGACGATGGGTTTGCCGTAGACCTTGGCTGGATCGTATCTCCCTGCTACAGCCGGGGAGGGCCGAGCCCGACCAGCTACAAGAATAAGACTGAGGTTGAGGAAAATAATCACAGAATAACTATGGCTGGAAACTAACAAGGCCAACTGTGTTATTTCAGGCATACACCGCATCACTGTCATTGACATTCTGATGACAACAGGGGTTTTCTAGCCGACTTCCTTTTAGAAACTCAGTTTGAACAAATCAGAAAACTTAATATTTTTCCATCACCAATGTATCAAAACCTCAATTTATTTCATGAAAACCCAATACAAGTTGGTATTAAACTCAATTTTCTGATACTTAGTCTTAGTGGGTAGAAAAACACTTGCAAAGTATTTTTATAGATATAACAAAAGATCTGCGGCGATTACAATTATATGGAAACACTGGTGTGACAGCCCATGAGGACCAATCACGTATCAGTAACTGCAAATAACGTCCAACGATTGACTCTGTTTGGTTGGTGACACCAATGTTTCCCTATAATCGTAAGTGCCCCTGACAGAAAAGCATCCATTCACTGAACCAGTAGCAAAATGATCTCAACTCAAAGTAATTACTTGAGTTTTATTTTTTATCAAGATGAGAAGGCAAAATATATCTTGATTAAGTGCCAATATGAGTAACAAAATTTACCTGAAGGAGGTTTAGCAGCCACAACTGGTGGACGAACATCGCCCCCTGGTGAAGGGTCTAATTTCTTTTTCAACTTTACCCCGTGCATCACTGTGTGACTGAATTCATCAGAAAACTCCTGGAATGGAATAAGAAGAGACATTTCATTACATCTTTTGTATACTTTCTTATCTGATTTGTACTGTGCACAAAATGTTTACTTTTATGATGTGTATGACTGGAGGAAAAAATGAGACATGACTATACCCAGTCAAAAGTATGACAAAACCCCTGATATGAGGCTAGAACTGATCTGAAAGCACTGGGTTGAAACTCTGACTTCATTGATCTAGGAACAGAGACCTTCATAGAAAACTCTGAACACAGTTTTTACAGAAATACTGAACTCATTTTTCGGCGATTTTTTGCTCTTGAAATAAACCAAACTAAAAACACAAAACAAGTACTGATCAACAATTACTAGGTAATTTATTCCCACTACACATGCTTTGCACAAGTCTGTACGAGGTGTCACTTGAAGTGAAAATATTCACACCACTTCTGCTATTTGTATCTTCCCAACATTCTCCATGAGAAATAATTTATATACTTACAGCGTCTGATAAGAATTTCTGAATCCTGGGTCGTAAGAAGGGCTTCTTCAGTATGGTGTTTATTGATGGCCTGTCTCTGGGGGAGCGTTTGAACAGCTGGGCCAGCAGTCCCCTCATGTCATAGCTGTACTTTGGGGAGATGGGTGGGTAAGACCCTCTAATAACAGAGATAACAAGAATATTACTGCTTTAAAATGACAAACAAAATCACAATCATTCCTCCGAGGATATAGGGTTGACGCAACTAATTAAATGGCAACTCAATATGTGGTCTAACAAATATAGGGTTAAAGTTTCAAATAAATTGTATGTCTTAAGTTTTAAAGACTGAAGTTCAGCGAAATAGAATATATCTATGCAAGAATGGCCATTGTTTAGAGACTTGAGACTAAAATATGGTTTGTGAAAGTTTTACTGATAGCAAAATTACGATTATTATCAAGAGAACTAAGAACTGGAAATGAAGTCTTTCCACTATATATTATCATCAAAAAATAAACAAATATCACACCTGATAATTTTTAACACCAAGTTTTTCATATTTCCAGACTCAAACTGAAAAGACAAATGAAACTGTATTAAATTAGGATAATATATGTGTTTGCAAAAATATGTACTTATGATCACTTAAAAATTGTGATGTTTTTCCATGAGCAAGCAATAAATAATGAGAAAGATGCTTTATTTACACGTGGTAAATAACCAGCTTGGTTTAAGTTGTACCTACTTACAGTGGCACCATAGTATAAAGCTGAAAAACTATATGCAGAACTTAGTATCTTTAACCTGGATAGTAACTCCATAAACAAGGGAGCCTATTACAACTTACAGCATGCTTGAGAGTTGCCAGTTCATATAATACACATCCAAGGGACCACACATCACTACAACATACAAAAAAATGTTAGAATACATTAGTTTACACTTTATAAACACATACATGTTTTAATTTACAACTTTCTACAATCAAAAAGCCATCTCAGGTAACATATGGCTTTCAAATCAGGCTGATTCAATGAAGCAGAAAACATACACGAAAAAATCCCAGATTTCCGAGTTAGGAGACAGATTTAAAAAATTTGAACAGGTAAATCAAGCTGTTATTTAATATTTTTGACGGATTATTAGCTTACCTTTTATTGTTGTACGGCTTATTTTCACAGATCTCTGGTGACAAATAGTATGGTGTACCTATGCAAGTCCGGGCTAGTTCCACCGTGCTGAAATATGGAGACAATGCAAACTAAAATTCTGACCAATCCATATGTGAAATATTGAACAAATTGACATGATACAGACTGATAAGTAATGTGGATGTGTCACTTAACATGATGTCAACACATCAAGTTGAAGCGGTATGAACAACTGAACTCATTATTAATACATCCGACTGGTTTATGTTCATAAGAAAAGAGCATTAGTACCTGTTAAGGACCTTTGCAATCCCGAAGTCCCCTAGTCTCACTCTCCCAGACAGAGTGAGAAAGATATTCTGGGTGAAGAAAAAAACAAAGAACATAACGGTTGGTTTCAGCATGGTTTTAAGAAAGCAAAATTTGAAAACAGACATACACTGATAACTGAAATCTTTTGAAGTCGAGAGACCAGAAAATACATAGTACTCATGAAAGCCATATTTGCGGAACAATACATTTACACATTCAAAAGATCAAGACAGTTGATAATTTTCCAAACTCAATCAACTTACTCATTTTCCCAATATTTGTGTGAACGGCAGATAATAATCCCACCATTGTGAAGGCCTAACATATTTATAAGCTGTCCATACTCACCTGTGACTTTATGTCTCTATGGAGTATCTTCCTGTCATGGATATGTTTTAGAGCTAAACAAATCTGGACAAACCAATCCAGGACCTTTGGTGAAGAAAACAGAGGGTCAGGAATATTATTCCCATTCAATGCGGCTAATATTTACAGAGTATCATAATTACTAATAATTATACCTGCTGCTACATGGTTCCACATTCAGTGTCAAATTCATACTGGTCATGGCCTTTTCAAAATTTTAGGAATTTCTTATTGTCTGCAGGGTTATTTATCAGATTAACAGGCTATGTATCAAATGACAGATCTACCTGATGATAAGCAGTGCCTCAAAAGGACAGAAAACCTGTGACCTGCAAACATCCACAATCTCATACGCATCTCAAACTATGTCAGCTCAACAGCTGTGCGTTGTCATAATGGTTAATGGTGTTACTTCATACAGGCCTTCAATATTATGTGGTGTTCATGACCATGGCCTATAGCTCTGATGTCTTATACATGTACCTACAAAGTACTTGTTGTCAACCAACATTCTTAAGATTCAACCCTGACAGTGATTGTTCTTATGACCACTGAGTAGTCTCGTTTAATGCTCTTTAAAAAACAAAACATACCGATACTTCTGGTAAGGCTACATATTCCAAATAGAAAGGTTTTTCTGGAGACAAAGTTCACACAAACCTGGGCTTCTTGGAAGAGAACTCCACGCTGAGCGCTTATCTTTGAGTACAAATCACCTAAATGCAACAAAAACATCACGCTAAATAGGTAATCTGAACGCCTCAAGGTAAAGCACAGATGAGCACCATTCCATTCTTATCCAATTCTTCAGAAAATTGGCAATTAACTGCTTTAAAGTTGCATATCCATTTCATTATGCTCAAACCCAATACAAAAAAAAAAAGAGAGAGAAGAAATTAATTTACTGTTAGTTAATTAACACATACTACAACTCAAAATAAAGAAAATAATTATTGATCTGTTTACTCCAATACATCACAATGCCAGAATGACAGACTATCACCAACAGGAACTCACCTCCGGCACAATAATCCATGACGATGAACAAACTGCCGTGTTCTGAAAATAGCCATGTTACTGGGTTATAAACACAGCATATATTGACCAATCTCCACTGGCAATCAAAAGAATCTGACTGACTGCAACATTAGTCAAGATATTACAGCAACTTCAATTTTGTTGATGTGACCATTTTGACCCTCAAGCAAACAAGTTTGTATGGGTATTCCTTTTGTGGGTGTACGTTTTACTGGCTTAATATTAGACTTAATATCACAAATTACTAATTATGTTTAACTGGAGTCAAGAATTTTAGTATTAACATGCAATTAACAAGCAATTTCCGATTACTGATGGAATCTTTTTCCTGTTCTGTTGATATATGGTGAAAAACATACTGATTACTAACAACCACATTTTGGTACCTCATATATTATAGGCCTTTTTCAACCTGGAAATTTGTTATTTTAAATACCTTCAAATGACTCTCTGTAAGTCACAATGTTGGGGTGATTCAACTGAGCTAGTACAGCAACCTGCAAATAAAAGCAAACTTACAAAATATTCTTGCTTGTGGCTGAATGTGGCTTTTAATATGAATTCTGTCACATTAGCCATGTCGAGAGATCACGCTGGTCTGGATAAGACGGGGGGAGGCCCTTGCAAACTACCATGTTTTCACCCAGGTTAACAATACTGTTGTTTGGCTCTGTGAAATCACGGTAGTTCTCGAGATCCCCCACCCCATCATGTACAAACCGGTGTGATCTCTCGACATGACTGCAATGCTAATTCAGCTTATTATGATTGCTAATGTATCCTCAATGCTGCCACTTTTATAGTCATTTGATCAGTGACTCAAGTTGCAGTTTGCTAACAATAAATGCAGTCTACAGGAAAAAAAAAGAACTCCTAAACACAAATCACACACCTCTTTGCGAGATTCCTCCCTTTCCCTGGCATTCATCTGTAAACAAAGAGACAAATTATAAACTACAACTCAAATAACAACAATGTTACACAATAGTGGCTTGTGCTAGTTAATAACAAATGGGTCAAGCTGATGAAAAAATGGTTCTTATTCTCAGAAAGTAAAAGACCTTTTAATTATTAATGTACTGGTGTCACTGATTGTGAGGGGCTGAGGTACATATTAACTGCTGTACTACATTTAGGTGCCCAACCCATGGGAATAATACAGATAGATGTAGATACATTACAACCAATATATAAGCTTCTATGCAACACAGGGCTATCATGCTGTTCAACATATTATGCTGATAAGGAATGCATCACATTATAACTAATGTCAGTACTGTCTGAGACCCGCAAGGCCTGATGACATGATGCAACTTGAAATAATACAACGGCTCTTCTAATCTGCTTTAGCAAAGTCAATGACACAATTTCAAACAATTATGTGTATAGCCTGCCCGACGCAGAAGCAGAAGATGCTCAACAGGTCATGTACTATAAACTGATTCACACAAATACATGTACATTCAAGACTGGGACCTCACCTCCAGGTCATTTTAGTTTTACTTGTCTATAATCTTTATATTACTCACATAAACAAGATGGCGAAGATACTGTCTACAAGTCGGAAGCTGGTACAAAACTACTTCACAGCAACATGGGCTGACAGCTATGCATCATTGCTGATCCACACAATTTACACACCTTGTATATGCTTGCAGATTGTTCTATTTTCCAGCATACTGGTTCTGATACTCTAATTTCTGGTCATAATCAAATCTATATTTTGACCTCAGAGTGTTGTCCAATGTTGTTTATTTCCCTGTTAGCCCTGTGTATGTTACAGATCTAAATCTTTCACCTCATCATCTACCACCACACAGGACTACCCAGACGTGCACTGTCTATACATAGGCTAGTCCCAGGTTGCTATTTCAACCCCTATTTTATATGCTGGACTGACAGGGTTTATAAAACATGGGTTGAAAAACAGGGGTTGAAATAGCAACTTGGGGCTATGTGTAGACCTATTGATATGCATCAGCTTTGTGGACTTCTGATATCCTGCTATTTTCATAATGTGGGTGGGGATCGAGACCAACATTGTTGTCTTTCAGAGCTCTGGAATTTTTCCAGAAATCAAATGCCACATCACAAATGACGAGCAGCAGTTCAAGATTGACGAGAATTATAGGCTTGGCATGAATGGTCCGTTCACAAGACAGGAAATGTTTTATTTTTCAGAAATTCTTCCCACTGTTAATTTAGTCCTGTAATTTTCTTTAAAAGGCTAATGACAACAGATGCATAAGATTTCGAATTCTTGGGTGCGAAAAAAAAATTCTAATTTTCTATGTTTAAAATTGCTATGACAAGTGCTTCAGTATTTCTGGAATTTATTAGAATTGGACAGGAGTGGAATGCTGGGCGATACATATATTAACATGACTAAGCGTGTGTTACTGATGATGAAAATTAAAGCCTTCATCGGTCGATATCTTTGTATATTCTGCTACCATGGTAACGCATAATGAGAGTATGGAAAAACGAAAGCAAAACTCACCTTGATGATTCCAATTTCCTTTACGACATACTGTTCACCGTTTGTTTTCGACTTTACTAGGTAAGCCTTTCCAAAGGAGCCTTCTCCGATCTTCCTTAATTTCAAAAATTTATCCATAATTGCAAAACTGTAACAAAAGCTCCTACTTTATTTTCATACCATCGCGTCAGCGATGTGTAATGGCGAACATGTTAACTGCGCATGTCCGGAACTATACTCTCTGACGAAACTGTCAATAAGGAAGTGTCATTCGCACGTGTTTTGGGCCTACCACAGCGTACAATGAAGTCACGGGCCCATCTGTCTTTATCATAATCCACATCGATGAGTTCATGCCTATGTGGCGGTGCGTATTAATCCATATTACTGCCATTAAAGCAGGGCGTGTTCAAATATTTGGGGGAAAAAATCCACCTGCTTATCCAACATAATTGTGTCAATCATTTAAACCAAGCAACTGGCTTTTGTCGTACGTCCATGTGTGTCCATGCATTGTCCACACCCTTAACTATTTCTCTTGCAGAGAAGGGGCAAGGCTGTATTAATAATTCATATTTATATTTAACAACATACATTATGTTCAAATACGTTGTCAAAGTTTCTTCAGGGAAATGTCATCTTTGTAATGTAGATTTGCATTAAAAATAAAATGTTTGGATTTATCCACCTTTATCATTTAAGTCACCAAGCAGTTACTGTGTGTACAATTTAGGAATGTTTAGTATGTACAGAGGTCGAGTAATATATATCCCATCACTTTAGATTTTTTTTTCTCTTTCACTACATGAAATATGACAGAACAGGTCATTAGCATACATTTTTATGAAAGGTGTAAGTAAACAGAATAGAATTAGTACACACACATTAAAATTTTGTGAACAAAGAAACAGAAATACATACTAAACATATATTCAAAGCATTATACTTTCACTGATATATAATTACAATTCACTGCATTTTATAAAAGTACTACTTTCAGCATGAAGACAAAAACTCCAGAATTCAGACAGAAGTTCCCTTGGTGGTCCATTTAATCAATACTAATAGTGAAATATAATGAAAATAATCATAATATTCATCAGTGGAACTAATAACAAGCTTTTATTTTGCTGGATAAATTCAAACTGGTTTTCAGTGAGTCATTGAAAATTTATACCAAATTCCATTCTATACCATGTGTGCACATAACAGAAAGCAAGCACACACACACAAACAAAATTCAGTAGCATTCGCAAAATAACCTTCCACATGTATGAAATTACTGTTACTCAACAATGCATATACCAACACACTTTGTATATCATGTCAAAAGGTCACTAACTTCAGTACTTATTTGACTGTTTTTTATGCAATACTTGAGAAGTTTTCACTTGTACAATCACATCCAGTTTAAATGGTGGAGTAAACCAGAGTTCCTGGAGTAAATGTCTAGTAAGTTAAAGGCAAATGTGTGACATACATGTATGCCAGATGGTCCCCAGTAAAATTCATGTAAGGCCACTTGAGTGAGCACTGGTGACAGCTTATTGTCAATAAATGTAGTAGACTACGACTTGTGAATCACAAGTATGTAAGCTTAGTCATTCTCCAAAGATAATATGAACAAAAGACAGGTACAAGATCAAATCTCATAAATAACTAGAGATCACGATTGTTATCACAGTAATGTGGAGATATGATTTTGTAAGAAGATGTCATTGTAACTCTGTACATGCATATGCATGCATTGTTTGCATGAACAACATCTAATTATTAGAACCTATCAGAGCTTGCCTCACAGAAACTGTATACGGACTGTGGTGGCCTTTAAAAAACAGGCCAAGGTAACTGAAATATGATCTTCCACACAGCATAGCTGGGTGCACATGTGGTTAAAGTCTGGACCATTAAATTTGCTTCAACAGATATCATCCTTACAAGCTTGTTTCCAAATCTAACTACATGTATGCTTTTAACCATTTATTGAACTGATGTTACCATTGTTTAAGTCACAACATTGGCTGGACAAATGCACCTTTCCTGGCCCCTGTTCCACACAGCAGTCGTAGACTAAGGTGATTATAACTACATGAATCATGACAACCCATTATAAAGAGATAGGTAACTTGGGCAGTTACATTCAACTATGACTGCTTTGTTGAACAAGATCCAGATTTATAGTTGCTTATCTCGCCTCGATGACAGACAACACTGATTCTCGTAGCTCCCAGCAAATATTTTAAATTTCTATTGAACCACCGGCATAATTAAAAAAAGTATCACATATTCTGTACTTGAGTATTTCTTTTTCTCTTCATAACTCATTAACAGTAGAACATACACACTGTAAAAATATACAATCAATTAAATAAATGAAATCTCAAATGGCAAAATTCAGAAGAAAATCTCTTTTATAAATCCTTGGTACAAATTATTGGCACAAGTTACATCCGAATGACAGCTTGCATCAGTTTGTATTCCAGAGGAAGGTCTGGATTGACCGTGCAGCTGAGACAGCATTTATGTAACCCACTCCAGGCTGGTGAATGCTGAATGGAATATCTGCTGTATGTCTGCAAATCAAGGGTAAAAAAATAGAGGTTAGCTTACTAATTACAAAATCAAAGGCGAAATTTGTACGTTGCAGCTGAGGTTGCATTATCTTATGATAACCGCTAAACACTGAGAATACAAATCTTGCAATGTTTAAACTAACTAACTCTCTAACACTGAAACTGGATTTAAACACAACCTCATCAGTCAAGGGTTAGAGGTCTATAGTGTGAGGCACAAGTTCGACAAAATTCTCTCTTTCATATAACCAGAAAGAGGCGAACTAAATTCTTACGCAAAGCAACATTTGGTTTGGCACAAAAGATCACACACCTACATATGGTTGACCACAATGTTTCAAGGTCAGATTTTACTCTGGGCAATCCTTCACCCACCAACACCAATCAATCAATCAATCCAGGGTTCACACAGCTTTCCAGGGAAAAAAATCAAGCACTTTCAAGGGCTTCCAAAAACAAATTCAAGTACCGGTACCTTGTTTGCTCTATGAATAAAGGTCTGAAGATTTCAAATCAACATTGTATTGCATTATCGTGGTGTTAGTACAAGCCTAACTGATGTTTGGCTGCGTCGTGCAACACGCAGTGGAACTACCGTCATCCACTTGATTGCGTGTTCTCGAATAGGAGTAAATGTCACCGCAAGGATCATGAATATTCACAGCCATGTGGTACATAGTTATATTTTGCTCAATTCCGCAAATACCACGTATTCTTTATGTATTTTCGCAAAATGACTGTGGTTAAATGAGACATCCATGTGTTTACAACTAGCGCCACTTTCTGTCACGGGTTACTTCCCTTTGTATTTCACAAGGCACGTGTACTGGTATACCATTCGATGGCGTATACATTTATAATGTTATGCCTGATAATTTATTTATTTGACCGTCTGTAGATAAGCTAGTTTAACACTTGATATTTCCATCTATTCGACTTCCTGTTGAATTTATTTATTTATTTAATTGATGTTTTACGCAGTACTCAAGAACATTTCACTTCCATGACAGCGACAAAACCTGACAGAGCACAGGGAAACACAGCCATCCGCGGATGGCTGGCAGGCCTTTATTTTAAAATTCTGCCATTCATTGCAATACCATCACCCAAACTGAACAAAATCACAGAAGATTTTCTCGACTTGAAGTCACAAGGTCACATCTTCGCATTAACTGCATGAGACGAGCGTGCAGTGATGGACCCAGTGTCTCAGTCCATCTAGATTTACCATCCAGCATTTAATCAATGTACAACAACTGTATACAGCATACCTTCAGTGCTTTACTACAGTTACGGTATCGTACAATACGATTACTGTACAAGATCACTGTAGTACGAAGAAACTATGGTGCGAAGTCACCTGGTACAAAGCCGTCTGGGTACGTTGTGACCTGATACCTTTCACTTATACGAACAGAGCAGTGTTCCAGTGCCCTCTCGTGGAGAAAAAGTATGTTGTATTGCACAACTTGGTGTGATTCATGCTTCCAATTAACTCTATTCACCGAAAAACAAACAAAAATCAAGTATTTTCAAAGACCTGCACATAAAATACGAAAAACTTAAGGGCTTTCAAGTATTATTGAATTATTAAAATAAATTTCAAGTGCTTTCAAGGTTTTCAAGGGCCCGTGCAAACCCTGTCAGTCCATCAGGACAGACTCACCTGTTAAGCACAACTAAAGTGATGGAGCTGCCAGAAATAATGATTCCCACAAACTCCAGGTCTGTGGTGGCATAAGCTGTCACTTCAATTCTCTTAGACCCAGGCAACACAAACTTGCTGAAACGATTAACGACATGAAGATATGGTGAATCTCCCATGTTAGGGAGTAGTAAGAATATCATCTGACTAACAGATACTGAGCAAAATACAAAGACACTCCAACACAATAATCAATTACACTGAAATAAGCACCAATTTGCAAAGACTGAGACATCCCACAAAATGTCAATATCATCTTGCACATCTCCCTAAGTAAATGACCAGTGTTAAACGATAGGTGCTGCTTGTCAGAGCTAAAAAGTCCCAATACACCACTGTGTAACCCATCATTGTATGTACATGTGTTCAGTGCCTTTATAAAGACTTTCAGTTTATTACAGATATACAAAGTAAACATATCCATTTAGCCACGACATTAATATATCAGACATAATACAGACAAGCATAACACGTACAGATCTTGTGAGTTACCTGAAGTGACCCATGATATAAAACATGGGTTGTTTATAGAACTCATCCTCAGCTGCATTCACAATGACTGGGCTGTCCACAAAGTTTCTCACCCAGTTAGGGCCCCCTTCCATGTTCAGGGCGATGTTCCAGTCTGTCCAGCCACTTACCCAGTGATTCAACACCTAAAACAGTTTTTGGTGTTGATCAGTATTTCAGGATTTTTTTTTGGTTTTACAAACATGTATTTACATTTACACAAAGGCACTGGAGATGTATTTCAAGAAACAATTGTAATTAGTGTTTGCATCTGTTTTCTGAATTTTCTTATATACTTGGTGTTTATTTGTTTTATTTATTCATCTGATTGGTGTTTACGCAATACTCAAGAATATTTCACTTCCACTATGGTGATTGGAAATCGGGCTGAGCTCTGGCAAAACCCACATCTAGGTGTTTAATACGACTCTGAATAATTTTTCACTAATGGAGGCAGCCAGAATAACTTCAGTAAACCAAAGCTAAGGCGACCCAGCGCAACCTACTGGTAACTTCTTACCTCAATGATGTCATGGGCGTAGGACTCGGCTCTCTCCCAACTACCCAGGATCACCTTCTCTTCCCACGGCAAGGCGCCAGCACAAGCCTCAGAGGAAAAAAGGAACTTGTCAGGGAAGTCCTGATGGGTGTACTGCAGTGTGACTGGTGGGATGAGGAAATCAAGGTACCAGTGGACGGCCACACCAGAAACGTATGAGTAAGCTGTCTTGTTTCCTAATACCTGAAATAACACATGTTCAAGCGTGCTTCAAAGATGTGATATAAGGATTTGCACTGACAAACCTAATAATCTTTATTCATGAAGTGAGTTATATCATTACTGCAAATGTACTTTTTCCGCCACTTGGGATTTTAAATTTGGATCTCTGCACTTCAAACTCAGCATTATGTTATGAAAGTTAGCGGAAAATTACTTCAGGTATCTACTACAACTATAAGAACTGGACAGTTCGACTACATAATGCATGTTTATAAAAATAAAGCCCTGATAAATTGCAAATCAAGATATTGTTTCAAACCATGATTATACATTATTTCTTTTTAGAAACTTAATTTGAACAAATCAGAACGCTCAATATTTTTTCATCACCAATATATCAAAAATAAAATTTATGTCCTGAAAACTCCACACAAAATTTGTCTAAAACTCAATTTTCTTCCAGTTCTTGATGTGGTAAGCACAGTGAGAAAGTGGCTAGAAAACCCCCTGTACTGATCTCAAACAACAACAACTCCTACCGTTAAAGTTTGTGAAAATTTGTGAAGATCAATTTTTCAGGTCTGCAATGCTTCAAGTTCCCAACCATTAAAGCTGCCATCATGTACTCACAATATCTGCCCAGCGAGGTAAGAAGACTCTCTGATCATCCAGTATCATAAGCTTCACCTGCCCGTACCCACTCTGCTTCAGTGCTGGGCCCAGATCCTCTGCGATGAAATCCCTCTGCATCTCAGCCGTCCACCCCATGGCTTGGAACGGGAACTTGAGGATTTTCCCATCCACTGGCTCATTCTGGCCAGTGAGACCCCAGATGCTTATGTTGTGTTTTTCATACTCCTGCAGGAACCTGACACAACAACAGTACACACCTGTAATATACATGTAAGCACACATGTAACCTTGCTAGGCAGAAATGTCAAATGTTTTAAATCATTCCAGCTGTTTCCCAATACATTTAGATATTATTTATTTTATCAACACTTAACACCAACTCTAAATTTTTTTTTACTTACACACACAACAGTTTTACATTTTATTTATTATTTATTTATTTACTTAATGCTTGATTGGGGTTTTACGCCCCACTCAAGAATATTTCACACATAAAATGGCAATCAGCATAATGGTGGTAAGAAACCTGGGGAAAACCCACGACGATCTGCAGGTTGCTGGCAGACCTTTACACTTACAGCTGGGGGGGAAGCCAGATGGAGCTGGATTTGAACTCATGGTGACTGCTTTGATGAGATGCTCCTTGGTCATGGCACTGCGCTAACCCGCTGACCACCTTGTCCATTGAGGCCTCTTCATGTTCATAGGCGGAGAAAACTGGGGTGTCAGAAGTAAACCCCCACACTTGGAAGATATCTGACAAACTTTCATACTTACAGTGGCAGCCAAACGAGCCAGACAGTCCAGGTTCACACTGTTATGTTTAATAGCATGTTAATTTCTCTACATGAAGAGGGTAACCAGATGGTCAGAGGACTGGAAAACCACGACTACAATACAGATGTGATAATAACCACCATGTGGTTTACCTGACAAAGTAGTTAGCCCATGTCTTGAAGTACTTCCCGCCAGGTTTACCAATCAGAGAGCCTTTACCAGTCATGTTCTGGTCAGTCTTCATCCAGTATGGAGCACTCCAGGGACTGCCAAATATCCTCAGTGGCTTGTCTGACAGCTTCTTGGCTTCCGTCACTATGGGAATCTAAGTGAAAGAAAAACCATGCTTTGCTAACAATTTGAATATGGCGCCATTTAACCTCAACACCAGGCATAATCACATACACAATAGACACAGATGTGGGTATTGTAGTTACAAACAATTATGGACAATTCTGCCAAATCCAGCTAATTTAGATCAAAGAAGACACTCCCTAAAATGTATTACATCAAAAAGTGCCAAAAACGTGTCAACAACTTCATGAGATGTAGATAATCTGAAGCTGGAAAATCTGTGCAAATATGAGTAATATAATAATCAGTAAAATTTCTGCTACGGATCATACCTTATAAGTAAGATCCTCTTTTGTTAAAGCGAACTTTGAGAGATTGAAGTCCATAGGTGTGTCGTCATAGGAGTAAGGGTGTGTGGAGAAGTCACAGCTGGCCATGGGAATTCTCACAACATTATACTGTATGCCTGCAAAGTTTAAAATACAGGCACTTATCATTAAATGCACAGCAAAATACCAACACTGAGTGCACTTCTCGTTTCAAATGAATGGAAAGCTCAGTTACATTCCGCCCAGCATTATCAAAGCTGTCCCAAGCCACCAGTATATAATTGTTGATTTGTGTAACATCATATTCAGATGGTTCAAAGAAAAGCATTCACAACATTACATCGTACATACACTAACCAAGTTAGAAAATGATTCCAACGCCACTGAACAAGAGGTATATTTTGAAGAATATAAAGGGTATGTTTATAAAGGAGTATGTGTCATCCATTGTTCAAACTAAGACCAGTTGTTTTCCCCATAAATTGCTTGGACAGGCTACTGGGTAAATTAAAAACCTATCTGAACAAGAGTTATTCTAAGAGAAAGGTTTAATTAGTTATTTGTTTGATTGGTGTTTACCAAAATACATAAGGATATTTCATTTACATGACAGCTGTAAGCATTATTGTGGGAGGAAACCGGGCAGAGCCTGGGGGGAAACCCACGGCCATCTGCAGTTTGCTACAATATAGAACTCGGTTATACATGTAACTGTAAATGCTCATACAAAAACAATGTATCCATGAGCCTATGAAATGACTTACCGTCTGGTGAGTAATAGGAAGCCAGAAGATTCTGGCGGGCCGGTGCGCTCAGATTATAGATGTTGATCCCAGCAGCATCGGTCACAGCCCCGCCAAACCCAATGATGGTCTGATACATCACATTGGGGCTCACCAAGAGTGTAAGGCTTTCTGACAACAACAGATCAACAATGTTACAACATGGTTATATTTTACTCTTCATCTGCCTAAGGATTAATGCAAAGATTAAAATGATACTACTGAGGTTATTAGAAAAAACTTCCATCACCATTTCTCACGAGACTCTATCAGTCAACACAGAGCCAATCATAACAGTAATCAATCCTAGTAAACAGAGATGTTTATAGCATTCTCCAGAAACTTTCGTGTTTACTGCACTCCCTCACCAATAACATTCTGACTGGTGACTTCATTGCCTAACTAAGTTAGAAGCATTAGAACTATGCATAGTCAAGTTCAGTCCTACATAATTCTATTCAGATAAGGTTTCCTATCCTTCAAATGGTAAAATCAAGACTTTCCTTTTTAGATTAAAGTTAAAGGCAGCGCATGTTCTAAATGAAGTTTTCCAAAAAGAGTGGACAATATTGTGTTTATTTTGATAAAGTATTTTTTTCTAACAGCTACTTTGATAGTGGAAACTGACATTTGACCTTGCCCGCTGACTAGCATGAAACGCTGCCATTCTGTGCGTGCTGTGATGTAATTGTTCTAAGCGCAGATATATATGCATATGTAAATTTATAACATGAAATGATCAAGAAGCTTACATGTGCGAGAACACAATGGTTTGGGAATACTTTGTAGTGTTGTTTACACATGTACTTGTAATAAATAAAACATATAACATTAAACAGTGTTATGCTCCTATGTTATTTCATGTTACACTGACAGACAACTCAGAACATTTACATCACAGCTTATAAACAGTTGATCTCTTCAGGCCCTCTGATTGGTCAGTCTCTTATAAGCTTAAAAAAATGGGCGATTTCAGATCCCTAGTCAGCTGCCCAATACTCTACACTTCAAACAAAGATAATTCAGCAATGAATTCACACAAATTCAAACAGGTATTTACATTCAAGAGAGAATTTCATAATCTTTTTAATAAACAGCTCATCGGTCATGAGCTGTCTTTTAATTTAAAGAAAATATTACAAAAATTATTTGCTTCTTATATTAGGAATGTGAAATACGGTCACATTTCTTGATTTCATCCATGAGCTTCTCCTACCCTGTGACTCAGCAGGTGGAAATATTAAGTGATTTATGAATAATCAAACAGTAAAAGCAGACTGAAACACGGTGAGATAACACTATGAACTTTACCAGAAGACAATTTATCCTTACATTCAAGCAGGAATTACACTCAAATACCCCAGTGTCACACACACTTGTACAGGTCAGATGTAGCTTTGATTGAATCTATTTTTGTTTCCTCACCATTCCCCTGTTTTTGTATCTTCCCCACAGACTTCTCCAGCCTGAGTCCATCCAGTGAGGACGTATAGACCACATACTGTCCCTGCTGCAGGTTCCCCACAGGTTCCACTGTATCACACCTCTCGCCATTACACACACAAACACTGGAACTGGATCCAAAGCTCTTTGCCTGACATGGGATCCGCGCTGACAAGATAGAAGCCAGTAGAAACCATGCCCTTAGTTCACGTGCATCATCTTACCTCCATGGACCTCCTAAATGGTCTTTGATGTACACTTCAGAGTACTAGCTCAAGATTCATAATCGTCGTATGGTGGGTGTATTATATGAAAGTTTTAAACCTATATTTCTTGAAATGGTGCTAAAACTGATCTAAGTGTTTCAACTGAGGCACATTTAAGTGACAAATGATAACATAACCCCGGGCTACGTCTCGGGAAATGGTCATTGCATGCTGGTCTGTAGATGTGATAAATCAGTTAAGTTTTTAGCTGAGTTGAACTTCAGTGTTGACATCCGGGGCTGCAAATTCAAATTAATTGCATATTTGTTTACGACAAAATAAACATCAGCCACAAAAATGCACGATGCAGCTTATGCTTTTACCTTCAGCAAGAAAGAAGCAAATACAAAGTATAAAACACCAGGAAGTCTTGAACATTAGCAGACGATGTGTGCCTTGGTGGTCTGTCATATTTGCGCACTGCCCATCCAGTTCGACGACGCTGTAACAAGACATATGATTGGTTGGGGCTCATAACCAGACCAATGAAAACGGCGTTTACTGACTGATGCGGGAGTAATGAGCTGGGAATTTGGCGGATGTTATGAAAATGTGAAGATGTGACTGAAAAATTGCCAGGAAGAAAAATCACAAAACAGCTGCATCTGCATCGTAGATGGTGCGAAGATCGTCCCTGAGAATTAGGTTTGTATATCAGAAACGGTGGCATTAAGGTTGAAGTTAGGATCATAATCAAATTTTGTGACTTACTCCATTTTAATAGTGTAAATCGAAAGTAACAAATGCAACAACAACAACATATATATATATATATATATATATATATATATATATATTACTTGCCGTAATGATTTCGAGTTCAGTGCGTCTTGTCTTCATTAATACTATGCATGTTTTTGTTTGTTGGGTTGTATTGAGCTATTTTCTTAAAGCACCCCCCCCATAGTAATATAATAAAGGAAACAATCTAGTGGATCCACTGAATAGCTTAGTAAACTAAATAAGCAGAGTAACTCATTTTGACGTTCTCAGTATTTCGACTTCCAAATTATTGAGAACGTCAAAATGAATTTCTTCAGAGTTACTTTGCTTTTTTATAAAGGAAATAATGCCATGGCCTTTAATTTGTTACAAGCATCAACATACTGAAATGAAAATATTATTTTATACTTACCCATACAGGAACTTCCATAGAGAAATGCTCTTTTGCAAAGTGCTCCCTGACTGTCAACATGATGTGCCAGTCTCCATTGCTGAAGGGAAAGAAACTGATTGATGTCATTCAGAATGGGAACAGCTGGTGAGTAGTGTGAGCTCTGTATTGCCCAAGAGAAGGCAAGACACTGAGCACAATACACATTGCCTAAAAGTTACTTAGACAGGTAGCCAAGTAAGCCTAAATTGATCATTAAACTTTCCTAATTTGCTTTGCAGGTATGTTTTTCATTATATAATGAATTATATAAACTTAATTACTAGTAGCCATTTTATTGTTGACTTACTATGGAAGGCAAAATACAGAAAGCAAGTCAGTTTTCATTTTCTGAAGTTTATTTTGTGAGAGATATCAGAGATGTAAGGAAAGGTGGAGAAAAGTGTAAGTGAAACACCCTTATTTTAAATCGTGGCTGGTTTAAATTCAGTTTACTTTTGAATATGTTTTGTCATTTGTCACAGCAAATACATCAAACTTTCAATGGCTATAAGTTTCATTATTCACATTTAGTAATTCCTATGGAGTCTCACCTTTATGCATGTGGCAATTGGAGAGTGAACTGACCTAGAATACGACTTTCAGGCAGGTTGAGAAGCTGCTACGTCAGGGAGCCAACCCTAACCAGGTACAGCCGGAAGGTATTACTCCCTTCCATTACACTGTGGCACAACAAGACAACAAGAACCCGGAGTTGACACGATTGTTTCTGGAGTATGGGGCAGATCCTAATGTCAGGTGCAGTATCAAGCTAATGTCAAAAGGTCATATCCATCATCAGTGACCATCTTATCTCAAAATGTCATATCCAACATCATTTTGCAGGGCCCAGTAGTATTTAAAGGTGTGTACATATGTATATGTTTGTGCAAGAGTCTGCTCAAGTTCATCTTTGACCCAGGAACCTCTTACCAATGTGGTTGCTGTGAGTTCAAGTCCAGCTCTGACTGGCTTCACCTGTGGTTGTACTCTGGAAGATGTGCCACCAATATTCTTGAGTACAGCAGTAAACTCTAGTGAAATGAAAATATCAATCAAGTTCATCTTAACGGTAAAACAATGTGAAAAATGATATCCAGATAACTATAGTGCGTTTATAAGGAATCAGTGACCTTTTTCAGATCCACACAGGGCATGACACCCTTACATGTGGCTGCCACATGGGGCAATGTGGACTGTCTACGATTACTCCTACTGAACGGTGGAGATCCAGAGCTGAAAGACGAGGTAAAGTATGCTGGTGAAATACATGGAGTTGTCCTTTAAAATTGCTTTGACAGTTTCATGATATAAATGTGTAGTTATGATGTACAGTATGATGTGTCATTATTTTACAATCAAGACAAGGTAACTTGGTCAAACATTAAGGAGAGAGATAGCCTGCTCAGGCTGGTTGCCTGTACTTCTGGTTGAGAATTATTGTTGGATTGGGGGTTGGGGAGGGAGGAGGAGGGGAGTTCCAAACCTTTACGTGTTTTTCTTCTGTTTTTACTGATCGAAACAGTTGATGCTGTTAGTCATCATGGCATCTCAGTTTTGGATCCTTACATTTTACCGTTCGCAGAAACAAACTGTTTTTTCATTATATCACCTCACACTTTGGTCATGTAACCCATCTTTTGTGCTAGGTATGCTAATTTTATAAAACTACTGGGAAATTTTTCTGCCACTTTCTCGTTCAGGACGGTATGGATTGCTTGGACCTGGCTGGTCAGTATGACAACAAGGATTGTGTGGAGCTATTACTGGACTTCATGATGGAGTCTGAGACACCGAATGATGACTGTTGCAAATACACTATGATACCATGTACGTATCATAACAAACGTAATGGTGTATGTACTCCGAAAACTTGGGGTTTCACGACAGAGTCATTCTTAATGGGATGGAAGTACTGGCATTGTAAACCTGCCCTTAAAGATGGTGGTGAATTATGAGAACTTTTTAAATCTATGAATAAACATAACAGAAAAATTGTAATGATTTTTCGGATGAAAGTTGTTCCTTATTTTAGAATGTCAAACTAGCTCATTAAATTGTGTATTTTTGTGTTTTTGTTACATTTCTTTTCCATGGCATTTTTTTTAGAGAGCAGTAAAGAGGTTCCATAACATGAGTATTGTGTTGATTCTTTCAGTGGTAGTGATCATTCTCTGATTTGTTTTCAGGTGATGACAAAGAGTGTCTGTCGTTTTTATCAGAAGAAGATAAGCCTCACGACAGGACAATCATCCGACCTCACCGCAGGAACACCTCCATGTACACACAGGACATTAACAGTCTGCTGTCAAGTTACCTGCTAGATGAGGAGAGTGCTAAGGACATGATCTTTGATGTGACCTCACCCAGTCACCCCTACATGGAGGCCAGGCAGTCGACTAAAGAGAATGAACCTGACCGTCATGTACAACATTACGGCTCTGAGATCAAAAGCGCCGATGTCACGGGCAGTAGTGAAGAGTCATTCGTTACCTGTCCTAGCGAGGGCCCTGAACCCAGCGCACATGGTGGAGGTGATGGACAAGGACAGGCTAAAGGAAATTCCAGCCTCGACAAATTGGATCGCATTTCATCTGTGAAGATATCTCCCTTGGCTAGTTCATCCCCACCACTGTCGGTGATATCAGAAGAAAGTCGTGACCTTGTGGACTGGGCTAAGAAATCATGCACAAATATTTCTCATGATGATAGTGGGTTTGATGCTCCACACATCTGTGAAAATGTGTCATTGGCAGACCGTGTGACTTGCAGTAGTAAACAGAATGTGAACACAAATAATGTTTTATTGCAGCCACATCACCGATGCCATAAAAGTGGTTCCCGTCAGTTACCCTCGTCCTGTTACCATTGTGTACAGGAGCCCGGCACCCAGCAGAATGGAGCATACCATGATTGTTGTGAGAGAGATCAGTCCGAAGAATCGTGTCTTGAAGAACAGTTCACACAAATTTCTCTCCAAAATAAGGACTTAATTCAATCCACACCAAAGTGTTCTGAGCCTAAACAGACTTTTGAATGTGTGAGACAAGTGAAACCAGACAGTCCCATTCATCGTTACGCCAATGGGCATGACTGGTCAGATTTTGACGATGACACCTCTTCACTATTCAGTCATATCAGCATTGCTCCCCCTGATCATAAAGACTGGCTGCATAACACTTCTGTCACTTTGCCGAAAAGTACTTCATCATTTCGTCATCAAAAGGGAGATAACTTGTCTTTGCCTAGCGAAGAAGACTCTCTGGCTGACTTCATTCCGGATGAATTTAGTATGTCTGACTTGACCATAAACACCAACAGTGGCAGCATACCTGGTGTGGGTAGACAACATCAGCAGACAGTTTTCCATAACAAGGAGCGTAGTTCTCTGGAATCAGCAGTAAGTTCTGCCTCCACCATAGATTACGTCTACACCGATCCAGAAGAAGGCATAACCCTGATAGAGCGACACTGCCCCTCCACACACAGCGGCAGAACAAGCCTGGACAGCGTGATAAGCTCACAAACACAAGATCTACAGGACTCAGACAACGAGACCGTGCTGTATTCCTGGGAGGACTATGAGCAGATAACTCCGAATGGCCACAGACATTCCCCACTCTGCCCCGGACAGACACACCCTTCCAGCTGTGATCAGAGCGAGGATTTGGATGCGACGCTTGTGAAGACGCTGTCATCGGCAAGGTCAGAGGGTAAGCTGGTTCAGGCCACGATACCTGATATCCCTGCTCTCCTGAAGAAGCTGAGTAACACGGAGCTGAAAAAGCAGTTAATGAGCCTGGGCGATGAGCCGGGGCCTGTCACCCCGTCCACACGGCAGACCTACCTGATCAGGCTGCTGGACCTGCAGAACAACCCTGACCTTAGCCGACTGGCTCTGACCACCGATAAGCCAGGTAAGACTGGTGTCCACTGTTTTTTGTGGCATTCATTACCCTGCCATCTAGTATAGGCCAACTAGTAACTACAGAAACGTCACAGTTAGGTTGATGTCAAGCTAACATATGCATTGTTGAGAAAATGGAAACTTTGAAGTGAAAAAAGGCTTCTGGCTTTCTGTCTGTATGACATTCTGTTGTACAGGTACATGTAGATTTTACTCTTTTTACATGTTATTATGGCCAGACAGTCAAAGGTTACCTCAAATTACCTAAAATTTCATGCATTGTTAAATTGCTCATATTTCCTGATTCTGATATTCCACTGCATTTTAGAAAGGTGTTAAGAGGTTTATTTGTGATAGGTAAGTTTCAGCACCAAAAATGATATTTTGTATCATAGATCTGCTGCTATAAATGAACTTTTTTTGGTCAGAATTTTAGGTCATTTTGTGGTAATTTGGCAGGGGCTATCATATCTTTTCTTCACCGCACCAGGACTTCCTCTATAAGGTTCTTTTTTTATAAAATCATCATCTATTGCAAGGTATTAAACTAATTTTGTGTTGTTTAGTCAGTGTCATCTGTGTTAGCCTGTGACCCTGCCTCTTTGAGGCCATTCTTGAAAAATTACTTTTTGGGTGTAACCCTATAAGAAAACATAGGGTTGGTCGGTAGAAAATTATTATTTTTTTTGTCTGGTTCTTGAAAAAGATAAGGATTTTAAAGAAATCAACATGGAGAGAAAAATAAACGCATTATCAAAATACCATTAAAAACTTTTCTAACTCCCATTTTTGGAGGGTCGGTCGGGTTACGCCCAACAAACATATTTTTAAGAATGGCCTCAGTTCATGTTTGCTGTCTGTTGTAGGTTACTCCTCAGAACTGAGGAATGCTCTGAGTGGCAAGTTTTGCCACACCGGCCTGGAAGAGGCAGAGATCCGGATGGTTGAACCGTTCCAGAGGCCTCGGGCAGACAGAAAGTGGCGGGAGGGCGTGCTGAAGTCCTCGTTTAACTACCTGCTGCTGGACCCCAGGGTGGCTCAGAACCTCCCCACAAGGGCACAGGACCTGGGTAAGCGACTCTCCTTACACTCGGGGATTTGCATTTCTTACTGTTACGTGTATATTTTCAATGAGAAACAAAGAACTCAAACAATGTTTTTCAAGATTGAAAATTTGTGTTTGAGTAGTATGGCACATAGTGTTCATGCATCACTTATATTTTGTGGCTTCCTCTATGGTCGTACGTGAGAAGGTCCACGAGCAACCTACGGATGGTCGTGGGTTTCCTCCAGGCTCTGCTTGGTTTCCTCCCACCATAAGGAGAGCCGCCGCTGTATATGTGAAATATTTTTGAGCATGACATAAAACACAAATCAAAATGAATAAAAATTTGTACTCCATCCAGTTGCAAATTAAGAACATACTGTTGCAAAGTTCTTTTACCTGGTTATACATGTACAAACTGTGTCACTTCCGATTTTTTTTTCTCTTGTCCTTGTTTCTACAGGTGAGCTGGAAAGCTTCAAAATCTTCACATCTGCCATATTTTATGTTGGGAAAGGGAAAAGGGCTCGGCCTTACTGTCACCTGTATGAAGCCATAAAACACAGGAAATCTCCTCAAAATAAGGTAAATGTGGGTTAAAAAAGCAATAAACAGGAGTTTATTTGGTTTAAGAAAAACGAAGAAATGTGACAATGCAAAAACATTCTTCTTGGGCTTTAAGAATTCAATCAGCTCTTCTTTGGTAGTCATGTCTGACACGCGTCTCAATCTGAAAAATATTGTTCGAGTCATCAATATATGGAATGGAACATAAGCCATGAAACAAGGCAAAAGCAAATCTAGAATTGTTCAGGTTCTATTGTGCTTTTTTCAAGTTGCCATTTCAAACAAATATAAGGTCTATATTTATACAGAAACCCAGTGAGAAGGTACACAGGATCCTAGATATCTGGTCAGAGGGGCTGGGAGTTATCTCCCTTCATATATTCCAGAACGTCATTCCAGTAGAGGCCTACACCAGGGAGGCTTGCATGGTGGATGCCATGGGTTAGTTGTCCAAAAGAAAGGACAATTTTTGTCTTGTATCAAATTCCACAACATCTTAAATTACAATCCATTGTTAATTAATTCGTCATTTCCCACGCCCCTTGCATATAGCATTTCAGGCAAAATAATTATGATACGTGCAGAATTGGCATTTTAAAACAGAATTTTCTTCAAAGTGACATGCATTTTGGTGTGAAAATGAATGACTAGTCCTTACTGCACTAAGCGTCTCTGTTCTTAAGTAGGATCATGAGGAACGTAAGAATAAAAGAGAGTTTGCTGGTGTAGGTATTGACACATTTTTTACTCAGATGAATTGCAAAGTAAGTGTATACCAAACATTGAGTCAAGCTTGATCTGTAAAGGTTTGTGAAACTTTCCTGCTGAAACAGATATGGATAAATATAGGGCTATGTGTTTGTAGTATAGTAGAGCCTGACTCGTTGGGCTTGCTCAACATAAAATTTTGCCTAGATAGCTCATGCTTTCATAATTGCTCTATTTATACCAGCCTTGATTCAGTGAAATGCACTTCTGTGAGAGATTCCTTCTCTGTATTTACTACAGTTGCTCTTTGTTTGGATGGGAACTGTTTCAGGGTTAAGCAACTTAACCAATAAGAAGAGAGGGGACTATTATGGGCCGTCCTCGACTTGGCCAGCCAATCAGAGAAGGAGGCTTGGTGTGCATTTGTTGAAGAAAGCCCTCTGTATATTCCTGGCCGAGGGAGAGAGACAGATCTGCCCACCTGATATTGGTGTTGGGCAGTAGAATATCCCCCAGTTTTTGCTGGACAACCTGTTGTTCTGTGACTAACTGGTCAGCTACGGTCACTCTTCTTCATCATTTAGTGAAACAGCTGAAAAAAAAGGTGACAGTTCAAACAATCAGTTGGATTGTCTTTCTTGTTAAGAGAGATATGATGTAGTATAGAGGTGAATTTGACTGAGCCTTCTTGGTTGGAGAATTTTCCTTACATATGAAGGCATTGAGGTATCTTACCTTACATCTACATTCGAATCCGTGGCATAGTTACAGAACTTTGGGTTAGATGACGGGAAAGAATACGTACATGTATGGGCATGAAACAGAAGCAACGTTAAGGATTCCACTGCACACAAATGTCGCTGTTTATCAATGATTTAAAGCATTTTTTTTTTCATTCAGCCACAAAATTGCTCATGTTTGCTCAGGATTCTCTGGTGAAATGAAACGAAGCAAAAATATTGTATGAAGATTAGCATTATTTGAAAGAATTGCTCAGCGCCTTTGCAAGTTTACCTGATGTTTATATACCGTAGCCTTACTTTAGTAGTGCTGTCTGTAAATTGATGACATTGGATCTCTGCTGTAGCCGTTAGCGCTCAAAGCAAATGTAACACGGTCAGTTTACAAAGACTGACAAAAACATGTAAATAAATTCAAATATGGCTTTACTATATGACAA
Organism: Acanthopleura granulata; assembly: GCA_016165875.1. Taxonomy (NCBI): domain Eukaryota; kingdom Metazoa; phylum Mollusca; class Polyplacophora; order Chitonida; family Chitonidae; genus Acanthopleura; species Acanthopleura granulata. The sequence continues at coordinate 9,695,279 of JABBOT010000008.1, forward strand.
CTGATTTTAGCCATGTCTGTAAATGCATGTTTATATGTACATGCATACATGATGACGTCTGTGTACGCATTTATATGTGTGTGTACATCGTTAAAAGTATGTGTACATGTTTATAAATTTATGTGTACATGTTTATAAATTTATGTGTACATGTTTATAAGTTTATGTGTACATGTACATGTGTGATGTGCAGGAGGCTTTTCTAGCCAATTTCTTTGCAGAATCTCAATTTGAACAAATTGGAAAATTCAGTTTTATCAAACATCAATACAAAATTTGTCTAAAGCTCCATTTTCTTATATTTCTCATGGTTTCCACTACGAGAAAGTGGCTAGAAAAACCCCTGAATGTATTTCATTGAAAAAGTTTTGTGTTTTACATCTGATTTGTAGGGAATCTTATTCCTGTGCCAAAACTCTCGGCAGCCTCAAGTTTGTTGAACTCTGTGGTGGTTGTATGTGTTCAACCATTACATGTATCTAAGACATGTCTTTTTACATTCTTGTAAATAACGTAGGAAGAATTAATCATTTGAAATGTTTATTTTGATACATTTTTGTTATGTTTTGTTTCAGTTATACTTTATAATTGTTGCGCTTGTTTTGTTGAAGACTGTATGAAATGTGATGGTACATATGTATATGAAATAGTTATGGTGATGTTAAACTACCAACGGACTGATGTTACATCATGTACATGTGTAGTTACATGTGTAGTTACATTGTGTAAATGGCTCACTGTATATTTGTTGTGTGTATTTTTTATGCTATCCCTGTTAGTTTGTTTATGATCAATTTCTCATCAAAACCACATATCACTGTACATGTTCTTCCGTCATGGTCAAATTGGAAACAGATGTTTTTATCATTTCACAACGTACACAGATTTGAAACCAGTCTTTGCCTGCTACTGTTACCTCAGTGCAACGAGTGTTTTACTCAGGTTCTCTTTTACATGCATCTATTCCATTTTTTTCAAGCCTGGTTCAACCATAAAATTTGAAGGCAACGTAAATTTTTTTGTTAATAAATTACGTTAACTTAACTTTGGATGACATTACAAACTCTTTCTGGATTTTACTAAGTCATTGAGTAAGTCAAATATCTTCTATTAGTGATGACGGTTTCATATGCAAACCATGTAAGTGTATTTTGAAATGGATTTGTGAAATCACCATATATACTTGAGAGTTATGTCCAGAAAGTCTGTTAAAAGTGTGTGACTTACAATAGGTTTGAATAATCAGGATGAGTAGTGAAATGGCTGTACATACTCTTAATTAACAACAGTTCTGCTTTTGATTGGAAAACTTTCATCAGTGTTTCTTATTTACGGACTTATCTAGTTTGACATGGCACCAGTCCTGGCTACAGTTATATGATGTGGTGTTTATTTTTGTCTTTCGTAACATCAGTTTGTGTAAAAAAAATCCCGTAAGTTTTCTCTTTTGAGACACAAATTTATGTACTGAAGTTCAACAGTGAAATCAAACAAAGGGTTTTTCAACCGAATTAAATGTGTACTGGTTCAAGGGACTTTGAAGTTGCTGTAAGTTTATGTGCCTTTGTTAGCAAAGAAAAACTTAAGAACAACAGGGGTTTCATAATTGTGATTGTTATTGGGGAGTTATGTTGTGTGAGGTTCATAATGTGCTACAATTGTGGCATATCAGCATCTGATTAAGTTCTGCATTCGCATACGATGATACATGAAGCTTTGAGATCTCTCTTTGGAAGACAGTGATGCTCTGAAAGAAATCATGCATATTTGAACTGTATCTTGTCATAAACACATGCACTCAGTTGTTAAGAGGGATAATAAAAGAGATCAGCTTTCATTAATGAATCTTTGACGCATGTGATGCATTAGGCGAACTTTGGGGAGATAACTCGTGTAGGGGAATGGTAACTCTTCTGTGGCGGAGGTAAATTGTGGTTCTATGATTGCGGACGTCCCTTTCGATTTCTTCTGAATTTATTGTTTTCGCGACCAGAGACATTTAACAGGTATTCAAATGACATCATTTGTATTCGTTGGCAACTTGACACACACACACTTATTTTGCGACTATATTCGCCAGTAAACGTGCCCGTTTTCCGAAAATTCCAATGTCATGCAATGCGCGTAGTGACAAGCATGTGTTTACTCATTATTGACGACACGAAGTTATTAAGCGGCTGTACACAATTAACTGAACGCATCTGACGACAGTTGCCATTTTGTCATTACGGAAAGATTTCATGATGAAGATGTCCAAGAACATCCTTCTGCTGGCATTCCTTTATTTCATACAGGGCCTACCGTATGGATTGCAGTCGCGGTTTCTACCCATCTACCTACGAACGCTGGGAATGTCTCTCACCAGTGTAAGTCTCTTCAAAATGCTACTGGTCCCCTGGATGTGTAAAGCTCTTTGGGCGCCGCTCGTCGATCGGTTAGGCACAAAGAAGTCCTGGCTGATGTGGAGTTTAGCGGGGCTTGTAGTTACGTGTGCCCTAGGCTCATTACTGGAACCCCAGAATCTTGTCAAACTAGGCATATTAATGCTTGTGTTGAACCTAGTGACATCCACACAAGATATAGCCGTTGATGGGCTGGCTATCAAGATATTGTCCAGCACGGAGCTTGCCATGGGAAACATCTCACAGGTTGTAGGGTATAAACTTGGTGCCATCATGGGAGGAGGTGTCTTCTTGTGGCTCAGCAACTACATCACCTGGTCCATGCTTTTCTGGTGCCTAAGTGTCACATACACCATAGCTGTCATTTTAGTGCATTTTCAGGTGAATTCTGAACTAATTTATTCCACAGAAAAGCGTAACACAGGTCCTGATGAGAATATGAAAGTCACAGAGAATGTTTCTGAGAAATGCAACCGTGGATCAAGCATTGTTTCAACAATAGGTCAACACATTTCTGACATTTTAGGTACAGAGGGAACTATATGGATCAGTATTTATGTCTTGCTGTACAAATTAGGTGAGTTCCAATGTAGGTATGTTAAGATCCTACATGTACATTATGCACATTATGTTTACTTCTCCTATTGGATGTGCTTGTTAGCATGTTTACTACAAATTAAAATGCATCATTTGGCATGAATTCCATCTCAAAATCATTCAAATAATCTCATTCTGACCACTATGTTTCTGTTAAGTGGTCCTCTGTCTGATCATCATGTTATACAGGTGAGGTATCTGCCCTGAACATGCTACCACTGTTTCTGGTTGACCACCAGGTGTCGTCCACTCAGGTGGGCTTCTGGATGGGTGTGGCTGGTCAGGGATTCTCCATCACAGGATCTCTCCTAGGAGGATGGCTTATCTCATCCAGCAGGTAATATACACTATAACAACCATTTGTAAAATAGTTCATAGTTTGGTTGATTCACTGTGCTATATATATCTATTTATTTGATTGGGGTTTTATGCAGTACTCAAGAATATTTCACTTGTACAATGGTGGCAGCATTATGCTGTTAGGAACCGGACAGAGCCGAGGGGAAACCCATGATCATCTGCAGGTTGCTGGCTGACCTTCCCACATACGATTGTGCTTTACTCAAACTACTTTCAGATGTGTAGAATAAGGAGACTAAACTGTCCAGGGCGGTCCTTAAAAAATTATTTGTTGCGAGTTATACAACCCTATTACAAAAAATAGGGTCATTCTGTAGGGATTTTTTTTTTATTCTTGCTAGTGAAATAGATTGTAAAAAGGAATGTAATTTTTTGAAATTAACATTGAAAACAAAATTCCATGTGACTCCTAATAAAAACTTCCGAGAAGTACCTTTTGTGGAGGGGCAGTCAGGTTACACTGCAACAAGCATATCTTTAATGCTGGCCTAGAAGAAAAAAAATGGGTCCATCATTATGCAAAGTAGTTTTGAAATGTTGTGTTGGAGATCAGCTGGCTTTCACCACTATTTCATACGAATTGGGGTCACTGAGTTAAAATCTGTTCATTAACTTCATTACAAGTAATGCTACTTGTCACAAAGCAGAGATTTACTCTAAACACTTTGTTTTTCTCCACCCATGACAGGAAGCATCATTGAATAGATCTGTGTGAAACTTGTATGGGAGCTTAAGACCCACAGCAGCTTAACCCGACTCTTCAATTGGGTCCAAAGCGCTCGTGGGAAATAGTGTGACGCAATTCAACTAGAGTTGTGCACAAGTCATTGTGTGTATGCTTTTGTATCTGGCAGTCATATAGCTGTCAGTGACTGGGACCAACTCAGTTGGGACCAGTGCAGTTGTCGTGTGTCATGCTCGTGTGTATGCTGACCTTTACTTGTGTACACAACATACCTCAGTTGTTCATATTTTGAATTGATCTGGTGAATTCAGAAATGCCTGTGTGTTTTCATATTGCTACGCTATAGCTAGCTCTGGGAGGGAATCTCCTGGTATTTCTGCTGTCTAAATCAAAGTGGCAGGCATAATAATAAATTTACTGCAGGTAGATTGTTGTGATCAAGTGTGATCAGGATTAGTGGGCCGTGATCATTAAACTGCATGTGTTGATGATACGCTGAAAGTCGTCAACAGGCTGTGATGTCTCAATCACATATTTATCTTCTTCCGTTTTGCTCATACCTTACTGCGTTTCTCAGGTTTTCACCAGTTCAAGTCACCTTTTTCTTCTGTTCCTTGAGGGTTGTCCTTATTGCTGTGCAGACTGGGATAATCCTGCTGTGGCCAAACACACTGTCAGATTCCAGCCTGAGCTCTAACTCACTGTTTGGTAGGTTACAGTTTGCAGATTTGCGTTCTTCTGATCAAGGCTCAGTCAACTGCAGTGAAATCAAGCCATAAAAAAGGAGCTAGTGAGGGCCCCTGGCCATATGTAGTTATTAGTATAGTAGTAAAACAGTAGATGTTCACACAGGAACTAAACAGTGAGATAGTGTGTAAGTAATCATTTATAGTTCGTTTCAATGTTTTTGCCAATGGCTGTTCATTTTATTGGTGGTTTATGTTGTACTCAAGAATATTTCACCTATACAACAGTGGCCAGAATTATAGTGAAAGGAAACCAGGCACAGGCGAGGGGAAAACCCACAACCATCTGCAGGTTGCTAGCAGACATTCCCACATTTGAGGAATCCTGCTCAGAGCTGGACTTGAACTGACAGCACCCACATAAAGAAGAAGCTGAGGGTAGCTGTAGACCTTATCACACTGTTGTCTGTTACATTATACAACAGCACATCAATGGCAAATTGGAAAGAACTGAGACTTTTTATCACGTTTCGAACATCACTATTACTTTTAAATATATCCTTTCAAGACTGCCGTACATGTTTCAGTGATGGCAGTCGGCGGTATGAGTGTCCTGTTATTGGTGAGTGGAGTGGTCACCACGGCAACATTCACCATGATGATGCAGTGTTCACAGCGAGCCCCATCACATGTTCAGGCCAGCCATTACACAACACTGGCCACGTTGGAGGTCATGGGGAAACTAAGTTTCTCTGTCGTCACTGGTCCAGCAACAGACTTGTTTGGATATGCCTTCATGTTCTCAGTTTTTACAGTTTTGTCTCTTCTAGTTTTGATACTCTACCGGTTTTGTCCATTAGTGGTCAGATACCCAGCATTGTACAAAAACCATTAATGTAAAAATAATGTAAAAAAAATATATATTATAGCGAATGTATACAATGTATTCATATTAAGAAAGTTGTTTGTTTTTTTTGACAGCACAGCGTAAAGAGTGTTTGTTTTTTTTTTATGACATTCTGTATTTGTTTCCATTATTTTGGTCATATGAAAAGTGTCTCCTTGTAACAAGTAAGTCCCAGTGTTAACATGTTCATAGTTTTCCCACCTTGAACTTCATGCTATTAAAGGTTGCGAGACTTGATGCCCCACCCAGGACGCGCCCTGACAATTCTAGCCTGCCCTTTTGGGCCGAGAGTGCTGGGTTCATGCTCTTTGACATAAACAGACACTTTATTGAAGCAGAGTCATAGGATGGTGGTTATTTCCTGACAGACCTGAATCTAACCAATTGGTTCTTTGTCTAACCAACAGGCCCCAGAGATTTGTCACATATGCAAAGATATGTATCGTAAATAATCTAAAATTTCGTCCCTGACTAAGTTGCTCACTTTTCCTGATTCTGAGAGTTCTGTTGGATCTGGAAAGGTGATTTAAGATTTGTTTGAAATGTTGAAAAATTTAACTTGTAATGATAAATAATAATTTATGACACTAATATGCCTCTAAAAATGCACTTTTGGGGGGGAAATTTTAGATCATTGATGGTAGGTCTTTGATGCTGTTCAGGTGGCCTTTTTAACGAAGAGGGTGTAATGCCACGTGAAATTGAACCACTAGCGTGACCTTTCTCAACAGTATGTCTCGTCAAGACAGTTGCGTTATATATACATTGCACCCTGTTGTTAAACAGCGGTCTTGTGAATTTAGTGGCAGTACCAAGAAAGAAATCAAACCAATTCCTAGTACATGTACTTGTGCTGATTCCCAAAGAAACAAAGCAACAGGAATTCATGGGCTATAAATATGATTAGTTTGATTCATACCATTAACAACAAATTCTTACATGTAACAAACATACAAATGCACCCTAAATGGCTATGGATAAAAATAACATATGTTCATCCAACAGTTAAAACCAAGCGTTCATAATTCCAACAAGTAAAGTATCTGCTGTGGTTCTCAGTGGTTCACCCTTAAACCTTATAAATTCATGTACACATCAGTCTTCTACAGTTACTTGAGATTCATCATCAGAACACATAATTATGCCATCGATGCACAGCAGAAACTGATTCATAACTCTCAACTCTTTTAATTAGTTAAAATGAGAGCTCTGTATCGTAACGAAAAAAAACAAAAATGGCTGAGAAATACTGGAATGCTCTGAACTATCATTTCTCCATAGGTAACAAAAACACACTTTTTTTTGCAACCAAACAATGTTATTTGAGAAAAAGGATTAAAAACAGTTTTTTGTTGTTGCAGCAGTGCTCATTTTTACAAAGATGCTTGACATCTATATAAATATATATTTATATGTTATATACTTATAATATAAGAATATTTGACTTACATGTATATGACGTCAGGCCGGTTCATCTGATTCTACCTAGAGAGTTTGACAGTCACAACGGCAATCAGTGTAACATCACAAATGTATCACATGTATGGTTATCTGTGGACAGTCGACCTCTCTGCACAAACAGCTCAATATCAAAATCACCACAGCAACAGTTTTAACACCACTGATGTATAATATAATGCAGAGGATAATCATTCTCAGCCATGCTTGGATTATATCAGCTTTGCCCAGCCTGCCTCTGTGCTGCCCAGCTATCCTCGGCCTTGCCTTGCCTTCCTCAGCTCTGCCCAACTGCGCTCAGCTATCTGGTCCATCTGTCCTCGGCTCTGCTCGTTCTTCCTTAGCTCTACCCATCTACATGTATTCTCAGCTATGCTGAACTGTCCTCAGCCCTGACCAGCCATCCTAGGATGTGACAGGAGAGACAGGAGAGACAGTAGAAAGAGACACGATATGTGACAGTTCCATCATGACCATGTGACTTCAAGTATCCCAGGCCCTGTCCAGTTATCCTCAGTCCTGGCCTACTATCCTCAGCTCTGTACAGCTCTGTCCACCTCAGTCCTGTCCAGCTATCCTCAGTCCTGGCCAACTATCCTCAGCTCTGTACAGCTCTGTCCACCTCATTCCTGTCCAGCTATCCTCAGTCCTGTCCAGTTATCCGTAGCCCTGTCCAGCTATCCTCAGTCCTGACCAGTTATCTGTAGCCCTGTCCAGCTATCCTCAGTCCTGACCAGTTATCTGTAGCCCTGTCCAGCTATCCTCAGTCCTGACCAGTTATCTGTAGCCCTGTCCAGCTATCCTCAGTCCTGTCCAGCTATCCTGAGGTCTGACAGTAGAAAGCTGTGAATGAGTGAATTGACAACCTGTGGCTGTTCCATCATCACCATGTGACTGGCCCCACCCACCCCGGCTATCCTCAGTCCTGTCCAGCTATCCTCAGTCCTGTCCAGCTATCCTCAGTCCTGTCCAGCTATCTTCAGTCCTGTCCAGCTATCCTGAGGTCTGACAGTAGAAAGCTGTGAATGAGTGAATTGACAACCTGTGGCTGTTCCATCATCACCATGTGACTGGCGCCATCCACCACCTCCAGTCTCGAACCATAGATTGTCTGTGAACAGCACATCAATGTGTCAATATCATATATAGCTTGTACCAGACATTCTTGTCCTAATAAACAGCGAGATAATTTAAAATCCTTACCTCTGTCCAAACATATGGCAACACACTGGAATAGTTGGTGAGTTACAATTTATTTATTTTTTTGATTGGGGTTTTATGTTGTACTCAAGAACTTAAACGATGGCGACCAGCATAATAGTGGGAGGAACCAGGCAGAGCCCAGTGGAAACCCACGACAAGCACAGGTTTGCTGGCAGGCCCTCCCACACATGTCCGGAGAGGAAGCCAGCATGAGCTAGACTTGAACTCACCGCGACCACATTGGTGTTTACTGAATTAACCTACGTGACGTAAAATTTCATTCATAACCAAGTTGCTCTTCTTCCTCATTCTAGGATAGAATTTCTGAATAGGTTCTGTTGATAGCAGGGAGGTGATTTAAGGTTTGTTTCGAAGGTAAGATGACATTCCTACTGGAAAAATGTAATATTTGCACTTTTTTGGAGGAAATTTTAGGTCATTTACAGTAACTTTTTGTGCATGACCATGAGTTATGAGTCTGTTGTTTGCTTATGATCAGAACTGAGTCCCCGTTGTCTAAAGAAAACAAATAATTATAAAAAAAATTACCAAACTAGAGCCTATAGGCACTGAAATGTATTCTATGATAAATGCTCAGATTTCTTGCATGTAGATTATTCTGTTGCCTGGCCTTTGTTTATGATCAAGACACTAAAGTAAATCTATCATAATTTCACACTTTTATCCATCAACTGTTTCTTGTGCAAGCTAGGAGGTTTGAGAATTGTTTGATGAGGAAAGAAAATTCTAATAAATAAATAACTAAATAAATTGTGATAAACATTCAAATTGTTGCTTGCAGGCTGGGGATTTCACTCTGATGGGCCTAAGCCGCACCAACTCTTTGGTTGTGTTTCACGGTCATGGGAACCAACATGAACATCTAGAAAAATTGCTTCCATGAAAGAAAGTGATGAAAACATTTTTTTTCCACCAAGATAAAGTGTACGTGTCTTATGTACAGATAGTTTCTGTACTTTTTACACAAACTATGCTTCAGGCGAGGCATGGTAGCCTATACACACAGCTGTTAAAAATTCCTGCCGAATGTGCATCAACCCCACTTGAATTGTAAAGAACACCCCATTTCACCTCAGATGACACAAATAAACCTCAGAAAAATCATGTAATAAGATATGCTCAGCTTTACCAAGTTTCTCTTGGCATGCCCTACATGATGTTGAAGTATTACATCATGAATGAAATTCGATACATCATACCTTGTTCAATTTTCGTGATTACTGACTTGTGACGCATTCAGAACAGGTTTAAACCTAAACTTCCTTTTAGATCTGCATTGATTATAGCAGATACACATGGGTATGGATCAGTACCATTCTAGAATATGACATCTACTTTCTAATTCCTTGAAAAATGTTTTAAGTCGCTTGCCATAACCACTGGCATTCCTTGTGGTAGGGCTGGCGTAATAGCCGCTGACCTCCAGTCTGCCGATCTGATATCGCGTCCGGGTTTTCACATCTCCTCACTATAATACTTTCCATAAAGACCCTGAAGCAAAACTGGCCACCAGAAAGGGTAAATCCGTGCATAATCTTTAAAACTATTTCTTACTGGTTGAACTTTGCTCAACAACATCTGATCTGAGAGTTTGGAAATTGCCATGACTGTATAATGCATTGCTATGCGTTTGCATAGGATACATAAAAAAACTCCCAAAATAATGAAAAGACAAACGCTAACATGCTTGGTACTGTGGGACATTTTTCAAAACCTGCACAAAATCAAGCATTAACTCTGGCAACTTAATGACCATTCAAGACTGTGCTACCTTCTCCATGGTCCGCTCCTCCTCCAGCGTGACCAGCTTGTCATGTTTCCCATAGATCAACAGGGTGGCCACGCTCAGCCAGTTGTGGAACACCCGGTCACCTTCCAGCCACTCTTGACCGTTCATCATGTGACGCAGCACGTATGTCGGGATGTCGAACGCCTGATCCTTGGGGGCGTGAACTTGTTTGCTCTTGTGAAAGGCACTTCTGTTAAAATAGACCATCGGCATTGGTGATGATTACCATGAAAATTATTACCAGAAGATCACAGTTGTAGTATTCCTGTCATATCTGACAACACAGTTCCAAAGAACTATGACACTTCTATAACAGATCGCCAGCAGTGTTTGTCACATGGTATAACAAATCAAGTACCACCAAAGCACAGCTCCAAAATTATTTTCATATTAGTCAGGCATAGCAATCAAAATATTTCATGTGAATGCGGACTCTTCACACCAAGAAGAGACAACAACACGACACTCAATCCTCCAGTACATGGGACTGATTACTCAACTACATGGGACTGATTACTTGGCTATGTGGGACTAATTACTTCAATAAAAGGACTGGTTAATCTGCCCGGATAGCCAGGTGAATTTCTGTCTCCAATACATCAGAGATAGTATCTTTTAATATGAACACACTTGAAATTGGACTATTTTTACCCCTTATCTGAAGACAAGATTAGGTGAAATGTCTGACGTGGTGAAAATATCCCTTGCAATATAAAATAATACTGTTTGAGTTGTGAGATAAAGGAGAAGATACTGATGTTATTATGTAGATCAAGACTCACTGCTGGAAACCACAGTCCAGGCATGGCCTGACGCAGACAAGCAGGCAGAATGGCAGACTGAACACACCGGGCTGAGGGGCTAGAGGGGTGGGCCCTCCACCACTGATCAGTACGATCTTAGTGACACGCCGAGATCGCTTCCTTGCCAACACAGCAGCAAATGAACACCTGTACAACAGGACATACAAATTAGACAGCTCCACTTGGCAATACACATATATAACTGGGTGTAATGCCTCTTTATTTCCTATGAGCTAAAGTTAGGAAAATATGGAAACAGTCGTCACCAACAGAACCAAATACCAGTGATACTCTGATCTGGTTTTCAACATTTCCATCAAAAAAAAAACACACAACAAATCTGGACGTTTGAATGTAAAATTCAATGTAATAAAAGTCTTTGTACAACTGTGGCAATGGGATAACAACAGAAGTCTTAAGTGTCACACGATGTTGAAGATTCTACTGCAGTGTCACCAGGGTGACGTGAAACTGAGTAGACCATATATGTAATAAATGACACTGTTCTACACAACACGTTTCACGCTGCGTAACAAAAGACCAATGATGCGGAAGTCTTAATTCACTGTAGTGACACCTGTTGGGAGAGGAAACTCCACCTGTACCCCATTGAAATACATGAAGGCCTACATTGATAACTGAATGAGCTGACAATGGAAAGCCTCAAAAATTGATAAGATTGTCACCCTAATTCACTTTCACAAATACTTTGGAGAAACTGTTTGATTTAAAGTTCAAAAGATATTTTGATAGATGCTTTTTTTCTTTAATACCCGCTTAAAAGATATCTTTCATAAACTTGCTCTGATGAATTATTCTAGCCTATAAACAACTGAATACATTATCACAGACATACCCATATGAGTGAGCAATAATAATGTTTCTTTTCTTGCAGAACTTGTCAAATATGGCTTCTAAGTCCTTTGTGATTTCCTCGAAGAGATAGGCCTTCCTTTTGTCAGGTGCTCTGCTAAAACCATGTCCTATCAGATCTGGGGCGACCACCTCGTAACCGTGGGCAGAGAAGTAATCTATCTGGGCCTTCCATGTGTCTGATGAGCCACCAACCCCATGGAAGAAAAACAACACAGCTTCCTTCTCTCCTGGCTGAGAACTCTCACATTCGGATAGAGAATCATTTGTGGATATTCCAGGTTTTACGCTTTCATTTTTGTTCTGCGCTTCACCTGAATGCTTTTCAGTTTCTGATGATGCAAATGGTGTAGAAAGGCGACCTGACGGCTGGGGCTGAGGTGAAGGGTCACAACTCTGGCGTGATGCCAGTGACAAGGCAACGCTAGCAGCAGAATGCCCCCTGTCAACAGTTGTGTCAACGAATCGTGAAGCAGTTTTATCATCTGCAACTATACTGGAGTCAAAATGCACACGAGTTTTGACAGGTTTGCAAGTGCTCAGGGGCGTTTCCATTGACCCTCCGTTAGCTCTGATTGTGGAAGGTGGGGCAGGTGCGTGTTGGGTCCCTTGAGAGGCATGAGCAGGACTCGGGGCCACTTGAGCCCTCCTACTGAATGGGAAGCCATTGTTTGTACAATGAGACACCGCATGGAGTTGTCGGCTGAAACGCTCATCTCTGGATCGGGCGTTCACGTGACAAATGTTCAGCCATCTCTTTGGTCGGACTTCCAAAAACAAATAGTTGTCCTGTACACCATTCAGTGGGGCAATTCGTTGGAGATTAGCAACTCTCCCTCTACAGCAACAGAACAGTGACCTGTTGTGGTTCATTGGTCTTTTCACAGTTGTGTTTCATTGGTCCTTCAACAACAACATAACTGTGATCTGTTGTGATTCATTGGCCCTTTCACAACAACACAAGTGTGACAGGGTATGATTCATTGGTCCTTTCACAATAACACCAGTGTGACAGGGTATGATTCATTGGTCCTTTCACAATAACACCAGTGTGACAGGGTATGATTCATTGGTCCTTTCACAATAACACCAGTGTGACAGGGTATGATTCATTGGTCCTTTCACAATAACACCAGTGTGACAGGGTATGATTCATTGGTCCTTTCACAATAACACCAGTGTGACAGGGTATGATTCATTGGTCCTTTCACAACAACACAAGTGTGACAGGCTGTGATTCATTGGTCCTTCCACAATAACACAAGTGTGAAAGCTTGCAATTCATTGGTCCTTCCTAACAATACAGGTTCAGCACCTCTTCCCATCTCCAGTCGCCACTGAAATGATTTCATCAAGAAACAACATTTAACAGGCCAATTGTAGTGCTAAGGAACATGTTTTTGTTGCAGCACAGGGTGAATAACACTTATACTGCATTCCACACAAACACAGACAAATGTTTACACAGCACTGGTATCTACTACTGAATACATTTTTACACACATTAAGATGCTTTTTGATATAGGATTTGAAATAGCATTTACAGTACCATGAGATTTTTTTATGTTGATTTCATTGTCAGTCCTGCTGCACAACTTTGAGAAACACAACATGGCTTTTTTGGCAATCTTCATCGTGTCTTGCATATATTTCTTCTCTCCAATCCTTCAGTCATCTTATCTGACCCATATCATTCTCCACAACGGTATCCAAAAAATAAACAGTTCACCTAAAGGCTTTATGTCATGGTACATGTTTCAGCATGATATTCTAACTTCGTTTCGATGTAAAACACAGGTAAATGCTCAGAATGAAAAGCGTGCAATTAAGATGATAGTGAATATGTATACTGATTGCTGAAATGAATCGAATGAGCATTGATTTATTCATTTTGACCACACAACAACATCTAGCTATGTCTGGATCACGGATAGCACAAAGGCCTGAGGAGTGTGGGTACAGTAATAGATCCAACCATAATTTTATCTGAATGCCATCTGGTTGCGTACTAATTAAGGCAGGGAGGAGATTCCATAGAAAATCGGGTTGTTTGACAGCAAAGAACATAAGCCGTCTCTCACCAGCATTCAAATGCATTTAATTTAAAGGTAAAATACCAAACGGTTATCTAGCTGAATAGAGTCACTCAGTGAATGACAACAGTGCGACCAGTGCGCTGTGCAACGAACAGTTTCGTTAAAGTAAAGATGATTCTGTACCAATAAATAACAGTTTGATTTACAAACTTTTCTCACTGACATTCATTGCACTTGCACACACAATATTCAAACACTCAGAAAACGGCTCATGGTAAAGTGTTAAGTACACAAAAATTCACTCATTTGATTTACAAGTGTTTACATATTTACCACGGTGACTGACAGCTTACCTCCCTACCCTCGTTTTCGAGCGACCTTGCCTCTAGCCTCGCAAAACCATACTGCCCCGCGTGTCCTAGCGCCCTGAGACAGTCTGGTAACATGCCCATTAAAGTTTAAAGAACAACCACACGTAGATAAATTCAGTAAGCTCATTACATTTGTTGCTGTTTTTCTCCAGTCGTGTACTCTAACCAGAGTACCATTTATATTTCACGCTGAACTTGTTAATTAGTCCTATATCAAGGATATGGCAAATCTTCCGTCGAGGACGATTTGTGACTTCCATTACATCAATTTTGATTTTTTAACTACACAGATTTCTAGGTTACAGATTGCTGCCCGGAGCATCACATGCTGTTAGGAAAGTATGTTACAATCAACTCTTCTGAACCACGGGTTTTCTGTCTCCACACGGTTTTTATTTACTCGCCTGCAGGGGTGTTTGAGGTAAGCATCAAACATTAAAAATAAAAATGGACTAAGTTTGATTTGATATAATAACTGTCGAAAATGGGGCCATGTATAATATCCATCAGCGGAACTTGTCAAATGTACATGTAGGCTGCTGTCAACGATTGTCGTTGATCACTTCTCAGATGTTTATCGTGAAAAGCAGATTCTGTAATGAACTGACATCGTATGCTCTACCGCGTGACCAAAATAGCAGTCTAAACTTTACAATTCACCATTTCGTAGCCGAGACTACCACTTGTCTGAAGTGAGACTTAGAGTGAGAGGCATAAAAGTATGGCTGCAATGTATAGGACTACAGTTGCTCTTTGACTAGCTGGGATATAGCCATTTTGGTTATGGTTGCAATATATGGCACAGTCTTCACACAGGCTTCACCAGCTAGTGGATACACGGAAATAGTAATGGACAGTGCTGTTGTAACTAGAAAACAGTGTTGAATGTGAAAGAGATATGATTTGACAGTATAAAGTTTGTTTCTATTTTTCAGCTTTTCAAAAACAACAGTTCAGTCCCAGAGAAATCTGATGGTATGCTCTAAATCTGTCAGTGAGAACAACACAACAGTTTGGAATAAACCCTGTGGGATATCCAGCCATCAAACAGTGCTAAATACCACCCAAACCTGTCAACCTTGGGTGAACAGACAGAGTGTACGGACAAATGTACGTGTCCATTATAGGCCAAATCCTGCCAAGCGGATTAAAACTCACGGCATTCACAAGAGAATTCAGACGGAGAGTGGTCTGGCTATCCTGTGGAGGAGGTTTCTAAAAGGGCGTCACAATCTGGCCGTGTATGAAGATTTCAGACCCTTACTGAAGAAGTTTCAGAGAAAACCTCCTAAAGTCAAATGGTGATGGCCACAAGGGGTGGACACTTGGTGTACGATGTATGTAAGGAAGTGACGCAGGTCTTGTGTTTTATATTAGAGGCATAGTGCTGTTTATGTGTAGCTCTTTGTATTGAAAAGTTCACTCTGTGTTTTGTTATTGATAATGTGTAAATTGTAATTAAAAAAGGATTTCTTTTACTTTTCGTGTCCTCCACTTTTGATTTGTGACCATACTGGTTTAACTCTGGGATAAGAACATATAAGAGCTAAACACTTCCCCGACCAATGTCTCAGTCATGTCAGTATAAGAAGATGATGGGACTACTGATCAGCCTGGGGTGAGCATACATCTCTGTATGCCCTGGGTTTGGCTGGATGGGGTATCATATTTAGTGTCCTTATGATGGCATTTCAGTGGTGCAGCTCTATGAATATATTTACTTATTTATTTGAATACTGTTTTAATGCCATGCTTAAGAATTTTTTACTTATATCATGGCAGTTCATTTTATTGGTGCACTATTAATATGTGGGCAGTGAGTTATTTATTTGATTGAGGTTTATGCAATACCGTATTCAGGTACATATTACAGCGTATCACATTTTACATTGGTGGTCATATTTAAGTTTTAAAGAAACTGGGCACATCCTAGCTGAACCGTTGCTCTTCCCACAGCCAAACCAGCTGTTGCTTGACGCCCATGCTATCTCATACATCAAGAGTTTCTAGCAAAATGAGGTGTTCCGAGTCCAGATGAAGTGACATTCCTCTAATATGGGAAAAGATGCACTAATCTATGTTGAATCTCTGGTTTATTTTGTTAAGGAATTAGGTTACATATCACTGCTCAGATTCCACAGCGGACAATTCGGGGCATGGTATGGAGGAAACCACTGTCAGGATTTCCAGGTACAGTCTGTCAGCTTTCACAGTGGACAGTTCTGAGTACAGCCTAGAGGAAACCACTGTCAGGTTTCATAGTGGACATTTCCAGGTACAGCCTGGAGGAAACCTCTGTATTTCATTAGTTGTATGATACATCTGCTGGAGTGTAGTTGTGATTGAAACTGTGAAAGATGGAATAAAAATGTCATTAGTCACTGGTCAGGTTTTACAGTGGAGAATTTTGGGTACAGCTTGGAAGAAATTGCTGTACCTTACCAAGTGTAAGATAAATCTGCTGGAGTGTAGTGACTGAAACTGTGAGAAATAGAATAAACATTTCTGTAGTTACTGGTCAGGTTTCAGCGGAGAATTTTGGGTAAAACATGGAGGAAACTGCTGTACATCACCAGGTGTATGAAAAACCTGCTGGAGTGTAGTTGTGATCAAACTGTGAAAGAGGGAATAAAAATTTCATTAGTTACTTGTCAGGTTTCACAGAATTTTGAGTACACCTTGGAGGACACCACAGCACATGAACAGGTGTGTGATGAGCCTGCCAGTGCATCTATGTCCTTATGAGTCTCATGACTGAAACACACAAATGACCACACTGATCAAGCATTGGTCAAATGAACGGAGGCAGTGTAGAGAGTTTGGCCCCATTACCGCCCCAGGAGCGCATTACCGATAATTCAAGCTCTTAATTACCTGTCTCATGGCCACATTCAAAAATGGGCATTTTTCTACTGATCTTAATATCAGGACTGACAGTTCCCCACCCCTCCCCTCCTCGAAAGAAAAAGAAAACGCATTCAACTGTAGCATGAAAAACAACTTTATTTCCAAATACGCGTACATATAATGTACAAAATTGCAATCAATGTATTCTATAATATCAATCATTGAACCCAGCCATCACAGTCCCAATTTCTGCACCTTCTAATCAGTTAAACAAAGAAGGGATGATGTACATATACACAGCTTACTGGAAGTGAGATTACTTTTGTCATCCACACTCAATATACATTATGTACAATGTACTTGTTCTAGTTCAAGTATTGTCAGTCCAATGGAAATACAAAAGAGCCTTTGACTGATGGCCTATAACGTTCATGTCCACTGGCATAAAGATGGTCAGTACACTGGCAACCTATCACCAACCCTATCCGAAGCTGTACACGTAATCCTTGGTGTACGTATACAAGCAAATTTACCACATTAAGAACTGAGCATATAACAACACAAAAATTGGGAACAATGCACTGTAAGCATGTACACATACCACAAGATCCATACACTAAACTTTCACTGATACCTTAGTTTATCTGCAGATAACAAACGGTTTGCATGGAAACAGTATTATTCAATACAGGCTTCACACGGATGTGCACAGTTTTGGGAAAAACGCACAAAATACAGAAAACCAGTGGTGTTTAACCTGATCCCAACCCATCAGACATGTATAACCTGAAGAAAACATTTTGTCTTCAAAATATCACTCCTATATAATATGCATATTTACGCTCTTTTCTAGATCTCAGGTATGCTAATGTCACAGGATTGCCCAGTTTAGTTGCTGTAGCAATACAATGTGAATATAAGAAGAATGAAAATTCGAACACATTTTATTCTTATTACTGACCAAGCTGAACAGAGATGGTCAGAGGCAATCCATGTGACCTTATGTTGGGCCCATACACTGGTCACAGAAACTTAGCAAAGAGTTCTCACTCATTTCACTCATGATTCAGGCATCTCTAAAACAGCTGAATGTGTGATGGGGGAAAAATACTTGGCTATGTTTTACTACCCAGACCTTGGGTTAACATGATGTCTGATGTAGACAACTTTATAAAATCAAAGAAAATTACAAACAGGAATTAATTCGAACACGATACATGTAACTACAAGGTAAATCATACAGTGTGGCTGCCAACGATGTCCATCACTGTACACAGCCACATGTATCGTGTGATTGCACATAAATCTGATTTAGATAAGCTCACGGTACATAATATACGTACAAAACAAGCATCATAAAGCATAATCATTAAAGAAATACAAAACACCATATAGAAGCTCTCAGAATACATAACAAAGCTGCACTGCACCAGGCACCACAAAAATACAGGAATAACGTAAATCTTTCATCAAAACAGTCCCTCGCTGATGACAAGGGAATCATGATAACTGACACAGCCCCAATCCACTAAAACACAAGTAATGGTTATGTGAAAACTGAAACCATTTTGCAAGTGTCACATTTGTATTTGTACACACTAACCATTTTGCAAGTGTCACATTTGTATTTGTACACACTAACCATTTTGCAAGTGTCATATTTGTATTTGTACACACTTACCATTTTGCAAGTGTCATATATGTATTTGTACACACTAACCATTTCTTCAAATGACATTATGATGAATTCTTTGGAATTCATGTGTTCAGGTGTGGCTACTAGCCCCAGCACTTTAAAATCAATCACCTGGTATGTGAGCTGAGATATCTTGGAACTTGGCTACACAAGTGTGGTATCAGCGAATCAGACAATCAGTAACTAGGAATCAAACATTGCATAACAGTAACCCTGGGTGAGGCCTGAATCAACAGTAACCCTGGGTGAGGCTGAATCAACAGTAACCCTGCGTGAGGCCTGAATGAATAGTAACCCTGGGTGAGGCCTGAAAGAGTATTAACCCTGGGAAAGGCTTGAATCAATAGTAAGTCTGGGTACTATTACAGTAAAACATTATATGACTTCCCCCCAACAAATCACAAATAAGTTTTGTATAAACAACTGAACGATATATAATATCTTCATGGAATATGGAAAATGATAATCGAATACATACATAAAGTTTAAAACTACACAACACAAAAGGGCCTTAGACCATGTGCTCTATTACATATATATGCTATGCAAACTCTGACCATAATATCTAAAAACATATCAAAATGAAAACTTCAATTAACATTTATAGGCTAGACCAATAACTGGAGAAGATGTCAAACATTCTTTGTGAATTATTTAGAAAAGATGGAGGTCGTGGGAGTTGTAGCATATTATTTACCAAATGTAACTGCATGTATATAACATCATCAGTTCAGGGTGTTACCTGGTCTTAGCTTCTGGAGCACTGAGGTACCATTAATACGATATATGTTTGTACATTGCCCTTAATGACCTAAAATTTCCACCCATAAGGCTGCATATTGAGAGGCAACTCAATATCCTAAAATATCACTTTTGGTGCTGAAACTTACATTTTTCCACTAGGATAAAATTCCACCTACCAAACGAATCTCAAAACATCATTTTAAAGACTTTTTTTTTCTTCAAATCAACACAACTCTGAGAATCAGGAAAATTAAGCCACTCAGTCATGGATACACTGAATTTTAGGTCATTTACGGTATTTAGCATTTTGAGATCGGCATGGTCATCACTGATTCATCCAAATGACAACAAAACTGCTGTAATATTCCCTGTATAGTGTTTCATCAAAAATATCGTATGATCATGATTATGCGTACTACTGTGTCAATCAGTTCTACTGGTGAGAGTAAAATAATTAATTTTAAGTACAGATGCATTTCAAGGTACAATGGAATTACATGCATACCCTTGAACATTTCGATGCTGAACCTAGTGCAATACTGTACTCTAGCCATGGTAGAACTCCGTGTTTACATGATCTAAAGTTCAGTAAGCCGTGACAAACTGCTATAAGCTCATACAAAAATAAATCTACATTCTAAACTGGAAAATTGGGTGACAACTCTGTGCCTAATGCAATTATGCCTCATCTGAATGAATCATAATTGGTCAGAATTCAAAAGCAGGTGTAAATTAGAGATAAATGTATATTCCTCCTCAAACTGATAGCACAAATCAGGATAAATGAAATCTGGTTAATCTGGATAATGTTACAGCTGCTGAAGAAGTCAGTATGGGACCAATTGTTGTACACGGCACGCTGCTTAGGGTATAGTGTTACCGGCCTGGTAGACAGGGCATAGCTACTCATCCCAGTCAGCATTAATTGGAATGCGCGCCGGGGCGTTTGCCACCACATTAGTGATGTGTCCATCACATTATGCGCTGTTGTGAAACTGAATCTCTCTTTGTTACTGGTCTACAAAGTGTAATTACCCGCATAATTGTGTTCAACCAAAAACCAACACTTAGAAAGAGTGACAAATATGTTGTGTGGGAAAAGAAAATTATTCGCTGCAATACTGGGACATGTTTCTGTTTTAATATTACATTTGGCAATGTGAGGGAATTCTACGTTCACACCAAATGGTTAATGGTTTGCATCAGTGGTGGATGTACTTGCTTATGTGACGGTAGGAGATGAAAACAAACACTTTCATAGACAGAACTTAGTCACTTTGCCCATAGTTTCAAAAATACTTTATTAAACAATCCATTCATAATTAGTCAGCACTACTGTCAATGATGGGATGTCGCCATTCCGGTTTATCCATCCACAGTATTGAATTGTACTGTCACAATTCGTTGACAGGTCATGTCACCACTTAACTTTTTATCTCTGCTATAAACAGTTTCATGTGACAATACACTGGTTTATAAATGATAAAATTAGGTACATAATTGGAATGATTTAATCCTTTAAATTATTACTGTGTGTGAAAATTGGGTCAGTAGCCAACTACCATGTCATGCTGGGAGCTTTCCATGCCAACCAGAGTGACTGATGTTAAAGATTTCAGACATATACGCACATGTCGGTATACTTGCACAAACACAGGAGTGACAATACTGTCTAAATACAAACAGGGAAGGTAATACAAAACTCTGCTTCATTGTACTCTAAGTCCAAAAACACATATAGTGCACACTGTTCTGTTGCATAACATGCTCTAATTCATGGTTTTTATCAGGTACTGTGTATTTTTGTCAGCGTTTTGTCTATTGCTAGTCCTTTCCCAGTATATACCTTCCCATGTTATCTTTCAAAATGGTTTACTTGTCCATGCTGCAGAAAATAGATGTACCTGAATGTGCAGTGGTCTTGAGAAATCAAACCGCTCCAAGGGAGAGTACTCCTGATTGGATGGATGCCATCTCTTACGGTACCTCAATGAAAAGACATCCATTCACTTTGGCAAGGAAAGGCATTGGGTCCAACGTTCCTAACAAATTAAACTGGCATTCTCAGCCTGTGATTAAGTTGAAATCGCAGCTCTGGACAGCATTACATGCATTTATATAGCCACTTTATATCCTCATCAAAGATTACAGAATGCTGATGATTTTGTGAAGACGTTGAACTCTCCACCCATGCGTGTTTCGCTTGGCGATCATGAAGCAGAGGGCTGAGGAGAAGGAGTGGGCACGTTGTTGTTGTCATCAGTATGTGAGCAGTGATCAGATCGCCTTAGTAATCAGCGTCCTCTTGTAAGTCTTGTGAGGAATGTGCTTCTGAACAGTCGTCAACTTTTGGAACGTCCTTGGCACTGTACTTTCCCCCTTCATACTTCTGCAGGTGGATCTATACAAAAACATATACACTGTTACGTTAATTTCAAGGATACATGACAAATGGAGAAAATTCCAATTAACGCAATGGCATGCCTGGAAACCTTTCAATGTATATGTTGACATGTTTAAATATTCGAAATATCTTGAAACGTGAATTAAAACAGCATTCATTTGGTTGTAAACATCCTCATCTTCACACATGTAAACGGCACTTCAGAAGCCCTACTCTGAAAGTATGACTTACTAGCCTATAACAAAAGTAAGAACCAAATAAGGAAGAACTGGATTCACACCTCAAACAACGCTGGTCAGTTAGCAATTGGACGCGTGCAAAAAAACTAGCCAAATGAAAACAGTGACAGCTCCAAGGTTTGTTACAGTGTTTACAATGATACCTTATACTTGACCTGTACAGCTGTTTGTAGCAAACATAAATTCCATGTCAATCCAATGTATGCTTGAGTACTCAACAATTTTGGATGTATGCTTGAGTACTCAACAATTTTGGATGTATGCTTGAGTACTCAACAATTTTTCAGTCATATGACGACAAAGAGTCCTTAGAATGAATATATATGCCAAGTCTGTACTTCCCAAGTGCTGCCTCCACATAACATCATGCCAAAGACGTCAGACATGACACCCCAACCAGTCACAAGTCACGTTGACCTCATTGCCAAGACTCTGGTAAGGACAGTTATCACCTGACTGATGTTTTCAGCGTGGACAGTTTTCAGAGTGGATAGTTTTCCAGGATTTTCTCACCTGTAGGTAAATTTTGACCTCATCGCTATGACTCAGGTAAGGACAGATATCACCTGACTGATGTTTTCAGTGTGGACAGTTTTCCAGGATTTTCTCACCTGTAGGTAAATGTTGACCTCATCGCTATGACTCAGGTAAGGACAGTTATCACCTGACTGATGTTTTCAGTGTGGACAGTTTTCCAGGATTTTCTCACCTGTAGGTAAATGTTGACCTCATCGCTATGACTCTGGTAAGGACAGTTATCACCTGACTGATGTTTTCAGTGTGGACAGTTTTCCAGGATTTTCTCACCTGTAGGTAAATGTTGACCTCATCGCTATGACTCAGGTAAGGACAGTTATCACCTGACTGATGTTTTCAGTGTGGATAGTTTTCCAGGATTTTCTCACCTGTAGGTAAATGTTGACCTCATCGCTATGACTCAGGTAAGGACAGTTATCACCTGACTGATGTTTTCAGTGTGGACAGTTTTCCAGGATTTTCTCACCTGTAGGTAAATGTTGACCTCATCGCTACGACTCAGGTAAGGAAAGTTCCCGCCTGCCTTAAGGTGAGCTCTCCGTGCATCAGGGTAACACTTGTACATCTCATCCTTTACCTGGTGGGACAGTGCACACTCATCAAACACCTGAAGGGGAAAAGAGCAGGATGTTATAACAAAAATCCTAACAGGTGTTTTCACAGGTAAACTCTTAATGTAATCTGAATGTAATATACAGAAATATGTACATCTACAAGGGTAGGTTATCTGCAAATTTTCTGTCAAATCCTGCATTCCCCAAAACCCACTGCATTTGTTTATGTTTTATAAAAATATTCTCCTCTGAGACAGGTAATGTATTACTTCCTTAATACAAAGCATTAATTCGTTATAAAATGAGCATTCTGGGAAGGTAACATATTTTAAATATCTAAGACTCAGAGTTAAACAAAACCACTTTAAACTGTTATTTGACCGAACATGTCCAAATGTTTTTATTTGCGTTTAAAAAAGGACAACCTAAAAAATCACATCCCAGACTTCCACCCTGCAATACTCACATCCATTAGCGTTATGTCCAGGTCCTTGAGTTTCTGTGGCTCCACATAGGCATTCATACAGTTGAGAGTAAGCCTTGATGCAAGCTCCTGCTGGGATAAGCCATCCAACTGTAACAGAAAGTTTTCACAATGTGGAATGGTTGAATGGTATATAGATGTAGAAATAAAGGACTGTAAGTATTGCAGATTCTATGGATAACTTCACTTTATTCTTCACAGAGATGGGCGACATTTTGGCCTAGGTGCTGACCATGGCCACATATTTATATTGTGTTTACACAAAGTATGCTATTGTCATAAAAGGGATAATGATGAGTGATATCAGCTTGGACTAGCTTGTTTGGGGCAGGATAAATTACCTGCTAAATGGCATAAATAACTGTCAAAAACTGCACTGACAAATGTCAATAACTGTACTGAGAAATGTCCAAAACTGCACTGACAACAGACATGAACAGAACTGCAAACTGTAAAGAAAAGTCTTGCCAAATCTCACATACTTCTCCTTTGGCAGCAGCTGTCTTGCTACATAAAGTCGAGAAACTGGTCAAATGCTTGTTGCTTCTTTTTAACTATCCAACAATCTGAACTGTTGACCTGGTGTGCATTCATAGCGCTTTCAGAGCATTTTCATCAAATGAATATATAACAGCACGCCTGTCTTACCTTCTCTACTAAGAAATCCACGGAATCTGCTATATCTGCATCTACAAAGCCACGCTCGAAATTCCCCATCACCATTTTTTTCAGAATCAACGCAGGCATCATCCAAAATCTGTAGACCAGAGTAGAGAGATATTGTGCGTTGCGTCACAAAACAATCACTCAATGTATGAAAATTTGATCAAACACACATTTCACAGAGTCCTAATTTTAGTACTAATTCCCAAGGAAGTGTGCACTTAAATAAAGCATTCAACAGCACTTGTATGGCTATACAGGTCATCTTGTATGAGGTCTGTCAGAGAAAATTTGCCTTCCATCAATAAAAACCCTTGTGATAGATGTGTGAAATCTTGTCAGTTACAAAACTGATCGTTTAAGCCTGAACTGGGTTTTCTCTCTAACCATATAACTGACTGTCACTGCATATGTGAAATTTTCTTTACTACGGCACTTTAAAGCAATAAAATACATCGCAGCTGAGAAGTGTAATTACTGGAACATCCCCTCAAAAAGCATTCACATATTGGGGGAAAATGAGTGACTTTAAACTCTAATGGTAAGTCAACTGAGTGTTGTCAGTAGTTTTATTTCTCCATGATGATATATTGCACTGAAGGACACCTTGTCTAGCCTTGTTTTGTGCACAATGTAGTAAAATATATGTCACAGAGAAATTCAAAACTTACGTAGCTGCAGATGTTGTCTGCTGGAATATTGTTGTGTCAGAAAATGCATTACAGAGAATAAGGGAGGCTACTCGTGGTGAACGGCTAGTGTATTCAGCAAACTTTTGGGCTAAAAATCCCCCTAAGGAAGCACCAAATATGTGAACCTACAACAAAAAAGATTAATCAGACATCTGCGCAAAAAGTCAATCTACTTATAGTTTTATTTATTCATTTGACTGGTATACTCAAGAATATTTCACTGGCAGACAATCTACTTATAAATGTGTATTACACATATCGAGTGGTATATTTCAAGATAATATATTTCATATTGGTAAAGACAATGTTTGCTTCATTTGCTTCGTGTGGGAAAACATACCCCATTTAATTTGATTTACTTGACTGGTCTTTTACGCTGAACTCAAGAATATTTCACTGATATGACGGCAGTCATCATTATGGTGGCAGGAAACCAGGCAGAACTGGACATGGAATCACAGCAATCACACTGGTGAGAGGCGCCTGGGTCATTATATATATGCTGTATTAGTACATTAACCCCTCAGCCACGGAGGTCAACGGTACCCCATTTAAGACATGTTTTCTTCCTTTTAATTATGAAAGCATCATTACCCGATCAAGTTGTAGATGATCAAGGAAACGTCTGAAGCCCTCACAAAATTCCTTCAGTGTCCAATACACTGGATATTCAACCTGAAATACAAAAGAAAAGATCAAGACATCAAATCTGTTATCTATAAAAACAAGTGCTTCTCACACTTAATCTGTTGTATAGTCTATCAAGCTTTAATAGCATCATTTCAATACTACTGCAGCCATGTCATGACACTGTCTCACTTGTCTCAAAATCGGATAGTGCTACTGGAATGAAAGAATGAATGAATGCATGCTTATCGTTTAATGCCCTACTCAAGAATATTTCAATTATACGAAGGCCGTGTCTCCTTGGTGCAGAACGGATTTCCACCATATCTTTTATCTGGTGCTGCCTCACCGAGACGACTTGCCAAAGACACCCAACAAGCCCCCTCACCCAGTTACATTATACCGACACCAGGCCCGACCAGTCCACCCTCTATCCTCTTATTGCTGAGCGCCTAGTGAGGAAGCAGGATGTACCCCTTTTTTTTAAAAGTCTTTCGTATGACCTGACCCAGGTTTGAACCCAGATCTTCCCATCCGAAAGCGGACGCTCTACCAACTGCACTGATAGTGCTGCTTCACTATGTCGAGGACACTAGACAGGTCATCACGCCTAACATCACGCCTAACCACAGTATGCCCATATGATGGACATCACAGCAAACACATATTACCCCTGTAATCTTGCCTGGCTTGACTTGCTGTGGTCTCATCCATGTTTCAAAATTAGAATCTGTGCAATATCCAGAAAGTGTAATCCTTAATAACAATAATACCGTTACATGATACATCACTATGTACGTGTGGTGTTGGTGGGAGTGTGACAGACAGCATATGTTCACTCTCAGAGGACACTTACAGAAATAACCCTGAACCCCACAGTAGACAGAGCCATTATCTGACGGTAGAACACATCGGCTGTGCCGCTGGCCGGAGGGAAGCAGATGAGTGGACAGCGGATGTGTCTGGGTCCAGCATCATACAAAGTCCACACCTTCTTCCCATCATCGTCCACCACAATCTGCAAATAACCAAGCAGTACACAACAACCCAATAAGCCAGATAGCTGTTTTGACTGTGCATGACTGGACTTCCTTCGCTGGTAGGTGAACACCCTCATGGCTGTTGTTAAAGGCATTGTAACTGTAAGCAGTCACACACAATTCATCCGATTTCGTGCATTTAATGTGTCTGTGTGTCTGGGCTCTAGGGCTGTTTCAAGTAGAAAACTCTGTGAAAAACACCGAAAAAAATTAGAACTGAGCTCTACACTGGGCTGTTGCCGAAGTCTGTAACATTAAGAGATAGACATGAATGGCCATGTGCTTTAGTTTATCTACCGTATGATGTGTTCTGCTCATGCACAATTATGTGCAACTCAAAACCGCTATCTGGGTTATTTAGCTATCCCACAAACTAGTATATCACTCATAAGTGCGTAAACTTAATAGTAGTAAAGCACCATCAATCTCAGTGGAAGATTAAACAGATTTGTAAAACTTCCTGTTGTCACTTTATTGCGTACAGCAGGTTGGCCACATTTCACCAACAATTCTTAAAATGTCTGACTCAGATGAGCATGCAATTTATCAAGACTGGTTAACTACCGATACCCCAACGTATGAGGATCAAGAATTAAAATTTAGACTCTGACTGTGGCATATCTTATTTATTACTGACCGTCCACATCTAGGTATTAGATCATTATCATAACATCTTGGTGAAGAATAATGGACATATCTGACATAGAATAACATTCATCAACTCAACTAATATAACTACACATGTTGTCTTGGTAAAATAACCAACCTTCTTTTGAGAAATGGTACTCCTGAAACTCTGGTAATCTTGTGACTTCTGTAGTTCACTCATTTCTGTTACTGGAAGCAAATAAAACCACATAATATAATGAACATTTGATTGTGGCAATGGCAAAAGATATGATCTTAAAGAGATAAGGATTTCCTCTTTTTTTTTCTTCGCACCGTATTGCATAACAGAATGAATGACTATATATGGCATACAGTACCACCTCTTGTCAACTGTGCCGCAGAGATCATTGTGTTGTGGAAGGCTAACATGGCCTATCCTGGCAGTCACTGATAGCTAAATTACTTGATTTCTGACACTGACTGAATGCAGGAAGAAACATATCATCAAACACCAGTGGTTAAAATACATTCACTTTAAATCTTCAGTTTTTCTAAACCAGGGAATAAAAACATTATGATAACAATTATGTAGCCAGTACAAGATGCAATGACTAGTGTGAACAGTACTAATGGCATGTCTTGCCATATCCACTCCCGTCAGCTCTGTAAATCTGCCAATGTATAAACGATTGCGCACAGGCTGGCTGGATTACAATGGATGGTGAATGACAATCAAGGCCACCCATACCAGGACATTGTATCATGTATGAGGAAGTGCATTCATGCAAATTTTACTCTTCCTCTTTATTTGCTAACGGCATGCAGTGTTAATTTCACACGCCCACTTTGCGGACGCTTCAGTCAGTCAGTCACGAGTTCTTCGAGATTTGTTGTTGTTGTTGTTTTGATTCGTTCGAGAGAAACTTTGTCAGTAGAGTTTTACAACCCACCGTTTGTCAATACATGAAATGCGATGCTCTCATAAATGAGTTGCTTTGAACAAGTGTAATCCTGACGTGACGCTTGCTACTGAGACAAATGTAAACCATCATCTTTCCCAAAACATGACCGTATTTGTACAGAGGAAGTCACTTGACATCTCTTCAAAGCTTCGCCAGTTTCCGACTGTCCGAACATCAACGGAAACAGCCGAACCCGACGCAACGAGCTTTGACAGGTTGCTATGGGCGGTCGCATGGCTACATCGCCACGTGCTGCATATTCAAAACGTTGACATGTCTGTCAAACTTGATTATTTATTTGTGACAGCTGAGACGTGTTGACCTCTTTTAATTGGAAAGAGTTATCGATACTTGACGTCAACATGTCTTCAAAAGAAATGGATACGCCGAAAATTACTGTGATAGCTGCGAGAGAAAAAGGTGAGTGCACACTTCATTCAAAATATCACCAGGCCCAGGTCTAAGTTTACGGAGTTTCCCGACATCGTCTCTCAGAAAAATTGCAATAGTCATACGGGACACCAATTTATGACATTTTCCCAAATAACACAGTACAGCACAATTATCCTTTTATTTTCTTATTTATTTTCTTTTCTCTTTATTTGCCTATTCATGCTTCCACATAAATTTTATAGGGCCTTCCACGAAACATTCACAACTAAGCATCGTACGTGATGCAACGGCTTTTAGAAAACGATAACATAGAAATAACAAAGAATAGGGACAGAAGTAGAGGAAGATTATTAAAGGGATATTCGTCTTTCGAATAAAACCCCTCCAAATGTTACGAACACTCTGCCAGTATGTAGACCCGGAATAGGAGCCTAGGTCCTATGTATTACAGGCCCATAGGTCTAATAATACTCATGTAGTCTTGTTTAAATACAAACTGTATTGTCTTCAATTTGCTTGAATTCTTGAAAAAGATCTAATAGCTTTGCACAATAGTTATTAGCAAGTCCATGTCCATTTGAAGCAATCTGTTCAAGTATGTATGTTTTACATGTATATACGTGTTCTAGGTCCTGGTCCAGGGAGATACGGCTTACCGTCAACATGCGGCTCCACCGGACACGATTACACCAAGCACCAGAAACCAGCCTACTCCTTCGGCAGAAGGCTTATAGACGACAGTAAGTGAAACGCTTTGTTTTCATTCATTGTCCGTCTTTATTATTTGGCTAGGCCTACATGCTCGTCTCACATCATATACATGTAGGCTTTAAAACAAGATGAAATGTTTTACGAATTAACCCTGGCGATCTGTGGGCAGACTGTAAATAGTTAAGCACATTAGGCCTTTTGTAAGACATGGTTTGCAATGTTTCACAACATCAGTTCATCTTCTGCATGACATATTCTGGATTTGCTCGCCACCTTGCGGATGGTCGTAGGTTTCCTCCGGGCTCTGATCGGTTTCCTCACACAACCGATACAACGTCTAACAAAGGTCCATTTACAAAACGAGGGGTGTTTTCCTATCCGTATCTAGACGCTGCCTAGCCTTTAAAATCTGTATGTTACTCAATCAGCAATGATTAAACGAATGGATCGCACAAAAGCAGAAGTTTTAAAATTCTTCTGTTAAGCTCACATCGCTTGTTTTAGGCAGCAGCCGCATTATTAATTACTTGCCGATCTCTAGACACTTTTATTTGTTGTAAATTCTTCACAAGATGGGAGTTTTCGGCTTTTGAGCTACCCTGCACTTTTGAGTGTGAATCCTGCATCGGAATTCGCCACATCTCTTGACGGATGACTATACGTGGCGGACTTCGGCGATTTTTGATCGAAGCAATGGTCTAATCTAACTGATATTGATCGAACAGAAGCATTTTAAAACTGCTGCGACATGCGATCCCCTCGGCTGAGATTTGCTGACTGACGAACACATAGATTATAAAGGCTAGGCAGCGTCTAGATAAGGACAGGAAAATATCCCTCGTTTCGTAAATGGACCTCTGTTAGGAGTTGTATCGGTATAGCATACAACGCCTAAATCATTAGGCTATCGGATCACATGAGAAAATAAACGGTCAAAACAAATTCCAGTGAATGATACTGTGATCATTTCAACAGATAAAAGATATCACCTCGTCAGAATACACTGCTGTGTTATACTCAACCAGGTTACAAAAAGAACTGCAGTCCCGGGCCACGTTACAAAATCGACTCGAGGATCACACGACGGGGTGCTGACGGGACTCCGGCA
Source organism: Acanthopleura granulata (assembly GCA_016165875.1). NCBI lineage: Eukaryota > Metazoa > Mollusca > Polyplacophora > Chitonida > Chitonidae > Acanthopleura > Acanthopleura granulata. The sequence continues at coordinate 9,725,780 of JABBOT010000008.1, forward strand.
TATTCCATGCTGGCTAGACAAGAGGGGTTCCGTGAGTTGGTTTACTTGTTGGATTATTATTATATGTTATATTTACTGTGCCACTAACTGCAGGCCTATATGCGAAATGGTAAAAATACGAAGGAGTGAGGGTGATTACTTACTGGAGATTAGGTTACCTGCCATCGACACCGATCTGTGGGTGGAAATCTATATCCGACGATGTGAAAACATTATAAAAGGTTACTTTATATTTATCCTAGACTCTCCAGTTTTCTCCACCCATGGAACTTACCGCCTTTTTATACAAGCGACTTTTCTTGAGAAGGACGTTAAACATCAATGAGTGAGTCAACTACTCGGTAAAATAATTGACTCGAAATTCAACAGTACTATCACTTGAGAGGTGTCTTCACGGAAATTATTTCATGACAAGTGGTTCTCATATACCATTGGGCCGTGGTGGGGAGAAATTGCGTTACATGGATGTTAGATCCAATTACATGTACTTTCCCATGTCAAACATTGCCTTATATATAACTCATTACTCAGACAGTTAATACGCTGGCTCACTGCAGCTGTCAGGCCCTTAACCAGTACATGGGTTCACGGGTTCGAATCCAGCTCTTGTTATGAGACATAAGTGTATATTTTGCATTGAAGGCAGTTTACTGCTCACTGTGCATTTGAATGTAGGCTTATGCTTGAAAACCAAGCTTATGCCACATGAGGTAGTATAATCTATACTTTAGCATTATAATTATCACAATTGCACACATGAAAGATTAACCCTGTAAACATTTCACTTCCTGAGACATTAATTCAGCTGCCAGTAAAGACTAGACAGTGAGAACTCAGTAAATTCACACTTAATAGCTGACCACGTATCCTAACTATAGGGCCTACTGTCATTTTCCAACATTTTAAGCTTTAACTTCATTTCCTGTGAATGACCCCCAGTTTGAAAGCAGCATTTGTTTGTATATGTAGATAAAATATCGACAAAAATACTTTTGGCAAATGTTTTTGCAAGGCCTAATTGCGATTTGCATTTAGGAAGTATTTGCAGAAATGGTGTTGTCTCCTAATTCACATATCTTATTATATATGAATATATAATGAAAACATTATTCTGAGGAGTTTTCAACGTACAGACCGGTAAATCATTAACTGTGCCCTGTAAAATTCCAAGGAAAAGTTTGTAGAAGTTTGCTAAGCTGTCATAACGTAGATACTAGGTTTTCCTGGAAAACTGTATTTGGTAGATATGGCAAAAAAAAAAAAAAAAAAAAAAAAAAAAAAGGAATTGCATGTCCTTTTTCATCTGCCGCTGAGGATCCGGTACTACAAGAACTCAGTTTAATGTATGAAACGTTCAGTGTTGGAAAATACGGCTATTGGTTACTTACAGGTAAATGTTTGACTTTGGAATGGATGCTGTGTGCATGTATAATGGCGCTGTACACATTTGACTGTTTATGATTATAAGCCATTAATTTGATACTTTGGATGCGAAAATAAAGACCCTCAGTTGTTTTGCAAATCGCGGATATGAGCTATAGAATAAAGGTTAGAGCAACATAACTATATGTCCACAAATAACACGTGGTATTTATCATTTTGCAGACCCCTTTAAGACCCCAGGCCCCGGAGCTTACCGACCGGAACAAGCCCACCCACAAGGGGAGAGACAAGCCCCAAGGTACTCTCTGGCCGCACGGACCAGGTTCAGCAAGAGGTGTGGCCACCCGGCCCCAAATGCTTACACCCTGCCCAAAGTCCTTGGGGCCAATCAGCCTGACAAACTGGCCCCTCCCGTTTACACAATGAGACCCCGCCAGAAGAATGGCGGTTACTTGGAAGACTTAGCCAAAACGCCCGGTCCAGGTCGTTATAACGTGATGCCCACGGAGGTGTATAGAGACAAGCCTCCCTTGTACACGATGAGGAACCGCCACTACATGCCTGGGGACAGGACGCTCAAGCCCGGCCCTGGGGCACACTACCCAGAGAGGGTGATCATCAACACAAGGCAGCAGCCGAAAGTCTCCATGGGCATACGGCATTCGGAGTTCATCTGTCCCCTAATAGTGCCCGTGTCCGATTAAACCAGTCAAACTACAAAGGTGCTTTAACTAATCCAATCAGTATTAATTATACCATTTGCAGAAATCTGAACCAGAGAAATTCATATACTTATGAGTATTTATTTTACATAGAGAAAAAAAATTGACTTCTCACTACACCCCTTGGATTTTCGTTTATATTTTCACGGCTACAGTATGCCTATTGATACAAATGGACCGTGAGAATAAACAATTTGTATTTACACATTTTACTTATTTTTACACCTTTACGTATGTACAATTCAAACTTTCGAATGTCTTTTGTGTAATAAAAATATGAGACAGCTGTATTTTGAATATAGCATATACATCTCCTATATTTTCATTCTATTTAAGAGTAAAGTGCAATGTTTTGTGCCATCGATTGTGCAAGTGAATAACTCCAGAACTGTTTGTCTCGATATGATTGAAACACTGCCTGTATAGTATTAGAATCATGAAAAATGTGAAAATTTACTCATTTGCTGTTGTTTCACTCCATATACGAGAATTTTTTACTTAATGATGACGGTCAGTTTGGGTACAGGAAACCGGACGGCCCGGTGTAAACCAAAGATCTTTGGCCAGTTGCCAACGAACTGCCTCACATGTGATGTTGGAAGACAAATGAGTCATGAACGTGTACAACAAGTTTTATGAAGTCACTGTAGACACATATGATCAAGCATAAAAACTACCACACAGTCTCTTTTCTCACTATACCTTTAGTGTTGTGGGGTTCTTTCCCTTTGGCTGGTTAAAGGCTTAAAGGGTGGTTATGGGTAAAATGAGTTAAAACGCGCTATAGGATATAAAGCCATTGAAATCATTATATATATAGGAGTGCTTTGTTACAGTGATTCGCCAGATGCGCCTCTCACCAGTGCGGTCGGCGTGAGTTCAAATCCAGCTCATGCTGGCTTCCTCTCCGGTTGTACGTGGGAAGGTCTGCCAGTAACTTGTGGACGGTCGTGGGTTTCCTTCGGACTCTACACGGTTTCCTCCCACCGTGATGCTGGCCGTCGTCGTACAAATGAAAAATTCTAGAGGGCAATCAAATAAATAAATAACGAAATGAAGAATCTAAAAATAGATGAGTTAAAATGTTCAGGTCTTGGATCATAAGACAGTTCTTAAGAATACTTCACAGTGGTTGCAAAACATAATGAATTTAAAAAGGACTTCTTGACTCATGTTACATGTTACACTTGTACGAAGCGACCTAACGTTAGATCAGCACTCCAACTGGCATCAAATTGTACGGAGATATAATAGCATTCTGTGATTTGAAATATTTACAGGAGAGCCTGATAAAACCATTTGCTTTTAAAAGCATTAGCCCAAATCAAATCAACATGAGAGTTAAAGCTCAGGTTCCTATACTCAGTAGTACTCCAAGGTCTCGGTTACTTGAATTACTTTTTCTAATTCTGTGTGACGAAGAAGGCATGCAGCACTGGAACTAATCCAGTCGCTAAATGTATGACATTTGCATTATAAAGCAATGATTTGGAAGGACATGTAACAAATATATACTAAAAGCCCACATGAAGGCCTATTCTTCTATTGTCTCTAAACTGAGGGGGGAGGGGGTGAACTGTTCTAAACTGTAGTCCATTTTCTTGCTGTACATTGCATGTCAGATATGTTAAAGGCTAAAGACGCACATTGATTAACGCATGAGTATCTTTTACAAAAATGCCCGTTATTTGAAGACAGTTAAGCTTAGTGACACAAAAGCGATGGAAACAAGGCTATGGATGGATGAAGGAATGAATAAATAAATGGTCTACATACTGTGAACTTAAATACACCCACCCCCAACTTGACCTGTATATATAGCCTAGAGCCAACAAAATTCAGCGCAACCCTGGGTGATATAATACTTATGCAGGCTGTGGTAACATGGCCATTCCTGCCCACAGGCTCTAGGCTTCATGACAGCGGTATACATGTACTCCACATGGCGTGTGGTGGCAAACACTGCATTCTGTCATTAATTTACATGTGTTTGTTCTTCAAAAGTGCATAGTTTGCTGTAAATTGCATTGGAATCTGAATGGTTAAGTTTGGCTTCTGCGTGAGGTCATATACGATTTCCGCCAATTTGTCTACGGGTTCATGTAAGACTACGCTAATCAAAACACAAAGATGTTTCACATAAAAGTAAAAACTTGCAATTGGATGTGAGTTATATCGAGGCTAAGTTTACACAATAACGCGTCAATTGATTCAATGTGTTTTTCATTGGTGCTTGTGAATTACATAAAGGTTAAGCTTGGCAGTTTAATAAACACCTGTATACCCCGTCTCCCAAACCCTCGCCCCTCCCTCGCTCACTGACAAAGGCCGGCACGCTCCAGGGATCCTCCAGCCTGACAGTATATCAATGCTAGGTGGCTAAAGCCCCATCACCAATGCGACCAGGAAACAATCCCTCAGGTGAACCCGTCCGCTCCAAACCAACACTGTATATGGAAATTTCATAAACTATGTCAAGTCTGTCTGGCGTAAAACCTGGTGAATCAATAAACTGGCTACATCGCACTTCTTTGGAACGTTGTAACCGGTGTAGCAATGTGAAGCCGATATGGGAATTTTCAAAGATTAGTTAATGTGTCGATTTCTGCATGCTGGGAAGCCAGTTGAAGGGGAAATATAAATTCGTGACTGTTTGGTGTACACACACCGTACGCCTACATATGCATGTGGATTGTATACATGGTAAGCGAAATGTGAACCCGTCCTTACCACCCATTCGGTTGTCTCTGTAAGTCAGAATGTCCTTGCCGATATAGACATGACACACGTAGGCTACTCTTGGAATCATTATTGCTCTTGAAATCATTATTACCCTTTTTGGAATCATTATGTCCCTTATTGTATTGCATTGCTGAGATTATCTGTACTAAGTAATGTTTCCCTGGCTACTATTTTGTTCATGCATCTGACTGGTATTTAACGTCGTACTCAGTAACATTTCAGATACACGGTAATCATATCTATGTCACGTGACTGACGAAAATTCCCTCACGTGACACATGCACAGATCTGTCGGCCGCAGAACGAGCTAAATTGGTGAAAGGTCACTGAGCCTAATAGGTGTAGGGTAATTGAGCTCAATTGGTGGAAGGTTACTGGTGTTTATGCATTACCACCACAACGAGCGAACGACTGCGCATTGTCACCAATATTCCGAACACAGTGGGGACTGGAAAACATCAAGTTTTGAAAAGAGACTTGGAAAGGACCTCTTGCAAAATTCTTATGCCGATTACCAACCTGCTCAAAGTGACAGATCTGCGGAGTGGCGCAAGGGCTTCCTCTTACAGGAATTGAAGTTCTATATAACAAGTGTAGCCGATGAAACCGACCAGCAATAAATATTCTTTACCAACTATGCGTATACTGTGTCTTCTCTTCATATATATGTGCATATATCTCTTACCTCCAGATGTAAAGGAAGTTTGTCATGTGCAGAATTGTGCCCTGACTATACCGCAAGGCGTTTACGGGGCATATTTAAGAGGATTAACACATAAACGCATGTTGGCCTGTTAAACACTGAACTTCTGCCATATTCTGACTCCTAACACATGGCATACATGACATAATGGACTGGCAACTTTCACTGAAAGTATATCATTTAGGAGCAATGCATATTCATTTTATATGAAATATTACCATCACCGTGGGACAATTTCCCGTCTGGCCGGGAGGGGTCCTTTGACTTTGCTTTATGTTTAGATTTATAAATTCGCCTAATGAAAATTAAATTCATAAGTTTGCCCATTTAAACAGGCATTGTATCATAAACTTTAAAGTCACCTAAATCTTTTGGGAAAGAAGGGGAGCTCATTCTACGGTCCAGGTTTGAGTAAAAAAATATCTTGTTTTATGTTGTGACATTATGCTAACTTCAGTCCGCTTGTGCTGTTTGTGTGTTACCAACGTGTGCTTTACGAGCTGGCGTGTACAGACATTCCAAAAGAACAAAAGTGAATACGGGCTCGTTAAAATGACAAGAAATCCAAGAACATCCAGGCAGCCAACAACTGTACAACCAAACAGAAACTTGTCTCACATTTTGATAGTGTGATAAAAATTTTTTTCAGTACATTCGTATTGTAAGGGTAGCACTATCTGAAAGAAAAAAAATGATACACAAATGACTTGTTCAAGTCTCAGACAGCGATCGACCTTACACAAAATCAAACATAGAAACACGAAGACGCTTGAATACGTTCAATACATATATTTGAACAAAATAGACAAGTAGTCCGACTGACAATAATATACAAAACAATACTGATAGTATGGAAAGTTACTGGGAATTCTCGAATCGAACAATGACAGTCCTGTATGTGACGAACCCTAGGCACGCCGTTGATATCCAACTGGCCATGAATGTGTAACTTCTCAGGGCGGACGGGTTGACACAAGCGTCCGTGATACCGAGTGGGCGGTGTATGTTTCAGTTCTCAGAAATATACACAAAGGTTTTAGGTGATTTAAACAGCCCTTTATCTCAACCTCTTTAAAAGTTTCAAAATCACCTAATAAAGGTCATATGTAAACTGCTAGCTGACTGAAAAATTACTAGTGTCGCTCCTCTTAGTAAATCTTCACCCGCCGATATGAATAAGGGGATGAAACAGGAATGGGTCTTCAGGCATCTGTGTGAGCTTTGAGCTTATAGGTTCCAGTTCTATAGTTCGAGGTATGGCTATAAACTCGTGCTTACTTTAAATCCATACGAGGTGAGTTCGCTCCGTTCGTAGGCAATCGATTTAAAAAAAAACGATGCTTGAAAGCACTGCATAGAACGTGGGAAATCTGCATCGTGAATTCCATCTTATAAGGTGTCTTTTCCTATGGAACTAATTGATGACATGAATAATGTCATTGGAAAAGCTCATTTTAACTTTTTCACTAATTAACAAAATGAAGGGTCATGAAGTCCGAATTCGAAATTATGGATTCTGAGCGACGGCTGAAAGATCGACCTTATTTTATGTTTATGGTGGTCGATCGCGCGTGAGCACATTATGGTTCCTTGGGGGGGGGGTCGTGTCTTTGTCATGTAAAGCCTTGCATGTACACATGGAAGTAAAATTGATATAAATACAAATATAATGATGTTAACAAGCGACGTTAAACCCTAAACAAACAAACAAGCACACAGTATAGCCAGCACCCAGGCGTTAACCGTCCTCATAGTTTCCGAATCCTGATGATGAAATCCCGCAATGTTTACCCCCGCAGAGAAAACAGGTCCTACTTTTATCCTGACCTGGAGGACGTTATGCGGTTCATGTGTGAAGTCACCAGTTCAACCGCACAGCAAGCGTCCGGACAAGCTTTTGAAGCTCTATTCCCGCTTTTTTTTTCAAGGAATTAATGTCAGGAAGGGATTGATCGAGCTACGTGGGAAAGATTGGTAAATTCTGGGAAACTGAACTGTGATAACTATTTATGTGTCTAAGAAATTATAAGTTTGTGGTTTTCTTAAAATCAAAGGTATACAGCTTGGCAGAAATTCTATCATTCGTTTCTCCCAAATGAGACATTTGTTTCCAACAGTTTACAGATGTGTACAGGCCTCACTGATTGGTATTAAAACAAAACTGTGTAAATATATGAGAATTAAAATTCCAAACGATTTTGTATTGCGGGAACAGAAGTCCGATACAGTGACATCAAATATTTTTTGTAATTATTATTAGACTTCAGATCACAAAATGATTCTGGTCAGCTAATGTATTAAAAAAAATTACAGTAACATTTTATCTAACAATAACGCGGCCAAGTATTCTTCACACTGGTTTGTCATGTCTTCTTCAAGTCGCCCAGTTATACAAATAAATAAAGAATTGTAGATAACTGAAATTGTTATGTGTATATAAGGAAAAAAGGTGATGAGTTTGTGAATTGTTTTCTTCCTCTATCTGTTGTGTCAGCACAATCCCGCGCTGTTCGAGAGGTACTGTCCCGTTATTAACCAATGTTATTCAGGAGCTACCTGACGCGGATTGTCTAGTGCACTCATCGGCAACCTACACAGATATTTCCTCATCCTTGTCGGTGGCGGGTAATTGGTCAACGTAATTATTCATTTTTTCTCGACATGAAAGCTGTCCATACTGGAAGGCCCTGTTGAACTTCCGAGGAGGTTCCCTCCACAGAAAAGAATATACTCTAAAAGAGCCCGATTCAATCACACGGTGTCTTAATATGTGGGGATGCAATACATTTAATCAAGTATTTCTCAATTAATTATTTGAATGTGAATTCCACCACATGACCTTACTGGAGAAAAGTCATTTCTACTGAATCACCCTGCACCACTCGGGCAGACTATCCTGTTTCAAACAAAAAGAGATATAAACTCATTTTTGAATTTAAGATGCGAGTGTTTACTGGGTTATCCTCGACTACAAGGGTGGTTCACTTCATAACTTGTCTAGAAAGAAAAATGTAAAACTGACTTGTTTTGAAATTTTGCGGCACTTCTACGCCAACCGGACTTCCGTTACGTAGATTTGGGTTTGGAATCACTGAATGGTCGCTCTAAGATATGGAGGTGGAAGGCAAGTGTCCTTCGACTAGCATAATTTACTTGTTTTGAAGACTTAAGCCAACTTGTTTATTGTGTCTCAGCGTACATGCATTTGTTAACTTGATTGCTGTTTAAACATGCTAGCTAAAGAATTTTTTACCCATATAGTCAGTATATTATAACTGAAGAAAACCCAGGTTCTAATAACAAATCACAAAGCTTTCCCACGTGTGACATATATACAAACTGTCACGCTATATTGGTGGAATACGTGACCATCGCTGGCCATGTATTGTCACAATATTACCCTTCCTTGCAAGGGGAGTAATACACATCTATCCTCTGTTGGAAACACAGAATGGATTTTCATGAGACTGCACGTCTCAAAGCCAAAGAATGTGGCACCATAGGGGTAAGAAAGTATGGTCACTGATAGCTATTTTAAAGCGTTAAGCAAATTTGTCTGCTCCAGCAATATTTTTGTTCTTTGCATTCCTTGACCATTGAGACACTTTTTATACGCAGACTAATCAAGGTCGCAGGGTTGTTTTGCACCTTCAGAGGCTCGGAGGATCACACACATTCAGTAGAAAGCAAATACAGGAGGATATATGCAGTACAAACAGTTGCATGCAGTAGAAAGGCACTTAAGGTCCTGGTACACGCAAAGGTGTTTGACAGACAGCTGGTGAAGAGCGGTGATCCGTCATGCAGCTTCAGCTTCTCACAACCCATAATACTGACGACCGTCATTAAGAAACCAGATTAAGAGACTGGGATTAAACCTTACGGAATGGCGGAAGAGACATGGATTTTTAATTCTTTTTTTTTTTTTTTTTTTGCTTTGGCCGTCTGGCAAAAAGAGAATAAAAAATCTTTTCTGCTAACGTGGGGGAAATTAATTTGCCCTGACTTAGTGAGCTAGTGGACATGCTTTATTCCAAAGGGCGGCATTTTCTGATTGGACCACTACTAACACATATCAGCATCTTGATTGGTTGGTTAAGTCGGGCAAATTTATTTCCCCCACGTTAGCAGAATAATGTTGTCATTCTCTTTTTTTTTCCGAAGGTCGCAAGAATGAGAATTGAAAAGCTTTGTTCATTCCACGGTTCCATACTTCCGCGGTTCCGTAAATGCGCAAACTAATCACTTCCTCAGGTTTTTCTAATTCCACTGTTCTCGGGTCCCTGGTGGCAACAGGACCCATCATGTGATCTTACATGAAGGTTCGTGCCAACTTTATGCCTTCTGTCAAAACTCCATACACATTAAACTCTGTTTGTTTGCCGGGGTAAATCTATACGTAACATGTGGAAACCTTCCACAGTTACTGTTCCATGGTCGGCGGCTCATTTGGAAAGACCATGTGAAACACATCAGATGTGAAAAGCTTTATGTGAAATTTGAAGGATAAATGCCGCTGGAATGATCTATGATAGCTCAGTGCATGAGCTGACCTAGTCGGACCTCATTGTCACTTTCAGGATCGTTATATATAAAGCTATAAAAGTTTTTTTTTTCTAGCGCAACCTGGAAGGAGCTCGTCGAATTTTGGTAACTGTGGGCGTGGTGAAGTTTGTAGCAGCGGAGAAAATCGGCAAGACCAAATCGTGTCAGTTGAGCCTGGTTGCAGACAGGATTAGCACCATAGTGTCCCACGTGGTCATGGAACTCGTCAGACGCATTCGATACAGTGTTTCCAAAATGGGAAATACGGGACACGTTTCATTCGCTCTGCACTGATGCGTACATTTAACAGTCGCACGGATTCCGTGGAAACACTCAATTGTATTTATGCAATTCTCATTCTCAGAACTAAGAACTATAGGACCAGCAATCGCAAAGGCTCTCTTGTCGGGAGCAGATTCCAGGGATTTTTTTTTTGCGGTGACCGGGTCAGTGTCTGATCTACATTTTTTTCTTCTGTGTATATTGTAGAATTCAGTCGCGTGTTCTCGAGGCTTCTGTGTTTATGAGTTTCGTGTCATTGTACATAGAGCGTACATTCTGGAAAGATGCACCCATGTTGTAAACATGTTCACAATCACATCATCCAGAATTTTCTTTACGTTAGGCTATAAATATGAGCGACCAAGTCTGAAGTTTCGCAGTCAGTTTACTTATGTCCACTTAAGAGCAGTCGGCTGTAGTTAAGAATAGGGTCATAGGCGTGTCCTTCTCAACAGGAGTAGTCCCTTTGTATTCCACAAATGGCTCGAGTGAACAAAAGAGGTCGCGGAGAATGGTGTGCTTGGGAAGCCCGCCAAACAAAGACAGTTGAAAATATAGGTCATCACACTACCGTAAATCTTTTTCAGATGTAGGATAACACGGGCTGCGTATATGGTAACATTACCAATAGTAGACATGGAATATAGCGTCACTGGACGGAGACCCTTCTCAAATGTAGCCTGAGGTATGCTGCAGTTTCCACACAACACAACGCAGGCAAGAATAAGACAACATATGAGGACGTTGTGCTTTGCGGTTGACTTCTTGTTGGTAATAATGTCAACATTCCACTCATTAATATGCAAATAAACACCAAACCGCACATTGATATCACGTGACCACCTCTTCCGCACCAGCACGTCCTTCCACCAACGCCCATCGTCAGGCACACATCACGTGATATTTTGACATGCGCAATACCATAGTTATTATACTACTGGTCCCCCCCCCACATAGTTACAATCGCTTTCACAACCATCCATAGATCCATAGGTAAAACTATGTAGTTACACGTTGTGATAGTATATATATATAACCGAAACATGACCTGACCGTACCAATCATATCGACCATCACTGACCATGCGTGGAATAATACTGAAATCTAAGGTAACGCAGAAAAGCCAATTTTTACACCTAAACTTTTTAACCCCCCAAATAAAACATCGCCCCATTTTTATATGGCAACCCCCCCCCCCAAACACGCCCCTTTTTAAACACTTGATGAAGTAACCAATGAAGAATGTCTTCAATCATGTGACCGTGGGAAAATACATCACGTCATGCATAATTTAGAAAGCGACACGCCCACTGACCTACATCCACCCCAAGTTTACGAATCCCGAGCAGTCATTTTACTTATGTCCACTTGAGAGCTGTCTTTTAAAGTCAATTTGAGAGCAGTCATATTTAACTCTCGTTCACTTAGAAGGATTTTGAGGGATTTGGAGAGGTCGGCTTCCGTGCCATTCGACATACGTCAATTTGTACTCCACTTTTCTGTCCGTAGCACTTTGTGAGCTTGTGTTTCACCACTTGCTATTTTGTTTGAGACGTTCTTTTCGAGCTTGTATCGCTCATTGTCTCTTAGTGCGATTACGTACAATTCATCCCAGTTTATCCTGAAAGTGACTTTGTGGCTATTGTCGACCTGTAGATTGTAGTAAGCTGCTAGGGTTGTGTTTGTAACTGAAGCATATTTGTTAACTTATAACATGAAATGATCTAGAGACTTACTCCCGCCACAACACAATGGTCTGGAAAAACTTTGCAGTATTGTTCACACATATACCAGTTACAATTAAAACATATAACATTAAAACAGTGAGATCTCCCGATGTTATTACATGTTACATTGACAGGTAACTCAGAATAACAGCTGATATTTCCTAGCCTTTTGAATGGCCCATCTCTGAAAAGCCTAAAAGCATGGGTGATTTCAGATCCCCATTCCGTCATAACCTGTCTTTTACTTTACAATAATCCAGATTTAGTCTGCAGATGGGGGTAATTTCACATCGTGTGAAACACCTGTCAGTACACGGCTTGCTTGCTACAGAGACTGACAGCTGGGGCAGAATACTGCAGGCAGTGGCCGAGTTCTTTGTGCCTTCCAGAAGATATTCTTTCAGAATAATAATTACTAGCATTTTGAAATTTGCAGAAATATGTTTAGGCATATGGCTGTGCTGTACATCCGCTCCTTTAGGGTACAGGTACACGCCAGTATCCTAAATATCAACTACCGACTGTGTGAGTGCTTGTGTGTAAGACCCTGCAATCATATGCCCACATTTAGGCCATTCAACGCGGATTACTGTACATGTCTGAAATGGTTGTAAAACAGTCAGCTGGTTTAAAATAGAATCGCTGAAGTATGTCTGAATAGGCAATACAATGGACATCTCCTCGAGCAGTACATAACACACTGCCTTTAAAAATACTCAGTGTGAAACGTGAATTGTAAATTATATCTAGAATATATAAAAGAAACCATTTAAAAAGGTCTTTTTTATCATTGTGTTCAATATCCACGCTGTTAGGGGCATTTTATTCAGTGTCAGTAATCCATGACGAAAAGTAGTAGACGGAAAAATATGGCTGATACAGATGTTGTAATAGGTAAACTGTTGCATTTGCTGTTTTTTTCTGTCCGAAGAGTGTATAACGGATCGTAAGTTACGTGAGCGAAGCAAGAATCTCTTCAAAGCTCACATGTCGCCACAGTATGGCTGAAATACTGAGGAAGTGGCGTTTAGCCATAATCATGTATTCATTCAAAGCTCACAGTTCACAATTCGACAGCGACCTGTCATTAACATAAGCTTTTCTCCAGTCACTGAAACACAAATGTCCCCCTTACGTTTGATAAATTCCGGAAATCAGCCTGACGAAGCTTAGGACTAAAATTCTGGACTAAACGGAAGAAAAGTCTAATAAAATAAGTTAATAAATAAATTAGTAAATCTGACAGATAAAGTAGCCGATTGATCTGTATACTGTAAACACATCAGGTACAAATTGTCTAGCGTGCACAAACTGATATTATAAATGTGGTTGCACAACACGATAATTCTCAGTCATTTACATTGATAAATAAATTACCATCGAAAAAAGAAGCTGTTATCTGCCGGTTATTACAAAAGTGTATTTGAAATTGTCACATTCCACATCGTCCTTGTCCTATATATGTACAGAACCTGAGATTTCCGTTTCTCCTTAGCTCTGATAGCACGAGACATATGCTGTGTAGTGCCGGTACGCTGTGTGTGAGAGAGGAGACCAGTGCAGGGGAACGGGACTAGTCGCAGCCCTCCACACTGCGGTCGAGCTGAATGAGATGACAGGAACAGTCGTTTCCAGGTCATCACGCATGCACGCACGCAACATAGAAGAGCCACGGAGACCTGGCCAGCACCAACGATGTACAGCAGAGAATAGCCACGGAGATCCGCGTATTTTCCACATTGATTGATTCAGCCAACGTCACCAACGCGACCGATAAACACGTCTCTGGAGGGGAAGGAACTAGTCACTGAGAATTCCCCTGAACTATGTCAGGATACTTCAGGGGTTTTTGTACTTGACAATCGATTCACATGTTGGGTTGACGCCTGAAAAAAAAAAAAATCCCAAAATGCACCGGAGAAATGAGGGAATGCGGATCTAAGTGATACTCCCATCAAACTATATGTGACGGTATGTACACCCGGCATTGTGATTACATGTACATATTCGCGGTCCTGACGAGAACAGGCTCGTGTTAAAGCTGTATTAGATAGTGTAAACGATATCAAGGACACGTACAGTGCTGAGCTCCTGTGTAATGTGAAGGTAAGGAGTTAGTTATGGATATAGTGGATTCGTGTTATATACATATATGGTTAATGTGAAATCCATTAAGAGGAAATTAAGCGTGGCTATTTAAGATTCATGTTATATGCATAGAAGGTTAATGTGAAGTCAAATATGGTAATCAGTGTTGGCCATCGCGAAATGTAACTTCGGTAGAACACCTATAATGTCACTATGACAAGGACGTAATGTATTCATGGCAAGACTCGTGTTGTCAATATGAAAAAACATGTAATGTAACTGCGGCAAACCACGGATTTTTTTACTGAGGCATAGCATGTGTTGTCACTATGAAAATACATATGGTAAGATCAAACACCTGGAACACGTAATGTCGATACACCCTGTATGTTATAGTATGTTATTTCATTCATTCGATTCTCGATCGCTGCAGCCCGATACCAGTCATACCTACCGTGACATGGTTGGTTAAAGTCAGTTGTCTTTGAACGGCTCCTGTGTAAATGTATACCTGGTGATAACCTACCGAGTGCCTGTACCCAATATCTAACATTTCCGGGATGAAGGAAGACTCTTTTATAAGCGTAATGGCTAGTTGAGATGGTTTCCCGTTAGATCTATGATGAGCAAGTGCGCTTACGATGAGGCCATATCTAGGCCTATAAGTTAATTGGCTGTTGTGACGAGCTGTGTGAGCTCAGTTGTCAAGTGCATAGATCTATATGAGCAGGGGGTGTGAGGGGTGATTTGCGGGGACAGGTGTCAACATTGTTTGTCGGAGTTGCAGCCAGAAATTGGTGTCCGTAACTGAAGTCAAGAGTTGTCGAGTGCAAGTACAAAAACTTAGTGTCAGTAGTGAGTGTGATGAGTTGGTGTCAGTTCTTGATTTTAAGAGTTGTTGTCAAGTGTTGGTGTCCGGAGTTAGTGTCGGAAACCAGTATCATGTGCTGGTGTCCTGAGCTGTCTTCCAGATTTGGTGTCAGTAGGCCTAGTTAGCGTCAGTAGTTAGTATCATGAGTTGGTGTCATGAGTTGATGTAAAGAGTTGACGTCACAGTTTGTTGTAACTGTAAGTGTCAACAGATTATGTCAGATATTGGTAACGGAAATGAACGCAGGAATTGGTGTCAGTAATTGATGTACGAAGTTAAAAGAGTACGTGTAATTGCTGTTATCGATTGCTGTCAGAAATAGGCATCAGGAGTGACTGAGTGATGAGTTAATCTGACTGGATTTTTCACAACATCACGATACTGTATTTTTAAAGTAGGACTAAAACTATACCTGCAGTTTGAAACAGTAAGTAAAAACATTAAATGCAGACACTATGATGTATATCAGTACTAGATAAGTGTGTGGAAATTGCAACGAAATACTGTCCCTTACCTCTGGTTTGAGCCCAGTATTCACTAACTTGTGAGTGTGTTCACAGATGTACATACTCAAATAAACAAAGTGATCCTCATGAAAACTGACATTTTATTTTACTTCCTTGTCCAGAGCGTAACAACAAATCCGGGATTTTCAAAATGGGTTACCGGGTTAATAACACGTACAGCAAACATGTCTATCAAACTGCATGTGAAATTCACACAAAATGTACACTCTATGATCTACAATGCGTGTATCCTTCTGTAACTCGTACTTGACTTTTAACAACACCATGATTCTTTATATTTTTAAGCAAGGGTTAGACGGGGTGAATTCTAGTCTCACATTCTATCAATATCTAGCATTTTTCGTAATACATGTACCATATAACCTTACACTACAAAGGAGTAACTCGGTCACACCACGTGTTAACGCCAATCGGGACGAACGGACGTCAGAAACGGAGGCATGACGTCGTGTAGTCAAGGTTGGTTATTTGGAATTTTGGGTTATCGTTTATGGATGTCTTCTCTCATGTATTTATTTGTTGGTGTTTTATGTCGAACTCAAGAATATTTCACTTAAATGACGCCTGGGGGAAACTTATGGTACGACTATCCGAAAGGTTGCTGACTGATCTTATCAGTTAAGACGGGAGAGGAAACCAGCGTGCGCTGGGCTTGAACTCACAGCGATTGCATTGGTGAGAGTCTTCTCTTAGTTATAGTATACTGTCTGAAATACAATATTACCCACATACGCCACCATGCAAATTTATGTGGCAGTATACATTTTAACCTTTGCTCATGGTATATATCGCGTCTCCTTATAGCAACAACGAGCTTTGTAAATGTTTGCTTTCATCGAAGCATTTCTCTATAGAGAGCCAACATTTGGTTGGTGACAAAAGCTTGATGTTTGGTATGCGAAAATTAGGACAGGGTCATCGGGTGAAAGCTAGCTCATACCAACAAACACTCGCATGGTATACCTGGCCGCAGTCGGCTCTGATAAAAAGCCACTGCCAGACAAAACCATTCAGCTTTAGTGGTATATGGCCAGATAAGCGCCCTTACCACGTTAATCACTCTGCCTAGGAACATATCCTGTCATACATTCAAACGCGATCTTTCTAAGCCTCTTGTTTTATTTTTCACAACCAGTACGGCATTGTTATGTTCATACACAGACAGAACATTCAGGGCCTTTGGTACTCTGTTTCATGACTGTGTCTAATTGCGTTACACCCTCCGCTTGTTGTGGACAAGCACCGTTCACACGTACTTCATGCTTAAATGTGATTCAATTTTAACGTCCTCAGCATGTATTTATTTGTGTCCGAGTTAGATAGCTGTAGGATATCAGGGCTGTAGGAAACTGAACCCAGATATAGATTTCTTGAACAATAATAGCCACAAGCTCTCCCTAACATTGCTGGGAATTTGTGATTCCTTCTTCTTTGAATGGAAACAGTTTTGTCCTCTGCGTGTGCATGTCTTGTATGGGACTGAGTCGGAGCCTAGTTTTCTTTGATAATGAGTAGGGCGTAAATGTTGCATTTGGCTCTTAGACTTTAAACTCATTGTGTTAGGCCTATCATAATTTATTTATTTATTTATTTGATTGGTGTCTTAGCCGTACTCAAGAATATAACTCTCATAAGACAGGGGCCAGGATTAAATTGGGAGGAAATCGGACAGAGTCCGGGGAAACCCACACCCATCCGAAGGTTGCTGGCAGATCTTTCCACATACGACTAGAGAAGAAGCAGCCTGATCTGGACTTGAACTCGTTACCCCATTGGTGAGAGGCTCCTACATGGCTATATCCATAATACTTAAAGCAAACCAATTCTGGTGGAGGATTGCATATCCACTTCAGGGTGTGCTATAAACTGGTATATCAGTGTGAAACTTGAATTCTGTTATCTGGATTTCCCGTTCCACTTTATTATTTCCTTCATTGTTTATATAATGATAACATCTGAGCATGTCGCTAACCACTGCAATCTACTCCCTGTTTTATGTATGCTTTAGATACTCTGTTTTGAAATAAGACTCACATACATCGGCGTTCTAGATCCAAAACGTCAAGATGTCCAACCCGGTTCCCAGTGCAGCGCAGTTCATCTCCAAATGGGATTACCACAACGCTTCGACAGCAGACGAAAGCAAGTTTAAGGAACAGGCTTCAGAGTTTCCACGCCGCCATGAATGGCAGGAGGAAGATCTCAAGGCGGCATTCAAACATCTCCAGTCTGTCGTCTGCTCTTCCAATTTCCCGGTCTATGACACCGGCCCGGCGACCTTGGCGAAAACGGCGCTGGAATGGATCCTGCAACATGTTGAGTAAGTCCAGGTTTTAAACATCCTTGAAACCTATATGCAGTCGTCAAAGTAGCCTGGCATTTAAGTAGTTACGGGGGACCAAGTTAACATTTAACAATATTGATAATTCTTTATTTAATGTTAATTTTCCTCCGATATAAATAATAGATTTTACAACTAATGTTCGCAAAAGTTTCGTTTTATAACGGCAAATGAACTTCCAGTTGTCGTTCTAAAACATTCTACTAATGAGTGTCATCGAAAAAAAAATCTTTGTTTCTAAATTGTTCGGCGTGTTAAATATAAAAACCTACGCTGATTTCCTTGTGTAATGCATAAATACAGCTTGTTGGTGACGAACTACCGATTTTGTTAACCAGAAATGCAGATGCGTTTCACGATGAGTACGTGTCCTTCCTTCTGGCGTGTATAGCGGCCGGCCCCAGCCTGGCACAGATCGACCTAATGTACGCAGTAGCATGCAAACGGACTTTTCAGGGCTATTTAAAGGTAGGATACAAGGAAATAGATAATACAGGATTTTAAATTCGAAGACAAATTGCTGTACTCTCATTTGCCACCTAATTCCAAAGTGAGTATTTCATGAATAAATGATAATTACAGCATATATTTTCACTTTCCCGATCATACATCTCATTTTACGTTATTTAATGTGATTGGCATTTTGTATTTTGAATTCTTGCCTTTCGATCCTTAGAATGCACGAGGTGCAGGTTCAAACCCAGTCTTGGACAGATAATATTAAGATTCTCCCGCCCTCTCGTTTATTGAGGTCTTTGTGTCAATAAGAGGTTGACGATGCTTGTGAGGCGTTTGCACAGTCTAATGTTAATTTAAGACCACTTGTCTTTCTACCGATATGGTGTGGATATATCTACTTTACATGTGGGAAAGTTTGTCAGTAACTTTCCAAAAGGCGGTAGTTTATCCTCCAGTAAACTAAACGCCTATGTATGAGTGATAAATTCTTGAGTGTGGCGTTGTGGAAAGCAAATATTTTATGACTACTGACAAATATTTTACTTAAACGAAAGGCGATTAAGTTTATGGCTGCATAAAACTGCATGCTCCACAACTTTTCGGGCGCAAAACAAAATCAAAATTCTCCTAAATTCACTTGTATTAAAATTTAACCACAAGGCATGAGTTTAAAAGAACTGAAATATGTCTGAAAGATATCATAATACCAATTTACACGCATTTTTTTAGAAAAGCCGATAGAGTTTCTTTACTGAGTACGGGTAAAGGTACCGGTAAGCCTTGCACCATCTTTAAAAACATTTACTGAGGTGGCCATCCCCACTTTCTGTAAAATGTAATATCTAGTTTTTTATTTACTTCAGACTCTAAGTGATACGAAACTGACAAGTTTACTGGCTGGCCTGCAGAAGACGTTTGTAAACAGCGAGACCCTGCCAAAAGATTATTGCGAGAAATTGACCAGCGTCCTGAGATCACATGTCATTCAGGCATTTTCGTAAGTTCCCTGAAAGATTTACAACCAGCATAGAGAATGCCTATTCTGCAATTCTTGAGAAGTTAACTACCGTGCTGAGAACGTTCATTACTTAATTAGTTGAGAAAATTTATTGAGAAATTTTCAACCGTAATAGAACAGTTTTAAGTGTTATTGTAAGCACGTTGACAAATTACCTAGCATGATGTGAGCGTGAAGAAACGTTATTTTGATATTATCTTAAAGGTAATGCGAATGTAACTGGCGTCCTTAGAAGACACATTATTTGGATATCATCATAAGTGACGTGACCAGTGTGGTGAGAAGACACACTGGTCGTGTTTTATCGCGTGGTGAGAAGATACACTGGTCGTATTTTATCGCAAGTACAGACATGAAGAGAAAGACTGGTTTGAAAAAATTTTGAATAATTTGGTCAGCGATGAAATATGTCATAATGTGTGTTGTGTAATTTTTTGTTATACACTGGATTCATCATTCGGCAATCACGAAAACACCAACCAATCAACCAATCGATCAGTCAATCAGTGTTTACTATGTTTTCTGTTTCAACACATGTTAGGAAGGAGCAGTGTTCTCAGCACCGCGGAGCTTTCGTGAGGCTGTTGATGTTTTACCAGAGCCAGGTTCCTGAAGCAGATGAATACATGGCCAAACTTTACTACACAAATCTGAGTAACGCCATCGAGAACTTGATGGGCAGAGATAAGTGGAAGGTAATCACAGATAATCAAAAGACAGGTGTTAGTTATTGCCATGAGTAAGCCACGGGATCACGGCTAGACAGTGTTTAGCAAATTTCTGGATTGTAACTACTATGGATACATATGTCGTTCATATGGATTGGTATGGCACTTACAATCAATTTCGTCTTTAATTTAGTCCTTGTACCCCCTGCTCTGATAAAATGATTGTAAAATCCAGATATACACATGCCTTTACCACCGTGGCGTTGCGGGAATAAGATCTAGGGCCCTGTTAAACTGCACGTAAATACCTAGATCTGAAATCTATTTCATTGTTCCAGCTTAGCTTTTTGAAATACATTTCTGTGCTTTTCCATTTAGTATCCTGGAACTTGGTTTTTCAACTGTACTGTCCTCAAAATGTCGAAGATGTAGACTTCAAAAACATGTTTCCTTTTATCCTCCAGTACTTCTGACTTCATATAAACTAGTTATAACAGAATATAATAAAAACCATAAAAATCACAGTTAACACAAATGTACCTGGTTCATCGACCGTAAGCCAAACTTCGCTAACCGCCATTTCGATTCGAATGGGCTCCAGTAGCATCGTTCGGAAAAAAAGATAAATTCGTGAAACTTTCTGATTGAAGCCAAAAAGATGTGCTCCTTTTAAATGGCGATTGACCACTTGTTTGGTTCGTTACACTATATATTTTGTGTCAGTAATGAACAGAAGCAACTTTGAACATCTACTCTAAAAAAATGAAGATGATGTTAACTTTGGGAAGAATAGCCGTGTCCAGGCTAGCACGTCAGTCAAGTCAGTCGAAAATGGCGGTTTGCTAAGTTTAGATGCTATTCGAGTGGTGCGTCGTTTACATTTGTAATTGTTACGTTACGTTTATTATTATTTATTTATTATCCCGTATAAAGAGTTGATATTAATTCAGAATTACTTCAAGATCAAAAGATACCTGTTTTCATCGCGTGCAGCTGTGGCACTTTGAGGACAGTACAGATTCAGAGGGGTTAATGTGGGAACGTGTTCAACCTATCTCAGAACTAGTGACTATTACGCTCCATGTAACGTGTGCTGCCTTGGTGTATGTAGCTGCACTTAACTTTGTTTTCCATCGCATTGTGGAGCAGGGTCATCTATCTTTACTATCTTCAATGGTTTATCAGTGAATTTGTAAAATCTTTTTAAAGTCTTGTTCATTCTAATGTTAAGTAAACTCTGTATAGATTGCCTCACGCTATTGCTATATGGCGATCGATCAATCGACTCTCAGTTGGTGCACATTTTCAATCAGCAGATTTCAGAAAAAAAACGCCAGGTTAACATTCTTTGTGGAACACGGTCAGAACCCTAACTGAGTTGTAGCTGAAAAGTGTGCGCGGTGTTACTAATAGAGAACACTGTGTACTATTGATTTATTATTTGACTGGTGATTAACTGGGCAGAGCTCGGGGAAAACCCACGACCATCTGCAGGTAACTGGCAGACCGTCAAACGCACCGCCGGAGAGGGAGCCAGTCAGGGCGTGTGTTAATAGACTCCAGTAAAGTATATATGACCTTATGTAGAAGAGCTTAAAAACAAAAAAAGTCTTGCATTATCAAAATATCATCAATCAACTAATGCTCGTTATCACAATTTTTGATGAAACCGTCATTGTTTAATTATTTTACAGGATTTAGAAAGTGTGGTACCTGACCCGAAGGCATTTTGTTATTCTGAACAGCTAGAGACCTTCGGAAAGTTCCTCAAGGCCGGTAAATATCCAGCCTTTGAGAAACAGGGAGACATATTCAAGTACTGTTTGCGCAATATACTGGAGCCAATAATGTGAGTTGAAAATGTACTTACGAATATATGGAATTCATATCATGAGATGTACGACTAGAAACAAACGAATTCTTGAGAGTTGTGTACTGTACTAACCACCTGGAACCACATGCCTATACTGACAATACCATTCCGGAGACATTAAGCACGGCTGCACCCGGTCACAGTATATTCATACCATATCTGCTAGTAGTAGGCCCTATATGCTCCTTTTCCTCAACAATGAACGTCGACGTCTCCTACATCTTAAGCCTGTCTTCAGTCGGTGTATTTTATTAGTTTCTTTGGGCCTGAGTTATATATTGTGCCGCGCTGATTCTGTTGGACCTGATCTAAACCGCGTGTGACTGGGTGAAGACATAAAAACGGATGTGTTTATTCTGATGATGAACCATGATGAACTGGAATATATCTTATTTTCCTATCAGTTATCAAACGGCCTAAGATAATTCTTTCCTTTTTGTAGACAAAACAAGACATATTTCAGTCCTTTCCTGGATGACGTCATGAAACTGTTTTGTATCGTGGCCAAATTGCCACCCGGAAAGGATCAAGAGAAAATAATGGACCCATTCTCATCGTTCATCAGCGGCCTTCGTGACAAGAAGGAGCTGGTAGAGGTGTGTATAAATCAGTATTCGTCTGATGCAACTTGCTGACGTGCGTGCAATGGCCGAGTGGTGAAGGAGTTTGCCACGATATGGCTGTGATACTACAGAAGTGGCAAAATACCCCTGAAGCCACAATCTTTCATTAAATCACAACATTTTTGTAGTCTGGTGCTATTCCCTCTTGCTACCCATATATTGACGCGTCGCCTGACATGATCTCTAAAATCGGCAAAAGATTAATAATGATAAAAATAATTATTCAGTTTATCTTTTAAGTTTATCTTTCAAAGTATATCTTATCCTGAAAAGTTTAATTTTTCTAGAAATTCCGTGCCGAAATTCCGTCCCACCAAAATGCTAAATATATCATATAAAGATATCATCACAAAAATGCTAAATTTATTTTACTTGTGTCGATTCGTGAATGGTATAGTGACTTTCTTTAAGTTGGGCTTAGTTTATATCGTTTCGCTCAGTGTATGCACTATGAATTATTTTTCTTCTAGAACAAACATCAACTGTTCAAGAAGTACGCCCCAGTGGTGACGAACGTCATTCTTGACATGCCCCATCCCGATTGTTTGGGTGCCGTGATCAAAGATCTACTGGAGTACTTCCTCAAGCGAGCTGGTGCAAGGTTTGCTGGGAATTTCTAAACCTAAGTATATATACAATACCATTAGCATGTCCTTATCACTGAGAATGTTCCATGTACATTTTTAACTTTCAAAATGATGTGAAATTCAGAACCTAGGCATCGAAACCGACTTTCGTGAACCAGCCGTCAACCAAAATGGGCGTTCCGGATCAGTAATTGCAAGACCAGTCTCCAAAAACGACAAATAACACAAACAGCCTAGGAATTAAAAAAACTATTTATAATATGTGTATGTTATATGCAAAATATAGGTTTTTCTGAACAATAATTACAGCGATGCCAGTCACACCAAGCTGTGGGTAAACTTCCTGGCCGCCATGATTACTCAGAGTGATGTCCGCTTTATTGAGAGCAGCAAGAAGTTCGTGCAAAATCACAAGAAGGTGCTTAAGTGGAAGGTAAGTTAATAAGGATCATGTATATTTGCCACGTAAATCTGTTTAGTGGTATATAAGATACCAACGTTATAGCTGAAAACAGCGTTCGGCTCCGGCTTTATAGCTCTACGGCATCGACTTATTGCCTTCATAAACCGATAATGTGGGATAAACCGGAAGGTTAAATCACGCAGATTCAATTGTGAATGGATTGGATTTTCCTTACTGTAGGACAATGTAGAGGGCGCTCGTTTGCTCCTGGCAAATGTAGGCTCTGTCAAGATCAAGGAGGTTGACGAGAACTCGACTGGGAGGAGCCGTTGGGACAACAATAACCCTGACTCTGTGGGCCGTGCATTAGCAGAGTTTGCCGAAGAACTGCTGAAACAGATCAAGTAAGTTTCCAAATTATTAATATTTGTGAATTTATTGATATAAAAATGCCTCGATGTTAAAAATATTAATTCATCTATATGTACATCTACAAAGTCGGCAAAGTGGAGATTTACGGCATCCCTGTTTTCCTCTAGTTCAGCAAGACCTCTCATAGCCTTTTCATTGTGTAGGGTTGAGTTGTGACATCACAACGCAAGGATAAAAGTTTGTCATCGACAAGTTTAGAAATCTGTAAACGTTGGCCAAGAGATCATCATTCTAAAGCCCTTTTTCAAACCAGTAATTCCATCAACACATCACACATATGCCATTTTACAACATTTCCATTCATCTCTTAACGTTTAGCTGTGGGTCGTAAATGAATAAATTAAACGTTAGAGATCAGACAAAACTGTGTCTGTGTTGTTGTTCGACTAAATGAGCCTGGCCACTGTGCTCTCCTGTTCTTGTCAGGAAAAAATCAGACATCTGGATAACTGTCTTCGAAAATACATTTTGTACAGGTAAAATACGGACATATAACCAGCAATGTGATATTGCAAACAGTTATTCCTGAGCACACGACATCCTCATGACACGTATTATGGTTAGTTGATATTTCATAGTGCTTTCCCGTTTATTGACTATTTTCAGGTTTTATAAGGTTCTAGGGGATGTACAAAAGGAAGTCTTGACCATAATACAGGAGATTTTGGAGGAAGGAGACAGTAACAAGTTATGCATAGCCAAGGAATGTTCAGAGTTTATTGAGCTTAAGGTAGGTCTCTTAGAAATTTCGAACTTGAAGAAGAAAAGGAAGTTAATCCCGTGCCCGACATATTTCTTTTTTGAGATTATAAGATAAATTTTTTTAGAAGTTTTGAATATGATGAAGAAAAACTACTTTAACTCCATCTCCGGTATATTTTTTCAGAACATGTTGAAGAAAAAGGAATAACCCCATGTCCGGTAGTCGTTAAACAAAGCTATATATCTGGTAGAATAAGTTGGAGCGGTAACTATTTCGTTGTTGTTATTCTTTCTCGGGACGAATTGCGCCTACCATGCCCCTGATAAACACATCTGATAGGTAGATTCAAAAGAGAAGACTATCCATGAGACAACTAGGCATTTGTTGATGACTGTTTTCTGTTGCTTCTCAGGACGATCTTAGCATTGCCTTGCCCTTGATAGATACATTTGAACGGCAGTTCAAAAGAGAAGATTATCCGTGGGATCACTGGGCAATGGTTGGACTCTCTATGGACCTACTTATTAAAGTCATCCAGGCTCACAAGTAAGTTATGCACTCTACATGTTCTAAAAATTTCTCACATTTTTCCTCCTTAATAAGCCAGGGGGCGTATAACTGTTATTTTTTTGCCATTTACAGTCAGGATGAAATCCTAACTGAAGAACATCTTCAAGAGTCCGGTTTTTACTGGTTGAGTCTGCCAACTATGGCGCTGTGGTCTCTGCTCTGTCTTCACGCTGGTGAAATTTAAACGTCTAGTCCTTTCGATTGTTTCATCAATACCTTTAAACACTCCCTGCTTTAGGGTCTCTGACTTGTATGAAAACAGGGAGCATTGAAGAAATGTGGACACTGTCGCAGCTGTTCAAGTAGTGTGCATGTCTGTGTTCCCATACTGACGCTTCAGGCACGAAAGATTACTCTCAAAGTAGACATCTTACGTCTTTCTACGGAAGAACTTTCTGTTATTTTTCATCTGACAATGTGGCTGTGACGGTTTATAAAAATGCGTGGCCCTGCTAGGAAAGTATAGATTATCCCATAGCCGACAAAGCAAAAACAGAAATACACCTGTAGCTGAAGGTGTTTTTATCTTAGAAGAGGAAGTGGAACCCACTTCATATTGCGTGCTAATTTAATGTTTTTAGGTCACTTCATGCCATAGAGAAAACACAGTACCATAACCAAATACTTTGTAAATTTTTAAAAGGTAAGGCCTTTGGTTTCAACGTACCGTAATTGGTTTTATTTGCAGGGATCAGGATCAGTTCAAACCGTACGCCCCGAAGTTTGTCTCCATTTTCAAAACCGCCATGAATCGAGATTTTTACAACTACGACTCTGATTCGAAGAGCGTTTTCGGTTACGTACTGATGGGGCCTCTCGTCCTACTAGGAACGCTGGTAAGAACACGTTGTCATATATATCGACATACAAATGGTATTTAACATTCTAACTTCCCCCATGAACACACGTAATACTGTACTCTTGTTACCTCGATCTTACCTCCAGGGTATTGTTTCCTGCATGAGGGAAAACATACTATTATAGTCAGTTTTTGAAGTACAAGGTATCCTTTAGTAATTCAGCGGATTTTTCTTTACAAATGGTATGTCAGACATGACAGAATGGAATAATGCATTATTTATGCAAACTGGTGGTTTATCGACATGGAGACCTGCATCAAGGGAACCTAGGTGTAGAAACCAGAAAATACTGTCGTGATGCGTTGAAATAATCTTGAAAAGAGACCATAAAACCTTAAACATCCCAGTGTGTACATAGGGCCCTTTAGGCTAACTAGCGGTAAATTTCATCACTTATGTTGAAACATCTGTATGGTGGGCCAGTTAGACCTTTATAAACTCTTGTTTGTCCGATTTTACTTTTTAAAAATCTATTTTATTTGATAAAATTTAATTGCATTCAATTATAGAAATAGAAACTAAATGACTAATCCACTGTGGTGTGTACTAGTAAGAAATACACCAGTGCTGTAATCATCAAATTGTTCTGTTCCAGTACCGTAACGGCAAAAACTACGACGACTTAAAACCTTTGCTGGGTGACATGGTGAGATTGTTGCAGTGTGAGGATGAAGACATCAGCAGTAATATCGGCAACGCCTTCACCATGCTCACAATGGCGAACGCAGCCATGTTTGCGCCTCATATGAAGGAAATCGTCGAGACTATGTTGGATAAGGAAGACACAACGCTTTTGTGTATGAAAACTTCTTTCCATGTAACACAGATATGTCTTGGATCGTTACTGCGGGTTTACAGTAGAGCTGTATTGAACTGTATTCCTAAGGACTGCATGCTCAACATTTTTTTAAAGTGTTTTTGGAGCTGACAAAAGCTGTGCTTGTTACATGAGGCCAATCCGTCTCCTATCTACTTCCACTGACTGGTTGCAAAGTACTGCATAATGCTAGAACATTATTCAACAATAATCTCACCTTTTTACTTGTTATCATACAATAGAAAACACCAAATCATGATCGGTGTAGTTTCAAAGTTTATCTGTCTCTGATGTTGCCCATGTTTCCTTTCAGCCGTTGTTCAGGCTTGTTACAAACACAACCC
This sequence comes from Acanthopleura granulata, assembly GCA_016165875.1. Lineage (NCBI taxonomy): Eukaryota > Metazoa > Mollusca > Polyplacophora > Chitonida > Chitonidae > Acanthopleura > Acanthopleura granulata. The sequence goes on from JABBOT010000008.1 coordinate 9,753,068, forward strand.
CCAACCTGTGGACGACGTGTTTGAACAAATCTTTGATTTGCTCGGATCTGTAGAGGTAAATTATCAAAGTACTGTGCTGATGTTGCTGAAGGAAATAGCGGAACGAAACCCAAAGGTAAGTTAAGGACCTAATTTTCAACTGGAAGAAAAATACTGTTTTCGAAACCTCCATTATTATTGTCTTGGCAAAGGCCATCCAGTTCGACAGATTAGTGTGCTTCTTCTGAGGGGCCTCCATGTCCAGCTCTGGCTCGTTTCTTCTCCGGTCGCCTGCGGGAAAATTTATCAGCAGCCTGCTGATGGTCGTGGGTTTTCCCCAGGGTTTTGCCGTCGTAGAAGTGAAATATTCGTTAGTACGGCGTAAAACACCCATCAATTGAATAATAAGTAAACAAATAAATAATATTGCTGACAGATCGACAGATTTGTTTGCTGTTTGTGATGTCATGTAATATCCCGTATACTTTCAGCTATTTACAAAGGATCAGGTGGACACCCTGTTTGACGAGTACATGGACAGTCAGATGACTGAAGGCACAGTCTTACAGCTCCTGCAAGCGTTGTCCCTCTCGTCATCTTCTTCTGTAGAACCTCACATGGACAAACTGTTTACCAAAATGTCCAGCCTGATCGGAGCGGCTATGATTCCCACCATTCTGGTCAATCTGGCCCACAAGAATAAGGTAAGTCAGATTATAAAGCTACCTGCCCCGTCATACAGCACCGGTATGAGTTACATATGGTTTTATTTTTACTTGGGTAGACAATAACCTTGAAAGTCGCCTGGCACAGATTTTTGTATGAAGAAATTCTCCTGTTATATGTATATTTCTGACTCATCACCAAGGGTGTGGCGCGTTGGACACTTACCGTTTGTCCGTGGTGTCGGTTGAAAGTCTCGGTGTGGATTCTCCAAAACTAATCAGTGGCACAACACCTTACACATGTCACATGCCCTCTTGTAGTTGGAAATCTTCAAGTAGGCCAAATCCTACAAAATGCACCATGCCTTCTCTTGTTTGCAGAAACTAATCCAGCCCGTGTTTGATAAGCTGATAGAGTTCCTCCGGAACTGCAAAGGAGACTACACCTACCTGTCATGCGCGCTGAACTCCATCCGGGTAATTGGCGCACACGATAAGGAGATCCTCACTCCTCACAAGAAACTTTTTGAGGGTTTAGGGGAAAAACACCCCAATCTGAAGGATATGTGCAAACTGTTGGTTGACATCATTGAAGGCCGTAGGTATGAACAATTAGAAACAGATTAAACATAAATCTTGCTTCGTGATGTGTAAACATTTGTTCGAGCATGAAATTAATCGTAACAAGATTAAATTTTGTGTATGGGTGAAAAAAGTGTTTGTATGTGGAGTAGAGGTGGGTTTGGCATATACAGTTTTGTATATATATGTTTGTAATACGTTTTGTTTTAGTGTTGACGATATCACAGAAAAGATTGGTCAGCAGCAAGATGACATCAACCAACTGGACACCCGAGTGGCCAACACTGAGAGTGAAGTGAAAGAGATTAGCGTAGAGGTGGACTCCCAGGGGAGGAAAATCAACCAGCTGGATGAGGATGTGGCTAAACAAGGCGGGAGGATAGGTGACCTGGAGGTGGTGGTCGATGACACCGTGGTGAAAGTCGAGGAGATTGATAAAAAGGTGCGCATGAGTAAACCATGTGGAATGATTCTGTTGACCGTATAGCTTTTACTGCATTAAAATATAACGGGAAAAACTTTCCTGTACTTACACCAACGGAAGCTTATATAGGAATTTCCCCTCAGCTCAGTTGGAAGAACGTTTGATTTCGTGTTTAAAGATCCGATTTGAAATTCCTGAGTTACGCACAGAATAATTCTTTCAAAAATTACAAACACAAACAAATTATTACAAATCAAAACCCAAGTAAGAAGGAGATTTTAGTGATGGACCCGAGGTCACCTTCAACATCATTATATATTAAGATCGAGATTACAATTATTAATACACAGTTGGTAAATTTGCAAAGTAGTGTATTGCATTTTTTGTTCAGAAATTGAAACAAGTAAACCAATCAGTAAACCAAGATTCATCTGCTTTCATTATTCTTGGTGCAAAAGGCTGTCTCTTTCGTGTTCTTGTACGAAGTTATCTAGAGATTACTTACTCTCTACCAGTATGATGCATGTCACATGTGCAGCAGTTTTCCACTAAATTGCAATGGTCGATGGTTTCCTTCGGATAATCCGGTTTCCTTCACCCATAAAACTGACTACCATTGTACACATGAATTCTGGTGTATAGCATTAAACGACATTTAAATCAATCAACCGACAAATGTCCATTGCTTGTTTTTTCCCCTGCAGACGTTGACTAACGCACCTGTCTGGTCCCGGGACGTCTCTCTGCTCCTGAACCCGGAAGCTGAGCATGACTGGCGGCTGTTGGCCCAGAGATTGGGCTACAGCCCAGAGGACATCCGAGGTTGGGCCACACAACACGATCCCTGTATGTCTCTGCTGAGCGAGTGGTTCGCCACCCACAAAACCAGCGAGGCTACAAAAGCCGTTCTCAGAACTCTGGAGGAGATGAATCGCCTGGACGCAGCCGAGATCGTTGGCAGGGCCATGCAGGCTGTGGGTAAGGAAATAATGTATATCTTGTTTAGAAAGACACAATTTTTATTAAATAATCTCAGCTGTTGAAACAATTATTGTTTTGAAAGATGTGAAATTTTTGGTCACAAAATGTCATAAATGGCACTTAAGTTCTTATGAGTTTGCATTAATGGTTCTCTAGTTGGCCGTCGAGTTGAAGAAATATTACATGACCTTGTCATGAGTCAGCCGCATTTGCTTTATCAGCATAACACTCGGCATGGTGTCAGAATGTGATATCTTCTTTCCTCTAATTTTCAGAAAATTTGGTTGAGGACGAGCCTCTTGACTACGACACGCCGCCCCCTATTTTCATCAGTTACCAATGGGGCCATCAACCAGAAGTGAGGCTGCTTCGGAAACATCTAGAAATGGCAGGTTTCGAAAGTTGGCTTGACATCGGTCAGATGGGCGGGGGCGATAAACTCTACGCTAAGATTGACCAAGGAATACGCGCGGCTAAAGTGGTCATCTGCTGTGTGACGGAAAAGTACGCTAAGTCACCCAACTGCAACAGGGAGGTAAGTACTTGTGATCTCCTAGTACAGATTGCATTGATTCTGTAATGACATCGTGTGTTAGGGAAGGGAATTCCAACTGAAGCCAATTTTTCGCAGTGGAACTTGAGGACTTTTTCGTCTCACATTTCCCTGCAAATACATAGCTTTATTAAAACATGCTAATGAAAAACGTATTTTTCCAATTATTATCAAAATACCTTTATTTTTCAGGTGAACTTGGCTGTAAATCTGGGAAAGCCAATTATTCCTCTTCTGCTGGAGAAAGTGGCTTGGCCTCCACCGGGGTCCATGGGCCCCATATTTGGGGAATATCTCTACATCCGTTTTTTCCAGCGGGGGAAGGATGAAGAAACTAAAGATGACCGCGTCTGGCCGCCATTAAGTTTCAAGGAACTTCTCATGCAGCTGTCTTACATGAAACTGATACCAGATCACTCTAAAATTTCCAAACGTAAGTTGATCCCAAGTCAATCCAAAGATAGCAAACATAACTCGATCAAACTTAACTTCAAAATTATCAAACGTAAGCTGATCCCAATTCACTCCAAAATTACCAAACATATGTTGATCGCAAGTCAGTGCAAAAATGTGAAACAAAAGTTTATACCAAGTGAAAATAAAAATGTCATACATAAGTTTATCCCAAGTCAATCGAAAATTACCAAACTTAAGTTGAACCCAACTTAGTGTAACATAGGTTTATCCCAAGTCAGTTCAAAATTATCAAACGTAAGTTGATCCCAAGTCAGAGCAAAAATGTCATACATTAGTTTATCCCAAGTCAATCCAAAATTACCAAACGTAAGTTGATCCCAAGTCAGTGCAAAAATGTCAAACATAAGTTTATCCCAAGTCAATTCAAAATTATCAAACGTAAGTTGATCCCAAGTTAGAGCAGAAACGTCATATATTAGTTTATCCTAAGTCAATCCAAAATTACCAAGCGTAAGTTGATCCCAAGTCAGTGCAAAAATGTCAAGCATAAGATCACCCCAGGTCAATCCAAAATTACCAAACATTGGGAAATTAGGTAAAAAAAATCCAAGCGTCAGTTTGTCCCATGTCAACCTAAAATTACCAAACGTAAGATAAAAAGTCAGAAAAAGTTAGTGTAAAAAACTACGTTGGTCACCAGGAAATAACATGAGCTGATCCCAGGACAGTTTTGAGTCACTAATCGAACACCTGATGATTTCAGGCGAGCCGAAAATTGACACACAATGATCTAAGACATTGTTTACATATCGGAGTTATCTCCCATCGATAAAAGCAATTCAAGTTTGAAAATGAAATGCAGTAACTGTTGGACAACTTGTACATAGCTAGTGCGTGTGGAGCGTCCGGGGCAAACCTGATGTTACAAGCTGTACTTTTTTCAATGATTTATTCTAGATCAGATATCTGACTTGTCTGTGACACATTCTCTCTTTTTTTCTCTGACAGCCTATGAGCAGTGGTGGTTGCCTCCAGAGGAGGTGATAGTGGTTAAAAAGAAGCCGAATGGTGGCGGAGGCGGCAAAGAGGCTGCTGCCAAGTCCGGAGAGAGCAAGGTTAGACTACCAGAATAAATTAGAAACGAGTTAATCTAGTCTTGGCTAATTAGCTTTTAAAAATTAAGTGGAAATCAATAATGGGTGTGGAACTGATTAGAACTATACTCACAGGCATAATTGCATCTCGAAACTAAACAGGCAGACATGAGTATTTCTGTACCTTGTGGTAATATATGTTGTTTGCATGGAATCCTATAATGTTGGTTATAGTTCTTAAATTTTTATCAGCGTGAAAAAATAACTTTGTAACATTATGGACTTTGATGACGGTGTAGTTGACTTAGGGACTTCGCTTGTGTACATGTCAAAGGCAGTCCATTCTGCAGCAGTGAGCCTCATGTGGATAACGAGTTGCAATCTGTATTTCATTAGCAGTGTTTATTTCATATAAAGCGCCAGTACTGTTAACCAACTTGTTATTTACTGTGCGCAGGACCTGGGTGACCAGCCGGAAGTGTTCATCTCTTACCAATGGGGGATCCAGCCACAGGTCAAAGCTCTCTATAAGAGGATGTCGGGACTTGGCTACCACTGCTGGATGGACATTCACCAAATGGGAGGCGGAGATTCTCTCTATGATAAAATAGACCGCGGCGTGAGAGGATGTAAAGTTGTACTGTCATGTGTCACGGAGAAATATTCCAAATCAGCAAATTGTCGCAGAGAGGTGAGTCTGGCCGACGCGCTGAAGAAACCAATCATACCGCTTCTCTTAGAGGACACAACATGGCCGCCCAGTGGACGAATGAGCATGGTTTTTACTCAGCTGTTGTACATCGATTTCAAAGACGAAAAGGTACAACAGTCTTGGTCAGGGGAGACTTTTGATGAATTGTTGAGGAAAATTAAACTTCACGTTTCCAGTGATGTGGAAAGTAGCAAAAGTGATAAAGGGAGCGAAAATAAGCCAGTGAAACCCTCGGGACATGTAGCACCATCAAACCCAGTCCCTCCAACAGCTGTCGTACAAGACGAACCTGCGAAAACAAGACAGGCTGCTGTTGTACAAGACGCACCTGCGGAAACAAGACAGGTTGCTGTTGTACAAGACGCTCCTGCGGAAACAAGACAGGCTGCTATTGTACAAGACGCTCCTGTAGGTACGAGACAGCGGGATTCCGGGGCTCCCAGGCCTCAGTCCAGCCAAGCTAGAAAGGTGACACGGCCATACACCCCTAAAAAAGGGGGTAGATCTAAATCCTGCACCCTGCTGTGAGGCTCACCCAAATGCTGTGGAGTTAATTACTGCATCGCGTAAGCATTTCCTCAGGAGGTGACATCCCCTAAGAAATGCACATTCTCTAAATACTAGTGTAACATGAACTGTGATATTGTTTTCTGTTTAGAGGTCGTTTCAGTGCTATCGATTGTTTTATAACTTTATCTCAGATCAAACAATTCCCAAATCATACATTTGTACTAAATGTACAACGATTTTTTTGATAAAAACGAGAACTGCGTTACGAGTTGTTACTAACTGACCAACAAAGCTCCTATCTCTTTGTTTATATGTAAGGAAATGAACGATATGTATATTATTATCATCACTATATGTATGTACACATGTTGCTAAGTAAAACCTCTATCAACCGTTTAAATACAGAGGTGTAAATCATTTTTTGTGGGAAAATAAAACCCAAGATGGTTAACTGTGACGAGATGCTGGTGTAATAATTAGTCTCAATAAATATTACGTTGTCTTGCCAAATTCAATTTGAAATGAAAATTATGACCTTCTTAAGATACGACACAAGCCGTGTTTGTTCATGCCACTAGTGACGTAATAATCACCATGATGTGATGGTTGTACTGACGTCATACAACTTCCGTGTGTTGAAGCTGTTCAGAAGCAGAAGGAGGAGACTTCGTGGTGAAGTCATTATTAAGGATAGCATACACGCACGCAAAAGAGCGTGTATGATTGACAGGCACCAGATATTGCTTATGTTTAAGCAAGACAGATAAAATATACAATATGAACAGATGCATTGTCAAAACAGGATATAAATATGACGTAGGGGTTTGAATTTAGCTCGACTTCGGAAATATAATAAGGAAATTCAAGTCGGTGTAATGAAATTCTTTTGATCTATAATCCATTAAGATTTTTCTTCTTCTAATCTTAAATCTAGCCCTGGCTTCCTCTCCGGCCGTACGTGGGAAGGTTTGCCAGCAAGCTGCGGATGGCCGTGGATTTCCCCCGTGCTCTGTCCGGTTTGCTCCTACGATAATGCTGGCCGCCGTCATATAAGTGAAACATTCTTGAGTACGGCGTAAAACATAAATCAGATAAATAAATAAATCTAGCTATACATATGTTTGATAAATTGATAGATTACTTCACGAAATCGAATTCCTAATGGTTCCTTTACATTTACCTTTCCAAGACTCAAACGTAGACACATTTCATGTATCGAAGAATGGTTGTGGAGAACACGCGATTTTATTCTATGTCAATAGCCGGAAAAATCATTCGGTGAGATGTATAGACTTATATCGGTTCAGATCTAAATCTCCCAAGAGAACAACATATTTATATCCATGTGAAAACAACTGTGGTACAGATCAAAAGTCATCATCAGAGTTAAAGAATACCTATCTGTATTATTGAAATAATAGGTTTTTGATGGGATAGTTTCAATCTAGGTTGTTAACGCTCAGGCCCACTGCGACACTCCGACTTTTTATTAATGAGATCGCTCGCTTGGACGCGAGCAGGACGTTATACAACAATCAAGCAAATAATTCATGAAATTACATCACTAAGCAGCAGTTAAGCTTAGCCCAGAATCGGTTTGTTTTTGTTTATTCTCAATGTCCATTGCTAATGAAAGCTTCATGGGTACCAGAACACGTGGTAATCTGATAATGAGTTAAACTGCATCTTTTGTGGAAACCTTGTATCGATGGGCGGAAGTGACTGATCCCTGCTCCGTTACTGTAACAGTATCGATTTTTTTTCATCCCGGTCGCTAGGCGACCACGAGAGAGCCTGGTCGTTCGCGAACCAAGCCGAATGACGTTGTTGGCAGCAAGCAAGAATTATGCTGATAAGCCACTAGCTAGATAAACTGGACCCGACAGACAACGGGGTGAAAACAACGGCGAAGCGTGCATGGTATTCGGGGCAGGGACGGATATATTTATACCTAGGTGCGGGGAGTGTATATCAGTCAAAGATAACGGTAAACGGTAGTCCACTTAGCTGGAGTGTTTCGTACACACCGAAGTGGCTATCTGGTCAGTCAACGAAACAGCCTAACGGAGTACCAGGAATCACCATGTTCGTCCCCATATTTCTGTCACTGGTCACTCTCGCCTTCTGCAAACCACCACCGTACCTCAAACAGGAGAGTATATACGACAACCTGCCCTACCTTATCGACAGGATTCAGGTATGTCACGATTAATATGTAGTGTATCATGACACAAGACAGGTATATTCGCAGCCCGCTGGACAATGATAACATAAGGACTGTATATCAACGTGTAGTACTGAACACATGGTCAATATCCGACGTTCCACCATTAATGAATGGAATACTAACACAACTGATCTGTTTACACACAGAACCACTTGTTTATTTATACACCAGTTCATCGTGGTTTACAGTCTACACACGCACAAGGAATGTACCAGTTTCGCACGTGAATTATGAATGAATGAATGATTGAGGTTTGACGACACATTGGCAATATTTCAGCCATATCGTGGCAAGAACATGTGCAAATACCAAGCTAACGAGAGCTCAGGGCTGTATAGGATTTACAAATGGATTTTACTTGCTGTTACATTCCTTTGCATTAAGCATTGCTACAAAGTCATGTTATGTTTAAGAGGACATAATAGAGGGGTATACATCTATAGCAATGCAGGGAACTGTGTCCATTGCGTGAACCTACTGTAACCATTCCGGGTTATTATGGCTGTCCGCCATCTGGCCTTGTTGCTACTGTGCCCTCACTTATAAACTGACAGGTGTCCTCGGTCACAAATCCCGTTAACTACCATTCCCACCCCCTCTATCTCACCCCTCGATTCCACCCCAATACATAGCTGAGGTGTGAAGACCAAAGCCGTGGTTTTTTGTCACTATAATCCCAGCATGTTCTTTTCGCATGCTGTGAGCGTTTCGCTTTAATTAATGAATAAAATAATCGTTACCTGACACCATTAACATTTACCTGAACTGTGCAACACTTCTTGAGGTTGTATATTTATAGGAAGGTCTGGCAGTCCACGAGTTTTATATGCACATAAACAACAGCAGATTTATCCAAATGCTGTTTATATCCATTTTCGGAAGAGTTTCCCAGGCACACTCGGATTGGACGTAGATATGTTTGAGAAAACACGTTACAGTGAATGTTTTCGAGTCGAGCATTATGTGAAGAGTATACATTACCCTTCGCTGGTAGTGTTGTAAACATGAAGAACATACTAATGTAAGGCGTGGGCCTGGCATGTTAGGCTGATCCACAGTGTTACTACGCATGGTGGACGGCAAGCAAGCATACTCCACGGCAACAAAACTGCTGCCATGGCAAAAAGAAAAAAATCGTGTTCACAGTTGTAGTGCCAAACAAAAATATTTGAACTACAGCTGAGTGGCTGTAAACAGGTAAGTTCATGCATAAGAGTGAACTGTTTACGTCTGTCAAGTTGATCTGATGATCTTCGGCAGTTTTTTTGCCAGATTGTCCAAAAGGACGTATACCTCTCTAATAAAACCTCTTGATCTAGATATTCACGTATGATATACAGGATTACCAATTCAAAGAGTTAGTGTTGTATGAAGTACATCATCTATTAATTTTGTACAAAATGAACAGTAAATTTACAAGGCGTTTAATATATCTTGGCAGTGCAACTATCATGCCAAGATGACTGTTGCAAGCGTTTTTCATTCCAAAACCTTCGTCCTATGCTCTGATTAATCAGCACATTTATGGAAAATTCTGTTGAAAGACAAAAGTTTAATTAGTTACAAATTAAGGTCTTTAGTAATGATAAATTAACAGGCCAGATTAAACCACGGCAAAAGTACATAGAAAACTCTTTAAAGCAAAATGGCCAGCATCCAGATAAATGCCACTGAACTTACAGTCTTACTATCTTGCAGTATCATACAAAGATGGATGCGAATTGGTAATCATATCACATACAGTGTATGCTCCAAAGTTATTTGTAAACTTGATTTTTGCTGGTTTATTTAAAGAGCAATTTCATGAAGACCGACCATGTGTTATTGCTATGCGAATGAACAGTGGGTATACTGGGTTATTGAACTACAGCTCACATATAACACAAAATCCCGTTTGAAAAAATAATGGAGCTGGCACGCGAACTCAAAAGTCTATTTCTGATAACATGGATAAATCGTGCTCTAAAACGGAATTTCGCCAAAGTAAAAGAATTTCACATCCATTACACAGCAACCGGGAAAACTCGCCTATCATCACCTCCCATATTTGAAGACGATATACAGGGTACAAAGGACTCATGCATACAGATATCAACATGTACCTTTGGCGAACACTTCCACCCCATCAGGGTTGGCATGGAAATGTATGGATGCCGCCAAGCATGTTGTCATAATCTAACTATGCCTCACCGTGAACAAAAGACTCGGTATGCCTGGTGAAAGGCTGTGTGGTTAACGAGGTTTAACGGAGAACTGATTTGTGCAAATATGTCCAGAGGTGGCCTGTGTTACATGAGAGTTATTAATTTGAGGATAACTAACAATTTAATAAAAGCCGAGTCCACACTTCCGGGAATTTTATGAAGGAATCGATATACCCTGGATGGCTTAAGTGCGGTACAGGCCAATCAGACTTTCGCACAAGACCCCCATATCGTTGACTTCAGGATATTCATGATCGTTTTGTAGGAACGAACAGAGGTATACTTCAGTGTTATGTGAAATGCTCAACTTGGCAGGCTCCCATTGATTTGATAACTACCCTTTGTACAACATTGTTATTGAAGATTTGTCGAGATAGCCATGCTACTTTTTGCTATTTTAATAAATAATGGTATTCCACACATGTAGAGCATAGATATGATAGATGCTGCACTGAAGTTATTGTTACAGGAGATTTAACCAGCTCTCCTGCCGTACGTGGGAAGGTCCGCCAGCAACTTGCGGATGGTCGTGAGTTTCCCCCGCGCTTTGCCTGGTTTCCTCCCGCGATAATGCCGGCCGTCGTCCTATAAGTGAAATATTCTTGAGTTCGGCTAAAAACATTTAGCAGACATCTGGCGTAAGATGACATTTTGATTCAGTTCTATTTCATCCCATGTGCAGATCTCCTAATCAGTTCCTTTAATGAAGCATAATTATTGATGGCTTAGGACACTGCACGATGCAATGCTTCCTCTCATGTTATTGAAGCACGTGTAGAAATCGGTAATCTTTAAGAAGAACCTTAAACACTCTCTGCATTTTGGCCTTTATAGCCTGTAGTCTTGTCCACTTGGTAAGAAATGCAAAACACCCACCCACCCACCCACACACACATATATATATATTTTTTTTTTCTTTTTTTTTCTTAGTTCTTTGGGGATCTGTGTTATTTGTCGTTTTCGGAAACTGGCCTTGTGATTGTTGACCCGGAACGGCCACTTTGGTTGATGGCTGGTATACGAATGTCGGCTTCGACGCCTGGATTGAAGTATTTGTGCATTGGCGTGGTTACGTGATTTCTAACCCACTCTCACTCTCAATGAATCAGCCACTGCTAATATATCGATATGATTTAATGCATCAGACAAACCTTGAATATGATGACAATCTGTGTCAGTTTTCGCGGAACTTATATGTCCTGCAATATATTATCTCGTACCGATATCTTGTATCCTACACATTAGCGTAAGTTTCAAGGTAAGCAATGTTATTTTCACAGCTTCCGGCTGACGAGGAAGTGACGCACTACGACACACTGCTCACCGAGAAGGACTGGCCAGGGACCAGTCTAAAATTCGGCCAGGTAGCAGGAGTGGACACGGACAAGGAAGGCGACATTCACGTATTTCACCGGGCCGAGCGGGCGTGGACGGCAGAGTGAGTGGATAGCCGACTACTGATCAGTTATGGAAGTTTTCAGTTCCAGGAATGTTATAGATAAGAATTTGATGGTGGCTTATTAGTGCCATGAAATTTCAATTTTTTTTTCTCTTGTTTTCCACATACACTTGTTAATTCTGCAGCTTAATATAAGACTTATATAAGACAGTTAATATATAAGCCAAAGTTAATAATTCAGGATATTTTTTTCAAAATATTGTGTTTACACAAAGGAAAGAAAAAGTGATATTAGCACAGAGAAAACCACCATTTCTCTCATAAAAGGATTTTAAGGAAAGTTAACTTTAAAGGAGCCGACATTTTTTATCACACTATTGTCAAAAAAAAAAAAAAAAAAAAAAAATCAAAAAAAAAAAATCACCCCGGGATTCTATGATTAGCAAATAAGGAAAATATCTGCGTAATTTGGTGCACGGAAGCACGCAAGAAGTTCACACGTCAGACTAAAGTGTAAAGCATATAAATGTTCTGACTGAGATGTTGATTTCATGGGTGAAAGCCATAAAGGAAAATATTCATGACCGTTTGTAATGAACAAATCAGCTTGAAAGTTTGGCTACTTTGGCTAAGGGCATAACATTTGGCGTTCTATCTTCGAGTATACATTAAAATTCCCCAAGAATGCGGATAAATAGGCCGGAACCTTCTCATAGCGTTAGCTTCACGTCTTTCCACGTGTTTGTGGAGCAGTTATCAATGGAAAATGTTAAAAGGCCTCGACATTGAAATGTATCGATCAATTATGAAACTGATCACAAGAATCTATTTATTTATTTAATTGGTATTTTACGCCGTACTCATGAATATTTCACTTATACAACGGCGGCCAGCATTATGATGGGAGGAAACCAAGTCCGGTGGAACCCCACGACCATCCTCACGTTGCTGGCAGGCCCACAAGAATCTAAAACAAAGTGTTTACTCAACGAGCTAGGTTTCGTCAACTTTGAGTAGCGAAAGACATTGTCAAAGATAACCACTTTAGCGACGTTGAATGTGGTTTCATGACTTCATGGCTCAAGCTAACCAATTCAACGGCGTTGAATGTAGTTCCATGGCTTCATGGTTCATATTTGCGGTTACCAATATAGGAGTGTTTCTCCCTGTTCAGCTCCTTCGGCTATGGGGACGTCTACCAACAAAGGGATCTGGGTCCCATCAAGGCGGACGCGCTCCTGGTCCTGGACAAGGAGACAGGTGCGGTGAAGATACGCTTTGGCAGGAACAAGTAAGTTATACAAGCCCCAATTACGTAATTTGGTTTAGATGCTAATTATGGCTAGACACTAACGAACTAATTATACTCACACCGACATCCTTTGGAAAACATATAACGGTGTAGTTTATTACAATTCATCAGAAGACCTAGTCAGTTTGATGATTGAAACTCCATGCAAAATCGTGTGCTTTTCGTCCAACTTACTGTTTGCGAATTCATGTCCTGTTGCGTGATTTAGTTTATTCCTCTTTCTAAGACGAGTCACCGATATTGTATGCACAGCCTACACATTACCGCACGTGTAACGTATGTATACAATACAGAATCCAACGAGAACCTCGATAGTTATGCGCTCCCAGTACTTTATTACTGATCTCGCCATTTAAATAATAGCGGGGCCCTTAGTGGCCGAGGGAGTTAGTGCGATAGTCCTGCGTAACGACGCCAAGAGCCCCTCACCAATGCGATCGCTGTGAGTTCAAATCCAAGTCACGCTGGCTTCCTCTCCGATCGCAAATGGGAAGATCCATTAGTAGACTGCAGATGGTCGTGTATTTTCCCCTGGGCTCTGCCTGATTTCCTCCCAACATAATGCTGGCTGCCGTAGTAAAGGTGAAATATTCTTGAGTACGGTGAAATAAATTAATAAATTTTCAATAATGGGTATGTTTTCAGGTTCTATATGCCGCATGGTCTGACGATAGACCATGAGGAGAACACGTGGCTGACTGACGTGGCTTTGCATCAGGTAACTGCGCCATTTTACTGGCAGTGCGTCACTCTATCCTTTTGGGTACCTCTGAATCCTGTCGTTTTCATAATGAGGCTCTAACAAACATAAGTTGGTTCCTCTGCATATAAACCTGGCTGCCGTCCTAGAAGTAAAATCTTCTTCGATACCAGGCATGTAAAACACCAGCCAAACTACTCTCTGAAAACTAATGTGTACGAGTGGCACACATTAGTGAGGCAATGATGCACGTTCAGATAGTTTTTATGTAGCAGCAGTACACAATTTATGTAATTTGTGTAATACATGTACATCCACAATGACGTGTGTATCAGTGATACACAATTTGTGTACCACTTATACACATGCCTTGTGGATGTGCAAAAATTGTGCACTGTTGTTTTAGTGAGTATCATCAATTTTTTTTTTCGGAATGTTGTAAACCATTCCCCCTCAATTATGCCGATTAGACTTACATTTACATAGCACATAAACATCTGTTTCAGTGATAAAATATCAAAAAATGATTTGGTAAGGGCAAATGAAGAGAATCTATGCTGTTTGGCTCCTCCCAAAAGAAGGAGATGTCTTAAAGTATGAATACAAACTCTCATCTGGAACTTCTTGGCATTGTCTTGCAAAAGCAAATGTGGTGTCTGGCACTGAAATATTTTAACGCCCAATTTCATTCCAACAGGTATTTAAGTACCCCAAAGGTGCGAGTGAGCCGTCACTTGTGTTGGGGAAGGAGTTCCAGCCTGGCCACGATGACTCACACTTCTGTAAGCCGACAGATGTCGCAGTCGCCTCTAACGGCGTCTTCTTCGTCGCTGATGGGTAATTTGTTGATTTACTTATCTATTTATTTGTTTAATTGATTTCACATACGTACCAGCGGTCAGGTTTATGGGTGGACGAAATCGGAGTGCCCAGAGAACACCTTCGCCAGATAGGCATATCTTACAAATCTAATGACTTAAGCCACACCCGTAAGGGAATTTGTTTTTCAAATTTTAGCTATATGTATTTATAAATAAATAAATAAATAGAATGACTTTTAAATGGACGACGAAATGTTTTTCATTTTAATCTGAACGTGAACTTTTCAAAATGGTAAATACTATTCAAAGCGCGTTAAATCATGTAATAGGCCTATTTATTAATGGATACAGACCGCCTTGTCTCAAGGTCGGGAGATCCGGGATCTATCCTGGCCCGTATCATACCAAAGACGTTAAAAATGGTACTGGTTGCTGCCTCGCTCCGCGTTCGGAGAATCGGCCCGGTGTCAGTATAATGTGACATGGTGGGGTGTCATGTCTGGTGTCTTCGGCATGTTCCAGTGGCGGCAGCACTTTGGCAGCATGGACTCGCCCTATCTCAAGAAGACACAGAATTCCAAAGGCTCCCCGTCGTCCTATGACTGAAAAATTGTTGAGTACGACATAAGAGACAAACATTAATTGATACATGTAGACAAGTTCCCGCTCCTGTTCTCACCATGGTAACGGCGACAGATTTATGAAAATATCGTACTATTACATTAAGGTGGTGCTTTCTCTTACTAGGTATTGCAACAGCCGAGTCATGAAGTTCTCTCCTGACGGCACTTTGTTAGGACAGTTTGGAAGATTCCCCGCCAGTAAGTAAAGCGCTTAGAACATTTCAAGGGAGACCACTTTTAACGGAAATTTTGTTCTGTGATGCTTTGTTCCCGTGAAGGCCTGTTCGAATGTTTTAAAGATACAACAATACACAATGAACTTAAAAGTGGTGGAAAGAAAACGTGACATAAAATATCACAGCGAACATCTTTCAGCATCGTACATGAAGCAGATCTCCCAATGGTTGCCTTGTCTAGTTGTCTGCATTATTTGTTGATCACTTTGCGCTTTTAGGAACTGTCTAGTCTCAATATCACGATATTAAAAATGCAGTCTTGTATTGGAAGATATGGTGACACAAAATACCAGCTGCA
The DNA here is from genome assembly GCA_016165875.1 of Acanthopleura granulata. Classification (NCBI taxonomy): domain Eukaryota; kingdom Metazoa; phylum Mollusca; class Polyplacophora; order Chitonida; family Chitonidae; genus Acanthopleura; species Acanthopleura granulata. The sequence continues at coordinate 9,768,805 of JABBOT010000008.1, forward strand.
CTAGCTGCTTTATTCAGAAGGCCATCCAGAATTCTTTAGTACATCGTTAAGAACCGAAAAAATAAATGCACGAACATGTGCAATGAATGCTTTTCACCATTCAATAAACATAAAATTGTAAACTGTTTCCATTTTGACACGCATACATCTGCATATGTCAAGAACGTGTCACGCGACTGTCTGCTGTCGTCTCCTAAGCTTTCCTCCTGTGTTCCAGACTTTGATAACTTGAAGAATGACGAGCTGCGCATTCCTCACAGCCTGACCCTGATAGAGTCTAAAGATCTTCTGTGTGTGGCGGACAGGGAACACGGCAGGTAATACCTTCCCATATCTGTGGGGGTCATTCAGTTGTCATAGATTTCATTTTTGTAAAACCCGTGGCCTACTTTTAAGTGCTGTTAGTACAGGCTGTATATTCAAAACGTATAAAGATCCCAAATCGGTGTCCTATGGTTATTACCTCCTTCTAAGCAGATTGCGTTTTTTTTTTTCTCTGGCGTTTACTTGTCTGCATGTCTCTGTCTGTCAGCAACTTCAAAGAAGGAAGTCAGGCCCAGATTTGGATGAAAATTTGAACACAGGTTGGTCTTGGGCAAAAGACCAAGGTCCATTTGCTGGTTGCCATGGTAGTTAAGTGTTTGTAGCGTTAAGAGGGTTTCGTGCAAATGATTCCTATCCACTAAATCGGGATTAACCCAGAAATTTTTGTTAATTTTTTGTATTATTAGGGACAGAAATATGGAAGTCAAGATTTCCTGGGGAGAATAGTTTCACTCTCGGGGCCCCTTCTAATTATTTTAGCTAATATTATATGACAAAATGTATATCAACTTCATTATTATAGTGTTAACATGATTGCTAAATACTTGCTCCCACAGAATCCAGTGTTTTCGTGCTGGGCTGAGGAACACTAACGATACTGGTAATTTCGTCGTATCGATCACAGACCCAGAGATGGCCAAAGTCTACGCTGTCACCTACGATCCTAATGGTATCTTTTCTAATATCGACATTTAAGTCAGTGTAGAAAATGTTCTGATATTTACCGGCATGTTCAGCGAAAACGTGTGGATTGAGGTTACAAAAGGCGAGCATTACTTGAAACTGGTTATTTGATCAGCAAGTCAAAATTACAGAAACAAATATTCAGATATATTGGTGAAATCAACAAGAGCTGTACTGATTCAAACTAAAACCTAGGTGGTTATCTTTGCAAAGTGGTTTTTCACTTCCACACCATACCAGTGATCAGTCAATCAGAAAATTGAAAGCTTGATTCTGATCAGAGATATAAACATGCTAGATTCTCATATTTTCAGCGTATAAATTCCCACCTTGACTTCGCCTTATAACTGGTTTCTGAAGGAAGATGTCTTTCCACACGCAATGTATATAATGATGAAACCTGTGTAGCTGTACTCAACAGTCTTAAATGATGAAGCCACAAAATGTCCAGAATGCAACAATTACGCACGTATGCAGCATAATTGGCGTCGTAATTTTCAGCCTGTTCAAAACCTAACTGCATATTGCGTTTCAGAGAACTTGATGTATGCTGTGAATGGACCTAACAGAGACCTACAGGCTGTCCAGGGATTTACTATCGATGTCCAGAACTGGCAAGTCGTGGACTCCTGGGGACCTCGGGAGGTACGTCTAACGTCATGATGGTCTAATCATTGTGTGAAACAGTCGTTTAGACACACAGGCTACCAGCTTGTACCAGTAGATAGTGACACGAGGGTTAGAGGACGTAGACATTGTGTCAACAACAACAACAACAGCAAAAAAAACAACCAAAAAAACAAAACAAAAAAAAAGATTTTGTAATTTTTTTAGATCTTGATTTTATCAAATTGAAAATTCTTTGAAAATGCATAGTGTCGATGGCTTTTTTGCATCAGAATGAAAATGAAACAAATTTTGATAGATATACTATTTCTTGAAGCGGTAGGGCAGATCCTACGAGAGCTTAAATGACAGATTAAACATGCATTAATAGAAAAAATGATTGACCCACAAAATTGGATACATGGTTGACTAAATATTTTGACATGAAAAGCTGGTATGAAGGATTCTTATACTGGATTGCTAGATAGAATTGCCACAACAGGTCGTCCTTTGATCAGTTGGGTAACGTGCCCGAATCCCTGTCAAGATGTCTCACCCTGGCTTTAGATCAAGAAGTGTGTCAGATTCCTGCTAATTAGGTTGATGGTTTGTTTTCGGGCTTGCAGGCTGTTGCTATACACGTAAACCTGACAAGCGTAGCGTAAGAAAATTATTCTTGTGTAGGGCGTTTTATAAATCAAATTTATAAAACTGCACAACGTGCTGTCACTCTCCCTTGTAGGGCTTTTCCACCCCACACGACCTGGCTGTGTCCCCTAATGGCAAGCACGTGTATGTGGCAGAGATCGGGCCTAACAAATTGTGGAAGCTGGACAGGGTCAAGCTGTAAACAGGCCACCTTATCTTGACCAGGGCTGATTCACGTCCAAGCTGCCAAATGGTCTGACCACCTGAATTATCCAGATTTCACCGCAATGAAGGACATTGGGAACAGTTTGGACCTGAAACACTTTTGTCACGAAAAGTTTCCATAAATGTGAATATAATATAGCGTGTGTACTTTATGTGGCTTTGGATCAGCAGATTAACATCTGCGTCGTGTTGTTGCTACATATCAAACATACAAGAAGAAGCAGCCTTGCAGTAGTAATACCTATTGTGAATTTTAAGTAAACATAATAGTGTAGTTTTTAATACTACATTCATATAGATGACTACGGCGTTAAACTCCGAAACTAAGAAGAAATCTGTAACAAGTTCATGAGCAATGTATACGTTTCACAGGTGTAAGGTTTGATATTCATAAAACATAATATCTTCCCGAACAGCATGGTTGTGACGCTCGGCGAAAAATGTTATATTTTATGTCGGGGATAAGGTTCAAAATATAATAATAAAAATAAAGTACAATTCGTGATATGATGACAATTTGAATGGCCGACTTGTCTGAAGAAGGATGGAATAGAAATGCACAGATTTCCACATTTCTCTCCACGTATTTGCTGTCGATCAATCACAGATTTAGGTATGAATCATGTAAGCACACTCGTACATTTACAGTTACTGCTACTATTAAAGAATCCCATCGATGGATGCTTTTTTGTTTTCTGATGAAAATATCTTCGAAAGCCACCGTCACAGATCTCAGGTGATATATAAGAGAATATTAATGGCTTGATTATCGTGTTTTAAGAACTGTCGTATAAATCCCATCCTGTAATGTAGTTTACATGGAATTATGCAGAATTTTATTGTATTGTTAACCCACTATGAGAGATAACTTACATTGTACTTAACTTATCATACGGGAATTAAGTATGAACAGTGTGATGTTTTCAATTCATCATAAAAATATTTTAAAGATTTAAGTATGAATGAACTTGTTGAGTTTAGAGTAATTTTGCTCTATTGTTCTGGAGTATTAGAAATGAAATGTTACTTTAATTACATTATCTAGGAGTGTTTGTTCAAGTAGATTGTTAATACTTGTTAACTGTCATGCAAAGAATTTATCCGTTCTGTTTAAATGGCCATTGCTACTTACAAAGTGTACCGATTGGTTCTGCCCCGATGTACATACGTGGACAGACGTACAATAAAGGAAGACATTTTATTGTGAATAACTCTCTTTCTTTGACACTGGGTGTGAAAATGTCTTGAAGATCACGTGCGAAAGTTCGCTAGTAGCGGTTTGCTCCAGGTTCTCTGTGTTACTCAACCCATAAACCTGGCCGTCGTCGTATGGCTAAGTTCATAAGTATGGCGTTACGCAACATTAAAGTAAATAAATAAATCTGGCATTATTGAGAACCATGGTATTATTCATATTCTACTGTACGTTAATCAGCGACCTTTCCAATCTGCTGCACAAGGCCCCATGAGTAGTGAGAGCGAGGAAGTCTACAAATTCCATCACTATGGACGGTTTGGACCCCGCACCTCCTGTGTTCTGGCAGTTGATAAACTAGCACATCTAACCCTTAGACCACGGCTTAATCCGACCATGGAATGAAAGCTGCCATGTGCAACCGCCTGTATTGACGAAAATATTAACTATTGACAGGACGCGATAGACTATGTGATTTTCCGACTGCTTTTTAAGCGTCTTGTTAATTGAAAGGCTGTTACAAAGTCAAGAAATAATTCATTCGTAAAAAAATTGATTGTGTTTTGTCCTTAATTGCATCAACCTTAATGTTGACAAACAGAAAAGAGAGTATACCTGGACATTTAACCAATTGACACCTGTGTAAGGACAGGGACAAATAACATTTGGAAACGTGACGGAAGAAGCTCAGAGCACAAATGTCTCTTTGCGCTTGCCCTAAAGTTCTCGACCCTATAAAATCAATCAGGTACGAGGTAGCCATGTTGTCGGGTGGATCGCTTCACAGTCTGTAGCCACAATATTTCAGCGTTAGAGAGAAATAATTTCTCGATGGAAAGTCTGTAAAGGTGCAAGTACTAACCTTGACACGTAGTCAGCAGACCCAGGTTCTTTCGCACATGTTAGCCTAACCATTACATACAGATAACCCTGACTTCCGGGTGGTTTCTGTGAATACCTGCATATCACAAAACAAGCTTCTGCGTTAATCACACAGCTTGTATGCGTGTCGCTTCCCCAATATCTTGATACTTGGAAAACCAAAAAATTGAGCCAATGTTTTATTATTGTCGACAAGTGAAAGAGGCTATTTTGTTAATTCGGTGTCAATGACACATGAAATTCTGCAGCAGTCTATACAGATCTATGCCCACCACTCACACAAAAATAAAAACCAAAACAACCCCCCCCCCCAACCAAAAAACAACACATAACACAAACAATAAGACATCGTCCATCCGACAAAATACTTCGTTCGCATAGAAACGAGACAATGTATTTGTGGTTGCTTTGTGGATACTTTATTGTATCGTCTTGTTTGTATTTTTGTACAAGGCTGGAACATTTACAGTGTTGCCTCACTGAGACACCATGACTAAGACACAGGACAGTCGTTTTGTTAATTGACAGCATCGCCGGCCTGTGCCTATCTATTCACGCTACAAGCCAACTGGCTTACAAAGTTCAACGTTTGATTAAGTCGACCGTGGGAGTGACCTTAGACAATAGCGTTCTGCTGGACTCTGATGTCAGCTCGTTAAAAATTAGACACATTCTGTTTCGTATTATTTTCAGCTATGAGCAAAAACCGAATGACAGTCTGTATGCGCGTCACAATACACGCTTGACCTGGATGCTTGGAACAGTATAAACTTTATCACACCGAAAGGTTAATGTGAGTTAAAGCGGTTTGCTGCATGTCTACGTGGCTATTAATACAAAAACAAAAGAAAATCCTCAGTGAATTTGTCATGATGTGGTAATCTTAATGTCCATGTTTGAAATTCTGTTGACAAGGTATTCGCAACATCATCGACGTCTTCCTACATGTAAATGCTTTCATGTTACAAAATTGCGTTTTACGCAAAATGATTTGTTTTACTTGTGTAAGAGTAGAAATCGCTTCATATAAAATGAAATTCAAGCTATGACTCTCAATAATTACTTCATATTTTTAACTATCGAAGTTATAAAGTATAAAGTATGGTCAGTGTAAAACACAGCACTTCACTCCAGACAGATTTGCTTTAGCACTAACAATCTCATCCTAAATATATACATTCTTTATTTAATTCATAGGCTTATGATTCTCCTCTTTCTGTTTGATAGTAACAGTTATAATTTGGCAAAAATAACAAGAGCACTAATCTGAATCAATTGAACGTGCTGTGGTCAGTAACTTGTGAATCTGGACGGACATCTTTCTGGCGCTAATACCTTGACGGGTCACCTATATGCATGAAGCCGATGGATTGCGGGACGGACGCCTACCTGTGGATGGGTAAGTAGGTGCTGCCCACCTGAGATAGTACCGGCTTCACGGTGGGGCGTGACACGAGCAGACAGTCCACGGCGCTTGCTTGGTAAACTTGACACAGTCTGTCAGAATGTACGGGATTACCCTGACCATACTCCTGCTCCTAACTAGGCCGGTAATGACCATGTTCCAGCCCACACACCGGTCTCAGCAGACAACTTGGCACGAGAATGACACAATCAACACGTTAAACGTGCTCGTGCCTCACCGGCCGCCTATTCACGCCTGCCTGTTGGCTTAATTGCTGGAATGACCCTATTTATTTAGGGGCAAACAACAGAGGTTAGCCTGCGCTAAGGGCCCAATATTTGAATATGAATACGCGACATTAACTACTCTCACAATGCTTTCGGGCATGTTGGTCTGGTCTGATTTGCATAAAGGAGGATCCATGTCATAACCCCAAAACCTACAAAAACGGCAAAAATTCAGATTCACTCACTCACTCAAAACCTCTAAAATCCTGACCCCAAATTTCAGAAAACATTAAAGAACTTTTGTGTGTTGTGGAATACCACGAGTCTTGATAAAACTTCTGAAAAGGTAAAGAGCTGTTACTAGCGACTGGTAAACTTCTAAACTTCGATATATTAAGTCATGATGATTGGTTAACCTATTTGACATATGCTGAAGTTACTGTCATTGTAGGCCGTGTTTTGACGGTTTTTTTAAACAGCATTTGTAACACGCGCTGACAACTTTTTATCTGAAGCTATGATGATGTGTTAAACCGTGTTCTGGTGATTTCACTAAATATTTTTAAAGTCCACCGTGAACCCGTAATTTCGAGTTATGATGCTTGGCTAAACTGAGTTTTAGTGAATTTACCAAAATTCTTTGACATCTGCTGTCTAACTCGTTAACTTTTGAGGAGTGTCGTGAATTAGAGAAGAAGCTGTTCTTACAGGCCTCAGCATGAAAAAGTTGTTGTGTGTTTAAATAGGCCGTGAACATTTTAGTAGAAAATAACTGGAGATATCACTAAAACAAGTGAGTATCTCGTGTCTTCTTTCTTACTTGGGTGGAGCCTGCCTGGTCCAGTGGTTAACGTGCTACTCAATACTCATTAGTCTCTCACCAATGTGGCCGCTGTGAGTTCAAGTCTAGTTGATGCTGGCTTCTTTTTCTGTCGTACTGGGAAGGTCTGCCGGTAACCTGCGAGTGGTCGTGGGTTTCCCTCGGGCTCTGCCCGATTTCCTCTCACCATAATGCTGCCCGTCGTAATATAAGTAAAATGTTCTCGAGTATTGTGTAAACTCCAATCAAATAAACAAATAAATGAAACTTACTGGGGTCATTTTACTTTAACACTTCTCTAGGGATTGGCGTTTGACAAAGGTTTCAGAAAACTTATAACTCTATGTCAATGGCTTGTGTTCAACTTCTTTTTTTTAGGTCTGTTAGTACTTGGGAATAAGTTCTTACTTGTCCGTCCTGACCTGTATGCAAGCTCTCAGATGTGGTCTGTTGGTAAGTACTTGTGGATATTTTCCTGCTTGTCAGGCCTGATCTGTAAGTAAGCCCTTATTATTACCTTCCTGGTTGTCAGGCCTGACCTGTGAGTAAGCCCTTATTACTACCTTCCTGGTTGTCAGGCCTGACCTGTGAGTAAGCGCTTGCGACTATCTTCCTGGTTGTCAGGCCTGACCTGTGAGTAAGCCATTATTACTATCTTCCTGCTTGTCAGACCTGAGTTGTGAGTAAGCGCTTGTGAATACATGTACCTTCCTGCGTGCCTAGCCTGACCTGTCAGTAAGAGCTTGTGAATATCTTCCTGCTTGTCGAGCCTGACCTGTATGTAGGTACGTTTATTTGAGAATACCTTCCTGCTTGCCAGGTCTGGGCTAGCATGGCCATACCCAGAGTGACAGTTAAGTTTTTGTATAAGGTAATTAAAAGTGCCCTGACTTTTCGCAGTCTCTCGTCCCGGAAGATCAGGGTTTCCGTGACGGTAACACCTCAGTCCCAGTGACGTTCTTTATCATGGCGTGCTATGTTTGTTTTGCCTTAATGAACGTTTAGACCCTGGTCACAGGACGCAGTGCCCACGACTCATAGCATCACACTGACGAACGTGTCGAGTGAGCGGGGGCCATCAATTTGCGTTAAGTTTCGACTTTAAGGGCTGTCTTAAATTTTTTTTTTGTCAACGTTTTTTTTCGCTTCAACATTTTCAGGGGATGGTTTTATTACATCACAAAACGAAACATGGGTTTACTGTTACAGGAAGTGACAGGGGGTGATTTGCCCTTCCTGTCTGAAGTATATTGCGACACTGCGTTAACCCAAAGATCAGTTGTCTTATCTTCAGAAATGCATTCACTATCCATGACCGAAAGTCAGTTATGTCAGTTTCCCAGCAATGTGGATCGACAGAAACTAGTGAGGTCACCTATCTATCGACTTTCAGGTTTTGTTAATATGGACAGCTAGGCAGATATTAATGGGCCCATGTCGTAAAATATACATATGCTATTCGTGATAATTCATGAAATTACCTGTCCTCTTTCCGTTATATTTGAATAACTTTGATGACCTCAACGCGATATTGTGTTTATGCTACGAAGATATATTATCTGTTGCTGCAGCCCATTCGCACGAGTGCAACGCAGAAGTTGGATTGTTTTCAAGAATTTCAGGGTTTGTCGTTCATGTCATCTAAAGGTTTGTTGTCTTCGGTAGACCAAATATTTTACCAAAATGAAATAAATTAGAAAACTGTAGTTTAATTTTAATGATACGGATAGTCTCGATGCAAGGATTGAGTCTTCTTTTTCCACGCTGGCAAAGCAATATAAATTTATAAATATAAATATATAAATAAAATGTGGGAATTATAGTGTGACATACAAGCTGTTATTTTCCTCCATAACTTTCTGTGTTGTTGGATTCTTGGTCTGTGACTCTTTGATAAGAACTACTCCGGAGTTAATTCAGCCATGCAAGTTACAACTATTTTCCCACATTTTAACACGTCTGGAGTTTGTTTAAACTCGACAGCCTAGGCGAATTAAAGCCTTGCTAAAGAATCTATTTTGCGAAGTCATTACATTGTATGTGCAAACCTATAAATCAACAGATTGTCCCATTTTAGCTAATAAAAAGGGATTTCTGGATTAGGTTTAGCATATTTAAACCCGTTATACTGGAAAAGATACATTGGCAATAACTTTTTGATTGCAGGCACAAATTCTTTCCATAATTTTCAAAAAAGAGACTTCATTTCTGAAAAAGTCATGTCAAGAGTTTAAAGCCATATTCCTACATTATATAATAAACTTAGAACCCTAAATTGTAGAAGAAATACTTGAAAAGATGGATAGATCTTATGATAAAACATAGGAAAAAAAGAAAAAAGAAACTGTCTGTGCACGGCACAACCGCGTGGCTCAACAGAGATGACAACATGGCCTTGCGAGTAATTCTAGACCAGTGACGTCTATACATGGCCATTAGCATCACTGTATTTTTTCTTACTTAATTCTGCTAGGCCCATGCATGGTGCTCTAGGGGAGTGTAAATTGTTACTTTTTAAAGTTTTACATGAAAAGTTAGAAAACCCTAACTCAGGTGAACTGACAAGAGGCAGGATTTCCCTGATTACGTATGACCCTGTGCCAGCTACTACAATGTCGCCGGTGCTCTGGACCCTGTTCTACAAAACAATGATAGGCTAAGTTGATTGTAACTACCATGGCTACCTATCTGTTGAACAAGGGTTATCATGGTGGTTACAATCAACTTAGTGTACGACTGCTTTGTGTAACAGGACCCAAGTTTTACTCTCTCTGTTGTAGTCTTTTATGTCACTGCCGGAATACTTTGAGCAGTTGGTGCACGGTACCTCGAAGCTGCCACAAGTACAGTGATACTGCTGTGTTATAGCGTAAACGTCAGAACAGTTCTATACAGCCATTGACTGTGCGGTTCTGACATGAAATTGCTACATTGTACTAAGCAATATTTGGACGTTTCTAAACATTACCATGAGGTCAGGTCTTTACTATGTACTGTATCCCCTTTTGTGACAGCTCACTAACTTCGACACTCTTACCTTTTCTCAGGTGACCTTCCAGTGGGTCAGACAACCCATAATACAGCATTGTTTAGTACTTATAAGCAATCAGCCTATGGGTCAGTTCCTTGTTTCTAAGGTAGTAATATACACACAAATATATATCATTTAATGATAATGAACATCGTGTTACTATTTTTTTTTAATTACAGAACGTGCCCGTTCATCTCGCCGATTGAGTTCTCAGCAAACTCAGAAGACAAACATCGTGTCTATCGGTTTAGGGGTAATTAATCCTTCATCTTATCTCTGTGACGAAACCTTTAACCAGTCTTAATACTAATTCGACAGGTAAAGGACAAATCTGAGTCAGGGCTAATATCTAACTCATCAGCTATACAGGACAGGTAAGCTCCTCTGTTTAGTGACACCTTGCTGATCCACACTTGACCTCCGACCAACATGTGAGGTAATTCACACCTGCCATATTGAACAAGTTATGTGCTAAGTGCTACCATATTAAGTGAACAATGGACTCTCGCCACAGAGTGAGAAAAGTGAGGTGCTCGTATATTAGAATCAGGTGATTGGTCAGCTAGTTAGCGAATGGCTATGGTTTATTATGGTTTCATCCACAGCCGACATATGAGTGAAAAAGTCCAGAGTACAGCACTAAACACCGGTAAGATAAATATACCAGAAGTGAAAATTAATAAACGCATTGTGATTGTTATTTCAATTGTATGTTTTACTTAAACCGAAACAGGATTTTAATTTCTTAACGCCCGTCGAGAAAGAATGCCAAATGCACGTATCATTGAAAAGTATAGACAAAGCTGCCAGTTATTTGTTTCTCTTTTTTTACATCATTTTACCAAAACAAAATGCTGAAAAGAGGCTGTATTCTATGGAAAAGAGGTTGTATTCTATGGAAATATTTGTGGGCCTTAATGATAATACCGGATGCCAGAGATACGGAAATAAACTGTACTTTTACTAGTAGATGAAATTCTTGCGACGTTAATAGTGTAAATTTAGGCATCCTAACAGACATTCGTATTCCATTAGTAAAGCATAACTGACATCACAAAGGGTATTTGGGATGAGAGAAAAAAACGCTTGTAACGTCCCAAAACCCCATTTAGGTCTAAGAAAGCTCAACATAAAAACTAGATATTAGACTTCACTCGATCAATAAATAATTGTAAAAAATAAATACAGACGGTTCAATGTTGCTCAACGTCTTAGCCTTCACAGAAATATTTAGGCGGAAGGACCAAAATAAACCGTGGTATGATAAGCCGTCACTTATTGTCTGTCACAACGCCACCTGGTAGAGAGGTGAGGCCGCGGCCATGATTCCCGCAAAGGGATCAGTCGCCTGGCGTCAGGGAATCAAAATACACCAGTGTTCCCAGTCCACAAACCCCTTCAGCTTCTAGATTGATCGCGATGTAAATCCACCTGAGTAAGGCAAAATGTCAATTAACGCACCTGCCTGATGAAGGTAATCAGAGCTGCGCTCTAACGTTCCGGAGCCGCCTTTAACAAACACACAGCCTTTGGTCATGTTGGTGTAACGGTTGAAGGGCAATATGTCTGGATTAGCTTCTTATGCATATATTGACTTGCAGCAAGCAGTATTGTAATTGTGTGGTAAAACGCATGTAGAGATTTCACGCATCAGAGTTCTGTACATAGTACCCAAGAAGGCTTGGCATAGACAATGGAAGTCTGTATCTCACCAGAAGGGATCTAGTTTGTTTGTTTTCACAAATGTTAGTCTATCCCTAAAATTCAATAAAGCATTTGGGTCTAACTCCGACTAACAACACATTAATATGTTGTTTTTGTACACCCGATTTCCATTCCAAGCGTACAAAAATTTCATTCTTATCAGACCGATGAAATGACAAGTTTTCATTATGTTCATTTTCAGCCCTACGCAAGGTGAGTAAGCAGTCGATGGGAACAGTATAATCATCTCCATTAACTAGTCCTGTAATCAGTTTCCGGAATTCCATTATTTCTAATATTCTCTTCATGCTGTTCAATGTCCTTAGCTTATTTAACCCAATCCGCTTGAGTCATAGCTTGTTACGGAATTCTCTCACTCTGTGTGGGATAATCAACCTGGACACATTCATTTTCGTGTGATGATTAAAATAAATTTCATGTATATCATAGCAAGTAAAAAGGCCTTCCGCAGCCGGGTATCACATTACAATGGCAAACAGTTTACTAGTTTAACTAACTGTTTTATAAATATGAAACTGTATTGATACGTGCCCAGATCATTTCTAAACATCAGGGTAATGGTTTACTTTGGCAGTTATCTCAATGACACAATCAGTGAATCATTCTGCTAAGGAAAAAACGGGTTTTCAGTAACGGATTTCCAGAATATAGATGAATAAATGAATGAATTGGGCTTTAACTCCACATTGTCAGTATTTCAGTCATAAGGTCACGAGAGCTGAAAAGTTATGATTTACGACTTGAGAATGCTAACATCCTGAATCAGGACAAACTGGAAACAGAGGTCATTTGTGCCGCATCATGATGTCCAGGAATCTGATAAAGAATGGAATACTAACACATTTCTTAAAGAATTAGCTCCAACCTCTGCTACAGGAAGTACGCAGACAGTCCAACAAACACCAAGTGCCAACACAATACACGGGTGTTCAGTTGTTTTCTTCATATTTTATTTGGCTCTGAAGTTATTAGAAAAATATGGGAAAAGATTGCAAATGTTCGAATACCCTTGACAAATTTCCACCTCGTGCCAAATAATACACAGGAAAGGGGAACAGCACATTCAACAGCACCCTTTCCATAAATGTGAATGCCTTTTGCTCCGGAAAATACACGTAATTTAATAAAGTTATATAGATTTACTGCCAGCTCAACATCCATGATGTTAAAACGCATAAATCTTTCGCATTATTTGTCGTCTGCAGGCATTGTGTGGAAGAGTATATAATGGAAAATCGAAATGGGAAGACACGTAGAGAAATCTGTAAATACTGTATGTATATACTTGTCGTCAAAAGGGAGCTGCACTTAGGGTGATTGAGATGTTCTTTGCTCGGGACGAGTTAAGTTCTGGGAGCCAGCTCGACCCTCAGGATTTACACAAAGATGAGAGGAAATAGGTTAACGATAAAGCTGGCTGATTATACACTGAGAATGGTAAAGCTTTGCTGGATGGATTGGCTTGCATCGATAACTTCATGTATACATATTGTTATATCTACTATCGGAAGGGGTATTAATTGTTAGGCACTTTCTGAGCTTTGAGGTGCATGAAAGCCAATAACCAGGCAGTGGTGCGTTGAAGTGCTAGGCCAGTTTGCACATAGGACAAGAATATGGATGTAGAAAGGAATGGAATAGAACATTTGATGCGATGATCTACTAGATGAAAAGAAGAGGAGAGAAAAGTTTTACTTATTGGGTCAGGAATGGTCTCAAATTAATGGGGATTAATTCGGTGAAGTGTTTGGTTGCATATCGCACTTTGATAATGTTCACTCCTTTGGGGCCTATACAGTTGGTGAAGATCTCACATAGTCTCAAGTTGAAAGATAAGTGTGAAAAATTCGTTAATTATGTTTAACTTTAGCCCTCAGCTGGATACGCAGAAGTTTACAGAATATTTAAATTTCACACGTTGGAACAAAATCACCCTGTGAGTGAAACAAAATTCTGCCGTTAGTATACCTACAAACGAAATATAAGTGATATGGTATGCTAATTGTGAGCATGTTCACATGTTTTCAATACAATATTTCTGCAATATTTCCGAACTGGCAGTAAGTAACATCCATTCATTCATTCATTCCAGTTGTCACTTATCATAATGTTAGCCCAAGACAATCCTTGATAATGGAGATGTGAACAACCTCATTGGTCCATGGAGGACTGGTACCAGTCTAAAGCTTTACAGCTGCCCCCTGTCGTCTGTCACCGTACCTCATTCTGAACCCACTGACTGTTTGCCATCACGGGTCTGTCAAACGCCCACAGGGATGGCGAGATTACCTGTTAAATAAACTCATTTGGTGACAAGCTATTTCACTCAGAATCAACGATGCATCTTCTTGTTTGATGCTCTCACAGCAAAACAGAAAACCCAGGAAGCCAACTGATTGGCCGAGTTGCGGCATGTGACGTCAGCCGTAGTTCTGAGTTGGCAGAAAGTCTACAAAGGGGCACGTGGTTGGAGTGGGTTAAGCAGACATCCGTATCGAACTGCTGTGGCCGCGTTCTGCTGGGTGGGGATCTCTCCGCACAAACGTTTACAGTCCGTCCGTGTGGTTACGGCCGCCTGGTGTAAAATACAGCCCAGTTGCTAACCCAGTCCCGTGCCAACAGTGGCTCCCGACGCTAGCATCCTGGGCATTGGAAACGGCAATCACATAGGACTACCACTTGGACACTCACGGTAGGACAACGTACCGATTGATTATTATTATAATTTTGAGTTTTATACGTCATAAAAGATTAAAAAAAGTTAAAACACTGTCAAATACGTGCAAACTAGGTGTGAATTGTTATTGTGAACGAAGCTTTACTTTGAATTGTTGAAGTTAGTGACAAGTTTTGCTGGACAGTATTAGAGGTAAGCCTCACTGATATGTGTGTATTCAGCGGTTCGAAATTTACGAATATGTGGGTTTGCGTCTTGGCTCTTTCCAACAGAGCAGACTTTTTTCCCTAGGGCTGAAGTTATACGTACGTAACACGACAATAACTCGATGTGTGGCATCATGGGACGGATTAGTACACAGTAGATGCCAGTTCCAAGATGCCAAAGATGTTGCTTCTTATTTGCCTGATCTCGTGTAAAGAAATTAAGCCTGTATGATGTAACCCGGATAACCCAGACGAAATCCTGATCAAGTGTGCCTATGTACAGCCGGGGTAAGGATAAGGACGTATGTTTCCTGTATCTTACCAGCCTAACTCTTGGCACGGACATCTTGGCAACAGTCGTTTTCTGGGTGCAGGCAAACCCGCAATATTAACCTATTAGGACATTTTATGGATGACTTTCACATTGTTCAGGGAAGACAAATCCCAGCTTTTGGCCTCGCATATTTCAGAGAACACAGGAGACTTTGGGATATATCTCAATAAGTTAATACTTGGTTTCTTCAAGGGCTTTGATAAACTGTTTGCTGTCTTGTCTTTGGTAACGATTACACAGTACGTTTCGGGCAGGTATTATCCTTAACCCGCGATCCGAATGCCATTGTCTGCCTCGTTTGCACACAAATCTCTCAATTCAAGCATATTTCAAGCAACCTGCGGGACAAGGGTTAGCCGTTTGCTTTGTGAAATATTTTCCAAAACATTTTTCGAGGTTACGAATGAAAGGTGTATCAATCACCAATCAGCAATTCCACCCGCCTTTCCATACAATTGTTATTTTTACTGCTTCACCTATTTTTCCCTTTTTGGCTTAATCAAATTTAAAATCTCCGTACTTTTGTGTCTGCTTTCTTACATTTCATTTTGTCATATATTAGCCAAGCAATAATCAAAAGTATAGCTTAACAGACCCGAGACACGTGGCGTAGTGAGCTAAGGACGTGTTTGTGGTCGGTTTTACATCGAATTTTGATTTCTTCCCTGGACATCCTGAATAGACGGGCATTTGTCCCAATAAAGGATTGTGTAATGTTTGCATCTTTGAACGGTGTTCATAGCATCCGGTCTCGGCATGCACGTATTGATACCTGTTATGTAAACGCTATCCCTATGTCCCTGTGCGGCACTGACATTGTTTCAATGAACAGATAAATTCCTAATGCTTGTCTTTATATTGACATATTTTTGAGGCAATATGAAATTACGTTGGAATCTGAACAGTACGTCCGTCTGGATTATATGTCAAACCGACTCATGATTGGATGAAAAGCACCTAAGCAAACGGAAGGTCAGAAGCTCTGCCCAGAGTGGGCTCTCTGTATACATGTAGAGACAATCCCACATGTTATTTATGTAATATTAGAATATGAAGATTTTCGATTAAAACTGGGGTCAAACTAAAGTTAGTATGGAGAATACAAAGATGGTTGGGAGAAGTAAACACAGGCCTATCCTCAGCTTCTATTGCTGGCTGGCTTGTAGAGAATAATCGATGTAAATGTGTGAAGAATTTGTCAGCGTAAAGTAGCGATTTTTCGCTTGTGACACCTGAAGGCGGCAACCGCGCTAATCTCAAAACACAATGAACTGGTATCGATGTGTTTTCATTCTCTCTGTGTCCATGCTTGGGATTCTCTGGCACTGTCTAAGGATGTGTAGTTCTTGATCTCGGCTTGTTGGGCATCCGCTGCCGTGTCCAGGCCTATTTGCAAGTCTCCAAGCGTATGGGAATGGGTGATCCGCTCATTAAAACTAGCAATGTAGAAAATGCGGGAAGTGTTAGGAATTTATAAGTGGCTAAGCCATCCTCCGTTACTCGATTGTGGCAGAGATCACTGTCTGCATCCATGTATCACTTTATTTCTGCTCCCTAATGCAAAGCGTTCAGTTGCAAACGCTTACCGACAATGGCCTCCAGACCATGGACACAACACGAGCAAAACTATTGAGAGGTTAAGCACAAGCTATGAACATGTAACTAAATAAAAGTCTTACATACATCAACGCCTTAAGATGCTTTTATGTTAGCATAGCAATGTATAGTTTCTGTATTAATCACTTGCAGACTTGTGTCTACAAAAATTTGTTTTTAAGGGATTCGGGATCATATAAGCAAAGGTCTTGTCTCAGATATTTTTTACTATTTGTTACATTTTATGAGAGGATTAATTCACTTGTGTAACATCGATTTGTGAATATATAAGCTGAACTAGCCGGGCTCGTGGAACAAGCACGCCATCCGCAGGTGTTTAAGGACCTTCCTGGCACAGAGATGTCGTTGATGAAGGACACGTGCTCACCAGAGACACGATTTTGTGGTCCACGTCAGGTGAGGTGCCACAGAAGGGACCACGAATGTCAAAATAAGACCAGAAATACGCCAGGTTTCTGAGAGCATCTGACGTGTGGCTGATTATAAGAAAGGTGTTGGATCAACTAACTGGCGTGCGGACAGATGCATTGCCAGCAGTTTGGACGACCAGATGTTGTCTCTGGCAGTTTACACTTCTTGTTCGAGTTGGTATGTGGAAAAGAGAAGTGGTTTGAGTATCAGTTTTCACATGGGATTTTAATTCCCAGCGACAAGGAAGAGAATTTAGCGAAACCAATGTTCCCTGGTAACTGATATGTAACTTTAACAGGCGGCCTTGTTATGACTCCTGGGTCTCATCCGTTCAAGCACGAGCTGATGTTTTGACAGGGATGATTGCACGCCTATCTTAATGATGAACCGGCAGTTCTTCATTCAAACGTCCCCTCATTCTCTCTTGTTGTAAGGGAGTTCAAACAAAGAGCCTCCTTATGAGCTGCGTTTGGAAGTTAACAGGACATCCATGTTAATAATAAAAACAGGGTACGCGTGGACAGATGGGTGCGCCAAAAGAAAAAAAAATCTCCCCAAAATAAACTCATATATTTATGTCCTTGTATTATTAAACATTGATTTGTGAATTTACCCAAACGTTCTAGCCATCCAATTCGTTCTGAAGTGCAGCCAGTCTTGTCAACCAAACATATGATACAGCCTAGCTTTTTTCGCCTCGCTCGGTACGCGGTCATACATTTGGCAGATTCACGTAAGTGTTAGGCAGCGAGCAAAAATGTGAGGTGCAGAGCGGATGGTGAGCCGAAAGTCCCCAATTGTACCAGGATGGGAACAAGTGCCCGGATATAAGCACCTGCAGCGGCATTGTCAGGAACGACATTTAATCACCTGTCGACAGGGACGCCGCTACACTACCCCCAACCCTGGACTCCCCGTCAGCTCACGAAAAGCTGATAATCCCAGCAAATGCCTGTCATCCAGTAAACAAACTATAAACCAATCCCCCCAGGCATTTGACATTTTGCCTTCACTTGGCAATGGCCTTATCATTGAGCCTGGATAATAGGATTTTGATTTTTTTACCAGGGCAATCTGTTAGAATTGCAGTCTAGATTTGTTGTGGCTGAGACGCAGGCCACATTATTAATTATCCAACGCTATGCTGAGGTTTAAATTTGCACCTTATGTTAAATCGTATCGGTTAAATCTTTCGCCAGCCACGCAAATGCATGCATGGGATGAGGAAGCCAAATTGCTCATCGCCAAATGTTCAGTTTCCTTAATCTATAACCTAGGATTCACCTTAAAGATGACCTTTTTCATAGCTCTATCCAGTCTTGTGTGATATCAATAGTCACAACACAAGATCTGACTGACCATATCTCCTGTAATTGCTCATGATTTGCTGTATATGATATCCCTTGTCATGTACATGGTTTGGCATTTCTTCTTTCCTGACATCACACGTGATTTCTTCTGTGATATATAAGGTATTCCATACATTTGTCCCATGATATCCCATCTTATGCTCCACATGATTTGTCTCATAATATTACTTGGCATAGCATATTGTTTATCCTATATGATATCCCATGCGATAACACACAATATTTCCCATTTGCGATAATCCCTAGATAGCTTTTATCACAAGGCATATTTTATCCTGTGATATGCCTTGCAATATCACATGATTTGTCAGATGATAACCCTTGCCATATATCACAAGATTTGCACGATGATTACATAACATGATAACATATTCTAACAGAACATGGTTTGTTCTATAATATACGGTACATTGTCAGATAACGTAGTGTACGATTTGTCCCTTGATCCACTGACATAGAACATGCTTTGCCCTGTGATATCCCATACTCAATGTAGTTACACTGTAATGCGGTCGAAAATTATGTATATCTCACATAACAACATGAAACGGGATCTACTTTGGATAGCTTATAGCAAACAAAAAAAAATATCTCATTGGGATAAAGAAAGTTGGGCTGATGTCATTCAAATCTAAAACTCTTCACATCATTTAAACAACTCATTCTAATTATTAATATGTCCTGTTAACGGGTCCTAGTTTGGCGTCTTGTGATCGCTCGGGATTGATGTACACCCCGCAGGTTTGGTGAACACAGTAGCAATGTTCACAATACGGCTCAAACGGAGTGCACTTGCGTCCGTTTAAAGATGTCCAAGTTTTTACGGTTAGAAGCCTGCCAGTTTCTGTCCCATAAAGAGAGTTCTGTTGCTCCATTTATACATCTTCAGGCGGCTGAAACAGTCTGTATACGTGCACACTGCCAAAAATATCAATATAGGAAACAATTATTTTATAGGGGGTTGTAAAATTTACAAATTCACTATCAATCTGTCCATATTTCGTAATTTTCTTCTCTGATACTTAACTGTTTTTCAGATTTGAAATACTGTAATAGCCAGGGTGTCCATCTTACCTTTGTTTCTTCGACTTATATGTAGTTTAACTGAGTTGATACCTGGGATGAAGGTTATGGACATACATGTAATATTTATAATCAAAGTTTGTTGTTGATTTAAAATTGACGTTGAGTGGGTAAAAGGAAAATTTGAGCCATGTTTGACTTATTATGTATATTTTAAACGCCACAAATATTTGCTATGATTAAGCTCCGATGCTTTGTAACTTTTGCTGTTCTGCATAACTAGTTATCTTATACAATATCACATGGATCAGTGTGGTATAAAAGGGCTGACCTGGTCTGTGTGTTGATTAAGGATAAATCCGCAGAAGTTTCTGGTTGTAATTTCCATCAGAGAAGTGCATGATATATCTAAAACCGAAATAGAACATTTCCTTATGAGAAACTGCTGATTTGGCCTGAATGTTGACAAATGTAAACTTCCTCACAATTTACACATGATGGATATTGTATAAATGCATTAGCGGTCCAGGTACAAGGCTATTAGCGAAGTATTCTGTCCTGAAGGTCTAATCAGTATGTGTGTGTGTAGCGGGTATCCAGTAAGTCCGGACACCCATAGAAACAACCCCTGGCAGGGGCATTACAGCCGCTTTAACACGAACTCTGTTTACTGAGGTTTTCTTCAACAAACATATTGTTGATCGAGAGCAAACATGGCGAGCGCCTTAAGTCTACAGAACTTAAGTTGCAACGAAAAATCGTCACATTCCATCCATAAGGAACAGTTATCATGCAAACTCCATTTTTTCTATAGGTTTTATGTTAATCTCTGACCGGGTCATCACGATAGACAACAAGTGTAAAACCGATAATAACACGCTTTATTGTTTACAAGTCAGTATTATTGTTCAGTTATAGCGGATATTGCAGAGTGGAGGCTGAATACCATAAATATTGCTGAAGTGAAAGGTCCAATTACAACCCACGAGACCCATGGGTTATCATTTCCAGCCTTTAGGATAATAATATTCATTCAAACTTCAACGCACAATATGCTCTTTATTATTTTGTATTTTACCAATAACATGAAAGGCATTGTTTTTAGCTGTAGACCTTTCATGGCGTACTAATATAGAAGTTGACTAAACTTGTATTAACACTTTATCTCGCTGAGTTCAGATTGGAAAGTTACAAAACAAAATGCTTCTTTTTCAGGGCATCGCATCTGGGAGTGAAATATCAAAATATAATGACAAACGGGATATCTCACTGCAGTGAAATAGCATAGATGACGTAAAATCATAATGTTCAACTGTAATTCTTCACAATACATTTCCTGCGCAGAAACAGAGCTAACACTTGTTACAGACCTGATGTAGTATGCATCCTGTACAAAGTGAGAATGAATGAGAAGTGTGACATGGTTACATGGTGCAGTAGGGCTTTTCTTACCTTTAGCGATAAAAGAATTCGAACTCGAAATTCCCTTATTGAGAAGATGTGTGAATTAAAAAGAAGTGTGAACTGGTGCTGCATTGTTTATACATTTCTGATGTGGTCATCCGCCTTTCTTACAAGTTTATATGTACTGTAAGTTATTTACATACGAATAGACCTATATACACATCCGGTACCGTGGTGAGTGCTTCGTATGACTGCAGCGATAGCAAATACCAAGAAGCTGGATCTGTGATGTGTTTCATTCTTCCTAGCTTTGCTTTCAGAAATACAGGTCTGTTCTTTCCCATTCACAAACGTGGAACTTCGTCCTCAAAATAACGATGATATATACAAAAACATGGTACATTTAACTATATAGTAATTTTGACTTCATATCAGCTAGTTATGGGTGAATAAGAAAGATACTAACGTTAGAATTATCAAAAACGTTGCATCGACAGTAAGTCAATTTCGAAAACCGCCATTCTCCATTCGATACACTCGGCATTGTCCGTAAAAAAGATAAAATTCTTCAACGTTTAGAGTGAGACCAAGAAGTTATACACAATTGAAATGGTGATTGACTATTTGTCTGGTAGTGTTTGCCTTATTTTTTGTTTTAATAATGAACGAAAACAACTATATGCAACTGCTGTGGTATAAGAACATGATGTTAATTTGGGGGAAAGCAGTTGGGTCCACCCAAACAACGGAGACACGTCTATCGAAGAAGGCGGTTTGCGATGTTCGGATGCTGTCCCAGTAGCCGCGTCGGTTGCATACCTGTTAATTGCGACGTTATGGTCTTTATTATTCCAGCATGATAAGGTGATTTGAATTCAGACTTAGTGTGAGATTAGAACAGACCTTTGGTACAGCATTGTTTAGTACAGCATTGACAATTTGTGTACAGCACAGGTAACAGGACCGAGTTCCAGTTTGGGTAAATGTAACTAATCAGAGCTTCTAATGTAGGCTCTACGATGGGAGCATAATTTCTATGTACGGTTGTAACTGTACAAAACTTTTCCCATTTGTTTGATGTGTACATGAGTCTTCGAGGTCTTCGAGGAGAAGATGTTTGTGATGATCTAATGGTCAAGTCAGACTTAGAACATCAATAAGCAGATTTCCTTTGCTTAGTTAGGGAATGATCTTCACGGCGACAATAGCTTAGACAAATAGTGTAAACTACTCTATTTAAACCTCTCTGGACGCCATGCCCGTCCTCAGATGTTAAATGTAAACCGATTCTTATTGGAACAAGTTACCAATGGGACCGGGTCTAACTATGAAATAATTATCATTGATGTACTTAAGTTTATATTGATAATTTCTTGTTTAAGGCAAGGACCCTTCATAAAATTTTAATTCGAACTTAGACTTGGCAATCAAAAAGGTGGCTAGATCTGTTTGATACATGCATGTTGCAATATATATATATATTGTGTACCAATGTATGTGGCACGTTTAGCCTTGCGTAAGCCTTTACAGACACTTCCATGTATATATTGTTTTCTCTAAATATTGCCGATGTGAAATAATTTAAATTGCGCGAACAAGATTTTCTGAAATTCATTTGCACATGCAATAAACGAGCACTTCCGGGTTTGAAAATTGCGTGTGAAACAATAGTCCTAATTAGAAACCTGATCGATGACATTCCACGGGGTTTTCAGTTTCTGTCAACAGAATTTCTTCATCCTAAAATATAAATTGATTTCTTTTGGCAAAGGGAATAAAAACGATCAGCATTTACGTGTTTGGCAATACTGGCCGCTGTCCAGTGCCAGTTCAGTGTCTTTGTGTTGTGTGAAAGACCTCCCCCACTCGCCAGCTTATGGTCAATATTTGAAGATTCAAATTGCCCTAATGCGAGAGTTTGCCCTCTAATAGCCCCGTGAACATTCAGGTGTGCTAATCTAGATGGTGACAAGCAATGGCCACACTGTAGGTCATTGTTCCTTGGTGCTGCCACTCTGTTGCTCTGGGCTTTCATTGCATTTTGCCTCATCAGTCAAACATGCATGTACAGCAGCTGGGTTTCTGTAAGCGTGTTACTAAGTTTGGATGGAATGCAGGCCAAGAGATCTTGGTGATGCCAATACATAAAAGTCAGCCGTGTTAACGGTTAAAAATACACTATGGCCACTCCGTGTTTTTGCACACACAAAAAATCAATCTGACAAAGTCATGCAAAAATGAAAGAAAAAAAGTGTCGAGTCCCAATACAAAGATTGTGTGTGTGTATCATCTACCAAACTCTTTTGACAGCTAAGATACTGGCCACCATCGTATATATATGAAAAATTTGTGAGTATATTGTTGAACGAAAATCAATAAATTTTTCAGAGCCCTCCTGGCTTCGGCTTGGTTAAGAAAACGACTGTCTTCCAAATCTGTAGATAAGCTGTAGTAACCATGCAATCCTGGAATTTTCAATTTATCGCTGTGCCCAGTACCACTCGTTTAAATGCCCTTAGTTCATCTCTAAATGTAGTCTAACTTGAGATGCCACGGTGCCAACATTTCAATGGAATTGTGTACTGGAAAGGCACAAGTATAGATTTAACTATTGACTCGGAAAACGAAACAGCATAGACAAAAGACAGAGGACTATGCAGCTTACGACTCCGTTCTTCCCTGTGGCGGACACGCTTTGTTGTGTTCGTCAAACAGAGCCCCACGCGTGTACTGTATATGGGTGATTCTACTCCCCTAAATATATAAACAAAGCGGAGCAAATAATTTCGTTATTAATATTTAAATATGCAAATATTTAAATTATATTCGATATTTAATGTACGTATAAATCTGCCTGGACGCACTGGGCGTATGATATCTTTTTTGCTACTCTCATTATATGTTTTAGGTGTTGCAATTACTTAATTGAATCAAAAAAGAGCATTGAACAATATAACATGAATGGAATATTGAAAAATTGTCGACTATACAAGAGCAGAACACTCTCTGAATGTAAACACTTGAAAAATCGCCTGTGTTTATGCAACATCCAACCTGACTGTAGGACAGTCAAATCCCTCCGGAACCCAACCACAGTCAGAGTGAGCAGTCTTTGATTACAAAACACCCTTAATCTATTGTGACTCTACAGTATGATCAATGAAGCACTGCCTGAATTTAGGACGCCTGTTATATATCCATCGTCGCTGTAACACGTCAGAGGAAAATGCATATAAGACATCAGTGGAACACTCGTGAACATTCTATGACTCAATAACACCAAGTGAACACCCATGACTAGAGAAAACCTGCAAAATCTCGCGTGACTATAAACAAAAAATGAACACCCATGACTGGAGAACATCTGCAAAATCTGACGTGAATATAAACATCGAGGGAACACCCATGGATGGAGAATGTCTGTAAAATCTCCCGTAATTGTAAAATATCAGGGAAGCACTTAATGACTTTGAAAAATTAGCAAAACCTTCTTAACTGTAAAAATCAAGGGAACACTCCTGTCTGCAATGTCTGTAAAATTTATCGTGCCTATGTAACATCATGGGAGCACGCCCTGACTTTAGACCAGCTGTAACATTTATCATGACTATATAACATCTACTACCTGGCTTTACAACTTTCATAAAATCTCCCGTGACTCTGTAACATCAGGGAATACCCATGGTCACTGAACATCTGTAAAATCATATATCTTCAGAGGAATGGTCCCTGACTTTATCACACCTAGGACCTGTGAACATCTGTAAAGTCTCTCGTCAAAATAAAACCTAAAGACAACTCTCCCTAAATTCTCCACTGACATCAGAGGAACCTATGCGCTAAAGCCGGCATTCGTATACCAGCCGTACACCAAGATGGGCGTTCTGTGTCAATAATCGCAAGACCGGTCTCCAAAAACGAGAAGTAAAAATATAGCTGTCAGGGACGGCGATACCGGGATTCAAGCCAGTAGGACTTGTATGTGCATGCCTCTAGCGTTTCTTAGGTTACATCGGCCTACATAAAGTAGTAGCATCCCTTTGCACTACGAGGATTCCATATTTACAGCTGTAGCAGTTTTCATGCACATGATCTGCAGATATGGGGGAAAATTGCTCCTTGTCGCACTCTGAAAAAAATTTGCGGCAAAGGTATAGATTGCAAGAAATAAATTCGTGGTCAGGACGTCAAACTTCGTAGGGTAGCTTGCTTTCAGTATTTGTACTTTCATCGTAAACGCGAATGCATTGTAGATGCATTATATGTCATACAGACGCGTTTGTGCCAAGTATGGTAAATCGGCCTTTTGTCAAATCTTGAAGCCCTGTAGATTCAATATTTTTAAGACAAATCAAAGATTTTCAGCACGCATACAGAACATTTATAGTACTTTCCACTGAGCGATCTTGAGCTTCACAGCTTTTACCTCTTTCTGTCACGTCACTTGCAAATATGGGGGAAATGGCGCTTTTTCGCATTTTTATCGCAATTTGGGATAAAAATATGCATAGTGGCAAAGAAATAAGATCAGATTCGTGATCAGGACGTTAAGCTAATAAAGTACATAAAGTATAAGACATTAGGACGGATTCATGCAAAGAGAAGCAGTCAGCAGTTTTCAATGTTGACGAAAAAATGCAATGAATGCATTAGGCGGATGAATAAAATCAGTATCCAAATCGCGTATCATTTTAGTATACATGGTGTGTTAACTAAAAAAAGTATATAAAATATGTAAACTAGGGTGGAACACTCAAGACAGGAGAACGTCTGTAACATTTTACATGTCCCTATGAAATCTGTCAAACATTAAACTTACTGGCTCAATTTCGTATCTTGTGACAATATATTAGCGCGCGAAGAAAAATTAACATAAGGAATGTCTTTGTCATGCAAGTATGACTTGCTAACGCTGTCAAACTGCGGCCTGTCGTTCAACTCAAGTAACCCATTCCCTGGTAGCTTATTTATAGGTGTAGCTTTACTCAGGCATGTTTGTAAGGTCTTTGTCTGGGCGTAGTTGTTTTCTCGGGGTTCCTTCTGATTTGCTGCATCAGCGTGCCATCATATACAAACAGCCAGTTGCACTGTGTCTAAGTGGAATTAAAGCTTTTATATTCTTGAAAATGTTTTTACTTGAAAATTTCTCTTTCAATTATATTTGCATTCTTTGTGTTCAAAGAACGTTTCCTGGTAAATCATTGAGGTCACTATCTGAATCCACTGATAAATTAAGCGGTTTGCGTTGATGATGGTAGCTTCAGTAACGTAGTTAACAAACCGTGGCCACTGTTATTAAAATATCCAACATGAATGTATCACATGACACACTTGTATTAACAATGATCATTTCGTTCAGGGACATTTTGAATACCCTCTCTTCAGGGTTGGCTGCAAATACGTACATCTACTTATTCGGGTTTATCGATCAAGACTTACGTGTACATACTGACTGCTTAAGAATCATGGCAGTTAAAGAAACAAGCAAACCAAACGAAAAAATATATAGTTTCTTGATTAAATCAGAAACAAAGTGGATACACAGGTAACTTCCGTGTTTCACAAGTATTTAGCTGACTCGTATTCTTTGACGCACGGATTTGTTCTCCAGGGGTGGTGGTGGGGCTGGGGGGGAGGGTCTATTTTAACCTGCATATACAGCAGGCTGTATATTATCCTGCAGGATTTGATGTATGTGCGTGTTCAACATTAGGGGTTGGTGAGAGGGAGAAGAAAGGGCAAGGGGAGGGGATGTTAATCAGTATTTGTTGGAAGGAGGGTAAAAGGAGGGTAAAAGGAGGGTGGCTATGAGTCGAATCGATGAATGCCATGGTGCCGTCGACTTTAAACCCAGGTGAATGCCGGTAGTCGGAGCTTAGCCCTATCTTCGAGCCTTCCTCCTTACCACCAATTGCATTTAGCCACAGGTCAACCGAGGTGCCCGGCTCTTTGTGTTGTGCCTCGTAAAGCCATTTAAATGGGGGAATTAATTCGAGTAAGTTTCACGTTCGGTTAACCGCTCAATAAAGGAGATAAATATGTAATCTAAACTCTGCCCGGATATGGCTTCCCAGCGACGACCACAAGGAACAGTCCAATGCTGTTCACTGGTTTTACATATGGAGAGGTGTATACAACGCCTTCCTGTTTCTCCAGCCTGGATGGGTTCAGCAAGAGCCTGTTTATATATACCCTGTACATATTTTTCCATCGCATTAATTTCCTTAATTACTGAGATTTTTCGTTGCAGGCTAAGGGAGCATGGTTTAAAAATAATCAGCCTACTTTGTGGAATGAACGCTGTCAGCAGATTTAACTCTTCAGGCCAACAATCGATGCAGTTCAACAGTATTTACGTAATACCCACGATTAGAACTCCCCGATCAATGGGATTGTCCAGGATAATTATACAATGTAAGAATTGCATGGATAACTAGAAATTATCTGCCAGAGTTTTTCAACCGGTGGAGTCACAAGACCGCTCTGTGTATTCGTAAGTATACGATTTGAATTTATCCAGAAGTGTTGAAAACCACCATTATTTCAAAAGTTGCCCCTTTTGTAAATGCTGTGTACAAAGAAAAGTGCTGACGACCATCTTGTCCTTTATGTATACCTGAAAGCTACATGTACGATCTGAGCATTCCAGGAGAAACTTCGTCTTCAAGATTGATAAACGCCAATGTTCCATTCAGATTTGGCGAACTTGCTGAAATGTTATATGCTGTGGTATTATGAAAGAAAAATAGTACCAATTGCTGGTCAGTTGACTGTTGAGTCATTCAAAAATTTGTCTTTATTCTGGATAAATGCCTCTAAACAAATTAGGTTGAAAGCGAAAGAAAAAACAACAACCGTAAAACCAACGTGTATGTTGGAGGAGAGAGCATTGAAAATTATTTTTAACTATTTTTTTAGTACTAAAAACTGAAAGCTCGTAATGTGGAAACGAATGTTTCTACTTGTATTCCTACTTTTTCAGTTTATTCAATTATTCAGTTTATCAGAGTATTGTTTAACCATGTACATGAACGAGTTATTTCAACATTAGATAGGCCTGCGATTATGGAGTGAAAAAGTTTTTGACATCACTGGTACCTAAATTTGTCAACAAACCAACTTCAAATATCATACTACATTTTGTTAAAAAAAAATGGATGTAGCTTTCAATGGCCTTTCCACAGAAGCTAACGTTTTGTTATTTTCGTATGGAGGTGGATCTTGTGATTTTCTCCTCAGATCTTTCATTTAGTTCACGTTGCATTGGTTGTAACCTTGCTGAGTTACCCCATCGCTTATATCCTATGTTTCTACAATGATTCACATATATAAGTTTCTGCTTATGTGAACCTTGCTTATATTTATCCTTGTGATGATATACAGAAAGATGCCTAAGTTTTCACATCATCAATGATCATCATGTTTCTTTCGATGTTCACACAGTCTTTTATTAAGTACCGTTTGCTACCCCACTCCTCGCCCTTGGTGTGCGTGGTAGTCGAGTTCCGCAATCATTTGCTTTGTCATCTTCTGTGTGTACTTTGCCCGACTATGACAATCGTGTACTCAGTCAGAAGAATTTGGTGCGCCGTTTTCCCTGTGTACTTTCTCCGGCCGTTGCAATGGTGTACGTTGGTAAGAAGGATTCGCTGTAGGCATATAACAGGTTTGCACTGGCATCATTGTTTTGTTTTAATACATTGCAATGATACGTTTCTTTGTATTTCTTGTTGCTATTTGTACTACCAGTCAAAGGTGGACTGACAGGATGTCTGCATGTGCTAACTCTAACTTGTTCAGACGCCGTTTTATGAAGGAGGTAAAATATTTAACTGCACATTTGGTCTCGTGTAAAAATGTCCATAATTTTCCCGGTCTGTTTGATCGACGTTTACTTGTCCTTGCTGACTTTGATGACAATGACTTTGGTGAAGTGAGGACCCATCAATTATCTGGACACATCTGAACACACCAGAGTGATACGATGTCTTCCACAAAGTTTTCGTGTATCGATTTTTCAGGACTTCTCCAGTAAATCACGTCGTTCTAAGGCAGACATTGCCACTTACACAAACAATCAAGAGAAAATGGTTTACGAAGTTTTGTGAAAGCTGGCCAAGTGTGTCAGCTGTTCTGTTTGTCCTGTTTGAAGTATTTGTTTTAATCCAGAGGGAGACAAAAACGGGCTTGTAAAGACACAAGGCTAATTTGTCTTAGTGAATGATTCCGTGTATTTAATATGCAGATGAATCCTTCAAAATGACACTTCATATGTGAAACAGGAGCACATTTGCAGATTCCGTTTCCTCATGACGAATCGCCTATAAAGACTCTCCTTGGAATGGAGGTAAATTTGTACTGTCCCCCCTCAGCTTGTCATGTCACACGTGCTGATTCCACTGAAATCATGCCGAATACCAGAATAACCAGAAGTCTAGAATGCATGTGCATGTAAGGCTCGCTTAAATTCCGTCTATTCCATCACAGAAAGTGAATTTCGAGTTTTCACATTACGAAATTATGGTAACGTCCCACCGGCTTACAGCACGCGTCGACTGATCAGAGCATTTTAACATGACCGGGCACAAAACAGTGTTGGACATTATCCACAAATTCATTGAATTATCTAAAAAATCCACTGAATGAAATGAAAGTAGACCATGCGAAACTGCCCTGATTATCTCTTCAGTGCCATAATGTGACGACGTCAGGGACGCCCAAATAATGTCGAAACTCAAAACTTTCGTATTAACACTCCCCATGCATTTCGTGGTTTCGGGACGATCCAAAGGAACAATGTGAACCATGCATGATTACAGTATTGAGAAATCCTGCACCTGCATCCCTTGTCAGTGCACGGGTTAACAGCCGTTTTGTAAGACTTATTACCGATGCCTGCACACGCTTCTCCCATAAATACTTCGGTTAAGGTCTGTTTTGTTACACTCATCACCGATATATAACAACTATCCTATTAGACGTCGGGATGCCCCTTACCGACAGCAATTCCGCGAGAACTATCGACATGTCACAAAAAATAGACGTGACGAATAGCGAAACCAGGTCTCTTTCGATTCAGTTATCAATGAAACTCGACGTATGTGTAACAGTGTACACCTACCCTGGAAGCGAGGGACGGACCTGGGCACACACGTGGCTGTTTGCAGATGGGCAATCACTTTATTGGTCTGTTAAACAACCCAGGGAATACCTCACCTTCTTCTTGATTATTTGGGGGGTTGAGATGCAAGCTACATCGATCCGTGTACATCTCACCCATTTACCGGCCATTGGGGATGTGATTCGGGGGGTGGGGGTGGGGTTGAAGGGGCGACTCTAGGAGCACTTCTATCCAGGTCTAACTCATTGATAGGTTTTTGTACGGTACGTCAGAGGGAAGATGTAGCGTAAGTACTTTCATTACCTTTACTAGACAAGGTAGTGGCATCTTACAGGTGCCACATGCTTTATTTAGAAGAATTTGGCCAATTAATTTGAACGTTTTCTGAAAGTTAAACGAGAGCAAAGCTAAGTAAAGTGTATTCAGCGAAAGTGGGTAAAGATAATATGAGCGTAACCGATCCTATATAAACGTTGCAGGTAACAAGCTAAATTTCCTCCCTCCACCATCATGACCAATAGCTGTTGCCATCCTAACAAATTGCAGTCAAAATCATCAGAAACTGCTGTCTCCATCATGACCATGCAGTTGCCTTCAAAGATGCAGTGCATTTCTTCATGTAAATTCAGGAAGGTCCTTATTCTGCAATCTGAACATGGTTTGCACTCAGAAAATCAATTATCAGCCAATTCTTTTAGTCCTCTGAACAGTTTACCATCGCCAGTAAATCGATAAAGAACATGCAATGGCTGAAACAAATTCTAAACATGATGCACATGAGTAGGCATCAACGACTTACAATATATCATTGCAGATCGACAACGATTGTAATGTTACATGCATGTAGGATAATACAACACGGCGTCGCAAAAATAGAAACATTTCGATCACAGATTCAATCAAAGTTATTTATCATTAATCGATGTAACAGGCAATCAGTTCTCTATCCGGATTCGCTTCCCCTGCATAACTTGGGATTCAAACGCAAACTGATGGCCTTGCTTCCTGACGTCTCTTAAAATAAACCTTTGCAACATCATTACCAGATAGAAGTTTAAACATTTGAGCGTCCGCAGGAGACAAATTGACGTTGTTGTTTAGAGGGAAGCTTTCCCTCAATTTTCACCCGCATCCTCAGGAGATAAACAACCAGAATCTGTAGGTTTTTCCCTCAACAACACTGGAATCACATTACCTCCTGGAAATTAAGGCATAAATAAAATTGTAAATACTGACAAATTAAACCTTAACGGTCATATTCATTATGACGGTTGACAAGAGCAGATAACCTGTGTTATTTGTGTTGTAGGTGCTACTCTATAGCTGTAGATGTACACTGCAATTTTATAAAAAGTGTAAACTGTAATGCATTTAATTGTTGATGTCCTTAAACTGTAATATAATTTAATCATGTGAAAGTTTCAAAGTGATGATAACCCTACATTGCAACTCTTCAGTAAATGGTAAGTGCACAGTGACAAATAAAGGATATCTGACATCACGCAATCAGTATCCAAAGCTTACCAAGGTACATGTGCCAGAAAGTGAAACGTGAAAGAATCGAAAGAATTGTAAGGGTTATTTTGCATGCTGTTCTGTTGTTCATTGGCTCATCTGGGAATTATCTGAATTGTGTGTAGGTTTTCCAGCGTGTACACAGCACAAGGAGATCTGCCTCAGTGTGAGCCATTATTCAGACAAGACAAGACAATAGCCAGGATTAAAACTGTCTGCATTGGAATATCGTCCTAGGGATCTTAAAGCGATAAACTTTGTCAAATCGATATAGATGTTGAGGTTGTATATCTGGAGTATGTCAAAATGCGATCTGGTCATCAGATACGCACCTGTGCCACCCCCGGGCGTAAACAAAGCCAACAGCTGGCATCCTGGACCTAGGTGCATGCAAAGACTAACACGTCATAGAAAAGACACCGATTGCACCGGGTCCAATAAAGTTCATGTTAATAGGCCCTTTGATGACCGCTATTGAAATGAAGTTAACCCCAGGTAAAATTCAAGGTGTATTATTAGACTTTAAGTTGTTGCCATGGTTTCTGCCTTTACTTTGCAGAACACCATTCTTCAAATGAAGGTCCGCTTACTTTCTGCTTTGTTCTTTCAGATTGCGTGACTGTTCGACGTTTGTCATAACAACAATGACCCCTGCCACAGGTCACGGGGTCACTTCTTGCTTGTGTATCTTGCTGGCCACCTTACTGCTTGCGTCACCCGGAGAATGG
The DNA here is from genome assembly GCA_016165875.1 of Acanthopleura granulata. Taxonomy (NCBI): domain Eukaryota; kingdom Metazoa; phylum Mollusca; class Polyplacophora; order Chitonida; family Chitonidae; genus Acanthopleura; species Acanthopleura granulata. The sequence continues at coordinate 9,800,983 of JABBOT010000008.1, forward strand.
CGTGCAGCCGGAGCATCCAGGCAGGCCGACCTGGGATGCAGACAAGGGGTCAACTGTCACAGACCCGAGTGTGTTTGTCCCTCCACGAAACCCCCGCTCGGCATGGGCACACGGGATATACCACAACTTGTGTACTTCACCTTCGACGATGCAGTGACTGACTTCACATCCCGCGCTTTTAACACCCTATTCCCACCCGAGAGAACAAACCCTAACGGCTGTCCCATCCCTATGACGCTATTCATATCACACGTTAGCACGAAATATAACCTAGTCAGATTGTTTTACGAGAGAGGTATGGAACTGGCTGTTCATTCCGTGAATCACAGACATATACGCACTGACCATGACATGTTATATGAGGCTGTTCAGCAAAGGAAAAACATAGCAGCCGAAGCCGGAGTGCCGATTGATGCTATAAAGGGCTGGAGGAGCCCATTCCTGTTACCGCATGGCAACAAACAAATGGAAATATTGAAAGACAATGGTTTTCTGTATGACAGCACCTTGACCATCGATCGCGCGGGAATTGACGGTTACACGTACTGGCCTTTGACACTTGACTACGGCTGGCCCTACCCTTGCATGGTCGTCCCCTGTCCTACGGCAAATTTTACTGGTTTCTGGGAAATACCAATTGTCTCTGTGCTTGATTATCAGAAGACTTTCCCGTGTCAGTATATAGACGGCTGCGTTCAGCCACCGCCAGATGAAGAGGCGGCATTTCTGTACCTGTGGCAAAACTTTGAAAGCTATTATAGAAAGAGTCGTGCACCTTTCGGTATTAACATGCACGCCGCGTGGTTCGCCTGGCCCGAGAGATTAGCTGGCATGGACAGGTTCATTCAGGAGCTGGGCAAACTGGATGACGTCTACATCGTTACAGTGCAGCAGCTCATTGAGTACATGAAAAATCCCGTCAAATTAAGAGATGTTCGCACTTTCGAACCATTCCAGTGTGACAGCAACAACCTGATCAAATCTGCGGGTGGATCTCTCTCCGGGCCACAGTCGAGACCAACAACCAGGAGAACAACAACAACGAAGCGAATAACACGGAAGGCAAAAACAAGACAGACAACGCGGCGCCCAACAACATGGCAACCCCCGACAAGGAAGGTGCCCACATGGCGGGCCCCAACAGCACGGCCAGCAACCCGGCGACCAACGAGGCGACCAACGACAAGGCGAACAACAACATGGCATCCACCGACAAGAAAGATGCCAACTTGGAGAGCACCAACAACACGTTCAACAACACGTGGACCAACGACAAGACGAACAACGACATGGCGTCCGCCGACAAGGAAAATGCCAACTTGGAGAGCACCTACAGTGCGACCAGTTACGAGGCGAACAGCCAAATCCCGACCAGTAACAAGGTCGACAACGTGGCGAGCACCGAAAGCGCGGACCACAACATCAACAAGGCGTAGAACAACATGGCGTCAATCAACAAGGCGACAGTCGACAAAACAAACAACTCGAATACCGTCAACTGTTCCAACGACTGCAATACGAACGACACGACGGACGACTGTTCCGACAATAAGACAAATGTCGACACGAACGACACGACGGTCAACAGGTGGGACGACAAGGCGGACGACAACACGGAGATCGATACCTATAACCACTCCAACATTCACAAAGAGAACGACTAGAAACACAATCAGACGTACGACCCCAACAACAACGACAAGACGTACCACTCCAGCAACACCGCCTAAACTGATCACAACGACAGCGCAAACAGCGGACTGGAGATACAAGACGGCGACACCATGGTGGAACATCATTCTGAATCCGGTAACTGATCAGAACTGGTGGCTGGAGACACAGAGCCCACCTGTATCGACATCTCACCCATGGTGGGAGACAGAGAGGAGAACGCGAAATAATCGTCCAACACCAATGCACGTGACCCCAATGACACGACAGACAACTCGGATGCCAACGACAACGCGACGCTTCAGACTTAAACTGACAGAGATTATTCCTAAACTTACAACTGCGCCGTCTTGGGCATACTGGACACGACACACAGACGACTGGCAGCCGACACGCCGATCACGCATCTTACCGACATTTCGTCCTGATCTGCACCGGCCTATAGCAAAGCCAGCTTCGGGCGAACGATCAGCACCCAAAAGAGAATGTCTGCAGGGTGTCAACTGTTTTGTTCCAAACTGTTTCTGTGACGGAAAACAGAATCCACAACGAGTTCCTTTGGCGAAACGTCCTCAGCTTGTATATATCACGTTTGAAGGGCCGATATCTCCTCAGATATACGTAGAATTCGTAAGAATATACTCGTCGCGTAGAAGGAACCCAAATGGTTGTCCCATAAAGGCCACGTTTTTCGTTCCCAGCAGCTCGACCGATCCGGGTTACACCAAGACTTTATACGAGAGAGGGAATGAGATATCGCTGCTTGCACATCCCGGTGATCCGATTCGGCAGAGGGATCTGTTGTCGGTCAGGTCAGACATTCCAAAGTTGGACATTAAAGGATGGCGAGGCGAGAACCTGGCTCCTCTCTCTCAAACGTTCTATGATATTCTACCTAAGTACGGATTCAAGTATGACTCGACGATGATAACGACGCGAGAGAAGAGCGGGGAACAGCGCTGGCCTTTGACTCTCGATTTCGGCTGGACCCGCCAGTGTAACATCCACCCCTGCCCCACGGATGCGCACCCAGGGGTATGGGAGGTGCCCGTGACAGCCAGCTATGATAACCACGGCCTCTACCCGTGCACGTACATGGACGGCTGCCATATGCAGCCTCAGACCACTAACGATACATACAAACTACTCTGGGACAATTTTCAAACGTTCTACTCACGTAATCGCGCTCCTTTTGGCATCCACTTACGTCAAACATGGTTTCATCACTTCTACTTATATAAACTGGACGCACTAAACCAGTTCATAGAAAAACTGGTTTCAATGGAAGACGTTTATTTAGTAACAATAAGCGAAATGCTAGATTGGATGAAAGACCCCGTCCCCTTAGATGAACTAACCAATTTCCAGACCTGGCAATGTTTTTAACTTCTCCAGATTATTAGTCATATCATGCATAAATTTTGATTATTTTGTTAATTGTATGTAATTTATTCAATATATTAAGTGGGTTTCGTGATGTTTTAAAGCCTATATTTTTGTAAAACGCACTTTCAACTGCTTTTCGCATGAAGGGAGATAACATCAGTCTCCAGGTGACGGTGCTTAATGTATATGATCTGTGACTTTATGTACATAGTGGTATATCCGGTGTATTCTCACATCTGGCCAGATGGTGAACAGAACAAAGGGAGAAAACTTATACAGCACTGATGAGTCTTTACTTCAGACGCGATAATATGTAACAACTGTTAAAAATTAATTCCAAGTCCATTCAAAGTCTTACTTAAAAACATTCCACTGTGCGCAAACCAAGATGCTTAAATTCGAAAACGCTGTCAGCAAACTTTCATCGTTTATATGTTAGCCAGAATTAAGTAGCCAGTCAGTCGTTTTTTTAAAATCATATATCAAAGTGCAATCAGGAAATCCTGAACGCAGCTGTAAGGCATTAGATTGGGTGTTATTCCCAGCCAAAGAAGATCTGGAGCCAATTTCACACTTTGTACGGACATTTCGTCTCCGTAAATATACACTTTCTGTGTTGTAGCTCATTAAATGTGGCATCCTTTACGGGTAATATGTCTGTATTAAATTTTATGAAATTGGTCCCAGATCTTAAAAATTTACCGGTTATAGTGCTATTTTCCTAAGGTTTAAACTGACAGCAGTATGTATCCATTTTTGAGTTGGGATTTGAGTCTAATCAAACGGATGCATTGGATGACCATTATTGCACAACAGTAAGGTAGGCAAGTCTTTGGTGTTCTCAAAATTGTAATACGTAATTTGTAATTCTTTGGAGTCGATAACTTATTTCGAATTTCTATACATGTCTTATTTACACTTGCCTCTTCACGGTAAATAACAGAGAGACCATCCTGGCTATGCTATTTAAGAGGTGCTCTAATAATGTGAGTACGATGATAAACATATTGGCACTGTGGAGACAATTAAAACTGGCTCAACCATTTCCCATATAATGTCCAATTATCGGTTGTTTAAAATTCTTCATTACCTAAATACACGGTGATGTGGTGAAAGCCAAGTCGTGCGTTCTTATCTAGTCACATACTCTTTATGTTAAGGAAGTGCGGAAGGTTTATTAGCACTTTAGCCTGTTAAAACTAGTGTCTACAAAAGACTGTGTTAATGAGACCGGAGGTTTGGGCGGGATTGTTATTATTAATTATTGTGCGTGAGAATGAGGAATGAAATGCTGAAATTTAACAGAATTAAACATAGAAAGGCATCGTCTGTCTGTAACCATAAGTTCAGCTCTTGTGTTCATCCAGACGGGCAGGCCTACTGCTTCTTAGACTTTGGTGTGCGTAGTTTATGAAGACGACGAACCCTGAACAGCTTATTTTCAAAATACTTTTGAATGTAAGTATCTGTACGTCACATAGGGAGATACAGAGTTACGCATGTGGAGAAAACTCCGACAAATTTTCATTAGAAAGTGTTTTGTATGGCCGGGGGAAATTGAGAGAAAGGCTGGTTAAAATATTTGGAACTATCAAAATATGGCAAGTGCCATTTCCATGCGGGCTGTTATAAGCACGACAAAGTGGGGAAGTATAAGGATGATGTCTGACTACAATGATTTTAACAAATACTCGGTGTCTCTAATTGTAAATAATATAATAAAACAATATGTTTTCTTTCTACATGTAAAGTGCTGTATAAATGCTCAATGCAAAAATAAATGCAGAAGTCTATTTAAGCGTAGGAATGACATGTAATGATGTGTTACCTTGTGATTTTATATACCGTGGAACTGAAGCATTCATGCTGGGCCTAGAACAAGCTCACCAAACGTACAAAGTGATAGAGCAACAAGATATCCACAAAAATACTTACGCTTAAAATCGGTAATCATTTATTATAAACTTCATACTTAAAGTATCACAATCTCCAGGCACACAAATAATATAACCTTAGTTATTTTGGAAGTGGGCTGACAACAGACATGAGCGAGCACAGTCGGCACTTGTAAAATTGAATTCTTTAGAGGGCATCGGATAGACCATGTTAGAGAAACCGAATGCCCGATGTCAGTCAGGTAAGTCATACTACACTCCCATGTATCTAAAAGGCAAAACAGAGTTGGGTGACGTTAACAGAAACAGCTCCTGGGTAAGCTGCTGGGTCGGTCGTCTACGCTAGCACCTTGACAACTGGGCCAGGGAAGCCCCAATTCATTTCGTGGAAAGAGTAGATTGTTCTACGTAACACCGCGGCAGTGTAGGTATTCCGGAATATTCATTCACCGTGCGTGAGCACCACATTAAGATCAATAATATTCCCTTCAAGCGCCGCTTCTGACATTTAAAAGCATCTGAGGAATATTTTAGTTTACTATTCGTTACAATATACTTTGCTCAACGGTTGGTTCAAGGGAAACTACTCCTGTAACTGTTTTAAAAGTTGTCCCCCTTCCCTTTGTCCAGTTCACCAAGCGTGCGGAATCTTTAAACCAGAAAGTACCGAAACAAATAGAACTCTACTACAAATTAAAAGTTTATAACAGTTCAAATTAATTTTTAAATTATGTATGTATTGATTTTTCTACTATCTGCACGTTTGCATCATATAGCAAAATAATATCAGTTAGCTACATTTTGATGCTACTTGGTTAGCAAAAGAAAAAAAGAATATAAATGCGAAAACTCAATTATACAGCATTTATTTAAAATGTTTAACGTTTCCCTCGGTGCCTTGGTAGAACTATTGCTCGTTTCACTGCGAAAGTTTCCATTATTTTGAAATATATGGATGTTTTCATTTACCTGTTTGTTGGGGTTAACTCGTTTTCTTTGACGATAAAAAACCTGTCATTGTTTTTCCAGGTTCACGTGATCTGTTTCGGAGAACATGTATGGTCTTAGTCAAGATGCACAAAATTCCAGTATTGAATTTAAAGAGAAAGAGAGATAAAACTGTTGTTTATGTTGAACAGTTCTATTTTAAAGTCCCCTGTGGCATGAAGCCTAAGAAAAGGAGATCGACACACCAAATCATTTGGGTTCCACCAAAAATGAAACATGAACGACGCCATTTTTATGACGGCACTTCTGTTCGTGCGCGTAAGAATAAAACATGGCATCATATTTGTTTTAACACGGAACTATGAGTTTTTAGGCCCATCAGCTTCTAAATAATGGAGGTGAGACCGCCGAAATTGTAGCGCGTACGTTTGCGAGTGTCTGTACTTTGTAAGGAGGCATAAGATAAGTGGCTGAAGCAGCAGAACATCGGGCATTGGTCCCCACACAAACGAGCTTTGAGTGCGAGAATCGTCGGTGGTGTGCCGTTATTTGCACTCCACCGACAGTGAGATCGGGCACAGACTATTAAGTTAGATGTGACAGCAGAGCGGCGATGCACTACCATGTAAAGGGGTTATTGATACGCTCTTTTGAAGTCAAAGAATGCCAGGAGAGCGTAAAAATGGAGCATCAACTTAACGGAAGCAATGCTTAACAAAAAGTCTTTTATTGCTCTTTAAATAGAATTTTATTAGGACATTTAAACTGGAAGCAGTAAAGTAAACCCTGAAATGAATTTACCCGGAGGTGCATAATTTCAACTTTTTTCTCTTCAAGAAAACTCAACGGTTGTCTAAAATTGCATTTTTAAACTAAAATCTCTCATCAATTTTCACCGAAAGTACGCTTTTTAAAAGGCATCATAAAGAAAACATCCTTATTGCAGATAGTTATCTCACAATGAACCGACCAATTCAAAGTGTTATTTATTTACCGATTAGTTCCCTTAGTTTCCTCACGGAACTGATAGTGTTTGTTGAAAAAGTTATCTTCATGAGTCAACGGCCTAATATAAACATAGAGTGGATACAGGAGACTTGGCAGATTAGATTCATTTTCTTACCAGGTAAGGTTATCTTGTTTTCGGATAGTTTTCTTACTGGAAACTACGTCATTTTTTTGGCTAGTCTCATTGAATAACAGAATATGCACAAGATTGTAGTAATTTTAAGTCGGGGCCTCCGTGGCTTAGTGGGTTAGCACGCGAACGAAAAGCAATGACCGGACGCTATGAGTTCAAATCCAGCTCATGCTGGCTTCCTCTCCGGCCGTACGTGGGAAGGCCTGCCAGCAACCTGCGGATGGTCGTGGGTTTCCGCCGGGCTCTGCCCGGTTTCCACCACAATGCTGGCCCCCGTCGTATAAGTGAAATATTCTTGAGTACGGCTATTTGATAGGTCTTTGACGTCGTACTTAAGAATTTTTCCCATGTATGAAGTAGGCCAGGTTTTTGGGTGGAGAAAACCGGACAAGGATTCTTTTAATAGATTGATTACTATGATTTAAAAGTACTACTCCCCCCCCTTTTTAAAAAAAAAATGGATGTTCATCATTAGATAAGAAGGCTAGCATCGGGATGATCTATTCCAAATCATTTGCCCACTGGACTGTGTTTTGGGATGGTAAGGCATTTGTGATTACATTCAAAATAATATTTTTATTTCATATATAACCAAAATTGCTAGTGAGCATTGATTGCAATGAGACTTTTCAAAATTGTATTGTACGACACTTCTCTTTAGATTTTGTTGGATTTATACAGTCATTACCCGGAAATTTTCCCCCTTTAAATCCGTTATTTGACGGAATAACGGATTAGTACGTAAGACGGAAGATTTTATTTGATGGTAGAAGTTTTACCGGTCACGTATCCCCTTTTACCAGTCATATATTCCCTTCATTTCTATTATTTATATTATGTCCGAACGCACTGCAGCGCATGAAGCGTTGAATGACAAGATGTCGAGATAAACCTAATCACTCTACCAAAGACGTCCCTATCCAAGGATCAATAGCCTCTCTTGTTGGGTTCAATGCACATACGCTAACAGCGGAAGACCAGGAAGTATTTGATTTACAGAAACACCTGAAGGACACCGTTATTGGTCATGACTTCTAGGCACAAACGCCGTCCAAGTTCAGGCAACATAATATACCTAGGCGACATAATATACCTAGGCAACATAATATACCCACGCGACATAATATTTCTTCCCGACGACACTATCTCGTGATATCATTGTAAGGAGAAGTTATCAGGTTTAAGCAGGTTATGTAAGCGTTATTATCTCTCCCCGACTAATGAATGCAGTAGGTCTTAAACTGTATAGAGTAGCTTTAAGAAGACACTAGCCTCAGTCATACGGACTCAAAAACCGCAGTACAGGTGTACACTGGTTAATGAATGGTTAAAACATTCACAGCAGTCTTATTTCCGTAGATGTGCACATTCTGCTACCCATGACACGTCTCTGACAGTTAAAATAGAAAATTGAACGGCGAATTATGAAAAAGTGGGTGGAGTGATTTTACCTCGACACAGTCAAAGCAAACCACTGGATTGTTAGCTGAAGATATTTATAAGAAGGGGTAGATACAGCATTTGACCGCACATAGGAACGTCTCGGTTTTCGTCGATGCTCCTGAAAAAAGTGAGTTCACCATGACCGTCTTCCATTTCCGTGCCCCTTTGATTCGAGAAATTTGTCTTGTTGACCTGGTTAAAATCAGTAACTTTGGTTTGAAAATGTTTATTGTACAACGCCTAAAAGGTGCAATCACGACCAGTTATAATGACTATCCAGGATTCGAAACACTTTTCTTGCACCATTTTCTCTCATTTAGATCTCTACGATCTTGGAGGACCCAGACCGCTCGGATATAATTGCCAAGAAATACAGAAATGTTGATTTATTTCAGGTAGCAAATCTTCCACGGCAGCACAGTTTGTAAATGGTGCTACATAAGGCTATTAGATAAGGAAGACTAGTTTTTCTCTGCGTTGGAAGAATGCATTTGTCAAATATTAAATAAGTAATGAACTAAATGTCTCAATACAAGTAGGCCTCTAGCGCTTTTATTTATGGTACAGTGTAATGAGCTTTAATGAGCCTCTACGTAATAGACATAGCCCACTTTAACTCTAAGAGGATACAAGAAAACACAGCACTAAGTTAATACCTGCTCTAGATGTGGTTTCAAGACCCGCAATATAACATTGTTACTGTATTTTACTGCCATGTGTATAGAGATACACGTTGAACAAGAGCATTATGCCAATGGCCAGAATAAATCAGCAGTGCAGGCAGACCTACTGGACGCCATTCCACCAGGCAGATATGGGATGGTCCCAGCCATTTTGTTCTTAACCATAATCATATTATGAGATCTTGCACTCTAAACGGAGTGATATTTCAGTAATACCTTCTTACATGATAATGTTTAGAAATCCGATCAGAAAACAACTTTGTTGAGTTATGTTGTTACACTAGTATTGGATTTCTGTTCCGCTTTGTCAACAATCTCGTTGTATTAAATCAAGCTTAGAGGCGTGTATGCTTTCGATTTTGCAAACTAAACGTATACAGTATAAATAATTTTCAGACTGCGTTTTTACACAACCAAAGCCATGTCTAGAAACACAAGTATGGGGGAGAGAAAAGGGGCAACTACTACAGCGCATACCATTATTTTAGTATAATTGCATTAAACCGAAGATGACAATACGAACAATGGCGTTTTATCTGACAACTGGAGACAACACAGTCACCTTAGCGACTCCGACAAAAACCACTCTTGATGCAGCCTGTAGAATTCAAAAGTGGACAGGATCTCATGTTGGATGACAAATCTGACAAGGTGAAGAAAACTTGGGTCCTTACAAAAGAGGCATCACAAAGAGTCGTGGTGATCAAAGTACAACACATTTTGTTGTTCTCATCAGGTAATGCCCACGTCCGCATGTCAGTAGGGACAAAAGCCTTTTTCTCGGCCACCGAGAAGTTACATGTAGCAGACCGCGGTGAAGGAAGTCTACAGATGATACTAGTATAAGCAACTCCAGTAATTAAATGGCTTTATTGTTATGTGGTCATGGTTAACCATAATGTTTTCACAAATTGCTACAGAGACAACAGCTAGAAGCAGGAAACTCATTTTAATATTTATACATGAGCGAAATCCCAGTATTTCCTTCACTGATACAAGTGATATCTTCACTAGCTAGATATCACTTTTGCTATTACATTTTGATATTACACTGCCGGTGACCTTGACCCATGATCCAGACGCCCTGATGTCAAAAATGAAACACATGTATTCCGACATCAGGCAAGAAGACACCACGTCATACTAGACGTCATGTTTACTGCTACGACGTCACGCTACTCACAGGTCTTTGAATGCCTGCAGCTAAAACGTTGCTCAAAACTTCTTTCAATACACAAAATCAAGACATTATTAAAGTATAAATAATAAATAGAATATTACACAATGAAGGTTGAATACCATAAATATTGTTCTCGTGAAAGGGCGAAAATGAAAACCCACGAGACGCGAAGCATTATTTATGGTATTCAACCCTCACTGTGCAATATCCTGTATGAGATAAGTATTCGTAGTTTCATTCATTTCCCTGTAACATTCTCCCCAACAGTTAAGATCTTCTCAAGTGTGTAGCCACAAGATATAGGAAAGGTGTGGGTACAGTATTTAATCATGGCGAGGAAGAGCAAGTTCTATGACACTTTCACAGAATTTCATGGTAATTACTTTCAAAACGCCCTTGAAGTGTCTTTGATCTTGGATTCCTTTCTTTACAGAAAATCCTTTGATTCGAAACGTCCACAACACTATTCTACCAGGGCCTGATTAAAATTGCTGACTTCGAGTTGAAAATGTCTATTGTAAGTGGCTTTGGAGGCGTTTTCTAGTTATAATGACAGGCTAGGCTTTATGACACTATCCATTTTCTGCCATTTAAATCCCTTTGATCCTGGCAGATGCACCTCGCTCAGGTGGATATGTAATGGTCAAAAGAAAGTTTAAATTATTTAAGCCGGTGGACTATTCACTGCTGGCCACTTTGTAGGGGGTGTTGCGTAGCGCTATTGAGTGAGAAAGGGCATGTTTTCTCTGTGTAGGAAGAATGCATCCGTCAAATATTGAATTAGTAATGAACACAATGTCTCATTTCAAGATGATTGTTGTTTTTAATGTTTGATGGGGTTGAAAACATTGTATAGACATTACCGACTTTTACACATAGCGGGGGCAAGAAAATATTGCACGTAGAACGTGATCTAGATATGGCCTGAAGACACACAGCAACCACGCGTATGTACGTTCCACAAGGGCATAATATAAAAAGCGAGAATGAATTGGCTTTACGAGCAGATTCACTGGAGGCCATTTGCAAAGGCGGGTTTTGTGCATAATAACATTATGAAAAAATTACACACTAGGCGGATTAGTATTGCAGTAATATACTTTACATGATAATGTTTAAATATGCCACCAGGAAACAAGACAGCGGACGAAGCTTTCTTCTACTGAGTTATGATGGATAAGATTTCTGTTCCATTCTGCTCAGCCAATAATTTTGTTGTATCCTTTCAACTACGGATGTCTTTGTGTTTCAGTGCTGCAAATTAAGTATGTGGTATCAACAGCTTTCAAAACGAAGACGGATTAAAGGCAACTAAAAGTCGATATCACAGTTTCCAAAAACGACAAATAACACAGACCACCATGGAACTAAGAAAATATATAAAATATAAAAATTAGCACGGATTCATGCAAAGAGAAGCAGTCAACAGTTTTAAATGATAACGAAAAAATGCAATGAGTGTTTTAGGCGGATGAATAAAATCAGTTTTGACGGAATATCCTTGACAATCATCACTCAGCACACAGGATCTAACAAATGCTAAAGTCGAGATATGTATACTTCATATACAGAACGATTTGGTATATTGTAGCCATGTAGGGATAACTCACAATATCAAAATCGAAACTGTACCTTTTGTCGTAAGGTCGGCGTGACAGGTAACCATTTGTACAAGTATTGTACAAGTCAATAAACCATCGTCGTCTTTGTACAGGTACAAAGCCATTGTTATAGGTTTGGCACACCAGAAGTTTCTTCTTTGCATTGTTTGCTTTATGGGGTTTTTGCCTTTGGCCATTATTTGTCTGAAGCATATCGCAGTATAGAGCACCGGTTTTGTTATATTATATTGATTAAGAGAATCAACACGAGAAAGATGTACCTGACCCCTCCCCCCTCCCACACACACACTGCATTCCTTATCTTCCCCTCCCGCTACACCGAGCGTCATTACTACGGCTTAAGAAATCTCTGAATACACACTTAGAACAATTAGCCCGTAGAATACAATACCGAACTGACATGAAACACAAGGGCACTGACCCTATGTTGAAAGATACTTTTGGCAACTTATTACTCACAAAAGGAACATCGAAAACATTCTTTGTGATCAAAGGAGAGCAGGTTTTTATCCTCAGGTAGAGCCGATATGTCTGTAACGACCACAGAAAACTATGCTTCAGAAATTTTTTTCCGAGAAGGCCTGATTAAGAGAATCAATTCGTAAAAGACAGCAACAAAGACCATGACACTCGATATACACCTACTTTAAAGATTAAATCTCAAGTGATTAAATGAAACGATAATCTGATAACGTGTCCAGACATGGATTTGCACGAATGAAGAGCTAACGTTGGTACGGTCAAATTATCCTTACTTTCAAAGACTGCATTGTATTCATTATTTTGACAAAAGCTGTATCATTGATGGTCTACCAAGAAATGTGTATATGTGTAAAATGACAATGGCAATGTTGATAGATGTTTTTTGTAACGTTTTGTTTCTCTGGTGATTATCATCGCACTTAAGTCTTTATAATTTGCATGACGTCGATCTGTTATGCGGGTAAAGGCATTGTCATCATAAGTGCCATAATATGAAGTACTACAGCGCGTATACTGAAACTGAAGCAGGAACTTACACCGCCCCTAGTACCAAGGTTTAAGCAGAATTGGGCAAAACAAAACAGTAAAGTTAATTATAATTTTTTGGACATCACTGATCTAGAATTGTTGGCTAAAGTTAACACACAGTTAACTAAACAATCACATGACATTCATTCAAAGGGGCTGGAGATCCACCAAATTAATCCCGGTTTATGCCTTGTAATAAAAATAATTTTATGCTTTATACAGGAAAATACAAAATTATACATGCAGGGAGGCCAATCACTGACTCCTTCCATGCTATCTGCGATCCGAAGGAAGTATTTAAAATGACAGGTTGCAATTTTTTAATTTTTCTCTTTTTTTTGTTTTTATTTTGGTACTGTACATAGCTGGACAAATATTCACCAACTGGATTACATTTTCCTCTCCTGAGAAGATAGGAAAGTGATCGAGTGTTTTGAACGTGTTCATAAAATTGTAAACCACTTAAGCTACGATGCTGGAATGTTATCACCGCGTATAGCACCGACATCATTACTCCCCTGGCTGTTGGTGTTATTAAATATGAATAGGCCCTGGCAGCAGAGTGTGTACTTTTGAGTGTTGTGGGACAGAATTAGGAACAAGGTAATCAGGTAAGGAATCAGGTGAAGGCGATCTCTGGAGGAATCATAAAACAATACAGACATCTGATGTTGCTGTCAGAGACCAGTATGTGGGTTAAGCGGATACGAGACGTTTTCCTTTTCTTGTCACTGTAGGTTGTTCTATTCCTTCGGGCAGTCAAACTTAGAGATGGAAGCTATCTCGTATGGACATCAATATATTAGGAATGAGATACGTAATAAATCCCAGACAAACTTCAAAGAGCTTACAGTGTGATGTTTTATAAAGCACCAAGGGAATGGACCCCAGAATTGTTATGTAGTTGTTCAGCGAACTGAAAGAATTCTCAGTAAAAGAATAAGATGAACGAGGTTAACAAGAGATTTGTGTTAGGGGAGATAATCCTGGCTGCGCTACCGGGATATTCAGTTAGCAAATACTTGACGTATTATATGGATCTGAATCATGGTGACATTGTTTTTAGTGTGTTAGAAACTGGACCTGTTAACTTCATTCTGTTACATGCAAAACGTTATATCTATCGTAGAAGAGTTGTAAATGCAGTACCTGGATTTAGTATTTTTAACAGAATTGGAACGAATTGTTAAAATATTAATGAAATGGTTGAAACTTGTCCATTATCAGCTAATCATACTAGGAATTTACTTCATTAGAATAGAACCTGTGCATCCGGACTAAATAGTGGACTGAATAAAATCGCGAGGATACAAAAAGATGTACACGGGAATGAACAGTGGGCTGCATAGAATCGTGACGGTACAGCCAAATTGAAAAGTGAACTGAATAGAATCGCTGGGATATAAAAAGCTGTACACCCGAAATGAGCAGTGGACTGAATAGAAGCGCGACGATCCCAAAACTTGGACACCCAAACTGAATAGAATCGCGACCATACAAAAAGCTGTACACTCGAAATGAACAGTGGACTGAATAGATCCGCGACGGTTAAGACCTGTACACCCGAGCTGTTTCAGAGTCCGTCACTCATAAAACTGTTGTCTCGTTTTCCACGAGTTAACGACCCTGGGGCTCAGAGATTTTGTTAATGGCTTCCAAAGCGGGTTTATGTCTGAACATTGAAGGCTGACGTATAAAAGCTCTTTGTCCATTCGAATGTTCCTGACCATTAAAAGGAAGGCGGTGCAGGTAATTTCCTGAACTCGTATAGACGATGTATGTCTATGAGGATTGGTTGAGAATCCTTACGTAGTTTAAAGGTTTTAAAGAAAAAATGTCGTTAGCCATGTGTTATTTTTTACAATGTGTCATCCAGATGTGTGCTCTTAGCATACCTGAAGATATAGCCTGTATATCTTATCATTCTTTTTATCTCTTCCTCCAGCTGAGACTTATTTGACTATGCTTCTATTATACGGGTATCCTTAAGCCTCGGGTTTACGTTGATAACTAAGCAGGAAAGACATTTCTTGAAGCAGGGATCTGGTTAGGGTGCGTAGCCTCGCTTTCATTCGTATACATTTATGTAGCATTTCTCTTAGGCTGTTCCATCTGTAATTACAAGGTTTAGGAAAGATATTCAATCTAGTAAAATATACTCCTACACAATTCCATGGTAATTACCTTGAAAACGTGTTCGAAGTGTCTTTGATCGTAAACTCGTTTCTTTACAGAACCCTTTGATTTCATACTGCACTTTTTACCTGGCTTCATTAAACGTGTTCTGACTTCGCTTTGAAAATGTCTACAACTGTCTTTCAGTGTCTTGGATTGTAATTTCACGGAAGTTTCGCGCCTGCTTTTCTGCCATCTGAATCTCTGTGATGTCGGAAGGCTAACATCATTTTAATTCCCAAGGTTGTGATATGAACTTAGACAGGACAATGACGCCCCCCCCCCCCCGCACACACAGATTCTACCTAGAGAAATCTTCAATCATTGCGATGCGTTACATATGTGAGAATCAAGAGTGCATCAGTAGTACATGAGATAAGTAGTCCACCAAGAGTGTATTAGCAAACGTGATATAAATAGCGAACCAACAATGTGTTACACAAACATGACACAATTAGTAAACAAAGTGTAATAGGCAAACTCCAGATAACTAGTGAACCAAGAGTATATTAGTCAAACGTAAGATCTGTGGTGAACAAAGAGTGCATTCATCAAAGATTGAAGCAAGAGGGTATCAGGCCAACATGAGTTCAGTAATGTACAAAGAGTGTGTTAGGCAAAAATGAGATAAGTAAGGAACAAAGAGAGTATTAGGCAAACACGAAATAAGTAGTGAACGGAATGTCCACATCCATTTACTCGGGTCCAGTTCTGGAGTTGTTATTTCTGGTAAAGTGGGATAAGGTTTCGCCATTTGGTTATACTGATTGCATACAAAAACCCCGAGCATTCCGGGCGTCATTCCAGTATCAATGAAAACTGTCGATACTCTAAATGGATACGTCCTAATTTCTTGGTTTGTATGCTTTCTAAGTTTATTGGTGGCTTGTGGTGAACGTTACGTTAGAAATTCGTCTTGGGTTACTGACTCGAATATTCCATTAAGGCTGACGAATAGTGTTTCAACACCTATAGATTCAAATACTGCATGTTCCTAACACATTAATCATCGACCAATCAAAGAACAAGATTGACACATATTACTGCATTCTTTATACGTCAATGACAGGTGTAAAAATATTCTAAATACTGTATGGTCATCACCTTTCCTGAGACATTTACCAAAAAAGTCTTGCGCACTTTCTGGTCCTAAATCAGAATCCAGGCATAGGATACAAAAGACCGGAGCACGGAGGTGGAAACCAGACCTGACGATAGTGTGATGGCTGGCCAATGGTTACATGTAACAGGTGAAATCAGGGTTCTGGCCAATTTGCCTCAGATTTTTATCCTAAACCGATCGATTACAAATGACCCAGAAAAGATCCCTCTCGGGTTTTTACCCTGTACACTTCAAAATAATCCCGTGAAGCACTGTTCCGACGAAACCAATATTAAGATCTATTACCATTTTCCACGGTGGAAAAAGCCTTCATCCTTTAAGCTATGTGGCCATAGAGTAGGGTAATAAGTGTTCTAGGTGGAATTTGAAGACCCATAATGTAACAGTATTACACGTATTTTCCAAACATGTACATGTATACCGATGTACATTAGTTAACAGCAGTTATTGGCTTTGTGAGCCAGTTCACTGGGGTCCGTTTGATAAGGTATTAACGACGGTGTTTAAAATAATGTATTGTTTATTGTTTTTTTTAGTCGTTTTTGCGCTCATTGGGTCAGTGACTTACCTACATTTTCCGCTCCAGGTATGTTACAGCCTGCACTGGATTTCAGTCGCGCGCTCTCGAGGCTTCTGTGTTTACGAGTTTCGTGTCATTGCTAATAGAGCGTAAATGCTACAAAGATGTACCCATGTTGTAAACATGTTTACGATCAAACCATCCAGGATTTTCTTTACGTTAGTCTATAAATATGAGCGACAAAGTGGCAAAGCTTGCAGTCATTTTACTCAAATTCATATGGGAGCTGCCATGTTTACGCCCTTTTGAGGATTTTTCTGGGACTTCGTTGGAGCTTGGTTTTCCCATCCTTCGACGTTCGTCATTTTATACTCCACTTTTATATAGGTAGCACTTTGTGAGCTTGTGTTTCGCCATTTGCTAGTTTTGTGAGACGTTCTTTTGGGGCTTGTATCGCTCATTGCTTCTTTGTGCGATTACGTACATTTCATCCCAGTTTACCCTGAAAGTGACTGTATATTTCCGAGGAGTGAAACATACATCGCCAGCTAGGTATAACGGACGCTACTGTCAACCCGCCGGCCCTGATAAGTTACACCTTCACGGGCAATTGGATATCATCAGCGTGCCCTACCTTACTGTTCGTCATTCACAGGACGATCATCCTTCGATTCAAGACTTCCCAAGAACTGTGGATTCTGTATTTACCTGGATTGACCCGCCTGTGGAAGCCGGAATATTCCATCCTGATTTCGATGGTGTCATCAGCGAGAAACTATAATTATCTGTATTGTTTTGTGTATTATTGTCAGTTGTACTATATGTGTATTTTGTTAAAATATATGTATTGAACTTATTCAAGCGTCTTCGTCTTTGTTTGATCTTGTGAAAGGCCTATCGCTGTCTGAGAGTTGAACGAGCCATTTATTTGTAAATTTTCTTCTCCGATAGTGGTATTCTTACATAGGCATAGATATGGGACAATAATTGTATTATGATGTCTTGCACACTAAGCCGATTAATATTTCAGTAATACCCTTCACATGATAATGTTTACAAATACGATCAGAAAACAAGCTTGTTGGCAAAGCTTTCAACTCCAGCGTAACGAGAGAATGGATTTGTCCACGGGGTGGTTATCTCGTCTCAACCACGGAGGCATCAGTGTTTTCCATTATGTAAGTCAAACAGACGATGAACACAAATTTATATGGCTTTTGAACACAACCGTGCCCACATACACAACCAATATGTAAGAAACATAAAAGTATTAATGTAGAGAGCCTTCGCGACCGAAGACTTTCGCCCTGGCGCAGGGCAATGATCCATCAGTCTGTCATCAATACAGCCGCAGTGAGTTCAAGACCGGCCCATGCTGGCTTCTTCTCCAGATTTAGGTGGGAAGGTTTGCCAGCAACCTGCAGATGGTCGTTGATTTGCCCCGGGCTCTGCCCGGTTTCCTCCCACCAAAACGCTGGCTACCATCGTATGAGTGAAATATTGTTGAGTACGGCGTAAAACGGCTGTCGAATAAATAAATAAATATTAGTTTAGGCATATTTTAGTCTTCTGCTTAACTGAAGATTTCGGGTGAGATTATAAGTTTTACGCAGTGCCTTGAGAAAATGATACTGGAAAAGGAAAGAAAAAAAGAATAAATCCTGCGTTGTTCAGTTGTTTAATTGAAGATACTTTATAATTTCAAACAAAGTGCGCATAATTTGAAATGGCCGTTTCGTTATTTTACCACATCAAATACAGATACAGATGTAGTACTAAATGTATCTTCATGTAGAACGCGGACATATATAGCAGTCAGACAATGTTCAGGAGGTAAAAAGAATCTGTGAGGTCACTGTGCTGCAGCCTGGGGCCACTTTCGTGACTTTTCTCGTATAGAACACCGTCTCTAGGTTATAGCGCCATAACGTGATTTACAAGGAAAGTCACGAGAAATCGATATACGAAAGTATTGTGAAACTGGGCCATGTTCAGTATGCTCCAAAAAGTCCGCTTTAGCACCTGAGTCTTTATTTCCATATTAATCACTGTAAAGAAATAACAAAAAATGATGAAGACCATATTTGAAGTCAGCATCAAAACCCCCTGCAGATGAACACCTTATTTAAAGAAGGCCTATTGTTACAACTTTTTAACGCAGACTTGATCAGTGTACACTTTCACAAAACTTTTGTAAATCCTTTTTTTCGTAACTTTTCTCGTGAAAGACGTTGTCTGGGTTATAGGGCCCATATGGCGACGTAATTTACGAGAAACTGATTTAAGTCTTATTAAACTTTATGCACCCCGGACTGGTGATGCTGCCGTGTGATACACCTTTGAAGTCATTTAAAGGTATTCATTGTAATTTCCACCAAGAAAGGCGCAAATTATATATATATATTAACAAAATAACTAGTCGGATGGAATGTGATACCTATATCCGCCATGATTTACAATAGCAATGGCGTTTCGGGCCTTCATGAAAAGAATCAGGAAGCGTGGATGTGATGAAAAAAAACATATTTCCCTCCTTCGAAAAAATGGCTACTTGTCTGCAGCGGGATACTTTTGGGGGAAAATCGCTGACCCACTTCTGTCGTTTACGGGAAATTATTCACAGAAATAACCGATATTTTAACTATTTCAGTGCTGTTCTTTCTTCCGGACAGAAAGTGTGCAATCAACATGCAAATGCAGATTTCGTGATGTCTTCCTGCAACTAACTTATTGCACAACCGAAGAGATAACATACACTGTGACATGACATCATTTTTAAGGCCTAACTAAACCTGCGTTTTGAAAACATGCAGAAAAGAAAGGAACATACGAAATTCCTGATCGGTCAGTAATTGCATGTGAAAGCTAATGATAGTTTGTGATTGTATCAATGAATCATATAGGAAACATCGACGATGAACCTAAAGCGCACCGACTGTTGTGTAATGAAATCCCGAACGGCCAAAAAGCAAACTGTATTTATCCTGCGTTTACAGATTTGACCTTGATATTGTGCCTCCAGCCGCTTCAGTAAAGTATATCTTAATAGAACGGAGAATATTAAGCCACTGAATGTGGGTTTTGTTAAATATGCACAGCGCCTGGCAGCAACTTGTGCACTGTTAAGTGTCGAGAGGCAGAAGTAAGGACAGAAACAGTTAATCAGACAAAGAATAAGACGAAGACGATCTCTGGAGGGAATCATGAAACAGCGTGTGCAATGTCAGCTCTTTGTCATTGACTGGTGGGTGGGTTAAGTGGATACGAGACTTTATATCTTCACAGTTTGGTCCTTTCCCCAGGGCAGGCATTGTAGATGTTAAAAAGTTATTTAGTTTTGAATGGTTGCTAGCGGCCATGTTTTATGTATAGAGGATATCGGAGTTCCTGGGTTAAATCACAGGCCTTCGCCAGGTACTTTGCAACACTCGGGACTTAAAGGAAGAGCTGGATTTGAACATGTTACATCACTGGTCTTGTTCCAGAGAGAATATTTATTACGGACACAGACGAAGACTTAATTAGCGTTCCCCACAGAGTTCGACAACTTTCCAAGAAGTAAGAATTAGAGACGAACAGCTATGTTAGACCTAATGAAAAAAGTTTAACATTCATGTTCAGTTTGAGATGTAATTTAACTCTTTGCTAAATGCATTTGTCTTTGTGAAGGAAACGTTTTCGGCAAATCCACAGTGCCCACATTCGCAGACAATCCAAACTCAACAACATGCCCGGAATCCTGGACCGTCCAACACACAGTAGCTCAGATATGTTTACCCGAGACTGTCGGCGGTATGTTTGGTATGATCGTCACGTTGGATATATGAACAGTTGCAATCAAAGCCCATCAACATATCTGATCAACCACACCATATATACCAAAATCCTACACGATTTTATGTATCCACCTAGGACATTCATTGTGTCTTTTCGTCATCAATGAAAACCGTTGACTTGTTCTCTTTGCATGAATCCGTCCTAATTTTTATATTTTATACACTTTCTTAGTTCTTCGGTTGTTTGCGTTATTTGTCGTTTTTGGCAATTTACATTAGACATAAGGTCAAACTTTGCTAAAAGTCGTACAGCAAAGTAGCTTAAGGTATGTCACGATGATATTTGACTGTAAGACTTTTCTTAAAAAGGCCTTTGACCATTGGAAAATCTTACAGATGCCCAAGCACTTCAATTTCTGTCGATTTGCTGACCAGGAAATAGCCTTGTACCCAGCTTGATAACGCCTGACTTAAATACCTACCGAGGTGTTGTAAACAATAAACTCCCATGGAATAAATTGTTGGGTTCACTCATTGGTGTTTAAAGCCGTACACACTATATATCACCTATATAGTGGAGGTTATTGAGCGAAGGATGCCTGATAGCTTTAAGGAAAGTACGAATCTTGCCAGTTATTGACGAACATTTTTACCTGTAACGCGTAGGTTTTCACCCGCGGATTAAGCTCAAGGTGTAAGTTGTATTGGCGGAAGGTAGGTGATCGCCAACGAACTTAACACTACACGCATTTTAGATAACCTAAACGGTTCTACGATCGTTTTCGAACGTTTACTGCTAACAAGGCCTCCATTGGAGAAGAATCACAAAAATTTACTTCCCGGGGCTGCCATTGAAGAAACATAGAAAACCATTGAAATTTTGACAAAAAAATGAGGGACAAACAGCACAATAAAACCTTGTGTTTAATAACAAACAGAGCACAAGCTATTTCGTTTTTATTTCTATTAGCATCTACATTGAAAAAAAGCGAACTAAAATTTACGCAGCTATAGCAAAACGTACAAAACATAGCCGGGAAAATTATACAGGTAAAACAACTAAATGGCACGGGTCCCATGCACTAAACCATGGAATAAAGACAAATGATATCACACTTCAGGAATCACGTAAAACCTGTCACCAGGCAGTGTAAAGCGTAACTGATTCTAAGGCGTTTGATTCTTTGAATTGTGTTGAGAGGACACACCTGTGCATATGTTTTTGATTACTTTCAGACTGTGCTGAGACATCTGTTTAAATAGCAATTAGAAGAACCTTGCATGATTTTAAATAGTTCTACTTCAGGGATGGTGCCATGACCTACGTATGTTATTTGTTCTTAAGCATTTAGATGAGCGGTAATAATAAAACCGCACCTGTGGTAAATTGACAGTACAACAGTGTCACTAATTATAAGTGACAGTGTTGTCAATTATCACTATGTCGTCGCTCTGTAGTTTTACTCCCTACGCTGTTGTCTTGATTCTATGTTGTAGCCTGAGTCTTAGTTCCTTCTTGCCCTGATCACTCCGTTAGACTGGACGTGAAGTTTCGGAAACAGAGCCTTGTCGAATGTTTTGAAGGCAAACCTAGAAAACTAGCCTTGGTCTCCTCGTCCGATGGTAGTAAGTGAGGTTATCGCTACATGTCAAGAACTTAAAGACGGTGCTCTTGCTCTGAAACCTAATCCTACTTTGCCTGTGAGAATGGACAGAAGGCGTCTTTCAAACAGCGAGACAGTGAGTGATTTACAGGCCCTGACGTTCATGTGATAAGCTGGAACAATGCAGGTATGAATGTGAGTTTTCATTCTTGTAAACAGTGCTTCTTCTGAAGGAGAATGTTATGTTCCGAGCCGCTGCTCTTTTCACAACGACATAAACTGGTCATATAATTTAATATGCGGAATCCAGGTTCAAACAATACGTATTGCAGCAGTATTCGCTACGTTTCTGCAGCATAATCTGGTTTTTTTTACTATAATTACAACAACGCTTTCCTTTGAAATTACATTTCTACTTTTTGTTACTGCTTTTTAAGACCCTTCTAACCCGACATACTACTCCAGTAGCCTCTTCGTGGAAACTACAGGCAATGAGTTGAGTCCATTCTGCAATTGGATTTACCTGTGTGAAAGCCGCATAAGTTCCACTTCGCTGACAATGTCCCTCGTCACATTTACACCCAACTCGCCTCGGTAGCTTTGTAGTTAGAGCGTCCGCCTCGAGGTCATATCAAAGACGTTAAGAATGGTACTTGTTGCTACCTCGCTTAGAAACAGGACTTATCGACCCGGTGTCAGTATAATGTGACTGGGTTGGGTGTCATGCCTGGTGTCCTCGGTATGATGTACCAGTGGCGACAGCACTTCGTCGGCATGAACTCGGCCTATCACAAGAAGACACGGTATATATACATTCTAAGGACTCCTCGTCGTCACAAGACTAAAAAATTGTGGAGTACGACGTTAAACCCAAGCATACATACATACATATTTACTTCCAGTATGAGACTTTGTTTGTCATGAGGATCTGACGTACCTTGTCTTTGGTACACTAGGAAATGTTAAATGTGAGAAAGTCCTACTATGGTTTTAAATATTAAAAAGCAGGTGTGTATAAAGACAGATTCAACCAGTGATGCATCACCCCTACTCTTCTATTACACACTCCCTGTATCATTCCGCATTACTGTAACAGTCTGTTACGCTTGCATCGGAAAAATTCTGCTGTAACTTGCTGCCTGTTGTCTGAAGGAAATTGACAAAAAAAACACACTTCTGGAATTGTTAAGAAAAAATGCTGTGCGTTGTAAAGTTGCTGGATGTTTTTTTATAATCAACATGTCTTAAGAACAGACATGCCATGAGAGAGCCTTTAACGTCCTGTGCCCTGTTTCACAAAGCCATCGTAAGCTAAGTTGATTGTAACTACCATGGCAACCTATCTCTTTAACATGGGTTGCCATGGTAGTCAACTTAGTCTACGACTGCTTTGTGGATCAGGAAGCTCTTGTATCACATCAGAGCTGCTTTGGTTCAGCGATTGGCAGGTACAGTACCTGTGCGGACGAATATCCTCAGTTACCAGATGTTATTCCTCACCAGGTATTCTCAGTGAGGAAAGCCTGTTTAACGAAGAACCATGTTGTCAGGCCTATTACTTTTTTAACCAGCTTTAAGCGCGTCAAAGTGTACATTAACAGCTTGAAGTTCGGTGAAACAGTAACCCGTGCCTGACTCAGGGGTTAAGTGTTCGAAACAGTATTAGCATTTAGCGGGATATTAACTTTAGTTCAGACTAAAATACCATTTGCCTAGTATTAAGATCAGAGCGCTATTAACACGTCTTAAATTTTCATACCCTTTTGGAATAATCTGTCCCAGGGCTTTAACCTGTTACTACATCACCATCTGACGTGTCTACAGCCTGGTGATCAGGACAAATCATCTTCTGTGGTACTCTCAATTACTTTATAAATCATCAGTGTCTTTGCAATTTCCCAAGAGGAGAGGCCTTTGTGATCAAGACCAGGCTTACCGCAAAAAGATCAGGTCTTAGGTTGGCTAAGTACGTCGAGCTGTAAATGGTCAACTCATATAATTGGACATTACCAAAGGGGTCAGTGGTTCATTCGAGGGCACGGGTTTCCCTGAAAGGTGCGGATCTGTCTTCATATCAAACAAACAAGCAAACACATCAATAAATAAATAAATAAATAAATATAGAAGCACATAAATACATAGAAATAAATACATAAATATATCGATCAAACAATAAATCAATCAATCAATCAAACAGTCAATATAATGTTATTTCGTGAATAACACTACATAACCTCCAGGTAACCGTCAATCCCAGACACACCTCCCTTCTGTGTTTAACTCAGGACGGCTTAGTCGTTACACTACCCATCTGTGTTTACTGGCGGAAATCTCCGCTCCACATTAATGTTTAATTAAGGGACAAACGCTTGTCAGCGGACACAGTCATTCCAATTACCAAGTCGTCACTAGTGAATAAGACCGGGTAATTTCTTCGAAAAGGTGTTAAACTGTAAATCGGTGTATTGATTTTCTGACTTGGTGATTGGCACTGGATTTAGCAACATGAAGACATGTAAAAAAAACTTGTAGAAATATAAAAAACACGTGTGGAGTAACTCGAATAAAAGTCGAGAGCCTTATCCAGTGTCCCAGTATTACATTTATTTGTAATTTGATTTGAAACGATGTCTATTATTTTTAACATCATTAACATTATGTTACTCAAAAGCGTTCTTGACAAACGCCACACTTGGGTATAAGAAGCAAAATGAAAAAAACTTTCTAATGATTTTGAAACAAGATAAATCTGAGAGAGTGGATTATGTGATTGGGAAATTTGTGTATTCACTCTTCGCGTTTGTTATAGATTGTTTCTGATTGCCAACGGACGATTTCCAAAAGCACCTGATGTAACGGAACATTCCGTTAACTGCCACAAACAGTTTTAAGAAGAATGTACCGGAAGATTTTACTGGATAATTTAAAACCTGGATTGTACCAGTGTCACAGTTCTTCTGTTTTGGAATGAAATGTACAGAAGTTGACGTGATTTAACATTTTTCTTCATCTGACAAGGGAGAAGCCCTTCTGCTGTCTCAATTACCCGTCTGCTTTTTCTTTCATTAAGAAATGGACCCAGTGGTGACCGGATCAGGACAAAGTATCACACTATGTCAGGTGCTAGCGCTGATAAAATCAGACTTAAAGGTTGGATAAACCCTCAGTTAACCTTAAATCCACAAAACTCGTTTTCTTAATTTCTTATCTTCTCGACGAGACTCGCTCCAAGTCACCGTTAAGGAAAGCCGGATCTCCGAATCTCGCCAAGAGATCAATTAACTAAACTGATACCAATACGGAAAGTCTTTTCGATTAATTCAATGGGCTGTCAAGGTTTGACGGGCGACACAGTTAGCGGAAGAGTTGAAAACGGAAACATTATTCACGGTAATGCTGCGCTAGAATCTGTCTGGCTCATTAAAGTTGAATGGTTTCCTTCTCTAATTTTCTTGACTTTTTCCTAACCATTATGGATGTCTGTCGTTCGCGGAAGCAGGAGGAGGCAAATATTTGTTTGTCGTTCAGGACAAGTTTGATTTCACATTTACAGTGGATTAATACGATTCCAGTGCGGTTATTTTTATTATAAACTCTAATTAGGGTTCTGTTTGTGAAGTGTAATGGGACTCTGTACAGGGGGGGTTCAATACAAACCCACGTGTCATGGACAGTAGACCTATATCTCTGTCTTACACGATTTAATCTTTTGTCAGGATTTAACCGATAACTTGATTGATAGACTTATTGAGGTTTAAAGTCACTGTTAACATTATTTGGTTCTTATCCAGACAACGTCACAGACGTATTTACTAATACGGCAAATCTAACATTGGCTACTGCGAGAAACAGTTCGTCCATGATGAACTCAAGAGGAGCTCTCAACAATATTAGACAGGTGAACTGATGAAAGTCCATGTACTAAACATCTTTTCCGGTACAGTTCATGGCTTAAACATGTTATCGAAACAATGTGGCTGAAATACTGCCGAGGTGGCGTTAAGCCATAATCATCATCATCTTTTCCGGTATGATTCTCACACATATGTTTAAAAAAGCCTCAAATAATGAACGAAAATTACCGAAGCTTGACATCATATATTACCAATGGGAGTTTCCATGACTTACACATTTACACCACGAAGTAAAGCACGAAGGATCATTCACGTGGACAGTCCAGTCATTGCATCGAGCTAATGATTTATTTATTTCATTGGTGAAATGAAATTGGTGAGAAACCGGACAGAGCCCGGCGGAACCCACGACCATCCACAGGTTACTGGCAGACCTTCCCACATACGGCTGGAGTGGAAGCCAGCATGAGCAGCGACGGCATTGGTGGGAGGTTTTTTTCCGACTGAGCCACGGAGGCCCCTTGATCTAGTGTATCAGCATGTCATATTCCATGGTGTTCGTCGGGTATCTCAATATTAAAGAGAACAGCGAACATCCATTAAATGTAAAACTGTGTAGTTTGCTTTAATCAGGTTCATCCTTTACGATCTTTGAATAATCTGCAAAGAGCAGCTGGACAAATACTTGGCAAGTAGACTGTAGTTTTCTTGTCCATAAAGATTTGACCTTGATGCGGTTCCTGTAGGCGTTTATTCTTACAAGTTAAGTGTTTGTGACGACGCCCGCCTTTAGGCTCTCTGTCACACAGCGCTCCAAAGCGAACAATCTCATCATTGGTGCTAGTCTTGCGGAGTATGTAGACGCCCTGATGGCAAATTGTGTTCTACTGAATGCCGGGGGAAGGATGTGAGTAATGGAGTATTAGATAATGGAGCAAAACTAACCTTTGGTTGAAATCCTAAAACATTGGCCGTCAGTGACTTTGTGTCGTGTCCTTGACCTGTATGTGGGTTAAACGAGTGCTCATCTCCCTCCATCTCATGATCTGTCATCACAGTTTACTGTGTTATTTACCGCAGTCAGGACAGACTACAACCGGTTATGGTATACACAGGCCAAAGTGTGGATATGGGAAAACCCACACACATATATAGATTCTATGACTTAGATTGTGCGTTCCCGGGTGATATCAATGCAGAGCACCCAACAGTTCTTCCCTGAATTGCGATAAATATAATGTTACAGGCAATATATTCTCACGGTTAAATAATTGCTGACTGCGGTATATCTAATTTACCACAACATCCGTGTCAAGACATTTAACCATGGTCGTGTATTAGCGATAGTACGATTACCAAGCAAAAGACGGGTCTTTATTATGCTTTATGATGAACTGTCTTATACGATATGTACCGCTATTCATTCCTTCATACCTAGATTGGGTCTATTCTACTAGAAGTGGTAGGAATAATTTTAGAAGAGGCGAGAGCAACAAAGATAGGTTTGGACCAGAGGCCCGAAAGAGGCTGACAGCGTGTGTTTAATGACAAGATAACTTAATATGCTCAATGAGATGCTCCTTCACTGGGAGCTGTAAAAGTTGATTGAGAGCTGTGAGCGCTTTTAATGAATACTCCTTGGGTGGGTGGAGTGGAATGCCGCTATTGTTGTTGGATATCTCGGAACGGGGCTCAGGGGTTGGAACTAATTCTTCTTATAGTGATCAATAATAATTGCAGGAACATACTGTAAAATCTGACACATCCCAGAGCGGGGTATTCAGTGCTGGAGTACTACCAAGTCGCACAGTAGTGGTGGAAATGCTCTGGGTTTGTAAGGGCTTTTTGACAAGAGAGGGCATCAACAGAATCATGGGGAATTGAATCTAAAAGCACGTGTACCGATTTTTAAGATTTTTTAACCTAAGTAAACGCAATCAAATGTTCAGAATAGGTATAATTGGGCACAATGGTGCATTATTTCAAGCTGAACATCAAATTTTAAAAAAATTTCTTCACGTAACATTTATGTAAATGAACTTCAAACACAGCTGAGGAAGCATAACCATGATACAATTGATATGATAACATCGTATGATACAACTGATAAATCCTTAACATAACATCGAATGATACAACTGATAAATCCTTAACATAACATCGTATGATACAACTGATAAATCATTAACATAACATCGTATGATACAACTGATAAACCATTAACATAACATCGTATAACCCACGCTACAATCTGGTCAAGTAACGTTTGCACTTTTCTAGGTAAAAATCTTGAAACCTTTATGACGATGTTTACGCCTTACTTTTGTTTACTCCCTTCCCATAGATAACGGCAACCAGGCGTAGTATCAGTGGCATGTGACAGACTGTCGTACTTGTTCAGTTAGCGCGGTAACATTATAAATTGTAAACACCTAAAAGCATAATACAGCCAGCTTGTCTTGGTTAAAAATAAATAATGAAACTGGAATGATAAAGCCTTCAGAATAGCTACTGAATTTAACACCTACTGTCACAAGTTAGGTTTTCTTGAAGTGTAAGGTATTACACTTGTTCAGTCATCCGAGTTTCACTTATTCTTGTTAATTCTGAAACAACTGGTTTTGTCGGGTGTCAGAAAATAGATTACTCCTGCCTTAACTACCAAGCACATTGTTGTAAACGACATCGCTCTGATGCAGAAAATCTATCTACTAACCTGGTCAACAGTTACACTGATTTGAGATAGTATTAGTTCCTTACCTGCATTTTATGAAGTATGGAATTGTTAGTTTGCAAGCTGGCTTTTTATTCCAGCATAAAAGAGTCAGCACATTTATAAATGGGCGTCAGTGTTTGCATTACTGAATTTCGACGTCATGACTCACATCATGTGGAAATTAATAGCGTAAACAAGACATCGACTAAAGACTGACACAGCATAATCATCCCTACCAGGCACCCACTGGGCGCTTTTACACAGCAGCTGTCGGAAAGAGCCTGAACATTTGTTGCATTCTATTGGTAAAATACTTCCATTTGAAAACTTGACTTTTTGTCGGGTATCGTCTTGTGAATGCGACGAGAGATGAATAAGCAGCCGGATGCTACTCAGAAGTCATTCATAGTGTTTGTCCGTTGGTCAGGTAACATGGATTAGTACTTAGTGTTTTTGCCCGCGTCGAACGTTTCGTTGATTTGAATGGCTGGGTAAGGTTATATAACGTAACAGCGGTATAATATCGGTAAAAACAAACAAACAAACAAAAAAAAAAACATCAAATTTTCTGCCGTGGTAATTATCACTTAAAATCTAACGTATCAACAGCACCCTAGGATCTGGCTATGTCGGATAACCACAATGAGGCCATAGGACTAACCCATATGTCAGCGGCAGTTACGTGAGTAATTGAATCACAGGGTCAGAACCTAGAGAAAGACAGTGATGTTCTGATGATGGGAAATGTTTTTATTTTATGGCTGCTCTGAGGCCAGTTAGGGAGCACGTCTTGAGCCGCAGTCACGGGCAGCTCATCTCCTGTCTCCAACAATGAAGTACGCTCTGTACACGTCCTCTCAACTGTATTTGCCTATCAGATGAAGCTTTTGTTTGGAGAAATCTTGAAGACGACAGAGTCTTATCACGGACATCTTGTAGAAACGTGTGTTCATACACGGGTTTGATCTTTAAGGCTATCCTTCATAGATTAGGTTTTTTTTTTTATCAGATCGATATCTAAAAGAAAAGAGAATAGACCAAAACATTGTATGTAGCCATCAAATATGCCACAAAAGGATAAAAAGGGTATGGCTTTATTTTTGTGAATTTGTATAACCGATATATCACAGTTTAAAATAAACAAAAATGCTCACATGAACAAAGTGGGAGGCACCTCCATGTGATAAATTTTACAGAAAGACGAATTTGGGAAGACCAGCTGCCGTAATCACTAATATCATGTGTTCAGTCCAGGTGCTGGGTGATCAGCTTTAGGAATGTATAGACATTTCCACCGTGCGTCTTTCTGATGCCCAGATCCCTCATCTGTCATCATGAAAAAATGAACACTTTTAATTTATGGACATTACGTGATACGTACAAACTGGTCGCCTGCATCCGTTTAAATCTGCCTTAGTTTAACAGAGAAGCACTGCGATCTCACACGATGGAGTTCACCAACTCCAATTCCTGACTTCCAGGAAGGGTTAGGCCCGAGATCACGCGACTGTCGGACAATCAACATCTGACCTAACCAGCGGCCATCTTTATACGCCGCGGCACGCAAGCGCTGTCCCGCTTCAGTGACCACGAAAGTTGTTACGGTTACGTCACGATCGCGTTGACGACTTAAGATACTACAACGTTTTGATGGTTGAACCTCTACTGTATTTGTTCCTATTCTTTCTTCACGCCTGGCGGTAGCGGTAAACATATTAACATGTATGATGTTTGAGTCCGTACGGCAAATGCACTTCTTCCTCGTTCGTAAAGACAATGATCGTAAAGAAGTATGTCAGAAGATGAAACATGAAATAAAAGCATAGAGAGTGAAGACAGAGCAACGACCACGCTGTGATAGTTGGCAAATGGTTTTACTTGATCGATGAAGTCCGGGCCTTCGTTGGTGTTTTGTTCTACCTGTTCACGAAAATGCTTAGAAAGTAACAACTTATAGGGTCCAGATTTACTCAAAATCCGGTGATGTCGTCACATGCACAGGCGCCAAGCCTCGGGGATGCCTAATCCAGTAGCAGAATCCTGGTTTATGCTGGAATACCTCGGGAACCATTTGATACCACACTGTCTGATAGGCTGACGACTGTCTTTTTCTTCTGTCATTGTGTGAGTAATTTGACGAACCGACCGATTTTGATTTCAATTCATTTGTCAGTCAACTCATTTATTGGTTGCATTGTGGTTTCTCGTTCTTTCATTCCCACATGGCCCTCGGAAACCAGGCAGTAGACACTGTTACCAATGCTTGACAACGGTGAGGATTTAAATCATTAGATTTAGAAGGTTCTTCAATGAATTTAGTACGTACCTTTTCCTGAATTCAACCTCATCCATGCGTCGAGTAAATGCAGGGAAAGATGAAACCTTTTGCAGACTACTTAATTAAGAATCAGATCTTAAAAGGCACTGAAAAGAGTCACCATGAATTTCTGTTCCAAATTTATACAAACAAAATGGAAAGCAATACTGAACTGCAAGCCCGCTGAAGCAGTTTCGCTTTCCGCCTGCGGCAGTTAATTCAAAATTGTTTGGAAACTTTTTGTCTTTAGATGGTTTGTCCCTTTATGAGATTCATGGCTGTGCTGTCCTCTTTCTTTTACAAGCCATGTCATTTCGCGGATTTCTGTTTGAGTCATACACTGGCTCAATCAGTGGTAAAAATTGGCTTGTCAATTTCCCCTTTTTGATGAGAAAATTTAAGAAAATAAAATTCATTAGATCCGGAAAAATCTTCATTACACATGTTTGGGTAAACATGACTCTGAAAACAATGCACAAAGATGAAGTCCTTCCTTCGAGAAAGAAAGTTAAATTAAACCTATGAGGCTCAATTTAAAACGACGTTATTTTCAACATGTAATTAAGTAAAAGCATTTTTTCACTTTTGCATGACCTCACTGATTTGTCTCATACAGGCTTGTGAAAGAACTGTAATTGCTCGATGGAACGTAATAAATCTACAGCCTGGCCAAAAAATCTACATAAAGTCACAGTCAATTTGGAGGTTTGTAACAAATACCAATTAACAGATTGATAAAGTACACGTACAAACACAGATTAACAGTTCATGAACTGGTCAATCTCCTAATCTGCACCCATTTTATCAGGTTTTTGCCTTACAAAGAGTCATGTCTATATGTAGGTAATAAACTGTGCCTGTACTGGTAGTACGTGTCAGGTGGTTTATCAACCTGACAGAGACATTAAGACATTTCTTAAGTGTCCGACAAATTGCTTCTGAGAGCACAGCGAACAGCAGTGCAAGGCTTAGTTGTGATCAAAGACAAAACCAGGCTGTAGATTTGTTATGCAAAAGGCGCCAAAGGCAATAGCTCCGCTGCTTAAGACGCAAATAGCTTCAAAGGAAACGCCGACCATTCAGTGTGTGTATGTCAAACCTGTCAGAGAGCGCTGTTGGAGACACCACTCTGAGCGACTGCACAATCCTGGCATCTGCTCTTGCAGACTGGCAAGCAATGGCTGATAACAACTCCTGTCTGTTAGTGCATCTTGATTCAAAGACATCACTGGAAGTGTCTTCTCTTTGAAGAGTGAACAAAACAGCCGACTCATAGCTCACCTGTTGACCCGATATAGTTTCGTATCATTTTCACTCAGTAACCATGTGACGAATTTATATTGTACACTGAAAATTTGTGAAACTTCAACAGTATTTTCCTGTCGGGTAGAGGATTTTTTAATTACCAAGCAATGATCAGAGAATTATTACGTCATACCGTTATTGACAATGTTCATTTAATTTTCTTTTGTGACGTTGTGTCGTTGGAGTCATTGTTGCAACGCATTATAACTGTGGCGTTATGGTGTTCTCCCTACAGTTGAATCTTCATACGTATATAGCATCTGATGCAAGGTATAGAACTATACACGCCTACCACGTAACCATTACCGTCCAATCAAAAACAGTGGCTTTTGTCTCATTTTGGATAATTCTCCGTATCAGACACCCACTGGGCTCTTTCACACAGCAGTTATCGGATAAAGCCTGAACATTGGTTGCATTATATGGGTAAAATACTCTAGCAAGCTTGTCTTTTTGTCTTGCGTCGTCTTGTGAATGGGATGAAAGGTTAAAAAGGATGCTGTGCAGAAATGTTATTTGCTTATCTTGTTTCTGGTCTGTTACTGCTTGTCTTCTGTTAAACCGTCTTACACCTTTAACTGTAATTATTGTCACTTTTTCATAAAAAGAAAAGATTTATTCTATTTTTTACTTTCGGAATTGACACTTTAATTAAGAAATAATGGCTTCTTTCACTGTGTATACGCTGTGATAACTGCACAGTGGGCACTTCCTTTTTTAGTGCAGTTATCACTGGGTATACGCAGTGAATGAAGCCATTATTTCTATTCTAACACAACACTCGATCGTACAAATTTTACATTAATTTTCAGTTTTTATACCTTCCGTATTTTTCAGATTGGAACCTATTCACCCCTTTATTTTGAATACATCTCTCTTGCCTCGATCTTTCAAGGGAGAGTCCACGTAAAACAATAAGAGGGTCCATGTTTTTGTGGACTGTGACGTCAGCCCACTAAGCTCAGAATGGAACGTCATGAAATCCCTTCATTTGCGGAAGTACACAGCACGACAGAATATTATTCCTGGAGGTAAACGCACAAGCGGGTATGCTGTGTTACACATGAACTCGATGTTGTTTAAAGGATCATCTCTATTTTAATACTATGTATATTTGTATCCTTATCCATGGGATAAAATGGTGTTCATTTCTTTAAATTTCAGGCTGCTCATGGAAATAAATCCGGCACCCCGTCACGTGATTCTTTGATCCTGTTTCCTACCGAATGCCACACTCCCGCTTCATTTAACATCTTGATGTACTTGTTCCCGACTAACCCGGGGTTAAATCTGCTAAGCTGAGTTAAATTTGCGTTGTTCAATTGCGGTGGTAAAGTCAACCCTAGGTTAAAATTAGTCCTAAGCGAGGGTTAATTTTAAAACATGCATGAAATTGGGTTAAATGACTTACTCCTCACTTTACTTTTTACATCATTCACCACATTTGTAACATCAAGATTTTTTTTTGATATAAACGATACTGGTTTTGGAAAAATAAATCATGTGTGTTTACACATACACATGTAATGCATGTATAAACAGTGAAAAGCCTAAAGAAGAATGAGCAGCTGGCATGGCAACATAGTTCAACAAGAGTTGCACTTGGTATCTTGCAACAATATTATCAGTTTTTTTGTACAGGAAAGATAGGAGACACAAAAATGAATGTGCCTTATAAGCTGCACTGTCTACACAGGCAAAAACAAGCTATTACAGCATACATGTATTTTTCCCATTGCTGCCATGGCAACAATGATATGCCTACAACCCTTAATCTCCACAGTCTTTCAAATTGACCAATCATAACTACTGACATGAAGAATGAAATCAGCTTTTGCTCTGTGTACAGATGTAAACCCGCGACGCACGACAGTTTTAATTACGGAACAGTCACTAAATGTACAGCCAGAAAGTACTGCGATGGTAACTGTGATCGGGATACGAATATTAATGGTAAAGAAGTTGTAATCGAGCGTTAAGGTATAATTACCTGCTTATATAGATGTAAAATCGCCAGTAACCATGCCATCACTCTCTCACTTTCGAAGCTTAGCGATTAAAAATTAAATTTAAAAGATGAGTGTCATAATCTGCTTTATAAGTTGATTGCGCTGATATCTCTCTGGTGGCTTGTTGTGTGTGATGGTGTACGCCCTGACGGCAGATTGTACACTACGCACTATTCGTATATACTATATGTATGTTATATATTATACTGCCCCAGGGTGTGTACCTTGTGAACGCGTCCATGCGGCATATTGTGTACAATATATATGTGCCCTCGCACCAAATAGTACATGTGCCTGACGAAAGATTGTGTGGAAAATATATCTGCCCTGACACCAGGTAGTACATGTATCTGGCGCCAGATAGTGTACAATATATATCTGCCCTGACACCAGGTAGTACATGTATCTGGCTACAGATTGTGTACAATATCTCTCCTCTTACACCAGATAATACATGTGTCTGACGATAGATTGTGTACAATCAGAAGTCTATTAACCAGAAGCATGCAACGCTCCATTAAACCAGCTCAACGGCGTTGACGTATTTCCCCTGCAGCTATGTGAAAAGACGCCCCCTGGTGGATAATTTCAGTAGTTTTGAAATGCCCTCTCCACTAGTGAATTATGGGTAATTGTTTGAAGAAAGATGGCGGCGGGAGTGACGAAAATGGATGCAAAATTAGTTGCGGAAGAGCTTCACATAGTTGACAGTGAGAATCATTTGAAGGCGAGGAGAGATTTTTTCGAGGATGGCAGTGTTGAGAGAACGCTAGAAAGACTGACAACACTGTACAGAGATCTTGGCGAGAGGGAGATGAAGAAATCTGCTGACTGGCGGAAGTTTGCGAACTTCACGTTCAAGCTTTTTGCGGATATGAAGACAGTATATCCACAAACTAACATTAGCCAGAGCATGATTGAAAATGAAGACGACCTGAACGTCATTTACAACTTCCTGGGACAGTGTGTGTTTACCTACGGACAGACGAAAGACGAGGCACGAGTTGATCAAGGACATGCACCTGAACAGAGGTACAGAGACAACTCCTGAGCCTATGGCCATCGTGAAACAGGTCGATGAAACCAAACGGGAGAGATCTTGAAAGTAAGCAAGAGGCGAAAAAAACAACAAACAACAAACAAAAAAAACAAAACAACAACAACAACAAAAAAAAAAACAACAACAAAGAAACAAACGCTGCACTGTCGGCTCAAACAAAGATATTTCTCAGATGTTTTGTATAGGTTGACATTTGCCATGAAAATGACCCCTGCTGAAAAAGAGTCCGCCGATGTTCCAGTAGGTATTCGTATCAGGGACAGAACTGAAGGTTTGTTTATTCCGAAGATGGACATCCTTCCCTTTCTGAGAGCGGCAGTAGATGTCGCCAACAAATATTCTTGCATCGAAAACTTCCGGAAGTTTGGAAAAGGGATGTTAAAGACTAGTCATTTAGTAGCCTATACATAAATTATTAATAATTATCTCATCAAAAATTTGTCCGAAGTTATTTGTGACCGTGGTAGATTCCTGTCTCAGAGGTTAACTTAAAGTCCTAGTATGGATATTGTATTATGTCCGGGTAGTTTTCAATTGTTTGTGGAGTTAGCAACAGTGAAGTAAATAAATAGATCAGTTTTGTTAGGTAGGTAACAAACCGGTGCATGAATAAGCAGGAAGATGTCTTTGGTGATAATTCGATTTATCCCAGAATATCCAGGTTGTGTACTGTAATTAATACCAGTGGCCGATTGGTTAGCATGCTGGTTCAGCACAATGACACAGGAGGCTCTCACCAATGCAGGTGTTATGAGTTCAAGGTCTGTCTGGCTGTAGGCTTCCTCTGGTGACTAGTCGTACTAGGGAAAGTCTGCCAGCAACGCATGGGTGGTCATGGGTTTTCCCTTGGCCTGCCCGGTTTTTTCGTACAAATGAAATATTCTTGAGCACGGATTAAAACACAAATCAAATAAATAAATATATAATTGGCACTATGAATTTGTCCAGAGCAAGTGTAGCGATTTGATAAGTTGTTAACTAATATTTTTGTCATTAGCAAACTTTCTCTTTAATTATTACAGGTGTGCATGGCTGAAGTTTCCAACACTGTCACCTTGTGGGAGACATTCAACGAGTGTTGCTCAGAGGCCATTCCAGACAAACCCAAAGAGAATTGGGAACTCTTCTTCCATGACTGGCTGGGGAAAATTGTCCACGCTCGTCTTGGGGAATTTATATCTGCCAGTAGTTGAGAGAAGGGAGGGAAGAGTGGCAAACGAGTGAAGGGTGGGCAAACTCTTCGCCTTGACGAAGAAAAAGAGACAGCCAAAAAAGCCAGAAAACAGTGTTTTCAAAGCCAAAGGACATATTGTAGTAAGCTTGCCAACGAAGGAAAGACCACCATGAAAAGGAAGTTGCCAGTTCAGGAGCCTGGTGAGGATACCCCATAGAGCTCCTCTGCCAGCAGGTGCCCATAGCGAACTAAAGGACGAAGTTGCCTTTGTGGACTGACTTCATCCTCAGCAGCTCAAACCTACTAAATTCCCAACGGCCTTTTTCAGGGCCAACCACTTCCCCTTTGGGAGATACTTTCTTCCTGAGCATGATGGTATTATTATAAGAACGTAAGATTGTAAGATCATTCATTAATTTCATGTAATTTTCATTAAAAATGACATAAATTTATTTAAATACAGAGGTTTATAACATAAATTTATTTAAATACCAAGGTTTACATGTCCTTACTTTTTATACAGTGTCCTTCTTTTTATAAATTTAGTGCCTGACCTCTAATTTTAATATCAGTGTTTGACCCCATACTCAAGACAATTTCACATACAAGACAGGTCAGGTTTGTGGATAGAGGAAACCACCACCCTATCTTAAAAACCTTCCGACAATAGGCTGCAGCTGATCTAGTTAGAGATGAATAGGATCTGATCGTATATGAACTTCACCTCAGTACAAGGCAAAAGCTATAGTCAGGGCCTCAGAAAGATTCCTTTACTTATTTGATACTTATTTGTCACCGTAAGAACTTTTCTCTTGTCGCTTGCAGTCTTTTTCAATAGTAGAGGAAACTAGATAGCCAAGAGTAAACATACAACCTTTGGTAAGTTACTGGGGAACTTTTCCATGTGTGACATATGTTGTTGAAAGCACATGCATAGGTAGTCTACAGCAGACAATCTAAGAGCATTGATTGCTTATGGTCACCAATGACCCAAGAACAATTTAAGCAAAGGAACCATGAAAATATCTCCGTTAAGGAAGGAACCCTAATCTCAGGTGACCTGGCGGCTGAAAATCACAAATAGACAAAACAATTCACAAAACACCATTGCTAAATTTCTTTATGTGAAATATATTGTAAATCTTTTTTCATTCCATTTCAAAAATCTTTTCACATGAACATTTTTCACACTCAGATGTTAGTTGACAAGCAATAATCCACACTTATCTAAAAGACACACTCACACTGCCAAGCAAATCACAGGTCTTGTTCCCTAATATAAAGGGGCACATTTCTGTAGTCCTGGTTAGATGTATGAGAACCCTGCACATTGGATTTCATTATCACACCTTTCCTAGCTTGTGCATAGCTGAAGAAAGCTTACTGCCTATTGCATATTTGAACTGAGAGAACAGGCTTCCAACAACACTGCCATTTATATTTAGACTTCGACTTCATCCAAAATCAAAACCCCTTCACCACCGGGAACTTTTTCACTTTGGCTTTTTTCTCCTGTCTGAGTTGTTCAGCTTGGCCCTGTATATATCTGTGATTGACACCAGGCCTGTTCAAAGACTTCAAAGTTTTGCTTTGCACGGAACTATTTAGGGGAGTTTCAGTATTTGAAAACTTTGTAAGGCATTGTAAGCTGCTGGAATTCTGCAATAAACTTTTAAGGCTATTCTGTAAGTCACTGAGCTACACCTATTTGTGTTCTGTCCAGGTTTGTTTCTAGATCCTTGAAAAATTTCACACTGTCCTCCTTTTGTTTAATCTCTGAGTCCCTGTCCCAAATGCTCTTCAACATCACCTTTTGCTCAGCAGATGTAGAATTTAAAACTTCTTCAAGGTCTTCCCTGTGGTCTTGATTAATGGACTCTACTATATCATCCATTTATGAGGACTGCTCTTCACTTAACGCCAGTTCTTTTGCTTTTAATGCAGCCTCCAGCTTCGATACCTTCTCACATGCATAATGTCTAGCTTTCTTTAAGCGACGAAGTCTAATCATTTGCTCAGCGTTCCTGAAGCTGTTGATGCTTGTGATTAGTCTCCTTTGAAATTTCTTATTTGGTGTTTCATTTTTTTTTCGCCGCCTAGATCTTAGCAAATATTTTGTAAATTACATGCAATATAAACACATGGTTGTCTGAATTTTCTCCTTATTTTCTGACACATACCAGTGCAAAGACTCTTTAGACATATATTTGCTGAAAGTGATATTTGTGGAAACAACATTTGATGGTGAAATAACCACATACTGTTGTTTGATGCCAGGACAGAGAACTAATCTTTCTGCACTGAAGGGCCGCACTGCATCCATAAATTTACCAGTATCCAACTCATTATTACTTATGTCTAGGTTTATGCAAACAAGCTGACAAAACAAACCATTCAAAACGCAATTGCTGTTCATATCCAAGGTGATGCGAATCGGCTCAACTCCCTGGCCGTACGCTCCAAGCAGACCTGGACGAGAAATTACCAGAAGCGGATTTGCAGATGAATGGCTTTTAACCTGGAAGTTTGAAATATAATTTCATGAAGTTCTTGTACTTGAAAGATAACAGGACATAGAATTCTATTTCGTTGTTTTTATTTTATTTTATATGTCACAAATAAACATTTACATTTTCTGATTTCCTGTCTTACTATTTATTTAACAGATATTTAATTATAGTGTTAAAGTATATTTTAATTAAATGGTGGCTATAAGGTTTACAGCGGGATGTCACAGCTGTATACCCCTTGCAAGTTGGAAAACCTGAAGGCAGTGGACAATATAAGACTGATCAGTTAAGCATTAAGGAGGAGAGGCTTAACATAATTACAGGCTATTTATAGAAGAGTGAATAGAGGGCATTGGTAAAAGCTTGCCAAACACTGTTTGGCACTGCCGTAACAATCTTTAAATGATGAAGCGCTCCTTTCTCTCCAGCAGTTTCATTATTGAGCTTGCAATTCTCAAATGATTGAAGTTTAAAATGTTTTTATTTATTGAATAACAGGTCAAATTTAAGAAAACAATATGCATGTAGTGCATCTGACATCATAATCTCATGCCTGCAAATAACATTATGAGATGTGGCTGACAAACTTAAAAATCAATTCAACTGAACTAGTGCTTTGTGGATTATCCTATTTTCTCACGTGTGAAATTTGTCAGGCACAACTTAGTCTCTACCTCACAGGACAGGAGTTGATGTCTAACAATACCCTTGTCGGGGTGCTCACTTGCAGGCTAGTCATCTGCCTTTACATACATGGAAAGATATCGTATGTATGTGATGGCATCGTAATGACCCAGAAAGCCGTAATGACCCAGAAGCCTCCCCGACTAATGCGGTCACTGTGAGTTCAAGTACATCTCATGCTGGCTTCCTCTCTGGTCGTACGTGGGAAGGTTCCTGCGGATGGTCGTGGGTTCCCCTGGGCTCATCTTTGGTTTCCTAACACCATGATGCTGGCTGCCGTCGTAGAAGTGAAATATCCTTAAGTACGGCGGAAAACAACAATCAGATAAATAAATATATATGTGATGACTTGGTTATTAACCAAAAACATAGCTGACATTCAATTATGCATATAAACAGCCACGCAATACTTTTATTTTGACTGATTGATGAGTAGTTGTGTTTTATTAATTAATGTTTTACTCATAATAAATTACCTCCTTCTTAGTATCAGGCCGCTTCATACCTTATCCATTTTGTGGCAAGTTACCTTTTGCCACAATTATCTTGTACCGCTATTGCTGAATATAAATATACTTTTCTTATAATGTTGGATACAGCAAAACTATTTCGGAGAAATGTGTTGTCGCAGCATAACGTGGATTATAAAATCTTTCAAGAAAAATCACTGGACTGTTTTTAAGAGTGTTAGTCACTAGTAAATTAAACTTAGCCGCCCACAGTTACAGATCTACATGTATCAAATGTCTACAATAAGAGTTGACTGCTATAACTATTCGACCACCCACAAACAGAATTTAAGGAAAGAATGTCATAGATAGCGTGACTAGATATGGATAAAAATAATGATATTGAGATACAAGAACATTTTGGTATCATGTTATCTGGGACCAATTTAGCTAGGTACGAAGTGACGTGAAAACACCACCTTACAAAGATGAACAAACTTACACTTTCTTGAACATTTAACAGGTGTGTAAATATCAAGTTTATTACCTCGTATGACAAAATCCGGAAATCGGATGCAAATTTCAACGTTTAAATTGTTGATTCCAGAGGAGATGCAACGATTTCCAATTTTTTGTCACCCTGAGTTCCTGTCGAAACACAGGATGGATTGCTACAGACTTCACCTCCCATCGACACTACACCTGCACATTCCTGGTTTGTTTTTGCTGAGGGACTGCTTTTACTCCAGTTTCGTCTGTCGTTGTTGGCAATGTCATAGTTGAACACTTACTGACGTTGGATGGGGAACCAAACCTTGCTGTTGGAAATTTCTTTGGTGTCTGTGTGCTGACAATCTTGGTTTCAGACTTCAACAGTCGTCTCTCTTGACACAGTTTTTGGGCGATTAAGCAAGTTACACTGAGTTGATTTTTCATTCATCTTCACTCTTCTCTGACAGCACGATGACAGTGCTCCAAAACCAGCAAATGATAACAAGGCGAAAGTGGTTTACCGGAGGAGGCTGCTTGGTTGTCATCATTTTGTGTTCAATATAGATGCTTCTTAAGATTCCTAGTAATCAGAATAATTTTTTGCTATCCTTTCGTTTTTAACTGTACCTAGAATAAACATATGAAAAACAAAATCCGTGTTCCGTGCAAATGTTTTATATTTTAATACTGGCACTCCACAAAACATTGATAATTACCCATGGTTCAGCAGTCGATTCAGATACTAGATCTGCGCAAACGGAGATTTTCTGGAATTTTCTGCACAGTATACGTCATATCATGTGTTTATGGATGGCAAAATACGTCAACGCCATTGAGGTAGGTTAATGGAGCGTTGCATACGTCTGGTTAATAGACTTTCTGGTACAATATATACCTGCCCTGGCACCAGGTAGTATATGTATCTGACGGTAGATTGTGTACAATACATATTTGCTTTGACACCAGGTAGTACATGTGTCTGACGGCAAACTGTGTAGGATATATATGGACTGTGTATTATTTATATGTGTCCTGACGGCAAATTGTGCTCTACGTGTATAATCTCTGAAAAAGGACCGAATATTGTTAGCAGTGGAAGAACGGAGTTCATCTTTTAAGTATTTACTGGATTCAGACAATTCCCGCGTGTAAAATATAAAAGAATGCCGACTTTTCTGTTTTCTGTCCTCTGGCATTTGGGATAAGCCATTACTAGACTTTTCTCTTCCCATGTTTGTCACCCTAGCTTGCTCTGTTCCTAAGGGTAATAATGTACTACACCAGTCGATCAGACAAACGTTAGGTTGGCAGGATGCCAAATTGCTGATATATGCAAGTCTAGACGAAGGAATGGTCGCTTATGGCAAGGTATCTCCTGAGGGATATGTGAAACCTCTAGCAGCTCATTTTTCTTGTACTTAACTGCTGTTGAGGGATTTTTGTTATTCTCACGGTCAAATGATTATCTCAATTGTGCAGAATATTAGCGCCAGTAGATCTAACATCGGCTACCCAACACTCGATTGTTATCGGATAAACTGATGAAGATATTGTATTGTGGAGCACTTACTGCTCTTCAGTGACACGAGGGTACCAGGCAAAGCCACATCAGACCGCATGAGGGCTTTCTGGAACAATATAGGAAGGTCTGTTGAGCATGCGTTTTTGGAAATATGAGTAACGCTGTCCCACACTCCAAGCAGTGCGTTTTTACTTGAGAAGTTGAAAGCGGATATATTTGTTCGCACAGCTTTCAGCTTATGTTACACTTTTATTTTGAATGGAATAAGATTGTTTAAAATGGAAAAAATGATACTCGTGCATTTGTTGTTTTTGTGCATTTTGTATAAAGACCTGCAATGTTTTGGATTTCATGTACGTTTCGTTTGTGATGAAATTAATATGCAACTTTTTTCAATGACAACCTTAAAGAACCCGGTTTTAACCGGAAATTACAATCGTTAGACTTTCATACTTGCTTCAAAATCTCGAATTGGATTGGACAGAACATAATTTTTATGACACGTATCAAAATGTCAAACTCGATGGAAATGAATACCGAGAAACCCTGAGGATAATAGTGCAGATAAGCAGGATGTTTCATTTCACCAGGTTGATTTTGTAACAGAAAAAGTCGGCAGTTGAGTTCCATTTCCTTCCTCTTGTCATTAAAGGCTTATCCTACAGCAGAAGAAACAAGGCTAGGTAAAAGAAATGAAAGTGCCCCACCTCCGTTTCATCCAGCTTTTGCTTCATCTCAAGGCCTGTCCTGTCAAAAATGGTCTTATGTAGATTCAGTCTTGTATTTTCCTGATCCTTCGAAACACCGGTGGATGGACAAATGAGGCTCATAAAATATGAAACATATTTTTACGCTTTTAGATCCTCGCCGATCGTCGTTGCTGATGACAACCCTGTTTGTCCAGCCTAGTGCCTTGTCACAACATAAAATGCATACATAACTTTAGACTTCACTAAGATCAACCCCACATTCAGGAAGTATTGCGATACTGTTAGCTTTATGCACTACGACCATTACCGCAGGAAGTTAGCAATGACAGTGTGAACAAAAAGTATAGAGCGATGACTACAGATACATCAATGCCTCATCCCCTGGACTGGTCAAAGCTGCATGATCTCAGTCGTCATAACAAGGCGGAGAAAGAGCTTTTATGCTTGTACCTCCCATGCACAGGGAAATATGTAGATACATCTATAGGAAGATCTCGTGTCCTACTTTGATTAACTGGAACATAATAGGTATTTTAGCATCAATAATATCATCACATAAAATCCATGAACTTACGTAGGCTATAAAACAAGGCGCTGATGGATAGAGACGAAAGACTGTGGTAAATGTGTAATCACCACTGTTGCTATAAGGTACAGCCGTCACGTGCATGCTGAGATAATTTTTTTATCATCGAAATTTGTGAGATGCGATGTTGTAAACGTTGTATATACGTCACAAAATCCAACAACTTTGCATCGACAAAAGTATAGACAAAATGCAAATTACACAGCCATGTAATACCTCGATCAAATGTCATGAGTTTGATTGACTAGTTTTTTTTTGCTCTATCGCGTAAGAATTATTATACATACAGGAATTATCATATTTATTTGATTGGGGATTTACGCCGTAATCAAAAATGAATTATCTTTGTAAGATTGTATAATTAAAGCACTAACAATTAATATAAGTAAATTCCAAAGCTCTCAATTCAACAGAAAACGACTTCGTCATCTCTATCCAACCGATGACGAAGTGTTGCCATGTAAACATAATTGTTCAATAAACATGCTGAAGAAAACACCCAATTCATAGGCAGTTCAAGTCCACCATAAAGGCCGATATGACTTCATAAAAGCATTCTTCTACTAGAAAACCAACACCTCACGGACAGGTAGGATAGGTAACGTAATCTCGGATAATCATTGAGTGACCTTTTGTAGTTACAACTACGGATTTGTTATACAAGTAGAATTCTCAAAGCGTCTAGGGTCTATGGTTTGTATGTTTGCTTGATTGGGCTTTAACGTACAATACAGCACTATTTTGGTGTGTCTTATTGTAGCAGGCCACAGCAGACATATTCATTGTACTCAGCTTGGGTTGTAATACAAGATCTTCAAGGATGCCATTACCCCAGCCGATCCACGGCCTTGTCATTACTGCTGCTCTAAGTATACATTTTTCTGTTTCCAACATCCATTTTTTGCCCTGCAAAAAAAACAAATGTGATACATGTAAGTTCCATCCAGTAAATTATACCCCATGATTTTAACAAGCTAACCGTGCAAGTCATCTAAAGTCAACACCATTTGGCCAGAGACTCCATCAGCTCAAGTCAGACAGAAGCGTTATTTAGTGTGTTCAGACACGGATCACTTCTGCCGAGTAGAGGCAAAAACGGTTACTGATACGTGATGAGGTATGAATGAGTAGGGCATCCAAAATAACTTCCGTGATGTTTAATACATGCTTGTTATAAACAGCACTAGCCTGGATCAGGTTCCTGGCCTGTCATATTTTACACTGATCAAAATATTTACACATTGCAAAAGACTACAGCATAACTAGTAAAATCAGAGCAAGGAGATCAGTGTGATAACTGACACATGGCCACGCGTATCCGGTGAAATCCAACTTCAATCATCACCGACGTCAATCATCGTCGGTTAGAATTTTAGTCCAACTGTAAATGATCAA
Organism: Acanthopleura granulata; assembly: GCA_016165875.1. NCBI lineage: Eukaryota > Metazoa > Mollusca > Polyplacophora > Chitonida > Chitonidae > Acanthopleura > Acanthopleura granulata. The sequence goes on from JABBOT010000008.1 coordinate 9,845,944, forward strand.
AAAGGAATAACTTTTTCTTCCTCTGAAACGCTATAGATAAATTAGAATTAGTTTCAAATACTGGAATGATTTTAACAGCAATATATTAGATTTAGCAATTACTCAGAAACTTGTGGCACAAATTTAACAAACAGTAACAATGCACTCTAGGACTTTTCAGATGTTGTATTTTTTACCAAGTTCTGGCTGAAAGCTTCAAGCTGAAAGGTCTCCTCAAACTTCCTCAGGTGCGGTGGTATCCTCGGGTATCGTTAAGGTCATCATTGCACAAGCAAAGAGGAAGCTTACCCGAGAATAACCCGATTATGCCGGAAATGGTCAATACTAATCAGTCCACAATCTCAGACTAATTCTAGGAAGAACAGCTGGACGAACATCTGCAAGTAGACAGTAGTTATACTAAGTTATGACCTTGCTCCAGTCCCCGAAGCTCTTTCAGTTAAGGGTGAGCTGCTTAAGGGACGCTGTCGAGAAGCAGATCGGCTGAAGAACTTTCCAAATACTCCCGAGGCTATTGTCACTGGTTCCTGTCCTGGCCCTGGCAATAGACTGGGCTTCACTCAGCATGCAAAAACATAAGTAAGAGGACTAATAGTTAATGAACAAAAGACAGGTAATTAAGCGAAAAGGATTTTCCCAAGGAGTAAAAAATACACATGAATACCGCTTGAGATTCCTATCACTGACGTATGAGGCTGAATTTTTTACTTCAACCACACAAAGATTGAACTATTACTTGGAGTGATTGATTGTCCGTGATGGCAAGCTGCCCACAGTGGACACATCGCTTATGCAACGTCTCCAAACTAGCAACGCATGTGTGCAATGGGAAGTCTCCAGGAATGTCATATATATTTATCCCATAAATATGGCTCAGAACATAGCATAAAGGGGTGTCATAACTGTCGTATGTTAACTTTTCTCAACAATGTTGAGTTTTTCTTGATTTGCTCACGACCGTTCATTGATAAAACTCAGCCAATCAAAAACTACACAGACGTCGAACTCCTGTGCATTACTTTGCACTTTTGTCGTCCGCGTTGAGTGCAAATATCCGAATGTTTGGATTCCACAGACCTTGAAAGTTCTTGAAGTTTCCTGTCGTGCATGCATTCATGTATCTGCATTTCAGCTGCGTTCTCACACAAGATGACGTGCACGCTACGTGGTCGTGTGGTCGTCCACTTGTTCAAGCTGTTGAATAGTTTCAACTGAAACCTTCCTTTGTCCCGCAAACGTGTTAGTAAAGTGTTTGAAAACCTTTACCAGTTACTGGGTTTCAATTATATAGATAATAATGTCAAAAATGAAGCCAAACTTGTGCCGGTAATGGCAGTTCTAAAGTGGAATTCCTTTATGTGGCGTATGTGTCAACTTGTGTATAAATGTTGCTCTTTGGTATACGGACCACTGACTGACGTCAAACCCTCACTTCTGCACGCGCAAGTATAAACCAGCTGGTTTGAGGCCCAATTTTGTGCTCTTATTCAACTTTATGGGATAAACATAATCTGCAACTCGTGATCCTGTAGTTTCAAATTTATTAGACTGGCATCAAAATTTCATCTGTTAATCGCCAGAGGCTGGAAACAAGCGAAATTTTTTAAGTCTCCTGTAATAAGTTTGATATTGCAGGATCACACGTTGCAGATCCTCTATTTGATTCATTTATTCAATTGTTTCTGCAGCATATTTCAGGTTTAAAAGTGCATATTCTCTCAGATCCTTTAGGCAACCGTTACCTTTCACTAGATATACGTGAGGCATCTGCCCACAACAGTAGATCTATGTGCCAGATATCAGTCAGGAAGCCGACAACAACGTATCAGCGCGCAAGGTATCCACCAGGTATGTGCCAAGTATTTACAAGGTATATGGCAGTTATCAGCCGAGCATGTGCCAGGTATCCACAAAATATGAGGCATGATTAGCATTATGAGAAATTATACACACGCAATTCTGAAAAGGAAGAATATAACTTGATGCCGGTTTGATTTACTTTCTGCCTCATGTGCATCTTCGTGTGTTAAAGACAAGCTCTCTATACGATAAAACCTTATTTTTCTCTTTCTCTCTGAAATCCTGATTGATAGAATTATGTTTCCTGAAGTAATAGATTTCATGCTTTAATACTCGTACAGTTTGACCACGACAACCCGGAAATGTCATTCATCAGCCGCTCTGACAGCCGGTCGAAAAAGATCCTGATCTGGGCTACTCAAATCGCATCGATAGTTAAATCTGCGAAAAATATTTCAGAACCATTAAGCGAAAATTATTAGATATTTGACAAGTGAACCTTACTCATCATTTACACAACTCAAATCATTTATAGACAAATCAATATTCCAGTGGAAGGAATCAAGGAGAGCTGGCTAAGTCGGTCTGTTGGCCACACGAAAGCTTTTTGTTGTGCGTGATACTGTCTGGCCTATTACACACCGAGCTGTTGTGGGAAAAGTACTAAGCCTCGGTGAAAAACTGAAGAAAATATAGGCTAATGAGAGCAGCAGTATAGGGTAGTATTGTGTGTAATGACGGAAGTGTCACGGACTGCCTGAGCTGTCACAATATTGGAGATCTGCTCACATCAAAAGCTCGTCTTCACCTGGACCCACTGTGTGGAAGGTGAGATTTTTGGATATTGCAAAATGTAGAGCACAGATGGCACCTATCTACAGGCATAAAATATCAGACAGCGGTCTACAAGGCCTTTACTGATTAGATTTGAAAAAAAATCCCTGAATTCAGGACAGAGGTTTTGGACAAACACCCTGTGATATTTCTTTACAGGCAGGCTGAAAAAATTTAAACGAAATCTTGAAGGCATTATACTTTATAAAAGCACAGACAGCAATGTATTCTACAGGCAACCGATTAGCGAGCTAGTAGGCTGTTCGTGGTTTGATTGTGTCAGTCATTCAATGTTGATCACGACGGAAGGCTATGTCTGGCAACTTCGGTCAGATTTTGTGACAGAAGCCAGGTGCGATCTTGAATAAACGTACATTGCTTCTAGAAAAGAAAAACCTTTGAAAATTTTAGCTGAAGTGAAAAAGAAATCCCTTAGTAAATGCTTAAAGATCGCCTTTCTGTGGTATGGATGTTATAAATAATATTAGAACTAAATAAAACACAGAAACTTTTAAGCAGTATAATGTACATATCTATAGGTCACTTGAGGGAAATTCTGTAGCAGTTTACACAGTTCTTCTGTTTTGCAAGCAAATAGATCAGGGTGACATTCACTGTTTTGCACTCTAAGGTTGAGTTTTATCTTACTGGACAAAGTAAGAAACGTTTTTCCTTCGTTATGCTGTCTCAATTACCCGCTTTTGCTTTTTCTTTCATTTAGGAAACGAACCCAGTGGTCAAGGGAAACACAAGGGATGATGTGCATATTTACACACCACATGCACTTTGAAAGTTTGTTGGCAATTTGTCAAAGGTGGGGAGTCTGTGATTGTGGAATACATGTTAGAGGGAGTAATTGTGGAGTCTGTGATTGGGGAGTACATGAGAGAGGGAGAGATTGTGGAGCCTGTGATTGGGGAATACAGAAGAGGGAGTGATTGTGGAGTCTGTGATTGTGGAATACATGTGAGGGGGGAGTGATTGGGGAGTCTGTGATTGTGGAATACATGTTAGGGGCAGTCATTGGGGAGTCTGTCATTGTGGAATACATGTTAGAGGGAGTAATTGTGGAGTCTGTGATTGGGGAGTACACGTTAGAGGAGAGTAAATGTGAGAGGAGTGATGTGGCGATAAGCAATCCATAAAACAGCCATCTGCCCCCCCCCCTTCCGAAAAAAACCAAAAAAAACCCCCAAAACAAAACAAAACAAAACACAGGTATGTCCACAAAGTCTAACTCCAATAACACATAGCGCGGATTCTGTGATTGGGAAGTACATGCATGTAACAGGAGAGTCCTTCCATCACACGCTATGTGTAGTGGAGTCTGTGATTGGGGAGTACATGTGAGGGGGGTGATTGTGGAGTCTGTGGTTGGGGAATATATGTGAGAGGGAGTGATTGCTGAGTCTGTGATTGGGACATACATATGAGGGGGAGTGATTGGGGAGTCTGTGATTGGGGAATACATGTGAGAGGGAGTGATTGTGGAGTCTGTGGTTGGGACATACATGTGAGGGGGAGTGATTGTGGAGCCTGTGATTGGGACATACATGTGAGGGGGAGTGATTGTGGAGTCTGTGATTGGGGAATACATGTGAGAGGTGATTGTGGAGTCTGTGGTTGGGGAATATATGTGAGTGGGAGTGATTGTGGGGTCTGTGGTTGGGGAATACATGTGAGAGGGAGTGATTGTGGAGTCTGTGGTTGGGGAATATATGTGAGAGGGAGTGATTGTGGGGTCTGTGGTTGGGGAATACATGTGAGGGGGAGTGATTGTGGAGTCTGTGGTTGGGGAATATATGTGAGAGGGAGTGATTGTGGGGTCTGTGGTTGGGGAATATATGTGAGAGGGAGTGATTGTGGAGCCTGTGATTGGGAAGTACATGTGAGAGGGAGTGATTGTGGAGTCTGTGATTGGGGAATACATGTGAGGGGGAGTGATTGTGGAGTCTGTGGTTGGGGAATATATGTGAGTGGGAGTGATTGTGGAGTCTGTGATTGGGGAATATATGTGAGAGGGAGTGATTGTGGGGTCTGTGGTTGGGGAATATATGTGAGGGGGAGTGATTGTGGAGCCTGTGGTTGGGAAGTACATGTGAGATGGAATGATTAAAGAATACAGGACGGTGAAGTTAAATACCATGTGGAATGGGCTCTGATACAGGTGATGACGCTTGTCCTTCATTTGTGCACCGAGTGCACGCCTGCTCTATATTGTTCCAGGATGCTGGTGGTGATAATATTCCATGTTTTTTTATTTTTATGTTTTTTAAGATGAGTATCTTTACACTTTATACTGATTTCTTGTGACGGTAATATTTGCGTGGATAGTTTTTGAAAAACAAGACGAAATTTACCAATTCTGCAGAAGTTTACACATTTCTCCTGTTCTGGTAAGAAATGTACAGAACTTTAGGTAATTTACATTTCTTCTCTTTATGAACATCTCTTAGAGTATCCAGCAAGTGGCAATTTTCTCCACTTCGAAAAGCAGAAACCCTTGAGCTGTCTCAGTTTTTGTTTCATCAGGAATTGATGCCTGCGGTCATCAGATCAGGACAAAGACACACGGTACATCAGGTGCTAGCTCTGATAAAATCAGACTTTAAACGTCGGATACACCTTTGTGTCTGTTATATACTGATCCTGCTAGATGATTTCCAGGAAAGCACAGGATATAACACAGGGGTCGTGTTGACGAAGATTTCTGAACATTCCGTTAATTGCTTACAAGACCACAAATGGTTTTATCAAGATTGTGAAGAACAATTTTGCTCGATAGTTTAAAACCTGGTTTGTACCAACATCATAGCTCATCTCCTTTTGGAAAGAAATGTACCGCAGTTGACGTGATGCACCTTTCTTCGCTTGAAGAAGATTTCTTAGAATGCAAAAACATTTTTCTTCATCTGACAAGGGAGAAAGAATTACGCCGTCTCAATTACCCGTCACTTTGTCTTTCATTAGGATATGAACCCAGTGGTCACGGGATCATGACAAAGCCACACGGTACGTCAGGTGCTAGCGCTGATAAAATCTGATAAAAGCGCTGACTTAAAAGTTGGATAAACCTTAAGTAAACATTAAATGCACAAAACTCGTTTTCTTAATTTCTTATCTTCGCGACGAGACTCGCTCCAAGTCAGCGTCAAGGAAAGCCGGAGCTCCGAATCTCGCCAAGAGATCAGTTAACTAAACTGATACCAATACAGCAAGTCTTTTCGATTAATTTTGATTGGCAGCACAATTAGTGGCAGAGTTGAGAACGGAAACATTATTCACGGTAATGCTCCTCTAAAATCTGTCTGGCTCATTAAGGCTTAATGATTACTTTCTATAATTTTCTTAACTTTTTGAAACGTGGATCTGCACAGGTTCACGATCTTTGCCAATCATGACATATTTGCATTTTACATATAAATTGGGCTGTTAAGGGACCAGCGTAAATATTAACATACAGTTTATCTTGGGGTGGTGGTGGAATGGTGGTGGTCTCTCTTTGTTAGCATAATGGGATACCCCACATGGGAATCCAAATACACGTGGCATGGACACAATGAGGGCTGTCGACGAGTCCTTCAGCGCTCTGGTTTTTGTCGGGATTCAATCAAGGCGAGGCCAATTTATTCAAAGGTGATCTGGCCTCTTTGGTGTCTCTCATGCACCTGTTTGAAAGACTTAGTGTGTATAATAACACTTCATGCATAAGTAAAATTCCATTGCTGTTGCATAAATGCGCTTTATATTAGTTGTTTGCCACCGTTAACACTGCAGGCCATTTGCACAAAGATCTAGGGTTTCTTGACTATCACTCAAACTTTAACAGATTATCCCAGATCATGTAATACGTGTATAGGTAAGACAAACAGCGACAAAATACAACTCGCAAATAAAAAAAAAACATCCACCAGAAAGAATGAACCTCTTTTCCTGATTTTGAAACTCTAGGAATATTTCTTAAAGTATGTGAAATATATAACATTTGTAATTCTATCATAGGTCTGTCAGCAGATACCTATCGTTCGTTGATCCTGTGATATTCTAATGCATTGTTTCATTTGGATAAAATAAGACGCTTTAGTATGTCATTTTCAGTAACAATAGACTACAAGGGCCTCCGTTGCCGAGCTATTTAGCGCACTCGAGCAGCGTAATAACCCAACACTTTCTGACCCAGTTCAGCTCATGAGAGCTTCCTCTCAGGCTGTACATGCGAAGGTCCGCCAGCAACCTGCGGATGGTCGTGGCACTCCCCGATTTCCTCCCAGCACAATGCTGGCCGCCGTATCGGTGAAATATTCTTGAACACGACGATATTCTTAAATACTTTGTTGTCACTAAATGATTGACAATGGGGTAATATTCATTCGCCGGTGTCTTAGTAAAGATGATGTCAGATTGTTGTTTTTTTTTAGACAAGCTGTTAAAATCTTATTCAATCTGACTTCGGTTTATTTTGTTTTAAGGCAGAATAAGCTTATTCTCTGTGAGAAAAATGTGCAAACGATTCAGTACTACAAATCCCGACCAATTAAGAGTAGTCAGAGGATTGCAAGTGATTTTTCGCTCTCAGGTTGTCAGCCCCGGTGTGACTGGCCCGTTAGTGACACAAAACACCTGGCTAAAATGTCATTCCGCCAAGTGATTAATAGCACCAGTAGGACAAACACAGTATATGGCATTGGCTATAAAAACACAATCTATGTTTCGGCCTACACCACACATGTAGAATTGTTCTATCGATTCCAAAAAAATTACTCTGATTTTTTTTCCAAATAAATGTTCAAGGTTAAGGTTTATCTTAGACAAGGGATAATGCTGACGTTGTCTTATGTTCCCTAAAGCCAAGGCGATGCGGGGTCTGTACGTGTCTAGCGCACGTGCCTTCAGGTGGATGTGTAAGGTCATTCTGCACCAGGTGGTTCTTCCGTTACATCGGCTTAACTGTTATCTGAGCACAGGTGTGTGTGTGAATCAGGAAAGTCTGAATAATGTTAGGCTCCCGCTCGTGATCTCACTGTTATCAGCCGGCCTTGCAATGTATGGTTTCAATAGATACATAATACGTAATTTATATCCTGTAAAAACTGGTACCCGATGAAAGCATGTTGTTCTATTCCTCGACGATAGGCCGGTCCAGCTGGAGTATATGTTTGTTTTGGTGTTTTGGTACCAGTATCTGAACAGCTTTGTAATGTAGCCTAATTCAAATCACGTTTACGAACAGTTTATTTCCATCATCATACAGTTCCATCTTACCACACAAATCAAGGTGTGTTTGTACGATCAGTTGGTCAACAACGGTGCTTAACCTGGTGACAGCTAGTCTTGAGACAGGCGCTACAAAATTTTTGGCCTCTTTGAATAAAGACAAACTTATGATTTAAAATCCAACTATCGCGAATGAAATGAGCAAGAAATTGATAAAAATATTGTCATAGGATTAAATTATGTGACAATACTGGTTATTCAACTGTGTGCTGTGTTTTAACTGCGAAGGACAGCGCTGTGTGAAGTGACCCACTGACCAGTGATCTCGCTCGTTGAAAATAACCTGGAGGGCCTAATTGGGACTCTGTACGGTTCTCCTCTTTTGTCAAATTAAGAAAAATGCCTCTTCTTTCTCAAGTGGAATCTATCCTCCGAAGGCGAGAACACTCAATCGCCTTGACTTGTGCCCTAGTTTAGGATGAGCCGTCCCAGGTGTGTCTATGTTGGGCAAGAGAACGTTCCTAATTGGAGAAAAATTGGAGGATCTTTAAAGACAGGCTTTCTAAAGATACCATACACATTCTTAACGTAAAAAAACAGGCGTCGTCTAATGAATACTGAACAGAAGCCGTGAAGAGACATTTGCAAAAAAAATTTGCATTTGCAAAAACATGCCAACCCCCCCCCCCCCAATTTCATCAGGTTTGTGTCTGCGATTTATGCATGGCCTCCTGACGGGAAAACTGAAATGCATGAAAATCATACTCGAATCGTGCAAGGAATCGCCACAGTTGTCAATAAAGTCATGTATGCTTGCCACACTAAAATACGTGACCGCCCCTTACACATATACATAATGATTCCATGTCGGAAACTGTAGGGTTACAGTAATCTAGACACGGGAAAGAATACGACCTGGGGCTTGGCCAACGATTATCTGATCATTGGTAACTACCTTTGCTTTCCAAACAGACAATGCTTTTAGAAGATCATTGGCACCATAAATCAACTAAATATTGTCAAGTGAAACACGAGATTAAGTTTGAAGATCGAAGTTTAATCCGGTATTGAAACTAGAAAAAGAGTTTCTTTGCACAGTGGTCGTAGTATCTAAGTATGTATGTATGCTTGGCTTTTACGTCGTCCTTAACAACTTTTTTACATGACGACGAATAGTCCTTAGAATGTATATATTTTCTGTGTCTTTCTGTGGTGGGGTCGTCAAAGTGCTGGAACATCTTGCCGAAGACACCAGACATGACATTATATTAGAAACATATAAATAGTGTAATTATAAATAATGAAGAATACCATCACATCAGCTTTTGCACTTTCTAAAATTAAGGGTCCTATTTTATCATACACCTTAAGTCACACAGCGTTCTCCTGCACTCATGGTAAAACAAAAGCAGTGAGGAGGTAGAAAGGACTTGAACATGCCCTTAGTTCTAGAATCGTTTCATGTCTTCAAAGATATGAAACTGCAATTTCTTGCCTTTAGAAGATAATTTATCCCCTAGTTTGCCAAGTATCTGATTTGAAAAAACTTTTCTACATTGCCAATACATATGGGTAATTATGTATGTAATTATATTTTATAATATTATTATGTATATTATGTATGTATGTAATTATGTAATTCCAAGTTGAAAAAAAGTTACACCTACAAAACGCTCTGTAGCCCTTGTTCATGAAACGACTGCCTCAGGCATGTGAAAGCCAAATGGATTTATTTTACCTGTTATTATCTTTTCGATCGTTCATTCGCTTTGTTAGGCAAAACGTCAGCTAGAGACATCATCTGGGTTATCTTTGCCGTTTTACTTCCGAAATCCAATGGCTTCAAAAAAACCAAAAACTTTAAAAATCTGAAATTCTGCCTGACGCTACTTTACAATGCTTCCGCTGTGTATCTGCCATATATACTGAACAAGCGAAAATGATGATGTGACGATTCATTGATGTGATTCAACCGTGAGGAATCATTTTAGCTAATTTATAATTTTAGAGGCGAGCGGCAGGTAGAAATGAGTCGTGTAACGGAGGAAAGATCCACTGGACTGACGGAATTACTGATGTGCAGAGGGTTGCAGGACAGTCTCTGTGTACATTCATCTGTGAAGTGATGTCTGTTTGGTAAAGGGAAAGATCAGTCAAAAATGATTGGTTGGAGACCTTCCTTCATACTGGCGGAGAGGAAGCGAGTCGGAGCTGGACATGAACTCACTTCGACCGCATTGGTGAAAGACTGAGGAGTCCCCTGGACTGGCAGAGGAACTGATGTACAAAAGGCATGACGGTATGTTCGGTCATCTGTGAAGATCTTGGATGTGTCACTTTAGCAGACGGTCTACTGTCATTTACCAGAGTTAGTAATAACCACTAGCTGGTCACTAATCATCACTGTGTCATCACTATTTATTTATTTGCTTAATTTGATTGGTATTTTATCCGGCGTAATCAGGAATATTTGACCTACACGAGGATGATCAGCATTATGGTAGGAGGAATCCGAGCACAGCCCGGCCGAAACCCACGACCACCTAGTGGTGGATGACCGACGAGGATACCAGCCAGAGCTGGGCTTGAACCGATGTCGACCGCATTGATGAGAAGCATAATTACGGGTCATTACGCTGAGCTAGCGAACTAACCGTCATAACAGTACGTGTGACTGTGTCATTAGTGACCACAGAACACCTGGCTAAAATGTCATTCCGCCGTGTGATTTAATAGCAACAAGACAAACGGTATTTGTCCGCAATATCCCTTACTATTGCTATAAAAACACAACTGATGTTTACTTGGTAAAATTGTTCGATCGTCTCAAAAACATTGCCAACATTTTCCCCAAATGAATATTCAAGGTTATGGTTTATGTTAGACAAAAGAAAATATTGACGTTGTCTTATGTTCCCGTGGTCTGGGAGATGCGGGATCCGTACGTGTCTGGGACTCGTGCCTTTGGGACGATATATAAGGTCATTCTGCACCAGGTGGTTCTTCCGTTACATCGGCTCAACTGTTATCTGAGCACAGGTGTGTGAATCAAGTTATCCCATAAAATTGTAGGCTCCCTCTCGTGATCTCACTGTTATCAGTCTGCCTCACAATATATGGTTCAATAAATATATAACACGTTATTTATGTCCTACAAAAACTAGAACCCGATGAAAACATGTTCTATTCCTCGACGATATGCTAGATTCAGCTACAGTACATGTTTGTTTTGGTGTCTTGATGTCGGTGTCTGAAATGCGGAGTATTTTAACCTAATTAGGATAACCCTAATTATACAATTCCAACTTAGCACACAAATCAAGTGTGGATAGATGTGTTGGGACCATCATTTGTGATCTCGCGTCTAAAACACTGGTTTGACTGCAACTAAGATTTGACCGCTCAAAACCTCTTACAAATGGTCAGTTGGTCAATAACGGTGCTTGACCTATTGACAAATAGCCATAAGCTGCTCAAAATATTTGAGCAGTTTGAATAAAGACTAAGCTTATGTTTATGGACTTAGATTCCGACAATCACAGATCTTCCAAGAGTGCTGTCCATGCCTTTCATATCGCATCATACTCCACAAACCCACATCTCCTGTAGTACACTTGTCTCCAAAGGAAACGATGCATCTCATCCAAAAATTTTGCTAATTTCTCTTTTCTTTATGTTGGTTAAGAAAAGCGGTTTGCAGTTGACCATATTTTTGTGTCTTAAAATGATATATTATCAAAGAAGGTAAGATAGTAAATCTTTGCTTCTTTGTAGATTTGCAAATCTACTTGAGCAAATCATTATCGTCCTACTTCGGGGAATTGAAATATGATATCTAACAATTTGATTGCACGGAACCAACGACAGTCAGGCCGCAAGGACATATAAACAAGTGTCATTCAATGCACAGGACACACGGGCTCTTCGTGCCTGAAAACTTTACAGCAGGCATTTGTTGGCGGTCTGTGTTTAGTAATCCAGACAATAACTGGTTTTGTCCAAAAATAAAACTGACTGCGCTTATATAGGTGAATTTTTTTGACGTCGTTATTCGCTAATAAAATAGATTGCAATCAATTAACAAGCAAAAGGTAAACAAAAGTTGTGTACATGAAGGCTTTCCGTTCTGGAGTATTTAATACACCTTAGTGTTTCTAAGGCCGAATTTTCAGGTGATTACAGTCAACGAAGAGGAAATCGCCACACAATGTGCATTAGCCATACCTGGTGTCCATTATCCCAGTGGTCATAGGGATCCATCTTATGGTCAGCATGGCCCTAAATCCGTTCCTTCCTGTAACTTCAAACACGTTAGTGTATCTACTTGTCGGAATTATTATAGTTTCGTATGCTAACAATGACACTATGAAGAATTTCCCTTACTGTCAGTTTACTCGTTAGTTGTCGCTCAGAATGATTTGAAAATCATGGTTTTGCATGAAGTGAAAAATCACACGATGAAAAATTTATAAAAATATTGGCTGAGGATTAAATTATATGACAAATTCCTTTAATGGGTATTCTACCATGTCTCGTGCTGTTAACAGCAAAGGACAGCATTACTGTGAACTGACCAGTGATCTCGTTAGCGGAAAAGAAGCCAGTACGACCAGCTGGGACACTGTAAGGTGTCCCCTTTTGTCAAATGATGAAAAGTGCCTCTTCTTTCTCAAGTGGAATCAATCGTCCAGAGACGAGAAGGCTTAATCGCCTTGACTTGTGTCCTAGTCCCAAGGGTGTCTAGGTCGCTAAAAAGAATGCTCTAACTTGGAGTAAAATAAGCGAATCTTTTTAGGCAGGCTTTGAAAGTATACCGCACATGTTCGTGACATATTTTTCCAACAAAACAAGCGCCATCTTCTGAATAATGAATAGTCGCTGTGGACAGACACTTAGCAAACCGGAAAAAGTTCGATTTCGTCAGGTGCATGTCTGCTAATCAGGACTGGCTGCTAGATGTGAACACTGAAAGGACAAACTCCAATCGGGCCTAAGTATATCCCCAGATTATCTCATTAAAGTCACGTATGCTTACAGCAAATAGGGACGTAATACGTGACTTCCTGTAACACACGAACATGATGACTCCTTGTTGCAAACTCTAGGATTACAGTAATGTAAACAAAAGATAGAATACAGCGTGGCCTTTGGCCAACGATTATCTGATCAGTGAAGAATACATTTGTCTCCGAGGCAACCATAGAATATCATTAGCACCATAAATCAACTAAATGGTGCCAAGTCAATCAAAAGAAGACGTTTGCAGCATTTCAAAATTTAATCTACCATTAAAATTTTGCAGACAGTTTCTCTACATATTTGTGATAGACTCAACATCAGATAAAGATGCTTATTCCTGTCACACTGAAAACCACAGACAGCATTGGAAACTTAACCTTCACCATAAAACAAAACCAATCAGCGAAAGGCAGTACTTTCACGTAATTTGTTCTTTAGTACTGAATGACGACAGGGATAGATGCATTCAAAATATAGTTTGGTATATTTAGTCAGTCCATCATGCCTTCACTTTGCACTCATTCTCTGTCATCCTCACAAAAGTTGATGGCACAAGAACTGTGGATATATCTTTGAGACATGATCATAAACAACACGAGAAATATTCTGAATCCAACTCTATATTTTCATGCAGACAATTCAAAATCGAATAATTATTCAATCAAGTATATTTAATCAACTTTATTCTTCAGTTTTATTCTTTATTTTTCAATATTTATGCACCATTTTGAACCGGATTTATACAGAATGGTTGAACACATACAAGCTTCTTCATTATATACACCCGTTTCTCAATAGTTAAAAACAAGGACAGAGCAGACTTCAATCCAAACATCTGAAGAGAAAAGTAATATAACTCACCGTTTAGGTATGTGGCTAAAACCATGAACTTGGAACTGTATACATTTTGTCACTGACGAAAGATTGCGATCATCTCAGCTTTTACATGTTCTAAAATTAAGGCTCCTATTTCATCACAGACTTCCAAACCGGATAGCGTTTCTTTGCACACGTTATGAACGGAAACAGTGATGTGTGTCAAGGATATAAGTATTCCCTTTGTTCCAGACTCGTTTGGTGTTTTGAAAGACATGAAATCGCCAATCTTTTCATTAATGGGATAGTTTTCCTTGTATCTGATCTGGAAAATCTTTTCTAAATTGTCAGTATATATGGATTTTGTCCATCGCTGACAAAGAAGTTACACCTACAAAACCCTTTGTGATCTTTCTAAAAGGACAAATTTATTTGTACACCGTGTTATTACTTTTTTCGTCTTTTATCCGCTCAGCTGAGCAGAACGTCAGCTGAAAAGGAGACATCCTCTGAGTTAGAAACTATTACTTTGCTTCAATAGTTTCTAAATCTAATATAATTTTGTGGTACCTGACAAATCGAAAATTCTGCCAAACACTTTCGTTTTACAATATTTTTACCTGCCTTGGATGTATACCTGGAATAAATGCCTGAACAAGCAAAGGTGATGCTGAGACCATTCATTGATGTGTTTCAAAATCTTTGTATTCAAAAAATTAACGGAGAAAAAAAAATAACTGAAAATATTGACTGGTGGATGGCTGTAAAAAGCGGTATGCAGCATAATAGCGGACTTCAGATATATTTACATTGATACAAAGAAACATTATACATATACGATGCATGGAATTTTTCCTGAATGGAATTGCAAAATTTAAAATAATAGGTTGTTTAGGGCTTAAAGGGGTCCGATTCTGCATCAGAATTGACTGAAATCAGCACTGAGGCATTTTCAGTAGGCAGTAGCATCTATAAACATACTGAAAAGAATACTGCATTACAAACACACATACATTTTTTACCGTCTCAGTGGCCTACAACGTACAGCGTCCGCCAGAAGGTCGGGAGACGCGTGACTAATTCCACGACGGAACACATTTTTAAGACTTTAAAAATGGTACTTGCTTCTCAGCACTAAGAGCTTAGATCTAGAAAACATGAGTGGTCGGCCCGGTGTTGGCAGTACTTTGGCAGCGTGGCCAAAAGGAGACAGAACACAAGGATGCCTCGTCGTTATATAACTGAAAAGCTGTGAAGAAAGACGTAAAACTCAAGCATACATGCATACATATACATTCTTATGTTATATTTTTTGAAATCGACAAAATAAAATATGTGAGGAAAAATTATTTTCAACCGATTTAATTCATGGCAAACCCCCACTTTTCCTTCTAGCCTCTTTTACGCTTGTCTACGGCTAACAAAGTTTTACCTTAGGTGACTGAAAGAATTGTAAGACTTCTGTGATATTTTTTTCGATTGGTAATGGTAAGAAACAGAGTATTCAACGTCAATGCAGAATGTAGAATATTACATAGGCGGTAGGTATCAATCAGGGATATAGCGTAGTAAAGATCTTCTGGACTGGCAGAAGAACTGATGTATAAAAAGTTTCAGGACAGTCTCAGTGTACATTCATCCGTGAAGCCATGTCTGTGTTTATTAACGGGCTTTTTCTTCAAAGGATCGCAGGATCCGTGAAGCTAGCACATGAGCTACTGTCATTTACCGCAGCTAGTAGTGGATATAGCTTAGCAACCCAATACGCCATCATAGTTATGATATAAAGAATTTGCGGCACTGTTATGAAAGCGGTAAATAGTAAAGCATGAGGATCGACAGATTAAGGTAACTCTTCTACATCCCAGTACATTTGTGGGCCATTAGCAATGTGTGAGGTTTCCAAAGAAAGGGAATACACCATCAGATCGTTAAAGAGAAGACAAAATCGATGCGAATACACCCAAGACACGAAACCATGCAAGTAAACCACAAGGTGGAAATTAGTTGGCTTCCGGTCAGAGAGAATCCACTTATAGAGTGCAATAGCTGACTAACTAGTCTCTAGCCTTTCTGCGCAAACGCTACTCCAATCAGTTTTGGGATTCACTCTGCTTTGTTTTTGTTCCGCCCCAAATCAATAAAACCCGAACTATTTCACGCTCTACCGCGGTACGGCGCTGTTTTTTTTTCTTTCGCATTCACCACAGGCGCCTTAGTATGTTGGCCTCAAATTATCTTACGTAAAAACTTTACGTACAATAAACAGAAAACCCAGCGCTTAGTAAGTGAATAACGGGTCAACTTTTGACTTTCCCATTACCTCGCAAATGCGCAATAAATATTTGTGACATAAAATATAATAGTCCTCGTTGAATCTATTAAACCTGATATTGTATTGTAACTAGATAAACCCCGCATAATAAGTCACTTTATTTACGCGCGTGACTTTCTATAATAAACATGTAATGATAATTTTCCATGCCTTCTTCAGGAAAACAATTTCTAGAAAACGGTGTTACATGAAACCGACATTGGTAAACTGCTATAGGAAGTGGAATATCTTGATTCCAATATTTGTGGAACAAAATACATATTTTAAAGAACTTGAAACGAAAGCATGAATATGGCTTACATGGTTATAGAAATAGGGGATAGTAAATTTTTATAAGTCTTTATAACGGAATAGAGATTTATATTCCAAAGTGCCTGTTAATTAAAAAAATGGATGCTATCCCTACTGCATGCCATTTAACTATGATGCCATGTATAGATTTAAACTGACTCAATGTTAAGATAACATAGGTGATGTTACACACGGTAGATCAGTATGGATTGAAATAAGAGTCTTCTTACCTAGACCTGTAACGACACAATAAAAGTTCAAATCAAATATTTCTTGCCAGGATATCATGTCAGATATGAAACGTGCTGCAGCAAAATGACCCAGGAGCCTCTAACCAACTTGCTTGTGCTGGCTTCCTTTCCAGTCGTAGGTTAGAAGGTCTGCCAACAATTTGCAGGTGATCCTGGGTCCAGTGGTATCATGAAACGTGAAACATTCCTGAATAAGGCGTAAAGTTCTAGTCGGCATCTATTCCAGCATTATTTAACGGTACACACTGGACCGACCTAGTTCCATAGTATACACTGTTTCTTTGAAGACAGGGTTTTAGCTTTTTACGAATAACTCTTGAAATAAATGAACATATAAATAAATGGATACTCATCTGTCGCTGTGTATCATATGAGTGGATACAACCGCTTTAAAAAAATTCTTCAGAGAAATATCATGACATGCCCTCCACCGAACTCACTCAACCCTTGAACGGCTCATACTATTTTGTGTATATAAATAATCACAAATAACCACGAATAATTTTTAATCTTTCATTTCCGCTGACGCCTGCGTTTCTGAAGGCAAGAAAGATGAAAAAATATAAGATACCTTCATTATAAACACGGGACAGTTCTCTTAATTAGTAAGTAATCTTGTAAGCTTTAACATAATTTGCGTCATGTCATAATGGTGTATACTTAGAGCAGGCCGGTGCCAGAGTGCAATATTGACAGTGCTTCTTCTGACGAACGCCTGATAAAAATCATAAGGTTTGAAATCTGACAGTCAGAGAACATTTATAATCACACCAGGCCATGGAAAGCCAGATATAGCGTTCCTCCCAATCAGAACACCAGCCCAACATGTACTTGACCTTGGAAGAGTGAAGTGTGGAGATTTTGACCCATACTTGTGTCTTTCGCTGACCAGAGGCACCATCTAGCCTATCGGTCACTGCAGCCAAAAATACCTCACAGTATCAAGCTTCAGAGCGGTTATTATGTTTAAGAAACATATGCGTTAACATCGGCTGAGCCGTTACAGAACAGAATAGGGTGGAAATCAAGCTAACATCCGCCTTAATGTGGGATGAGACGTTAGAATAGAACAGACTAGCGTGGAAATAATGATAATGGTTTCTTTCAAATGGGAATATGGTGCAAAGCATACTTATCACAGACATGCTACCACTAGACAATACATTATCCTCGAGACCAATGTTCATTAGGTATTCCAGCCGCTCTGTAACTACCACGTCACCAGTCTGTAGAGACGGTCGCTGCACGTGTAATGACCACGGTATCTGTTGTGTCTTGTCTGTTTTCCCAGCTAAGTGTGATGATGAATTGTCTACACGTGTAATGATAGTAGTCAGTGTTTGGTCTCGTCTGTACAGGCCATCACTGTCACTGCGGGATTAATTGAAGCGACTCAAGGCAAGGACGTCCCGATCATGCTTAGAAATGATAGATATCGGGAAAAAAACAGACATTCTGTGATGCGTGCAGATAAGAAGAGTAAGAGGCCCAATATCTGTTTAATATTATCCTGTAATATTCCTCAATACGTCACAATAATGATATGCATAATACACGGGGCTTAATCCACCAACCTTCAGTCTTCTGAGAATATGGACTAAAAAGCATGCAGTTCCAGAATTACAGGGCGCATCGATTATACAACAAAGTGACGATTAAAGAGAACTGCAGGTTAACTCAGGCAGATAAGAAATAGAAATGCAGTTTTAGAATTAATAAATGAAATAATAACCCAAACATTCTCTTGGTTTCAAGAGAAAGATTATCGACGCCACTGCCACAGATAGATCTAAAATTAATAGAATGTTTGTATTAAAATAGGTAAACTTTATTTCAAGTTACCAAGATGTAAGGCTCAAGGGCTTTAAATACCCTACCCTAGCCTTGGACAAAGACCCAAGTGACTTCAGCTGATCTCTTAACCTTTGGGCAATAAACTCTTACAGTGACGTTTATGTACTTCTCGTATGAAGATCTTTAGAGATCAACTCTCCCCCGCCCATATAGCATAATACTGAACCTTGTGTGAGTGTAAATCGATGCGCCTCATTCGGGAAATCTCGTTACTTGCTACATGTTTATAGGAGCAGATGAAACATGCTTTACTTCAGCAACAGTTCGCAGTTAAATGGTGGTTTTTTTTAGAATTATACTTTTGTATCCATTCTTTCGTTCATGTTATTAGGCCTACTGTTACTTAGCTGAAACATGTTTTCCTTCAGCAACAGTTCGCAGTTAAATGGTGTTTTTTTTTAGAATTATACTTTTGTATCCATTCTTTCGTTCATATTATTAGGCCTACTGTTACTTAGCTGAAACATGTTTTACTTCAGCAACAGTTCGCAGTTAAATGGTGGTTTTTTTTAGAATTATACTTTTGTATCCATTCTTTCGTTCATATTATTAGGCCTACTGTTACTTAGCTGAAACGTGTCCCTGGCAGACGTTATTGCTCTTTTGGGCTTTATGCCTAATTTGAAAGATATTCGGATCATTAACTTTTGGATTTTAACTGATGGACCGAAACCATGCGCGATGCGTTCGTGATTAGCGGTTAAATAAATAGTATATAATTAGAACTGACTCTTGCTGTCTATTGTGGTGCCGAATATCTAATGACCCACATCCAACATGACCCACATTGCCGAGGGAACTGTCTCTAACAAGGGTTAACATTTACAATGACCCAGTGAAATAACATCTTATTGAGCATATTAACTTTTGTGCTTATTAAAACCAAACTGTTCTTGTCCCTTGGGCGTCTGGTTCAAGCTGTTACATGTTGTTATCACCGGAGCCCAAACTTAACTCTTTCGCTACGATGTCGGTGTTGATTGGTAAACTTGAATTCTAAAGATACCTTAGAGACCAAGAATTCCAGAGGGCAGAGTGTATATATATATATATATATATATTTGCCTGGATAGTTATATTTAGCACCGTCCCGCGTGAATCAGCTGGAATTTGGTTACTGATATTTCCCCGACAAGTGGTGCCCTCTTCGCGAGCGGTTTAATATGTCATAAATTTAGTCTCCTGTTTACAGCTTGTAAGCATCGACCAGTAGCCCAGTATGGTCAGCACAAGATCTATAGGAAACTATGGTGACATGAATAATATAAATCAAGTTAGTTCGCGTTCAGCAGTGCGTTGTAATCAGTCCAAGAAACTTTCAATTTCAGTACTGCTTAAAGATCTGAAGTCCTATCATATGCCCCCGATCCAAGAAGCTCTGGACTCTGAAGTCAAACACCTCAGCGAAGTATTCACCAACCAGAACAACTACCCTCCAAAATTTGTCTGTACATACCATCCGGCATACCCTTAGAGGTAACCAACAGAACTGACCCAAAACTGACCAAACACCCATCACCGTTTATGATTACCATGCCGTTCACTGGAAGGATTAGCTACGCTATACAAAATCTACTTAAAGAGAAAGCTAACATTAATTGCGTATTCGCCAGTCGATTAACTTTGAAGACCATTCTGAACTTAACGGGAAAACATATCCACTATCACACAGCAACCCACAGGCTGTGTGTAGAAAGTAAACTGCTTTTGTGGTGAACACTACATAGGTGAGACTAGCAGACCAATGAACAAGAGAATCAAAGAACACCACACCTCCTCTCAAACTAAAGATATAAAATCAGTCATCTCCAAACATGTGTTAGCCAACAACCACCACATAATAGACTGGAACAGTGTGAAACCTGTTGAAAAAAACATAACCAACACCACAACCAGAAAAAAGATGGAAGTCATTGTGATCCGGAAAACTAAACCACAGATGAATAGAGACCAAGAATTTTAATTCCAAAAGTCTACGATTATCTCCTGACTGACATATCCCGTGAGTCCTTCTTGCTCTTCGTAAATATCTTGTTCATTAGAATCATATCACAAGTGTTGTCTTCACCCTGCACATCTGTATTACTTTTTTATGTTTGTTTGTACAGATGCTACATCAGCCAACCAGTATAATCTTTAATATGTTTTTATTAATGTCTAGCCACATGATTATACGCATATATGTCGTAGTCACAATAATAGTTTTCTCAACATCCACCTCATTGTATATAAGTTATCATCTTGGTTGTGTCTTCATTCGCTTGCCAACGATGTTAAAATGAAACCTTGCGGTATAATAAATCAGAAGTTGTTAAAACCGTGTGATGTCACCCTGCGACATGATCGATCAGTACATGCAAAAGATTGGCCTCCAGTCTGTACTGATATGTATGCGTGTGTACTGCATTTATATATTAGCCTGGTGTTTATGCCAAACTGAAAAATATTTAATCATAACATCTAGATTTACTCATATAGAAAAGCCTCGAGGGGAAACACCACAGCTTCTCACGTACCGTGCAGGAAATACCTGGGGGCAGAAATAAGGGGGCAGCTGTGTTCAAACATGCGATCTCAGTGATGAAGGGCAGGTGGTCAGAACTGGACCAGCTGACCGTTCAGCTTCCTGTACCGAATGTTAAGCAGTGATGAAAGCACGAGCAGCTGAATAACGCTACATATACAAATCGAGTTGCTGGGGATTTCACCTACTTAAGAGATAACCTTGTCCACATTTCAGATTATACATGTATCTCATGAATGTTGAAATGAATGCTACTCGCATCGCTTACATATGCTTATTCGACATCCGTGGCCGAGTAGTTAGCGAGTTAATGCCGTACAATGAGCCTCTTACCTATGCGGTCACTGTGAGTCCAAGTCCTGCTCTGGCTGGCTTTCTCTCCAGTCGCTCATACGCGAGATCATCTGCCAGCAATCTCTGGATGATCTTGGGTTACCCGGACCCTGTTTGATTTCCTCCTACATAATGCTGACCGCAGTCGTATAAATAAACTATCCTTAATAACTTTCTCCACTATGTCAGTGACGTCTGAGTGTTGACAGAATTGAGAAGAACATAGGAAATTGCTTCTCGTGTGCATGGAATTTGCATATTTGTTTATGTTGAGTCCTATGGTAACTTTTGACCTTTTCCGGGGAGTGTTACAGTGTATTGAAACAGAAACGTTTATTCTTTGGGCTGTCTTGTAATGTAATGTTCGGTCTCGAACGGGTAAATAAATACTAATTTGAGTATTTTTTTATTTGAGTGTTTCTGCCGGTATATTCATAAAGAGATTTATTTATATGGCGTTTTCATCGGACTTAATGTTTTACTTGTGGTGAGACTCTCGGCACCTCCTTACGCACCTGACGAAGAACTTGGCCAGGCACCTGACTACGCACCTGACTACACTCCTGGCTTTACACTTGGCTACACACCTGACTGCGCACTTGGCTACGCACCTGACAAAGAACCTGACGATGCACCTAGGTACGCACCTGGCTACGTACCTGGCTACACACGTGATTACGCTTATAACTACCCTTCTGATTACGCACTTGGCTACAAACCTGACTACGCTCCTGGTTACCTCTTGACTATGGACTTGGGTAGGCACCTGGCTACGTACCAGGCTACGCAACTGATTACCCTGCTTACTACGCTCCTCGCTACGCACCTGATTACCCTCCTCGCTACGTGCTTGGCTACGTACCTGATTACGCACTTGGCTATCCGCCTGACTACGAACTTGGTTACTCACCTGGGTCAAGGAACTCATCACACAGACATTTATTTGTTGACGTTTACTAAATGGAAATCCGACAAGACAGCTGAGAAATTGAAATCGCCAATAAGACAAGTGTATTAAGTGTCACGACTGTTTTTCATCATGTACTCATCATCATCTCCCGCTACTCGAATCTGTAACAGCTTTTCTCTCGCTTTAGCAGAAAGGGTCCGTGTCTGTACACATTAAATAAAGTATGGACCTGACCTGAGTTGATGAGCAGATGACGCTGGCCTCAGGAGTGAAGCGGAAAATACAAAGATGGGTTGGAATCATATTCAACTTTAACAGAGAACACTTCCTCTGTGTGTTACTTTCCCACGGTAAGGCCCAGTATAATGTTTTCCAGTTACCATGACAATGCGGAAATAATGTTAATGGTGTCTTGGGAATTCGTAACAAAGAATCTATGTCGAGGACAGGGGAGATTACGTCTTAATAGAAAGTATCATCAACGTGGTGGAGATTAGATTGAAGTCTCAAACTGTATTATAACGCCAATAGGACAGGAACAGAGAAAATTGTTGAAATCCTGTCTTAAACAGAGAAATTATAGACTCTCACGGTCAGAGAATGAATAACTCTCCAAATATTATAGTTCATCATTATAATGCAAAATAGCTGGACCTCGATGCAAGCCGTTGCTGGGTCTAAAGGATACCATATAGTCGACACTTCCTGGACTGATGGATCAAATCCACGTCTCCCTGCGCAGGCTTCAGCTTTAAGTCAGGCGGTTTTTTCTAGTATGTCAGACGAAATGCGGTGATTTAACTCGATCCTAGAACATATTAAAAACTGATGAGAACTGTGTTATGACTCGAATGAAAGAGATAAACAATTACATTTGACATTTTAATCTCCTTTTCAATGTACATTCAATGCACTTCGCTGACATGATCAGAGATGGAGGTTATTAGACAGAGCCTTGGTAAATTTACAACATCCCTGTACAGATCGCTAATCGTATACATGGACGATGAAAGGATAGGGAAATAGCCTCTGAAACTAAAAATCAAGAAGCCACAGAATCATTTACACGTCTGTATTGTTTGACCAGCGGGGTGTTAGGATGTCAGATGTACGAAGCTTTCACTGCCATAAGACGGGTGAAGGAAGAACAAGGGGGCCGGAGATGTCAAGTCCAATTGCCGAGTACTTGACCAATTTCTTTTGCTTTAGCGTACTTTCACATGAAACAATTACCCACAGAAAGATCCACCTTTCTTTGAGGCTGAGTGATCCCCAGTAAAACACAAAGCGAACTGTTAGGATGGATTTACCTTTGTTCATATCAAAGCTTTGTAAGGATATTTTCACAGCTGACATTTTAACTGAAGATATTGGATATGGTACGTCATACTCATTTTACGTTACTGTTCATGCTCCAGGCTTGTTGATGCCAGTTTCTAATAGATTCCACATTACAATTCAGCGATGCTGCTTGATGTCACATGAAGAGATTAAAAAAAAATGCAGTTTCGGCTGAAATAAAGCTATCATATGATTATATCAAATCATGTCCATCTTACATTTTGAGCATTTAACGGCATTTTCCTAGGTTAAAAAATTGCAAGCATTTTGTACCCATGCTTTTAGATTCAACTTTCCATAGATGTTTTGATGGTGCCTTCTATACTTTTTTTAAAAACCCTTGTAAACCGGTAACACGGGTATCTTCATCATTACTGTGTCATATGATAGCACTCCAGCACTGAATAACACATCTGGTGATGTGTCACATTTTACATTTGGTTCCTATAATTATTATAGATCACTGTTGGAACAGTTAGTTCCAACCCCTGTGCCCCGTTCCGAAATATCTAACAACTATGGCGACATGCCAATGCTCCTGCCCGGGGAGTATTCATTGACATCGGTCACAGCTCTCAATCAACTTTCACAACGCGCAGTGAAGCATCTCATAGAGTTTTTGAAATTATCTGCCCATTAAACACACACTATCGGCCTCTCTCAGGCCCCAGGTTCAAACATTTATTTGTTGCCCTCGCCTCTTCTAAAATTATTCTTACCGCTTCCAGTAGTACAGGCTGTTGTGAACCCGGTTGAAATAATGAAACATTGTATTGTATTTTTATTTTTTTAATTTTTTTTTTTAGTGTGCTAACAGGTTCAGTGTCTGACCTTGAGTTTGACCACTGTATACGATATAACATGCACTGTAATACAGTCCAACGTTCTCGAGGCTTCTGTATTTATGAGTTTCGTGTCATTGTACTTAGGGCCTACAGTCTGGAAAGATGTGCCCGTCTTATAAGCATGATTACGATCAGGCCATCAAGAATTTTCTTACGTTAGTCTATAAATATGAGTGACGAAGTTTTAAGATTTACAGTCATATTTATTCATGACCATTGAGGAGGATT
The DNA here is from genome assembly GCA_016165875.1 of Acanthopleura granulata. Classification (NCBI taxonomy): domain Eukaryota; kingdom Metazoa; phylum Mollusca; class Polyplacophora; order Chitonida; family Chitonidae; genus Acanthopleura; species Acanthopleura granulata. The sequence continues at coordinate 9,870,539 of JABBOT010000008.1, forward strand.
TTGTGGGTTTCCAAGTTTAGTGGACGATGTCAGGTAATTAAAAAAGTCATTGATGTTAACGACATTATTAGCACACCTGATCATAGGAAGACTAAAAGACTGTGTCACATTAATACACTCAAGAAGTGCCATTTCCCATGATGCACGTCAGCCAGTGGTTGTGGATATCACAGTATTAAACCATGTAGATCAAGGGGATGATTTATTTACTAGCTGTCCTGAGTACAAAGAGCCAGGTATCATTCAAGTGGATTTGTTCGATCCTAAGTTGGATAATTCAGGTGTAGTGAGAAATTTAGATGAAGTGTTAAGTCACAGGATAAGAGACAGTATATTTGTAAGTTACCCGAGACTTGTCCTGAGATATGTACGGATGTGCCAGGCTGTACTAATGCTTCAGTACATACTCATATTAAACGGCACCCTTACAAACTTGTTCCGATAAACTTAAAGTTTGTTAACCAGGAAATCCAGTACATGCTGAATGATGACATAACTTTGGTTGATTATTGGTTGTGACGTTACTGTTACTGTATATACTGTGTATATATATATCGGAATCCTTTAAATGCATGGAATTGCATAACATCTTACGTCCATTGCAGATATTTATCACATTGTATGGACTTATCACAATAATTCATTATGCTGCTTCACCCCGGAGGGCTTTAACTGATTAGATAACCACGCACAGTTCTGCAACAAGTCGCCTTTATTGCGGAACCATGCTGAGGTAAATTACTGAAACACAATAAAACAGTGGCGGTAGAAACAATCAGCAACTGAATTTAACATACACGTTCTAGGTTGAGAAAGTTCAGGCATAACGATAATGTAATGGTACAAATACACAACGTTATGTAATGCGTATTTACTATGTTTCACTGAGTGACAATAAGCCCCGCGGAGTTCGCATGGAAATGCACACAATTTAACACACGCGTTGTTGTTGTCTCTCAAACTGTCACCGTGCTCCTTAAACTCCTTATTTTCAAAATAAATTTAACACCCTGTATGATTCCGTTTATATGTACATGCATGTATCTAACTGTAAATGTTAGACTTACACTGTGGTTGTCTGGTTGTTGTAAACTTTGAGCAGCATTTAGATAACGAGAAATACGCCTCGACGATTTTCTGATTTGTAATGTCACCAAAACTAACTCTAGCACAGGATAGTTCTACATGTGCACAGTACAAGGTAGGCGTGACATTTACTGTACCTGGAGAAATTGAAGGTTAGAGCACCATCGTAACATTATTGTTTGTCCGTACAGCCTTATGCTCTGTAGATTGTACATACTGCTGGTAAGGATAATAACGTGACTGACATGATAGCCAGAGCTTAAATGAGATTTGTATATGTATATTTCTTTGTATTTACGTTGTAAATATATATTTTATATGCCAGGATTGTAAAGATCACCGTACTTCTGTACAGTTTTTTGGGGTGGGGTGGGGGTTACGAACCCAGTCTATAAAATATTGTATTATATTTTCTTATTTGTTTTTGTGCTAACAATGTCATTGTCTCACCCACATTTTTGCCTCTATGTACTTTATAGCCCTCCCTAGGATTCCGTCGCGTGTTCTCGAGGATTCTGTGTTTATGACTTTCGTGTCATTTTAATAAAGCGTACACTCTGGAAAGACGGACTTGTGCTGTAAACATGTTTACGATCAAAGCATCCAGAATTATCTTTACGTTAGTCTATAAATATGAGCCACAAAGTTGTAAAGCGCGCAGTCATATTTAGTTTCGTTCACTTGAGGATTTCTGGGTTTTAGTTGAGCTCGGCTTTTATGCCATTCGACATTCGTGAAATTGTACTCCATTTTTCTGTACGTTGCACTTTATGAGCTTGTGTTTCGCCACTTGTTAATTTTGTCCAAGGCGTTATTTGTGGAGCTTGTATTGCTCATTGTCTCCTTGTGCGATTACGTGCCTTTCATCCCAAATTTACACTGGAAGTGATTTCCGCTCGTGTCGATTCAAGGATTTCCATGAACTGTGGATTTCAATATTTTACGTGGACTGACTCGCCTGTGGAAGCTTGATGTTCCATCACTATTCGGACAGTAATCCATAAGAAACTAATTATTTTGTAATTGTATGTATTGTTCTTGTATAACATTGTGAGCTATACTGTTTGTTTATTTGTATTGAACTTATTCAAGCGTCTTTGTGCTTCTTTGTTTGATCTGTTGTAAGGCCTATCGCTGTCTTAGAGTGTAACGAGCCATTTCTTTATCCTTTTCCCTGTCAGATTAGTGGTACCGTTACAAGACCCACTCTTGGTATGAATGAATATCGCAAAGGATATCGCATGCTGTGTGCCTTACGTTATGCAAGAGTTTACTGTGAGTGTGTTTGTCATTATGGTGGAAGTTCCAGCGCTAATGTATTAAATCGAATGCGGTCACTGTGAGTTCAAAACCAGCTCAAGCTGGCTTCCTCCGGCCGTACGTGGGAAGGTCTGCAAACAACCTGCGGATGGTCGTTGGGTTCTGGCCGCGGTTTCCTCCCACCATAATGGTGGCCGCCGTCGCATAAGTGAAATATTCTTGAGCACGGCATAAAACACCAATCAAATCAATAAATAAATAAATAAAAAATAAATAAATTAAATCGGACTTTGGTCATTTTAGTTAATTATTTGAGCCTTTTAATGCGTCATTGATTAGTAATTGTGCAGTGTTTAAAATGAATGTTGCCGGATTCTTCTTGATGAAGACGGTTACCGTTTGAAGGATATGTTTAACATTGTCTAAAATCAGAAAAGGCGACATTTAAAGCCTTACACAAGTAAAACTGTTAACATACCGGACAAGAATGACTGATGACTACGGCTTAACGCTACGTCGGTAATGTTTCAGCCATGTTGTGGAGAGAACAAGTTTAAAGCAGGAGCTATGCAGACAAAAGTACCTGAAAATTTCATTAATTCATTTCCTTGCGCTGGTCAAAACGTTTAAGTATCCTCCTCTGGAGTTATACATGTACAAACTATCAGTTTCACTGTTTCTCGTAGTAGCCAAAATTAGATTTGGCGGAAAAACCTAATTTAACCGGAAATCGTATCATACCTAAGACTTGACATCAGCGAGCGCTGTAAAACACCTTTGTGACGTCATCTGGATAAGACAAAAAATGATGTTAACAGCGACTTTAAGCATTAATCAATCAGTCTGTCAGTGGAGTTATCAGTTATATCCTGATAAAGGATTAATCCCAGTAAGACCAAGCTGTACCTCTCTGCCAGAGTCTATGACACGTGGGTTTGTATGGAAAGCCCCAGGTAGACTCTTCCATTATACTTCACAAACAGAACTCTAATTAGACTTTATAATAATGAACATACTGTAAATGTATTAATCCACTATAAATGTGAAATCAAACATGTTCTGGATGATAAACAAGTATGAGCATCCTCCTGCCTCGAAAAAAAAAAACCAAAAACAAAAAACCAAAAACAAAAAACAAAAAAAAACCCCCAAAACAGACGAGTAGGGAAAAACAGCTGAGGAAATGAAAGAAATAAACCATTAAACCTTAATGAGCCAGACAAATTTTAGGGTAGCATTAAGTTGATTAATGTTTTCGTTCTCAATTCTGCCACTAACTGTGCCGCCGGTCAAACCTTGACACCCCATTAAATTAATCGAAAAGACTTTCCGTATTGGTATCAGTTTAGTTAGTTGATCTCTTGGCGAGATTCGGAGATCCGGCTTTCCTTGAAACTGACTTGGAGAGAGTCTCGTAGCATAGTTAAGAAATTAAGAAAACGAGTTTTGTGGAGGTAATGATTACTTAAGGTTTATCCGACTTTTAAGCTGGAGTAGCTTACGTCAGACGTAGACGTTTACGTCCGCTTTAGTTGCGGGTTCCGTCAATTCCTAGTAGCGCCTTACTAAAGTTGTCGCAATGCTTAAATTGTGTCTACGAAACACCACAAGCACCGCCATATTTAGTATACTTACGGAATTTACGTCTACCCGAGGGTATGTGTAAATTTGCGCCAGACTTTACATCAAGTCGCAGCTACTCCAGCTTTGTAAGACGGTCAATCTTTCCTTGTCAGATGAAGAAAAATGTTTTTACACTCTAAAAGATTATCTTAAAGCGAAGAAAGGTACATCAGTTCAGCTTCGGTACATTTCTTCCCAAAGGAGAAGAGCTACGATACCGGTGAAATCCAGGTTTTAAACTATCGTGCGAAATCAACCTTCACATTCTTGGTAAAACCATTTATGGTCGTGTAAGCAATGGACGCAATGTTCAGAAATCTTCGTCATGTCGAATCCTGTGCTATATCATGTGCTTTTCTGGAAATCATCCATCGGCATTCAGGATCAATGTATAACAGGAGGGGAGGAGTCAATTCCCCAATCACAGACTCCACTCCACGTGACATACATGATGAACGAACCTCCCTGTCCTATTTATTCCCCAGTTACATAATCCACACACCACGTGACGTATTCGTGGTGAGACTTTCCTGTCATATTAATCTCTCACAGATTCACAGGTTCCACTCGACAGTTTACTGGAGGGCACGTCTGATTTTCGTGTCTATATGTCTATGTTTGACTGAAGTATTGATTGCAATCAAGAACTTGTTGGTGGAGGTAACCAGAGTGATCAATCATTTAGAATTTACTGACGAAATTTACCATATGACGTACGGATAAGAACACCGTAGTGGTGGACAAGGGGTCTTCAACAAATGTCAGACCGACTGCTCAAGCAGCCGCACGAACATCATCGAAAATTTATTGATTTGACTCTAAAACCCCTCCGAAAAGTGACAACAAGTGAATTTAGGACTAATCTCCAGCCTGAAGAACCAGTGTATTTGGTTAGCTGTTCTTCCCCGAAGGTATGCAGTAAATTCACTCTTGTTTTTATGGTGTTTTAGACAATAGCTGTTCATTGACAGTTTGGTTTGTGGACGTGAAATAAGTTTATATATTCCCAGGAAGGACAGCCCAATGTGACTGTTGAACTACCCCCCACGGGTAAACCACACATGACATTCTAACTTCCAAGCTGGCCTGTAGCATTACTCCAGTTAACTCTAAGTGTTGGGCACCCTAGTTGCAGTTGCTTAAAAAAGAACTCCAGAACAAAATTCTGCTACAATTCTCTGTAAATTAATACAAAATATTAAGCACTGAAATCCACAATACGAGTATATTCATTGAAAGATGTAGAGCGCCATTACAGCCAAAATGATGACATAAAGTCGGCACTTTTTACAAATCCTTTAACACATTTGTGAATGTTGCGAAAACTCACAAAAAGTGTTTTTTTTTCCACACAAATATTCCTGAAAATTTTTTTACCAGTTTATGCCCGGGCATTTGAATATGGTATGTCCTACACACGTATTGTTTCAAACGCTGTTGTCCATCACGATAAAGCTGGAATTCTGCAGACGTGGCGTTGAGCCATAATCATTGATTGATTGAAACACTAACGGCTGTCGGTTGTGATGCTATGATCAGCCTACAATCAGTACTTTTGGTCAACTGTACCTTTTTTAATAGGGACAAAACTTGATTCTCTGTGCTTCTTACACCAGAGTGTGGCACTTGTCGAAAAAGCCTTTCAATCTGATTGTTTGAAATTCTTTTTGTAAGTAGCAAAAAATCAACATAGATCTAAAACATATACAAAAGTAGACACGGTTTCAAATAAAAAAGGAAATAATATGATGATACATGTCATAAGACTCTTGGGTTTTATTCAAGTTTATACTCCACATGTGCGTTTTTTTATCTCCACAAGTTTGTTTCCAACCTTCATGTTGCTAAATCCATTGCCAATCACCAAGTCAGAAAATCAATACACCGATTTACAGTTTAACGCCTTTTCGAAGAAATTACCCAGTCCTATTCACTAGTGACGACTTGGTAATTGGAATGATTGTGCCCACTGACAAGCATTTACCCTTAATTAAACATTGATGTAGAGCGGGGATTTCCGTGATGAGCCGGTAAACACAGATGGGTAGTGTAACGACTAAGTCGGCCCGGGTTAACACAGAAGGGAGGTGTGTCTGGGACTGACGGTTACAGGACGGTTACCTAGTGTTTAGGAGGGAGTGTCAGTATATGTGTTGATCATTTACACGTTCAGTCCTGCGTGCCTCAGAATGGGCTATTTTTTGCTTGACAGAAATGTCGCATGTGCTTCCTAACTGTACCTCTGAAGGCGTCGCTCATTAAGACGCTAATAATAAACAATGACCTCAAAGTGCTCACCTCCTATTCGCCTATTTCGAAAGAATAAGAGAAATATGTAGGCAGACGTTGCGCTGATATATTATCTGGATGCCGTCTGAAACAAGTAGCATTTACCGTGATCAGGCGTTGTTATCACTCGTACATGGAATATTACAGGTGTGTGAAGAGAGATCAATGGCTGTGAACTACAAATACGTCGAACTCAAATGTTCTGTTTAAGCGTGCAACAAGGAAAGATCAGGAGTTGCCATAACTCCTCAGCATGCTGAAAATAAAATATTAGAGGTGCTTTTAAGATAGATTGCTGGTTGTGAACTAGAAACAGTAAAGTCACTTCCACAAAAGTTTCAAATATTACAGCACCAAACGAAATAAATGCCAGAGGCAAATTCAGTAACTATATTCCATCCAGTTTTCTCGTAAATAACTTCGTTCTAAGGCACGGAAACCTCGGAGATATAATTTGCAAACAATAAAAAAGTTACAAGAAAATAGGTTTAAAAGGTTTTATAAAGGTGTCCTAAGGATCTACGCTACGGAAAAAATATTCACTGCAGGAAGGGCGAACTGAAGAAAAAGAGAGGAAGATGGGAATTACTTGGTTTTCTGTCGTAGGAGTTCAGCCATAGAATGCAGTGGATGATTAACAAATTACTAACTTTCTGCTCAGACACACAGGTCACTTTGCACGTTTAATGCGTGTTGAACATAAACAACGATACAAAACGTTCACAAGCTAAGGCATTAAAGTATTCGATGGGTGATTACATTTCATGCAAGCGACAAATGGCTGAAAAGAGAACAGAGGGTTGGAACGGTGGCCTTGACGGAAAACTGGACACTTGACACTCTTATTTTTATATTTACTCCACGGCCTATAAATCACATAATTACAAGTAGTTTTCTCCCGATTCGAGTGGGTGTACCATATAAGTTCTGGTACATTTGCAAAATGAATGAATTAATAATTACGAAGATTTCCAATATCATGTGCTAGCATATTGAATAAAATCCCATAAGATCGTGAGGATTGTCCTGAGGTGTAGCCCTGAGGTGTTTCTAGTTTCCCATTTTTTGTCACCAGTTTTGTTAGTGTGACATTGTATATTCCTTGCTACATTCCCAGGTGAAACCTTCCTCAAGATATCCATAATGAATGAGGCACATCACACTCAAACCACAAGCAGCCTACTGGCTCGCGGTTCGATTGTATGTGGAATACATTGCCGTTCGTACATATATAAAGTATAAATCTTCAAAATTTCGTTTAATTTTGTTCAGACTGTTTGGAAAGAAATAACACTTGCGGTGAGTGGAATCCAGTGATGTTTGAAAACTAATCAGTACACGATTAGTAGATCACTGTGTGATATTCTATGCCTGTAGTAAATTTCACGAAATCAGTCCGGTGCTTTCGTGTGCGATTCTTGCCATTTGTGGTCTACATTTTGCAACATCCAAACATTCCGCTTGCCGGTGAAAACAAGCTTTTGATGTGAGCATACCTACTGTGCTGTAACAGCCCGGGCAGTCTGGCATTACACGTAATCCTACTATATTCTGCTGCTCTCATTAGCCTGCATTTTCCTCAATTTTTCAGCGAGGCTTACTTTTTCCACAACAGTTCGGCATGTATTGAACCAGACAGTATCACGCGCCACAAAAAGCCTTTGTTCTCCCAATAGACTGACTTGACCTTCTCTCCTTGATTCCGTTCACTGGAATACCGACTTGAGTATAAATGGTTTGAGCTGTGTAAACGATGTGTAGGGCACAACTTGTCCAATTTCACACAGTTCTCGCTGATTAGTTCTGCAATATTTTTCACAGATTTAACTATCAAATCGATATGACGAGCCCATATCGGGGTCTTGTTCGACCAGCTGTCAGAGCCACGGATGAATGACATTTCCGGGTTGTCTTGGTCAAACTGTATGAGTATTAAAGCATGAAATCAGTTACTTCAGGAAACATAATTCCGTTGTCCATCAATCTGGATTTCAGTGAGGCAAAAAGTAAAACGATCGGGGATTAAGCTTTATTCTTCCTTTCAAGAGTGCATTTGTTTCAAAGTTTAAGTCCTTTACGACAAGAGCAAGAGGGATAAATTTAAAAGCAAGCATTTTTAATGCCAGCGAACAAAGTTGGGCAATACAACATATCTCTTAAAACATCTCCGTTTCTAAACACTTGTGCTACAAACAACTTTTAGACAAACCTCTGAATTCGAACTTTCAAACAATTCAAACAAGCATTTTCCAGTGTGAGATCTTCAAATCATCGTGCGTTCTTCTTCCGACATCCAGAATTATGCAGCGATAATTTTAAGTAATTATCTTCAAACCTAAAAGTGTAAAATCTATAGTGAAATCTGAGTAAAAGTTGCATTTCAATGTGCACAATTACACTCGTATATGTGTGCGATTTCACACACGCGCTCAGACCATGAATATAATCAGTACAAAGTCGTTTGTTGTAGGGAGAAGTGATTCATTTGCATTTATAAGTAGTGTTTCCCATCTTACTGCCTGCGATTAAATAATACAAAAGGAAACACGTACTTGAGAAACTCGAATCCATTCGAGTGACTTGTTTTATATAACCACGACAAAAAATATTTTCAAACTTCATCCTCTGATGGCTTAAAAAGATTCCCCCCCCCCACCGAAAAAAAACCAAACCAGGATGCAATATTCCATTTCGCTTATTTGCTAGAGAATCGCACTGAGTTACACAGGCTGTGGACACAATGAAGTAACGGATCCCCATCAGACCGCAGCTGATTAGCGCGTCAGGACTTGTCTTGTAATGTCTTATATTGCTGGAGAAAGCAGACTGAGGTAAGGAGTAATCCAAACACCGTCTATGTAAGTGCAACCAGGCTGATCGGGTCCTGACCCAATGCGGCCATAGGCCTCGCCATCAAGTGAACCCCTGTCTCTACTAACCATAGTAATCCTTAACATACAGCCGGTGTGAAATCTTAAATTAAATTAACTTCTTCACCTTTTCTTAGATTGTGGGATTACATGTCCAATACATGGCTAAATAAGTGAGAAGACCATTGACCAATAGTATTCACAGAAAGCGCTGATTACTCGCTGAATATATCTCGCCCTTAACGAAAACAATGTCTGCTTTATTGTTGCTTTTCCGGCATTTTACTGGCAGAACACCTCGCCCTTGACGAAGACGCGCGCTTTAATCTAGTGACGGATAGCTGGCGGAAACCTGGCGGAGGGCAATGGTTTCCTCAGAGCTCTGGATATACGTGTGCCTACAATCGTGAAATATACTTCAGCATAATGTCCAACAACAGCTAAGCAAATAACATAAACATATGATATTCGCGGAGCTTTCCAATTGCACAGATCCGTTGCTAGTTTGGAATCGTTACATAAGAGATGTGTTCACGGCGGGCAGTTTGCCAGCACGGACAATCAATCACCCAAAGTAAGCGTTCAGTGTTAGTGAGGCCGATATAAAAAAAGTCACCCCCATACGTCAGTGACAGGAATCTGAAGCGGTGTTTATGTATATTTTTTATTCCTTGGTAAATCTTTCTCTAATTACCTGTGTTTTGCCCATGGATAACAGCTACTTTTACTTACGTTTTGGGATACTGAGTTATGTCCAGTCTATTGTCAGGTCCTGTATACATTTAACGAAGACAGGAACCATTGAACTAACAGTCCTGAGTCTGTTTGGGGAAATCTTCAGCAGATTTGCTTCTCGACAGCTTCCCTTAAGTAGCTCACCCTCAACTGAATGGGCTTCGGAGACTGGAGCAAGGTCATACGTTAGCACAAATACAGTCAACCTGTGGTTGTTTGTTCAGCTGTTCTTCCTGGAATTATTCAAAGATTGTAACCGAAGAGGCTTATTAGCACAGGCCGTTTTCGGCATGACGGGTTATTCTCCGGAGAGTTTCCTGTTTTACTGGGGTTACTTAAAGACAGTCCAGAATATAGCAGAATAATACGTTCACTGATTTATTGATTAAGGTAAACTACGGTTTGCGTTGACTGGTCACGACGCTGGTGTAAGGATGTCCTTAGCGACACCCGAAGATACCATCGCAAATGACCAAGGATGAGGAAACCTTTCAGCTTGAAGCTGCAGCGCGACCAGAGCTCGATAAAAAATGCATCACCTAAAGAGTCCTATGGTGTAGTGTTATTGTTTGTTAATTTTGCAACACAATATTTTGAGTAATTGTTAAATCTAATAAATTACTATTGAATGGCTTTTGAATCATTTATTTGAAACCAATTCTGCTTTAGTTATGGTGTCATAGGGGTAGTAAAAGTTACTACTTTATAATCACTGACTAACGGTTGCAGTAAAATCCTAACCGAGGGGGTTTGACAAGAAGCTGGGTTTCACCCGTTGTGTGTGCTCATGTGTCAACTGTCACACTGGCCTCGTTACTCTGATTTCACTCGTTATGCTGTAGTCTTTTCAAATGCATAAATATTTTGATGAATGGAAAACTAAAACATGACAGGCCAGGAATCTGGTCCTGACAAGAGCTATTTATGAGAAGCCTGTATTAAACATCACGGAAGTTATTTTGGATGCCCTGCTCATTCATACCTCATCACGTATCAGTAACCGTTTTTGCTCCTGCTCGGCAGAAGTGATCTGTGTCTGAACACACTAAATAACGCTTCTGTCTGACTTGAGCTGATGGAGGCACAGTCTCTGGTCGAGTTGACTTTAGATGACTTGCGGGGTAAGCTTGTTAAAATCATGAGGTATAATTTACTGGATGGAACTTACATGTATCATAATTGTTTTTACAGGGCACAGACTGAATGTTGGAAACAAAAAGATAAGTACTTGAAGCAGTAGTAATGAAAAAGCCATTGATGGGATGGGATAACGACATCCTTGAAGATCTTGTATTACAACCCAAGCTGAGATAACGACAGGAAAAAAGTCTTGTGTTACAGTCAAGGCTAAGATAACGGCAGCCCTGAAGTCTCGCGTCACAGTACAGGCTAAGATAAAGGCAGCGCTGAACTCTTGCGTCACAGTTCAGGCTAAGTCTTGAGCTACTCAAAAGCGTCAAAAATACTCCGTAACGTTATGAACCTCATTTCAGGTAGCCCTCAGTTGGACTTTATGTACACAAGGAAAATGAAGACTGAATCTGTATGAGACCAGTTTTTATTTTTCGAACAGGCCTTCAGCAGAAATAAATGCCGAAGGATACGAACATGGAACACTTTCATTTCTTTTACGCAACCCTAGTCTTGTTTCTCCTGTTTTAAGGCAATCACTTTATGCTACTTTTTCCAATGATAAAATCAGCTTGGTGAAATGAAACATCCTGTCATGGGTGGCCGTATCTGCGGTAATATCATCATAATTACTCGAGGGCATCCGTGGCTCAGTCGGTTAACGCGCTAGCGCAGCGCAATAACCCGAAGTCTCCCACCAATGTGGTCCCTGTGAGTTCAAGTCCAGCTCATGTCGTACGTGGGAAGGTCTGCCAGCAACTTGCGGATGGTCGTGGGTTTCCCTCGGGCTCTGCAAGGTTTTCTCCCACCATAATGCTGGCCGCCGTCGTGTAATTGAAATATTCTTGAGTACAGCATAAAACACCAATCAAATCAAATTACTCGGCATTCATTTCGACCGAGTTTGAGATTTTGATGCATCTACAAGTAAAAGTGATAATCATTCCAGTTAAATTTGAAATTTTGAGACAAGTGTGGAAGTGCTTTAACGACCGTAATCTCCAGCTAAAGCCGGGTTCTTTAAGCTTGACTAAAAATGTTGCAGGTTAATTACAAGACAAACGACGATATACACGATATCCAAAATAATGCAAATCTTTACACAAAATCCCCCCCAATCAAATAGTGTTTACTCCCTTCAAGGCAAAGTTGTAACACAAACTGAAAGCAGTGCGAACAAATACGTACACTTTCAGCTTCACACGTAAAATGTTCTGCTTGGAGTGTGGGATAGCGTTATCCATATTTAGAAAACCTTACGCATGCTCAATGCACCTTTCTTCATTGTTCCTGAAGGATTTCTCTGATTTCTACCGCTTTACTAGCACCCTCGAGTCATTAAATGGCCTTAAGTGCTCTATAATACAATTCTTCATCCCTTTGTCCGATAGCAATCGAGTGTTAGGTAGCCGATGTAAGATCTATAGGCGCTGATACTCTGCACAATTGTTATCATTTGACCATGAGAATAACTACCCCCCCCCCCCCCATCAACAAAGTCCAGTACGAGAAAAATGAGCTGCTAGAGGTTTCACGACACATATCCCTCAGGAGATACCTTGACGTAAGCGATCTTTCCTTCGTCTAGACTTTCATATATCTGCAATTTGGCATCCTGCCTACAGAACGTTTGTCTGGCCGACTGATGTAGTACATTATTGCCCGAAGGAACAGAACAGGCTAGGCCGACAGACATCAGAAAACAAAAGTCTAGTATCCGCTTAACCGAAATGCTAGAGAACAGAAAACATGAAAGTCGGCATTGTTTTATCTCTACGTGCTGGAATTGTCTGCATCTAGTAAATACTTACACCACGAACTGTTGTTTCTATTAATCCCGTTTTTCCAGAGTTAACAGTACTTGTCTTTTGTCAGCGAATATGTATCCAGTACACAAATTGTCATCAGGACGTATACAAATAATACACAGTCCATATATATGTACACAATTTGCCATCATATACATGTACAACCTGGTGTCAGAGCAGATATATATTGTACACAATCTGTCGTCAGATACATGCACTGCCTGGTGTTATCAGGACAGATATATATTGTACACAATCTGTCGTCAGATACATGCACTACCTAGTGTTGTCAGGACAGATATATACTGTACACAATCTGTAGCCAGGGGTATACAAGTAGTACACAATATGCCACCTGGAGGCATTCACAGGGTGCGTCACTTATACGTACGTTTCACGTATATTATTTATGTATTTATCTATTTGATTTGATTTGTTTTTTACGCCGTACTCTGGGAATCCCACGGACAGAGGGTTGTTGGCACCATGTACGGCCTGAGAGGAAGCCAGCATGATCTGGACTTGAACTCATATCGGCCGCATTAGTGAGAGGCACCTGGATCATAACGCAGCGCTGGCCACGGACGCCTCTAATGTATAGTATACCGCTACATGTAGAATATACAAATGGTATATAATGTTTATTATATCAGAGCAGGTAAAAAGGCACAACGAGAAAATATGACGTATATTTTCCGTTTATTAAACTGTTGACGTAGAATGGTCACGGCTGACGATTAAATGAACTTTGGGTGTTGCAGGGTTCAGTACTTAATTTTTTAAAGGTAATTCTTTTTTGTTTCAATCTTGTTAACAAATACGGACTGCTTCAAACCTGCGATGTCGGTAAGCGATTTTTGGTAAAGGGAGATTATCGATAAAGGGCGACAACCAGGACTAGGGCTGTCTCCCTTCTAAGAGAGCCACCCTTAATTGTTATCCGTAAACAAATATGTTCCCAATTTCGAATAAGCTTTAAAGTGCACCCTCACATGGAAAATAAACTTATCTTCCTTCTATAAATCCAGCCAGTAGCTGGTGTGGTATATAACCTGCCGCTAGGGCATACAACATTGTACACAATAAACCACCAAAGAGTAATCAGCGCAATCAACTTATAACGCAGTCTTACTAATGTTTTAAAGGGACATGGTCGCCGAAATATTAGGTATTTTAGCGTTATTACAGAATGACATGAGTATTAGGTATTTTTCTCAAGAAGTAAAGTTACAAGATTTTCGTTAACTTCACCCCCAGCATTGTACCTTAAGTGAAAGATTCAAAGTAGCAAAACAACCGAAAACTGAAAAGTCTGCCAGAATATTTAAGTGAGGGACAGCCAATTCAGTGGAACTGGGCATGCGCACAGTGCTCGGTAAACTTCGTATGTAAGTGTCGAAGGTGAAAGAGTGGCAGCACGGTGACTGGCGATTTTATATCTGCATATTAGGTAGTTATGCTTTATCTTTTCACAATGTTTAAGGCAAACGCGTTACTTGTACCGAATGTTACGTTTCAACGCCACGGGGCCAGAAAATTCGCTTTATGGACAACTGGCGATTACAACTCCTTCACTATTATTATTCACACCCTGATTACAATTATCATGCGTTGGCACCTAAGTCTTTTCGGGATATCACAAAGTGACAATAGTGACAGTTAAATTTGCGAAGCAGTATAACAGAAGATTGTTAAAAAAGTAACAGACCATCGACAAGAGAAGGAAATACGATTTCTACACAGCACCCTTTTTCATCTTTCATCCCATTCACAAGGCGACACAATACAAGTCAAACTTCCTTACGGAAATATTTTACCGCTATAATGTGACAAATCTGTAGGCTATTTAAAGCTAAATTACACTGGAAATATACCCTTAAGCTGCTAATACTGCTCCACTATTGTAGGTCAAATGCATCGGTAAAAACTACTTAAGATTCTAACTGGGATAATGTAGCATGGCATCAAAATACCAACCAATCAAAATCTCAGGATTTAAAGATGTACTGTGTCAGTTGTTTGGTTAACTCGTCAAACAAAATGCACTTGCAACGATTTCACTGAAACGAGATGCCCTAACCGATAGCATTTGTTCTCAGCGATTGCTTGCCGGACTGGGAGACCAGATGCCAGCATTGTGCAGGAATCGCTCAGAGTGCTTTTGCAAGCAGCGCTCCCTGACAGTTTTGACACATGCACACTAAAAGGTTGGCGTTTCTTTTGAAACTATTTGCGTCTCAAGCAGCTGAGGTAATGCCCTTGGTGCCTTTTGCATATCAAAGCTTCCGCCAGGTTTTGTCTTTGATCCCAACAAAGCCCTGCAATGCTGTTTGCTGTGCTTTCAGGAGCAATTTCTCAGCTCTTGAAGTGAGTTTTCGGAATGTGGTTTTTGTATTTTAGACAGGTCAGCCAACGTAGCAACAGTTTACATACATACACACATACACACACATATATATACATACATACATGCATGCGCAATCCTTGCAAGTAAGCTACCTGATGAAGTGGGTACAGATTAGAACACAAATCAGTTCACGACTCTGTTAATCTGTGTTTGTATGTGTACTTTTTCAACCCGTTAACTAGTATTTGTTACAAAGCTTAAAATTGGCTGTGTCTTCATGGAGATTTTTTCACCCGGATTTTAGGTTTATTACGTTGCCTTCCATCGAGAATTTACAGTTCTTCTACAAACTTGTATAAGACAAGTCGATAGGGCCGTGCAAAAGGGAAAAATTATACTTATACTTAATCACATGTTGAAAATAACGTCTTTTTTAAATTGAAGCTCATGGGTTTAATTTAACTTTCTTTCTCGAAGGAAAGACTTCATCTTTGTGCATTGTTTTCAGAGTCATGTTTACCCAAACATGTGTAATGAAGATTTTTCCGGATCTAATGAATTTTATCTTTGTAAATTTTCTCATCAAAGGGAGAAATTGACAAGAGAATTTTTACCAGTAATTGAGTGAGTGTATGACCCAAACAGAAATCCGCGAAATGACAGGGCTTGTGAAAGGGAGACAGCACAGGCATGAATCTCATAGCAGCGGAAGCCTTCTAAAGAGAAAAAAGGTGGTAAAAATTCGATTCGTAATCGTTTCAAAAAGAAATGTGATAGCTTTTGAATTAACTGCCGCAGGCGGAAAGAGAAATTGGATCAGTGGCTTGCAGTTCAGTATTGCTTTCGATGTTGTTTGTACAAATTTGGCACAGAAAATTCATGATGGCTCTTTTCAGCATTTATAAGCTCTTGTTCTTAATTAAGTAGCTTTCAAGGGTTTTCATCTTATCCCCTGGTTTGTTCGACGCATGGATGAGCTTGAATTCAGGAAAGGGTACATGCTAAATCTACTTAGGAACCGTCTAAATCTACTAATTTAAAGCTTCAGGGGAGTCAAGCATTGGTAACAGTTTCTAGTGCTTGGTTTTCGAAAATTATATGGGAGTGAAAGAACGAGCAACCACAAAGCGGCCATTAAATAAGTACACTGACAAATGAATCGAAATCTGAATCAGTCGGTTCGCCTAATTGCTTACACAATGACAGAAGAAGATGGTTGTCAGTCGGTCACTTAGTCGTCTGGTATCAAGTGATTTCCGATATTCCAGCATAAACCGGGATTCTGCTGCTGGACTAAGCATCCCTAAGACCTGGTGTCATTGCGTGTGAAGACATCACAGTATTTGGAGTAATTCTAAACGCTATTAGGTCCTGCTTTCTACGCATTTACAGGTCAAGTGTAATCATTTGCCACCTTGTGGTGGCTACTCTACTTTCATTCTCTATGTTGTAGTCTTTTATATCATATTTTATCTTCTGACATACGTCTTTACCTTTTCTGTCTTAATAAACGAACAATTGCTATATACGCCCAAACACGAAAACCTCGTGGTGTCGTCAGTTATCAATACCACAGTGGCGTATCCCTAACAACTTTCGTGGTGACTAACGAGGAAGGTATGTAGGCAGCGCTTGCGTGCCGCGACATATCAAGATAGCCTCTCGTTAGGTCATTTGTTAATTGTTCGTCAGTGCCGTGATCTAGGCCCTCACTCGTACTGGAAGTGAAGAATGATTGGAGGTGATGAACTCCATGGCGTGAGATCGGAGTGCTTCTCTGTTAAACACAGGCAGATTTAAACGGATGAAGCAGGCGACTAGTTCGTACCCATCACCTAATGTCCGTAAGGTAAAGTGTTCATCCCATAGCTTTGCCAGATGAGGAAATGGATGGAAAAGTCTGGAAATCCAAGCACCTGAGGAAAGCTGAGGATGTGAAAACACAGGGAAATAGGTGACAGTTGGATTCAAACAGGCGCCCTATTTGGTCAAAACAGCTGAAAGTCCAAATGTTCGTATTCTATATATGAAATCCACTGCTTTGTGCAAAATTTTGCTCCGCACTTTGCTCAAGTCATCTTTCAGTGCACACGTTGTTCCATCGGCTCACAACGTCGTCGGACACAATATAATTTCTGACATATGTCACGTGTCCGTTTCGGAAGTCATGTTACAACTGTCAACAACAATGGCTGACAGGCCAGACGAGAAAGCAATGGTCTTTGATTGGCCACACTTGCACTGAGGGGGTAGCTCGCTTCAACGCATTTTCTCAAGACTTCAAAAGTAAAAAAAAAAATGCGCGCCTACTTGAGCAAAATGCTGAGCAAACGGGCTCGCGAGGCGTTTTGCTCAGCTGATATCTCGTGTCTGCGCAGGGCTTTATTTATTACATCAACACTGCGTTTTAAATGAACAGTTACAAAAAATGCATGCCATTTCAAACTGGTATAGAGTCAGTCTACTACCTTAAAAATCGACTGAACATTCTTGATCGCGTTTGCTTTCTAGTTTTCAGTCTTTTTTGTTACTATATTTGATTAGTTTCCCCCTGCAGATATGTGTTCTGATAAGGCATTTTAAAATCCCAGCATAGTTCTGGAAATTTCCGAATGAGATGTGTAAAACTTGGTCGAAGCGGATATAAACCTTTTATGGCCATAACAGAGATGGGTCCTTAGTAATGATCCTCCAAAAGGTCACTCGCGATCAAAAGTGACAATTTTCGGTTGAAATAAGGCGCTGTGCTTTTCTATTTCAATGACGTTAACCATAAAAACATTTTTACTGAAAATTTCACTCATGTATTTCTGTAATTTGTCAAAATTTTGTTTTCTGTAATCTTTTTCTTCATATGTAAAACGTAAACTTTATGATGCGATCAGTTTTTGTCTATCTTTGGGTGGTTTAAATTCCTTATTTCTGTCGACGGTTATATAGTTTCATTCTGAGTAAGACTGACACTTCTCAACTATCTTCAAGATTAATATGTGTGAAGTGTGAACTTCTTTCATTTCATCCTGTGCTATACATGTAACATTGCAATCGCCATGGTCTTGCCGCAGTGTGTCTGCTGTGTAAACGGAAAGGCCACATGAGAAAATTAACTGTTGATCAACACAAATGGTGAAAAAGTCAGCTGAGATGCGAGGGAAAATTCATAAGTAATCCCTGTCGTCAACACTAATAATGTTCACAGATGTCTTCGAATGGCAAGACAAGCGTCAGAAGAAAACGCCTTCAGAATGGAATACATCCAACAGCTTTTGTTTCACTGGCTAACATGACGTGTCCAACAAGCCATCCCAGGTGTATGGCATGCCAGGCAAAAGGACAGGCACTTAAAATTATGCCTGTTACATCGCGTCTTGAAGTTTTCTTGCGTCAGGGAGTTCTTGTTCCCGATGGGTGCAGATGCTGCAACATTCATTTACGTGGGAGTTGCCTTAAACTCGGGGACAACGTTGACCAGGAGAGCGGCGAGTAAACATACTACAACCATGAGGACCAGTGAGGTGGAGAGCCTGTTGGAAATGATGCGAATGCAAGTGGCAAACACATGGTTGAATCGTTTAGACACTGACGATGAATTGTTGTCAGACGTTGATACTGGCCTAACCAACCTTCAGCTCGATATCGAGTCGTCGCTGTGAGCTCAAGCCCTTCTCATGCTGGCTTACTTTCCGGCCGTACGTGGGAATGTCCGCCAGCAACTTGTGGGTGGTCGTGGGTTTCCTCGGGATCTGGCCGGTTTCCTCTCACCATATTGTTAGCAGCTGTCAATCAAAGCTATAGTCAGTTTGGCTTCTTGAGATGCACAGCTACTTGTGCTGAGGCCGATTCTCCGCTTAACATACCAGCTCCTTTCTGTTTTTCTTTAAGCTCTGCGTCACCTACGTCGAATCCTGGAAAAGATGGGTGTGCTACACACTGATTGATCTTTGTCAAACTACCAATCTCCGGGTGCCAGTAGTGCAGATACCCACGCCTTGGTGGCTAGGATGGTGTTGATGTGTGATTGTTCTCAGGTCACCTTGGTACAGAGCTCTATACACGCCATGGTAGTGAAAACCAATTGCCCCTCACTTCCTTATGGTTTTGTGATGAGAAAGCGTGACAACTGGCCATCGTCCTCTCGAGGAACTCAGAGACACCGCTCATTAAGACCTTAATTGTGGTCATTTCGAAGTCAGAGAGAAAGACAGAGTTATGTCAGTCAATGCTGGGGTTTCTCGGTGCGTTATATCTAGGTAGCCAGCACAACTATCCTGTTCAAGTTCTACTTGTTCCGGGTCAGAGTGACGTCAGAGTAAAACCAAAACCATTACCAATGACTTTTTCATTTTAAAGGCCCCAGCAATGTCTAGGAAATTTCCATCGTAGTGTCATTTGCTCCCTACTCTTTTCGCTGTACTTTTGACAGTGAAAACAGGTGTCGTGTGATGTGACAGCGGAAACGTGCGCATTCTAAGATTGTAGAAATAATACGAGGCTGATCGGCTAAAATTGATTACATGGAGGTGTTGCAACTTTGTCGATGTCGGCGTTTTGGTTTACTTTGAACTGCGATAGAGTGGTGTTTCATCACAAAAACCAAACGTCGCGCTTTTCAAATTTTGAGCGGAATACTATATGGATACATATATACGTTTGGCTTAATCTCTTTTCTGTTAAATATCGACCTGATAACAAACCCTGATAAATGAAGAATAGCCTTAAAGGGCCCACCATGTATGAACACAAGATAAGATATACTACAAGATATTCGTGATAAAACGTCTACGAGATTTTTGTACAAACAGGCTTCGTCTGGTAGGCAAGTTCGCTTTAGAGGACGTGTACAGAGAGCGTACTTCATTGTTGGGGACAGGAGATGAGCAGCCCGTGACTGCGGCTCAAGACGTGCTCCCTAACTGGCCTCAGTGCAGCCATAAAATAAAAACATTTCCCATCATCAGAACATCACTGGCTTTCTCTAGGCTCTGACCCTGTGATTCAATTACTCACGTAACTGCCGCTGACATATGGGTTAGTCCTATGGCCTCATTGTGGTTATCCGACATAGCCAGATCCTAGGGTGCTGTTGATACGTCGGATTTGAAATGATAATTAACACTGCAGAAAATCTGTGTTTACCGATATTTTTACGCTCTTACCCAAAAAGCCTCAAATCATCGGAAGGTCGAGCAAGGGCAAAAATATTACATGTACGTACAAGTCAATACCACCTGACCAACGGACAAACAAAGCGAATGACCTCGTGTCCTGTTGCTTATTCACATCTCTTCACATTCAGAAGACGACACCAGACAAAAAGTCAAGCTTCCTGAGCGGAAGTATTTTACCAATAGAATGCAACAAATGTTCAGGCTTTTTCCGACAGCTCCTAGTGGGGATCATCTCCGGGTAGGGATGATTATGCCGTGTCTCTCTGACGCTGTTAATTTAAAGAAGATTAGAAATATGCAGCGGGAAATAAGCAATGCAAATAATTATACTCATTTATAAATGTGTTTTTTTTTTTTATAGAAATTTGGCCTGCCTGCAAACTGCTGTTTCCGTATATAGAATAAAATGCTATTCTGGAACCAATACTAGGTCAGCTGTGAGCTGTTTATGTGGATGTTTCAGAAGTGTCACTCTGGAATGACTTGAGCGGCCTTTATATCACAAATCAGTGTAAATATCTCCGTCGAGAGTGTGAGTTGGCGGATGTTTGGAATCTGAGCCATGTGAGACCTACGTTCGCAAGAGTGTGCCTTTTCGTTAAAATGAAAGACAGCGCTTGTTCTTGGTTAAGTTTGCACAATATTGTGTTCATTTCGGTTAAGTTTTTTTTTCTAACAGCGACAACGACAACGGAAACTGACGTTTGGCCGTGCTCCATCGTCAGGCATGAAACGCCGCCATTCTGCTTAGGCTGTGACGTAATTGTTCCAAGCGCGGAACACTCTTGTCACCTGAGACTGTAGTAAGCTGCTAGGGTTGTGTTCGTAACTGAAGTATATTTGTCAACTTATAACATGAAATGATCAAGACACTTACTACTGACACAACACAATAGTCTGGATAAATTTTGCAGTGTTGTTCACCCATGTACTTGTTGTCATTAAAATAGTGTTCTGTCCCTATGTTATTTCAAGCAGGTTTTCACATTTAAGAGAGAGTTTTATCGTCTTTTTAATGAACAGTACCTCAGTTATGTGCTGTCTTTTACTTTAAAGGAGATGGGGTCTGTTCCCTGACTGTCATCGAAACTGGTTGTTAGTAAGAATTAATAGAAATGAATGAAACTCAGACAAAGTTGTCAGTGTAATGTCGACAAGGCTGAAATGACCAGACTCAACCAACCCAACAAATGGCAATAGACTATTCTCAAGATTTTAGTGATATCATACTGATACAAGTTGGCACAGACGGCATATAGCAGCCAGAAGCCTGACAAGCGCACCATAAAATACTGAATCAGTGCAGGAGTGGATGAAGAACGATGGGATCATGAATTTTACCATCTTAAGTTCCTATGGAGTGTTAACGTTCAGGAAATTCAGTTGAACGAGTCATCTGGAATGCTCACTGTCTGTTTGTCAGTCTGGGAATACTTTGTCCTTTGTACAGTTCATGTTCACAGTTCATGTGCTCTCTTTTCTATTTTCTTAACGTTATTTTCATTACATTAGATATTTATAACGTTAAAATGATCTTACCGCGATAAATTCACATGCACGAAGCTCTGTATACATTTGACTGATACTACATTTCATTCACGCCTGATTCCGCTTACTGATGCTTCACGTGTAAAGCAGGTTGTAGGTTGTATTACGTATATATTCAAGTAGAACGTAGACAAATAGGAATCAAAGGATGTGTAGCAGCTAAAAAGAACCTGTGACGTCACAGCGTGTTCAATATGGTACAAAAAGTCCACCTTAGTTCTTCGCTCTTTCCTTTCCGTTAAAAAAATGCCAAATATTAATGAAG
This sequence comes from Acanthopleura granulata, assembly GCA_016165875.1. Lineage (NCBI taxonomy): Eukaryota > Metazoa > Mollusca > Polyplacophora > Chitonida > Chitonidae > Acanthopleura > Acanthopleura granulata. Next base: position 9,892,669 of record JABBOT010000008.1, read on the forward strand.
ACTATAATTGGAATGATGACAAAATGACCTTTTACATGATGCTTCCTTTGTTTAAATATGGTCTGTAAGTAATGTTGAAAGATATGATATCAGATGTTTTAACTGACGACAGTTATTGCTCGTAAAGCAATAACATAGAAGGCAAGTAAGACACACGACGTGCTGTTACACTGATGTTCTATTCTCCAAACCAGCCAAATCACCCCGCCTTTGCGGATGGCAGGAATCAGCCCAGAAGTTTTGCACAATTCGTCCATTTGGGACATAGCCATGCCGATGTCTAAGGTTGGGGACTTACTAATGCTGCATTAATTGAAGTACTGGACGTAAAGTGCTAAAGACAAATCTTTCCGTTGGTGGGCACCATGCGAGCGAGTTTTCTTCAGTGCAGTTCCTCCAGCTCCTGTAAACAGGCCTTCACCATCGATTCACATCAGCCTTTATCATTTCCCGGGCCAAGAAATGGGTGTGTAATTGTATTCTAAATGAAATACTCTGTTAAGACAACATAGTCTCCTCTCTCGCGACATTTACTCTTCCATCTCGCCTGATAGACTATTTAAATCGGGGGCGGAAAGGGTAAAATATCCTGGCCAAAGCTATAGTGTTGTAGCGGTCCACTGTCAGTGCCCATTTTGCTCAGAAACAATAAATTCCACTTCCGTTTCTTATTCGAATGATGATGTTTTGTACAAAAGGGATCGCGGGATGTGACCCAACAACGATGTTTTGAAATTAGAATTATGTATTTTTACTTTTGAGAGGGGAGTTTTAAATGTTTTTGTCAGTGTCATGCCCTGGCCTTGAATGTCCTCTTGTGGCTTTAAATCCATTATTTGTGAACATCCATAAATCCCTGTGCCTAGATCTCCAGTGCCAGCAATCTCACACTGTCACGTCAGCTTACCCACAGTACCGCCGATACCCTATGAATATGTATCGGGAAGTCATCGCTGTGTCTTTTGAAAGCTTGACCAAAATACAACGAGCTTCAGGAAATGGCGGTAAAATAATCCGATTATGATTCAGCTTCTCTCTGTTCAATATTACTCAAGCGAAGGACAGTAAGATTGCCAGTCATTGTTGCTATGGTTTCTGTCTGTTCAGTGTCAAATACACTCAGAGACCAGGGTAAGTGAAGCAAAAAAGGAGGGCAGATTTTCAAGAAATCATGGACAGTTTATCGTAAATGGTAGATCCGGGGTTCAATCCCGAATTAAGTCATACCTATGTCTTTAGCATGGGTAACCTTGATTCTACCTCGCTTTACCCCTGTCATAAGAGAAAATAGGCCACATATTGGATGTCACCGGTGTCAGCATCATGTAACCGGTTGGATCGTCGGGTCTGATGTCTTCGGCATGGTGCTCCAGTGAGACACCATTATAAATGCGTTGTTACTGGGTTCAGACAGCTACAAAGAGACACCGTCGTGATGCGAGCGAAATAGTGTTGAAAGCTCCGTTGAACTCTAATCAAACAAGCAAGCAAACATGGATGGTTTATTTTAGTGGTTTACTTGCTGATACATAGTTTGTGTGAGGGAATTGTAAATCACTACGAATTGTTGGATATATCTTTAGCTCAGTGACTTTCCTTGTCCAAAAAAAAGTAAGAAAAAAACAACCAACCAAACAAACAACAAGAAAGGTAAACCTAAACTTTTGGTGATTGGTTAATTATTTTGCTGCTGGTGGAAATATATGCTCCTAGAAGTACACACATAAATAGAAATACGTCACACTTGCTTTATATGACTCCCATGAGCAGTGATTGGTCAATTCAGTCAGGGTAACACCGATCTCGATTACCGATTTCTTTAACACACTTTCAGGTCAAGATGCACTGTGGTAGCATTTTAGTGTAACATGGCTAATTGCCGAAAGTATTACATGAAAACACTGTACAACATGTAAATACTGGATAGGCCGAAGTCACATGCTGGACAAAGCAGCCCGGTATTTTGAACAGCCCAGTCAGTTGCAAAACACCCCTCAGTCTCCACAATAATCGGTAGGATTCATTGTGAACTTACAGACGAAAAAAATTCCCGTGCTTTCTGAGTATTGGGTTGCTTGTTTTTAATAACATCGCTCTAGCGGCAAGTTAGACAGAAAGGAATACAGGCGAGAGAGCTACCTAGGAATGGCTATGCATAACATATCCCAGCAATTACAAAAGGCTGAAGGATTCTATATCTACACTAACGGCAAGCCTGGAACAATCATAAAGAAAGATGTCTAGCAGAATAAATATATCTTACATCCGTTTTAATTCAAATACAGTATGATTTTACAATATCCTCCCTAATGTTGCATACGTTCTGTCGTGTCTGATATATACTCATTTATATCTACCATGTACTGACACAGATTTCATATCCACCCATATATTATGAGTGCGATTTGGGGAAACTAACCATCGCAAAAATGCCAAACTATTCCTACATATACCAGGATTCTGAATAGCATTTTGATTCAAAGTTGATGACTACAAGGTGTTTTGATTCTCAACCAGATCCCTCTGATAAATTACAATTCGTGCATTCTTTTTTCCTTGTTATGTTTTACATAATTTTGCCCAAGCTACGGTGCTAGGGTGTACAGTTTTTGAGACAAGAGAATGAATGAATGATTATGGCTTTATCCCACATCTTAAGAAAAGAGATAACATAGCCTTACAGTTAATTTGTTTTGACGTGTTTGGTTACCCCAGAAATTAACACTTAAACTGGAATTCCTAAGAGGTCCTGGGGTACGTTATGTTAGAGAAACAGGAAACAAGGTCATTTGAGCCCTGGGATCATATAATCATGCATTTGGTCTAGGGTTGTCTTTTCTATTAAACATTTACAGGAACATTTAGAATATAACTCTGACTGCGGTAAACTTGAGGCCGGATTTCACCGGTTATGTATGACAATTTCCCAACTTTCACAATCCCGGTAGTTTTTCTGTTTTTTCTATCAACAGAGGTTAGGAAAAATGTTTGACAAAGATTAAAATTTGCAAAGGCAGGTGTATGTCCTTGATTTAGTTTCAATTTCTTCGTTGCGCGTAGTTTCAGTATGAATTGTTATACTGGTAGATTCATCGTTTTTAACTTAAACACCAGTATAACTGAGTTTCGGCATGACTAACTAATATACTGGTTTGTTTGAGTTTCGATATGACTAACTTAAATTCCGGGATTTTTGCTTGAGTCTAGGTATGACTAACTTAAATACCTACCTGTTGAAGCCTCGATATGACCAACAAAAATACCGACTTGTTGGATGTGTTTAGCTTAAATACCGGCTGATTGGATATGACTACATACCGGTTTGTTGGAGCCTCAGTATGACTCGCTTAAATACCGATTTGCCTGAGTATCGGTGTGACTCCCTTAAAAACCGGTTTGTTTGAGTCTCTGTATGACGTTTAAATACCGATTTGCTTGAGTCTCGGTATGACTTATCATGTTGATGGATTGCTGAATTCCCAATGCCCTACACCACATCAAAACTGTCAATGACGTGGTTATATGGGATTTTTACTTTTATACAGTGGTGAGGGTAAGCATAATAGTATTTGTTGAGCACCTCATAGTGAATCTACCTCTCCGACATCTTCTTGGCCCCGTGCTTAGGTTTAGACGTTCGTTGCCTATGTAACAATCAAATGCTTGATCTGTATGCCAGAACTAACAAACAAGCTATTCTTGGCCAATGCCTATAGGGCGGTGTTGACTTCCGAGGCGACACGGCCCGGTGTCTCAGACTAGAGAGAATTCAAGCTCTCTTCCCCAAACATTTGCCGGACCTCATTTCCTGTGGCCTCTGAGCTCAGGTCGATGTTTGATTCCGGGCAAGCCAAATGTTCTCCTGGCATGTAGCAGCCATTATTTCGAGCCCAAAGGTGTACAGCTTTAATTAGCTGCGGTCCAGTCTCGATGACCGCATGACTAGCGCCCCACTTTAGGGGACACTCCAGTAGTTAATAAGCTCACACTCTATCTGTTTGGGCGTCCGATAGGAGCTCTCCGAGGACATCCAGCGACACTTACCGAACTCAGCGCTCTTTCTGCCGTCTCTGATAGATAGTAATGACCGATCGATCAAGTGTATGGAGATTTGTTGAGCACACGGGCTGTCCGTTTACGCCGCAAACAGGGAGTTTCAGCTCCAAACTGTCAATGTGCTGTCATTTGAGGATATTACAATATTTGTCTGTCATTAACACCATAAGTAAAGCATGAAACACGTCACCAAGTGACTACAAAGATGCGACCCATGAAGATGCCAAAGAACTTAATTTCAACTTGCTTTCAAGTTGGCATTATTGTTTTGCAACTAGAACATATTTTGGGGTCTACTGATCTCGGAAAAACATTTTTTAATAATTTCATAAGAGAAACAAACAAAATAGAATGAATCTCAGCTGGTTTATTGTGACCAAAAGATTTTTTTTGTATTGTCTCCAGTTGAGGGACACAAACGGTATCATCAAACGGCCTAACGGAGCCGAGTATAGAACACCATGGTGCTACTCAAACCGCCATAGCCCGCTGACCTCGTTACGTTTCGTCATTTGATGTAAAAAATTTAGAAATACGACTTATATATAGCGTTAACCATATGCTTTATCAGCACCAACTCCATTTATTTTCGTGTAAAGTTAAGAATTACAGCAAATTACCGACAAATCACGTAGCCACAAAAACTTGCATATGTTTTTCTGTTAGGTTATTTGGAACATTCCCTGTAAGGCATAAATCAATGCACAAAAAGAACACTGAAAATAAAGAAACAGTATTTATAATGTTTGAATACGTGGGCAAATTCAAGGAAGACGCCGGCGTTCCTGCTGAACAAGCAAAATGAAATGAAGAACGATGGCTGTTATAAACAGCGAAGCAACAGTATTTCTTTCTGTTTCTTAGAATTTTATTTGAAGGTCTCTGGTTATAACTCAGTATTTAACGAGTTAGATGCACATTTCATCCTTAACAATGATCTCGATCGTACGTCAGTCGTGTACTGGAGGCCACCTGAGACTTGCCGCTTGATGCTGAAGTCACCCGGAACTCAGTCATCTCAACACAGATTTTTCAACATGGGATGGAAGATAAAATAGCCTTGGACGTTTGGAGAAATGATAACATAGCAGCTTTACATCATCATGTGTCATCTACCTCCCGAAAGGCGTCCGCTTTAAAGGGGATACAGAAAACGGGAACGCATAAATAGGCGACTCAAGCCCGGCTCATGCTGGCTTCTTCTTCGGCCATCAGCTTGCTGATGGTCGTGAGTTTTCCCGTAGCTCCTCCTCCATTATGCTAGTCGCTAATCTATAAGTGAAATATTCTCAGATAAATCAAATATTTAATAACCAAATGTACATTTGTCCATCATCATCAATAGCTGGCTGCGAATACAAACTTCGCAAGTCGTAACTTTGTTTACACCATTTCGTTGGCCTACATGAAACAAATTTGTGAAGAAAAGTCGAGCATCTTTTCAAGCAACAGTGACACTCTTGGGACAGAAACTGTTTAACAATTCTCTGTTGTAACGACGTGGCCACTTTTTGAATGACAACGTGGGTGATTATGAAATGAAGCAAAAGTGAAAAGTTCACAGCTATAAGAGATACATTTTTTGTTGGAAGGTTTTGTTGCAAGAATTCGTAGCCTTGCCGTCAAGGTTTATGGACAATATCACGGAGCGGTAATGTTGAGAGGTTTATTGAGGCTTATCATAACACCGAGCTTTCGTTAAGGCTTAAGGAGTCTGTCCATCAAGATGGCGGATTTTAAAACACACAAGGGACACGTAAAGTCATTTACAAGCGCTGTGCACATGGCGTTGCTCCACACTACACGGTGTGATATGTGTCACTTAATTACAAAACCAGTTGATTAACTATCACTAGAGCATTTGTGTATTCAGTGTTTATGATAATGCATACGGCATGTCACGGTTTAGTAACGGGGTTTGAACAGAGTGAGGTGCACAGATCACAGCAAGATATTTATTTATTTATTTATTTGATTGGTATTTGACGCCGTACTCAAGAATATTTCACTTTATACGACGGCGGCCAGCATTATAGTGGGAGGAAACCGGGCAAAACCCACGACCATCCGCAGGCTGCTGGCAGATCTTTCCACAGAGGGCCGGAGAGGAAACTAGCATGACCTGGACTTGAACTCACAGCGACTGCCTTGGGGGGAGGCTTCTGGGTCATTGTGCTGCACCAGCCCGCAAACCGACTGAGCGTCCGAGGCCCCCACATAAGGTCACACGGCTTTTGCTAATCATGGCGACTTTTCTATATAGACCTTCTCAGTTACTAAGAAATCTAGAATCAGTTATATACCATGAACAACTGTCCTTTAGGAGGATTGGAAAATAATATATTCTTTTTACAAGCCTTACTCAGAATGTTATTTAACTGATGGCTTTCTCTCTGTGACTTATTGATACAACGTCTAAATTTGAACGTTGGGTCTTTGGAGGATTTTATGCAGTTGATTAATCAGTCATAGTTGTGACTGGTTCATTTATTGATTGATTTATACCATTGCGGTTATAACTCCTGATATTTTGGCAAGTGACTGATGAATTTGAAAAGAAAGGAAAAACCGTTTTCTTAACAGCAACTCTGTGTGTGTATGTGTGACAGATTAAGCGTTCGTGTGGATTTTCAAGCTTCGTATAACATCGGCTAATACAAGTTGCCGCATCATTGACGTCCGAAAAGATTATAAGCCTTTCGATTTCAAGACCATTGACCGGGAATTCTTAAGGTATTCCCATCTATTCCGACATGCACAAACCGGTCTTTTTCCTCAATATTAAGTCGTTAGAACAATAGGCTGATGTCTGTTTTAAATGGCCAGCAGCTTTGTTTCCATCCATACGCACATTATGTCGTGGATGGGTGAATTGATTGATGATACTTTCCTGTGCATTACTTGATTCTTATGCCGGTAGCGGTCAACATTAACCAGAAGGCTATAATGATGACAAAATCCATCGGCTAACCGATAGACACTACTATTTTAATGACACCCGTGGTATTTTGACGTCTTGGCGCGACCAACGCACTCATGTTATGGAGAGGTGTGACCAGTGGAGTTCAGCCATCAGCGAAGTTAAGGCAATCCAGAGGATTATGTAAAAGATCCTCGTGATGGAGAGTGCTTTTCCGAGGAGTTTATAGCGATAAGGACTAAGGTTTCCGGACATATTTACTCCATGCCTGACCATCACAAAATCCCCTAGGGGTGATTCTCCAAAGCAGGGCATAATTTGACCCAGTCGCACGAACCTACCGTCAGTAAATCAGCTAATAGAGTCATATGTACAGATTTATTTCAGTGAACGATGTTGTAGAACGTCATATACAGATACAACTGGGACAAATGTACAATGCAATGCAATTGACATGACAGTCTCATACAATCAGTCTACGTTCAAGGAAATCGCACCATGACAAATTACTTCAGCGCTGTCCTTATAAATGACTTGGGTTTGCAAAACGTCATACATTCTGGGTCTTCAGTTTCACTTTCTGTCATTATAAATATGTCTCAAAGAGGCGGTAGGCGGTAAGAGCGTCTGAGTGGAACACTCGGCCTGGCGTAGACGCGAGACACTCCACCATTCACAGGATAAAGGCCTGGAGGGCTTGTTCAGTTAGTCTGGATCCAGCCTCTAACACAGAAAACTGACCTCAATCCCCTCGTCTATCAGTCACCTGGACGCAATATATCAGTAAGACAATCTACATGTAAAACCAATCATCCTACAAGAAACAATTTAGAAATTACTGTGAGCAAAGTCAGGAAAACTTGGGAAAGCCAAACGTTAACCACTGCACCGGTTATAAAAGGCACGTCCGTGCACAGAATCGGCTTGTAAAGAAGTTTGTTCTGTAAGAAAACATGAGCAGCATCGGTTTCTATGTATCGTCAAATGTTACACTAATACCTTGTGTTTCAAAATGCCCACAAGCAAGGACAGCGACTGATGGTCACCGCAAGGAAGTTTCAAGCAGATTACAGGGGCTGTGGGAAACAAACTGTCCGTTTAGTTCCCGTTTAGGTTATATTGATCAAGAAATACGGCACCATGTGCTGATTTGTTCACATCGTCCAGCTTAAGAAGTCTCTAACAGAATGCCACGGAGCTGGCTGGAACCGAGCGTGCTCAACCAAAAGTTTTTCCGGACACCAAATTTGCTGGACCAAAATAAGTTTTGATATAGTCATCGTTCAAATGTCGAATGAATTCCTTTTAAATGTCTGGAAAAGAAGACGAACCGGATGTGTCATAATTGTACGTCGTTTAATTCAGTTACTATAAACTAGCTATGATGATTGTATTCGTTCGTGGATAAAGCATACGCCGGTAGAGGTCAGTGAAACCTTATGGCGTCATTAACCATCTCCCGGCATCCAATGCCACTTTCTTGCTAGCATTTTCTCTCATCTTAATCATGCGAATCTTTGTTCTACAAGGTAATTACAGTTCAATTTTTGTAATAGCGTTTCTGGCACCTTTTTGACTTACACATATACTTTGTTAACATCAAAATACAAGAAAACATTAGACGTACAATACATCGATCAACAAATCAAACATAAGGTTGTTACTTTGCCACTTTGAATTGACCTGCAAGCCTTGTAGATATTTTCGTCTGTCAGTGACAGTTGCTAGTCCAGCTCTGTATCCATCCCAGACACATGGCCGGAGGGCACCTATTGCTCTCCGTGATTGCATATCATATATCAACTGCACATAGATTTATTGTTCGTTTTACTTCTCTGAAACTTTATACTTTTAAGCACACCCGATCAAGGTCGCTTGAGTTAAAGCTAAACCACTGCAAGGTGTTTAAGGTTCTATATAAAGTTGCAAACCGCATTACTTTCTTGTGAACACTGTCCTCTAATTCAAGCACAGTAAATATCTCTAGTTTACCATCTTCTTCAAAATTACATGTGGCTCAACGATGGTCCGTTTGTGAGAAGTCTTTAGTGTGACGTGTACATCGATTTCAAGCGCACTTTCTACACTATAGCACTGATAAACGTGACGCTGAAAGATAACCATTCCCCTTTGGTCTTTCATCTTTCATAAGCAGTGAAACACTTTTCACAACTTGGGACTTGTTTCACGCTTTTTCAAGACGAGAAGACAATCCTCATGGCATCTCTGAGGGACGAGTCAGTAACGCTTCCGTGTGGATAACAAACAATAAAAACTGTTACTGTATTGCTTCGGTATTTGGTCGGGTTTTCTTGAGACGACACCCGAACTTAATTTCCAATAAAACCATGGCCAGGACCTAGGCCCCGTTTTTTTTATAGTGTCGTCACAGCACTGTAACACACAATTTTGCTATTCTTGTATTAGCTAACGCCGAATGTAGAGATTACAAGTGTGCTTGCTCCTGCTTCTCGGTGCCGCCCTTCCTAATAGTCACCCTGACAGCCTTCTCACTCCGACCCACACACGTGTTGAGACTACGGTACTCCAACAGGGTTTTGTCAGCTAAAGGTTTGCATAGTAACTTACTCAGCAGACCTTTCAGTTCCTCTCGAAACATTTTCCCCGTTATGAGATAAATGAAAAAATTGCATGCATAATGGGTGGTGCCGATTTCCTGAATCACTGCGCGGATGAACACGTAAGTCAAGTGACTCTGCCATGTCGGATCACGTGATATCTCCTGGTCCGTAAGGAGCTCTTCGCCTGGAACGAAAGAGAAGTAAATTGCGTACATGACAGTGACCGGAAGCGTGGTGATGATGAGGTAAAACGAGACCGCTAAGAGGGTGACAGTGGTAGCCGACGTCTTGCGTTGTTTGCCGTGCAGCCGTGTTTCCTCCTCTCTCCAGAGGCGGCGGGCCTCTTTGATGACAAATGCGTTTAAAATCAGGACCATTAAAGGCACTACGAGAAAGATGAGCATTTCTGTAATCCATGTCCATATTGACCAGAGAGACTTGGTTCCGGAAGCCGAAACCTCGTATCTGATCTCACAAGTACCTGTGGTGGAATTATACGTCCAGAAGTATCCTTGGATCGCGCAAAGCGAGAAGGCTAACACATACAGAAATATAACAACTCTAACAGCCCGCCGAGTTGTGCACAGTTTTTCCCGCTGGAACGGGTGGCAGATGGATATATAGCGTTCCACTGTAAACGCCAGCACTAGCAGAGGTGACAGATACTGACTACCCAGAAAAATGATGGGGAAGAGTTCACAAACGACAGGCATATCGAGAAGAGGGTGATTCCAAACATTATTTAATTCGAAGACGATATGTAAGCTGAGGAATAGCAAGTCCGCCATTGCCAGAGCGGCAAGATAACATCCGGAAGACTTGCGCATCCGTCGTTTGACCCAAATGAGAAAAGATAACACATTTCCGGGAAATCCCACGAGATATATGAGAGGGGTTGCATACATGTCCACGAGGGCCTTGGATGGGACGTGGATGTTGTAAAATTCGTTCTCCGTGTGGATAGAAAATATATTGACCCGGCCCGAAACGTTGCCCGAGCCGTTCGTCACCAAACCGGTCAAGTTGTTCGTTAACATCATCTGCAATGAGACAAACAAGAGATTAATGGAAGAGTAAATCGCGGCATCGTAACCATACACACGGAATGATCCTTTTGAAGGCCACGAAAATAAAACACTAACAAGATTATCGTCTTTTATTTGGCTGCAGATGTTTCTCTCACCTTATGTATACGTCAGGACTAAAACCAGATGTCTGGGTGAATCGCCCACCCTACAGATTGTGATAAGAAGCCTAATGTAATTCAAACATTTTTATCATGAAGATAAGAGTTCCAATTTCCAATTTCCAATTTGACAAATAAAGCTGCGCAGTGAATTACAATACCATAAATAAAGCAGCCTAGGACAAACATATTGCAATAAAGGATGTGCTCCAAATCAGAGAAAATAAACATCTTATAATGTCTGATCAGATTGTATTTAAATGCCTTTATATCGTTAAAAGCTGAAGCCTTCGCTACGAACGTTGACGCTAACTCTCCTTACGGGAGAACTGTCTTATATGTAAAACTTCTAAGTAACAATATCTGTGAAAAGACATAAGGAAAACGTCCAGTAAGCACAAATACGATTAAAAACGACGTGTGAGAAAAATAGCTTCTGAAGTAACGGACACATGAGTAAATATACTCAGGAATAAAGCGACACAAGAAATGGGAAGTTCTCATTGTTTTACTTCCGGTTACAATATTGACCGACACGGCAGATGGGACCAGAATAAATATCACGGCTTATGTAGACATGTATAAACTCTGTATTCTCACGATCACTTACATAAGGTTTTGTTCCACCGGCTGTCACTTTTATGTCAACTGCTTTTAGTGTAATGACATACATTGTTGATCATTAGACAATTGATCGCCATGAGAGGTAGTATAGGGTGATATCAGTGCAGGGGTTCGTCAGCATCCAGATATTCAGAGACGACATGTGTGTAGGGTGTTATAGCATACCAGTGTGTGTGTAGAGATTACGCACGGACTCTTGTGGAACTTGTGGTACAGTGTTTATGGGATTGCGGGTGTTTAAGACACCAGTGTTGTAAAAAAGGCATTAATAAAGGCTGATGTTTCAAACTGGCCTGGAGATGAAAATTAGTGACCGGTAAGTGATTACTCAATAATAATGATTAGTGGCACAATAAACCATTGTCGTTTCCACCATGCCACGGAACGTAAAGATTTTATTTATCAAAGAGGAGCCATGAACCTATCGCATTCGGCAGACAGATTCTAATTGCACATTCAGCCAATTAAGGCCGACATCGGCGGCCTTATCACATTTTATCCACTTCACTGCAAAATTTTGCACTTTTATTTACATAAGCCACAATCAATCATTGAATGGTAATAACTCTGCTCCGGCAATGAGATAATTAAATAGGACTTGAGAAGATGCAAAAGAATGTAGTTTACTCTTGAGCTCTTGAACCTACGGCATTAATTTATTGAAAACATGGTCACGTGAGACAATTCTTTTGTGGCGGCGCCAGCATAGTAGAACACCTTGCACATCTGATTCAACATCCAATTTTCGTAACATCATTGGGTTAATATTATTAATTCATATGGGCGAATTACATCCGAATGGTCACGTGATAGTATAGAACCTTTCTTGGCATATAGCGAGTCTTAACTATGGGTATAGAATGTGTAGCCATTCTGTAGACCCGAAAGGCAGGGTGTAAATCTCACATCCATACGTTTAGATGGTACAGTGTTTCTCTAGACCCCAACCCACATAATAAACGTCACAGTTATGTGTTTAGAGGCTATAGCGTGGGTCCCAAGGCAGGTTACAAACGTCTCAATGATGCGTTTCGGTGGTATGGCGTTTCTGTGAACCCAAAGGCAAGATATAAACTTCACAGTTATGAGTTTTGACAGGGTTTCTGTGGGTCCCAGGAAAAAATGCTAACACCACGCTTTAGGGTTTGGAAGGTTGGTGTTTCTTTGGGCCTAAATGCAAAATATTAACGTCACAGTTATGTGTTAAAAAGATACCCGGTATGGTGTTTCTTTGGACGCCATGGTAGAGTATAAACATTATTAGTTATGAGTGTTTCTGATGTTCATTTAGAAGGTACAGTGTTTCAGTTATTCGTTTGCTGTGTACTGTTTCTGTGGGCCACAAGCCAGAATATAAACTTCTCAGCTATGGGTTTAGAGGGTATAGAATTTCATTTGACTCAAAAGCTTAATATAAACATCGATCCCGACTTCTATACCTAGAAAAGCAACTAAACAAAAGTCGAGAAAAAGCAACTCATAACAGTGAACCACAACCACAAAATCCCGAATACACCTGTACATATATGCAAATAGGCGTCCACACATATATTCGTATTCCATCTGTCAACCGGAACGCATGTTTCTAATCAATATTTGCTCGACCAATTTCCAAAGTAACGTCCAACACAAACCACCAAAGAACTAAGAAAGAAAGGAGTATAAAGTACAAATTAGCAAGAATTCACCCATACAGAAACAGTTTTCAGTTATGCCGGAACGACGCCAAAAATGTACCAAGTGAATTATTTATTTATTTACTTAATTGGTGCTTTACGCCGTACTCAAGAGTATTTCACTTAGACGACTGCGGTAAGCATTCTGCTGGGGGGAAACCGGGCAGAGTCCGGTGGAAACCCACGACCACCCGCAGGTTGCTGGCAGACCTTCCCACGTACGACCGGAGAGGATCTAAGTAAATGAATTAAAGCAAAATGCAAATCGTGAGCCAATTAAGTTCATTAGCTGTCCTTAATTAAAAAATGTGTGTCAGTTGAACTTTGATTGTGACTGTTAATATATCAAACGTGGCGACCTTGCTCAATACGATAAATATACGACCCCTAGCTCCGGAATTCGTCTAAATACGTCTAAATAAGTACGTATATGCGAGTCACGTGTCATCAGCTGAGAGCTAGTTATATAAATGTATTACAGAGATATTCTGTGCATGACATGTTAACCAAACTTCTATCTCGATGCTGGCAATCACAGTACCGGTTAAATGAGGTATATACTTTGTGTACAGATATGAGGGACATGTCGGATATGTACGATCCATTAGTGCCTGGAAAGGTGACAAGAGAGTTTGACGTTAGATTTCATACTTTTCATCATAAAGCATCTCCCCGCTGTCAGAACTGGTGGACTGAAGTGGTTATAGGAAACAGCTAGAAAACTGCACTTAGTGTTGTACCTCGTTGTTAGGAGTATTTGACATGAGGAATAGACTGTCGTTCCTGAATCTTTCAAAACTGTCGACTGTGCGTCTCTTACATGTTACAAGCTTTATTTATTATTTACATATTATTTCTTACCTATTCCTGCAGGGACTGGTGTTATGTGCTGTTTTGGAAATGGGCTTTGCGATTATTTACACGGATTGCCACTTTATGGTTTAGGAGTGGCGTACAGATGTCGGACTTGACATTTGGAATTATGTTTTCCCTATCAGAAAGGCATCGGTGGCACATGACTCCAGATGCTGAGATGAACTTTCACTTGTACCCTGGTGTCATGCTTGGGTGAGTTCCTGGGGCTTATGTTAGTATTACTCAATTTACAGAAAGAACAACGGAAACCGTGAACATGAGAATTACATGTTAAAGGCTCAACGCATGAAATCTCCAACTCTCCAGGATTGATGACGTCGAATCCTGTGACACTCGGCTCGACATTTTGGCGTAAAAGGTACCAACATTCAGGCTTTCCCTTGAAAATATGAGATAGTACGATTTGATATTTACAGTTGTGGACTGAGATAAAGTCTGCCTTGTTTTAAGACTCGGGGTAAAGGTGCCCTCTCTTTCCACAAGGCGGGAATCTTCTCTGTAACACACTTCAGTTTGCATACAGAAGTGTGTCAGTTTTTGTGGGGTGGTCAATTCGGAGAAGTAGTGCAGTCCATTATGAGTCCGACACTTGTGGCAAATTTCTGACAGAAAGTCAGATAACTTTGGGAGTCACGCAACCCCTGGCTAGGCTCGTGACCAAGGACGTGAGCTCACCCTGGGGGCAATGCGGGAAACGGAGGGTAAAGCAATAATTCTGCTTTACCTCTCACTTCCTTTCCTTACTGACGGCGTACAGTGTCAAACCGGAAGAGCAATCACGGCAATTCAAACGCACCTATAGGATCTGATACGCTAAATGAGGGTGACAATTTCACTTCCAGTGATGTCTGAAAATAAAGTGGCCAGAAATGGCACTGGTTGCTCTGGGCACGAGGCCGGAAGTTTAAAGCTCCTGTAAAGCCGGTAAGACCCAATGCGTGAGCGGAGAAAGTCCTTCCCAAAATGGCGAGCATCACGACCAACCACTAATCCGATTATCATAGCTCAAACCGCAGAAGGATTTTACTGTCACTACTCTGAAATGCCAATAATCATATCCCCAAATAAATTCTGGCTGCCATAATGGAATCCGATGTTGTCAACTGGCCGTATTCGGTGGTTGCCTTTCAATGCCTTTTAACTTTCATAGTTTATCACATTGTGTACCACATTGTAGTTTTAACTCGACAATCACCAATGGCTTTCAGTAAAAGTCATTCTCATAGCAGGTACGTTCATGCTGATCAAACTGGGCCGACAACAGTCAGAGTGGTTAATGATGGGATTTATGTAGAACAGAGAATGTATTAATGTCATTTGCCTGTCTATTTAGGTGATGAGCAATCAATAGAGCGGGGATTACAAGGCTTAGGGTGCAGTGTAAAGCCCTGATTGTTAGTTTCGATTTGTTGACAGGAGAAATTGCCTTACGCTAATGACACTTGCCGGAGACTTAACATAAAAACAGACACCATTGTGCAGAGAAATTACTTAAGATGCTTGACACACCCCTGCAAAGTGTGTCAACTGAAACACTTGAAAGGTAGTTTCAGATCCCACAAATAACCGGAAATGAATTCAGAATCAGATAAATATACTAATTACTAAGCTGTGATGAAAATCAAAAACACAATTACAATTTATGATTTCACGTATAAGTATTTTTGATATTCATGACAAGGTATATATTTCCCAAGTTGTGTGCCTGTCTCCTTTACATTGCTTGAACATCATAGGTACTAAGGAAGACTAAACAGCTGTGAACTCATCAGGATATCAAAAACAATTTCTGACAATGTAATTCATTCATATTTCCTTTTCTTAGCAGCAATGTAGACTGAACAAAAATGTAAGGGATAGTCCGTTACAGTACAACATTTTCTAGCACTACAATAGAAATGATTACAGCATGGAAAGTACTATCAAGGTAGGCACGGTAGTATAGTTTGAAAATGATCACACCGGTGAAATCCGGCCTTTTGTCAGTTTACATCATTTAGGGTTTTATTCTAACTGTTAATGTGAATGCTTAAACCGTGGCTCCTTCCACGATCCTAGAATCGTAGGTTAAGCAAGCTTTGGGGCAAGAAAAAATGTAGTTCTGTTTCAATTTCAAAAATTTCACATTATTAGACGTCACTGGTCTAGTATACTCCTAAAATGATGCGATCAAGATTTAATAAGCAATCACATTGCAACAACGCAAAGGGGCCAGGCCACGGGAATGGTTAGTCTACCACCAGAATCCTGATTTATGTAGGAATATAGAACACTACAGCATTGTGAGTGCAACCTGGGAAGAGACTACTTTGTGATACTTGGCAAGTGGAAACACTCGACACTTGGCGTTTCACAGTGGAATCTTGCTTCTATCAAAGCCAAAGAAATGAGGCATTTCTCGCTGTGAAAGACGTTCTGGCATATCGATTTTATAGACACAATAACGTAAAACTATAGATTTTACTTCATATGCTGATAACTAAAGCAAAAGGACAACAAAACAGAGCAAAGTAGAGAGTAGCAATGCAACATAGAGACGGGACTGATAAGGCTCTCGTGAGCAACCCTGCCCATGTCACCAGATCAAACACTACCCATTACTCAAACACCTACACTGACCTTTATCCAACGCTGACTAGAGGTACGCCAGCTCTTGTAGGAAATGGTCTGTGATGTCTGGCATTGTAATACCCGTTCAGCGAATGTAATCAGAAAACGGATTTCTGAGGGCGTGTCGCGATATGGCTGAAACTTTGCCATTGTGGCGTTAAGTCATAATCATTCATTTGATGTGCAACTTGTTCAGCTAGTCAACTTTCATATAGGTGTTAAACTGGTTTCATCACGGATTACCCTATATAATTTCGTAAAAGTGTACATAGGATACAACTGCCTTATAGGCCGGATTTTCTGTGACAATGTATGTTCCAACATTAGAATGCAAGAAAATTCCCCTTTTGCACATTTCTGTATAGCGAGTAAAGAGCGATATTTCGGTGCGCATGCGTAATATTTAATATATTTTAGAGATCACGTACATAAGCTTTTTTTCCAGAACTGCCCTGTTTGGCTGTCCTTTTTTCTCGATTGATGAACTGAATATTATCAGGTACAGAAGTAATTCAAGTTTAGATGATAATCTGTTCTACATATGTGCATCTTGGTTACAGCAGATGTCGGTACATAATCAAAAATGAAGAACAGCGCGCTATTGTTCATAAAACTTTTAACCCAAGCGCAAACATGGAGAGCATATCACCATATAAAGCTGAACTACTTGTATACTTGTTTACTGACGGAGAAACAAGGACAGCCAAAGAGGACAGATCTGGGGGAAAAATCTGCATTTTTACAGATGAGGAAGGATTCCCATAGCCGTGTGACCGAGAGTCATTGTCAAATCACACTTAGGCGTCCATAGCGATAAACTGACGATTGAATTGATGTTTTGATGCTGATTGACCACACTTTTCCACAGTCACAATGGACAATACGGATATGATCTTTAAATTGTCTACTTAATTTATAAAATAAAGTTTTAAATTTGCCAAACTTATATTCGTGTTTATCGTTTAAACGGATGTCTCCGTTTAAGAAATATTCTGCAAGAGACTGGTTTGAATACAAAATGAAACATTATGGCTGCAAAAATTCTACTTCGAACACTGATACATAACGGTTAGAAACATTTCGCTCTTGGATACATAAAATGTCTCCTTTACCAAAAACAAATGACACAGCAGCCATTTTCTTGCATATCGATCAATTTGACTAGCTTTCAAAACTTTGTCGCCCTGCTTTGAAAGACCGGTCAGCAAAATGTTAAATGACTAATGTAGTATTAATATAGATAGTCTGTGAATTCAAAATCAATCTACACCGCGAAATCAAGTAACAATCTTTGTAAAGTAACAAACTTTGTAAAGTAACACAACTTGTAAAGTAACAAATTGATTTTGTGATGTAGACCGATCTCCACTTAAATTATTACAGTGCTTGAGGGTGTGGGGAATGAAGTGAATGTGGGAATGAAGAATCAGTGTCTGCCAAAACAGAATGTCCAATAAATATTGAAAAGAAGAATCGATCAAATACCATATATCTGGAAGGTCTTATCCTCATGAAACGGTATTAAACGACTCGTCACAGTAGATCGTGGCCTTGAAGATTCCAGTTTACAGTGGACAATTATGAAAGTAAATAAACTTACTATTCCATCACTTGATCTGCGTGTCATACCTCTGACTGAGAAACCGAGCTGACTTTGATGGGTGTTGTCCTCTTGATAATGACTGTTATACTCTTGGTGGACTGACTTGAGCCTCCTCACACTAGATGACCCAGACAATCTTAGAGATTGCCTTGAAAATGGTGCGTGTCGAAATCATCCGCGAATTTCTTCTGTTAAATGGATCTGCTCTGCGGAGACCGCCATTGGAGACCTATCAGAGTCACAGGCCAGTCGGTGTGTTTAGGGGACCAGCCACACGTAATGGCTACAGATCAGCATGGCGTCTGATGTTGGCAGAGGCATTGTAACGGCCGCAGCGCCTTCTAGAAAATATCGTACAGACTTTTTCCAAGAGTTAGCTCGCTGTTCCCCAAGAGCAGGTTCATGGAATCGAACCAGTTTCCCGAGGGCCGGTCCGTGCAGTGAGGAAAAAAAAGTCAGACCAATGAACAGAAAAATATATTATGCATAACTTTAAGCATCTTGCCTTGTTGAAAGAGCAAAAGTGCTAAACTGTGAGAAAGCAGATGTAAATGACGTGAAGGGTTCTCCTGCAAAGCAATAATGCTGTCAACTTGTCACACAAAGGCGGGCTTATCAGACCCCATTGACCTTTTGAAGTGCCCTCACATTCGTATTGATTTATGATTGAAAGCTATAATAGTGCCCCTTGTATGGATTCCGTACAACACAATGAATATAATTTTCCTTGACTTATTGACTTATCATGTAAACGTGGAAGCGGATATGTAACCGATGGCAAATAGTTGAAATTTGCCATTGAAACTGTCGCTGCGAAACAGTTCTAAATCGCAATCCCACTTTGTTTCATCCATTGTGTGTTTCTTTTACGGGTCAAGGTCACGCGAATACAGCACAAACCGGAAGTTCCATCCACCTGTACACATGAATGTCCATAGTATTAATAAGGAGCAGCCTAGGAGGGCGATCTCAAGTGTCCATGTCTTATATGAATGGAGGTTTTTCGGTTTGGGGTTTTCAGCGAGGCCGAAAAGCTAGACCCGGGCTTCCTTCGAGAACAAACCATAAAGGAGTCTTTAGAAAGTCTAAATCCTCCTCTTCATTTTGAAACATGACTTTACTGAGGACATTATTAGGAAAAAGTCAGGAGAAGTAATACTGTTTCTATGATAAGAGCTCAGCTCGTCTTCTTTCAAGCGCTGAAAGCCTTGGCCCACTTTGTGAGTGGGGTATAAATAACAACGCTAAATGAAATGGCTATTTTCTTACCCGATAACGTCGTTCTTTTCGCTCTACTCTCAGCGTCTTTTAATATTGGAATTCAATAACCTTCAAATTACCGTATCGATTGGGCTATGCTATGACAATATTGAGCAGGGTTGGTCACTGGGGGATGAGCTAAGCCCGGCAACCGCTGTAAGTGTATAGTCGGGCTAATCTATTTGATATTTGCCCCTAGACAATGTGTGAGGCATGTGGCTGTCCGGAAGGATCAGGAGTTGCACGTTAGTGCTGATGAGGGCTAGTGTTCCCCGAACAGTCCTATACAGAATACTAGGACAGGCCCGTAGTGGTTTATTTTGCTGAACTGCTGCAGACAAACTGTATACATTTCTTGAACAGTACAGTTGACAAATTTGGCTGTTCAATCACAGATGAGACACAATTCGAACAAAGGCTTCCCTACATATACAAATGCCACAAATTCTTTAGTCGTTAATAGATACGGGTTCGTCTTCCGACAGTTCGATGTCTCAAATCCATTTTTCCTTGATAAATAACAGATACGTCCAAAACAGTTTTGTTTCCTTTGTTTTCCTACCTCGTTTTTTTCTGAATTATCAATATCTGTTGAATTTCCCCTGTGGCTACTTTTTATATAGTTTTTCCCATTTAGTCTCACTGCTATATTCCCTAGTGTGTATATTTTATTGTTATTTCCTGTGATATCAATAAGAACAAGTATGATTGTTTCACATCTCACACTACGGTACTCGTTTGGATTACATGGCATAACACCTCTTGATTATCTTCTTCAATTCCCAAGGAAATGTTTTACAATGATATATGAGAGTAAATCCCTGTTAATCTATCCCTTCTGCCAGTCCCTGTTGGTGTATACATGTCATTATTTGACTAAATTCCATTCCCTCGTGATAACATTGAGTCTGCTTCATTTTCGCACATTTTATCTTTCTTCACACCAAGAGCCCTCCTGTTCAGCATTGTCAATTTATCAATCGGAGCCTACCAGCAAATTCCTTTACCCGGGGATAATTACATTAACAAGCGCCAGCACAGCAGAAATCTGGCTAGAGAGAACCTGAGCTGGGGATAGTCTCCCTCACGGTTGCCTAATGCAGAATTATGCCAGATTTGGTGGGAAGACCGATGACTTTAAGAAAGAGAGTTAGCATGGCATGATCACCAGGTAAATAGCACCGCCATCTTCTGCTAGGTCCCACTGCTGCCTCAAAAGGAGTCTGGTGATGTGGTCTCAGGGTCTTAAATCCCGCACACGAGACTCAGGCAACCAATCATACACTTGCATCCATCAAATTGGACTTTTTCCTGTCGTGCCTGCATGTGAAACCTAGAAGACTAAGCCTGATCCCTTTTAGATATTTTTTAATGCCATTGTTTATTAAATGTGATGAATACATAGAATTTTGAGTAGTAGTACTAATTTAGACATTAGTGGTGTCTAATAAACTGCAGTTAATACCACTGATTGTTTTAACTGCTTTTGCCTTAGACATGGGGACGTATATGCTGCTACCATTTAAACATTTACATGGATATTCTTGATAAGCTGAGGAAATTTGCCAAGGCGCGAGATTTCACGGATTGCGTGAATCAATTGCCAATTATCACAAAGTCGTCGAAGTTATGGTTTAACTTGCCCTGCTTCAGTATTTTTATATCAGTATGCATTAAACACCATTATAGTTGTATTCACGCTGGTGTTCTTTTGAATGTCAAAATATATTAAAAAAAAAACAACAGAAAGCGTGCATTATCGATTTTTTGCTGTGTTAAATAGGTGAGATAATCCGAGTGCTGTAATTGTTCAGCCCTATTACTCAGTCAAGTTTAACCTGCTGCCTTCATTAAATATTAACACTCTAATTGGTTTACGGTTAAACGATTTACTGGCTGTCGGTTTATTGGCACGACTGTATCGACGGAGCGTGTCAGTTGGAGTATAATACAAAGCTTGCCGCTGGTGAGCTAAGAGCCGATCAGACTGATAGCCTTAAGCTTTACGAGGAGATAACAGGCAACATTGCCGTCAGTATGTCCCCAGTCTGCTCTAATTCAGCTGCTTATATTCTGTCGCCATCCAGCCAGTATCTGGGACATCCAAAACTCACATCCACATATAGACCTTATAATCGATCTCCTAACTGAACGTCAGACAAGTGAATTTGTCATCTGAAGCTGACTATAAAATGATTTGTCGCCCGCAGATTTTTATCTACTTAATAGAGGCGATTATCAAAATACTTCAATGATTTAACTGAATGCACGTAATCTTAGACTCTTATGCCGGTTAGGGCAACAGAATAGTCATATGGGTTCGAACATATTTATGCATAATTTATGAAATCAGAGTTGGTTACATGTAAAATAAACGATATTAAAGTTGCCAATGACTTAGTACCACATCTTACCTGGTTCCATTGACCTTATCAACGTGTTCTGAGGTTTGTCCGGAGGCAAAAATGAAAGATTCAACTGGGAAAGTAATGTTTTATGACATTTATTCGCCCCTAAAATGCAATTTTTGGACAAAATGCAGGGTTATTTATCGTATTTGGTTGTAAGAAGGATTCAGTAATGTTAAGCACGCACAGATCATAGCGTTATAGTCAATAGCGCTAATATGTCTAAATGTTGCGTTTTCCACATTCTTTTTTTAAATTTTCTTCCAGCAAGTGAAATGTTATGAATAGATTGTCTCAGTTAAGTTGTTACTTTATACTTCCTACAAAACCTTTGTGGGTTGAGGAAACCAGAGTGCCCCGAAGTAATCCACCGACATTTTGCAGGTAACTGCTGTACTGTTGTTGTTTGTGACAATGCCACTTTCATGACCTAGTGAGTAAGAGACAAGCGCCTGAACCACTGGGCTGAAGTCTCCTTCTACAATATCAATGCTGGAAAAAAGATAAGCAACTGAACCACTGAGCTGAAGTCTCCTTCTACAATATCAATGCTGGAAAAAAGATAAGCAACTGAATCACTCAGCTGAA
The DNA here is from genome assembly GCA_016165875.1 of Acanthopleura granulata. Taxonomy (NCBI): domain Eukaryota; kingdom Metazoa; phylum Mollusca; class Polyplacophora; order Chitonida; family Chitonidae; genus Acanthopleura; species Acanthopleura granulata. The sequence continues at coordinate 9,915,058 of JABBOT010000008.1, forward strand.
GTCTCCTACAATATCAATGCTTGAAAAAAGATATGCAACAAAACCATTAATGCTTCACAAGAGAAACCAAAGATTTCTCCCAATGGAGCTTTTATTGTCATGAGGTCAAAATAAATTAAGCCGAAGAGGTATTTAACGAGCAGTCAGTGGGAGTGACTGAATTGTCGGCAAAGACAAAATACACGCGTTAAGTACCGTACATGAACAATATGTCCTCCGCTGCTCATATGATCACATCTCGTCGGCCCACTTCGTTGGCATACTTCTACGCTCCGAGGCTGATCAAGTCTATATGTTTCAAATTAACTATGGTGAGGATGTCCTCCTGCAGAGAGGCACCGTGTGGATAAGAATAGAATGATTACGGAAGCGATGCTCATAACGATGAAAGCCAACATGCAAGTACTACAAAAAGAAAAAAAACCGAAAAAAACAAACAAACATGTAATACACAACGTATGGGAGGCGTTCTGCTTGCCACAAACACGCCTGTTAAATGCTGCCGCAGTCGAAATGGCCCATTGTTGTGGAATGAATGAATGCTTATTGTTTAACGCCCTACTCAAGAATATTTCACTTATACGAAGGCGGTGTCTCCTTGGTGCAGGACGGTTTTCCACTGTATCTTTTATCTGGTGCTGCCTCACCGAGGCGACTTGCCGAAGACACCCAACAAGCCCCCTCACCCAGTCACATTATACTGACACCGGGCCGACCAGTCCACCCTCTATCCTCTAACTGCCGAGCGCCTAGCGAGGAAGCAGGATGTAACATTTTTAAAGTCTTTGGTATGACCCGACCCAGGTTTGAAACCAGATCTCCCAGTCCGAAATGTTGTGGAAAGGGAATGTCTATAATCACGAATTTATTCGAATACGGATTGAGGAACTGGGATTACTCAATACGAGAGGATGTTGAAAATGTTGAATAAGTCTGCAGAGTAATGTGACATACAAGCGAATGTAAACTTTAAAAAATATCCTGGTTACCGTACTCCACTCGTCGTCTTACGACAGAGAGAAGTTGCGTTCAAAGACTTAAAACTGGTCACGGCTGGCTTGAATTAATTTCACTGAAAACGGTCTTCACCACCTAGCAAACATAATAATGCAATAGATATTCGCAATTTCCCATTTCCACAAATGAAGAGGCTGCCTCGATTTCTTTCACCGTTTACATTTCAAAAGGTATTACAAACGACACTGAAGAAAAAATATTTTTTCATGCTCCCGACAATTGGTAATTCAACTATTTCCTCCAGCTGATAATTTTAATAACCTATGTAAATGATTGATCCAGAGTTTGTGAAGTGTGCAGTGAGAATGTCTTTGTAAATCTTTGCAAAGCAATAAATCAATAAGAGTGTTCTCCGTTTCAACTCAGTGAAGTAGCTCTCCATTCCATTTCATCAAAAATGGAATTTGGCGGAATTTGATCCGTATCAGTTCCTTTCGCGCGATACTTTAGTTATGCTTTCAGAAGAATTTCTGAGAAATCTGATCGCTTCTTGGTCAACAAGTACCTAGCCTTAATCAGAATTCGTAATTCCAAACTACATCCTGAAATATGAGCAGGATTTTTTTTGGGTTGTTGTTGTTGTTTTGGAAGAAATTAATGATTTATGGACTGGTACAGGATGTACACTTTTGGGAAACACTTTTTTTAACACACCACGAAAGTAAGGTAGAAATAAATGACCCAAACCGTTATCTGCAGGAGAAACCACGCTTAAAGTCCGATCGTAAATTTGTTTTCAAACACCTGATTCTTACTCTGACATCCACACCGAATGATACGTGTTCTCTTCTTCGACTCCGACAACGATTCCTGGTGATGACTGCAAACGGTAAGTCTCTCAAAGGTGCCTCGCCCAATCACTTTACCCAGCCTTCCTCAGCCTCGTTATATGCCGAAATTTCATCGGGCGAGAATTCAATCCACGAGAAGAAATCGTTGTCGGCAAAACTTCTAGACCGTCTCTTGAGCACACCATTTAAATGTTCGCCATTTTACATTACTGTTCATTTGCTCACGCGTTCACACCTCAATCTATTCATAACATACCGTCTGCCATTATGTTTTGTTTCCATCGAATGTTGCATTGGTTACATACGTCATTGAGCGACAATTTTGAGAACGTGGGCTTTTGTATTTCCGTGGGCTCAAAACCCAAAGATTGTCCAAGTGGGCGTGTGTGTTACCATATTGCGTACCGGTATATAACGTTTGCGTATACATACACCTCTAGGCTGAGGCTGTTAAGACCAGCCAAGCAAAGACTGAGCTACGCTAGGCTATTACAGTCCTGCCTCTGCCTTGTTGTCCTTGGGCTTTTAGGGACTGTCTGTTCAGTATTTGATGGAATACCTTTCCCTTGTTTTACTTGCTATGACAGGTGCGTCCGTCCGTAGGCGAAGATCGAGCTGTGGAAGTCGTAAGGCGAGCGAGGCAAACAGGATTTCACAGAAAGAGGATTTATTTTTAAAGTTATCAAAGTTACACACAAACCTCTTTTAGCCATGTACGTTCCCATAAAAATTCCTAAGACTCTTAGCCCAGTAGCTGGCCTTGTCTCCCTCCAATCCCACTTTAACATATTAGATAGAGAATACCTTTCACGATTTCGCATAAAAAAATATCGCGTAAAATTGGTTAGGATAGTTTCCTCCTGTTTGGTGTTCAGAAGCGTTACATGCAAAACGCAAGTCCACAAAAGTACAGAAAAAAAGAGAGCTAATAGCTGTTCTGGGCATGCTTCGCTTAAACCCCAACCTATTAAGTAACGGATTATTAGACGAAAATGTCTCAAACAATCTCCTTTGATTTCATCTGAAGATGGGCTTTATTAATAGAAACAACCATCCATAAAACCAGCAAAGCGCAATTCTCTGGCACAGAATAAAAACCAATTAACTTTCTAATCCTTTCGGTGGCAAATAAATGTACAATCACGACATATAACCGATCATTCAAACGTTATTCATGCAAATTATGCTTACAATAAATAAATAAAAACAACCATCTTAAGAAAGCCAAAGCTATACAATGAAATACAACACTGATCCATTCTTGTCCCACACTCCAACAAATTATGTTTGAATCTTTCGGTATTCTGCTTCCGAAAGAGAGCTTGAAATGTTTTGACCAGTGAACCCAAAATATGAACTGTTCCAAATAATATGAAGCCTCTGACTGGACTCAATTCGTATGTTATATAATACAATCTAACTGGCTTATTGGTAGAAGAAAAAGACAGAATTCAAGAACCCTGATGGCCTGCTCCTGACTGTTTCGCTGTAATCAGGTATTAAAAACACCCTTGGTTCCTCTCACTATGATGCTAGCCGCCACCTTTTACGTGAAATATTCTTGAGTACGACATAAAACAGCAATCAAATAAATAAATAAAACCGCCCTTGCATGCTAACGTCGATGTTCTATCATGCTTTATTGCGTGTTACACAGACAGAAACAAAGCTTTGGCGTTTTGCGTACGGCAGGAAATACACCACAAATCTGAATTTGACAGACCCTCTTACACTTGATATAACTATGCCTGTTAACAGTGTACTGGCTGATTTTGATAGTCGAAGCAGGAAAACGGTTTAGTATGATTCATTGGGGGCGGGGGTCCTCAACATCAGCCTATTTATTCACAGTCTTAGGAATGGTTTTATGTGTTATCGTATAGCTGAAACGTGACTAAAGCCATGCCTACCGATCGCAATGTCAAGAGACTACATTTTATCTTAAGTCGAACAAAGTTTGTCAAGTGGGATGAACGGTTTGTTCATCGCAAGGTGCAGACAGAAATCGCTTAATCTGCCGTTGATGCCATTGATGTTTTCGCTTCCTTGGCCATATTTTTTTTCTCGGAGACACTCAGCATGACAAAGGCAGCGTACCTAGAGGGCTGGAATAAGTTGGTCAGTTCCTACTTCCTCATTCCACACCACTGACTTCAGGACAATTGTAACGAGCCACATCACAAGTCGGCGTCAAGGCGAATCAATACTTAATGAGGAATTTGCACAGAGCCTGTTATGCAATCGTCCGGTACAAGCAATTAACGCATTACTAAGGATCAATACCAATTTTAAGTGAATGTTTGATGTATACTTGACTTCACTCCATATGTCGTGAAAGGTCATGTTTGCGGATGACCCATATAATAGCATCCAGTCAAACTGACTTCGTGCTTGTTATCGGTCAAGTGGACAAATGGGTCATTTTTATAACGGAAGCAAACCATTTTCAGACAAACTTGAGTTTCTTAATCTCATCATATTATCCAAAACGAATATATTAAGCAGTTTTCAGTTGTATTATTGTTTATGACAGCTTAACGTCCATTGAAAATCCTTAAATTTAAACATGATGAGTGTTTTTTTTTTGTTTTGTTGTCAGAACGTTGTTAGCTTCGATATGAGTGTGGTTTCCTTCAGCCAAGAATGTTGCCTATTTCAGGTATATTACAATCGGCAAAATATCCCACACTTCGTTGAAAAACACTAATAAATTTAATGAAATTCTCATGGATAAAGTGACATACATCATCATTGGAAGTACACAGGATGAAACCCAAATAGAGTTAGCCTGTCGCCTACTGTGTGTCTTGCTTGATTTGAGAATGTGTTGCTTATCGTCAGCTTGAACTATGCAACTCGTGGGGAATTAAGGCGGGATAACCACTGTCAAATGACCTGGCAATAAAGACTGAAAACTGTAAGCCGGGCACTCCTTTTTGACCAGCATTTCGGGATACTTACTTGTAAAAAGGCGTAACTACATGAAATGTAGGCATATTTAGGTAAAACGTACGCCTTCAGTCGACGATGACACGTATTTTCACATACCGCGATATTCCTTTCATCTAAAATGAAACGGGGTTAAGCCGTAATTAATATAATTTTTAAAATAATAACAATATATTTTTTTATGCCAGAGAACAAGAGCCGTTTCCAGACAAATATAATCATCGCGGGAAGGCCAATTAAGCAGCGTCGTTATTTGTAATTAATGTGCCTGTACTGTTGATCTTTTGTACGGCAAAGTACAAATTAAGCTCCACCAGCATTACTTTTACAGTTTATATAACAAGAAAGCCACTATCATATGCCTATAACCCTCTGGTCAGATCGCAGAACGAAGTGCATAGAAAAAATGAAACCAATAACTAAAATGACAACAGGATGACTTTCTGGTTCACTCTTTTGGTGAGTAGTTTAAACATGATCGCACGAACAGCTTGCGTCCCCAGATGAAGGCAATGTATGACAGCGTAAAACACGACGTTAACGCCTGGCAGGCACAAATGACGAATGTGTTGCCGATAGTGTCGCTTCTGTCTTGCAAAAAATAGATGTCTATATATTGATCTTTGGGGCCATCGGTTGAGGTGAGCAAGACAAAAGTAAATACTGGCGATATTGCCGCAAAAACTCACTGTAACGCGTTAGACGGGTAACAAGGCCCATTCACGGAGTTCGATGCTATAGTGTCGGATTCCTGTTGAAAGAGCGAAGTTTTTATTTTTTTGCTAATTACCGAGCTCTAGATTATTGCCTTGCTAAGACGTGAGGGGTAGAGAGTCATTACTTCATGCCTACGTCTGTGGGGGGTATCCAAGAGGGAAGGTTTATTTGGCTTGGGAAATAACTGCCGTTTAAAAGATAAATCACATATGTGCGATACCCATCCTTTCAGGAAAGGAATTGCAGAGGCAAAACGAAAATAAAATGAAAAAAAAAAGAATTGTGTACGTCAACAGTTCACTGAAGACTTGTAGACAAAAAAAAACATCATCTTATAAAACCTGGGACAAGAAGAAATTCATTACTATGAGGAAATCATCAACTTTACAAATGTTAGCAAACTAAAACCGCAAAAATATATCAGCCTGTGTAAGCAGGCTATATTTAACTCAGTCCCGAACTTTCTGACTTTTTCATAGAATAATACAACAAATGGACTGTCGTTGTCATAGGATTAATCAATGCATTCATGTGATCATATGAAAAGATCTAGGAAAAAACTTTTAAAACAAACTTACCGTATCATTCCATGTTATGTGATTACTCCATGGCGATGACGGGTAGGTGTTTCCTGTGGGGGGAGGGTAGTCTTTACACACCTTGCGCTTGGACTGTTTTCTGCCGTCTTCCGACAGTACGCTGGGCAGCCTTGGACAGGCTATTTCGCTTTCTATCCTATCAACTGATTCGTATAAATGCCCCGTGACAGTACCATCTCCGTCGTGTTAGGCCCGGCTCTCGTCCATATCTATTAGGGTCTGGATTACTGACTGGCACCCACCACTTCGGGTCGATGCTTATACGCAACGCTGCGTTTCCGTTCATTGGTTGCCGGCACGCCGGCGCGCACAGCCGAGCCTGGTTGCTGTCAGCGTGGTACTGCGGTGTGTCTACAGCGATGCAGACAGGCAGGCTGCACGGACAGTTTCAGTAGTCAGGTCATATTCTCTATTTGGTGATACATAAACTATGACGCACGACTGAGTTGTACAGTTTCTAGAGCGAAAGCCAGAGCCTGTAACGTTACCACTATCAGAGAGGAAAAAAGACAAACAAATGACTTGTTGAACTCTCAGACAGCGATAGGCCTTACACAAGATCAGATCAAAGAAAGAAACATAAAAACGCTTGAATAAGTTCAATACATACATTTGAACACAATTGAGAAATGGTACAACTAACAATAATATACAAAAACAACACAGATAATTACCAAATGTATAGTTTCTTACCGACGATAGTTTCCAAATCCGAATGGAATATTCCGTCTTTCATAGGCGAGTCATTCCACGTAAATGTGGAATCCACAGTTCACAGGAATTCTCCAAAGGAAGGATGAATGACCTGTAAGTGACACACAACAGTGGGCGTGGCACACCGGCGATGGTTTATAACCAACTCCCTGCCAAGGTGCAACTTCCCAGGGCTGACGGGTTGGCAATAGCGTCCGTGATGCCGAGGTGGTGATGTATGTTTCAATCCTCAGAAATATACACAAAGTCACTTTTAGGGTTAACTGGGATGAAATGTACGTAATCACACGAAGACAATAAGCGATACAGGCTCCAAAAGAACGTCTCAGATAAATACAAAGTGTTACGTACAGAAATATGGAGTACAAAATGACGAATGTCGAATGGCATGAAACCCAAGCTCCCAGCAAAATCCCCAAGTGGACGTAAATATGTATGCAAGCTTTACAACTTCATCGCTCATATTAATAGACTAAAGTAAAGTAAATTCTGGATGGTTTATCACAAACATGTTTACAACATGGGTACATCTTTTCAGAACGTACGCTCTATGTACAATGACACGAAACTCATATACACAGAAGCCTCGATAACGCGCGACTGTATCCCAATGCTTCCAAAACCGTACACAGAGAGAAAAATGTAGGTCAGACACTGACCCTATAAGCGCAAAAACAAATACAAAAAATATAATGCAATATTTAAAGATGGGGCTCGAAGCAAGGCAGGTGTTGGCATGTGTTTTTGAACACATCGTGACATCGTCACAAATTGCCAGTGAGCAGTCTACAGTATAAGCAGGACTGCCCCCACGCCTGCCAGAATAGTTTGCAGTATAAGGGCCACCTCGTGCCACGCCTTCCAGGCCGTTCATTGCTTTCTCTATCATGGCAAACCACTTGTCATATAGGCCTACTTCCTTTTAGCCAAGTGTCATAAAATGGAAGATCATAAGTTCATTTCAAAAATTACTCAGGGGTTGACCAGCTGATGTTGTCTCTGTTTGCATTTCAAGAATGTAAGAGTGTTGTTGTCTCAACTGCACAGTGGTTCTGCAATCCAGATCGTCTGTAAACATCTATTAACCATTCTGATTGGTAGATGTCATTTAGAGAGAGGATTTTAAGGAACAGTATTCTTGTTATTAGGGATTGCATCCTAATATGGTACACTACCAATCATATATTCACATAAGGAAGCTGTGTCATTTCTGAGGCGTAATGCGTGTTCGCCGTAAACTCTAATGGTTACCTACCTCTTATATTTACGGGATACCTGCTGGTCAAGAGGTATAGAGAGGTGACATCTATTGCCGGCGACTTGGTGCCTGACTCTGAGGTCGTTCGCTGGAAACCCAGAGTGGTCTCAGTCAATTTTCAGCAGTAGAATCTTTAATATATCCCTAATAACCATAACACTATTAATTAATCATTCAGTTTTCAGATTAAGGTACAGCTTACGGAGACATTTTGGCCTGAATTTGACATATCGGCTGGCCGGCTCTCTGCTTTGACATATCACCTGGCCGGCTCTACTTGTGTGTGACCTGATACCTATTATTACACCTCCACCTTGCCGGAATTTGACATATCACCTGGCCGGCTCACTGCTTGTGTGTGACCTGATACCAATTATCACACTGCCACGTGGCCGGAATTCACTGGTTGCACGTGACCAGACACCAAATAAACCGTCGCCACTAATGTTTGCTTTGCTCAGTACGCCAAATGTGTTGCCTGTGTTTCGACTAGCAGCCAGCAATTAGCTGTTAAAATTTGGTACCGGTAAACTATTGCGACGTCCACACCTGGCCTTCACACTGCATAATTCTAAATTATGCGTTACCAACACTTCGTGTTACATAACACGGTAATATTCATTATTCACATACATGCAATTTACACATGAGTATTTCGCGTCATTTCATCATCCTGTATACTTGTTGAGTACACATATCGACCATCCGGTCAGTCGTTTGCACTCGGAGCAAACTGTCAATACATTACCTGGCGACCCATCCCAATTTGATCACATTGTAACTAAACGTGGTTTGTATGTCCATTTTCGCCGGTCGGCCGACGTTCCACCTTGCTTCATCAGTGATATTTTCATTACCTGGGAACGCGGTGAACGAATTTTTAATTGATTAATAGTGGGTGAGCGAAGCGGGGGTGGGTGGGGGGTGGGGTAGATCGGTAGAGAGCAATAACAAGCGGGAGCTTCTTGCCGATTCTCCTGGGGTTTGTTTGGTTGAGTGGCTGCGGACCGCATGATATTTGATCCCCTGGGCGCCGACAGACAGAAATCCGATACAGTCTGATTGCTAAGCACGCCAAGTTATTAAACCACGCAAATCCAGAAAAGGAGTGCGATTGCAATTGATACATGCATTTTTCAATATCTACTGAACAATTAGAGACACACCCGGCCCTCTGTTACAGTGTAATATATGTGGCAAAGATATAGAGCAAAGCACATTGTAGTTTCTCTCATGCAGTGTAGTTTCTCTCATGCAACTCCTGTTGAAGTTTGACAACAAGTAACAGTAACTTTCAGTTACCTTACTGAAATCTAACTGTAAAGTTATGATGATCGCCCAAAAGTTTTTGAGACACAGGACATCATTTCGTAAATCTAAAGTGACAAATAGTAAAAGTATTACCAAATAGCCAATAATAATAAGGTATATAGGTAGTATGCGTTCGCGAAACGGTCGTATACGCCGTAGGTTTCAACTTCCTTCAGTTGCGACATAAGACTTATGGAAATCCTCTAGAAGTAAGGATACCGAACACAGAACATGCTTCATGTAACAGACGAGAAAACCCTGTCTGAACAGTGTAGAGCTGTTGGCTAACGTCAACAATGGCAATAAAACAGCGTGTGTGCGTCGCCTTTTACAATGGTAAGGTGATAGCAAATGGAATTAAAAATAAAAATAATATAACTTGCGGCAAATCTTGCTTTGATGAATGATGTTTTCATGAAACAATTTCTGGCTTTAATTTATGTACAATTGTATAGGATGTTATCAGTATAATATGTCGGTGAAAATCGTTCCTACTTTGATATCAAGACATATGTCGCTCAAACATCAGAAGTTTTACATTCCTCAGAAACAATGTATCGAAAATGTCATCCCAAAGAGAAACCGAAATCTGAACAAGGGGGAATGCAGACGGAAACTTATATGCAAAATATCCCCTCCCCCCACGTTAAAAAGAAGGCCTGAGAAAGGTTAACGTGTGCTGTTGAGGCAATTGTTGAAAGAGGCTCAAGACGGAATAAAGACGTCATAGCTTGGATATATATACAGGATGGAAATGATATACACCCGTAGATAAATCTGATTAAAACTCTTATACACAACTATTGAAGTAAAATAAAGATTACCAAAAGCGCTGAAATTTCGTGTTAAATAATAAATGACCACAACCACGTCGCTGCTTTAGATCTTTTGCGTGCGTGGACCTGATATCTTGCGGAAATGGGTAGCGATGTATTCACTTTTGTTATTATATGATATATTGCACTGCATACATTTGAAATGAATTCTATATGCTATATCTGCAAAGTTCAAACTTTGTCTCAAAATGGGGAGACTATACATCACTGTTCATTGGCGTGTGTGTCCATTGATACATCGACATACTCGATTTGAAAATTTTTTCCCAATTACAGTGATCATCTTCTCCAGCTCGGATATTTACAATTATATAGATCCATTAACACAGGTATTCTGTTTCATATGGTTTACTGTACTGTTCGTCTCAGTGTCTAGATCTTCACAATACATAATGCCGGCAATAAATCTGTGGCTATAAACGCATACCAGACTAGAACTCTATTAAGGTTACAGATGTCAGCGTTCCAATCTATATGGAGGATGCACCGATCCACTCTTGTCGAGGCTCAATATCATGCAGTTTAGAATTTCCTCATTTGAAATTACCTGGTGGAAAAAGCAATCTAGATATGCGTAGTGCCATCGACGGTACAAGGCTGGAAAAAAACCCTGTTTTTGAAAAAGGGTATATTTAAGGAATATTTCACCTATATGAATCACAAATTTTACTTCGAAATAATACATCTCTAAAGACTCGCACACTCTGTTACACCCATGCTCTCTCGGAAATGACTGTGCATTCTGTAAAAGTCAAGAACCCTCTGTTTAACATGTAGTATATTAGAGCTATACATTCTGTTAAAACACATGTACTCTCCAATGGGTATGCATCCTGTTACTGTCTGGCAGTATATTAAATTTATTTATTTACATTTTTTGTTTGTTTGTTTTTTTATTTTTCATCGAACTAATACTGACTTAAAAGCCCAAAAGTGCAAATCAACATGCGCACCCAATATCTGTGGCAACCGGCTGCAGCAGACTTAGCGTCGTCGTGCACTCAGGTTTTTCGTTAAGGATATTAGAACCCAAATGAAGCAGAATTTCATATTTTGCCTCCTGCAGTTTAAAATATTGATCAAATGTGGTCATATGTATATATATTCTGAAAGTTAAACGACTACTGATCTCAAAAAACCTTAAAATTTAAATATCTCTTGAAATTTATTTAATTTTAACATTAATGAAAATGAAGAGAAAGTTTGAAAAAAATCGAGCTGTTTTTCAAAATGCTAATTTTGGCCAGTTTTCAAAATTTTTCAATATTTTTTTTGTCAAGCGGATAGCTTACAATTTAAACTAAAAATATCCCACAGATTTTTAATATTCATCTTCTGAGTGATAATTTAAAGTTAAAACTTCCAAAAATTTGAAAAAAATTATCTTTGATATTCTTTCACTAATATCTTTTAAAGTACAAAAGATATTAAAAATCCATGGACTTAAGAATTTAGCTACATGTGTGCCAAGTTGCATAGCATTGTGTTCAAAAATAAGCGAGAAATAAAAGTATTACACCACACAATGGTCTCAAAAAGAGAAATGGAGAAAAAGACCAAAATATCTGGAGGAGCATTATGTGTAGCAAAATTCGATATTTAATTCTTTTGAAGGTTAATTTTGATCAAGAATTGTCCTGCCTCCGGTTAAAATGTGAACATATATACCTACTTATGTTAAATTTTAGAACTTGTCATGCTACATGAAAGCGTAAATTGGTGCTTTGTCTTGACAGTTCTGAACAAAACTTGCTAGAATGTGTTTTTAAACTCCTCCCCCAATGGCATTCGGTGGGATGATTAAGGCTGTTGTTTTAGTTAATATGTCTGTTTGAGTAGTCTTCCCAAGCAGCCATGCACAGTTTACAGAAAGAGGCAATAAACAATTAACAGAAGCATGTCTATTAACAGTAGGTAACCCCCTTCGGTGAAATGATCTCCCTTATTAGGGGGGACTAAGAAAACACAACTGCCTTGGAACACAACCTGTTACACTTCTTGGCAAATTTAAGGTATTTACAAGTCAAAGTTTTCATCTCTAAATGAGAGGGAAGATAGGACAATGGATAATAAGAATGTGAAATAAAAAAATTCACTAAACTTCACTCCTGAGGAGTTCTAGTATCCTTAAATGAATAGCCCATGTCGAAAGACGGAAGGTAGGATGTCAAGAATTTAACCAACAGACGGACTGACGGGCAAAACGAGTGACCCACAGGCAGAGAAAACGACCGACCTTCACGCATTCAGATCTGCTGACCCATAGGAAGAAAGACTGATCCACAGGCAAACAGAACAACTGACCCACAGACAGACAGAACGACCGACTCACAAACAGACGGAACGACCGACCGTCAGGCAAACACAACGACCGACCCTCAGGGAGAAAAAACGACCGACCCACAAGCAGAACGACTGACCCAGAGGCAAACAGAATGATTGACCCTCAGGCAGAAAGACTGATCCACATGCAGAGGGAACGACCGATTCACAAACGAAACGGAACGACCGACCGTCAGGCAAAAAGAACGGCCGACCCACAAGCAGAACGACTGGCCCACAGGCAGACACAACTACTGACCCACAGGCAGAAAGATTGAAATACAGGCAGATACAACTACTGACTCTCAGATAGACAGAAGGACTGGCCCACAGACAGATAAGGCGACTGACCCAGAGGCAGACAGAACTACTGACCCACAGGCAGATAGACTGAAATACAGACAGCCAGAACGACTGACCCACACAACTGACCCACATCCAGAACGACTGACCCGCAGGCAGACACGACGACCGACCCACAGGCAGACAAAACGACCGACTCACATACAGACAGAACGACAGCCCACAGGCAGGACAGCTGACCCACAGGCAAACACACCGACGGACTAAAAGAACGACTAACACACAGGCAGACAAGATGACCGACCCACAGGCAGAGAGAATGACAAACCCACAGGCAGACACAACGACCCACAAACAGACAGAACGATCAACTTACAGAATCACTTTAATAGTCGCAACTAAAAATACTGAAGGGAAAGCTGTGAGGCAGATCTATTAACGACCTACTTTTACTCATATTTGTACGCTGCCAACTATTCCTGTCGGCCACCCACATGCAGTTCTTACACAAATGTGTAAATATTGCATATATTTAGTTTTTACATATATGTACTACTTACGTAGGTGTAGTTCTAAAAATATATGTAATTCTGAAATGAAGTTCAGGAATAAGAATTTCGTATCTGTGACCATCAGATAATCATTGTTTGTCAAGGCTTATTTCTAGCTATATAACCATATTGGTTAATTACAGATGGTGTGACATTGATTTTGCCGATGGCTCTTCAGTTATTTCGTTATGCAGTTTAACGTAAACTCGCCGACATGATATAGTCGGGCATTACAAAGTTTTGTAATGAATGGCATAAAGCAACATGAGAAAATGTAGTCTAGTGCAATCCAGCATGGTACCTCCTAGCTGTCAATGATGAAAGTCAGCATCACCTGGGGCATCCAATTACTAGACTATGTCACCTGAAAAGCATGCTCCTCTCTTCCCCACATTAAGATGGTCACGCAATTGCTAACGTCAGCAACGAAATACGCCAAAACAATGCCACGTAAACGAAATACATTTGCACGAATTCGACTGCCCATTAAGTGACGTTCCGTTGAATGTATCTCGAGATCACTGTCCTAGGCACTTTTGGATAAACAAAAATGCAAATTGCAGTGGTAGGTCCATCCTTTCAAGTTTTAAATTTTCCACAGTTTAACAGTCTGTCTAGGGCTTTGGACATGTGATGCATGTGATGTGGGTTTGTTTTGCCCTAGGACGGTATTCGTGAGCGGTGTCATCGGAGAATCACCTAGCGGGTAGTCCATATTTCAACATGGATTGCGTGTGCCTCATAATTTAAGGGGAAAACCATGTAAGACAATGTCCAACTAGCCATCATGGGCTGCCGCCCATGGTTCGCCCTGCTTTAGAGCCAAGTTATAAAAGAATTGCTGAGAGCAACTTGCATGTGAAGGGTGGATGGATCGATGCATGTTTCTAGCCATTACATAATAATACTTATAGAGTGGGTCGTATATACTTCGGAATCATCGATAACATATTTATTACAGTTTCAGATCAAATCTTCGCACTTCTTCGCGGCTGCTTAATAAATTAAATAATGATTTGCATTTCAGTATTGGCCCAGGAGCTCTTGTCCTCTAGGAGGACGCTCGAACCACCAGGCCACAGAAGTGCTGACAGGACCGGTGTCTTTAAATTGTGATTGGGTAGGGTGTCATGTCTGGTGTCTTCGGCCCGATGTCCGAGCGGTTACACAGACTCGCTCTGCAACAAAAAGACGCAATATACGTTCATTCTAAGGACTTCTTGTCGCCAGACATGTGTGCATGACTGAGGAATTATTAAGTAAAATTGTAAAACCTGGGCATACATACACTAAAGGTGGTATATCAATACTGTACAAACACGGGATACAAAGCCTTCTTAAAGCAGTACTACTTCCAGCCCTAGAGCCACAGCAGTACTGGTGTAGGCTGGCTTTGAATTCACTACCTCAGTGGCAAAACGCTAGTCGCGAGAGACCTCAAAATAGGGGCGAGCAACAAATCTCCCCGACAATATAAGAAAAATTGTTTACACAATCACTGAGGTCGTTCATAACAACATATTCCTTTCTTTTAACTTAAACTGAAAACAGATGACGTCTCTTTTCTGTCTACGAACACAATGACAGAAGATCGTGTTATCATCACTGGAGAGTTTTTATATAGGGCAAGTTGAACCCAGAATGAAGCATGACATAACGCTGAGAATTATATAATTGAGGTATGCAATGAAGTAATAATGGAAACCTCAGTGAAAGATCAATGATGAAAGATCAATGTGACTATTTGATTAAGAGAAATGCCATATGGAAAAAGTAAGCTTAAGCTTTGAAGTTCGCAGCAAAGATTTAACCTATATTTGACTGGTTTCTTTGAGTGCATCTGGATATTTATTACACTGGAAAGTCTCTTGCGGTATTTCTACTTATGATCTCGCTTGATAAGCACGACAAATGACAGACAGGCTTAACCCAGCGAGTGTCAGCAATTTGAGCCCTAAGGGCAGCAACTCCGGCGAGATGAGGCCCAGCAAATGAAGAGATACGCCAGCAGAGCACGACTTTCTCACCCCTCTCGGCACATACTCCGCTGTCCTGTATCCATTAATCCCTAATCAAACCCTTGCGCCTGGCATTTTAGCGACATCTCATGCATCATTCCCAATGACTTTTCCTTGTACCTGGCAGCTGGTCAACACCACTAAGAGGTCAGATAGTTTCTGGCTTCCTCTCACCCCTTGGGCGGGGTAACACGTCCATTTCTCTGCCTTCGTTGTTTTTATTTTAACTTTGAGTCCACCATCAACCATCCCTTTGTGCTTTACAACAGAGTCTGTATAGATCACTGGGGTTTATTACCACGGACTGGTGTTTCATTCAGCACACTTCCAACCTGCTTGGCATTTCCACAAAAACACTTGGGTTGATCAGATTGTTTATGTAACTGCTTCACGGAAGGCCGCACTATCCTCAGACAATAAGGTAGCACAGATGACAGCTGATGACATCCGTATATTTCAACCAAGATTTGGCAGTACTCACACTTCGTACCTACTCGGGCCCCATCGATAGTAACTGTGCCTTATACAGTATGTCGTAAATTCACACGCTGCCGACACACTCTTCAGTTCCTAGATACGCTATTCAGTCAGACTGCTGCTATTAACTGATTCTGAAATAGTACTACATCCCTGGGATCGGTTAACAGTCGATGGTATAAAGGTATAATCTGTATGAATATTTGAATTAGCAGATCATAATAAAATTCACCTGTTTCTGGCTGGTTGGCTTATTGTAACTGGCCACGACCGTTCTCCGGGTTATCCGCAATAAGACACGGTCACATAACGCTGCCATGAAGATTCATGTATGCCAACAAAAGGAAAGACATTAAAACTGACACACAATTACTTAACGGTCCAATACGCCGAGACTTTGGCGTTGGTAAACCTGGTGCACAAGACATAATTCATTGGGTTCCTTGTGTTACAAACCCGTTTAGAATAACAGATGTGTTCCTGAGTAACGAGGGGCTTCTACATGTCAGCGGCCCGACCACTGAGGGCAAGCCAAAGGGCAGTATTCCATCACACTTACAGCCGAGGCCTGCAAGGGTCGGGCAGAGGCAGAACGTTCTGTGGGGCACGTCAACCTGGTCTCCGCAGCCCAGACACCAGCCAGCCACACACAGCCCCAGACACACTCCTAATCCGGAATCTAGTTAATTGCGGATGAGGTAAACATTGAAGAAAGACCCCTTCATTCATTTCCCGGTATTAGGTGGCCACTTTAAGTCGCCTAATTGGGGAAGAACCTTTAGGGGGACTGAAGCTGCAGACTGTCCTGCTGAGGTCTATAGTCAACCCCACCCTCCCCACGTTCTCCCGGCACAGTTTAACTTACGCACCCAATTCTCCTAAAAGCCTAAATTGGCAGCCGACAGAACACTGCTTTATCTCAAACAATCAGCGTAAACCACCAGTCTTCTCGCCATGCCTATCTGACCAAACTGTTACTAGAAGGTAACACCATCACCATAACCCAGCCAGCAAACAAGAATGGGTCCCACGTGAATACCACATTGACACCTTCGTGGGACCTAAGTCGACTGACCACGTGGAGCCCACAGACCGTGGGGTCTATGTGGGGACCACGTGTACTCACCACGGGCTAACCACGGGCTCCACGCCAACCATGGGGTTATTGTGCGATCGACATGGTGGCCATGTGGACCTTAACTGGCGTGTACAGTATATACACGTGCTTCTTGTGCATGGGTTCTAAATCCCCGTGCACAGTTATAGTCTACTTTACCGCACGTTAAATTAGAAAGTTGGGTTCCCCAAGGCTGTCCTCTTGCCACAGGATGTAATTCTCTATATATCACAAGAGTGAAAGAATTACACTGTTGTTGAAATTAAAACACCAACACAAATTAAAAAGCGGACTGATTTTAAGTATGTCAAGCAATATGATATAAAAACAAAGTGTTCACTGACGAGGAAACCAGAAAAATAAAACGAAAAGAAAGGAGTGAACACTCGTGTTGTCTGATTGCAAGATTACACTTTAAGTGGGACGTGTTCATCCAGTCCACATCTCTAACTGCACACACGATAAATGATTAAACAAAAGTTTTGCTCCATGAAAGTTCATCTCCAGAGACACAGAAATGTCATTTAGTACAACTTTTTTCCATCATGGTATAATCCTACCTTACAAACAATCCTCGAAATACCTCTCTATAAGATCTACAGAAACTCAAAATAAAAAAAAAGATATAGAATTTGGATAGGAGCGAAATTTTGGTGTCTTTTACTGCAAGCGTGATCTAGATTAACAAAATAACTCCAAACTTAAGAAAACTGTGATTCAAAGAAACAGATTTATTCAGATATTTTCGTAGCACATTACCTCTTATGGCAGTTCATGTTTCAGACATTTCGGAATAAAATATAATGGCTCAAATATGTTCAGGTATACTCAAACTTTTTTGAGCTTTTCGGATTCTGTTGCCATTCCGGTCTCTGGCGTTTATAAACCATTTTAACACCGACTTCTCCGCATCTTTTTTATATAATTCAGACTTAGGGAAATTCCTCTTCACCGCTCCTGGAATTAAAATGCATGCAATTAGGTCAAATACATTTTTTATATAAACCCTTATAAAATATTCATAAAATAGGCAAAAAATATATTAATAAATGTGGCCACAAATTAAATGAATAACATTGTGTCGTAACTGCTTTGGATAAAAGTGTGATAAATACAAAAACATTTACTGAAAAAAGACAGGACGTCAGTGATAAAAACTGCAGTGTTATTCTCACGCATCCATAAACGCTGCTGTCTCCTAGATCGCCAATGACATTCACCAGGAAAAATCAGTAAAAATCTGTATTACTCACACCCGATTATCACGGTATCGTGTCAAACAAGCACATTTTGGAATCTTGCACTTTCACAGATTAAAAATGCAAAAGTGTAAGAAATAAATGGAACACATATGTTTCAAACTGTTAAAAAATATTAACAAGAGGTAAGAAATTAGTGCTCCTGAAGTAAAACAAGATTAATTTGCTCCCATTGTGTAAATAAAGCAAAAGAGAAAGAACGAAAGGATCTGTATTTGACATGTATGCATAATGCTGCCTATTTCCATTAAATTTACGCAAACCGAACCATCACATTTACTATAATTTTCTAAGCACAAAACCAGCACATTTCTTTGAGGAAAACTGATGTAAACCTGCTGTAAAATGGAATACCGAAACTCCCCAACAACAATCGAAACCAATTCTAAATTCATTACCAGAACATTTCAACTCCACCAGATATTAACCATGTTAATAAACTCCAAGAATTTCCCAATTCTGAAGAGCGTGCAGATTGTTCTGAATATATTATCGGATGGTATATATTTAGCTGTACAGGAAGACTTTCTGAGTGAAGAGGTTGTACAAAAATGAATACGTCTTATATATAAATGACTACCACCAAGGACTATAAAAAGCTTCCTAAGGTTATATTTACATTTCTCATGGCAACACTGCATTTACCTGATTCGGCATGTTCTATATCAATACACACAGAAAAGCCAGAATTCTATTAGCAAGCAGTAACTTTAAACTATCAACCTTGCCAATATTAAAAACTAAATTTTATAGCTAAAAAATCAATCTTGACAACTGCACTAAATATATACATTACAATGCAAATAATATGTGCAAAAGATTAACAATTTGATCATTATTTCAGTCATCCAAATTATGCTGAAAAATACAAGGTATGCCTCCTCACCAAACCACTTCTGACTCCTGGATCAAGCAAAGCTTCTTTCCACGTCGTCAGATTCCTCGGTTATGTCAAGAGGGAATTTCAGCCATTCGGGCCTTGTTGCATCTGGCGTGCAACCACTTACCTTGCGGAGTACTGCTTTTACCCTTGCAGTAAGTGTTTTGAGGTTCTCCTTTAGCCCCACTGTTTTTTGTCAACATCCACGTCATTAATTTCTCTCCCAACAAAAAAAAAATGCAAAAACTACATCACAGACTTTCCCAGATTCTGGTCTTCTGAAACTTAGCGATTACAACTCTTTACACAGTGAAGCAATTTTGTAAGTCATTGAAAAGTATAGCCTTGAGTCTAAATTCTTAACAGAAAAGTTATACTGCTGCATATTATCACATACTGTATATCTGACGTGGCCTCTGTGGCTCAGTCGCCTGGCGCGCTAGCGCAGCGCAAATACCCAGAAGTCTCCCACCAATGCGGTCTCTGTGACTTCAAGTCTAGCTCATGCTGGTTTCCCCTCTGGCCGTACGTGAGAAGGTCTGCCAGCAACCTGCGAATGATCGTGGGTTTCCCCCGAGCTCTGCCCGGTTTCCTCCAACCATAATGTTGGCCGCCGTCGTATAAGTGAAATATTCTTGGGCACGGCGTAAAACACCATTCAAACAAATATATAAATAAATGTATATCTGACTGATTCATGGTGGGCAAGATTTGTTATCCCTTGAAATATAATTATTTATTCATTTGGTTGGTGTCTTACGTCGCACTCAAGAATACTTCACTTATACGACGGCGGCCAGCATTATGGTGGGAGGAAACCGGGCTGAGTTCTGGAAAACCCACGACCGTTAGCAGGTTGCTGGCAGACCTTCCCACGTACGGCCGGAGATGAAGACAGCATGAGCCAACCACCTATAATAAATAACATGCAAGTGATAATGATGACAAAAGTAGTCTGGTCACTTTAGCTTTTTTTTTTTTTTTTGGCATTGTTCTGAAACGAACATTAACTCCAACACTTTATGTGCATACCTTTTCATCACCCATCACTGACTGTACAGGAGAACCAACTTGGCTTGGCGTTCCTGATGTGGAAGTGCTTGCTGTTTGTGGGGATATTTGCATGCATGTAGCTGGTTCTAGCAAATTGGGCAGTGCAGGTGAAAATGACGATTGGCGCACATCTTGTTGAGTTCTCTCTGGGCTGTTCAGTAGAGAGGGTGGCAGATCCTCCAGAGACGTACAAATGGTGTCCTCTTCCCCGAATCTGATTTGCTCACGACAAAATCGACTATTCTTGATGCCCCTAAGCATTGAAGATATGTAAAAAATAGATATACAAACAGAATAGGTACATCATAGTAAACCTGCATAAAAATACCAAATACAAAGCCGTAGACTGTCCTGCTGAGGCCACTAATTAGCCCAACCCTCCCCAGGTTCTACGGCACAGTTTAGCGTACTCACTTCCAATTCTCCTAAAAGCCTAAATTGGCTGTCGACAGAACACTGCATTAGTACCAATCAGTCAGCGTAAACCACTAGTTTTCTCGCAATGCCTCTCTGACCAAACTGTTACCAGAAGATTCCTTTAATATCTTGCAACGAATTATATCTTTAAAATAATGTATTATATTTGTTTTTTTTTCTTTTTGCGCTAACTGGGAGGGTGTTTGACTTACATTTTTTCCTCTGTGTATGTTATAGCATGCATTGAAAGTCAGTCGAGTGTTCTCGAGGCTTACGTGTTTATCAGTTTCGTGTCGTTGTACACAAAATGTACATCCTGGAAAGATGTATCCGTGTTGTAAACATGTTTACCATCAAACCATTCATAATTCTCTTCACGTTTGTCCATAAATATGAGCGACGAAGTTATAAAGTTCGCAGTCATTTTGCTTATGTCCACTTAGAAAGATTTTGTGGGATTTGGAGATATCGGTTTTCATGATATTCGACCTACGTCGTCTTATACTCCATTTTTCTGTACGTCGCACTTTGTGAGGTTGTGTTTCGCGACTTGCAATTATGTTTGAGACGTTTGGAGCTTGTATCGCTCATTGTGTGTTTGTGCGATTACGTACCTTTCATCCCAGTTTATCCTGAAAGTGACTTTGTGTATATTTCCAAGGATTGAAACATACATCGCCAGTTCGGCATCACGGATAGTATTGTCAACCGGAGTTCCGCGGAGGAATTTGCACCCTGGGGTCGGCGTGCCGTGCCCTCCGCTGTTTGTCACTTTCAGAACTGTCATCCTTCGATTTGAGAATTTCCAAGGTCTGTGGATTCCATATTTACGTGGACTGACTTGCCTTTGGAATCCGGAATATTCCATCCTGATTTGGAAGTTATCATCAGTAAGAAACTATATATTTTGTATTTATCTGTACTGTTTTGTATGTTATTGTCAGTTGTACTATTTGTCTATTTTGTTTTAAATATATGTAATGAACTTATTCAAGCCTCTTCTTGTTTCTTTGTATGATCTTGTGTAAGAACTATTGCAGCCTGAGAGTTGATCAAGCTATTGTTTATCCATTTTCCTCTCCAAAAGTGGTACCCTTACGTTTCTCATATCACCATAATATAAACACCCACGGGCCTCAGGTGTATAAACTAGTTTAGTAAACTAGAGAATTCCTTATTATCTCTGAAGGGACGATAAATATTTCGTTAAGGGGAAAGGCCCCCCAAAAATGAAGTAAGTAAGAAGACTAATAAAAACTGGACCTAAAAATACCTTCGCTGATTTTACTTTTAGACATTTTGCTTTTACCAAATGAAATGTAATCAGATGTTTGATAATGTTGATAATGTGTGGTAACAGTGAAGTCACGAAACTTATTGTACACCTTTAAGTTCAGCTCTGAATACAGTTCTTGCGAATTGTAAAGCTAATATGACATTAAAGTTCTCGTTTTTCGGCCAGAAAAAATCGGCGTGACGTCACTGTTGGAACTTTGTTGATATGGTCTATGCAATCCACCATACTCAACTCAAATTAGGCTGCATTTAATTTGGTGTAAAATAATCAGAAAAAAGCGGATTTACAGATTCGGTTATAAATGATCTTTTTACGTATCTTAATGTCAGTTTTGTGGTGCATTTCTATAGTCAGAGCCATCGAAGAGATTGTGCCGGAACTACAAGTTCAAGCAAGAGCTATTAATGAAATACAAAAGGCAAGACCTGGTTAGATGAGGGCAGTATTGAACCCTCGCTCCTCTCTACAAAAGGCCAGTGTCGAGTTTATTTGATATGACATTCAACAGTTGTGCTAGGCAATTGGAAGGTACCGAGACAGTGATTGGGTCAACATGTAGCCAGAGAACAGACACCAAATGGTGGTATGTTGCAAAGAAGACAATCGATGGACACAGAACGACAGCAAATAAGTCAGGCGGAGACGCTGAGGGCATTTCAAAGCGTTCCCAACGCAATAAAAACCCTGATGTATAAGTTCCTTTCCTCGAAATATACAGGGGAATTCCACAGCTTGCACTTCTTACGCTACCGTTTCGATTTAGACAGACCCGGTAAATGTGTAATGTGAGCCTAACTGTTACTTGGGCAGGAGGTTGACGTCAGACATTTTGAGACACAACCATTGTTCCCGGTGAATGCTGGAAACTGCCTCATGGCGATCAGAGAAAGACTGCGATCCATTCTTCTCAAAAGCCACTTTCTCTAACAATCTGTCGTCAGGAAGCAATGTTGATGTTCTCATTGTTTCCAAGTGCCTCTCAACACACTTGGGGTTGTATAGTTCCGGAAATGTTCCTTCTTCTCTGCAGCCAAATACAACTTTAAGAATTTAAAATCGATTCGAAAAGACAATACGTTTTGTGTTTTCGGTCAGCTTCCTCGGGGGGTTTCAAGAAAATTCGCCAAGAGCTTACGAGTTTGATATTAAACTGAAAAAAAGTGGAACATTGCACAAAGTAACATTTAATGGTGTCTGGAACTCAATTACAAGGAGAAAGAGTCTCTGGGTCCGGTATTTTAAAACGTCCCTGGAATCACGTGACTCAACCCGCAGAGAGATAAACACAGCCAAATATAGTAATAAGTAGATGTAAAGAGAGGTAATTGGCCTGTAGGAAAACACGCCATCCTTTTTATGCGC
Organism: Acanthopleura granulata; assembly: GCA_016165875.1. Lineage (NCBI taxonomy): Eukaryota > Metazoa > Mollusca > Polyplacophora > Chitonida > Chitonidae > Acanthopleura > Acanthopleura granulata. Next base: position 9,938,306 of record JABBOT010000008.1, read on the forward strand.
CGTTCAGTTTACTTGGGTATCTCAATGAGTGAAACTATTTAGTACCTTGGAGTTATATGTACTGCCTTGTTCCCGATATCAACTCAATCTACTCACAAGAACGGGCAAATGTTGGTACAAAATTCCTGTTAATACATTATCTCACTTTTTAAGAGGGTTATGTTATGATGATAATAGTTTTATAGATCTAGTCGTTCGTACCCATGAATTAGAAATGTATATTTAGTTAGTGTGGCTGTATATCTTCGGTCAAATCATAGTCGTTAAATAAATACACGACAAACTAAGCGGACAGCTAAAGACCTGGCACAACTTAGATTGTACAATATTCTGGCTTCGCAAATATCTCTAGTTTCATCAGTATTCTCCACTGATGGCAAATAATATTGAAAAGTCAGAAGCTAAACAATAGCTTCACCAACACAATTAAAATATATTATGCGGTGCATTTTTCTAATAGATTCATAAAGTTCGTCACTTCTAACACCGAATGAGGAATTCGCCAACATTGTCTTTACGGCCTTCTCTCTTAGCATTCCGACTTAATACCTGGTATAACGTTGTTACTAGACACGACATTGCAAGTCAGTATGTCGTAAATATGTCATTTCCACGTGGATCTAGGGCAGACAATAAAGACAAGTAATAAATCCGGTACTTATAAACGGGGCAGAGGCGTTTTGATATCACTACGAAATAGCTAACAAATGCCGGGCATATAGGAGACACGTTTCATAAAAATTGAGAACACTTGGTCCTAGTTGGAAACGCGTCTCAGCGGCTTTTGTTGTCTATCAAACAACAGCTGTAATTCCTGTAGTCATACACTTATAAGACAGGTTCGAGCCACTTGCTGTCAGCCACTCAACCATTAATAAATGAATGGCTTTATGAATTAGTCGATCATTCAACCAATAAAACTGTCAGATTCACAATATATTGATTCTTCTTCAGTCATTATTCTGGTTTATATGTGACACGATATTAGTGTTTCTTGTGGATCCCCTGATCTCTTCATACAGGGCAGTTTGTTCAGCTGGAAAGGCACCTTTCCTGAAAAACACAGCTGATCTGTCTTAGAACACCTGTGTGAGGACAATATTGGACTGTTTGACCGTTGGTATGGGTTCAACCCCGGTCACGAACCGGTCATTTGTTCATCCGGTGCATCGAGGGTTTGTGAGACCCATGGACAATAAGCAACGGAGAACGCTCATTGTGTTGTCATAACCAGCATTATGGCATGAACATTGGGCTCGCTCTGTGGGCGAAATGATGTGCGTTGCATATGGGAAAATTCGCCCGTCACTTGTCAAAGGCTGTCACCTAGCTACTGAACGTGTGCTGTGTTAGCGATGTTCGGCGTTTGTCCACCGATGCTATATTACCAGCGAAATACCTCTGCATCAAAGGAACCAAATTTCTCATGAAATTTCTGAAAAACTGAACACCATCGTGACGATCTCTTATTTAAGGTCACGAACAATTGTCAACTGGTTGTACTTTTTCAGTCATGTATGACATCTACAAGATTCGAGTTCATTGTACACGTGTGAAGATTAAAGACACTTTTACACCGCAACACTGAAGCACGCCCACCACTCCAATATAGCGCAACAATTCAAAGTCATATTGACAAGGACTGGGGCCCGTGCTACAAATGCGGCTTGGATTGAATTCGAAAAACGGAATAGCTTAATAAGAGTTTATTATTCAAATATGCTAACAAATATCTTAACAAGTGACCGGCATATCACCAGATCCATGGGGCAATCTATATGAATCTATCTCTTTACCTCATTCATAATTGCAATTATTTATGACCTTTTATGAGGGACACAGGAATATTTCTTCTTGATCAAGGCCACTACCTCGTTAAGGAAACCTTACAGAAGCTAAAAAGGAAACCGGCTAGCTCACCCACCTAAATACCCGAACGCGTCGTAATCGTTTAACCATGCTCCCCAGCAGTAAATACATTCTAGCCAACTACGTCATTGGCCGAGAGTTAAAATATAGAAATCAGTTTCATTAATTTTTGAAATGGAATAGAGATTAGAATGTATGACTATTTAATATGTAAAAAGGTAAACGAATGCTGGAGACTTGAATGGAGACGCTTTCCGTGTTCAGTGTCTCCACGACGGCATACACATTTAATTTCCACGTGTGTCTGATGAAATGAATAGTTCACGTGGTGGACGAAGAAAACCGCTGAGAAAATGTGTCAAAGGCTTTAAGCCGTTGAACGGAGGAAGCTGTTCACATTTACAGTATTAAGACTTGTATTGTGTTCAAGAAGAAGAGCTGGAATGAATGCTTCTGAGCACAAAGATATTCCTGATAAGGCATCTGGGAACGAAAGGAAACATAATGGATCCATGGACTATCTGCACTCTAACGAGTTTCAAACAGGTTCTAACTGGGAATGGCATCCACTTTGTCTCACACGATGAAGCCAGATATAACCCGGACATGCGAGACGAATTGTGCGATCGTGATCACGGCGGCTTTGTTAGTGTTTTGCACTAGATGAAAGTACGATCGTTCATCTGTAATTTGTCAGTCTTCTATTGAGGCAGTTGTCTCAGGTGTCTTGCCGGACGAGGGCCTCCAAGGATAGCACGGCGCACATTGAATGAAAGGCCGTAATTATAGGCTCATTGACAGAAAAGACAGGGTGTGGTTATCATGGTGTTTTCCGTTCATACTTCCACCAACTTGGGTAGGGCAATGACCGATATCCTACCATATATAACCTCCAAAACGAATTCTTTTTAATGAACCTTGTGTCTAACATTAATTCACCATGTTTCCACCATTAAAAGGTGGGCAACTCTTCGTTCTTCCACAGACTAAACTCCTTTTTTAAAAATTTATAGCAATACATAAAACAATGCGACTCTACCGAGCTATCGTACTTTCGCCGCCCACTAATCAATTTAAAAGCTTTTTTTTCAAAATGTTTCTAAAATACAAACCCACGCAAGAAATAAGAAGCAATACTCCGTAAGAAAGTTCAAACCTGTCCATAACACCGACAGTAGCAGGTGTTAACACGAGGACTTAGAATCGCATAACTCCTTGAACCTGTACACATAATAATAGTTTACCGGTTATGCGTTACACGATAATGTTTCTTTACTTGGCACCTCATCCATTTTCACTTAGTATGCAACCTGGAGTATCTGGGGTAAACTGTCCAAGCCAGGGATAATAAAAGCGGTGAACTTAGGTCGCTAAAATAAGTCATTAGAGTTCCTCCCATAAATACCTACACACGCAGGTTACTGATATAGAAAAAAATCTTACGTGCGATTTATTTATAATGCGATTTTTTTTTGTCTCACCGCATTAAATCAATTATATGTGATAATGTGACACCATCTTTAATAAACTGTATCTTTTCATTGTTAAGCGGTCAGAGGGGAGAAGAAAGAAGATTTTTACAAATGTTTTTTTGATTTTAAAATTCAGAATGAAATTCAAGCTACGATTGCGGATTGATGACCTTACTGGTCATACACTGACTTCACCATCCGTTTTCATTACTCAGGCACTTGTTAATTTTACATACACAGGATTTTACTGGCAGGTAATCATGCATAACTAAAACAAGTATATTGACTGACAGCTGTAGAGACACATGATTATTTCCTTTTTTTCCAGTCTGTAAGTTTTTTTATAAAAATATTTGACACAACTAGAATTTTGAGATCTGCTTCAGGGTGGGAAACATAGTGGACATAGTGTGAACATAGTGGACACAGCACACTTATGAAATATACCGCACACTGTAGGCGAAACAGACAGTACATTGTATGCGAAACACACCGCACACTGAAACACACAGGACACGGCGGGTGTGGGTCAAAATCATTAAAACGGTATACATTTAACAATTTCCTGCCCTCAATTTTCTTCCTCTCTGCAGAACTAGCACGTACAGGTAATTTATATTTATTTATTTATTTATTTAATTGGTGTTTTACGCCGTACTCAAGAATATTTCACTTACACGACGGCGGCCAGCATTATGATGGGAGGAAACCCGGAAGAGCCGGGGGAAATCCGCAGGTTGCTGGCAGACCCCACGTACGGCCAGAGAGGAAGCCAGCATGAGCTGGACTAGAACTTACGGCGACCGCATTGGTGGAAAGCTTCTGGGTCATTGCGCTGCGTTAGCGCACTAACCGACTGAGCCACGGAGGCCCCCATGTAATTTATAAAGCTGTGCACTGTATACATAACGTGGAACAGTGTGGATGTCTCACAGATATTGCCACTGAGAAATTCTCAACGTGAAGCATAGCGAAGCGGTAATGTTGTGTCTTTTTATCCGGAAACCAGTCAGCCATTTATTACAGATATGCTCACTGGTATTTTTTTTATCGTTGTTAACCATTATCTCCTGGGATTTGCCTTATTATATATCGCCAGAGGAAAATTCTTAAGTACAAAAATGAACAAAACATTTCAAATAAAAAACCTAGACGTGAAAATCTCTGTGATTTATTACACAAATGTCAGCCTTAACATACTGCTCACATAAATAATCTGATGAAAAGTCACCTGGAATCCATTATTAGTAATTGCAACTGATTGAACTGGACATGTCAGCCATTGGGTCAGTCTGAAGTGATAGAGTAGTTCTAACAGATATAAAGCTAGATGTTAAACTTTTCAAGGACGTACACATTTATAAAATTACATCTCTGAACATTCCCCCAGGGAATGTAGTTTTTTCAGTTTTGTGTGGAAATGACAAGAGAAAAAGCAATGCGAGAAGATATGTCCAAACTGAGAGGTTTGTGAAAACTACCGAGTATTCACTTTGGTATTACAGAGCCGTCAATTGTGACATGAGAGGCTACGATGACAGAGGAGTATTGTGGGAAAGACAGAATGTCCAGGGTTACTAAGTGTACACATAGGTGTCGTACAGCGGATTTCTTTGGTCTCTCTAAAGAGACGATAAACCTGCAAGTACAAAGTGGCAATGGATTAAACAGATCACTTAGCCAATCTAAGCTAACACACTGAAAACGTCTGATACCTTAAGAGCGAATCTACGATGTCTGTTCAATAAAGCCATATATTCATAGCCAGCTATTAGAAGAATTGGAAAATTCACAATGAAACATCTTCACAGAGAAAAGTTAAAGAGAAAAATCTAAATATTGGTGCTATAAAAAATGCTCAAAGCGACGAAGAGTGCAGGTTTATAGGCTATATTTATTACAAAGAGACACCATTATAACTTGTAGATTTTTCAAGGCGTTCAAAATGGTAGAAGGCTATAACATAAACAGTCTTATTGCATGAGTTACAGTACCAGTAATATTGCAATAACGATACTGATTGTCAAACGCATTTTCATTGATAAGCTTATCTAATTAAAACTAACATCTGCATGCCTAACTACTTCATTGGAATTGTCGTGATTACAAAACATAAAACGACAGACGGCCCTCTTTCCATTCGATAATAGGTACGTTACCTTTTTTTTTGTTCCAAGTAGTCTGGCAATGTGGGCTGGTGGTAGTTCTCGAAATTCAACATCGTTTCAGAGATGATATGTTCGACATTTAGCAGCGTCCTGACGAAAGGCCACGGCAGACCAGAATGGCAAGGATTTGAGCACTTGTTTGTTATAGACGAACTATTTGTGATCTGAATTGAATGTCCATGGCAAATAACCAACATCTGGGAAGTTATAGTGGCGAACTTTGTCAAGTGTTACATGTGTCAGAATGGTGCAAAGAAAGGTGTCTCCAGTCACCTTTGTGTAAGATTAAACAAGGAAGCTCCGACGAAAGCACATTGTCACCTTGGCCTCGACAACAGTAAATTGGACAACAATAATTTGGACTACAGTAATTTGGACAACAGTTATATAGACAACAGTGATTTTGACAACAATGATTTGGAATATTCCCCGTCTAAAACAGGCAAGCACCTTTATCACTCTGCGACGACCCACTTTCTATCTAATACAGATGTTAAAGTGTTTGACTCAGCGGCGTTAATATATTGTATCCTTCTGTAAAGCAGTTGAACATCTCTTGACATAACCAATCCTTGCTGCCAAGCCGCGAGTGCCTCTCGTAGACATGTATCGATCTCTAAGACAGATGCATGTGCATGTATCCGGGTTCAGTGTTTGCATAAAGATGGTGGTTCCACTGAGGTCTGATTTTTCTAGCTATTCTGAAGAGAAAACTTTTGAGTAAAGCCAAAAGATCACGCACAATACTCTCCATGTCATACAGTTTGTTTATCCTATTCTAAATTGGACAGGTAGGGGTGCATATAACACCTTGCATATTAGATCGGTTTTATGGCTTGTCACATGCGATGAGAAATCTGGGGAAACGTTTATTTAAGATAGATCTTCTTTTTGAAAAACGCAAATGACAAAAAGGTCGAAATCGGTGAATTCTTTATACGAGGCCGGGTTTTGTGATACCTTCAGCTGTCAGTAGAGTAACCAGTTAGTTCATACAGGCCACTCTGCTACTTCACTGTTGTGAGCAACTCGTGCGAAAGAAGTATACAGCGTGAGACTGTTGAGAAAGGATTGGGCTGTAATTATTACAGCTAAGTGAGGGCTTACGGGTACATATACGTTATGTGCTTAGCTGCATGTACCTTTGGTACCTTTAATGTATGCGTCACTAGTAACATCACAGCCTTGTTAACTTTACCAAATGTATACAGTACAGCAAAACAGTCAAACAGAGGTACAGCAGATGCTGCAGTCAAACTCGCGGGACCTGTTGATGACGGTGTCGTCGTCTTCTGGGAGATAAGGGGCGACCAGCCAGCTTCTTCGCTTATGTGAGACAGAATGTGTCCATCTTTTAAAAGACGTACGGTGTGGATTCAAGTGTTGGCAAGTAATAAATGAGCCGTATTTAAACACAATATTACCAGGACATCCATACCACTGATGCTTGGAAGGGACACTTACAATGGACACATCAGTAAAAATAAGAACGTTTCAGTTCACTTGCCATGTGAGCTGGCTGACCTGCCGAAGGTGACAGTTGTCTGTATGGAGAAAGCCTTTATTTGATTAGGAGAAATGACATAGGCCTATACAAACAAGCTAGCTATAAAGTTTGAAGTATTAGTTTACACTGTTTTTGGATTGGCGCAAATCTGTGATCAAATATTGATATTTATTTCGCGGAAAAGTCGCTGTTTCTGTTGGCCTTTCTACTTATAATCTGGTTTGAAAAGCACGACCAATGACCAGCGGGGCTAATCCTGGATAGGTTAGCAATCTGAACCTCAAGGGCAGCAACTCCCGCCAGGGAAGGCCAAGAAAATGAAGACGTACGCCAAGAGTGCAAGACTTTGTTAGGCCTACTCCTCTCGGCACACTCTCCGCTGTCCTTTTATCAAACCATTGTGCCTGGCATGTAAGCGACAGCTCATGCATCATACGCATTGGTTTGGCAACTCACTTTTCCTAGTACCTGGTGCTTGGTCAACATCACGGCCTCGTCAGCGAATGTCTGGCTTCCTCAGTTACGGTTTGTGATCCCTCGAACGGGAATTACTCGTCCATTTCTCCACCCACATTGTCTTCAGGTAGCAAACCTTGTGTCCATCCACCATCGCACATAGCTTTGTGTTTACAACGGGGTCTTTATATGTCAAAGATGTTTATTACTGTGGATTATAGTGTTTAATTCAGTCCGTAATGGAACACTTGCTACCTGCCTGACATTTCTACAAAGACGTTTGGACTGAGCAGACTGTTGGTGTAGACTGCAGACAGTTATGTAACCGCTTTACGGAAGGCGGCGCTAATATTATTGTAATTTGAGACAATATCATGGCGTGGAAGAGATATGCTTTCTTTACATATTATTCAGCCGGTGGCACTTGTATTGTATGGCACTTAGCCGGCTTTACAAGACCTCATCGGGGCTCATGAACGTTCATATATGTTTGTGAACTTACTATTTGATGTTTGACATTCCCTCGTAAATCGGGACACTGTTAAAGCCCTTGTCAAGATCTTGTTCATGTTGACGAGGCAGACTTGTGTTTGAGGCATACATATGAGTTAATTAATGTAGAGCCTCCCCAAGTTCCTATGACGACGGTAAAAAATCTATCCTATGACTCCACAAAGCGAATAATAATAATGTTATATTAATCATAATCATGTTAAATACAAAACATCTATCTTCCTAGCATGTTTATTGTCACTGTCGACGAGGGTGTGGCGGTGTCTAACAGTAGGATGAATTAATCTGCCATGTTTCCCGGGTTAACCGCAATAAGACGCGGCCACATCAAGCTACCATGAAGAGTCATGTATGCCTACAAAAGGAAGACATTAAAACTGACAGACAATTACTGAACGGCCCAAAACGCCGAGACTTTGGAGCTTAACACTTGTATAAGAGTATATAATTTATTAGCTTCCGTGTATTACAAATCCGTTTAAAATAACAGATGTGTTTCTGAGTAACAAGGGGCTTGTATACGTCAGTGGCCCGACCAATGAGGAGTAGCCAATGGACAGTCTTCTATCACACCTATAGCGGAGGGCTGCCAGGGCCGGGCAGAACCAGGACATTCTGTGGGGCAGGGAGCAGCAGACAGTCCGTGACACGTCAACCAGGTCTCCGCAGCCCAGACACCAGCCAGCCACACACAGCCTCAGACACACTCCTAATCTGGAATCTAGTTAATTGCGGAAGAGGTAAACACTGAGGAAAGACCTCCTCACTCATTTCCAGGTATTAGGCAGCCACTTTGTGTCGCCTAAGGGGAGAAGGACCTTTACAGGGGCTGAAGCTGCAGACTGTCTTGCTGAGGCCTCTTGTCATCCCCACCCTCACCACGGTCTAACTGCACAGTTTAAGGCCTAAATTGGCTGTCGACAGACCACTGCTTTAGCAGCGGGTTCAGCATCAATCAGTCAGCGTAAACCACCGGTCGTCTCACAGCGCCCCTATTTCCAAACTGTTATTAGAAGGCTCCTTCACTTTCCTCATATCACCATAGAAAAGTTTCGTAGGCCTCATGTGTATACAAACTGGTTTATTACACTATTCCTTATTCTCTCTTAAGAGACGATAAATATTGCGTAAGGGAAAGATCCCGCAAAAAACTGAGTACTTAAAAATTAAGTGATAATAAGTACGGATGTTAATTAAAGCTGTATCTCAAAATGCCTTGGGTTATTTTTTTTTTGTGATTTTATTTTTACCAAATTAAAAGCAGTCAAATGATGATAATTTGGTAATCTGTGGAAACAGTGAAGACACGAAGCTTATTGTACACCTTTATGTTCAGCTCTGAATAAAGTTCTTGTGAATCATGCTCCTGTAATGTGTGTCTGTGTATGGAAACGCTAATATGGCATTAAAATTCTCTAAGAAGTCGGCGTCACGTCAGTGTTGACACATTATTAATATGGCCTATACAATCCACCATACAAATCCAAGCATTCGACAGCATTTAATTCAGTGAAAATAAATTTGAAAAAAAATATGTGCATGCATTGTCAGATACAGCTTTAAATGGTCTTTTTACGCATCATAACTCGGTAACAACTGAAATTACGGCTTTTGTAGCGTATCTTTTACTATAAGAAACTCCTCATACAAATGTTGTACAGGACTACACAGGGAGAGACAGCTATCAGTTGTTTGGGAAATTAAGAAATACGATATGAAAGATCACTGGAAGGGAAGTGCTGCTTTAGTTAGGTGAGGTAGTTTTGTTATTGGAAATCTGATTGTAATGCTCCTTAAATCGAAGGTATGGAAAATAAGTGCAAAGGCAGGGGTGGGTGGTAAAATAGAATAAAATAGAATAGAATAAAATACTGACCTGGTTAACTGAGAACAGTGTCAAACACTACACAAAAGGCCAGTGTTGAGTTCATTTGTATTTATTTATTTATTTATTTATTTTGTTGGTGTTTTACGCCATATTCAAGACTTCGAGTTTATTCAACCCTTGTGCTAGGCAATTGGAATGCACCGAGACAGGGATGGGTTAATATGTCGGCAGAAAACATACACCAAATGGTGCTAAGTTGTGAAGAAGACAATCGATGGGCACAGAACGACAGCCAATAAGTCAGGCGGAGATGTTGACAGAATTTCAAAGAGTTCCGAACGCAACGAACCCTAATATATAAGTCCTTGTCTGAAGTGAATTCTACAGCTTTTGCACTCCACCGCTAGTAAACCCTAGTGTTACCTGGCCAGGCTGTTGACTCCATGTATTTTGAGAGGCAACCATTGTTGTGCCTGCTGGAAGCTCTCTCATGTCGATCAGAGACAGGCTACGATCCATTCTTCTCAAAAAGCACATAGCTCTGACAATCTGTCATCAGGAAGCAGAGGTGATCTTCTCATTGTTTTCAATTGCCCCTCATCACGCCTGGGGTTGTATATTTCCGTAATTGTGCTTTCTTTTCTGCTTGCAAGTACAGTTTGAAGAATAGGAATTTAAAACCGATTCGACAATAAAGATGTTTAGTGTTTTTAGTCAGCTTCACGGGGGCATCAAGAAGATTGGACCAGAGCTTACGAGTTTGATATTGACCTAAAAAAAAGTGGAACGTTGGGCAAAGTAACGTTTAATTGTGTCTCGAACTTGGTTACAAGGGAGAAGAGTCTCGGGGTTAAGTATTTTAAAACGTCCCTGGAATCACATCAGCCACCACACAGCAAGTAAACAGCCTAATTTACTAATGAGTAACTTTGTATTACAGTAATCTAGACATCAGATGAAGCTACTCACAAGAGCCGGCAGATGTTAGTACAAAATTCCTGTTAACACATTATTTCTCTAATTTCTCTTTTGAACAGGGTTGTGTTCTGGAATATGGCTCACCAATAGTTTCATGGAACAAAGTGATTCGTAAATATGAATTGAAAATGTATATTTAGTTGTTGTGTGGCTGTATATCTTCGGTCAAATGACAGTCGTTAAATAAATACAGGACAAACTAAGCGGGCAGCTAAAGACATGGCACAACTCGGATTGTACAATATTCTGGCTTCGAATGAATGAATGAATGATTATGGCTTAATGCCACAATGGCAGTACCTCAATCTTATCGTGGCGATAACATGTTTAGAGCAGGAAATATCCAAGGGTTTTCGACACGAGAAAGAAAACATGCAAACCAAGATTAAACAGACAGACATGTTTAAAACCAGGTAAAAGAAATAAACCGGAGTTAAAATTCGAAAACCACTAACATTTATTTCAAGATATATCTTGAATCTGGAAAACTGTATTCTTTATCAAAATTATATTTTGGAATAAAATCCAATAGATTTTGAAAACTCAAGGACACAATAATGTCAGATATGGAGTCGACTGTGTAGTACCTTTGCCGAATATGAGCAAAGCCTACAAAGTCAACAAGGATATGTTTGATGCCGTACTGGGTATTACACCCAACACACTCAGGAGCCTTGCTCTCATGCAGGATAAAATTGTGTATTAGACAAGAATGCCCCACACGGCACCTTGTTAACAACGACTTGGTCCATAGAGACATGCGATGAGTATAAAAATTATAGCCAATGACAGGATGAATAACATGCAGGTTATTGTGGAGATGTAGGTCCCATTCACCCTGCCAAAGGTGACGAATACATTTAAGAGTATTTGAACGTAAATAGGTGTGCGGGATTTTAACCCGAGATACAGGTTTATATAAGGCAGTTTTCGCCTCCATGGATACCAATATGACATGGCGTCCAACAGAATATAATATCTTTACCTGTTTTAATCAGTTTTCTATCTATGGCTAATATTTCAAGAATTAAGGGATTTTTAAATTTATTATTTTCAATTGTTAAAAGGCAGGGGAGAGCGCCACTGCCTATCACTGCTTTCTGGGTATGCGCAGAAGAAACATATGATACGGCCAGGAGCATATCCCTGGCCTCTGCAGAAAAGGTAGAAGATGCGCATGGAAGACGAAAAGAGGTGACGTGCTGATCTAAAACAGCCGCTGCCGCAACCGTCGCCATCCTTTGACCCGTAAGTATATATAAATTTATAATTCGAATTATTAGCCTTAATTTCAAAGTTTTGCTGAATTATAAGAGGATTTGTATTTGATTTTTTATTTTGGCGTAGATCAAATATCAGTTTAGGATGTGAAAGAAACCAGGGAGGGGACTCCGGAAATGAGATCATAGCGATATACTCAAGGTTGCCGTTAGCTTCCATATTATGGTCCCGAATACGAAGACCGAACAAAGGGAGCCTGTTAGGACATTTACAATATTTATGTACATATAATGGATTGAAAACACAGTCGAAGGCAGAAGTTATTGGATGAGCTTTGAGCTTTGTAGCATATTGAAGGCTGAGTTTTATACGCCTGGGATAAGAAGAAAGCTCATTAGCCTCAATGTATAAACTTTCTACTTGTGTCTAAAAGTAAAAGTAGAAGTAGAAAAGTAGGTCTAAAAGCACCCAGACTGAGCCTTGGTGATGGAACGGATCCAGCTTTTTAAGGTATGATTTACTTGCGGAACGGTAAATGATGAATCCAGAGGCCAATTTATATCTCACCATAGAACGATATACATTGAATGAAACAGGTCGGTCAGCGCCCCAATCGGTGCTAGACAAGGCCTTAATTATATCCTTAATTATATACAAACCTTTGTAAATTTAGATTAAACATTTTAATATGGGGTATAAAAGATAACTTACCATCCATTATTACCCTGAAAATTTATGTATCCCCAATTTTAACTGGTTCACCACAAAATGTTTTAAGATCCGAATCTAAATAAAGTTTCCGCTTATTACAAAAATGCATACCGACGGTTTTAGACGCAGAAAATCTAAAACCGTTGGCAACTGCTCCTTTCTCGATCTTATTGAGAAAAAGCATGCAGTTCATATTTTTAGAACGGTAGCATATAAGGAAATCATCAACATATAAAGAGCCCTCTGTACCAGATGGAAGAGTTTTAGCCAGACTATTTATGTTGATTCTAAAAAGCGCATGAGAAAGAATGCTGCCTGGAAGATACACCCATTTCTGGCTCATGCGAGTCAGAAAGAGTGGGCCCCACCCGTACCTCAAAATTACGATCAGAAAAAAATTTCTATATAGATAATGGTAAACGCCCTTTAAGGCCCATATCCGAAAGATCTTTTAAAATACCATGTTCCCATGTGGTGTCGTAGGCTTTTTCAAGGTCGAAAATATTGACACCACATGTTCATTATTAATAAAACCATCACGAACAAAAGTTTCAAACCGTACAAGGTGATCTAAAGAAGATCGACCTTGACGAAAACCAGACTGTATATTTCATGAAAGCTTGCTGGTTTCTAAAAAGCAAACAAGCTTATCATTTATCATCTGTTTCATAGTCTTACGGACGCAGCTGGTAAGAGCTATGGGACGGTAATTATTTGGATCATTATTAACCTTACCCGGTTTTGGAACCGTTATAATACACGCCGTCTCCATGGCGGTGGAAAGTTACCAGTTATCCAAATATCATTAAGTAAATCCAAGAGAATCGACAGTGGCTCAGATGGTAAATGAGTCAAAAACTTATAATACCTTATAATGATCACAGGCGGTATCATGATTCTTTTTTGCTGCAGTCTTCAGCTCTTCGATAGAAAAAGGACGATTATAGTCTTCTGAATTCTTAGAAGAAAAGGCAATCTAATTTTCTCTTTCCGGTTTTTAAAATGCTGAAACTCAGTAGTGTAATTCTCAGACGAAGACTTCTGAGACATTGTTTCTGCCAGCTTATTTGCTATATCAAATGAAGACGTTAATAAAGTATCGTCATCCTTTATTTATTTATTTATTTATTTGATTGGTGTTTTACGCCGTACTCAAGAATATTTCACTTATAGGACGGTGACCAGCATTATGGTGGGAGGAAACCGGACACAGCCCGCTGGAAACCCACGACCATCGGCAGGTTGCTGGCAGACCGGAGAAGTGCCAGCATGAGCTGGTCTTGAACTCACAGCGACCACATTGGTGGGAGGCTTCGGGTTATTGTGCTGCGATAGCGCGCTAACCGACTGCGTCACAGAGGTTCCCTCATCCTTTAAATGCTAGCCTTTTGCGTTATTGTTTTTGCCGTTAAGTTTCTGAACTATGTTCCAGACTTTACACATGGGTGTTTTTGATGTAATGGCTGAAACAAAGTTCGGCCAACAAGAAAGTCTCTTGGACTTAATTAATCGACAAGCTTTAGCTCTAAATACACGAACTTGATTTAAATTATTATTATTAAGATAATGATTAAAATTGCGCATTTTACGGTCCTTCATGGCTTGGCGACAGTCATTATCACACCAGGATTTACTACTGGATTTCGGATTTGTCGAGGTCTTACGTATGCTGCGATCAGCCACTGTTAATATAAGTTCTAAATTTTAACAAAGGGTCATCTACAGCAATTAGATTCTCTGGAGTGATGTCAGCCTCACAGAACTCCTCAAATGCCATCCAGTCTGCTTTATCGAGCTTCCACTTGGCTACACGTTCTTAGGAATTGGAAGTGAGATGCTCTAGGATAAAAGGAGAATGGTCACTACCACAAAGATCGCTAAAAATCTTCCAAGACAATTCTGGGAAAGGTGAGGTATCCGTGATAGTGAGATCGAAAGCAGAATATGAACCATTACCTGGATGTAAATAGGTATTTAAATCATCACTGAAATAACATAGTTCCTCCTCCTATAAGAAATCCTCTAATATTTTGCCCTTATCATTTGTATTATTACTATCCCAAAGACGGTTATGGGCATTCAAATCTCTCATAATAATGAAAGAGATTGGCAGTTGCTCTTTTAAATTACGCAAGTGCGAAAGTGACAAGACGAATGAAGAGGAACATAAACCGAACATACAGTGATTGTTTCCGATAAAGAAACACGAACGGCCGCAGCGTGAAGCTCCGTATTGAGGACAACAGAGCTGGGAATAACTGTTTTATTCACGAAGATAGAAGAGCGGCCACAAGCTTGCTCTTTCTCATTACAACAGGTGCTGTAAAGCATATCACTTTTAAGTGATGTTTTATCTTTGTGAGATGTCTTCAAGTGGGTCTCCTGAAGACAAACGGTAATTGGATTCAAAGATTGAACTAACTGTGTTATTTCAATAAAATTTGCCATGACCTCGATAGTTCCACTGTATAATTTTGTCATATATGGCCATTATGGAGGGGGGCGTATAGGAGATTTATGTTTGTGTTTGGATCGAGGACAGCCTTTCCTCGGGGATGTGTTACAAACCCTGTCTTATTATATTATATTTTTTTATTTGTTTTCACTGTACATTTTTTTCTCTGTGTACGTGATAGCCTGGGCTGGAATTCAGTTGCTTGTTCTCCAGGCTTCTGTCTTTATGAGTTCGTGTCGTTGTGCGTACATTTCACACCAGTTTAACCTGAAAGTAACTTTGTGTAGCTTACATTTCCGAGGAGTGAAATATACATCGCCAGCTCGGCATCACGGCCGCCATTTCTGACCCGTCGGCCCAGGAAAGTTGCACCTTGTGGGGAATTGGATATATACCCTCGTCAACGCACCGTGCCCACTGCTGTTTGTTACTTTCAGGACTGTCATCCTTCGATCTGGGAATTCCCAAGGAATGTGGATTCTGTAGTTACGTGGTCGAATTTGCCTTTGGAAGCCGGAATATTCCATCCGCATTTGGACGCTGTCACCAGTAAGAAACTATATATATATACATATATTTTTGTAATTATATGTATTATTTTCGTATATTATTGTCAGTTGTACTATTTGTCTGTTTTGTTTAAATATATGTGTTGAACTTATTCAAACGTCCTCGTGTTTCTTTGTTAGATGTTGTGTAAGGCCTATCGCTGCCTGAGAGCAGTACAAGCCATTTGTTTATCTATAGTGGTACTCTTACAGATGCGCTAGTTGATGTGCGAGTAGTGTATTCATCTCGTCCGCATGCCAAGTTGAAATCCTCCAACGATCCAAACTTGTTGTAAGTTTGAACTGGGTCCCTAGTAGCCTTAGAGAGACGCTCAGTAGGGCCACTAGGTTTACTATTGTCATGATGTTTACTGGATGTAGGAAATGCATGATTGGATGTTTGGATTTTTCTTGAAACAGAAGTTGCAGGCTTTACTCTGATTTTAATACTTTCTGTTTTGAACGTTTGGGTAGAGCTGTTTGCCTTGGTGGACGACCTCAAAGAGGACGAAATAGAAACTGTCTTGGTTTTTCTATGAAGGTGGGCCAACTAAGGGTGGTCTGAGTGTCTCGGGTGTCTCGTTCTCTGATAACCCTGTGACAACTGTTCAGCGAGTTGTGTGGGGAAACAGAGACTAGACCATTTATATTTTTAAGTGTTAGCTGGTTGACAGATTGTTACTTTTTGTAACACTCTTTCAAAACATGGCCTGATCTCAATTTCTTGACCTGTTTAACCTGTCCTGCATAAGCTTGAATACCCTTGACGAGAACAAAGGCTCTGATTTTAGAAGCAGGAGAGTGGGTGTTATTAGCAGACATGACAAGAAACTGAGACCAGTTATTGGATGTTTGATCTACATCCAGTAACAAATCATTATTCTTCTTTTGTAGCAGCATTCGATGTCGGCTGAGAGGAAGAGTTTGAATATTGGAAACTGCCCTCCGACCACCCGTTTTTGGAGAAGTAAGGGCCGAAGTGGAGTGTTGGGCGTGAAGGTCTCGTAAGAACAACCCACCCTCAGTGCCAAGGATCCCGTCCTCCCCCATTACGGGTGGCAATCCATGGTCAAACATGTTGCCCCTTTTAGTCGCCTTCTACGATCAAGCCCGAGGAGGTTGTGAAACTATTCTACTCACCGGAACCACACAGGAGAGCTCTTACGACAAGCTTGTTCTGGCTGCGAAACTATATCCAGTTTGGTCAGTATTTCTCACTGATGCCAAATAATGCTGAAAAATCACAAACCAAACAATAGCTTCGGCAACACTATCAAAACATATTATGCGATACCATATTCTAATAGATTCGCAAAGTTCGCCCTTCCTACTCCGAATGACGAATCATGGCCAATACACTATTTACGACCTTCTTTCTCATCAGGTCGATTTCATACCTGTTATAGCCTTGTAGCCAGACACGCCATTGCAATTTAATATGTCGTAAATACGTGATCATCACATAGATACTGGGATTGACAATAAAGACGTGAAATACACCCGGAGCCAGATTTTATGAATTGTTCCACCTTATTCAATCTGTTTCAGGAAGCGTGATGCAATTCTTTATAAAGCGTGCCTTATTGTTGTAGTTTATGACTAACCAAGAAGATATCCCCATAGTGAGATCCCAGTGTTCGCATAGAGATGTCATCACTGTGGAAAACAGTGTACAAAGGTATCTAACCATCGCTATACACGGTCTTTTCTGCTTCATATAAACTCCCTTAACATATCTACAGGGGATTAAGTTCACTTTAGTGAGTAGCTCCCCTGACTGGCACCCGATAACCAGGATAAAAAAAAATTGCAGTCTGATAATGTAGATGCTGCATTGAAAACTGGGACATCTTAAAATATTCAATACTGACACAGTTAATTTCATGTGTTTTGAAATATTCTGGTGGACAAAATGAAAACTGTATGTACCTTTGGTCCGGTGAGACATCTTATATGACACACGCTAGGATAGTGCCCAGTTCTTTATCACGAAAGTATAACAATAATCTACTTACAAACGAGGCAGAGGCGCTTTGATATCACGACACTGATGGAAGACACGGTTGAATAAAAGCTGAGTACACTTGAAGGGCATCCTTAAGTATACTCAGCGCCTCGGTGGTATATTGTGGTCAAATCCTTATAGGCAGGACCCAGCCACTTGCTGTCAGTCATTCAACCATTAATAAATCAATGGCTTGATCAATCAGCCATTTATTCCTTCCATCAAACTGCCAGCTTCACAATTTTTCAGTTATTACTTTTTTTGTTTATATGTGAGCAGACATTTGTGTTTCTTGCTGAATTCCCTGATCTCTCCATGGCGAGCATTTTATTAAGCTTTAAAGGTGGCTGTCCTGTAACACACAGGTGATAGGTCTCCGGGCAAGTGTGTGAGGACGATGTTGGATTGTTAGCTCGTTGATGTGGGTTCACCCCAAGCCTCGATCGAGGCGGTTATTTTCTTCATCCGGTGCATTGCGGTTTTGGGAGCCCAATGGACAAAAAGTAGTCCAGAACGCCCCCAGGGTGGATTAGGTGGTACCACAGGAAGTACGATCAGTTGACATGACATGAACACTGGTCTTACCGTGTGAGTACAATCGTGCCTGGCATCTGGGAAATTTGGTTAGTTACTTGTCAAAGTCTGAACTATGTCTCAGCCGAGTAGTGAATAGCAATTGTGGGCTGTGTTAGCGATGGTATTTGTCGTCCCACACAATCTTACCTGCGAAATACCTTGGCATCAAAGGAACCAAATGTATCGTGAAAGTTCTGCAAATCTTAACAGGATCGCGACAAATACCCCCATATACCCTCATGTACAGGTACCAACTGGCTGTATTTCTTCAATTAGGTATGACATCTAACAGATTCGACACTGTTCATTGTGCCCTGTGAAGTTTACAGAGATAAACAGAAAAATTGAGGCAAATATCACAACGGTTCAAAATCATATTGACTAGGACTGGGACCTATGCCATAAATGCAGGTTTAATTCGAAAACCTGAATGGCTCTAAAAAGGATGTCTTACTCAAATCTCCTGACAAATATCTCAACAAGTGACGGCGTATTACACAACTATTCGACAATCTGTATGACACTCATTTACCTTAAGTTTCAGTGCAATTGTTTATGACTTGATTTCTATGAGACACATATGGATATTTCTTCTTGAGATCTGGTTAAGGAAACCTTGCGGAAAATCAAAAGGGAATCTCTACGTAATACCCGAGCAACTTCTTAACCTTCTAACGTTGCACCCCAGTGCTAAATGGAGTCTAGCATACTATTGCCTTGTCGGCTGGTTAAAATAAAATTTTTACAATTAATTTTGGAAATCGAAGACGGGGATTAGAATATAGGACTATTTCATATGCAAAAAAAAGCCAATGCTAGTAAAACGCTTCCAG
The DNA here is from genome assembly GCA_016165875.1 of Acanthopleura granulata. Lineage (NCBI taxonomy): Eukaryota > Metazoa > Mollusca > Polyplacophora > Chitonida > Chitonidae > Acanthopleura > Acanthopleura granulata. Next base: position 9,957,446 of record JABBOT010000008.1, read on the forward strand.
TGTTGATTAGTGTCTTGACTGCATGCATATTGAATTTAAGTTTACGTGGGTCTGATGAGATCACGTGGGCGATGAAGAGAACGAGTGAGGAAATGTGTCAGAAGCTTTAAACCGTAGGATGAAGGAAACTGTTCACATCTGTAGTATTAAGACTTGTATTGTGCCCAAGAAGAGCTGGACTGAACGCGCTTCAGCACAAAGATATTACCCATAAGGCATCTGGGTACAAAAGAAAACATAATGGACCCTTGGACCATTTGTATTCTGACAAGTTTCAAACAAGATCTAACTGGGTATGGCTTCCACTTTGTCTCACACGATGAAGCCAAATATAACCCGGACATACGAGGCGAATTGTGAGATCGTGATCACGGCGGATATGTTCGCTTGTTTTGTACCAGATAAATGTACGATTGTTCGTCTCTAAATTGTCTGTCTGCTATTGAGGCACTTGTCTTAGGTGTCTTCCTGGAAAACAACCTCCAAGAATATCACGGCGCACATTGGATGAAATGCCGTAATTATAGGCTCACTAACAGAAAGAGAGGGTGTGGTTAACGCCAGAATATTTTACGTTCAGACTTCCACCAGCTTGAATAGGGCAATGCCCAACAGCACACCGCATGTAAATTCCAACACGAGTTCTATTTAAAGAAACCTATTTCTTATATCCATTCACAATGTTGACACCATTTAATATTCAGCCGTCCTTTCGTTCTTCCACAAACTAAGCTCCATTTCAAAAATCCATAGCAATATATAAAACATTGTGACCCTAGCGCACTATAGTACGTAACTGCCAACAGGCATGGCTGGAAGACTACACTAGTGTCCAAGCCTATAAGTATCTTCGTTCGCCCCCCAGTATTCAGCGTGAAAGCTTTTATCAAAATATTTGCGAGAGGAAGTGCTGTAGATTTTTTTTTGCAAAATTTTTATTGACATCTAAGCAGCGTTTGCTAAATGGGGATTATTATTTTGACCAGGGCTTCACCACCCTTTCTCAACGTACATGTGGTTGTTAATTTCACCAACACAGAATATGAGTTCCAAAAGTGAAACAGTACAAGTATTGAATCAGGAATTATTTTCTTTTTTCCTCTCTTCGGTTTCGACTTGTAAGTTATTTTTATATGCTTGACCAAATTCAATATACATTACATGTACATATGGCGAACTGTAATCAAGTGGGTAATTTGCGTAGGTGCGGTCGTGAGTTTCATTTCCTTTAGTTGCCTCTGCATATTATGAGAGGACCTACGAAATTCTGAGATCTGCTTCAGTTCACGAAACATACAGCATACTGTATGAAAAACATAGAACATTGTATACGAAAGACACAGCACAGCACTCCACACGCAAACCACACGGTACACTTTATGTTAAACACGCGGTACAATGAATGCGAAACTCACAGTACACCGCACGTGAAACACGTAGCACGCTGAGAGTTTCTGTGCCTCAAAAATCGTCTTAATCGTCTTACACGTTTAGCAATTTCCGGTCGTTAATCGTTCCCATATGACAACAACGTGGAAATGTCACAGATATTATCGGTGAGAAATTCTCAGCAAGTTTGTGAAATATAGTACCGTATGGGAATACGAATGATTGAATGATTATGGCTTAACGCCACATCGGCAATATTTCAGCAATATGGTGGCGAATAGGAGTACGACGGCAATCTTGGCATCTTTTCATTTCGAAACCAATCAGCCACTTGTCACAGACTTTGGTCAGTGGGTTTTCTAAGTTTCCAAGCTAAAAATCATCCCCGACACATTCGGTAAAAACCTAAATGTGAAGATCTAATTGATTTATTACACAAATTTTGGCCTTAACATGCCCGCTAACATAAATAATATGATCTGAAACCATCTGGAATCTTTCATCTGTAATTACGATTGATTGAACTGGACATGTCAACCATTGCCGCACCCTGAAATGATAGAGTAGCTGTCACGAGTATATAGCTAAATGTTAGATTTGTGAATAACGTGCATATTTATAAAATAATTTCTCAAACTAGTTCCCCTAGGAATGTGGTTTTTGCTTTTCTCCGTTTTATCTGGAATTGACAGAGAACGCAATGATTGAAGATATTTTCCAAATGACAGAATTAAATAGACAAATGTTCAATCTTGTAAACAGTTTCATTTAGAAAGCTAAAATAGCTCTTGAAATATTTAGCGTTACACATCCACGTTTTCAACAATTACATGGTTTTGCCAAAATTCTCACAGGCACTGGATGGGCCAAAACTTGTCTGCGTTTCGACTCGACCTCAATGACTTCGCTCCAATCAGTGTTGTCGCTGTGAGTTCAAGCTCAGCTCACACTGCCTTTCTTTCCGGTAGTACGAAAGAAGACCTGCCATCGACATGCCGATGGTCGTGTATTTATCTTGGGGCCCTGTCCGATTTCTTCCCACCATAATGCTGGTCGTCGTCGTATATGTGAATTATTCTTGAGTACGGTGTCAAATAAATAAGTACATAAATACAGAAAGAAAGAAAGAAAGAAATGTCAGTTCACAAACGGAGGGAGAGAAGACGATTCTATAACAACAGCTATAATTATTACTGTGAAGGGAAGTAAAGTCATTTTGAATGCCAGAAGTGCTCCAGATTCGTCCTCAGAGTTATGGACTACTGGACTAAAGCCTTATTCTTGTTATACCGAAGAGAGAACTTCTGAGTAAAGCCAATTCTCAAAGATCACGCACAATACTCTCCATGCAATAAATGTTTACCTTGTCTAAATTGGTCAGCCAGTGGTTCACATAAAACGTTGCGTATTCGCTCGGTTTAAGGGCTTGTCAGGTGCGGTTAGAAGTCCGCAGAAAGGTTCATTTACACTAGATGTTCTTTTTGAAAAATACAAATAAGAAAAGCTTCGAAATTGATGAGAAATAATTGATACAATGCCCGGCCCTGTAAAATCCTCAGCTGTCAGTGCCATGCTTAGAGGTCAGCTTCACTGTGTGAGTAATTTATTGGAAAAAAGTATATTTAGTAAGATTGTTGAGAGAGTATTTGACTACAGTTATTATGTTTGCTACGAAAAGCATCTCGAGTGCGTATACGTAATGTCGTTAGGTTAACATTAGATGTATGTATAACCCACAACACCAGAGTCACAGTATTGCACCATAGTCATCCAGAAGTAACCCGCAGGCTGGAGTCAAACTCACTACCTTGTGGATGAAGGTTCAGTGGTCTTCTGGGAGATGTCATCATCGGACGGGGTCAACCAGCCAGGTTTTACGCTTACGTGACACGGAATGTGGACATATATCGCGTCGATACAAGTTCTGGTGAGTAATAAAGAAGGCCGGGATCAAGCACGTCCTTACGGCCACATCTATTCCGCTGTTGTTTGTGAGGGAAACTTACTATGAACGCTCCATTGAAGATGGAAATGTTTCCATTTATTTGCCATAAGATTTTGTTGGCGTATCGCAGAATGAAGAAGGTCTGTAAAAGTCTCCACTTCATTAGGAGAAATCGCACATACAAACAACTTAGCGAAGCCGTAATTTACACAGTCTATAGATGGACGGAAATCTATGAGTGGGTCTTGGTATTTATTATACGATAAAGTCACTGTTTCTCTTGGAGTTTCTACTCTATTTGATAAGCACGGCCAATTACCATCAAGGGTAACCCTGGATAGGTTAACAATCTAAACCCTAAGGGCAACAACTCCCGCAAGATGAGGCCAGGAAAATGAAGAGATACGCCAAGAGTGCAAGACTTTGTTAGGCCTACTCCTCTCGGCACACTCTAAGGTGTCCTTTTATCAACCATTGTGCCTGGCATGTAGGCGACATCTCGTGCATCATACGCATTAGTTTGGCAACTCACTTTTCCTAGTACCTGGCGCTTGGTCAGCACCACGGCCTCGTCAGCCAGTGTCTGGCTTCCTCAGTTACGTGTTGCGACCCTTGGAACGGGAATTACTCGTTCATTACAACGGGGCCTTTATATGTCAAAGATGTTTATTACTATGGATTATAGTGTTTAATTCAGTCTGTATTTGCACACCTGCTACCTGCTTGACATTTCTACAAAGATGCTTGGACTGATCAGACTGCTGGTGTAGGCTGCAGACTGTTATGTAACCGCTTTACGGAAGGCGGCGTTAATATTGTTGTATTTTCAGACAACGTCATAACGCAGATGAGACTTCACATATTATACAGCCTATGTGCTAAAATTATGTAACACTTAGCAGACTTTACAGATGTGATCTCATCAAGAGTCATAAATTAGATATACGACACTGGGGAAAATGTTGTCAATCTCTCGTTCATGTTGTCCAGGCAGAATTTTATGTGTAGAATATTTACAAGTTATTAAACGTAGAGGCTCGTCAAGTTCCTATGGCGACGGTAGCAAATCTATACCGAGATTCCACAAAGCGAATCATGATAAAATCCATGTTAAACACAAACCATAAAATGAGAACCTATCAGGTTGGCTGGTTTATTGTAACTGCCCACGGCGGTGTGATGATGTCTTAAAGCAGGATGCATTAATCTCCCATGTTCTCCGGGTTATACGCAATAAGACTCGGTCACATAACGTTACCACAGACATTCATGTTTGTTAACCAAAGGAAGACATTAAAACTGACAGACAATTACTTAACGGTCCAATACGCCGAGACTTTGGCGCTGAAAACCTGTATACAAGACATAATCCATTGGCTTTCGTGTATTACACACCCGTTTAGAATAACAGATGTGTTCCTGAGTAACGAGGAGTTTCTATGTCCGCGACCCGACCAATGAGGAGTAGCCAAAGGGCAGTATTCTATCACACTTACAGCTGAGAGCTGCCAGGCCCGGGCAGAGCCAAAACGTTCTGTGGGGCAGAGCAGCAGACAGTCCGTGACACGTCAACCGGGTCCCTGCTGCACAGATACCAGTCAGCCACAAACAGCCCCAGACAATTCCTAATCTAGAATCTAGTTACTTGCGAAAGAGGTAAACATTGAGGAAAGACCTCCTCGCTCATTTCCAGGTATTAGGTAGCCACTTTGTGTCGCCTAAGGGGAGAAGGACCTTTAGGATTGCTGAAGCCGCAGACTGTCCTGCTGAGGCCGCTAGTCATCCCATCATCACGACTGTCTTCCGACACAGTTTAACATACTCACACAATTTTCCTGAAAGCCTAAACTGAGTACCGACAGAACACTGCTTTAGTAGCGGGGTATAGCACCAATCAATCAGCGTAAACCACCAGTCTTCTCACAACGCCTCTCTTAGCAAACTGTTACCAGAAGGTTCCTTCAAAGCCTTGATATCTTTATCTAACCCAAGGCATGCACTGAGATGTCTAAAATGCATTTAGCTTTGTGGAACGGAAAAGGAGAGTTTGGTTCAAATTCCAGAGATATTCTCTCTCCCCTTAAGGCACAGTAACCAAGAAATATGTGTTTCTGTATTTAATCGCTGTGATTTTTCTGGAGATGGGATGAGGTGACTATCGCCACTGAGGAAATTAATGTGTTTATTTATTTGATTGGTGTTTTAGACCGTATTCAAGAATATTTCACTTCTACGACGGCGGCCAGCATTATGGTGGGATTAAACCTAAGGAAATCTTAAAACGAATCGCTGCAGCTGGTCAAGCGAGAGTGTGATTGTAACAGAGAACCATGCTTAATTGTCACCGATGTCATTGAAACGCCACAGTTATAAATTCTGAAACACTAGCGCTATAACGCTGAAAAGCCACCGCTATAACGCTTAAATATCACTGCTATAATACTGAAGAGCAACATTACATTGCTGAAATACCACCACTATAGCACCGAAATTTGAGCTTATAATAACTAAATATAACATATGATGGTCTCAGAAAACTGTAATGCAATATATGACTTAAATAATGTTAAATCCAACATTTTAGCATTGTCGGAGGGTGGAAAATGTTTACAATGTTTGGCTATCGCTTTCTAAAGTTGAACACTTAACAAAATGTTAACACTTTACACTTTGTTTTGTGATATTAACAATTTGGCACTTACAGTTTACAGTATTTAACACATTGTGTGATTTTAACACTTAGAAAATGTTAACAATTTAACATTTGCGTTGTAATAGAGCACGTGGTGAGTTTCCGTGTTGGTTGCTGCCATCCTGATCTGTCAGGGTCATGGTGAGTTTCCATACTGGACTTTGGGCTCTATCAACATTCCTGGTAAAGTTTTTAAATAATTCTTTTTATTTATTCTTGCTTACGTCGTACACTTATAAAACGGTAGCCAGCATTCTGTTAGGAGGAAACAGGGAAGAGCCGGGCGGAATGTTCGCATCTCATGCAAATGTTTGTCGATGTAACCATGCAGACAATAGCTTTTATTTAGAACATCCATTTTTATCTAAAAAGAAAAAGGAAGAAATGTGAAAAGGGAAAAGCCCTTCATAACTTAATGTGGCAATAACTGTGCTGTAAATAACAATGTACGAGTGTAGATCGTGGTGTACCTGAACTGTCATTCACCGGTACACCAATTGCGGCACTACCTGCCATTTCTAAATAGCCCACCTCCACGTGTCCTAACTCATACGTCAACGGTAAAGTTACGCAATGGCCTCTGAGCACTGAGTCGTGCTTCTACTGAAAACCGACGCTTTTTACAGGACCCGGCTTCCTATATCCAGAACTTGTTTTCTACCTCGAAGGTTTTCCATTTGCGTTTTAAAGAAAAACAATACAAGAACTAGCTTAAGCGACTCCCAGATTTCGGTCGCACGTGGGGGTGGGGGGGGCATTAGCAACGAGCTACTACACCAGGTTTTGTATTCTTCAATTTAGATGTGGATAAACATACTTTATTGCACGGAAAGTGAAAGTTCATAGTTGACTTCACTGAGAAGTCTTCTCTTTGGTATAACTCATTATCAAACCCTCCCCTCCTCCCATAAACAAAGTCAACCAAAAAGCTAGACATCACGTTTACGTGGACTCTGGGATGTTGACGTTAAATGCATGCCTTACAGATCGACTCGGAGGCGCCCACGAATTGACAATCATGACTCTTGATATCAAAAGACAAGTACTTCACAGAACGCTACAATGTATAATCGCTCGTTGAGGCTAAACGCCCTTGTCTGAATTCCTTCGCGACTGAGGTACTTGCCTTTCAGTATCATGTAATCTTACCTGATGTTCACTGCAGTACACTTGCCTTCTACCAACATAACAAATATCCCGCGTGGGAACTTCATCAGTATAACTTTTCACAGGACGATGATTTACTCCGAAGAATCCAGTCTCATCCACCGAAATATACCTTCCACCATTGTATAAGTTGAAAGTTCTTCGTTACACAGTTAATAGAGAGATTATGAATCCATATTCTGTACACTCCCGTTTTCCAAGCCTGCCGTGTTTGTCCCCAGTTTAGATTTAGGTCCTTGACCACTGACAAACATGTTTTTAAATCCTTTCGTCGTGATACTAGCAACCTGTACCTAGGAGAAAAAATGATGACCGTTTCAGACAGACCAAGAGCAAAAGGTAAATTGAGTCCAGTGGATTCCACTTGGCTGAGACTTTGCGTTTGCCTTGTAGATAGCAATGAGTGGTGGTAGCTATTGTTTGTTTAGTAAACTCGAACACAATCATAATGTTCATTTTCAAAACTTTCCAGAATTTATCTCAGTCTATTTAAATCATCCTTAAAATTGACTTCAAACTGAATAACATTGCCCTAACAACATGTGGGTCTAATTATTCATTCAACATCGGGAATATTTTCCCGACTCTAGTCAGGTACACGAATTCAGTGGGGTGTCTTAAAAATCTTTGTGTGCGGTGTACACCATCCGTCAGCTGTACGACATACATGACTAAACATGAGATTACCCCCCAGAAACACGCAAAGTCCCCATCCACTACACTGACATAGGCCACACTTCACCCAGCCAGCACTCTCAGAAACCAGCCTTACTTTTCCCCATGGACTACCTTGGTGTGCATGTGAACCAACAATCAGTATTGATGAAAACACATCGCATTTCCCACTGCAAAAATTCAAAAGTGTTCCGAGTCTATACTGAAATGATGGATACGCCTCAATTTCCATTGAAATGACAAATCGATTTCTGTTTTAAATCCCAATCAATATTATTTCAACTGTCGTATGCTGCCGCGTTGAATTGGTGATGGAAATTCAAGATCTGTAGATATATATGTGGTAAATATAAATTCCAAAAGCCAAAGAGGACAAAAAGATTCCAACCATCATAGTGCTGGTTTCCCATAACTCGGCTTATTTCAATGGAATTAACACCTGTGGTGGCCAATTGTAAGTCAATGATCATTGTAAGTCAAACTGAGTTCAGGTATGACCAATCAACGCTCTTCTCCTGAAAACGTTCTTCGTCTCATTGAGGGAATGTGTCATTTCCTTGAACATATTAAGATTGAAATGATATAAATATCAACTTGAACGGAGGCATTTGAAAGCCTCATTTCTGGAAAGAGTTGAAGACCTGATATCTAACATTGTGTAAGACAGATGCTTTTCTACATCTAAATTCAGTACTTGTGGGTGTTGAATTTTCTTCACCCACATTTGTTGTCATTTGCCAATTTGTTTTATTAACCTGAAGGTTTTTCTTTATGACAAACTTTCCCCTTACCAAGAAATCTATGGGATAAATAATATCTACAGCAGTACACTGCAACGTCCACGCTAGCTGAATGGGTGACAAACAATATCGTTAAAACGCCTACACACATAATATCCCCGAGAACAACACTCTCTTTCAATTTTTTCAGTTGATATAAAGCCCTAATCACAGACTTTTCATTCTCAGTTTTTTTTTGTTTTTCATGGAAGCAGACATTTCTTGTACGAGTAACCTGGTATTTCTCTGGGGCGAGCTGTTACTGGGGACCTGTATAATAAGTATTTATAAAGTTTTAAACATGTTTTTTTTCATTAACTGGCTGTGTAAATCAAGGGAAAATAACTAAATAATTAGGATGGCCTAATAATATCATGGTGTGCAATATGTGAACATTACACACGTCTCACCTGTTTCCCGTATTACGGATGTTTTACCGTTAATGCAACAGTAGTGGTAAAACTGTTGAAGAAATACAGGAGTTAGTGAGGTATTAACACCTAACATTGTAGCTTTTTATGATGTGGATATGTAACCGAATGTAATTCAGTAATTACTTTAGGATTTTGAATGCAACTGTTCACCAAATTAAAGGTTTTGCTCCGAATTTTGTTTCTTCGGGATATCTTCAGTCATTGGTTTCCTCCTGGTCATTCTCAATTCGAGACAAAACTGTAAAAGAAACATACATCCCGAAGCAAATCCTGTCAAGAGATGACTTTAAAAACGTACACAGTAAATTTAACTTTCAACTACACGTCTATGATGATTTCACTGTTTCTTGAGGGGAGGTAATGTCGCTTGAATTCGATGTACTCAGTCTCCTTGACTCGATTTCCATCTTACGAGCGCAAGATATCATTTTCAAGTCAATTTTTGTGTTAAATTGTTGAGAAAGAACGTTCTTGTCATAGTTTGATCAGATCTGCGTTGTAAGAAGACTGGTGGTTTACGCTGATTGATTGGTGCTAACCCCCGCCGCTAAAGTCGGCAGCCAATTTAGGCATTTAGGGCATTTTGGTGAGTGCATCAAACTGTGCCAGGAGAGCGTGTTGAGGGTTGGTTTGACTAAAGGCCTCTGTAGAACAGTCTGCAGCTTCAGCAATCCTAAAGGTCCTTCTCCCCTTAGGCGACACAAAGTGGCTGCCTAATACCTGGAAATGAGTCAGAAGGTCTTTCCTCAATGTTTATCTCTTCCGCAATTAACTAGATTCTAGATTAGGAGTGTGTCTGAGGCTGTATGTGGTTGGCTGGTGTCTGGGCTGCGGAGACCTAGTTGACGTGTCACGGACTGTCTGCTGCTCCCTGCCCCAAAGAATGCCCTGGTTCTGCCCGGCCCTGGCCGCCCTCAGCTGTAAGTGTGATGGAATACAGCCCTTTGGCTACTCCTCATTGGTCGGGCCACTGACATATAGAAGACCCTCGTTACCCAGGAACACATCTGTTATTTTAAAGGGTTTTGTAATACACTCAAGCCAATGAATTATGTCCCTTACACAAGATTTCAGCGTAATCGTAATACGCAGTCACCGAGTCTAATCTAAGCTGCGATATTATCTGAAAACATAATAATATTAGTGCCGCCTTCTGTATATCGGTTACGTAAACAGTCTGCTCAGCTCAAGTGTCTTTGTGGAAATACCAAGCAGACAGCAAGTGTGCAATTACAAACTGAATGCAACACTAGCCGTGGTAATAAACCGTAGTGATATATACAGACCTTTTTGTAAAGCACAAAGCTATGGTCGATTGAAGACACAAGGTTGCTGGCTGAAAACAATGTGGATGGGGAATTGGACCAGTAAACCCGATCCTGGGGGTCAGAACACGTTGCTGAGGAAGCCAGACACCGGCTGATAAGGCCGTGTTGTTGACCAAGAGCCAGGTACAAGGAAAACTGAGCTGCCAAGCCATTGTTTATGATGCATAAGATGTCTCTTACATGCCAGACACAATGGTTTAATTCGGGATAAATGGATACAAGAACAGCGCAGAGAGAATTTACATAGTCTTGCTCTCTGGGCGTATCTCTTCATTTTCTTGGCCTCATCTCGACGGAGTTTCCGCCCTTGGGGATAGTAATGATAACATGTTGAGGGTTAGCTCCGGTTTCATTGGTCGTGCTCATCAAGGTACCATAGGTAGAAAGGCCAAGAGAAACAGCGACATTGTGAGCCAAACCGTGTAATAAATATCAATCTTTACTCACAGATTTGCGTCCATCCAAAAACAGTATAAATTACCACTTAAAACTTCAAAGCTAACTTGTTTGTATAGGCCTATGTCATTTCTTTTAACCAATTACAGGCTTTCTCTATACAGGCAATATGTCACCCTCGGCACGCCAGTCAAATCTCATGGCATATTAGTTGAAACATTCCCATTTTTAATGGCGTTTCCATTGTAAATTTCCCTTCCCAACATGGATGTCCCGGTGACACTTTGTTTGTTTCCAGCCTTCTTTATTACTTACCGGGACTTATGTCGACACGATATGTTTTTCAAAACATGAAAAAGATCTGCCTCATATAAGGGAAGAAGCTGGCTGGTCGCCCCTTATCTGATGAAATCTCATACAAGACGACTAGATCCCTCATCAGCAAGGTCATGAGTTCAGGGCACCCAGCCTGTGCGGTGCCTGTGAAGTAGTATTTTGGTGTACTTTGTACACTTTGTACAGGGAAAAAGGTTGTTCAGTTGTTGATAACACGTGCATCTAATGTAACGTACATGTACAAGTATATGCATCTAATGGCATAACGTGTATATACACACCGAAAGGCATAATGTGTATGTAGCTGAAAGGCCTTTCGTAGCTGTGATAATTACAGCTCAATAATTTCTCCACAATCCCACCCAGTATACTTTTTTCGCACGAGATATTCTCAGCAGTGAAGTTGCAGAATGACTTCACAGAATCCAGCCTCATATCGAGAATTCATCATTGATATAGAACTTATTGTCAATTGCGTTTTTTTTTTTTAAAAAAAGACCTAGCTTAAATGGACTCTTCCGATGATTTCTGATCGCATGTGACAAGCCGTAAAATCAAGCTAATACGCGAGGTGCCATGTTGACCTCTAGCTGTCCAATTTAGAACAGGATAAACATACTTCATGACATGGTGAGTATTGAGAGTGATCTTTTACTCAGGAGTTTTCTTTTTGGCATAGCTCGTCATTAACCAAGTCCTCAATGAAGCCAGCACATTTATACGCGCCCTGCAACGATGACCTGAAATCTACGCCCTGCAGATCGATAAAATTCTTCCAGAGGCAATGGCGGTCTGACAGTCTTTACTAATAACAAATGTGCAACTACGCTGCAATGAATGCAAAACGATTTATTATTTTTATTTATTTATTTATTAATTATATTTGATTGATGTTTTACGCAGTAATCAAGAAAGTTACCTTCCCAATCACGACAGGAGAGGAAGCCAGAGTGAGCTGGGCTTGAGCTCACAGAGATCACATTGGCTAGAGGGACATGGATCATTGCGTTACACTAGGGAGCTAATCTGGTCGGCTTGGACACACAAAGATATCAACGCTATAAAGTTTCCAAACGGTCTTCTGTATTCCGTAGAGAGCTCGCCCTGGCGGAGTGCGAAGTTCAAATCACTACGCCACACGAGACGTAGGTTCAGTAACATTCTTGGACAAGCAATTTTTCAAATTAGTGGGGATTCTTACGGTGAACAGACCGAGTTTCAGGTTATTTTAAGTGTTAAAATGTGTCAGTTTGGTCCAACCAAACAGTTAATGATTTACGTGGAATTTGGGAACGGTCACAATCCTTATGTATAGAAGAAAACGCTGCGTTGTGAGGTCGAGTTGGCAAGAAAACCGTTTCGGGATAGCCATTGTGCAGAATCAGAAGATTTTGTTGCTCAGTTCTGCTTTACCCGGTAGACAGACAAGTATTTGGAAGGAAATGTCTTCTCAAGATATGCAGGAAAGAATCTGTTCCAGTTACACTGCTGTGTTGGCGATATCCCTTGATGTCTCATGCTGACAGCCATTCGTGCGGAGACGACGTACGTTCAGGGCCCGCTTAAAGACGACGCTGTGATCACGATGTTCGCCCTGACAACACTCTAGATTAAGTACATGACATTTTGGTTTCTACTGTTCTCTAGCAAATTTTTCTCCCCTCAAGCGACTCGAAGTGGCTGGCTAATAGATGGAAATGAGTGAGGAGGTTTTTCCTCAACGTTTACCTCTTCCGCAATTAGCTAGATTCCAGATTTGGAGAGTGTCCTAGGCTGTGTGTGGCTGGCTGATTTCTGGGCTGCGGAGACCTGGTTGACGTTCCACGGACCGCCTGCTGCTCCCTGTCCCACAGAACGCCCTGGCTCTACCCGACCCTGGTAGGACTCAGCAGACAATGTGATGGAATACTACCCTTTGGCTACTCTTTAGTGGTCGGACCGCTGAAGTATACAAGCCCATCGTTACTCAGGAGCACATCTGTTATTCTAACCGGGATTTTCATGTATGGAAGTCAATGGATTACGTCTTTTACACAGGTTTTGTGAACCAAAGTCTCGGCGTATTGGACCGTTGAGTAATTTTGTGTCCGTTTTAATGTGTTCCTTTTGTTGGCATACATGAATCTCCGTGGTAGAGTTATGTGACAGTGTCTTATTGCGGTTAACCCGGAGAATATGGGAGATTTATGCATCTTGCCGTTAGATATCGTCACACCGTCGTGAACAGCTACAATAAACCAGCCAGCCCAATAGATCTTCTTATTTTACGTTTTGCATTTAACATGAATTTCATCATGATTTGCTGTGTTGGATTTTAGTACCAATTTTTTTAACCGTCGTCATTGGAACTTTGCGATGCTCTACATTTAATAACTGGTAAATATGGTACGGATACCATTCTGGTTGGACAACATGAACCAGAGCTTGCCAACATTTTTGTTCGTGCCAGGATTTACGTCCCATTGCTAAACATCAAATGGTAAATTTACATATATATATATATATACATGTATATATGATAGTTGATGAGATTCGGTGAGGCCTTTTGAAGTCTTATTACCTACGACATGATCTTGTCTCTTGGGAAAAGTAATCAAATCTCATTTATGTGACGACATTGTCTAAAAACACAATAATATTAGTGCTGCCTTCAGACAGCGTCTACATAAACAGTCTGCTCAGCTCAAGTGTCTTTGTGGAAATGTCAAGCAGGTAACAAGTGTGCAATTACAGACTGAATGAAACACTAGACGTGGTAATAAACTTTACTGATATATACTGGCCCTTCTGTAAAGCACAAAGCGATAATCTATGGTGGACACAAGGTTGCCGGCTAAAAACAATGTAGGTGGAGAAATGGACGAGTATTCCCGATTCCGGGGTCAAGAACGCGTTATTGAGGAAGCCAGACACTGGCTGACATCAAGGCCGTGGTGTTGACCAAACGTCACCTACGAGGAAAAGTGAGCTGCCAAATCATTGTGTATGATGCATGAGATGTCGCTTACATGCCAGACACAAGGGTTTGATTAGAGATTAAAGAATACACGGACAGCGGAATGTGCGTCGGGAGGAGAGACAAAGGCTTGCTCCGTTGACTGTTCATGTTCTTGGCCTCATCTTGGCGGAGTTACTGCCCTTGGCGCTGAGATTGTTAACCTTCCCTAAAGTAACCCCGGTGGTTATGGGTCGTGCTCATCAAACCACATTATAAGCAGAAACTCCAAGAGAAACAGTGACTTTCCCGTGTAATAAATATGAAGATTTACTCAGCAGATTTGCGTCCAGCCAAAACCAGTGCGAACTACTACTTCAAAATTTAAAGCTAACTTGTTTATATAAGGTTATGTCATTTCTCGTAATAAATTAGACACTTTCTCTACACAGACAATATTTAGCTGTCACCCGTGGCGCGCCAGCCAGCAATGATATGGTTCTTCCGGGAATATCGTGCTTCATTCCGGCTTCTTTAGTAATCACCAGAACTTGAATTCACGCGATATGTTAAAAAAATGGACAAATCCTGCATCATATACGCGAAGAAGATGAAATTATCCAGAAGCCGATTCCGGAAGGTCCTGAGTTCGACTCCAGTCCATGGCATACTTCCATATGTCTAAGGTGCTGTACTGTGTACATTATTTACTGTTAACAAGGCTGTGATATTGTTGGTGATACATACATTTAGAGTCACAATGTACATAACTTGTATGCACGTACGGACGTAAAGTACACGTAGTTAGGTCTTTCCTGGCTGCGATAATACTTTCTCAACAATCTCACGAGGTACTCAGAGCAGTGAAGTTGCAGAATGGCTTTTGAGAACTAACTCGTGACGCTGGTGACAGCTCAAGCTTTCATAGGAATTCCCGCATCAAAAATTCATCATCGATCCAGAACTCTTTGTCATTTGTGTTTTTCAAAAAGATCTACTTTAAATGAGCGTTTCCCTGGGTTTCTGATCGCATGTGACAGGCCGGAAAACCGATCTAATACGCGAGGTGTTATATGGACCTCTAGCTCTCCAGTTTAGACAAGGATAAGCATACTTTATGACATGGAGAGAATTGTGCGTGATCTTTTACATTCGGTTTTACTCAAAAGTTTTCTCTGCAGAATAGCTCTTCATTAACCGTGGGAAGATCTAGCCCTTGATAGAGCCACTATCTTTCTGTGTGCACTGAACTTAGACATTGAACATGCGCCTATGTCTTAGAGATCGTTACAAGTTTACAGGAGGCACTCTCTGCTTAGCAGCAATGACTGATTACCTCAAGAGGTGTGAAACTACATTACAATAGGACGCAATCTATCAACGTCGCGATGAGTCAAACACTTAACTTTCTACGTTCGATAGAAAGCCGGTCGTGGCAGAGTGGTCGATGCACTCGCCATTCAAGTTTCTGTGCCACACGAGACGTGTGTTCAGTATCATTCTTACATGGGGACATTACTGTTATCCAAATTATTATTGTGCGAATTAATCTTGTCCAAATTACTGTTGTCTAAACTTTTGTTGCCAAAATTACTATTGTCCAAAGTACTGTAATCCTAATATCTGTTATCCAAAATTACCGTTGTCGAGGCCAAGGTGGCAGTGTGCCTTCGACGGAGCTCTCTTGGGTAATCTTGCACGAAGTTGACTGGAGACACCTTTCTTTTCATCAATATGACACATGTAACACTTGGAAAAGTTCGCCAGTATAACTTCTCAGACGTTAATGATTTACCATGGATGTTCAGTTCAACTCAAAATCGTTCACCTATAAGAAACAAGTGTTCAAACACTTTGACAGACGGGTCCGTCGCGACAACTTGAGAACAAAAAAGGTAACGTACTATTATCGATTGGAAAGAAGGCCGTGTGTCGTCATCAGACAATTCCAATAAGATAGTTCGGCAATCAGATATCAGTTTTAATTAGATCAGATCATCATTGAAAAAGTGGATCACAAATCAATATCGTTATTGCAATATTAGTGGCTCTGGAATTTATGCAATAAGGTTGCTTATGTTATAGCACTCTCCCATTTTGAACGCCTTGAGAAATCTACAAGTTATAATGGTGTCTCTTTGTAATAAAAATAGCCTATAAATCTGCACTCTTCGCCGCTTTTAGCATTCTTTTACAGCACCAATATATAACTTTTTCTGTTTACGAAGTTTCATTGTGAATTTCCCAATTCTCCAAATAGCTGGCTATGAATATATGGCCGTGTTGAACAGACATCGTAGATTCGCTCTTGCCACTTTGTACTTACAGGTTTATCGTCTCTTTAGAGAGACCAAAAAATTTCACTGTACGACACCTATGTGTACACTTTGTAACCCTGGACATGCTGTCTTTCCCACAATACCCCTCTGTCATCGTGGTCTTTCATGTCACAGTTGACGGCTCTGCAATACCAAAGTGAATACTCAGTAATTTTCACAAACCTGTCAGTTTGGACATATCTTCTCGCATTGCTTTTTCTCTTGTCATTTCCACACAAAACTGAAAAAACTACATTCCCTGGGGGAATGTGCTGAGATGTAATTTTATAAATGTGTACGTCCTTGGCAAGTTTAACATCTAGCTATATATCTGTTAGAACTACTCTATCACTTCAGATTAACCCAATGGCTGACATGTCCAGTTCAATCAGTTGTAATTACTAATAATGGATTGCAGATGACTTTTCATCAGATTATTTATGTGAGCAGTATGTTAAGGCTGATATTTGTGTAATAAATCAAAGAGATTTTCACGTCTAGGTTTTTTATTTGAAATGTTTAGTTCATTTTTGTACTTAAGAATTTTCCTCTGGCGATATATAATAAGGCAAATCCCAGGAGATAATGGTTAACAACGATAAAAAATACCAGTGAGCATATCTGTAACAAATGGCTGACTGGTTTCTGGATCAAGAGATACAACATTACCATCGGATTCCCAAAACGTTCCATGCTTCACGTTGAGAATTTCTCATCCGTAATGTCTGTGAGATTTCTACACTGTTACAAACTACATTAACATTGTACAGCTTAATAAATTTCCCGTCTAATCTACATGTATTCTGTTCTATTTACGAAGAAGATTAAGAGCAGGAAATTGTTAAATATACACGGTTTAAGCGATTTGTCACGCACAGACACACGCTGTGTGCTGCGTGCTTTATGTGTGTTTCCCATATACTGTGCTGTGTGCTTCGCATAAAGTGTGCTGCGTGATTCGCATTCAATGTGTTTGCGTACCGTGTACTTCATATTTCAGTGCGCTGTTTATTTCACATACGGTATACGGTATGTTTCTCAAGTCTAGATCCCCAATGTGTGTTTAACAAGTGAGCTGTGCTTCACACAACTTCCACTATTCGCACACTGAAGCAGATCTCAGAATTTCGTGTGTCCACTGAGGACCCACGGGCCGACCGGAAATCAAAACGCACGACCTATAATATACGGCGATGGATTTGGAACGATCCTTGATAATCCAATACATTAATGCTACAGAGAGCGCAATTAACTCTTTTAATTTGAATTGGCTGTACCATATTCCAAACGTACAAATCACAAAGATAAACACACCATATTAAAGTAATGTACATTTCATTGTATCAAATATTTTTAAAAAATGCCAATTGAAAAAAAGAAAATAATACTTGGTTTATGTGTATGTACAGCTGTTAATTAATAGTTTTGCTATTTTTTAAAAATGAACAGTTATATTGTGTGTGTGTAAAATTAACAAATGCTTGAGTATTTAGAAGGGATCGATTCTGCAAACATGGCTTGAATTTCATTCTGAATTTTAAAATCAAATAAACATGTGTATAATCCTTCCTTCTTCCCTTGCAGATTCTAATCAAGAATTTGTTAACCCTCTGACCTATTAACACTGAAAAGATACAGTGTATTAAAGACCGGGTCACAATATCATATATAAACGATTTAATGCGGTTGGACAAACAAAATCACCGTTATAACTGATAACTGGCCATACACGAACGATTTAATACGGTCAGAAATCTAAAAATCAGCATGATAACCAATATTTGGTCATACATAACCGATTTAAAACGGTTATTATAGCAAAACCATCCTGATAATTGATATCTGGTCATATATAACCCCTTTTGCCAGGAAAACAAAATCAAAATGATAACATATATTTGGTAATACATCTCTGATTTTATACTATCAGAAAAATAGTCAGGGTGATATTGGATACATCATCATACATCGTACGGCCACTTGATTGTTTTACCTCAGTTAAGACTTCATTCTAGATGTTGCCAAAGTACGGCACCAACCACAACCGTTATCATAGTGCTTCGTCCGAAGACCACTCATTATTAATACTTGTTGTAGATTTTGTATAACAGCGTCAAGGCTTTATTTCTTTACCCGGTTCATTTTATTGTCCAGAAAGGGGGTGGTTCAGCAATTACAAAGCCCTTTTCTTGACAGTAAATTGTCTATTTGAGTAGAGATGGCATCATGCAAATAGCAATAACAGCTGGTAGGCTGGGAGGCCTCTGTGGCTCAGTGACCCAGACGCCTCCCACCAATGCGGTCGCTGTGAGTTCTAGTCCAGCTCATGCTGGCTTCCTCCCCGGCCGTACATGGGAAGGTCTGCCAGCAACCTGTGGATGGTCGAGGGTTTCCCGGTTTTCTCTCACCATAATCCTGGCCGCCGTCGTATAAGTGAAATATTCTTGAGTACGGCGTAAAACACCAATTAAATAAATAAATAAATAAATCGCAGGTGACTGGGTTCTAAAAAAATGGTCAAAATGGTTATTTAAAACATTATTTATATATCAGTAACCTGAGAGTGTCGGTATTTATGGAAGGAACACTAATGATTTATTATAGGTACCTAGCTTCACCGTTTTCACAATCCCGGTCTTGGATATAGAATTTGTTTAATTCACCCCGCCCATCACCGTTCGTTGGTCTTCTATCAGTGTGGCTGGCATCCCTGTATGTCATACTTAATAATGTTCCTTACTGGTAATCCAAAAGTTTCTGGTTTACCCCAGGTAATAACGCGACATAAATCAGACATAATGCCAAGTAATGAAGCACTAACAATAACTTAATGCGGAAACGGTAAACGATCACCATAGATACATGTTCAAATAGTTATATGACTCAAAAACCCTGGGTAAACACTCACTGAACTCCCTGATATGCCCAGATTTGAGCTTTCCAGCGAAGTATTGCTTCTTTATTTCTTGATTGTGTTTGTATTTTATAAATATTTTGAAAAAAGCTTTTAAACCGATTAGTGGGCGGCGAACGCATGATAGCGCGGTAGAGCCGCATTCTTTTACACACTGCTAGACATTTTTGAAAAAGGAGCTTAGTTTGTGAAAGAACGGAAGCATTGCCGAATTTTAAATGATTGTAACATGGTGAATTAATATGAGAAGTATGATTCATTAAGTAGAACTCGTGTTGGAATTTATATACGGCGTGGTATCGGACATTGCCCTACCCAGGATAGTGGGAGTATGAACGGAAAACAACATGCTAACCACACCCTGTCTTTTCTGTCAATGAGTCTATAGTTACCGCCACTGTAATGTCCTTGGAGGTTATTTTCCGGGAAGACACCTAAGTCAACTGCCTCAATAGCAGACAATTTAGAGACATACGATCGTACTTTCATATGGTACAAAACACCCGAACAAAGCCGACGTGATCACGATCGCACAATTCGTCTCGCATGTCCGGGTTATATTTGGCTTCATCGTGTGAGAACAAGTGGACGCCATTCCCAGCTAGAACATATTTGAAAGCCCGCAGAATGCAAATGGTCTAAGGATCCATTATGTTTCCTTTCTTACAGCGATGTCCCATCAGTGATGTCTTTGTGCTCAAATGCTTTCACTGTAACTAGTCAGTACAATACAATCTTAATACCGCAGATGTGAACAGCAGCTTAAAATCTTTGAGACATTTTCTCACTTGTTTTGTCATAGTCCACGTGATTTATTCATATTATGAGAAACACGCAAATTCTCTGGAAATTAAATGTGTATGCCACCGGGATAGTATTCTCGGTGAATCAGTATTCGTTTGTTTTCGTTTCTTGTATTTGAAATAGTGTCATATTTTCTAATTTCCATTCTAATCTTCCATTTCACGAATTAATAGAAATAAGTATATTTTAACTCGCTGGAAATGAAGTTGTTTGCACGAATCTATGTACTTCTGGGGGCATTGTTGGAGGGTTAAGGTTTCGGGTATCCAGGTAGATAAGCCAGGCAGTTCCCTTTTTAGCTTCGGTAAGGTTCCTTAACCAGATAGTAGTGAAGAACAAATATTCTTGTGAACCTTGTAAAAATCCATATCATGAAAAATTGAATTAATTGCTGAGGTAAATTGAAGCCATCGGCGTGGAGATACGCTGCCACTTGTTAACATATTTGTTAGCTGATTTTGGGCAATGAATTTTTAATAAGCTATCTGATTTTTCGAATTAAATCCAAGCCACAATTTGTGGCATGAGTCCCAGTCCTTGTCAATATGACTTCGAACAGCCGGAATCGTTCGAGTTCCTCAATCTTGATGTGAACGATTTTCCGTAAACTTCATACGTGTACAATGAACGGTGTCGAATCCAGTATATGTCATACCTAACTGAACAAAGACAGCCAGTTGATACCTTATACGAGCTTAAATAAGGGATTTTTCACCATCGTGTTCAAAATATCACGATAAATTTGGTTCCTTAGACGCAATGATATCCCTCAATATTGTATGGGACGACGAACATCAAACATCGCTAACACAACTGGCAATTGCTGTTCACTAGTCGGGTGCGAGACAGTTCAGCCTATGACAGATAACTGACCAATTTTCTCAGATGCCACGCACATGATTTCACCCACAGATCGAGATCAGCTTTTGACAAGTGTCTATTTCTTATTGCTGGTCGTGTCAAATTGTACTCCGTGTGACACCACGTAATCCTTGAGTCATAATTGTCTCTGATGCTCACAGAACAGCTATCCATCGGATGTAGAAAATATCCAGTCCGAGGTTTGAGTGTTGAATGTATATGACGTGGATCTTAGTTATGACTCTAGAGTTATGAACTCTATATCTATTTTGGTCACCGCCATTGCCAACGATCTAATGGTCCAATATCGCCTTCACGCAGATGTCAGGAGGCGCGTTTACAGCTGAACAAACTTCTTTGTGTGATGAGAGCGGGCGACAAAAGCATGAAACACTAAAACTTCCGATATCCACATCAGTACTGGATGAAAAGAAAAAGATATCAATATATTGTGAAGCTGGTGCTTTAATTTACTGATTGCTCAAGACATGGGATTATTATTTATTTACTGGACAAATGAAGGACAGCAAGTGGCGGTGACCCGTATATCAGGATCTGATCACTGGAAATCCAGCTGTTGTGTGATAAAAAACAAACGTAGTGAGAGGTTTAGACACGAAGCCGTACAATACACCGCTATGACATTAAGTGTAGTTAAGGAGAGTTTTCAAGTGTTTTCAGTATTTATTAAACAGTTTCTTCTGAATGTCCGGCAATTGTCAGCCATTTTGCGGTGAAATCAACGCGCCCTCACTCCGTATCGAAGTTCTGATTTATTCTTTTGATACAGAACTGAGAGGCATTAAAGCAAGAATCATTTATCGTATGTGTCCCACGACTCAAGTCACAGACAGTTTTCATTTTGTTCACCATCACATTTCAGAAAACATTACCTTATTGAATCATTACTCAGTAATGTAATATCTCGCAGTTTCCAATGCCGTGTCTACAGTATGAGACTACAGGTATATCGTATACCAATCACGGGAGTAACTCACCGAGTGAACTTCATGCGTCTTGCATGGATGATATGCACGTTGACTTCATGTGAAGATAGACGTGCCTAGCAATGGGAGATATCTCTGTTCGCTATTCCCCACACAGGTGACATGGCTCTGCGAACCCTGTGAGTCCTCTCACAGTGGCCACACCTGTCTGGTTGCTGGTGATGGCCATGAAGACGACTACAACTATGATGTAGACTCTATAGGGAATTCCATCACGCTTCTTAATAGACATTCGTTCAGATGGAAGAATTCATCAAATGTGGCTCGGATTTATTGTATTTCTTAACTGTCAACCCCAATATAGATGTGGTGCTCACTTATTTACAATATAGTGACTTGCAATAGTGTGCCTAGTAACAAAGCTATCACAGAAATCAATTCAGATTGTTCAGAGACTTGGCGACGAAGAAAATGTTAGGAAAGTTTCTTCATTGTTATACAGGAAGAACAAATTTTTTGTTTCAGTTAATGGGGTTTCGGTTGAGTTGGTAAAGATGTTTGTGGCTGTTCAATCTTATTTGACATCAGTGGAAAATACTGATAAAATTGGAAATATTTTCGAAGAAAGAGTATTGTACAATCCGGGGTGTGCCATCAGGTTTTTAGCAGTCCGATGAGGTTTGTCGTGTATTTACTGAGCGACTACCATTTTATCGTACATACACTCTAAAACAACAAGTACCTACACATTTTCAGATCATAGATTCATGTGACTTAAACATAACCTCCTTCAAAAGAGAAACTAGAGAAATAATGTGTTAATAAGAATTCTTTTCCAAGGTCTGCCACCTTTTGTGAATACATTGATCTGATATCAAGGATATGGCAGAAAAAATAACTATAAGGTAGTAACAAATTTCACTGAATGAAACACCTGAGTAAAACGATAGGCCATAAGAAAGATGGCGTGTTTTTCTAGTGGCGAATTACCCCTCGTTTTCAGCTTGGGTCACGTGGTTCCAATGAATGAAATCATCAACATTGCTCCCTAATGACAGACTGTTAGAGACAGTGACTTTTGAAAAGAATGCAACGTAGCCTTTCTCTGATGGGCAAGAGAGAGTTTTCAGCAGGCATCTTGAACAATGTTGGCCTCTCAAAATACCAGCGAGTGCTACGTCAAATGCCAGAGGAGTTTACGTTACACATTTACCGAGTCTGTCTCAGTTTAAGCGGTAGAATAAGAACAGTAAGCTGTAGAATTCACCTAATCGTTTTCAAGAAAAGGGCTCCAGAGTTCACTGAGTCGGGGACTCTTTCCCTCAGCGTCCAAGGCTGACTTATCGGGTATCGTTCTGTGCCCATCGATTGTCTTCCTAGCAAATTAGCGCATTTGGTGTCATTGCGGACACATTGACCCAAAGTCTGTCTAGGTACATTTCAAAGGCCTAGCATAATGGTTGAATACCATACCAAATGAACACGACAAAGATCATTTGAGGAGAGCAGCAAAGGCTCGACGCTGTCGGCAGTTAACCAAGTCTTACCCTTTGTAAGCAGACACGATAGTTTTCATACACTCGTCAATGGGTTGTGGACAATCGAGAGCACAGCTGACAGAGGGAAATACCTATAACTGGAATACGTAGCCTGTTGACACTCATCCATGGATCTGATGGTTAACAGTTACCCGTTTTCTCCCCTCGCCTGCAGCTGGGTCTGGTGGCACCACAGGAGAGTCCCGGCACAATCTGGTAACGCTGTAACCAGTGATGTAACTGTCCATTATCGCTCTCACACAGATATCCGGAGATAGTGAAGTGTGTTACGGGACAGATGTGTTCACAGCTGAACATGCCACTCTGTCTCAGGAGATCATGCGATCCAGCACGAAACACTAGTGTACGAAATTTTATTTGACAACAAAATTAATATATATAAAAACGAATTTTTTTTAAGCTAATGGATCGATTGATTGAGTGACTGACCGATTGATCAAGCCATTGGTTTACTGATGTTTGAATGACTGAGAGAAAGTGGCTCGAGTCTGCCTATCAAGATCTGACCACAGGAAATCCGGCTGTTGTTTGACAGAAAACAAATTTGGTGAGATGTTCAGACACAATGGCATACAGTATACCGGTGTGGCGTTAAATATGGCTAAGGGCGGCCTTCAGTGTTCTCAGTATTGATTAATATGTGCGTCCTGAGTGTCATATAAGAACTCATATTTTCTTGTGGTACAAAACTGAGCATGATCATGGTAACTATTTTATACTGTCTCTCAGGATCCAAGATACAGACAATTTTCATTTGTTCCAGCATTGTATTTCAGGAAACATTACGATATTAGTGTCATTAATCAATAATGTAATGTCTCCAAGTTTAAAATGTAACATCTACATTATGGAACTACAGGTGTTGCATCTTGGATATTGCTTAACAGCCACAGGAACGACTCAGTTACTCATTAGAGATGGTGAACTTAATGCGTCATCTGCATGCTTCATATATGTTGGAGCATTTATTTATTGTGCACCATTCCCCACACAGGTGACTTTGCTCTGTGAATAGAGGTCATAGGTGGTCATGGGCTACAACCATAATGCACACTCTATAGGGAATTGCATCACGCTTCGTAAAGATTCAATAAGATACAAAAATTCATAAAATCTGCCACCTGATTTATTCCATTTCTTTGATGTGAGTCCCAATGCCGTGGTGGGGAGTAATCACTTATTTACAATATGATGACTTGCAATAGCGTGTCTAGTAACAAAGATATAATATGAATAGACTTAGATTGTTCAGAGAGAAGATTGTGAAGACATTGTTAGGAAAGTTTCTTCATTTGACCGTTGAGTTTGTAGAGCTGTTGTTTGGCTTTTAGCTTTCAATCTAATTGGCATCAGTGGAAAATACTGATGAAATTGAAAATGTTTACAAAGCCAGAATATTGTACAATCCGAGGTGTGCCAAGTCTTTAGTAGTCCTTAGAGTCAGGAGTGTATATACTGAACATTTTATGGAACATATACTGTCAAACAACAAGTACGCCCATATTTTCAGTTCATAGATACAAATGACTTTTTTTCATAAAACCATTGGCTAGCCATATTCCAGAACACATCACCCTCCAAAAGAGATATTAGAGAAATAATCTGTTAATAAGAATTCCATACCAACATATGCGCGCTCGGAAGCTCTCGGAGAATCTTCTTGAAACCCTCCGGGAAGCTGACCGAAAAGAGGAAACGTCAGCATTAACCAAATCCTGCCTGTTGTAAGCAGACGCTATAGCTTAGGTACATCCATGCCCCTTAACCCTCGGATACATTTTCTTTCACCTGTTTGAAAGATGTCCTGTTAGTACTATGGTGAGTGTGACCAAGATTAAAGCCACCTAATCAGACTAATCAGACTAAATTGATTCATTGAATGATTGACCGATTGACCAAACCATTCGTTTACTAATAGTTGAATGACAGAAGACAGGTGACTCGGACCTGTCTGAAAGGATGTGACCACAGGAATTACAGCTGTTGTTTGGAATACAACAAACCCACTAACACATTCAGACACAAGGCCGTACAATGTCCTGCACTGGCGTTAGGCGGCCTTCATGCCTACTCAATCTTTATTAAACCATGCCTTTCTTACGCCGGGCTACTTTGTAATGATATCAATACCTTGTCTAGCAATGGAGATAGATATCGCTGGTGACATGGTTCTGCGAACAGAGGGGAGGATTCTCGCAGTGGCCATGTCTGCCTGGTTACTGGTGCTGGAGGCCACCATATTCTACAACAATAATGCCCAGTCTGTAGGGAATTGCATCACGCTTCGTAAAAGAGATTGAATACAATGGAAAACTTCATAAAATTTGTCAACGGATTTATTACAGTCCTTTATTAGGAGTCCCAATGCCGAGAGGGATAATAATTTACTTACGATGTAATGATTTGCAAAAGCGTGTTCAGTAACAGGGCTATGACAGGAATAAACTCAGAGTGTTCAGGGAGAAGAATCTGAAGACAATGTAAAAAGTGTTTTCATTAGTTTTTTTTTTAAATTTATAGAGGGTATCGAATAATAGATTTCGATAGAGTTGGTAAAATTATTGTTTGGTTTATGGCTTTCAATCTTATTTACAATCTGTTTTGTTTGTGACCTTCAGTTTTATTTGACATCGTTGGAAATTATTGACGAAACTTGAAACATTTGCAAAGCCTGAATATTGTACCATCCCAGGTGAGCCAGGTCTTTAGCAATCCGCATAGTCTGTCCTACACACACTGAGCGATTGTCAATTTATGGAACAAATACTGTCAAACAGAAAGTACATACATATTTAAAATCCATTTATGCCATTGACTTTGTTCCATAAAAAATTGTTGGTTAGCCATATTCCAAAAAAGACACACACCCCTCAAAAGAGAAATTAAGGATGTGTTAATAAGAAATTTCTTACCAAAAATTGCCAACTCTTGTTGGTCGACTGATCTGATGTCAGGGACGCCGCAGTACAAATAACTCCAACGTACTAAAAAGTTTCAGTAAATGGAATACTTGACTGTTTTTCTAGAGGCCAGTTACCGCCGTTTTCCAGCTGGTTATTACTGCATTAGGCTGTATTTGCTTGTAGCAAAGTTTCACTTTATTCAGTTTAATATGACACTCGTACGCTCTCGGCGAATATTCTTGTAACCCGCCGGGTTGCTGGCCGAAAGCACAAAACGTCTGCATTGTCCCTTGGAATCGATTTTATATGCCTAGTATTCAAACTGAAAAGCAGAAAAGAAGGCACATTTCCGGAAATGTACAACAGCAGTGTGTTGAGGGGCAATTGGAAACAATGAGAACATCAACACTGCTTCCTGCTGACATATTGTCAGAGAAATGGGCTGTTGAGAAGAATGTATCGTATCTTTTCTCTCATCGACAGGAGGGAGTTTCCAGCATTCACCGGGAACAACGGTTGTCTCTCAAAATGTCTGGAAGTGATGTCCGAACAAACCGGCCAAGTAACAGTGCTGTTTACTTTACACGTTTACCGCGTCTGTCTCAGTAAAGTATGAAGTGTAATTTGTAGAATTCACCAGAATGTTTCTAAGAAATCAGCTAATGAACAGGGTGTGGGACTCCTTGGCTCAGTCGTTTACCGCGCTATCATAGCACAATGACCCGAAGCCTCCAACCAATGCTGTCGCTGTGAGTTCAAGGCCAGCTCATGCTGGCTTCATCTCCGGCCGTGCATGGGAAGGCCTGCCAGCAACCTGTGGATGGTCGTGGGTTTCCCTCGGGCTGTGCCCGGTTTCCTCCCACCATAATGCTGGCCGCCGTCGTATAAGTGTAATATTCTTGAGTACGGGGTACAACACCAATCAAAAAATGAAATAAATAAAGATAAACAGGGTCCACTGAGTAGAGAACTCTTTGACGTTTGCTCAATGTCTCCGCCGGACTTATTAGGTGTCGTTCTGTGCCCATTAGTTGTCTGCTTCGCAACTCGCAACTCTGTCCATATACTGACCTACTTGCCACATTCCAATTGCATAGTATACAAGCTGGGTACCACATCAAATTAACTCGACGTTGGCCTTTTGCAGCGAAGTGATGAATTCTTAGGTTAGAGCGACACACTCGGCAGTTAGTTTTGACACACCCTTCCATACATCTTAGCTGCCTGACTTGTCTTAACTCTTCGTTTCCTCTCTCTTTTCTAAGAAGAATACCTGTTGGATGGCAAGTGGGACAAAGACTAAAATTACGTGATCAGATTAGGCCATGATTCAACACCAAGTAGGGGGATTGCAAACGTTTCATTCTGTTCACTCAGTTAACATCTCAAGGTAAGGGTGTTTCGATACAGTGTTGGCACATCTGCCCGTCTGATCTACGCGAAATCTCAAACGAGCTCCTAAAATTCAGAAACTAAGAATCTATCGCACATAACCAGACATAGCTGTTAGCAGAAAAAAAAACAAGAGCAGAAATTACCAGTAACAACTCCAACCAAGATAGAATATGTGTGAAACTGACAAATGTGGCAAAACATAATTTTAACCGACTTATAGCATAAGTTAAATTAAATGAACACATCAGCAACGGCATAATCATTCCTTCATAATGGGCGAAATGACACTCATTTCAAATTGACGTGTAACTATACTAAACTGAAACAAAATTGGGAAACAGAAACACGCTGCACACAAAAAGCTGTATCATTAAAGGTCGTTGAATCATTTATTCCCTTCAGGAAATGCAGACAACAAAACAGGAGACACGAACTGCCGTTTAAACATACACCTATTGTTGAAAGAAACTGAATTCAATAACAGAAAACATCGAACAATGCCTCTTAAGTGTCTGGGATGAGTCTGTAGACAAGAGGCAGTAGATAGGCGATGTGTTGCCTTGCCAGGCAAGGTAAACCTGAGATGATCACTTCAAGTGAAGGAACTGAGCACAGCTGTTGTCTGTGTACCTGATATAAATCCTCACCCAGGATATAGTTCCCTGATCGATGGCTTCTCATCGACCGATAATTTCGAGACAGAACCGAATCTCCACAACCATCTCCAGGTAACTATCAAGGACAATGGGAGTTTGTACACGGTTGTGTCAGGCCCCGAATCTCGTACAGGGATAATCACCTGTCATCTGCTAGTGCTTTCAATAAACAGCATGTAGTTGCGCCACGGGAAGTGTAACTCACTGGACAAGTCGCTACAGTTTCCTCAGTGTGAAACTTTATCGGGTTTCCCAAAGCTACAGAGACAAGACTTACGTATAACGGTCGTGATTCATAATCAACCATCCGGATCAAGAATCTCAAGGCCACTCTCCAAGCAAAGTTCAACAACAACAACAAAAACACCCTAAAACTAAGAAAGTATATACGGTAAAAAATCTAGATGGGTTTATGCAGAGATGGCTCAGTCGGTTAGCGCGCTATCATAGCACAATGACCCAGAAGCCTCCCACCAATGCGGTCGCTGTGATTTCAAGACCAGCTCATGCTGGCTTCCTTTCCGGCCGTACGTGGGTAGGTCTGCCAGCAACCTGTGGAAGGTCTGCCAGCAACCTGTGGATGGTCGTGGATTTCCACCGGGCTCTGCCCGGTTTCCTCCCACCATAATGCTGGCCGCCGTCGTATAAGTGAAATAATGTTGAGTACGGCGTAAAACACCAATCAAATAAATAAATAAATACGCCCAGATGTAAATTTATATGAAATAAATAACCAGGTTAGGATATGAAGATGCATTACTGCAACCCGGGGAGACGGTATAGGTTATATTTGTTCTATAACAGCCATTTCACGCGGTCTGGCTGTGTATCAGGGTTATGTGTGAAATTCTTATTACAACGTAATCTCTATTGAGGTGCATGTTTTTCATTTACCATGCGATAAATCGGTGATTTGCTGTCTTTAAGTGGCCTGTATATATCATATATGTAGAGCAAAGGTTGTGACAATGGTATTTCACACTCGCTGGAATTAAAGAAAACTACAGACTGCTCAGATGGTATATCTTTCTGCTGTCTGTATGAAGACGACAACGATTCCCTGTCATGCCGCCTTTACAGCGAGAGGGGTACTATCAATTTTGTCTTGCTTACTTGCATAGCAACATATCAAAAGTTTTCTACAGAAAAGACTACAGCATACCGATTACACCTAAAGCGGCGACGAGAGTGTGATTACGTAAACGTCCTCTTGTCAATTTACCTCAGGCATTTGTGCACATTTCGCTCTACAGCATTAGATCCTGAACAATGTATCACAGTGATGAGTTCAATCGACGAGTTTAGACTTCAAAATCTATTGTATCAAGAATATCACACTAAGGTTTTCGCTAGATTCGAATAAAATCTCTTGTGCACATATGAAAAAGTGCAATGACAGCGCACATGAGGTACATAGCTTTAATTAAGGACAAGGTATATGCTATCATGGTCCAGGGTTTAGATACTGAATAAATGCATAATTTAAGAACATTCCTCGCGTCTTTCCGGTAGAACATTCTCTATGTCCTTCCGGTAGAACATTCTTTGTATCTTTCCACGCGAACACTGCCATTCCGCCAGGACTCCAGTGAGCATGTCCAAACCAAAAGATAAATCATGTAAACACCGTTGACAACAATAAGCCTCCGCTGAAACATGTTAAACAGCATACCTCCATTATTCCCTGGCAACAACGAATTGGCTTTAATTGAGTTTAGGGTTTCAATGGCACAGAACTCACGTGCTCTCAATACGACAGGTACTTTTTCCGCTAAATGGAATCAGGCGTTTGTTTGTTTGTTAGCTTTTTTTTTTTGGTTTTTTTTTTTTTTTTGGTTTTCTGGCCTGTCTGTTAGCGCCTCTCCACAACTGTAGTGAGTGATCAGTCTTCCGGAAGCTATTAGGCAGTGGGGGACATTATTCTTGTCTCTCTAATCGCGCGTTCATCCTTCCTCACCCGGTCTTTTTCTTCCAGTCATACTCAGAATCTCCCGCTACATAAAACTCTATTACTCTTCCACGGAAAGGGGATTATCGTAAACATTGTTAAATGACTAAAACCATTTAAGGTGGCAATGTGACGACAATGTGGGTTAAAGTAATCTACCGCACATCAAGCAAGTTAAGTGTTGGACAGTCTTGTTTACCACGACTTTTATTTGTCTCAGAGTTAACCAGGTTACCTGTCTACACCAGTGTGTGCTTTCTCCATGACCGACGCTTTTCTGATCTCCTTATTCACCGTTTACTGGTTTTTATGTTGTTGTTCATTGTTCACTGTTTTTTTTCATATTTATTACAAGCTAGATGTAAAAAAAATTACCCATGGTTGTGTAAAATTCATTTGAGACTAAATACAGCGCTAAAGAGCCTTAGTCAACATTGACATTTGATGTGACCTATATTAATCGTTCCATCATTACTGGGGATCATTTTTATTGCATTGAAATAAACAATCTTTTTTTCAGACTTGTAAGACTGGATTCTTCTTCAGTTGCAAGACTGAATATCCACCTAGCCTTCTTACGCCAACGTACGATTAGAGCCTTAGGGCAGTCTACAACAATTACTAGTCAGACACTATGCTGTGCTCCCTCCAGCTGATGCACATTTAGAACCTGTAAGTTTCACATTAACTCATTTGCTTATAAACATACGAGTATGTATCACCTGTCTTCTGTAATTACTAGACAAAGAACAGTGACTTTGTCCTTTCGTGGGGCTTTAATAACAATAAGCCGTTAGCGACGCCCGTGTGACCCTTCGTGCAAACTGGTGTTTGTTGACGTTTCACTAATGGGGTGTACATTCCTCTATAATACACAAGGAAAAGTTAGTCAGGCGCATGACCAGGGCAGGTGGTTTTATCTACACATAAAAATGTCCGCTATTTTATCAGTGAAAAAATCTCGGACAAGGTTGTTAAACAAGAACTAACTGACATAAAACTATGAATATAGCTAATAAATTAGTAATTTTGATGCCATTGTTGTTTGGTCTCTCTTACCCTGAACATATGTACCATTATATATCTAGATTCATTTTTGTATTTTGCTTTTTGCTATCCAGTGCCCGTGACACAAGAAGCATTTTAAGTGCACCGGTAACACATAGGATCTTCTCCCTCGATGAAACAAATGCAGTCAGCAATCGCAAAATACATTGTATTTATGCAATGCGTCGGTAAAATGTTGTCGGCATATACAGGTATGTCCCAAAGCTTCAATTGTGACATATATGATTAACACATTGCTCTGCTTCTGGAAGACCAGTGCTAATGTCGTCAACACTAAATCGTATTGATCAATCGACAAGACGAATATACATGAGCAAAAACGCTTAGATGGCCATAAGTGGTTGACCACAGTAGATCAGATTACACCTATGATCATGGATCCGATCAAGTCATCGATATGATCACCTCAGTTATCAACATTCCTAGCTGGTGAGGAGGTGAGTAGGAATTATCGATCACATCCTATCCTCTTAACGCCTTCATAACTATAAATAATGTTTCTGGAATAGCACTGATATAGAAAATCAATCAGCAATAGTGTGATTGGTATATGTGTCAACAGACGATGCCTCTATGATCCAGTCATTTGCTGCCTGTACGGTTTGGAGGAGAATTACCTTTGACAGCGGTGGACTCGACTCCTGACGGCACAATAAATACACAGCTGGAAAGTGTCTGTGTAGTGCTCGTGCTTGCTTGTTCATTCAAGGCGTGGAAACCGACATTCGTATATCAGCCGCCAAACAAATTCGGCGTTTCGGGTCAATAACCACACGATCAGTTTCCAAAACGACGTTTAACACAAACAACCAAAGAACTAAAAATGTATACAAAGGCAAACATTAGCGAGGATTTGTGCAAAGAGAAGCTGTCAAAAATGTCCCTTCAGATTTTACTGATCGGTCAAAAAATACTTTAAAAAAGGTCGTTCCCTCATTAGTCCCCTACGTAATTTAACTTGTCCTTGACACATCATAAAGATTGTGTTCCCAAAAAAACAAGGACATGAAGTTTTCCCTGGATTACAGTTAACGACTCTAGAAACCGTATCTGTACTGGAGGATGTAGGTTGGGGAGGAGGAGGGGGGGGGTTATTTACTGACGTGGTAGGTGGAACTTTGAGCGAAAGCTCGGACATAATGAGGCTGTTGGCCATCGACTCACAACAACATTAAACAATCTCATCATCGTCTTCCAGTTTTCAGTCGTATATCACAGAGGAGCGACAGGGTGACGAAAACTGGACATCGCTTGATTAAGCACCTAGAAATGGTTATTCGGCGCTGAATGGACTCTCTAAAAATAGCCCCAACACATTCGCTATTGAGGGAACAACTTGACGAGGGGCCTGTTAATCTTGCCTGAAACGCGCGCCGTGGAGAACGTCGGCCGGCACGAACAGTGTGCTTTTTCACACTTGGATACCACAAAACAGTGGTGTGAGAATCCTAACAAACTACCAATTCTAGACTACCGCGCGCTATTATCTGCACTCGGAAGGACGGCCTCCTGTACAGAAGAGCTTTGATTTTCCTTGTCAAAGGGGGTCAGACAGATATAAATACAGATATAATAAGCTAGCGCGATAGTGGTCAGCTATTCTACACATATAAAGCATTATATAAATATATATGCACGAAATATTGTGCTGTTAAACCGTAATCATTTTTTCGTTACATACGAAATAAAGATGTGGTAATACGAGTCTGAAGTCCAGTGAATAAAGGAACAGGGAGGAAAGCTTATCAAAGCAATAGTCTGGCACATCAAGCGGGTGTATCTGGTCTGAAATGTGGAACACTGCACAACATCTCCCCATCCATGTTCAGATGAACATTTCCATGACAACTCGTGCCTTCTGGAACTGAAATGAGCGACGATTTACACACTTTTACCTTGAAATAACGATCGAATGATACATATACACGCAAAGCATTGCTTTCCATGCCCATATAACTGATCGCTACCCAAACCCCTAGCCAGGTTTACCAACGTTTCTTTTTTATTCCCAAGCGATCAGTTGGTGAACTACATTGCAGTGTCGATTTAACTAACCAATGATTCAAGTATTCTGTTAATCCACAGAGTATTTCACCGATTGTCCAGCCAAGGAGCCACAGATCCACCTACTCAAGAAATATTGAAGTTTCCTAAATCCCTCAATATATTTTCACTTCCTTCACAACGTCAACTGAATCGATTTACAGGGCTCATTTATTTCATATTTACATACCAATTACCGTGTTCATATTTAACGAATTTCACCGAAGATAGAACTTTGAGAAAATGCGACCATGTCTTCTCCTCGTGAAGAGAGACGCGGTCAGATTGTGTAACCCCCAAACTAGTTTTCCCACTGTTAGACGGTTGGGTAAGATAGTCGTTCAGATTTGATTTATTTATTTATTTGATTGGTGGCTTACGCCGTACTCAAGAATATTTCACTTATACGACGGCGGCCAGCATTATGATGGGAGGAAACCGGGCAAGGCCCGGAGGAAATCCACGAACACCCGCAGGTTGCTGGCAGACCTTCCCATGTACGGCCGGAGAGGAAGCCAGCATTGAGCTGGACTTGAACTAACAGGGACGGCCTTAGTGGGAGGCTTCGGGTCATTGAGCTGCGCTAGCGCGCTAACCGACTGAGCCACGGAGGCCCCTAGTCGTTTAGAAGCCGTAGATTTAATCTCAGACTACAATTATAGGGAGCGCTGATCGGAAAGCGGTGCTTCTGTGTCTTGATCTATTATGCAAAGCTTTTCATGGATTACAGTATTGTGGAGGAATATTGATAAGAAGAAATCGTTTTAAAGCCAATGACATTTGTTAAATTCTTTTATAAATTTTATTTCGCGCAGCAAATGATGTAGGTAAGGTATATATTCCCACTCTGATTCATCTTTTCACCATAGCTTTTTATATTCTTATTTTATCTCCGGAGAATTGTGGTGTCTTTCAGTTTGCAATTCATTAGACATTAGCATTGTCATTTACACCCTTCCTTCATTTAACGGAAAGTTTTGCCACACAAAACTCTACTAACAATGGTGCACAATTGTATTGCAAGAAGTTCTGATAAGTTGTGACGGATTGGAGATTGTTTCACTTGCTGTCCAGTGTAAATGGACTTAAAGTGTACACGAGAATCTCATTCACAAAACACACACCGATCTCATAGCCCCTTAAACCACAGCATATTTTAGACTGTCTCCACACAGGCACAGGGATCAGTAGATGGAACGATACGCTGTTGCTCTCAACAGCATTATGTGCAATACAACGTGAGCCCACACAGAGTTTTCTAACACTGTACTTGCTTGTCGAAAGCTTTCGATAGTCACCTTGGCCACAGAGAAATAATTTTTTTGAAAAATTCAGAGATTCAGAGATATCTGAAATGTTCCAAAAATCATTTTTGCATAAAGTCTGCTGCTCCTGGATCGCAATTCCTTGGCACTGTGCCAGTGACCCGTATTACGTTCTAAATGACTGTTTGTCCAGAAATTGGATGCAAACTAGACGATATGACTTCTCCATTAAAAATAGTGCTTATCTTAACATCAATTCTAATTTATCAATCCCGATAACAGGAAAAACAGAGGTATTGCACAAGAAAGAAAGAAAAAAAAATAATCCAAAATTGTGTTGTGGAGTGAGCCGTTGTTTATCGCCAGAGGGCTCTCGCTACTTCCACTTCAACCAGCTGGGAAATTATGAGAAAATTTCAATCCGCTGAAATAGTATAATGATGAGACGAGTCAAAATATCAGGATTGGAAAACACCCTCTTCCACGTGAGATAGGTTTCTCTTCACCTCTTTCTCTCGATGTTTGCTTTACGGATTTATTGTCTCGTCGCTCATGTCCTAAATTTATAATATAAGGTATATTATAACTGCTAGATGACCATCACTCACAGTCCAATTGAAAGACTGCACATCGGTGTGTGGTGGAAGGGAGATCAGGAAACTCGAATAACTGAGAACCGATGCGACATCTTATTGGTTGATGATTCCAGTGGTCTTACAAAGCCTGCCATCTGGGGCTCTGACGTTGTCAAGAACAGATGGCACCACAAAAAAATCCCGTGAATTCACCAGGCTTTTAACAATCTTTAACAATCTCAGAAATGGATTGACTTCATACATAAGTCAATCCCCATGACAGTGTTATACCCAATATGATGTAGACGGATTTCCTGCAGACATTTACCTGTCTTGAGATACGTCTTCCTGTCAAAATATGAGATTAATATGCAAAAAAACATTTGGGAATTTCTTGCATTTCATAAATAAAGCAAAGTGACTCAGACAGTGCATGATGTATCAAATCGCAACCATTCCGATGTTTTCAGTCCGTTCTTCACATAAAATTGTCAATTACAGTAACGACTTTCGTAGAGATAGGCGCCGCTCATTTTTCAAAGACGGCATTATGCAAAATAATTATTTCGCAAGATAATGGATGGATATTTCTTGCTTTTTGCTCTGCGCAGTGAGAATGGTCGGCTCGGAGTTCAGACATCCAGTTATATGAGTATAGTGTGACGACAGTAAAACAGCAATATTCCAATTTAAAAGATCACGAAAGAGAAAAGTGCAGCACTAAATATTCACCAGGAATAGCGACATTGTAATCGGAGTGAATGGAGAGCAACACCTTAAGGATGGACAATGACTCCATACAGCGGGAGAACGACACTTTAACCGTAAAGAGCGAAATCTTAACTAGGAAGTGTGACACTGTAACAAGGGAGTGCGATACTGTATCTAAAGAGAGCGACGCCTTAACCAGAAAGCCTTAACCTTGAAGAACACTTTCCCTAAAGAGATCGACACCTTAATCGCGAGAGCCACATCTTAATCAGGGAGAGTGGTACCGTAATCAAGACAAATCACACTTGAATCACGGAGGGTGACACCTTAAATAGGGAGTGCGACACATTAATCAGGGAGAATCACACCATATCCAAGGCGACACCTTAATCACACAAAATTTACACCTAATCAGACAAAATTTACACTTTAATCAGAAAGAATCTCAGGGAGAGTCATGCCTTAATCAGGGCGAATCACGCCTCAATCATGGAGAACCACCTTAATAATGGTGGTGTATCAAAATGCCAGAGACAGCACCTTAACAACCTAACCAAGGAATATTGAAGCTTACGTTGCACATTTACAGGCACTGTCTCAGTTAAAGTGGTAAAGTAAAAAGAGTAAGATGTAGAATTCACCTACACGTTTTCAAGACTAGGGCTTATATATTCATGTTCTTTGAGTTCCCCGCATGACTTAAGGGTGAGGTTCTGTGCCCATGGATTGTTTTCTTCGCAGCTTAGCGCTATTTGGTGTCTATTCTCTGTCCCTGTCGACATATTGACCCAATTCCTCTCTCGGTACATTAAAATCGCGTAGCACAAGGTTTGAACACCGTAGGAAATTAACACGACAATGATCTTTTGAAGAGTGCAGCGATGGTTCGACACTGTCGGCCGTTAACCACGTCTTACCCTTTGTAAGAAAACACGATAGATACATCCGTCCATGAATGCCTTATCCGTTTTCTTCCTCCTTTTTTAGAAAGATACCCTGCTGGTACGATGCCGAGTATGTCTAAGATTAAAACCATCTGATGAGAGTAGACCACGGCAAACTTTTTATTCTGTTAACAGATAACATAAATTTTATGTGTCAGCCAGATTAATATCTAAAGAGAGGAAATCAATATATTCTGAAACTGGTAAACTGATTGATTGAATGGCTGACCGTCTTGAACGTAGATAATGACGGCCTCCAAGTGTACTCAGTCTTTATTGAACAGTGTCTTCGTTAGGATCGACGACAATCAGCTTTTATGTAATGATATCAGTGAGTGTGTATCCGTTCTTGTGATGTAGAACTGAGCATCATCATGGCAAGTTTCATATAATATGTGTACCAGGACCCAAGATCCATACTAGACAGGCTATTGCATGTCATCATATAAGTGATTACTCCCCCTCCCCCATCGGCATTGGGACACATACTTCAGAAATGTGTTCTACCATTATACTTCGAAACCTCTTGCCTTATTGGTACCATTCATCAATAAGTTAGTATCTCCTGGTTTTCAATGCGACATTGACACTGTCAGACCACAGATGTTACAGCCTGAATATCGAGCAAAAGTAATGGCTGTAACTTAGTGGTACAGGGAGTGAGCTTCACACGCCGTCCGTGACTGATATTTAAGATATTTGATGTGAAGTTGAACAGACTGTGTCTAGAAATGGGAGATATCTCTGTTCACTAATTCCCACACAGGTGACATAGCTCTGCGAAGTCTCTGAGTCCTCTCACAATGGCCACACCTGTCTGGTTGCTGGTGCTGGCCATGAAGACCTTGTGGTCATAAACTACAACCGTAATGCGCACTCTATAGGAAATTGCGTCAGGCTTCGCACAAGAGATTCAATAAGGTGCAAGAATTCATAAAATCTGGCACTGCTTTTATTCCATTTCTGAAGTATGTGTCCCAATGCCGATGGGGGAGGGGAGAGTAATAGTAACAAAGTTATCACAGGTATGACCTCAGATTGTTCAGGGAGAGTATTGTGAAGACAATGATGGGAAAGTTTCTTCACTTGCTGTAGGGAGACAAACTTTTGAGTTTTCAATCAATAGGGAGTATCGGAAAATAGGTTATGGTTGAGATGGTTAGGATGTTGTTTGGTATGTGGCCGTCATTTTTAATTGGAATCAGTGGAAATTATTCATTAAATTGTAGATATTTGCAAAGCCAGCATATTGTACAGTACGAGGGAGTCCGCTCAGCCTGTCGTGTACACATGCTGGGCGACTACCAATTTATCGACCAGATACTTTAAAACTACAACTACTTACACATTTTCAGTTTTTAGAAACGAATGACTTTGCACTATAAATCTATTGGTTAGCCATATTCCAAAACAAACACCCTTTAAAGGATAAATTTACTGAAATAGTGTGATAATAAGAGTTCCAAACAAACATATACCCTCTCTTCTGAGTAGACTGATTTGATATCGAGGATACTGCTGTACTAGTAATTCCAAGCTATTAAAAAGTCACTAAATGGAATACGCCCAATAAAATGATAGCTCACTTTTTTCAGCTCAATATCAAACTCGTAACATTTTGGCCAATCGTATTGAAACCTTCCGGGGAGCTGAACGAAAACACAAAGCGTCCGTATTGACTCTCCGAATCGAATTAAAATTCCTGCTCTTCAAACTGTATTTGCCAGTAGAAAAAAGGGCACACTTCCGGAAATGTAAAGCCCTCAGTGTGTTGAGGGACAATTGGAAACAATGAGAACATCAACACTGCCCTCTGATGACAGATTATTAGAGAAAGTGCCCTTTGAGAAGAATGGATCGTAGCCTTTCTCTCATCGACAAGAGGGAGTTTCCAGCAGACACCAGGAACTACGAATGTCTCTATGATGTCTGGTAATGATGTCTCAAAACCCTGGCGAAGACACTGTATAGTTTACGTTAAACATTTACAGGATCTGTCTCAGCATAATAAGAAGTGTAATAAGGTGTAGAATTCACCTGAACGTGTCTAAAAAATCAGCGGTTAAACAGGGTTCATTGAGTTTGGAAGTCTTCGAAATTCGCTCAGCCTCTCCGCCTGACTTATTGGGTGTCGTTCTGTGCCTCTCGATTTTCTTCTTCGCAGCTTAGAGCCATTTAATGTCTCTTCTCTTCCGAAATATTGACCCAATCCCTGTCTTGGAACATTCCAATTGCCTAGCACAAAGGTTGAACACCACATCAAATTAGCTCGACACTGGTCTTTTGCAGAGAGGCAGAGAGGCAGAGAGGTGGCGGAACTAATGGATTAGGACGACACAGTGGCCAGTTAAGCAGGCATGATAGCTTTGACTTTTCTTAACACTGCGGCCTTTTCAGGAAGAATACCTGTTAGTATGATGGCGAGTATGGCCAAGATTAGAACGTGATCAGATTAGGCCACAGTCCATCCCCAAGTCGGCCGATTACAAACGTTTTATTCCGTTAACTGAAATAAAGGTGTTTCGTTACAGTGTTGTGTTACGAACAGTGTCTCTAAAATATCGTATTGTATTGTTTTATACCGTACTGTTTTTGCACTAACCTGATCAGTGTCTGACCTCCATTTTCCTTCTGTGCACGTTATAGCCGGCACTGGGGTTCAGTCGCGTGTTCTCGAGGCTTGTGTATTTATCAGTTTCGTGCCATTGTACATAAAGTGTACATTCTAGAAAGATGTACCTATATTGTTAACATGTTTACGAACAAACCCTCCAGAATTTTCTTTACGTTAGTCTATAAATATGAGCGACGAATTTGCAAAGCTCGCAGTTATTTTAAGTATGTCCACTTGTGAGCAGTCGTATTTGCGTCTACTTGAGGACTCTGCTGGGATATTGTTGGAGCTTGCTTTTTATACCGACAATTTTGTCATTTTTCTGTACGTAGCATTTTGTGAGCTTGTGTTTCGCTACTTGCTTTTTTGTTTGAGACGTTCTTTTGGAGGACTGAAACATACATGGCCAGCTCGGCATCACGGAGGCTATTGTTAACCCGTTCGCCGAGGAAAGTTATACCTTGCCGGGGAGTTGGATGTATACCTTCGTCGGCGTACCGTGCTCACTAGTGTTTGTCAAGTTACATGACTGTCATCCTTCTATTCCAGAATTCCCAACAACTGTGGTTTCTTTATTCACGTGGACTGACTTGCCTTTGGAAATATATGTATTGAAGTTAATCAAGCGTCTTCCTGGTTTTGTTTTTTTTTTTTCTTTTCTTTTCTTTTTCTCTTCTTTTTTTTAACCCTGTCGCTGTCTGAGAGTTGAGCAGGCCATTTGTTTATCATTTTTCCTCTCCGATAAGTGGTACCTTTGCAGTTGGCACACCTCCCCGTTTGATCTAGGCAGCATCTCAACTGAGTTTCCAAAACTCAGACAAGGGCCTGGTTCTATCTCGTATAACCAGACACAGCTTTTAACAGAAAAAAGAGAGAAATAAAAATTACAATTAACAGCAACTTCAACGAAGTTCGAATATGTGGGCATGTTTTTGTGTGAAACTGACACACGTGGAAAAACATAATTTTAACCGTCATTTATCCTCGGAACATATATATTAAATGAACACATGCGCAATGGTATAATTCTTTCTTCTTATTGGATCAAGTAACATTAATTTCAAATAGGCGTGTAACTGTAATATAATGAAAAATGGGAACAAAATCTCTCTAAGCGAGAACAGCTTTATCATAAAAGGACGTTGAATAATTTATGTCCATCAGCAGATGCAGATGACAAAGCAGGAGACACGAACTGTGTTTCTGTTGTTGAAAGGAACTGAATTCAATAAAAGAAAGCATCGAATAATGCTTCTGCAGCGTCTCGGAGAGTTGTGTAGACAAGAGGCAGTAATTACCGATGTGTTGCCTTGGCAGACAAGGTAAACCTGCGACACGAAGAAACTGAGCACAGCTGTTGTCGGTGTACCGGATATAAATCCCCACCCAGCATACAGTTCCCTGATCGATGGCCTCTTGTCGACCAGTAATTTCGAGGCAGAACCGAATCTCCACAAACATCTTCAGGGTAACCATTAAGGACAATGGGAGCTTGTACAAGGCTGTGTCAGGCGCCGTCATCTGCTAGTGCTTTAATGACTAAACGTGTACAATATAATCACCATGTGGTAACGCCAGGAGCAGTGTAGTGAACGAGTCGCGGGGGTTTCCTCAGCAAGGATCTTTATCTGGTTTCCCAAACCAACAAACACCTGCAGAAAAAAGACGTACCTATAATGGTCATCTATAATCAACGTTCTTGGTCAGTAATCTCCCGGTTTCCAACAATTGAACACAAACCACCATTATGTGTGAAATTCTCATTAGAACGTAATCTCTATTAAAGCCGATCTTTTTCATTTACCATGCGATATATTGGTGATGTACTGTCTTTAAATGGTATATATATATATATCGTATATGTATGGCAAAGAAAAAAAAATTAAAAAAACATATACTGCACAGATGGCACTTCTTTTTTAGTCTCCTGCTTGTATAAAGACGACAACAGTTTTCCCTCACGCCGGTTTTACAGCAAGAGCGCCCCAAAGCGGCGACGAGAGTGTGATCACTTTAACATGTAAAACGGTGAATGTCGTTTTGTAGGATTTGTTACATCCTGGATAATATGTGATGATTTTAATCAACTTCGCAAGTTATTACTACAAAATCTAATGTCTCAAGGTGATTCTACAAAATGTTTTCACTAAAATCGTTAAACAGTGAATATCAAAAATCGCTCAAGCTGGAACAAAGCCCTGTATATTCATCGTGTTGGAAAAATCGACCCGTTGGACTTTTATCTAGGACAACTTATGTGCTACCATGCTTCACGTTTTAGGTTCCGATTAATTTTAATCATTGTTTTTCCCCGCATCACTGAAACTGCTGCATGATTTTCTTTACGGCACTCGGCAATAAACCCTTAGTTATTTAGTATGTGCAACGTTGGTTTGGAGATTGGTGTCCATAATTTTTTTTTGCGTACGCATGTTACCCGTATTTATATATTTTTATACCTTATGGAGTATTTTTTCTGAATGGTAATTCGATATTTGATATGGTGTATGATGAGTCGTGACTACCTATATGACTAAACATAAACGAAAGATCATGAGTTTTCATCCTGTTTTTCTCCTAGCCACCCGCATAAAAATAGCTTAGTTCTGTTAATTGAAATTTTGTGTGATTATATAGTCTAAGAACTAAACACGGTCTTTTTTAACAACTTTCAGGGTATCTAACACTACAATTTTGAAGTGCCTTCAATCTGTGCCATGCTTGCACATGCGCTGCTTGTTACAGTCTGTAGCGGACTTTCTGTTTAAACTGTCTTGTCCATTCTACAGTTTCTTCTGTGACGATAAATTCTTCAAAAAGTTCATGCAAGTGTCCTCTTGACAAAACCAACACAAAAAGCTGTGAGGAACTTCAGTATGAAAGCATGGTTACTTGGATCATGTCACCTTATTACAACGGCACCAAGGATTGTTCCTTTCTTGTAAACAATGTAAGATGCTGAAAGCCACACGGTTGCCACAAGACTGGCGCCAATTAACTTCTCAGCTATTTATAAATATCTTGCAAACATGTCTTTACAAAATGATCCTTGGAAAGTGCAGGCATTTGAAAAAACGTTGTCTGCAATCTGTCATTCCATACTCATCATGGGACCCGCCGTATTAAACAGCAAAGGCTAAAAATGGTGGGAAGAACCATCAGAATTACTTGTCTTAGCGTTGACTTCATGTCTATGTGGCAAGATCTTTCTACCCTGCTGGTTGATTTAGTAAAGATATATACGGAAGTGTTGCAAAATTACCTCGTCTGCAAAAATTAGTGGGGAGATTTCCAGAGGAACGGATACAAAATTTGGCTTGTCATAGTTGACACATCAGCAGTACAGAACAATTCGCCCACACTCTGTCGATTGTAAGTTACGGTTGCTAAGAAATCTCTATTTGTTTACACATTTCCTGGTAATTAGACTTGAGCTGTAAATGAAGAAACCGTTGTTAGCGATAGCACTGATGGTGTGTTGACATAACATCCGTGCTTGGGTGGCTGCCAGATCCTCATTTATACCGTGAAATTGCTCGTAATTTGATATTACTGACTGTGTTTTTTACACCGAGTCATCACAGAATTCAATTTAAATGTCTAATTTGCCAGAAAAATGGCCATGGCCGGAAGATTGACACATCCACTGATTTGTATTTATACAAACCCAATCGATTAGAAAATTAAGATAATGCTCTTTCCTCAGTGGCGTTAGAAAAACATGGCCGTTTGCTCCTGATTTCGTTAACAGTGACAGCTTGTTAAGAGACTCGGCTGCCCCTTGACACATAGAACAAATGACATTTGTAATGCTTCCTCGTTCTCTGGCACGCGACTGTGATTTCAACATGTCACGCAATCTTTATGTGTCTTACCTTTTCTTACTATCTATGGTACATACAACATCTATAACCCTAACACAGTTTCGTTAAAACCTAGTAATCAAAATAGTCAAAAGGGCTGAACGACTACCGGATAGAGTTAATTTGACATGCACACTAAGTTGGTGGTCAATCACAGTGTCACGACGACCCACAGGCGTCCACCTCTGCTCGTCCGTCAACCATGTCACTCTTCTCAACAGCGGAATCTAATACGCAGTTTCACATGTAGGTCTACAGCTCTGAGGCCTATAAAACTAGGAACCAAACACTGCGTTTTATTCTAGTTATAATGTTCGGATACCCCTAAAAGAAAGCGTAAAATAAATCAGACACAGGAAATTTTGCTAACACTAATACTACAGGTCAAGTTACAGAGTTATCCATGTAATTCACAGAGCGGTGCATTAAAATCACCGTCGCTGGACATAAAACGCTTCCAAATCGAGACTGACATCTGAAGCTATGAAGATTATTGATAACGATAAGTTATTACTGGAAATCAATAACGTGCATGTGATTACAAAGCGGATTCGTGTCTACACCAACCAAGGGAACTGTCCTGACGTGGAGGTTACCTATATACCCTCATCAAGTCCGCAATTCCTGAATTTCCGGTTTTTTACCTTTTACGCACGTACGTACATATGACCTAAACGATAGTGAAAGATACCCAGATAGAGCTAAGCAGATTTAAGGTACTGTCGCTTTCAGAGGCACAGTACGATAAGCTTATTGAATTACACTGCCTTGCCCATCCTTAGGGCTCTCAGATCCCTGGCGTCTTCCCGGATTATATGAGGAAAATCCTGGGAAGGGCCTGTAGTAGCTATAGCTGGAAATCTTGGCAGTGGAGGTGCCTAAGAGGACGGATAGAGGTAAACCCTTTAATATTACTAGGGCTGCCTAAATCAGGTTATCGTACCTAGGATTCGAAAAGACAAAAGCTGTAATGTTATTGAATTATCTTGGCTGTATATTTTGTCACATTCATATGTTCATTTTGTTAACTCAGAACAACAAACCAGATAAATACGATCATTGTTTTCAGTGTGACGGTTGACAAATAATAACCAGTGAAATTCAGCCTCTTGTCAATCTTCCTCAGTTAGACTTTCATTTTAAATATTCATGGAAATACTTTAAAAAGTAGCAAAACACACGGCCTCCCTCACCATGGCTTAAACGAAACTACTAAAAAAACATGAAATGGTTTTAACTGCAAGTCAATAGACATCGCTCGTCTAGAAACACTGATATTTTCCCACTTAAAACTGCCTACAAAACACACTGTAACAAAATAAGAGCAGTGTCATTATCACCATGGACATAAAGATTTCCGCGCAAAAACTCACAGAATGGTATTGTGAGAAGTTTTAAGAACTTGTAAAGGGTGGGAGATTGCTTCACAC
Source organism: Acanthopleura granulata (assembly GCA_016165875.1). NCBI lineage: Eukaryota > Metazoa > Mollusca > Polyplacophora > Chitonida > Chitonidae > Acanthopleura > Acanthopleura granulata. The sequence continues at coordinate 10,002,340 of JABBOT010000008.1, forward strand.
GCTGTTGGACTTCTCGTGTACACTTTAAGATCACTGAATTAAGCACATTGAGAAATACGCTTATGAACTCATGGCCACTGAGAACAATCAGAGCGTTATTCTGCAATTCAGGAGATCATCTCTGACCAGATGCCTGATGAAGGACTGTCTGTAAACAGTCCTCGTTGTCAGTAGCCTGAAAGACATGATGGTATTTTATCAGTGTTTACGTAAAAGGTCTCACTTTTTGGAAGTACTCAAGCGTTAACTTGGCCACAAAGTTATGAAATTTAATCTGAAATGTTTTGATAATCAAAATGCTCTTTTCATTGAAGTTTTCTGTTTTCTTGGAAACGCAATACGACTGCTGTTTCTGGTCAGTTTATCCTATTTTTGACACCTTTTCTATTTTTAACTGAGTAACATTGCTCTTTCATCCATGTTCATGCTGTGTGCCTGTTACGACACTGAAAATGTCTGGAATAACGCTATACGGCATTCTGACACGTTCTTGCGTACAGGCTGTTCGACGACATCTTTACTGATCCCGCAACATTGCACTGCACAGCACCTTGCCCTGGATCACTGGTCATTTTTGAAGCTGTTCAGAAGTCAATCAACGGGCGAATGTTCCCACTAAAACCACACTTTACCGCTGTGACAATCGATGAAGGCACATACAGAACAAATCCTTCCGTCCTTGAATTAGTCGGTGGATGTCATGTACTGTTCCATTATTTTAATCACCATTTCCTAGAAAAGTAACTACAATTTGGAGTCCACTCCCCCGGTTCTGAATTCCCCGTAGACCAATGTACCAGTTACCCCTGCAAGTTAGCATTTGTAAAGGACTATTTGTCTTGAAATTGGATGCAAATTAGACGAAATAACTCCTTCGTCCGTTTCTAACAACCTCCGGGATCTTCTCGCCTTATCTTAACATCAATTCTTATTTATCAATTAGGCTAAGAGGAAAAAATCAGAGGTATTTTAGAAGAAAGAAACAAAAAGTTATTTCAAAGTAAATTGTATTGTGAAATAAGGCGTTGTTTATTGCCAGAGGGCGCTCGCCACTTCCGAGATTTCAACCACCTGGGAAATTACGAGGAAATTGTGAAAATAGAGGACATTTATGGCGACCTACTAGGATTGGTAAACGCCCAAATTTGGCCAAATAAAAAATTGGAAGAGTGGTTTTGCTTTTGAAAATAAAGTTAATAATGCCCCTCTCTCCTTAGGCTTTGTACAGTGTGCTTGTCGTTTCTTTGTATGTTAAAATGAAAATATTAAATGTCTTTTCTTCACAACCTGATGCTGTTGTTGTAGTTGCACCATTCCAAAATGAGATGTTAGTTCAGGAGTTTTCCCCATGGTGGGGTAGGTAGACTTGGTAGAAGTAGATAGCTCTTGCTTAGAAAAATCAACCACGAATTGTATTTATTGGTTTACTGGCAGAGGCCAACAAACAGGTAGCCCAAATGAAGCCTCAAATTGTTCTAATGACGAGACACCTGTAGCATACGCCTTCCATGTTTGCGGAGAATATGATGCACCTTAGCCTGTCTGCTTCGCACATCAAAGAGCCCACAGCCACTCCGATATTGGGGTTGGTTGTCGGCCGGCATGAGGAGCCAACTTCCGAAAACGCATCCAGTGTAAACGTGAAATGGCGTCCGCTATACCGTTCTCCATACCCGGAATATGCTTAGCCCTGAATAAAATGTTATGCTTTATACAAGCCAGCACTAACTCACGCACTAACTTCATAACCCACCTAGACTTTGACGTCTGTTTGTTAATTATGTTTACAACTGCCTTGTTATCAGATCTAAATGCGATCCTGCTGTTCTGCAAATAGTCACTTCATAAAACAACCGATACAATAACGGGAAAGAGTTCAAGAAATGTGATATCTTTCAACACTTGACTGTCAAGCCAATACTGCGGCCAGGCACCATATGCCCATCTACCAGTAAAATAGGCGAACATACGAACCCCTCCCCCCTCCCAGCCGAATCGGGAAAGTGAATGATTGCATCATTGTCATGCCAATATTTATTCAGAAACAACCTAGTGCCATTACAGGTGCTCAGGAATTGTATCCACATACTAACATCTGCTTTCATTTCCTGAGTAACACGTATATAATGGTGAGGCTCCTCTATTCTCGATGTAGCGTCTACAAGCCGCCTACGGAAAGCTCTACCCGGCACAATAGCGATGCAGGGAAAATTGAGTGAACCGGTTAAGGATTGTAACTCCCTCAAAGTTAATTTTTGCTGAATAACTCAGACAATATACCTCTATCCCGAGATGACTAAGGCAACAACATGGGTCTGTAGTCTTATCCTCTGATATTGGAATACCCAGGTCATGACAAACCTGTCTGAAGGCCGTTAACAGGGATAGACACTCAGATCCACCACGAGGGCCCCCAAAGAAAAAGCCATCTGGGTAATGTAATACTGAGCCTAGATCGCTGTGCCGTTTCCCACACCTTTCAACTAAAGTACTGGACGATTCAAAAATAGAGCACGATATTTTACAAAAAATATGCAGACACTCGAAGTAGTATTCCCCGCGAAATTTAAACCCTAACTGGTCAAAGTCTCTCGGATAAACTGGAGCAGCCTGAATGCAGACTGTATATCAGCTTTTGCTAATAAGGCACCTTTTCCCAGCGTTTGTATCAACATAAAAGCGTCATCAATTTTAGAATATGGCACAGAGCAAACGGGTGGATCTATAAAATCATTCAGAGAGGTTCTCATTGGGTAAGAAAGGTGATGAATTAGTCTACATTCTCCTGGTGATTTCTTTGGGATTATTCCTAAGGGTGATATGTGGAGCGTTGATATAGGCCTAGATAGGAAATGGTCTACAACGCGTTGAAGGCTAAACTCTTTCTTAATTTTGCGTTCAGCCATTTCCTCTGCCTTTTTACACTCTATTGGAAGATGAGGAGCAGTGTATTGCAATGAAAATCCTCTCTTAAACCCCATTAGCAATGTATCCTTATCTTTCTGTCCAATGTAGCTCACCAAATATTCACACAATCTGGAGTAACAGATAGGCGAAGGGGCAATGGAAAATACTTTAGACAGCTGCGACGTTAATTTCACAGACTTATGACATGTACCATCCTCAGCAGGTAGTTCGAAAATAGCTAAGGACCAAGGCTTATCTATGGTCTGCTTGACTAATGAGATGACTGCACTTGAGTCTGCAGCTTTGGATTCGCTGTGCCCTTTTGACGAATAACAGTCCTTTGCTGAATGAAAGCCACCGCATTTGCTACACTTATGCTGGAAACGACACTGTTGTCGACTGCAACCATTGTCATTAAATGCCCATCATGTACCTTGCTGGTTGTTTCTTCTGCCGTTACCCCTGCTTCCCGTCTTCAAATCGGGAGATAAGCTAAAAATGGAACCTCCCCGGGATAGCAAACAGAACAGCCAGAGGTCTGCGTCAATGACTGCACAAGAAGACTCAGGCTTCTGTGCCATTCTCAACCTAAACTGCTCATAATAACTCCTCCATTCATACGTACAGCGAGCGACCGCAGTATACTCATGCATTTTAACAGATGACGTTCTTTCTGAGGATGGCGCTCCACGTATACATTTTGTTCACATATCAATTTAATCTAGTCGCCGAACCTGGGCTTTTGGCCGTAAAAGTACTGCCTCCCCCCTCCCCTGGCTGCCCACTTAAAGATAGGCCTGGTTATTCAGATCATGAAGGGTCTTTAATAGCAGTGGCAAATCCGTGTACTCCCCATCCCTGATTTTTCTCTTCATATAGGATAGGTACGCACGCATCTAAAGCGTGACAAGAACTAACCAGCGGGCTAGGCTGGTATGCAAGGGGTGGACTAAAACCCGTGGCTTCAGACTGAAACGGCCCGGGCCCTGTATCACCTAAGCTACCGGTCGCAAGCCCAGTAGGGCTGTGCAAGCCGCTCGGCGGGGGTTATTTAACAGATCAGCATTGAATTACTGAGCATTACTGAAAGGAAGGCCAAGTCAAATACCTGTTGATGAAGCCGTAGAGGGTGGAGGATCCGGCAGGGTCCACTGCCATGGCTGTGTGCTGCTGCCCTCCGGTGACTGGTGCCGTGGCCGTAGCGATCGGTGGTTGAAATGAACTGGTCGCAGTGTCACTGTTACCAGTGTCATCAACATCTTCAGCTTGTGCAGCAGTGGTAGGGGTAGATCCATGATCTTGCCTCCCTGCTCGTTTTACTCCTTTCCCTTCCTTTCTTCGAATGGAAAGAACCAGGGCTGAGAGCTCAGAGACAGACTTAATCTCTGAGGCTCGTTTCCTGAACTTGAAGATTTCCTCTGCGGTTGAGCTCGCGGCATGACTCATTTAAAAAATCCTGTGATGATTCACTGAATTCCCAGCCGAAGTTGAATTAATAAGAAGTTGTTATGATAGTCCAGAATATTGTTTTAATACGTCCTGTCCACCTGATGCCCCGCCAACGACTGAAATTTGGCGGCCTTTAGAGTTCCAACTGCACTGAATGTCCCTAATAGCAACCAGAAAACAAAGCCGTGATTGGCTGCGTTAATGTCAGAGCCTTTCCAAAGATTAGCTATCTAAGGCATTAAAACAAGTTAGACAATTCAAATGCAGGAATGGATTATCGCCCCTTAAGTTAAAGCTCGTACACTATATAATGCTAGTTAAATCGTGTACTGTATTTAACTAGATTTATAACTGGCAAATGGCCATCACTCACAGTCCGATTGCAAGACTGCACGTCGATGTGTGGAGGAAGGAAGATTATGAAACTCGGATAACTGGAAACCCATGTGGCATCTTATTTACTGGTGACTCCAGTGGCTTTACAAAGTCTGCCACCCGGAGTTCTGAAGTTGTCAAGAAAATATCACACCAGACAAATACTCCCGTGAATTCGTCAGGCTTTTAACAATTTGATAGCAGCCTCAGAGGAATGGATGGACTTCATACATAAATCAATCCCGATGACAATGTTATGTCCTGTATCATGTGGAGTGATTTTCAGTAGAACAGGGATATTTAACTTGAGATATGTCTTCCTGTGAAAAAGAGATTAATACGCAGGAAAACATAAGGGGATGTCTTGTGTAACGATATGTAGTAGACCCACTATATTTGGGGGGGGGGGGGTTTCTTGAATGTTCTAATGTTATCTTCTCAAGGTAGAACAAGCGTTTGCCATATTGTTATGTTTTGTCTGTTTCCGTTCACAAATCCAGACACATTTATGTAATAGTCAGCTGACCTTAGGGGAATCCCCTAGTACAGCCTGGCTTTGAGTTATAACCTGAAAGCGATTGTGGTGTGTTTTGTTCCAAACACATCTCGTTGATTTCTAATATATTTGCAGATCCTGGAACCCACTACTCCGTTACAGTTGCGTTTCCTTAATATCGCCAAAATCATGCAGATATGCATCAAATCACAACAATTCCAGTTTGGTCACGCCGTTATTAGGATCTCCGTCTTTAAAATGCTTTATCATATTTTTAATTTCCTTTTACGCTAGAAAGGTCAGTGTCTGACCTAGATTTTGACTGCTGTATGCGTTATAGCCTGCACTGGAATTCAGCCGCGTGTTTTCGGGGCTTCTGTGTTTATGAGTTTCGTGTCATTGTACATAGAGTGTGCATTCTGGAAGGCTGTATCTTTGCTGTAAACGTGTTTACGATCTAACCATCCAGAATATTTTTTATGTCAGTTTATAAATATGAGTGACGAAGTTGTAAAACGCGCAGCCTTTTACTTAAGTCCGCTTGAGAGGAGTCACATTTATTATTTGAGGATTTTAGGATTTATTGCAGATCGGCTTTCACGTCGTTTGACATTCATCATGTTGTACTCCATTTTTCTGTACGTAGCACTTTGTGAGCTTGTGTTTCGCCACTTACTATTTTTCTGAGAAGTTATTTTGGAGCTTCTATCTCCCTTGTCTCTTGTGCAATTATGTACATTTAATCTCAGTTCACCATGAAAGTGACTTTGTGTATATTTCCAAAGACTAAGGCAGACATCCCCAGCTTAGCGTCAAGGACGTTACCGTCAACACGTCTGTCCTAGGAAGTTGCACCGTGACAAGGAATTCGATGTATACCATCATCGGCGAACTGTACCCACTACGGTTTGTCACTTATAACACTCTCGTCCTTCGATTCCAGAATTCCCAAGAACAATGAATTCTGTAATTACGTGAACTAACTCGCCTTTGGAAGTCTGAATATTCTATCAGGATTTGGACACTATCATCAGTAAGAAACCATATATTTTGTAATTATCTGCATTATTTTTGTACATTATTGGCAGTTGCATTATTTCTCTAGTTTTTTTTTCAAATACATGTATTGAACTTATTCAGGTGTCCTCGTGTACCTTTGTTTGATCTTGTGTGAGGCCTATCGCTGCCTGAGAGTTGAACAATCCATTTGTTTATCATTTTCCTGTCCGATAGTGGTACTCTTACACCATTGTTCACATAAAATTCTCAGTTACAGTAATGGGTGTCGCAGAAATGGGTGCTGGTCATTTTTTCAAAAACGACATAATGCAAAAATCCTCATTTCGCAAGGTAATAGGTGGGTATATTTTATTTTTTTTTACCTGCGCAGTAAGAAATTCTCGGCTCGGAGTTCAGACATGCTGCTCTGTTAGTGTAGTGTCCCACAGTAATGCTGGCCACCGTCGCATAAGTGAAAAAATCTTTGGTATGGCGTTAAAAACCAATCAAATAAATAAATATTAATGTAGTGTAACGGCAATAAATAGCCTTACCAGGTTTCAGAAGTTCATAAAAGATTAACTGAAGCACTAGATATTCTCCCGAAGGAGCGACATCTTAACCGGAGAGAGTGACTATTTAGTCAAGATGAACAACACCAAAATCAGAGAGAGCGACATCCTGAAGGACAACAATGACTCCATAATAAGGGAGCCACACATTAATCAGGGAGGGCGACACCTTATGTTGACAAAGCGACACTTTACCAGAGAGGGTGACACCTTAACCATTGAGGACCACACCAGTTTTTGGATCCTAAGTCAATCACCGAGCCGCAAGGTGTGTAAGGTTTCACCAACCGAGGAAGCAATGTGCTTCCTCAGACATTTGCATAGCATTATTCTCACAAAACTAATGACACGACAGTGGGAATAAATCCCCTTAAGTCCTACAGCCTGGAGGATAATTGTCGATTCACCAATAGCTACCAACATAATTAGAAAAATTTTCCCATAGATAGAAAGCTCATAATTTTCTGCATTACATTTATTAAAAAAATGTTCGCTTGTTGGGATTTTAATCTAGTTGGATTACACTGGGTCATAATCGATACATCTCCATGCTGATGCGAGTGGGTGAACACCATTAATTACCCTGACTGACCCGGCGTAAACTGATTTCCAAGATGGCCCAATGTAATGGTTTCCGTTACCGCCAGACTGTCAGCACACATTCCACAGGAATCTTTACGAGTTTCAGCATTTTTTAAGTTCTCCAATGGAAATGGAGCTTGCTGAATTTCTTCATCTTTTCCAGAGCCTCCACGAATATGTATTCCTACTCACACAGAAGGCAACTTGTCTTCTTATCGATCTACCCATGGTAGTATAAATGACAGAGAATAAAATTTTGACAATACGTCGCCAGTAATATACGTAATCTTAAATCATTTAGTATTAATTAACTAATCAATTGCGATTGCTAACTTACCTTTTAATATTCAGAAACATCAAATTAACTTCAGATAAGTTATTTATAATTATTCTATTCAAGTGCAGTTAATCCTTGACAACTTGAATGCATAAAACCCAATAACGCTCTCTTGTCACATGATCCACGTACTGCCCACAGCGATGAAGCGCAAGATGAAGTACTTACAAATAACACCGTAGTGCAAATTCTTTGCCCGGTCTAAAGCCACAAAAATCCGCTTGCTCAGTCTAAAGCTACAAACATCCTCTTGCTCAATCTAAAGCTACAAACATCCTCTTGCTCAACCTAAAGCTACAAACATCCGCTTGCTCAGCCTAAAACTACAAACATCTCGTTCCGCAACCTAAAGCTACAAACATCCTCTTGCTAAGCACATTTACTTCCGAGATCTGGCTTTGCCCAGACTACTTGTAAAAGAATCTGTAACTTTCGTAGTATCAAAAAAAGGGGAAAGATCAGTTTACACGTATATACACATATATAGAGTAAAAAGGTTACTTACTCAAGCTGTCAAGCTTGCATGCAGAAAGAATTGCCGAACATTAAATGTTCCGCTGTTTTTTTTGGGAGGGGGGGGTTGTTTTTTGGGGGGAGTGTTTTTGTTTTTTCTTTCTTCTTTTTTTTGTCAAATTAATAACTCAATGAACAGATTTCTCGTAAAAGGTCCAATACTCCCAACGTCGGCTTTTGTTTTTATATGTAGTGAAGAATTGACACACCAATAAACATGCAATGCTATCCCCAAACCTATGTAACATCAAGAGAACACCATTCGTCGGTCTCAAACACGGTAATCAAGCAATAAAACTTAATTCTTGGTTATGACTGTAAAGACCGCTTATTCTGTATAATCGATCTGCAAAGATCTAAACGTGTGAAAAAGAAATAATTCACCCTTGTACTGGGTGTCTAGATCCAGATTACCACCAATTAGAGGGATTTAGTCAGATATTATAACGTGATTATGACACAAAACTATATCGAAAATAAAAAACATCAAGACGACGATTTCTCTAAATATCATGTTTTCCAATAATATAGCATTTAGCACATACCCCACCCTCACCCTAAGACACATGCACAAACACACTGGCAATTCTTTCGACTCTAGTGAACATCGACTTAAACTATATCAGGGCGTCGCACTTCCGCGAAATGTCCAATATGCATGTCCAAACCAAAAGATAAATGTTGTCGAAACCGTTGACAATTATAAATTTCCGCTCAAATATGTTATACAATGTACCTTCACTATTCCTTGACAGCGTTGAACTGAGGTTAACTGGTTATATGGTTACGATAGTAACTGGAATATGTTACACAGGATACTGTGCGGAGAGGTAGTCAGCATGAGCTGGACTTGAACGTACGGCGACCGCAATGGTGAAGGGCACGGTGTTATAACGCCGCGCTGCCGAGCTAAACACCTCGGCCACAGAGGCCGCAATTTATCTTATGGTTTATTTCTACGAAAGAACGACGCTATCGTATTTTTCAAATCAGTGTTGACATCACCCGAGAGTGAGTGAGTGAGTGCTTGGGGTTTAACATCATACTTATTGTTTCAGTCATTGAATACCCTTATAATTGGTTGCAATCTGTATCTTCTGTATCTGATCAATCTGCACAGGGGTCAATTATTTCTTCTCCACACGTTCATTTCCTTAAAGATCGCCTATATCTTTCAGGTATATTATAACTCGGCCTGCGGCCTCGTCCAAAAACAAAAACCTTTTTTACATCAGTTATTTCTTAAATATAGTTTCTTGAGGATTACCACCCAAATCTTGATGGAATGTCAAGTTTCCTAAGGCGAGCCAGTTCACGTAAATTGAAATCCTCAGTTCATTTGAACTCTTGAATCGAAGGATGACACTGGAATCCAAGTGACGAACAGTCGTAGGTACTGCACGCCCATGATGGTTTATATACAACGGCCCGTCTAGCACTTTGTTGTCTCGGCGGGCGAGGTCTCACACAGCTTGTGGCTTGGTGAGTTGAATTATAATCTAACCGAGGGTTCCTCAGACTGGTGCCGTCCTCAATTGTTAAGGCGTCGTCCCCCTCCACCCTCATCGCACCCCACCTGTTTAAGATATTGTCTTCCCTGGATTAGCTGGTGTCTTATTCCCTGGTAAAGGTGTGGCACTCCTGGGTTAAAATGTACCTTTTTTGCTATATAAGGTGTCGCTATCTCTGGTTAAGATGTTTGCACGCCCAAGGTAAGGTGTCGCCATCCCTGGTTAAGGTATTACCTTGTTTGGTTAAACTGGCGTCTTCCTCCCTGGTAAAGGTTTTTCTCTTCCCGGCTGGTGTCCTTTTCTTCTATATAAGGCGCCGCTATCTCGGGTTAAGGTGTTACACTCCTAACGTAGGGTGTCGGTCTCCTAAATTGTAAGCCTTCCTGATTACAGTGTTGTTTTCTCTGAATAAGGTGATACCATTGTTATGGTGTCGGCCTCCCTGGTCAAATTGTCGACCTTATGGTGTGATAATGTCTGGTCAAGATGTCGCCTATCCTGGTAAATATTTCGCGCTGCTTTTTACCCTTTTCAGGATTTTTTAAATCGGAATGTTGCTATAGCGTTACACTATAACTATAGAGTATATGAACTGTCTGAATTGCAGTGATTTCACACGTCATGCATTATCTGAAGCACTTTCCCATATTTATGAAATGCAAGAAATTTCCGTATGTTTTGGCGCATATCAATCTCTTATTTTGACATATCTCAAGACACCGTTAAATGTTCCTGTTCTGCAGGAAATCCGCCTACATCATATTGGGTATAACATTGTAATGGGGATTGATTTGTGTAGGATGTCCATTCATTCCTCCGAGGCTGCTATCAGATTCTTGGAGGTGTGACGAAATCACGGGACTTTTTTTTTTGGTGTGATATGTTCTTGACAACGTCAGAGCTCCAGAAGGTGGATTTTGTAAGGCCACTGCCATTAAGATGACACATCGGTCCACCCATTTATCCGAGTTTCCTGATCTCCCTTCCACCACACACTGAACTGCAATCTTTCAATGCTACTGTGAGTGATGGTCATTTACCAGTTATAATACACATTACGTTACATTTGTCGACAAGAGCGACCAGAGAATAAATCCTAAAAAGCAAACACGAAGAGAATCAGCTGAAGACAAACCCATGTGAGGTGTCCAAGGATGTTCCCCAATCCTACTATTTCCCCAATCCTAGTATTATGCCTCATCAATGTTCTGTATTTTAGCAGATTGAAATTTTCTTATAATCTCCCAACTGGTTGAAACCTCGGAAATAACGAGCGCCCTCTGGCGATAAACAACTCCTCACTTCGCATTAAAATTTGTTTGGGATTAACTTTTTTCAGTCTGTCTTATCCAATACCTCAGTTTTCTCTCTTAGAGGGATTGATAAATAAGAATTGATGTTAAGATAAGGCGAGAAGATCATGACGGTTGTAAGAAATGGACGGATATTCAATGCAGGAGACATTTCGTCTTGTTATCATCCTATCTCTAGGAAAACAGTCATTTAGAACTGTTAAGTAGTGCTCGTAAGTGGTACATTGTTCTACGTGAAATTCAGAACAAGGGGTTTGGGCTGTAAATTGTCATCAGTTTTCTAGGAAACGTTCATTAATACTTATCGTAACGGTACTCAGCATCTACTAACTAATGCAAAGACTGAAGGATGTGTTCTGTATGTGCCTTGAACAACGTACACTGCGATAAAATGTGGTTTTACTGGAGACATTGTCCAGGTGACAGACTTTTTTAGACACAGTTTCAAAAACAAGATTGACGAATGACTCTTAGAAAAATCGAACTGCAGTTTAGTGTGGACACAGCAGTAAACATGGCGTCGAACAACTTGCACGTATACGAAAGTGCAGAATGGCGTATCGCATTGTTCCAGACATTCTCAGCGTCAGGTGCAAATGATGGACGGGCGTGGATGAAACAACAATATCGTTGAGGTGAAAAAGAGAAAGCTGTTAGAAATAGGATACACTGACTAGAAAGACCAGTTGCGTTTTGTAGAAAACAGTAAATTCCATTTAAAATGTTTTTGTGGACAGTTTAGATTAAAAATTCATAAATTTGTTCCCAAGTTTAACATGGAGTCAATATACGACAAAAGAGTAGATGAAAGACGTGTAAGACAATATGGTTGACGCTCAGGCAGAACTGAAAAATATATTGAGGGATTGAGAAGATTTTTGATATTTATAGGTGGTGAGTGGCTACTTGGCTGGACAGTCGATGAAATACCCCGTGGATTAATAGCCTGCTTTAATTACTGGTCAGCTGAATCGATAGTGGAATGGATTAGCGGATCACTAATCGCTTGGGAGTCTAAAGAAAGGCTAGGATTCGCTAAGTACAAGCTCAGTCGCTTGTTTTGTGGTATCCAAGTGTGAAGACTAACACTGTTCGTGCCGGAAGACACTCTCCACGTCGCACATTTAAGGCAAGAATAACAAGGCCCCAAATCAATTTATTCCCTCGATAGCGAATGTGTTGGGGCTATTTTTGGACAGTCTCCCCAAGGTTAGATAACTATTTCTAGGTGCCTAATCAAGCAGTGCCCAGTTTCCGTCACCCTAGTGCCCCCCCTTTGTGATATACGACCAAAGATTGGTTGGCGAGGTCGAAAGTGTTTGTTGTTGGTGTGAGTCGATGACCAACAGCCCCATTATGGCCAAGCTTTCGCTCAACATTCCACCTACACATGCCTAGCTGTAATGCAGCCATGGTTTCTAGAACTGTAAACTATTTCAGGGAAAACTTCATGTCCTTGGTTTGTTCTTGTAGCACACTGTTTAAGATGAGTCCAGCACACCTTAAATTACATAAGCTTTAAGAGCGGGAACGACTTTTCTTTATAGTATATTTTCATCCAACTCAGAAAAATCTGAAAATGACATCTTCTCTTTGCATTAATCCGTCCTAAATTTCTACTTTGCATGCTTTCATTGTTTTTTTGTTGGTCGTTTTGGAAATTGCTCTTGCGCTTATTCACCCAGCACGCTCATTTCGTTTGACGGCTGAGAAAACCAATGTCTGTTTCGACACCTAGAATCAAACTTTTAGAAAACAAACAAATAGCAAGATTACACACACCATTTCTAGGTGTGCCCTTGTCGTGTTGCCAGTCCACCGCTGCCGAAGGTCATTGTCTTCCAAACCATGCGGTCAGCAAACGACCGGATCATAGCGGCATCGTCTGTAGACGCATGATCGGGTCACACTATTTATGACTGATTTTCTATAATAGTGCTATTCCAGAAACATTATTTACACTTATGAAGGCGCTAAGAGGATAGGATGTGATCGATAAATCGCTAATCAGCTAGGAATGTTGATAACTGAGGTGATCATATCGATGACCTGATCGGATCAGTGACCTCAGATGTAATCTGATCTATTGTGGTCAACCATCTATGGCCAACTAAGCGCATCCGTACATGTACATTAGTCTCATCTATTGATTAATACGATTATTTGTTGACGCTATCAGCACCAGTCTTGCAACAGTAGAAGAAAGAAGTGTTGATTATTTCTCCACTCGTATATGTCAACACCAACTGACGCTTTAGGACACACAAATCTATGTCGGCAATATTATACTGACGCAAATTTATTTAAATATACATAACTCGTACGATTACTCACAACATTTGTTTCATCCTTTGAACAGGTTTTTAAGTGTCACCCTTAAAATGCTGCTTGTGCCACGTATACATTTTGTTGTTGTTGTTGTTGTTTAGGTAGGATTTTAATTTGTTTTTGATTGACATCATATCCAAGAATTTCTTACTGATGAAATGGCGACCATATTTATATGTATACAAATCCAGACAGCCCCGGGTAAACCACCAGCCTTGGTCATTTACCTGACGAACTTTTCCATGTGTAACATAATAGGGGAATGTACAGTACATTACGGTGGAACCTGAATGAACGTTAGACCAGCGTCTCTGATCGCATTTTGTCACCAGGGCCTACATACAGTTAAAGTAAATTTTGTCTTCGTTCTTCTTCTAATGATACTAAAATGTGAGAGAATGAAAATGAAAGAGACGGGATATGTGCTTCTAAATTTGCTTCTATTGGGCGGAGCGATGAAAAGTATCAGATGCTACAGATTGTAGCAGACGGCCCTAGAATATTATTCCTGCGTTTGGAAACTACTTTATTTATCTGCTGCTTAAGGAGTAATCCAGTCTTACAATTTTTGAACATGATGCAATTGGTAAGGATGTTTTTGTCATAAAATCATAATCTTGAATGATCGCCAGAAATAAGGGAACGAGCATAGGTCCTCTATAACGCTGTATGTAGTGTCAATTGGCTTTCACACAACCATGCATAATTTCTCTCACTCGCAGCTTGCAGTGCTCGTTCGGCCGTAAAATTTTTATTTTAAACAAAATAAAAACCAGTCAACAGTTAATAAGGAGACCAGAAAAATCGTCGCTCACGGAGTCAGCACACACTAATAGTCTAGACAGGTAATCTGGTTAACTCTGAGACAAAGAAAAATCGTGGTAAAACAAGATTGGCCAACACTTAACCCCGCTTAATATGCGGTAGATTGCTTTAACCCACATTGCCGTCAGAGTGCCACCTTAAATGGTTTTAGTCGTTTTACAATGTTTACCGAAATTCCCTTTCCGTGGCAGAGTGATACAGTTTTATGTAGCGGGATATTCTGAGTATGATTAAAAAAAAAAAAAAGACCGGGTGGGGGAGGATGAACGCACGATTAGAGAGACAAGAATAATGCCTCCCTCCGCGTAATCACTTCCGGAAGACTGATCACTCACAACAGACTGTTGTCCGCTAACAGACAGGCCAGAAAAAACGCCTTAATACATTTAGCGGAAAAAGCCCCTGCCGTGTTGAGAGCACGATTCGTCAGCTCTGTGCTATCGTAACCCTAAACCCAAATTACTGTCAATAAATAATGAAGGTATCCTGTACAATATATTCCTGTGGAAATTTATTATTGTTAACGATTTCTTTACCATTCATCTTTTGGTTTGGGCATGCGCATTACACTGTTAACAAAAGGGCGACGCCCCGAAATTTTCAAACTCGGTTTTGAGGTGACCCGTGAGATTTACCATTGTTTGTGCATGCGTGTGAGTGTGGACATATGCTAAATACACATGATATGTAGAGAAGTCATCATCCCCATGCATCATATTCGGTCTGATTTTGTGTCATAATCACGTCACAACGCCGGATAAGTGAGTACCCTTATAACTGGTTGTAGCAAGGGTCAATCATATTTTCTTCTCCACACATTAATTTCCATGATATTCGATTATATACCTTTACAGTCATAACCTGGAATTAAGTATGAGCAAGCAGATGTTTGCAGTTTTAGACTGAGTAAGCCGGTGCTTGTAGCTTCGAACTGAACAAGCTGATGTTTGTAGCTTTAGACTGAGTAAGAGGATGCTTGTAGCTTTAAACTGAGCAAGCGGGTGTTTGTAAGGGTTAAACCGAGCAAGCCGGTGTTTCTAGCTTTGGATTGAGCAAGCCGATGTTTATAGCTTTAGACAGAGGAATCGGGTGTTTGTAGCTTTAGAATGAGTAAGCGGATGTTTGTACTTTTAAACTGAACAAGCCGGTTTTTGGAGCTTTATACAGAGAAATCGGGTGTTTGTAGCTTTAGACTGAGCAAGCGAATGTCTGTAGCTTTAGACTGAGTAGGCGGATGTTTGCAGCTGTGGACTGAGGAGAGAATTTGGTCTGGGCAATGTGTTGATCACCTGACAAGAAAATGTGATTCTCTAATATTAATATAAGTTACCAAAGATTGACTGTACTTGAACAGAGTAATTATGGATAACTTATAAAAAAATTAATTTGATGTTTGCGAGTGACTTAAACTTAGCACATCGTGAACATTTCTCTATAGGTAGAAGAATAAAATAAATTCGGTATGCTCGTAGGCAATGCAATATTAAGGAAAAGCCAATACAGCTAATCGTGGGTTGACCCCAGGTTCTGTCCGGTTTCCTCCCACCATAATGCTGGCCTCCGTGAAATATTCTTGAGTACGGCATAAAACAACAATCAAATAAATAAATAAATTTATCAAAATTAAGTTCTCTTCCATTTACAGCACTTATGAAAAGATGAGCGACATTCAGCCAACTAAATGTCTCCTTGGTTAATGTGTCGCTCTCCTTGGTGCAGGTGTCGATCTCTCTAGTTAAGATGTCCCACCACCTCGTTAAGGTGCCACTCTACCTGATGAAGGTGAGACTCTCCCTGGTTAAGGTGTAGCACCACACGGTAAAGGTATCGCTCTCCTTGATTAAGATGTCGCTCTCGATCGCTAATTAAGCTTTTGCACTCCCAAAGTTAAAACGTGACTGTCCCTGATTAACGTGTGATTCTCCGTGGTTAAGGTGTCGCCCGTCCTGGGTATGGCAACACTTCCCCGATTAAGTTGTGACTCTCTCTGGTTAAGATGTCGCACGCCCTAGTTTAGGTATCGTACTCCCTATTTTAGGTGTCGTACTCCCTAGTTAAGATGTAACTCTCCCTGATCAGGGTGTTGCACTTCCTAGTTAATGTGTGATTCTCCATGTTTAAAGTGTGGCCCTCCCTGGTTAAGGTGTGGCTCCCCATGATTAATGTGTCACACTTTCTGATCAAGATGTCGCTTTTCCCGGTAAATATTTCGCACTTGGTATGAGTATTATTAGGGGACTGATTTATGTATGAAGTCCATCTAAACTCTGAGGCTGCTATCAGATTGTTAAAAGACTGACGAATTCATACTCTGAGGCTGCTATCAGATTGTTAAAAGACTGACGAATTCATACAATTTTTTGTGGTGTCATACTTTGTTCACAACGTCAGAAGGTCCAGATGGAAGACATTGTAAGGCCACTGAAGTCACTTGTCAGCCAAAAAAATGACGGCTCCGTTATTCAAGTTTACTGATCTCCCTTCCACCACACACCGAAGTGCAGTCTTTCATTGGGACTGTGATGGCCATCTAGCAGTTATAATACACATTATATTACATTTGTCGACAAGAGCGACTAGAGAATAAACCCGTAAAGCAAACATCAAGAGAAGCAGCTGAAGACAAATATATGTGAGGTGTCAGAGGGTGTTCACCAGTCCTAGTATTTCGACTTGCCTCATCAATGTACTGTATTTTAGCACATTAAATTTTTCTTGTAATCTCCCAGCTAGTTGAAATCTCGGAAATGGTGAACGCCCTCTGGCGATAAATAACGCCTCACTTCACATTACAATTTATTCTGGATTAACTTTTTTCTTTCTTTCTTAATCAATACAACTGTTTTTCCTCTTAGCGGGATTGATAAATAAGAATTGATGTTAAGGTAAGGCGCGAAGAGCTCGATGGTCGTTAGAAACGGACGGATCTTCAATGCAGAGGTTATTTCGTCTTGTTTGCGTCCAATTTCTGGACTAACAGTCATTTTAGAAATGCTAAAGAGTTCTTGTAACGGGAAGAATGCCTTGCGGGGAATTGAGAATCAGGGAAGTCGGTTTCAAATTGTCATTTTTTTTCTAGGAAACGTTCATTAATACTCCGGTTTATGCCATCTACTGACTGATGCAATGAGGGAAGGCTTTGTTCTTTGGGTGCCTTGAAATCACCGCTGGTGGTTATAGTTAGTACATTGGCCAGGTGACTGACTTTTCTGTGCAAAGTTTCCAAAGCAAGAAAGGATGCAAGGTACACCAGAACACCAAAGATGGCGTTGCCCATACGAAAGTGTCAGAATGCCATATCGCATTGCTCTACATATTCACGGTGTCAAACAGACACATAGGGTGGGCATGGATGAAACAATCAGGCAACGATTTACTTAGGTAGAAACGGGAAGGAGTTTAAAAATAAGGTACATTGACTAGAAACAGCAGTGGTGATGTGTTCTTCAGAAAACAGCAAACTGCATTCGAAAGTGTTTATTGGAACATTTCGGGTTAAAAATTCGTAATTTTGTGGTTATGTTAACACTCGAAGTAAGTAAAAGCATGGCCGTTGGAGTCAACACTGATGTAAACAACAGCAAATGGTTCGGACGACTGAAAAGGGGGGTGTAAGACATAGCTTTTCATCAGATACCTGTTCAGAATTGATCTCATAAATATCGGATAAACGCTGTACTTATTTTCAGAGGGCATGGGTTAGCTGTTTGTAAATGTATTTTTCAATAGGTTTGGTTCAGTGAGATTAACGCGTACACGAGAAGTCCATATACACAGGCAATGTAGTGAGAAGACTTCTTAAAATGTCTCACAATAGCATTTTGTGTCGTTGATGTTCTTATAGTTTTTATGCGGACATCTTTATTGCCAGTGTGAAAAGAGAGCAAATAACAATACTGTTAATGCTCATATTCATAGACAGTTTTAACTGGGAATATATCACCTCTTCTGAATCGCAGTCATTATCATTGCATGTATTTTTTTTCTAACAGGTTCTTCTTAAGCCACGGTACTAATTTAGAATGATTACTTAGAACAAATGCCTAACTGAGGAAGATTGTCAAGAGCCTAGATTTCACTGGGTACTATTTGGAACCGTCACACTGGCGTTAGGGCTGAAGTCATACACTCCAAGCTATATAGCTTTTTGTATTTTACACTAAGAGCATTTAGCCAACAAATGAGCCATAACTGAAAACAATGGTCGTATTTATAAACCCGGGAAGAGGGTAGGGATTTGAAAGCCATAAGGAATGACCAAGTCGGCGTAATTCAATAAGCTTTTTTACACAGTGCCACTGAAAGTATCAGTACCATAAATCTGCTTAGCTCTGTCTGAGTATCTTTTGCTATCGTTTTGGTCTAATGTATATACTCCGGGTAAAAGGTAAATAGCAGGAAATTGAGGTATTCCGCTCTTGGTGGAAATATATAAGCATAGGTAACCTCTACATCAGGACAGCTCCTGTGGTTAATGCAAACACGAATCCGATTTGTAATCACGTGTACGTTATTGATTTCCAGTAATAACTTATCATTATCAATCATCTTCATAGCTTCAGATGTCAGTATCGATTTGGAAGCGTTTTATGCCCTTCGGGCGGTGGGACAGAAGCACTACACTGTACATTACACTCAGAGCTCTGTAACTCGAACTATGGAGTTCGAAACTATAGAATTGTTGTTAGCAAAATGTTCAGTGGCTGATTTATGTTACGCTTTGTTTTAAATGTATCCGAACAATATAACTAGAATAAAAAGCAGTGTTTTGTCTCAAGTTTAACATGCCTTCAGAGCGGTAGGCCTACAGGTGAAACGGCCTCTAAGAATCTTCTGTTGAAAAGAGTGACAAAATCGACGGACGAGATAGACGCCTGTGGTTCGTCGTGGCCACCAACGGCTTAGTGCGCATGGCAAATTAAGGCTATCTGGTAGTCGTTTGGCCCTTTTCATGCACTAGTATGATTACTAGGTTTTAACGAAACTGTGTTTGGGCTATACATTTTGTACATACTACGTTTAGTTAGAAAATGTTAAACATATAAACACGGGAATACTGCGTGTGTTGAAATCAGATGCGCGTGCCAGAGAACGGGGAAACATTGCAAATATCATTAGTTCTATAAGTCAAGGGGCAGATCGTGTCTGTTAACAAGCTGTCACTGTTAACACAATCAGGAGCAAACGGCCATGTTTTTCTAATGCCATTGATAGCCGTTCGAGAAAAAAGCAGTACCTTAATTTTCTAATCGATTGGGTTTGTATAAATACAAATCAGTGGATTTGTCAGCTTTCCGGCCACGGCCATTTTTCTGGCAAATTAGACATTTAAATTAAATTCTGTGATGACTTGGTATAAAAAAAATACCCTCCGTGATCTCAAATTACGAGCAATTTTGCGGCGTAAATGAGGGTCTGGCAGCCGCCGTAGCACAGGTGTTATGTCAAAACCATCAGAGCTATCGCTAACAACGGTTTCTTCATTTACATCTGTTGTCTAATTACCAAGAAATGTGTAAACAAACAGGGATTTCTTAGCAACCGTAACTTTTGTGGGCGAATTTCTCTGCACCGCTGATGTGTTAAAACTATGATCTTCCAAATTCTGTATCCGTTCCTCTGGAAATCTTTCCACTACCTTACGTCCAATGTATAGTTAACTTTTGCGGAAGAGACCCGTCCGTACGTATCTTTACTAAATCAATCAATATGGTAGAAACACTTTGTCACTTAAGGATAGACGCATCATTTTCTAAAACTTTTTTTGCGCGTTATATATAAATGGCTGGGAAGTTAATTGGCGTCTGTGTCGGGTCACCATGTGACTTTCAGCAGCTGACATTGTTTATATTAAAGGAACTATGTTTAATTTAATTGTCCACGCGTTGCTGTAATAAAGTCATTTATTCAGTTAACCATGCTCACATGCTGGAGCTCGTCACAGCTTTTTATGTTTGTTTTGTTAACAGGCCATCTGCGTGAACTTTTTAAAAAAGTTCTGGTCATGTAATGAAAGAAATTCTACAATTGACAAGACGATGTGGAGGGTAAGTACACTAGATACGGTAACGTCCAGAGGCTGCACATACAAGATGCATATTGAAGGCACTGCGATTTGTATGCATGGTACATATTGCTGGCACTGCGATTTATAGTGTTAAATACTTTTGAAATTGTTAGTCCTATACGTAATCACTGTTCGAACAAGTATATCGTATTAACCTTATCAAATATCATATCCCCATTCAGGAATATACACTGTGAGGTATAGAAATTTGTAAAATCTGTACGGGTCATAACATGCATTCGTATAAAACAATGATGTAAACCAATATCCAAATCAAAGCTCAGCACAAAATATCAAAGAACTAAGACAATATACAAGAAATTAGTACTGGGTGCTGTAAAAAAAATCAGGTAGCACTCTCAGTGATGCGGGAAAGAATCAAGAAATGTTCTCCCGGAAAGACGCGAGGAATATTCCAAACCATGAACCATGATAGAATATAAGTTGGCGTTAATAGGCTATGTACCTCATGTACACTCTCCCTGCAACTTTTCATATATCCATATCATTACATAATATTCAGTATCTAACAAATGCTTCAACATGGAATTCGACATTTTACTTGTTACAGTAATCACCGTCCCTCCGGCTGTAAAGGCGGCATGACAGGGAACAGTTGTCGTCTTTATACAGACAGAAGAAAGATGTACCATCTGGGCAGTCTGTAGTTTTCTTTAATTCCAGCGAGTGTGATATATCACTGTCACAACCTTTGCTACGCATATACGATATATACATACTTTATAGACAGCAGATCACCGATATACCGCAAGGTAAATGAAAAACATCGACCTTAATAGAGATTACACATGTACGCCCTGATACTAATTTCAAACATAACCCTGATGCGATATTTAAAGATTATTTATAAACAGCACATCACCAACATATCGCCTGGCAAATAGAAAACATCGACCTTAATAAAGATTACACTCCAACAATTTCCCTCATAATCTGATATACAGCCAGATCAGGTGAACTGGCTGTTATGGAACAAATATAACTTGTACCGGCTCCCGTGTGTAGCAGTAATGCATCTCCACATACCAATCCGGTTATTTATTTTATATAAATTTAAATCTTTGCACAAATCTTGATTTCAAACTTTATATACTTTAATACATTTTGGGTGGTTTCTGTTGAACTTCAAAACTGGTCTTGACATGATTGACCCGGATTGCTCATTATGGTTAACGACTATTATATGTACGTGTTTTCTCTGCAGCTGTTTGTAGGTTTGGGAAACCAAATAAAGTTTCATGCTGAGGAAACCCCAGCAACTCGTCCTGTGAATCACATACTGATGACATTTTACACGCTTATTAAACGCAATAGCAGATGACAGGTGATTATCCCTGCAGGAGATTCGGTGCTGGACACAGCCTTGTACTAAGTCCCATTGTCTTTAATAGTTACCTGGACATGTTTGTGGAGATTCAGTTCTGTCTCGAAATTATTGCTCGGCAAGAGGCCATCGATCAGGGAACTATATGCTGGGTGAAGATTTATATCCGGTACATCGACAACAGCTGTGCTCACTTCCGTCATGTGAAGTGATCATCACAGGTTTACCTTGTCTGGCAAGGCGACACTTCGGTTATCTACTGCCTCTTGTCTACAGACTTATCCCAGACACTTAAGAGGCATTGTTCGGTGTTTTCTTTTATTGAATTCAGTTTCTTTCAACAATACCTGAATGTTTAAAGTTCACTTGGTGTCTCCAGTTTTGTCATCTGCATCTGCTGATGAGAATAAATGATTCAACGACCTTTAATGATGAAGTTCTTAATGATGGAGTGTTATTGTTTCCGATTGTAGTTTTAGTACAGTCACACGCCTATTTGAACTTAATGTTACTTAGTCCAACATAAAGAAATGATTATAAAATTGCACGTGTGTTTATTTAATCATACTAAGGCTATAAGACGGTTAAATTTCTATTTTCCATAGGGTGTCAGTTTCACACATTTTCTATCTGCGCTGGAGTCGGTCTTAATTGTAATTTCTGTTTTTCTTTTCTGTTCAAAGCTATGCCTCATTATACGAGATACAGTCTTCTAGATTCTTGGAGTTTTGGAAGCTCAGTTAAGATGTCGTGTAGTCAAAACGGGCAGGTGTGCCAACACCGTATCGAAACACAGTTACCTTGAAATGTTAACAGAATACAAAGTTGCAATCACTTGCCTTGGGGTTGAACCGTGCCCAGATCTGATACGTCATTTTCGCAATCGTATTAACAGGTATTCTTCTTACAAAAGCGGGACTAAACGGAGAGTTAAGACAAGGACGGCATTTACGGTTGTATGTAACAAACCATCGTGTCTACTTAACTGGCTACTGTGTCGCCCTAACCTAAGTTCCATAATCTGGATGGTGCTTAGCGAAAACGTATTGCTGAGATAATTTGATGTGGCATGAACCTCATGTGCTAGGCAATTAGAGTGTACCAAACAAGAGAGTTGATCAATATGTCGGGACAGAGAGACAGCCAATAAGCCAGGCGGAGACGCTGAGCGAATTTCAAAGAGCTCCCAACTTAATGAACCTGATGTATAATCTTCTTCATTCGAAACGTTTACGGGACTTCTACACCTTACACTTCTTACGATACTGAAACAGACTCGGTAACTTGTGGCTTTACCTGTACTCTTTCTTCGTCAGGCTGTTGTGACATCACTGCCAGGCATTATGGGAGGCGACCATTGTTCCCGGTGCCTGCTGGAAACTCCCTCCTGCCAATCAGAGAAAGGCCAGGACAGATTCTTCTCAAAAGCCACGTTCTCTAACAATCTGTCATCAGGGAGCAGTGCTGATGCTCTCACTGTTTCCAATTGCCCCTTAACACACTCGGAGTTGTACGTTTCTTTTCTGCTTCCAAATACAGTTTGAAGAATAGGAATTTAAAATGGATTGGAACAGATATTACCCACGTTTTGTGTTTTCGGTCAGCTTCTCGGGGTTTCAAGAAGACTGGTCGATGGCTTACGAGTTTGGCATTGAACAGAAAAAAGCGAAACATTACGCAAAGCGAACATGCAAGTCCAGCCTAGTGCATTAATGACTAGTTGGAAAAGAGGAGTAATTGACTTCTAGAAAAACCTGCCGTCGGTCTTGTGGGCTATCATTTTATTGAGATGTTTCATTTAGTGACACTTTTTAGTAGCTTGGAGTTATTTGTACTGCCGTGTCCTCGATATCGGATTAATCTACTCACAAAAGCGGGTAGATGTTCGCGTGCAATTCCTATTAATGCATTATTTTTCTAATTTCTCTTTTGAAGAGGGTTGTGTGTGGAAATATGCCCAAATAATACTTTCATGGAATCATAAAATTGAACTGAAAATATGTATGTACATGTTCAACAATATATATTCCATGATAGTCCCTCAACAAATACACGCGAAACCAGGTAGACTGTTAAAGACCTGGCACGTGAGATGGAAAAGTGACAAACCGAACAATGGCTTTACGAACTCAAGGGAAGCTCCATTAAATGAAACTCAAAAAACTTGTTCTTCCTGTACAAAAAGAAGAAACTTTACAATTTTCTCCTTGAACAATCTGAATTTATTCCTTTGTTGCTGGACACGCTCTTGTTAATTATTATATCGTAAATAGGTGATTAAATCCTTGATATTGGAACTGATAATAAATAGATGTAATAAATCCAGAGCTAGATTTGATGAATTTGTCCGTCTTTTTTATACTATTTTACGGAGCGTGATGCAATTATTTACAGCGTGCAGTACTGTTGTTGTGAGTAACTAACCTGGTCGTCTGCTCGCCCAGCACCAGTAACCAGATAGTTATGGCCATGTGGTGAATAGTGTACAGAGATATATTTCTATTGCCAGATATGGTCAACTTCACATGAAATCCACGTACGTATCAGACACGAAAGGTGCATGAAGCTCAGTCGGTGAGTTACTGAGTTACTCGCGTGACTGGTATACGATATACCTGTAGTGTGATAGTGTAGATGCTGTACTGGAAACTGGGAAATAATACATTATCAATTAATGACACCAATAAGGTAATGCTTTCTGAAATGTGACGGTGAACAAAATGAAAACAGTCTGGATCTTGAGTCCTGGGACACATGTTATATGACACTTGCCATGATGATGCTCAGTTCTACATCACAAGAACATATCAGTACTTATCGTGACATATCGTGACACAGGCGCACTGATATCACTACGAAGTAGCTGACAATCGTCGGTCGTAAAGAAGACACTGTTTAATAAAGACTGAGTACACCTGAAGGCCATCCTTAGCTGTACTTAACGCCAGATCACTATGTTGTACGGCGCGTGCCTAAACGTCCGATCGGGTTTGTTGTCTATCAAACAACAGCTATCATTGCTGTGGTCAAGCCGTTATAGACAGGCCTGAGAAACTTGCTGTCAATCATTCAACCATTAATAAATCATTGGCTTGATCAATCGCTCAGTCATTCAATCAATCAGTTTACCAGGTTCAGAATATATTGAGTTCGTTTCTTCAGATGTTAATTTTGCTGACAAATGAATTTTCGATCATTATTGTTTCGTGCTTGATTGCCTGATGTCCTCAGTTAGAGCAGTTTGTTGAGCTGTAAACGCGCCTCTCTTCTAACACAAAGCTAAACTGTCTCTAGACATCTGCGTGAGGGCGATATTGGGCTGTTCGACGGTTGGTTCTAGTGTTAATCGAAATATAGTACGAATCTCCTCTGGTGAGCACCATACCCGACAGCATAGGAGGGGAGAAAACATGCGGCTGTTAACCATCAGATGGGTGAATGTCAGTAGGCTACGTATACCAGTTCTAGGTAGTTTGTTCTGTCAGCCTCTCTCTCGATTGTCTGCCGCAGATTAGAAAAAAAAACTTTGTGTGAGTTTAATTTAAGCATCAGACAAATCATTTTCTAGACTCTGGTTCATCCACTGTTCCTAGAGCTTTCGGATATTTTGATACAATGAAGTGAAGGTATTTTTTACCCTACGTAAAAAAATTCTTGTGAAATCTATTCATGCAAGAGACCTATTACTTGAAACTAATCCAAAAGATTTAACATATCACGGTGTAACAAAAATCCAGTGACATATCGACAACAGCACTTTAGCAGAAATAAGACTGTAGTCCTTGAAATCAAGATGAATATGTTTGTTATTCGTACGATCTGCGACTTAAAACACTGGCGCAATATGACCTTAAGGTATCACGATTTAACAAGTACACACTGCGATTTAACAAGAGGATAGTGCGCTTGAAGAAAGTGTAGATAGTGAAGATAGTGATTGTGAAAAGTGAAGATAGTGTATTTCAATGAAAGGATTGTAGGATGCAAGGAATGGATGCCACCATTGAATAAGTTGATAGGACTATGTTCAAGTATTTTACCTCTTAACTAAAGTTCTCAACAAATTAGCGCCTGAATATTACCTTTTCACAAGTAAACAGAACTATTATTCGATAGTACCAGTCACCCCATTCTGTACCGGTGTGTCTTCCTATCTGGGGAAAATTATAAACAGACGTGGAGCCGGGAAAAGAACTTCGGGTCAGATGTTCTGCCATTATTTGGTTCCGCCATGAGTGTTGCATCAGTTGCGGACATGCTGAACGCGTCCGTTTCCTGATCTTGGGAGTGTTTTCAACAGCCATGCAGCATGGACAAGACCTTTGATGTTCTAACATTATTTGGTTCCGCCATGAGTTTCTGTACCTGTCGCGTCCATTTTGAACAGGTAGCGAGCACGGTAAGTTTACCATATCGGACAAGGTGATGGGGTGGAAACATACTGTTTTTTTTTTTCTTTTCTTCTTTTTATTTATTTTTTTTTATCTGTTAACAGAATAAAAAAATTTGCAGTTACCCAACTTGGATTTGAACTGTGGTCCAGTCTGATGAGGTGGTTTTAACCCTGGTCATACTCTCCATCGTGTTGGCAGGGCATATTTCTAAGAAGGCGGCAGAAAAAGGATCAGAGGGTTAACACAAGGCACGCATGTATGTACGAGTGCATCAAAGCTATCGTGTCTGCTTACCAAACGATAAGGCCTGGTTAACGGCCGACATGTCGACACCTTGCTGCTTCTCTACAAAAGATCATTCTCGTGTGAACTGGATATGGTATTTAACTCTTGTGCTGGGAAATTGGAATGTACCGAGACAGAGGTTAGGTCAATGTCTCAGCAGAGAACAGAGGTGAAATGGCGCTAAATTGCGAAGAAGACAATCGATGAGCAAATAACAATGCGCTATAAGTCAGGCGAGTGAATTGTAAGGGGTCTCCATTTCAATGAACACTGATATACAAACCTTTTCTTCAACACTTTTAGGTGAATTCTACAGCTTATTCTTCTTACTTTTCCACTTAAACTGAGACAGACTGGTACACTGTTACTTTGCTAGGTTGTCGAGGCAGTACTCTCTGGCATGATAAGGCGCCATCATGCTTAAGGTGGCTCTGCCTGATTAAGGTGTAGGTCTTCCTGATTAAGGTGTCGCTCTCCCTGGTTAAGCTGTCGCTTTCCGTGATCTAGATGTCGCTATCCGTACTTACAGTGTGGCACTCCCTAGTCAAGGTGTCACCCTCTCTGATCAATATCTCTCTCTCCCAGGTAAAGGTGTCGCTTCCCCTGATTAATGCTTCTCTCTCAGTAGTTAAGGTGTCACACTCCCTAGTGTCGTTAAGGTGTCGTTCTTTCTAATTAAGGTGTCCCACTGTCAGCCTAAGATGTCACTCTTTCTGGAGAATATTTCGTGCTACAATGTACCCTTTCATGAACTTTTAAATCCGGTTCTGACCATTTACTGGCATTACACTACACTCATAGAGCAGCGTGTCTGAACTCCGAGCCTAACATTTCTTGCTGCGCAGGTCCCAAAAAAAATATATATATCCACTAATGCGTCTTGCAAAACGATGATTTTGCACGATGTCATCTTTGAAAAATGAGTAGCACATATCTCTGCAAAACCCACTACTGATTTTGTAAAGCCGTTGGAGTCATCAACCAATACAATGAGGCATCGGTTCTCAGTTTTCCTAGTTTCCCGACCTCTCTTTCACCTTAGCTGTATTGTCACATTTTCTCTTGCCACTGGGCTTGCGTATACAATCCAATTACTAGTTAAAATAAACATTATTAAATTTGTGGTTAAGGGCGATCAGAGAATAAATCCGTAAAGCGAACATCAAGAAACTGTTAAGATGTCGCTCTCCATGGTTGACGTGTTACCTTACCTGATTAAGGTGTGGCTCTCACTGATTAGGTGTGGCTCTCCCTGACTAGGTATGACTCTTCCTGATTAGGTGTGACTCTCCCTCAATATGGAGTCATTGTCCTTTGTTAGGGTATCGTTCTCCCTGATTTTGGGGTCGTTTTTCCTGATTAAGGTGTGACAATGGCTGGTTCAGATGTCGCCTATCTTGGTAAATATTTCGTGCTACATTTCACTCTTTCATGAAATTTAAAATTGGGATATGACTGTGGCGTTACACTGTAACAATAGAGCATCGTGTCTTAACTCCGATATAAACATTTCCTACAGCACAAGTCAAGAAATAAAATATGTCCACCTATTATCTTGCGAAATGATGATTTTGCATTATGTCCATTTCTACGAATCCCATTACTGTAATTCAGAATTTTATGTGAACAACGCCATGGATACATTGGAATTATGGTGACCTGATACATCATATCTGTCTGAATGACTTTGCCATATTTATGAAATGCAAGAAATTCCCGTAAAGTTTTATGCATATTAATCTCTTATTTTGACAGGAAGACATATCTCAAGACACCGTTAAATGTTTCCTGTTCTAAAGGAAATCTGCCTACATCATATTGGGTATAACGTTGTCATGGGGATTGAGCCCATCCATCCTGACGAATTCACAGACTTTTTTGAGGTGTCATATTTCCTTGACAACGTCAGAGCTCCAGATGGCGGATTTTGTAAGGCCACTGGAGTCACCAGCCAATAAGATGACACATCGGTTCCCATTTATCCGAGTTTCCTGATCTCCCTTCCACCACACACCGAACTGCAATCTCTAAATGGAACTGTGAGTGATGGTCATTTACCAGTTATAATACACCACATTACATTTGTGGACAACACCGACTTGAAAATAATTCCGCAAAAGCAAACATCAAGAGGATCAGCTGAAGACAAACCTACATCAGGTATCAGAGGGTGTTCATCAATCAATGTATTCTATTTTGGCAGATGGAAATTTCGTAATATCTCGTAATTTCTCAGCTGATTGAGATCTCGGAAATGGCGAGCGTCCTATGGCGATAAACAACTCCTCACTCCACAACACAATTTATTTTAGATCAACTTTCTTTGTTTTTGTCCAATATGTCTGTTTTTTTCCTCTTAGCGGGATTGAAGAACAGGAATTGATGTTAAGATAAGGTACGAAGAGCGCGATGGTTGTTAGAAATGAACGGATATTGAACCAAGAAGACAATTCTTCTTGTTGGTATTTGATTTCTAGACAAAGAGTCATTTAGAAATGCTAACTAGTCCTGCAAACTGGTGCATTACCCTACCGGGAATTGAGAATTTTCTAGGAAATGTTCATTGATACCTATTGTAACGGTACATGGCATCTACTGACTGATGCAAGGACGGAAGGCTTTGTTCTTTGGGTGCCTTGGAGTCACTCGGACACTTTTCTAGACAGAACTGCAAAGATGGCGTCGAACAACGTGTACGTATAAACAAGTCAGAATGGCGTGTCGCATTATCTCACACATTCGCAGTGTCAAAACAAGCACAAAGGATGGACATAGATGAAACAACAGCGTTACGGTTCGCTTAGGTAAGAAACGCAATGCTGCCAAAAAATGACCACAAACAATATTGGCACTGGGTTCTATAGAAAACTGTAAATGTCTTTCTAAAATGTTTAATGGAGTATTTCAGATTAAAAATTTGTAATTTTGTGGTCAAGTTAACGTTTGACTACTTTCAAGCAGGTAAGACCTTTTACATTGGAGACAGTATCTGATGTTATGGATGGCAAAGAACGCAGTGCTTACTTTCAGTGGGCATGACATCGCTGTTCGTAAGTGTATTTCTCAATGTGTTTTGGTCAGTGAGCTTAAAGCGTACCCGAGAAGCCCATATACACGGGCACATACGTGTGAAGCAATCTCCAACCAGTCACAACTTGCTAGAACCCCTCACAATACAATTTTGTGTATTTGTTGTTGGTAGAGTTCATGTGCGGAAATCTTCATGTCCAGCGTGAAAAGAGGGCTAATAACAATGGTCTTATATTATCACAGTGCTCTTCATACGCAATTTTAACTGGGAAAATATCAGTCTTTCTAGACAAGTGACGCCTGTTGAATCACAGTTAACAGCACTTTAAGTTTATTGGTAGTTTCGTCTTAAGCCATAGTGCTGGAGTGCTGTTTTGCTACTTAAAGCATTTACATGAATATTCAGAATAACAGACGAGCTGAGGAGGATTGATGGGTGTCACTGGTAACTATTTTCCAACCATTCCCCTGGCGTTACGGCTAGTTTTTTATGCTCTATAGTCTTTTTTCCCTTACACCTAGAGCACAGTCCACAAAACCCATAACTGAAAACAATGATGGCATTTATCTGATTTGTCACTGTGTCAACATAACGAACACATAAATGTGACAAAATGGCTCTTGCAACTTTTGGATCCTCGATATGATACCATGGTTTAGGAAGCCCTATTAATATTAAAGGGTTTTTTCTCTATCCGTCCTCACGGACAGCCCATCGTCACGATTTCCAGCTATAGCTATCAGATGACTTTCCCAAGCATATTCCTTATGTAAGCCCGGGAAGGTGCCAGAAATTTGAGAGCCTTAAGGGATGACAAATAAGCTTATCGCACAGTGCCTCTAACAGTACCAATATCCTCCAGCTGCTTAGCTCTGTCTGATTATCTTTGACTTTCGTTTTGGTCATATGGACATACTATGCGTAAAACGTAAAAAAAACAACAACAAGAAATTGAGGCATTCCGCCCTTGATGGGGATATATAAGCATAGGTAACCTCTACATTAGGACAGCTCTGGTGGTTGATGTAAACACGGATCCGATTTGTAATCACGTGCACATTGTTGATTTCTAGTAATAACTTATTATCAATCATCTTCATAGCTTTAGACACCACTCTTGATTTGGAAGTATTTTCTCTCTCCTCCGGACGACATTTTTTCACTGTGTGAACTCTGTTGGAAACTATAGAATTGTTGTTAACAAGGTTTCCTGTGTCTGATTTATTTTACGTTTTGTTGTAAACGTATCCATACATTACAATTAGAACAAAAAGCAGTGTTTGGTCTAAAGTTTAAGAGGCCTTCAGAGTGGTAGGCCTACAGGTGAAATTACGTCTAAGAATTTTCGGCTGACAAAAGTGACAATATTGACGGAGGGGCAGATAGACGTCTGTGGGTCGTCGTGACAATGTGATTGACCTCCAGCGGCTTAGTGCACGTCAGATGAACTCTGTCAGGTAGTTGCTCTGCTCTTGTGATGTGCTATTATGATTACGAAAGGCTAAAGTTAGCAGCACTTTCGCTTTTTCGTTATTCGAATGTCGAAGAACGTGCTAGAACGCTTTTAGTTATTCTGGTGCCGAATAACTGAATAACAAAAAACGTGCTAGCACGAAAGTGGTGGTAACTTCAATCCGCTCGTGTGCAATTATTTGAATTCGGAAAGTGAGCCAACTTTGACGTTTTCCTTGTCAAAGGAGGACAGACAGATATCAATGCTATTTCATCATGTGAATGTAGGGTGATATTGGTAAGCTATTCTTCGCATATTCTCCATGCGAAATACTGTTCCGTTAAGGCATAATCATTCATTTATTCTGTACGAAATAAAGACATGGTAATACGTGCCTGAAGTCCACAGCTTCTGAATAAAAAAATAGGGAGGAAAGCTTATTAAATCAATAATCTGGTGGATGAAGGGGGAGTATCTGAAATGTGAAACGCTGCCATGGATCTCCCCATCCATGTTGGGATGATCATTTTCATGATAACTTGTGCCCTCTAGAACTGATATGAACGACGGTTTGCAGTTGTTTATTTTGAGATACCTGACCATCAGATAATACATATGCACGCAAAATATTGCTTCCCTTGACCAACACGCCAGCCAGTTTTGCTAACGGTTTTCTTTACTCCCAAGCGATCAGTTAGTGAACCGCTGATTCCACTATCAATTTAACTGACTAATACTTCATACTCATCTTAATCCACAGGGTATTGCGTCGATTATCCAGTAGTCACTGACCTCCCGATAAATATTAAACAGTTTCCTCCATCACTTAATATATTTTTACTCCCTGCACTATGTCAACTACACCGCCTTACATGCTTTTTATCTACTGTTTTGTCTTATACATACATATCAGTTACATGCGCAACGTCTTCATATTTAACGAATTTCACCGAAGATAAAGGTTTGAAAAAAAGCTTCGATGTCCTCTCTCCGTGAAGAGAGAATTGGACAGGTTGTTAACTTCCAAACTAGTTTTCCCACTATTATTACGTTGGGTAACGTAGCCGTTCAGAGTTCGTAGGTTTAAACCCAAGCCATAATTATTGGGAGCGCTGATCGCAAAGCGGTGCTACTGTGTGTTGATCGATTATGGAAAGCTTTTTATGGGCCGCAGTGTTGTGGGAAAATATTGATGGAAAGAAAACGTTTTTAAGGTAATTAAATTTGTTAAATTCTTTCGGGCAGCAAATGATGTAGATACGGTATATATATATATATATATATATATATATATATATATATATATACCTATTTCATATATGGAGTCATCTTTTTTTTCAAAGCTTTTTATATTCTTATTTTATATCTGGAGAATTGTTGTGTCTTTCAGTCAGTGGCACACAATGGTATTGTATGACGTTCTGATAAGATGTGACGAACTGGAGATTGTTTCACTCTGTGTCCGGCGTAAATGGACTTAAAATGTACACTGGAATATCATTGACAAAAACATACACTAAGAAATGCACGTAAGATCAGCGATCTCATAACCCCATGAAGCACAGCATAGTTTTGCCTGTCATGTTATGATTTCTGACTAGGCACCATCTCAAAAAGGACTATTCCTACACAGGCGTTGACGTCAGTAGACTGAACGATATGGTGTTGGTCTCATCAGCTTTGACTCCAGCATCAAAGCTCTTACACTGTTATAACACGTAACAACATTACTGATAAAAGGCGTAGCAATGAGCTGCCAGCTGTTTTCGGCGTGAAATAACGGACATTGCGACTGCAATATCATCATGTGAAATAACATGTGAGCCCATACAGATCAAGCGTTTCTAGTCTCACGGGTGTTTTACAACTAAAGCGACTTTGGTGATTAAAAACTCCGAGAAAGACCAGAGGCAGTATAGTAAAACACAGCGTTTCCTAACTGTACTAGCTTGAACGTTTTCGAGAGTCAACTAGGCCACAGAGTTAAGTTCAGAGTTTTTAATCTGAAATGTTACAAAAAATCATGTTTGTATGAAGTCTGATATTTTCTAGAAAACACAAAACGACTCTTGACTCTGGTTAATCTATCCTTTTTTTGGACCGATTTGCCTTTCTTACGCTAAGAACAGCGTGACGCTTTTGTTTCATCCATGTCTATCCTTTGTACCTGTTTTGACACTGAGAATGTCTGAAATAAAGCCTGCCTGCATTCTGACACTTTCTTACGTACGTTCTGAAGTTGTTCGACACCATCTTTGCTGTTCTGTCTACAAAGTGCACCTTGCCTCCTCTCTTTTAATTGAAAATGTGTTTGGAAACGTCAGTCACCTGGCCAGTGTACCTACTAAAGCCACATCCGAGTGAAGCTTTTCTTCCATGCATCAGTCAGTAGATGTCATGAACCGTTACAATAAGTGTTAATGAACATTTCCTAGAAATCTAATGACAATCTGCAGCCCACTCCCCATGTTATCGATTTCCCGTAGGCCATTGTGCCAATTACTGGTACTAGTTAGCATTTTTAAACGATTGTTTATCCGGAAATTGGATGCAAACAAGACGAAATAACCTCCCCATTGAACATCCGTTCCTTTCTAACAACCATCGAGTTCTTCTCTCCTTATCTTAACATCAATTCTTATTTATCAATCCCGCTAAGAGGAAATAGCAGAGGTATTGGATAACAAAGAAAGAAAAAAAAGCTAATCCAAAATAAATTGTATTGTGAAGTGATTCTTAATCAGCAAAGGGCGCTCTCCACTTCCGAGATTTCGACCTGTTGGGAAATTACGAGAAAACTTCAATCTGGTGAAATAGAGTACATTAATGAGACCAGCAGAACTACCAGAATTGGTGAACAACTTCTGGGTTTGTCTTCAACTGATTTTCTTGATGTTTGCGTCATGGATTTGCCCTCTGGTAGTTCTTCTTCACAAATGTAATGTAATGTGTATTGTAAGTGATAAATGGCCATCACCCACACTCCGACTGAATGACTGCAGTTGGTATGTTGTGGAAGGGAGATCAGGAAACTCTGATAACTAGGAATCGATGTGTCATTCTATTGGCTGGTGACAAGAACGGCCTTAAAATTCTACCATCTGGAGCTCTGGCGTTGTCAAGAAAATATGACACTACAAAAAATCCAGTCAATTCATCAGGTTTTTAACAGTCTGACATCAGCCTCAAAGGAATGGATGGACTTCATACATAAATCACTCCCCATGACAATATTATATCCAATATGATGTCGACGGATTTCCTGCACAACAGGGATTGTGTCTTGAGATATGTCTTTATTTCAAAACGAGATTAATATGAAGGAAAACTTTCGGCAATGTCTTGCATTTCATAAGAATCATAAATTCAACTGGACGCTACACGATGCATCAAATGAAACCAATTCCAATTTATTCACGCCCTTGCTCACATAAAATTCTCAATTACAGTATTTCTGGGTTTCGTAGAAATGGATACTGAATAATTTTTCAAAGACAACTTAATGCAAAATCTTCTTTCCGCAAGACAATGGATAGACATATTTTATTTTTGGGCCTGCGTTGTGGGAAATGCTCTTCCCGGAGTTCAGACATGATGCCCAGTGAGTATAGTGTGGGGCCAGTAAATAGCCATATCCCGGTTTAAACGTTCACAAAACAGGGAAATTGCAGCACGAAACGTTCACTAGGAAAAGCGACATCTTAATTATGAAGGACGACACCTTAATTCGGGACAGCGACCCCTTATAATGTCACTCTAATGAGGGAGGGCGACACCTTAAGGGGGGAGGGAAGGTAGAGAAACCTTAATCAGGTAGAGTCACATCTTAATTAGGGAAAGCGACACCTAATGTGGAGAAAGCGACAATCTCTCCAGGAGGGCGACACTTCAACTCCTTCAGGAGGAGGGACATCATAATGAGAGAAAGCGACACATTAAACAGAGGGAGCGACACCTTGGCCTGAACGCTCTATACCTTTAGCCAGGGAGAGCGACACCATAATCATTCAAGACAACGCCAGTTTGACCATGGATGAAACCTCGGTTAGATCCGAAATCAAATAACCGAATCACAAGCCGTGTGAGGTCTCCCGGACGAGACAGCAAAGTCCTTCCTCAGGCCCTTTCTGGGTATTTTTCTCAAAAACTAGATGAAACTCAAGAGATAAACATGCAAAGCTCTCACAAACCTACGACATCGATAGAAAACAATTTACCGGCCTCAAACACAGTAATCTAGCAATAACATTTAATTCTTGGTTATGGCTGCTAAAGGAACTTAATCGATAAAATCGATCTTCAAGGAAGTGAACGTGTGGAGAAGAAATGATTCACCCTTGTGCTGGGTGACTAGATCCAGATTACAATCGATTGTAACGGCATTCAGTGGTCATATATTATAACGTGTTTAAGACATAAAACTAGGGCCAGACTAGCATGAATAAACTCTAAATATCATCTTTCCCAGCATTTAGCACGTACCCCACACTCACACACATACACAAACATACTGGCGATTCTTTCGACTCGCGTGAAAACTAAGTTGAAATATATCAGGGCGTTGCCCTTCCGCTAAATCTCCAATGCGCATGTACAAACCAAAAGAAAAATGACGTAAAAACCGTTGAAAAGAATAAATTTGACCTGTAGTATGTTATACAGGATACCTTCATTATTCCTTAGAAGCTCCGAATTGACTTTAATTGGGTTTAGGGTTACAATAGCGCAGAACTGACGAATCGTGTTCTTAACACGGCCGGCACTTTTTCCCCTAAATGTATTAAGGCGTTTTTTTCTGGCCTGTCTGTTAGCGGCTCTGTACAACTCCTGTGAGTTATCAGTTTTACGGAAGTGATTACGAGGAGGTGGATAATATTCTTGTACCTCTAATCACGCATTCATTCTCCCCATCAGGTCTTTTTCTTCCTGTCATATTCTAAATCTCCCGCTGCATATAATTGCATTGCTCTTCCACGGAACGGGGATAACGGTGAACATGGTAAAACGACTACAACCAATTAACGTGATACTGTGGCGGTATCGTGGGTTAAAGCAATCTACTGCACGTCAAGCGGGTTAAGTGTTGGCCAGTTCTTGTTTACCACGTCTTTTCTTTGTGTCAGAGTTAACGAGATTACCTGTCTACACCAGTGTGTGCTTTTTCCGTGAACGACGCTTTTCTGGTCTCCTTATTCACTGTTCACTGATTTTTATTTTGTTGAAACTCTACAGCCGAATAAACATTACAAGCTCCCTGTGAGAGAAATTGTGTATGGTTGTATGAAAGTCAATTGAGGCTACATACACCAACAAGTCGACTTAATCAACATAGGGGTGACCTATTCCATTATTTCTGGCGGACATTCGTGATTATGGTAGTAAGACCAAATCATCTTTACAAATTGCATCATTGTCAGAATTGTAAGCGTGGATTACTCCTGAGTCGGCAAATGAATGACGCCGTCAGCATAGGAAGAATACTTCAGGCCATTTGCTACAATTTGTAGTCGGATATTCTGAAAAACGCTACGCCTAATGGAACCATATTTAGACCCCGTCTCTTTCATTTTCTTTCTCTTATATTTTAGTATTTTTACATCATTAGAAGAAGAACGAAGACAAAGTTGATTTTAACTCTTTGCATGGAGATGGTGAGAATAAGCGGTCAGGGACACTCGTGTGTCGAGACCGCATGCGTAGCTTGACAATGGTTGAGGTTTCACCAATATACTGTATATGTCCATATACTATACATGAGAAAGTTCGTCAGTAACATCCCAAAGTGTGATGGTTTACTCTTGGCTCTCTGTTGTTGTTTTTTTCACAGCTGGTGAACACCATTAATTACCCTGACTGACCCGGTGTAAACTGATTTCTAAGATGCCTAATGTAATGGTTTCAGTTACCAGCAGACTGTGAGCACACATTTCTCACAAATCTTTTAAGCAGTTTCAGCATTTTTTAAGTTCTCCAGTCGAAATGGAGCCAGCTGAATTTCTTTCGGCGGTTCATCTTCGAGTGACCTTTCCCCGAGCCTCTCACGAATCTGTATTGGTACTCGCACAGTAGGCACCTTGCCATTTTATCGATCTACCCATGGGACAGTTCTTGTCCTAAGCATGACGAACATTTAGTGTTCCACGGGTGTTATTGTTACTTGTGGGTTTTTTGGGGGGGCTTTCAAAGAAACGACTGAAGCAACGAATTCCTTGCAAAACTTCAAGTACTCCACACTTTATTTATTTACTTGTTTCTTTGTTTGTTTGTTTTTATCTGTAGTGAAGAGTGTACTCAAGAAATAAACACGCAAAGCTCTCCACAAACCTAAAACATGAATAGAACACGATTTACCGTTGTCAAACACAATAATCACACAATAATACTTGATTCTTAGTTAAGTCTGTTAAGGGCGCTTAATCGATATAATCGATCTTCATGGAAATGAACGTGTGCAGAAGAAATAATTCACCTTGAGTTGGGTGACAAGATCCAGATTACAACCAGTTATAGGGGTATTTAACTGTAAGATGTTATAACGTGATTAATGACACAAAACTAGATCGAAAATAACATACATCAAGATGAAGGATTCTTTGAATATCATCTTTCCCAATCATCTGCATTTAGTATATACCCAACCCCAACATTCACACACGCGCACCCTACGCACACACTCACGATTCTCTCGGGTCATGTCAACACTGATTTAAAACATGTGATAGCGTTGTCCTTTTCGTTGAGACCCCAATCCACATGTACAAACCAAAAGATAAATCAGGTAAAAACCATTGACAATAATAAATTTCCCTGCAGTATATTGCACAGGATACCTTTATTATTTATTGGCAGAACAGAATTGACTTTAATTGGGTTTAAGGTTACGATAGTACACAACTGACGAATCGTGCTCTCAACACGACAGGGACTTTTCCCAGCTAAATCTGTTAAGGTTCATTCATCCTCCACCACCAGATCTCTTCCAATCATAATCAGAATCTCCCGTTACACATAACTGTATTACACTTCCACGCAACGGAAATTACGGCAAACCTTGTTAAACGACGACAACCGATTAATGTGACACTGTGACGGCATTGTGAGTTAAAGCAATGTGCTGCTCACAAAGAGGGTTAAGTGTTGGCCAGTCTTGCTTACCACGACTTTTCTTTGTGTCAGAATTAACAAGGGTACCTGTCCACGCCAATGTGTGCTTTCTCCGTCAATTGAGACTATATACAGCGTCAAAGAGGACTTAACCAACACTAGGGTGGCCGATGTAAAAATCTGCATTATTTCTAGTGGTGGTTCGTGATTATTGCATGAAGACCAAATCATCTTCACAAACTGCATCATCTTGAGATTTGTAAGAGTGGATTACTCCCTAGTCCAGAGATAAATAGTGTAGTTTCCATAAACCAACACAGGAATAATACTTCAGGTTCATCTGTAGCTACACATTTTACAGCGATAGGCCCAATGGAACGACGTTTACATCTTGCCTCCATCATCTTCATTCACTCAGATTTTAATACAATTACATCACTGAAAAAAAAACCAAGATAAATTTTAATCTTTGTGAGACTGAGCTGCCAGCTACTATCGTGTGACCGTTCATATAGCGTGATGTTCGTTCAAGGGTAAGTTCGTCAGCTACTTGACCAAGGCTGGAGGTTTAACCCGCGCCTTCCTATTCTTATTCATAAGAATGGTCATCAGTTTAGCAGTGAAAAATCAATGCAAGAACGAACTAAATTAATTTAGTTTTGATACGGTCAGTATTTTTTTCTTTCTCAACACACCTTGGTTCGCTTATACAATGTTGTTTTGTGCTACCTAGTGCCCATGACTAAAGCAGCAGTGACAGTAGGCATTTAAAGTGCGACATATACATGTAACTTCTCGCAAGATGCAAAAAATGCATTCATTTAAAAAACAGTTTGGTATCATATTGCCAGCATTTATATCCCAAAACCTTAATTTGTTTTGATACGAACAATAAGAAACACTTCTTTTCGCTGCTGGAACACTCGTGCTGATGGCGTCCATACATAATCCTACTGATCAATCGACAAGACAAATGTGCATGTACGCCTAGATGGCCATAGGTAGTTGACCACAATGGATCAGATTACACCTGAAGCCATGGACTCGATCAGGTCATCGATAT
This sequence comes from Acanthopleura granulata, assembly GCA_016165875.1. NCBI lineage: Eukaryota > Metazoa > Mollusca > Polyplacophora > Chitonida > Chitonidae > Acanthopleura > Acanthopleura granulata. The sequence goes on from JABBOT010000008.1 coordinate 10,041,289, forward strand.
GATCGCCTGAGTTATGAACATTCCGAACTGATTAGGGAATCATCGATTACAATGTATCCTATTAATGCCTTCATAACTGTAATAATATTTCTGAAATAGCACAGATATAGAAAATCAATCAGCAATCAGCAATGGTGTGATCCGCGCATGTGTCAACAGACGATACCGCTATGATCTGGTCCTTTGCTGCCTGCGTGGTTTGAAGGAGAACGACCCTTAGCAGGGGTGGACTGGCCACGTGATCACCCGATAAACTCTGTAGGTAATGATTCTGTTCGTTTGTTTCTTTGTTATCGTAAAGTTTGATTCTAGGCGTCGAAACCGACATTCCTATACCAGCCGATAACCAAAATGGGGTCAATTTACAAGACCAGTCTGCAAAACGGCGTTTAAAACAAACAACCACAGAACTAAGAAAGTATACAAAGTAAAATTTAGGGAGGGCTCATACAAAGAGAAACTGTCAATAATGCAACTTCAGATTTTTCGAAGGTCGGTGAAAAAAAAAGCTGAAAAGGGAAGTCGTTCATGCTCTTATCCCTAACGCAATTTAAGGTGTCCTTGACACGTCATAAACAGTGTGCTACAAAAACAAACCAAGGAATTAAAGTTTTCCATGACCAAGTTCACAACTCTAGAGGCTATATCTGTACTGGAAGGTGCGGGTTGGGTGGAGTCTTTGTCGAAGTGGTAGGCGAAATCTTCAGCGAAAACTCGGCCATAATGGGGATGTTGGTCATCGACTCACACCAATAACAAACAATCTCGTCACCGCTAACCAATTTTCGGTCGTATATCACAAAAGGGACGCTAGGGTGAAGGAAACTGGGCATCGCTTGATTAGGCACCTAGAAATGGTTATCCGTTCACGAATAGATCCTTCAAAAATAGCCCCAAAACATTCGCTACTGAGATGACAAATTGACGATGCACCTTGTTAATCTTGCCTTAAAGGCGCGACCTGGAGAACGTCCGGCGGCAAGAATATTGTTCCTCTTCACACTTTGATACCACAAAACAATATTGTGCGAATCCTGACAAACTACCATTTCTAAACTGTCGCGAGCAGTTACCTGCATTGAGAGGATCGGCCTATTTTAAAACAGAGCTTAGGGTTTCTTTGTCGAAGTAGGTCAGACAGATATAAGTGCCATCCCATAATGTGAAGGTAGCGTGATATTGCTAAGCTATTCTACGCATATACTCCATACAAAATATTGTGCCGTTAAGCCAGAATGATTCATCCATTCCATACGAAATTGAGATATGGTAATATGTGTCTGAAGTCCACAGCCTGTGAATAAAAGAACAGGGAGGAAAGCTTATTAAAGCAATGGTCTGGTGGAAGAAGCAGGTATATCTGGGCTGAAATGTGGAACGGTACCATAAATCTTTCCACCCATGCTCCGAGGAACATTTCCATGATAACTTGTGCCTTCTGGAACTGAAATGAGCATTTGCAGATGGGTTTTTTTAGATAACTGACGATCGAATAATACATATGCACGCAAAATATTACTTTCCTTGACCAATGAGTTGATAGCTACCCTTCATACTGCCAGCCAGGTTTTCCATGTTAGTTTCTGTTAAGGCTCCTTTAGACCCCCAAGAGATCAGCTACTGAACACCTACTCCGTTCCACTATCGATTCGATAGACCACTAATTCATATAGACATAATCGATAATCCTGAGAGTATTTCATTGATTGTCCAGCCAAGTAGCCTCTGACCCATCTATAAATATTAAAAAGTCTCCACGGTTCCTCTGACCCCAGTTTCATGAAGCACACTTATCTAAGTATTCTTTTCACTTCCCTGACAACGTATGTTGTAGAGATAGAAAGTGCACTTAGCTAAGCGCTACTTAGCACTAAGTATGCTTCATGAAATCGGGCCCAATATATTTTTATTTGATGCAGAACGTCAACTACACCACCTCACATCACTTTTATCTTTTATTTACATACCAGTCACATGCGAAATGTGTTCACCTTAAACGAATTTCGCCGAATATAAAGCTTCGATGTCTTGTTCCCATGATCAGAGACTTGGTCAGATTGTTAAACTCCAAACTAGTCTTCCCACACAGATTGGTATGCTGGTCGTTTAGAATTCGTAGACTTAAATCCAGGCCATGATTATCGGAAGCACTGATCGAAACGACGCTTCGGAGCGAAGCCTTGATCTATTAAGGTTCAGTTTTTATAGACTATTGAATTTGAGAGGAATATTGATGAAAATATTACGTTTTAAAGTAATTGAATTTCTTAAATTATTTTACAAATCTTCCCTCGGGCAGCAAATAATGTAGATACATGTACTGTACTCCTACTTTCGTTCATCTTTTTGAAAAGTATTTTTTTTATTCTCATTTTATCTTAAGAAAATAAAGCTACAGTTGATCAGACATCACTGGTCTAGAAACACAGTTATTTCCCCAGTTAAAATTGCCGATAAAGCACACTGTAAAGAGATACATCGAGTGGCATTGTCTTTTACACCAATTTCTCATTTTTACGGTAAGATATCTACACAAAACTCTATCTACAATGGCATACAGTGGTATTGTAACAAGTTCTGAAAAGTTGTGACGGGTTTGAGATTGTTTCACTCGGTGTCCCTTATATAACTAAAAGCTCACTGACAAAAACACACTAAGAATAACATAACAGTAGCCTTCTCATTACAGCATAGTTGTAATGGGATCATTTCTGACCAGGCACCATCTCATAAAGAACTGTCTCTAAACAGGCCCTGTAGTTAGCAGTTATGCTGGTGCTCTCGTTATCGTTAACTTGGCCACAGAATTATGAATATTTAACCTAAACTGTTCCAATAAACACTTTTGAATGCAATTCAATGTTTGCTCTGTCTATTGAATGTGTCACATTTTGGACATTTTAAGTGTTAAATAAATAAGACTATCGCATAATAGGTTGGTAAAGCTGGTGTTTCGTTCATAATTTTTTTATTTGCCATCATTGGAAAATACTGATGAAATTGGTGATATTTGAAGAGAATATAATCAACGAGAATATTGTACCAGTCTGTCAGGCCTGTGTATTTATGGAGCGACTATGATTTTATCTAACATATGCTGTCAAAAAAGCACATACACATTTTCAATTCATTGTTACGAATGGGGTTGTTCTATAAAACTATCGGTTAGCCATATTCCAGAACATAACCCCCTTCAAAAGAGAAACTAGAGTAATAATGTGTTCATAAGAATTCTAATCCAAGATCTGCCACCTTTTGTGAGTACATTGATCTGATATCAAGGATACCGCAGAAAAAATAACTCCAAGGTAGTAACAAACTTCACGGAATGAAATACCTGGGTCAAACGATAGGCCAATAAGAATGAAGGCGTTTTTTTAGATTAGACAAATTAACCCTTTTTTACTGTAGGCTCTATTTTGACCCAGAGTGGTGGGGCACGTGATTCCAAGAATGTTTGAGAACAATGGACCCACAGACTCTTTTGCCGTGTAACAAAATTCGAGACGTTTCGCAATGTTTCATTTTTATTTTCAGGTCAATGTAAAATTCGTAAGCTTTAGTCCAATCTTATTGACCCCCTGCCCATCCACCTCCACGCAAAACTGACTTAAACCACAAAACGTCCGTATTGTCTCTTTGAATCGGTTTTCAATTCCTAATTTTCAAAGTGTATTTTCGAGCAGAAAAGAAGGCACATTTCCGGAACTATACAACCCCCGGTGTGTTGAGGGACAATTGGAAACAATGAGAACATCAACGCTGCTTCCTGCTGACAGATTGTTAGAGAAAGGGGCTTTTGAGAGAAATGGATCGTATCTTTTTTTCTCATCGACAGGAGGGAGTTTCCAGCATTCACCGGGAACAATGGTTGTCTCTCAAAATACCTGGCAGAGGTGTCACAATAGCCTGGCGAAGACAGAACGGTTTACGTTACACATTTACCGATTCTGTCTCAGTAGGATGTGTAAGATGTAGAATTCACCTGAACGTTTTTAAGAAATCAGCTGATAAACAGGGTTCGTTGAGTTGGGAAGTTTTTGAAATTCACTTATTTGGAATCATTCTTTGACCCTCGACTTTCTTCTTCGTAGCTTAGGGAGATTGTGTGTCTGTTCTCTGCCGATGTATTGACCCAATCCCTGTCTCGGTGCATTCCAATTGCCTAACGCCTAGAGGTGAATATCATATCAAATTAGCTCGACACTGGCCTTTAGCGGAGAAGCAGCTAAGGGATAGAACACTTGGTTTAGAGCTACACAGTTTCCAGTTAAGCAGAAAACAGAAATTACAATTAACAGCAACACCAAAACTGACACCCATGGAAAAACAGAATTTTAACTGTCCTATTGCCTTGCTAACATTACATGAAGACATGCGCAATGGTATAATCATTTTTGCCTTTTTGGAATAAGTAAAAATGATTTCAAGTTTATTTGGAGATGTGAAAAAGGGGAACAAATACACTCCAAACACAAAAATCTTTATCATTAAAGGTGGTTGAATCATTTGACTTCACAAGCAGACGCTAGTGTCAAAACAGGAGACATAAACTGCGCCTGAAACATCCACCTTTTTTTTTACAGAAACTCAGTTCAATAAAGGAAAACATCGAACAATGCCTCTTAAGCGTGACTAAGAAGTGTGTAGACAAGAGGCAGTAGATTACAGATGCATCATCTTGCCAGACAAGGTAAACATGCGATAATCACTTCACATGAAGGAACTGAGCACAGCTGTTATCTGTGTACCGGATATAAATCCTCACCCGGCATATAGTCCCCTGATCGATGGCCTCTTATTGACCAATAATTTCCAGACAAAACCGAATCTCCACAAACATCTCCAGGTAGCTGTTAAGGACAATGGAAATTTGTACAAGGTTGTGTACGGCACCGAATCTCGTGCAGGGGTAATCACCTGTCATCTGCTAGTACTTTCAATAAACCCTGTACACTATCATCATCACATGGTTAAGCAAGGAGCAGTATAACTCACTGCGCGAGTTGTGAGGATTTCCTCAGCATGAAACTATATGTCTTTTCCATAACTTACATAAAGCTGAAGAAAAAAAACTTAGGTATATCGGTGGTAAATCATAAAGGACGCTCAGGGTGAATAATTTCAAGGCCACTTTCCAAAACAGAGATCAACCTAAAGAACAAAAATCCTAAGAAAGTATATAAAGTAAGGAATTAAGACGGATTTGTGTAAAGATTTAAATTTATACGTAAAAAAAATAACCAAATTAGGATGTGGAGATACAGTTCTGCCAAACAGGGGAGCCGGTGTAGATTATATTTGTTATATAACTGCCATTTCAACTGGTCTGGCTGTGTATAAGGAATATTGATTTATTTATTTTGATCGGTGCTTCACGCCCTAATGAAGAATATTTCACTTATATCAGCATTGGTTTTGAAATTCTTATGAGAGTGTAATCTTCCTTAATTTCATCTCTTTCACTTATCATGCGATATATAGGTGATGTGCTGTTTTTAAGCAGCCTGTATATATGATATGTGTAGAGCAATCGCTGTGACCGTGATATATCACATTTGCTGGAATTAACGGAAACTAGGACTGCCCACTTGGCATTTCTTTCCCAGACTTCTGTCTGTATAAAGACAACGGTTTCCTGTCATGCCGCCTTTACATCAAGAGGGATAGTAGCAATTTTCTCTTGCTAATCTGGAAAGCAACATATCAAAAACTTATTACAGAAAAGAACCCACAGCATAGCGGATAGATCGAGAGCAGCGACAAGAATGTGAATACCGTAATATTTAAAACGGGGGATTTCATTTTGTAGTATTTCTTAGATACTGTATATTATATGACGATTTCAATCGACTTCACAATTTATTACTACAAAATCTAGCGTATCAAAGATATTCTACAAAATGCCCTCACTTGAACCGTAATACTGGGAATATCGAAAAACTGCTTAATTCGGCACGATGTATATCCAAGGTGTTGGAAAAAATCTGCCCCTTGGAAAAATAAAGTATTGCAACGGCAGTGTAGGTAAGATATAAGTTTTATTAAAGTTAACGTATTTCCTTTGTTGATTCAGGGTTTAGATACTGGTTAAATCTACACGCTAAGAACATTTCTCGCGTTTTTTCAGTAGACCGTTCCTTGCGTCTTTCCGACAGAGCATTCCTTGATTCTTTCTGGTATAAAATTACTTGCTTCTTTCCGGCATCATTGAAATTGCTTCATGAATTTCTATACAGCATCCAGCTCTAATTTCTTGTATACTTTCTTAGTTCTTTGGTATTTTGTGTTGAACGTTGATTTGCATATTCATTTTCATCATTGTTTGTATATACCAATGCATGTTATGGCCCGCACAGATTTTACATATATCTACATCTTATGGTGCATTTTCTTGAATGTTGATTTGATAATTTATATGTTTGATACAATGTATTTGTTTGAGTCGTGATTACCTATGAGACTAATCATAGGCAAAAGATCATGACTTTTCATCCTGGTTGTGTTTATCCTGGCCATGCGCATTACAACTATTTTAGTTCATTTGGGAATTTAGTGTAACTATAAAGGTCTATAGTCTAAGAAGCAACCATGGCATTTTTCTAATTTTTGCAAAAGTATCTAAGACAACAAATCTCAGTCTCTTCATAAAGTACCATGCATGTACCTGCGCTGGTCGTTACAGTATGTAGTGTATTTCCTGTCCAAAGTTTTTTGTCCATTCTAGAGTTTCGTTTTTGCTAAGAAATCTCTGCTTGTTTACATATTTCCTGGTAATTACACTTGAGCTGTATAAATGAAGAACCAGTTGTTAGCGATAGCACTGATGGTGTTGACATAACACCCGTGCTTGGGTGGCTGCCAGATCCTCATTTCCGCCGTGATATTGCTCGTAATTTGAAAAAACAAATGTCGATAGCCGTGCATCTGACACATCCACTGATTGGTATTTATACACCCCCATTCGATTAGAAAAATAAAGTTAATGCTCTTCATTCGAATGGCCATCAGTGGCGTTAGAAAGACATGGCGGTTGGCATCTGATTTTGCTAACAATGACAGCTTGTTAACAGAGATCACCTGCCCCTTGGCTTACAGAACTAATGGTATTTGCAGTGCTTCCCTCGTTCCCTCGTGCTACGTCATATTCCCATGTTTATGAGTCTAACATTTTCTTACTACATAGTGCGTACAAAATGTACAACTGTAATCTAATAATCATAACAGTGACAAGGGCTGAACGGCTATCGGATAGAGTTCATTTCACATGCGCGCTAAGGCGTTGGTGGTCAATCACATTGTCACGACAAGCCACAGGCGTCTATCTCGGCCCGTCCGTCAACTTTGTCACCATCCTCAATAGAAGATTCTTAGACGCATTTTCATCTGTAGACTCTGAAGGCCTATTAAACTCGAAAGAAAACACTGATATTGTTCTAATTATAATGTACGGATACGTTTACAGCAAAACGTAAAATGAATCAGACACAGAAAAAGTTTGCTAACAACAGTTCTATAGGTCGAGTTACAGAGCTATCTGTGGATTTCCCAGAATGATACTTTAAGACCACAGTCGGAGGATACAAAACGCTTCCAAATCCAGACTGACATCTGAAGCTATGAAAAATGTTTGATAATAATGAGTTATTACTGGGAATCAATAATGTGCAAGTGATTACAAATCGGATTCGTGTTTGCATCAGCCAGAAGAACTGTCTTGATGTAGAGGTTAGCTATACCTATATACCCCATCAAGTGCGAAATCCCTCAATTTCCTGATTTTTACCTTTTACACAGAGTACGTACATATGACCAAAACGAAAGCCAAAGCTACTCAGACAGAGCTGAGCAGATTTAGTGTATTGGTACTTTCAGTGGCAGTGTACGATATAAGTTTATTGAATTAAGCCGGATCGGTCAACTCTTAGGGCTTTCAAATCCCTGGAATCTTCCCTGGCTTATATGAGGAAAATGCCTGGGAAGGGCCTCTAGTGGCTATAGCTGGAAATCTTGGTAATGGAGGTGTCTGTGAGAATGGATGGAGGAAAGCCCTTTAATATTACTACGACTGCCATAACTTCTGGGTTTGTCTCATTGATAAATACAGGCGCGGAAGGGAGGATTTCACACAGATACAGATATACCAATGGATGGAGAGCAATGCAAAGACAATGGAAAGGAAAATCAGTGCTGAGAAAAGATGGTTATTAGACCAATATTAATATCACTTCATTAAACCCTGAAATTCTAAGACAGTTTAATAGCTACACACTGTCTTAGAATTTCTTCCATCATGGTAAAAAACAAACAATGTCCAGCGATTTGAACACACTTTTTGAGGAAAGATTAGTGACTCCAACTTTAATAAGATCTGCAAAAAAATAGCTTCCTTGCATTGTTATAGGTTTTGCAATGGAATAACAGGTGTGAGATGGAATCTTCTACTGAACCTGTCTCACAAAGACCTCAGTCATAACTTCTGGGTTTGTCTCATTTATAAACACAAGTGTGGAAGGGAGGATTTCACACTGATACAGATATACAAACAGATAGAGAGCAACGCAAAGACATTGGAAAGGAAAATCAGTGCTGAGAAAAGATGGTCTTTAGACCAATATTATATCACTTCATTAAACCCTGAAACAATAACTACACACTGTCTTAGAATTTCTTACATCGTAGTAAAAAAGGGGAAACAGCCTGGAGACTTTCAATATCCAACGATTTCAACACACTTTCGGGGGAAAGTTTAGAGACTCCAACTTTAATAAGATCTGCAAAAAACAGTTTCCCTGCATTATTATAGGTTTTGCAATGGAAAAGGAGTGAGATGGAATCTTCTACTAAACATGTCTCACAAATACGTGTCATGTTGATTGAATCTGTGTAAATATGAATTCACTGGGAAATGAGCAGAAACCAGTGGGTGAACAAGAACATCGGCCCGTCTAGTAGGAAGCTGCTCAAACCGAGAGGTCACAAGCGGGCACAACTGATGGAAAAACCTCAATTTTGTGTTATTATCCCAGTCACACTGCCACAAACTAATGAAAAATCTTTTTAGTTGGCTCATCACTTCTGAAACACAGTGAGGTATTACATTAATGACATCTTTCATTGAGAGGCCTGCCTTAGCCAGCGCGTCAGCCTGCTCGTTGCCAGAGACATCAATATGACTCGGGACCCACTCATAGAATACAGAAACCGCTTCGTGGGCTAGTGAAGTATATAGACATAAAACTTCAATGACAAGTGGTAAGCATTTGGTGACGTTCAGGTATTTTAAAGATTTCAAGGCAGGAGAGGGAGTAACTTAATATCACACATTTCAATGGTTTGAATTCGTTAAGAAACTGAAGAGCCATTAGAATTCCTGCTAACTCCGCAGAGTAAACAGGCAGGTAGTCCAAAAATCTGGATTTCTTACCATAATTATGTTCTGGAATGCTTATAGCAACCGAAACCTTACTGGTATCTGGGCATTTCGAGGCATGGGGAAAAATCTGCAAATACTCTGATCAATTTCTTTTAATGTAATCATCACAACACAGTCTACCGATGTTTGAATGATCAGACTTAGTTAGACGAAATGTTAGGAATACAAAGGTGCCAATGTGGGAAAGGAGGAATAGTAGAGCCTTCGATCACAATTTTGTCAGCACCAGATCTATGATAGATGTTATTACCCCGGGGCTTAAAAGGCTGGGGAGCCTTCAGGTTATCTTCATATAGGACATCATAGACAGATGCCTCCAACACATCTGAGGCCGAATTTTCAATGGCGGGCTTAATTTTAAAGTACGGAACTGACGTCTAATGTGTAATTGCCATTCTTTACACAATACCTGATGCACGTTGAGTGGTGTTGTTCTCAAACGTCCTGTACATATCCGAAGAGCAGCACATTGCAGGGCATCTAGTTTAGCCTTAAGAGAAACACATGCTGAGTCGTACGCTTCGCAACAGTAACCTAAATGTGTTCGGATAAAGGCTCTGTATAGAAGTAGCAAACTGGTCTTATCTGTTCCCCAAGATTTCCTGGAGATGGAGGGCATCATATTCAAGACGTTTTGACATTTTGTAAGAATAGGATTGATATGTTCAGACCAAGTGAGGTGCATGCCGAAGATCATACCCAGGTACTTAAATTTAGAGGAGACTGCCGTTAAGATATAGCAGGGGCAAATAATTAGGTCGCCTCCCAATGAACATCACACACTCTCTCTTCACCTGTGAGAACTTGAAACCCCACAGGTTACTCCTCTTCAAGATATCAAATCCCTGCTGGATGTGCCTTGAAGCTACAGAGAGATTCCAGAGACGCACCAAACAGCTTTATCATCCGCAAACAGTGAACAGTCCAGTTTAGTATTAACTGGTGTAGGCAAATCATTTATTGCTATATTGAACAATGTAGGTGAAAGAACATTTCCCTGCGGAGTGCCATTATCAACTGACACCACCTTGGGTACTCTCTACCCATTCTAAATCTGATGGAGCGATCTGACAAAAAACTTCTTATCCAGCCCACCATTTTAACAACTATACCAATGGCTTACAGTTCAATACGCCTGTCATACGCCTTTTCTATATCTAAATAGACAGCAAGCACATATTCCTTGTTAATAATTGAACGTCTTAATGTATTTTCCAGAGTGACCACATGGTCAGTAGTACATCGATTCTTACGGAATCCACTCTACACTTTGGAAAGCAAGTCATTTTTATCTAAAAACCAGGTGAGGCGAGTGTTGGACATATACAATTTAAATTCTTGGCCGTGGGCACAAAGAAACTGGATATTCTGCTGCAGAATTGTCCGCGCCATTAAGTTAAAAAGAGTTACAAGACAATATTAATACACGAGATACGATCCATTATTTACGGGCAGTATTTCATCGTTTTATGACAGCCGAGAGCTCTGCTGAGTCAACAACGTCACCTCCAAGATGGCGTTTGGTACACTCAGTTTAAAGTTAAATACCTCACCATGCTGGACACAGAGACTGGTGAAAGAACGTCTGATTGCACAGCTACTTCCGCCTCAGTTTGTACAGCAATACTTTTCATCACTGGTCCACTGACCGGCTGAGCCACCAGAGAGGAACGGAAAGGTTGTGATGGTTGGCAAAGAAAATGGGCGCTGGATCTTACGAAAAATTTAACGGATCGGAGGAAACGCTTGACTCGCGCACGCTTTTCAAAGCCTCTGCAAAGGACACCTTTTCAGTAACCTTAATGCACTGTGCCGTGTTTGCTTCCTTCTGCATTGGACAACCTGCGTAAGCAGCATTGTATCCGCCTTTACAATTGGTACACTTTCTTTATTAGGGCACGAATCATACTCATGAGCCTACCCGCACGGTGGACATCTTACCTGACCCCTACACTGTAGAGAAAAGGCAGTGTGGTTTAGGCATTGGCACTGGAAACAGCGCAAAATAGCGGGGGATGTAAGGCTCAGCTAGGAGAGTGTCTGAATCAAAAGACAACAATAGGCCATCATTAGGAGAAGTGCCCGTGTATTTAAATAACTTCTGAACCTGAAAACACTTATATTTTTTCAAATAAGCCAGTACTTCTGCCGCCGTAACTTCTTCCCCTACACCGTATGTAACACCTCTCCGTGAGGATTTGTTTTGTAACCGACACTTTTTGTGCCTACCCATAATATGATCGAGATTCAGTATTTTTTAACTTGTGCCTGGTTTGAGCACGAAACAAGATAATCTTTGGATTGAATCTTCTTAACATATTTTTTGTTGCCCACCGCTTTCCGTAAAGCACTATCAAATATTATAGGGTTAATGTTTACAGCAGCGGGTTATCCTACTGCAGCCATAATTACATTAAGGTTCTTTACCTGATGTTTCTGGTTGTTTACAACCCTGGCCTTTTTGCCATGCCCTCGGTTTGTACTCTGGGGGGGGGGGGGGGGATCTCTGTTACGTTCACCGCGATAAGCTCCACGAACCTGGACCGCCATGTCTAAATTGTCGTCGTCTTCTTCCATTATAACCTGCAGATAGTTATATCATTGACAATGCCTGTTTCTAAATAGGTCTATCACTGGACAGTGAGATAGGTTATATACACACAGTTATGAGAGAGAAAATACCCTGGGGCGACTCAGGGAGAGGAATAGACAAATAGAAACGCTAGTAAAGAAGGGCATAAATGTATAGTTCATTTACAGGATTTGAACTTAGCACCTAACAATTCAGAGCTAGCCTAAAGAAATTAACCAAATGAAAAATAAATCCCTAATTAGCGTTTTAGCCTTACGCTAAGGAGTACTACTTACACATTTAAAATAAGCCCAAAGTAGGCAAAGCACAACAACAAACACAAGAAACTAGGAATAATTGAAAATAGAACGGCGATTCACGACTAAATAACTGCCTACAGAGAATCAGTAACACCTATATACATACACACATGAGACAAACCCAGACCAGTCAAGAGTTACACATGAAAATTTGAGAAATATTCCCTGTGCAAAAATATAGTCAACCATAAATCAGGGGCCGATAATCTCCCGTCCTATGTTGGTTGTATATTTCCAAAAGTTACGAGAAGTGCTAACTGTCTCATTTATGTGTTCCTTTTGTTGACCCAGAGCAACAAACCACGTAAATATGATCATTGTTTTCAGTTATGATTTAGTACTGGTATATGCTCTAAGAGTAACATATAAAACACTACAGCATGGAGTGTAGAACTAGAGCCGTAACGCCAGTGTGATGGTTGACAAATAGTAACCAGTGAAATCCAGCCTCCTATCAGTCTTCGTTAGTTAGGCTTTTGTTATAAACATTCTTGCGAATGCTTTAAAAAGTAGCAAAACTCGGCCTCCAACAGCATGGCTTAAAACTACTGGGAACATGATATTTTCCCAACTAAACCTGACTATGAAGTGCACTGTAATAAAATAGGAGCGTTGTTATTTTCACCTTGTACATAAAGATTTCCGCATAAAAACTTTACCAACAAAAATGACACAAAAACGTACTTTGAAATGGTATCTCATGTCCACTCCACTCCGTTCATTCGCCATTGATGAGATCATTCCTGGCCGGCTACTATTTGATAAAAGAATGTCTATAACCAGTCCTCTCTTGTCAGTAGTCCGAAAGATATCCTATGTTTTTCAATGGTTCAAACTTTACTTCAGTCATTAACTTGGCCACGAAGATTTTGAGCTGAATTGTCCCTATAAATATTTTTCAGCGATGTTTCCTGTTTTCTAGAACTTGCAATAGGATTGCTCTTTCCACTCAAAGTATCTGTATTTTTGACAGCTTGGCTTTTTACCTGGGTAGATCATAACGCTGTTCTTTCGTCCATGTAAATCCTTTGTGCTTGCTTTGAAACTGAGACTGTCTGGGACAATGTGATGCGACATTCTGGCACTTTTATACGTACAAGTTCTTCGATGTTATCTTTGCTGTTCTGTCCTTTCTTGCTAATGAAACTGTGTCTAGAAAAGCCAGTCACCAATGTACTCAACAATGGCCAATGTACTCACTAAAACAACCTCCGAGTGACTTCAAGGCACCTAAAGAACAAAGTCTCCCGTCCTTGCATCAGTCAGTAGATGTCATGAACCGTTACATTACGTATTAATGAACATTTCATAGAAAAATAATGACAATTTCGAACCCTCTACTCTTGTTTCGAATTCCTCGCAGGGTATTGTACCAGTTACCAGAACTAGTCAGACTGTCAGTCCAGAATGACAAGACGAAAAGGCTTGTCCATTGAACCTCCGTACGTTTCTAACGACCGTTGGGCTCTTCGCACCTTATCTTAACATTAATTCTTATTTTTCCAACAAAAAAAAAACAAAAAAAACCCCAGATGTATTGGATAAAACAGAAAGAAAATAGTTAAAACAAAATAAATTGCATTGGGATGTGAGGCATTGTTTATAGCCAGGGCAGCTAGCCACTTCAGCGATCTCCACCAGATGGGAAAACACGAAAATTTCAATCTGCTAAAATATAGCACATTCAGGACACATGTCGAATTTTTGGGGTAGGTGAACACCTTCTGACACCTGGTATTACTGAGAACCGATGCGTCATCTCATTGGCTGCTGATTCCAATGGCCTACAAAGTTTGCCATCTGGACCTCTGACGTTGTCAAGAAAATATGACACCAGATAAAATCCCGTGAATTCGTCAGGCTTTTAACAATCTGATGGCAGCCTCATAGGAATGGATGAACTTCATACATAAATCAATCACCATGACAATGTTATATCCAATATGATGATGACGTATTTCCTTTAGAACAGAGGCATTTAACGTTGTCTTGGGATATGTCTTCCCGTCAAATAAGAGATTAATATGCAGGAAAATATCCAGGAACGTCTTGTATTTCGTAAATTTTGCAAAGTCATCCGGAAAGTGCATGATTCATCGAATCACAACAATTCAAATTTATTGTCGTTGTTACAATCTCAAATAGAGTAATGAGTTTCGTAGAGATAGGTGTCGACCATTTTTCAAAACCAACATAATGCAAAATGATCATTTCGCAAAAATAATGGTTCGATGTATTCTATCTTTTACCTGGGCAGTGAGCAATGCTTGTATCAGAAGTTCAGACATTCTGCTCAATTAGTAAAGTGTTACGCCAGTAAATAGCCATATCAGGTTTTAAAAGTTCCTAAAAGAATAAACAGAAGCACGCAATGTTCTCCGGAAAGCCCGTTATCTTATCCAGACAGTGCAACGACTTAATCGGGAAGAGCGACACCATAATGAAGAGCGACACCCTAAGAAACGACAATGACTCCAAAGTACGAGAGAGCGACAGCTCAATCAAGCAGAGTAACACATTAATCGGGAAAGGTGACACCGTTTAACTTGGGAGAGCGACACATTAAAATATTGTGAACAATACCTTACCAGAAAGGTTGACATCTTAAAAGCGACACGTTAAGCTGGAGAGTGACACCTTTACCAGAAAGAGCGACATCACAATGACGGAGGGGGGCCCCCGTGGCTCAGTCGGTTAGCGCGCTTTCGTGGCACAACAACCCGAAGACTCCCACCAATGCGATCGCTGTGAGTTCAAGTCCAGCTCATGCTGGCTTCCTCTCCGGCCGTACGTGGGAAGGTCAGCCAGCAACCTGCAGATGGCCGTGAGTTTCCCCCGGGCTCTGCCCGGTTTCCTCCCACCATAATGCTGGCCGCCGTCGTATAAGTTAAATATTCTTGAGTACGCCGTAAAACACCAAGCAAATAAATAAATAAATAAACAATGACGGAAAACGACAAATTACACAGGGAGAGCCACACCTTAACCAGGAAAGCTTATGCCTTTACCCAGCGACGTCGACACTTTAACCAGATAGAGCGACATCATAACCAGAGTGACAATTTAACAGGTCGGCACCATGGAGTGTAACATCTTAACCAGAGGTAGCGACACTTTATATACAGAAAAGGGGACAATTTAAATAAGGACGGCGACACCGTAACCATTGTGAACGACACCAGTTTAACCATTGAGTTCAGATACTAAGCCAAATCACCCCAGCCAAAAAGCTGTGTGAGGTCTCCTCGGCCGAGACAGCAAAGTGCTTCCTCAATCATTTGTTTAGCATTTTTCATGCAAAATGGATGAAAGTGGGCAGTGGTAATAAATCCCGTTCATAAGTGCGACCGTCTGGAGGATAATTGTCGATCTACCCAAAACTACCAACAAAACTACATTTTAACACAGTTAGATTTCGTACTTTTCTGTATTACCTTTATTAATTACCTCTCCGCTTTTTGCGATTTTAATCCAGTTGGATTGCATTGAATCATAATTCATACATCTCTCAGCTGGATGCTGTAGATGAACGGTATGAATTACTCTGCCTGACCCGGTGTAAGCCGATTTCTAACACTGCCTAGTGAAATGGATTCCGTTACCACCAGACTGTGGGCATAAATTTCTCACAAATCTTTTAAGCATTTTCAACATTTTTTAAGTTCTCCTGTCGAAATGGAGCCAGCTGAATTTCTTTCGGGGATTCATCTTCGAGTGACCTTTTCCCGGGTCTCCACGAATTTGTATTGGTGCTCACACAGTAGGCACCTTGCCATTTTATTGATCTACCCATGGGACAGTTCTTGTCCTAAGCATGACGAACATTTAGTATTCCGCGGGTGTTATTGTTACTTGGTTTCTTTGTGGCTTTCAAAGAAACGACTGAAGCAACGAATTCCTTGCAAAACTTCAAGTACTCCACACTTTATTTATTTATTTATTTGTTTCTTTGTTTCTTTGTTTCTTTGTTTTTATCTGTAGTGAAGGGTGTACTCAAGAAATAAACACGCAAAGCTCTCCACAAACCTAAAACATGAATAGAACACGATTTACCGTTGTCAAACACAATAATCACACAATAATACTTGATTCTTAGTTAAGTCTGTTAAGGGCGCTTAATCGATATAATCGATCTTCATGGAAATGAACGTGTGCAGAAGAAATAATTCACCTTGAGTTGGGTGACAAGATCCAGATTACAACCAGTTATAGGGGTATTTAACTGTAAGATGTTATGAGGTGATTATGACACAAAACTAGATCGAAAATAGCATACATCAAGATGAGGGATTCTTTGAATATCATCTTTCCCAATTATCTGCGTTTAGTATATACCCAACACCAAAACTCACGCACGCGCACCCTACGCACACACATACACACACTCTCACGGTTCTCTCGGGTCATGTCACCACTGATTTAAAATATGTGATAGCGTCGCCCTTTCGTTGAGACACCCATGCGCATGTACAAACCAAAAGATAAATCAGGTAAAAACCATTGACAATAATAAATTTCCCAGCAATATATTATAAAATCTTCATGTTTCCTTGGCAGTGCCGAATTGACTTTAATTGGGTTTAAGGTTACGATAGTACACAACTGAAGAATCGTGTTCTCAACACGACAGGGAGTTTTTCCAGCTAAATCTATTAAGGCTCATTCATTTTCGCCACCAGGTCTCTTTCTTCCAATCATACTCAGAATCTCCCGTTACACATAACTGTATTACTCTTCCACGCAACGAGAATTACGGCAAACCTTGTTAAACGACCACAGCCGATTAACGTGACACTGTGACACCATTATGAGTTAAAGCAATGTGCTGCTCACAAAGTCGGTTAAATGTTGGCCAGTCTTGCTTACCACGACTTTTCTTTGTGTCAGAGTTAACAAGGGTACCTGTCCACGCCAACGTGTGCTTTCTCCGTCAATTGAGACTATATACAGCGTCAAAGAGGACTTAACCAACACTAGGGTGGCCGATGTTAAAAGCTGCACTATTTCTAGTGGTGGTTCGTGATTATTGCATGAAGACCAAATCATCTTCACAAATTGCATCATCTTGAGATTTGTAAGAGTGGATTACTTCCTAGTCCAGAGATAAATAGCGTAGTCTCCATAAACCAACACAGGAATAGTACTTCCGAATCATCCGCAACAATCTGCAGCTAAACACTTGATGCGCTACGTCCAATGCAAGCACGTTTAGACCCTGTCTCTTTCATTCTCATTCACTCAGATTTTAATATAATTAAATCACTACAAGAAAAACAAAGACAAATTGATTTTTTACTGTTCCCTTTGTGACAATGAGCAGCAAACAGCGACTATCGTGTGACCATGCGTGTAGCCTGATGTTCGTTCAGGCTTTCACTAATGGTGTGCACCGGTACATTCCCCAATACTACACGTGGGGAACTTCGTCAGTCACTTGACCAACGCTGGTGGTTTAATCCAGCCTCTCTGGTCGTCAGTTTAGCAGTGAAATTTCATTGCATATGATGTCAGACAAGAACAAACTAAAATAATTTCGTTTTGATGCAGTCAGGATTTTTTCTTTCTCACACGCAAGTGATGTACCATTACACGCTTTGTTCCACGTATAGAATGTTACTTTGTGCTACCCAGTGCCCGTGGCTAAAGCAGCAGTGACAGTAATCATTTACATACATGTAGCTTCTCCCAAGGTGCAAAATATGCTATGAGTAATCCTGCGATGGATTCATTTAAAACAAAAACTTCCTTGGTATCATATTGTCAGCATTTATGTCTCAAACGCTTAATTTGCCTTGATGTATCGTACATAATTGGAACAGCATTAAACACTTTTGTTTTAGCTGCTGGAACACTGGTGCTGATGGCGTCAACAGATAATCCTACTGATCAATCGACAAGACAAATGTACAAGTACGATCACGACGAGATGGTCATAGATGGTTGACCACAATACATCAAATTACACCTGAGGCCAAGGATCAGATCAGGTCATCAATATGATCACCTGAGTTTTCAATATTCCTGGCTGATCAGGGAATTATCGATCACATCCTATCCTCTTAACCCCTTCATAACTATAAATAATGTTTCTGGAATAGCACTGATATAGAAAATCAATCAGTAATAGTGTGATCCCAGTACGTGTCTACAGACGATGCCGCTTTGATCCGTTTGCTGCCTGCGTGGTTTGGAGGAGAACGACCCTTGGCAGCGGTGGACGCCTTGAAATCACACGACATACCTGGACAGTGTGTGTGGCGTGTTCCTGTTTGTTTGCTTGTTTTCTTAAGGTATGATTCAAGGCGAAGGAAGACGAAATTCTTATACCAGCCGTCAACGAAAATGGGGGTCAATATGCAAGGCCAGTTTCCAACACAACCCCACTCAACCACAGAACTAGGAAAGCAGGCAAAGTAAAAAATTAGAGAGGAGAAAAAATGCCCCTTCGATGAAATGAGTTCGGTGAATAATTACTATAAGGAAAAGTAGTTCCCGCACTAAACTTTACGTATATAAGGTGTCCTGGGTTCGTCGTACAGAGTATGCTGCTAAAACAAAGCAATAACATGAACTTTTCCCTGATCTACTGGGGGATGTAGGTTGGATGGTGTTTTGTGGAAGTGGTAGGTGGAATCTTCAGCGAAACCTTCAGCCATAATGGGGCTGTTGGCCATCGGCTCAGACCAACAACAAACAATCTCGTCATCGCTATCCAGTTTTGGGTCGAACATCATAGAGAAGCCGATAGAGTGACGGAAACTGGGCATCGCTTGATTAGGCATCTAGAAATGGTTGTCCGACCATGAATAGACACTCCATTGAGGGAGCAAATTGACGCGGGATCTTGTTAATCTTGCCTTAAACGCGCCACATGGAGAACGTCCACCGGCAAAAATAGTGTTCCTCTTCACACTTTGATACCACAAAACAATATTGTGCGAATAATGAATGACAAACTACCATTTCTAAACTGTCGCGAGCAGTTGTTAGAGATGCTATTAGATGTGCTAATTGTAAAATGGTGATTCTTACGTCCCAACTTCATGCTCAAATCCACTTAAGAACGAGTCAACAGTTAATACTTAAGCTTATTTACCTCAAAAACAAGGGTATCGATCACGGTAACGTTGATTATGAGTTTACCAATCATATCGAACCCAAGGGATTTGACAAGACAAAATATACCTGGAGATTTACCGATTAAAAATGGTTATTCTTGGGTTCTAACTCCATGCTCAAATTTACTTAAAAATTGGGTCAAAGGTTAGTGTTTAGGCTTGATAACCTCCAAAAACAAGGGCGTCGCTATTTATGAGTTTGTCGTTCATGTCCCATGAAGGAATTTTTTTTTAACCAAATGATACCCCGGGATATATACTGACTACAATCTGTTGATTCTTAAGATCCAGATCCATATACGAATCCAATTAGGAATACATCAGTGTCAATATTTGGCTTAAATTACCCCGAAACAATTTTATTTGTCAAGGCTGAGTACGAAGATGAAACTTATTTTATGTGTTCCTTATGACATCCTTAGCCTTAAAAGCTAATTCTAAATTTGTTGGCTAATACACCAACCCCCTTAAGAAAGATCTTATCGGCGTTATCGAGTACGAGGTTGATTTTTTTTTTTACCAGAAGATAACTTGAGATATACTTATTACATAAAATGCTCAGTCCTGAGCTCTGACGCCAGAAGCCATGAACTGGCATATTCTGCTGTCAGAATGCTTTCAAAACTATTTCTCTTTAACACTTTTGTAACACACAAAAGCCTATTGATGCTGCGTTTTAGACATTTTTTCTGGGAAATTTATACTTCATTTTTTTTTGGGGGGGGGGGGAATTCGATTCTTGTAATTAGGATTCACTCTTACTTACAGATTGGCCCACTGGATGCAAAGGAGGTTTGTATACCCGTCAAGAAATGAATTAACCTAGTAATACTTGATGCACTACCTGCCGTGGAGCTTCTCATAACCTATATAGCGTATCAGGTATGACACAGTGGATACAGTCATATTTCCGAAAAATACATCCTGTGAAGAACTTGCTACCCATGTACAGCACAACATTGCAACAGTGTTGTAAAAATGTTTGTCTTTTTGGCTTTTTAACAAACTCACTTCATTGACTATTCAATGGAATACTTCGCCAATATTATGATGGGAGAAAACAGGGCCCATTGACTATTCAACAAATCGGTGAAAACTGTAATTAAATAATGGTTAATTTGAACACGCATTAGATAAAAAAGAAAAGATATATTGAATTACGGGAAGCAAATGGAATAATGCGTACATTACACAGGCCTAAGGAATTTATTTCTTACCGTGTATGGTGTCATTGCGAAATTATTAGTATTCGTTAAGCATATATGAGTGTCTATATGATGCATTCGTTGATATGTCACATTTTTAACCTCTGTTCTCATATTTTAAAATGATTTTTTTCGTCTGTAACATGTATAAACTATTTCTTTAAATACATCAGCTGAACAACTTAGAAGGTCGTTTTGGGCTCTCAAAGTCCCCACGTTTACCCTCCCACACACATATTTATTTACGGTCAGGGCAGTGAAAAAACATCGGAAAAACGCATCACATACCAAGATACAAATAAAACCGCCGGTTCATTTAATCCACTCAGTGTCCTGTAAAATTATGGGCGTAATAAAGTCTGTCTTACATTAATTTTCAATAACAGAAACAGCATTTCCCTGAGAACAATTGCTTCCAGCGGGCAGACGGAGGGTACTAAAACATCCTGACTCCATTCCAACTGTCTGGCCGAAAAGTGAAATCTGCAGTAAAACTGTATTAACTCGTGCGGAGGTTTTGCGTTTATGACACCTATGCTCTAAATATATCAGGTTTCTGTATCTATAGTGAAAGAGGACTGGCTGTTATCCAGTCTGATGTTGTTAAAAATCTTCTCATTATAAAGTTTTACGAAAGCAGACTCAGTGCAAGAAAATTACGTTGTCAACTTTAGAATAGAACTGAGACAGACTCGTACATTTCTAATGGGCTTTAATAAATACAAGACAGGTAATAGCCAATTACTGTTTTCAGTCATGAAACAACAATAAGTTTTAGTGTGAGACATCGATTCATGTGGATTTATCTTGTCTGCGACAGTGAAAATTCATGTCTTTCTATTCCCAGATTTCATGGTTCATGAAATGAAATACTTGACCTTCTCTCCTTGTATATTCTTTACGTCTTTACGTAAGCTATCAGTTTTACACCCTATCTCAAGTTTGATGGTTTATAGGTGGGACATAATGTCCCTTTGTGAGGCATACGTGATCAACCTCCTTTCACAAAACCCCAGCCGAAAAAGCGAGAGCTGGATTCGAACACTCGACCTCATTGCTGAACGGTTATCCAACAGAGCCCATCATACTGCGCATCTTTAAGATAATCGCACAATATACCAAACACATATCACTGTTGGACTGTGTTTGGCTTCCTTTATAAGTCAGCTTGCATTTACAACCCAGTGTAATTTGGCAAAGAAAAAAAAAAAAAGAAAAGAAAAGAAAAATTACAGAACAAGATTGTAGTATCTTATACAATGTACACGTTGTAAATGTACCAGTGTGTAAGGCACGAGTGCCATGCTTGGCAACCGTGATGGATGTACAGGTAGACTTGTACTGTTAACCAGAATACGTCTTGGCTAATCTGCACTCTCTGTGTATTTGTCCTTTTCTGAAATACTACAAAGACGAACACCAGTTCCCGAAGATAATTCTTATATGCATATCTCTTTCATGTTTTTGTGCCATTATTGAGTGGGTAACGAATGACGCCATCAAACTCCGGACTCTCATTTTTCCTTTTTTTCTGTCTGATTGCCTGTTTTAAATCCATTATCCCAACCCACTCCCAACCCCTCTCCAAAAAAAAAAATCCTTTAAATCCATCATTTAAAGAATCCCTTAATATAACGGACTCATCCGTTCACGGTAAGGAATAATTCTGTTCCTGATAACGAATTAATTCGTAGTCAGCAATTAATCCGGATTAATTAGTTACATCAACGCACAGGCAATCTGTCATCCTTCAAAGAACAGATTTCATAGAAGACGTTTTTTTTCAGAGTACATGGTCTTACATTTAAAATATATTTAGATCCACTACCTTAGTCATATTCATCGGTGACAAATAATTTCTTCATCAGTAAAGATCTTGTGCTTCTGACATCTGTGTATGTATAGGTAAGCCCACAGTTATATGGCCTCAATCATCTCTGTATAAGCTGGGGTCGATTCAAGGGAGATCACCAAGCAATGTCGATGCGGACTATATACACACTATTACCTTCCCTTGAATAATCGATTAAATTTTTACAGCATCTGATTTTTAAAGTACAGATGTATGAAGTTCATATACTTATTTCAACATCACGATGCAAAATTAACAAACAAATGTATTTTAATTTAAATCTTTCATGTTGCAGTACACATAACTGCTTGAATCATAGAGGCTAACATCGCTGACAAAATCAGAAATAGTTTGGTTATGAGTTTGCTCTGTCCACCATTGTTGTGCAGTGGAATGACCCAAGAGTCTCTTCCCAGTGCGGTCGCTGTAAGTTCAAGTCCAACTCATGCTCGTTTCCTCTCCGGCCGTAAATAAATAAATATCCACGATCCATATACTGATGTGCTGAAAAAGGAAAAATCATTGTTTCAAGTATGTTCAACTGGTATACATCGTGCATTGTGTCAGCCCGAGCCGATCTCCACTTAGTATTACTAAGGTGAGCCCGGGTGTATGTTCTTATATCGCCCCTCATGCAGTAAATGACACGTGTACACACTTTATCCACAAGTCATTCGTGTTTTACTGTCAAAACCTCCGCCGGCCCAATCTCTTCTGAGTGAAGGTGTAATGCTCGGGTCTCGGACAACGTGTACTTGCTGTCTGTTTAAAAGATAAGCTGTTAACAAAGAAATCCAAGTGACTAGAGTATCTTGGGACGGACTCGATCGTGAAGATGATTGAAATGTTTTTGTCGGATGACGTAACTTCACGCTCACAAGGCCAGGATTTTGTGAAAGGTTTTAACAATTATCACTGCCAGATTTATGTGTCAAGCAATCATCATTGCCAGCTGTATGTGACAAGCGACCATCGCTGATAGATACCTGTATGTGTCAAGCAACCATTACTGTCCGCTGTATGTGACAAACATGGTTGCCAGTTGTATGTGATGAACTATCACACGTGCATGACCTTACCTACATGAATGTTCGTCTTCGCTGTAGTTCTAGCTCATTACCTGACGAACATCACCAGGCTCCGGGGCCAAGAAGCTGTCTTAAACTTAAGTCAGACATAGTCTTCTCTTCGGATATCATTCCTGAGCTTAGAATTCAAGGTCTTTTCTTGAACTTAGAATTAAAGTTAAACGCTAAATGCAACCCTTGGTACTGAAATAAAATTTCTTCGGGTGAGTCACAAATTTAGCGTGGAAAACACTTTTGATTAAGGTAAGACCAGGTCTCACTTAAGTCTAAGACAACTTGGTGATCATGGGGCCTGAAATTTTACTTTCATGAAAGAGAGAAAGCAGCTTCTTTAAAAAAAAAACAACTTTAATCAACAATCAATTCGATAACCGAGTGCAAGAATTAAAACATGAAATCGTATTTCTGTTAAAATTTATACCACCGCCGATACAAATACACGGTATCATAATTTAAAGAGCGCGGAAACAGAAAGACATGGTAATGGAATCATACGATTATTAACATGCTTATAGTCATGATCACATATTGTATTGCTAGTTGTCAAAATAGTACTCATGCAGCACATATGAATAGTATATAACAATGTGCTTAATGCATGCGAATAAAATAGCAAGCAGTTATTGTGTACCATAATATGGTCCGAGTTCAACATATATCACACGTGCTCAGAAAGCAATGACCTCCTCAGAAAAACATTTTACGTTAAAGATGAAATATTAATTTTCGCATTCAAGGAACTGTAGAACGCAGGGAAAAAGCAGGTTAAAACTATGTATGTTATGATATTTTTAGGATATTAATAACAGCCAAGCGTTGTTGCAAAGACATTGGCAGTATACATGTACGAAGAATGGTTCACTGGCTAACACTTTCGTTGTGTTACACAGAGAGACCATGCAATCACATATGTGCTCAAAATGAACAACCAAGTCTTGGGTGCTGTACGTTGAGCTTCAAGACATAACCCCAGGTTATACGCCCGGTTCTCATGTCACCGAAACATACTTAAATATAAACTTGATTGTACACTGTAGATCTATGAAAGGGTAAAATAATAAAGGCTTGGGAACGCTGGATGCGCCCAAATTATCACATGTACACGTGAATAATGGACTTCGTAAAAATTATCGTATGAAAGCGTTAATTAAATATCTGCCCAAATTATCACCCGGAGCGCTATTACACTGGATTTTCCAAAATCAGAATATTCTAAAGCGTTGAATGCCAATGGATATCAGGGCATGGCATGAATGAGTCTACGCCATGTTACGCTAAAAAATCTTCCATAAACCGCTTTTTTTTATTTTTTATTTTCTTTATTTATTTTTTTTTTTTTTACGGATGACGGATTACTTTTCTGTTGATCCGAAGAATTAATCCATCCCTGATGCATTCGTTATCAGGAAGGGATCAATTCGTACTTAGGCACGGATTAATCCCTTAGGCAGACGAAAATCCAACCCGTTGTCTCTCAAATAACGGATGCAACGGAAGAGAGTTTTTTTTTTTTGTTTTTTTTTTTTGATGGCATGAGCAAGGAATGCCGTGTGTATCACATTCGAACAACGATTCAATGCCCAAGTCAGTGTATGTTCATGGCTCAGTGTACATGCCTTACAGAATCATATCCCATTCCAGAGAAACTATTTTACACACCCAGACAGGATCCAATTTGGTGTTAGCCTACGGGCAATTTCTCTGCGTCAATAATCCAATACCACAATATTTCGTGAACCAGTTCTGCGCAACTTTTCTCGTCCATGGCATCCTCTATAGTGGCGTATAATCTGGACCACGGTGATCCCATGCCGAAAATCTTGTGATTGTTAGAACTACATATGTGGAAAAATAATTGAGTGTCAAAATAAAAATATGATTTCCTTGATTTCCCCGACATCCGCGTTGTTTCTTACATTCCATAAGGGATATTGATTCCAAAGGGGCCCAAGATGTGACCAGTACCAAAGTTACATACGTAAGATCGGAATTACGTCCACTTGCACTAATAGGCTTTTTATCGTAAAACATAAGAAACATTTCCCAGGCTAATGTATATTTCCCAGGCATGGGGAGAAAAGCTGAAAAATAGTTATAAATATCACAAATCCCTAGTCCGTTGTCCAGGCGTGAACAAAACTCTACACTGTTCTGCATCGAAGTGACACCTTTGCATTTCTATTACAAAGAGCAGGGCGAGGTAACAGTGGACACTTGTGGACTTTAAGCCGGCTAGACATCAAGAGATAATATGTGTCCAGTGAAGTGCTAAAATAATGTCACTGTCCTTCAAACATGATCGGTGGATTATACATGGCATAACCTTTGAGAGAGCATTGTAGATAGGGGATAGAATTCACCGGGCCTATATCGCATAAGTTCACAGAAAAGTTGCATCGGTACAGAAATGTGCATGCATAATTGAACAACAATACCTATATTTTAACCTTATATTTTAACGCTTTACGCGTGCACTGTAAATATTGAAGGGTCCTCTTTTCATTTATTTCGCACCCAGGGCTAAGTCGCTTGTGTAGATTTTTTTATCCTATATCAGTGTATGTCATAAATGCTTCAGGATACAACTCACGCTATTTTACCTTTCAGGGTTGTATATGTATCGACATATTTAACACTTAGTTTACTCTTATACTTTATATAAGCTTTCATGTGGCTCATTATAGTCACACAATGCAAGTGCGGCGCCATGGTAACGGGTGGTCTATAGCATTTTCTATTTATATCATGTGAAGTGTTCTCCATGAGGGACTTTTCATATTTAAGAAGCATATGTGCATACATCGATAAAAAAATACTAAAAAAAACGTCAATAACATCTGGCTACGTGCACCAATCCATGGGCACATCCGTTCACCTCACTCTTACGCCAAATTTCACCGGTATACGACAGGCGTCGAGGTTTTCACATACGTATTGTTGCCAAGGTATAACTGTATACAATAGTACAGTAACAATATAGCGGACATATAGTAGTAATGTTATCATGTCTACCGGTATATGGAAATGGTGTTGACACTTACTAATATGTAATGACGGAGAAATAACGCAAGATAACATTAAATGTTAAAAAGTATAACCATACATAAACAATGTTCAGGTAAAGTCCAGCACCCTAGGGTGGAGGCAGATGGGGTTACTACTGTAAGTGATCATAAAGACAACAAGGAATTATCTGGGGAGTTGTTATGAGGAAGTAATACGGGAAGCTGTATGTATAGCACACAGCTTGATGTTCAAGCATTGTTCTGTCTCAATTTGCGAAACGAAATTTGACGATCCTTATTCACGCTGAAAGCATGCTGGGATCGAAACAAAAATGCTTTGCTAATATTTGACTTCATGTACAGTCGAGGTGTATACGTCCAACTCAATTCCTGTACAGTCAATCCGTACGTTCCGACTTATCAAGGCCTGTCCATGCTGTTTACCTGAACTACAAGTCAACCTTGAAACAGATGTTTATGCCAAGCCGGCCGCTTTTCAAATTAGGTTTAACAATACAATACGCAGTCTATATGTGTGTATGGGGCGTAGGGGATAGGCCATTTAATTAGACCACAACCCGATTTAGTAGCCACTTTACTGAACCGGACTTGAGTCTAGCCTGTGCGCATTTTGCACGGCGTGTATTATATCACTTGCTGTCAAAAACGTGGTCAGTTAAGCCCGTGTCAGTGGGTTGGTACTACAAGTTTGACATACTTATTCAGTACTAGTCACACCGGTTCTGAGGCACGTACTAGAGCATAATCCGATCAGATAACGTACATCTTCACAAAACCACAGGTCGCCACTAGAGCTGGGTATAGACTCTGCGGTTTTGAGTAAAAATAAAAAAGGAAGAAGAAGAACTACATCGATTCGAATCTTCCGGAAAGGTCAACCTTGATGATGTTTGGTTTACACAGCTGCGCAACAAAGTTATCTCCCATTATTCCTAATGGGGTAACATGCTGGTTGAGCCGTAATATGGGAGTATCACTCTTGACAAGAGGGTCCGGCATATGGCAGGAGAGTCATTGATCCCGCTATTGTTACCAATAGGATTTAGTCGTAGTATCGTTACTGACAGATTTTATTGATGGTGTCCCATGTAAAGCAGCCACATCTCGGTTACATAATAGCTTTATACGTGGCTCAGGTAAATGTCATTCAACTTCTCGCTAAACCTCGTGAGACTGTCGCCTAAGGCGACACTCATTCACAACCACGATAGCAGTACTTCAACAAGCGAGCAATTGAATGCACTTGTGCGGGTATGAGGAAACGTAACTCGATATAAAAATATGTGTTAAGATTTAACGAGCCTCTTATTTGTCTCCTTTACCTTTCTTCATTCTTTTTTCTTTTCCTTTTTCCCGATATCTACATAAACACAAATGCACCTCTTAAAATCAATTTGTCTTTCGTTTTGACAATTTCACAAAGCATTACTTTTTTTTTCCACAAGAAAATGGACTCTTAAAATAAAAACCAGTCCCACATAAAGTATACAACCACCGCATGTTAACAACTGAATGAGAAATTCACTCAGCTTAACTGATTATGTTGCTGTCTTTTCTGACTATCCCATGCAAGAGATAAAGCATCTTCATTGTCAAACATTTGCGGATCAAGCTAAATGTATACAGGTGGAAATATAAAGAAACTCAACATAACAAAGGCAAGGGAATATTATGGCAGATGTAGCCGTGGGCAACGTGTACACAGATATCGGGCACAGTATGACACACATAAGCTTCAGAACAGCTGGGTCTGGGGCTGTCATATGTGCCCATCTGGGACATGCTAGTGGCAACAGTGGGCCACAGAATGGTGAACATCAGCCCTGGGGAACACAACTCAGTATAAGAGATACAGTACGTGAAGACTGTGAGCCTACTGAATCAATGTGATACCCGCTCATCTACTGACTATATCAATATTCATAAATAGCATCCAAGAAAATAACTCATAATAATAGATACGTGAAGCCCGGATTGTCCCATTGAAAGTTATGGCCATATATGGACTAGAACATAACTGCAGAACATCTTAGAGAATGCAATTCAATGTAGGAGAGACCTGAAGGCTGTACTGGGCCTGTGTAATATTTGTTCATATACTAGCCACAAATATTCCCAGAAGATACATCTCAGAGACACGTAAAGCCTGTAGTGAATCAAACAAACGCCTCTTAACAAAATAACTACAAATATTACAGAATATCACCATGGAGAGTACAAGTTATGATTGCAATGAAGGGTGTACTGAATCAATTATATCTGGTCATATTTGAACATCATACATTCCTAGATGGGGTATCCAACAGAATGCAATGCAAGAGATAATCATAAGTGAAAATGTCACTGAAGACGATCGTGGAAAGACCAAGTTACAAATCAGTGTTGGGCATGCGTGAAAGATTCAGTGGGCCAGTCTTATATGCCTAGTGACAGATATCGAGTATACGATTGGAGACATCTGGAAGCGAAATTTAACTACAAAGCTCTAGCAGAAAATGACTGTTGTGATCAAAATTTTGAAGAATGTTCCTGAAGCACCAATCCTTTTACTGCCTAAACAGCTGAGGGGCAATTACGACGTCTTACAACACGTCCCATCTGACCATACGCTTCCCTGAATAGTATACATATCGAACAGAAAATGGTTGGTTAGTCTATAAGTAGAACTACTATGAAGTAGATGGCATAACAGTGGCAAGTTTACTTCAACATTGTTATAATTTGGCAGATTTAGCAAAATGCGTAAGGAGTCTTGCCCAAAAGCTTAAACAAAATTGAGGCAAACTGTCAAAATTGTGAAGAGTGTGTCAATGACGAACATGAATGAATTTCCATAGGTTATTGTAAGTTTAACTTCTTAAAAACTATTCAATTTCGATCCTTTGCCTACTTTAAAAATATATTATTCATAGACAAATATGAAAAAATATTTCATTTCATGAAATATGAGGCTGTCCAACGTATTTACAGAAACGACATTCGTTATGAGGTGAATATGAACACAAGTATACGTATGTTGCAGCAGTATACGTAATACAAGCAATCCTATACATATGATTTACATCCATTCGTATAGGTAAACGATATTTGTTCAGGTATTATTCTTAAATAAAACGGCATACACACGTATATAATTAAAATCTAAATGACCCTGGCAATCATATTTTCAGTTCCCAGCAGTCAGTAACTGGATCACCTGCGCTGTTCTCTATCTTGTAGACTTTGACATCTCCATTTTTCTGCAAGACGACCACATTGTGGTCACCACCATAAGCTACATTAAGAGGATTATCCAACCGGAATCCATCTGGGAAGGCATAACCAAGGAAAGATCCCAGTGGCGAGATGACTCGGATGTTGCCGGACACTTCGTCCACCAACAACACGTTGTCATGGACGACCACGCACACCCCGCGAGCTGAACGCAAACTGTCATCTTCTGATTGGTACACATATTTGTGACTAAAATTTTTGGTGACTGCTAACACAAATTTCTTGCTGTTCTCTGAGACAATAATTTCTCCTCTGTCTGAACAGGATATGTACCACGGCTGGAGGAATAAAGGTTTATCCGCCATAGGAACCATCTTGAACAGGTCAATAGAACGCTCAACTGTACCGTCCATTCCAATAATGTCAATGGAAGACGGAAACACACACGTTACAACTAGACGTAACTGGTCGTAACCTGAAATAGCAACATATCCTTTCGTGGTCGCAACGGTTTTTTCTAAGAACAATTTGTTTTTAGTTGACAGAAAAGCTATCAATTGCCTTTCGTGATAAAGCACAGCCACTTGGTCGTCGATGGTGCCAGTTATGTCCCTTGGTTCTGGATCTTTACCATGTAAGCAAAAAGTGTCCAGAAAGTTTCCTGTGGCAGTGAAGAGCTTGACGCAATTGTCGGCGGCGTCGGCCACCACCATGTTGCCGTCAGCCAAACACACGACGCCTGCTGGATAGCGGCCGTCATCGTCATGACTTAGGGCAGCATCGTGGGCGCCAGTGTCACGACAGTTGAAAACAATCACAGGATCCGTCGACAGCTTGATGGGGATTTCGAAATCGGTATGATCATCGTCTGACGCTTCCCGGTTCGTGTCGGTTTCCAGCGACGTTTGTGCCGATGAGTTGGTGCCCTCCCCGCCATCCTGGTCACTGTTGCCGATGCCCTCAAGAGCAGATTCGAGTTCTTCTTCGAAGGAGAAATCCATTTCTCCATGTAGCTGTTCCAGGTAAAGATGTCGTCTGTTGGGCTTATCTCCCTCTTGATCGAAGCCGTGCACGGCCATGACAGTAGGAGACTGCAGGAAGGAATCGGCCGGAGAATCGGGAAAAACCTCGGTTTGCGCGCGTGAGACGTTTTCCACGGATCCCAAGCGTTGTGGCGCAGGTCTGTACAGACTCATACGCTTGAGTCGCGCCGCAGCTCGGTCTGGAGGAGGCTTTCTGTCTGGAGACAGACTGTCCATATTAGCCAAACGTCTAAGTCGCTCAAACGCGTTACTAATTTCTTTGGACTCCGGTATGACGTGACCCGCTGAATCAATTGTACTTCTCGGTCGTGGCCTTAGGTTACGCTTAGGTCTCCTCACCACTTCGGATTTCACAGGACTGGACATCGACAGTCCATCTTTACCGCTGCCTAGCAACAAAGAAATGTCTGTGACGCTCTTGGACAGTCCGATGGAAGACTTCAAATTAGAACTGTTCTCGGGTTTTTCTACTTTTCTGTGTTTTAAGCGTCTTTCTAAGTCTTTATCCCTGTTAGGAGGTTGGCGAGGGGACTGGTTTTTGCTCGCCACACTCCAAGATGTGGGGGACGCCAAATTTGAATTCAGTAAGTTTTCTTTACATTCTGCATGGAACTGATTTTCCACACCGATATCATCGTTTGGACTGACATCACTGTTTCTTCGATCCGAAAGCGAGGCTAAGATGGCGATATTGGACACACTCTGGCTGCGAGAACTCATTTTCGTCAGGTTTTTATCTTTCGTGTCAAGATCCTCACTATCGTCAAGTAAGAGTCTAGTGCGTGTTCTTTTGCTGTGAGAATTCAGCTGACATTTCATAGTGAATTTCTCGGAGGTGTTTTTACACAGCCTTAAGGCTTTGGGGACAAAATCGCCTCGGAAGTACGACACGTCCAGACTTTGTCCAGTTTCGAGCGCGGCTTCTAAACTCTGCTCAATATTCCCGCTGTAGAAAGTGTACCTGGCCAGCTTCTCATCTTGCTGTCGAATGATTTGCTGCATGATGTCGTGTTTGCGGATGGTCTCGTAATGGAGGAGAAGCTCAGTGTCTGAGCCGTATTTGAGCAGATACCTCAGCATGGCGTACATCTGTTGAGCCGTTCTGCAGTACTTGTCTGATAGATCAGCTGACTGCAGAGCTTTCGTATCTTCTACGTCGCGTATTTGTTTAAGCTCCGTTAGTAACTCGGACTGTTTTTTACGCAGCATGTCAACAAGTTTATCGAAATAGTCATTAATGTCTCTCTCGCATCGCTGGCCGGCTTTTTCTAGATACGACGGTATCGCGTTTTTGATCTCATGCGTATCATTATGGTAGTGACGAAGTTTCTTTTTTAGTCCTTCCAATTCGGGGCGGTACAGTTTAATAGCTTCTTTGGTGGAAACACAATAATGTTTTTTATGATTTGAAACGGTACATTCCATGCAGCCTAGAACACGGCAGTTGACACAGTAATATTTCACGTATTCATCGGGGTGTTTAAAACAGGGCATTTGCACCTGTCGTCTATTTTGAAGTGACGCTTCAAGGGCACGTGAAAGATCCACGGGGGTGTGTTTACATGTAGCGGGGCACTGGGCATGTTTGTCTTTACACTGTTCGCACAGACCTTCTTTACAGTCAAAACACCACACGACTGCCCCGGATTTCGAACTGCCCCCGTCTTCGGCAGGGTCTGTGTCAGTATGGGCTTGATTGACCTCACCGCCCAGGCTGCCCCCACTGCTACAGCTAGCAGAGCCAGTGCACATTGTACACGCGAGCTGGGCCGGCGGACACGAGTCCACGGCCTTAAGTAGGCCGCTGATAAAATCATTATCTGGCAAACTTTCCACAAAATCCTCGTCAATTTTCCTGTTTTTATAACTGACAACTTCACACACGGGACAGGTTATCCCTTTAAATCCATACCTGTTTCCCGTGGTTGGTTTGTGCTCCGGCGAAGACTGGGCATCTGTCAAATCACTGGCCGTCTCAGCCGAAGTTACCTTGTCTACGTAAGCAATCAGACAGTCCGAACAAAATGTATGTAAACAGGTGAGAAGTTTGGGCGACCGAAGAGCCTCCTGGCACAGAGGGCAGCAGAGAAAGTCATCGTACATGATTAAATGTGGGCGAAATACCTGACCGTCCGAGACTTTGGGTAGCTCAGCCACTCGTGACAGTACTGATAACGGAGACGGTGAGTTACGTGCGGACTCAACGACACAGTGTACCGGAAACACAAACACCTGTAATCAGGCGCGATAACTCCGTCACGCTCAGTGGGCTAACCGAGATTACCACCTTGATCAGCTGGTACACACCTGGGTTTAGCTGTCGACATACACGAGGCCAGAGGTTTACCGACACGCTCCAAAGATTCTTAATTGGTAGCACAAAGGACCTCTGATTTTGACGAGCACTGGGGATATAACAAGTATGAACGACCTTGCATGTCCAGTGTATTTAGACAGCTTATTATTAAGCTTGGTCCGAGTCCAGCTACCATATAGGGCCAGCGGCGTGAGCGTGTTTGACGCAATTGATAGGTTGGTCTAAAATTTCAGTATGACATATAGTCCGATAAACAAATGATTCAATGAATTATTATTATTAAATTGAACATACAGCCTTTACTGAATGGGCTAACTCAAGAAGAAAAAAAAGTATTGGGCAAGTCTTATATATATACTGAAAAAAATATAAACGCAACACCTAATATTTTTAAAAAATTAACTGCGTTATCAAGCTCCTTTCAACATGGTTTATCACGTGGGCATAAAATGGACTCTACGCAATACATTTCCATAACTGATTGAAACGCTGAGGCAGATTAGAAAACAGAGCTGGGATCTGCTTGCGAAATTCCACACTTCGGTACGAGTTTTTCCGCCCTTCACACGTTAGACGCATAGACCTTATGAGATGGTCAATTGTGACTGACGGAATGTTTTCCTACTCCTGTGTGAGGGCTACACTCAACTCCGCGATATTACCTGTAACTGGAAGTCGCCGATGAACACGCCGATCAAAGATATCCCATGGGTGTTCAGTTGGGGATAGATCAGGTGAATACGCTGTCCAGTCGAGGGCTTCAACGTTTTCGGCCGGTAGAAATGCTCTGCATACAGCAGCAACATGGAGACAGGCATTTTCGGGCTGAAATGTTACCCCATGGCGCCGGACAAATGAGACGACTATTGGGCGCTGGATTTCATCATGGTATATTGCCGCGTTCAAGTCACCGTCGATGAAATTACGTTGAGTGCGATGGCCATGAATTATATCCCCCCACCGTATTACACTCTGCGCCCTAAGGCGGCATCAGAATAGCGCTCACCGTTCAGCCTAGCCCCAGGTTGCTATTTCAATCCTTCTTTTATTTGCTGGACTGACGGGATATCATAGCCACGGCGGACAGAGATACTAGAGTTTGTAACGCTTTCACGCCAGGTCCTTTCTGAACGACGTTTGCAGCCCCAAAACACCTGTTTTGGGGCTGCAAACGTCGTTAAAAAAGGACTTAACTGACTTGGCGTGAAGCGCGCGTGCTCCACCATTGCTGTGGAGCATGATATCCCGTCAGTCTAGCATACAAAAGAGGGACTGAAATAGCAGCCTGGAGCTACATGTCGCAGTCAAAGTGCTGCCTCCCGTCGGCTCTGTGTAGCTGAAAACGGGATTCATCTGAAAGCGTAACACGTCGCCATCGTGCGAAAGGTCAACGAACATGAATATTAACCCAGCCTCGCCGACTGGCGTCGAGCAAGGGCAAGGTCTGTACCCTGGAGTGGTCTACGGACTAGAAAATTCACTTCTCTGAAGCGATTCCGAACCGTTTTATGGAGCCCGACTGTCTGTTTCATTAGCTGTGGTAGTGGCTGGCCTGAAACGGTCGCGGAGGTGGAGGAGGCCAATATGGCGGTCTTGGTCTGGGTTGGTTACACGCGGTCGGCGAGCATGCTGGCGATTAGCTGTCGTGCCAAATTCTTCATGGCGCCTTCTGAGTCGACTAATCGTTGACATATTAACGCTAAGGGCTCTGTTGACAGCTGTAAAGGTCCTGACAGCGTCGAGCATGTCGATGGCGCGCTCTTGTTGGTTTTGTGGCATCTGTGGCATCGTGCCTTTTGACAGAACTTGTACGGTACTGGTGGTCTTTAGTACACCTGATGATAAGGAGTGCCAGAGAAGGCCTTACAGATCACTGAATACTACTGACAGGGCCACACCTGTCCGACGGGTCAAACTGGTGAATAGGGTCTAAATCGACAACAGTTTGGTTTTAGAGACTGGACTGTACACAGGTGTAGGGGTTTTGCTCTTGGTCATCTCTCGGTACTAACTGACAAAGATCACAGAATTATCTTGTGAAATATTGCAAAAAAAAGAAAGTGTTGTGTTTACATATTTGTTCATTTTTTATTTACATTTAACTGGTGTTTGAATGAGTCAAGAAATTTTCATGTCACTGACGGCAGTAATATAAATTTCTTGGTGGAGGAAACCAGAGTGGCCAGAACAAAGCCCCGCATCTCACCAGATACCTGACAAACTAAACTTTACAGCTACAGAAGAACGCAAGAGAGCTGTTTAGAACATGCAAATTCACTGGCCAAGGTTTGGATAATTGCAGAACTTTAACCCTCTAAGTTAGAAATGGCCCTATATAGGAATGGGTAATGATAATGTTTTGCAAGCATTTGATACCCATTACAATTTACAACTTACTTTACGAGTAAATTTACGTGTTGTGTTCAACCATATCAACTTGCCTGCCTGTGAAACAAACAACAAGTATTGCTTTTCGTCAACTGTGTGCACTATAAGAAACAAATTTTCCTGGACTGGAAATTAAAAAAACGAAAAAAGAAGGTGAGTGCATGTATATAAATAATTTTGTTTTTTCTTTTGTATCAGTACATCCATTGAGCATTGAATTCACTTTCTGGAGAGCATATCCACTATCAACACACAGGCACATATATACATTGTATACAGCAGCATATTCAAATATATTACAAAACCGTATGATATCCCAAGTAATAAAATAAAGAAAACTACAATTTTCACTTTGATTTGCACGTGCAGAGTTTAAATTTTGAAGAGTAAAATACAGTACAAGCATCAAGACATCTTATAGAAGTACAATATTCCCTTGTACTTGGGTTCTCTAATGCTACTAACGAAAAACTCAAGGCATCATCCTGCAATGTTTTGAAGACCCACTAGTCTTTATACAGTGACCTTGGTAGGAAGTTCAAATGCAAGAGTATTTGTGAAACATTATGTGATGATGCCTTCTGTTTTTCATTGTTATTAAAATATTGTTGCTGTCCAGTGTTTGTCAGTGTCACTTACTGAGAATCTTCAACTTTTCATTCATTATAATAACCACACAACTGGTATGAATTCTGGCATCATATCTTGTCCAGGTAATCAATAAGCGATGGTGTATTTGATTTTAGAAGGGATCCGTGTACTTTATATTTTTTAAAATGTAGTACAAATTTGTGCAACTGTAACACTAGGTGCAGTTGGCAACGTCAGAGCACATCACGGCTTCATAACACTATGTATTGTATCACAGATGCCTGTTAGACCCTGTGAAATCTCACAACTAACAGCATATACACCAATAGCAATACATCAAAGTGGCACTAAACCTTACAGAACATCTGGTCAGATGTCACAGAGCACTGGCTTTGCTCATGCCATTAAAAACCTACCATAAATGATCTAAAATTTCATCTATGACTACATTGCTAATTTTTCCTGATTCTGATTGTTCTAGCGATTTTAGGAAGTTGTTTAGAAGGTCAGATGATACTCTAATGGCAAAATGTGAGTTTCATCTGACACAAGAATTAATGTTTTTTGGACCAAATTTAAGGTAATTGGCAGTAATGGGGATCCATGTAAGTAATAGCACTTACTGACCATCTCAAATCAATACCAAGAAGTTACATGAAAAAAACGGAGGTCTAGGAGAATTATGCAATAACAACAAGGCCATAGGCTGCAATTCAGAGAGATACTGTTAGGTTGGCTTTGCACCAGTAAGTGAATGTGGGTATATCATTTCAATCCCAACATTACTTTTGTCATTGAAAAGAAAGCTTTTAATGTTATGGTAATTCCCAAAGGTCAAACATGACACCATCATCACCTACATTATCTAAATGTTTCCTTTCAAGCTCAGTCCAGATGTGATTCTCAAGTATTCAAGACCGCAGATGTCTGGGCATTAGCGGTTTTACTCCCGCCAACACGCTTTGCTCGCGTGGAAAATGTGGTGAACACATTGTCAAAATAACATGGAAGTTAATAGGGTACTCTGCTTCACGGCCTCATAAGTCCAAAACTGAGTTTCATTACCATTCATCATTAACATATACTATACAGATTATTCTGTAGTAAAACATATTGTAATTTCTGAGTATTATCAGCCGTAGTACTCAGAATATTGTCCAGTGTTGCTCATTTTCTTATCTCTTCTCATGCGATCTTTCACCTCGTGGTATGTGGAATACCAAACTAAAATACAAGATTGATTCAATTACATGCATACATGATATCTCATCCAAATATCACAAAAATGGTGACAGTGTGCAGACTCTTTTCTTCCATTTTCCACAACTTCTATAAAGTCTTAGAATACTTCCTACTATAGAAGTCCTGTTACTTTACAGGCTACAGCTACACATGCTTACTTCCCAGTCCTTTCAGTTTCTCCAAAGATAAAACAAGAAGTTAACTGTTGAAATTTAGCAGCTCAACAAGAAAACTTGGTTGAGAAAAGAAATACTTCACTTCCTTCACCAAGTTATAAGTTGATCTCCGACAGCATATTTCCAAACAGATGTAATGTAAATTTGAAATTAAGAAAAAAGTCATAATCACACCTGAGATAGAGAAAAACTTATGCTCAGTATTACTTTCAAAAGTACAGGTATTTGTCACTGGTTTGTCAAACGGAACTCACAATGCCAAAAGCAGCTTCCTGTTACCCTTGCCTCATTCTTGTTCACACCCCTCACATTAACAAAATCTGCTGCTCTGGAGCAGGAGTTCTCTTGTGAATTAACCATCAGAGTGTGTCATGTGTTGAATAAGGCCTGATCATGGCCAGCCTTCAGCTGTTGAAGTAGTAGCGCACTACAGGTCCAGACACATCCTCTTCTTCATCTTCCCCTTCAAACAACACAACAAGGTCTGCATACTCCTGGCCAGGGGACGGCTTCAGCAGCTTCACCATCCTGTAACACAAACACAGGATACAGTGACACCCAGAGATACACCTCTACTGAGGCTCAGGAGACCACTTCAGTTCCTTCACCACCCTGCAACACAAACACAGGATACAGTGACACCCTAAGATACACCTCTACTGAGGCTCAGGAGACGGCTTCAGCAGCTTCACCATCCTGTAACACAAACACAGGATACAGTGACACCCTGAGATACACGTCCAATAAGGATGAGGAGACCACTTCAGCACCTTCTCCACCCTAAAACACAAACACAGGATACAGTGACACCCAGAGATACACCTCTACTGAGGCTCAGGAGACTACTTCAGCAGCTTCACCACCCTGCAACACAAACACAGGATACAGTGACACCCTAAGATACACCTCTACTGAGGCTCAGGAGACGGCTTCAGCAGCTTCACCATCCTGTAACACAAACACAGGATACAGTGACACCCTGAGATACACGTCCAATAAGGATGAGGAGACTACTTCAGCACCTTCTCCACCCTAAAACACAAACACAGGATACAGTGACACCCTAAGATACACCTCTACTGAGGCTCAGGATACAACTTCCGCACTTTCACCACCCTAAAACACAAACACAGGATACAGTGACATCCTAAAATACACCTCTACTGAGGCTCAGGAGACCACTTCAGCAGCTTCACCACCCTGGAACACAAACACAGGATACACCCCGACACCCTGAGATACACCTCTACTAAGGCTGGGAGACGACTTCAGCAGCTTTACCATCCTGTAATATACAGGATACAGTGACGCCCTGAGATACACCTCTACTGAGGCTCAGGAGACCACTTCAGCAGCTTCACCATCCTGTAACAGAAAGGATACAGTGACACCCTAAGATACACTTCTACTGAGGCTCAGGAGATGGTTTCAGCAGCTTCACTACCCTGCAACACAAACACAGGATACAGTGACATCCTCATGTACACCTCTACTGAGGCTCCGGAGATGGCTTAAGCAGCTTCACCATCCCGAAACACATAGGATACAAACTGTATCTGAAAATACCTTCACTAATTTTTAGACAAAGTTTTTTTGCACCAAATTAAATGCAGTCAAATGTTTTGATTGTATGGAGGGTTTTATGCACCATATTGATGATGTCAACAGTGATATCACAAAACTTTTGGTACACCTTCATATTCAGCTCTGAATAATATTCCTGTAAACTTTATTCCTGAAATGTACGCCTGTGTACAGAGAAGCTAACATGACATCAGTTCTGCTTTGGGAGCAGAGAAAAGTTCCAGCTGACACACGTTATATACATGGTCCATAATGGCTCACCACACAATAAGAACATCTGACAGCATTTAATTGGGTGAAATAAATCTTATAAAAGCAGTGATGGTATTTTCAGATGCAGTTTTAAGAAGGTCTTCTTACTCACGATAATTTCTTCTTCTGTGGGGTCCTTCTCATTAAAAATGCAGGAGTTAGCTAGAGCAGATCAATTATTTATTTATTTATTGCTTGTGGCGGGGTTGAGGGGTGGAGAAAACTGGAGAGCCTGGTGGAAATCACTGCCCTTGGGTGGCAGTTCATAAATAACAAATTGTAAACTCATAAAACTCCTTCCCGCCTTTTACAAAGGGGTCCAAAGCCGTGTGCTCCTTTGTTCTTTCTTGGATTATGTCACACTTCTAGGTGCATGTGTGCTCAAAAAACACTTAGGTAGCACACAAATACTGCAGCATCACAGTACAAAATGATGACCCTTCTATGTAGCCTGTCAGGAGTACACTTACGTTTGGCTAAGGCGCTTATTGTGACTGGGCATCTGTGGAATGTAGATCATCTTGGCACCCATCACAACAGAGTTGGCAGGAATGCCATGGTTCTCCTGATAAAAAATAACATCACAAAATGAAAATACATACATGTTACAGCAATAAACAGTTTCACATAAATATCAATTATACAGGGCCAAACAAAAATTTAATCAAGAATTCATGACATCAATAAATACCATAATCTTCCTGGTAAATATAACGTCACAAATTGAAAACACACACACACGTTACAGCAATAAACAGTTTCACATAGACACCAACAGGAACTTATACACGGCCAAACCAACATGTAATCAAGAATTACTGATATCAATAAATCTTTAAAGAAAAACACCTTTCAAAGATCAATAGAACTCTAAGAATCAGACAAAATATGCAGCTTATATCATCCATGAAATAAACCATATTCACAACAATGTCACCAAGAGTGGTAAGGCTCGTACAATCATGTAAACTATTCAGAAATGATACTGCTGTAAATCCTCAACGTTTTCAGCCACTAAAGACCTTTTCTCAGAGTAATTTATGCATACAATGATTATGAAAATGACACCACAAATGATTTGTTTGTGTGATTAAAAATGCCATTTCCATAAAACTGGGCAAATTATTTCTGTACCCATGGTTCTGTCAGAATGTTTCAAGATATTGGCAGCAGAGGTGCTTGAAAAGGTTGAAAAGAATTACGTTTATTTTGAATTCAGCTCCATCCCCTCTGGTGGCCTTTTTGTTTCTTTCACTTTCATGTCCCAAAGTGCACATAGTAAGTTGATCCCTGTGTTGACAGACTTAAAGTGCTGTTTCACCTTCAGTTTCCCCCATGCATAGAACTGACTGCTATAATGCAGGTGAAAAAAGTCTCAGGTATGTCATCAAACACGGATGGAACAAACAAATACAATGTTCTTACCTTGAAGTATGAGAGAAACTGTTTAAGGGTGAAGTCTGGATTTCCCTTCACAACCCATTTATCCCACATAGTGTACTTGATTCCTTTTCTGAAAGTAAATCAAAGCACACAGTCATCACACAAAAGAATATATTTGGAGCAAAAATAACATGGTGAATGGAATGATTACGCTGTTTAAGTTGATCAACATTTTGGCAATCTTGTATTCAAATTTAGTGTGCTTTTCATAGTAATATGATTGTGCTAGGGGGATTATAATGGGGGGATTATGGTAGCAGGATTATTTTTGAGGGGATGTCTGATGGTGTCGACATGGTGATAGTCAGGTGGTTTTGATAGTGGGGTGGTGGTGAAAAGGGGGGTGGTGGTGACAGTGGGGTGGTGGAGATGAAATGGTGTTTGTGGTGGTGGTGACAGTGGGGTGGTGGAGATGAAATGGAGTTTGTGGTGGTGGTGACAGTGGGGTGGTGGCGGTGACGGGTGGTGGAGATGAAATGGAATTTGTGGTGGTGTGACAGTGGGGTGGTGGAGATGAAATGGAGTTTGTGGCGGTGGTGACAGTGGGGTGGTGGAGATGAAATGGAGTTTGTGGTGGCGGTGACAGTTGGGTGGTGGAGATGAAATGGAGTTTGTGGTGGCGGTGACAGTGGGGTGATGGAGATGAAATGGAGTTTGTGGTGGTGGTGACAGTGGGGTGGTGGAGATGAAATGGAGTTTGTGGTGGTGGTGACAGTGGGGTGGTGGAGATGAAATGGAGTTTGTGGTGCTGACAGTGGGGTGGTGGAGATGAAATGGAGTTTGTGGTGGTGGTGACAGTGGGGTGGTGGAGATGAAATGGAGTTTGTGGTGGCGGTGACAGTGGGGTGGTGGATATGAAATGGAGTGTGTTGGGGTGGCAGTGGGGTGGTGGAGATGAAATGGAGTTTGTGGTGGCGGTGACAGTGGGGTGGTGGAGATGAAATGGAGTTTGTGGTGGGGTGGCAGTGGGGTGGTGGAGATGAAATGGAGTTTGTGGTGGCGGTGACAGTTGGGTGGTGGAGATGAAATGGAGTTTGTGGTGGCGGTGACAGTGGGGTGGTGGAGATGAAATGGAGTTTGTGGTGGCGGTGACAGTGGGGTGGTGGAGATGAAATGGAGTTTGTGGTGGGGTGGCAGTGGGGTGGTGGAGATGAAATGGAGTTTGTGGTGGTGATGACAGTGGGGTGGTGGAGATGAAATGGAGTTTGTGGTGGAGGTGACAGTGGGGTTGTGGAGATGAATTGGAGTTTGTGGTGGTGGTGACAGTGGGATGGTGGAGATGAAATGGAGTTTGTGGTGGTCGTGACAGTGGGGTGGTGGAGATGAAATGGAGTTTGTGGTGGGGTGGCAGTGGAGTATTAGGTTGGACGGGGTAGTGGTTGTAGTGGGTGGTTGTTGTGGTACTGTAATCCTTCAACATTTTGGCATAACTGTAATCGCTGTTCCAGGATATTCTGAGGGTATTAATCTGGGTATAAAACTGATCAAATTATGCTTCTTGTGAGGCCCTGACATGTCAAGTTACAAAGGAGCATAAATCTCACTGAAAGTTGTTCTGTAAAAAAGGCTGGGAAATTAGGGTAGCTGTATTTGGGTGGGTGTAATGGTTGCAAGGGCATAGATGTGTTACATATTACACAATGACACAATGTGCGCTTTCACACCCCACTCACTGACCTCGGCTCGTGGACTTTGGCAGGGCCTGGTTCAGACAACACCATGATGGGCAGGGCAAGATTGAAGAAGGTGCTCTTCAACTCCTCCAGGGGGCACTGCTTAATGACCTTGATCAGTTCTATTGTTACCTGTCAAACATAATATCATTAACACTCCTTAGTATGGATATTTTTCAAAATTGATTTCCTAATTCACTTTGACAGACAAAAGCTTTACATCCAAACATGATTCATCTGTACCAGTTTCTGGTCATATTATGGCTGCCACAATACAACTCACTACCACTTCATGGGACGCAAGCCAGCATATTACCTTGTTTCATTTGTCCCATCAGCCAATATGATGTCACAACAAACATGTCATTTCTCCTACTTTATGACCTTCAGGTACCAGTACTTAGTTCTGACGTAGCATTAGCCTTTGTCTGACCATTTCTGATTTACCATCACGAATATCTGCAGGCTGACCAACCAGAGCCTCACATACATGACCATGACAATGGGGTTCTCCAGCTTTCAAAAAAGTCAAATATGG
Source organism: Acanthopleura granulata (assembly GCA_016165875.1). NCBI lineage: Eukaryota > Metazoa > Mollusca > Polyplacophora > Chitonida > Chitonidae > Acanthopleura > Acanthopleura granulata. Next base: position 10,084,366 of record JABBOT010000008.1, read on the forward strand.
TAACTCCTAAAACAACAGTGCCCTCTACATACTTGAGTAACAATACCAACTGCCATTATTCATGAGGACTTGTTATGTTACTGAAATCAATGGTATTTCTACTGATATAGGTACATGTAGAAAGCACTGCTGTTGCAAGATTTGCTTCCCTTTGTAGAGGGCCAGTAAGACTCTCTTTTCATAATACCTAACCATTATGCAGGCTTCATAGTTCACACAGTTGTTCTGCATACAATGGTCTTACCAAGCCAGCCACAGTAGCTGTTGTTGTTGCAATGGCAGGTATGATCCTCCCTGCTATCTTTTTAACCTTGAGTCTTTCTGCTGGTTCTATGCTGTACATCATGGCTCTGAGATTCTGAGAAAATAAGACACAGTATATGGCAAATGTGCTGACATGGTACTAAACGCCATCACATATATACAACGACCCAATTGAGTGAATAACTGACGATCTATACTGCTTTGGTCACAACATCCCTGAACCGGTTCTTATTGATGTATGTATGCATGCTTGGGTTTTATGTCATACTCAAAAATTTTTCACTTTTTTCATATGACGATGAAAGAGTCCTTGCAACGTATGTATATATACTGTGTCCTCTTGTAGCAGGCTGCCAAAATGCTGCCACCTGTGGACCATCATGCTGAAGATACTAGACATGACACCCCACCAAGTCACATTATACTGACACCGGGACGACCAGTCCTGTTTCCTTGTTCTAATCTATCAGTGCTGAGCGCTAAGCGAAGCAAACAATTATCAGTTTTAAAGTCTCTGATATTAAAGATTCTCGTTTGGATTAAATACTTCTGATCAAATCTAGTTTGGTTTCTCTCAAATTTGGAACTAGAAGGAAATAAACTCTGTCAGTTTGTAGCATACATGAAACTTCAGCTTAATTCTTATTACTCTTCTTTATAAATAAAGAATCAAATGAAGCATGTGACGATAACTAGCACTGCTGTCGGGGGCTTTCCTGGTGAATGTATTTGTCATATTTCATATGACTCAACAACTACTTCACTGTGGACTTAATACTGACTGCAAAATTTACTGAAAAATAACCAAAAACTACTCAAAGGATATTTCTGAGATTTTACAACGGAAACACCTACTGAGGCAGCTGTAATAAAATCAATGTGTCCATTAGAGTCGTCATCCTTTTCAAACACTGCTGGCTTCATTTTCATCTGTTCTGAAACAACATAATACATTCCTTTCATCATAACAGGTCTGACAATTGTCAAGTAATTTTATTACTGTTCAACATCATAGTCAGATGGGTAGAACCTAGCTGGTGTCCAGTCACTGAGTTGTAGCGGCATTTACTTACTGTGTTGTAATGGTATCTACACACTGAGTTCTAAGGGCATCTACTTACTGAGTTGTTCAAGCTTTCCACTCATTAGAGCTTTAATTCTATTGACTGAATCTACCAGCGCATCTGCGCCCCCCTCAACGGCTGTCTCCTCCGGCTTTTGTACGGATTCATCTGTTATAATTTTCTGAAAATAATTTTGACAAAACTAAATCAGGCATCTGACTAACTGTACAAAATGTTTAAAATGACATCACCACATCACAACTTTGTCCATCTCACTGTGAGGACAACTAGAAACCATCACTACCCCAACATGTGTATTAATTTATTTATTTGATTGGTGTTTCACACCGTACTCAAGATTATTTCACTTGTACGATGGCGGCCAGCATTATGGTGGGAGGAAACCGGGCAGAGCCCAGGTGAAACCCACGGCCATCCACAGGTTGCTGGCAGATCTTCCCATGTATGGCCTGAGAGGAAGCCAGCATGAGCTGAACTTGAACTCACAGTGACTGCATTGATGCCAGACTTCAGATCATTGCCCTGCGATAACGCGCCTCCCACGGAGGCCCCTCCCCAACATATGTAGGTCAGGTGTAACAGAGTACACTGAGAAAAAAATGCAAGATATAGAGTGCCATATAATGGCCTAAAATGTCTATCTAAAAGTGCATTTCCAGAGGTAAATGAATGTCATATTACTTTTGGTGCTGACATTACATTTTGTCCAGTAGGATATCATTTAAAGTTGCAGATAAATCTTATAACACCTCCCTATGACCAATACAGCAATCCACCAGAACTGGACAAAATGTGCAACATGATTATCAACGAAATTTAAAGTCATTTACTGTAAATAATTCCAGATTCATCACCGAACTTTTCCGCAAAATTGTGCACTTTCCAGCTACAAAAATAACTTTTCTACTTGGACATCTTCAGTATATTCAATACTTCATGACTTTGTTCCTTTCCTAACATCCAATAAACACAAAATGACAACAGTGTGTTCATATAAACACTGCTACTAACTCTACGAATTTCTTCTCCAACTCACCTTATCTGCAGGCCTAAACTCTGGGATGGTCATGGCTGCCACAATGGCATTGACAGCATCAGCTGAGGTATCCTGGTAACCACCGAGACATTATGTGAGAGACACAGATATAAATAATTACAACCCTATGTGGCCCAGTGTTTAAAGTCTACAGAAGAATAGCTGCATTAATTCTGGATATCAACTCCTCAGTGTATTAACTGGTGAGGTCTCAGAGTCCATTCTTATATTGTTTTTAAACCAAGTGGCACTGTTTTAGCACTTGGTTTGAGAACACCATAAGAACTGACACGAAAAACGTCACCAGTTAAAAACCTCTGGAGTCGATATCCATATGTATTGTTTCTGTTCTATGACCTATGAGCTCTTAAATGCCTCTTGAATGATGACATAAGGCAGTCTCTATCAGATAACGAGTTCTTGGTCATGATTCAGTTGTCTAGAGTATAGCTAGCAGATTCATACATTTTCCACATGTAAATTTCAGGCTATGAGATTCATTGCCACCTTTAAAAACTCTTTATTTTTGGCAAAGTAGCATTAATTGCATAATGTATATCATACTAAAAGCTGTCAATACAAACAGCTTTATGTTTCTTTACAGACTACATGATGTCATTCAATGGAATAAATAAAACAATGAATAAAGCTGAATTTTCTTATAAGGATGACATATGTAATTTAACTTTGTAATTTTGTCTGTAATAAACATATGAATTTTGCTTAACTGATCAGAGTAGGCCTGTGTGCTGGGGATTACCTGTAGGTCTATGCTGGTGCTCATCAACTCACCTGTTGTGTGTAAGACACCCCTCCAGCATCGGCATACATGCGTGCGGTGCTTGTGATAAATGCCACATGCCTGACGAAAAGAAAACACAACATTTCTCACCTTTACATATTTGATTTAGTTCTGGGGCCTCCACAGCCAATGGGTTTAGCACGCTAATGCAGCGTAATGAGTAGCTCTCATCAATCCGATCGCCGTGAGTTAGTCCAGTTTTCGCTCACTTATTCTCAGACCATACGTGGCAAGGTCCACCAGCAACCTGCAGATGGGTTATGGGTTATGGGTTTCCCCCGACGTCCTCCCACCATAATGCTGGTTGGCATCGTATAAGTGAAATATGAGTATGGCTCAAAAACACCAATCAAATATATAAATCATTTAGTTCTTACATCACTTTATGTGGGGTCAACCATTGCTTTTACCATTACCAGTCCACTGTGGCATCTGATTGAGAGAGAGAGAGAAGCCCCTCTGCCACCACACCATAAAAAGTACAGTTTCATGAGACCCTGTTGTCACTCATAACACAGGATGTACATATACGTAGTATTTTTTATGGTAACCCAACAACAGTTTTTGCAAATTTAAAGTAAAATGGCATGGTAACCTGTTTTCGGTTACCTAAGTACGATCATGGAAACCTAAGACAGCCTTTATGGCAAACAATAGATTTCCTTAGCGTAAATGTACTTTCTGAGATTCAAGACACAATAAATGTTCTCAAATTTGAATGAAAGAATTAAGCTGATATCGTTTAACTTAGAAAGCACTGTATTAGTTGCATGTAAGTACAAAAAGCCAATAAATTCTGGACCACAGCTTTAATCTCATGGCATTATTTCTGTCCCCATGCCAACCTGTCAGCAGTGTTTTGGTTGGAGGTTTCCTTTCGAACCAGACACTTGTGCCTGGCTCCCACCTCTGGTTTGTCAAGTATGTTTCCACACATTTTGTATGAGAATAACCTCACACCGTGACTCCAACAAGAATGGTAATATTTAACCACAACATAAGCATGTTTGACCACAATCTGTCGTAAGCCTCCTGGTTAAACTGAGCCCCCATTCTACCATGCCTTGAGCAACTGCTATTGACAGGCAAATTTCCAGGCCTTGAAGAAAGCACTGATTTCCCTAACGTCATACGCTTCATTCTCCAACACCTTCCTCCACAACCCAAGCTTGTCCTTGATATTTGCATATTTCTGGTGGACAATTTTCTTCACTTGTTTTCACTGTCCGAGTGAAGGAAAGCCCACCAATACTGTGTAGCAGCAGATGTCCACCATCAAGCCAGAAGTTTCTCACCAGACGGCCTCGTAACTTGTCAATGTATATTTACTATTATAGTAAAGTACAAGGCTGGTCCAGTAGAGGACTTCCGGTAGGGCAAGGGACGCCTGCTGGCCTACTACTAGCGAACCAGCTGTTTCACTTGCCACACACCTGCCTATATGATGATATTACAGTGTATCTGAGTTAGGCCTAAAGCCACTCGTGTACTGCTTCTCGGGTTCACCACTGTGACTCACGCACACAGGGTGTACCCTATCTGGTGATTATGAAGTATGCACACCCCCTAATAATCAGTCATCGTATTATTCTGCTCATGGTGCATCCTATCAACAAAGAATGTAGGAATGAATGAGGTTTAATGCCAAATAGCCAATATTTCAGCCATATCATGACGATATCAAAGGAAGAAGCAGATAATTATCTTGTTCACTTACATTTCATTGGATGGATCATAAACTATAGGGGTTGGAGGTCGCTTGGGAGATTGCCAGAATAAAGCTGAAACAGAACATCAGTTTTTAAAGCAACAGACATGAAACACTGACCTATTCAGAAAATATAAAAGCCAAAGGTTTGATTGTGCTACATTTCATTCAGTGACATTTTATATTGTTACATCTTTCATTTATTTGCCGTTTGCTTTCCAGCGCTCTCTGTAGACATCAGATAGGACGCGCAGTGATCCAATCATCACATGCCTGCCTCTGTACACTGAGTATCAACCCAGCAAATTAGTATCAAGAGTTACCGTAGATGACCTAAAATTTCATCCAGAAACATACATTTTTAAAGATAAATAACTGTCACAAAATACTTTATTTGGTACTGAAACTTACATTTTTTTTTTTTAGGGTATCATCTTACCTTCCAAACAAACCTTAGAGCAACTTCCTACAATTTACAGTATTCCCAGAATCAGGAAAAAAGAGCAACTTGATCATGGACGAATTTTTAGGTTGTTAAGGTAAATTAGGGTCATTTAAATCAATCTCATTCATGGAATGGCAGAACTCCTGCAGGCAGAGAATAATACTCACACCCATCTTGAACTGCAGTATCCAAGGGAAATGAGTACAGCAACTGTTTGGCCTGTCAAGACAACAACAGCCACACCATCATTCTGCATGCAACATATAGCTTTTCCTGTGAAATATTCACCTTTGTCCATGTAATTGTTACAAAAATTACAGAACTGTTTTGCTACTTATTATGCCCAAACCTTTTCTTTGATTCAGATCTCTTATTACTGTGCCACCTGTTTCAGTTATGTTCTAGAATTTCCAAAAGCCTTGCCTTCAATAATAGGATACAACGTAGCAAAAGTGAGCCAATGTACAGCGCGGCACCCCAAATTAAGAAGGCATGTACAGCACTATTGTGTACTGACCCTGTGATTGAAATATTTCTCAAACTTGAGTCGTGCTGTCTGGACGCAGAGTTCCCATGTTGTCGGCCGGTGGTACGTCACCTTGCTGACCTGGACTGCCCCATCCACCGACATCCCCTTCTCCAGTTTCTGAAGTCAAACAAAACATCCATTTGATCATGTGGATTCAGTTTCAGATGAGAACCTTCCGACCATCACGCAACTTGTACAATTGCACACAGCTATCCTAACACCAAAACAGAAGACTGCCACATATCCATACAAACAAGGTGAGACTGACCACCATTTTCGGCATCAAACAGTGGCTTTCTAGAAGTATCACTGATAAATAGATACATTTGTATGTGGAGTCAACTTATTTCAACGGTTCACATACCTGTATTACAGCCTTGTTGTTGGATGTGAGACTGATTTATTATGGATCAAACTTTGCAGATGTCACTCAGGCTGAGGTATAACAATCTTGGGACAGTATATGATGACTTGTGGAAACAACCCACCTGCCAGGTGTGTGGGAGTAAACATACCTCTACTACTTCAGCTGGATTTGGATGCTGTACCCAAAACTGGTTGACAAGATTAGGTTTCTGGCTAAAGGAGCTTTCGAACTGAAACAGCATAAACATGGGTGTGACAATGAAAAAAAAAAAAAAAAAAAAACAGAATCGTACACTGTTGGGAAGCAAATATATTACATCATTACGCATAGCAATATTATCAAAAGTTAATAAATCAACAGTCTTTTTTTTAACTTAATCCACAGTTTTTCACTTTAGTCAGTTCTCCTCGTATGCATGTACACAGCACCAGTCTTTTTCTCCTAATGTTACAGTAAGTCAGAAGACTGCAGTGCTGCCCTCACCTTGTCCCTGGCCCACTGGATACAGTGCTCTAACGTTGCTGGGAAGGACTTGAGGGTACAGTAAGGGACATCATGGTCCACAGGGTCACTCTGGAAACACAACATCTAAACAACTAAAGTACATGGAGACATGCAGAATGTGACAAACTGGGCTACAGGACTGCAAACTGGACAGCAATATTAAATTACTGAAAATGACATGTTTCCAATACACACAAAAAGCATGATTTATATTTGAAAAAACACACCAAATTTCATGAAATCAGTGGCTTCTAAGTTCCACATTTGGGGCCAAATTTCGAATGCTTAACAGTACATTATTGATATATAAATGTATATGTTCTCATCAAAACAGGTTTCCATAGGGACTGACAATTCAAGTTTTAGTACAAACTAATTAACAACTTTCTAATTCAAACAAAAGACGTTACCCAAAAGTAATACCACCACTGAGTAAATGGATTGATTGCAGTTTATCTGAGTTTAGGAACTCATGGGGTATTTTCTACTGTACTACATGGCAGTGGAGATACAGATAGGGTGGGAAGAATAGAGCAATAATTTCATTCAATGACACAACTCAACTGGAAGAGCTTTTATTTGACAGCGAGGAAGCCAGTATTAAGCCATGAAAATCATGGCCCAATCAGTACAGGTCCAGTAAGCCTAAGTCCAGATCTGTCCGGGAATAAATCCCAAATCAGGCATTTTTGACTGTACCACAGGACAACAAGGTGAAATCTCAAAATACACAACATCAATTACTTCTCTAAATCAGCTTTTTGTTTTTTTGTACTTATTTCATTGAAGTTTTATGCCATACTCAACAACATTTCACTTGTACGATAGCACCAGAATTATGGAGGGAGGAAACCAGGCTGTCCGGGAAATCCAGAACCATCCTCAGTTTTATTTAGCTGCTTTTACAACTCATTACACAAAGCATGTCTTACCTGGTCACTGTAGCTCTTTGTCATGTTACTTACAGCATGTCTTACCTAGTCATGGTAGCTCTTTGTCATGTTACTTCCAGCATGTCTTACCTAGTCACTGTAGCTCTTTGTCATGTTACTTACAGCATGTCTCATCTGGTCACTGTAGCTCTTTATCATGTTACTTACAGCATGTCTTACCTAGTCACTGTAGCTCTTTGTCATGTTACTTACAGCATGTCTTACCTGGTCACTGTAGCTCTTTATCATGTTACTTACAGCATGTCTTACCTAGTCACTGTAGCTCTTTGTCATGTTACTTACAGCATGTCTCATCTGGTCACTGTAGCTCTTTATCATGTTACTTACAGCATGTCTTACCTAGTCACTGTAGCTCTTTGTCATGCTACTTACAGCATGTCTTACCTGGTCACTGTAGCTCTTTGTCATGCTACTTACAGCATGTCTCATCTGGTCACTGCAGCTCCCTGTCATGTTACTTAGAGCACATCTCACCTGGTCACTGTAGCTCTTTGTCATGCTACTTACAGCATGTCTTACCTGGTCACTGCAGCTCCCTGTCATGTTACTTAGAGCACATCTCACCTGGTCACTGTAGCTCTCTGTCATGTTACTTACAGCACATCTCACCTGGTCACTGTAGCCCTCTGTCATGTTACTTACAGCATGTCTTACCTGGTCGCTGTAGCTCTCTGTCATGCTACTTACAGCATGTCTCATCTGGTCACTGTAGCTCTCCGTATTGTTACTTACAGCATGTCTTACATGGTCTGACTGTGTGAACTTTGCTCACATTCAGCAAAAAAAATTCTACACAGTCAACTCAATTCTGAACTGTCTCACAATGTACACGATGGCGCAGCCATTAATTAATTAAAGCTTGTTGGTTTACACCACAAGGTATAATTTGTATTACATCCTATATACACATTTACCTAGCTTGTATACACATATATGGATCTTAAAAATTGTTGTGGTGTTCGAGTTTTAGCTGTGGTTTGGTTGATTTATCTGATTTTAAATACCTCAGTCTATTTTATTTGTTTTGTACATTCTCATCTTCTCGCAAATCATACAATGTTTCCTGGTTTAAACATGTTCTTGCCACAAAATGCCACGAAATATTGCCGAGGTGGCATTAGGCTATAACTATTGGCTAATTCATACTTACCTGGTCAGTGTAACTCTCTGTGATGTGGGGTACTATCACCTGAACATGACCCTTTGGTCCCATCGTGCCCGACTCTAGCAGGGGTCTCTGGTTAGTCACACAACGACTGATCAAACACATAGGCATTCAAAGTCTTAGTCCCTTATTTCATTTGTATACACCTACATATATAAAGCATTTGACTACTTTTCGCATTACTAAATACTGATTAAAACTAACTAGTGTATGATATATCTTATTCTAATACCGCTGCTGATTCTTTTAAGCCTAGGGAACTTGTAGATTCTCTCTCACTGTTTGAAAGGAATTAAATGCTGTCAATGACACTCATGTGGTCAATTGAATAGTCTAACGTTGGCTGTAGGCCACACCTCTTCAAAACTGATCATCAAACACTGGGCATGTCCAGTTTTCTGGCATATATCTAAAGCATTTTGTAGTAAAAATGAGACTTCATTTCTTTATTTTATTGTAATGGCCCCCAGCACTAATCAAACTGAGCAAAAGCCACCAACAAATTATCAATGTGCACATATCTGTACGCATTACTAATTCAATTCACAAAGGCTTCTTGTCAGCAGTCAACATATCTATAGTGCTGCCTCACTGGAACGCCATATTGGAGATACCAAGCATGACACCACATCCAGTCTTATTATACAACATACTGGGATGGAAAAACACCAACATTAAAAATATTCAGTAGGGCTTTGCATTGAAACAGGTTCTCCTCTCCTCTTTTGAAGTAGACACTCCAGCCCTCTGGCCACCACAGTCCAGTTGAACACAACAATGTGACGGCAACAGCTTTATACTTATATCAGAAAAGAGTAGTATTTACCAAGAACTGACTGGTATCCAACATGGCACAATTACACAGGCATTTAACCATTTCCTCAAGACGAGAGTGATCTCCCCTTAATCAACTGCCTCTCCTTTTTCCCCCTCCTCACCTGTCCATATAACGTCTAGCCTCCAAATTGTCCAGAGCGTTCACACAAATGTCCTGCCTTTCAAAAAACCGATCAGTGTACACTGTGCTTTCTGTCTGCGTACACACTACAACACAAGGGAACAAGATCAGATTACCAAAAAAAAAAAGAAAATAATGGATAAAGAAAATAGAACATGTAGACTTTCACACTTTTTTTACTAATTAAAGGAACAAACCGAACTCTATTCAACGACCTATCACTTTTACTATTAAAACCATACTTAACAATATCCTACCTTTATGTTGTTGTGCTTCTATATGGATACCTAAAAACGAAATTTGGCAAAACGCAATGAGTTATGTATACACTGTGAAGGAAAACAACCCTAATAACAAAATAACAGATGTCAGTGAAGTGCTAAGTGATTACAGAGAACATTTCCCTTCCCCAGCCACTTTGTAATTATGGCTACAAACTCTAGAGGAACTCCCCAAAATATACTGGGTACCCTGAGTTAGGACCTGCTCACATTCAACGAAGGGAAATCTGTAAAATCTGGTAAGAGTTTAAAATTAACAGCAATGGTCATAAAAAAACTAATGAGAAAACTACAATGGTAGTGAGATAGTTCACCCCGGATCTGAAGTGCCTAAATTAATTAATTTTGAGGATATCTTGCTAACAGCAGTGCATCACACACCAATAAATACACAATAAATGCAAATGAATATACCCCAGTACATTCCAGATGGTACATACAAACAATGGCTTATGAGAGCTGGAAATGCCTGCTGGATAATGATATAATGACAAATACTTACTAGGATTAATTTCTAATATGGATTTCTTTGCAGTTGTGCTTTTTGGATGCTAGAAATCAAATGAAAACAAAAATAAAAACACAATTAGGCAAATCTCTGAGTTCAAAAATACCTTTCAGGTCACATTAACTCGGCCTTCAACATTCTCTTGTTAAAAATTTTGCTCAATGTTAACACCTGGTTTACTCTTATTTTCTCTCATTACACAGCTTTACAAAATACATTTACATAGTGTAAATACCATGTAAAGACACGTGATCTTGGGTTAGTGAGACTAAATTGTAACTATCACCAAAATATAGCACCAAGTCTGTACATGACTTAATATTGATTGCAGAACTGTTTATCCTTACAAAAGGATGTGCCTGCAGAGCTTTGCCTTTGTCATAATTAATAATGCCTGTATCATACATTGATCAATAAATATGTACAAATAGTAGTGAACTCCAAGACTTTAAACAGAGACCCATGTAAACTCACCTGTATGTGATGCTGTCGGAACAGGAACTGACGATTCAGGTTGGATTTCTCAATTAGGTCATGATCTGTAATTGTCACCTGTTTAAAATTAACTTTTGAATTAACGTCAAGCAGTATAATAGAGTCAACAAGTTCCAGGATTTTTACATACACACAAATATCAATATCATACAACAAATTTCATATTTGATATGGTTTTGTGGTTAAAGAAAACATGACCCAAGATGTTTTGCCTATCTACCAGGCAAACATCTTGCAGAATATAGATCTGACGAGAGTCTAAGAAAAAACTTTGGACAAGTAAAACTTCTTAAATCCGGAATATAAGAATCTGGCAATACAAACTAATTGTCGTTTTAACTAAAATCTGATTTTCAGTCACCACTTATAAAAACAAATTGTTTATGGAGCACCCTTTCATGGCAGACCAGAGTAAACAATCCCTCGCTTCGCTCCTTCTCCAAATCTTTCTGGCCAATGCTAGCTCACCCGTTCTCATCTTTTCTTTCCATAAATGATGGGTTTTTTGTTATTAAGCACGGTCAGGTGCAAGATGCCACTGCACCCTGTAAATCTGACAGCAGCCAGATCAGTGGCCTTTTATCCAAGTTATCAACATGTACCAGTATTAGCTTGACTGCTATTGTGATATAGTTACCAGTCCATCCGAGTTGGTGGCCACTCCTAATAAGGCATAATTCTTCAACATCTCACATCCTATAGCTCCGCATCCAACCTGAATAAACACACATACTGTCACATAAAGATTTATTTGTTCATTTAAATGGAATTTATTAATGCTGTAGTCACAAATTTTTTGTTTCCTATGTACATATATAAGACATTGAAGTGCCAACAGTAAACCAGGTGACACAATTCCACACTTAAGGCCACGTCAAAACCAGCAAGACTTGGATTTGAGCCTGCGACCATATCCAACAAATTTGGGCCCACCAGGCGATGTGAGGCAAACAGCCGAATGAAGCAGGGAGGGCCTTATGATGTAAATCACTAATACAATCATGGTATAACATTAACCGTTCCAAAATGGCTGAAATAACACTGAGGCAGCCAAATGGTAGATAGACAGGGTTTGGAGTTCAATCAGAAAACAGATCATAGCTGGGATTTCACTTCGTTAACCTTGACACATCCCAGGCAAAAAGCTGAGGGAGCAGACAGATACCAGAGTCTATCAAATAATCACACACGTCACTTCTTTTATTCTTTTATTCTCCCCTACAGCTATCAGGTGGAACAATGTTTCTAAATTACACCTCCTTCAAGAGGCAAACAGGCAAAATACGGTAACTGGACTGTTGATAGGCTCTGCCTGTGCTGGTCAGCCCTGGTCATGTCTGGTGTCTTTTGCATGGCCTTCCAGTGAGACAGCACTACAATATAACAGACCAATCAGTGTGTATCTATTAAAATGGTATGAATCTGAATCCACCATGGATCTTAAGGCCTTTACCACTGACCATGAACAGCTTGAGGCTCATCAGCTTCCTACACAGCTCGTCTCCTATACACACTCTCAGATGGTCGTAACAATCCCCTCTGAAACAACGAGCCAAATTCACATTTCAAATTCAAATATTTTTAAATATTCGTTCTTTTCAATTTCTTTGTTTACTTCTTTATTCATTCAACCATTCATACGTGTCTTGCTGGTGGTTTAGGCTGGAGTTCAGACTGTACAAATTGCATGTACAATAAAGCATTGTCATAGGGTTTTAGGACAGAGAAAAGAACTGGAATGTAACTTTCCCAGACAATCATAGCAGAACACAGACTAATATTCATAAGTCCTACATGTTTCACCAGCACACAATTCACTGGAAATAGTTACTAAATTTCCGAAGTAAAGGAGGTGAGGTGATAAAGCAGGGATTTGGCCCATAGCTAATACATCAAATCCATAGCCAGCTGAATATTTGGCTCTACTTGATTTTTGGCTCTACTTGATTTTTGGCTCTACTTGATTTTTGGCTCTACTTGATTTCGGTCCAGGTCCTTTCAAATCCTGATTTAGGGATGAAGGAATTTATGCCACACAACAGGACTTATACAGTGTGTCTCAATACTTGCAACCTTCAAGTTACGGATAATTTTGAGGCACAATTTCCTTCACTGTTAAATTATAAATGTCTTTGAAGAAAGCTCTTTGACAAACTGAAGAAGAAAACTGAGAAAATAATAGTTAGCTTGATCTCTGTTGCCGCTGTTGTGTGGTGAAGAGCAAGTATATCCACACTGTATAAGTTTTGTTCTCACAGAGAGCTTGTGGGTTCTGTTCTTTGTTTTTATTAAATGGGTAATATAAACCATATCTGATGATTAAGTTAATTTTTCATCCTGATTCCAAAAACATATGTCTTTAATCTATACATGTAAACAAAATCACGCACAAAGTCAAGAGCAAAGGGTGGCCACCATATTGAACATTGCGACAGTAGCGGTTTATCCACTGTTGCCAATAGCCAGTGAAGGTAGGCGCTCCATTTCATCGATGACCCAAAACTCCTCCTTACTGCCTCACCTCTTTTGGAACATTTAATAACTGAAATCACAAATCTATTGTCTGACAGCACAATGCAGTACCTTGGCTGAAAGTCATTCCTGTCTCCTGTCCCCACCACTTCTACTGCATCAAAATGTACCTACAACATTGTCACATGAATCATTCACATAACGTATCCACGTCCCCTAAATCTAATGTCACTTCACAAACTATAAATCTTGAAATAGCAACTTAATATGTTGACTATTTTAATATTTTACTTTAACACACAGATATTTTTATGATGCTCTCAATAATGTGACACTCACTCCTACTGGGTCATGTGCATCACAAGTATATAACAAAGTGGGGATTATACTTCCACAGTTACAGTTAACTCTAATATCACAGGCCCCTCCTGGAGAAGGCGTCCTGGAAACTTCATTTCAGAAGAATCAATAAACATAAACAAATCCATTTATTTGGTTCGTGTTTAATCCTGCATTCCAGAATTTTTCACAACTTTGGTTCCTTTTATCATTTGATGAAACTGGAGTGTTTGGAGTAAACCATAGGCCTTTGGCAAGTAACTGACTCTTTTCCTCACGTGATTTTCACCTGCAAAGCCAGCTGAATGTGTAAGCCATATTTCATAACGTCTAAACAGTCTAACACATAAAGTAAATTATCGAGTTGCATAGCATACATGTGTTAACCAAACATTGACAGTTGCTGTGTCTTACCCACTGTTGTATGGGTGTGAACTTGCCAGTCAGGGCTTTAAGCCCCTCCTGAGCGAGAATTCCCCCCAGGGTGGCACAGAGTGGGGCAAGGCATCCCAGGCTGGAGAAGGACAGCTGCTCTAACAAGGGCCCTGTCTGTGTTTTCACATTCACCATCTGTAAACGCAGAGACAATAGACATAAAGTCAATTTAAGGTATAACACATCAATGTACTGAGACGTGCGTGGTGATAAACACAGCATGGATTTGTGTATACTTGTCTATTTACAGTGAAAAGGAAGCTCGGAATATTGAGTTTATGATTGTAACTGCTTCTACTGCAGATTTTATCCTACATTTCTAAAGTAATATACAACACCAATATTTTTTTCATAACTTGAATCTTATACCAAATATTGTAAATGAAACAGATCAACCATTCAGAGCCATGCTCAGACATTTCGGACAAGCTGATGAAAAACACATGCCTGTTACCGCTGAAGTTCATGTGAGTATTGAACAACTAAAATCTTATTTAATGATGACAAGGTATACATTCCTACAGTGCAAGTATGTTACAAAACTGTTTCCATCACAACACCTGTGTAATGTCCAGGAGCTTAACTTTAACTCTCAGACGATTGGTTTCCCATGCAAGGAGAGCAACACGGATAGGTTGTCTAGAACTGACCATAAACATTATTGAAAAACAGGGGAGTTACATGTTAATTATTAAAACCAGCTTACAGGATCTTTCATGGATTTGTTGAGTTCTGTGGCAATAGCCAGTAACTGCTCGGCATCTTTAGGACACCTGCAAAAGGAATTATTTAATAGGTTTGTAAAAGTGAATACACCAGTGATTACAGTGTGTTTACACATCCCACAAATCTGTAAATGGCACATTTCAAAGCACCATGATATTATATTCTAGAGAATATAAACCCATGTAAAATGTCACTATTGAAAAACACGGATATTTAAAAGAAAAGCCAACATTACACCAAATGCATATATTATCGATAAAAAATCCTATTCATGGTTCAAAAAATGTCACTTTTTATTTTTGTGATGTAGGACAAATAAGACATCGCAGTTCAAAGTAAGCAAAAAAGCCCATGAGGGGAAAGTAAAACGGGCCGCCATGCTTTCAATTTTAACCAATCAAGGGTGAGATATTTCTATCACCCGAGGAGACATGTGTTTCTTCTGTGACATCAGTTCACCATTTTGCCATATAGCAGTAGTGTTAAATCAGCTGTTTTCCTTTTTTATTACAAGACAATTCTGATATACTTTAAACCATTTTCAACGAGAAAGTACTAGTGGAATACATCTGGAGTTATTCCACAATACCACAAGAAGAAGGCCACAATGCGTGGCCTTCAATTGTAAAAATAAACGGGACTGTACTTCGCATACAAAAGAGTGTCTCGCCCTTAATACTGAAGACCACAGGGCACGCATGACGCATCATCTTTCCGCTTTCTCTACAACTGTATATCTTATGGCCTCTTAAAAATTAAATATTAAGAGGCGATTTATAAAGTCACCGAGCACGTCATGAAGAAATGCCTGTGGCTCTTTATGTCTGTGTGGACTCCTCTTCTGAAACAACTCCGGTTATATTTTTTGTTGTTTTTTGTTTTAAATGCCAAATTTTGAGCCTTGGAACTTTTTGGAACTACTTTCTACAAGTTGGGAACCATTGCCTATTTCTCTCAAAAAGTGGAAGAGAACAGAGTATACAATCGTATGCAAGGATTAACTTAACCCCAGAGTATTGTTTGCACCAAATGTTATGTAGCTTCATTACTCAGAAAATCATATCATTTGTACAGAAATATAGCTAATGTCGTACTAACCTGCTGTGTGGAAATCTACCGAACTTCTCCTGGAAATGTTTCAGTGCTAGGTATCCAATATGAATATTTCTTGGTGCCTGCATAATAAATCAAAATAGTTGCTTTTGCTGAATAACCAGGTAGTCTATAAGACAGGCAAGTTACCTTACACTCTCATACAATGGCAAGTGACACACTAACAACTGCATGAACAACATGAAGTTATTGTAGCAAGATGTCCACCTGAAAACTTCAATTTGATGAGAGTTTGATTACACTTCACCTTCAATCAGATTTTATCCTATTACATGACTCAAATAATGAGAAGTTCCAGCAGTTTAAGGATTACCTGTTCCGTTTCTGTTTTTACTAAACTGAACAATATACCCGTTATTTAAAAAAAATGATCCAAATAAACAAATGCATCTGGCAAGTAGTTTTACCTGTAGAAAATACAAATATATTTAACACCGAAAATTCAGAGAAGAAATTCGCAGTTTGCTTCTCTGCCCTTGAATAGTGCTTGTCAGCCATATATGTGTAACGCAATTGTGGTATTTGAAGTTTTGAGGCGCAATGTTTACTAATCTCTATGCCAGATCAAAACACGTCTCCTTAAAATGGCTAGAGCACACTTGAAAAATTTAGGTCTTCAAAAAAATATGTTTTTAAATACATCCAAGTGATTTTCATTAAATCTCTAAATCTTTAAATTCTTTAAATCACTTCAGCTCCATGTTTCTGATACCTCTAGGGCATACTGTGTCAGTTCTGTGCAAAAAAAACACTGGTCAATCAGGACAGGTCATTTTCAAGGCATAAGCCTTGTAGTGAATTTACATACAAAATCAAACTAAAAACTCACATCCATTTTCCAGGTGTCCTCAACCAAACTCAACTTAGGATCCCAAATTTGTTCTTCTAGTGACTTCTGTGAAGTGAAATACCGATAATATTAAAATTAAATTAATTTTCACAACATCAATTCCACGTCTCTTAACCCTAGTTATTTTCTCACTGGAGAAACTTAAAATGTACTTGTGGTTGTAATGTTGATTTCATTGCAATATTTAAGTTTATGAAAAAAATGAATAAACAAACCAAAAGGCTGAGATAACTTTACTTTTACAATGCACTCAATGAATGAAAAATTATCTATTCACATTTTAACCTCAAGTAATGTAGTTCGGGTCAATTCACAGATACATATAAATTAACATGTAGAGGAATTTCAACTTCTCACATTCAGAAAAAAACAACAGTCTACAGATTCACATGCATGTATAAATGTGAACTTACAAAAGAGGCGGTGGCTGGCAGCTTGACTTGTGATGCTATTCCCCCATGACAGTAAGTTCCAAACTCTGGCCCACTTGTATCACAAATACTAAACTTAGACTTCGAAATTACTGTAATATAATTAAACTGATTCATGGCAAGATAGATAGATTGTATCCAAGGCAGATTCACTGACTTGAGTCTATCATGGATAACAGCCTAAGCCAGAAGCATTGGTCACTCGCAGGTTTCTGTTTATCTGCATGTCAAAAGTGTCTCCTGGTTTATTTATGTATTTACTTGATTGGTGTTTTATGCTGTACTCAAGAATATTTCACTTATACGACGGCAGCCATCATCATGGTGGGAGGAAATCGGGCAGAGCCCGGGCGAAACCCACAACCAGGCTGCTGCCTATCTTCCCACGTACAGCCGGAGAGGAAGCCAGCATGAGCTGGACTTGAACTCACAGCGACCGCATTGGTGGAAGGCTTAGCGCATTAACCAACAGAGCCCCCTTCTCCTGGGTTAAACATGTTATCTCCTAGACAGGGCTACAATATTACCAATGTAACATTAAGCTATAATCATTCAATCAATGAATCAATCATTCATTCACAATGCTTGTCGAAAGAAAAAGAGAGGCATTTAAACCCCCTAGTATCATTATTTCACCATCTTTCTGCAAACTGCATGGCATGCAGCCCATTTTCCCTAAAAATGATGACCACTATTAAATGAAGTGTGTTGCTGACAAATGAATGGCGCTCGGCTGCCTTCAAAGCAAAATATTACACCACTACAATTACACCACCTATACTTTCTATTTAACACACAGATAGATGTATATTACCAAAACTAACTGCCCTGGATTATCAAAAGGCTTCATTACTAAAGAATAAAGAAACAAATGTAACCATTCCTCAGAATGTGTGCGTGTCATCATAAACCTTCTGAGGGTTTAAACCGCTCATAATTCTCCCAGTAGTACAGCATTTGCCTTTAGCTAAGAATAACAAGTCTTGATTGGTTGATTCGATTAGTTGCCAAAGAGAGTTTTAAAGGGAAATGTTTCCATACTATTTGATTCATAGGATACTTTGCAATATAAGAAGCTGCAGTAGAATCTGCATTCAGGTTTAAGGAAAAAGACATTCACAAAGAAGATAATGATAAAACTATCAGACCACTAGGACCAAAAGGACATTAAGAATCAGTCCTTTGATGTACACAGTTGTTTTTTTTCTCAACAATGTTAAATTCAAATGAATCCTTTAGAATGCAGTGTCACGAAAAACACTGGCATTTGGCATTCCTTTCACCTTGACTATAGACATTTCTGGGACTACAGTTGCACATGTACAAAGAAAGTAATCAGGCAGTGTGTACCCTTAATCCTGCATTGTTTTCCATTCAATGCTTCCATGCCCACGATTTCACGGAAGCTGACGACGTTACCATCTTCAAACCAATCCAGTGTGTTTTCAAGACGGGTCACAATGCCAGGATTTGCCTGAAATGAGAAAGAAACTTTTCAGACTACCCTCTTTCTTTAATTTTTGGGGACGTTTGGTCTGCCCCTTTTTAGCCAGTATACATGTACATGTAATTGTAGTTTCTTCTTTTGCACATAGTTAGTCCATATAATGAGCCACATATCCAAGTCTTTACTTTTCTGAACTTCTGTACTTGTAGACAAAAATGCATTGAATTCATAAACTTTGTGCTTGTGTGAAAAAAAAACACAGTTCAGCAAAATACCTACATGTAGTGCTGCTTAGCCCAACTGAGGTGGACAAAAAACCCCACCAACTTCAGGCAAAAAACATTCAGCAAAACTGTTGGCACATGAGGTTTACGTTTGTAAGGTTTTTCACTTATATTCAACTACAATTTCAGAGATACTGTCGAACTGTGCACCTGGAAAATATGTACAGACGATGGACTGAACATTATCTGTGATACTGTCTGTTGAAAAGTATCAAAATCAAAGAAAATCTGGTTAACTACATTTTTCTTAACGGTTTCTCCATTGCCAACTGTTTTATATTTCCCATAACTTCACGATTTATTAACAGAGTAAACACCTCTAATTCTATTCCCTGCACTAGAGATTATGCATTAGAGTAAAAATAAGAACGAGAAGTCTAAAAAAAACAAAAACCTATACATGATATAGCAAAAATTTCATAAGAATACAACAAACCTTTGTTATATCGGCTATAAAGACTTCCTTAGGCTCCTCCCCATTTGTGTCCAGGATTTCAAATGTGTCCCCAAAGTCACAGAAAGCAGAGCAAAACACCCCATAGACATCCCCACATATAAACTGTCAAGTCAACCAACATCAACACATCAACAGTTGTATAAACCAGAGCTTCTGGTAAAAGACAAATGTTTTTCTTGTTTATCTGTTTGCTTGGGTGCTTTGGTCCATTACAACACTATTTCGAACCACATTATCAATATGATCCATAAAGCCCACCATACAATCCAAACACTCGACTGCATTTATTTTGGTGAAAAAAAATCTGAAAACTTCAGTGAATTTATTTTCAGATACAGATTTTAATGGTCTTTTCAGTTACCATAAGTACCAAAAAAAAGCTCATCATGCTCCTATTTTTAATCATTTTTACTTCCGAAATGAACTAATGAGCTTTGTAAACCTCACATTTCCAATAATATGAAGGGATTAAATTACTGACACACTAATGACAAGCCACTTACTTTCACTGGTGGATTCTGCGACCTACAAAACTGGTTCACCTTCATCAGCACTTTTAAGGAAGTATCTGTTAATATCACACACTGAAATAGAAAATATTGCAATGTTCCGTAATTAAAGTCAAACTATTAAGCATCATGGCAATAAATGCGTTATTATTCGGTTCATCAATGCAAAGCTTTCAATTTCATTTATTTTGCCTGTTACCAGTTATAAAACAGTATTACTTCTACTAAATGTACATGTACATACTGTAATTTATTACAAAGATGGCATCTCTGATAGCGGTTTCTGACTGAGAAAAAAAAAAAGCAAAAAAAATGACGTTATCATAGAAATTTATTCATGGATAATGGCACCTAAGCCACTACTTATTTGAACCTACAGATGTATCACAGTACCGGGCACCATGATACTTATGTGCACTTTTATAACATATACCTTCAGCTTGAATAGCACCCGGCTTTGAGGATCATACAGCAGTAAACAGACTTGAAAAGCCCCAAGCTGCAGACGTTTGTAATAAAATCTCAGATATACCTGAAAGGGCCTAAGGCCTAACATAAAGGTTTAGCTATGACAGCTATGAAGGTGTGTGATCAAATCTCAGATATACCTGAAAGTCCCTAAGGTAGGAGAGGTCTGACGTCTCATCCAGAACTGTGACCAGTGACTTCAGTCTGACATAAGGGTTTAGCTCTGACAGCTATGAAGGTGTGTGATCAAACCTCAGATATACCTGAAAGTCCCTAAGGTAGGAGAGGTCTGACGTCTCATCCAGAAATGTGACCAGTGACTTCAGTCTGACATAAGGGTTTAGCTCTGACAGCTATGAAGGTGTGTGATCAAATCTCAGATATACCTGAAAGTCCCTAAGGTAGGAGAGGTCTGACGTCTCATCCAGAACTGTGACCAGTGACTTCAGTCTGACATAAGGGTTTAGCTCTGACAGCTATGAAGGTGTGTGATCAAACCTCAGATATACCTGAAAGTCCCTAAGGTAGGAGAGGTCTGACGTCTCATCCAGAACTGTGACCAGTGACTTCAGTCTGACATAAGGGTTTAGCTCTGACAGCTATGAAGGTGTGTGATCAAATCTCAGATATACCTGAAAGTCCCTGAGGTAGGAGAGGTCTGACGTCTCATCCAGAAATGTGACCAGTGACTTCAGTCTGACATAAGGGTTTAGCTCTGACAGCTATGAAGGTGTGTGATCAAACCTCAGATATACCTGAAAGTCCCTAAGGTAGGAGAGGTCTGACGTCTCATCCAGAACTGTGACCAGTGTCTTCAGTCTGACATAAGGGTTTAGCTCTGACAGCTATGAAGGTGTGTGATCACACCTCAGATATACCTGAAAGTCCCTAAGGTAGGAGAGGTCTGACGTCTCATCCAGAACTGTGACCAGTGTCTTCAGTCTGACATAAGGGTTTAGCTCTGACAGCTATGAAGGTGTGTGATCAAACCTCAGATATACCTGAAAGTCCCTAAGGTAGGAGAGGTCTGAGGTCTCATCCAGAAATGTGACCAGTGTCTTCAGTCTGACATAAGGGTTCAGCTCTGACAGCTATGAAGGTGTGTGATCAAACCTCAGATATACCTGAAAGTCCCTGAGGTAGGAGAGGTCTGACGTCTCATCCAGAACTGTGCACAGTGTCTTCAGGCTGACATAAGGGTTCAGCTCTGACAGTCGCCCAGCACAAGCTTCTGCCCTGTAAACCCGTGAAATAAGAACACAATTTAAAATCTCTTCCCTAAACAACTGTATTGTTAATTTTTAGGCCGCAATTCATCTTAACAGGTGTTTCTGAAAAAAGCACCTACACTGTCGCATGTATAGAACATAATTGTTAAAACATGAAAATTAAATTACTTTATCTTCTGTAGCTTCCCAAATGCATACATGTAAAACAAACAGGGTCTTTGTACTCCCAGTGATAAGTGAACAAAGCCAATGTCTTTAAGAAAGTAAAATAATCTTCAAGGGTTATTTGCTGTCCTACCTGTTTCTACAATTCTTCACATCTGTTTCACTCAGAAAAAACTGTGTTCCCAGATCTGTGATAGTAGCAGGCTGTCCATCTTGTATGGCTAGGAGCTAGAAAATGAAAGATGAAAGAAGAGTTACACAAGAGAAAATGTGCAAAATGGATTACGTACTAAACAAGGCAATTTGGTATTCTGGTCAATAAACCACACACAAAATGTCAGCCGAGTATTCTGACAACAATACATAAAAAGATGTAGCTGATTAAAATAAAAGAGAATTACACTAAAAGACAGCTCATGACTGAGGCACTGTTCATTAAAAAGGTTACAAAATTCTCTCTTGAACGTAAAAACCTGTCTGAATTTGTATGAATTCCTTGCTGAATTATCTTCATTTTAATGTGGAGTATTGTGTTGCAGATTGGGGATCTAAAAGCACCCATGAGAGAGCGACGAATCAGAGAGCCAGGAGATTTCAGCTGCTTATAAACTGTGACATATATGTTCTGAGTTAACTGTCAATGTAGCATGTAATAATACAGGGACAGGGCACTGTTTTAATTTTATATAATGTAATTACCACAAGTACATATGTAAACAATGCTGCAAAGTTTTTCCACACCATTGCCTTGTGGTGGGAGTGAGTTTTTTGAACATTTCATGTTATAAATTTACATATATATTAAGGTTTCAACCACAAACCTAGCAGCTTGCTATTGTCTCGGGTGACAAGAGTGTTCCGTGCTTGGAACAGTTATGTCTTCCCAGACAGAATGGCTGTATTTCATGCAAGCCCATGGAGCACTGTCAAGTGTCAATTTCCACTGTCTTAGAAAACTACTGTTGGAAAAAATGCTCTGCTGAAATAAACATAATATTGTTCAACATTTTTCACCAAGTTTGAACATTAGATGTCTTTCACTTTAGGTCAGTACTACACACTTACCTTCACTCCAGCTAGGGCTATGTTCTTTGCTGCAAGAAACCAAACAAAAAATAGTTTAACAAACTATTTGCATGCAAACTGAAGAGCCAAAATACATAACGTCAATATTCTTTGCCCATGTTGGGCTTTCCTCAGCTGCCCCATGCTGATGCCATACGACACCCCCTCTGCTTAATATAGTAACTTCTAGGCTACCCCATGGAACATACTGTGGAAAACACCAGAAATTTCAACATATTCCAAAGCGAGATAGTGTTTTTTGTTAGCAAGGGGTTTTATGAAAAAGTTATCTGATAAACACAAATTACGCCAGAATTTAGATAGTTTATGTCAACAGGATTGCAGTTCATTTTAGCGATGTTTGAAGAGCGTCAAATGGTGTCATTTAGAATCAGGGCTACGTGCTAAAATGAGTCAGCATTTGGCAGCCTGAAATTCACTGCATGGATTGATATGGGGCATCACATCATGTCAACATGGCCCAAACAGTTAACAAACCTGACCATCTCTAGGAGCCTATCATCAATTTTGAACAAAGGTACATTGCTCCTCATGATGGCTCATGTATTGGATGTAAAAGAATAAGCTCATCACAAATGTTAATAAGGCAAAGTGATAATGCTTAGCTCAGAGAAAAGGTGAACTAGCATTCTGTTAACTTCTGCAACATGGGCAGTTGACTGGTTGTACAGAAAACATCCTAGAAACAAAACAGATACAATGGGAAACATTTCCAGCCAGAAGTAATACAGGCCAAAGGTGTAGTCTGTTGTTCATCCCTGCTTTTGCAATAACGATTTGTGGGCAAACTGTTAACATAGCACTTAAGTATTACAAGAGAACAATATCAGTTCTGGCCTGGGTCCAAGATGCCATTGACATTCTTACAACAAACAACTTGATTATGACTTTTGATTGAACATTTTGAAAAGCAACTTGAATTCCCTTTCTATACATCAAAACGACATTAAAACCCAGTAAAACAAAAAATTCAATTAATTCAATTTCATGTGTTGGTGAGATGAATAAAACTTATGATCATACATGTATTGGAATGTTGAAAACATGAAATATTCTTGAAACAACTATACACTTTATAGCAACTATGAGCATTCCAACCTTTGCTGAATATCTGTTTATGCAACATATACATGTAAACATAAAATGCCATTTAATTCTGAAAAAAAAAAATGAAATGAATAAAATAAAACTCAAAAAATTGTCTTGGGGAGAAATACACAAATGACCTGTCACCTTTGCAGAGTAAGAGCTTCCTGAAGGTTACTGATCTCTGTCATAAAACTTCTTCAAAAGTCTGTGATTTGATAAATTGCGAAGAGGGTGCATCAGGAATCAAGAAGCTGAAAAGCTGGTATGTGAGCTGTGACTTTGTCACATGGGACATCCCCACCCTCCTCCCAGTGCCCCGAACAGTGGGAGTCAGAGATAAGCAATGTGCACACTGGAGGGTGTGAGTGTGGGCAACCTGCCACTAAGAAGCTACAACTACCACATCTGCATCTCCACTTCAATTCTGTCATTTTATCTACGGACAGGAATGTGACAAAGCCCTGTTCAGGATCCTCAGTGTAGAAGGGGTACATCCGGGTCACCGCTGAGCTCCACTGCAGGCTTGTAAGGTCACTAATCCTGGTGTATCAAGTTACAATCAGACCAAAGGGTACCATGTTAACCCAGCTACCCACTATACCACTAAGGAGTCGAGTTAAGTCAAGGAGCAGTCCAAGTTTCTCAAACTATGGTCCAACCACTCCATAGGGTTTCCCAGGTTATCTGTACATGTTGTCAATTTCAGCAAGAAAATCCATCTTACACACCCCACACACTACATCCCCCCTCCAAAACTGGGTCTTTAAAATAGTCTACTGAAAATGTAGGTTGCAGAAAACTGTCAAAATTAAATAAATAACATAAATAATATGAATTTCCAACATTTCAATTGCTATTCTTAACTTAACCATGATAAACCTACTCCTTATACAGAGGAACATATTAACTAGCTGATAACAAATGTTGGTCACTTCAAAGTTTTATTACTACTCTGCTATACATGCCCTGATTTTACATATATGTTGTAAATAACAGAACAACAGTGACATAAGCACAGGATTGGATCATCTCTCATAAGTTTATTCTGGCACAGGCTGAGGGAAAACCACTGATATCTGATTACAAAAATTTTATGGTACACCTGACGCTATAGCATTTAATACTATCTAACAGCTGACTTGTTTATAACATCATTATCTGATAGCACTGACTCTTTAATAGTACCATCATGGTAATGGTATCTCTATCACAGAATCATCATGCAGGTACAGTATATACAAACATAATTATGCCATGTGCACATCTGAATTCCCAACAATATGACTGTACATCATGTACAAAGACCCTCTATCAGCCACAGTCAGAGATTCTGCTTAACTTATTTTATACTTGATACCTCATCAGCAAATCCGTGCAAAAACTTGGATGAAATTTTGCACATACACTGACCTTGGGTTCAGGTAGACTTGGTCGCAATCCAGACAGGGATCTCAATCCAGACAGGGATCTCATTCCAGACAGGGATCTCAATCTAGGAATTGTTTAAACAGTTTTGCACTATCAAGAGATGGAACTGCAGTATATCTCAGTAAACCTCAATGTTCAAGTCACCTCACTGGACAAACAGCATTAATGTTCAAGTAACCCCATTGGACAAGCAGCCTCAACTGTCAACTGACCTCAAAGGACAAGTAATCCCACTGGTCAAGTGTCACCACAATATGGCTGAACTATTGTTGATGTTGCACTAAGTAATAATCATTCATTCATTCATTCATTGGTAAAGTTACCTCACTGGACTGGCTACCCCATTGTTCAAGTCACCTCACTTGACAAATAACCTCAGTGTTCAAGTGACCTCACTGGACAAGCAGTCTCACTAGCCAAATGACCTCACTGGATAAGCTACCTCTCTGGTCAAGTGACCTCAATGGATCAGCAACCTTACCGGTCAACTGACTTCACTGCACAAGCAACCTCACCAGTCAGGTGATCTCAATGGATAAGCAACCTAATGGTAAACTGACCTCACTGGACAAGCAACCTCACTGGCCAAGTGATCTCAATGGATAAGTAACCTTACTGGTCAAGTTATTTCACTGCACAAGCAACCACACTGGCCAACTGACCTCAATGGACAAGCAATCTTACTGGTTAAGGGCCTGAACATTAAGAATGACACCTGTGAGCAAGTATGCCAGTTGTGGCGCAATTTAAAGTGAAAAGTGTGAAAATTAACATTATATAAGTCTGGCAATGAATCACACATGGCTTTACACGGATATAAATGACACCTACATGAATGTATACCATAAATGGACATGTCAGAGATGAGAGCCAGCCAGCAACCAGCATGATCCTGCCGGAGCTCAGGTGCAAGAAAGGAAATCATGAAAATAAACACAATCAATAAGATGTATGTGACTGATGGCCCATCAGGAACGCTTTACATGTTACTGGGGGATACCATGCCTTGGAGAATTGCCTCCACATCACTAAACACACCTGTAGCCCATACCTGAGGGTTGGTGGAAACACTGCCTTCTGTGAGACAACATTTATACATGTAGACATGCCGGATAAGCAATCTTGCTCGCGCGTAGATGCACCTGAAGAGGGTTCATTTCTGTCTGTGGCTGTTTTAATTGTTTAGGCTTGTAAGGCAGTGCAGTTATAACAAAAGTTATTTATTTCATCTGATTTGCCTTGTACACTGTACTCAAGAATATTTCATATATACGATGGCATCATTGTGGGAGGAAAACGGGCAGGGTGCGAGGCCAACGCATGACCATCCGCAAGTTGATCGCGGACCTTCCCACATGCATCCGGAGACTACGCCAGCATGCGCTGATCTTGGACTCACATAGACCGCATTTGTGAGAGGCACCTGAGTCATTATGCCGCACTGGCGCTCACCCCCTCAGCCCCAGTTATAAGAAGAGACATCTCAGTTTAATGAAATAGTTAAGTCACCACATAACACCTTGTTTTCTATTGCAATAAACGTTCGGATAATTGTGGGTTTCCTCTCGGCTCTGCCAGGTTTCCTCCCACCATAATACTCGTCGCTGTCGTATAAGTGAAATATTCTTGAGGACGGCGTAAACCACCAATCAAATAAATAAATAAATAAATAAATTAATTTCAATATAATTTACTCACTAACTCAGACAGTGAACTCTGACACAATGAACTGGAGCACCAATTACACATCACTGCAGTCATGTCTTCCTCCCTTTGAGAAGGAAAAACTACCACAGAACTACACATAGTGAAACCCTTTCAAACACCTGTATATCACAGGTGAGAAGGCTTCTAGACTCTGTCAAGAATAAAACTCGATTCCCTTTTATAGTGAAAGAGACTTCCTTTATACATCAGTCTCAAGAAAGAACCATTGTACTTTTCTACCAGAACTAAAACTCCACACACTTCTTGAATGATCAAGATGTCTGTCTCAGAGCTTCTGGGCCTCATTTCTGGGGAGGTCTAACCTCAAAACTGTGATGGACGTTGTCGTCACATAACGATTATATGTCTGGATGCTTGGCTTTTACGTAGTACTCAACAACTTTTCATCTAGAATTTATATATACTGTCTTCTTGTGAGTCCATGCCACTGAAGTGCTGCCGTGCTGGGACATCATGCAGCAGACACCAAACATGACACCCCACCCTGTCACATTATGCTGACACCTGGCCAACCAGTCCTGTTTCCTGGCTCTAACCTCTTAGTGCTAAGCGTGGCAGCAACCAATGCCATCTTTTAAGCCATGGTGCTGGGGGGAGGGGGGGGGCGTGTAAGTTGTTACTTCTTAAACACTTCCATAAACAGTTAGAATAAAACCCTAACTGCAGTAAAATGACAAGAGGCCAGATTTCACTGCTTGCATGTGACCATTTGCCAACTAAAACATTGTTGTCAATGCTCTTGATTTCTCTGTGCTGTAGTTTTTATATTGGGTATGACCTGACCCAAGATAAATATAACAATTATAAAATGCATTTGAATACAATAATAAGTATTTAAACTGAGCATGAAATTTGGATGGCAATCAAAATGGCTTTGTTATATCAGCCTTGGGGGACTACCTTTTCAAACAAGAGCTAGTTGGATGTGTATGACAGGTTAATACATGAAGTACGACAACAACATTGACAAAGCCATGCCTACCAATTTCTACTCCCAGTCCTCCCATACCACACACCAAGACCGAGGAGGTCGCCATCCTCTGCATGGCACTGTCTCCTAACACGTACCGCTGGCGACTATAAGAGAAAAACAAGCAGATCAAACAGGGTTCTGTGACATCACAAACCAGTGACGAAAACTGCTGTCACTGCGAAAAATGTACTAGAAGACAAACCATCTTCTGTTCAAATTAGACTGTAATTCTGAGGTGGTGGTCATTTGTAATTTTGTAATGTACTGTATGTGAGAACTGAAGCTACATGTAGCAATAACATGTTACCTGTACAGGCTGTCATCAATTTCAGTGCTGGTTGCCATGGCTACAACTCACTTTTCAGCTCAGTGTTTTCTCAAATTTCTTTGACTTAAAGAAAAAGAATCCTGTGAAAATAAGAATGCAAAAGAAACATGTCAGCATGTCAATAAATCCAGAACAAATAAATCTGTTGAACTCAAAGACAACTTATTCCCTAGGACAAATAGAAGACACACTTTCATATCTCCCTCCACTTAAGAATTGTTTAATTTGAAAAATAAATTCAACATGAAATTTATAACTAATCCCATGAATGTTGACGATTTGGACAGAGGATTATGACCCTTGTAATCCCGTCAAAGGGTAAGGGCTAAATGGTTAGAAACAATAAAGAATATCTCAAACTGTTCATTTTAATGTAACAGAAGGTTCTCTACAAGAAGAGAACTCAAACAGGGACATAATACACAGTTAACAACACAGTAAAATCATCTCTAACCAGTTTTCACCTGTCTTGTATTTTTGTCATTACACAATTATACCTCCTAATAGGTCTTGTGTGGGTCCATTTGCTGATGTCAAGTACATAGATAACAAACAGCTTTTCCAAATGAACCTATATATACAATGTACATACAGTTCATATATACAAAATCAACTTATGTCTATCCTTCATAATCCCTACAATACATTCATTTATTCCAATGATGGCGGGAGAATATTGTGCCTTTAGGGCAGAGACATAGTTAACATAAAAGATGTCAGGAGGATTAACTGTCACCAGTCTAAGACCTAAACACACAGCCACGGGGAGTATGACCTGATGCACAGTGCCATGTCCGCTCATTTTATCTTAACACACCTGCACACTTACGTATCACATCAATAATTCAGCTACTTGGCGTTCATGGAAGACATATTTTGTGAAAAAAATTCAGTGACAAATGGTTTTCAAAAAATAACCGAAACTGAAATTTATACGTGTACTGCGTGCATGGGTTTTATTGTGCAGTTATTTTACGAGCAGTGGTGTTCTCATGCTTGGTCAGTCACCCTTTAATAGGTGACATCACTAAGTAACTGTACACCTGGAAGCTTCACCTTGGCAACGGCTCCATCTGGTATCATATGAATCACTATACTTTCATCTGTGTAAAATGTGACGTCTGTAATCTGCCTTCACAAAGAGAGCTCTGTGAGAGACCAGTTTGGAGTAGCTCCTACTGGCAATTAAACGCCTTGGGGTTCTGACAGGCTAACTCACTATTTCATATCATCACCTTCCAAACATATCTTAAATAATTCACGTAAACCACTGAGAATTCAAACCATCACATGATGAACTTAAGGGTTTAGTCATTTTCCTAAATTGCGTGTCCAGTGGCAAGTCTGAAATGGGCTACGTGTCTAGGTATTTATACACAACATTTTTTTCATATGAAGACAATATATATGGTGTATTAAATATGCATCACCACAACTTGAGTATTTAGGAAAATATAAATACTGGACAGACTTTATTATGTTCACGAAGAGAAATACTTTAGAATTTCAAACGAAGATAAATTTAAAGTTTTAAACTTCACATTATAACAAGAAAAGAAAATGCACTGCGCATGAATCACTAAACTCGTAAACAAGTCGTTCCCTGGCATGTTCAGTATCTATAGGGTAAATGAGGATATAACTGCAGTACAGAGTTCACGATATTAATATCAATTCATTACAGAGTATTAAATGTGTGTTCAATGGCACTTTACAAACAAGACACTCAGAGTTGGACTTCAATCTATTTAAAGTTAAAAATACTTCCCACGTATACTGCAAACCAAGTTTACAACTCTAGCAGTTAAAGTTCATCTACAACAACCGCTCTTTTTTCATTTTTAACAGACATTTCAATAACCCTTATTTACCAAAGAATGCAGCATGTGCGACGCTGCATGCTACAGGCATGAGTCACTTTCTCTTACAAGTGCACACAGACTACAATACAGTCAGTTGTAAATGTTGGCTGCCATATAAACATGCACTACAATGGTTCAGCAGATATAAACAGAGTTGCCAAGACTTTTCTGCTGCAGTATCAATATATTTTTCATCCTGATGAACTCTGTTGAACGTTTCACAAAGTTCAGACTGATATTAAAGTCTGTTTACAAAACTGATCCACGATCATTTTACAAGCATATCATATTTCTCATTTCCAAGATCACAGGGAAAGGTCTTCAAATTACCTTGCAAGATACAAGTGAATGTTGTTAACTGATTCTTTTAATGCTTTGTGTTGTTTAATCCTCGCGATCTGAAGTTATGTATATGTCAGCAAGGAAATAGTGCAATGGTCAACAAATGACAAAAAAATAGAAGGGACGAGATATGAATCTATTTTCAGATGTTTTCTACTTGCTGCACATTCTCTGAGCATGCAGGAGATACAACCCACTAGCCACAGAAACATCCACCTAAATGTCTCATCACGAACAAAATTGCACACTGATAACATTTTCTCCTGAAAACAGCATTGAAGCATGTACTGGTAGATCCCTTCCTCAAGTCAACAGTGTTTAGTCAACACCTCAGGAGATGTCATACACAATGAAACATGACCAGATGCATCAACAAGCTCATTGTATTCATTGCTGACATGTTTTCCTTAACAAGGTGTGACAATTTTAATATTTCATTCCCTTTCAGAAGAAATGCTCAAATCTGCTGTAGTAATTGTTCGCGAACTTATTACTTCTGGAAACTATAAAGCCATCCTCCTTAAAAACATGTTTGTTGAGAATAACACGACTGACCCTTCAAAAAAAGGCACACTCAAAAGTTTTATTTTATTTTTCTCTCCATGTTAATTTCTTTCAAATCCCTATCTTTTCCAAGAGCCAGGATAAAAAACAAATGAATTCCAACTGATCTCTATTTTTTTCTCATGGAGCCAGGTTACACCCAACAGTTTTTTAATGGATGGCATCAAAAAGGGTGGGGCTATTCTGCTGACCTGAAGAGTTCAAAAGTCACTTAGAACCTCTACCCATAATGTTGTGTCTAGACAAGCTTTTAGTATAGTCATTTCTCAGAGATGGGCATGTACACTGCTTTGCTCAAAGCTTTATGTTTCTGGATTTTGATTTTGTTATTTCAATGATTTTTTTATCTCTGGCTTTACCATCAAAGTTTGTGGCCTGTCAGTGTCCATGGACATTGTGTTTATTTCTTTATATTAATTTCTAAATGAAGAATATTTCAATTACATGTATGTGAAGGCAGCCAGCATTTTGGTTGGACGATATCAGGGCAGACCCTGGGGGAAACCCACAACCATAAGCAGACTGCTGGCGGACTTTCTCACGTACCACGATAGAGGACACCAGCATGAGCTAGACTTGAAATGACAGTGACCACACTGGTAAGAGGCCCCTGGGTCAATACATTGCGCTACCGGACATTATAGGATAACAGTGGAATTTGTCCAATGGACGACATATTGCAACAAATATGAAGTGGTAAAGGTAATCACATTATTATCTATCATGTAGGTTTGTAAACTGTGGGAATAGCACAAATACTCTCGCAGAAAATCAGTTCAAGCCACTTCCGGTTTTGAACCAGTGACCACCAGATACAGGCACCCCACTGTGGGGGGGAAATACATGCCAGGCCTTCACTTCTTTATTCCATTACAAATAATCAGTTCATGTAATACCATGTGTTCAAAGTGTTTTATGGACAAAAAAGAAAAAAAAAATGACAAAGAAATTTGAGTACAGAAATCTGGATAGCGTGTGTAGAAGCAAATACAAGCATGCCATCTTCTCTATCGAGAGCCCCATACATGTCACATGTCAAAGTAGTGATCTGATACACAGCTCTTGATGAAATACCTGTTAAAGCTCTCTACTAGTCCTAGATGTATGTCTCCTCAGCAAACAAGGGTATACAGTTGACTTCTATACATTCTATACACTAGTGGGGATCACTTTTGGACGAACCAACACCATACTAATGGTCTTTGAGGACAGCCGAACTGATGTTTTAATTACTTCGCATCCTGCCACTCTGGTGACCCCTGGCCAGAGGTCAGCTAAACTAATAAAGGCTATTACTGACCTAAAACACCTATATGTACATGTAAATTTGGCACGCAGAATCAACACATTCTATATACATGTAGCACTCTATTTTGCATATGAGATAATCCAATCCAGGCAGATTTTCCAGAAAGAGATAATCTTATCTTGGCTGTTTGAAATTCTCTAGGAGAGGCAGAGGAGGGAAGAATCAGTGAGCCAGATCACAAGTGCCTCATTTAACCCCATCCATGCATGCCCATGTCTACAGTAATAGGTAGGCAACTTTACTTTCTTTTAACATCCTGTTTTATTACTTAATGAGTAGATCATGTATATGCAGGGCCTGCTATAGGCCATTTTTCACCCCATTATTTGGGGTTCAGGCACCCTAACAAGAATACATGATGAATACAAAATGATGTCAAATTCAAAACATTTCATTTATTATTGTGAAGAACTGTTCTTAAAGTAGTTTGAGAGGTTATTTAAGTAAAAACATTGCCTCGTACAGCCTGTTAAGCAGACTTGAACAATTCCATGCACCACAGATTTTATTTAGCTGCAAAACATCCTTTGATTGCTACATATCCATGTTCTACATGAATATACATGTAGTACAACACCTGTATCTGTATGTAATGTGGAAAAAAGAATCTGTTACATCACTGTGCTTCAATATGGTTCACCATAGCAGCTCAATCATTATTTCTATTTTAATCGATGTCAAAAAACGGCCAAAAATAAGGTCAAATTTGGAATCAGCACAAAATTGTCTTTCAGATTATGCATACATTCTAAAAGTGTGGTCTGTTAACAGTCAGTTATTGGTGCAGAAGATAAGCTGTCAACTTTTGGCAAGTCACTGTAGAACTGACCCAACTGTGATGTACAGTCTTGCCTGTCATATTGACCAGCAGTCTTCAATGAGTACCAGGCTCAGTGTACAGGTGGTTCCATACCCAGCATTCACTGCTTAACACTGTAAGATTTATATTTATTCACAATTCCTAACGAACCAGTGCATGAGGGTTGTGAGTTCTTCAAGACTCAACCAAGCAATCACAGGGAAATTTGTGAATGATTCAAGCTTCCATGATGCAGGGGTCTGGGACATGAAACATGCTGTATAATAAAACACTGGGAGCACCAATCAGGTTGTGGTTTAAAAGACAGGTACAACAAGTCTGTAGCTGATACCAAAGTTCTGACACTTTATCAACTGTGCCATCAATGAGGACAGTGAATTAAGAAGGTAGTTTTCAAAATTCAAACAGAAAAAAGAAGAGAAATGAGAAGACAGGTGTTGGAAGGGCAAAGGGAGATGGCGTTGACAAGATGTGCCTATTTATTTGACACATACCTTGGCGATGGATCATCTTAAAGTCCACCTGTATGTACAAGGGTCAAAGTCAGTGGGCTGTGCAATAGCAGATAAAATGAAAGTATTATGTGTGTGCTGATCTGTGGCGTTCCCTGTATACTATCTATGGATAGATATAATGTTCATCTTTCCAACAGAAATATGAAACATACAGCCAAAACAAGCATTAGTTTAAATAAATACATCGAGTTCACCAAACTGCACACTTGTCTGGAGAGATATATACACTACATGTTGTTCAATAAAATATAACTCTTGTGTTCTAACTCAGAGTCATAAATCCTTGTCTACAATGACTGGGCGAAAAATACCTACCTCTCAACAACAACAACATGTGCCCGGAGTATTGCCTAAACCATCATAAATTTGGTACTGGAGCAAGGCCAAATAGCCAAGCTGGTTTGACTGCACTGGTTGAGCATGCATGCTACGCAGTGTTTTGTAAAATAGGCGTGAGGTGCGATTTGAAATTAATCACAAGACTTTTCCAAAACAGAGGGTTTCAACGGCTTGAGGCAACGGCATTTCTTTATGACGGAAGATAAGGCTTTCTATTCCTTGGCTATTTGGCTTCACTCCAGCATGAAATTTATGATGGTTTGGGCGATATCCTGGGCAAATGCTGTCATAATTGAGAAGTAGGCATTTTTCGCCCAGTCATAGCAGACAAGGATATATGACTCTGAGGAAGAACACAGAGTCATATTCTATAGGGCCACACCACACGTATAACTCTGCCACTCATATCGTTCCAAAACCGCCCACTAGTAACACAACAGGGAAGCAAATTAAATGACATAATTGACAAGTTAAGGTTTTAAACCCGAGTGACAACATGATGCCACTGACATTAAAAAAGATTTGGTGGTGCAACCAAGTATCAGAAATAAGACTGAGAGTTCGATCGTTCTTTGAGTCAAGATTCACGGCAAGGTACGTTTACCAGCGTATTTATTATTATGGCAATTTTCGACTGTACGACTCGTGGTTTGACAAAATTCAAAATCAAATACGCTTTTCGTCTGACAGACAACCTTCTTACGTCTCGCGGCTCCTTCAGGGCCGAACTGTGTAGTTTGCTGCTCCAAATTTTCTCTGCAATCGAATATTGATCAATGTTCTCTGTCTGTCAACCTCGTGTTTCCAAATTTTGTATGTAATTGACAGAAACCGGAAGTGCGGTTAACCAAAATGAAACAAAACAACTCATTGGTTGAGACGCCGTCTTAATTATGTAGGAGTTGCAGACGGCCAATCGTATTGGTCGTTTCATTGGCTGTCGGCGGCACACACAGGTTTTCACCGGCTGAAGATAGAGGAACGATTTCACTCAGCTCAAGGATGGCGACTGAGTTAGCAGAAACCATGCACTCCGGCGATTCGGTACCCGCTGCCAAAGCCGCTGTCCTCCTCGTCATCGGGGAACCCGTTTCTAATGGACACAAGGATTTGATCTTTGGCGAAATATCTAAAGGTAAGCGTTTTTCTGTTGGCACTGACTGACGCCGGCATCCCGTCTGGCTTCAGTGCTTGGCGGCCCCAACCCGGCCAGATTGTTTGTTGTTACATTGGAAATCTAACGATAGCTCATGAAATTAGGTTAGGGCTTTGCAGATCAGAGCAGTGAGCGAGGGCTTCGCAGGTGAGCACTGCTTAGATCTGAAATGAGCGTAGACAAGTGGAATTTTAGATGTAAACATAATTGCTAAGTGGTTATGTGTTAATTTGTAACTGCATATATTAACGCATTAACTGGGTTAATGCGTACTGGACTCTATAGATGTAATACATTCTCATGTGTTTCCAAGTTTAGCCATTGCAATGCAGTGTCACTTAATTCTTTTCACACCAAAACTTCAATTAATGTTCATAGTCTCAGTTGGAAAATAATCATGCTTATTGTTTTTTTAAATGTTGTAATAGATGTTTAAATAATGCCATTTCATCGTCGCCTGATCCGCCATGTTTTTGCCGGGCAGTGCGGTAGCAGCTGTAAGGAAGCTGAGAGGTGCCCACACTGTCAGGTCTACAGGCTAGAGTATCCCTGTCTAGAGTAGCACAGTAATGGTAAAACCAGGCTATCCACTCACAGGATTTGCTGGTCTGTAGTAGCTGGGTGCCTAGACCCAGTATGCTGAATGATTGGAGGGTGTGTGACCGGGGAATTAGGGGGTAGGGAATTGGGGTTGGAGGCCGTAGAGAAAAACGGGGCAGGGTGGCATTTTCATTTGCCCCATTTTGTTGGGTAAACATGACGTATGATATCCAACATGCAAATACTACTTAAGTTGGAGAGGAAGTCATTGTGACATAGTGCCGAAGATTAGATTAGTGATAAGAGGGAAATTCTGTGTCCTCTAGTGTGAATAACCCATAAACAGCTTAAGAACAATTGATTTTGTGAGCTGATGAAGGAAAAAGATTTGTCGGTAGTTTCAGGGAAAAAAAAATACTCATAAATTTTTTATTGGATGTCCTGAAAAATCACTGATTACTCAGAATATTTACAGCTGATACAGAATGAGAAAAAAGGCTTACATTGTCTGTGCAGATTGTAATTATGGTGACCCTAAAGTACTGTGGAATACTTGGAATAGCTTATAATAAACGATATAAATAATTATATTTGAACAACAATAAATTATTATGGTGGCCAGATTAGAGAATAGCACTGAGGATTCACACAGCATTAAAGTGTCACATATTCATTTGTATTAAATAAAATTTAAGGTTGTTTGTCTGTAAAATGATGAATTATTCAGATACTAAGCAGCTCCTTTTTGATTAAGCGCCAAATGATTGCATGTACTTGTCCCGCAGTGACTGTAGTTAAAAAGGATTTAATAATAATTTCTAACGGAGAAAATATCATAAACATATCTGATAGCAGATATGTAATGTTACTGCCCGGGATACTATTCAACATGTACATGTTCAGAATATATTACAGGATTCATGTGTTTTTGTTTATATCATAAAATCTGTCAGTCATTAAAAATGATAAATTATTTGGTGACTGAGAAAAAGTAAGAACATACGTTATTACCAACAGAAAGCTACTTATGTGGTGAATAGCTACACGTACATACAGATTGTTGTCAGGAAATTCATGTCAAACTGGTTATGCCTCACATGGTACAGCTCAGGGTTCAGTGTATGTGGCAAAAGTAAACAACATTTGTTGTCCATGATAATTCTAACAAGACTGTTTAGCTCTATTAGAACAGTCAGCAGTGATTCTGTTTGCTAAGGGTAACCCATTTCCGGTGACTCAGTTGCTGGTTTGAATTAAGTTTTTAGAAGGTTACTTGCAATTATATGCTTTGTCTAACTCTCAAAACACTTCTGATATCGCCTGCATTGTGTTGGTCTGTTCATTTGACAGTTCTTAACAACTACATTGTGCATGTGCTGTGTTACTTGAGGGCATACAGTGTTAAAGAGAAGGGTGGGGAATGTGAGGAATAGAGAGAGAATGATTGGAGGGAGAGGGAGGGATGGAGGGAGGGGGTACTCATTTAGCTGAAGGAATAACTCAGTATGTTGCTAAGCTGATACTATGTCCTTAGCCTAGACTGGCAGCTCTCTGCAGCGGCTGCCAGACTGTGATCCTATTATGCTGGAATGTCCTGGCTAGTTATCATAATGCATGTTAGCCGGCTTGCTTCAGCATGGAGATGAGTCATGAACAGGCCACGCTGGCTGAAGAAAAGGGGCCAGCTTCAGACGGGACTCCTCCAGATCTCACTCAGCACAAACTGCCACCTAGTCCACCACTTTTCCCTCACAAACAACACTGTTTATTTTGTCTGAAATTCCCCTATATTTAACTTGCACCCGGCTCATTGTTTGGTGCTCCTCGATGGCCTGTCTCCTCATTAGGTTGATTCTCACATTATGTAATCTGGAGGCTGCGTGCCTGTCATCGCGCCCTCAGCACATCGCAGGATGTTTTGCAGTGTCAGGCTGCCTACATGTGGAACCATACTTAGTCTGTTTTCACTCATTGTGTCATTTGTACATACAACTAATATATAGATGACCTGATGAAGTCCTTTGGCCTACTAAATTTCAGTGCCGCTAATTAGCTGATTAATCACGTGTAGATCTGATCTTAGAACTTCTTCGAATATTTATAGAGAGATGTAAATATTATAAATAGATGTCGGCCTACGGTGTTTTCAGGTTAAGATACAAGGAAGTTTGTATATTTCAATGCAGTACATGGCACATGGGCAATTAAGAGATCACAGATGCAGTGCATACGTCACTGATAGTAAATCTTATTACGTGCATGATGTCTGACATGCAGCCTGGTGCAGCTGCCGTGCAGCTCTGCAATCTGCCTGCCAAGCTGCTAAGGGTGGCAGGCATGTCATTCAGGTATTGGGATTAGTAATTGCATTTTCTTTCAAAGGCAAGCTCAGCATGAGAGGGCTGAAGGGGTAGGCTGGTAGGGAAGTTATGGTTGGAATTAAGCTGGAAGGTGCTAAGTTACTTAACAGAGAGAGATGGTGGCTAGATAAGACAGGGGTCCGCCAGATGGCTACCAGTGAAAGTGAATACACCTGGCTTCACCCAGACTAGTACCCTGTTGTTGTGCCCCTAGACAAAGCTGTAGACACTCTAAAAAGTTCACTTGAAAATGTAACACAATTGATACATGTATATATACATTTGATTGTTGTTGTTTTTCTTTTTTTGTATATATGTGTGTACATTTCAATATATATAGAGATTATCATAAAAGGGTGTGATCCATGATGATGTATAGGCTCTAGTTGTCTGAGGTTGGCCTCTCGTATCAACCGAGTCAAAGTGCTAGGCTGATGTGACAAGCCAATCTCAGACAACTAGAGTTGATACAATGTCGCTGAACACGCACTTTTATAATAATCTGTTTATCATGTACGTATATTTGTAGGTACAAAAATGGTCACAAAGCTCACGGTTCTATAAAAGATCAAAATTTCTTCAGCTCTAATATGATCATGGCGTACAAACGTCTGTTTCGTTAGTTTCAAATGGAAACTACTTAAATTAAATCAATATAACAAACATCTACATGCTCAAACTATTATAAGGCAGTCACTTCACGGAACGCTGATCAATCTCAACGCCACGGGGATCCTCACTCACAGTCGTCATGTGAGACAGGCTTGGATGATGCCAGGGAAGTTCAGCTTGCGATGTAGTTTAAAAACACATCTTGTTTAAAAGGAACGGCTGAATAATGATGACTGATTGAAAGTTTGGCTCTGCAACAGTGATGCAAAGTCTACATTTATTGACAATATGTTCCCAGTGTGGCCGCTGATAGTGTCTGACCGCAATGACAGCTGGATAGTGGAAATTTTCAAATCGGACACTGAGCGGTGATATCACCGTGGTGGAAATGCTGAAACTGTTGACGACTGCCGCAGATGTGTGAACGCCAGATGTACGTGCTCTTTTTGCTGTTTACATTCCGTGAATGGAAAGGCGGTGGACATTGGATTCATCAAAACTTCAGCTTTTGTTTATTAATTTCACGCTGACCAGTTTGACTTGAGTGAAACAAGATCAGCTCCCTGATTGGATTTATCAGCATGTGCTGTGACCGAACTTTTACTCCAGTGACCGTGTGAATAGGTTGCTTTGAGAAAAACTTTAAGAAGTTTTACCTATAAGGTCAGTCATATTTTCATTGAAAACTCAACATTGAACTTTGTATTTAGAAACCTTTACATTTGACTGAACTAAGGCCCAAAAGGGCGAGAACTGTGATCAAACTGTGGGCAATTTTGCTCATAAAAGTTGCATAATGCCCATCGACTCTAACCCTGAGACTTTGTAGAGTGTGCTTGTAATTTCTTTATTTGTATATCAAAATGAAGATATTAAATGTGTTTTCTCCACAACTGTATGCTGTCCTAGTAACACCACGCCAAATTCCGATGTTAGTTCAGGAGTTTCCCCGGTAGAGGGCGCTTTGAAAATATAGGAAAAATATTGGAAAAATATAGGATACGTCTGTATCTTGTGAGTAACGGCCATAGGTATGTGATAAGTGCATGTATAAGTGCGGCATTGATTGGAGCACATACACATGTACATGTGGCTAGTGGGAATAAATGTTAAATATTTTGTACATTCATGCAGTGTATGTTTACAAGCATAGGTAAAGTGCAGAGTTTTCAGAGCATAAATCACTTACATACTTCATGTGACCTAAAAATCCGACCGAAAAATTCACAGTTTTAGAGGCAATTAAATGTCATTAAATATTATTTACCATCCTAACTTCCAAACAGACGTTAAAACACATTTATGAGATCAACAGTACTTTATCAGGTCAACACTTCTCTGAGAATGGGACAAAACCAGTAACTAAGTCATGGATGAAATTTAAGGCGATTTAGTCTGATAATATTATAGCTGATGGAAATTTCAAATGCATGTAGAGCGCAAATATCTCATTTGTGCATATCCAAATGTAAGAGTGTATACAGGTACATGTGTGTGCAAGTATATCTAGATTACCATGCCTGTTTGGATCAACTTGTATTGATGATATCGTTTTGAAACAGCTAATCTATGTATTTCATCATATTACTATTTCCTCTCTAGATGTATTGAACAAATAATTTTAGCAGCTACATGTATCACGACATGTGATCAACCTTCGAGCAATGATATTTGTTCTAGGATTGATTAGTGACCTAAAATTTCGTCCATGACTAAGTTGCTTATTTTTCCTGATTCTGAGTGTTCTATTGATTTTAGAAAATTTTTTTGAGGTTTATATGGAAGGTTGGATGATGCCGTACTGAAAAACTGTGAGTTTCATCGCCAGAAATGATATTTTATGACATTTATTTGCCTCTTAGTTTTGTACTAAATTTTAAACCATTCACTTACAATAGTTGATCCATGTGTGTGTACATGAACCATGTTCATTCAGAAATCCAACTCATTTCACACACGGAGATAATATGTTCACTCTAATATTGCCATCTGTCCTGGTGTAATTTAGCACACATGCTATCTACCTATAATTCCTGCTTGCATCTGGGCTTCTGTGTGCATGAAAACATGAAACTTTAATACTTTACAGTGGGAAATCAGCGAATTATGCAGTAGCCTGTGTGCCTGCTCCCCCTCCCAACAGGTCGCCATCCCCACAGGTCGCCATCCCCACCCCTGTTTTAAGGCGTACATATACTCCCCCTCTTGCCATACCCCCAAAGTATACTTGTAATCACAAGATGGTCGAGGGTATTATTGCATGCTTTCTGTAATCATTGTGTCAGAACAGATTGCCATGCTCATTATTTATTTATTCCTGAGGATTAAAGCAAGCCAAGGGCTCCAACTCTGCAGCTGTTCTGATGAGAAAAGCTGTATTCTACGAAGTATGGTGACAAAAATTCCTTGGTCCAATCATCATAGCTGTTTTCATAGCTCCAGGGGTCAAAATGTTCAATATTTTATGTTTTTTGTGATCACCTTGACAGAAAATGAGGTCATCCAATATGAAATACAGTGTATTAAAATCTGTTTGGAGCCGTTGTAAAACACGATGGAAGTGGGTCATGTATACACATGTACTGTAACAATCATTAATAACGTGTCTGAAATCAATAGTATTTGCATGATTTCAAGTCTTTATGATGGTCGCTCAGTATGAGATCATTTTTCTTACAGGACTTAAAAGTGAGTGAATGAGCAAGCATTGTGACCCCTGACCTTTATCCTCTGCACAGTACAAAATGTATGTACTCAAACCCAGCGTAGAAACAAAGGTGTAGCTACTGTCAAGCACCCCTGTATATGTTCACCTTATATGTACTTGTCATTCACTTATGCAATGGTTATCTCTGTGTAGAAAAATAATTTTAATATTTTAAAATCTTTTTTAATAATAATAATAAGAATTTGCATACAAAATGTTGGATTATATGGTCTTGGTATTAAATTTTTTTGTTGGTGTATAACCCCATATTAACTGAAGGGAGCCCACATAAAAAAATGCCATTAGAAAGCCACACATACATCTATAAGGTCAGATCTTTCTGTTTAGTGAAATGAAACAGGAACTAATAAAGTTGCCCCAGATAGAAACTGGGCTTGTCTGGGGTGCCGCTACACACATGTCAGTTTTGACAAACAACTGTAACCTATTCTAGGTGCATATATACATGGTATTGTTTCTGGATGTAATGCTATGTCTGAGGTCTTCAGCATCACAGCGCCCTAAAATCAACACTACAAAATGTAGGATGGTCCATGGCACGAATGAAATGATGGTGTGAGCACATCAGTGCTTGAGCTAATAAACAGTGTGCCTGTATGTGAGCGTAGATGGATCCCACATACCTGTTTGTCGAATAGAGTACATGTTACGTGTATGCGTCTTCTATTATTGAATTTATGATACCTTGGAGTACAAATACGGTTTGTGTCATAGGAACTGAACGCATAACGTTCCATCACTGTTATGTGGATATTATAATTTAATACTTACCACAGTATCAGTATTGATTACGTGTCCATTTCACATAAATATTTGGAACCAGGTTAATGCATATAAGTAATATTTAGGTAGTAGTTAATATAATAATAGGTAATTAATATATGAGGCCTGGAGAGCGGATTGCGTCATTAGTTGTTGTTAGGGGTTGTGTGGTTATGGAGAGCTGATAAAGATTGAGGCCAGATCAATCTCCATTATAGTGTAATTCATTGACCAGTGTTAAAACAGATTACAACTATAATCTGCTTGTCAAAGACACTTTAAAATATCAGGT
This sequence comes from Acanthopleura granulata, assembly GCA_016165875.1. Classification (NCBI taxonomy): domain Eukaryota; kingdom Metazoa; phylum Mollusca; class Polyplacophora; order Chitonida; family Chitonidae; genus Acanthopleura; species Acanthopleura granulata. The sequence goes on from JABBOT010000008.1 coordinate 10,127,224, forward strand.
GAGCAATTCTTCAGATAATTTACTAAATTGAAGTGACTAGAAAGGCAAATAGCATTTCAAATAATGACCGTACCCGGGTTTTAGAGAATAACATTAGGCTTGATCCTATCAAACTGTACAGTTTGACGGACTAATTATATTCATACTAATGAGGCCCTTGAATGTCGTCACGATGTACACATACAGGTAGGCCAAAGTTGAGGAAGTCTCTGTCCCTGTTTTATCATTCATCACAAACTCTCCATTTTCTTGACAGGGATGGTTATCTGGCAGACCTGTAACTTCTACCTCACCAGTCACTGATGTTTGTGAAAACTAAACAGGGTCTATTTATAAACTGCCAGTATTGATTTTAGTTGTGTTGTGTCTACGTACTGATTGGCCTTTTCTTTATTAGTGTAATGTGACATTCATCATCTGGGGCATGCGCATTGTATAAGTGAGTGAAATGCACAGGCTGTATGTATATACATGTATGCATGCACCTCCACATGGACAGGTTATACTATGTACTAAACCTGGGACTACTATAACCTGTTATATTATGTACTAAACCTGGGACTACTATAACCTGTTATATTATGCACTAAACCTGGGACTACTATAACCTGTTATACTATGTACTAAACCTGGGACTACTATAACCTGTTATATGAGCTCCAGGCTAAACTGAATGTGGCATAATGCTGTTAAAGTGTGTATAAGTTACAACTGATAACCCAGTACACATCTGTATGTCAATGAGTTCCATTCTCGGCTTAGCTGTTTATAATAATACACTGCCCTCTTGCCTATGCACAAATCATTATGGCATGTGCAGAATTGGGTAACAGTTGGTGTCTGTGTGCTAGGAAGCCTGGAGAGATTTTGCTAGATGCTTGTGTTATTGTGTTACAGAGTTGTCAACATAAAGCCAGTAACTTAAGCTTGAGATAAGTGTGAGTGGGTTACCAAGTTACTATCTACTGTGAGGGAGTGTAATGGGTATGTATTTATACAAACTGTACAGTGAGTACTTCTGATTTCCCATGCTGACTCCATGCTTATCAGAATAAGTAGTTGGGAGGGTGGGGGAATGCAACTTGTGAAAGAGAGTAGAGCTGCTGAAATTCTCACTGATGAGATATACCTTGGGCTTAAAGGTACATAAAAAATATATCCTAGTGTACAGCCAGCCATTTTCTGGTTATGAACTCACAACCTTTGCAGACTGATAAGAAGTAATTCCATGTAGTGTTATTCAGCTGCCGCACATAGCTGGTACAAATATAACCCACAGCCCTCAAGTCATTGTGACCTCTGTGCACATGGATATAAACATAGATGCAATATGTACTTTGTACCACACAGGATGAAAGGCTTTTGTTGACCTTTTTAGTCACTCTGCTAGACAGGCATTTCCGCCTTAACTAAGCTCGTGGATGCTCTGGGCATTTCGTAAGAAAATAGAATGAAGAGAAGTTTTGTCAGTTCCATGCATACATGACGCTAGAGATGTTATACATCATACAGCTGTGTGTATTTCAGAGTCTAATCAAGTGTTGTTTTGGGTGTAGAGGTGAAAACACCTTCTGGATGTGGGGTAAACTTCCAGACCATGGTGTGGGTACTGCAGATACATGTATAGTGTTGCATAGTGCCACGGGAGCAGAGTTTACAACAACAAACACCATTGATGCAGATAAACGCTTACAGAGGGTGATGGGGAAGGTGTTTGACTTCCCATCATGGGAATGCATTCCTTTTTGGCTGTGGCCGCTCCTGTTGCTCGTCTGTGGCTGAGTGTTTGTTGTGTCATATGTTATGGGTACACTTCCGCACGTATGTCATACTCCCTCACTAACATGTGAAATTGTAGCACGGAGAATATACACGTGCTTGCGGCCCACACCCGACTTTTTTTTGTACCAAGAACCAGGCAGAGCTGCTCTTGCTGTAATGCGTGATAATCTATCTGCAATATCAAAATGCATTTTCATGTTGTATGAAGCATTAATATTCTTGTAAAATGATGGTATTACATTTGTTTCAGTGTAAAATTTTCATTGATATTTTCTAGCTTTAAATAGAAAGACAACAATCACATTTTGTCTGCAGAGAGCTTGAGTGGTGGCACCTTGGAATTATGAAAGCAGTAACAAAACCATCATGATGTTTTGAAAGCAGAATTCCCTATTAAATTGTTAAAGCTGGGATTATAAAATGCCAGTACCATTCAAATGGCACTACTATTCGGTTGTCGAGACAGCCACTTTTCCTGTTTTGGAGATTTGAATGTTTCGTGTTTTGAGTTGGAATGCTGAACCACCTTCACAGTCCTTAAGGTTGGTTGAGATCTGGCCCTTTTGTAACAACACAATAACAAAAATAGCAGTTCTTTTAATTTTGGTGTGCTGGAAGTTTTACAGTTTTCATTTTGTTCAGGACATGTTTAATTTACTGTTGGGATGAGAAGAATCCTTTAATATTACACACACAAGTTAACAAAACAGGTGCAGTTGCAACTGTCATTTGTTTTACGCGAAACAAAGATCGCGATGCCTATGCACAAATGTATGTAGGTTACTTGCCTAGATGCACAGGTACGTGTGTAAGAGGCAGATGTGTAAAATGCAGCTTGTTGTAGCATTGTATATGGCATGCACATAAGAGTATGCGTGGGCTTCCTTGGCTCATTTGGTTACCGCACTAGTCTGATGTAATGACCCAGAAGACTCCCACCAATGCAGTCACTATGAGTTCAAGTCCAGCTCATGCTGGCTTCCTCTCCGGCCGTATGTGGAAAGGTCTGCCAGCAACCTGCGGATGGTCGTGGGTTTCCCTCAGGCTCTGCTGAGTTCCCCCCCCCCCCTCCATGATAATGCTGGCTACAAGTGAAATATTCTTAAGTACAGTGTAAAACACCAATTAAATGAATAAATATGTGTAAGTACACAGCCGTAATGTATGCTACAAAGTGTATATGTACAGTATGTATCACCCACCCACAGAAATCATCCCAGCTGCGGTGGTCAAGTGGTTAGAGCGTCTGCTTTGTCAACAGTTGATCTGTGTTTCAGACTGGATCGAGTCATATCCAAATACACTGCCATTATGTCCAGCTTGCTAAAGGAGATGTCATCGTGACATGACCCAAAGTAATGTTGAAATGACATGAAACCCAGATCGTATTAATAAAATATTCTTTGATCTGATGATAAACAATGGTATCTGCTTAAGCTCGCCGTATAATTTCGGTTGCAGCACATCCATGCGCTGACACACGGTTTTCTGTTGAGAGGAAGACACTGTTAAACTGGCTGCCATTATCACCTGGCCGGAAACTAGCTTGTCAGCCAGATAATGGAAGGTCGTAAACATGGGCCTGTATAGCAGAACTACTAATCATCGCTACACCTCGTAACAAACAACATGAGCACTGTCCCCTTATCAGCTGTAACTAATGCATGAAGTTTTCAACACTTTTCTCTGAACTCGGGAGAGAATGGTATTGTTGTCCCTGGTCTGTGGCCTCGGAACAGCCATTGACCCCAGAAATGTCTTTATAACAGCCCTGGCGTACAAGTCTGAATGCGATCTGTGCCATGTTTTCATGGCAGTAAACAGCAGTCAACCATACCACGCTTACCTGAGCCAGCGGATTTGCACCTCAGACAGTGCTGTACATATATGTACTCTTAGACTCTAAATGTACAGTATATGGTCTCATGCCTTTCCCCATACAGTAATGCGCATTTAAATGCATATTCATGTTGTATTATGTGTGGTGATTTTGTCATATATAATGATGTGTTTGACTGCATCCACATGTAGCTACCAAAACCTTATTACGATGTCTATGTCATAACATACAGTGTGCATGGAACCAGTTACATGTATGTGGTTTGACCATATGGTAGCAAAATGTACTTAGTGCCTTCAAGTACAGGTCTTGCCTTGTTCCATCATTTACCTAACTGCCTGAGCCAGCTTGATTACAGTACAGTTGGTACTCCTGCCATGCACATGTCCCATTCTGTTAAAAGAGGAGATGCATGCATTGATACAGGTACACGAGGCACAGAAACATTTTGATACAGGTATTAACTCTTTGCATGTGTTTATAAACTATTAAACCATGCCCACGTCATTTGTGCTCATCATTCTCAAGGTGCGCAACTATTCCCCATAAAATATCAAATTAAGCACTTAAAATTTGTAATGTTTAATGAGGTGTAAATGTATGTACATGTAATGGTGGACATCCGAATCTACATGTAGGTACAGTTGTACATGTGTACCTATTTGTTGTATTAGGGACACATTTCAGTTTTTGTGTTACATGTCATTGCACTTGTAAATCGACAGTTTCCCTGAGAAACTCTAATTATAATGGCACACTTTGGTCACACTCTCAGCACGTACGTGTACATCAGCTGCTGTGTGATTCCATCTACACATGCACACAGTGTGCTGTGCACTAAGAGCACGTAGATGTTGAGAACTACGCTCACACAGAGCGTTCGTATTATCAGTTAAGAACCAGAGTGTGCTGGCTTGTCGGGCTTGTGCCAGCCCATTCACACAGCTTTGTCAGTGTAAAGTTGGTTAAGACGTCTGTTATTGATGAGCGGGAAATGTCGGTAAAGTTAGACTGGGGATAGAGTGGGGAGGGTTAGTCACTGTAGCGTTCTCAGCATGGTGGACTGGTAAGGTTAGTGATACAGTTTAAGGTGTGAGTCATGCCTGCTTATAGCACTCTGACCTCAGTGAGCAGCTCAGCATATGGACTAAACTCCTCCTGTAACACTCCACTTTGTACAGGGTGCACAGTTGAGTTTACCAGTCCAGATTTTTAACATTCCTTCAAGTACTTGTGCAACAGAGGCTGAAATTAAACTTCTGAAGCCTGGGAAGTTAATTTTGTTAACCGTGATTTTAAAAATGCTTGTGTCTTAACTTTGAGATTATTTGGATGAAAACCACATGGGATTACACGTAATGAGTAAATTATTGAATTGCGTTGTTGAATAAAAAAATTGTAGCGTGATAATTCTTGTTTAACTTGCACAGGGGAACACATTTTGAACGTGATGTTAACACCACTTGGATGACTTGATTTCCTTGCATTTCTTTAATCACCTTGATATACATATCCACTTCCATCTGATAAGGGCCGAAGTTAAATCCGTCACTTCTTTGATGTAATTTAGTGTTACGTGTGTCTAAGTATGCAGAACTCACAGATTACCTGCACAGGTGAATAAGCAGCTGCAGTGATCTGCAGATTGTGTACTTGGAAAATCAGCGCATCTGTATATGAAGCACAGTGTGATGATTTTGATAACCAATTGAGCATAATGAAATACGTTTTGACTTTACGTGTACAGGTAGCTGTAAATGCGTAGCTACCTGACCATGGATGTTTAAATTTGAAGTGTGAAGAGAACTGCCTTTTTGGTCATCAAAACCTTACATGTACATGCAGTGTTCGAATCAGGAAGTTGTGATGTACAGTGTATGCATACATGATCCTGTACATCCTGTTAATAGTTAGAATGCAGCTGCACGCATGGTTACGTGATCCTGGCGGGACAGCACTTCTTTGTTTATGTTGTCTTCACAGTATGCATGAACAGTTTTTGATGGGAGGACACGCATGAAAGTGTAGTAAAGTATGAGTCATTGTCTGCAAAGATGAATCATGGGATTAGGAAGTAAATCCAGAAGGGGTAAGGGGGGTCAGTGAAGTAAGGGTGAAGAGCTGCCCTGAAGTCCACAGAGGAGTAAACACTTCATCTGAGATAACTACATGCGTATACTATTGTGCACAGTTATAGAAATGTATAGTTCAGCTTGAAAATACAAGTAATGCCTGACAGCACACCAGCCCACCTCACACACATACTTGTCCATGTACATATTGTAAACTGTTAATGTAAGATGACACATGCCATTTTCACAATCCGTCAAAGATACATGTAACTTTCCATTCATGTACATATAGGTATAGTACATAGACATTGTGCAAATAACTTGTACAAATACAGTTCTACAATAAATGTTGACATTTGCGAAAGTGTGGATGTACATATTTATGTTTTGGAGATGTAGGTGGATACATTTTCACATCATGCAGACTGGCCATACATTCTGATTTCATTGCCGTTAAGGCCTTAATCAAGAATTGTCTGTTAAATGGTGGTGGCCATTTTTAATGGAAGACGATATTCAACGCACTATAAACTGCACAGACGGCCGCACGAGAAACATCAACCACTTACTGGACATGACTTTTTATGTTGCAAGAAAAGGGAAAAGCCTATCTTAGATGTGCGTGATAGTTGCTATGATAGGACAGGAATGTAGTGTATACTTGTATATAGTGAGTAAGTCATTGTATCATGAATGTATGTTTGTACAACCTGCACACTGAATAGGTCATTGTATCATGCCCATTGAGCCTGTATTCTGTTGGTCGTCGTACCAAGAATGTACAAGGTACACACTGAATACATGCAGTTGTCATGAATACTTTGCTGCATGTGCTTGCCGTTAGGATCACTATAGTAGTATTGTAGATTGGACAGGTGTGTATTGTAACCATGAACTACATGATCTACCTGCTTTATCTATTGTGGAAAGCAACATTTAGCCCCCTCTAATTACTTAACACATCGAAAAAGGTATGAGTTCTTAATTTCACTTTAATTTATGCTGTTATGTAATTACCTTCACAGCATGCGCGTGCCCTGGAGATGGCTTTTATGAACACTTTGCACCTGTCTAGATTTAATTGTAGCTCCCCTTGATGAATGATACCTGTAATGTTTGAATGATGCAGGACAAAGTGCAGCTGCAGTTCAAAATGAAAATGATTTGTATCTGTACCTTCAAAATTAAGCCCTTTGTTGATTTTAGACCATCTGTCTTTTGACCTCAAGGTATGTCAACTAAGACCCTGTTATTTCAGTCAAGTGTGAGGGCTGATAAAAGGGATAAAGGCTGATCTTTCTGAAATTAAAATGTTTTGCATATATTATGCATTTGGATTCTCTGAATTAGTGAGAACTGATAAATTTGCAAGAGGTTTGATTTTATGTTAAAAGTGTGTTTGATAGTGTTTAGTAAAGGGCTGAATTTAAAAGTGTTGCTTCTAAAGGGAACTGAAGATTTGGTCATTCTCATTTCAAAGGAATTGAAACTGGATAAATATGTAAGGGTTGAATGTGTGTAATAATACTCTAACGAACTGTGCTGATTTACTGTGGTATTTCAAGTCAGTATCATGGCCATTCTCACTAAGTATGGTGTAGGTGGTACACAGCCGCTCAGGTATCTCTGGTGCACTGATGCAGCTGGTGTCTCACATCCTCGCTTACATGTGTGGTGTACATGTACCAGTAGCTAACCACCTTGTTCAGCAGGACCAAGACAAGTGACATAATTCCCCTGGTTGAGGGAGACTAGCTCAGATCTAGGTCACGCCGGCTGTTCTGTGAACTTTGAGAGTGGGTAGCCATGTTTTGGGGGTCTGAGTGACCTGAATTCTGCTTCTCTAGTCACTATAGTCGTCACACCTTCACGCCAGCCAGATATACAGGTGTTGCAGGTGTATACATACATATACATGACATATTGTCAACATGCTGCAGGATCTGTATATGACTTGTTACCTAAGTTTCAGTTATGAATAAGCAATAAGTGACTTGTGTTTGTAGATGTATCCAAACACCACCCCATGTTAAACAGTCATGTATCATATGTTATGTGCAGATACATATCCATGTTGAGAGTGAAAGTATATAATATCTTACAACCTTTGTGTGTACATTAGCAGGTACTGGTCCATGCATAATTAATTAAGGTGTGACTATATAATCAACATGGCCACATCCATGCTTAGGAGTTTCACACTTTGACAGGTTAAGGCTCTCAACATCAGACATTAACACTGCGTTTATTATTTATTTATTTGATTGGGGTTTTACGCCGTACTCAAGAATATTTCAGTTATACGACAGCGACCAGCATTATGGTGGGAGGAAACCAGGCAGGGCCCCGGGGAAACCCGCGACCATCCACAGGTTGCTGGCAGACAGCCGGCTGGAGAGGAAGCCAGGATGAGCTGGTCTTGACGTGAACACTGTAAGCTTGAGTACGAGCTTATGAGGATAAGTATGAAGACAGGGAATTTCAGTCGCTTTTACAAGATGTAACTGATTGTGCAGGATAGGTTTCTTGTATTATGCCTTAATAGCTCTCTGAAACTTAAGATTTAAGAACCTTTCATGTCAAATCATAGTCACTTTGCAATCTTTGTAATATGGCCGGGGTCATTATATGGTGTTAATACAATAATATGTAAAATAAATTAGTATAAGTGGGTTATAAAGGGTAAGGGAAATCTTGAATGTGTACATGTATCTGTGTGTCTGACGACATTAAAATGTTCAAAATGAAATATGAAAGAAATTGTCAGTGGTCCATGTACATGTATTTCCTAAACCTGTGCTGCTGGTAAGAAAGACATAAAGACACACGTGAAAACCCATCTATGACATCACAATGAAGGGATCTCGTTTTGTATTGTACATGTTACATCCTACTTCATAGGTAAATTTGCCTTGTGACATCTTGTTTCAGTAATGGAGTATTGTCTACATGTATGTCTGTGTGGGCATGGTTAGAATTTCCACGAAGGAAGACGACACATGTAAATGGTATGCTGGGAGTTACTTGTAACGTGTATGTGAGGTCACCCTCACCGGCTGGGCATTAACCCAAAAAATAGGGTTGGACAGTAGGAAAGCCGTTTTTTTCATTCTGGCTCTTGAAAAGATTGGGATTCTAAAGAAATTAACATGGAGAGAAAAATGAAAAATATTTTTATATCAAAATACCAATAAAAACTTTTCAGGAAGCTGTTTTTTGAAGGGTCATTCGGGTTATGACGAGCGAACATATTTTAAAGGATGGCCTGAGGTGGCTGTATGGTGATGGGTGGATCAGCAGAATGTCACACTACAGCCGGACTACTACATAGCACATACCCTAATCACATGTGACTGCTTGACATGTAGACACCATTCATTGAAACTTACGGCGGAGATTACTACATGTGACTATGATGAATGATGTAATTGGTGTAATTAGTAATTAGCTACTGCTTCATTTGTACATGTACAAGTATAAAGGTCTGCAGTAGATACATGTAATCCTGAACATTGTACACTACATATCCATTTCCACTGATAAGTTTACAAAGCAATAAATAGCTCAGATAAACCGATGTGTTGAATAATTTATCAGAATCATTTCGGATCCATCATCTGCTGGAGCTGCGACGAGTACTGTACCGCACATATGTAAAGTAAGCGCACTTTCTGTGCACAAAGCTCTGTTTTGGACCAGTAGTGGAAATTCGTAAGGTCTGAACTTACGGTTTCATTTCTTTGGCACTAATGAGAGACTGGAGGTATTAAGATTAAAATGAAAATTTACATCTAAGTTTTATATTGCTTTTCAGCAAGCAGTTCTTTTCCTTGTTATGAATGCGCTTCTTGAAATCTGTAATGGCTGATTAGGCCTTAATCATGGAGCATCGTTTTCATTTTATGTATGGAATAGTTTGGAAATCTTCAGCTTAGTGTAAAAAACAAAATTATAATAAATTTACCTTGTGGAACAACAGGCTGTTAAGAAATTTGCTGCAGTAAGCATTTGAAACGTTTAGGTCAGTAAACATGCCAATATTCCAGCACAGTGTACAGACAGTGGACTGCCATGTTGTTTACCTGTCAGGCACACATGCTGGAAATGGGAATGGAGAACAGTGAGCTGTAAATTTTGGCTTAAGATTTCCATACAGGGTTCGTCCTCCCCATCTAACATGTCTTTGCTGAATTCTCCTATCGTAATAAATTGAGTAAAGAGATCTAGTGGAAAACAGCCTTTTATTGCCAAAGGTCCAAGTTATTTAACCAAGGACAAATTCTGACTTGATTCTAGACAGTTGCCTGAGCTATCTGTATTACATGTGTGCATCCTTCGTCTGCGCCACTGAACAGCACAAGTTTTATGGTGCGTTGCCATTAGATGAGAACAGCCTGTAGACAATAAAACTAGTGAAGCATGTACATGACTCCACATCTACATGCTACATATACGTATAATGCATGTAAGTGCCAGAAAGTTAAATTTGGCGTCACACCAAGGTAAACCTGTGTAACAAAGCCGTGTTCAGTTCTCTGATGGAGCCTGTACCATGGGAGGCTGATTGGCAGCTTGACAAGAAAATTTACATGTAGTTGCAAGTGGATTCTGTTTCTTGACGCTCAACAAAATAGAGTGCATGCAACATACAGATCTAGATGTACTATATATAGACACCCCCCCCCCCAAAAAAAAAAACATTGTGTGCTGTTGTGTTTTATAGTGGTGTACTAGTAGCTGCTGATAATGAGATTGATCTAAACTGTGTTTGTCTGGTTTCTTGTTTCACAATGTTTCCTTAGGATTGCAGTATGTTCACCATGAATGACATTTACATCATCCACGTATATACTTTGCAATAGTTTCTTGTAATTTTGCCTTCACCCTTTCACTGCCGACAGATATGACTGATAAGATGTTTAATGACCTCCTGGCATCCAGTGGATTATTGCTGTAGAGCATGGATTGTATGTGGGGGAATGGTCAAAGTCAGATCAAGTATTATTCCCAATCGATGTGTCATATTTAGTGAAGTTATATCAGTTTAATTCTGTCACAGATGTGATTAATCCAGTAGTTTAGGTTCTTGTAAACACTGGTTTTGCCTTGACTCTGCTCACAATGAGGGACATCTGCCTTTCAGTGTCTATTGATTATTCAGCCATGTCACAAGATGTTAAGGTTGAAGTCAGCTAACTTTACCATACTGGGGATCCACAGCAGCAGCTTCCCCGGCCTATTCATAGACAACATGTTGATAGGGAGTAATACTTTATTTATGTACATGGATTTGTCTCATATGCAACGTGGTTAATCTGGCTTTTCAACCATGATCAACACAGATCTTCTGCATAATTGTATATAATGTAGATTTGGATCCACTAATGGGGCATCACAGACTCAGTTTTCAGGAGAAATTACGTTTGCAGTATAGTCTGTTTTCATAAACATTTCTGGTTGCTAACATTTCTTTTTTGTTGCTTATTTTCTACCTTCTTTGAAATACATGTTTATGTTATCAAGGTAGTACTTTATACTTGATTTGTGTACATGATTGGTAATTTTAATCACCATCTGCAGTCTCAAAGATTGAATGAACAACCGTTGATGTCTGACTTACTGGCCTCGATCCTTTAGTTTGTCCACAGTTTGTCTACCCAGTAATTCAGTAAGCAATGTTTCAACTGATGGACTTCTTTTGGTTGTTGCAACTGGTATAATTTGGTTGCCGGTGCTTCCAGTGATTCACGAAATGCTGTGTCTGATATTTGAACAACCATGTTCAGACACGTGAGTTTGTACTGCTGTGATAACGGATGTAGTTTTAAGAAGATTTCAGGTTGCTGACCTTTTGTCAGAGTGAATAGGCTAGTACAACTGACACACTGTAATCTGCCACACGCTGAGGTCAAACCATTCAGATTAGGCAGGAATGTGCGAGTCTGTCCATTGTGGACCCTGTACTCATAGTATGAGTCACCGTAATGAGCAATTATATCTGTCTACAATCTCCGGCAATCTGGAATCATTATGCTCAGCATCATAAAGCGCCATGATTTCATTGAGATTTCATGTGGGTCTGTCTGACCAATGTTCATGGTTAAGGCTTTGAAACAGTCAGAAACCTTGCAATGTGACCTTCAATCATTCTGAGAGCAAGGATAAAAGCAGCATATAATACATGTATATAGAGATAGATAAACATAGGGTACAAAATTGAGATGAAGTTTGAAAGAGGATGTGAAAGAAGCACTCTAACGAAATGAGTTTATGGTTGACAACTGATAGGTGACAGGTCTAAAAATTGTTTTAAAACTGGACAAAAGTCATTGAGAACTCTCGGTAAAATATGAACTGGTTTGTGTTTTAAATAGTCTAAAAATGTCATCAAGGTGATCATTTCCATTAAGAATTTGCTGTTTTGATTGCAGTGAAATAGCTCCACTTGTTATTTAAGTCGACAGCACAAGTATAGTCATCTCACTCTTGACCGTTTAACCACGAAGTCATAATGAACTAAATTACCTGACCAAGTACATGGCTCTTTTATTCAGTTGGGATGCATGTGCAAGATTTGCATTGCAATAGCGCACTCTGTGAGATACGCCTTCAGAATATGGCGAACTACCCACAATCCATCATGCATGCCTTCAGGCCACCTTCAGTCATCCCCTAGAACTGTGAATTGGAATAGTCTGTCTGTGTTTGCGGAAACCGTAGAAAGCTGATATACTGGTTAATATAAGATTTATGCAGACTACAAAACCATAATCAAGTGTATAACCAAGTACATGTACTGTTGTGTAGAGTATACTACCCAACTCTTATGCCATTTTTTTTATTCCACACTTCTTATTAATGCCATCTGCTTCAGAAGTTTTTCTGAGGTATTTTTTGTGAATATTTTATAGTATAAGGTCATACTGACCCAGAAAGTCTGCTTCCAGTCTTCATTACTTTCTGGCACGTTATCAAAACAAGGAAGATGTAATAACTCTGGATGGTTTGCCAAGTTTTCACGGGAGTGAATAGCGATGCCCCCAACACAGAGGCGCTTTCCTAGACACCGTTAGATCATTGGTTTTCGTCTGACACTATTTTGCTAGAAAATTGGTTGTCAGATCTGTGTGGCCCTGGCCAGCTTCTCCCAGCTGACTAGACCCATTGAAATGTGGGCAAGGTCTAGGGAGTGATGCAAATCAAATCATGGACGAGCTCAGTTGTCAGGTTGCAGTATTGGTTCCTAAGAATGATAGAAATCTCCATTTTATACACTTGCCCTGTTCTGTTAACTTTTTGCTCTCTTCTCATTCATGTATAAAGAGCCTCTCTCATTTGTATGCCTGGTACATTTATAGCAAAAGAAATGATTTGATATGGTCAATCAGTGAAAGCCTGTTGGAAGGAATCAATGCTTTTCTCTTATTATAAAGATGACCTATTGGTGATTTGGCAGAAATAAGTTCATGGTTCATGAGTTTAGTACATGGACCAATGTCTTACCAGATTTGTGTTATTAAATAATGTTTGGAAACAGGGATGAAGACAATCGTTTTCATAATAAACTTGCCAAAAGGGTATTTTCTGAGGGAATTCAGGTCAGAGTTTAACACGAAATGGTCAAATGGGTTGAATCATAAATCACAATCCAAATGACCTCAATGTCGTGGCCTTGATGTGGAGCAATATCGATAATCAGTATTCTGGGATGTGTAAGGTACAACTGATACCAGTACTTAGTAAACATTGCCACATATACAGCGCACCATCCCATCTGTGTACGTGATGTTCATATACTTAATTGTATGTATGTATGTGAGTGATACAAGCAGTACTACTAGGCACATTGCCATAAAGCTATCAAGCATGGTATGTCTCTTGTCCAAGCAAATATATATATATACATACATACTATATATATATATATATATATATATGTACACACGCACTTTACATGTACTTGTTGATTTCTATACTTTTCACATTCCAAAGTCACGTAACTGTTAGCAACCAGAGATATGAACCAGCTTGGTTTCTTGTCAATTTAGTCCATGTGTACTCAGAATGGGATAGGAGGGGGATGGAGGGAGTACAGAACTGCACCTGCTGAAGGTTGTACACATGGCTGTGAGTGGTCATTTACTGGTCAACTCAATAATGCCACAGAATGTCTAGACCACAAACCCTCATCATACAGTACATGGTCTTGAGGAGGGGTTTGGTAATTACATTGACCACTGTGCCTGAGGCTTAAGTTGTGGCATGCAGAGCTCTGCCAACCACTTCATACCGGAGGCAAGTTCAGAAGACTGTGGACTGCCCCCCATAAACAATCTTTCAGTGTGTTTTTCCATACATGTAGCTTTCTGAGGCTCTTTGATATCATCCTTCCTTTCAACCCATCACATTAACATGCCCACCAGTGTGCCCACCCAGCATCTTGACATATCCACCAATGCGTCCACCCAGCATCTTGACATAGCCACCAATGCACCCACCCAGATGTTTTATAAAGCTCATGCCCACCAGTGCGCCCACCCAGCGTCTTGACATATCCACCAATGCACGCACCCAGATGTTTTAAGAAGCTCATGCCCACCAGTGCGCCCACCCAGCGTCTTGACATATCCACCAATGCACCCACTCAGATGTTTTAAGAAGCTCATGCCCACCAGTGCGCCCACCCAGCGTCTTGGCATATCCACCAATGCACCCACTCAGATGTTTTAAGAAGCTCATGCACCTACCCATTATCTTGGCATGCCCATTAATAGGCGCACCCATACTGTGTCACCAAAGAAGTTCATCCACCCACCCATCACCTTGACATGCTCACCAAATTGCCCACCCATATTTCCAAAGAAGTTTAAGGAACCACCCATTATTTTGATGTGGTCAATCCAATGCTTGGTGCTAAAACAATCCTTACACATTGTAACATTGTAGTAGATAAGTAAGATAACCTTCATTATTGAGGGACAGAAATGTACATGTAACCTATAAGCATTCACAGCTGCCAACTACTGAAGCACAGATTGATAGGAAAACAAGATGTCAACAAAAGAAATCTTTGCACAGAGTAGTTTTTTCTTTTTTTTTCACTTTTTATAGCATTCTTTTCCGTCTTCCTCAGGTAAAATTTGAAGTTGTAGACAAATGGTGTACAGCTTACAAGTAATATTTCAGGAGGCCAAGGTCATACATCAGCATGGATTGTAGTACTTAGCTTTTGCGGTGAATGGTAGTGAGTTTTACTTGAAAATTTCACTTTTACATGAAATGTATTTCTTATGTCCAAATTTTCAGTGATTTTGACTTGCTAAAAGGGGGTTTACATGAAGCACTTTAAGAAGAACCAGTTAGAAGTGGTACGTGTAATGCAGGGTGTAGGCTGGCTCAGTGCTGTAGGAACTCGGATATGTACAGTTCTTATTGAATTTCTGTCTGTCATCTTATGCAGGTTCATTTGGTTGTTGGCTCGGCCAAGGAATGCTAAATCTTGTCGAGAATCGATTCTTGGATTCATGCCTAAATTCTTACTATGAAACGGAATAGCCATTGGTGCCAAAATCAAAGGCGATATGAAATAAATGCCAGATCTATATATCTGATTTCTAAAAAAAGTTAAAGACCTGAAAAGAACTTCTGCCCCTTCTGTTGATGTATGTGAACCTACAAGTAGCTAGAATATTAATTGGGTTGAAGAGTATAACGAAAAAAAAAATCGAAAGTTTGTAGTCTTTTGACTTCAGTCAAAGATATTCAGTCAGTCAGTCAAAGAATTAACCATTTATAGTACTCGGGGGCTCCTAGGTTGTATAAGTTCATGTATGTCAGATTTTAGCAATCACATACAATACAGTACAATAGAATACAATACATGTAGCCTAGATCATTGATACATGAGCGACAATTCACTTTTCCAGACAGCACAAAAGTGTTTTTGTACTTTTATATGCAAATGATTGAGGTGTTTTGGGATTTTTACTAAGAAAGGAGTTCCATGACAAATCTCATTTGCATATCACACAAGGACGTGAATGTCCTTGAGGATGAGGTTGCTAATCCAATGATTGCCACCACACATCAGCCTTTCCCGTGAGCCCAAGTCATTTGCCACTGCCAAATGTTTTTATTGGTTTATGCATAAATTGGCTTGTTGGAATGTCCCTGGATGGAAAACTCCATCAATTATACAGAAGGGGGAGAAGGCTCAGTATTAGGTTCATATCTCATGTCAGGTGAAACGAAGAGTCCATCATTTTGCTTGCGTGTGAAGGGTTTCTAGACAGCCTTCTTAACCGTCAATAATTAGCACTGTATACGACATAATACATTTATAATATTGTAATTTTTCAGCCTTTTTGCATGTTGGCAAGGCATTCTGAAGGCATTATGCTGTGTTGACTGATAAAATTATACTTTTTTGCAAAGCCCTCAAACTGGCCATTCCTAGCAATGTAGATTTGTTTCCATAATCAAATTAAAAATGTGCCGAAATTGCATTGAAAGGTGCTCCTGCACATGCGAATAGACTGAGGAATTAGGGTACACGTACGGTTTATGACCAATGCTAGGTTACTTCTTGTATCACATGTAGTTGACACCCTGACATAACTGATTTTATCATATGTTCTTCTGTATACATAAACCAGCATTCTTGTGTAAATTTCACCACGAGAAACTGAAAGCGCATGTACTTATGATAATGTGATCAAAATGCTTTAAAAGGTTGTCAGTTTGCCACCGTTCGATCTTCACAAATTTGGCGTGTGTGAATACACACACCAGTTTGTTCATTATGAGGTACACCAATCGCATAAACATACATTCGTGTAAGAAGTCGTTTTTCCTCTGCGGGTTGAATTTCTGTAGGCCTGCAAATGTTTGCATTTTGTGCAAACATCTATATCTGGTTCAGAATTTCCGTGTTACAGAGTAATGTCTTTAGGGTTTGGGGAATTTTTAAATCCGCACATGTGTTGAAAGATGTATCATTGTGACATTGTCTGATGTATCAAAACATTTGTAATCCATGCTTGATAACAAATGCAGATGCTGTAAACCACAAATTGTCTGCCATTTTTTCAAGCTGATAATCAGTATACCAGTGTTTAAGAATAGACAAAGAACCTTGTGTGCCATAAGTTCGCAACAGTGCATCACAAAGGGACATCACTCTGATGTTACACTATCATAGAATGAATAATCCTACAACTTCTGTTCATGATGTGTTTTGTGTGTTTGTTTGTAGGCTTCCAGAGCTGGGATGTTGAAGGGACAGGTGTGGACATCAATGAGGAACTCGCTTCCATTGCAAATGCCGCAAACGCTGGCGAAGAGGGACCCGAAGGTGAGCTCAGATGAGCAGCAGTTACCTTCTTTTTTTCCAGCTGTTACTCCCTCATACTGAATTGGTAAGATCCATATTACCCAAGGCCAGTTTGTGTGAAGCAGTGATGTGGGCAGATGTTCGCAGACATGGATAATGAGAAACCCATAGCTGTGATCTTCTCTTTAGCCATGGTAGTAACGAGGACAAATTGGCTCTGTTCAGTTACCTCCCTTGACGAAATATAACATGAAAGTAATTATGATAGGTAAAGGCTTTTCTAGTTTTGTGGAACGAAAGTATTGTTTTGAAGGAATTTATGTTTACATTTCCCAGTGTGCTTTCTAAGTGATGAAAATTGGGAATTACTAATGGTATTGTGATTATAAGTAGGCCCCTAAGGGTTGACGTATGTGAAAATCACCTTTCTAAACACACTTGCAGTAAAGAAGGGAGAATGTGATACCTGTATTGTGTTGGTAACGTGTCGACTTTTGTAGAACTGGCTGTTAATCTGTGAATAAGGAATGGCAAAACAATAAATCCAACCTTTTGATACAGAAAATCATGAGCCTATCCATGTTAATGGAGGTGTGTCTCAAAGAATTATGGCATCTGAACATGATACCAGTGCCAGCAGCAAAGACAGGAAACACTCGCCATTTGTAGAAAGGGCTAAAAGCTACATGTACACTGTTTTGTACTGTTGTACTATACTCTGGTGTAGTCTATTCAGTGACAAGTACATGGAACTGTAGTGTGTTCTGCAGTGATGTGTTGCTCACCCTGAAGGCTGATTGTGTGGGTTGCAGTTTAAATGCACATTTGAGTATCGGAGGGCTTCAGTAAGGTCAGGGACATGTTTAAGTTTGCATCATCAGCCCATTGTTACACCTGTAGCTGGGCAGTGACTGTGATGTTTGGCCACTTTGCCCTGTAGTAATATGTTGGTACTGTACATGAAAGGCATTGATACCTTCCATGAAACCACCTATTTTTCACCTATTACCTGTCTTCTCTAGCCCTCATTAGAAAGCCTCTTTTCATGCATGGGAATTTTCCTCCAATTGGCTGATTTCAAACCTTTTTGCTTCAAATTTCAAAAAACAAAGAACATTACAAGTGCTTGCTAACTTGGGGCTAGGGTATTGTAACTTCAGACTTTCTGGGCAAACTTCAGACTTGCTTCTGACCATGAATTGCCATGCCTTGTATTACATGTGTACCAACCCAGTGTACATGAATGTCAGTCACTGTGGTTAGCCTAACTGGTCTAGTCTAATGTGTCTGGACATCTTATGTTAGATGTAGTAAGGGAGTCTTCAGGTTACTGGTTATGGACCTGAATGGTGTAGTTGTATCTATTTGTAGTTTGCCAGTGCATCTAAGTAGTGAATATGAATTGAAATTGCTTATATGTGTAAGTATCAAATGTGATGTTTAAAATGGATAAGAGAAGGCAACTAATCAAGAAGCATTAATGCCAATTTCTCAGGCTGTGCAAGGAACGTGCAGTATGCTTGGTTACATAATAGAGCAGATTGTCAACAATGCAAGAGGAACATAATCAATGTTCTTGGCTTGAAATCCTTATTTCAATGTTGAAGTTAAATATATGGTAATGTGCTGATACATGTACATATATATGTGGTGCTGATACATGTACGTACATATATGGTGCTGATACATGTACATACATATATGGTGCTGATACATGTACGTACATATGTGGTGCTGATACATGTACATACATATATGGTGCTGGTACATGTACGTACATATATGGTGCTGATGCATGGACGTACATGTATGCACTGCACATAGTACACACTTCAGTGTACAGGGCAGCACTGAACCCTCTTTCCTCAACCTTTTCATATGTGTAAATGCAACTTTCAATACAATTTTTGTCTTTTAACCTTTGGACAATGGATAGAAAAAATGTACTATTGACTCCTTTGGTCATATTGAAGCTTCACAATAAGTGTACTTGTGGATGTAGGTTTGTTGGTACAGACCGTAAAAGGCCTGCGCAGAAGCACACCAATATAAAGTGCAGAAAGTTCGAAGACTTACAGTTGATAATTTTTGTTGTAGTAAAAGTGTTAAGTGTTTCACTCCTGTCACCTGCAGACCACATACCTGTGCTGGCAGATTGAGTGCTCGTTAACAACACTACACACCTGCGTGACACATTGCACAACACCACCAAACATGTGCTTGTTACCACGCACTTCAGAAATGCAGATTGCACCCTGATGTAACACAGCCAATGGTAAGGCAGCATTGTCATCCACGTGCACATATATAAGTACATGTAAGTACATACAAAAGCAAGAGGAAAATGCCCCCAGGAAAAAAAAAGGGCGTTTTGTGTCGTTAGTTTAGCAGTGGAAGCTTCACACTTAATGAAGGGCTCAGCAGCCGTAAAGATGCACCCTAATTCTCTGACTTTTTCAACCACTGCGTGAAAGCACTATATCAGTATTTTCCTGGAAAACTGTAGGTCTGGAGAAATAATTTTTATAATTTTATGAAGTTTATACCCACTGAGACACAATCAAATCATTTTTGGCTTTATTTTTTTTTTTAATTATTGGGTTATAAATCTGTGCATATATTACCCTCTACCCTCTAAAAACTGCTAAAGATGATTCAAGAGGTTGAAGATTTACAGTAGACTGTCCAATTTCTGAGAGTTCCTGATCCCATTCCAAGAATGTATTAAGTGTGAATTTTTGCATTTACAGATCTGTCATTATAACTGCAGACATTGGTAACTTACAGACAAAAAGAAGTGGCTACATGCATGCACATGCAGGCAACCAGTTACTGCACCATTGTAAATATCCAGTCAGAACATGAGGAAGCTGGGTGGATGCAAACATTAGGGCTGTCTCATATAATACATGTATGTAATACCAGCCTGGGGACATTGCTCCCGCATGCGTGACATTTAATCTTCAGAATGTATTCTGTATATGTACTTGTTTATGTAACACTGCTAGACCGAGATTTGCACAATACAGTATACATGTATTAATTATGGATATGGAGAAAGAATGACTGGGATGTCAGTGTGTCATCAGAGCTTTGTTGGGGGAACTCTTGTATGCAGGCAGTCAGCGTTATTGGATCTAGATATGTTGTAACACATGTACAGTGTAAGCCTTATTAGAGTTTAAACCTCCAGGTTATACGTATGGTTAAAGGATAGAAAACTGCAAAATCAGAGGTCAAAACTAGGGTAAAAATTGCTTTCATTGTTATCAGCTTCTTAAACTCTCTGATTTCAGAGTATTGGCTGATTTTATCTAAAATCCGGGTCATTATTCATATACGTCTTTCATTGTTTCATTTGGTGAAAACTTTTTTAATATTTCTTTCACTAGAACATGCGGTTGTGCCTTTGTCCAACTGAAAGACCTTACTCCTGTTGATAGACATTTCTCCTGCTGACAAACATTTCTCCTGATGAACATCACTCCTCCTGCTGAAGGACATTACTCCAACTGACAGACATTACTGCTGATGGACATTACTCCTGCTGACAAACATTTCTCTATTTGATGGACATTTCTCCCTCTGACAAGTGTTTCTTCTTGCTGGTAGATTAGTTCTTTAATACCACTAATATTACTTGAAATTGAAGTATTATTGTACGTCCTCAAATTAAATGATAATACATGTTTCAAGGATACTTATAGTTGTATATGTATTTCCTGTCAGTCAGGAAGTGAAAGCAAATTTGAATTTATAATTTTAGCCGTTCATCTCCAATGCTAAAAAGCAGTGAATAACCAGGTTTCTCTATTTAATGTTTTAAACAAGAGAGGATTACACGTACGTCTTCCTAAATTTTTCCGTCATGACCCGGAAATTTTAAAATGGTGACATTTTTTGTCCACAGTGAGTTAAAAAGGAGTTTTTGAATGCCTTACTCCACATGTATTAGCTGGATTCCTGACAAGACCCATTCAAACGACCATTTGTCTGTTTAGATGAGCAGACATTCAGTGGTATCATCATGACATATGGTGGTCAGAGCTACTTATAAGCATCATTCAGCCATCCTTGGTTAAGGGTTAGCCCTTTTGGCTTTATTGTTTGGTCCCCAGGGAACTTGCACACCAAATTCACAGGGGGAGCTATGGAGGAATAATAGCCATTGTTCATATGTGACAACCTGACAGTGAGCATTGGTCTTATCTGACCATAGCTCTGTCTTCTCTGAGGATGGAAAAAGGCAGGTGCATTAGCATGGCCCGCTAACTGATAATGACAGCCCCCATCTGTGTGACTGTGGCCATTACCAGCATCTGGTCAGCACGGAAAGGCTCAGCTTCACTCTTCTTCTAGCAACAGCCCTGGTGTTTACAGAGCTACATTTATTCTGCCCTGATTGAATTTTTCCCCTGTTTGACAGTATCTGCCAAGGCTGATGTCGCCAATGAAGAAAAAGTCTGATGGAATGTCCTGTTTTACTATAGGACCAGTGGCTGGAGATGGGAGCGGAATCTGGTGGAATATGACGATATAAATAGCACTGACTGGGAGGTCAGAAATGTCTAGGTCTGTGCTGGCTGCCATGGCAACAAATACCTTCCTGTTCAGTTCGGTCTTGGCTCAGCCTCCATATTATACCAGTTGTGGGGGGAAAGGTCTCCATTTGTAGCTTGAAGATAATGGTGTTTCTGCATGAAAATCTGTGACATTTTCATGCCCTTGGGACTGGTGTGTTTGTGATAGATTTAGGCTGCCAGATTATTGTCAGCAATGTCAGGTTATTACAGTCCTGTTTATCTGAGGGTGTGTAGAAAGGATGAGGGTGTACTTTATTACTACCCTGTGTAGAAATAGATAGGTCAGAATGGCATCATGACGCACTCTGTGTTTTATTTGTCAGGGGTTATCAGTTTACAAATTACCGCATGCTACCAAGGCTCTTTTTAACTCACAGTGCAGAGCATTTAAGAAGAAGAAAAGAAATACTGAATAGAAGACATAGCAAACTAGGCGAATTGATATGAAGTATAATATTTAAACTTTATTGTCTTTTAAAAATCTGCCTGTTTGTGGGTTTTCCCTGCCAAATAAAAATAAGCCTGAATTGAATAATAAACATACACTTCCATGCGTTTTGTAACTTCATATTGAATGGAAAGGTGATAAACGAGATCAAAAACATCAGGGCCATGCTGTCATAATTAATGGTACCCAAATGCAGCTTCACATTCCTGCAATGTGGCTATCAGTAGATGATGATGTGGAGCTCCCCTAACCAACATCTTCATCATTAAGCTTAATTGGCCTGATCATTTATGGGAGGAATCCTGTACCTACCTTCCACAATTATCTCTTATTATTGGTCATCATACTCAGTTATATGTATCATAGCTAATTACATGTATAGCAATTAAGTCTTGAGAATGTTTCAGAGGTCTGGTCAAAATTTTATGATCTTGTACGTGTTAGTGAGTGTTAATATGGACACCATGGCCTATGACTCAACACAAACGCTTGTGACTGTGTGGATGGACACACATATGTAAGATCATTGTCCAGCTTTGAGTATACATGTGTATATCTGTTCCCAAGCATTTCCTGTGTAAAATATACATGAACCGTAGGAATTAGTAAGTGACAGGAGAACCATGCCCAACTATTTCCAAAACTACTAAATTAAAAAAAAACTTGAAATGACCAATTTAGGCTTTTGAAAGGTTGCAAACAGTTTTCTTTTTTTTGTTTTCTCCATCCATTTTGCAGAATTTTTACACGTTGTAGATTCATCTAATCTATATATGAATTTAATTTTCATTTTCATTTAAATGTTAAAATTTTGTTTGTGAAGTGGTCGCACATCATATATAGGCTGTAATAAGTCATGTGTCCTCCGTTTCCATCTGCTTTAGCCCCTCACTATGGAATACTGAAGGGTGGTAAGTCACACTGTGGTCTCATGGGATCTGTGGTTGTTATGTGGACTGCTATATCTAGCTATCATTTTATTTCTTAAAACTCTTTATCTTTGATTTAATTTATTTTGTGTGGCGGAAATGGACCCCGTAATTCTACAAGTGAACATACACACATTCAGACAGACAGACATATTTTTCTGGATGTGAACAGATATATTGATGCAAACCATCTCACATCTTGAATTCATTCTGCCAAGAGAAGGGTGTGTCCCTGTTGTCCGATACTGCCCTCTGCTTGGGTGGGAAAAGTCATGTGTGGAAGATGTTTACGCGCTCCTCAACCAATCAGATAAGGGGCGGAATCTAGAAACAAGCCAGACAGCTGTTTGAGTGGTACATCAGTTACACATGCACAGAACTGGTCGTGCACGGGATAAATAAAAGCACGCGGTGATTTATGCCCACTCAACAGCATCAGATACTTGGGCAGCAGCACAGGATTCTGCTCAATTTTGGTTTGTTATGGGCAGTTTTCTGTGTTGAAATTATGCTTTAACCCATGTAAAGTTTGATGTGGTGCAAGGACTTGAATAATATGCTCGAAATTTTCAGAATTGTGTGTGACAACCAAGTACTAAGTACAAAGATATCATGTGCGCTCGAAACAGCTACCCACCTCATTGATACTGCTTCACAGCTTGTGGATTATGTAGACTGTATGAGTGAAAGCATTTGAGCAAGTTTTGGGATGTAAACGGCTGATAGAAAACATATTTGTTGTGATTACATACCCAGTGAAAGCAGAGGGTCTAAATGACAGTGGGCGGTGCACGCTTCGATGTTATCATATTATTATAAATAGATATATAAACATACATTCCTTGGCATCCATCAGTGGTAAAGGTACATGTAATTGTAATTTAAACAGTTGTAAGTGAATAATTTTCTGCAGATAATGAGCAGTACCAGAAATATCAGTGCTTTGTGACTTTTGCCATGTGATCATTGAATTGGTTTATTTACTATACTTTCATTTTATAGCCCTGTATTGTGTGAATGTGTGTTCAGTTTCATTTCCATTCCTATTTCATCACAAACTTTTGTTACAGCATGGTGATTGTGTATAACAGTTTTTGTGTCTTTATTGTAAGAATATACATGATTGCCCCATTTCTTGCATTAGTTTCTATTCATTTTCATTTTCAATATCTCTAGTATTTCATCATGAAAGGTTAACTAGAGTATAACCTGAGCAATGTATATGTTAACTGTTCTATCTGATAGAATCATATAACTGCCTCTTCGGTCACATAACTAAGGTATGCCCAAACCACCTTATGGTTTGTGTTTTTATGGGAATTACATTTGAATATGACCATAATCTGTCATGTCCTTTCTGTTCACCAAACTGTGATCTAGACAGTCACTTGTAGTTCTTTGTGACCCTTATCATCTCATGCACTTATATGGTGGCCAGCCCTTGAAAATTGAGATATCATTTTGGTATATTTATTGTGGCATAAATGCTGTCTTCTTTTTTTCATGACCTTCATCAGGTAAACAGTTCTTCAGAATTGCATAAAACACCTGTAAGTAAATGAAAAGATAACTATAATAGTGAACATATTTCTTAAAATAATGTTGTAGATCTACTCTTTTTTTTTTTGTATATAAACTAAATGCTGTATCATTTGTTGTGTGTTTGCAGGAGAACGGGTGATCCGACGTTCTTCACCAGACGTCCAGGTGGAGATCCTGGTCAATCCTCAGACTGGCACTGTGAAGATGGGCCTCAAGACCTTCCTCACCACGCCCTCACAGCACAAACATCTCATCTACGCTGGCCATGGATTCCAGGGATCTGGCGCATGGGTCCTGCAAGACGACATCTTCACCTTCACAAAGTTTGTGCAAGTCTTCCGTGATCCTGACGTGGAAAATGCACTGAAACAACAGCAGGGTGGCTCTCTGACCATCCATTGTTTCGCAGATGGTGAATGGAGTAATGGCAGTTTTGCCAAACAGGACTTTGGAAAGATTTTGAAGGTGTCTGTCAATCCAGAGGGAAAGCTCTCTGACATGAATGGTATCCTTAGATTTGTGGCCTTTGTGGGTAACTTTGTGGAAGGGCGTTCACTCAGCAAGCTGCTGCAAGCTTCAGATGTTGTTGGCAATATTAGATTTAGTAAGCCAACCTTGTATGTATTTCCAGGCTGCCAAGGAGATTCAGCTTTGTTTGGCATAAGTGGTTTTAACCTGCTCATTAATGGAGGCTACAATAGAAAAGCGTGTTTCTGGGATTTCACCCGGCATCTTGATAGAATCGATGCTATGCTCCTCACTCATCTTGGCCCTGATAATCTCTTTGGTATTGGCTCTGTCCTGGAGCGTAAAGCTGTAGAGAATGTGCACCCAGAAATTGGGTACGTGTACCTGAATGCTGGTGAAAAGACCAAGCACTCCCCTAATGGAGACTTGGCGCCAGAAGAAGGAGGGCTACTGAAATCCTCCACTTTGAAGATCAACCTTGGAGAAGAATGCAGTAGGCTGATAGAATATTGTAAACAGATAGGACAAGCCCCTCATCCTTGTGTGCGTTCTGCTAAAGGTGACACACTGGAACCAATAAATCTGTATCATAAAGTAGGACATGGGTCGCTAGATATGTATGTCCTGAATCCGGTCCAGGATTCTAAAGAAATTAAGGAGTACTTTCAGCAGTTCAGTAAGCATGTAGGCCAGTTTGGGTTAAGCCAAGGGCTGCCCCTGCAGAATGTTCTGTCGGCGTGTGTGTTGTTGGTTTGGAAGCCATCCAATCCAAAGGAAAATATCACACGAATCATGTTTCCTGGAAATGCCCCTCAAAACAAAGTTATTGAAGGTTTGGAGAAGGTCAAGAATTTAGATTTCCTGAAACATGCCAAGTGCTGTGACAAAGATCTCCATGCAAAACCTGGAAGAAAAGGTGTGTTGTCCAACAAAGCCGGGAGACCAACTTCGGCCAAGCCACCATCTGCATCTAGTCCAAGAGAATCCCTAAGGAAAGAAAAGCTGGAGAAAGTGGAAAAGCCTAAAATGGCTTCAACCTTGAAAGCCAACAAGGGAGTGAAAGAAGACAGTAACAAAAAAGTAGTGAAAGAAAAGAAGGAAAAGCAGAAACCAGCCAAAAGTGCTGTGTCAAATGGAACTTCTGCTGGCAGTTCAACTCCATCTGGAACACCTGGAAGAGATGTGTCCCCACCCTCAGACACAGGGGTTGTGCCTGTTCCTGCAATGGAGGGAAACCTGATTGATATTCAGCCAGAGCCAGCTGTATTGGATGAGCCAGCATCCACTGGGGGTTCTTCTTTTGCTGAAGATAGTAAAGCTGAGGCAGAACAAGATTATCAAGGTCAGTTAGCAGGACTCTCTGCAGTTCAGCGGCCAATGGATGGGAACCTAGACTCTCCAGAACCCCTGCCGGACCCAGCAAATTATCAGCCAGACACTGTATTACTGCCTGAGAAAGCTGAAGAAACAATGGCCATGGTGGATGAACAGGTTGCCATGAGTAAGAAAACAATGGAAGAACTTGGAATTTATGATGAAGATGCTGAATTCCCAGAGGATGGGGTGCAAGAACAGCATGAAGCAGCTGTTATAAATAATCATGAGAGCACCTTCGAAAAAGCTGAAGATGAGGATCCAGAAGAAGATATTGCTCCATTTGAAAATGATAATCCCGAAGCTGAAGAAATTCAACCAGAAGCTTTACCAGAACCTATTGCCATACCCACTTGCTATGGCTCAGAATCACAGGAAATTCCTGCAGCGATGTCAGAAGAACCATTGTTGTCTGCCCCTCCGTGTTTTGAAGAGGCAGTAAAGAGTGAAGGTCAGTACGAACAACAGGCTTTTACCTCTGAAGAGCCTGAGGTAATCCCAAAGGACGCTGAAGTGGAAGAGCAAACAGCTGCAGCTGAACCTCAGAGGGAAATGTTTGACCCAGAGCACACACCGCCACATTCACCAGAAATTCAAGACCAGTTCACACCAGAGGTTCCTGAAATAGAGGACTCTGTAAAGGAAGTTGACAGATCTGTTACAGAGGAGGTGCTTACCACAGAACACTTTGCAAGTCATGAAGAAACTTATTCACCAGAAGTTGAAGCAAGGATAGGCTTATCAGGAAGTCCAATGAATAATTTAGATGAAGTTTCGGATCCATCCGTTGAAGTTGAGGAACCATCCGTTGAAGTTGAGGAACCATCCGTTGAATTTCAGGAACCATCCGTTGAAGTTCAGGAACCACCAGTTCAAGTTGAGGAACCATCCGTTGAAGTTCAGGAACCACCAGTTCAAGTTGAGGAACCATCCGTTGAAGTTGAGGAACCATCTGTTGAAGTTGAGGAACCATCCGTTGAAGTTGAGGAACCATCCGTTGAAGTTCAGGAACCAATCGTTGAAGTTCAGGAACCATCCATGGAAGTTCAGGAACCAGTCAGAGAAGATGATGTTTATGATCCGGAAGTTCTGAAAGAAGACCAAACTGTCAGAGAAGAAATTGAAGACGCAAAAGATGAGGCATCTCTGAAGGAAGATGATGATGTTCCCGAAGAAGAGGAAGAGGTTGGATTTGAGAATGAATATGATGAAGGTGAAGCGATTGAGCAACAACATACAGGCGTTTGTAACGCTGGATTTGAAACGTCAGAAAGTGAGTCTTTCCATGGAGAACCTCTGGAACAAGCTACTGCAGACATGATGCAGTCCGGACTAAATCCGTTTGAGAATTCCAGCTCTAATTTGCAACAAGAGCAGACAGAAGAGCCTGTGAACATAACTGAAGATGCCCACAAACAATCCGAGGCTTTGGAAGACAATGATCAGACTGAATCTTCAATCCCAGCTGCATTTGAAAAGGACGAGACTCCAACACGAGCTGAATTGATCGATTCTCAAGAAGCTTACGTTCAAGAGGACACCGCTTTATACCCTGATTCTGACGAGGCCGTTGACCCCAGGGCGTTAGATGACCTGCCGAAAAACTTTCAGCAAAAGGAGGAAACCGACTCCCTTGATGGGGAATCCGACGATGAGAAGGATGTTGACGAAGCTTGTATTCAGGAAGGTATTGAGGGCCATCCTGAACCGGCTTTCCCTCAGAATGATAATGAGTCACTAAATGAAAATCCATTTGCAGTGAATGATAAACAGACGCAGGACAATGCTGCTGCAGCTCAGATGGAACAGGGCGGCATGAACCCATTCTTTGGCATTGACGATTCAGACAAGCAAATGCCCCTTTCTTCAGAGAATCCTTTTGCAGACAATCTCAATCAAGATGCTCCACAACAGCCTTTCAATCCTTTGAAAGAATGGGGAGAGCCCATGGGACTACCATCTCCAATGATGGAAGAGGCTGCAAGTAACAAGTCTGCCCAGAGCTCAGATAAATCGTCTAAACCCAAGCCCACCAAAACACTAAAGAATGGTTCCCCGAGGACAGCAGATGCTAAAACAGCCAAGAAACCGGAAACAAAGAAAGCCACGCCATCTAGGCCACTGGCCGACAAGAAATCTTCTGCAGCTTCAAACAAGACTCAGAGGCTCCTCAATGGTGATAGCAAAGCGTCAAAATCCCTGTTGTCAGAGAAGAAAACGGCACAGAAGATTACCAATGCTGTCGAAAAGAAAGCACCCAGAGCCTCCTCTCGACCAACGTCTGCCCCAGCTCGCTCGGAACCTAAAAAACCTGCTGACAACGGAGATGCTTCCAAGGTAAAAGCAACTCGGCGACCGGCTACAGCCTCTGGCAACCGGGCTTCTGCACCATCTATCAAGACGATCCCATTACCAGCAGTGACACCGTATTACGTCGATTTGACTTATATTCCAGCACATGGGGACCCCAACTACAGCGATGTAGAACTCTTCCGGCGCGTTCGAGCCAGGTACTACGTCCTCAGCGCTCTTTCCCCGACATCACAGACGTTAAACTCCCTGATGGAGGCGAAACGAACATGGGATGATTCCAGCTTGGAAGTTACGGTCATACCGACTTATGACAATGAAACACTGAGACATTGGATGGGACTACACAAAGATGAGCTGAACGAGCTGAAGATAGACGTGGCGCCCGCAGCCAGTCGCTGTACAATACAGCTGGTGGACCAAGAGGCAAGCTGTTCGGCTTACCGCTTGGAGTTCTAAGTAGTCACTATCAGATTCGCTGGACCTTACTTCCAGTGTCAGCTAACATGCCACAAAAGATCGTGCTCCAGCCTTTCCAGTTTTGCTGTGATTTTCCTCTATAAAGACTGATCCCCGCGGGGCTGTCGTTTGCCATCTACCCTTATTAACTATAGAGGTTAGCACATATCTACCCGAATGTGCTAGTATACACTGTCGAGCTTTTCTACACCTAGAATTGTGGACGATGACATTGCTAGCTGACCTGCGTGGATTTGTGACTGAGGGGATTCGCTGACCAAGCTGTAGTCATGGTCAGACTGAATACGTGGGATACACCAGACGTAGTTGTAAACCGAATACGAGCTTTGAAATGATACAGCTTTGATTATGGGCTTCTCTACTCTGCACAATTGATCTTAAATCCCACTTGGGACATGCATTTTGTGACCTGACATTCTTGTAATGCTTAAGTCCAATTAGCTGATGTGGTTTTGTTTGTATCATGATAGGTTTCACTTGTATGTCACAGCATAGGGCGCACCTGAGGTGCACACCTTTTTTTTTTTTTTTTTTTTTTTTTTTTGGCATCTGTAAAATGGTATTACTTTTGTGGGCATATTAAGATTGTATTTGCCTTCTAATCTCATATTGTAAATGTTGTGCAATTTGTTCTGCTGGTTTCACAAGTTCCGTGGAGAAGTATTTCTCCATTTATAGTATTAAATTGTTATTTTGATTATTTGATTTCGTGGGATATTTGTGTTTAGTCTTCATGGGCCCACCGTCCTGTATACTGCTTTATTTGTGAAGACAAGCTTTGTAGGTGTTCTCATTTGTGGGCTGTCAACTTTCCATTCTCATAGATCACCACTGTCTGGTACTTCCTGCATATTTTAAATTTGCTTACATGTTCTAACTCCTTTTTATTATATCTCTATGTAGGACTTATTTGTGTGCTATGCAGACTCTGTGTCCAGATATTGGGATCAACTCTACCAATACGACTAAAGCTTGTGTGGGTTAACTCGAAATCTCTGTTCACACTTCACATGTATTTCTCTGTAGAATGCCGCTGTTGAACGTAAGGTTTAACCAGGAAAGGTTACACTAAAGAGCACGGAGCGTGAAGTGTTCGTGAAGAAAGTGGAACGTGTAAGAAAGTTGGGACAGGCACGTGGGACTATGTACAACTGTATAAACCACAGAGAACTATTTTGGATATGAATTGTGATGATATTTGTAATGGGGTTTATCGGTATAGTGCCCAAGCTTTGGCCATGTTAGTTGCTTGCAGTGGTGTTTTTGTCTCAGTACAATAGAAAACTAACTCCTTGAATCAGCTAAATGGCGGTTCATGATTGTGAACTTCATGTATGTTTGTTGTAAGTCCATTACTTAGTATAGCTTAGAATGGTGGTTACATAGTACTGCCTATAACATACGCTGTTTATCCGTTCAGCGAAAGACTGTAAAGGGAAAACCTTAGGTTTGGGAAACAAGCAAGACAGTTTCTCTATGTACTGGAGGACGAACTGTTATAGGTTGAGTAATCGACATTTGATAACATGTTTATGTCAGAAAAGCTTTACCCATTTACTCTGTGTATGGAACAGATTACACTGTGTGGTCTTTATTCATTAGTACATATTAGTGCATTCGTTATTATAGGCTTGTTGAATTGGAAGGCGCAGTGAATGATTTTTTGCAAATTATTTAATAAGCTTTGTATTCCTTTAGTGTTTGTAATGCTATCAGTGCCGGTGTTACAAATGTCTTTTTTTTTTCTATGTGGAAATGCTTAGGTACCATATTCGTTTGGATCTTGACAAATTGAACAGTTGTGACGACTGAGGGTTGGCAATTGGCCTTGGAAGATTGTGCTTCATGGAAATTGGCATTTTGTAGGGCTGAAAGTCTGATAATGGTGCTAAGCGATTGTTACTTTTGCTCTATTTCTCACATGGCATCGTGCAATTAATTACGCAATAGTCACATATTGATTATGAAAAATGCTGCAGGTTACCGGCAGTGGGAAGGTGTTTTTACTGTTGATATAAAATACGAGAAGCTGAGGGGTCAGTGTATATTATTATTGTGAGCATTTGTTGATAACTGCGCATACTGTGTCTCGGTGCCTTTCTTTCCGGCCACTGATGAATTTGTTGACTTTTTATGCCATTTTTCTCTATTTTTCCTGAAATTTTTTGCCAACATTATATATTTATACTCGGGCTGGTTGAGTGTTGAGAATTATGTCGGCTTGTGCTTCCCGAATTATGCAAGTAACCCAGATGCTGTCTGGGCAGAATGTGATATAATACTGTCCAGAGTTTGAGCTCGTCAAGTTTCTTTGCCATCAGTTTGATTTGTAAAATGTTAACACATTCAACAGCATAGACTTCAATGCACAAACACTATTTTGGAGTGCTTTACGGTGAACTATAAATGTAGGACGATTGTCTAAAGTGGAAGGGACTTATATGCTTTAATCGTCAGAGTCTGTTTTAGACTGCTTATGCGCATAGTATCGGCTTTCAGTCTTTCGTTACTTTCTGTTAAATCGAAGTTAATCGAAGTCTGTCGAGCCGAATTGTGGAATGGTGTGGTTGACATATACATGAAGACTGTGATGCTATTTTCCCCACGTGACTGCAGTATCGGCTTGTATTGCGCGCTGCTATTACTCATTTCGCATTCTCCCTAAATGTAACTGTAGTAGACATCAGTCTTGCACGCAAAATAAAATCAAACAAAATTTTGCCCTGGTGCAAATCTTCGTCTGTGCCTTTACTTCTTCCTCTCTCAATCTGTGTTCTGGTGTTCTAGTGTTTTAAAGTTTAACCACAGAGATGCTCAGTCAGATTGATTTACAAACCCACCGAGGTGTATTCCTGACACTACAGACGCATGTTTCAAGTTGAACACTATTCATTTCTGCTCAGTAATTTGGCCAATTCTTCGTGATTTCTATATGTGTTGTTCTTCTGTTCGTGAAATTACAAAGATTTAGAACGTGATTGATGTTTTAACATTATTTCCAGCAGCAAATGTTCTTGTCATATTGCAAAAGTGTCTCAGTGTGGCCTACATTATCCAAATGCCCACATTTTCATAGTGGTTTATGGCTAAGCGGGCCGTGGTCTGTAGTGGTTAACTTGTTAATCGCTAGGACAGATGTTCGAGTACAAACCTGACCTTGGGAAAAGGATGTATACATTTCCCCAGTCAGTGCTTGTGAGGCTGACAGCCTTGCATTGCTGTTTGCACAGCCCGACTTTTCTTGAAGGC
This sequence comes from Acanthopleura granulata, assembly GCA_016165875.1. Classification (NCBI taxonomy): domain Eukaryota; kingdom Metazoa; phylum Mollusca; class Polyplacophora; order Chitonida; family Chitonidae; genus Acanthopleura; species Acanthopleura granulata. Next base: position 10,159,633 of record JABBOT010000008.1, read on the forward strand.
CAGCTGTCTTGATTTGATTGATTGATTGGTGCTTTACGCCGTACTCGAGAATATTTCACATATACGATGGCGGTCAGCATTACAGTGGAAGGAAACCAAGCATAGCTCGGGGGAAACCCATGACCGCTCGCAGGTTGGTGGGGGGCCTTCCAAAGTACGGCCAGAGAGGAACCCAACTTCAGCTAGACATAAACTCACAGCGGCTGCACCCCGCTCCCCGCCCCCACAACTGTCGTCTACTAATATAGTGTGCATGATAAATACATATCATCGCTGGAAATGTCAGTAACGCACCAAAGGTCAGTGGTTTGTCCCGGTAACTCGAGTTGCCTCTGGCAGCTATCAAAATGTATAAGGATGGCATTAAGCAAAAATAAAGTGAGAAAATTATAAATGCAGACAGAAAAACGCTTTCTTACAGGAACGTCATGTCAACGTAGGCTCTCTTGCTGGAACGCAATGCGGCACATGCTCTCTTGGAAAACCAAGCCGATCGACATACGCTGGCTAACCGGAACAAGACATCCAGACACGCACTGTCTTCAGCAACGACATAAGCTGCTTTACAGGAATGTCACATGCAGACATACGCTGCCTTATACATAAACGCCATGCTGACATACGCTGCCTTATACATAAACGCCATGCAGACATAAGCTGCCTTATACATAAACGCCATGCAGACATAAGCTGCCTTATACATAAACGCCATGCAGACATAAGCTGCCTTATACATAAACGCCATGCAGACATACGCTGCCTTATAGGAAGAACATATACGCTGTTTTACAGGAACGCCACACTCAGACATAAGCTGTCTCATACATAAACGCCATGCAGACATACGCTGTCTTCCGGAAATGGCCGGCCACTGTGGCCTGATGATTAGAGCTTCTGCCTCAAGGTCCGAAAATCCGAGCTCAATCTCGGTTCAAGTTATACCAAAGACTTCAAAATATTTTGTACTTTTTGCGCTCTTGCTGCAGCATTGAGAAGTTAGAGCAACAAAACATAAGATAACATAAATGGTTGGCCTGGTGTCCATATATAGAATGTGAGTTGGTGGGGTGTCCTGTCTGGTACTTTTCTGACTCTCCCTGCCACAAGAAAACGCATTATATATACATACAAAGGACTGCTCGTTGTCATATGACCGAAAAATTATTAAATACGACATAAAAACTAAGCATATATACATACATCCTACAGAAACGACGTGTAGACATACGCTGTCTTACAGAAATGACATGTCAGCATATACGCTATCTCACAAGAACGCCTTGTGAGCAAACGGCTCCCACACGCAATGCACGCGAGGAGTTTACTTACTTTAATTTATTTATTTATAAAATGAATTAACTGATTAAATATTTATTATAATTCATTGTTGTTTGACGTCTTAATCAAGACTCTCTCATGCAATGAAATGTTATCGGATACTTTTTGGACGCTTGCTAAATCGATCAGTGTAGCCGAAATTCTTTTGAAATTGAAATGCTTCATTCATGGTTCCCTAATTGACAAAAAGGAATTTACAAAACTTCGGAAGTCCTGTATCTCGTTTGTTTTTTTCTGTGTGGGTTATTATGGCGTGAGTCGAGGTGATTTAGAAGGGCAAGACGAACTCATTTACCAAATTTTGTAGGCTTGAGTTGTTTTTTCTTTTCGTTTTTGCCACTGATATTGCTAGCGTGTGACTTCAGATGTCAAAGTTGTGCGCTTATTTATTTGATTGGTGTTTAACGCCGTACTCAAGAATTTTTCACACAACCATAGCATCATCTGATCGGAGGATTGATGATTGCTTCCTAACATCATTAGGCCCATTTTAGAAAGTTTACACATTTATCGACAGGTGAGGTCTACAGTGACAGCCCCAGGTGGTCCGTGCCTAGAATACTCACCCCGACATCGTACATGTATATGTTAGTTTAAATTCCTTGAGTTGACGTTTAACGACTGTCAGTCTATACAAAGACGAGGTTCTACGCGTTTTGAGCCTACAGGACCTACTGGTCGCCATGGTAGTTTAAGTCAGCTTGCATTTCTAGTCGCACAGGTATAGTGATTGACGAGTGCATATGAGAAGACCGTACTTAGGCGAAAATGCTCCCTGGTTGTGGAGAACTAGGCAGTTATATCCTCATCCCGCGCTTTGGGCGCTGTCTATACAAACAATCCATTTACTTGACCAAATGCGACTTCAGGGTGATGACTTAATGGCATCGCAATCGATTATTAGTTATTCGTGAGCGTGTTTGGTAGAAAACAGAGAGACTCTTCTCTTTTTTCTTCCTACATTTTACCATATAATGCTGACTAGCTATATCTTAAGTCGCAATGTGGCCAAGTCCAGCAGATATTGCCATGCACATTTCATTCGTCTCCCAAACTCTTGAGTGTGAAGAAAAAAAAAACAAAAAAAAACAAAAAAAAAAACTATGCCACAGCAACATATAATCTTGCTGGACGAGGAAACAAATTCAGGGTCTACCCTCGATCACCGAGGCAACACATTAGGCGTCTATCCTCACCGAGGCGTCCATTTACGGATCCATCCTCACCGGCCGCGGCAAAAAAACTAGGAGGCTTAATTCGCTCCGTCGAGGCAACAAAGGAGTCTTCTCTTGTTAACCGAGGCAATAAAGGTGCTTCCTTCGCTGGCAACAAAGGCTCTTTCCTGAGCCTCGGTGGACAAGGCAACAATTCGACTTCATCCCTTGCTGGCCCACGTGCTTCCAATATAGGTGCTTTCCTCGCTGACCAAGGCAACAAGGAGTTTTCGTCTGAAATATTTATTTATTTATTTATTTACCTTAAAAAGTCATACAGCCACAGCTAAATCAATAGAACTTAGATTTGAGCACTGATCTTGGTCGCTGGACCTGGCGTCTCCAATGAAACCTTTACGCTGGACTGATGCACTGCTTCAGTGAACTGCAGATATACTGTTCATTCAGGCCTGTTTACTTTGAATACAGCCTCGGCTATACATTCTATTGTTTTGGACTTGTAAGTCAGACATATTGTATCGTATGTGTTGGTTGCCGCGGATCTTTGGTTCTTTTTGTTGTGGTATAGATTATACCGCGGACCTATATGTACTCATCAAGGCTTGCATTTCCCATAAACACAATACACCCGGGAATCATATGCATATATAGTGGTATACGTATAACCTTCAGTGCAATTTTACCTGAAAATGATCGTGATTTTCCTTCGGGATCTGTCCGGTTTCCTGCCACCACAATGCTGGCCGCCGCAGTATAAGTGGGATATTCTTGAATATGGTGTTAAACACAAATCAAAAAGAAGAAATAAATTAAAGCTGTTATCCAATAGCTATTACGTAATTACCATTTCTAGTAGTCAGTTATAAACTTCATAGCAATAAAAGGAGGAAAACAAAGTCATAAAATTGAAAAGGAATTCGAACACCAGACTGCTATGTACTGTGTACAATGGGCCTAGTACAACAGACTACAGACAAGGCAGCTTTGATCTCTTGCTCATAGCTGATAACAAAAGACAGAGGGGTTACATTGTTGCGACGTTTACCCCTGTTTCTGCGGTCAACTGCGGTGATTGGTTTCAAACATCCATCCCAATTAACAAATATAGATGTCGGGGACACTAATCCCGGAGTTGGGTCACGCACGCTCCGCATGCTCAAACTCGAATAGTAGTAACGAAAGCATTAAAAGCGGAGGAACAACGGAGAAAAAGCATGACAAAATTGAAAATAAATGAAATCATTTTGAACCATAAACTGCCAACTACCATATAGATAAATCTCTAATATTTTAGACCAGCCCACACAAAATGCAGCTCTGATCTTCGGCTCACAGCCAATAGCTAAAGACAGAAAGAAAACATTGTCCTAACGTTTAAAGACGCTTTCATGACACTCACTGGAGTGATTCAAGCTTGAAGGGATATCCCAGGGCTGATAGATGCCGGGAATATCAATACGAGGCTTTCTCTACATGCCATTGACTTAACTCAGGTAAAGATTTCATGTCATGTTGCACGAAGATCAATTTATTCAAAGGAGAAGGTTTTGAAAAAAAATTGTTGGTTTTTTGGTCATAACTTGAAAACTATACAAAGTACAAAAATAATTCTTGCAGATTTGTAATTCTGACGACATGGAGTACCAGACAGTATGTTTAGTTAATCAGTTTAAGCAGTATTTAGAGGCGACGTCATTTTTACGTCACTTCCGGGGTCATTTACAGCCTAATTTGTACACCAAATTTAATGTACGGTGGAAACTGAGTAGAGCCATCCACCTAGAAACAGCGAATGGAATTTCCTTCCAAGAGGTATACCCATTTGTGAGAAGGGGATTTTTTAAGTCTGAAAATTAAATTCAAAATGGCCGCTAAATCACATGACTGGCCAATAGACACTAAACGTCAAAATGTGCTTACCATGTTCATCATCAAGACTACAAAGTTTGGATTCTCTAACTTTAGTGGTTTGGGAGATGTTGCAATTTAAGGAGAGGACTAAAAATAATAACAGTAATAATAATCCTAGCAATTTCAACGGGTGTCCCTCAGGAAACTTGTGTGGATTCCTAATAAATGTGATGTTAGTCTACAACAATTTAAACGTGTAGGCTACATATGACATCCTACAGGTATTGTGTTAAGCAGCCATGTATAATGGCGCCTGTGTGATGCTGGATGATATATACATTTATATGAAATGTAAATTTTTCAGTCGCTTGGCAAACTAAAATAGACATGATATATCTTTGCAGGTTAAATAGGCCTACACAGTTTCTGCATGAGGTGCATGGGAATACATATCTGTCATAATGAGTGAGGCCCCATATGTGTTGGGGATTCAGTGGAGGAGAAGGCTACTGGTACTCCATGTATAAACTATATAGCCGTTTCGAGTTACGCATAATATCGTATGCGCAGAACGCGCCGTAGGGTAGAAAAGCAAAAGCACATAGCCATTCATGTTTATCTCTTAATATTACAGATTTCAGCAACAGCCAGGTGTAGAGCTCAGTTCTAAGTTTTTCCCCGTGTTTTTCACAGAGTTTTCCACTTGAAACAGCCCCGAGTGTCTGTTTATCTGCCAACTAAGGAAGTCCAGTCGTGCCCAGTCGAAACAGCTATTTGGCTTATCAGGGTAAACAATTGGGACATTGAGAGTATGAATGGAACAGCTGTCACTACTGACAATATTAACAGCTGTAAAATATTCAGCTCAGTAAGTCAGTGAATCCAAGGAATGATGCATATTAATGGAATCCGTAGGCATAGATATTGATTGATCTATATGGTTTCCAAAAGTTGCATGCGATGAAGTTACCCAATGCTCTGAACGCAGGCAAAATCCAGCATCGAGTTACTGTGGTGGTTGGCACCGCAACAAAGTCTGTTTATATCATTCACTTATCTCGACTTTCCGAAAATGATGCCCAGAAAACGAAACACACAATAAACGTTAGTGGAAAGACGACGGAAAACAACACCCACAACTATGACGTCACAGAATAAAATGCAGTTAAATATTAAAAGCCATAACCATTCTAAAATGGCCTTTGTGGGCCACTTAATGTACCAATGACATCACAAAGTCCCCCTTTTCCCCAAATACAGGAGCAATTCATTAATTCGTACATGCATATATTGATATATTACACTATAATAAACTTAACTGGATTTTCTTCCAAATATGAAAAAAAAACAACATATAAACAAATTAGTTTCCAGCATATTTCTCACTGGCCTTTTCACTGAAGCTGAATGGTCATCTTATTTCTGTTCATTTAGGTCATGCTTGTGTAGCCCTAGTCGGTGAGATGTCCTGATGAACCTTTTCATTCTGGATAACTGGTGGAAGGGAGATAACTCCCAATACCACCCACATTTTAGTAAGTGAAACCTGTCGTTATCCTCTGAGTCATACAAGCATTTAACCCATATCGGCATATGCCATAAATATCGCCTGTTCAAAGTTAAGCCGGAACAACGTTCTAACAAACTTGATACAAACAGCCTTAACCATTATTGTTTGTGCAACCTTTTTGGGGTTGTTTCTACTTTCATTATATATTTATTTTCATCCATGCGTGAAGAAATAATTAAGCCTGCACATTGCGCACACTAGATAAAAGCATTTTTAGGTTTGCATGAGCACTACCCGGATATATGAACTTGAATAATTTACATTATCCAACCCAGATGAAATCAGATCTATACTGGCCACACCTATTCTCAGATGTTATATTACCTATAGCAGAAATGACACATTGTTAATGACGATTCATAATCTAAAGGAGTGGTGCTACTGGATCTCTGCCATAGCTCTTTCATAGGCATGGGAATACGGCTAGGTCGATGCAATTCCTCTTCTTTTTCTTTCTAGCTATGACACAAAAGCTAGGTTAAACAGTATCTCATTTAATCCCGGTGAATATTAAAGTCATGTTTATTCTTGGACCACCTCTGTTTCAATACAAATTAAAAGAGGGATATGTAAAGAATAGGTTGAGCTACTGTTCCCACTTTTCCAATGTTCACTGAGAAAAGGACATTTTTCAATGAATTGACGTCACCCTACCACGTGACATCACCCTCATCCTTACTACGGCCGAAAGAGATGTTATTTATTGATGTATTATATCACATAATGTGTCGGCTAGATTATAGTCACTGCATGGTGGGCTAATGATGTTTATTTGTTCCAAACCCTGAAGGTAATTGAAGATCTTATTGTCTTATACTGATATGCTTAATATACGGGTAAGGTGTCCACCTCAATCAATATATATAGGTATTGAGACAATAGATCATTAAATATTTTGGTTTGATCATGTTGGCTAGAACCGGAAATCACTGCTGAAGTATAAAACATACAGTACCGGCTGGTCAAACCAACAAACGAATATTTATAGTCCCAGGTTAAGTGCATCACGTGAAAGTCACTTATAGCCTAACTGTGCCAAAATCAGGTCGTACTTTACAAACTACATATACAGCCACTATTCCATGTAAATTTAGCCTTCGTCAGCACGTATTTGTAGAAACAAATCAATGTTTAAAATTATGATATAATACCGGTATGGCTGTGTGTGTGTATATATATATATATATATTAGATCACACAAACGGTTCTCACTTTAATGAATAATGTGGGATTAAATACACAATCGATGAATGAACCGTGAAGCGATAAAACAACACGGATTAGAATTTTAGAAATGTTGGTCTTGTCGAGACATGATCTGTGCTCACGCTGCGGGTCTCATCTGCTCAGGTCCACTCAAGCTTAGTGCTCTCCCCACGAGGACACTCCGCGCTACGCCGACCTGTGCAGGCCGAGCTTGTATGTCAACAAAGGAAAATTTATAGTCGTGCGTTTCCGTGACAAACCGGAAATGGAAAGTAAAAATCTGCATTCAGACGATTCTTGGTAATGTAGAGGCCGAGGAAGAATAGAAATACACAGCTGGGATCACATATTGTACATCCATATACGTTAAATTGTGTCCTTCAGTTGTATCCAGAGGAATTTTGTGGGAAATCCTCCCGTGATGTCATCTTCGTAAAATGTATATGGCGGCGCGAATTCTGGTGTTGTCACGTGACCCACTGCTTTTGTGAGCGCAAATTGCAGGTAACGTTGTGGTAGAATTTGTATTGTGTGTTCTTGGTCAGTGTAGCTACGTCTGCTCTCATACTTTGTTAAATATTTCTTTGTATCTTGTTGTTTTATACTGATGGGCAATTTTTAAACATATTTGACGTCCCAAAGAGAAAATGTGCGGACGAAATAGTCTGAAAATCCAGCATGGCGTCACATGGTTTTCCGACAAAGTGATTCTGACCCAATGAAGATTCAATACAAATTACTGCTTCCTTGTTGTATATGGCAGAAACTTGTCTGGCGTTTTGTGCGGATGCCAACCGTTATCAGTTAAAAAAAATATTTCATGTCAAAAATAACCCAAACAAGGGTAAATATACTCATTTGCGTTCTTTTGGTGTTCTGGAAAGTGACAGCATTGGTCGTTACAACAACAACGGCACGTTTTAGCCAACTGTTGGGAGTACAGTTTACCCTTTTACTGAATACCGTTCGCAGTTGTACGCAAGGCGGATACAGGGGTCAAGGAATGCACACCGTGTAAGAAAGAAGAAACATTTCTATTGCAATTCTTGTAATCGTGACATCATTTCTGTGTTAGTTTCAAGAGACTTCCAGTGACAGATGAACAGATTCTGAGTTGTGAAGTGTACAACACTATGCAAGTGAATCCAGCAGAATAGTGGGTATCAAACAGTGAAATAAATGTTACTTTGAAAGAATGTAGGCTTTATGGAAATCACCATCTCGCGATGTTTCCAGAAGTATTAATCATGGAAAACAAAAATTGTAGCGTGATGGATAACATAAGTATCAAATCACCATACTCAAATTGTAGAAACTGTTAAGAGGGAGTTGGGTACCTTATAGAGGACATGATCAGTGATTTCGTGAAGTGGATTACACGCAAGGACATTTCACAGAAATGTGTATTCTGTTTCTGTTCAAGTTTCATGATCTTGAACTTTGATTTGTTTCCAGGAGCCTCTGTGGCCGAGGTGGTTAGTGTGATAGTGCAGTGCAATCGCACAGGTGCCTTTAACCTATGCAGGCACTGTGAGCTCAAGTACTGCTCATGCTTGCTTCCTCTCTGGTTGTACGTGGGAAGGTCTGCCAGCAACATGCAGATGGCTGTGGGCTTCACCTTGGGATCTGCAATGTTTCCTACCTCCATAACGCTGGCAGTCATTGTATAAGTGAAATATTCTTGAGTACAGCATTAAACCCTTATCAAATATATCAAATAATACATGATATATCACGTTGAAATTCAGAAAACATTTCGGGTTCTTAGAGGTAAAGAAGAACAGTGCTCTATAATTTACATTGTTCATGTACAGCCTTGATGTAGTTCACATGATTTAGAAAGGGTTTGTGGTGTCCTCAGTATACAGGTAAGGTTTAAAAAAAATAGTGTCTGAATTTGTAGCCTTAATTATGTTGACCAGGAGTTTAAAATGTCATCTCTGTAATTTACTTGTGTGCTTTCATTTCAGACTTTTGTAAATATAGTGTTGTAAATACTGTATATGATGAGTGGAGCTTCGAGCACCTCGCGTGCTAACAGTAGGAGTAGTAAAGACAAAACAGCCAAGACAAATGCAACTCAGAACTCAAAAACAGATGGATTGCCTTCAAAAATGCAGGTATGTTAACACAAATGCTCGATCTCTGTAAATGTGATCATATTGTTTGGAAAGCTACCCTACATCAGGCGGTTAGGGAACAGATCACACAGATGGTCGGAGAGTGGTTGAAGTGAAAGACACTGCCTGTTGAAAGTTATGTTTGCCAAACAGGTTGGACAGTATATGTGCATTTCAGTAAAGTATTTTCTTACAGCTACCACGAGAGTGGAAATTGACATTTAACCATGCTCCGTCGGCTAACATGACACACGGCCAATGTGTGTGGGCTGTGATGTAATTGTGCCAAGAGCTGAACACTCTTGTCATCTGATGCTGCAGTATGCTGTCAGGGTTGTGTTGAAACTTATGTATAGATGTAAATTTGTAACATGAAATGATCAAGAAACTTACTCCCGCCATAACACAGAGGCCGGAAATACTTTGCAGTGTTGTTCACTTGTGTACTTGTTATGATTAAAAGATGACATTAAAACAGTGTCCTGTCCCTATGTTATTACATGTTACGTCGACAGTTAACTCAGAGCATTTATGTCACGGCTTCTAAACAGCTGATGTATCCCAGTTTTCTGACTGGCCAGTCTCTCATAAGCTTAAAAGCATCGGCACCTTCAGATCCCCAGTCGACAGCAAAATACTCCACACTTCAAACAGAGATAATTCAGCAAGGAATTCATACAAATTCAGAAAGGTTTTGCATTCAAGAGAGAATTTTGTAATACTTTTAATGAACAGTGCTCAGTCATGAGCTGTCTTTCACTTTAAGATTGTAGTCTGTCAATCTTCATGGCAGACGATGTGTGAGTTCAGTTCTGACCATGGACAAGGAATCCTCCTGCTCGCTTTGTGCATGGGGTCATAAGAGCTCTGTAACATTTGTAACAGCCACTTGTCTTCCACCAATATGGTGCGAATATGTGGCACTCCAGGCAGGCAAGCACTCTGGCTTCCTCCACCCATACAAGTGACTTACTGTATAAATTTGAGGATAAAGCTGTGCTTGATAAGTACATTCTGATTTTTGTCTGGTATAAATCTGATTTAACCATTATATGAGTGAAATAATTTAAAGCTCAGTCATCTTCTTGATAATTGTTATTACATCATTTGTTAAGGACACTTCTGGTTTAGAAATGTTCTGGCCACTTTATGCCTGAATTATTGGTTTAAAACACCTGATAAAATAAGTCTTTTCCTTTCATTGGAATTTCAGAATTATCTCAATAAATTATGATAATGGTAGGTTGGAATCTTGAAATTAATTGAGAATATGTGTTGTGTTGTTGTTGTAGGCCACACCTGAGCAGATGCGATTAGCACAGATAGTACCTGATAAGTCAGGAGCAGACGAGGAGCTCGAAAAGAAACTAGAAGAGGTGAGTTAGACGACTGAAATTAGGCCCTTAGACACCAGGTTGAACTGGGAGGGGTAAGCTGTATCATGGAATAAAGGTCATTAAACACCTCATTAAACCCATAAGTTAATAGCATTAAGTGATCTTGGTGTCATCATAAACTTAGTGTAGAACTTTCCATGCTATCCTCCAGAACTTGGCATCTGTATAATTAATGTATCGTTAGCAGTGGGAAGTTAACTAAGTTTGTGCTGCCCGGTTAGGGTTAGTATAAATTGGTCATTACGGCTTTGGGCTAAGTGAACTAATGGCTTTAGCCACATCTCAACTATCCCTTATTTTTAACTGGCAAGATACATGCAGCCAGTTCAAATCCTGGTCTAGTGCAGCGCAATGACCTAGTAGCCTCCCACCTATGCGGTCGTTCTGAGAACAAGTCCAGCTCATGCTGGCTTCCTCTGTGGCCGCCCATAGAAAGGTCTGCCAGCGGATGGTCGAGGTTTTCTCAAACCATGATGCTGGTCGCCGTCGTATCTGTGAAATATTCTTGAGTACGGCGTAAAACACCAAACAAATCGATAAATAAATAATCAAATCCATGTATTGCTGTCTTGGCCTTGGCTTCACTTCAGCAGAGTTGTAACATCACATGACTGTTGTTTGGTCGAATAGCTCACTGATACGTCTGGAGCGTGGTTTGTGTTTGTAGTTGGCAGAGCTGACAGGGAAGAATTACGATGATATAGCCATTGCGCTACATGACTGCGAGAATGATCTGAACAGAACATACCTTATGTTAATGGAAGGGGACAGCGACCAGGTGAGTAGAGTGTTTTCAACAGTTCCAGGTAAACGTGCTTCAAATTTCACGTCAGAAAATGGAATAAAAATTTTAGTGAAAGTGCTAACCAGCATTACTAGAAGACCCAGAGTGGTAAATATGTATTGGTTGGGGGAATACATTTTAAATACCAGCTGTAACATTTAATTATGTAAGGTATAGTTAAAAGAATTTTATATCAGTATAAGGGTTGATATTTTCCTAGTAATAATATTTGTGTGTTGCATCAGTTTGATTTCTACATAAAGTCAAACTGCTGTACAAGTATGCAAATACATTTACATGTCCTAGTTGGTGGTATGTAGCACTTACTAACACATTAAAAGGGGATATCAGTTTTATAGTAATCCTTTGTATCAGGGTGAATGGAAGGAACCTGGGAAGAAGAAAAAACGGCAGCCAGCAAATGCGCAAAAGGGTGGAGACTCTACAAACTATAACCATGCAGGAGACAGCAAGCCTGAAAGATCGGAGAACCACCCCCGGAGCCGAGGGGAGAGAGACGGAGACAGAGACCGTGATAAGGACGGCGCTGACTACACAAGAAATGAGAGTAGCTCACGGCGTGGCCGCCGAGACACGCGCCCCCCACGCCTCTCCCGTGGCAGGGGCAGAGAGCGAGGTGGAGATCTCATGTGGCGGGACAATGACCAAGAGAATGATAGGAAGCCAGAAGAAGGTGGTGGCGGTGGCAGAGAAAGGGGGCGCGGCCGAGGACGAGGTAGGAATACGCCATTTGCATTGCATTTATACTCGTTTATATTTTTTACACTAACATTTTATACTAGTTATACATTGATACTGACATTTTATACTAGTTTGCCTTGCAGATTTCCTCTTCTCTGTATAATTGCTTTTCCTATCTTTGGTAAGAAGACATATCTAAAATAAGTCGCATTGTGGAGGTGTTTTGCTTAAATATATTGATGTCATTCTTTAGAAGACATGGTTAAATCGATGTAAAATTTAAGTACATTCTTCCACATATTGCACTTATGGCTGTAATTAAGCTGTTGTATCTGGCAAGTTTATTCTTCATAAAGTGGTGAAGTTATAAAATAGAAAAGCAGAATAGTGAATGTACCTTTTGTTTTACAAGAGATGTATGATTTTCAACTGTTCTTGTCAGGTGTGAATGGACCAGGGAGAAGAGGAGGCCGTGGAGGCGGAGGTGGAAGAGGTGGCGAAACAGCTAGGTGAGAGAACAATGCCAATTTCCCAGCCTTACAGAAATCTTAACCCTTGGGAGCCAAGGACAAACCAATGTTGAGCTTCAAACTTTGATTAAAACATTTCTGAGGAAGATGTATTCTGGTCCAGGCACTATAAACCTGCTTTCCTTTCATAAAAAAAAAAAAATGCCTTTCAGTTTCACTGGTTGTTGGTCCATTTTGCATTTTCAAATTGTTTCAACATACAGTTTTGTAGATGATACGACAGAGGTAAATTTCCAATGTTAATCACTGTTTCCCCACGGGTAGGAAAATACGTACATTGTAAATGCATAAAGTTTATGTCTTTCCATATCTCTGTCATTGATATATGCTTTACACAATGTTATAGAATTTTAAACCGTTATCTGAAGCATGTGATTCTGTTTTAATGTTTGTTGCTTATTGTTTTGAGCAGAAACTTTCGAAGCCCACGCTATGAGAAAGGCCCGCAAATTGACACATGGACAAATGAAACTGCGGAAAATGCAGAGAAGGAAAATCAAGGTGTGTGGACACCAGATGCACTTATTTAACAGTTATTGAAAGAAACGTCAGAAAAGAAGTGAAGGTTTTGACTATGAGTGGGTTACTTGGTGAATGATTATTGGTTTTTCATATTTAATGTTCCTTCTGGTAAAATTGTCAGTAGTTGTTCTTTCTTGTTGTTTGGGGGGAGACCTCAGTAATATGAAAATTTTGCAACGATATGACTGAAACATTGCCGATGTGACGTCAAGCCATAGTCATTCATTCCTAACATGAAAATTGCTTTTTGTAGTCATGTGGGGTGATTCTATGGGACCAGAAGATTGGAACGATGACTCTTGGACAGGAAGTGTGAGTATCATGTCCTACCCCCTACTGGTGTTAAATAACTGTCAAATAAATAAATCCTGCTACTTACTTAGTACATCGTGGAACCTGGAAATCCAATTTCATGACTTGTGAATCATATGTGTACCTGTGTTGGGACAGTCTCTCTTAAACTCATAATAGAGATCAGGCCTTGGACGAGTTGCTATCAGGGTGTACATTATGTCTGTAAGTCTCATATGGCAAAAGTTTATCAGTACCTTGCTGAACATCAGTAACTTGCCAGATATCAATAATTACACTTCAGGTTCCTCCAACCGTAAAATTGACCACCATTGTAGAAGTCTTAAGGTCTTAACAGGTATTAGATAATTAAGATTTACTCTTAATGGTTGTCTTGTCTAATAGTTGAATCCTCTTCCATAGCTGATATTCAAACTGTAGAGGCTGTGGGTACAGAAAAATAAAATCCTGCTTATTGATGATGTACGTTATGTTTCAGCTGACAGAGACAAAGGTGTTCACATCGACCTCGATACAGGGCGGGCCAGGAGGCTCGGAACCTGCTGACCAGCCCAGTCCCCAGGTGCTCCCGGACACGGCCAACGCTCTCCCTCACAATAACTCCTTACCTCAGAGGTCAGTCTCATGCTCCCTTACTTGACCCCTACAGTGTAGCCTGTGTACTTCTCCATATGGTGTGTAGGGTTTTCTCTTGTAGCTAGCTGTAGCTAGCTTGATTTTCTCTGCAGATACACCTCAATACACGGATGTCGGGAACTCACAGCATGAGAAGTGTTCTTATTGGTTGAGATTTGATAGGTCTTTTGTTACCACATAGCTTTATTATTAAATGTTTGTCTGTATTTTGCGGGAAAAATGAGCATAATTGTATTGGAGATAGAATTTGTTCTGAAATTAAAATGAAGACCATTACAAAGTCAAATAAGACATTGACAGATTTTGAGTGAATGTCTGGTTAAACCTCTCCCAAAGAAGAAATTATGAACAGAAGTTTTAACGGATTGTGTGTCATGTGCCTTAACTCGTGTGTCTTTAGTCAGCTACAGACTGGACTGATGTTGTTTTTGCAGGTTAGACATAGGAGCATTGTTACAGAAACCAGCCAATGACGTGGGTGTTGTCAACAGAGTTACAGAGTCTCAGTTTATCACACAGTATAACAAAGAAGCCACGGAATCCATTAAGAATTCCATTGGGGTAAGCATCATGGTAGATAGCCAGTCTGACTTGAAATATCAGATGTATTGTTCTGTGGCAACTTTCTGTGGACACCTGTAGGATTGGTGGGATAATTTTGGTGTTGGAGTGACTGACTGGTTGATATACCGTATTCCGTGATGATTTACAACCAAAGAAAAAACCTGATGACGTATTCAAACACCGAACAGGCCATATGCCTCCTGCGAGCGTCCCTGGCCTTGGTAATAACCTATTAAAAAGCTTGCTTTGGATCACCCAGCATGGTATTTCCAGGAGTCGGCTGAGTGCTTGAAGATTCATACAATCATCTACACCTGTAATTGAATGTGCTTGATCAGAAAATTCCTATTCGAGATCTGCCTGATTTTCCCCCACCATAATACAGGGCACCATCGTATAAGTGAAATATTCTAGAGTGTGGTGTAAAACACCAATCAAATAAATACAAATGTCAGTGAAAACGTCATAGTTTTCAAGATGTTTTTGATAAGAGAATACTCTTACATTTCAAGGCCAAGAATAGGTTACAAAACTTTTCAAAATGGCTGCCAATTGAGCCGTTTGATGCAGTCTAAACTTAAGAGGCAAATCTACTCCTATGTCGAAACTTTGACCTCTAATGTATTTTCACCATTTTACCATGTCATTCTCCTGGTTTCCTTATGTCAGGAACCAGGCAAACAACGGGTAGATTTAGAAAGTTATGAGAAGGCAAACGGACTCACGGGGAGAGCTGAAATGTCACACTTTTCCCATATTTTGTTGGCAGAACATTAACGGTGTCCGACCTTGATATGTATTGAATAATATTTTGATCTTCTTTACTCATGGATATATGTTTGTCACTCTTAGAGAACGTTTGGCGAACAAAAAGACATCTTCAAACAAAGGCTGTACTGGGGCAGCCATCTTAAATACAAATGACCTTATGTCAGAAATTTATTTTTTATTTTTAATTGAATTCAAAATTAATACTGCTTGTGTGATTTGGCCATTTTTTCCTATTCGGAATGAAAATATTTTACACAGATTTGATAATACGACCGAGCCCACTTTTTGGGGGAAGATGGCCACCCAGTGCACACAAACCTAGATTCGGCCATTCGTGACATAAACCCGAAGATAGGCGAAGTGGGTCATAATCGTCGTTGGAAGTTCTCACAGCTAATCTGACACAAGGTCAAGCCACCGCGTGTTTTCACCAATTTATCTGCGGTTACGTTACCGGTAGATGAAACAGTTACCAAACCATACAACCAGCAATATAGACACACCAGTGTAAAGAAAACAAAACATAATGACCACCTTCAACTGATGAGCAAGCTATTTTTTGTGCCGGTCCACTGGGTAGCAGGAAAAGTTGATTGTTGTTTGAAACAGCAACAACATGACAATTGCCACATTGATATAACAGTAATATCGTGTATATTTCAAAAGGCCGCATGTCACTTACAAAAAGTAATATAAAATACAGCTAGAATTAGTCTCTAGTGTGGAATTCTGTCATCTTAATTATGCCGTCTATTTGATCGGAGGGGCCCTCTCACAGGCCCCTGGAACTCTGCAGCACACCTCTGTGATAAAATTCGCCCCCATCTGGTGAGTCACGTGACAAATAAGGTGGTGGTCCTCGGTCGTAAGTCGTCATAGAATATAGTAATATGTTTATTTTATGATCAATCTTTCTTGTTGTAATTTGGCATTTTACATAGAAAGGGTACAATATCAACATGGCTTTTATTCTGTACATTAAGGGCAATTCACCCAACTATGTATCAACAGTAGTTTGTTATTTCTGTGTATGTAGTTACATGTGGGACATATGTTGCTATTTCAGATTGGCTCCTCAAGTCGACCAAACCTCGAGTCCTCGCAGAACTCCACAGTGAATCAGTTAGCCTCGCTCGGCAGTTCTCTGTCAGCACTCCAGCAGACAGGCAGACTCCCCGCCACCCAGCCGGCTATCCCGTCAGTGGCCCTACAACAAAGGCCCAAGCCACAGAAGAGCAAATTACCCCCACCGTCTAAGGTAAATTATGGACCGAATTTACATGTATGTGAAACCATTTATGATTATTTCTGAGGTTCTTCAAGTCTGAAAAAATTCTCCAGATTAGGAATATGATGTGATTATACCTCTTCATAACTTTCGGCGTATTTGGGCAGTAACTGGTGGAAAACGTACTAGTTTAATATGAGATTATTTTGTTTCATAAGCTTGTTTTTCTTTTTTTGTCAGATCAGTAATGTTACTGTTGAACTTGGTCATCTGTAAAAAAGGTGATATGTCCTGTATTACTGAACACCAGAGGACCTTACTTAACTGTAAGTTCTATCTCTGTTGAACCAGATTCCTGCATCAGCAGTGGAGATGCCTGGCCACATGGTTACCTCCCTTGATGTTCAGTTTGGTAACTTAGAATTTGGTGCTGATTCCTTTAGTTTTGGCGGCTCAGATAGCGTGGGAACAAACAGTTACACCGTGTCAACCACCTCTTCTGCCAGGTATCAAATGTGTGTGAATACTAAAGATTTTGTCACTGTCTATTTCCTTCTTCCAAATACCAATTTTTTCATTGATGGATCATAAACAGAGCATTTTACTTCTGTAACCTTGGTCTTTTTGTGTGGTAGAGTATTGCTTGTTAATGATGTCACCTTCTTTTATTTACGTACATCAAACCATTCTTGGTATGATTTACCTGTGAGGTATAATCAGATTTGTCAGGTACCTAAAGAAATACAATTTATCCCTTGTCCCTCAGCCATTAACCTGACAACTGTGATTTAAAATAGAGACAAGCATGTGATGTGCGGTAAATCGATAGATTTGTTGTTATGTCTGATGTCTTATTATGACCCTGTGAACAGTGGCGCTCCGGGCTTGACCAATCACATGGATCAGGTAACGAGTTCTGAGGCCAGTTTGTCAGCCATGAGGGCAGCCACCACTCCGAACAAGTCTTCAGGGATTCCAGGGCTGGACCAGACTTCACCAAGGGGCAGCATGTTCCCGGCTGCCACCTACGCTACCACGCCCACAAAGAAAGAGGTACGCCTAACACCAGCAGGTGTTCCGTAAGCATAAAACAGATGCGTTTCTAGATTTCATAGATTTGATGGTACTGTGTGCGAAACATTCTTCTCTATAAGCTTTCTTTTTTTTAATCATTACTAAAATTGTTACTTGAAACTTTTCTTGGTGCTCAGCATTGAGTGTGTTTGTTCTAAGAATTCTCTCAGTTAAGCTGGCTTGTGTTTTTCAAGAGTAAGGTGTTATTACTTCCTGGTTGTGATGTAATACTAATGGACATCAGGTTAATGAGACTGTCAGTATGACAGGAAAGGGAGAGGCTTGCTACAGGGATACAAATTCCTGAGTAAAATAGAATGTGGCATGAAGCACAATAAAACTTAACCAGAATAACTCTTATATCATACATTTGTGATGTTATAGATCAACTCGCCGGAGCCAATTCCATTCCCTTCCTCCCAATCAGATCTGAAGACCAGTCCGCTGGTCAGCTCACAGCGCTCCGGCCAGACAGCCATCCAAGGTTTGCCCTCTAAAACACCATTCGTTTATTCTAACTTGTCTGCTTTTCTGTGGAAGATTATAAGACTGTTTAACAAAGTGTGTTTAAAAGCTTTTCTTAAATGATTTTTGTGGTTTGAAGAGGAAATGATGTGATTTATTTTCCACAGGCCAGAATTCATTGTTGATGTTGTTTTCCAGGATCACTGGCGTCAAACAGCGCCGACAGCAGTGGGTTGTACGGCCAGTCAGCGAGTTACCAATCCTCCAGCTACAAGCCCGGGGGCATCAATGCCTCCCAGAACTACACTCATTCCTCAGGCACGCAGTATCCCAACTCCCTGGCCCCCCAGTCATCACAGAACCAGTATCAGACAACTCCAAACCAGTACCAGTCAACTCAGAACCAATACCCAAACTACCAGTCTGGTACTGCATTCCAGAGTCAAACTGGCTTCTCCAGCCAGTCGAACCAAAACTCATTGTATCAAAGTGTCACGTCGACGGGCTCCTTCCAGAACACAACGTACCCCTCCAGGGACAGCCAATCAGGTGCATCGTTTCAGACAAATGTATCGCAGTCCTCGAACTCGTCATACTCGCTTGATGCTCAGGCAAGCGGTTCATTTCCGCGCGAGAGTCAGGCGAGTTCGTCGTATCAGAGAGACGGTCAGCCGAATGTGTCGTCATACCAAAGAGACGGGCAGACCAGTGGGTCGGCTTATCAGAGCCCGCAAACTGGGCCCTTTCCACGGGACAGTCAGTCTGGCAGCCCTTACACGCGTGATAACCAGTCCAGTAGTACGTACGCCAGAGACTCCCAGCCCAGTAATTACCAGCGTGACGGTCAGTCGTCAAGTGTGGCCTATTCACGAGACGGCCAGTCTGGGTCATACCAAAGAGAGGCTCAAAGTGCTAGTTCGTCTTACCAGAGAGACTCTCAGTCAGCGGGTTACCCCAGGGACGGGGGCAGCAGCTCGGGGTACACCCGGGACAGTCAATCCGCTAACACGTACCACAGAGACTCTCAGTCAGCAGGCTCGGCGTACGGGCGAGACAGCCAGACATCAGCCACGTCAAACTATCCCCGAGACAGTTCTCACAGTGGCTCAGCATACGCTCAGCAGGCTTATAGCTCAACAAATCACCAGTCTCTGCAGACTTCTCCCCTGACTGCGGGCAAACTCAGTGATAGCCTCTCTAAGATGACTGTCAAAGACTCCACGGTGGACAACCACCAGGTCAACCAGGTACACCTTGATTTATTTCATTGGAATGTTATCTGTGCACGGTTGGTTTACCCATATGGAGTTTGTATGTTATGAGGGATCTCTTTTTTTCAGGTTTTCGGATTTCCAGTTTTCCAGTTAGTGTTTGGTTATGTGTTTCTATATGTGTGTGTTTTTTTGTTTTGTTTACTAGTTTATGTTGCTTTGGAGCTCATTATGTTGCTACCAGTGGATTTATCTTGTTAGATGTCGCAAAACGAAAGTTGAAACATTTTAAGAGTTATGCTTTTTATATGGTTATATCTGGGATATCTAGCCTTAACCTAGCCTGATGCTGCAGACGAAACAAGTGTAACACTCAGCAAGGAGAGTTCAAAGTTTTCACCAGTGAAACGTACCCGGTTAGACATATGCCTTGCTTTCTTATCGTGGTGGTGCTCTGCAGATACGTTGATGCATCTGTCATTTGTGTGTCTGACATGATTCCAAGGGTTAGTCAGTGGTTGAAGTCATTCTTTCTATGCTCAGACTCACTCCGTTTGAAGACCTTCATGATCATAGCAGCTAAGATAGATGATGTGTTCGGTTGGCATATGATTATCATCTTGACAGTCAGTACAGTTAGATATTATAGTTAATTGTATGAATTAAAGTATGAACTGATCAGCATTATTAGTTTGCCTGACTCATCCTGACTGACTTATTCAAGCATCCTAGACCGAAGTAGACTTTGTATCCTCTGTAACTATAGGATATATTTATAGATATGTTTTATATAGTACATTTCATGAATTCTAAAACTGTAGCAATATGATTAGATATTTTCTCTTCTGTAGATCCCAATTCTTGCATGCCAGTATTTATTCAACCTTTAATGTTTATTTGTTTATTTGGAGTGTAGATAACCACATTGTGTCAAAACTTGGCCAGAATTAGTCTGGGATAGAAAGTGGAAGGGGGATATTTTAGCAGCATAACTCCCTCATCCGTCTGTCCTGTCCTGTCCATTGTGAACAGGATATCTCTTGAATTTTGGCCGAATATATACCATACATCCATTTCACATGATGAGTAACCCTTAAATTTTCACGAGTCAAATAATCTGTTTGTGGTGAAGCCCCCCCCCTCCCCCCCACCAAAATTTGACGTGCATATAAACACCACATCTCTTGAAGTCCCATTACCAGCTAAATGTGAAAGAGTTGCTATCCATGTAATTTTGCATAACATCGTAGCTGATATGAATTGGCCAAATGATGTGGACTGTAAATATGACATCATTCCATTGTACTGGATAAATCTGGAATTGTCTGCTTCCGTCAACACCTCACTTAAGAAAAGAAGAGAGCAGTTGTCGTGTACATTATATGTGCACCTTAGATGCCAGAGTAAGGTGAATTAGTGAACAGAAGTTCTCCTGGCTGACTGACTGACCACAGAAACTAAAAACTTATTGAGTGGATCAGAGAAGCGCTTGTTACATAGAGCATGGAGCCAATTTTACGTGATTTATTAAATTTACATGCATGCATCTACAGCACCATAGCTATTTAGTTCTGTGTGAACGTATCTGGGTAACATGTGATGTGTGAAGCCTGCTCCTGACCAGTGCAAATCAAGATCACAGAATCTAAAAACTGCTGACAGTCCAGATAAATCATTATTTTATCCAGTGTGGAATAAGCGAAGGTGATTTCTTTCGGAATTAGGGCTTTACTCAAGAAATTTGAGTTCAAAGGAGTCCACAGTGCCATAGGTACATATTGTGCAGGATATTTATTTATTTGATTGGTGTTTCATGCTGTACTCAAAAATATTTCACTTATACGACAGCGTCGAGCATTATGGTGGGAGGAAACCGGGCAGAGCCCGGGGGGAAACCCACGACCATCCGCAGGTTGCTGGCAAACCCTCCCACGTACGGCCTAGTACAGGATATGATTAAAGACAGTGTTTGCATAGTATTGTTGGTGTGGAGGGAAGCTGTGTAGATCTTTTGTCCCAGCTATTTAAGCTGAAGCTCTTATCAGTGAGCTGCCAAGTTTCTCTGGACCCTTGTTTGGAATGTTTGTGTTGATGAACTTGCAGGCATGACCATGTCACTAACCATTGTTCATAAAACTGAATTGATAGAAGAGGAAATACCCTGTTCTCTTGTGACTTTTTTTGTCACATATTTTTTGGTCCACTGTGTAGAGTTGTAATTTTTTTTTTCTGTTAATCAGTTACTCATGATATGTTAAAATAAAACATATGAGTAATTATTTTTGTCTTGTTTGCAGCATTCGTATGAGCATACATCCTCAAGTACAACAACAGGTTTGACAACACCAACAGCAAGTACATCATCCAGTTCTCTTGCCAGCGTCTCTACAGGAGGCAGCTCTTCAATCACTGTGACGACGTCAGCTAATATAAACTCTTCTAAGACAAATGTATCTTCAAGCAGCACATGTAAGTTGATTGTCTTAAAAAATATGTTTGTTAGAAACTTAAAAACTGCACGATTTTAGCCGAGATTTTCGATCTCTTATCATCTCCTAGAATGTACACCTTATAAGACTTGCTCTTGCAGAACACTGACCGGTAATGAGTGGCTAGAATCTAGATAAAGTGGGGTCCTAATGGTAATATACAGATTTAAACAAAATAGTTTTTTTTTTTCTCTTTTTTTTTTTTGTAATTGTAGATAAATATGTAGTTAGGCATGCTGCCATAGACGTCCCAGGAAACTATTACCAGATTGAACAGCTCTGAAATGATGATTTTTGTGTAGGTTAAAATGATATCAGGTGATGAGTGCTTTTATTGCCAGTGGTGAGGTCTCATTCTGACTGCCACAGTTTAGACTTCAACCACAGGCCTGGTGAGGTCCTGTGCTTGAACCAGGGCATTTGTCAGGCAGCTGGCCAGGGGCGGTGGTTTCCTAGATCAGATTCGTACTGAGCTCACACAGGCACCTGACCAACACTTACAAAAGGTATTACTTTTGATTATGATGTGAAACACCTGTCTGCATAAATTCCCCTACCTGTAGGATTAATTATCTTTTAGTGTTAGTTTTTTTTACATTAAAGCTTCAGAATGCCGAAATGATGGGTTATTGTGTTCTTGCAGCCAAAGGTCCCCCCAACTTGCCTCCCGGAGTGCCTCTGTTGAATGCTCAGTACATCATGAACATGAGCCAAGGCGGAATTCCACCCTTCTATGTAAGTGTCTGTCTGTCACTGCTGAGGTCCTTAGATGGTGTTGTTCAAATGAGTGTCTGCATTATGACAGTGGGTTATCTTTAATCCGCCATTCGACATGTATTTTATTATCAATTCCATAGTTTTGATCGTACTTAATTTAGACTACAGAGACAGAAAGTTTGTAACATGTCTTTGCTAATGCTCACCGGAGATAGTCCACATGTGCCCCAGTGGCCAGTGGTCACTTGTAATTCTCATGCTTTGCACAGGTGTGTAACTTTTCCTTGTTCATCTTTCTGCAGAGTTTACAACAACAACCTTTATACCCTGGCTATGAAGAGTTACAGTTACTGCAGCAAAGAGGAGTAGCTCTGGTAAGATGATGCTGAGAGAGCGAAAAGTATACTTATGCTCGTCTTGGATTTGGTGGATGGCCTAGTCAGTGTTCATAAGACTAATAGATTTATTTCCTGTACAAATGGCTTTGTTGATAAGCATGTCAACAGTTATTCCTCTTTGTATAAATTGTCCCAGAGTTTAATCACAATTTCCAACTGATTTGTCAATGGAAGGAAATAATTTATTCCACTTGTACACTTTAGATCCAGCAAATCTTTCATTTTCGTCGAAATACAGATAACTTGGTTTGGCCGTAACTTAAGCTTTTTACTTCTCAAACTATGCTTCACTGTATCAGTGAGAATTTCCTTTACAGGGAAGTTACTATGACATGACTAGTTTTGGTGCTCCAACCACGATGGCAGGCCGCGATCAAACCACGCTAGGAAATGTTCCCTATACAGGTATGGTCAAGTTGGATACGGCTTTTAAATAAATATATTTGATAGGACAGACCAGTGTTTTGGTCATGTGCATGGCACAGAGCTTTGGATTCATGATCAGACCAGACATGCGACCACAGATATTGCAGCAGGGTTAATTGTTCTGTTCAAGACTCCTACTGCTGGAATGCATTTCCCAACAGGTAGTTAATGGATTCATTTAGCAAGTGATCTGGTTCACCACTGCTCGATCTGTCATGATGAAACAGACTTAATCAAGACTTTCGTTCTTCTGAATGACTTGTGTTGATTGTGTGCTTTCTGAACTAGATCTTGAATTTGAAAGTTTTTTGTGATAGAGCCAATTAGCTGTCATTCACATGTGTTGGAAATGAATTCGCCAAATGAATAGTACAAAATACTGTCATTAAGACTGCTATCTTTGTGACTGGGGTCGTCATTAACATTAAAACACTCCCTGTAAGCTGTCACCTTGCCAGGTGGAATGCTACACAGTAAATTCTTTCAAAAACCTACATTTCTGTCTAAGGTACTACTAGTTCTATTCCAGGATGATTAACTATCGTGTCGATGTCTTTTGCAGAGTCGATACAATATTTTTGACTACTGATTTAAGCTGTTCCATGGGAATGGATGGGTATCTAGGTAAAAAAATCTGTCCAGTCTTCCTCCTGATATGGCTGAAGTATTGCAGAAGTGGCATCAAGCCGTAATCATTTGTTCATGTCCAGTCAATTCAAAAGATTTGCCCATCTCATTTCCTTGGTTTGTGCTCCACATAAAGGGATATGTGACTGGCATAGCAAAATCGTGTAGTAAGTCCAGTGTTCTTGCGCACTGCCTTCTTGATACACTAAGTGGGCATGTAACGACAGTTCAGACCCACAGCAACTAGAAAACCACAAACACAGTGCTCTTACCTTCATCCTTTACCCTCCAGCCAGCCTCAAAGTACAAAGCCCCACGTTAAAACTTTCAAATCTGGATCACTGTCCCAAATGTAATGGCCATGGCGACGAATTTGGAAGTCTTAGCAGGGAGCTTCGTACAGCTTTTGTAGCTGCATGCTGTAAAGGTAATGAGTGTAAGTGCTTCAGAGCTACCTGGAGCTAGTGTCATGTCATGTCTGGTATCATCAGCCTGGCATCCTGGTGAGGTAGCACAGTTAAAGTGTTGGCATTGGGTCCGACCTGCTACCTAAAGACACCGTAACAGTAGCACATAAAAGGTTCATCAAATCCATGCAAACAAACACTTCCTTGTTTAGTTCAATGCATCAACTCTACTGCTGTGCATACAGGTAGTGAAATGCGCAGTGGTACTATTTCTTGTGCAGAACTACAACCAGAGACAAAGCTTACCATCCAATGTAGTATAAGCCTTTCTTTCCCACTTTTTTCTTGAAAACTTATTATGTAACATTACCTGATCTGTGATGATGAAACAAACAAATCAAGACTTTCGTTCTTCAGAGAGATTTGTGTTGATTGTTCATATCTGATATCAGATCTGCAAATAGGAGCAATTCGTCCTAAAAACTATAAAATATAAATTATAAAATATAAACATTTGAAGTGCTCATATTCATGGCAGTTCTGTCCACCTTGGCAAGTTTCTTCACATGGAACTGTAAGCTACTTTGTGAAATGTACATGCTATCTCGGGTCTTCTGTGTAGGGTCTGAGAATAAGGTACATCTTACCATTTTACTACTCCTGTCAATCCTTCTGTAATATGGCATAATTCTGCCATTGCAGGTGCTGATGGGAAGTTGAACCGCGTGGATGCCCAGTCCCCTGTGCCCACGACCCAGCCCCAGCAATCCCAGAACGCCCACCAGCAGCCCTATCTGAACCCCACGCTCCACCCAGGCTACGGGTACTACCCTTACCCCTCCATGTTACCGGCAGGAGCCGGGTTCCAGTACCCTCATACCATGTTTGTGAGTAGACTCCTGACTCCTCTGCCAGATAACTGAACCAGATAAACCTGGATGTGCTAATATATGTGTACATCATATTAAGAATTATCATAAGTGAACTGAAATCATGTCTGTATAAATAGGCTGATGTTTACTAGTTGCAGTTATGAGGAATACCTTGTCGCACACGAAGATGTGTTGTTGGCATACACATCGCATATTATATTATTGGATAGGGGAAAGGTTCGCCTGTGACAACAGTGAAATAATTCTTCTATATATTCTGTACATTTACTGCTGTCACCTAGGGACAGTTGTGAATAAAATTTTCTCAGAAAGCAAGATGGCAGAGTCATACTGGAAAAAAATTGAAAGTCCAAATTATGAATTCTGTTTGTGTCTGCCTTGCTGAAATGTTGATCTGTGATGATGAAATAAAACTTAATCAAGACTTTCGTTCTTCTGAATGACACATGTTGATTGTTTGATTCTGACACAGATCCTTCATTGATGAGACAATAATTCTCACACCTGAATTCTGTGAATAGCTGGTGATTTCACAATGGTTGTTGGAAAATCTATCACCCAGTCCAAATGTTGAAAGAGAGGAATTTCTGATTACCTGATTTGAGATCAGTTGAAAGCATTACTGACATTGTTGTGATGTTAATTTAAGCCAGGGTGTAGAAAAAAAGTTTTAATTGTTTAAGCAGTTTTTCTTGGCATTGTTATTGTTATAGATGCCTCCTGTTACAAACACAGCAGCTCATGGCGGATCAACGGGAACAAACCAGTATCAGAAAGCTTACGGCTCTCACTCCTATGGAGGCGGGAAAGGTAGGGGAGGTCTGTCACCCTTCTGTTTTATCCCTCTAAATTACTAACAGTTCATCCCTTTTAACTGTTGAGTGTTAATACCTTCTAATCACTAACTTTTCATTAGCTGGGATTATGCCGAGCAGATCTATTGAATTACGAAGACAGATCAGCTTAAACCCATGTGTTTTCTGTGAGTTGCATGCTATCAGCTGTACAGTTAAACTCTGTGTTTCAGTATGTTGTCATATGTAAGGTTGTACTCTGCGCATTTCACAGTTATGTGTAAGATTACACTGTGCATTTCACAGTTATGTGTAAGATTGCGCTGTGCATTTCACAGTTATGTGTAAGATTGCGCTGTGCATTTCACAGTTATGTGTAAGATTACGCTGTGCATTTCACAGTTATGTGTAAGATTGCGCTGTGCATTTCACAGTTATGTGTAAGATTGCGCTGTGCATTTCACAGTTATGTGTAAGATTGCGCTGTGCATTTCACAGTTATGTGTAAGATTGCGCTGTGCATTTCACAGTTATGTGTAAGATTGCACTGTGCATTTCACAGTTATGTGTAAGATTACGCTGTGCATTTCGCTCTCATTCTAACGATAAGTGACACGATTGCTTGAGACATTGGTCTGAACATGTTGCGCGTATAGTGTTAAATCTGCTGCCTTGTTTCCCATTTTTACACCTCCAAATTCTTGGGAAGTCTTTAGTGCCTCAGGTTCCATGTGTTTTCTGCAGAAGAAAGCATGGCTTCTGATGTTAAAAAACTATGTCGGATCACCCCTGCATATGATCTCTTGTTTGCCTTTTAGGTTACGATGATTTAAGTCAGCCTCAGGACTTCAGTAAAGGTTATGGAGGTGTGGGGCCATCACAGGCTAAAGTCTCTGGATCTGTGTGTAAGTTGCTGTGTTGTTTCTCATTGAAGTCCTCACTGAAGTCCTCATTGTGAAAGTACTGTAGATTCAGAATCTGGTTGTTCATATAACCTTAAGACTCCACACTATTAACTAGAAAATATTGAATAGTCCTGTTGCTTCATTATACTCCGGTTGGTTTGCTTTAAATGTCTACCCTCCAAATGACTTCAGAAAAGTTACGATATTGTGTGACTAATGTGCAGAGTTTAATACAGCATTTACTACTAAAATTTTGCGTGAGATTTCTCATCAAATCCATTGTAATGCAGTGGCATGTATTTTCATATTAGTGAAAACACATTAGTCTCAGTCAAAATCACATTGCCTTATTTTCTGCGCCATGAGATCCTTCATAACCTCGTGGAAACCATGTATGGCCTTATTATTATATACAAGTGTTCCCGTGTAACTGGCCTCTGTGTGGCTGCAATATTGCTAAAGTGTCGTAAGCCATAATCATCCCGTCATGTCCTCATAGCATTCTGTCTATCTGCCTGCAGCCTCCGTGACGTCTGGGTCTGGATCAGCTACAGATCTGTCAGGTTACAGTAAATCTCATGGACAAGTCAACGTAAGTATACCTGGGCAGTTTATCATAATCTAAACCAGTAATAACTGAGAAGACAACAATCACATAGAATGAGACATTTTTAGAGGAGACATAACAAGTCAGCCTTGTGTACAAACTGCCTGCTGAGTACTTGAAGGCTCAAAGTTAAATTCTTTCAGCAGAACCATGCAACAGGGTTAATTGTGCACATGAATTTTGGCTTGGTATGTTGAAGCCTTGTTGCGTCTATATTTCCTGCCTAGCCTCTTCAGGTACATGTAGAACTCAGAGAGCAATGTAAATCTGTTAACTTATTGTACTGTATTTCCACTATGTTAATAGGAGATTTCATGCAGATATGCCCATGTATATCAGGCCCTTTCGGCCTCAAATGGTCAGATCTAGCTCTCAGTTTTGCAGCTTTAGTCCAGACCTACCTGGGGTAGGTCAGTGGTTTTCTCTTAACATTCAGGCTCCCTGCACCCATAATCTGACTACAGCCATACAGGTGAAAAATTTCCAGCAATCATGAAGATGTGATCTAGGCTTGTTCTCTAAAATAGTGCTGCAGTTTGTTCCTTGTATTTACAGTGCGTCATAACCTTGCACTCACGTACGTAAGAGAGGTAGCTTATGTTAGCTTTTTGTTTGCAGGCTTTTGACAAGCAAGCGTTCCATGCTGGCACGCCCAACTCGTTTAGCCTACCTATGACGTCTGGCACCCAGGGGGGCCCCATGGCCCCGACCAACCCTTACCACCAGTACATGCCCATGATACCTCCCCATCAGGCTCACTCCATGCTCCACCACCCACTGCAACAGGTACAGTTTGCAATACCCAGGAAACAGCTTTACCAGCAAACACTGGCAAATTCCTTTGTGATCATTACTGGGGAACGCCGCTTTGATTAACACTGAGGAATTCCCTTGTTTGTGGTCAACACTGGGAAACTCCTCTGTGATCAGCACTGGGGAATACCCTTGTTTGTGGTCAACACTGGGGAATACCCTTGTTTGTGATCAACACTGGGGAATTCCTTTGTTTGTGATCAAAACTGGGGAATTCGCTTATGATCAGGGGTGAACGGTTTCACCAGGGAATCTTTGTTGATGAAGACTGAACAACCCCACTGGGGAACCCTGTTCTGATCAACACTGAAGAGCTTCACCCACCAGTGGTGATCATTGTTCAAACCCAGATCAAGCTGGCAGTGTCTCTGTCAGGACTGTTATGGGGGTTCTTACCAAGGTACAGTGGTTTTCTCCAGGTTGAGGGACCCAAATAGTCGACAAGGCCTAAAAAATACTGGCGGTACCTGGTGAGGAGTGTTGACACGCTGCCACACCTCTCCACTAAAACCTATTTTTGCAAGTTTGGCATAAGTTTAAATAATTTGTGGAAGATAGGTCTGATAATCACTCCTGGTGTTGGGCAATGGGCAAGAACAAAAGGAAGAGTAATTTCTTATGAGCTCTTCCTCGCTTCTTTACAAGTAAGACATCATTGAGTGTTACACAAAGTAATCACTGGACTAATTGTTGTGTTACTGTGTGTTGTAGGATTCCAGCTCCTCTGGCCGTGGATCCCAGCCTTCAAGCACTCAGCCCAAAAGTGGAGGAAGCAAGCCTTATGCCAACTACTGGGGAGCCAACTAGAGTCTCCTGAGCTCTCTGTGATGGCACCTATCCCTGCCTTACACAGGGTGCGTCAAGTAACCCCAGGGGGAGGGGAGGGGCACATTTCGTTGATCACCAGGGAGGAGTGTTTTACTCTCAACTTTCTCTCACCTCACCCTAGAGGTGGCAGTCTTTCTGTATTGTACCTATCTGTACCCTTCATGTAAAAAGACTCTAAAATATAACTATACTATCATTTGTGCTTGAAAACTCTGACTTGTTGTGATCGTTATTATGAACATAGGAGAGTTGACCGTAGAACTTTATCGTCTTTTTCCACTGTACAGTTTTTTCTTCTACATTTGTACATTGTTCTTTGTGATAAGGCTAAAACTGAGTGTATTACTTATCTCCTACAAGCAGGCAGACAAATGCCCTGTTCGTCCTGGATAGTAATACACTCGGTCCATACACTTTGTAGTGCCATGTTTTAAAGTTTGTGGTATATTTTCCTGACATTGTGTTTTGACTGCCACAGTGGTACTAGATCCACAGTATGCTCAGGCAGAGGGGAAGCAAGTGACATTTAAGTATCAACTTTTTCCTGCTTGTAGGATCTGAAGTGGGTTTGTTATTAAGAAAAAAAAAAAATAAACATCACCATGGATAATGAATGAATTAATAATTTGACACATAAATGTCAAGTTGAATTTCCCAGCTTTACCGACCACATTTTTCGTGGTCAGATTTAAGATAGTGAATCCGAGTTACGCCCCTTCCTTATCCTGGGAAAGAAAAAAAAAACACACAGTGACTTCTTGTTTTCCCTTTTGTAGGCGATTTACGTATATGGAAATGACTACAGTGAGCTGCTGCCTTTCACCCTGAGCTATTTCATTAAAAACCTATATTGTATAGTGATAGTGATTGTATAGTAAGGCTGATCTGTTGTGGGGATGAGGTGGTACCATCTATCCCATATAGTATTCATTTTAGAGAATTACATAAGGAAATAATACATTGATAAATATTTTGTATGAAGTTTGTGCTGTGACATTGTATGTTATTGACCCATGATACAGCTTTGTCCTTTTAGCATTTAAGAATAAAAGCTTTGTCTTGGTGCATTTTTTGTGAAACATCTCCATCTGTTTGGTCTTGAATTTATCTCATTCAATCCCGGTATTAAATTGTTGTCTAGTAGTCAAGAATTTTTCATGTGCACAGTAGCGTGTAGCTTTATGGCTGGAGGAAAATGGAGTGTAGACTGAGTGTTCAGCTGCACAGTTGAGTACATGGAGTGTTCCATAAAGGAAAAGAAAACATAAGAATATCTAAACTTTAGATGAAAAGGTGTAAAAAATAATTTGTAGCCCTCAGAATTCCTCTACTTGAAGGGAGGACATTTGAAAATAGTGTGGTTGTGTATGATGAATATATGGGACAACCACTATTTCTTGTTAGGGGAAAAGACCTAGTTCAAGCCCAAATAAATTTACCCGCCCGAATAACGCAGTTGGTAGAGCGTCCGCTTGGAGATCTGGTTCAAACCTGGGTCGGGTCATACCAAAGACTTTAAAAATGGTACATCCTGCTTCCTCGCTCGGCGTTCAGCAGTAAGAGGGTAGAGGGTGGACTGGTCGGCCCGGTGTCAGTATAATGTGACTGGATGAGGGGGCTTGTTGGGTGTCTTCGGCAAGTCGTCTTGGTGAGGCAGCACCAGATAAAAGATGCGGTGGAAATCCGTCCTGCACCAAGGAGACACCGCCTTCGTATAAGTGAAATATTCTTGAGTAGGGCGTTAAACAATAAGCATTCATTCATTCATTGATTCACAAATAAATTTTTTAGATATGTCACGTAGGCTTGTTTAGACTATTGTGGAAAGACTATATATGTCATGAGGTTTCCCCAAATACCCACAATGCAAAACTTTGTAAGCGTGCTTTTCTTGCCAAAAATTCCACAGAAAACATTGAAGACTGACTGCACACCCTTTGATCTGAAGGTTGCATCTTCCTTTGTTTTGTCCACTTTTGACACAACCATTTAGACTAAGTGCATGTGTTTCACATCCAGAACAATTCATCCACAGATCCAAATTGATGACCGAGTTACGCAACCCTACAAGCAGAATTCGTGTTCAGCTAAAACCACACTTGTTAGGGGCCATCCATAAAGTGCGTACGTTGAAGTAGGGAGGGGGAGGGGAGCATAAGTCTAGTGTACGTACGGAACAAAACTTTGCCACAAGCTGTATTTATATGACTTGGATTCAGAATTTAAGTCTAAGTTTAATATTTGTTAGTGAATCAGGTCGGGTTTTACCCAGTTCCGGGTTAGGCATATTCAGTTAGAATCAGCTTAACTGCGCCTCACACGCGCTCATCTTGGGGGGGGGGGGGGGATGGCAGTTCTCATTGAACGATTCATGTCAGGTTTGCGAGGTTTCTCCACAGTTTTAGGGGGTTAAGCTACGCATTTTAGGTGTCTCTCTGCGATGGGGATATGCGGATCACATATGGTGGATATGTAAATTTATTTAACGAATGAATCTCTCTCTGCCGCGAGTTTGCCTGATAGGTACAGAGTGATTCGGAACTAGCCCCCTGGTTCGAATCCTGGAATAGGAGAACTTGGCTATCATCGCGTCTCATTTAAATTGCAATGAAAATATGCATTTTGTTTTTCTTGTCCCAAGTTACGGCTGATATTTTATTACAGAATGGATTAAAGTACCTTTTGTTTCGCACTACTGTGCAGTTAGCAGCAACAACCGTTAGGTGACCCTGACCTGGGTGACACACAGTAGGGTTTTCGCAATGTAATTCCCATTTCACTTCGCTTTCAACTAAGCGATAACAATTAATAGCGAATGATGGCCAACGTTATATCTGATATGGAATAGGTGGCCGTAAATCGATGGATTCCAGTGCCTGTATACAGAGGCGGCCATAAATCAGAGTTGTAACAACCTCTGCCATTTCGAAAGTGCCTTTAAAAGGTCGTGTGACTTCCGTGCAGTAAGCTCGCACGATGAGTTATTGAATCACCCATAATTGCCGAAAATCTGTTCAAACTACTGTTTACTCTTCAGGCATCGTAATGTCCTGTTGTTGGAAACTCGCTGGATGGTAAAAATGAACCCATTTAATCGCACGTGCACCAGCCTTTCTAAATGCGGTACTCCTATTAACTGCATTTCTCTATTATCGTAGCCCTAATACATCTTGTAGACCTGCATTGGGTACTAATGTAGTACTATGTATAGGGGGAAGGGAGAGGTGGGTTCAGAATTTGAGTGTAAGTACTGTATAAACGGCTACACAACCAGAATGTTCAGCTACACAACCATATTGAACAATCACCTCCGCTAAATGAATTCTGCAAGTTTATGTTTGAGAACGTACACCTGATGACTCTGTACTCTGCTACATAAGTCTGTTGATTGGTTATTCCGCTACAAAAACCTGCAAACTGTTCCGCTGCAGAAATCTGCAGACTAAGTGTTCCACTACCAAAACCTGCAGACTTGTGCTACATAAACCTGCAAACTGTGTTCCGCTACATAAACCTCTTGACTGAGTGTTCTGCTACATAGACCTGCCGACTGAGTGTTGTGCTACATAAACCTGAAGACTGAGTGCTCCGCTACATAAACCTACAGACTGAGTGTTCTGCTATATAGACCTGCTAACTGGGTGTTCTGCTACATAAATGTGCAGACTGGGAATTTCGGTGCATAATTTTGCAGACTGGGTGTTCCATTACATAAACCTGCAGACTGGGAGTTCGGCTACTTAATTTTGCAGACTGGGTGTTCCGCTACATAAACCTGCAGACTTGATGTTCCGCTACATAAACCTGCGGACTGAGTGTTCCGCTATAAAAGCCTGCAGGCTTCTTCTGCATAAACATGCAGACTGGGTGCTTCACTACATAAACCCGCCCATTTTGGTTGACGGCTGGTGTGCGAATGTCGGTTTCCACGCCTACTTCAACTGCACAAACATACAAAGTGAGAGGTTTGAGTGTTCAACTACTCTCATGGCGTGGGATATGGCGGTTTATCTATCATGTATGTTCTTTTTGTGCAAATGAGAATGCGTGTGTGTGCGTTGACGTGCGAATGAGTGTTTACGGACATGCTTTTGGTTGTGCGTGGACGTGCGATCGAGTGGGTGTTTGGGCGTGCATCTTCTGTTTTAAATTGTGCAGATGACCACATTTTGCCGATTTCTGTGATAGAAAATTATGACTGTGAGAGACTGACGAAATTTCCGTCAAAATTTCCAACTGTTTTTAAATTTAGTTCATTGATTTTGATTCCTAGAATAATGAATATTTCACTTCACAACTCGGTTAAACGTCAGCCGTACATATCAGCTATGGTAGCTATAGATTTCATATAAAGAGCAAGACAACATATGGAATGACATCTATAACACTTTATTTCAAAACGCCCAAAATGACATGTGTTAGAGATGTACATTTATTGAGCCAGTTACTTTGCACATTTAAATGGGTATTTTTACGTTCACGTTTTGTCTTTAATACAGAGGAAAGTAAGACCAGCTATTTTTGCACAAGACAAACCACAATAAAATTCACAAGACAATAATATCTATAGCGACTACAGCCACTTCGTTGATCCGAACAAATCCAGTACACAGACGACGGAGAGATGAACATTAGTCTTGGTGTGAAGGAGCTGTTTAAGTCAACTATATATATATGTAGGCCCTTCGGATCATTGGTACACCATGTGTGCATGGTAATATAATATAACAGCAATATAAGTCATTAGTGTGATAGGAAACGTTACCAAACGCTTCAGTCGAGCCTCTACAGTATACATGTACAGACACAACCGGCATGTCTACTCAGTACAATAACTAACAGAAACAGGGTTGTAGCCATTCAATTAAAAAAATATAAAGTCGTATCACTTACACAAGTTTTGAACAAGGCACACATAATAGCCGAATTGAAAAAATAGGTATGGTCACGGGATCTATTGATGTCGTCTTACATACAGGTGAAATGGACAAACATTTTGCCAGTCAAATGCAATTTTCCCCAAAGTGTAAGTTGCGATGAATACCATGTATACGCGCATTGGTGAGGAGGTTTACGGGATTTCTTTGTTCTGTGTTTCTGTAACAGTATAAGTAATGTATGAAGCAGAATTTGGGATGAGTAGTGGAATTAAAGCCCCGTCACGTCTATATAGTAAAATATATCGTAAAGCCAGAAGAAGGGGCAAAACTTTTTTTGTCTTTCACACGAATTTCAAGGCAAAGGTCGCATTTCTGCAAAGGGATTTCGAGAATGAGATTTCTGCAAAAAGCTGAAATACATTTCTACAAAGAACTGAACTAATTCGACGGTTATAAATTAGTCATTACAAAAATGCCTATTTTTGGCGGTGGGAGATCCTACAGTTTATATGTACAGATATTCACATATATTTATATATCAGCAGTAACGGTATTTAATATTTAATAACACATTATTTTGTATAAAGTTATAGGTTTTTGAGACGATTCTAGGCCTAAGGTCGATAAATCTACGCTTAAAGTCTTTTTTTTTAAAATATGTATGGTGCAAAACAATAAAACATAGACACGAGAAGTATATTTTTAGTGCTCTCGACAACTTTTGAAAGGTGAGTTTTCAACCATATCACAGACTTCCTTGGTAAAAAATATCAACAACAATTTACACAACAGAAATACAAACATCGCCGCTCGACTGTGTACAAGTCACTAGACTCCGTTCTCCTTCGTCCACAAGCATTGAAATATAATTTCATATCGGGACAATCAAAATCGGTGACGTCATTTGCAGGATACTAACTGTTATCCTTGTGGGCCGTGATAGCAAACCCCAAAATCTCAAAGCTTTCGTCGAACAAGAGTGATAAAGTGATTGACAGATGCTACAAGCGGTAAAATTTCAGGAATAATCTCATCTTCCTCACATGAGTGCTACAAACATTCTTTGCTTGAAAGACAACACAGATATCCGAATTCTAGAACCATGCGCAACGAAACTGACACTGCAAGTGCATACCTTCAGGATGAAATCGAGTTTTAGTGTCCAAAACACCAATAACAATTCCAGGCTATTGTGTTCTTGATATACCCCGAATGGTACAATATTAAAATTTGTAAGTATTAAGAATGGTTGCTTTTCAAAGACTGTGTATTAAAAACAAGCGACACATGGACGGCATTAAAACGCACTTCAGTTCCCGAATACGTCAGTACTGAACCCAGCAACATTTTCAGAACGGTATGCTATGTGAGCTAACTTTGCAGTCAGTTCATGAGAACAAACTTGTCAAATGAGTTAAAGACCTTTTTTCTCATAGTAAACATAAAAAAATGAAAGAAAAAAAATGACCCAATGTATCCAATTCATCTGAAGCAAAAGGAACTGGTTTCAGTCACTGGTTAGAGAGCGTCAGGAGACTGAAAAACACCATCAGGTGATTCCTACATAGAGCAAGCTTTTATTCAACCTCGTCCCAGCTGAAACTATGGTCTTCAGTGGATTCATCGTTGTGCCAAACATACGTAAAATGCCAGCTCCAAACGTTGCTAAGTTGCCTAATCCTACAGGATGCACCAGGTTAATACAAAGTCACAACAAAGGATTACCAGGACCTGAGGATCGTCAATCAGACATGTTAAAATTTTCAACAAAAAAAAAAAAAATAAAAAAATAAAAAAAATAAAAAAATCCAATGTCACAAGAAGTCTTTATAAGCACCTGGCGTGCCGTACTCGATGCCAACTCACACAGTGCAATCAGTATAGCGTTTATTCGGCACCCGTCTTACTCGTGCCAGTATCAAAGTGGGAATAACGACAAACTGACGAAAATGAACTCAAGTGCGACACAACAAAAGCATTTTGAAATGTATGGTGCATGGGTAATTTAATGGTAGGCTGCCAGCTTTCACGGTCTGAGTTTAGTCGGACAGTCAGCGGATCACTCTACTGTCACTTTCAATGTCGTACCGGTACGATCTGTAATCGGAATATAACAGCGTTCCTGGTATACAGTCCCTTAGGTACCATAACCGCCTTGCCCATGGAGTGTGCTTACAGAAGATCGGAACGTTTACGTCAAATGCTACTACAACGACTTTCCAAGGTGAAACTTAAATAAAGAGGCAGCGGTTGAGCGTATCAGCCCTTCAAGTGCAGACACTATTTTTTTTTTTTTTTTTTTCAGTCTTCCGTGTTCAAGATACCCAGCTTCCGACCCACCCAGCGACATTTGGCCACGATCTCGTCCTGCATCAAGGAGAAACACATGGACAAGATGGCCATACCGAACAGCAGGTACACGGCTCCCAGGATCAGCTTCGCTTGTGCCTGCTGGTTCTCGAAGTCCGTGCCAGGCACGACGTCTCCGAAGCCGATAGTGCTGAGGGTAATGAAGCAGAAGTAGGCAGACTGAAGCCAGTCCCAGCCTTCCCACAGCCCGAAAAGGACGGCGCCACCGAAGATGTAGCCGGCGATGACGATCATGGTAATAGTAAGAGGTACGGTGATCTTGGACTCATCGAACTCATCCTCATCGTCGCTGTCGTCGTCGATGATTTCCGGCTCCTTGCCCATGCTCTTGACCACGCTCTTGCCCTGGTACTGTCGCAGGTCAAGAGGCGCGATCTTGACGGCGGGCTTCCCTATGGGCGTCGGAGAGCGGCTGTTTGATCGCCCAGAAGATGGGCGACTGTCGGTCTCCTTCAGCCGGTTGTAGTGGGTGGAATTGGGCGGCACGGACTTGAGGACAGAGGTGCTATCTGTCTTGGCCAGGCTGTCCCAGCCAGGTTCGGGTTCCTTGGTCACGGAGTTAATCTGAACCACTCGGGTACGGTTGGTTTTCCGACAGCAACCACAGCAGCAGACTTTGGCGTAGATAAAGCGAAAGATGTCGGCCAAGACGTCGCCGATGTTCGCAAGGCAGAGCAACATTAGGGGAATCCCCAACACGGAGTAGGCGATACACACTAGTCTACCCCAGAACGTCTTCGGGGCGATGTGACCATAGCCTGTGAACCAAAACCAAGGGAGTTAGACAGATGTGAACACAACCTGTAAACAAAGTCATCAAAGTTAGACAGATGGGAAGATAACCTGTGAACAAAATACAGGAGAGTTACACCGATATCACCATAACCTGTGAACAAAATACAGGAGAGTTACACCGATATCACCATAACCTGTGAACAAAATACAGGAGAGTTACACCGATATCACCATAACCTGTGAACAAAAACCAGGACAGGCAGACCGATATGACCATAACCTGTGAACAAAACTCAGGTGAATTCTAATGATCGGACTGTTGCATATTATGTGTCTTCCTGTGGCAGTGTGAGTCCATGCCGCCAATGTGCTGCCGCCACTGGAACATCATGCCAAAGACACCAGACATGACATTCAACTCAGTCACATTACACTGACACCGGATCGACCAGTCATATTTCCTTGCTCTAACTTCTCAATGTTGAGGGCCAAGCGAGGCAGCAAGAACCATTTTTAAAGTCTTTGGTATGACCCGAACCGATCTTCACACTGAATCTCCTGACCTCAAGGCTGAAGCCCTAACCACTAAACCACGGAGGCGGTCACCTCGGCAAGAACGTGGAAAGCAAATGGATCTGCAAAGCATTACGTGGTGTTGCCATGTATGCAATATGAGTCTTAAGCAACACTGATTTCGTCACTGTTACTGACACCAATGCAATACCTTTTAATGTTTCATGACGGTGTCGAAAATGATAATGGCGTCATCTGGAATGTTATGGTGCCATTATTTATGATTCTATTGCCCATCTGATGTTTGGACTAAGAATGACACTGATATCATGGGGAATAATAGTGTCATCACCTATGATTCTGTCTTTCATCTCATGCTGTTTATGACAAAGATGACACTGAAATCTTGTTGAATGATCTATCCCCCTTCATCTACAATTCAATTCCCAATCTCGGACTGTTTGGAGTAAGAATGACACTGATATCATGAAGAATAATAATGCCAACGCCTACGATTCTATCCTTCATCTCATGTTAATTGTAACAAGGACGACATCTCTTATTGCTTGGTATAAGAATCACACTGATATCATAGAATCATGGCATGATCCATCTTCCATGCTCTGATTTTTGGAATAAGAACGGCATTGATATCATGTGTAATAACAGCGCCATCACCTTCCAGTCTATCTCCCATCTCCTGAAATAAATACGGCATAATTGGTGTTCTTTTCATTTTTGTTTCATCGTTTATTAAATTATATTTTATTTTTGGAAGAAATCAAACGGTAATGCAAGGCTGTATAAAATAGTTTTGAATACCCTTCCCTACAAAGGCTTTCTATCTGGTTGAAATATCTCGGTAGAATCATTTCATAGCCCCGATTTCTTATTAAATTTCGATACCTAGTGCTTAAGTGCTTGTTTCCTTTTTTTAACCGTATATACATGTATGTATCCTTATACCTGTTGCCTTGCATTTTCTATTTTGTTCAGTTCGTGCATCCGACGACAACCGTCGACCTGTTAATCAAACCCATCAATTACCATTTAGAAACTGACGTCGTAGAGATTTTCCAAGTTACTATACAAGCTTGGCAAATACTTAATAAAATATACACCTGCACGTATTTTGAGTGTAGGCTTAAGAGAAAGGCTTAGTCCTTCTCAATTGATTTCAAATATACCCCAACAAAGGGTCGTTCCTGGAAACAAATAATCCCATCATGTGATTAGGTCCGTGTTTGGATGTTGCCATGGCTGTATAAAAAATCATTTCTCAGCAATCATTTGTGAGCCTTGAGAAGGACAATAAGGCGATAGTCAACAGACAGAGTATTGAGGGCTGTTCGTTTGTCAGGAAACCTCACATGTCAATAAAATGGGCAGGAAATCATCCCCATGGATTGTTTATATACGTCAGGGATAGTCGACGCCATAGCTCACAGATAAGATATTAATGGACGTAGATATAGAATAGATATTGGGTTTTTTGTGAGAAACAATAAATCTATGATGTTCAAGGCTGAGGGTAAAATGGCCCCGAAACCGTCCAGTGACTGTGTGACTTTGAACCGACTGTGTTAGAAATGCCGAATTTACTCACATAATGGATTTTGATTTATTTATTTATTTGAGTGGTGTTTTACGCCGTACTCAAGAATATTTCACCTATACGAAGGCGACCAGCATTATGGTGGGAGGAAACCGGGCAGAGCCAGGGGGAAACCCACGACCATCTGCAGGTTGCTGGCAGACCTTCCCACGTACGGCCGGAGAGGAAGCCAGCATGGGCTGGGTTTGAACTCATAATGGATTTTTAAGGAAAACGTTCCACGTTACACACTGGATTATCAACCGAGTTCATTGGTTATGCTGCACTATAAAATACATTGGACTTGGAACCGCATTGTTATAGCATATGCCGCACTATAAAATACATTGGACTTTGAACTGAGTTCATAGATATGCCTCAGTACAAAGTACAGGGGGACTTCAAACCGAGTTCATGCAAAAAATGCCGCTCTATGAAATAGATTGAACTTTGAACTGACTTCACATAGGAAATGCCGAACTATAAAATAAACTGGACTATGAACCGAATTCACATAGGATATGCCGAAATACAAAATACACTGGACTTTGAACGGAGCACTATAAAGTACATCAGACTTTAAACCGATTCCATAGGATATGACGCACTATAAAATACAATGGAGTTTGAATCAACTTTATATGATATAAAACACTGAACAGGCATACATTGGACTTCGTACCCAGTGAATAAGACATTCCCGAAAACATTGACTGGGTCCACTTGCACGAAGCACTCTTAACGTTTCGAACACGTCACTACTACACCAGGGCTACGTAATGCCTACAACGCTGGTCACCATGGTAGCTACGGGCTCGTAACGTCCAGAAGGCTTTGTGTAAGTGGGCACTGGACTGTGGATTGACTTATAGGTTATGTCACTCTACATGCAACGAATTTTACAGATTTTACAGGATGCAACACATACATTGTACCGTTTATTTATAACGTGCTCCGCTGCATAAATTGGACTATAAACCGCCATAACAAGATATGTCCCATTACATGAAATGGGCCCTAAGGGCATATTTTCTCCGTGGGATAAAATAATCACATTTTCGAAATTCTGATGTTACCGCAAATGTAGCCCTATATATGAAGGCCATTTACACTAAGAGCAAAGTACATGTATAGCCACGGTGACGATCGCTGAATATACCTGCACAGCCCATTCTTTTTGACGGCTGAGACCTTGACGCCCTCTGTGGTTTTGGATAGCGTTTATGGCTACAGCCACAAAAAAAAAATAATTCTACAAGATGAGTAACCAAATAAGTTAGAGTGTATAAAAGTAAGAAATTTACTTGGTCAACTGTTTTCAACGTCGATGGAAAGACACAAGAAATGTTCTAGGAGGATGAATTAAATCAGTATCCAAATCGTGCACCATTATAGTTTATGGTAAGCTGTTAATTAAAGTATACGTCTCAGTTAAGCTTTGATTGCAAACATTCATCTATCCAACGTGGCGCTTTTATTCAACACGATGGAAATACAGCCCTTAGCCCCTACACCTAGCGTACAGATGATCACCCTAGAACAGAATCACATCCCAGTTACCGGGCATTATATAAAGGCTGTCTCAGTTCCCGTGGATAGGCATGTAAAAGTGAACGTAACTGCGAAAATAATTTTGACCAATCAGTAGGAAGAATTACTTACAGCCTTACATTAGTGGACATGACATGAATATGGGCGGTAACTCATTACCATTTTATCTGATGACTGTACACATCGCGGCTGTTCTACATACGAATCCAACTCGATCACGGACGGTTGTCTGCTCCACCTTTTTGTCAGTGCACAGACCAGAACGAAGAGGCAACACAATGTTACAGTATGCAACTTTGGCCGCACAAATAGCAAGTCGAATCCAGATGGCAAGTAGCTCGGTTTGAGAGGCAAGCCCGATTCACGCTATTCAGTCAGTTCCGGGTTGATAAAATGTCAGTAATAGTTGTGGGAGCTTACGGCGGTAAAGTATATGTTTCTTAGAGAAAAAATTATCAAAAGATATTTTTTAAATCTTCAAACCATATTCTTTTTACTACAATTTACATTTTACTTCTCCGGTTTTTCCCTTTAAGGCTCGCTACGAAAATGAAAACGTCCGTCATGGCTGCTATGGAGCATCACCCCATCCCTAAGTGAATAACACAGAAAACAAGCTTAATATTTTCCAACACATCACGCTTGACGTGAAGAGTGATAAGCCCGCTTATAAAATGTGGTCGTTTGCCGCGAAAAGGAGCGTAAATAAGGGAGATAATCAATACAAAGTGGAAAATATTAGATTGTATGCGCGCGTGTCTCAGGACCATATCCGGTTCCAGAGGCCCAACATGGCCGCTGATACACAGTCATGCTCCTATTTCCGCCCATCGATCAGATTCAGTTTGATCCCAAGCTATGATTCCAAAACACTGAATGTAATGACAGACATCGTTTAAAATGGCTCTAAGAAATAATAAATCGTGCATAACGGTAAAACTGTTGACTGATGTTGAAAACCGAATTGGAATCTAGCAAAAAACCACGCCATTCCATGCACGCTTATTGTTGCAAAATCTGATAGGCTATGGCATTCATAAAAGTATAATGACTGGGGTTGTAGCTACTTGATTTACAGTAATGTCACAGCAAGCTATTAAAATTTTACCGCTGTCGAAGGGCGCTAATTTTCTGCATGCTTCCACGTTGACTTACATGAACAGTTGCAATCAAAGCACAGTTGAGACGCATATTTTGGTCAACGGCCACTTTAACGCTAGCATCGTGCACGATTTGGAAACTCAGTCAATTTATACGCCTGGAACATTTCTTGTGTCATTGTGGCATCACTGAATCTGGGCGTGGAGGCAGATATTCGTATACCAGCCGCAAACTGAAGATCATTAGGACAAATTTCCAAAA
The DNA here is from genome assembly GCA_016165875.1 of Acanthopleura granulata. Classification (NCBI taxonomy): domain Eukaryota; kingdom Metazoa; phylum Mollusca; class Polyplacophora; order Chitonida; family Chitonidae; genus Acanthopleura; species Acanthopleura granulata. The sequence goes on from JABBOT010000008.1 coordinate 10,201,998, forward strand.
CAAGGTTTAACGCACAGCATAGAAGAAAGAATGTTTGCAAAGAGAAACAGTCAAAGAAAAATGTTGACTGTTTCTCTTTATCTCACTCCATCTTAATCTCCTTCTCTGTATACTTTCTTAGTTCTTTGTTGGCGTTTGTGTTGGAGGTTGTTTTGGAAATGTGTCTTACGATTACTCAACCAATTTTGGTTGACAGCTGGCATACGAATGTCTCTTTTGACGCATCTCTGACAAGCGGTTGCAGTGGACGGTCGAGATGCTAGACCAAATCCAGGTTACGGGGACTTCCACCACAGTCAGTTTGCTATACCTGGTGCTTGTGTCCCACATACGGAGTATAAAGCCATTAGATTATATTTGAATGTATGATCAAAGGGGATGGCAATGTCGATATACGAATCCCTTGACAGACATTAATTGTCGAAAGTGACAGCCTGTGACAACAAAACGAGAGACAAGAATGGCTTAAAACTGCACTCATGAATTATTTGATTCTACTCATTTTATAGATGAATTGAAATCTACCTGTACATTGACAAGGTAACTACATACTCTGCACGGACTGAATCTATGAACACCGCTCTTTGTCACTTCTGAATGCATTAGCACTCTTACGAAAGACAAGCAGTTTATGCCTACGTCAAGCACTACTGACGAAGTTTTGGACACGTCACATTAATACCTTTTCATCAAGCCGCAACATTCATTGTGGTTATTACCATTATATCGTGAACCAGTGGTCATAAATTCATAATGCTTAATGAGGTTGGACCGGGATAACTTGCAAGTGAGCGTAAACGATGACAGTTCCATCAACGGGTTTGTTCTTAAACTGAACATTGCACTGGAACGACTTCGAGAAATATCCCTGCTCCTTTGGTCGCCGTTTCCCTGTTTTAGCGTTCATGTTTCCCGGAACCGTGTCCTTTGATGATACTATCGATTGTTAAAAATTCAGCGAGCATAAATCAAAATCATACCGTACAGATCAATAAACGGCATTTAATGAAGTGAGTAAGGCTTGTGCCATAAACGCGGTGCTGTTACCGGCAATAACCAATTTGGACAAAGTTCCTTGTTATTAAATATCTCACCGCCTAAACCTGTGATTGGTTTTCGCAGGTCAGTATTGATCAGCTGAATTCAGCAGACAAAAGAGTTGTCTTGTGCTGCTTGAAGGTATTAATGCATAAATAAAGTAGGCAATGGGCCTTCGTGGCCTGTCATATTTCCATGATAATAGTGCCTTATTACGCTAGTTGAGACGGAATTTTGTTCTAAAAGTAACTAGATGAATACGAATACCTTTGCAATAAAGAATTCCATGCGAGAAAACTATTAAGGTTCACACATTTCTAAAGAGCCACATGTGAACCGGGCAGCCAAAACGTATTTAAACAGTAGCACTCAAGAAACGAAGAAGCAGTAATCATTTCTTTGTTTTCGTTTTCGATCTTGTATAGTTATAGATAATTGCTGAGATAGAAATAACAACAGATGTACAGATCGAATAACAGGGTGGTTGTAACATCATGAACATATGGACGTCTGTAAATTCTACATTCCTTGATAAATTAGCACTAGTAACCTAAAAGAATGGGATTAGTGTCACATAATGAATAATCGTGTAGTTTATAAATCTCCAATCCCTGAATAAACTAAGTGGCAATAAACATGTATAAGAATCGTCAATGATACCATATACCTCGTGATATTGCTGTCTTCAACCTAAATGAATAAGCCAAATAACTTACAAGACTAACAGACTGATTGCAATATCTTTTACCTCACGTGAGGATTTTTATGATACCCAGTTATCAGATATGTAAATTATATCTTACAAGAATAATGGTTTTAACATCGTGAATTCCGTGACTAGTATAATCCCTAAGCAGATTGTAACATCATGTACAGTGATGTTTACAAACCCTAAACCGCTAGGTATATCCGAAATAGCAACATTCGAAAGGGGGTTGGGAGCGATGTTTTTTGTGAAGGCGAGATTATATTTTGACATATTAGTAAATCAGTAGAAAACCAGTCAACTGCAGCACGGCACAGTAAAGTCATGAACCTCGTGGTACTGAACATTACAGTCATGAACCTCGTGTCACTGAACAGTACAGTCATGAACCTCGTGGCACTGCAGAGTACAGTCATGAACCTCGTGGCACTGCACAGAACAGTCACGAACCTCGTGGTATTACTCAGTAGTCACAAGGTACCTTGTGGCAGACCCACGGCAGCCTGCCACATGTGCGATCTGGGTTGTAAACGCAGTATTGTGCAGCAACCGTATAGTACCGATACCGTGGAGCTGCCACTGCTGTACAGAAGCATAGTGTTCAAAACTGTGCGATACTGTGCGGAGACCTTTTCTGCTCAGTACCATAACGTAATTGCCGCATTACTGGCCTTAACATGCTAAGTGAAGGAAATCAAAGACATATTTCTTTTAGCACTGACCCATTATGGCAAAGCGATGTTGTATAAAATGACACGTTATTCATAGTAAGTCACCACATTGGTGCACAGTGACAGAAATACATTATCTATGCATGCCATACGTTCTAATATTTTTACTTTATCCTTCGAAGCCTAACCTGCTTTCACATAACCTGAGAAAATCATTTCCTTGAAATATGTTCATAAATGATATCATAACAATTATAGCGTGACAAGTTGGCATAATTTATGGAGTTAAATGACGCATCTTGGGCTGTGTATGCAGTGCATTGTATAACAACAATATCGCATATAGCAGTACGTCATCGCGGCGGTACGTTGTGAGCGGTACACTGTCAGCGGTACATTATCAGCAGTAAGTTGTCACAAACTTACCTATAGTGGTGATGACGGTGACAGAGAACATGAGTGAGCCTGCCCACGACCAGCGGTACACCGGACCGTCTGGCATGCCGTACTGAGAACAATTCTTCCCATCGTACCCTATCGCAATGCTGTTGTCGCGAAATTTCTCCAAAATCTTTTCGAAATTTTCCCTCTGGTCCTCGAGATCGGCGTACTGTTGCGTCACTTTGATCAGGCTTTCAATCGTGTTGTTCTCTATCGGCAAGTATTCGTTTCGTGATTCATAGCAGATCTGTAATTCGTTGTTTTTCTCTAGGTGTTCGAAGATGAATCCACCGGCCACGCAGTACAGTATAACCATTCCGCAAAGCCCCACGTGGGAAAACATAAACTTGGCGAATTTTTTGCAGCATCCATCCCTGTTGGCAGATCCCATGGTGGGTGACAGCGAGGAGACACTCTCGGTATACTCGCTCTGTTGATAGCTTTCACTAATATTCCTGAAAACATTCCAAAAAGAACACATAAGCATATAGCAGACATTTCATATTGAGTTACTATATCTGTTGCCGTCATCTTACAGAAAACGCGAAAAGCCATCCAGTACAGCAAACATGAAGGTTCTGTTGGATTAGCAACAACATACAACGGAGGTTATATTCAATTAGTAACAAACATAACCAATGGTTCTGTCCAGGTAGCAACAAACACACAGCGAAGGAGCTGTTCAGCTAGTAACAAACATACAGCGGATGTTCTGTTCAGCTAGTAACGAGCATACAGCTAAGGTTCTGTTCAGTTAGTAACAAACATACAGTGAAGGGCCTGTTCATCCAGTCACAGATCTGTTGGTGAAATTCTCGGCGCCATTTGCCAGCCTTCGGACGACACTTTGGTAAACAAGCTGGCTGCTTCCTTTGCCTTCCACTGACAATATGCAGCCGGGATAGTCCCGTCAAACTCAACTCGAACCGTCCACTTACCAAACTTTTTAAATATTTAACGAGATAAGTGAAGAGGGTAAAAGCTATATCGACCAAAGTTCGGACATATCTTTTGTTAAAATCGTGGGCGAACTAGTTTAAATATTTATATGTTAGCAACTACTGTAGATGACGTTACCTTCATAGCGACAGGGTCCCGGGATAGTCTTTGTATGTCGGCATACAGGTAGATAAACAGGCCATGTATCGATCATACTGCCATGACAACCCTCAGCGTGTTGGAACATAGAGGGGTGAAGCGCTCGTACGCCCTAGGCTGGCAAATCTATAAATCTATAGACAGGCAAACCGGTTAGGCTGTCCCAAGACAAGTTGCTGAGGCAGAGATACAGGTGCTGCTTTACCTTAATTGCTTCCTACCTATGTCGGCCAGACTGACGAAGTCAGCATCAGCTGCACGTCCCAAGCTTGATTTAGATGTGAAACGGTTATAGGCTAAACCAAATAAATGCATGAGTACGGAATATGTTTGTTTCCTTGCATGTGCGATTTCATTCTCAGTAGCATGCCTATTTCGCTGCGTCCTTATACAGTAGAATGGTGTATCCTTGAGGTAGGAGGGCATATCCTTGTAGTGAGATTGTGTACCCTTATGGCAGGGCAGTGTATCCTTATGGCAGGGCAGTGTATCCTTATGGCAGGGCAGTGTATCCTTATGGTAGAGCCGTGTACCCAGGTGGTGAGATTGTGTGTCTTTGTGGTAGGACAATGTATCCTTATGACGAGGTATCATAGTGGTAGTAGGTTGGCGTAGGTCTGTTTGTACACAATATTTTAATATCATGGTCTAATATCATGATGTTATTAAATATGCACTTTAGTCTTTAGATCGGTCTATACTAGGGTATATCCAGCAGGAGAGGACTTCAATCGCCTATGTCTCACTTTAATGCAGAAATAGGCTGGGATCACATGATTCGGTATACGATGTCACATGGATGCTGTTTACTGCTTCACCTGAAAAAACCACATAAATTGATCTCCGAAGCGTTGTTCTGCGAGCAACCGAAATATCCTTGCTCTGTGAGGACCCAGACCGTGTTGATTGGACTGCGGCTTTAAGTCAGGAAAACGTCAAGTATTAGACAAAGGGCGGTGGTTTACTTCGGGCCAAAGTGGTGACATGGGCAGATTGTATTCGTCCTCCAAATCCTCAGTGTATCTACGGGCAATTCGTTGGGCAAGGTTTACTGGTTCTCGTTTTCCATCCTTTATAAAAAAGAAATCCGGTGTACGTATCTGGCCAGGAAGGTTGCTGAACAAAACTCGACTTTGGCAGGTATTATTTGACACTGGAATCCCATTAACTAATCATTAAATAGGCATTAGCCGTCAACGTGACTATTGGTTTTCCCACAAACCATTACGGCGCATTGCCAAAAAGAGAATGACGCTGACGAATGTCGTTTTTCAATTCAATACCATTGAGACAAAAAGATTAAATAGATACAAAAGCAACTCATTGCGGCTTTATAGTGACAGGCAAGTTATTAGTGTCGATTAGAATCGCCGTCATAAATTCTGTAAACAAATGACAACAGCATTACACGGCTATACAAGTGCTTGGATCGAGCACCTGGATTCGGACTATTTCGTGATTCTTGGAGGTGTCATGCATAAGAACGGTCTCGAATGTTGTGCTCGGGCACCATTCTGGGAGATCGCAGAAGAACGGCATCGGGTGTTTTGCTCTCCACCATATTCGGAGATCCCATAAGAACTCCGTAGAAAACTGTTCAAATATTACCGGTGTTCTGACAGTTCAGCTCCCATCTGAGGTTATTTGTCACAGAGCTTTTTGTGATTTATTACGTGACGTAAATCATGCAGTTGATGAATGTCAGCAATTCACGACTAAATAGATGTAACCCATACGCCTGTCTTTGTGCTCTGTCGCCATGCAGTCACGGCCATAGTGGCTCTAAATCAATCACTGCTGCATTGTGCATCCGTTTACTTCATTGCTAAATTACTCTATATATCTTATATCTTTTTACAAGCCAACAATGACATAATGGGTGTGACTGGTGCATACTTGCTAGTTGAGCTACCTATATATTCTCCCTGATTTCCTGTCTGGGTCTGACAGCAATCTGGGGATGATCATGGTTTCCCCGGGTTGTGCTTGGTTTCTCTCCACCATAATGCTTCTAGCCGTCGTATAATAGAAATATTCTTGAGTACAGCATAAAATCCCGATCAAACAAATAAATTATGTACGCATTATTTGTGTATTGCTAGATAAGTTTATGGGCTGATGGCACAATGCGTTATAGTACATCGAGATCATTGCGCCCGAGTGTATTATATGTGATGTCCACTGTGGCATCAAGTATATCTTTTTGGACTGTGTTGGCTTGGCTCATGATCGTAAAACATTCTATAACATTTGACACTATATATTAAATATTTTAAGAAAACTGGTATACATAATAAACAATAGATCTTCCACATTCCTAGATACAATTAACCATATAGTACATTTCTTTTTTAAATATTGTTTTCGAGTTTAGATTGATTTTTGGATTTTTTGGCTGGTTTTAAACATTCCACCTATTTTGTTTGATTTTTGGTGTTCCTATTGTCCTGTCGAGGACTATTTAGTGTTCCCCGTTTTGGCAAAGTTTTCACCACGGTACCCGGATGCAGTATTGCCGAAGAGGAGTTAAGACACCATTGGCTTGCTCCGCGTAAAATCCTACAGTATGAAGTGGCTTACATTCGACCCACAGTGCTATAGATTAGCTATTTCAGCAACGGAAAATCTGCAAAAGAAAGGCCTGTACAGGGCGTTTTATCGAATGTCACCCTTGGTAACGTGTGGTTTCCATTTTTAAAATTTGAATGGATTCAGGTTTATTGCCTGTCAATCACAAACCGTTTCAGTGTGGATAGGAAATACTAGGCGTGGATTTCTTCACAATGGGGCCTTCACTTAGAAAGACGAGGCGTCAAAGCTAGCAGGATGACATTAACCGTCTTCTTTCTTGTCTCGGAACGTAAACTGTTTAATTCCTCTTTATTCCATCCATGCACATAAATGGTAACCACAAAGTAAAATATCGGTAAGGTATTCATCTCTCCAGTGTTTTGGTCTTCAGTGCTTGGCGTCTGTTCTAATTAGCACTTTGTCAGCTGTAATATCCATTGTGCTCCATATTGTGAGACCCTGAACATTTTTGCCGTTAAATCCGTTATTTGAAGGATGACGGATTACCTTTCGATTCATTTAAAGGATTAATCTGTGGTTGACTACGGATTAAATCGCTATCAGGATTGCTCATCACCGAGAACGGATTAATTCGTTAAATTAACGAATTTTTTTGAGCGGATCAGTTTTGGCGCTCGACCTAAGTATGGCCTTGAACTGCAGTGTACACAGCGATATACTTCAGGACCAGCCCCATTTGGCAAGTTACCGGTCTAGCTCTATATTCAAACGCATATTTTTTTTTCATTCAAAACTTTATCTTTTCGACTAATTATTTCCGATAAACCTATTCGATGAAAGAGGGAAATGTTCTGCAGAGATGCACTTTAGAGATCGCCGACTTGAATAAAAAGAGCAACTTTGCGCTACAGTCGAGGTGTTTCGTAGCGTCATGTCCACAGCATATTCTTGTCCCTCTGTATAAAGGTTCAAGATACATGTTTGGTGGCGTCATGTTCACAACTGATTCACGCCGCCCTAAAGAAAGGTACCAGATACACATCTGGTCACATATCAGGCGTCATGTTCAGGTAATTGATCAATCAGATCCTTTCAAGGTTCCAGCTAAACCAAAGTATCCTTCCAGGCAGAATGCAGTAGCCCTTGTATAGAGGCCCGTGCGAAATCTTCCTTGTCTTGCTAGTTGTGTATAATAGCGCTCTGGTATGGTAAGATTTGACTTGACATTTTATACTACTGAATAACACAATGATCCTTTTACCTTGTACATCACTGGATGTCAAGAATTCAGCTTCACTCGTCAAGGTAACACAAAATAAGTGTAAAGTGAAAGATGACGGAAACTCCAAAAATGAAGCGGCGGTCTCAACTCTTACGCCACATTATTACACAACATAAAAGACTGCAGCATGCAGAACAAATTCAGAGCAAATGGTCACGCATAACCCGTGAAATCCGGCCTCCTGAATACTGAAATACGAGCAACTTATACCGCCCTTAGCGCTACCAGCTTAAACAGAACTTGAAGACAAACAGCCCAGTGACGTGTAAATTAATGAAGAAGTTTCCCCGCCTAAAGTACCTCGCGCCTAAGCTCTGTAATATTATTCATTCAAAAGTAACTCGTTGCAGTGAAGTAGACGTCACTTATCTAGAATTACTATAAATGCCTTTCTATCATCACATTTAGTAGAAAATGATATGGAAATAATGCGCTAGAAAACAATTTCACACACTGAAACACACTAACATTCATGGCCATTGTTCTTGATAAAGCTTAAAAGACCCTTTTGGTAATAATAAAAGGACATTTTCACGAATATAGTTTTGTGAAAACGGTTAGTCGCGGGCAGCGAATAAGTAAATGCCGGGCTTGGAAGTTCGACATATACCAGATAAACTGAGCGGAACTACTAATGGTCTACAAGCGACCAAACCAGTCGACTGTTGGCGACGATAATTGGATATGTTAGCGTAATTAAGTTTGAAGTGACATACCAGCGATCCATGGCTTTGCGGAGAAATGACAATAACACACATGGGCAACTTTTCGCATGGTTCGACACTGCATGAACTTGTGTCAAAGAGGATATCTCAAAAGAAACTTGGTCAGCTGTGAGAAATCTCCCAAATGTTTTAGGACAAAGAATCGCGCAGTGAACCAGTTAAACTGTGAGTTGATAGCAGAAGTCCGGGTGCTCAAGGTGATATATATCTTCCCCATGACCTCGTTCGTTGTCCCTCTAAATGAACACTGTACTACATACCGGTTTCTCTATTGCTGTAGTTTAACGCCATAAACTACACAAAGGGAATGAATATTCTTATCGGATCTAAACATTTCTGATCACAAATGGTATGTGAGTACCACTGGCACAAAAAATGCTTTACAAATTGTGTCACCATGTGGAAAGCAATTTGTAATAACGCTATCGGTAACAAATGCATTTTTAAATGTAATTTTCTTCACCACTCTCAATCACCTCACCTGTCAGGTTAGACAGCCATGTTTACATGAAATTTTCCACTTTTGACACGAAAATACGTTTTTTCAAAACAGCACTCTGGAAGTTCAAGATTATTAACAATTGTAAGAAATACCCACTTTTGAAGGCGCGTAATCTTTACCTATTATTACAAATTTGGTTTTTATTACAAATTACATTGTAATACGTCAGTCGCAGACTGTTATGGACATGCGGTGCTTCCTGATTTTCAGTTTACTGACACCAGTCTGACTAGTTGGCATGCAGTCCTCTACAGGCATAAAAACACAAAAAATAGCCTTACTATTTATGTAGTAATTTCACAAAGAACACCCTCCTAAAACTGTATTCCCTAATTTTCGTTGACACAAGTGACACAAATCAGCTGGAATGCAGGTACTAAGGTCCTATCGCCATAGAAACAGAGTGTGAGGGGGGGGGGGCACTTGCTCATTGGATGATATTTTTCTCTGTTTAATTGTAGCCACAAGTAATGGACTTCATTTCAAGCTTTATTTGTCATAGTTTATACCCGCAAAATTACCTGGCAGTACTTCAACACACTTAAGAGATACAGCCAATCCCCACCCGTCCCCACGCTTTTCTGTGCGCCTGAATCTTGGGTACAAAATCGAATTAGTGTTTTTATACCTACAGGTATAGCTTCAGTGTAAGGTTTCCTTGAAATCGTAATTTGGAGCATGGATATCGAGATCATCTGAGCGTACAACCAGCACATCACACAATCCACACTGCAATGCCTGTGTATTTACATGATGATTGGTTTAAACAGGCAGACGTGCACAAGAGGGAAGGCTGCACAGCTGGCATCAGACATTTGGCTATTTCTTACCGCAAGCAGTACAGCCGAGTGATCCGAGACAATTTACCACCCAAACATGTTTGACTGATTTCTGTTTTTAACTTTCTGGGTGGTGGAAACCAAAGTACCCTCTGTCCTTCGTGGAAGGCCCCAGTTGAAACAGCCAAAACTGGGTTTGAGTGCCTGACAATTGCAGTGGGCCAGGCCTTAACTGCCTGAGCCAGTAGGATCCTTCTGACACGAAAATACGAATTTGGTTTCAACTGAACATGTTTATGACTATAATCTTAATTTGCCGTAACACCTCTACTGGCACGTCCATTTCATTATCTGGGCCAAATCCCCATTAGAACCTAATTACGTCATCAACTGTGTGTCGAAAGGCATTGTTGGTAAAAGCCAGGTTCTTGCATCGTTTGCTATATGAGGGAGGAATTCCTGTCAATTGTCGATACACAAGTTATACAAATGTGTGTTTCCCAGAATGTAAATATGCAATGATGTAATTTGGAGTTACGGCTATTTAGCAAACCAGATAGCACAACACAAATATAGGAAACTCTGTACAGGCGGGGTATATGTTAGGGTACATGTACCTCCTTGCTGCAATTCTTCACAGTGAAGGTCAACACAGATATGAACAAAATAAACATACAGCCATAATCTACACACATGTACACGTGTATTTTAGTCAGTGATAACATAAAACATAAATCCAGGTGGTAAACATGAGGCGTAAACCAAATGCATGAACATCATTCCAGCCAACCACCGCTCTTGGCTTGCCATCTCTGTGTTACTTTAGCTGCTATCTTCCGTGAGCCTTAGAAATGGGGAAGTAACTCTGTACACATGGATGTTAACTTAGAACATACATGTAAAGCATTTATGGTTAACTCATGACATCTATATATATCAGGAACTACACTCATCCAGTGCTTCCAATTACTGCTGTAAAAAGATACTCACATATACACGTGGCAAATACAGGAAAAAATTACAAAGCAAAATGGCTAATAATTATATCTAACAAGTAATAATCAATTACATGAGCGCTGCTCAGTCCTGGTGCTACAGTTTTATTCCCGTTTATCTTTAACTTTTTGTGGCATTCCTCTCACTTACCACTTACCCCCAAAATTAAAGTAAGTTTTATCTTTTCAAAATTACATGTACTTCAAATACAAGTTTCATATTTTAATACTGTTCATACCTGTGAAAATAGCGCCACGGCTGTTCTGTATATTCATAAAATAGCAATAGAGGTACATTCTGTACCCTGAGTAGAAAAAGAAATTACTTTTAAATAACCTGACTGCCTTTTCTCTCAGAATTTGTCTGCCAAGGAACACAATATGCCAGAAACACTCTTCCCCGTGTTGTTTTCCCTACATGGTAAATATTTTTATACATGTGTGACTTCTTCATATACGGTAAATATAGAGTAAATATTCAAATTACAATACATATGAACAATGATATTTTTACCCTTATCCCAGCAGGGTGAATAACAGTTTGAACTAGGGTAAAATAAAAAAGACAATTAATGTGCATATATGGCTACATATACAATTACAATACATTTTCACTTAATTCATCAGTTCATGAAATATTCTCTTTTTTGTATGTGGCAGTCCTAAAAAACTCATCTATATCCAAAGAAGGTTACTCTAGCCATACCCGACTTCTACAGGAGGCCAACTTCTAGTCTAGACATGTTCTCTTCTTGCTTTGCTGGTATTTTCCTTACTCAAGCTAGTACTTTACCTTCATTTGTGACAAATCACAACAGAATTTCATTCAAATCTCCAGGATTTGGTGAACAATGGGTTAATAATAATTCAGGAAATTCTGAAAATGAATAACGGTAATGTTTCACAATTTGAACTTTACCAATATCATCTAAATCTCCACCAAAGAAAATGTGCTAACAATCATTAAGACCAATTACAAAATATAAGTTACATTTCTCATACCAATTTAGACTATATGTATCTCTGCTGTTAAGATGTCCAGCACCATCAGAAGCCACAAATCAAGAAGTGATAATGTTACCCCTAGGGACCACCCGCAGTAATGACTTTCCAATAAGCACGCTTATCTCCCCAGGTAATAAATCATTGGACTTTGTAGATAGTGTATGGTTTCTATTGACATTGGTAAGGAAATCATACACCAGCTAACCTCACTATGTCGAAAATTCCACATCATGCAAAGGACCATCATTTACGTGACCATGAATATACACATTACACTTATGCAAGGTATGATAAGAAAGGTAGAAAAAGAAACTACTTATTCCCATGACAACAGGTCACCATGACAGGCAAACAGGGCAGCACACTGTGACTGACTTACAATCCTGGGGCCCATTTAACAAAACTTTGTAAGTCATATTTAGCTTAAATTTTTCATAGGTTATGTTGTTTGCAGCACAACAAAGACGTTACTTACCAGACAAGTTACGAAAACTTGCTTTATGAAGTTTTGTAAAAGCCTACAAAGTCCTCCATCTGATATCTCATCTTAACTGCTATAAAATGAATGTTCTATTTGTAGTATAACTAACTTATAATGTCTTTTTGACGTTCAAAAAGAAGTTGACAACCAATGATTCACAGCATAAATGTAAGAATGATACTCTATGGCATGTGCAAACTGAACATGTTCCAAGAGACACTCAATGGAAATAAAAAATTAACCAGAATTATTTGGATACATTTCAGACCTAAACACCCACAATGTCCTACTTGACCTCAGGAGCGACATAGAGCATCTACTGTGTGGGGAAGCAAAATATGATCAGAGTTTCACAACTTCCAAAAAAAGAGTACACAAAAATTTATGAACACCATAATCTGTCTACTTCAACACACTATACTGTGAGGATTAACGGATGAAGAAATTTTCACATCCTACCATTTCATTCCCCCTCCTCCCCTTCTCAAAAAATTAATAACGAAGGAAATAATGAAAAAGTCTACAAGGTGTATAATTATTTTCAACATGTACATTTAAAGATCATATTATCATAACATCATTTTCCAATTAACATATGTATACTAACACTAATCAACAAGAGTATATGATTCCCTCCTATTTACACAAATGTCACACAATGATCAAAAGTACAAATTCAAATCAAGGATGAGCTTTTGAAAGTCAGGTAAACATGAACAAATGACAAACCACATAAGTCATCCTTTTATACAGGTCAACAGTGCAGAGAAGGGCTTGCTACATACTAATAATTTATATACAACATTATCAAATGTAACAATAGTAAAGTATCGGTATGTAATCACGTGTAAAGAGCGAAATTCCTCAAATCCCCACCCCCTTTTGAACATGGGGTACAAACACTGCAGTATTAGCCACTACCTAAATGTACAATGGTTGTGGGTTTTATGTAGGGTTATGTGACTATTAACAACTCTGACAAGCCTAACAAGTACAAAACGGAGGACAGATGAAGGATAACTGAAATGTTCAAGGTCATCTCATACATAGTGTGATCCAGATAGCTCTCAAGAGCATGTATCACTAAAGAACAATAAGCCTTGAAAACATGAAAAATGAGAATTGAGAACACAAGACAGACAGAATCAGAAAGGACCAATCTGTGAGATTAGCAACTTTTTCACCGAATTTAGAAAAAGTCTAAAGTATTCAAAGAGTTTACCCCATTATCTTAGAGCCTTAAATGAATAGAGGTGGTTTAGAAATTGTACTTTCTGACAAAAAAAAATGGGTTCGCAAACCTAAAAAAAAAAAAAAAATAGTAACATCTTGCCCTCTGTAGGATGCACTTCCAAGCTGTTGTCAACTCTTAATTCATTAAAAGTCCCACGAAGCAATGCACTCCCACATAATGTTGCCCATGTGCTATTGCTCTGTTTGCTATTAAAGGTAATGAACACTGCCCATCATCACAACTGGCAATATTAGAATGTATATGAGAATGCAACTGTACCAGTACACGATGAAATATTGCCAGAAAATAGGCAGCACAAAATGATTGAGAGCACCTGTTCAGTCATATGTAACTTGGCGAATGAAAAGTTCAGTATTGCCTTGGATATTATGAGCCTCCCTGACATGATGACAAAGGGAATCCAGGCAAATGTAGCGCTTGTAGCACGTGTTGCAGATGTAGTGATTACAGTGCAGCTCCTTGTGCGCCTCCATGTCAGTGCCATTGTTCAGTAGCAGCTCGCAGGCCTCACAGTACGGCTCTATCATCTCCTGCAGAATGGGCACCTCGTGCTGGTAGAACCTGTGGAGGTAGATAAACCTCTCGTTGTGGGTGACGTACCCACAACAAGAGCATAGAAACATCACTTTCTTATCTTCAGGAGTGTTCATTTCCAGCTCAAGCTTTTCTTTTCCTTCCTTGGTGTCGGCGAAGATCAGCTCACCAGGGAAATGTTTACGCAGAATGTGCTTCTCACAACTTTCCACAGAGCTGAACAAAAAGTGACACAGGATACAGGAGATGTGGAACCGACCTTTGCAACCATTCCTCACAACAGAGGACAACAATATCAGTTTTTTCCCATCCACATTTGATATTCTGTCCATTGCATCTTTCCCCAGACTAACATCTCTGTATTTGGAGTTGGGGGCATCGTAATTTCTTAATGAATGCGGAGTGCTGTAAGAACTTTTGTAATTTTTGATGCCTCGTGCTCGCACAAAGCAAGACGCCAATGATTCTCCGCCTGCCTGGTTGTTTGTGCCGGAAGTTGATGGGACACCTGTCATTGCAGCGGCAGCTGCAGCTGGCACCGTCGTTTTGATGACGCCTTTGTTTATGAGTGTGGCAGGATCTTTGGATTCCTTCAGCTCTTTAGCTGTGGTGGCCTGTGGCTTTACCATATGAACGTACGTCTTGACCTGGGCATCCCCACTGGCAGAAGGGAAGGACGGGTAGTTGGGTAAAGTCTCCTCTTCTGCCTTTTTCTTATCAATAGACTTCTCCACTGCCGTCGTTGTCTTGCCGTTTGAGGTGACGGCAAATGGTTTGACCAGCGTAGCGCCTGTTGGCAAAGGTACATGAACAATTCTGACAGATTGGTTGCTATTCTCCTCGTGGTTTCTTTTCTGCCTTTTGGCACCCTCATTCTCTACAGGCTCTATGGTCTGAGGTTTAACATAATGGGTTCTTCCTCGCCTCTGCTTTTTTCGCTTGTACTTGAAGTACACTGGAGCGCCGACAGCTTTAGGAGCTGCTGCTCCGAAAGCAGCAGCCTGTTTAACGAGGCAAGGTAATGGATTGGCTGTGAGGGCCTTTCGTTGGTTATTTACATCATCTTGAGGACCAGGTGAGTCTACAGACTCTGTATCGCTGACATCAACAATGTCATCTGACAAGTTCGCATCTTCTGTTTTTGGTATAATTGGGTCCACCGCTATATCCACCTTCTCTGTCAATTTAGTCACCTTTACAAAACTCACTGGTACGACTGGATCAGAGTTTAACGGCTCTTCGTCAACATTCATAGGCTCCTGCTTTATCTGTATGTCTGCAGGCAAAAGTGGTGAAGGTCCAACAGTCATCTGGCTGCCCTTCTCCTCAGACTTTGCTTTGGGTCCTATACTTGCAACTTGTTTACCAACAAACTGTGCAGTTGGGCAATGCGTTGCAATTTCCCCAGCATCCCCAGTGGACTGGGAGACAGCACTAGGTGTGCATGTATCTGGAAAATCATCAGGTGGCTCTTCTTTAACTTTTACTATTTTGAATTCCTCCGTGGGCTTGACAATGATGGAATCCTTCACTGCTTTAGCTGCCGCCGTTACCTCCGCCAGATTCTCGGCAGGTTCATCAGCTGACTCTACTTTGTTGGGAAGGGGTAGAGGCCTAGCAGCTTTAGGGGCAGGAACATGTTTCAGATTAGCGACCAAAGCTACGGGTCGCACTGGTCTGCTTATCTGCTCCACAGTGTCTGCCTTGCCTGCAGGTTTAGAGCCGGATTCGCCCTTGTCACTGACATCAGCCATCCACTTCTGCTTGTGGTTTGTCAGTTCTCTGTATAGCTCAAATTTATCCACAGGGGGTGGGATCTTACTTTCAGCCAGGCTGGTCACCATGGACTGGTCAATGACTGGAATCACAGAGCTAGAACCTGACTTAGAGCTGGACTTGGTACTGGAATTCGTACTGGTTGCCGGTGCTACAGCTGCTGCCTTGGACTGCTCTACTCTCCACACAGAATTCAAAATGGGAGTCTGACTGGTCAAACTTGGCTGGGTCTCTGCCAGTGTGGTTCCTGGCATAAATGTAGCCCTGAAAAGCGCACAGAGTGCCACAACTTGGGGGATGTGGAGTGTTTTGGCAGCCTTGGCCACGTCCTGGCAGAGCTGTGGGTTTAACTTCATTTTGCCACAGTACAGGTAGTTGAGAAGCTCCTTGAGGCCTGCCATGGTAATCCCTGATCTGTTCAGATCCAGCACAGCATGTTTTGTAGTCTTCTGGATCTGAGTGAGGGCATCACACAAGTCACTACTTGCCGCTGCCAAAACCAGCTGATGGGCCTGCAACACAAAACATACTTCTTACATGTATAAAACATCAATGTTATCAGTTGTATTTTACCTTAGTGTGGATACTTCCATACATATCATTCGGTCACACATTGTACACAAAGGCAGGTCATCATCATGTACAAAACTTAATGTAAGACTTCCCAGTTTCTCTTCAGCAGTTTCACAGCTAACAACCTATTTCTACCAAAGCCCCAATAAAAGATAATCTGGGGAATTAAAAAATTCGTTGTCTGAAATTAGCCAACACCTTATGAGCAAGAACAATTAAAAGGCACATATCTTATAATTAAGCAGAAGGCTAATGTGTATAGTTCACAAGGGACACATTAAATTACCTCCCTTTATGTTACTCTCACATTTACATGGCACACTTGTAGGTGTACTGTGAGGTTAAGATACACTGTAAATTTTGAAGTTAAAGCGGCATTGGCTAATTGAAGGCCTACCTTCGAGGCAGATTTTGATTTTGTAAATTGATTTTACAAGAAGTCCAGGATAAATGTAATAGGCCCATAATGTTTAAGCTTTACTTCAGAGGAGGTATCTCATAGTAAGACAGCTCATGACTGAGGCACTGTTCATTAAAAAGATCACAACATTCTTTCTTGAATACCAAAACCTGTTTCAATTTGAATGAATTCCTTGCTGAATTATCCTTGTTTGGAGTATGTTGCTGCCGACTGTTGCTGCTGACTGGAGGCACCTATGCTTTTCAAATTATAGTTTATTTATTTATTAGATTGGTGTTTTATGCCACACTCACGAATATTTCACTTAGGCGGCCAGCATTACGGTGTGAGGAAACCCACAACCATCCACAGGTTGCTGTCGGACCTTCCCATGTACAGCCGGAGAGGGTTTAAGCTTATGAAAGACTAGCCAATCAGAGAGCTAGGAGATTCAGTTGTCTATAAGCTGTGACGTAAATGTTCTGAGTTGGCTGTCAATGTAACAGCGTAGCTCTTCAGCACTTACCTGTACTTCTTGACCATCAGCCTGGAATGTTATGTCCAGCATCTGCTTGTTGTTCCATAGTTTCTGTACACTGGTGAGCAGGATATTCTGGTACTGCTGATTCTCCACACCAGTCGAGGTCAATACCAGCGAGTTGTCCATCATACTGCTGGACTTCTGCTAACAACAAGAAAATGTCCACAGCTTTAAACATGACTACAGTACACGTCAGACATAAAATGTAATAAATCTGTGTGCTGTTCAAAACTGTCAACCACATCCTAGGTACACAATGATTCCTAAACACGCTGTAATTCTGTATTGACAGGCATTAATCTGAAGTTACACATAAAATGAGCCTGAACACAAAATTCTATCAACAATAATCAGACAATAATATTTGAAGCAGTTATTGCAAGGAAACGAACAACTAATCAGAATTAAGAAAACCATAATACATAGACGCGGCTGTCATTTGAACTTACTATAACACTTACTGAACTTGCACACAAAATCTTATAAAAATTACAAAACATTTACTTCAGTTATTGTACAGAAGGCAACAACTGATGACAACCACAGAATTCATTAAAAATACAAAACTTATCCATGAATCGGTGTGGGTTTTCAAACTTAGTCAGTGATTTCATCATTTCCCTTTCATTAGTTTGAACATTATGGGAAACCTGGTCCACAGATAAGAAAAAAAAAGTCATAAAAAAAATTTTAGGACTGTATATTACTTGTATATTACTTATATTACTATTATTACAGATTAGAAGCTAAAGACTTCATACCAATTCTCATTGGCTATTGTCATGACTTTTTAATGTACCGTTGACTAGAACATGGTTTTTACTGTTGCAATTTAAATGACTGCTTGCTTCCCCAGATAAGGTTTCATGTGTCTTCAACTAAGCCTGCTCTCACTCTGTACAGTCGAGCCGAAATTCTCAAACTTGTTTGAGTTTTAATGGGTGAGTACTTTCAACACAATGCCATTCAATATATACAGAAGGAATTTTATCTGAAGATTCATATATTAAAGGGGCCTGATGCTTTAAGCTGCGAAAAAAAATTAATAATGACAGCTGTAACCGACTCACATCGTCTCGAAAAAATCTGACAACTGGTAACAAGCAATCAAGATTCACAGGCCTAAAATGGTTTAAGGAGACTATACTGGAGTATTTCTATATCATGCTTTGTATATGCCTTGAATTAATAAAGTAGCTTTGCATGTTCTAAGATTAAATATATGTAAACAAAGACAAACTGGGTTGGAAAATCACATTTTCAGATCTTTTCTGTGATATTCATGAACTTTAGGGCAGAACGATTTCTGAACTGTCACTCAACAGCATGCATATTCATGACATCAATACTGCTGCACATACGTCAACGAGATGATGCAAACGTAGTTACATATGTTCAATATTTCTGTGATGTCATGGTATCACAATTGTTTTCACCAAGAATGGAATGAAATGTTAGTGTCTATCATGCACGAACTCTGATCAGCAGATTTCTATATCCATATATCTGGTAATACTCATTACTTTTACTTTTCGTACTTTCATTTAACTTTCGCAGTCCAGGTCGAAATTATATATATATTGAATATATAAATTATAAAATAAATTACTGCTTAAAAACAGAAAATCGCAAGATACTGCGGGCGGCATTACCTGAATGTACATAAGTCGACTATTTAACAATAAATATGTATGGTTCAGTTTGAAAAGATTAAACTGAAAATTTGTGACAGTAATCTGGTTTACATGAGGACTGTCATCACCTTATGCCATGAAAATTTTAGAAACTCTTGAAGATGTTGCCTTTGAGATCTCTTCAATTACCTAACCACTGTTATCCATTGCAAATCATTTTCAACCCATGGTGCCGGATCTTCTCAATACAATATACTTCAAATCATTTTACTATCTCTACCAAGTTTCTCTTTGATCTGAAGTAACACATTAAACTTACAATGCCGTATTCATTTATAAAAAACTTGACAGAGGTCAACAATATTCATACCATGTATCACTGATCAACCTGTGTAGCAATTTGGTAATTCTCTAGTGCACTAGTCCACTCCAGCTAATGTACTCAGGCTACTGACACACAACATTACTGACCTGGAGAGAATTTTTCAACATAAGGATGAGTCAGAAATGTCTATTTGATTTCGCTTCACGAAGGCAGTGAAATGATTTTGAAAACATCGGCATTTAACATTTTTATTTACACCGGTGCCTCACTTTTCAAACCACACATTAAAAATAAAAGAAACACTGTGTGTCACCAGATAATTCGTTGCCTTTACTGAGTTTCGCCTGGTATTGTGCGACATGTTGTTCTCACTTAGTATGTTTAATACAGAATACGAAGAGTAAAAAAGCGCCACCTCGTGGCGGAAGTCTTTGTTGTCAGAGAGCGACTATCGGGCGCCCAGTGTAAGTGCCGTAACTCTAGAATCTATATGCACAAACTGTAACATTCTATTGAGCTTTAATAACGTAAAATTAAAGGCACATGCGTCAGTACAAAATACTCTACCGTATCGACCAAATATGTAGCCAAACTGCCGCAAGGAAACGGCCGACAATTTCTTCCGCGCAGAGCAGAGGGCGCTCTTTCAACGTTCGAACGCCCTCTTCACTCTATTCAGGGGGCGTTACTCTACCAGAAAGGTGTATTTGTCAGGGTATACGAGATTCCTTTTCTCCCATTCGTGATGTAGGCTACAGTTTCATTTATTGCAGAGTATTAAACTGTAATTAATTTAATAAACAAGCGAGGTTTTAAAGTCATGCTACAAAAGCATAATGCTTAATTTTTTTATTTTTATGTTAATATACTGAGTGACATATATAACATGTTTTACCGTTGTTGTAATGGCATCAATGCTTTAGATTATAGAAACATTAATATATTTTACATATAAAAATATCACTATGAAACACTATACAAGTTCTCCGACTCGTGAAACAAATTTTTTCTTAGGTAAGTGGTGCCTTAAAAAAACGAACAAACAAACAAACAAAAAAAAAACAAACGAACGTTCTTACTCCTATAAACAATGACGCATGTTGATCTACACAACGCAACAGTTCTGTCTTTCAGCTTCAGAGTGTACCACTTTTGTTTCCTTTCTTCGACTACACTCCGTTCTGACATACTTGGTGAATAATCATGCTTTTTTATTTGTACTTAACTTAAGATGTGATTGCAATTTTCGGGGTTGACTGTGCAATCTGGACTTGCAGGGTTGCATGTCCCGTGCTTGACCTACAAACGAGGCCTGAACTGCTGAAGGGAGATAACCCATCTGAACTGGTCCGCTTGAGAGGTGTGAAAACGCAAAATTGAACACAACATGGCCGCGGTTTATGGACTCTTTAAAATGTTTGTCATCGAAGTCGAAGAAGTATAGAAGTTTACGGAATAATTGTTTGGTCAAGGTTGTTTCTATACAAAATTACTTTGACATATAAATCGAATAAAAACTAACATTTGGTCCTTTGCACCTGGGTATATTGAAGTAGGTTATGTTTTTTAGTTTACTAGGTCCCTGTGTTGCAAGAGGTCCCAGCTCACTGGAGGTGGATTGTATCACACTCGGCAACTTCTATGTGGCTGCACGTGGAAGGTTTGACAGAACCACTCATCTACTTTCGCGTATGGTCAATACAACAGTGTTACTAGACATCGACCCTTGTCATCCTAACATAACATTGGTTATCAGTGATTTGTTTCAGAATTCTGCTCAGGAGAAATGATTGTCTTGTTGTAGCCAGCCTCGGTAACTGAGCTCTTTATAATGTTTTCACACAGTATAGTGATCAGAATACACGTGTTGCATTACTTTTGCTGTAGCTAAAATCGTATTATGCTCAGCAGGCCAGGAAAACTGTGATTGGGCGGCTACCTCAGGTGCCTGGTTGATGAAAAGACTAAACACTGAAGTAATTTAGCATGACATTTAAGTGACAATAAACATAGTTGGTATTTTTTTCACAATAATTTATTACGTACCGGTATATACGTATAAGCTAGACACAGAATTAAATTGGTTGCTTGTTTTACATAAGTCTGATGGTGAATTTAATTTCATACATTTGCGACCTGCTTGTGAGAATGATACAGCAGCCTGTCAAATGAAATTGAGGGGGGGGGGGGAGGGATTTCTCGAGCAAATAGGTGAAGCTTGGTTTTGCTGTGAGTGTCAGGCCTTGGCCAATGAGGTGGCAGGTTTGGATTAAACTCTGTCTGGTTCAGCCTCAGCTTCAGCTCCTGCGATGGCTGTGGTTTCCTCTGCACTGTCCGGTTTCCTCTACCCATAAACCTGATAACCACCAAATCATACATATCATAAGTATGGAAACACCATGCAGTCAGATGAATACGTGAATTAATGTCACATGTTTAAGGATTTCAGAAAATTGCCACATGATATTTTAAACGTTCATATGGAATATGGTGGTAGAGTAGTAGCTTTTGCATTAACAAGGTCTAGTGGTAAAGGTACTTGCCATCCTAGGACACAGAGAGGTGCAGGGTTCAAAACCAATGTTGGACAGAGGATTTGTAGATTCCCAGGCTGTTAGTGTTCATGGTGCATTCGTAACAATAAGCGGTAGATGGTGCTCATGTGGCTGTTGGTCCAGTCTATTGTTCATTGATGTCCACTTGTCTTCCAACCATGTGCTGTGCATATCTGTACATGACGTGGGGAAGTTCATCATTCACTTGTCAAAACTTGGTCGTTTACCCCAGGCACTCTAGTTTACTCCTTTGTGTGGCATTAACAAAAATCAAATCTAAATATTACCAACAAAATGCATTTAGTGCCAGGCTATGTCGTGAAATTAATGTGGGGAAAAGTTGAAAAGCGGTTGGATGTATTCCTACATGTAGGTAGTGAGTGTGTTTTTTGTAGTTCTGACAGGGATGACTGACAGCTACATGTAGGTATCTCTTCACAGCATATGCGGTCTTCTAAGAAGAGAGTGAATTTGTTAATGACTTGTGTTAGATAATAAAACAGCCCTACATGTACATGTTGGTATACTTGCCATAATTTTTTTTTGGGGGGGGGGATGGATATTAACAAATAATGTGTTTTCATTGTAACGTTAAACAGGCATATTTGAAATGAGCAAGTTGTCAGTATGAGGAATCTTCAGCTGTTGACCAGTCTGCGTGTTTCTGGAATCCCCGAGTTGACACGAGTGCAGGCCATAAGTGTGGACTATGACACTGGAAACATCTACTGTGTTACTGGCACACACATACATCTCCTGGATCCCTCCCTTGCCTCAGTAAGTTCAAGAATCTATCGGAATCAGCTTTGTTTCCCGTGAAAAATCAAATTCAGATTTGTTGTAATATTATAATGAAGAAAAATGTATTGTGTCAGTTCATTAAAGTTATGAATGCGAAACCCCCCAAGGTCTGTTTGCTTTTACTGTAAATGTCTTCTTATTCGCAGGCATAGACTTTCGCGGATTTGGTTAGAAGACACATTCGCGGGAATCAACTTTTGCGGATCTTAACAGAATTTTTTCACAACTGATAAACGAAAATGAAACTTCAATACAGAAATGTCAAGTCAAAAAACAACTCAGTCATTCAAGTAACAATCTTATCATTTAAACTTGTTTGTAAAATGTGACAAAAATTCTATACATTACAGTAACTTGATCAGACAAAGGAAAATAATCGTCCTAAGCTTTTAATCTTTTGAAGACGAAGCCCGTACCTGCTGTGTGAGCAAATATTCGTGTGGCTCACTGCAGGAAACGACGAAGGATTAAATGTGATATAAATAAATCCTCATGCATCAGCAGTGTGAGTGAAACTTTGAGTGAACTGTGACGGATTTGAGTAAATTTCTCAGAAATATAAGGCACTTTAGATTTCAACAGCAATCATTCTTCTTTCACCTGATAAGACAGTCAATTAGTACTGTAATGAAATGTGTGGGGAAGTGGATAACCCTGACAAACCCTGCCAAGACTCCTGGTCTACCGAATCCACCGATCAGTCAGTCTCAAGAAGAAGCCGATACCATTCAGGCTGCCAACGACGCTGTAGATGTAATGGCAGGAAATCCCAGAAAACCAAAGCTCAATAACTATAACAGCTATGATGATTAGACGAGAGCTAAGATTGCCCAAACTGCCGTGTAAATTGGCATAGCATGTCCTGCTCGAAAATTTTCCTGTCAGCTAGGTCACTCAAGTAAAGAAGTATGCTTCAAAGTATGAAGTCTACTTACTTAAAATAGATGAAGGAAACCCCCAGCAGCATTATTCAATCCCTTCCTAAGTCTACGACTGGTCATCCCTCACTAATCAACAAGAAACTTGATGACATGGTGAGAGACAGGGTAAAGAAAGTCCGTTTGAGGGGCCGAGTGATCAACCGCAGAATTGTAACGGTAGGCATTATTCCAAAGTAGGACAAAACCAAACTCCCACAGTTTTGGCGGCACAGTTGACATCACTGAGACGTGGGCCCGATCTTTGCTGAGACGAATGGGATATGTGAAGAGAAAGGGAACAAAAGATGTAAAGAAGTTGCCAGAAGACTTTGAACAGATGGAGGAAACTTTCCTTAAGCGTGGGTCTGACGTCATCAGTCAAAACAACATCCCTGATGAACTTGTCATGAACTGGAGCCAGAACGGCATCAGCATGGTTCCCACAACGCTGAAGCCAATTCATGCCTGGTGGATTATGAAGTATCACAACGTAATCAGCAAGAGACGGGATATGATCTAAGTTGGATATATGAAAGCAGGAATACATTCAAATTAGGAATTTCTAATTAACGTGTTTGAAGTATTAGAACTGTACTGCTTGTTAATGGATTTATAACTGTAACGCGTGCTACATTAATAAATTACTTACTAGTATTTAACGAAAATACATACATTGTCCTTCATTTGTTAATAAGTACACACACTGCACTGCAGAATACAAGTATATATGACACGCATGGGTTTTATATTCAATGGCACCTATTTTTACGGAATGTTTGCCGCGAAATCTGCGAATGTTAGTACCACGCGAATAAAAAGGCATTTACAGTGTATGCTTTGAAACCCTAACTTGGATCAAGCTTTTGAGATACTAGATTCAGACAAGATGCCAGTGGATTCCAGCAAAGATATGGAAATCTATTTAAATTCTGGTTGAAAATGACGACAATGAAGGCTTGCAAGCTCATGTAATATCTGTTGCAATTTAATATTCATGTAGCTGTGGTTGACCAAGTGGATGTCATCATTAAAACAATTGGGATGATTGTCACTCGAGCTAACAAGAAATACTTTGTCTCATCAAATAGTGAAATTTGATCCTTGTTTTTAGCGGTATGTTTTTGTTTTGTTCTCTTCAGATAGTTGACAGCGTTTGCTTAGCTGGTGGAGAAGAGACTCACCTTCCAGTTGATGGTTCTGGACTGGTTGTTGGGGCAGAACATCTAGCCAATCAACAATCACTGTGTGTTGCTATAGCAACGGGAGATGTCATTTTGTGGAGTTGTATTTTACAGCAGGTACATGTCTGTGTCAGTTTTGGAGCTTGTATTGCTGGGTTAACCAGTGGATACAGGTATTGTGCTGTAATGCATGTCGTCCCCCTGTAAATTCAAGGCGTGATGTTGTAATGAAATTTTGACATTGTAAAGATATTGGTGTGGAGTTTGTCAGTGGAAAGTGGTAAGCTTCATTATGAAAGAAATGTCCAGCCAACACTGAGGATATTGCACAGTGAAGACTGAATATTAAATATTGTTCGAGAGAGAACTCCCTTAGGTTATTATTTGCCTACACAAACATGCTACATGCATATATATTCTGTACATATGCTAGCGCAGCGCAATGACCCAGAAGCCTCCCACCAATGTGGTCGCTGTGAGTTCAAGTCCAGCTCATTCTGGCTTCCTTTCCGGCCATACTTAAAAAGGTCTGCCAGCAACCTGCAGATGGTCATGGGTTTCCCCGGGCTCTGCCCGGTTTCCCCCCACCATAATGCTTGCTGACGTTGTATTAGTGAAATATTTTTGAGTATGGCATAAACACCAATCAAATAAATAAATAAATAAAGAAAGACATACATATATATGTCATGATGCCCTGTTTTATTGTTGCATGATGTAGAAATTTTAAGTTTACAATTGTGTGCGTGTTATGATGTTATCCCATTGTAAAGGTTTCTCTTTGTGGGTGTGAGATATCAAAAATGTAACAAGAGTGATGTCTAATTACATGTATGTAAAATAGCACTTATATCAGTGATGGAAATCCTGATTTTTCCCCACTATAATGTAAATAATAAATGGGCATGTAGATATGGTTTAACTCGTGTAAAACCATGCTGTCTTGTGTCCTTGTCAAGTGAAGCATGTGGAGGATAATCATAGGTAAAATACTTGACTGTAAGGTGTATAGTGTGTGATCTATTACACAGGTGGACAATGTGGGAAGTGTGGATGCTGGACTGAGGGCCATGCAGTGGAGTCCTGACCAGGAGATTGTCAGCCTTATAACAGGTCAGTTCTCACGTCCCATTGGGTAAGATCATCATGTCCAGATGTGTACATCATTAATGCATATCTTCTGACAGAACACAGGCTTCCACCACATCTTCTGACAGAACACAGGCTTCCACCACATCTTCTGACAGAACACAGGCTTCCACCACATCTTCTGACAGAACACAGGCCTCCATCCCATCTTCTGACAGAACACAGGCTTCCACCGCATCTTCTGACAGAACACAGGCTTCCATCGCATCTTCTGACAGAACACAGGCTTCCACCACATCTTCTGACAGAACACAGGCTTCCACCACATCTTCTGACAGAACACAGGCTTCCACCACATCTTCTGACAGAACACAGGCTTCCACCACTTCTTCTGACAGAACACAGGCTTACACCACATCTTCTCCTCAGGCTCTTGTGATAAGGTTTTAACATGATTGTCACCAAAATACGAATAGATGTAATTAAGGGTGTAGGAGAAAAGCTCACATTTATCCACATTACTGTTTATGATTGATTAAGCGGATGTTCTAAATTGACACCATGTCTCCGTTCTTGATTTATGTCATTGTTTCCTCGGGGTATAATGTCCTGTTTAATACATTCTTGGCCACATCAGAACAGCTCTTGGAAACAAGCTGGTCCTGATGCAGACATTTTCAAAGTGCTGCCTCACTGAAATGCCATGCCTAAAACAGAAGACATGCTGTTGCAGACCTCTGATTTAAAAAAGAAGAAAACATAAAAACAATGTCAAAACCAAATGAAAGAACACGAAAATTTATTGGCAGATACAGTAGTTAATATTTGTTTTGATTTTTCTCTTTGAGGAGTAGAGAGCATTTGAAAATATATTTGTACGTTTGTTATTTCGGACCACCTTGCATGTCTCTTCTTTTTTAAAACCTTACTCTTGGGCAATAAAATGTTGTAAAAAAATTAAATGAGGTATATGGTTTTCAAATTAAATAGGTTAAATAGTTAAGTTTATTTTGAATTTGATGTTTCTTTAACTGTTTTCTGTCTGTTTGGGGATTTACCTTAAAACAGCATCGCGTTTGCCTGCTAGCGCAGTGTAATGACCCAGAGGCCTCCCACCCATAGGGTCGCTGTGAGTTCAAGTTATGCTGCCTTCCTCTCTGGCAGCAACTTGCAGATGGCCGTGAGTTTCCGTCGGGCTCTGCCGGGTTTCCTCCCACCATAATGCTGGTGTCATCGTATATGCTAAATATTCTTGAGTGCAGGGTAAAACACCAATCAAATAAATAAATAATGAATGAAACATCTTCAAATTGAAACGCCTGAAATGACCCACATATCAGACACTTGATGCCACTCTTTGTTGCTGTTTAAATTCTAATTCATCTATAATCTTGAAATTTGATGACAGCTGTGTAATATACATTGCTGTAAATAATGTATGTGAAATATTTATGTGTTACATTTTTAAATATTGGAATAATTGCAAACTAATGGTTGGGTAATTGCTAACCCATTAAAAACTGAAAGTCTGTTTGCCATTGTCTATAGGCTACAAAAATGCTGAAGTTGCAACAAAGAAAGGTGTGTGACAAGCTTTTTTACAGATAACTGTTGTATTGAGACCAGTGTTATATGATGTAGGAGTAGACTAACTGTGGAGGGCAGGGTGGGTGAGAGGCTAGCAGTACTTCCTGATGTCTCTCCTAGTGGCGATTGACGGAGGCAGCACTTCTCACTACAGTGTCTTAGATACTTCAGTGCGTATATTTAATAATGAATTTATGAGCTCAGAACAAATTAAAATGTCCTGGATTCTGTTTTCTGTTCACTAGGGAGAGACACACTACTGCTGATGACAAGAGAGTTTGAGCCAATTACAGAGACACCTTTGAATCAAGCTGGCTTTGGGGAAGGTACCTATACTTTATTTTACAAAACAAATCATTTTCCTGGAGTTTATATTAAAATCTGGGTTGAAATAATTTTTATTATCAACTATCAAGATTGTATAATGTGTTGTTAACTTTAAGATTTTTAAAAGTGGACAGAAGTGGATAATTAATATTTTTTTTGGTTTTCCTGTTGTGATGAATGTTGGTCCTGTCACTGAATGATCCAGACAGTAACAGCCACTGTGTTCCGCTTATTTCCTGCCAGCTGTGTTTGTAAATGTTGGGTGGGGGAAGAAAGAGACTCAGTTCCACGGATCTGCAGGCAAGTCTGCGGCCAAAGAGACCCCAAAGGTGAGCAGTTAACAGTCAATGTCTCAGTACTAGTGCAGAAATGCAGCAGTAGTGAGTCTCTAATAGCCCTTCTTGTTTTGTATTTGCTGATAGACTGGTTTAACCTTCTCTGAGAATCTAGACTGTATGCTCCAATATGTACAATTGTGGAAGTTTGTCAGTGTCTATTAAGCTTCTTCTGTAGACTCAAAGAAAGGAAGAAAAAAAGAAAACCACAAACATTACAGCTTTACTGGTTTTTGTGGTTGCCAAGCCTTGTGATTGCCAGCGTAGAAATGATCACTGATTAAAGGCCTGCTTTGTAGCTTGGAAAGACATCTTTATGTTCACATGAGATATTTACAAAAGGCTACTGATGTTTAATACTGAAACTATGGCTTTTCATGACAATAGTCTGAAACATCAATGAAATAAAGGAATAAATACCATTACTTTTAAAGGTTTCTATATGTGCTCTGATTTTCTTTGGCAATATGTAAATACCTGACAAAACTGGTTAGCGTGATGGCACAGCACAATGACCCCAGAAGCCTCTCACCTATGTGGTCGCTGTGAGTTCAAGCCCAGCTCGTGCTGGCTTCCTATTCGGTCTTGTGTGGGAAGGTTTGCCAGTAACCTGTGGATGGTCACAGATTTCCTGTGGACTACCTGGTTTCCTCTCATGATAATGCTGGCAACTGTCATAGAAGTAAAATATTCTTGAGTACGGCATAAAATACCAATCAAATAAATAAATAAATCTACAGACGTGCCTGATTCGTAATAATCATATGCTGTTATTTCATCACTGCTGTAGACCCGCGCTGATAGCTCAGTTGGTAGCGCAGTTGGTAGAGTGTCCGCTTTCGAACGGGGAGATGTGGGTTCAAACCTGGGTTGGGTCATACCAAAGACTAAAAAATGGTACATCCTGCTTCCTCACTAGGCGCTCAGCAATAAGAGGATAGAGGGTAGACTGGTCGTCCCGGTATCAGTATAATGTGACTGGGTGAGGGGGCTTGCTGGGTGTCTTCGGCAAGTCGTCTCGGTGAGGCAGCACCAGATAAAAGACATGGTGGAAATTGGTCCTGCACCAAGGAGACACCGCCTTCATATAAGTGAAATGTTTTTGAGTAGGGCGTTAAGCAATGAGCATTCATTCATCACTTCTGTATAAATTGTGAGTAATATTTATGTTTGTTGCAGGATGTGAGTACAGCTCTACCCTGGGATGACCGCTGTCCACGCCTTAGCTGGAGAGGGGATGGTCAGTTTTTTGTGACCAGTTCTGTCTGCCCGACCTCAGGTAAACTCAACCGCTGGTTAGGTACTTTATGGTTGTCTTCTAGGGGAAAAGACAACTTTTGTTGTGTAAATAATTTAGACTGTGCTCTGTTGAGGAACAGTATTTTTTAATTTTTGAAGACTGGTGTTCATGTGTCTAGTAATAAAGTCTGTATGTTTTTTTTGAAGGAACTCCATGTTGTGTTTTAGGCCAATTAGATTTTTCTACATTTCAACATTCTGCACTGTAGCTGATGTCATTTTTGCTTTTGTGGGTCCTCACCATTCGACTGGGCCAGGCCATTAGAGTTCAAGCTCATTGGTGATAACCCACTCAAGCAGTGTCTGCCCATAAAAATCCAACGACTTGATCTTTGTGATAAGTGTTTTGTGGGGATTGCATACATCATACAATTATGCACCAGAAGTTTTTTTATATATTCATAACTAATTTTGTTGTTTCCTTAAATAACATATCAATCATTGAGTGTGTTGTTTGTGTTTCAGGCTGTCGACAGCTGCGGGTGTGGAGTCGTGACGGAGGGCTACAGTCCACATGTGAACAGGCTGACGGAATGGAGCAACCATTGGCGTGGAAGTACGACACCCACAGTTCACAACTTGATCTGAAAGCAGCTTTGTTCTGACATTTCCTGCTGTGTAGTGTAAATTTCTGTAGATTAATCTCCTGTCACATTCAGAGAGTATCAGCAAATCATTCACTAAACTTTAAATGATTTGTCCTTTAATCAGCATAGACATACAGATGATATGCTGTGATATTTAAAACATATTAGGCAGCTGTTGGGTAAAAATGCTTAAGTTCAACAGAATCCCCACCTTGGTACATCACCTTTGCGTTTTCTTGACAGACCCTCTGGGAGTTGTATTGTCACTGCTCAGCAGTGCCCCAACAAACATAGCATCATATTCTATGAGAAAAATGGACTACGCCATGGTGAATTTACTCTTCCAATGGACAAAGTCAAGGTAGGTCCACATCAGTACTGAATTCTTTACATAATTCTGATGCGATGATGTCTCCATCTCAGGCAACCATACTCACAAGCAAGCATTTTTATGCCAAGGTGTTTATAGATTGAATGGAAATGCAGGGTGTCTCCTCAATGGGACCTGATAATTCCTTAGACACACTCTTCCCCTCACTGTGGAAACTATATAACATAGTAATAACTAAAAATGTTCTAGTGGTTGGCATGCTTTTTTTGTTAGGAACATATTAAAACAAGTTTTCAGTGAATCGTACATATCCAGAGATACAAATTGTTCTCTGTTAAAAGAACGTATAGGAATTAAGTTCAAGCTGAATTAAGCTTGCTGAATGAAATACATCCTCAATGTTTGAGCGCTAATTTTGACCATTAAGGTAAAAAATAAACTTGTTGCAAACTGAACACATTTAATTGAATAACATGTATGCCGTGACATTTTGTTAATTATGTCAAGGCAGCCAAAACTACTTTCATCTGAATAGAACACAACATCAGAAAATTAGGCAGTCAGCCCATCATAAATACTCGAAAACAGTTAGCTTACATGACAAACATATTCATGGTAATGAAAAGTTTGTCAAAACAAATGAGTAAGAATTTTGGATTCATCCCACCATGTCCTCACAGCCAGCCAGCCAGCCTGCCTGTCTCAAAGATGGGGAGACAGGCGGCGGGCTAACATTATGCTTACACTAATCATTTTGTTAGCAATCATGGCTTCCATAATTTTGCTGTTAGCAGGTATACGTGAAACAATCATGGTCTCTTTAAGTCAGCTGCTCTTGTATCTCTCTGCAGAGGCCTCAGCAGACAATTTACCTGTAGTCTACTCTGTATTTTTGATCGATACTCATTTACATGTAATGTTCATACATTTTTGCTTGTATGCACGTCTTGTGTTACTTTATTATGAGAATTCAGATTAAATTTCCATTTCAGGCCTTTAATCATGCCTGGAGCTAATAGCAAATTTCCTATAAGACATCTGTGTAATACTGTTATGTTAGACTATTGTGCTGTGAAAATGTTTTCTGTGCAGGTTTGTGAGATACTCTGGAACCTTGACTCAAGTATTCTGACAGTGTGGTGTGAAGATTTACCACCAGAGGGAGCCACTACAGATTTTATTCCGAAGTCATACAGTGAGTATGAAGGTTTAATCTGCAGGGTATTCCTAGCCAGTTTCTTTCAAGAATCAATTTCATCAAATCAGAAAGCTCAACAGTTTTCGTAAAAAAGTATCGAAACTCAAATTAAAAGTTGTCTAAAACTCAATTTTCCAACATTTCTCATCATGGGTACCAGGATGGGAAATTGGCTACAAAAACCCCTGAATCAGTACATGAATCAACAGCATTCTATACACGTAGACGTTCAGGCTGTTTGACTTCTAAGTGGAATCTGGTGAGAATATGGTCATCAGATTGCTTTTAAATGCTCCTGCAAGTCAGCTTTGGGGAATTCCCTGATATCCTTATATTAAAAGCAGACTGAGTTCAACTTTATGAAAGAACCAGAAAGTGTAATGAGGAGAAACTGATGTGTGGGTTGCAGAAGACCTATTGTAAAGCATTTCCTGTTAATGTTGCTGTTGTAGTTCAGCTATGGACGATGGGTAACCATCACTGGTATCTCAAACAGAACCTTCACTTCAAGACCTCCAAGGAAAACAGGGTCGTGTCTGTGTTGTGGGACCTGGAACATGCATACAGGCTTCACATTGTTACTTCTGGGGGAGAGTATATGCAGTATACATGGTCCTGGGTGACAAATACTAGCTGGGGAGAAAGCTGTGAGGATGAGGCGTCGGTAGCTGTCATTGACGGAGGTACGTGCGTGGCCATGATGGTGATTCTTACGATACCTTGTTTCAGGACTGGATTAGCTAGCTTAATCTTGCTAAATGCATGTCATATTTTTGAAAATGTTTGCTGTTTTTATTGATCAGTATATGACATAATGTGTCATATATATGATATTGTTTTCCAATTTGAAAGACACCTTTGTAAATATTCAGTGCAATTTGTCTTCTAGATAAAGTGCTGATCACACCAATGAAAAGGATGGTAATCCCGCCACCCATGTCAGCGTATGAACTTCACCTGCCATGTGCTGTCAATCAAGTGATGTTTGCCCCGCCTCCTTTCACAAATGATCTGGCTGTGATGCTAGTGGATGGTCGCATAGCTGTGTTCAAATTAAAGTCAGGTGAGATTGCAACACTTCAGCCTCTGTCTCAGTTTACGAATGAGGAACTGTGGGAGTTTGACCTGATGACAGGTGCAAGAGCCAGTGTCACTGGCCAGTTGATTCATGGAAAGTAAAACCAAAACAAAGATCATAGTTGAGGGGAAAGGAAGGGAGATGATGCCTATTAAGAGAATAAAAACAAAAAAATTTCAATTTGTATGTCATCAGTGGGCCATATTTAATATCTCTTAATTTGCAGTCATCAGTGAATCAAGTTATCAATATGATCCGTCAAAACAACCATACAATCAAAATATTTGATTGCGCTTAATTTGGTCAAAAAACCATATGTCAGGGAATATTCAGATAGAGCTTTCATTGGTCTTTTTACTCACCATGATATCACTTTTGTGTGGGCATTCACTTTAAGCTCGTCACTTGTATAAATCATTTGATTTGAACTCATGTATTTGTGGTTGTGATACTATGGAGGCTTGATTCATTGCACATATCTGGTCATGATGTCCTAAATACGAGTAACATTTCCTCAGCCTTGATCAAGATAACTTTTTATGAAAACAACAGTGTTCAAAGATTGGTTATCTTTTCCTGTTGATTTGAAGACCTTAATCACAGTAATCCTAATTTATAATCAAGTATGTTTACCTTCTTGTCTTTTTTCCAGGTGACAATCACCTGGCTGAGGGAGCTAAGGCCTCTGGGGCAGGGGGGCCTGGGTTTAAGGTGTGCTGTGATGTCCTCAGGTTGGATCATGTTTACAGGTACCGTATTACAAATGAGGGATTAGCATGAGTGCTTACAGTGGACTGGCTGGGAGGCGAGTAATATACATACATACATGCTTCTACTGTGCCACAAATAGGAGTTGTGGGTCAAGGACTCTAGACCACATTTCCCTGGCTGGCTAAGTCCAGTAGCCTCTTAGAAATGAGACAACTACCTGTAATTGTCGGAGAAACCATTGTCCAGTGTGCGTCAAATGTTTTTTCAGGTAGTTTGTTGGGATTGTCCTCTTCCTTCATCTAGCTTACAGCCTTCATGCACTCTAGAAATATCACCAACCTTTCAAAAACAACTAAGAGATCAAAATAAATTTAACCTTGTAAATCTGTTGTACTTCCATGCAGGTTTGTCCACGTTAAATTCTCTTGGGGTGAAGAGAATGGCGAAAACAAATAGTTCCCATCATTGTTTTTATATTAACATGAATAATGAGTATGATTGAATAATGCATCCATGTTTTTGGTTGTTTCTTTCCTCCAGCATAGAAGAGCTTCCTGAGAACACAGCTTTGTACCCCATGGCCTTCACCCACATCTCCTGGATCATGCCTCACTCTATGCTGTTTTGTGGTACCACTGTGGAGGGACAGTCCATGTTATACCAGGTGGAGTTTACAGGCCGTAAGGACAGGCGTCTCACTGTGGAGTAAGGGACAAATGTTGCTATTTATGCACATTTCATTTTTATGAAATGATTTTTTTATGAAGTGACATTTGCTGAGTATTCCAAAAGATTTCAATTATGTGATGCAAAGATTAAATGTTTTATATGTAGTGACCCACTTCCCTAGTACAGTACATGGTTTAAGTACATTTTGCAGTAGTGCAGGTAGAAGCATTTCGGCATATGGGTGGGGCAACATGTATTTTATATTGTATTTTAAATATGTAATCATTCAGATCACCTTGCTAAAGCATTAAATTATCAAGTAAATGTAAAGTAATGTTAAAAGGTGTGCGTTACACCTCCAGCCTAAAGACAAGAAAACAGACGAAGCTGCATAAATGAGAAATGTTCACATTTCTTTTTGTTTAGGTCAAGTGTTGAAGTGGAGGGGAGAGTACTGAACATGGCTACTTCCCCTACAGGAGAGACAGTGGCCATACAACTGATAGATGGCAGCCTTCTCAAATACCAGTCATGTGAGACCAAAACTTACCTGTCAACCGTGTCAATTTAGCAGAAAAGTGGCCTTATCAGTCACCATCATGCTTCACACATTCATATGTGTTTATCTTCTTTGCAGTGCAACAAAAGCAAATTTCTTCCTTTCTTGTTGTATGTATGGCCATTCATAATTGGAATTGCTACAGTTTCTCTCGGCTTTACACATTCACGTGTTAATCTGTTTTAAGAGGCAACAAGTTCTTCAGTGCAGTTTGTGTGTGTGACTTTTCATGTAAAAGACAGCTCATGATTAAGGTACTGTTCATTAAAAAGATTACAAAATTCTCTTTGAATGTAAAATCCAGTTTGAAACTGTGTGAATTTGTTGCTGAATTATCTTCGTTTGAAGTGTGCAGTATTGTGCTGCTGGAAGGTGCCCATACTTTTAAGCTCATGAGGGATTGACCAATCAGAGAGCTGTGAGATATCAGCTATGATGTAAATGTTCTGAGTGGTTTGTCAATGTGACATGTAATAACATAGGAACAGCACACTGTTTTAATGTTATATGTTTTAATTATAACAAGTACAGGAGTGAACAACATCACAAAGTATTTCCATATTGTTGTATTGTGGTGGGAGTAGGTTTCTTGATCATTTCATGTTATAATTTGACATATGTACTTAAGTTTCAACCACAACCCTAGCAGCTTACTACAGTCTCAGATGACAAGAGTATTCTTTGCTGGGAACAATTACATCTCAGCCCAGACTGAATGGCGGCGTTTCAAGCTAGTCGATGGAGCATAGTCATATGTCATTTTCTGCTGTCAGAGCTGTTAGAAAAAATACTTTACCGAAATATACATAATACTGTGCAGCCTTTTTGGTTTCACTTTCACTCTAATAATGCAAACAGCTGGTTTGTCCTGAAGAACTTGTAGAACTTGATCATGTAATTTCTTTCTGCAGTTTTAGAACTGATCACCTGTATCACCCATAATGGACATGTGGTGTGTCTGAAGGCACAAGATCATATATCATATCTCATCAACTCATTCTGGTAAAATGACCTGCTCTTCTGAAGTACTTGTTTGTTACGTAACAGCATCCGGTAGTATCCTGCCCTGGGAGACGCCCGGGGGAGAGGAGTTGCGATTTCCGCAGCCCTGCACGCAGATTCTCGTCTCGGAGATAGGAGAACAGGTAAAGATGGTTCACCTTTTGTATGGAATGCACGTGTGAGACTGACTTTGTACTATATGGATAAGTTCACCTGCTATGTTGTGCTTTCTAATTTGCACTGTTTGTGCTTTTCCCTTCTTGTGAATGGGAAGAAGTCTGTATCACCCAGAAGTAGCCACCTTTTTTACTCAACACATTGAACACAGAAACCTATTTACTGACCATCCTGTGATGTTACATCAGCTCTTCACTAGGAGTCGGCTGTAGCATAAAGTGACAGTTTCAACTGCTACGCGATGCAAGCGCTAATGCAGCGCCATGACCCAGAGGCCTCTCACGTATGCAGTTGTTGTCAGTTCAAGCCCAGTTCAAGCTCATGCTGACCTCCACTCCAGCCGTACATGGAAAGGTCTGCCCGTGGATGGTCGTAGGTTTCCCCCCACCATAATGCTGGCCTCTATCATATAAGTGAAATATTCTTGAGTAGGATATAAAACACAAATGAGATAAATAAATAAATCAATACAATGAGTTGCATCTCTCATCAATAAGAGTAGGTCTTAACAGAGAGGGAATTTTAAGGGTGTAGATCCCTGCTTAATCAAATTTGGGATTAAATGTAGTGGCCTGATATTTTGACGTCATGCAATTCGAACCATGAGTAAGTGAATAGGGCCATCTAGAAAGTGAAGGAGTAGAAGTAAGAGGCGAGGAAGGGAAACTCATATGTACATCAAATTTACACTGTAGTACTTTTCCTAACAGCCCAAAATGACATGTTTTCAGTGGCTTATGCTTACGTTTTTGCAGGATGTAGTTTTGGGACTTACACCCACCTACCGCTTTTATGTCAACAATGTTGAGGTAAGTTAATAACTATGAAAGTTGTTTTTGTAATTAAAACTGTTAAGCAATTTTTCAGGTCTTGTTTTCTTTTGAAACGTTGGATATTGTTAGTTACATGGTTACTGAGTGAAAGGATATGAAACTATATGGGGTGTGTAAGGTTAATATGGGGCCTTCCTGCAGAAGACCTAAAAAACTATGCTGAAAATTTGTGTCTTGAAAAACAAAAGAAGCTTCATCTGTAATTTCCTATCGCTTCAAGGAGCTTTGAATTATGCCCAGCATTGGTCTAGGAATTATGACGTCATGCTGTTATTGACAATGTTCATTCAACACTCCTTTGTGACGTTGTGTCGTTTGTGTCATTGCTGCCTCACTTTGTAACTGTTACATCATGGCTTTCTCCCTACTATTGTGTCGTCACGCACATAAAGCATCTACAGCAGGGTATAGAGTCATACCTGTCTATCACATGGCCATTACTGTCCAATGAAAAGCAGAGGATTTTGTCTGAGATAGGATAATGAGCTTTATAGGAATCGTAAATGGAAATGATTAATTAAGGTCATGGTGTCAAAGAATGTAATTGCTGATTTCTCTGTATCAGGTGGCCTCAAACTGTACCTCGTTTGCTGTCCATGAGAAGTTTCTGCTGCTGACCACACTGACACATACCTGTAGATGTATATCACGTAGCACACCTGTACAGGGTAAGTATGACGTGGGTTTGTGATAGTAGCAGTGTCATATACAATGCAGTTATATAATTTATTTATTTGATTGTTATAAGTGTTATAAATGAATATTTCACTGTATATGACAACGGCCAGCATTATGATGGGAGGAAACCTCACAGGAAATCCATGACCATCTGCAGGTTGTTGGCAGGCATTCCCACGTACGGCTGGATTGGAAACCAGGATGACCTAGATTTGAACTTACAATGACCACAGTAGGAGATAAGTTCCTGGATCAGTGTTCACTAGGCCAAGGAGGTGCCTCTCCTTACATATAGCCAAAGCTAATGCAGATTTGCAGGTTTTCATTTTTTCACATTTTGTGTGTTGAAACCTTCCTGCAAAATTGAACACATAAACCAAGAGCATATTAATTAACATTCTGTCATACTGGTTTTTAGCTCTACTGGTCGAAGAGCAGAGGAGGTTATGTATCAACACGTTTTCCGGCATCTGTTCGTCTGCCTGTCTGTTTGTCCAATGTCTATTAACTTTTCCTTCAAAATGTTACCCCTCGTACAGTTTTTGTCCAATTTCAACGAAACTTAGGTTTAGAGGACATCAAGAGTTAAGCGTAGCCAACATCAAGATACATAATCGATAGTACTGATTTTCCATTTTAATGATCGGTTGTCCGTCTGCGTGTCTGTTTATGCAGAATATGTTGGCAGTGTCAAAATGCTACTCCTCCTACAGTTTTAGTCTAATTTCAGTAAAACTTAAGTCCAGACTACATAGATATACATAATTCTAAGTATTGATTATCCATTTGGATGATTGTTTGCCTGTCTGCCTGTTTTTTCCAGTATGTGTTAACTTACATGTATCTTTCAAACACTACTCTGATTTTTGTCTGATTTCAACGAAACTTTGTTGAAGTGTAGACTACAATGAGATACATAATTCGTGGTATTGATTTTCCATTTCAATCATTGGTTGTCTGTCTGTTTGTCTGTTTATCCAGTACATGTTAACATACATGTTTCTTTGAAAATGCCTCTCCTCCTACAGTTTCCGACTGATTTCAACGAAACTTGATTTAAGTGTATACTACTTCAACATAAATTGTAGTGTCAACTTTCCATTCTGATGATCGGTTGTCTGGCTATTCATCCAGTGAATGTTAACATTACTTTCAAAATGCTACTAGTTACTGTTACAGTTTTTGTCCACTTTCAACAAAATTTGGTACAAGTCAATCAAGATACATATTTCGTAGTATTGATTTTCAATTTTCATTGTCCATTGTCCGTTATAAGTACATAATTTTGTGATGATTTTGCCCGAACCAGTAGAGCTACTGTCTCATCAGAGACTCTGGTTGTAAAAAGTGTTAAGATTTGGAGAAATCATTGTATTCGTGTAACACATCTGGATGTGGTCGTCTTGCTTTGAGGTACAACTGCACACGTTGGAATAAAGGTTTCATGATAAAAGAAACCCAAACCTGTGAGAACTAGATTGAACATATGGCCTTGAGTTTAAACTTTGACTGTCTAGCATCTTGACCAACCACAGCCCCTTATTTAAGATGCAACTGGATATTCACATTAACATTAAATTGTGCTGTATATGTTTTCAGCATTGAGCCGTCTGTCTGATGAGAAAGCTCATCTGTTCGATGAAAGCATTCGTCGTGTGGAGAGAGGCTCGCGAATTGTCACGGTTGTACACAGCGGCACGAAACTGGTGTTGCAGATGCCTCGTGGGAATTTGGAGACGATTCACCCTCGAGCTCTTGTGCTATCTGCCGTTCGGACAGCTCTAGACAGGTGACATGTAGTGGCTGTTTTTAAGTAGTTTCATTTCTTACAATGATGTAGCTGAAACTTTGCCTCAATCCATAGTCATTTAATCATCCATCAGTTTTATGATGCTTTGAGCATCCTGTGAAAAACACTCTTGCGTTGTACGTTTTTCCTGAGTTGAACGTTAATAATAAATGCCAGTGATATAATAACTCATGTTGTTGATGTGCTTAATGTTTCCGTCCCTAATGTCCTTTTTTATGTTCATTACAGATTGGAATACCACACAGCTTTTACGTTGATGAGAAAGCACCGGATCAACCTGAATCTGATCTATGATCACAATCCACAAATATTCCTCAATAATGTGACCAAGTTTTTGGAACAAATCTCCAAAGTGACCTACATCAACATTTTCCTCACTGAACTTCAGTAAGTTCTGCAAATATCTGGTTGCAAAGATACAGTTTTGTTATTTGTTAACAATTATTTGTTATCCAAGTTAACATGCCCCCCCCCCCCAACCACCCTTCAATAATTTTCACCTAGGAGGAAATGTTTTTCAGGGTAGAATTTAAGCAGAAAGTCTAACTGGCCAGCAGTACCAGTACTCTCAGAGTGCTACTGGTCCACAAATATGTTTACTGGTCCTGACAAAATGAAAAGGACATACTAATCAATGAATTGTACTGGGCGTGTGTACGCGATGTGATATACAGACGATGAGAGAGGCTGTTTTCTTATCGACTGTACTTGCCTTCCAGTCAGATCACCTATTCGACGTGCCTGATACATCGCTCGCAGGTTTCCGCACTTCAAACTTGCTTTTTATGAATGAAGTCGACCGGAACTCTTTGTACACCGCTCGAGTGTTTACCTGTACCAAACTGCGACCAGTGGGGAACAGAACCCTGCCATCATGTGATGAGGGCGACTGCTGTTTTTCAGCAAGCCGCACTCCATGTATGAGTGACATTTATGCCGCCGATGAACGAAAAAACACAGAAGGTGTTTGTATTTTCTACAGAAAATCCACTGGCCACGGACCACAGGACCAACGCTAATTTCGAGCCTTGTTTTTAGATGGAATACCACATGTACCTGCAGTAGTTGTATTTTTAAGTGTTGAATCAGTGTGAACGGTGATGTTGTATAATTTATGTTGGTATGCACTGTGTTGGGTGATGTACTTATGTGATGTGCCGATAGTATATTTTGATGTGTAATGTACTGTATATTGTGCTGTATTTTATGGAGGATATTGTACAGTGAAGGTTGACTACCATGAATATTGCTCAAGTGAGAGGTGGAAAAGATAACCCACGAGAGGCGAAGCGGGGAGTGTGTTATCATTTCCACCTTTCATGACTATCACTGTACAATATTCTATTTATTATTTATACTTTAACAATGTCATGATTTTGTGTATTGAAAGAAGTTTTGTGCAATGTTTTAGCTGCAGGCCTTAAAAAGAACTGACGGTAGCAGGACGTCGTAGCAGTAAACATGACGTCTAGTTTGACTTCGTGTCTTCTTGCGTGACGTCGGAATATAGCAATCGACTTGTATTATGACATCATCCCAGTGAGCTCAGATTGGAACGTCATAGAAACAAAATGTTTCATTTTTTTTTCACAGCGTGTGGATCATGGGTCAAGGTCACCAGTAGTGTAATATCAAAATTTAATAACAGAAGTGATATCTAACTAGTGAAGATATCACTTTTATCAGTGAAGGAAATACTGGGATTTCACTGATGTGTAAAGAATAAAATGTGTTACTAGAATGTACTGTGATATACAGTGTGCCTTTATTTGTGTTGTGCTGTACATTTCAGAGAGGAAGACAGCACAGTCACCATGTACAGGACGGAGTACAGCAGCCAGCCCGGTCCTGGTCAGTCTGTACGGACAGATGACCGGCCTTCAAAAGTGGACACTGTCTGTGATGCCATTAGAGCTGCATTAAAAGACATGGATGATAACAAGTAAGAGGAGTGCTTGTGGGATAATGTTGATGATTTAGGTAGGACTATGGTATATACCTGTAGATACCAACATGTGCAATGTACATCGTACAGATGCATCATTGTATTAGATAACGAGAGATGTGGAAATGGTATTCCTGGATTTTTGATTGGTGACAAGCAGTGTGGGTACAACGTAAGGGCTAGGATAAGTGACTGGGGAGGGTGTCAGGTTTCAGGGCTTTCAAATGGTTCTTCACTGGGTCAGCATAATAAATGTATTCATGACTGAAGTGAAGTTGTTGCTTCCACTAATCCCAGATGCAATAATAATGTTCATGTTAGCTTCCTCTTGGCCCAGATATGGTAAGGCCTGCCAGCAACGTGTGGATGGTCGTGGGTTTCCCCCGGGCTTAAAACACCAATCATATGAGTCAAATATAGCCTGCCTGCAAATTGATGATGTGTCCGGTGTTCATGTCGTTGTTGAAATGCTAATCAGAGCAAAAGTTACATGCATACGTGCAGACAGTTTATCAAGATGTTTGAAAATCGATGTGTCTGTTTGTAGATACCTCCTGTCCATTCTCACAACATATGTGAAGAAAATATCACCTGAGTTAGAAGAAGCCCTGAAACTAATCAGGACTCTGAAAGGTGGGTGAACTTGAAGAAAACAAGAGCAAGTCTTCAGAGAAAAGACAGCGGTTTTTGTGGAGTGATATTGTAATAGTGTTCAGCTTTCTTAATGTCAGTTTGAGCCAGTACATTATGGGAAATATTTCAACTGATCTTGAACTGATCTGTTTGGATTGTTTGCTGAAATAGTCAAGTTTTCTCTCGGAACTTGATTTTCTGTCCCTATCTATCACTGTGAGGGTTTTATTTACCACTGGTTATTAAACACACTTGTGTAGTAATATGTAACAAAGTTACCAGAATGGAATATAGCAAACAGTCTTTATAATAAGTAAAAGTACATTATTAATGAAATTTTCTGAAAAATGAATTCATTGAAATGCAAAACTGCTGACAGGAAAAAAAGTATAAAAAATTCGTTGAGAATCGTAAAACGATTTTGGACACATTCATATTTAATGAGAATGTTCCATAAATTTTATGGAAGAATGAGTGATTTCCCTCACTATAACGCTGTTGTTGGGGGACAAATCTGCCTATCTTGCTAGAAGTGAAACCTGTCGTATGGAGTTTGTTGGCTACGGATAGGCTGTGGTATATGTAAATGTAATACCGGAACAGATGTAATGGGGTGCTGGATGTCATTATATCATGGTTTTCATTGAATAATTACATGGCACCTAAAATCTGAGTGCAAAGGATGTACAAAATTTGACAGTTTTTCTTCACTGAAACTTCTTAGAGAATGTGCAGATATGTGCAACAACTACGTGGTTAATGCTGTTATAATAAGTTACACACCTGCGACCGAGTTATATTGAATCCTGAAGTGCAACGAAGGGTGTTATAATGAGGGAGAGGTAATGAAGGATGCCGAGGTGTGTATGTAAATAGTCCTGAAGATGTGGAATACTAACAGTTGTGCCAGTGATTGTTGGGGAATTTGTTGGGTTGTACAGTGTTCGTTAGAGCGCTTTATGTCTTCTGTAGGACAGGAGCAGAGTGGTGAGGTCAGTGGGGTGAGTGCAGAGGAAGCCCTGAAGTACCTGTTGTTTCTGGTGGATGTTAATGAGCTATACAACGTGGCTCTGGGGTCGTATGACTTCGACCTGGTGCTAATGGTTGCCGAGAAGTCGCAAAAGGTAGTTATCGAACATAGAGCTTTATTTAAATGCTTAAAGGGAAAGACGGAAAGTAAAATGTAAATTGTAGTAAAATGATTAAGATTTGAAGATTTAAAAAACACCATCCATAAATTGTTTACGTGTTCTCTAAGAAATATAGTATGCTCTATCCCCGAAGCTCAAGTAGTTGTCAGCAGACTCCAACATTTCACCGACCCGAAGCTGACTGAATGATGTGAATCAGCCCAGTCTCTCAACCTGGTTTCTTCCCTTTGACGTGCTCTTTGTGCAGCCAAAAGGTGCACTCTGTGGCATTCTGCCAGCTCCACGTTCTGGTCAGCGCACTGACAAAACAAGGAGCAGCAGCCAACCGTCACATGTTGAGCTGAATTTGTGTTTCTAAGTGTAACGCTGTGTACAGTCAAGAGATAGAATGGTAATGTCTCACCGACCTGATTCATGTCATATCCGCTAATTCGGCTTTATATAATCCTGCGTTCTGATTTGTCAAAATCCTTTTCACAGTTACGTCCCCTTTTCCATGGCTGTATTTATTATTCTTGATTTAGTGTATGTTATTGTCCACCTTGAAATTTGTTGTCTAAGAAGTAAAAAATGTAATAGTATCTGATGATCATTTTGAACTCTTCAAACCATACTTTTTTTCACACAAATGACCCAGTTCTTCCCTGGCCTGGGTACAAAATCAGTGACTTTTGTCCCCAACTTTTGTCAAGGGATTGCCCTCAGTTTACCCAGATGTTATGCTGATAGTGAATGGTTTTCCAGGACCCCAAGGAATACTTGCCTTTCTTGGCCAGTCTAAGACAGTTAGAGGAGAACTACCAGAGGTACACTATAGACAGGCATCTGAAGAGGCACAGCAAGGCCCTCAAGCACATTGCTAATTGTATGTATCTTTCGTGGGAGAGTCAGCGCTTTAATTTCCACACTCACTCAGCACTCGATCAAGTAAGGTTTTTGAAAATGTTAATTCCTATGAAATAGTGGCCTTTGACCTGCCTGTATGGGGAAGCATGTTCAAATGGAGCTATTGCTAAGTTTACATTTAGCTGATGGCTATCACTCTCGCTGTGTCAAAGATGAACTTGTCAGGTTTGACTCTTTGGTGGGTAATTCGTATTGAGATCAGGTACATGGAGGACTTTTCGACCAATGAAGCGCCAGAGCGAAAGAGATGTTGTAATCAACCTGAGTACCCTCCTTAAATGTGCACTGCACACCTAAACATGATGTATAATGCAAATTGAAGGCTGGTGTTCAGAGATTTTATTGTACAAGCTATTTAAGGCTAATCTGAAGCAGTGCCATTTGTTTCAAGTGTTCTCCTGCTGGGAAGTGAAATAGAACTGCTGACACTGTGAAGGTGATTGTCAGTGGCTGTGTGAGTTGTGCCACACTCGTCTGTGGAGGTTATTCCAGTTAAATGACCTAACTACGCTTGCATTGTGGAAATACTCTGCAGCGTAAGTGCTTTATTCTCTACACGGTCTTGCCAGCACAGAAACCACACCATCATGTGTAACTGAAATCGTGTTCTACTACAGGTGTATTGCAGGTTATGAAAAAGGGGCCTGTCACTGACTCAGCTATGCTATCACCAAACATACAAAGAAATACATATAACCAAAGTCTGACTTCTGTGAATTAGGGTCTAATTGTGGCTGTAATCTGTGGCAGGTCCTGATCACTTTAATGAGTGTCTGAGTCTGGTGAATGAACAGAAGCTGTACAGAGAAGCCCTGGAGATCT
Organism: Acanthopleura granulata; assembly: GCA_016165875.1. Lineage (NCBI taxonomy): Eukaryota > Metazoa > Mollusca > Polyplacophora > Chitonida > Chitonidae > Acanthopleura > Acanthopleura granulata. Next base: position 10,246,475 of record JABBOT010000008.1, read on the forward strand.
TCCCCAGACAGTCCCAGCAGTATAAGGTGAGCGTCTGGCCCCCCTGGAAGTCTGAAGGCGACATTGCGGGGAGCAAGGGACCAGATTTATTGTATTAAGTTATTATTTTAACTCTGAAAATACAGGTTCATGTGGCAGTGTTAAGATTTAGTGACAGGATCCTTCAGGATGATCAGGATTAGCTTACCAGTCAGGGGCCAGTTCTACTGACAGAGTGTAAGTTATGTGAAACGTAACTGTCATGACGACACACACTGTAGAAATAAGTTGCATTGTTAGATACGTATGATGCAGTGTCACACCCTCTTTGTAAAATGGGCCTTGGGTCGTAACCTTATTTGAGAACTAGAAATCTGGGTACTTCCTGGCTTAGGACAAGGGTACAATATGCGGTATTGTTATGTTATATCTGGTGTCTTTGACCATGGTGTTTCAAAACATTGTAGCATTCAGACCGTTCTGCTACAAGGAAACATACCACCATTATGATAGGACTGAAATTGTCTGGAGAAAGCCATGTTAATCCTCATGTCAAGTAACCAACCAATATGCAGAATTAGTTATTGTCTACCCTGTTTGGAATAGTTGATGCCTGATTCGAAAAAAAAAATAATCACAAGGGGGAAAAGGTGATCAGCTCCACACGATTCAACTGTGCAGTAACATGGGATGTTTTTTTGGTTAGTATTTGTTTAGAGATTTCTGGTTATGATTCTGGTTTCAGACCATTGCAGAAGTGTTCGGGGAACACCTGATGGAGAAGAAGAAGTATGAGGAGGCGGGGCTTGTGTTCATGAAGGCAGAGGCATGGCCCTCTGCACTTCAGGCTTTTGAGAAATGTCACAATTGGAGGCAGGCACTCTGTGTGGCAGCCATCTTGGATTACTCAGCAGAAAATCTTCATGACCTCTCTCTCCGATTGGCCAGTATGTTTGTATATGTTAAATGATTTCTTTAACTCTAGTGGTAGATTAGCACCTGGTCTTACACCGTGGCATTGTAAGAAATACATCAGACAAATATTCTTGAGTACAATGTAAAACACCAATCAGATAAATAAATAAATAAGAACCACTGGAACCTGCATTGGTATTCCACAATATGATGTAAGCATTTTGACATTTCACATAAACCTTCACAGTCACCCTGGTGTCTGCCTGTTTTCTTGGAAACTGAGAAATGTTGGTATCTGGCTCCTTCATCAAAGCTGTCTGAGTTTCCACGTTTTTGTATTTTTTTGCGATTTTCTGCATATTGAAGTCCAAAAATGACAGGATTTCAAACAAAAAGGTTATTCACCTGCAGATTATTTGATGCTGACTGACTTATGGGCTTTGTAAAGGTTTTAACTTTTATTAACAGTGGTGTCCAATTTGTTGTTTCTTTCTTTGCTGCTTTGTGTATCTTAATCTACTGTCAATGTACCTTCACATCTGCAGTAAGGCTGTTAAATTGTACTTATTTAGGGAAAGGGACTTGTAAGTTTTTGAGAACTTGTTCCCAATCCCATTGTATACTATGCAACAAAACATGTTCAATTCAACAGAGTCACTGAAGTCCAGACAGGAGACCAGTGCTGCAGCAGTTCTGTTTGAGCAGTATGTTGGGGTAAGAAGGATTAACACTGACATAGTTAACTTTTAGGAAAGTTTTATGCATTTTAATAAATTTCTGCTGACTGTACTATAAATTAACAACTGGATGTAATTGGCCATGTTGTTTTGAATCACAATTGCTGCCACTCCATGTCCTCTTCCATATTGTTTTGAATCACAATTGCTGCCACTCCATGTCCTCTCCCATATTGTTTTGAATTACAGTTGCTCTGGTAAATTGTTTAACAATCCCTGTATAAAGATTGTGGCTTACCAAGCATTTGCCATTGCAGTCATTCTTCAGAGCTGGTTAATTTGTGTAAGTTGTTATTGTTTGTTCTGTAGGATATTGAGGAAGCCATCACTGTCCTGATTGAGGGTCAGATGTGGGAGGAAGCCTTAAGACAGGTGGGGCAAATTTCTGTCCAGTTGGGGAGGGACTGTAGGTTTGCACTCAGTTTATCAGTCTGTCACAAAAGTTTTCCAGTGATGTTTTGAAAATGAGTCACGGTATTCAATTGAAATTTGATACACAGCCTCAACACCGTACAAAAGTCAAATGTCATGTTCGAGTTTCAGAACAATACACGCACTTTAGACAAAATCCTGGCTCTTTTTGGCCTGTTTTTTTTTTACTTTTCGGAGTTTTCAGATTTTTTGTAAATGGCTCATTATGTTAAATTGACATTTGAAGCATATCTTTACTATGAAAACTGACAGATCAAGTTCCAGTTTCAGACATGATTGCAAAAACATAGGTAGGGGTTTTCACATAAATCATAGAGAACATGTGCTGTGACAGTTCGCATTGCCACTGTATTCTCTGAACTACTCAAGGTAATGGTTACAGGAAGAAAACTGATGCCATCACAGGAAATATGTCTGGATGTGGACTATGGTATTGTGGGACAAGTACATACATGTATTTATTTTTGTACATTTGGACAGATGTACAAATATAAACGAACAGACTTTATAGACACCACCCTGAAGCCTTCGCTCTGTGAGAGACACAGCCAACAGGTGGCGACACTGGACAGTCTGAGAACGGAGTTTGAGCGACACAAATCCCGCCTGAGGGTGGTCCGCGAGGAGAAGGAAAGGTCACGGATTGAATATATGGGTGAGAGACTGCCACAAATAGCAGAGCAGTGGGGTTTTGTTTTACAGATACATAATTTATTTATTTTATTCGAGTGGTCTTTTACGCCGTATTTAAGAATTTTTCACTTGTACGACGGCAGCCAGCATTATGGTGGGAAGAAACCAAGCAGAGCCCATGACCATCCGCAGGTTGCTGGCAGCCCTTGCCACATATGGCTGGAGAGGAATACAGCATATGCTGGACTTGAACTCATAGGGACCACATTGGTGGGATGCTTCTGGGTCATTGCACTGCGGTAGTGTGCTAACCAACTGAGCCACGGAGGGGGTTTTCTTGGTGTGTGTAATTTCAGGTCACATCAGATATATGAAAAGGCACATCATGTGTGTTCGGAGTTCAAAGGTTAATTCGTTTGGATAGGTACTTTTTGTGACAATCTGAAATATAATATCTATGTAATATAGATTATTAACAATAAAAATTGGTTGAGTCTTTCAGTGGTTTTGAACCAGTGACTGTACAATCAGGGAGCAAATGTATATGGATCTTTGCTATACTGCAAAACTACAATTGCAATAAGGAGAATGCTGTTTTATACTGAAACTACTTTCTAAGTGACTGTCCATGACATTGATAGTACTTCATGAGTTAGAGCCAGTGACATTGGTGGTTCTTTAGGAGTGAGAGACTATGGCATTGGTGGTATTTTAGGAGTGCGAGCCAGTGACATTGGTGGTATTCACTAAATGACCGCCAGGGAGAGCCTTGTTTTTCACACAACCTGTTGTTAGATCATGAGCTGTGTTATCATGATACAGAGAGTGAAGGCCATGCTGATGCTGATCTGTTCTCGGATGCCAGCAGTGCTGCAGGGGAGAGTATCCAGTCCTCTAGACTGACCACAAATAGCCAGCGGTCAAGCATCATGAGCCGCTCAACAGGGTGAGTTCTACTGTATTTTTTCCAACTTCTGGTTGGACCTTTCAATTTCAGCCAACAACATATTTGGGAGGCCTGGTCTGATCTTGTCAAGGCAATTATATCTCAAGCTCCAGCTGTTGCCAGCTTTCACTTTAAACAGGTGGGGGAATTCCTAACATTGTGGTCAGACAGAGAAGATATATTTAATCTCATGAAGCCTCTGTATATCAGTCTGATGCTGGTAACTTTAGAAGGTAACCTTTAGATTCAAAGCCTGTTGAATAAATGTGTATTACTGCACATCTGTGAAAAGTTCCCTGTTAAGATGCAACCCAGTAATGTGCAGAAAGGGTTAATGGCAGTGAGTCAAAGTTTCATGTCATGTCAGTTTCAGTGATTTGTGCCTTTTGTATTTTGCTTTTAGGCGCTCCTCTCGTAACCGACGGAAACTGGAAAGGAAGAAGTGGAGTTTGAAGGAAGGCAGTCAGTATGAAGATTTAGCTTTGCTAGAAGCTCTGTCAAATATCGTCACAGTGGTGAACAACCTAAGAGGTAAAATATGATGTCTTTCGGTATTTACCTATTGATGTATATGAATGGTGTGTAATGCCATGCTCAAAAATTCTATCCCACACTTCAGCGAAAGGGAAAAAAGGGGATATTAAGTAGGGTCTGTCTCTCTGTCGGGCTCTCTGTACGTCCACCTTTAGATTCTGTGCAATCACCACTCTAAATATTGTTTGATGGTGAGAAAATTTTACGTGCAGGTTCCCTGCATGCAACCTTAGATGAAGTTTGAAACCCTGACTGATCTGTGCATAAGTTTTGCATATTTAATGGTTTCCTTGCTTCTTATTTGTTAATGATTTCCGTCTCAATAACTACATCAGATGTTATCCAACTTTGATAAAATTTTGTGCGTCGATTCATTTTGTGTTTCCTCAGATCAGGTTGGAAACCAGCTTGATCCATCCCCAGTATATACATAAAGAGTGGAATATAACTTCTCAAAACTAGCTTGTTCACTGATGTGACAGCAATTAGGTTTATGGGCAGACAAACACGGACCAAAGTGGGCAAACCACCTCACCCTGCCAGCTACCCTCCAAAATAACGCCTCAGCCTAACAGTAAATGCTGCATAAGTCCATGTGATATCATAGGGTTATAAGGAACTTGTGGGTGAAGTCATTACTTTTAGCCAATGATGGCTATTGTTTAGTGGTAGCTAATACACGTAGCTGGTAATGCCAGAATAGTGAGAAAATAAACGGTTAAAAAAAATATGTCAGACAGGAAGCGTGTATTTTTTGCAGAGATAACACCGTATTGTAATGAAGATGTTTGCTGTGGCACTGAACTGTAGGTACTGAACTTTGAAGATAGGCACATTGTTAACATGTATATAAACACTCCTTGAGAAATGGAGATCAAGGGGAGATAACTGGGTGCATTTGTTTGTTTTGTCGTGCTTTTATGGATGGACCCAGTGTGTTGATTTGAAATCGTATTGAGTGACATAACATTCTTTCCACTGTTCAGTGTTTGCATTGTGTCAGTATGACATAATAGCCTTATTTTATTATGACATCATGCCATAGCACTTGCAACAGAACAAACACATAATAAATTACGATGTCAAACGAATCAGCATCCATTTAATGAAAAGGCCTATAAGGATTTCTCCAGACATAGTTTTAGCTGTTTCATAAGATTTAGGGGAAGTATAATCAAATCTCCTGTTCGGATCATTACTTGAAAAGTTTATTGTGAAGTTATGAAGACATATAAGTATGTATTCGTCTCGTTACAGGGGAAATAACTCAGCTCCTGAAAATGTTGGTTCAGTTCTGGCAGGAGAAAGAGGCTAGAGAATTACAGTACAAATATGATGAGTTTTTGAAGATCATTGAGAAGTCAATCCATGAAATCTGGATCCAAGAAGAAGACTCTGATAAAAATGCAGTAAGTCATGGAGTAGGTTATACTCACTAAATGCAGCTGCTGTTTGTCCAGCTTATGCTGGGTTTTTGTCCAGCTGTATGTGGGAAAGTCTGCCATCAACATCCAGATATTTGTGGGTTTCCTCCCACTATAATGCTGGCTGTTGTCGTATAAGTGAAATGTTCTTTCAAAAGCAAACAAACAATTCAATATTTTTGGGGTGTTATCTTGCCCTATAGCTTTTGGTACCTGAAGCTTCCGTGGTGCCTTGTACTGGTCACTTTTACAGAGGTAACATGCATATAAGCTACAACTTCAGCAGTAAACTGCGTTTGATCTGAGCATTCATGATGCTGGCTGTAGTTGAACTAAAGAAATCAGTTGAAGATTAGATGATTTCATTGTCCGTCCAATGTTACCCTATCTATATGGTTTGCCTGCCTGTCCATAAAATATCTCGAAAATGAATTCTCGTTTATGTGCTGAACAGTGCCACCTTAACGTTTCACACTGTAAACTTTGTATGTGTATGTGTACACTGCGAGAATGTTTTGCAGTCAAGGGCCCAAGAGCTGAGAGGTTTGAGATATTTATTTATTTATTTGGTGTTTTACACCATGCTCAAGAATATTTCACTTATACGCGGCTGTCCATGAGCTGCACTTGAACTCCAGCTGGTGGGAACTTGGTGGGAGGCTTCTGGGTCATTGCGCTGCACTAGCACGCTAACCAGTTGGGCCACGGAGGCACCCAGGTTTTGGGTATTCTAAGCTCATGCTAACGGGAAAAGCCATTATTTGTGTGGAAGGAAGATTCTGAACACCAGTGACAATGTGAAACTGCTCGAGCTGAGAGCAGTGATTTTGTCATGGGTAAAATCAGAAAGAAAGAGGTGCCAAAAATTATGCTACAATGTCCATCATGTATTTTTAATTGTGATCAGTGGCATCCAGCAAAAGATTAATCCACTAGGTTTCTTTTGGGGAAATGTTTACTCTACTAAGAAGTAGCATATAAACAAAAATGCCTAATGTGTCAAATGTATAATAAAAGACAGGACGGGTGAGCCAGCAAATAGGTCCCTGACATTTTTGGAAACACCCCTGTGGTGAAAGTGGCATGACCCAAGAGACCATTGTCCTGTAATATATAACATGGACAACATGGTCATACTACTTCATCCAAAGGGTTTTCTTCAAAAATGTCAAGTGCCTATTCACAGGCGTGCAAAAGTTATATTTATGCGAAGACAAGTATCCTGTTAGTGTATCTTATTTTTTGAAAACTTCATCGATATTATTATCATTTTCTGCATTACCATATTAAAGTCAACCTGAAATAGCTGTCATAAACATATAAGTGTAGATGTTTTATTTGATTTCTCCTGAATTTCATAAAAGTTGTCCTCCTTTATCCTGGCCTGAGTGTTGTTAAGCAGTGTCAGGTAGTATTTGTTACTGTGACATTGCATTGCTGTGTTTGCCAATGACAGGTCATGGGACCGGAAGCAACAGCCAATAAGATAGCAGAAGCCATGCGGTCAGGGCATCAGATCAAGTCCACCAGTGAACAAGGTGAGATCATGCATGATCAAACTAACTAATCTTTGCTGTAAAGCTGTATCCAAACCTTGATTTTACCTCTCCAAAAACAGGAAATGTAGTTTATGCCCAGTATATCCATACACATGCAATTTAATTCATTTTGCTTTCCATGTGTGGCAATCGTTTTATGTAAACAATAAGTCTTCAATGGTTCAAGTTTACACATGCTCAGTGGCTTGAGGTGAGTGAGGCTGCTGTCAACCATCATGGATTTCCTGGCTGTTCAGTTCCTGTGGACAAAATATCTTGAACATTTTTCAACCAGTCCAGTACATACATGTACTTACCTTCTTGTTGGGGGTTAGCAATTGGATGGCTGGAATTAACTTTTGTCTCTGTATATAATCCAGTATGGCTGTTGTTGGCCATCGACTGATTCAGAAGTTTGTGTCAGGTAGGTGGGGAACGATGGTGGTTTTCTATGAGCTCCGCGTGTTTTCCCTTCTATAAACCAGTTTAAGGGGTTGCTTTGTCAACAGGGACACAGCAAGACTTATGCATTTTTTGTCGATACAAGATTTTCTATGTTTCAGATTTACTTGTGAAGGCCCGTCCTTTGCTTGCTGTGGACAGTAAATGGAAGCTTGGAATATTGGAGACGTGATCCCTGTTTATTTACGTACAATGTCTTTGATCTGTGTATCAAACTTACCTGAAAATCTGTTGAATACTTAATTCCATTTCTTGTCCCATGCAGAAATAAACTAATGTGACCTGTGACTTGTCCTTGTGTTTTTTCTTTTTCTTTTTTTTTTTTTCTTTTTTTTCCGTAGGTATTCACACTCTTTGTTGACCTAACTGGCTGTGGAGACATTAATCTAAAAAGCATCAGTTCTTGTGAAAATGTTTAATACCCGGGAAATATGACATTCTGACGATACTCAGGGCATTCAGTAAATATCCCTGACAATATTCAGGCAGTAAATATAACAATATTCAAGGAATTCAGTAAATGTCTGGCAGCATACAGACAATTCAGTAAATGTCCCAGTATTCAGGGTATGAGGAGAAGGGTTAAGGTTGTCATTCAAGCACAAGGCGGGTACACTCGATATTGACGGTGAACGCTTTCCGAGATACCAAATGAGGTTTTCATTGAGTAATTTCAACACTTAAGCCATTGTTTGACATCAAAACTAGTGATGATTGAAATGCATGTGTGTTATCACCAAAGCACATGGATTCCAAACATTTTTTCGTTAGTCATTAGCCAGAGGGTCACACAACTCACAACCAACCACATTTTACACTCTTGTGATGCAGAGGAACACTGATCGCATGTGTACAAAATCCACAGTGAAAACCAAGGGGGTCCTTGATTAAGTTGTTTGTGTACATATAAACCTATAACATTAGGAAGGCCGTGGGAGATAGAAAACCGTCAGCACAAATCCCCTATTACAGACAACGTGACAAAACTCTGCACTACCAACCTTTAATGAAAATGGTGATTGTTCCAGGCCAAGCGCTGTGCATAGACTTTATTCCGTCTTGGTTGTTTTCCATAACTTTAAGTTGCAGTGCTCTGTTCTTGGCCCTTTTCTTTTTTTTTTACCATAAATAAAACTGACCTCTGGTAAATTAATATGTCGTAGTATCCCAATCAGACATATGCTGATAGAGTAAAATATATAAATAAGTATGGCAGTCGGAAGAGGCCACTCGCCTTTTTAAAAACCACCCAAGAATGTGAGATTAGGCGAAACCGTGGGAGATTAGCACGTTTTCGTGCGTTCTCGATTCTCGTATTCTCGCGGTGCAAAATACCCGAGAACGCGACATTAGCGCTGACCTTGACATTAAAGCGCAAAATTAGTCAAACTCGCGCGAGATTAGTGCTAATTTCGCAAAATTGTGTCAAACCACACGATATCACTATTCTCGCCCTCTGGCGTTCTCGAGCATCGTGTTTTTTTTTTTTTTAAAACAAGCGCCTCGAGAACACGAGATTAGTCAAATCCACCCGAGATAAGTGCTAATCCCCCTCTCTCACATTCTCGAGCCACGTGTTTTTTTAAAACGGGCGGCTCAAGAACACGCGGAAAATGTCTGCGGTTTTTCAAGTCGCGGGGTATTTTGCAACGTGAGAATACGAGAATCGAGAACGCGCGAAAACTATGATATTCTGCGCGGTTTAGTCTAATCTCGTAATTTTTGAGTTTCGTTTTAAAAAACACGCAGCCCGAGACCGCGAGTGGTCCCGTCCGTCTTCCATAGTTAAGTGCTTTATTCAAGTCATATATCCATATGAGTGGGTTTTATCAAATGTAAACATTAATAAAAGCTCGTATTCTAATGATATATATCAAGTCTAAAAACTGGCGGGGTAGATTTTCATGTATCAATGCATCAAAATTCACACGGGGTATGTTGTTGCAGTATGTATGTATGTATTTACTTGATTTGTGTTTTAAGCCGTATTCAAGAATATTTCAGAGCGAAGCCCGGGTGAAATACACAACCAGTTACAGTATGTTGGCCTATAACAACTAACTTGTTTAAGTGGCATTTAGAAGTTGGGATGGAAGTACACTGGAACATGTCTTTCTTATGGATATACAACTTCTTGTCTTGATTTCACTCACTTGATAACGATGTTAGTATCTACATCGAAACGTCGTGATAATAAACCAAGAAGTTGTATATCCATAAGAAAGACATGTTCCAGTGTATAACAACTAGCCTTAAACGTGTGTCTTGACTTCGGCCTATAAATAGGTCAGTCAAACACAGATTTGCGTCTAAAATATGTACCCAGACGTAGCCATAACACTATAATTTTCTTCAGCATCATGCAAATGGAATTATTGACAAGAGTTTAACTTACATGAAGAAAAGTTCTTGTAACGATGATGAAAGTTCACGCCGTGTAGCCAACCGCACCAAAGTGCATACACAGCAGAGACAACACCACCAGCAGGTGGTTGTTATTTTCTCTAAAGGAGTTGTAACAACTTGTCCTGTGTATCAACCAGCCACGGTTTGTCCATGCATACATGTGGCCTACGTTTACTATACGTGGATGCATACTAATCGTTTTCATACATATATGTTAAGATTTTATCGTTTTACGTCAATAGGGAAAACCTATCTCTCGTACATTCAGTTACAGGCACCAGCTTACTAAAAAGACAATGGGATTCCAACAACTCACGCTATATGCATATGGTTAAAAAAAAAGATGCAGTTATTTTGATAGCCATTGCCGGTTAACTCATAATTGAATAAATAACTTGTAAGTATACACCAATAAGATGCTGTAAATAACGACGGTTGTCGAATTTTATATATTCCGTAAATGAAATCGAATACAAGTTCATAGTCATGCGATTGGCTATAAAACCACTGTGATCAAACGCTGTGGGGCTCATGGTGTGGGGCACGTGGATAGCCAGCATTAACGAGAAAATAAAATATGCAAACAAAGGACAGAAAGGTGGTTCTCAACTACTTCGTGTGACGCGGTTGATTTGCTTGACACATCTTGACCTACATGTACTTTATTAGTTTCTAAATGGGAAAAGCAGTTGAAATGCGCTCTTTTCTAGGGGAGGTAATTATTCTTTCGCTGATGAATATTCAGCAGTTGGCGCACCACGTGATACTCATTTCCGGCTCTTGAAGGACGTAAACTCTAGTTTTAAGATGCGGGAAAAATGAATGGTTATCTGTTATAAGATGGGATTCTTTTCACTGAAGTTGAACTAACCAATAAGGTATGTTTAAAATACGCTAGTTGCTTGTGCGTTAAATAGCGCGTTACCTGATGCTAAATAGCTTTGTGTCAAATTCTTACTATTTGTTATTTGGTCTGTTATAAGAACACCACCAAAATAAATATACGCAATGTTATGAATGTGACAAATAAATGGTATAATCGTCTTTATGAAAACACTAATTCTGCGTGTTCGTTCCTGACGGTTAAAATCAAAGAAGAACGCAAGAGAAAGTGAAGAGTTGACTGCCAGAATTCATGAAAATCCGGAAAATGCCGGTACTTCTTTAGTAATACATGTGTTTGAAATCTTTGAAACTTCCACTGGCATTTTATGTATGGTAGAGTAAACATGTAGTTACTGTACAGTGACAAAAATGTGTGTTTTCTTCTTCCTTTTCAACAATAAGAGGTATGCACTAAATTGCTTGGAAAAAGATCATTTGTATGTTATCTTCGTTTCCCTTAAAATTGGAAAACTATCATTTTAACAACGAAAGCTATTAAAATTCAAGCCTTGCTAAAGATATTTCACATACAGCAAGCTTAAAGTAATTAGACTTTTACAGCAGTACAAAAAAAAAAAATAATGATGTATACATGAAGAGTTACTTTACAGAAAAAGCCATGGATGTTCTACAGTACTTGTTTGCTTTTCTAACGGGGCACATGATGTGTACAAGAGTGTATGCCTCACTGGCCAATGGTAAGTGTACGTGTAGCATGCAACATATATCTTCTTTCATACATGTAATGGTAGCCTGCTGCTGTAAATTTTTCAGCCTGCTCAATTCACCTCAGCAGTCAGCATTAGATCAAAGATGTCATATTTTACAATGGTGTAGATCCAAACCCATGTGTACCGGTCATAAACAATACAGATATAAAAGTCAGAAATCACAAGTTGGTGATAACGAAAATTGGACACTGTATAATGTATCAAATTTCGCAGTTGAATTTACTTTAACGTGAAAATTTATAAAGCTCAGCAGATTTTTATTACATGACATTTATGAGGTTTATTGGGTCGTTTGAGGTGAAATAGGATGTCCTTTATATTCAAATGGGATTGTCTGACCAAATGCAACAGATCTCTATATGCTCTGTTTACGTGTATAGCCTACCGTGCTACACTTAAAGCATGATGACTGGGCATCATTGGAATTTCCCCTGGCCCCTTTCGTAGGGTAGACGTTCATATATGTATGCTGCTTAAAATGATAAAGAGTTAGAATATGTAAATTGTGGTACATCAGCTAATTAAACAAGTTTTAACGGCTCATCATATTGAAGTTTAACATTGTACACGGCGTTACCCTGATACCTTACACATGATCGAGGACGTTTCGCCATTATTGACAGAATTATGACCGTTCTTTGCAGTTACACATTTTGACAGTATTGCAAACTTTCAATACGGTTTTTCGGGTTAAAAAAAAACAACAAAAATACACACAAAAAACAGTGCATCGTATTAAATGGTTTCACCATGACCAATTACAAGTAAGGTTTAAGTTTCGTCCAGTTTCGATTATGTAATAGCCATTTTTGTTCTCTCGTGGGCTTTTGATGTATCCATGTTATTTTTACGGCGCAATCCGTATAGACACCTATTGTGAAAGCATTACTACGCTTGTTGTTTATGTCAAATTCTCAACGGTAGTTTCTTCTGTTCTTCCATTTTGTAGCTTACGTAGGTTGTTATGGTACGGACCGCGTCGTTCGCAAGAATATAGCGTACAAACCAACAGAAGAATGCTGGAAACGGTGTCAGAGAGTTGGAATAGATGAGTTAGTCGTTGCTGGAGCGTAAGTGGTGGACTTACGCTATTTACTTTAAGACTGACATAAGACTGATAACCATATGTTTGCATGTATTCTAAGCAACAAAGCTTGCCACAACCTGAGCGTTGGCATCTACCGGGACTTGGACTTTGTAAGTAACCTTCAGTTGAGTGTCATAGACTTTGACCTCAGCAAACAAATGCTGATTATTGCCGTCCATCGTTGCCCGAAGCAAAAGAAATGGGGGACAAAAATCTGTTTGAAATGAAATTACATGTGGTGTGTACTGAAACAGATGGAAACATGTTCTCAGTATAGTCGTATAGACTGGTTTTTCACATGGGCGATCGTGAAACAGTCAGTTGATCATTTTAAATTGTTTGTGTTAACAATTTGTTTCAGAATGAAACGGTGTTCATGTTTTAAACGTTACTTCGGGGGTGGGGATATGGGGATTGGCGCCACAGCATAGTCTTACAAACAAATAACACTCGAAGTTGTGTGAATTTCTTGGGGGCCGTTCCTAATTAAAAATGATGCACACCATGTTCCATAGTATTGAAACCAAAGGGTTTAAAACCAAGTCTTTTAATACTTTCGGGGCCTCTGTTGCCGAGAGAGTTAGTGTGCTCGTACAGCGTAATGACCCAGGTGCCTCTCACCAAAGCGATCGCTATGAGTTCAAGCCCAGCTCACACTGGCTTCCTCTCCGGTCGCACGTGGGATGGTCCGCCCGCAGCTTGTAGCTGGTCGTGCTTTTCCCTGGTCTCTACCTGGTTTCCTCACAGCATCATGCTGGCCGCCCTGGTATAAGTGAAATATTCTTGAGTAGGGCGTATACAACACCAATCAAATAAGTAGATGAATTTAATGCTTTCCCATGTACTAGGCCAGGATTTAATCCATGGTATACATAATGCTGTGTTACTAAAGCTGAAAGCTGCAGACTTGACCTTCTCACTCAGTTGAAAAGATATGCATTCTGAAGATAGTTTCATTTAAATTTACATTTTTTTGTTCCTCAGTCGGTGGTGCGGCTGTGGTGGCCCTATGAACCCAGCTTATGGCCACTGCTCGATGATATGCCGATGGATAGAACCCCCTAGATGCGAATGCTACAAAGGCGACAAAAGCTATTTTTTTGCCGCTTATGACGTTGCTGTCAAGCTCGTGCGTGACCTACCTTCGCCAGTTAGCAATTTAGGTAAGATATTTTCCCCCTTTTGATCATTCTAACACGTGTTCTGGTTCCCCAGGACGCTGGACTTGATAGAACGGTCAGCCTACGACTTTACATGCAGCAAAAATATAATTAGGCCCTTCACAACTCGAAAATGATTGTTGGGACTTACATTTGAACCAGACGACATGAGATTGGAACGTAATTCACGAACCGCGCTCAAAAGTACGGCCTTAATTCCAAGACATTTCCTATACTTGCCTCCTGTATACTCTTGGAGGCCTCCGTGGCTCAGTTGGTCCAGCGCAATGACCCAGACGCCTCCCACCAATGCGATCACTATGAGTTCAAGCCCAGCTCATGTTGGCTTCCTCTCCGGCTGTACGTGGGAATGTCTGTTAGCGACTTGCGGATGATCGTGGGTTTCGCTCTAGCTCTGCCCGCTCTCCTCCCACCATAATGCTGGTTGTCGTCGTATAAATGAAGTATTATTGAGTATGGCGGAAAACACCAATCAAATAAATAAGTAAATGAATAAATAAATAAATATACTCTAAGCATGCTGACTTCCTCTCCCGCCTTTCTCTCTGCCAGCAACCTGCGGATAGTTCCCCGGGCATAGCCCGGTTTCCTCACATCACAATGATAGCCGCCGTCGTATAAGTGAAATATTCTTGAGTACGGCGTAAAACACCAATGAAATAAATAAATAAATATACACTGTAAGGACCGCCTCGGTGGCCTGATGGTTACAGCGTCCGCCTCGAGGTCGGATAAACCCCGGCTCGGTCCATACCGAAGACGTTAAAAATGGTACCTGTTGCTGCCTCGCTTGGCGCTCAGCGCTAAGAGCAATGAAATGGGACTGGTCGTCCCAGTGTCAGTATAATGTGACTGTCTCGCGTGTCATATCTGGTGTCTTCGGCATGATGTTCCAGTGGCGGAAGCACTTTGGCGGCATGGACTCGCCCTGCCACAGGAAGACACAGAAAACATATGCGTTCGAAGGACCACGTCCTCAGATGACTGAAAAATTGTGAAGTACGACATAAAACTCAAGCATACATACATACATATATAATCCAAGCAAGAATTCAGATGTCATTGTACAGCGGTACGTTTAACGTGTTATTTTTCCTTCCAGGCTACGACTGCAAAAATTCTGGCAGTGCCTACTGGTCAGAACTGTACCCAACGGCAGAGTACGAAAGGACTAACGATTGCAGACATAAGGTTTGCGTTCACGCCGGAACTAGCCACTATGCGTTCTTACACACGTAAGTTGGCTTTTTCACATGCAGTGTAGTACATTTTATCAATGAATTTTACTATTCACACCTCAAATATTTGTCAGGCACTTGGCTTGTATACATTGTTGGTGGACCGAAAGATGGTAATACGCAGTTTATCACAGCTAGCTGGGATGCAGGCTAACAACTCGAACAACTCCGGCATCGAGAAGGTCTGAATGGCGTACGGCATTATTTTGTCTCTCTTTTACACATATTGACCATGCTTTGTAGTCTCAAATCTTATTACCTGACTGTCCTGATGTTTGAGGCAATAATCTTCACTTGCTCGAAATTCTCTACAGATGGCGCCCCATAATTCGTAGAATTTCGCTTGTAAAATCTGAGATTGTGTCTTGAAGTTGCGATTTTTAGGGGTTATTGATTCAAACAAATGACACCAATAGCCAGGATGAGTTGGTATGCTATTAAAGGTTATCCCTAGACAATTTTTGATACACTTTTAATGTTTAAAAGCAAAATATATTCAGCGTCCATAGAATGAAGTCTTTTCCCGAAATGTGTTTTTACTAATCGTGTTTATTTATTTATTTATTTGACTAGTGTTTTATGCCGTTCTCAAGAATATTTGATTTATACGATGGCGGCAAGCATTATAGTCTGAGGAAACCGGGTAGAGCCCATGACCACCCACAGGGTCCTGGAAGACCTTCGCCTCAGGAGCCTCTAAACTGAAGCAATGAGGCACAAACATTGATGAACGTCCAGGATATGAGATACGGACAAAAGGTCCACCGGACAAAAAGCCCACTCCTGACATCAAAATCGGACAAAACACCCACAAACCATAAATAAGTCAAATGAAAAATTCTTTTAGAGAGATATATGATGAGATTTAAACTTGTTAAACAATCACGACCGGCATGGAATGCCCAAATATGCTACCAGCCACAGACCGTAGTCACGAGCCTGATGATTTTCAAGCTGAAGCTTTCCGGATCTGTCAGACCATTATGACAGAAGCTGCAGTGAATCAGGGGAATACTGGGCAGCTTCTTCACGATCACATGACTGAGATGAATGTTGGAGGGAGACGGGCTCTTGGACGCGTAGGTTCAGTAAGGGGGACTATGAGAGGGAAACGAAAAGCAATCCAGCATTTGACACCTCAGTCTTGACACCTCAGTCCTGACAACTTGAGACAACTTGTGGGTAAGGTTTAACTGCCTTTCTTTATATATGACAACGGTGTCGCAGCGAGAAATCGAACCCTCGTCTTCGCCACAGAAGATGCCTGTCGTCATCTACCGATCTACCACATGGTTCATGGACGGGACTTGGGATACTGAACCAATTCCATTTGACCAACTCTACCTGATCCGAGCAATTGTTAATTCAGCAATGAGTTGTATTTACGTCTTTCTGTTTGGGAAGTCCCAAGATGTATACGAGGAAATGTTGACAGGAGTCCTTGATAAGGCCGCTGAATTGATATAGGTCCAATCACAATCGTCACTGACTTCGAGCAAGCCGCAATGAATGCCATCAACATTAGGGTTGACGCCCATGTCACACGAAGAGGTTGTGCTTCTTGCAATTGGATCGAAGTACATGGCGGAAGATAGAGGTATTAGGTCTCACCACCCAGTATAAAGAAGATGACACCATGAAACTTAAAAAGAAAAAATATTGTCAGTATTGTCCGTTTTTGATGTAAGGGGTGCGCTTTTTGTCCTAGGGTACTTTGATTGTGGGCTTTTTGTCCGGTGGACTTTTTGTCCGACACTCCCAGTATATACCGGCCATCCACTGGACAACGCGAACCTGGGCGTCGAGACCCGACATTCGTATACCAGCCGTCATCCAAAATGATCGTTCCGGGTCAATAATCGCAAGACCAATTTCCAAAAACGACACATATTAATATAAACCACTAAAGAAATGGGAAAACCTATAAAATTAGGACGAATTCGTGCAAAGAGAAGCAGTCAACAGTTTTCGATGATGACGAAAAGACGAAATGAACGTGCTAGGTGGTTGAATAAAATCAGTATCCAAATGATCTACCATTTTAGTATATATGGTGTCGTTAATCAAATATGTATCTCTGTTGCGCTTTGATTGCAATTGCTCATATATCCAAGGTGGCGATCATACTCACCACGATGAACATACGGCTCCAGGTTAAGCGGAATTAGGCACAATTGTGAAGTCCCAGAGATTCTGGACACTCCGTTCGTATTTACTATCAAGATAGGTGTACTCATTGTAAAATGCAAGAAACTTGGAGTAAAGGCGTATGATGGAATATGCTCGGCACATTAGTTTTTGCCCTAATAATCTCTTGATTAAATTGATCACACCAATAACCAGATGTAACAAACGCTTCAAGTCGAGATATATTGGCGCCATATATGCAGGGCCCTTATGTATATATATAACTATCCAAGTAAGGATAATTCACAGTATCAAAACTTAAACTATTCTCCTTGTGTTATAATCAGCATGTCAGGAAACCATTGTGGTCTTTGTACAGGTACAAATCCAGGTATGATGAACGACATAATCTGGAGACTCTGTAGTTTCGTATAAATCCAGTGAACGTGGATATAACGGTTAATGAGAAATGTCGAGCCTGATGAAGATTACTCTTCAATTAACTTGCGCATATGGTCACCATTTGTACACATCGGAATACCTATATATTGTTGATAATGCGACATTAGAGTAACACAGTGAACAGCGAGACATCACATGAACAATAACCGCTGCATGTAGCAGAACTGAAGAAGACCTTGTTGCCTTTGTCGTTAATGTAACGGTGACCGGTCTTATTAAGCTCTGAAACACATGCTGTATGCGACTGTTAACTGAAATAAGGGACAATACGGTTTATTTAAAAGTGTATTTTCTTTTCATTGGTGTTATTTTGCTTTCATTCCAAGGGATGTAGCGCTTTGTAACCTTGTTTGACCCACGGTTGATATCGTGGAATAGTACATGCCCTTAATTTCTCTTTCATGGTTACATGGTCATATTCATACATGCATACAGCTGTGTCCTTTCCACACGTGAGATCACTCCATCTCGACGGTTCCACTATCGGCCTTTCCCCGTTCATCCACGCCCTGGCCTAGGCCTCACTCCAACCCACCCCGCCCATGAAATCAAGGCCCCGCCCCATCCCCATACCTCAACCTGCGTACCTACATGCCGAAAATTTTAGTCCCCTATCGGTACCGGAGTCAACGATAGTTTTAAACCTTCTGTGTCAGTTCGTCCGTCCGCCTCGTTGTCATTTTTTCCGTTTGTCAGTCTCCAGTCCGTTACGAAATCGTTTTTTGGACTTTACTTGAAAACGATTTGTCGTATTGATTTGACACTTTCTACAAAGATTCGCTGTGATAAACTGAGATCAAGATCGAGCTTTTGAGCCATTTCGTCTATTTTCAATAAGTTAGTTGGTCCATATTGTGTACTCTTTGTTTACGACGGTTTGGTTATTCTGAATTGAAAACTGGTACGGCCTCACCCAGACATATTACAGACCATGTTCGAGTTTTGTTCAGTTTCTTCTGTCTTTAACAATATCATGACAGTTTTGGTTCTGTTTTGAACTCTAACAGTTCGTTATAGTAGAGGACACTTATTGCGACAGCCATGCTTCGAGAACGCTTGTTTTTATATTTATTTTAGGCGTAGTTTTTATATTTATTAAAATAAAAGGATTTATTTCGGGTACTGATAATAACGAAAACTAATCTAAAAAATGTGTTGATGTGTTTTGTTATTTTTGGCACAAAAACTATTTATTTCGAACCTGGACCATGTATCTTCATTTTATCAAGTCAGACACTTCGCTTATGGTTATGCCCTCTGCCTTGATCCAGCGGGCAGAAATAACCGATCCACCCGAGTCCACAGCTGATAAATACTAATGTTAGTGTATTATCCAATCAAATAGTAGTTCCCCCAATTGATTGACAGCAAAGACGAACCAGCGTGTGTTGGCGCACATGGCCGATGGCAGGTAAAATCTTAGAAACAAAAGAACTTTCCACAGCTGTAAGGATGGGGATAAAACCGGCATAAACAGACAGATGCTGGTCTGCTGTCATATTAAGACGTGACGTCAAAATACTTATTGGAGCATTCAATCATGGAGACATACTAGGATGAAATCTCTTATCATTCATGAAGTCAGCCAGTAACCGAAGACGTAAGACCAGAGCGAGACCACCAGACATACACAGTGTGCACGCACTCTCAAATAAACCTCCCGTGGCTACGCAGACTTTAATGTTCTATGTACAATACCGTGCTGAAAATACTAAATGTTGCGTGGTGTTTTCTACTTTGTTGGATCGGTCAACTCATAGTGTACGCCAGTCACGTGTTTAAGAGCTTTCAGTACATTTGATTGACACTTTTGGAATTTACTACGTCCATAAATTGTTTGCCAGCTCGAGCTGCCAAGTGTCTGATTGGATAACGATGACGGCTTTTCAGATTCCGGCTGGAGTGGATTCGCCTAGTAGATTGATCAAGGCAGAAGTCGAAGTGTCTGGCTTGTGTAATGCGCATTTTGTAGGAAATGAAGTTGAAATTGAGACAGATCTGTCTTAGCATAACCCTTGTTTTATGTTCTCGGCATTAATCACCAAGACCAAAAACTATAAAGTGTTCACATAGGTTTCAAGCTTTTAATGTAGTCGACCTCAGTACTTTTTAATAGCAGCCTATGCATGGCTTTGGTCATGGTTTGGTAACGATACACAGAGAAGCAAGGAGATATATGGCTTCAGTCAGACTCCGAAACTTTGATATATAGTTAACGAAATCGACTGTTCCCCCTGTGCATGGTCTTCTATTATACAGGCAACATTGTGGCTGCTTGGGTGCGAGGAAATCCAATGGTGACTATCAGATTATTCCAGTTACCAGAGACTGTGCGGATAAAATGATCTGCTATGACCTGCCCTACTCAGTCTGTCTGTGTGGAAAGTCACTGATAGATCCCTCTTATTATCGTTCAAAAGCCGGCATGGGACCCCTCTTAAAAACCAGTAAGTATCAAGCTTACCAGCACTAATTGATCAGATGTGAACTACGTCGTGGTTTAATTCACAGACGTATTCTTGAGGGCAGCCATGCACTTGCAGAGCTGAACTTCAGATAAAAATAATAGGCCATCAATTACCTTCTGGAAAACACCATTCTGGTTCCAGGATTTTTATGTAAAAAAATCATTATTGGTATGGCAGGTGTTAATTCTTGAAGTAGTTAGCCGGGATCAAACGTCCCAGTTGGGGATTATCATGTGTCTTACAGATTTTAATGTGTTTTATTTTCATGCCTTCCTGAACATTTCACTTATTCTACAGCTGTCAGGTTTATATCGGTGGACGCAACCGTGAACAGAGCTTTGAGAAGGCCTCCTGACGAAATGCCGCAGCGGAACCAGTTGTCCAGTTTTAATAGATTTAGCAATGTATATAGACCATTACATATATATAGTTTTGGCAAAGGTATATAGATTCTTATTTATAATTTTAAATGAAGTTAAAATAACCTTAGGGAGTGAGATGATACATGCATCTCTGGCTTTTTGTTTGAAAGGCAACAAGTAATAGAACCTTGATTATTTCACAAGAGGGTTGGAAGCAGACTTTTTTGATCAGTCGTGTTTGATAACTCTATAAATCAACTTTTAATCTCTGGTTGTAGCATGCCCTCAGGGTACGCCTTGTTCGAGAGCCCGGAAACACGACACCGCATCATTGTTACCCCGCAATAATATGTCTAAAACTAATGAAAGGCAAGGCATGCAGGGCTCGTGTGACGTCAGAGGAAACAGCTACGTTGTCGAGTACTCGCGCCAGATTGGTTAAAATTGAAAACATGGCGGCGCTCTCGAATTTCTTTTTGTGCGGGGTTTTACTTACTTTTATCTGCGATAACTCGATTATGCAACAGCACAGAAGTGAATTTTTGCCTTTTAAGCTTTACGTGGGATACTTCATTGATGCATATGTAGCCCTGGGATGGGGGTTGAAACAACTTCACAATACCAGTGATAAAATGCTGCTTTCAGTTCTTTTAATGAGAATGATCTGGATGTGAACTGAATCTGGTTGACATATATTCACAGTCAAGTACTTGTGTATCAAAGAAAAAGACAAAGCAAAAAGAAGGATCACAGAGCCGGGCAGCAGTATCCCGGAGAGAGCAAATTGAAATACAGCAGCATTATACCATTGGCATTTTATAAGACCAGCCAATATTACAGATCGGTATTTTTTTATCAGGCGAAATAGATTTTACGCTGGCAGTAAACAATCTGCAAATATCTCTGATATCAATAAATAAAGACATACGTTGCAAGTAACTTATAGCCTTTAATGATATCAACACTGATAAAAAAATATGGGGTATATGGTTTATTACTATGTACAGAATAGTGTTACTGCAAGTAACGTTATACAGTCGGCTTGCCAAAGTAATCAGAACGACTGTCACAATAATATGTCTCATTTATCATGCTATTCAGCTGGTAAACATCTGCAAGCACACATGCACTTTTTGTAATAGTCCAAACCGCAAGTATTGGAAACAAAACAATTATGACTAACCATTAAGATTCTCTTGACGGCTGACTGCGGGAATTTTTGACCGAAACAATTGTTTAAAACAACCGATATGGACCTAACACCAGCCTTTTAAAACCGCTGCGACATGCGATCCCCTCGGCTAATTGCTAATTCAGTAACATACAGATTTTAAAGGCTAGGCAGCTTCTAGATGAAGATAGGAAAATACCTCTCGTTTTGTAGATGGACCTCTATTAGACGTTGTATCGGTAGCATGCAACTTCTAATTCATTAGGCTAAACTTCAGTGATCAACTGTCTTATGGCATGAATGAACATTGTCACCAATTACAAAGTGACTCTTACGTCCGATCACGGGGCCTCTGTGGCCAAGAGGGTTAGCCCGCTAGTGCAGCGTAATAACACGGGAGCCTCTCAGCAATGCGTTCACCGAGAGTTCAAGTCCAGCTGGTTTCCTCTCAGGTCGTACGTGGGAACTTCGGTCCTCTCCATCCGCAAACCTTACCGCTGTTGTAAAAGTGAATTCGCTTTTGTGAATAGCGTTAAAGACGACCAAATGTATACCACTAAATAAATTAGGATGCTTGAAAACTGTTTGTATGTCCGCATTTCTGTGGTTTCTATGCGCAATATTTCTTTCCTTTCAGGTGCATATAAATGCTTTTCCCTATATCTTAGTACGGATCATGCATTGCGTGTACGAAAGTATGACTTTTTAACGGAGTATAAACCGTCCGCCACCCCTGCCGAATGTATCAACACCTGCCACCAGAACCACAAGCCATATGCAGCCATCAAAAACTGGTATGATTATTTATATGCAAGAGATTAAAAAGCTTTAAGGGTACTTTTGTTCATTCGTGAACGTTTTGTTTGGAGGTGCATGAGAAATTCTTTTTGAAACTCCTTTTGTCGTAAGTATACCTTGTTTTATATTTGTGATTACGTATGACAGTATTACCAAACTTAAGTACGCATTACGTACACGACATTTCATGATCTAAGGTTCTCACTGCATGGAAGAATTTACTATATGTACTGCGATAGAGATTTCCATTCTTAGGATGATGAATTGCTGTTTTTCATGTTAAATCGTACCAGCCAACAATTTCACAATATACAGGACTATATGTTCAGAGTTCAAGAAGATGTGTCAAAATTTTCAAAGAGTAAGAAAAAAAAAATCATTAATTCTTCACCCATATACGCCTATCTCCATTTCATATTATGTAGACTTCTCCAAAATGATACGTATTTAAATGTGTTTGTATATCCGAAACCTGTTATTGGGCCTACCTTTTCGGCGGCCGTCTGAATTAGGTTAGGCGAAGACATAGCTCATCTCATGCAGTTACGGGGATTAGACCTACATACGGAAGTCCGCTGCGGCATCTCTTCCTCGTGAGGTTAGTTTACCCTGTACTTCAGCAAGAGAGAAACACTACATGTATATTTTACCGTTAACTTGGCGCATCTCTTGCTCTCCATTAGAAATGCATACGTCAACAACGCACGAATGAGACAGGAAAAGTGTCACTTTGTCGCGGCGTAACAAAGACGAAGGACCAAGGCATTGCAATGTAAAGTATTAAGGGGCTGTGCGTAGCGTTTGGTTCAAAGCTTGATGGGACAACAACTCAACAACATGACATTGTTATACAAGCGCAGTCAGCAACTGACTTACCGCTAAGTAGATGCTATGAAAATCTATATGACTGAAAGCAACAGACGAATGTTTTTCTCTGGCCAAGCGCAAGCCGTTGACAGGAAATGTCCCGTTGTGGTGTGGTGCCTTTTCAAAACTCGAGCAACATTTTATCTTTGACAAGGAGACATTTTATCTTTAACAACATTTACGACAACGCAACGTTTTAACTTTAAATGTCGCCTTCCGGTTAACGGTTTGCGCATGGCCAAGGAATAGACAGACACACACACAGCTGGCATCACCTAAACCGTATATGACCAATGTGTCTAAACTGACAAGTTGTTGTAACATTCATGCAAGGTAGCTCTTCAGTGTTGTGAAATACTTCGGCCTGAGGTAGCCCTGACAGGCTTTACCATTAAAAAAGTACATCCCCCCAGGGCTAGGATTGGGAGTACCTACTGGCACACACGCGTTCGATGTCAAAAGCCGAGTTCAGCTAAAGTAGATCGCCCCATACATCAAGTGGTTTCTCAGTGATCTTTTTCTGAGAAGAATGTAGCTGTGTGTTTCGCCATTTAAGCAAATACTCGCTGTGACATTCAAAATACAACCACCTGTGCCAAACATTAAAAAATCTATATTTCCTAGACCGTAACCCGCCTTTAAAATATCTTTTATTACATGAAAAACATGAATCCTTTAGTATGAGGAAGTATAGTAATTTCATTTGCTGCTATACGCAGTTAACTGACCGGAAAGCGACATTGTCGTGTTCTGTGGTCCCAACACGCCAAAGCAACATTCTAAAGGACCACAGTGTGCCAGTACATTTTTTAATGTTAAAATGTATTGTTGCGCTGTCGTTTTGTAGCCAGTCTGCCAAAGCGACATTTTAAAACTATGTATCCTCCCCCTCCCCCCAGGTTAAGAATATTCTCCAGCGCAGAGTACATATGTGTACTCCATGCAGAGCAATCCACGGAGTTTGTCCGCAGGGGAAATCCTAGCTGCTACATATTCGGCCATGCGCAAATGTGTTACCCTAAGGCAACCATTAACACAGCAAATGTAGTGTTGTTGCCTGTTTTGTCGACATTTTTGATTCCATTTATATAGCGTGAGAGAAACGCACCATTTTACATCATAAACATCACTGTTCTCACATCTTTAATCCACCAGGGCGACAGATTGACAACGCAACATTTTAAGTTAAAATGTCACCCTGGGGTAGGATCTTGGCATGTATCATAAGTAGAAAACCATATCGGTTGAAAGTTAAATTGGCGCTCTTCTCTACCCTTCTGCTCTCAATCTGAATGGCGTCTTGCTTTTATGCAAATAAAGGGCGACAGAGCGATAAAAATGTTGGGTTTTCTAGTTGTCGCCCTGCTCGATGACTCGACTATACGATGGCCACAATGGGCTTCCATATTCGCGCGATATATAATGAACATGTTAGCAAGAAGCTTGTGAATGTGTGAACATATTGTGACCAGTGACATCCCATTAAGTTTTTGTCACTGTACACATACAGCCTGTCAGACTACTGAAAAATGTTTAAAATCCCCATCCATATACATTTAGTACTCTTAATGTATTCGCCGACTGAACCTTGAAACAAACTGTTTGAAGCCAAAAAGACGAGCGTGACGCCATTTCTACCTACTGGGTACCAACTGGTTAACTGCCTACCCATACAATAACATATTTTAAAAACAGTGTACGGGCCGGGAACGTTGTTCTACTAGATAAAAAATCGGCCCATTTTTCAGGATATTGGTTAGTGTTCATACAATGTGTACTTCAAGTTAGTGGTTTCATTGTATTTAAATATTAAATCGCGATTTGCGAAATTAAGATGTTTCTGTTACTTTATCCCAGCGCAGAGCCACCGCGTGTACAAGGCGGACTGACCATTATGCTCTTGCAGTACATAAGTATTACGTGATCATTTTGCCTTAGGAACATAAGGATGACAGAATAGGCACGAATTCTGATCATTTCAGAATATGTTTCTCCTGAACGCAAAAGCTTTTTTTGTGTGGCGTTGCTTCCATTTTATTATTTTGTGAATTGACTCATCAAACTCTCAGTAATTTCTTGAGTTAACTACTCTGGTTGCACCGAGAAAATGATATTCATGTGAAAAATGGCTCATGATGAAAGCACAATAAATAATTGTTGTGATTGAAATTACCTGTCCTTGATATAACACAATAGCTGAATGAAGAGTGTTTCACACTATGATTTGTCCTTCACAACACACAATAGCCAAAAGCAGGGTACGTCACACAATGACCTGTCTTTGATATCACATAATAGCCGATTGCTAAGTGCGTCGCACAATGACCTGTCCTTGATTGCACACAGCCAACGGCGTGGTCCATCACGCAGTGACCTGTCCTTGATATCACACAATAGACGACTGCACTACACTGCACCACGCAAATGACCGGTCCTTGATATTACACAGTAACGCAGTTATTGTGGGTTAAATCCTCGCCCAACCCTAACTGGTCCTTTCCAACATTTTGTTTTCTCATAACCTGTGTGGTTCATTAGATACAAGACTTAAACAGTTATGTGTACGCGGGTATGATGTTTTGTATGGGTAAATGTACCGGACTTCTGAGTAGCATATGGAGTAAGTAAATTAGGACATTCTAGAAAGGTACATATATGAAATTCTTGGTGGGTAAAACATTTCTGTGCAGGTACATTAATATATGTGTGGGTAAATGTATATGAATCTGGGCGAGTAATGTGTGGGATTCTGAGCGAGTCTTACCTGAGATTCTGGGTGGTTAAATGTCTGAGAAGCTGAGCAAGTAATTCTGGGTGTAATTCATTGTTTAGTAGGTTGATAAATGTATGGGATTCTGGGTATGTAAATATATTGGATTCTAGGCAATTAATGTATGGAAATCCGGGCGAATAATGTATGGGATACTTGGCTAGAAATGTGTATGATTCTGGGTGGTTAAATTATCTAGTCCTGGGTGGTTGTATTATCGAAATCTTGGTGGGTAAATGTATGAGATTCTGAGCGAGTAATGATTGGGATTTTTTGTGTTTAAATGTTTGAGATTCTGGGCGAGTAATGTGGTATTTTGGGTAAATGTTAGGGATTCTAGAGGGGTATTTTAAGTGATTCTAGGGGGTAAATGTATGAATTTCCTCCGGTGTAAATGTTTGAGACTCTGGTGGGGTAATGTATGGTATTATGGTTGGCTAAGTGTTTGGAATTCAGGAGGGGCAAAGTATGGTATTCTGTAGGGGTAAATGTTTGGAATTCTGAAGGGAAATGTATGGGATTCTGGAAGGGTAATATATAAGATTATGGGTGGATAAATGTTTGGAATTCTGGAGGAGTAATGTATGTAATTGTGAGATCGGTAAATGTTTGGGATTATAGATGAGTAAGTTGAAGATGGTGATGAACTGTCCTGTCTTTTTTATGCGAAACGTATTTGTATTTCAGGGGTGTGTGCACTTGTCAGGATGATAATAATCACAGACCGTTTACCGATGTGGACTGTACCAGCACGTGTAGTAAGGACACAAGGTTAAAAGTGTGCGGAGGTCCTTTTACAGCCTCCGTCTTCAAAGCGGATCCGAAACTACTAGGTAATCTAGGGGGAGACGACCATAGAGCGGTCACTTGTCAAACGAATGAACAGGCTACACGTGTTGGAATAACTAGTAAACCGAATGCTTATCATGTTGCTCCAGCCATATGGGCAATGGTCTAGTGGCTAGAGGCCTCTCTGTGTCAAGAAGTTCAACGCATATATTTGAACACTTACCCTTTAGGGACAGGGAAGATTCCCCCACTCGCAATGAAATTGCAGTTTTCATCGCCCTTTATCACCCTTCAAGGCCAATTGCGCTCATCTCTTGAGGCTCCCTCGCCGTTATCCAGGCCCCTGTTCCACAAAACAGTCGTAGGCTAAGTTGATTGGAACTACCATGACAACCAATGTTAAAGAGATAGGTAGCCATGGTAGTGACAATCAACTTAACCCACGATTGCTTTGAGGAACAGGGTCCAGGCTATGATGCTATGTGACAGTAATGTCATGGGTTAATCATTCTGGGTCTGTGATTCAATCGGACGTTCAACACAACTGCATCGGCATCTGTTTATCGGGCATCAGATGAAAACGAATTTGGCCCCTTTACCAACAGAACTGTATATCACATCCTAGACAATGACACTAGCAACACTGCATGTCGACGTTGGACCGATTGCTGGAACAAATCTCTTCTCTTTCACACGCTAAGACGAGGATCCCCTGCATGGCCATACCCGTATAGCCATCCACGTCAACACCCGTTCATGCATCCATGTCCAAAACGAAAGATACAGTTCAAAATTTGACATGGAGAATATAACATTGGCACGAAGTCGTTCAAACGCTCGTTGAGATTAGGAAGATGACTTTCCTGTCTATGTTAGTCAATGTGGTGCAGGAATGAATCAGTCACACAGGAAAATACGCCTTTGGTGACATTGAGGTTTTTTGGTCGATTACGATGCCCAAGAGAATAAGGAATTCATAGATTGCAGATCCGGACGATTCCCAGGTTCCGACTTGATCTTTAAACAACCAGCCATCAAATACATTACTGATTGCCGCTGAGCATGCCGTGAATCCAGTCCTTCATCTATCCACGATGGCGTATGTAACACCCCGTTGGATACATGAACACTTGCAATCAAAGCGGAGCTGAGATACATATTTCATTTAATGACAACATATAAAGTACCATACTGCTCGATTTGTACATTGATATAATGTATCCGCCTGAAAATGGTTAACTGCCCGTCTTTGCACGAATCAGTCCTTGTTTTATTTAAACTTATATGCCGTCTTAGTTCTTCGTGGTTTGTGTTAAACGTTGTTTTGGAAGCTGATATTGCGATTATTGACCCGAAACCCATATTTCGGTTGACGACTGGTGTACGGATGTCTGATTCGATGCCTATGCTTTCAGCCAATACAAGTATGTCTTTCAGCCACGCTGTTCAGAGGTGTGTGTAGTCAACACAAACTGGCTTTAATATCCTTTTAAACCAAGTATAGGGTTGTGTTAGATCTAAGTCCAGCATCTGTATGCTTAACAATGAGGTCCATCCCAAGAAAGCATTAGCACCACTCCGTCCATTTAGCATTCTGTGTTTTGCTTAAATATCCAATAACCGTTCCTTTCCACCGATGTGTGGTTGCATCAGGCACCAGAATGGACAGCTGTGGTCCTTCAAACATTAAATTTGATAAACTTAATGAAAATAAATCTATTCGAAACGTTTTCTGATTACTGATCGCTATCCCAACAGGACGAGCCTGGGTCCGGATGAGATATGATCTTTACTATATCTCCCATCTGAATGGGTGAGTGAGGGCTTGGGATTTAACGTCGTACATGGTAATGTTTCAGCGATGTGTCGATGAGGAGTCCTTCTGGTATGTGCATATAGTGTGTCTTGTTGTGGCAGGGCGAGTCCATATATGTCGCCAAAGTGCTCCCGCCGCTGGAACATTATGCCGAAGACACCAGACATGACACCCCACCCAGTCACATTATACTGACACCGGGCCAACCAGTCCAGTTTCCTTGCTCTAACCTCACAGGGTAGTAACTGACAAGTGTCCTTCATCCAACGGACCGCTAACGCCGTCGGCCGCTGATTGTCATCTAGGCTCTGCGAAGAGTAAGAGGGATGAAAACTGCAAATTCCAACCCCAAATCAGGAATTCAAACGTATGTCGCGTATATGTCAGTTTTGCTGTTGGGTGTATGGAGGACATAATTCACTGACTAAGAGCATATTGTCGTGGTGGACATAGACAAAAATATATGTATATATCTAGAGCTTTGCACGTCCATTGTATGCGAGGTGACACTCACCCAAAATGTCAGATTGCTCGAGGGTTTGAAAGAAGTCAACCCTAAAAAGCTGAATCTTTTGGGAAGGTACTTTTTCTGGAATAAAAAATGCAATTGATAAGTTATACATTTTGCCTGCCATGGTTTTGTTCTGTACGCCAGTTAATCACTTTATTTATGATCAGTTTGGGGCTTTAGTGGCCTATTAGAACTGGCTGGCTTATATCCACGACACATGAAAATTGTATTCCCAATTAACAATGATACCATTAATTACACGAATTTAGTCCAGTCTTTTCGCACCATGGGTGTCTATTAATACTTTCCTTGAATTTAGCACCTGTTGTTTGATCACTTCCTAACCATTTGTCCGTAGTACATAGTCAGAACGCATGCACTTTTTCTTATTGCTTCAATATGTTCCCTCTTTGGCAGTAACCACACCAGCTCCAACGACTGCGAGGAAAATAAGTAAGTATTCATTTACCTGATACTTGCAGTGTTATCAGAGTGTTTTGTTTCCAGGCAAGGCTTCGATTTTTGTGGTTGCTATCTTTTGCAGGCATGAGAATTTTCCTACAGTTGGCTGATTTCAGACTTTTTCTTTCGAATTTGAAAAACAAAAGGCATCTGATTTTGTTGGAACAGGTGATTGCTAATGTAATTTCGAGTTACAATATGCTATTTTCACACTTTCTTGGCCAACATCAGACCTTCTTCTATCCATGAATTCCCATGTTCTCTATTGTTAATACATGTATCCCACTTCATGACTTAATATCAGGCTTTTATAATTCCTTAACTTTAGCCCAGCTTTCAGGGATAAATGTAACTCCCTCATAATGTAAAATCAATCATAAAAGGAAAAATCTTCATTTCTAATAGTAAAACCATCTCAGTCATTGAAATCGAAACGTGTGAACTGAAAAGTATAGATTAACGCCACCACTGTCTCTATCTGTAATGTGTATTTGTCCTAAACGTATTGGTGGTGTGGACATTTAAAGTTATGTGCCTATCCCACATAATAGAATGGATGCCAATGGATGAATCATAAGTTAAGGATATCCCGTTAAATATGAAATCATTCCAAGTTTTTGAGAAAGAAGAGTTAGAGGTTTATGGCAACGAGGATAGCACGGATAAATTACGTATTTTGCTCATGCTTTTCTTCTGTACGTGGGATCAACACTTTCTATATGCCAGTTTCGGGCTTTGGTGGTCAACAAGATCTTAAAGGTTACTTGCAAGGAAAATGCAATAAATACAGTCCAGCATAACCATGCTACTTTTGTAGGAGATGTCGTCAGCTTTACATGGCTTCATTGGTCAGAACTACTTCTATGTCTTCTTTCAACTACTTATAATTTAGCCAACTCTTGACCATACGTCAGTATGTCAGCATATTGTCAGTACGCATTCACTTCTATGATAGCATTAATATGTTGGCTTATTCCTTTTTTTTCTGGCCACAGTTATTACGGCTCCTCCAACCACGAAGAAACCAGGTAATAAGCTTTTACTCATTTGCCTGTTATATGGCTCAATTTCACCGAATTTCACCTGTGTAATAAATGTTGTTGTTTCATGTCCTCGATAAAGAAGAACAGGAACGACGGTCGAAGATTTACTTTAAAGATTGTACGGCAATAGTACAGCATAAAAATTGCAGTCTTACGATAAGAGTCCACTTAGTCCTGTTGTCGTAGCAAATTTAAAATGCCGCTGAGCTGTGCATCTAGATATGCTAATATATTAATTCATGAATGTAGTCATATGGTCTGCCGCTCATGTAATTGTAAAGAGACTAAGCATTCGTATTGTTTATTTGCTGATTGAAAAAAACAAGAAGAAGAAGTAGAACAACAACAACAAAAAAAACAGGTAAATACACCCCTCATATGATATATCTTCCTCTATTGTTTCAGTGTCTCCGGTTCCAAAAAGCGTTGTTAAAGAAGAAGTTGAGTACAACAGTTATTTTATTTCCAACTCCCGTTCTCATCAGGGATAAGTGCTAGTATAGTGTAAAATCGTGATTATGTACAGTATAATGTTGAACATGAATTAGCGACTGTGGTTCCTATATATTACAGGCTTATATTTTTCAACAAGTAAAATTCCCTTCACATGCATCAAAGCTTCATTCTCATCTGGTACCTTGTCAAATGGGAAAGCAGTGTAGAAATGGTGGTTTACGAGAAAAATTGCACATTGCCTTAATGCATGGCCTTTGTTATTATTTTGTTGCCTGTGAGCATCAGTTAGCCTAGATGGCAGAAATGTAGTTTGACCAAATGCAACTTTCGATTCACGTGACATTTACTTCAAACAACAGAATTTGTATTAAATCTAATACAAGTAGATCTGTTCCCAGATAACACCAAGATGTCATAATGTCGTCGGGTCGACGTCGCGTAAAGGACAGAGCCGCTGTCGGCCCACGGTCGGCTGTATGCCGTTGGCGCAACGTCATGTTGCTCATCGGCCCGACATGCTCCACCCGACGCTGGGCCTGTATACCACAGCCGATGTCGGTCTTACATACCATAAAGGCGATCCCGCCAACATCCATAACATAACATCGACGCAACGTCAGTTTGCTCATCGGTCCAACGTCCTTCTGCTCACGTTGACCATATATACCATACACATGATTCCGCCAACGTGCGTAACCCAACATCGGCCCAGTATCCTGTTGCTCATCGGCCCGATGTCCTCCACCCGATGCTAGGCCGATGTACCATAGCCGATGTCGAGCTTACACCCCATAAAGACCATCTCGCCCACGTCCGTTATCGACTTTGAGCCGGTGTGTTTGATATATGTATTTGACCATTGGGCCTTCAGACACCTCCGTGCACCTAGGAGACGGAAGGACTGTTCAGGTAAAACCATCGTCATACAATTACAGTGGTTAGCCCAGAATTCCAACTGCCTGGCAAATAACACCATATTTCACGAGAAGAGTGAATAATAGATATTTATGAAATATATTATGAAGGCTTTATTTCACACCAGAACCAAACAACGTTATATTTTGAGTTTACAAACAGCTTTCTTTCTCAAGAGGGAATGAAAACCTGAAAAGTGTGGTTAATTTTATAAGGATGGTAAGTGACTGATTGATTTACAGGGTTGTCGATGGTTGCCTCTAAAATGCCGTCTTCTGTTTTTGTCTCCCAATATCTAAGTTGTTGAAGATGTCTTCGATACCCTAATTAGCTTGGAAAGTCATTTCTTTAGACTTCAGTGTGTGCAATCCGGGCCAGTTGATCAAAATATAACAGTAGAGAAAGGAATGGCTATATGTTCACAAAAAGAACAAAGATTGAAAGCTTACGGATGGATTTTATATTTTAAAACAGATATTGGAGCGCTTTTGCCTGACGTATATAAAAGTAATATTCTGTGACTGTCTGAAAGGGTGTATTCGTACACTTTACTGCTGTAGAATATCACATATAAAGATATATTTTTTGTAGTAAATTGCATGATCTTTTTTCTCTGCTATATCCCGAAAACTGTTCGTTTAGTTCTATCCTAAAATGCTAAAGGTTTACTTTACAGCTCCAGTGGCAAGTTTCCAGCGGTTTGAATATGTTGGTTATATAATCTGCAGGTCCTCTCCGCTTCTAAGTTAATTTAATGAGTGCACTCCGCTCTCAGCTCTTCACAGCTGGTGACTGTGTTCTGATTATACAATTACATTGCACACTTGGTGTAGGCCAACCTATGCCCATCAGGGGCCGCCATAAAATCTGACCAGACCAAACCGGATAACAGATGGACAATGTATACCTCTTTGCATATCCTACACCGGAGAAATAGGGGGAGGGGGTAAGGTATGCATAAGTTAATTACAAGGATGACCATAAAGACATGGTCTCGACATAACAGCTGTACGCTTGTTTCAGGTGTTTTCAACAATGAGGGCTATTCGTGCAAGGGAAAGATGACGATAACACTTCTCAACCCTCGTGACTAAAGCTCTGGAATAATGATATACTATCTCTACTCTTAGTTAATGATGATAAATTAAACGACCATCTTTACAGCATATCATGTGTCCCATTCGAAAATATCTTAAACGACCAGAAAACAAAACGTAAGAAAAATACATTTACCTATTTTCCAGGCGGTATTTAGTATATGTCGCTTAGCTGAAAGAGACAAACGATACGTAAGTTATACTGCACTTAGAAAGCATTTCGAATGTAGAATATAACGATAGAACGTCATGTTGTTCAGTTTGAGGAAGTAAGGATGGGAATGTTCCACTTTCGGAACAATTGTTGAACCGATGTTTGGCCATAATTTTAGGCTGCTTGCCTGTTCCTTGGATTCGAGAAAATTAAGCCTTGTTTCAGGTGTACATGTATTTACAGGATTCATCTGGTTGTCTCCAATGTATGCCTAGCTCATATAATCATATCCATCAGGGTCCATGACGTGACTGAACACATGACTGAATTAACTAATGAATACATTTAATCTGTGTTACAAGGTGCAAGCGATTCATTTGAAATCATTCGATAAATAATGTAGTAGCCACAACAGTGTTGTGCTTTACAAAGCAGGCCTATTGCAGTGTTTGCATTTTAAATAGATAATTCAAATTCTGCTGTAAAATGGTTTGTTATATTATAAAATAATTACGCAAGCATGTTCTGTAAAATTATTTAAATGTAACATTTAATTGTCCTGTTAATAATTGTAGAGCAATGCCAAAGGTCTTGTAAAAAAATAAGTTTTAAAACGAAGGTTTAGGTGAAGGTAAGTTACGGACGGCCGCTTGGATTGCCTTGGTCTTGTTGTATATCGATCAGTATTAAGCCCCTAAATTCGGTTTTCCATAGTATTATACACAACAGAGAATCAACTGAAATTAAACACTAACAGACTTGAAACTATGTACCCACCTTATAAATCATGACTTCAAACTGTATAACATCTTTTTCACGACGCTTGCTTGTTTTCCTGTTTACGTCAGTGGCAGCTCTAGAAATACCACGGCCATGTTCCTTTGCGTTGTGCATTATCCCTTGGCGGGAAATCTTCAGTACATGTAACAAGGTCAGCATTGTGGACCACAAAGCGTGGATGACACGCTAACAGCCCAGATATGGTGTTGTAACATCTCCAAATACCAATGGAGGACTTCACTGGCTTGATGAGTCCAGCTTAACAAGGTGATCGGCGGGTCTTGACTCACTTGTTCGCCGATTTAAGCACCTTATGCTATCTAAATGTTCATAAGAAATATGTTGATAACCCCCGGGTACCATACATACTATCTGAAACTTTTCTTCCAAACCATATATTCATCTAACAAGTATCCTTTAATATACCAATCATTGGCGTCGGCTGGAAGTCATCATACGGGCACTATATCCAAGTTCATGTTTGGCCGTTACTGCCATACGCGTGTATGACCGTCAACTGAATATGCACGTCTACTTTTAATTAATAATTTGCCTTTGGTGGGAGGTCCTGATAGGGATGGTATTCAAATATCCATATGTGACCATTTGTTTGCCGTAGGTTGGAAGTCTTGATATGGGCGGTAAATAGATATCCATTTCTGTTATGTATTAGCCATCCACAGGACGTCATAGTAGGGGCAAATACAGATGTCCATGTTTGATCGTTAATTTGACGTCTATAAAGATATCCAGATAGGTGTAGTACGTTGACGTCCATCTTTGGACATTCATTTTCCGTTGGTTGGACGTCTTGATACGGACAGTATATGGATGTCCATTTTTTGTCATCCATGGGCAGGATGTCTTGACGGGCAGTACATAAATGTCCATTTCTGAACATTAATTTGCGGTCAACCGTTCGTCCTGATATAGTCAGTATGCGGAATCCCATCTTTGGTCATGAATTTGCCGCTGACTGGACATCGTGAGACGGGTAGTAAAGGGATATCCAATTTTTGTCATTTATTCGCCATCGGCTGGTTGTGATAAGCGCAGTATACGGATGTCCAGTTTTGGTCATTCTTTGACCGTCGCCTGAATGTCGTGGTAGGTGCAGTATATGGATGCCCAATTTTGATCAATCTTTGGCCATCGACCGAACGTCGTGATAGGTGCAGTGTATGGATGTCCAGTTTCGGTCATTCTTTGACCGTCGCCTGGTCGAGGTGATAGGTGCAGTATATGGGTGTTCAATTTCAGTCAATCTGGCCGTCGGCAGGACATGCTGGTAAGGACAGTCTACGGACCTTCTTTGGTCACTAATTTGCCACTGGCTGGACGTCCTGGTACGGGTAGAAAATGGATGTCCACTTTTGCCATGTCGGCTAGACGTCTTGACACGGGCAGTATATAGCTGCCCAATTCTGATCATTCCTTGGCCGTCGGCAGGGCGTCGTGGAAGGTAAAAAAATCGAATATCCCGTAACGGTCAGGAATTTGACGTCGCTTGGACATCTGCGAGGGGGCCATTAACCGTCAAAGACGATAAACCGACAAAACTTGGACTTCTGCCGGACATCAGTGTGTTATCTGAGGTTGTTATTATTATTACATGTATTATTATTTATTTGTTTTTTTTATTTATTTTAGAAGAAACAGACGCTGCGGAAGGTTAGTAAATTTGTTCATCTTGTCCACTGTCCATATATTTGAATTTTGATAATTGCCCTGTTTCAAATCCTGGCAGAAATTCCAAGCTCTTGTGCCATGTGCCCGCTTGCGCCTGAGAAATAATGTTAGTGCAACGGTTTTTAAATGCGAATTATTTACTATGAATGTTTGCATTACGGTCTTCATCGCTCATAGTTACCTATGTAACAAGCATGCACCTTGGAGCGTATCTTGTTAATTTAAAAGCCAGTCATTCTCAATACAGGCACGTATATAGAGCAGCCTTTTTTTTCCTAAAATACATCGACTAATTTGACATCAGATCGTTAATCCTGGACCTCCTGTACTTTAACACAGACCATTCATTTATGGAGGGTCTGAGTGTAATTAAGGCATACATACAACATTATAGGGGCTTCGATGGCCGAGAGAGCGCGTTAGCGCTGCGTAATAACCCAGGTGTCTCTCACCAATGCGGTCGCTGTGAGTTCAAGTCCAGCTCATGCTAGGTTGGGAAGGTCCGCCAGCAACTTGCGGATGGTCTTGGGTTAGCCCCGAGCTGCGCCCGGTTTCCTCCCACCTTAACGCTAGCCGCCGTCATAGAAGCGAAACATTCTTGTACAACGTAAAACACCAGTCAAATTAGTAAATAAATAAAATCCTATACACTGGGGAACTGTTGCGAATTTACGCTTATTTCTTTCATCTTTGATTACTTCACAATGGCGTATGCATGCGTTATGAAACGTGAGAGGAGAGCGGAGTGAGTTGATAAAAACGAGAGAGTACTTATAATGGAGGGGAAATGTCACACACTTCTTATGATTGAAATTGTCAACTGACGTTTGTCCATTTAAGGTTATGGGAATATTATGACTTTGTTGCCACAGGAAATCTGTAGCTAGGCACATACACTTTTGTGTAATGCAACAAGTCAGTTCATTTTTATGTTTCTCCTTTTTCTCGCAGTTTAATTCTGACCCCGCTCCAAATCCCACAGGTCGGTTAACACTGGTCAAATCAGATTGTATAATTCGTCAGAAAATACCAACCTCGCTTATTGTTGAAGTTTAGTTTTAAACTCTCACCTGAACAATATTTATGTATTCAACCTTCACTGTGCAATATCCTGTATGTAGTTTGTACCAAATGCAAGCTGAACATATAATGCAATATGTTGAAAATTTCGATTCACATCACATTTACCACAAAATCAGAATTTGTATTAAATCTAATACAATTATTATTATTACAATACCTATTATTATTTATTTATTTATTTTAGATGAAACAGAACCGATGGAAGGTTAGTAAATCTATTTATCATGTCGTCTACCCATATACATGTATTGAATTTTCGATGATCAAGAGCGCATGTGTCATCTACCTGGGTGCAGGTGAGAAATAATGTTAGGTCTAGTGGAATGGTTGTTGAATGGAAATTATATAGTATGTTTGCATTACGGTCTCCATGTATCTGTCAGAGTTACTTCTGTGCCTCTTGAAAGTTGTCTTGTCATCACATTAAATAAACTATCATAGGAATACTAGTGCAATGGAAGTAACCTATCCCCATGTTTGTCACCACTATTCTCCGGCATATCCACTTCATAAAGTCATTTAGATCCACCATCACAAAGATTCTCTTGACGTCTGGAATCACCGGTGTACACGAGGTCAAAGTAGACAGTATTTCAATATCAGTTAGAAAGCTTCATATTCATTTTATATTTTGCATGTTTTATTATTATTATTATTATTATTGTTATTTTTTAACAGGAGACATTATCGTTGAAAATGAAGACGATTTCTTAATTCCCGGTAAGTCTCATCTGCGTCATGTTTGACATTTCATCTGCCTTTACCATCTAGCAAGGAATTATAATGTGATGTTATATGCCCATACGTTTAGTTATCAATATGTATTACTGAACAGTATGTCTTATGTATTTGTCTCTGGTAGGGGACCAAGGTGCGCGCCTCGGGATGAGTAATGAGGACGTTATGAAATTCGGGGGGTTGGGTCTAGGAGTTATTATTTTAGCCATCATCATCATATGGTAAGTGCTCTGTCTATATATACAACATGATATACCGATGTGGTTATAATCTAAACATCCAAATTCCCAACAGACGCCGGTATATTTGATCGCTTGAAATGGTTATACGAGGCTGAATATATGACGGGACCTCATGGAGCTAAATATCTACTCGTATACCCGGATGGTCTAGTATACAACTAGTATATTCTGGACCATGCATCCTTAACTTGTAACAATCTGGCAGACACATTTTTAACGTATTTTAACTCAACGCTACCTAGGCTTGGTTTTACAATATGCCTGGATTGTCACGAGTTAATATTTCAGCTTTTTTTTCATCGGAAGAAATCTTCAATCTTTTATTTATTTTTATTCCTTTGTATATTTGCCATCTCTTGCAGTGTTTTATGTAGAAAGGGCTCAAATTCGAGTGAAAAGAAGAAAAAAAAGAAGAAGAGTAAAGACAAGGATAGGAGTCCTGAGGAGAGAGAGGCTAGACGGAAGCGGCGAGAGGAGCGCAAGCGGCGCAAGTGAGTTTCGCTCCTACAACGGAGCCATTCATATTCTAACATGGCGTGTACGACCTACAACTGAAGCAAACACACATACATCAAACATGGCGACAACAGCTTTTGAAACACATAATGTACATGAGGCCCCTAAATACTTGAAATTACGTTCTTACCCTCTAGTTTTTCCCGCATTTTCACATGGCAGTAAACTGAAGGCAGATTGTTGTTTTTTTTGTTATCCAGTACATTTCATTCTCTTATTTTGCAAATCGTCCAAGTTAGTCCAAGGCTGGACTGTTTTCGCAAACGTCATGCAGTCATGTTTTTCATTTCGCCGCCCTAACATTAATGAAATTTCTGTCTTTTGTAGACAAGAGAAAAAAGAAAAAACCCAGGACCACTAAAGTGAAGACTTGGCATACTCATCGGTTCTCGGAGACGGGTTGAAAACTTTATAAAGTAGGCCTTCCGTATCCACTGACAAACAACGACTCTAACGTAAACGATGATTAAGGAAACATTGTTTATTTTGTATTCCTTTGGAATCTAAACTTTGGTATGTTCATGTCATGCTCTCTATTGACTTAAAGAATCGCACGTATCTCGGACTGTGGGTGTGCGGTATATGTTTTCTCAGTGGCCATTGTTTGGGGTCCTAAATTATGGATGTTGTGTTCTGCACAGTAAGTGCAGTTAGATTTCAGAATTATTAACTTAAATGTGGACGCGACTTTCTTTTCGGTGTGTGTGTGTGGACGGGGCTTAAACATAAGTGTGCATGGACGCGATGCTCACTCTGTTAATTGGATCGGTGTGTGAATTTGTCTTCAACATGAGTGTATACGTAGTGTTGTCTTTGCTGCACGTGTATAGATAATGGAGAATTAAAACTGTCCACTGCCCTGGCATGTGATTTTAGCAGAAAAGTTTGAGCTTGACTTTGATGTGAATATACGAGTACTTTGTTGTTTAAAACCTGCAATCCTGAGAGATCGACGTAACTGTATCATATAACAGTCCTGCTCCTAGCTTACAAATGATTATCAGTCAGAACCAATGATAAAGAGTTTATTATTCGTCGAAACGCGTTATTTCGTTCACAAAAATAATGTGCGAAGGCGTTTTGTTTTTCCTTCGTTAATTAGGTGATGTAAATTTCAGGTTCATATCCAGCGCGTCGACGACTGAGGGATGTTAAATTGGGTAATTCGGTAATTCTGTTTGTTAGACTTTGATTTCCGTGCTTCTTAGCGGGACATTTCAGTTTAAAGTAAGTTAATGAAATAAACAAAACGGTACGTTAGAATTTAATATTCCGAAACAGTGTTTTTGTTGTTACCTTTTTTTTTTCTTTTTTATTTGGTATCCTACTGCGAGACTTGTCTTGTGGAATAGTCACCAAGCATGTTCTTATACATGCTCCGTTTACACGCTTAATGAGGGGAGGCAACTGCGTCCTTCCTCTCCCGTTTTGCCTCGGTTACGCCGAAAACGACATCGATGTTTGCTGTGTGGATGCTTTGGCTAGCATGCTTTGCGAACATGACATTTCGACACAAAGTTAAAGTCTAACATTTCGATACATAATGCCAACATCAGTATGCAAATTGTAAGCAGGAATTTTTACTTCACCCCTAACATGTTCTCAGTGGTACAGGAGGTATATTTGTGTGTCACTAAGATTGCTGTATATTTCCGACCTAGCTAAACCTGTAATCACACTGTATCTGCTTTGACCATGAACAGAGTATATGCCGTAATTATCTGTTAGAGTACTTAGATATTTTATCTGTAAAACAAACTTGTAGGCCGATCTTTCAGGTAAGTAACAGATGTAATATATATGTCACATGATCATTATACAAATTGCTGCTTTGTAGGCTAGCCTTCCAGTCCCGAGAATTGACGGATCACGTGAGCTGCGATGACATATTTATCACACGGTAGATAAGTGTTTGTGGTTGCGTGTACACGCGTTTGCAATAAACAATTAACCCATTACAAAGAGATTATTGTTTGTATATGCAGTACACTATACTATCTGTTACACTCTAAATTTCGATGTTTAAATTATAAACACTTTTATGCATCAGATATTAAACATTTGGAGATTATAGCATCATAATGTAGGCCCATACACATGTTTTAGACATTTGTGTTTAATACTTAAACACACTTATTTGAAGTTTAATCACCATCTGCTAAAAATCATTGTTGAACTTTTATCGGCATGTACTCTGAATTTAAAAATTACGAAACTTTAACTGTACTGTAAACCCTGCAAAAGGATATACTAATAGCTTCTTTTGCAGTCATTGGGTAATCGAGCTACTGCACAATGGGTAGCAACCCATATATCCCTGACTTCAAAATTGCCTTACTCGTTGTAACTCGGCTGATATAGCTGAAGAATGTATTGGACGAATCATTGAGGATTTATAACAATGAACGAAGCATCCTCTTGGGCTGAAATTAATACACTTCGGAATGCTTGTATATGATTTTTGTCTAACCCTAGAAGTACACAAGACACTTTAACTGATATAATGACCCTCGCGTTCCTGAGCAAGAGAAACCCGACAGTGCATGCCCAGAGAGCCAACTGCATTTCTCCAGGTGCACAAAATAAACCTCTCCATAAGGAAGCCGTAGGTCGAGCCAGCGGGGGTTGGTGTATTTTACCTTTTATCAAGCGAGACTCCCGTCACGTATTTTGGACAACTTTTTCAGGTATTCTTTAAAGTGAAGTACAATAAATATAAAGGGCATGATGTTGGCGGGCTGTAATGTACATATCTTAGGGTTGCATTGGCGATATACGAGAGAAATCAGTATCCACAGAGTAAATAATGATAAAAATTATGCTTAGTCGAATTATGTTTAGCTTATACTGTGGATAATTGCGTGGCGTTGCTGTGTATAGCTGAACAACCAGGCAGCTCAGTTCAATTCAACCTCTACAGTTATAAGAATTGCTCATATATACTTTTTTGACGATAGAGAAAACATTGTCGTGAATTAATTGTTTATTGTACACATACTATCACAAGCACGTCCATACATGGCCCATATAGTAATGCGACTTTAGATTGTTTATAATTATGCACTTACACCCAGAGAAAGGAACGCACATCAATCATAGTGAATTAATGCATGTGTACAGGCCCAGCCTCGGATATTATCGGTAAAATCTGGTAATGAGCCCTTGCACATTGCCAAAGAGATGACAAATGCATACTGAGAGCCAAAATTTACTTCCCTTATTACACTGCTGGTAATTGCTGACTTACCCAAGGGGAGAGGTACAGGGTGTCCGACGGGTCCAATTTGTTACAGACCTGATGCCAGGAATTGAGACTGGAAACTTCACCCTTTTGTCAGATCCCGGAAACAGCCTGCGGTATTTCAGTGTTCTCTGTAACGTTGCACCAACCCCCTACAATCTCTTTCTATAAACTACCCCACCCCTGCCTCTGGGGATGCATGTTTGTTACATCTGTATCCGGATTCTAAGCCTTGAATTGTGGATACATGATGGTGTGTATGCCACTAACATACTTTGCACATTTTCTGCAAATCGCTACCTCGTATATATACATACACACACACACACACATATATATATATATACACTGTCTTCTGTTATCACCTACATACGTTTGCACAAATCCCCTGCACTCGTAACGGCATCTTTGCCGATAGTTGCTTTGCTACCAATAT
Organism: Acanthopleura granulata; assembly: GCA_016165875.1. Lineage (NCBI taxonomy): Eukaryota > Metazoa > Mollusca > Polyplacophora > Chitonida > Chitonidae > Acanthopleura > Acanthopleura granulata. The sequence goes on from JABBOT010000008.1 coordinate 10,288,596, forward strand.
GGTCGTTTAATAAGGTGATCCTTGTGTCTATGTTATACCTATCATGTGTGAAGGGATACATGTAGGTATAGACACAGACTTGTGCTGAGTTTTCATCGATTGACATAGATTTTGCTCGCACATTTTAGCACGATAATATTTGGTGGGACGATTGTTAGTGTAAATTTTCCTGCTTAACCGGCCGTACTGCACAGATAACATTCCCTTGGTCTACAGTATATATATCGTGTTTGTGTTATACATATAACATCACGGTGAAGCCTGCTTTAGGCCACGTCTTCCGCACACTCCTGCCTGGCAGCTCTCGCGCGGAACGCATACTTACCCAGGGGCGGTCTGTTGGCATTAGCCCTAGAACAGCGAAGGTCTAAAACCAGGAGCAGCTGTGCTCGGGTTGTAGCCGTGGAACAGACCGGCTTTGTGATAGTATAACGGTCGACTGGCAGGCTGAGAGGAGAAGGAAATCAAAGCCGGCCTTATGCTGTCCGTCTGTCTCCTCTGGTATATTATACATGTGGTCACTCTGAATTAGGTCTCTCTCTTTATGCTCTGAAGTTGGTCGGCGTACACCTGGCTCGGGGAGGTATCGTAGATTCGCAGTTTCTGTGCCGGAGATCGGGCGTCTGGTTCCCGGGGTGTCTGTATGGAGTCAAAGCCTAAACGTTACGCTGCCTCGGATCAAGTGCAACACTGGAGGCTGAAGGTGTTGTGTGTGCGTGTTGCCCTGTCTTAGTCATCGCGGTGTATGCAAGTCATGTGATTAAGGGGGAATTCCCTCTTCCGTTCTGTCCCTCTTCACATTTCATCACCAAAGCAAGGCCAGAGCGGAACGCCGAAGGGTGGCTCATTACGTTGCACAATGGCTTTTTTGAAAATAACAATGGCAGTTCAAGTTGTGCCAGCAACACAAGCATGTGATTCCAGGGGCCCAGCGTAGTGGCTTTCTGCAGTGTGGTATCGCCGTTGTGTTGTCAGTTGGTTGGACAGCTGACAAAGCCTTGTAGTAGGCGGTGACGGTACGACGATGACCCCGTGATATATCTCATATGTACAGCCATGGACAGTGTAGAGTGACTAGACCGGTAGTTAGGCCGTGCGGGGGTAGGGTGGTCTGACAGTTATTCCTCGATTACTTCTATGTTGGACCCATCATCACCGAACATTGGAAAACTGCGCTCTTTTCATGCACGTTATTTGAGGATTCCGAATACCTTTCACCCCATTGGAAACGCTATGGGGAATTGCCGAGTTTAATAACCCATGCATCCGCATGGGAATTAACGGATCGCAATGAATGCTTTAAAAAGCTATTTCAACAAAATCCTGTCGTCAAATCACCAGGACAAGAAGGACCAAGTGAATGGCGTGGAACGCAAGTGCTCGCTACCGGCATCATCTTCACCCTCAATGCACAGAGGGCATCATCGGAAACATCACGGCTCGGCCACTCTGGCCACCATCAACAGGCGCCCCAAGTTAGTGACGGGTTCCATACAGCCGACTTTTAGTCCCGTGGCCTCGACCATTGACCCTTCCTCTCCGGCGCTGGAGGGGTGTCATCACTCAAATTCGGACGAGAGGACGGATAGTAGTGAAGTTGTCAACAAGTACACGGTCCAGGCCCAGCTATCTGACCTGGGTTACAGTACTGACAATGGCGCTCCAGCCTCCTCAGCCGCACCGACGGGTGGCTATCAGCAGCGGGACTCCACCCTTAGTCGCCCTGCCCAACCCCCTGCCAAACCCCCGCGGAAAGACCAGATATTCACGGTGCAGGTGAACAATCCGAACCCGTCTCAATGCGAAGACATCGGCATTGTTGTGGACTCTGTTGTTATGACCCCTAATCATCACCGGCGGTCGGGCAGTGACGGCCATGCCTTCTCTCAGTGTCCCGTGTTAAAGGTGATCGGTATAGTGGAGGGCAGTTTGACACACAGGGACGGCAGGGTGAGAATTGGCGATGAAATTGTGGACATTAATGGACAGAGTATGCTGAGAGAAGAGCCAGAGAGAGCCAGGTGAGTTGGCTGATTATTAAAGTATTTAGTTATTCAACCAGGGCAAGCTGATTAATTAATGTATTAATTATTTAAATTAATTTAAACAGTGCACTAGTGATACGCAGGCTAAGCCCAGTTATGTATGGATTTTTCTTGCCTGTATATGTAGAGCAGAAGTATCTTCCTTGCTTTTTTTTTTTGTGTGTTAATAATATTTAAATACAATGTAAAATGTTAGCTGCGAACATTTTCACACCATTGATATTAGGTGTGTGCTTTACCTTATCAACTGCAAACTTTCAGATTACCTTGATAGCATGAGTTTTTATCTTTAAATACGTCAAATGTGTTTCATGAAATGCACACCCATACACTGCTGATTTTAAACCTCTGCGTGACTTAAAGCTTAAGATCTGCAACATGTAGTCTTAAAGAAGTTTGTTCCTCTATCTAGTTTGGTGGTTATTTCATTCAACATGTGATATACAGCTGTAGATCTGCAGCTCAATCCTGGATGTAGCTAATTTATGATATATCCATGATGTAGTGAAATGGTTGAAGCCTATGCAATTACAAATTCTACTGCATAAAATGATGCTGATTTTAGTGTCTTTGCAAGAACACACGTTATGTATTTTGTTTAGTTAATGACATGGAACAATTTGGTACGTGTCTTCCTGTTCTCTTTATACATGTAGCTGACATACCACATTGTCAGACAGAACACCAGTATGGCAGTTGTCCGTTTGATTTCTGGTTTATCATCAAGATTTGATTTGGTTTGAAGTCTGATACCTTGGCCAGATAGTCATTTGACTAAGTTCTGACTACCGATGTGTAATGCCTTACCCCAAGGCTTCATACCCTTGTTAATGGCGTAGATATTTCCATTGCCATGGCAGCTAGGGGCACTTTTCAATACCAGTGTGTCATGTACACTTCCTGCCTCTCTGGGCCCTTACACACTAAGATATGTGTCAATTTTCAGGTCACTTGGTGTGTACCCACTTAGCTCAGACAGTGGCAGTAGGAATTAGACTTATATGGAAGTATCAGTCTTTTCTTCCAATGAATGGCCTGTATCCTGTTGTGGTTTGATGGAAGCGTGACTTCTTAGTCAGATACCAAGTCTGTCTTTTTCCATAGGTGGGAGTTATAAATTGTGTTCACTCTTGAAGACCTACATTTTGATGACTGAAAAAGTTTCATAGTTCTACATTTGAGGCTGTCTTGGGTAGGACGAACCAAAGATGGTTACAGATTGCATTTAATTATGCCTTCTTTATGTGCCAGTCGCAATTTAATAGGAACACATAAACCACTGGTGTCAATTTGCTAGATGAAATGTCCTGTCTGATGTCTTCAACAGTATATGTCATTGAGGCAGCATTATGATTAATGTCTTTATGAATTATGAATACTGGGTACCAAAGCATCAGAAGATGACTTAAACACACATGTGTACGTATTAAATACATCCCCCGATGAATTACTTGAGGACAGAAATTGATGATGAGGATGATGATCATGGTATGGAATCATAAATGTGAGATCGTGTTAAAACTACTTAATGATGTATACAGGTATCTATTTCATCTACGGCTTGGTGCAACACATCCTCTTGTGGTTAAACTGGATGCACTCTGACATTTCCGCGTGCAGGAAGCAAATACCCAACAAAATATGAATGTTATGGACATTACATGTAGTTTCAGACAAGTTAATTAGGAAGCCTGGCTAAAGAGGAGTGTGTCAGAATTCATCCACAAGGCACGAAGGCACCTAGCCACAATGAAGCAACTATGACATTCCTCTAAAGGGCACACTGGGTAGGCGCTCCCAGTCCTAGTTAATCATTGCAGAGTAGTTTATGACCACCTTGGTGGTCTAGTGGTTAGAGTGGTCAGCCTCGAGGCCGGGAGATCCAGGATCAAGCCTGGGTCGAGTCATATTAAAGACTTTAAAAATGGTACTTGTTGCTGCCTTGCTTGTCGTGCAGCATTGAGAGGTTAGAGCAAGGAAACAGGACTGGTCGGCCGGTGTCAGTGTAATGTGACTGGGTGGGGTGACATGTCATTGGTGGCATGACCTCACCCTGCCACAAGAAGACACACGATAAGTGCACACCAGAAGGACTCCTCAGCGTCATATGACTGAAACATTGTTAATTACTACCTTAAACCCCAAGCACTCACTCAGATTACTATCTAAAAATGTTAACATTGTTAATCACCACTAACAGTGCACTTGGGTTTGGATCAACGAACTTGAGCCTGTTGTCTTGTTTTCTAATTTTAGCCATTAAGGTGTTGTTTTACTGCAGTATTTGGCCTAAAAAAATGTCTAAATTGCATTGCCATTAGATGAGGAGATTTGCAAGAAATTTTATGAATAAATGGTTGTGTGAATGAAGTTGTGAGAATGGGCCTGTTGCTTTTTCTCTTCATCTGAAAGAGAAACAGTCAAGCATCTGCCAGACAACATTAGACATGCTTTTAAGTGATCCAAAAGACCTTAGCTACAATTAAGACAAAAAACGGTGGTGATGAAGATATTGCTGTTCTCATTGAAACTTTGATGTTTAAACAGCAGTCAAGGAATATATATGGCCTCTTCATACTCTTACTGCTCAAAACTGACTTCCTGTTCATTATACAAGGTTAATGAAAGTATCGTTCGGAAAAATGCCCTTGATGCAATAATTTTTTTTTCTTGATGGAGTGAACAGCACTGGAATCTCTTGTGAGATTAAACTTCAATCAGGTTCTCTGTGATTCTTTCATCTTGGCCCAAAACAAAGATATATTTCCTGGAATATGCTGAGATGGCTTAACTATTTAGATATGATAGTATGATATTGGTGGCAGGCCTTAGTTTTGTCCATACATATATCGTTGTGATAAGATACATGTATAAGAGTAAGGATAATATTTTCATGTAAGCATATAATCATTTTAAAGATAGGGAATATAAATTCTCCTTAAGTTATACAAGTTATTCCTGGTCTAGGAATTGGGTTGAGTGTTGTGAGTCATCAGGAATGCCAGAAGTATTTGTTTTGCTACTGCAAGAGAAGAAACCCACTCACACATCTGACATAGTGTAATTCAGCTATCAGAACCTTCTCCCCCACTGGAATTCAGGGCCTTATGCAATACATACTCCTTGTGTGTTTGGGGAGAGGAAGAATTGAATTGGGGTTGTGTATATCATAAAGAAGGCCGGCAAACTCGTGTACAAATGTGCAGCTGGCTGGCTGCGTGAACCTGTTAGACATGTTCAGTGTGGGCTGCTTTTTTTCTTCTCGTTATTTGGAGGCTATGAATCTGTACAGGCCACATGGTTTCTGCCAAGGAAAGATTGTGTTGTATTGTCTTCAGATACTTTACAGAGGCATTCTCTGCCGTAGTGCAAAGTCTTCGCATTCTTCTCCTGGAGGCTGGAGGTATTCTTAGCCTGTAATCCATGTGTCTGTAAAATCTGGGACTAGTGTCAAGATGTTATATATTGGTGCCAGGTAAAATTTGTCTGCTCGCTTTTCATTGAAACACACAGATGTACGTGTAGTATCGCGTTTTATCGCTCCGAGATTGCTGTTATAGAGCATCTCTTTTTCTCCTTAAGCCGTAGGTGGTCTGGTTCTTAACTCTCCTAACATTAGCCAAAGGGTATATGAGACAGTTGATAGAGGTTATAGATCCTGGCCTTTTACGATGTGCAAGTATAGGGTTTATAGAAAGGCGATCACCCAGTGCATACATTATGACTCGCATGTATACATATATCTTAATCTAAAGGTGTAAGTTTTACACCTTGTGTGTGCCACCCATACTACTGTTCAGTAATGTGTATTGTGTGGACATACGATGGGCTGAAATCATACATGTAACAACTACAGTGTTGTTCTAACAGGTGGCAGCTTGAAGTCTCGTAGCACATGCCTACATGTATGTAAGGTAACCACATAGGTCTTCACCTAACTGTGCCTTCTGCACATGTCATTGCGGCCTTTGATATTTTAGTTGACGTGGGAAGTGATGGATGTCTCAAATTAGTCTGTGTGCTTCTTTTTGGTGTACATCTATAATTACATGTATATGGTGACAGGTTACTAGTAATATCAAATATATCTTGGTAAATAGTCTTTTCTGACACACATAATTTAAGAAAATCATTTGATGAATTCTTGGTAGTTCATGGATGATATGTGTCGAATACGGAGTTGATTTTCATGTAATGCCTGGCATTATGGAATTATTAATAGCCCCTGACACCTTGATGCATATAAATGTGATCTGTCATTGTCAAGCTCTTAATGTCTAAAGCTTATGTAAGAATAGAGAGTAGGCATGACCTTTGCTTTCAAGACAATAATGGATTTGATGTCTAAAGCCTGCATGACCAGGAATTCATGCATAGTCCAGAACCTTTAATTCATTACCATTAACTGGCCATTCTGGTCATTTATTATTCATGAGCATGTCATGGTTGGGATTGGTAATGAATTCCCTGGACTCCGAAGGTCACATCTGTCTCAAGGGATCAATTTTGGTGGTGCCTTGGAATGCTACTGTAAGCAATCTAAGATTAGTGCTGCGTGTCAAGAGACAGTTGCTAACCACTTGTCAGTCATTTTCTTGAAAGACATTTGTTATGTCCTATCTTTGTCCATTTTTGAGTGACAGTTGTCTGTTTGATCCAGTGAGAGAGGTGCACCTACAATCTTAGAGACAGTTGTTGTTAGGTCTTGTGAGAGAAATACACTTCAATTCCTAAGAGAGAATTGTCTGTTCTGTCTTTTGAGACAGATTCATTGTGAATCTTGAGAGACAGTTGTCTGTTCAGTCTTGTGAGACATACACTTTCAATCATAACAGACAGTTGTCTGTTCGATCTTGTGGAGTGTTACACTTCCAGTCTTGAGAGACAGAGGTCTGTTCAGTCTTTTGAGACAGATGCATTTTGAATCCTGAGAGACAGTTGTGTGTTTGGTCTTGTGAGAGATACACTTTCAATCAAGAGAGAGAGTTGTTTGTTCAGTCTTGTGAGGTAGATGCATTTGAAACCTTGAGAGACAGTTGGCTGTACAGTTTTGGAAGACGTTTGCCTTTTCACTCATGGGAAACAATTGTCTGTGTCTTGGAAAACAGTTGCCTGTGCAGTGCTGAGAGACAGTTTAGATTGACAATTCAATATTAGAGATGCACTTCTCTGGGATCTCTTGAGATACAATTGTTTATCCTGTGTTAGCAGACATTGGCTAGTTTTCCAGAACACAGATTACAAAAAAAATGAAGTTCACTGAAATAATTGGTGTTGAAATCTAGAAAAAAAAGAATACATCACATCTTGTGTAATATAAACATTGGGAGTATGTACAAAAATGTGATAAGCTAATGACTATATATTTGTGTTTATTAATCAGTATTTAGAGGTAGTGGTGAATTGGGGTGTGGATCAAGCCCATCCTCTCAAGGCACAGAATACATCAGTGTAAGATATGTAGATGACACATGTTAGCTTACTTTGATTACTGTTACAACTTTTGGACCTGTTTTATAATGAAAACAGTATTTGTGAGGGCTTGACATTTCTCTTCAAGTAACCATTAAGTGCTATGATGCATACATTAGTCATGTCATTCACCTATGTTTATGTATGTAAGGTTTCTGCCGAGAACTGTGTTTGGACTACGACATGTGATATATAAGTACTAATATAGAAGTGTTTGGCAATGCAAAACATGTGGATAATTCCAAAGGTGTGTGTGTTTTAAACATAAAAGGTCTGCCAGCTTACCTATTATTGGATGTGTTTGTATTGGTTTAGGATTAAATAAGACTGCCTCAGTCACATTCAAACACAGCTGCTGGTGTATAAAGGGGATTAACTGTTACATAAGTGCTGTTGTGTCAGGGAGTTACAGGCTTGATTGGAATGCAGGGAAAGCAAGGAAATCACGGATAAATTCAGTTAAAGCTAATGAGTTGTCATGCACGGCCATTGATTGTTCTATCAAGAATACAACTGTTTTCGAATGATGGATTGATAGGTACTGTAAAGAACCATTCTCATTTGGAGAAAAGAGGGAGGTGATGCGTGCAATTATAACTGGCTACATTATTATTCAAAACTGAAGCAATAGAGTTCATTACTGCCTTTGTTGTTAAAAGTGTTCAGTTGTATCTAATTAAAAAAGGATTTTGAATGTTGTTTTCAAATTGATTTACTCTACTGACCTTAGTGTTCAAATGAAGATCTGAATAGTGAGAGTGTGAAATGCTCTTGAAACAGTACCAAAATGCTAAAACTACTGCTGTGCAACATATGCTGACCGCTGTGCTCTTGCATGTTCTGTGTTCAGATTACTACAGATAGATAGAGTCAGTGAGATGGATAAACTGAGCTTATACTGATAGGTACTGTCAAAATTGTGGTACACGTACACGATCTCATAGGTTTAGTTACTGTATTTAATGAACGGATACCTCAATAAGCTGGCATTGTCATTAATTGGCAAGTTAAATATTGTATTTCCTTCTGAACTGTTAAGCATACAGTATTTTCTTGATTTAATTTTCTTGTAAGATTTCCCCAGTTGGGAATTATTTACTTTGAAAGTATTACCAGTTACATATGTTAGCTCTTTTTATCTTAATTAAATCCATAGATTTGCCAGAAAAAAGTCGAGTGATGTACAGCATAATGAATCTGAATTCCATTTGAAAAGAAAGTAATTAGCATCCTGTTCTTTATTGGTATCTCATTTTTCAAGTCTGTACATATTGAAAAAGGATCAGAATAAGCAGATTGTTTTTTTGCATCCTTGCATGTGTTTTTTTTTTTTTTGTCGCTATGAATGTGATGTACTTTTCATGAAATGAATGTGTGTGTGTGTGTTTACAAGCCACATGGCCCTCTAGATTAACATGCAATAGTGTAATGAGTTCAGAATGATGCTGCTCCTGGCCTAATCTCTGTAAAAGTGGTCTGGGGCTGTGCTCTGTGTTAAACAGTTCCCATCTGGCACTAATTGCCCTAAACACATATACTCTAACTACCACCACCAAAATCTCTCAGCCATTAAAATCTCTGGGAAGGAATTTGGTTGAAACAGTTTGCTCTTGAGTAGAGATTTATTCCATGGACAATGTTTTGAGTGGATTGACTTCATTTTTCTTTGTAGCTTCAGTCAAACTTGTCAAAACTGACCAAGAACATTTTGAAGGGTTGATTGGTTACTGTATGTTTACACTGCCCCTATTTTAAATATGTATGTATATATTTCCGAGTGTGTAGACCACAGTATAAGGTTTTCCTCATGTGTTTGGAATCAGCTTTGCTTTGAGTCTATTATATTGTGTTTATTCTAAAGCAGTGAGAAACTTGTTGGGAACTGGGACTCTGGTATGCCTTTTCACCATAAATCAAGCCGTGGAATCAGGATTATGTGGATATGTAACACACACCCGTCTCATGTGGATCCCGTGGAGGCCATAAATCTGTAACAGCCACTGATCAAAATCTCAAGGGCTGTCCTCCAGTCTCATATACAGCATGTTAGCTGTGTGTCCAGTTAGTCCTTAGGAATGTACCCTTGTGATAGAAAACTCATTTGATCTGCCCCATGTAAAAGGAATTTGTGTGAATAAATCTGCAAAATGATTTATATATAGAGTGCTAGTACGGGGACTGGAAATGCAAAGGGAAGTGTTTCTTTCCCGTTGCAAACATGTGTTCCTTGGCCATATAGACTGGCCAAAGTGGACTATTTGGATAGCAGGCTAGAACCACATGGGCAAAAGAGCAGTTGTCAAACTGGTGGATAAATAAAGATGATTGTAACTGGATGCCCCAGATCCACTAGGCCTCCCCATAGGGTCCTGTCAAATGGGCAGCTGGGGCGCTGGGAGAATGCTGGGGCAATGAGGGTTTTCACAGTAAGAAAATGTCAGACATGAAATAAGAGGATGTTTGTGAAATTTTTCACCTCCAGCAGAAGAAGTGTACCATAGCATCATGTTTCTTATGAAAATAGCTCATGCCCAAGGTCACATGAATGGGGAAGTGGGTCATTGGTGTGGATGGAGTGGAAGACTAAGGTGTGCATCTAAAGGAGTGGTATCTACCGGCAATTCCAAGGTGACATCATCTGATGGATTTACGGGGCATTGTGACTCTGTGATAGATTTTGACAGTATTATTGATAGATTTATAAGGAACTGTTTTAACTGTGATGGAATTGCTGAAAAAAACATCTATTTGTTTAATGAGTTTGCAATACAAATCCTCTTCATAGATAAGTAAGTTTGAATCTGATGAATTTGTGAAGGATATTTTACGCGTTGATTGCTACAATTAAATCCAACTTGATCAATGCATTTGTGGTGAGTCTCTGATTTGTCAGTACCCATGCGGATTGAGTGCAGTTTAAATTGTGACTGGGGAATGTCAGAAATATTTCAGTGAATGAACACCTGCAGATTTAAGTGCTTCAGATGAAAGAGAAAGTCGTACCTCTAGCCAATATCAACATCTCTCTGTACCTGGCTCATTGATTCTGATTGCTATGGCCCATTTTGTGCTCAGTGCCAGCTGGTAAACTGATTACAGTAATAGACCTGACTCTCTTCAGGCAATCAGCTGCTGTGGTCCTATGCAGCCACAGAGGTAGCTCTGTGCCAGTGAGCTCTTGCTACCTTCCCTGTACAACTACAGACCCCTCAGTACAACTACAGACCCCAATGAGCTGCTATTCCTTCCTGTACAGCTGTTCACTTTATGACTTCCCTCTGCACCATTAGTTCACCTACCTAATTACTGGCGCACTTTGGCCCATGTGCACATGGTTGTTGTTTGAGGGCTGCCCCTGCCTGTGGGTCAAGTGTGGCTGGTCTACCCCAACATGTCTGCTCTTTACCTCTCCCCCTCCCTACTAGCCGGTTGACTGGACATGGCTTGCAGTGTTGGTATGGTGTGAGTGGATCTGGCATTGGAGGGTGAGAGAGTTCAAAGCTACAGTGTAATAAGTTCAAGGTGTGCATTTCTAACATGGAATAGATTTCATCTGGTCAGAAAGTCATACAAACAGTTGGCCTTACTTTGACTTATCATATTTGAATTTTTCTGGCTTTAGACAAAATGTTCTAGTTTTCGTTGGACAGCAGTGGTCCCATTGGGGATGTGTATCCTGCAGCCAATGGTGTCTGTGTCTGTTCACTTGATTATCGAACATCCATGCAGCCGTGATGGTCTTGTGCCAGATAAATTTGGTTACACGCAGACATCATATCTTTGTGTATCCTGTCCATGAGTAACTTCAACCTTCTATTATAATTCCACCAATAATCTTCTGATACAGACTGTATATAGCTTTGGTGGCATTTTCATTAGATTGTCAAAGAAGATCTGATATACAAAATAATTTATTTATTTATTTATTTCTGTGGTGTTTTATGCCATACTCAAGAATATTTCACTTCTACGATGGCGGCCAGCATTATGGTGGGAGGAAACCGGGCAAAGCCCGGGGGAAACCCACAATCATCTGCAGGTTGCTGGCAGACCTTACCATGTACGGCCGGAGAGGAAGCCAGCATAAGCTGGACTTGAACTCACAGTGACCACATTGGTCGGAGGCTTCGGGTCATTGTGCTGCGATAGCACACTAACTAACTGAGCCACGAAGGCCTTTGACATACAAAATATAAGAATTAAACCTATAAAGGGTGTAGCTAATTGTTCCCATTATAAGAAAGCCAGTATTAGCTACCCTTGCTTGTTAGACCAATCATAGCAGCAGTTTTCTAGCTTTCCCAGTGACAGTCTAAATCAAGTTCTGAATGTTTGGGACAAATGGATAAGATTATCCTTAGGCTCAGGTATTAGGTACGTGTTGAGGTGTACCCATCAGCGATAACGCACTGATAAATGTCAGCTGCCAAAACTTCATAAAACAAAGAGTTGAGTCCTGTTTTGTCTTGCTCATGACACATTGCATTTTGTTGAAATTGTGAAGATCAGCTTCATTTTACGAAGAAAAATCTGATGAAAGCAATGTCAGATCTATTCATTCTTTTCCTTCACAAAAATTATCTGCAGTGCTAATCATTTAGATGTCAGTTCTAATAACAAGTGATTGCCCACAACAATAAGCCCTAGATAAAGGCTGAATTTTGTTAACTAAGAATTGTAAATGATAAATGTTTCTCAGGAGGCAGAGTTTTACTAGGGCTGCCTTGTTTGAGCCCCATGGTCATGAATGTCTTTATCCCGACTCCAGCTCCCCAGAAGGCGCTTGATACCCTTTTTTTGCTCTCCTTCCTTGTTTGCCTGGGTGATCTATCCACAATAACCACTAACTCAACCTCCAGCTGTAAAAATCTCCGCTTTATTATATGAGTGAAGTTGTACTTAGTATGGCTTTCAATACCGAAATCTTTAAAACTGAATGACAATGATGTTACTGTTTCTATCCACATTCTGTGGACTACTTTCAGTATTTGAGGAAGGGAATATCATGATGTCAAATTCGATATGACTGTAAAAGTAAATGTTCGTGTATGCCTATGCATATAATGATAAAATACTGTGATTGGCCTTGTCATCATTAATTTGTTTTCTGGATCTGAATTTAAGATACTGTACTACCATAGCTGGCTATGACAACAGCTCATTGCTCTATAAAGTATGACTGAGGTTTAGCACACCCCTCAGAAAAGGCTGGTTGCTAGGAAAGTTCCCTTGGCAGGAGTGTACAGTGTACACATTTTATGGCATATTTTCATTAGGTAAGTTTTACTTAGTTCAGGTAGTAAGGAGATCTGTAAGTATACATTTCATTACTTTCAGTCAGCCTTACCATATAACTTTACTGGAAATATTTTTTTATTTCATTGGTGTTTTACATTGTACTCAAGAATATTTCACTCATGCGATGGTGTGCAGCATTATGGTGGGAGGAAACCAAGCAGAACCTGGGGGAAACCTACTATGATCCACATGAGCTGGACATGAAGTCGGAGTGACTGCATTTTTGTGTCTCTTGGGTTATTGTTTTGTGCTAGCACGCTAACCACTTTGGCTGCACAGGCCCCACTAATGGAAATAGATTCATAAATAAATTTCCAAACTGATATCGGAAAATTGAATTTTAGACAAATATTTGTTTTGAGTTTTCTTGAAAGAAAGGGAGTTTTTTGTACATTGGTGAAGAAAACATATCGAGTTTTCTGATTTGTTCAAATTGAGTTCCTAAATAGAAATTGACTAGAAAAACCCCTGTCATACCAAATTTTAAGAATGGTACTTGTTGCTGTCTCGCGTGATGCTCAACATTGAGAGGTTAGAGCAAGGAAACAGGACTGATCGGCACGGTGTCAGTATAGTGTTTGTGGGTCGGGTGTCATCTCTGGTGTGTTCGGCATGACGGTCTAGTGGCGGCAACACTTCAGGGACATGAACTAGCCCTGCCATAAGAAGGCGCAGTATAAATACGCAATAAGAACTTCTCATGTGCCTATATTTACAGTCATTAAGACGAACCCCTTGTCACATGTATATGGCATATGAACGTAGTGGTCATTAATATTCTAATTTGCATATTTCATGGGTGGCAAATATAAACAATAAGTATGTCATATATATATATAATATATGAAACGTTAAGAGGCAGAAATCTTTTAATCTGACTGTTTAATTTACACCCATTACATCACTGACATGCTAATGAACTTAATAACATAACAGTGCGAGTGCAATTTAGTAGTCTTTAAATAATTTATGGAAAGAACGTGTAGAGCAATACCTCAGCTGTCAGGTGAAATATAAGTTTGTATTGCATAATTGATCCTGCAAACTAAATTATGGCAATAATCAAAATAGTCTCTTTTCTGACCTGTGTTTAAGTACAATAAGTAAACTGAACTGCAGATTGATCTATACATATATATGTGTGTATATTTAGAAAATGGTGTAGAAAAAAATTTTTAGGCATTTATTTTGTGAACATGTCCAGGTATATATGTATAACCATGCGCATATGTAAAGTGTTAGTGTTTAAAAGTGGACACTTGGCGTCCACATGTGGGCTTCACCCTTTGTTACATATACGTGTGTAGTGTGAATACATGTACATGTAGACTGTGCTGAACACTGTTACCAATATGTAGGGGTTGTGTCAGTCTTCATTCTCCAAAGATAGGCTACCCCATACCTGTTACAGCTGTCTGTTGCTTAACAGCAGCTGCCTGGCCTGAATTAGTCACTACCAGATTTATTATATATGCATGTATAGATATACTCTTGATTTTCCCTTGACAGTAGCATCTGTGGGGAAGGCAGACGAAAGTGTGACTTTAGACAAACATGCACGTTGTACTTGAAATTATCAGCTTCATAAAGTTATTGGGAGATCAGATTGCTTTTGAAGTGGTGTGACAATATTTGATGAACAGGTTTGACCTGTTCCATTTGTCAAAGGCTGTTTATCATACCACAGTACGCGCTACCATATACATGTACGTGCGCAATAATTCTCATATGATAATGACCAAGTTTTCAACTCGCTTTGTGAATACATGTATATACCATTACGTATGCCTGTCTTTTATTAAGTGTTGTTTTACTTTTTCAATATCATTATACCAATCCACTTCAGTGGACGCATTACTAATGTCCACATATATACTAATGTGTCAGCATTGTATGTAAATGATGTCTACTTATGCCATGTGTGTGTCTGCTGGATGTGTGTATGCGCGGCTAACATGCATATTATACATATTATAATTGTAATTGAAGGAGAATAATAACATGGAGATTATTCGACCAGGCGTAACTTTATGATACAGGGTTAAGTGAAGACCAGTGTGCAGTGAGATATATTTATATACTGGACGTCCAGAGATTTATAATAACTAATTAGCACCTGGCTGTGTACAGGTATGTAGATTATTAAGGGTGGATGGCTCAGTGTCAGCCTAATACAGTTATAGTCAGTCAGATATTAGATTCTAGGCTTAGATCTAAACAGAGGTAATGTGCATAGCATGCAGGTGGCTGCTTATGATTTGGTGTCCATTTGATACCCAGATACAAGGCGTGAAGAAACATTTTCGAAAGCTCTAACTGCCTTGAAGCCTGTTGAGACACCATGAACAAATGGTAAGTGTAATATGTCTGTGTATTTTGTCATTTCAGATGTGGAAATATACATACAGTATTGTAAACCACCAAATTTAGATTTGGCTTTTTGTACATTCGGGACAGGACAGCCATTTCAGGACAGCCACTCAGTTCAAAATTGGAGAAAAGTGCCTGGGTGGACACAGGGATGTTTTACAACCTTTGAATCATTTTGTCAGGATTCTGTCATGATCCGTATATTGCTAGTGCATGAACATTTTTAGTGTGCACAGGAAATTTTTACAGTAGTTTCTGATTACAGGAAATGCATCCTGATTGAAACCCGTTGATCTCGTTATGGTTGGTAGAGGCACACTTCATGTGTATATAGAGCGTACATGCTGTGCATTACACACGGAAGCTGAGATAGCTGGAGTTCAAGTTTATCCTATATTCTATAGGCCATGCTCAGGAATTCCATATTAGATGACAAAAGAACGTTTAATCAAATAAAATTATAGGTCAAAAGTATCGTTAGTCCTATATGGTTTTCCCATGACCATCAGCAAATGTTTTGACTTCCTTCATCCTGACAGTTGGCCACAGGGGATCCAACTTGGATCCATATGTTGTCAGCTATAGAAAGGCAATTGCACACATTTGAGAACGAAGGTCTAAACCAAGTAGATACATGTTCATTTGGCTTTGGAAAGATTTGATGACATATGATTGGTTCAGAAGGTATGTATTTTGGCTTCATAGTTTACCTCAAAGGGGCTACTTTTACCACTTTGTGTGAGAAAACTTTACATGTATAATACAGGAATTAGGAAGTGTTAATATCCCCTGTTTGTTGGCGAATTCGTATGCACTGACTGATACTCACACTTCATGTCAACTGACACTCCAATCCCCATGTAATCCTGCATACCTGTTGAATGGATGTCAAACAGGCGGCACATGCATGTGTATAACGTACCTATATATACATACACACAGTAGCTCATAACTTTGGATCGTCTAATAGTGATAAACCCCTGTGGAGAACATCAATTAATACTTTATTGTGTTTGATTTTTCATGTTATGAACAATTGGCAACTCATAGTTACACCTATACAATGTATAGGGTGTGTGTCTGTAAACTGTACATGTGTGTATCTTATTGGATGCTGCCAGTAGCCATTCTGCGTGATACACTGTGTAGTGACCGAGACATTTGATGCCGGTGTGATGTACTTCTTGTTCCATGATGTTAAAGGTGCCCTCTTGCAGATGACCTTCCTCCTTCAAGAGCAAGTCTTTAGGTCCTTCAGGCTGGAATGGATATCCTTGTCAAACACTGCAAATTTCTCTATCTCATATGAACAGTATTTATTTAAATTTCTATAACTTTTTTTCTGAAAACTAGAAGAACTAAAGGACTGTTTATTTAAGTAACGTGTAGCGGTTGACGTTTGAGTGGAAGACACATGACGGCTTAGCAGGACTTAGGACCTACATGGGCGTTGAATACTTTGTGTCACTCTATTGCTATTGAGTGTTAATTGAGACAAAAAACTGTAGATTCTAGAGTGACAGGCTGCCCTGTGAGATCTTATATAGAAAGATATTATTATTACTGGTGGGTTTAACGCACTTAAAATCGCACATGCTGACACTCCAGTGCAAACCATCAAGGTAGAAATCTTACCTGTTTCCACTGTCAACTATTAAATGAGGGTTAAATTATTAATATATAATGAAACAGTCCAGATAGTGTGAACAAAAACGCCTGATTGGTGGACACCCTTTGACTTACCAGGTGTATTATGTTACCTCTTGTAATAATCAAGGCAAAGCTTCCGCCTGTGTTTATTGATTTGTATTGGAGTCCCCCAACCTGGACATAATTGTTCTGATCAGACATCATGTTGGTGAAAGCTCTGTGCACTATGGCAGCTGTAGGGCTGAGACTCCCAGGGGCTGACTCATTAGAAATATAGGTCACCCAAGCCAAAATTCCATGCAAGTCATAGTATCGATCAGTTTGATAAAAAAAAAAACGTGTTGTTGGATGAGCAAGAGATCGTTACATTCTTGTTATAAATGGCACTCAAAGTATTGCATTCATTCAGCTTTTCTTTGCAACCCATCAATCTTTTATGGGCCTTTGCTTTGTAGCAATTTAAACATCATCTTGTGTTGTTCATAGAGATGTAAGAGAGCATATACATGTAAACATCCACTGCCATATTTATTCTTTCAGCTCATTGATTTTAATATTAATGAAAATTTCGAACAACAGGATTGTATGTTTATGAGCATCATTTGCATAAAACCGTAGATACATACTTCTATAGAGGCTACATATTTGCGCTTACCCGTAATCCGCCACGCTTACCTGTGCGCAGCCTGGTGTATGTTTGATCTCAACTGTGTACATGTATGTTCATACACACATAAAACCTACACTTACAGGTCAATTGTTTCAACAACAAACATGACACCTGCCAATTTCACTTAACCGAACGTGTTTTAATCTCTTGCCTGTGTTCAGTGTGCGTCAGATTTATGACTTAGCCAGTATACAGTTTACGTACATTTAATTATCCTGTTGCATACTGCATACATTTACACCTGTGATTGGAACCAAGGGTGAGACGTTGTCAGGTGTATAATAATGAAAGGGTTTCCAAATGATTCAAAAAGTAATCAAGCTTTTCTGTTATTTTCTGATCTTCATCACAGCTTGGGTCAGAAGCTTTAAGCGCCTTATTTGTAAGCATCCTGTTCCCATGGAAACATTTTCATTTAGACGTGATCAGCAGAGGTCTAATAGTTGTTAGGATTAAGGATACTCCAGCATAAAGGAGTCTGTCTAATATCTCCTGCTGGAACAGTTCACAGCAAAGGTGCCACGCTGTTGGGGAAAGAGGTCTAGAGGTCGGCTGTGGGTGTGACTGTTTAGCTCTCTCCCTTTGTACTAGCAGAGCAACAGTTTACTTTTGACAAAAACGAAGTTCTGTTCTCTTTTTCTCCCAATGTTAGTTTCCTTAAAATCTCTATTCTTTTTTTTTTTAATCAGTATGAAAAAAAAACCATGTCCTCTCTTTCATACTAATCTTGCCTGATTTTTCTCATAGCCAGGGTCAGGTTGGTCCAATAAAGAACATTTTTTAAGGATGGCCTGGATGTTGGTTTGAAATGGCCACATATGTAAGATAACCCATAGTTGCTGCCCACTTCAGTGTTTCATACAAGATCCCTTTGTAAACACACAATTTCCTGCATACATGTACCTTTATTACGTAGTTTCGAGGACTTAGAAAAGATCATACATAACCGTGGCATAGTGAGATACGTTTCAGTGATAGTGCTTGCCACGGGATTGGGATATCAGGAACTGCCGACTCAAGACATGAAGACTTGGAGCATGAGGTGACCATCACTTGCGGAGAACTGACAATTCCTGATAAGCCATCCCATGGCATGCACCATATGATTCATTGTACAGAAGAAGAAAAAAAACGAGGAAAGAAAAAAAGGAAAAGACATAAGTTACTCTGCTAAATCTTAAATTGCTGAACTTGTATACTATCGCTACCTGAGCAAACCATCATCCAGCTGTGCATTAAAGAGGTGACAAAGGTAGATAACTGTATAGCTTAAATGCGTTAGATCATTGGCAATCAGCACCTGATACCATCATGTTTGCATAATATCACATGAATCACCAAGAATGTTGTTACGGGTAACACAACCCTTATCACAATAAATGGAGTTGAGCAGTAGGGAAGTATATTTTTTTTATTCTTATCAATGAAATATGTCAGGATTTTAAAGAAATTATTGTGAAGCCCTTTTTGGGAGGATCCGTTGGGTTACCTGCGTGAGACATTTTTAATGATGGCCCAACATTTTCACATTTGACTCAAGTCTTTAAGTTGCTAAATTAATAATGTGGGACTTTCTACACCAGTGGCTAATCATCAGTAGGAATCTCATAATTATTTAAATTTCAATGCACAGTGTCATTTCTAATACGAGGCCTATGTCCTAGATCTAATCCGTGATGCAACTCTCTCCTCTCTGTCCATGTTGTAGAACGAGTGAACCAAATATAACAGTTGTATTCTGTTATATCAGTCCCTGACTCTACCCAGCTTTATTTGTGAAAATTTTGCCTCTGGATATATTCAGCTTCATTGTTAACACTATTTTTATTGTCAGTATACAGTTCAAATGAATCCAGAGCTTCTGATTTCTTTACTAATGATAATGAATGAATGAATGATTAAGGCTTAACGCCACATCGGCAATATCTCAGCCATATCGTGGCGAGAACAAGATATTTTTAGAGATTGATCAGTTTCACCCAGATTTCCTTGCTTCAGTGTGCTTCAGATTTGGTAAAAAATCGCAGGTGTTGTGGTTAGTATTTGTAGTGATATTCTGTTTTTACTGCACTGTTAGTCAGTAGTTAGTCAGGGTTAGTTGAAAGTTTCACGCAGTGTATGGCGTTGTTTAATATGAAAATTAGTAATTTTGATTGATTGATTAATGTTTCAAAGTCCAGCTCAAAAAATTTCAGTTCTGTTCTATTCAGTTCTGTGGATGGATGAAACAATACAGTTTTGTGTAAGTGTAGCCTTAATTCACATTTGCAGATTTTGACAGTGGACACGCTTTGTGATGAAAGCAGTGTCAGGTGTTGGAGATATGATGTTGTGATGTGAATGTCTGACAGCTGCTGTGTTCAGTGCTTTCTCACACCATCTGCGAGCGCCTTTGATACACCCAAACATGAGAATGAATAGACTACCATTGTTATGCTCATTATATATTCACCTATGCCAACCATGTTTATTCTTGTACGGTATTCACTCTGCTTGCTGTGGGCTAACAGTAAATTGCCTGCCTGATCAGCAGGTACA
Organism: Acanthopleura granulata; assembly: GCA_016165875.1. Classification (NCBI taxonomy): domain Eukaryota; kingdom Metazoa; phylum Mollusca; class Polyplacophora; order Chitonida; family Chitonidae; genus Acanthopleura; species Acanthopleura granulata. The sequence goes on from JABBOT010000008.1 coordinate 10,308,639, forward strand.
GGTGTTAATCAGCTGGACTCACCTGTGATCAGTGAAGTATAATCAGCAGTGACCCTTAGTCTTGACATTCTTACATTGGCTGTATCATCAAGGAACTCTGGTGTAAAACAGGTTTACCCTTAATTACCAAGATCAGAAGTTTGAAATGGTGGGAATAATAAGCCACTGATCAGTGGATTCACACTTGATGTCTTTCGTGGATATAGTGTCACTGTGTTTTGTCTCAGCTGGGTTTAGATATCTTTAAATGAATTCAGGCACAGTTTGAAGTTTTGAAGTCGGCACTGTGGAGTAGATTGGTAGGGTCAACTGTCCATATCACAGGCCCCGTCACTGCCATGACCCTCAGGGCTGGCGATATAACATCGTCATCGATGATGACGTATATCATGTACATTACTCCCAGATATTACATATGCTATAACAGATATGCTGTGCTGTTATACTTATGCCACGGTACCTATGCTTTGGTACATGTACACATGGTGCTATATAGTACATAGGCCTGCAATATGGTACATAGTGCACTGTGCTAAGGAACGCAAAAATGGTACATGTACGTGTGTCTATGGCATGTGGTACATTATCCTGTGGTGTTGTGAAGGACGCCCCGCAAAAATAAGACAGTTGAGGAACTTAATGCCGCACACATGCTTTGTATGTGTTTAGAAATGAATGCGAGATTGTATTAGATTTCCATCACAAGCATTTAAGGTCAATAATATTGTTATGATGTATGAATTATCTTTACTGAAAATCGTTGAGCTAGCTATGAAGTCTCACCCCTCCCCTGCCATTTTCCCTCCTAATTCCAGACATTGGGATCTGCGTACATAGATTAGGACTTAGGCTGAATATGATCAGCTGGGGACTAAACATCTCACAGCCACAAGCGCATATATGTATGTGCAAGTCTACAGTGCAGATGCCCTCGTGTGTTTACTGCCCTGCTTAATCAGAGCGGCCGGCTTGCCTGCTTGACCACTGCGGGCGCTGTGCAATAACCAACAGGCTATAAAAAGTGACCCGTGCATACCTGGAATACTGTACGATAATTCTGATGATCATGATAAAGGGAGAGAGGAGATCAAGGTGGTATTTGGAGTTTGACCCGTGAGCAGCATGTTAATCATGTATACTGATATTTACTGTACTGTAAATACCTCAACAAATCGCCTCAGAAAATTATCTCTTGCAGATATTCATTAATTGAGACGGTTCGTACATGTGCAGCTTTAGTGTGCCGATACTAAAGACTTTCATATTGATATTAATCAGTGAAGCTGAATGTGCAATCAGTTTGTTTTTTGTTTTATTCTGTACTGTATTTTGTTGTAAGATGATCAGAAACCCTGATTTCAAAGAAAGAAGACATGTTATTTTATGGAGTTGTTCGTCTGTCTGGCTGTCTACCTATCCGTACTGTCTCATCTGGGCCATAACTTTTTAACAACAACTTTGTAGAAGCTTATACTTTGCGTAAAAGTTCAGGAGATTCAGGAGATTGTCATAACCTTGAACCAAGGTCATTAGCTCAAGGTCAAGGTCACCATAGCACTTTATGCTAAAACCTTGGTCCGGGCCATAACTTTAAAACGATAACTTTACACAAGCTTACGCTTTGCACAAATATTCCTTAGGTCTTGAGAGTGTGTCATGACCTTCTCAGGAACTTATGCTTTCCACAAACATGACAAATGTTCCTTATGCCCAGGGCCTGTATCACGACCTTTACCTCTGCACTTGTTGCTCCATTAGAGGTAGCACACCAACAACTTGCTGCAGACGTATGTAGCGCCTGTTTACTAGCGCCCTATTTTTAGACTTGCAATGCTGTGGTTGTCTCTCCTAATCGAATCTGGAACAAATGAATGACAATAGCATAGGATTGTTGTCCTAATTTGGTGCAGCTTCTGTGAAGATCCTTTCAGGTGTCTGAAAAGTTTCAGGTTATTATTCAGGACCCAGGAAGTTTGACAGATACCAGCCAAAGGGCTGCAGATTTTTTGCGGGCTTTGCCTGTAAACCACAAGCCAGGCGTGATCTATTCTTAAGTAGGGTGTTGAATTAACCCATTTCTGATAAAGAAAGCCCAGGTAGAAGAAAGATGTCAGTTAATCATATTTTGTCACCTGCATGTTGCTGATGATCTGCATTCTTTTGAGTTTCTACTGGGATACACTGTATGTGTTATCCTATGTAAATGTCCAAATCATCCAGTACATCATGTATATGTATATGTAATCATAGTGTAAAGGAATAATGCCAAACAATGAGCGAATCTGTTTTCCCTGCTTCATTGGAGGGTAGAGGAGCCTGGCCTTAGTTGTGTACAGTTCAGGTGATTTCTTTGCCAGACAACATGACCTGAGACAGACTGTGCCGAAGGGACAGGCGTTTATGGGGTGGGAAGGGAGGCCGACTGATTTGATATGGATGATCTGTATTACCACACAGGGAGAGGGAGGCTATTTGCTGTATGTAACAAGAATCAGCACAGCCACGTAATGTGTCTGGCTATTCTTGTATGTGAACATAAACTTAAAGCCCCATGGTAGTAGCTGGGTGGCTACAGAGCGGTAGTCAAAATGTCCGGTCTGTCCTCCAACTCTTCCACAACCGTGTATCACTTACTGAGTACCCTAGTGAATAAAACATAATTGTTTAACATTCTAGAACGAAGAACATATGCAATGTTGATATTTGTAGTTGGCCAAGAGAGAAAGAAATCAATAAATGCATCACTGGTGATTCATACCTCAAACAGCTGCCCTACAGGTATGAAGTATAGAGTAGTCTCCCTTGATCCTCATCACCCTTATACATGTCTATACATATGTATACATGTATACACTATTGCTCTAGTTGTGTTCCTCCAAAAGTCATTTACGGCACATAATAACTGTAACAATAGCAACAATTTAACAACCCAGTTGGTTGAAACTAGGCCAGTGAGCTATGTCATTGGTGGAACTCATACATGTATCTATTCAATAAATTAAATAGGATTTAATTTACTTTTATGGCATTGAAAGTTGTATTTGAAAACATACTGTATTTTGTGCCAATTTTATGTGTAGTGAATATTTGGGAAGTTAATCAGTAAATTATAACTGTGTCCTGTGTCTGTTTGTTGTCTATAGGATGATGCTATCCACAGCGTTAAAATCGGGGAATCTGGTGATGACACTACGGAGGCGCCGAAAACGACAGGCCCCACCCCCTCCACCCCCAGTCAGGCAGTCATCATTTCAAGACCAGCAGTCTCAGTTGTGCGTGAATCGGTCACAAAGTAGTCCAATTACTGACTTTACAAATCTTCAGGATCATAATGGGCGCCATGACTCTACAGATTCCTCACAAAATGGTTTCAGCTTTGCACCAAGTGGCAGTGAACAGAGTTACACCAAATCTCCATACAGACAACATAGCCTGGACCATCACATGACGTCCTCAAGAGAAACTTACTCACAAAACTACCAGAATATGTGCTCTATGAGCGTACAGAAGAGCTCTCCTAGTCCGTACAGCTCTCCTGCAGCTCTCACTCAGCACACAAACTCTGAATACCAGTCCGTCCTGACCAATCACGAGAGGCAGAGTCCAAATCTGCAAAACTACCCTGAACAGAATCTCAGCAAGGGTGATCCGCCATTGAACAAACCCAGATCACATAGGCGGCCATCAGATCCTGAACAGATGGACAGATCCGCAGTGTCCATGTCAGACTTCACATCCCGATCACCTGAATATGTCAGCGATTATGACGATTATGCAAATGTTTCTAATGGCTACCACAGTGCTAGTGAACTGACTTATGGCAGAAATTCGTACAATGACATGCCAAAGTTTGTGAAGAAGAAACCGTTGGCTTTGCGTATTAATACTCAAGTAGGGGAGGACGTTTTGAACCGGTCTGCTAGTGACGGGTATTACCGCAAGGAGGGGACAGGAAGTGGTTGTAACACACCCACGGACTTCAGCACGCTGAGGGGTCTGGTGTCCTCGCCTACGTTCGTGGGAAAGGTAAGCAACTGAAAACACTATGCCACTATTCACCAGGCCGTCTGTAAATGAATTAGTTAACAAAACCTTCATGAAACTGAATAAGCAAAAACTGAGGATGATGACCCCATTTTTCCATGCCACACCCCAGTGTGATAACGGCTGCCAACGGCATAGTGACCTCTTGTGTACTGATTGGTTACAGTTGTTCTCCACATTTGGTTGGCTCAGTGTACCCAGCTACGACTGGTTTTGATGAGATAAGTTCTAAGCTCTGTTGAAGTAGCACATAGGTTCGCCTTAGTAACAGGGGAAGTAATTTGTACCCTGTAGCACTGTTGTGTATTGCCAGACCCAGGATTAAATATTCATCGTTATTTTATCACATCAGATAATTTAATGGAAGGTCAGACCAGAAGGAGGAGGGGGGTTGTCTCCATGTCTTTGAGACAGGCTGTTCAGACAAAATTAACATAGGAGAAATAGGCAAAATAGGGAAAAAGTTGGAAATGAGACTCTCGAATTTCAATATCCGGCTAATTTTATAATCTATGCAAGGTAGAGTTATTAATAAATTCTGTATGAAACACTGAACTTTGTCTCATGAGCTGGAAGTCGAAGAATTGATTACTGATGGCAATAAGTAGCTCAGTTGACAGAGAGACAGTGTTCAGCACTATCAGGAATATTACACTTTTTTGTTGAACTATTAAAGGCCTGTTGTCAGTTTACACTGATGGTGTGAAAGTATATTTTTGTATGGTTGTTGACATATTGGTACTTCATGATGGTTATTACTTTCTAAGAACATAGTATACTACATGTAAGTGCCGTAGACTTCGTGTGTGTTGGAGGCAGGGAGTGTGGGGGGAGGGTGAATAAAAGAGATTTGTCATTCACCAAGATGTGGCCTAAAGCGAATAACACATGGTCTGGTTTGAGGACTTGTAGAACTCTCCCATTTTGATCAGCAGCCAACTGTGTTCCGAAAACCATCTACCCACCCATGAGAAAAATAATGCGAGTGGTGACAGATTCTGTGATAATGCGACTCAGTTCAGAACAGGATGTTAATTAGCCCAGATACCTGGCCCTGTGTCAGCAGACATCTGCTACCATTAACTTACACCCCACACAGATCAACAGCCTTCATGTCTTTTGTGATGCATTGGTACTGCGCTGAACATACACTCATTGTGCCAGTGTAGTGAGGCCATCCTTAAAAATATGTTAGTAAGTGTTAGTTAAAAATATGGGAGCAAGCCGACTCACCCTCCAAAAAAGGGCCTACCTGAAAGTTTTTATTGGTATTTTGATCAAGTTTTTTTCAATGTTAATTTCTTTAAAATCTCTTTAGAATAAAATAAAAGAATTCCCGACTGACCGACCTTATTTTATCTCATAACATCGGGTTACGCCCAACAAACATTTTTTTTAAGGTTGGCCTGAACATACACTCTCTCTGCCGGTGTAGTGATTATGCCTGTGTAATTATGTAGGTGGATTAATTTTCAGTGTTCCTAGTATTTAATTATGCAATATTTTAGTGATATGTGTAGCACATATATATCATTTTAACAATTTTATATATCATTTCATATGACCTATAAATGAAAATGACCTTCAGCTGTAGAAATTATGGTATGCTGATGATTAATGTTAGATGAAGTAATTTTGAGGAAGGATGTGCTTCAATAACTCTTGGCCACTGGCATGGAGACTAGGCTTGTGTGGAATTAGGTGTAATTACATTGGGAGATTTTTCAAATACCTTGTTATAAACTACATCTATCAGTAATTAACATGTATAAAAATCCAGTTAAAGTGTGTATTAGGATCTGATTTTAGATGTCTTTGTCATATGTGTAGTTTAGGAGTGGTGTTAAAGTAAAATAATCACTTAACAAAGAGGAGGTGCTGTGGCTGACAGCCTTGGATATATGTACTTTTTAGAGAAGAATATGTTCTGGAAAACAGCCCTTGATAATTGTCCAGGGATAAGTGAGCAATTGACACCAAAGTTTCGAAAAATAAGATGGAAATGATACTTATTCAGTAATTTCTGTCTTATAAATTTATATGCTTATTAAAGCATTTCTGAAAGATAATTTTGAAAGGGCAATCGGGCATTCCGCATTGTGACAAACTGGCTGGATGGAGAGGAGAGAGTGGTGGAATTACATGTACTCTATGATATAAATACAATAGTAATTATGAAATAGTGCTTGTAAGATGTAACCCGATCATCATTGATTGATGGGCTGGAATTGGATACAGTTAGGCTTTTTTGTTTAAGAAATACAGACAGAATTAATGCACCTTTCCAATGGCCTTTGCTAGTGTCCTGCACTTTCAAATTAATGAAGGCAATCTTAACAATACCAGCTGCAGGCATCAAATTTCACATTTTTTTACCAAGTGTCCAGTCAGATGAACATCATAAGAATGTATTTATCTTCCTGAAAGAATTCATCTCCCATAAAACAATAGTCATGTTGATTTGAATTTTTAATTAAATATAATTTGCTTCCTCTGGGCAATGTTCTGTTCACTTCAAATTATTTTGTGGCCCTGGCACAGTAACCTCCAGCTTCTGGAGAAGGTGGGTGGGGGTGCATGGAGAGCGGGTGGTGGATGGAGGGGGGTGTGGAGTTGTGGTTATATGTGACAGCAGTACACCTGTAGCAAAGCTTAGTTCTTGGGTAAAAATCCAGGTGAATTGACAGCAATCACGTTTGATGTTGACGACAGGGATATGTCTTCTGGGAAACAGGGTTATGCTTCTCGGTGAACCAGTAGTTGGGCTGAAGCCCTCTGGCTGGCTCTGATGGAAAAAGCATGTTGTCTCAGAAAAAATTGTTCGTTTTGGCTAAATGGAGTAGTAAACCTTCCGGTGCTCCAGGAATGCCACAGCACGTCTGTGGAAAAGTGTGTTAAGGTCTGTTCAGAAAGCAATACGACTGGCGTTTTGTTCTTCAGATGAATACCGTGTTTACATGTGCATATTTTCTTTCGTTGTTAATACAAAGCAAGACAAGTTTATGACACCTTTGTCAGAATAAATGTACATTGACTGTTTATACATAAGTGATATCCAAGGATTTTCTTTGCTCATAAAAGTGATATTTAACTGCAGTGAAATTCAAGACCTGATGTACATGTATACCACATCATGCTACAGACAGATCTTTGAAGGGCTACTGCTGAAAATATTCCTTTTAACTTCTTCAAATATGCAAAATCATGATATTGTTAAAGAATATAAATAATAAATAGAATATTGCTCATGTGGCACTTCATGTCTTGGACAATATTTATGGTATTCAACCTTGACCATGCTGTGTCCTCTACATGTATGTCCATTTAGGCCTCTGTTTAATATTTCATATCACCACTTCCATGTATAGGAATCATGGGAATTATGGGCTTTACTTTGCAATGAGTAGAAATTCATATTACTTCATCAGGATGTTCTGCTGTTTTTGCTCTCCTTTCTCTCTACTCACAGAATATATATAAAAGTACATGTATCAGTGATGACAAACAGAGGATGTGGTGAACACATCATATTTGTAGGCTGTTAGAGCTACATGTAGCAACTTTAAACTCCTCTGTGAATAACACGTGCTATTTTACACAACCACTGTACAGAGAAGTGCTAGCTCTTCATTCCTGTGGGAAAACCCACCATAACATCATAGAAGTGTGACATAACCAACATAACGTGTTATTTTACACAACCACTTTACAGAGAAGTGCTAGCTCTTCATTCCTGTGGGAAAACCCACCATAACATCATAGAAGTGTGACATAACCAACATAACGTGTTATTTTACACAACCACTTTACAGAGAAGTGCTAGCTCTTCATTCCTGTGGGAAAACCCACCATAACATCATAGAAGTGTGACATAACCAACATAACGTGTTATTTTACACAACCACTTTACAGAAAAGTGCTAGCTCTTCATTCCTGTGGGAAAACCCACCATAACATCATAGAAGTGTGACATAACGTGTTATTCTACACAACCACTTTACAGAGAAGTGCTAGCTCTTCATTCCTGTGGGAAGACCCACCATAACATCATAGAAGTGTGACGTAACCAACATAACGTGTTATTTTACACAACCACTTTACAGAGAAGTGCTAGCTCTTCACTCCTGTGGGAAGACCCACCATAACATCATAGAAGTGTGACATAACCAACATAACGTATTATTTTACACAACCACTTTACAGAGAAGTGCTAGCTCTTCATTCCTGTGGGAAGACCCACCATAACATCATAGAAGTGTGACGTAACCAACATAACGTGTTATTTTACACAACCACTTTACTGAGAAGTGATAGCTCTTCATTACTGTGGGAAGACCCGTCATAACATCATAGAAGTTTGACGTAACCAACATAACGTGTTATTTTACACAACCGCTTTGCTGAGAAGTGATAGCTCTTCATTACTGTGGGAAGACCCACCATAACATCATAGAAGTGTGACATAACCAACATAACGTGTTATTTTACACAACCACTTTACAGAGAAGTGCTAGCTATTCATTCCTGTGGGAAGACCCACCATAACATCATAGAAGTGTGACATAACCAACATAACGTGTTATTTTACACAACCACTTTACAGAGAAGTGCTAGCTCTTCATTCCTGTGGGAAGACCCACCATAACATCATAGAAGTGTGACGTAACCAACATAACGTGTTATTTTACACAACCACTTTACTGAGAAGTGATAGCTCTTCATTACTGTGGGAAGACCCGTCATAACATCATAGAAGTTTGACGTAACCAACATAACGTGTTATTTTACACAACCGCTTTGCTGAGAAGTGATAGCTCTTCATTACTGTGGGAAGACCCACCATAACATCATAGAAGTGTGACATAACCAACATAACGTGTTATTTTACACAACCACTTTACAGAGAAGTGCTAGCTATTCATTCCTGTGGGAAGACCCACCATAACATCATAGAAGTGTGACATAACCAACATAACACGTTTCCTTACAACATCCCTTTTCAGGAAGTGGTGCAGTTAACAAATCATGTAAATAAAATCTTAATCACCAGTAAATCTGTTTCCATTTTTTTCAGTTGATTGTATTTACTCATGTACATGTATTATTCATAACCTAAATGTCATTGTGATCTAGGATTTTGAATCTATGTTGGATACCAAGTTACAGATCTGCGGAAGTAAATTTAGGCTCTGTTTTCTGTTGGTATGAAAATGTACAAGAGGATATAGAAGCCTGATGCATCAGTCACGTACTGACAATTATGCAGGATGAGGAAATTGCTAGCAGTTAAGTGGTCAGGAAATCCTCTATTATGTCCTTATGGGGGATACAGTGTACTGTACCTTGTCAGTGATTGGCTTACAGTAGTTTGGAAAATACCCGTGACCATTCCATTTAAAGTAGATTAACACTGAGGTCTCTATTGAGTAGATTTAGTCCAATTTTGCGTGATTTAATCATAGTATATATACGTCAACAGAAAATTAAGGAAGATTTTTTTGATCACGAGATCAGTAGTTTGCTTCAACATGTTCAGGAAAATTTGATTTCTATGCTAGAGAAATTTTTATGTTTTTTTTTTTTCTTAAATGTGATCCTAGAAATTATGCCTGGATGGCTTGTATTTATGTGGGTCAAACTGGGTACATGTAGCTTTTTGTGTTACTATCCATTGGACTTACAGTTGTTTGGTGTCCCTGATAAGTAAGGACAAATATTCAAAGAATGGATATAACTCTTTGAGTTCACTTGCTATTTGTTCAAAACTTATGACATTTCAAGTTGCTACATTATATGTAGTATATAATAAACAAACAGCGTGTTTAGTTCTTTTATAAGAAATGAAAATTTTTGTAAACTTAATGAAAACAATGATGTGATGTGTTTTAACAACCATGGTACTGCTTACATGTACATATATGAATATATGTTAACATATGTACCTGTATGAATATATGTTAATATATATATGCATTCTGCTGGCTTTCTCTCCGACCGTACGTGGGAAGGTCTGCCAGCAACCTGCTGGTCATTTCTACCAGGCTCTGCCTTGGTTCAGCCCACCTTAATGCTGGCCACTGTTGTATAAGTGAAATATTCTTCAGTATAACATAAAACACCAATCAAATAAATAAATAAATATATGCATGCCAGAAAGACGAATGATTTTCTCAGTCGCCTTGTTCTTGAAAATATAATGATAACATCAATGAATATCATCTGTAGAAACATGGGTTGAAGTAGTGTGGTTACAGTGTATGTTTCATTGTCTTGCAGAGACGTCAGATTGTTAAGATGCATCTCCTGAAAGACAACAAGGGCTTGGGCATACACATTGCTGGAGGACGGGGCTCTAGAAGGGGGGATATAGGCATTTTTGTGGCAGGAATCACAGAAGAGGGAGCTGCACACAAGTAAGACCTTCTAAATATATCCGCATACTACACAGTTTTTGTCAGGTTTGCATGCTTGGACGTTGCACGAATGTGGGTTGGACTGCCTAGTTACTGTTGCTTTCAGAGATAATGGATATTAATGTTTAACAGGTCAACTTGTGAAATGTACACAGGAAGATCTTTGTGTCCATAGAGGAAAAAAAAAGTGGCCTCCTTGTATATGTTTGGAGTAAACATGCCCATTAGTGAAGAGACAGATGTATGAATGAATGCCAAGTATGCTTTTTTACATAAGCTAAGTGGGAACGGGTTGCATCTGTGTTCATTAGTGAAGCATTACTAAGAATGATGTCCGAGGATTGGGTAAGTGAGCGTTTAGCAGCATTTTACCTGTAGAGTTATAGTTCTTGATGAAGTTCTTTAGCATTGCAGCAGTACTCCAGATAAGTATTTCTTGTGGCAGTACAGTACTCTGACAAATTTTAGCCGAGGAGTACTGGCTTATATCGTAGGAGTCCTGGATAATTAGGGAAAAGCAGTTATCACAAATAAAACATGCACATTTATTTAAGCAAATCAATAAATGAAACTAGCATAAAAAAATTGCTTTCCCAACCGAACAAAGTTTTAATTATTTCTTAAAGGTCAAAATGTTTATATGATTCAGCAATGTGTTCAAATCATTGCTCATGCCTGGGCAGATTCCAAAAAGCCACCCTCTGACCAAAGTGAAAATTTATAAACTCATACATGGTTTTTTACTTGTCCCAACATTTAATTGAGCCAAGATTGGATTGCTTTTTTCTCGGACAAGTTTTACTAAAAAAAAATCTTTTCAAATGGCTTTCTGTGCGTCTGTGAGCACAGCTTGTGTCTTTTTGATGACTTACATCTTCAGACTGAGAATCAGTATCATCAAGAAACACCTCTATTAGCAAAATAACTATACTTGTTGAGTTAACATGGGTTTGGGTTTGGCCAAGAAAGACATAATTTTGTGTGTGTCAACCATGATGGCATTTCGCATTGATCACTAGCGTCACAATGTTAAGAGTAGTCTCCCTGTGTAAAGTTTTTACTGAGTTGTCTCCCATATTCGACCTGCGACTGCGTATCATCAGGAAATTTTTTTTTTGTTTGTTTGTTTTAGAGATGGACGTTTAAAGCGAGGTGACGAGTTGTTAATGCTGAATGGTCGCAGCCTGATTGGCTTAACTCACATGGAGGCTGTGGAGATGCTGCGGACATCACCACGCTTAGTGCAGCTCGTTGTCGCATCAAAGGTAAACAGTTACTGTATATCCCCATGGTGTAACCCTACCTTATGAGAAAAAAAATAGGGTCGAATGGCACAGAACTCTTTTAAGATAGTCGTTCTAAAGAAACTAACATGTAAAATTAAAAAAGAAACATAGTAAAAATATCAGTGAGCTCTTCTGAGTAGGGCCTTTTCTTGAAGGGTCAGTTGGGTCATGCCCAACCAACCTATTTGTAAGTATGGCCTGGCTAGTAGGTATAAATGGTTTTTGCATGAGTTTGGTCTGGTCAAATCATTTCAGTATGATGACTGTGTTTTTGTTTCAGCTGCGCAAGTCGGCCTCTGTGGCTTCCACTTCCTCCTTCTTGTTCCCGAGCAAGCCCAGTTCCTTTGCCTCATTGGATCAGGTCTGTGACACTTTGGACCAATCAGGTGATCAGCTCCAGGGCTACACCGAGGCTCAGTCAGACACAGAGAGCCTGAGGAGCAGACGCCCTACACTGGGCACTCCCCCCAGCCAGGGCACGTCGTCTGTCCCTGAGGTGATGGCCCAGACCCCCTCGGGTAGTGTGATGAAGCTGGAGGATCTGCTGGAGGTGAGGGTTGGGCTGTGATAAGAGAAACACAGGCTGAGTGATTGGGGAGTGGGTGAGGATAAATGTCAGAAGGCACTAAAGTGGCAGAGGACAACGCAAGGATAAATGTCAGAATTGAACAGGTCATCAAATTCATATTAAAAAGCTCCCTTTCTGGTCCAAATAATTTCTGAAGTAAATTCCCAAGCCCTTGACCAAGTTTAAATCAGATTGCCACTGGATCTGAGTGAACACCTGAACATCACCAAGTTTCCTCTCACCATAAACATAATGGCCATCATAGTACATATGAGAAATTTAAATTGCATGAACTGCCAGTGAGATAAATAAATATGTTCAAAATAAAACTCTGTCATGATATCCTTTTTGAGGTACGATGGTCTTCTTAAAACTCCACCCGTACAACAGTTTCTAACAGAACATTTCTAATATTTTAGCAGCTTCTGGTTTGTCATAAAATTAATGAAGAATAACTGTCTGGGTTTAGCGTGTGTCTCAGTGAATATACTATCGTGCCATCCAAAAGAATAAAAGAACAAAACAAGAAGAACAGGAATAGGCTGTGCAAATCTTGATGACCAATCATATTGTTTACCTGGTCAGAAATTCCGAGAAGATGATACGGACAGCATGAGCACGACAGAGAGTCCGTACATGAGCAGGGGGAGACCACTGTGTAATGGCCCGGCTCAGACAATCACGATCATCAAAGGCGCCGGAGGGAAAGGCCTGGGCTTCAGCATTGTGGGCGGTCAGGACTCGCTCCGGGGCAGTATGGGCATCTTTGTCAAGAGAATCTTCCCACAGGGACTGATCAGACAGGATGGTCGCATCAGAGAAGGTAGGGGAGCTGGTGTTGTCATATTGCAACGTCAGGGTGTTTCTCAGCTGTCTCTATGACCAATGGTTGTGGGAAATGAGCTAAAGTTTTGCAAATGGCACATTTTGCCAGTTTTGGAGAATTCAGTTGATTATAGAAAGGTGCTTTGAGGTTTGTTTGAAGGCACGCAGGTCATATCCTGCTGGAAAAATATAAGTTCCAGCACCAAAAATACCATTTTATGACATTTGGCTCCCTCTGAAAGAGCAATTTGGGGGACAAAATTTTAGGTTATTTACAATATGTAGAATTGTGATGTATGGTAGAAAAAAGAATGCTATTCTTTTGTTCTGTCTGTTGTAAAATTTGCCAAATCAGTAAACGGTGGTAAACAGTTGCTTACCATGTGAGTACATCAACTATATATGAGAGTATTTCTGTACCCTGTCACTGAGTAACAGTGTAACAGATGTATCCTGCAAAAGACACAATGCTTCAGCTATGTCATATTTTCATTGTCAAACGAAGGGAGATAACCTAGTCAAGAAATGCATGTACACATCCCCCACATGACCAATGTGGTCCATTCAAAACGTAAGCGTTTTGTCCGATTCGGGATTGAGGTAGCTGTGTGGTAGATGTGGTAACTGATCTGACTTTGTGTCGACAGGGGATGAGATTGTGGAGGTGAATGGTGAGAGCCTACAAGGACTGACTCATCAGGAGGCCACGATCCGATTCAAACAACTCAGGAAAGGACCCGTCACGCTGACATACAAGCGGCCCCTCCCAAGCCCTGCCTGCAGGTGGGTCCTGTTTGAACTGGACAAAATATGCTCATAGCAGCCACATGGCTTTTAGTGCTGACAGATTATAGAATTGAACTACCCTAAATGACGTTAAATTTTGTCCATGACAGTGGCTCATTTTTCTTGATTCTGAGATTTTAGAAAGGTATTCTGAGGTTTGTTTTCAAGACAGGATGACATGATATTTTATGACAATAATACGCTTTTTGTGAGGGTCATTCGGGCTACGGTGGCAGACCTGTCAGTTTGTGAGAGGTAAATGAATCAGAGGACAAATTTTTATCTGTATATATAAACAAAAAATTTGTAAGTGACTAAGCTTCCTGTTCACACTAATAATGCTTTTCGTTTTTGTGCTGTTTTTCGGTCTTGACAGGCTCCATGCCTGTTTGATCTCAAAAAGCATTCATCTGCGAAGCCTGCTTGTGTGTCTATCTATCTCATACATGCCACACTCAATAAATATTGCTTCACTCGCTGAACATAGAAGATCAATAGCAGTTGAACAGTAGTGGGTTTGGAGCAATACTTTTTGCGGTTTTGCCAAATACCCAGACCCGATCTCAGATCGACAGACTGGGGCTAAGACTGGCTTTTAGTTTTACTTGGCTAGCACTACAGAGTGGTTATGTCAAACCACTTAATTCATTTTTCAAGAAATCTGAACGAAGATGTCATACTCTAGAATGCTGCAGATCCACGTTAAGAGGTACCTGCCATGAACAGTACAGATCTAAAAGTAAGTTCTAGGTTTAAACTTGTTTTAAACACGTCAGAAGTCACAAGTCGGTAAGTTGGAAAATTGGACACTGTGTAATATATCACATTTCATGGTGGAAGTTACTTCAACATTATGTAGGACATGCCAGGAGAAAATTTGTAAAGCAGGACATAGCTTATTACATGATTTTTATGCGATTTATTTTGGTCATTTGAGGTGAAATGGCATGTTCTTAACAAATCAGATGGGGTTGACAATGACAGACGACATGCAGCAGGAGTCATTATCTGTATAGGCTACCATGCCTCACCTGAAGCATAGTTTGTATCAAAAGTATCAAAACTACATGTTGGCTGGATATCATTGAAATTTTTCCCAGCCCCTTTCTTAGGGTAGACATGTCTGCTGCTTAAAAGGTAAAGAGTTAGACTATGTAAGTTATGGTATATCAGTTAATTATATACAGACTTTATCTTACTGGAAAAAAATGTTTTTCATAACTTTCTTTCATGGAACCAGTTTTGTGTTTCTTGTTTGTCATGTTGGTTCCCATGAACATGAAACACAGAACCAAAGAGTTGTTGTCACTTAGGCCAGTAAGTGGCAAAATCCCCAGTCAACAGTTCGAATGTTTTGTCACTAATTAGTATTTGCTTTCCTCATAAAGTGATTCTCAAGCCTTCTAGCTTGCGCAACAAACAGTTGATGAATAAAGGTGTGAACTGATAGATTTACTTTAGTGGCTTGATCATAAACAAAGGCCAGGCAACAGAATTATCTACATTCAAGAAGCCTGAACATTCATCATAGAGTACATTTCAGTGCCTATAGGCTGTAGTTAATAAAAAGTTTCTGTTGTCACCTTTGTGATCTTCCTTGTATGATAAATTAGGACATATACCATTTAGTGAATGCACACTCAGGCCAATGTTTACTCATAATCTGTTGTCTCTTCGATTCAAGTCCAAGGAGATCACCAAACAGCTCACCCGAGAGTTCTCCTCGATGCAGACTGCGGCACATGCCCGACAGTCCCCCAGTGGGCACACAGCATCCATCTTCTCTCTCCTCGAATCATGACACCAGGCATGGGAGCCCTTTGGACATCAATCAGGATAGCCCTCCCAGCAGCCATCGTGAGAATCCCTATGGGATGGGTCAGGAGAGTTCCCATGGAAACCGTCAGGAGAGTCCGTGTAGAAACCATCATGAGAGTTCTTATGGCAACCGTCATGAGAACTTACAGACCACTCATCATGATAGTTCAGTGAGCAGTGATCAGGACAGTTCTTTTGGCAACAGTCACGAGAGTTCACTTAACACCAGTCATGAGAGTTCACAAAGTAGTCATCATGAAAGTTCGCAAAGCAGCCATCATGAGAGTCCCTATAGTAACCGTCACGGCAGATCTCGTGTCAGTGATCATGACAGAATACCTAGCAACTGTGGTGATAACCAGCAAAGGAACTGTCAGGAGAAGAGACAAAGCGACAGTCCTGTCTGCACCTCCAAAGGAAGTCCCCAGTCCCAGAGTGTGGTCACAAGGAGCAACAGTCGCAGCTTGAGCGAGTCCTCTAACCCAAGGACGCCTCCCCCTGTACAGACAAAACCAAAGCACCACAGACCCTCAGGGTTCAAGCCTGGTGTTGCTGACAGCCCCTCGCAATCTCCACACACCAGCATCAAACAATGTCGGCAAAACAGTCTCTCCGATTCACCCACATACCTCGACCACAAAGGTGTGGGAAAACATCGTTTTTACCCAGGTCTGATGGAGGTTATTCTCATGAAAGGCAAGTAACGGTTGTTGTCTGTAGTTTATTGACATAAAGTAAGAAATTACATTGTGTGCTTGTGGCTAGCACATCAGCAAATCTGCTTATAGATTTCAACACCAGTAGCTTTTATGAGGTTATTGTAGCAGGGTTTAGTTGGAATTCTCCATTAGCCCAGTGTCTAAATGTCTCATTTTTCACTGTGGAAATCCAAACTCAGCCTCACCTCAATATTATGGCTGAATACTGCTATTGTGATGTTAATCTCTGATCATTCCAGGATGTACCCAAGTGTGAACCACACATAGCTGTATGAAGTTTTAATAGCACTATGAAGTTTACTTAGCTGTAGAGTTTATGAAGAGCTTCATCTTCCATGATTTTGGGGCATGAGCTTAACATACACAAACTAGCAAATTAACTAGGCCTGCTAATGTTGACATCCAGTGACATAAGCCCTTCTAATGCATACGTTGTTTGGGTTGTGAAATGAATGCTTGTTGGGTAGCAAGGGAGATCACCAAATACATATACAGTTGGCCGTTTGCCAGATGATCTTTTGACAGCTGATTGTCTCCCTTGGTTCTAGGTTACCCTTCAGCAGGTGACATTTGATGCATTTGATTGGTGTTAAACATCACACTCAAGAACATATGAATCAAATAATTGATATTTAAGTATTGGGTATGCACAGGGCACATTGCAAGCAAAATGTTTTCTCAAACCGTTACAGACTTGTTTCCACTGGGTGTTATGTGAATGTGTATTATGTTTGCAGAGGAGGGACAAGGCTTGGGTATCGGCATTGTACGTAGAACTCAGAGTGGCGTCAGTGACATGTATGTACAGGACGTTCACAAAGGCTCTCCTGCCTACTCCGATGGAAAACTGAGGTAACTGTCCACACTGCACACGCACACACACACACACGCACACGGGCACATATGCTAGGTGGTGCCGCGGTAAGGGATTTGATTGGAAGTTCATGATGTCATTCAGCTAAATTTATGCTAAAATGGATAGGAAGTGGTATTTTGAATAATAGAATATCAAAACATTATTGACTTTGCTGAGAGTCTGTGGCTTGCTGGGCTTAAGTAGTCAGTTATGTATTCATCCAGCAAAACTTGGACATTGACAAAATTGTGAGACTTCTAAACATAGATCTAAAACATGGGTGGCATTTTTAGTTCTGCTGTACTAAGTACAGGTATAGTTTATGTCGATCCTTGAGCGTCAGCATTGGCGTCCAATAACAGGAAAAGCAATGTTAAACAAAATGTAAAGGGTAGTATCTTAAAAAGTACTTCACGCATTGAACTCAGGGTTTGCACACCTGTAGACCACCGTAACATGAGGGGGATATTCCATCGTTGATTCATTGTGTGCATATTAAGTACAGTAAATTACCGAATTCCTGAGTTAGTGTACTTTGTATTAGAGTCTGTGTTAAACAAAATGTCTTAAAAATACTGCATGTATTAAACTCAGGGTTTGCACACATGTAGAGCATAATGGTGCTAGGGGGATGTTCCATCGTTGATTCTGTGTGTGTATATTAAGTACTGTAAATTACCAAATTCCTGACTTAGTCTATCGCATAATAGAATCTATCCCCTACAGGTGATCTCTTCAGTAGCCTTGCTACCACATCTAAGTTAATGGACTATGAATGTAGTCATAAACATTTATCACTATCATGCAGAAGAAATATTCTTGAATCTGCCAAGATATGTGTACTTAGATGAATGTATTTCCAGCAAACAATTCCTTGGTTTCTGTTCTTGTGTATTTTGTGGTAAATTGTATTGTGTTTGCCCTGTCATTACCAGGAGGGGGGCAACCTGTCGGTGAAATGTTCTAGAGTTTTCGAGACAAATGTATGTGGCAGAATTCATTTCCAGTAAACAATTCCATGGTTTCTATCCTTCCTATCATCTGGAAATCTATGTTGTGTATAACCCAGCCTGTTGATGAAATTTTCTTGAGCCTGCCACGTACATGTATACAGATGAATTTATTTCCAATAAACAATTCCATGGTTTCCATCCATCCTGTTGTGTGGTAACTTGTATTGTGTATAAGCCTGCCATCAACGTGTGATTACCAGGAAGGGCGACCTGTTGGTGGAGGTGAACGGGAGGGAGATGAAGGACATGTCCTTGCTGGACGCCTATCAGCTGTTCAGGACGCTTGCACCGGGCCGGGTCAGGATCGTTATACAGAGATACAAACAGGTAACAAACACTGGCCCTTTGTCAAATGTTGCTGTGCGATTGCTTTGCTAAACTGTTTGTCATATTTACCAGTTGTTTTCACTGTAGTATTCATTGATCTACAAATGCTTCCATGAATTCTGTCAAAAAGGTTGATTTGCAACTCACATTGACTGTCAGTTTCACCAGCAATAGATTTTTTATTTTCATTTATTAGGTCCGGAAATACACTTGAAGATTTATTGATTTATTGATTTATTTATTTGATTGGTGTTTTACGCCGTAGTCAAGAATGTTTCACTTATACAACGGCCAGCATTATGGTGGGAGGAAACCGGGCACTCGTGAAGATCTTCTTCAACTTATAAACACTTCGGATTTTTTTACTTGAGTTTTTCCCTCAAATTTAAAAGCTGACAATGTCATTGAATTTAGCCCAGTTATGAAAGGCAGTAGTGATATTTATTTCTATGATAATATACGTTGATAAGTTAATGGTTTCCACGTCTTTAAATGCTTTTTAACAATGCATCACCTGTTGTTGGGGTATAAGTCCTCCATGGTAACACAAGTCTGGCACCATGTATTTACTTCCTAGCACCCCCTCAGCCTTCTGAATTAATGGTGAAACTCCACTGCTCACCAATGCCTTGTTTGTGTTTTCTGTTTCTTCATGCTCATTGCCAGCTGTTATGTCCTTTCGTCATGCTTTGTAACACTCACTTTCTTGCTTTAGGAAAAGACCCACCTCTGACAGACAGCCACTCCCAAAGTTAAATTAGAAGGTTTGAATGCGTTTTTGGCATTACTGGTGGCAGTGATTTCAAAACTTGGGATTTGGGTCAGAAGTAATGTAGTTATTTGGTATGAATGACTTTTGATACAACATCTGCAGCAAATGATGGGACAAAAACTGTCAAATAAAGTTGCTCATGCAGTTATCTGATGCCAAAGCTATTTTTTTTTTTTCATCAGTCAGGTTGGGAAAGGGACTGCAAGAGAACAGAGGGACTTCTTGACACCTTACAAATAAATGCTTTTACAAGCCTGAAATTTAGTATATTTGTACCAGAAGCTCTGTGCTTATAGTAGGAGCCTGAAATCCTGTGGAAAGGATATGGTAGAGTTATTTGCTCAGTAAGTAGCCAGATTGATGAGGCGGTAAAGAGAGTCAGAGTTAACACTGCAGGGGCCATTTTCACGAGACTTTGTAAGTCACTTTTTTTGTAAATTTTCTGATAAAAGACGTCGTCTAGGTTATAGCGCCATAATGGGATGTGATTTACAGGAAAAGCTACGAGAAATTGATTTGCAAAGCTGTGTGAAAGTGGGCCTTGGTCCCTGACTACAGACTTAGCCTGGTTGAATTCCTCTGCATGTAGCTGGAATTACTTACGCTTGTCAAGTACGTGGTCAGATGCTTTAGTTTGCCCTAACTATAGGCCTAGTCAAACAGTCTCTGAACGAAGATACCAGTCAAGCAAATGAATATCTTGTCATGAGTATTTAAGTTGGTCTGTGTGTTTGACTCGGTTTTGTATGGTCAGGTGAAGGAGTTAGCTGGGTTTTGGATGGGGTTTCGCAGGATTTAGCTGGGTTTTGGATGGTGCGGTGAAGGAGTTAGCTGGGTTTTTCATGGTGTGGTGAAGGAGTTAGCTGGGTTTTTCATGGTGTGGTGAAGGAGTTAGCTAGGTTTTTCTTGGTGTGGTGAAGGAGTTAGCTGGGTTTTTCATGGTGTGGTGAAAGAGTTAGCTAGGTTTTTCTGGGTGTGGTGAAAGAGTTAGCTGGGTTTTTCATGGTGTGGTAAAGGAGTTAGCTAGGTTTTGGATGGTGCAGTGCAGGAGTTAGCTGAGTTTTGGATGGTGCAGTGCAGGAATTAGCTGGGTTTTGGAGAGTGTGGGTTCAGGATTTAGCTGGGTTTTGGAGATTTTGGTTAAGGATTTAGCTGGGTTTTGGAGATTTTGGTTAAGGATTTAGCTGGGTTTTGGAGAGTGTGGTTCAGGATTTAGCTGGGTTTTGGAGAGTGTGGTTAAGGATTCAGCTGGGTTTTGGAGAGTGTGGTTCAGGATTTAGCTGGGTTTTGGAGAGTGTGGTTCAGGATTCAGCTGGGTTTTGGAGAGTGTTGTTCAGGATTTAGCTGGGTTTTGGAGAGTGTGGTTCAGGATTCAGCTGGGTTTTGGAGAGTGTGGTTAAGGATTTAGCTGGGTTTTGGAGAGTGTGGTTAAGGATTTAGCTGGGTTTTGGAGAGTGTGGTTAAGGATTTAGCTGGGTTTTTGAGAGTGTGGTTCAGGATTTAGCTGGGTTTTGGAGAGTGTGGTTCAGGATTTAGCTGGGTTTTGGAGTGCGTGGTTAAGGATTTAGCTGGGTTTTGGACAGTCTGCTGACAGCTACATGTATGCTGTTTATTTCCTGGATATGTTTTATGTCTGATGTTTCTGTAGAGTTGTTGGTTTTGAGGGGGAACTTTGTTTCAACATTTTTATTTTTAAACATTGACAGCTTTCCCTAAAAGTGTAATTTCAAAATCAGGTATATTTATACAGTTGAAATGGTCAGTAGTGATATGTAAACAGATTTTCATATTCTTGATGCTCGTGTGAATAATGATAGCTTTGGCACATGATATGTATGCCCGTACATTTTTACATTGCAGCTCTTGGGAAATGTTGAATTCGAAACAGAACCCAGTTTCTTTATCTTTCATTCATTTGATTGTCGTTGATTTTACAACTTGGTAACATTTGTTACAGTTTGCCTTTACCAAGAAAGATGTCTGCAATCTGGAATGTGTGTTTATAAGGCATGCTTTTGTAAACTGTGACATTTTCATCTTCCTGCTCTTATTCCGACTCATTGTTTGTTGATATATGTCAGGGGGTTATGTGGCATACTTCGAGAGTTCAGTAGTCTTCATCTGACCAGCTGTGTATGTGGAGATTAATGAAACGTCTGTGTCCCTGAGCTAGAATTTCTCCATTTTGACCAAACTAAACATTTCTTGTTCTCCCTTAAGGATGACGAGGCCATTCCCAGTGATGTGAACAAATCTGATGGAGGAGCGACAAAGTGAGTCTCCTGATGCTGTGATGAGTCTGAACTGACTCGTGTTCTGAGTCACAGAGTTGGATGGATGTCCTGTCATTAACTGCTGGTGAAATGAATCCCCGTTTGTTTTTTTAATAACAAAACCTCATTTTGCCGAGAACTTGACAAGGCTTCAGACCTTCACGCTGTTGAAAGACAAGCTCTCTGAGAAACTACAAAGATATCTAATTATGTGTTTTCTGGACAGTTGTGATCTTAACGAACAAATGTCGAAAACAAAGGATAAAATCCTGATGCCACAAACCCATGACTGCTGATGATGAAAGTGGACTTAATACATGAAAAGCACAAAGGCTGGAGTGTACAGGCGCATGAAAAGCGCAGTAGCTGGAGTGTACAGATGCATGAAAGGCGCAATGGCTGGAGTGTACAGATGCATAAAAGGCACAATGGCTGGAGTGTACAGGCGCATGAAAGGCGCAATGGCTGGAGTGTACATGCGCATGAAAGGCGCAATGGCTGGAGTGTATAGGTACTTCATATGTTGATGACAAGGCACAAGAGCTCATGTGTGCTTGGTATTTTTATGGCAAGGCGTAGTGGCTGAGGTGTAATTGCTATGGACATGACTAAGCACAAGGGCTAGAATGTAATAGATTTGATGACATGGCATACTGACCTAAGTGTATTTGATATCTTTAAGACAAAATTGTGACAAATCATGATGGCTGAACTGTACTTTACACATGCATGTTTGTAAGAAGTCAAACTGGATGTAGTTTGCTTTATTCATGATTATAACATGTGATTTCTACCTACAAGAGAAGGCATTTGTTCTGTATTCTTCTGTGGTTTTGTTTCAAATTTCGGAAAGTTGATTTTAAATTAATTTCCTCAGCTGTTAATTTCAAGATTAATACTTGAAATCTTTTTGTGACAGGGAATGTTATGTGAAATTTGATTTTGTTCTTCACATTTCAGTTGTTATTTTTATCAACAAAACTTGATATTTCTTTTCTTCACCCAAACCTGTGGGTTTGCAGTGAAAGTGGGAAAATATGACTGTTTGGTTTTACTGTCATTTTAGTATATATCTGGTCAGCATGGCAACTGCTGGTAGAGGTTGAAATTTTTGACCCCAGCCTTACAACCAACAGCTGATGTATTTTGTTAAAGATATTTGTACACATGTGTCAAGTATTACCAAAATAAAAGTCAGCCCTGTTGATATATTTGAAGCAGTGTCCGTTAAACTGCCCGTTATGTTACTGCTGTATTTGTGACCTCTGCTTTTCTTGATGAAAGATCAGGGTAAATTTCGATGGACTGTCTTTACAGTGTATCCTGATCATTATATTTGCAATGCAGCTTGTTTCTGTTTGTTTTATTTTTTTTTCTATTTTTGTTCTTTCATTTATTTTTTTTTTGTAGTATGATATGTCCACAACTCTGATTGTTTCAGCATTAAGAGTGTCTCATGTGTCTAGTTTGTAGTACAATACTTGTACATATGTATTTATGTGTGCATCTCTATATATGTAAATAGGGTAATCCCATTTGAGGATCGTCTCAATTTCATTGGCTGTTATTAACAATGCTATAAATGACACATGTATTTGATGGTGATTCTGCTCCTGTGTAATTACTCTTATAATCAAATCATTTTTATTGGTGGACAGAGCAATCTGTTGTAACTTGTAATAATTGTCGAGAATGAACAGAAGTAACCGCTGTCATCAATGGCTTTATCAGGTGATAAAATCCTGGTATAATCTGCTGTAATCCCATATCGGCCAGTCTTTGATTTGTAACACTAAGATATCTTCAAAGTCATAACACAAAAAATCATGCCTGTCTGTTGGAGGGACAGTTGTCTACAAAACTTAGGCTTTATGGTAAGAAAAAGTAGGGTTCATTCCAGGAGAAGGATTTATTGTAAGGAAAAGTAGAATTAATTTCAAGAACTTACAGGCTTTTGATTAAGAAAAGCTTGAGTTAATTGTTTGTTATGGGAATTAATTCTGGGAAAGTTTAAGGAAATTACAGTTAGCTACAAGAAAGTTAAGCTTTCTTTTTAGAAAAGACAAACCCTATTCCAAAAAAAGTTAGACTATATTTTTAAAAAATGGGGGCTTTTTTTAAAAAAAAATGGAGTTGATTTTTATAAAAAGTTAAATTTTGTTGTAAAGGTAGTTTGTTTGAAGGAAAGTTAGGTCTCATTTTAAGAAAATGAAAGATAATTACATGAAAAGGTAATAGGGTTTATTGTAAAGAAAGATAGAGGTAACCTCAAAAAATGGTTAATTCCGAGAAGATGTATGGTTGATTTTATTAATTTGGTATCGTTAATTCTAAGGATAGTATAGGTATGTATTGTGTATTCCAACAAGAGAAAATAGGTGGGATTAATTCCAAGTATAGGTAGGTGAATTCCATTAGTTGTTAAGATTTGACAGGTAGTAAATGGCTCCAGTTGACATCATTACAGCTGTTGATGTTGGTTTATGGTACAAATTATTGCATTAATGTAGCTGTATGTTTGTCGGTTTTTGCCACATCCATTTTGGAGGTGCTAATATCGACTGTTTAAAGAATTCAAGAAGATTTTTCATGTTGTGGTAAGGTCATTTTTGTAGTATTTCCAGAAGTGATATACAATGTACCTGTCTGTACATGAGGCCTTAGGTTAAGTTTATAGCTTCTTTTGTGAAGACATTTTAACATGATTAATAGTTGAATATATTTTGACTCTTTAATCTGGTGCTCAAAGGCTGTAGTTTGTTCTTTCTTGGCTTTTTTTCTAGCACAACATTAAACGAACTGACCATATTATTTTCACGGCCAAAGGTGCCATCCTGCACAAAGGTGGATTAGTTTCCTTCTAATGTTGGTATGGAATAAAGAACTCTTAAACCACAACTACCTGTGGTTAAAAGGAAAATTTAATAATGTGATAATTGAAATGAAATTACCTAAGGTAGAATTCTTCTGCTAGACAAAATATTATCAGAGTAGAGAGAATGAAGCCCTGAAATCTGCCCGAATAATTATGATGTTTACATGCTGAAGTGTTAAGGAGTTTACAAAATCTGCCCAAATAACCACCTTGTTGACATAACGAAGTGTTAAGAAGTGTACTCTGTGAATGGTGTGTGGATCATGATGAAATAGGAAATATAACATGTCTAAGTGTAATACAGCATTAATGTCTGTGAGTAGAATATAACAAAGCCACATGTATATGTATCCATCAGCTTTGGCCAGAAGTCAAAAAAAGTCGTAAATTCAGAATAATATACATCATTTTCAACATATATTTTATCTTTGGCAAGAACACAGCTTTAAGTCTTCTTTATTTGTATCTCTTCCATGTGTCTGATTGTCTCTGACAAACAGGTATTTAATTGATTCTTCTTTGAAGATGTTACTCTTTTTTGTTGAGGTGTTATACGTAGATTTCATGATATTGATAAACTACCGATGTTTTAATAAAAGAGAAAATGGCCCCTGAAAATGTATGAATAAGACCCTCATGGCTTTCAGCTTTAAATGGAAACCAGTCTTGTCATTTTAAAGCCTTTGAATTTGGTGCATGGTGCTATTTGCATCTCTAGAAAGCAATTAATGTTTACACATTTTTTGTAATGGTGTATTGTTCTAGCTGTTATTTGAGGGAGAGAAAAAAGTATTATGAGAATGGCAGAAATATTGACTATTTTGTGTATGTTTACAGCCGGGTGTGACTTGTACACAATGTCCGTTGATGATGCCATGCTTTGCTCATCCATTTTGGTGTGTAATTTTATATTCAGAAATATGATATATATGATTGTGATTTTGCCCATTACTATTAATGCTAACCTATGCTTTTACCAAAAACCCATTAGATCTGATAAACCTTTGGTGGTAATACTCGGTGTTTGGTACATTTACTTTGCAAACTTTCCTTTCCTTCTGTGAAACAACTGTCTGTAATTTGATATATTTATTAGGTGAGAACGAGAATTGTGTTTACTGTTGTGAAGATGTTCATTTGATTTTTTTGGTAAAGTGGGCTTTTTCAGTATTTTGTATACATTTATATGCATGATCTTTTTTTTTTTTCTTTTTGGTGTTTGTGACTGGCCTTGCGAACACTTTCAGCCCTTTTACTTTTTGTGGAATTTAAGTTAGTCCTGGTGTGTGTTAAACTTGGTCATTACAAGATACATGTGTAACAGGCATAGCCCCCCCCCCCCCAAACCACCCTGTACATTACTTACTACTGACTACTGACATTGTCTTAACAGAGGATGCAATATTTGTGTGTTCAGGCTTTTTTGCCTCTCAAATGACCAGGCTGAAATGTCGTTCATGATATATTACTGCCTGTATTATTCCTGCATTTATCTTAGTGTCATGTTTCTGTCCGTCTTACATTTTACAGTATTTGCTACCCAATGACATCAGCAGTTACCCTAAATCATTTTATTTACTCATGAATGCCTCAGTATTACATTTATTTCTAATACATAGAAGATCTTTTGACAGCAGCGGTAAAATCGGATGACAGGATACTTTTGTTAATGTATAAATCTTTATGTGATGTTAAGGGCATAATACTGGTTTATATTAGTTTGGAAATATATTAAACGGTGTGTTCTTTGTGTTTTTGTCAGTGGCTGGATCTGTTGTGTCCATTGGCTATCCCCTACCGCTTGGAACTGATATATTTTTATGCAGATTGTGATCATGTGCTATAGTTTATGTTTACATTTTCTCACCTACTCCTTGTAAAGTTCACTCTTGACGACTTGACTCCATACCTCTAACGATGTGAGATGATTTTGTTTGTAAACTTCATGTACCAGACAGCTGATTTGCCTAAACACCTCATCTATTTTTGTGTACAGAATGCTATCCCCGGTACTGTTTTTTTATTTGGCATTGCTTGTTAAAGGATTGTTTTTGTGAACGACAGAAATGCACCTTTGTGAACAACAGGAATGTACAGGTGCGCACTTCTCATCTTGTACTGATTTGCCAAACGCTAGTGTGGGTGTGTAGAGTTTAAATACCGTAACTCTGTCATCAACCCAATTCTTAGTAACAGAACAATAAAAGTGACTGGTTATTTATGTCAGATTTATTCTTTTCTCTGTTGTCTTTAGAATACAGTAATAAACTTGTGTGTAGCACAGAGAGATAATACTTATGTATATTGTACAGTACAATCTTTGGTCAACACAGAACCAGATGGAGAAATTCATTCATGCATTGTGTTTCAGAGTGTTAAAGTTTTTTTGTCATACATAACTGGATTTTAATTCACATCAGAATTTTATTGTTCCTTCTATGGCCCAAGCCTAAACAAATGTAATGAAGTGATTAGGAGTTTGTCAGATCGGTGCTTCCTTTGTAAGGCTTGTGGTTGAAATATTTGCCAGACAAGGACATTGCGTGGTTAGGCTTGAAGTTAAAAATGATGTGATGGCAACAAATTGACTTGCTGTAAGGCTTGAGGTTGAGAATAATGTTAATGGCAACGAGAATACATTGCCAGATAGGTATTTTGCATTGTAAGGCTTGAACTTGGCAATGAGGTCGATAGCATGGGAGAAAAATACCACATAGGTATTTTGCATTAAGGCTTTAACTTGGCAGTTGAGTCGCTTGCAATGAGGAAACGTTGCCAGACAGGTACTTAGGGTGGCGAGGCTTTAAGTTGACAGTGAAGTCGGTGACATGGGGAGAAACTTTGTCAGACAGGTACTCAATGAAGAACTTTTGTTTTCATCTAGATTCACTGCCTGATGAAGTTTTCACTGTTAGCTATTAAAAGTTATGGATCCCATCTCATTGGTTATGTTCACGATGGCTGTAGAGAATCCTTTGTGAAGTCTTGTAGCCCAGCTAAAATCTGAAGCCTTAAGTGATGGGATCGCTAGAAGTTGCACTAGCAAGGAATGTTTTCACTTATTTATTTATTTCGAAAACTGCTGATAGACCAAATAGGGCAAAGAAATGATGTGTACATGAGTGAAGAAAAAGTGTAAAGTGTAGAACCGTTGTAAATCATATGTCAGTTACACTAAAACCTCGAGAATTTACTATATCGCTTTGACCTCTAACCGTCATGGTGCATTCCTCATACAACTCCAATCGTATTTAACTCTATACAAACCATTGTGTCAATAAAATAAAACACGGAGGGCCTCCGTGGCTCAGTCGGTTAGCGCGCTAGCGCGGCGCAATGACCCAGAAGTTTCTCACCAATTCGGTTGCTGTGAGTTCATGTCCAGCTCATGCAGGCTTCCTCTCCGGCTATACGTAGGAAGGTCTGCCAGAAACCTGCAGATGGTCGTGGGTTTCCTCCTCGCTCTCTCCGATTTCCTCTCGCCATAATGCTGGCCGCCATCGTATAAGTGAAGTATTCTTTAATACTAAAACACTAATCAAATAAAGAAATAAATAAAATAAAACATACATTATGATCCGCTTTTAACGTAAAGATAACATGCCGGTTGTCAGACATCTGTTGAGAGAACTATATCGGTCACAATTTCAGAGCTTTGTATACGCATGACACTAGTCCGGTACGGTTGGCAATGTGACCTGTTTGTTTGATTGAGGTTTAACGTCGCTTTCACCTTTATTTGGCGTAAATCATGACAGTGTCTCCTTGTATAGCCAGCCGAACCTATTACCAACGTATTGATAGTTTTGCTTCTCTGGAACGCCATGCATGCAGAAGACGCCCTATAAACGACGCCCATCCCGGCAACATTATATACTAACACCAGGCGGATCAATACTTGGTCACTTTGTCTTATTTGCTAAACGCCAGGCGACGTAGTTCCAAGGTGACCGATGTTTGAGTTTATTCAGCAATGAACCTCGAATCTATCGTTTTCAAGGCAGACGTTCTATTTACTAGGCCGCAATCGGTTGGTGCGACCAGCATGACTCGTCGTACATGAATACGGAGCTTAGTTTCGAGTTGCGACGTTATGGCATCGTGGTGATGTCCATTCGTGACGTGGCGTCGTGCCTTCTCGGCATGGTGGGGCTAATCAGTGTCATTTCAATGGGCGAAGGACGATTTCAGAATTCCCATCAGAAGAATCTGTTTGTATTCTTATGCATACATGGGTATAGGTGCGTCGCGTGAATATATGCATGAATATATTAGCTGTTAAAGTTATCTCGCGTAATCAAATCGTAACGCTTTATAAGGAAATCATATACAGAAAACAGAATAACAATGACTAAGACAGTTAATCAATAGGAATCATGCATTACAAATGTCACTGACGAGGGGCAACTGCTCCAAGTACTTTGATTTCAAATGATATACAAGCACACATGGAAGACCCTCATAGTACATACGCATGTGTATATGCATATGGTCCGTGATACACCGCAAGTGGTTACGACACTTGTCCTTCAATAACTAGGCTTGCGGACTCAATCCTGGCCTTGGACTGGGAATTTGTACATTGCCTCGCTCTCACTGTTCATGAGACCTTGATGACAGCAAACCGTCGACGTCGATCGTTTGGCTGTTTGAGCAGTTAAACACTTGCTCAAGACCAACTATGTTCCATCAAATTAGAATATGGCATGTGTGTTTGTAAATCACACATGGGGAAGTTCGTCAGAATGACTGGGTCAGTGGTTTATCCCAGGAACCCTGTGTAGAAGTCAAGTATGTCGTGTTTTTTTTTAAATAAGAACACTTTTGAAATAGGAATCGAAAAAAGTGGTAAATTTCTTTTTGCTGCAAAAGTTTATTTATAACAAAAAAAAAATCATTTGCTCTTAAAAGTAGTGAGCATTCATTCACAACTGGCTCATTTTGTTTCAAAAGTGGAACGTATTTCAAAAGTGATCAATAATTGTCTTTATTTCAAAACTGACGTTTTATTGCAAAAATTGTTTCTACACCCCGGATTCCTTCAACCATGAAATTAACCATCGTATAAGAGAAAGTTTCTGGACTATGGCGATTTTAACACCAACGAAATAAATGAAAACAATTTAACCTAAACAGCTAGAACGGAAGATTTGTAAACCTTGTTCGCTATCGTGTACGTGAAAACGTCTTGAGTACGTCCTTAAACAACAATCAAGGTAACAAACATATACCTTACCTGACGATGCAATCATTAAGGGAGACTTCCACACAATGTCAAAAGAATGAGTTTAAGCTAAAAAGTCACGAATGTAATCTTTTACGGCAGATAATTCTGTACATATCCAAGCTTTACTTGCATTAAGGCATCTGATTGACTGAACAGGTGTATGGGTTGATAGATTGCCTGCCAACAAATACTCGTCTTAACGAATGAAGCAGTTTGAGCGAAACCAAGGGCAATGGCTGAATATATTGGTATAGGCCAACCAGTGACCCAGGTATATTTCTATACTTCTCTTTGATAGAGTGTTTATTTATTTACTATTTGGCTTACGTTTTAGGCTCTGCATAAAAATAGGCCCTTTATACTGTGGCGGTCATAATGGGAGGAGTGCGTAAGTGGACAGAGCTCAAAGGAAACTATTCGGGGTGCATTGCTGGGTAAATATATAGGCTACCCGACCATCTCCCGCAGAAGCTGTAACCGCCTGTTACTTGACATAAACGGACCTGTACGTACCCCGGCACAAACGAAGACACTTTTCAGTTGTCAAAAATATCAGCGACAGATGCACCTTATTATTCGCACAAAACAATATTACTCATAGCCAAAAAGAAAAAAAAAAAAAGAAAAAAAATAAAGATAAGTAAATAAATAAGTAAATAAAAAATACTTGCAAACAAGTTTTGAGGCCAGTTTATTTTGTCAGGCGTGTATGCATCATAACGATATATGCCTGACTGCATGCCCAAAGGTTACAGAGAGAGGCCTATACATGTTTCGTTACACAGACATGCCTCAAAAATGCCTCCATTCCAAATGAAGAGCTACGACAGGTTGTTTACGCCTAAATACACAAATATACACCTGTGTGTATGGATGTAGTCACATCATATTGAGCGTTAACCAATAGTGTAATAGAGAATCATTTATGCGCGGAGGTACCGGTACACATTTTTATTCATTTCTTTTTTTTGTGAATACAAATCTGCCTCAGTAGTACGTCTATAGTGGCTATAATATGTATAATTTAAAACTTTAGCAGTTCCTCACGTTTTTGACTCAAAATCATTTCTTAATTAACATATAATATTCTTTTGTCCACTGAAACAAATAGCCGCTAATGAGACACATTTTTGGAATTTAATGACGTAAGAAAACTTAACAAAGCACGTGTAAAACTAACAATTTATGGATGTTTATGTACATATGTGTATATGTAACTATGTATATATTTGAAAACGTTTAGACATAAAAAAACTGAAAGATTTTCAGATAACCATACCGTCAACTTTTAAAATAGCAATTTACCACTTTTGACATAAAGGACAAGGTCTTTGTTGTAAATAAGCTAGAACACAGGATATTCATCCTATACCGGCTGGAACACTTTTTGTTTTAAAAGAGGAGGTAAATTAATTAGTTTACGTGTGTGAGGTCGCTTGATATACCTGTATGGACAAACATTTATGTACATTGTTTGTAGACCTATGCAGCGTGCCTAAAGTGAGTACTACCAATTCAAAGCAACAATACATTCTCTCTAACCAAAGACTCGGTGGGACGATCGGTTTGGGGGCGTCTGCTTGACAAGATTATATATATGTACCGAGGTCCTTCAAAGTCGCAGCACAATCAGAATGGGCCTGGAATGTGTTGGGAGAAATATAAGCACACGTCTGACTGCAGTTGAACTGTGATCTGAGCCGCTACACCTGACTTGAGGTGTGCCCATAACGTATGCAGCTTGTTATATAGGTTAACGCGGACTGGTCCTGTTTACACTGCCAGTCAGGCTGGCTACAAGTCATGTGTGTGGCAGTTATTAGCCAATCCTGTTTGCAAGCTTACACCAGCTGTCTTACACACTATAAACCTGTACGGCCTCGATGTTTAGCTCATTCCAGATTTCACACATTTGGTAAGTATCGGCACTTTGATCTTCATTTCATCAGAGGTAACCTATTTCTCAGGCTTCTTGCACTTTTACTTTAGAGAAGGAAAAGTTGCGAGAAAAAACATCTTTCATTTATACGGACTGCTTATGTAATGTGCATGTATATTAAGGATGCGAGTGCATGGGACGAGTGTTCATACATTTACGCTATATATACTGTTTTGACGAGGAACTTATTACATCTCTTTCGGTCTTCGGGGAAGTGTAGTTTTTATTACATCTACATACAACGCTAATGCGTACACGTTACGGGATGCATTGTAGTGGCACAGAATATAGGCCAAAAAGGCCATGAACTTCATGTGTGTACATGTGTGTAGTGATACTCACATATCATCCTGTTGTATAGTTGCTCAGTATACAGCGACACATGTTATTTATTCAGGGTGCGGGAAATCGGAATATAAAATCAACAGGAATTTACTTTTCAACTAACACTTGCAAATATGATAAGTAAACTTATGTCCTGTGTTTAACCGATATTAAACTCACGCCACCAAGTATATATATATATATATATATATATATATATATATATATATAGGATCATGTGAACGCTTGTATATATTCCCGCCCCTTGTTTACAGCTGTATGGTTTATGACCATTTAGCTAATGAATACGACCGTGACAAAGATCTCATTTAAGGACCGAACCCGATTCGGTACAGTGAATTTACGACAGCCTTTTTACACAATCTCTAATTACAGGGATCACTTTAATCCACGTGCATGCCTTAATTGTGATAAAGCCCCCTCCCCCTCCCCCACACTGTCTCCTATATCAGCAGTCGTACATTAAGCAACAGAAGGAATATAGCTTTTACAACCGTTGTTTACTTTGGCATGTAATGGTAGGCAAATTTCTTCACTGAAGTCAACATTTCTGCTGTGAGTCTGTTATATTTTTGGGATGAGTGAATCCATGTTTCCTTCGTTATTATGAATGGAAAGACTGATAGGGAATTTATGACACGAGAACCTACTGAATGCGCGTAACTGACCTTACTCCGATAATCGGATGAAATTTTGGTTCGTCTGGAGAAAAATGTAAGCCAACGAGCAGCCCAAATTTTTAGATTTGTTTGGGTATTCAGTCTATGGTAACCTATTGTCGTAAATATAACTCCACTGTCATCCCGATATCTCGATGTCTTTTAAATGTATATACCTGTGGAAGCCGGTCGACAATGGAGTTATGTAGGACAAGGTAAACTATATATAATTATATGTATGATCTGAACATTTAACATTTTCGTATGTTTAGGGCCAGTTTAATTTATTTCGGCAAAGTCACATTCTTGGTATAAGATTAACCCAGAAATCCTGTTACTTCGATGTGTGCACTATAGGCTTATTCAAATATGTATGTTCTTATATACAGAGACTAATGCAAAATCTTTGGCATTATAATTTTAAAATACTTTTTTCCGAACATGCGAAAATGACAGCGAAATCGGTTTTGGGGAGTGATTGCCGTCAGCCCAAGGTTTGTAGACTACACTTGGCAATTCTGATACACCGTAGGCTGCTAAATGCGCTCCATTATCGGTATCAATACCGCTCAAACGGGATCTAGAATTATCGGGAACTGATCTTGTGCTGCATGGCTTCATGCATATGCATTTGATAAACGGTTCGGAGTCCTAAATTAAGTTTTGAAGAGATATCATAGCCAACAGCTCAGATGACCGAAAATCGTTCAGACACATACGAATGCATTGTATAAAGAGGTTCAGTAAAACGAAAGTGAAATTGCCCATTTCCGGTCAGCTGAAAGCTCACGCTGGGGCCAGAGATGACATCCATCGTGTTTGTTGCAGGCGTATTGAACATGCTGGACGGTGAAACAGTTCAGGTAGGTGCTTGATAAGGTATGAGCTAAAGCGGTTATATTTTTCGAAAATCAATAATTCTATTAATATTTATAACTTCCCTTGAGATCGCGGAGTGGGTGTGCATGTAAGATAAACGTTTTTTTGTATTACTGTGGCCATGGATAGGCCTTGTGGAACTCTCGGCTGTGGTTGTTGTACACACTATGCTATAAGTTGTGGACCGTTAGTTAATTACCTGTACGATCGGTACGGAAATAGACTGCTTTATAGTACTGTAGTATAGAATTATATATTATTAGTTGGAATATATGTGATTTGTATATATGTACCAGGTAGGTTAGCCTTAATTCAGCGATCTACGTGATCAAGCTCTCGTCTTGTTTAACACTCTGTCATTTAGCCTGCCTTCTCAGTCGACTGACCCAATGAATGTCAGAAATATAAAATATGGAGGTGGTAGGTCTACATTTAACATTTTGAATTATGGTTAGCCTGTACTAACATTTGCAAACGTATTGGTTTATGCATGTGGAATGATTGACTTTGAGTTCATTTTGGCACTGAAATTCAGTGGGCAAATATTTTAAAATACGATTCCCTGAATTAAAGGCATAATTCTGACTTCAGTGTTAATGTGAAAAAGAATTATTATTGTCAAAGCATGATGCATCGTTTTGGTCCTCCAGGCCTGCTGGGAGGTAATGATATCATCCTGATACAGATCCTGATCTGTATTTGATAGGTAAATATTTCTAATTGGATACGCTAAATCATTATACACGTAAGTTTGAGATAAATCTCTTGCAGTCTGCATGCATCATATTTGAATACTGGTAATTTCTTTTCAAAACAGGATACACTGGTCTTCATAACCTATAATAAACAGGATTTCCCATTTTTCACTCCTCAGCACCTTGGGCTAAGAACTATTGCCATGGTCCTGTCTGTCTGTCTGTCTTCATTTTTATTTTGTACAACTGTTGCAACCAACATATCTTTAAAGCTATTGAGAAGAAATCCAAGAAGCGGGGCTGTGATGCTAATCTAAAGTTGCATGCAGTGTACAGGGCAGAGAACTGTTGCAATTCAACAACTATTTGTTTTTCTTTTATTTTAATGTTCTTTTAAAGGCAAATGATAAATCTTTGTGAAATCACTGAGAAATGTGTGAAAGTTTGTACATTGATAGATATGAATTCATAGTAGGACTTCACTCAGAGACTTTGAAATCCAACACCTTGTCCACCCTCACATACAAGTGAACTATTTTTAAATATAGTTACATTGGTTAATAGCAGTTACGAAAATTGGTAAAAAGAATCAAAAGTGGAAAAAATGAATTATATAGGACGGTTGCAGGATGTATATAGGATGGCTAGGCTGCAGGACGTGTGTAGCATGGCTGCAAGATGTGCATAGAATGGATGCAGCATGTGCTTTGGATGGTTGCAATATGTGTTTAGGATGGCTGTATCATGTGTTTAGGATGGCTGCACCATGTGTTTAGGATCCTATCAGTGTGACTATACTGCATTCAGCCATCACGGTTAACATCCTACGTAGAAGATCTTATTAGGCAAAAAATAAGATTGGACAAAGGACTTTATCAGGTAAAGGATCAGATCTCGTGAAGATTCAGATAAATAATGCAGTAAGATAAATGATATGCATATGAACCATTGCTTTTACACAGGATCAGATCAGGTGAAGGGTTAATTAGATCAGGTAAAGAGTCCAGTTAGGTTGAGGATGAGATAAGACGAAAGATTACATCATATTAAAGATCAAATCAGGCGAAGGATCAGTAAAGATCAGACATGTGAGGCATCACATCTGTGTGAACAGGAGAAGGGTGTGATTAGACAATGGATTAAGGAAAGAACCCCATCAGGTAAAGGCTGAGATCAGGTGTGAGAACTGATTAGAAAAAGAATCAGGTGTGACAAAAGTTCTTCATGTGAAGAATTTGATTATAGGTGAAAATTAGATGACATGAAGGATCCAGTCTGGCAAAGAATCCAACAGCGGATCAGATTAAGGACAGCTGGGGTGAAAAATCAGAGAATATGAAAGATGAGAGATGAGATCAAGCTAAGATTAGGCTAGGGGAAGACCATGATCATGGAAAAGGCCAGGTCCATGGCAGGGTCAGATCAGATAAAGATCATCTGATCTGGCAAAGGATCAGATCGAAGTATGATTTCATATGAAGGAACATGTGAGCTGTAGGATCAAGCAAAATTTCAGATAAGGTTAAACTCAGATGAGGTGAAGGATCAGAAATCGTGACGGATCCTACAAAGGATCAGGTTAAGGACAGTGTAGATAAAGGAACCAGCAAAGGAGCAGATTGACAGTTTAGATGAAGGACCTGATGAGGTGAAGGATCAGAAATCATGAAGGATCCTACAAAGGATCAGGTTAAGGACAGTGTAGATAAAGGAACCAGCAAAGGAGCAGATTGACAGTGTAGATGAAGGACCTGATGAGGTGAAGGATCAGAAATCATGAAGGATCCTACAAAGGATCAGGTTAAGGACAGTGTAGATAAAGGAACCAGCAAAGGAGCAGACTGACAGTGTAGATGAAGGACCTGATGAGGTGAAGGATCAGACGAAGAACCAGATCAAATCAAATTAAAAAAGTGTTTTGAAATTAACTTGAAATATGGGTATGTTGTATTTTGCTGGATCTGTCAGCATGTGGGTCTTTGCCTTAAGCAGTGCATGAGGTCCTTGTACACCTTAGTTACACAGGCTGATTCTAGGGAGGCAGAAGGCAACAGCAAGGCTGTACTGTCAGCTTACGCCTTGGCTGTGGCTCTGTTTGTAACACAGTTTGGGCAGGTTTACTTTTTAAGTTGTTGCCCATTTAACACCTGTAGAAGAAAGGCCATTTAACTCCTGCAACCCACAGGCAAGGAGACAGGTATTGAGGACGAGAATTTGTGATGTATGGGGAGAGAGGATTGTCCAGAGACTGACAAGCAGCTGTGAAATGTTACCCACAAATCGTTACCTGGCAAAACACAGTATTGATTCCCTTCATGCACAGGTGTTTGGTTGAATGATTGTAGTAGGATTTTGTGTTAGTGTATCCCTTTTTAACCTGATAGTATCTGTGTAAGACTTAGCAGCCTGTAGCTGGTATATCTTCGAAAAAATTATCTCAGAGTATCTGTCAGTTTAGATTACATGAACAAGACATGGATACAGATATGTAAATAATATATATGTATATAATATTTATATTATATATTCAAGTTGCAAGTATGACATATACACTTCATGATACCTGTATGTGGATGTGCATGTGTAAGATTTGAATAATTACAGGTGTGTTGTTTTGCGGCCATTCCCATAATGCCTTATCCTAAGGTACAGATGTAATACCTGGCTAGTCAGGGTAGGTAGGTCATTCCTAATTAGTAATAACTCACACATGTCTATTACAGTGCCTAATTTGCTTACATGCATGAAATAGCATACCTGTATAGTATATACGTACATCATGTATAATTTTACTAGTAATTGCCTACTTAGAGGGTATATAGCCTGTTGCGCGCCGTGACATGCAGGTACGTACAAGCTTTAATATACCAGGTAAACCTATAAATAACCTAGACAGTGTTTTGGATGGTTGGGCTCGATATCTTACCTGGATCAAAGCAGCAGGTGAGAAGGTATGAGGACAGGTAAATACCACTCCTGTCATGATTTACCAATGAGCCGAAAGAAATTAACCTTTGATGAAGGCTTAGTAAGATGTCACATCTGACATTAATTTTTCATGTACAAAAAGTCCTCATTAAACTCTTCTGGGGAGCAAAGAATCCACGAGAAGCTCATTTCATTTAAGTCCCCAAACGAAATGAATTAGATATAACTTGCATTTGCTCACAACAGATGGCGCTATTGTAAGCTTTTTGTCCTAAGTTGATATGTATATAAGTGTAGGGTGCTGTATTGCTCATTCAATTTTAATATGGCTATTGATACACACAGGTAAGCATGTAAACTAAAACACCAGATATATCTTCTTCTATGTCCACGGGTTGGATCATACCAAAGACTTTAAAAATGGTACTTGTTGCTGCCTCTCTTGGTGCTCAGCATTGAAAGGTTACAGCACGGAAACAGGACTGGTCAGCCTGGTGTCAGTGAAATGTGACTAGGTGGGGTGTCATGTCTGGTGGCTTCTGCATGATGTTTCAGTGGCGGCAGCACATTGGCGGCGTGGACTCGCCCTGCCACAAGAAGACACACGATAAGTACACACCAGGAGGACTCCTCTTCGTGATATGACTGAAACATTGTTAAGTACGACGTTAAACCCCAAGCACCCACTCACTCACTCTTCTATGTCCCAGAACTTGAGCCAACCCAAGATAGCTAAGAGTACATGTAAAGCCATCTGGCTTGTCATAGGAACTTAGATTTAATATGTTCCTTTGACAAGTAAAACTATGATACCTAGCTGTAAATTAATGTGCTCTGTCTGCTAAGTGAGCATAAATCACCAGATTTATTAATCGTATTAATAAATGGTATAATGGTATTAATCGCTATGAATCAAGATAATTTACACTCTGTCAAGTTAGGTTAGACTTCAGTCATACCACTTAGTGTAGTAAGATAGCTTGCAGTTGACCCATTCATTAAGCTAACTGGCCAACCTGACCCATCTCACAAGTTCAATAAATTGATACTTAATAAAAACACATCTTTGGAAAGTTTTCAGGTGTATAGCTTGTAACATGGCTGTTAACACTGGATAATGGTCATTCAAGACCACTCACATGTATTTGTATATTAGCAATATGGTGTACAGGTACATCACATGTTGGAAAGTTCATCAGTGTACCAAATGTCAGTGGTTTACCCACATTGGCTTTCTCCACCAATAATACTGACTGCCATCAAATGACAGGAAAAATCCCTGAATGGGTGATTATGACTTAAGGCCAATTTGGCAATAGAACAATTGTGTAAAAATATTCAGGGAATTGAAAAACAATCAATCAAATCATAATTTGTAGTTGATCAAACTGAACAAGGAGTTCTCTGAAGAAAGTGATTGGTGATGTTTCATGTTTAAATGCAGCTCTACGTCAGGATGTATGTCTTGTACCTGACAGGTGTCATCCACCCGCAGACATGGCTACTGCTTGCAGAGGTGAAATATGGTCACTGAAGCCATGAGTGGGGGTCAGTGTGGTGTAAGTCCCCAATTAAAGGTGTCTCACTAAATAATGAAACACCATGAAAATAGCATTGTGTGGATTCAGCGGTAACCTTAACCTGGATACAGAATTCTATTCTATAGGCTCATCTTAACAACTATGGTATTCTGACTGGATGCTTTTATAACCTAGTCAGCCTTCTATGTAGACACCTGTATATGTGCTGTATGCACCGTAAATATACCTAATGGTATTATGTACCGTATAAACTTCCACCTAGTCAGACTGAATCTGGGCGACGTACCTGTGTTTACTGTATATGTACATGTAGGTGTAAAATGCTGCATTATTGAGCCAAAAGACCCCAGGAATTTGGAACATGAATAATGTGTTACCTGATGCAATCGGTGATACAGTTTACCTGTGCTCTTGGATCTCACAGGTTTATAAGTGTAGCACTGTTTATGTACAGTGTGCAAGAATGTGAGATTGTTGATCACATTACTGGTTGGATGGTTAACTCGTGTACTAATTAATGGAGTATTTAAACATTTTTCACATTTTCCCCATGCTAAATATAATGCCTAAGTATATCTTATCGATAGAATTTAGATATATTGTACAGGTAATTAATGTGGTTATTTGTGAGTTTGTTGATTCATAA
The DNA here is from genome assembly GCA_016165875.1 of Acanthopleura granulata. NCBI lineage: Eukaryota > Metazoa > Mollusca > Polyplacophora > Chitonida > Chitonidae > Acanthopleura > Acanthopleura granulata. The sequence goes on from JABBOT010000008.1 coordinate 10,348,073, forward strand.
ATTCATAAACACAACCTTGCATAGTGTAATATTACTTAGTGCTAGCCAAATGTACCATGCACTAGCTCACCACAAGCTCACCACAAGCTCACCACAAGCACGCCCTGAGCACACCTGATGCAAGCGTCAAGCACACTCCAGTGTGCTGAGACTGGTGGCTTACTAATGAGCTGTACCTGGAAAGCTATACGTATATTAGATGGGCTGTTGCTAAAACTGCACTTTAAGGTGCAAAATGAAGAATATGATTAATTTGGCTCCTTCATTTAGTTATAAGTGATTTGAAAATTCAGATCTTGATTTAATAGTGTGTTTGCCAAAGTGATCATACTATTTTCAGTTTGAGGTATTTTAATGGATATCAAAGATTAATCCTAATTTCTTCAACAATAAAATTATGTCCAGCATTTTCTTGCTAGCAATTGATCAGTTTGATACAATTGAGATGAAATAGCCCCCTCTCCTCCTTTCCTACCTTCTATTCTTAAGTATACCGTAAAACACCAATAAAGGGATGAATGAGCGGTTTGTGATGTCGTAGACCTGAATTCTCAGTTTCACCATAGTATGCATTTATAACTGAAATGGAAAATGTTCACCTTTTATAGGCCCAGTGTTGCATCTACTGCCAACTGCCCATAGAATATGTTGCATATAGGCAAAACATCAGTTAACCGTAACTTTGTGTACAAACATTATGAGTCTCACAGTAAACACAAAGACTTGTACCTCTGTTAAAAAATTGCATGTAAGTCAGCTATAAAACAGTTGTGTTTAGGCTTTATGATACAAAGGCTTTGGTGAGCACATGTAATGGTATAGTGTAGTGAAAGCAGATGGTCTAGGCTGGGCCAATCAATTGGGCTGTTCATGTATTATTGAGTGGTGTAACAGAAGGCAAGTGACCTCGCTGACAGTTAGAGTTTGCACTGTACGGGTAACATACGCAGGCTGAGACAGCCTAACAACAACAGCAGCTCACGGCTTCTCTGATATTTAGCCTACAGCAAAGTACAAGGAAAATGTCAGCTTACCTAGAAGGTCTTCTGGATTTAATTTCGTCAAGGTGATGTAACTTGGTTTTTTCAACCTTTCTTTGGTAAGAGGTAATTAATTTCTAACACCTTGTCCGATAACCATGAAGTTTAGATCAGCACTCAGATGCTCTGCTCTGATAGGTAACTGTCATCATGATCTAATTTACCTGTGTTCAGGTATCTAGTCATACATATTTATGCATGCATCATTATAATAGTAAGCAAAATTAGTATTTTTTTTATGGATATATATTTATATATGCAAAAGGGCATTTTTTTATAGCAGTTGTGACTCAGTGTGTTTTTGGGGCCCCCGTGGCTCAGTTAGTTGGCGCACTAATGCAGCGTAATGACCCAGAAACCTCCCACCAATGCGGTCGCTGACTTGTGAGTTCAAGTCCAGCTCATACTGACTTCCTCTCCGGCCGTACGTGCTACGTGGTTAACCATTTCTTGTCACCAAGGCCCGACAAACAGTGAGAGTGATGGGACCTACAAATTCCCTGTTCATGGCAGGGATTGAACCTACACCTTGTGTGCCTCGTACTTTGCAGTCTCTTACCCCTCCACATGGCACTAATTAACTGATTGCAAATTGTAAGCTTTGGATCGGTACCTTTGGTCTAGTATTTGACCTTTGGCATTTGATTTAATCATAATTACCATTTCATGTGCTCAAAACAAAGCAGTGCATTGTGTGCTTTCTAATTGAAATCTAGACATTAGTTATGACATGGAATTAGTAGGTTTTTTTGGGTGTGTGTGACACAAGGGGGTGTAGATGTACGTAAACAACAGCGTGGTTCCTATCTTGCTGTAACCCTCGCACATAATTAGCCAGTTTCATGCATTTTATATGAATCTTTGTCACACCTGAAACTTTTCATCTACTCAATTAAACACAGTTTTAAAACTTAGAAAAAACCACAGAAAAGCTATAAGTGAGCTGATGTGTGGGCTGTAGCCAAAGTGTGCAGTGTTTTAGCACACTCCTAAATTGCCATGTGTGTTTTGTTTGCCCCTGGTCATATGACCTGCTCTGCATTTGGGAACTGATGGGCACTTCAGACTGTTATCTTATGAACACAAGTTATACAGGTATAACATGTGTTTGTGAGGGAATTAATAGGCTGAGGGTTCAAAGACTTCTCAACCCACCCATAATTCACCTGCACCCCAGATACACCAAAACTTGCTGAGAAGTTCTTGAATTTAGCTTGATTCACAGTTTTCAAAATGTGGTAAAATTATTTCACTCAGATGTTTTACACGATGCACTTTGTAAACATTTTCTTTGACTAAATCCAATCAAACGGTCCATCTACCTGCACTCTTCTGTATTGGTTTGAACACCAGGAAAGAGGGAGTCCAGTTTTTATTCCTTGTCTTTTTTTTTATACTTTTGTGGATCAAAGTTCTAAAATGTAATATATGTAATAATGACATGTACTGTGAATATATTTTGATGGATGTAAGCAGGTGCTGTAGGTGGAATGTAAATGTACATGTTAATTTAGGGGCAGTGAGGAGATTTTGTGAATACTGATCTGATTGATTAGATATAAAGATCTCAGGTAATGGACTAATTATGTATATGTTCATCAGCATTTGTACAATCACACCTGTCTGGAACACTCAGGTATAGACAGCATGAACAAGTCTGATAGAGACAATTATCAGTCCTCAACATGATATACCTGCTCATTAATTGTTTACACCTGTCTCTTCAGCTTGCATTGTGTCTTGTGATTACAAACTCCTTGTAACTCACGTCTCAGGAGTTTGAATACTATGAGTTATGAGGAGTTTGCATAAAATTTTGGTAGTTTCTGTTGAAAAAAAAAATAATTGAAAATATGACTGGCCGATGTTGAGATAATTAACTACTGATGTGTTCATATGTGATGGCTAATGACTACTTTGAATGAAACTTATTCATTCAGATGACATCTTCATGCAATGATAATATCTGAAAATCTCAGCAGTTTCGAACAACGAAAGAAAATCGTTAAATTACAAAGTAACTTTTGTTTTTATTGATATTTTTCAAAAGTAGATCAGTTTATGTAGGAAATGAAACATTGAAAGCAACACAGCATACTTGATATCACTTCAAATCTTTTGAAATATCCTTCAAGGTAGGATTTAATACATTGTCATATGCTCATTAGACAAGTGTTTGACTTGTTTTTGTGAAGTTAATGACCCCCTCTGGTTGTTGGCTTGAGTACAAATTGTCTGCATTACACGGGTTGTTGTGATGGGGATCTCTTTGTGCCAAATAACATGTGCAGGTGACCAGTTGGAGAATGAGAAATGTTTCATCTGTTAATATGTGAGCATAGATAACAGTAATCTGTACTGCTTTGTCTATTTATTCCAGGATGGCTCTCAAGGAATTGAAGACACTCCATAGATGATATGAAGTTGTGGAGAATCTGGGGGAGATCAGGGGAGATAACTCTGAGGTGACCTGGATCCTCACGTTTAGTGGTACAAACTGCCAGAAGGGGTTTGAAGTAAGACAGGAAATATGGATGCAGAGTCTGACTCTGATACTGGCTGGGAAACTAACACCTTTGCAAATAGGGTCCTTCGCTCTCCTGTGCTTAGGACAAAAAACAGAGAAAATGAGTCCGATGTGAATTTGAATGTGGTGAAGTCAGCATCAGATAAAGCTTCTTCACACCTGTACAGAGATCTACCTGACAGTTTCAGGAGTTCACATAAAACAGATAATGGTGTTTTAGACAGTAATACTGGTCAAAGGGAAGAATTTCATAGAGAAAATTTTGCTGAAATGCAACACCCAATTGTAATGGAGAGAAATCATTGCAATTCTACACAGCAAGAACATGTGACGAGTGCTACAAGGAGGGAGATGGACAACTCAAGGATTGAGTGCCTGATTTTACACCGCTTGCCTGGGGAGAAGTTGGGCATGATTCTGGGTGTGATCGGAGACAAGGGTAACAGAGAAAAGGTGAAAGCAGTGAGGGTCCGCAGTGTGACCATGGGAGGTGCCGCAGAGAGAGCGTCAGGGGGCTCCCGAGGGGTGGGCGTCGGTGATGAAATATTAGAGATAAATGGGCTGGACTTGCATACTCTGACTTATGATGAATGTGTATCTGTGTTCAGGGAAATGCCTCTGCAGGTGTTCATACTGGTGAAGCGAGGCAAGAGCGTTCCTCAAGACTTTCCAGAAAGAGAAGTGGGCATTACTGACATTGATGGTTTTCTGTCATCTCCACCAAAGGGCTTCACCTTACACACTGTCCACATACAGAAGAAGTTGAAGGAGCCCCTTGGCCTCAGCATTGTCCCAAGTTATGGAACCACCCAACATTTCTACCAGGTAAGGCTGGTCTCAAACCACCTTGGGCTTCAAATGTTTAGATTTTTTTAGCTTTTTCTTTTTTCTTGGAAGTTGTGGCTGATATAATGTTGGATTGCCGTCGATGTTGTAATGAAGTTTTGTGAATATTAGATTCTCCTGCATATATCTAGCATAGCCACTGAGATTGTAAGAAATGCTAGAGCTCTGAGGCCTGTGTGATATGTTTAGTTACACCTCACCCTATATCATGTAGGGGTTATTTTTGACATCAGTATATTGGTAAAAAGCATCTGACAAAAGGCTTTGATGAGAGTAGTGTGGATTGTTCTGCGACAGTAAAAAGTGGACAAAACTGACAGCTTTGGAGGACAGTTCCATCAGTATTTTTTGGATCATTTGTTCGCTAGAATCATGAACTATCTCACCTGTAATCAGTGAACAACTTGTTCAAGCATCCGTTGACACTTCTTGCTCACCAGTTGTGCCAGTGATATACATGAATTCTGATGCAACAGTTACATTCAACAACCTGTAGATTGTGTGATGTGTTTAGTAGGTAGACCAGGGGTTTTTCTAACAAATGTCTTTGAGAAACTCAAGTTGAACCAATCAGAGAACTCAATGTTTTTTGTCAGAATGTATCGAAAACTCGATTTATTTCACGAAAACTGAATACAAAATTTGTGTAAAACTCAGTTTTGTGATGTTTCTCACAGTGGTTACCACAGTGAGAAAGTGTCTAGAAAAATCCCTGGAGGCATGTCAAACTATAGCCAAAGATTCAGTGATATTTTCAGTACATGACTGTGTAATATACACACTGCATATTTATATGCACACACCAGTGGTGGGTAGAGGAAAGTGTTTGATGGTCTGATACAGTTAAAGGAAGGCCACACAAATCATTCGTGCATTTAACCGCGTCGATACAGGAACAGAGAGTAATATGTATGATTATGCTGTGAGTAATCACATAAGAATCTGTGCATTAAGTGTTTGGTTTGGTTGAGAAATGTTAATAGGTGATACAAGACATGCGTGCAAGAATGCGCAAAATGTAAATTGGGTTTATATTGTTAGACAGTTTTCTTTAAGAACAGTCACAATTTGTGCTGTGTATTCATTGTACATAGTCAACGCTGCCTGAATTAAATTTAACACATTATGAAAATGGACCAGTATGAATAGAGATATGTAGATGACCATTACCCTCATGTTTTAGCAGGACATATACTTACAATTGTTTGTTTGGTTGATGTATGGTGGTATAAAATGTTTCAATTTGAAAAATGTTACATGTATTTTTAGCAGAAAAAAGAAACCGTGAAGGTCATAGTCAGTGTGTTGAAGAATGGTTAGGTTATCCTTAAAGAAACTCTGTTTTGCAGGTAAGACGACCCTATTACAAAAAATAGAGTCAGTTGGAAGCGAAATCTTTTTTTATATATTCTTGTAAATGAAACAGATAAGGATTTTAAAGAAATTAACATAGAGAGAAAAATATTTGAAAAAGCTCCATTTAAATAGTTTCCAATGAAAACTTTAGAGCAGGGCCTGTTTTGGAGTGACGGCCAGGTTACCGGTCAGGTAAACTTTATTCATCCGTAATGGTCTGACAGCAAACATATACTGATTATGCCATATGGGTCAGTGGTCTATTGTACCAAGGCCATCCTTAAAAAACTGTTTGTTGGGTATAACCTGACCCTATAGGAAAACATAGGCTTGTTCAGAAGGGAACTCTTTTTATTTTAATTCTAGCTCCTGAAAGCAATAGGAATTTTAAAGAAATTAACATAGAGAGGGAAATAAAAAAGAAAAACTTTTATTAAAATACGAATGAAAACTTCCGAGGAGGCCCTTTTACAAAGGGTCAGTTGGGTTATACCCAACGCACATGTTTTTAAGGATTGCCTGATAGTATAATATATCTCATCAGAGGTTGCAGAACAATGTGTAAGCCTGCAGAAAACATCTCCACTGTCATCCGTGCAGGGCCCAGAATGTTGCAATATTCAGACATTCTTAGTCCCTAACATAAACTGTATAGGTATTTGGTACCAAATTGTTTTAAAGATAACCCTATGCCAGGAATGTGTGTGTGATGGGAGGGGTTGGTACTGCTAGAGGCACTGATTTCCTCACAGTCAAGCCTACACATGGATGCCATATAGCCCTACACAATTATTTTATAAATAAAGACCAGGAACATGTGTACACTTCAATTGTTAACAGGCACCTCAAAATATCTTTGCAATTTGAATGAAAAGCTGTAATAGCTTTTGGTAGCCAAAGTTTCATCTTGGTTCCTGAATTTAGCTGTATTTAGTTGGCTCACATCTGGCATTAAAAGGCTTATTGTACAGGTAATATTGATGGCACCATAGTCATACTGTCCTAGGAACCCATGAACTGAGTGGTCATGTCTCTAGCCATTCTCTTGATTATCCATCATCTTGATTCTTTTTCTTACTTGTTAAAACTTTATATATCACATCTGTAATATCAGATTACCATCTGCTAAATCTAAAATCTTCCAAATGCAACCTGAACATCAGGAAAGTGGATGAAATTACATGCCTGAAGGAAGCAAGCAAACCGGATTAAACTCTATATAGATCTGGATTTTAGATGCTTCTAAATAGGGGACTGTTTTTTTCTAGTCAACTAAATCAAGGGACATTCCACCCATGAACCTTGCCCCCAGCCTGGATGTTTGGTAAAGCGAGTGGCTAAGCTTGCCATGGTTAGCTAGTGGAGCACATTTGTAACGTAATATATATAGAAAGATAAATCAGATAAAAAATACCCCAGCCTTGTTTGTTACGTGTCAAAAGGCAGTTTTCTGTGGTGTGTCAGATTTGCTTCTGGTAGCTCAAATTGGCAGCTGCCAACAGATTAAAATATTTATTGTACAGTTTAGTGCTGATTAAAGCATCAAGTACCATACTGTTGGAATGCTGTCACAAACAGTGGCTTATAGCCATGCCAACACAGGATGGTAGTATCAGTCCTGCATGGGGCCATCTTTAAAAATATCTTCGTTGAGTGTAGCCCAACTAACCTTCCAAAATAAAACACCCTTGTTTCAAATTCTTATTGGATTTTAATAGGTTTTTTTCCCTCTCAATATTAAGTTCCTCAAAATATCTATCTTTTTCATTAGCCAGAATATTAAAAAAAAATCCATACTGACCAACCTAATGTTTTTGGGAAAGGCCAGGTTATGCAAAACAAAGACTTTTTTCAAGGATGGCCTGGTCGTGTAGTGGCTTTCAGCATTATTTCAGTTACCTTGTGACTAAGGGGACATTTTTATACCTGTATATGTAGAATGCTGCTTCACTAGAATACAAGGTGAAGAACACCTGAGGTTTGCTTGATTTGTCTTCTTTTGCCAGAATTATCCTCTGTCCACTAAATTTGAGCCCCTCTGCTTCCAGAAGCTTCTCTAATACAATTTGGCTGCCGACTGGGCATCTGGAGGCGCCCATGCTTTTAAGTTTATGAGAGATTGACCAATCAGAGAGCTAGGAGATATCAGCTGTTTATAAGCTATGATGTAACTGTTTCAAGTTGACTATCAATGTAACATATAGTAACATAGGGACAGGACACTGTTTTAATGTTATATATTGTAATTATAACCAGTAAACAACATTGCAAAGTATTTCCAGACCATTGTGTTGTGACGGGAGTAAGTTTCTTGATCATTTTGTGTTATAAATTTACATACATGCTTAAGTTTCAACCAAAACTCTAGCGGATTACTACAGTCTCAGGTGACAACGCTTGGAACAATTACGTCACAACTCAGACAGAATGGCTGCGTTTCATGTTAGCAGATGGAGCACGGTCAGATGTCAGTTTCCACTGTCCTAGTAACTGTTAGAAATATTTTCCTGAAATAAACATGATACTGTCCAACCTTTTTGACAGTGAAGAATTTATCTTCAAGTGGTAGAAGTATAGGTTGGAGATCACTGTTTCAAATCCCTAGGTGGTAAGCTCAGCCATGCTGAGCAGACTGGGCACTTCAGGCTCTGCATGATTGTTCATGAAGGAGATCACAGTACATGGTGTATATGAATATGTCCAGTTTGGGTAGATGGAATATTGTGGAGTGCTTTGGGTTAATAAAAAAATTTTAAAAACTATCTGAAGTCGGAATTATACATTAAATAATATAAGCAGTCTGATCCTAATAATATGGATTAGTTAAACCTCAGAACAGAGTCTGGACAGAGTGTACCTGATGATGCACTCTTACATATTGGAACATTTACCTGTAGGCCTATATAATGTTTTATTTACATGTACCTGATAGGAGGGGCTTTCAGTTTTGGTAAATATGAAGATTTGGTTATTTGTGGAGAACTGTTTGCAAATAAATGAGATGGGTTCCCATGGGGATTATAGGGAAGGTAACATAGTACACTGGATAAATACAAATACGCCGTGGAGTGGCATGATGATAGATTGTGATTGTGACATTAATGGATCACTTCCTCCCAGGTATGAGTCTGACACCTAGTGATTGCACACAACAAAACATCAGCATCTCAGAGAGCAGAGGTGCAAAAACTGAGCATAATAATACAGATCTGTCATTTCTGTCAGTAAAAGTTGACTGACGTTCAGAGTTGTGGAAGTGACAGAGATTAACCAGCATGGAGGGATAGAGTGCATCTACCTGATACTGCTAATTTACTGACAGAATCCCAGGTCTGTTGAAGGAGATTTGGTTATAATGAGGACAGATTTTTCTGGGCTGAGTCAGTGTTCACCTTTATGTTTGCTGGTATGTAACTGTGTAACTAGCTGGGTCACCCATTCATGCTCTGTTAACATCTCACTGGTTTTACCTGGTCAGGTGAATGAGTTGCCTCTGCTGATTACTTTGTATACCTGAGTAATAACAGGGCCTGTGCATGGGGTCTGTGTAAGGTTGTGCGATTTGTACACCTCACATAGGTGTGTCCTCCAGCTAAAGCCAAGGTTAATCTGTCATTTACTTGTGAAGAAAACACCAACAAGTATGCTGTGAAGGAGATGTTCACTCTCAAATATTACCTTCATAAAGGTTTTTGTTTTTAGAATGGCATGTGGGGTAGCTTCCTGAAGACTTTTAAAGATATTTTCCTATGAATTTGAATTGTGTTCTGATGTATGTTTCCGTGTACCTGTGCTCAAATTTGGCCCTACTTCCTGAGGCCTTTTTGAGACAAAAATCTCTTATTGAACTCATTTTGAAAGATACCAAAACTCAGTTTTTTTTAGCACATAAAATGTGTAATTCCCCCAAATAACCAAGATACTCAATTTATTTTGAAAAACTCATTTTCCAAATATCTCGTTAACTCACGTCTCTTGAATTTACACGCATCTCTCATCTCACCCTAAGGAGAATGTGTCTAAAAACCCCTACTGCCTGTATGTGGTTGGCATTGTCTGTTTAAGGCAATATAATAGGCTGGTATTCAAATATTCCATACTAACATTTCCAGAAGGTTAGTGTCTGGCTAATTTGATGTTGGGAAACAATACAGAGAGAGCAGATCAGGCCTGGGTGAAGCCCACACAGAGGGAATTAGGCCAGGGTGAAGCACACACAGAGGGAATCAGGCCAGGGTGAAGCCCACACAGAGGGAATCAGGCCAGGGTGAAGCACACACAGAGGGAATCAGGCCAGGGTGAAGCACACACAGAGGGAATTAGGCCAGGGTGAAGCGCACACAGAGGGAATTAGGCCAAGGTGAAGCTCACACAGAGGGAATCAGGCCTGGGTGAAGCGCACACAGAGGGAATTAGGCCAGGGTGAAGCGCACACAGAGGGATTCAGGCCTGGGTGAAGCGCACACAGAGGGAATCAGGCCTGGGTGAAGCTCACACAGAGGGAATCAGGCCTGGGTGAAGCGCACACAGAGGGAATCAGGCCTGGGTGAAGCTCACACAGAGGGAATCAGGCCTGGGTGAAGCTCACACAGAGGGAATTAGGCCTGGGTGAAGAGCACACGGAGGGAATCAGGCCTGGGTGAAGCGCACACGGAGGGAATCAGGCCTGGGTGAAGCTCACACAGAGGGAATCAGGCCTGGGTGAAGCGCACACGGAGGGAATCAGGCCTGGGTGAAGCGCACACGGAGGGAATCAGGCCAGGGTGAAGCGCACACAGAGGGAATCAGGCCTGGGTGAAGCGCACACGGAGGGAATCAGGCCTGGGTGAAGCGCACACAGAGGGAATTAGGCCAGGGTGAAGCTCACACAGAGGGAATCAGGCCTGGGTGAAGCGCACACAGAGGGAATTAGGCCAGGGTGAAGCGCACACAGAGGGAATTAGGCCAGGGTGAAGCGCACACAGAGGGAATCAGGCCAGGGTGAAGCGCACACGGAGGGAATCTGGCCTGGGTGAAGCTCACACAGAGGGAATCAGGCCAGGGTGAAGCCTACACAGAGGGAATCAGGCCAGGGTGAAGACCACACAGAGGGAATCAGGCCAGGGTGAAGCTCACACAGAGGGAATCAGGCCAAGGTGAAGCTCACACAGAGGGAATCAGGCCAAGGTGAAGCCTACACAGAGGGAATCAGGCCTGGGTGGCCGAGACTGACTGTAGGATAGATCTGACATTGCCCTCAAAATTTATAAATATCCATTTACAGCCCAAATCTAAATATGAAATTTAAGATCTGACTATATTAATACTTGTGTTGCAAACAATAAAAAAAGTGTTACAGATTGTTATCGGGCAATTTAAATCTTTCTAAAGATAGATCTGTGAAAGGTTTAGGATCTTGAATAGAGGACTAGAGTGAAATTTGAAATGTCTGGAGAAATCTTCCCAGGCAGATATGGTATTAACAAATTATCCTCACTTTCTGTAAAAAAAAAATGCCATTCAAACTTGTGAAAGTCACATGTATGGTTCAGGTAATCCTGAAATGTGTCAAAGTGTGAGTTGTATATTTGCTTGGTGGTAATTTTTACATCTAGTTATCCCCTTTTATAACAGTCATAAATATGATGAAAAACTCTGTCGTGAATTCTTAACAAAATCCCACACATCGTAGCATAGCTGTTGACATGAGAAAGTACCAACTAGTATGAGATGACGTTTGTTATAGGTCATAATGGTTTTTTTAAACACTCTAAGAGTACTCATTAACCTTGGTTGACAAGTTGGTGAATTACTTAACAATTCCCAGGTTAGTTCTTTTCTGTTTCTTTTTCATTTTTGAATTTTAATTTCCTATCGGTCAAATACACAAAGAGAGAAGAAAAATCTAATGATTTCATGTTTTGCTATTAATTTTAATTCCTTTTTGTGGTTGGGTAACATAATCAGGTTGAGGTTATGTAAATCTTACAGATAAAGTCCCTTTAATGGTTTAAACACTATATGTATAAATAGAAGATACATAAACTCTGTATAAACTACAAATATCCCAGTGTATCCTGGAAACCCATAAATCAGTTAGATCAAACGTTTAGACTCAAAGCTATCACCTTATTCTTTATATCTGTACGAGTATCATTACTTTCTAAAATATAAAGCTAGAAAGTAAAAAAAAAAAAAAATAAATAAATAAAGTGACAATTGCTGTAGGTCTAGGAGGAAATAAAAACACAATCAGAACAGGAATGACAAGTAGAATAGGTTGTAAAAAAGCATGAAATTCATGAGCTTCTAACCAGTTTATCTGTGTCATCAAAAGAATAATAGCCATTATTTGTCTCATGGAGCCATGTTTAACTGTAACATTATGTTTAACTCTGTAGGCCTCTAATGCATGTTTATGTAGACAGCAATTACTTTTATAATGGAGCCTACAGCTCTAAGTCTCTGCTGGTCTGATTAATGAGTTATAGATACAGTTGTAATGGCTGATGCTTATAATGAATTATAAATGTCCAAGACTAATTTTAATATTGAGTATTAATTATAATCGGTAAGGCTTATTATTTAACATCAATGCACTCTTTAATTGCTATCAAATCATTTCAAATGTTCACATTCTCAAATTTATATCTCTGGATGCTGATAGTGTTCTACCAGTATTTTTGCCTTTTTTTGTCTGACATCTTATTGTTTTATTTTGAGGCATAATGCCATCTTCTGTCAGCTATTTTCAGAGTCAAAAACTGTTATGTTGTTTATTAATTGTATAGATATATGCATAATTTTTTACACTAGTAACATACAGGTATACATTTTGCGCCTGTCATCTCAAGTGTACCTCAGATGATGTGCACTACAAGGGCTAAGTGATGTCAGAAGCAAATGTCACCAAATATTATATGAGAAAAAAATGTTTATTCATTTGGCTAAAAATACAGTTTGATGTTGTGAAGACAGAATGACAGTTAAGCCAACAGATTAAGTCATTCATCAAATATCCTGTTTAGAATGGGACGGGAGAATTGATATTGTTTCTGTTACAGCCCATCATAAACAGTACTTTTCTGTGAATTTGACTGGCTGGACCAAAAAAGTAACACTGAGGAAAAAGAAAAACTATATTAATGACAATGCACTTGATGAGACAGAGGCATAAAATCCATATTATTGTAATGGTTTGTTGTAATGGTCACTAGTTTTAGGCATTTGGTTTGTGATATAGTCTTAGATGTTTATTGTGTGATTTTTTTTTTCTTTGAATGCTAAACTGATAAGGTCATAGGCACATTACAATAGTTAGTAGTATAACTATAAGGTTATAATGATAAGGTCATGGGCACATTACAATAGTTAGTAGTATAACTATAAGGTTATAATGATAAGGTCATGGGCACATTACAATAGTTAGTAGTATAATCATTCATATGAGTGCATTTCTCCCCCAACAGCATTCAAAGAAATTTGACCTTCATATAATTGCCTCTTAAATACTTGTAAATGAATCAATTGTAATGGTGTTTTACCCACAAATCATCTTTATAAGTAAGCCAAAGCAATTCATTTGAACTGATTTTAGACTGAAATCAGCCAGACATTTCACACTGACATATTTACTTAAACAATTCATCACAAATTACTTTTCTGTTGTGCATGATATGACAATGAAAGGAAACAAAATGCATCTTTTATCCAGAGGCACAAGGCCATACTGGATGCATATTAATGACAATAGGTGTCTTAAGAAAAAACAGCAGCGAAATTGCTGATGATTTAGAAAATAGCTTATTTTATTGAGAAGCTAATGAGCCTGCCACATTTCACACTGAAACATAGATTGGTAAATTATTAATGACTCATCTTTTAAAAAAACAAAACATTTTCTATGTCAGTATTTATTCTCAACAGTGGACTATATTATTTTGACCATCCTGTTGATTTAAGATTCTGCCCCTTTGTTAAAGGAAGGATTCCTTGTGCTTACTCTAAATGACCTAAAATTTCGTCCATGACTAAGTTGCTTATTTTTCCTGATTCTGGGTACTTTATTGGTTGTAGAAAGTTGCATTGAGTTTTGTTTGGAAATTAGGATGATACCTGGTTGGAAGACTGTGAATTTCATCAGCAAAAAGAAAATTTTATGACATTTATTTGCCTCTAAAGATGCACCTTGTTGGAAGAAATTTTAGGTCATTTACCGTAGTTTCCATTTGTATCTGTATAGATGTACACACCTATTTAGGTACACACATGTAGGTGGTGTAACTTCACCGACTGCTATAACCCAGAACTAACACCCCAGATTCAAGGTAGCTATAGAACAACTATTATAAACTATATAACTGTCCTCAGATCTGCTGCATGGTGATGAGATTTCCAAGTGGTTATGCCCTTGTAAATATTTGATCAGAGCATTCCAGTATCATGGCTTTGGTGGAATTCTGATGGCAGCTCTGTGTACTGTCTTGTTGTGCGAGGATGATCTACATGTACCGAGTGCTGTCATGTAAATGACCCATTTTAGCTGACACAGCGTGGAAGGTGAATGTCAGCACCCCACCCATGTTGAGCGTTACCGGCATATTATTCACCTATAAACATTCGACCACAACTAAGCCAGTATAGGGCTACGGAATATTCGAATGTGCAAAATATTCAATTATATTGCCTCTTGTTTGACAAAACAATTCACTCACTACAAAACTTATTTCTGACAAAATGATATTTTTGAATATTTCAAGTGATTTTCTGCACCAGGAATTAGGAGCTGTGTGATGTGAAATTCACATTCCTTTGGCTATAGATAATGGACCTATTATTAGATGCAAAAGTAATTGAGCCAGACCCAAGCAGTGAAGATTTTGTGCAAGCAAATTTTTATTTTTGTAACTTTTTGTGGCTATCCTTGCAGCATTTTTCCTTTTCTTTGTTGGTTTTTTTTTTTTTTTTCAGTCATTTGCAGAACAAAATTACCCAGAGCAGCCTTACATTCTTTAACAACTGGCAAAATGATTAATAGCGTTATAGAAATGGTTAACTTCCGTCTCTTAAGTAAATTGGGAATAATCGCAGAAGAAAGCTGAAAATGGGCAAGAATTATGAGGAACACTGAAGCAGTTGCCAGTGTGTTATATTAGCTGATAAACAAATGCTCTGTGTGTGTGTGTGTATATATGTATGTGTATAGATGTGCCCCATTCACCTACATGCATACATCTTTCAGTCAGTTGTAATGCTGTGTCTTGATTGGCCTGACAATTACTGAGTGGTATTCATGAATATGGATGAGTGACACTCTTACTAGTAATGTCTGTTGAAGGGGTTTGGAGGTTTGTATATCTTGCTATATTTGTCAGTTAGATGGGCTTGGATCAAAGGTATATGGTATGAATTATTTATCTATATATCACCACATCCAAACACTGCCCACAATCTGTGTACTGGAAGACTTTCTTAACTCAGTCCTTATGACCTCTTACAATGGTTGGTGTACGTGACGTCTTCATCCTATTTCCCTTACTGCTAAAAGGATTAAATTTCATTAAATCCACATTATTTTCATCACTTTTATTTTCATATATGAACACCTTATGTTGACTCCAACAGATGTGCTCCATAAACTTGTGCAGCAACTCTTTATTTGGACGGCATGGTAGAGTAATTCATGACTTATTCCTATAAATAAGAAGGCAGCAAAGGGACAACCTTGCCACATGCCAACACCATCTTGACAGAGCAGAAATTGGTTGCTGAAGGTATTGATGTGGGTTGGTATTTTACATGCTCATAAAGCATCGTATTGATAAATTCAATCCAGGACAGTCAGTCAAATTTATGTGTGTGTGTATGTTATATGCTTTTTTTTTTTGGTAACATGTTTTATAAACTCAGTTATTAAAAAATGTTACACTGACATCAGACGTATTGTTTTGTATTTCTTTATTTTTTTTCTTCATCTTTGTTTTTTTTTGCGGTGAGTGGAGGTGTTTCTTTGTTTGGGGGTGGATTGGGGGTGGATTGGCATATACATATGTGTGAAAAGCAGAAAATAAAACCCTAAAAGACTATTTTGCTGAAGTAGGTGGGTAGGAGATGCTGGTCTGATGTTTACAGTATGTGACATTCTGTCAGAGCTGTATGTTGTCCTGCCACAGAGAATGCAAGGACAGAGGTACATACCTGTACAGACTGCGAGTGCTGACAAAAAGTGTACGTGAATCTCTTTAGTTTATACCTGGGGTGAAATATTGTCAAGAGGGCAGGCTACCATAGTATAACCACAGTGGTGTGTATGTGTTAATGATCAGCAGGTGTTTAAGGAGGTGCCCCTGGCCTTGATATGTAAGCGTTCATGATAATGTTGTTTTAATTACCTTTACCTGCAGGGTGACTCAATGATGGGCATATGTGGTATTCCGGACTAATAATATATATTCAGAATGGTGTAAAATGCCCTAGGGGTAGTTGGGTGTGAGGAGTCACTTGAGGGGATATGTGTTGCTAATTCGGCCTCAGAAATGCGGTGACCTGTAGGCATCCAGTACGGTCACATGATTAATTTCCTTCTGTCTTCGCCTTGGTCTCGCACGCCTCTTGCATTTCCCGTTGGCTGGTTATAATTCAGTTGTCTGAGCCGTTCACCCTTAGCAGACCAGGGCCAGTCACTCTGTCACAGCTAGCTATAGTGTTTGACTGAGCGTTGCCTCACCTGTGCGTAACGACTTTCAGGTGTGCACGGCAGTAATACCTTCTCTCTTAAGCTGTCCAGGTATTGTACTAGGTAAGTATCAGTCAGGTGAAGTGCTGAGTGAATGGATGGGGACACATTAGAGCTTATAGTTGACTTATAACATAGACTGTCTGTGAATGTGCCAGTTTAAATCTCTGCAGCTATAAAAGTGGCCTTGCTGTGTATAGTCTATCGTCACAGTTTACACTTGGTCACTTCACATTCACCTTTCTTCAAAGCAAGAAAACATGTTTTCATACGAAAGTGTTGGATGTCAGGATATTTATGCATTTGTATTTCATGGCTTTGATAATGGCACTCGAGCAGGTATGTTGAAAGGTGTGTCTAGTGTATTGAGTTTAGGTATGTTGAATACATTCTCCAGCTTTGGTTTCATATAATACATCAGGCAGAATCACTTCATCAAAGTCACATTTGCTGGGGCGTCGTTGAACAGTGTTACCTGTGCGCTATCAGAAAGCTCACCTCACCTTTGATTCATGTCACCTTAAATTACCTGTGTAGATATTACCTGGGTCAACATTTACATAGGAATGTCTCCTTACACACCAAGCTATCAGTGCTACCAGTGACTTTAAATAGAAGGGTGTTACCTTGTACTTCATATGCCCTGGGCGGAAACAGAAAAGAATAAGCAAGTATTGTTATTATTGCAAGCCCGTACGGGAATGTACAAAAATAACAGTACTCTCACAGTTCCATATTTATGTATTCATATCCACTGAATATAGGCAAACTTAGATCTTGAAGATATAAAATGTTTGCCAAAGGGCTTTTCAAACCATCAGTATATGCATGACTGGTCTTTTAGTTCAGCTAAGCAGTGATTGTGTTGCGGACATTTCCCAGGTAGAATTAGCGAGGCAAGCTCTTCCATGAGCCAGTGTTGCTAGCCTTGAGTATTTCTTACACATAAGGTAGGTATGTCGTCTGTTTTTACCTGCCTGTGCGTGGCTGCTTGTTAGTATCTTTGACAAACTGTTATGTACATCACTAATGAGGCACCTGGACTGTGTAGTAGTCAGCTGATTCCGCATTCTGAACTGTATGTCACAGATGTTCACTGAGATCCTGTGACAACCTGTTATGTTGTATCTAAACTTGACAAGTGTGGTCGAAAGTCGTAATGATCCATGTAGTCTTTAAAACGCTGTTGAAGTTGTGCGGATTGACCGAGGTACCTTGTACTAGCTTGACTGTCAGTGCAGTGAATATCAGCAGTTACTGTCACTGCAGTTACTGTAATTACCGTCTGCAGGAAAATATTTCTGAGTTTCATGTTGCAGTCTAAAGCTAACCGTCACAGGATATTAAACCTTCGATTCAGTGTGTCTCAGGTGAACATAACAGATGAAAGTTTGTAAAGGCCTACTGGGTGAAGTTTGTAGAGCAGCAACTTTTGCTTGAAATAAGGAATTATTTTTGTGAATAGAGTTTACAACACACAGATTATACAGTTGCACTAATGTGTGAAATTAATTTTTGAGACTAATTTTGTCTTGATGATCTCCTGCATGGACATAACTTTTGAGTGATGCATTCAGACAAAAAATATATATATATATGTACTAGGACATTTTGTAACGAAGATCAATGCAGTTCGCTGCTTTCATCTGCATTGACAGGTGTATCATGAAATTAAGGGACCTGAGTCATTGTCTAGGGTTACTAGATGGAAAGATGTGGTACCAGTTACTGGGTGATCAGACAGGCATGAAACCGTTACAATCTGACACAGGTGCTGTATAGATGATGTTAGGGTATACACTGATCTGATCTCTCAGATGAAGCACTATCCTATCTCTGTTATCTGTCATATAATCAACTGTGGTTTTATCTGTTTGGATTGCTAAATTACAACCAGGTTGTGTTGATAGGCATGTGTGTATGTAAAGGCTGGTTGTAGCTGGCAAATACAGTCCCTTTTTTCGTGAAAGTTGAAGTGAGAGTTGGTATATGTATATATACATTAAGCATCATAGTGTCTCACCTTTATTAACTAATGTGTAACAACCACTAATTACCCCCATCTACAAGAAATTTCCATTAGTACACAAAGTTTGATGTGTATTATTCTAATACTTAGCTGGACACTGAAGGGTTGAGTCATATATTGTTGGTAGTGGTGATCCAGACAGAATTAAATCATTATGATGTGGAAGTAATGCAATGAAATATACCTGACGGTATTGTGTCATTTTAAGAAAACTGGGTCAGACTATACTCCTCTCATTTACAGAACTATTTGTCAGTGATAGGCATTATATGAAATTTACATTAAATATTCTTATTATATACATGTACACTTGAGAGCATCATTCATGAGGCTGAGGCACAGCTTTTATGATTTGAAGCTAAAACAAAAAATATGACGTGTTCATCTGTTAATTTTATGCTCTAAATAGGAAACAGACAATTTTCTATGAGCACATCTATGAGAAACAAAAAGACATCCTAGGAAGGAATGTAAAACAAAGATGTAACACCTGTCATATTCATACAGGTAAAAGTCATTTATTGCTTTGTTTACTGCACGCTGTCCAGGTGAGACATCCGCCGTCTTTCATTCGTCAGGAAATGAGGTATAAATAGGAGACAGAGATCTCGAGTCAACAGAGCACAATGGTATACGTGTGATTAATACAGATGTCTCCCATTATAGACTGCATCAGTATACAGCATAGCTCTTTATAATCAGCAAGGCCACATGTTTTCCAGCATGGGTGGATACAGTATATATTTACATGCCAACCCACCCAAACATCAGGAAGTCATACATGTAGTCATATAACGGCTGTATCAATGGAGAGGCTGTTACTCCCAGGTAACATTCAAGAAAACAGTATTCAGAAGGGAAAAATTAAACGTGAATCCGTTTTGCTGGAACATCACTGGGAAATGGTGTCCACATGTATTAAAAGGGTTCAAGGTTAGGGTGTCCAGAAAATGTACAGTTCAGGCTAAGGTCACGAGAAAACAGTTCTGGGAAGTGACATCCAGAAAACAATTCTGGGGAATGATATCCAAAAGCATTTGTGGATTAGTGGCCTAGGAACAGTTCTTGGAAATGATGTCTAGAGAACTGTGGAGGGGTGGAGAGGAAGAAAACTGTTGAGTGTCAGGGTGTGAGTTAGGGAGTCCAGAGAATAGTTGAGGGTTAGGGGGTCCAGAGAATAGTTGAGGGTTACGGGGTCCAGAGAGTAGTTGAGGGTTAGGGGATCCAGAGAGTAGTTGAGTGTTAGGGGGAAGAGAGTAGTTGAGGGTTAGGGGGTCCAGAGAGTAGTTGAGGGTTAGGGGGTCCAGAGAGTAGTTGAGGGTTAGGGGGTCCAGAGAGTAGTTGAGGGTTAGGGGGTCCAGAAAGCAGTTCAGGGTGATGGTGTCCATTGAACAGTTTATGAGAAGGGTTTTTGGGAAATATTTCAGTAAAAGCGCCCAAGGAACAATTCATGATAAGGTTGCCCTGGTATACTTTGTACACTCAGTGGTAAAATATGTCAGGGAAAAGTTTAGTGTTATAGGGCGTCCACGAACAGATACAGATAAGTTTGTCAGAAAAACAGTTCATGGAAGAGATGTCGATTAAGGAACATTTTGATAATGATAGGAGTGTCAGGAGAACAGACAAGGGCTGTAGGGTTAAGTGGTATTGGTACCTGCAGTTTAACTGCTTTGGAATATATCGTCAGTATTTTTGGACCTGCTTGGGAAAGAAGAGCACAAGTTCTTGGTGTTTTTATGTATTTTTTATGTATTTGTTCATACAGACTTTTCTTCATCACTCATGTATTGCACCGGGACATGTAGTAATGGCCATGACCAACTGGGGTGATGTTAGACACTGTTTAAGTGAGAGTAATGAGACCTTTGCTTTTCATTCTTTCTAATATTGGAGGTTTGCAGTTAATTAATGATATAATGGGATGCCTAATTGTCGGGTTTTTTCTGGATTATTGGAATACAAAGGACTGAAATGTTTCATATATACTGTCTGTCTTGTATGATCATGCACACTCATGTATATATAGCTGGTGGTGAACAGTAGATTAATGTGTCCTGCAATATGCATTTGTCAATGGTATCAGACGAGATAATTAACTTTTAATTTTTGAATAGAACTAGTTTGACTAGCCCAGGCCTAGAAACATACATGCCTGTTTAAACTAAACCCTGCCACGTGTAACTTCATGATGTTAAACGGACATCTAGCTATGTAATGCTGTTATTTGTCTCAAATAACACAATCATACAATATGTGGCTTGTTGATAGAAAACAGGATGTTAAAATGTTTAAGCTGACATACATATAGATGTACCAGACAGAATGAGTATATATAGGCCGGCAATCTTGTCATTCTTCACATTTCCATCAAAATCATTGCCGAAAGTAAAAAAAGTTGTTTTGTGTGAAACCGATTAGCAATTGGGTTTATTCATTTAATGCTAATGTGCCATACCCCTACTCCATTGTCATCAGCAGAGGTGCATCCACATGGTCTGCTGTCTAAAGCCTGCCAGCATGTATATGCACAGATGGATTCCCTGATGCCTTTACTCTGGGATGGGTACCGCATACATGGCTATATGGATGCCCTGTGATGCCTGGCTCTTGCCTCCTCCCCTGCCCTCCCTCTGCACCTCACCCCCATGCCCTCTGATGCCAAACCAAGGACCTCATTACACCCCATATGTCCCTCACACATCAGCAGACCCAGAAGGCCCCAATGTGGCACCATGACATTCTTTTCTCTATACCCTGCAACTGGCAGAGCCCTTATAGACCACATGTGGTGCAGATATCAGGCTGGCATGAATCATGGGTGTCACTACATGGAGGGCTACACACACTGCCAGTCTGCTCTCTCCACTCCTACCCATTTATAGTGATAACTGACTGGGGACAGGCTGCATTCTGGGGCCGGGTGCAGATGCAGCATCCTAAGGGCAGACCCTAAACAATGGCTCACTGAGGAGCTACTACATGGGAAGCCAGAGTACAGATTATAGGAAGCTTGGGATGTCTTGGTGACTGGTTACTGGCTTTTTTTGGAAGTTTGTGATCATTGTCAAAGTGAGCAGAGAGACTTGTGTGGAATTTGTGACTGTTGTTAAACTGATCAGAGGGGCTTGTGTGAAGCTTGTGTGACTGTTGTTAAACTGAGCACAGAGTTAGACTAATGCATCCATCTCAGAGTCACACTGATGCTCATCAGCTAGAGCTTGACCTGCTGGGGTGAGTCTGTAGGCAAGGTGACTAAATGTAAGGAATGTGTTGGCGGTGAGTCTAGCATTATACTAGGCCTTCAACTTTGTCTGACAATGTTAGCTTCAAGATGAAAGAAAATTTACAAATGCCATAACACTGATCTTCACAAAATGTTTGCTAAGAACTAACACTGAAATTCTTGCTCCCATCAAATTGGTATGTCAACTTTGTGCAAAAATTCCAAAGTAGGTATGAATTGTTAGCTACCTAAGTGTTAATTAAGTAATGGCTGTATACATTCACAGAATAAGTTTATAATTACGACATTAATGTGGGTACTACAGTAATCCTTCACGCCAAAACTGACCACTGCCAAATATGGTAAATGCCCTCAAATGTTGTCCAGGACTATGCCCTGCTCATTTTGCCTTATTCCATGAGTACTGTTGATCTTAGACATGTTTTTACTTGTGGTTTGTTTTGATCATACAATGATATCTCAGGGGTGAAATGTTGAAGTTTCACCACCAAAAGTACCATTTTTTTGACAGTTACCTGTTTTATTTATGCACTTTTGTGGGGGTTGAAATTGTAGGTCATTTACCAGTGAAAAATCATGCTCAACACCAGTAAAATAAATAAATAAATAATTATGGGATTAAGTTAATGTTGTTTTGTTAAGTGTAACACTTGTGTACAACAATCTCAAGGAAAACATTTTTTTCTGGTTTTGTGTAATAAGGTCGGAAAAAAATATTTTAAATTCTAAAAAAGAAAAATGCGCTATTTTCCAGTGTTGATTGTGTGAGCTACATGCAGTATAATTTATATTATAGTACATTTGCTAACCCCGGGGTATTTGCCTGAGGCCTATGTCTTATGATTAATGGTATTGTGAAATGCTGAATTGAGCAAGCTTCTCCCCAGGGGCAGTGGAAGCTTAATCCACAGACACAATGCAGCCCAGCGGGGCCAGAAAAAGGGCGCCATGACCCTTTAATGGTTATGACAATAGAGCCACTATAGGGACAGATTAAGTACATTGTGCGTCTATCAGAGCCTATTCTGCCCTGCCTGTTTGGCCTGACAGGGCTACCTGGGCTTCTTGTAGCTGACATGGTCAGAGCAAAAGATTTGTCCTAACACTGAACTCCAGAGGCCAACCAATGGGTGCACAGGATCAGCAAAACTTCTGATATATGGACACAGTTTCAGAAAAGGCATTTCATTTTTCAGACATTTCGTATTTTCTTCAGTTAAAGAGACTACACTGGAGATTTTAGGGGAAAAATAGATCATTGCGAATTCAAAGTGATTTTTGCTATTGGTTTAGAATAGCCAAAATAATTACTTGGTTTTCACGAAATATCAGCTTTGTCTGTGCACGTTTTACTGTTCAAAATTTGTCGTATAGTGCATAAAATTTATAGTGTGCATTGTTTTATAACTTTTTAGAATTTATGAACACTGAAATAGTACAGGTCCCAGTCTGATGCTTTTGGAGAGGCAATAATTTCAGCTATTCCTGGTAAATAGAGAAAATTGAATTGATTAGCAAATATGGATTTATTGTTAAAAATCTCTAGCGTAGGCTGTGTAAGTGTTTGCTAAAAGAAGTAACTGTTTTGCTCAGATTTTTATTTTTTTTTTATGTCAGAGTATTTTAGGGGGTTTACGGTAAGCCTGAGGACATTGTAAAGTCCTTTCATTTACTCTCAGTCACATGAGGACATGCCAGTGGTAAGCCTGCTGTTTACTGGGCTCAGACATGTTCCACTACTGCTGGAGAAACAACTACATGGGCTTTGCATACATATCCACCCAGAGAGTGGGTGACAGGCTCCCACCACAAAGTCACCCAATAACTCAGCACTGTGTGATGGCTGACTGTGACATGTCACTGTGACGGTAAGTGACAACTGTGTGATAAACCCTGTCACTGTGCATGTGTGTGATATAGGTGTAATAGGCCCTTATCTACAGAAAGGCACTATTATGTATGTATACAGTGGTCCAAGCCTACAGAGCCCTGTCTCTTTAGGCCTGAGGGAGACTGTTAAGAATTCCAGTCAACACTGATTTATGAAGGTTATCTGTATACTTAGGTTTGTCTATTGATGTCTGAGTGGCTAAGGATGTTCTATCTGTCCCAGACATTCGCCAGTTTTCAGTGAGTGAGTTGTTTACCCAGACTACTCTGTATTTATAATGTTTTATGTGCTATAAAAAGTCAGGACTAATTTCCTCTGCCATGCTTAACAGAGAACCTTAAATTTGTGTTCAGTCTCTGATTGGTCCTAAAAAGGGCTGATTTGTCTGTAAGCTAACAGAAATGTCTGTGGTGTGAAGGCGTAGTAGTGAAGTCGATAACCATACTGAATTAGTGCCAGACAATATTAAAGAGACTGTGCAAGAGAATTTCTGTATTTGGAACTGTTTTTGCCTTATCTTTGAGGTTAGGTTTTCCTTCTGAGCCTGAAACAGGTTGGGAATTCAAAATGGCTGGTAAAAATCTAAGAAAACACGAACCATATCCTGCTTCCATTTGGTGAATTGAAGTCTGTCATGGTATTTATGGTATTAACTGAATATTAGTGGTATTCATACAGACCAATTGTAAGCCAACGAAATATGTGCACATTCGTGCTGGTATGGCCTTTGTGTATGCAGTGCTGACAAAGAGGTCAGTACCACTGGAATATTTGTATTGGTTAAAACCATCTTTAAATGGGTTTTATTGCGTGCCAGAATATGTTGTTGACAAAGGGTCTTAAGTGCCGGAGAAATGTAGGTGTGTTTGGTGTAGAGTTCTGTTTCTTCTGATCATGTGCGGATTGAGGAGTGGAATTCCCGTTTGCTGGTGTTGCACTGCTGCTGAGGTATAACCTCTGACTTTGGAGTCAAAACTTCCGTGTCGTTCGTAATCGTGTCGTTCATAATCGTCCCTGGTCCATGGTTTTTTGTATCAACAACACAGCATCGGCTAGAGTTCAGTATCCAGTTTCAGGGATTGGTATTGACATGTGATAGGCAGAAAACACTGCTGACTAGAATGTAAACACTTACAGCCTACTACTTTGTCAGGTTTGTAGTGTACGGGTCTGTAATGCTCATGAATGCATTACATGCCTGCCAGACATTATGTAATGCCTGGGACAGACATTATGTAACCTGTGAAGCTGTCCTGAAAGATTTTATAGCATTTTCTGGGTAGACCTTTGCTATGAAATGGTGTGTCACCTTCTGTAGACAATGGCAGAAGAGCTTGAAGGATGATGACTGTCTGCCAAGAGGACAGCCAACAAAGGTCCAGTGACAGTTTGGAGTATTCTTTCTATTTCAAGTTAGGTATGCAATGGAATATAAGATCCACCTATGTATAGCATTATGCTATGTTAATATGTATAATAAAGCCTACTGACTTTGGTCAATGTCAGATCAAAACCTGCATGGTTGCATTCATCTTGAACGCATCCAAGAATGTTGTTGCACATGCTTTGTTCAATGCATGTGACATGCTTGAAATAGTGCGTTTTATTATGTGTGGCCAAACTGCGTTAGAAATTTATTCATGCCTTAGGCATTAGAGTCTATATGAAGCACAAACTGAAAGGGCCTTAGAATGTGTGTGGTCATGACTCTGCTAACACAGTTAACAGCCGGTTGTGTTTTGAAGATTGAAGACTTGTGTTATTAAGGGCTGCCGTGTGACAGAAAAATGGAAACTTAGTGATCATATAAACCTGTTCACAAACAAGTTAATCACATTGACTACACTGCAGTGTAATTGTCTCGTTTCTTTAGTGTGTTGTTTCATCAAAGTTCCAACAGTACATGCAGTCCTTTCATGAAAGGTGTCGATACCTGCTTCCCTAACTTTAGTTATTATACAAAAACACAATGCTTTTAAAAGGAAGAAAGTACCAGTAAAATGAGGGGGGGGGGGACTAGGTAATTAGTAAAGTTTCCTTACAGTATTCAACGAAACTGATACTCATCCCATCATGTGTACAATTTTTTATTATAAGAAATCTTTGGGGTGCTAAATATTTTGCATATGTAACATTGTACCTTTTTTTTTTGTTAGAATACTACTCGAGATTAACGCTAACTAAATGAGAATGTAAATTGGTTTGATGAGAGATTGAGGATTGTCATATTAAGGGTTGTACATTGTGGATGATGGAATGGGAAGTTGTACACAATGCTTTTAAAAGGAAGAAAGTACCAGTAAAATGAGGTGGGGGGGGGGGCTAGGTAATTAGTAAAGTTTCCACACAGTATTCAACGAAACTGATACTCATCCCATCATGTGTACAATTTTTTATTATAAGAAATCTTTGGGGTGCTAAATATTTTGCATATGTAACATTGTACCTTTTTTTTTTGTTAGAATACTACTCGAGATTAACGCTAACTAAATGAGAATGTAAATTGGTTTGATGAGAGATTGAGGATTGTCATATTAAGGGTTGTACATTGTGGATGATGGAATGGGAAGTTGTGCATATATAGGGTACAGGACACTTAAAAGCTGTTGAAACTGTTGGTACAGACCCCACAGGATGTCTACATGTCCCCTGGGTCAGATATCTCTCCTAAGGCCATGTATGTTCTACATACAAGGGCAGCATGTCCCTGGCCCAACACCAAATTTAAAGTGAATGTGTCATGTACTAACCAGTGTACTTTGACTGGGTTGAATATGTGGGTCCATTGTTCACTGGTTCCAGTCATGGTGCAATTACACAGATAGCTTGTATTCCACAGCCTGGCAGCACCTGGGCACTTGCCCAGCCAATACCAGCGAGCCATCAAAGTGCTGTTACCCCTAAATTGTTAGACCCTTAAAACTCCCTGGCCTGTCAGCTATAAGGCCTGCCAGCAAAACCTCTGCCCCATACACTTGATCTTAGTTTATCCCTCACAGCCCCTCCCCCTTTTCTTCCACATGGAGGGGTGTCAATGTAAGATTCTACCAAATTCTCATTCTGCCAGCCAATAAATTCCCCAAATTCTTTGTGGATAAGATCTGTGTATTGTATTTCCATACCCGGAGTCCAAACTCAGTGATGGGTAGATTTTGCTAGACATATTATGGTTAAAGTTTAAACCTCTAAGATTTCATTCCAGTTTCTATTCACAGTTAGAGTAAGCCCAATTCCTTGGGTCATTATGTAGTTTGTATGGTATAGCAGGGTATATGGCAGACTGTCATAAATAATATACCCAAGTTGGATAATTCCATACTCTTTTCTGAATTAAAAATGTAAAACTATATGAAGGCACATGTATGTTACTATCTTGGATTTGATTAAATAATTTGAAAGCAAGAACAAAAACAGCTAGACGCATTCTTTATCCCGGTGCAAAACTATGACCTCAAAGGAATTTATAATACTAAAGATTGGTGATTGGTGTCTATAGGCCTACAGAATTACATGCACAAGTTTCTGTATGTTCAGGGCTTGCTCAGAAATAAAAAAGGCAGTTATTTTGGGATTGATGTATGAGTTGTCAGTCATGTTATAACATGCAGGTGACATAGGCATAGACGACCCAGTTAGGACCAGTGCTACACACCTGAGTTTATGTAATACAGCCTGTATATCTGGAGGTGCCCCAGTCCTCGGCCAATCAAAATAGGTATGGGCACAGTCATAAGATACTCTTATAAGGTAATGTCTTTTTTACTTTTTTTTAAATCTTTTTTTTATTTTTTGTTCTGTTTAAGTTACAGGAATGATAAAGAAGTGTGTGGTGTTTATCATGATTTGCTCAATAAATAAATAATGTGTGCTCAAACAGGCCTATACCAGTAGTGAAAAAAGAAAAACAAATCATTCATTCATCTTCACAGAGTTTCAGGATAAGTTTATGACAGAGAAGGCAAAAGAGATCCACCTGTTCAGACGTGAGATTTGAATGAGTGCAATGAATGAAGGATCATGCCTTTATGCCACATCGGCAATTTTTTGGCGTAGGAGTGACATGTAATATAGTTTAGGGGGAAAGTAAAACTTAGTCCAACAAAGTCTGGAATCCAAATAGCAAAGCCTCTCTTTTGTTCAAGTTAATTCGTCTGGGTTACTATCCTCTAATACTCACGGCTTTATTCTGAACAGTGATGAATTGGCAGTACAATTGCTATACCTACCCTTCTACCCTAACAGAAAAGTCAAACCGTATTTGTGTGCATCAGCATAAATGTATCAGTAAAGCTTGCCTGAAGTCAGAAGTATTTAATCCTTTTAGTCCTGATCCAATGTCTTTATGTAGCTTACCATACATTCCCCAGGTATGTCAGGCCTCAGATAAAAGAATTGATAGTGCTGTTACTGAGATTTAAGCAATTAGGCTGTATAAATAATGGTTGTAAAACATTATGAACATTTACGTTTTGTCCTCAAGCATCCAGCTTAAAACTGCTGCAGGCCCTGCAAGAGGAAGAAAATTAAATGAATTTAATATTTTTGTGTACATTACACATATAGTGCAGTTTGTTTATTTCCGTAAATTGAAAGTAAAAGGAACTGCCTAGGGATACTAACTGTTATTCTAAGTCATATTGTACTTTACCTTATTGTCTGTGATAACACCTGTACATCATATATACATTGTAATATACAGACACACCTGGCATGAGACAATTAAGGGATGGAAACCAGTGTTTTGTGAACATCTAATTCTACAGCCTGTAGTGTATGTACCCTAAATGGCCTAAAATTTTTTGCAAGTAACTTTCTGATTCTATTTAATGAGCTGGTTTGGTGTCAAAACCTATGCCTATTTAATGAGCTGGTTTGGTGTCAAAACCTATGCATATGTAATGAGCTAGTTTGGTGTCAAAACCTATGCATATTTAATGAGCTAGTTTGGTGTCAAAACCTATGCATGTTAAGAGTAAGGTGATAAATAATTAAGAACAAGATAGCTGGAATTGCTTTCCTATATTGTAAAAAAAATGCAGTGTATTAAAACACATATGGTGTGTTTTGGAGGAGAATATGGGAACAAACTTTTTCTGTCCTTTCCAATTTGCCTGATGTGACACCACAAATGACCACTTCACCAATCGCTGACATGTATCCACCAATGATGCTGTACTCGCAAATGCTCTGCATCTCATCACAGTATATATGTCTTACTCAACTGCACGTCTGCCTGATTGGACGTCATGTACAGAATGTTGTCATGTCACACCAAGAAAACTTTATGCGAACACAGCTGAAGATGTTGTGTTTTCGATGAACAGTCAGTGACTGTATATGGGTTAAACAGTGTTATTCACTGTGAGTCCTTATGATCCATGGTGTAAGGTTTGTTCCACAGGATTTCCTTTGTATCATTATAATATTTCTATCCAGATTCTATTGGGACTGGAGTGGCACTTTAAGTGATTTGAATTAGCGTTCACATATGTGAAATCTGTTGGCTGTTGTGTCAGAGTGATGCACTCGTGCAGCAGTTCCTGACAGGTGTGAACTCTGATTGATCTATATCTCCCGTCCCTCTCCTGAAATCTTCTTACAAGCGATTGCATATGTAGATATGCCAGCATGTCTGGTATCTTAAACACATCTGCATGAAGGACGCTCATACATGCGTCTGCATTATTTTCATGATTCCGTATAATCAGACGTTACACATGTATGGGCGTAGGAGACATTAGCCAGGTAATGAGTCGCTACAGGTGAGTTTTCAGCCCACTCATGCATGCTGTATGGTATGACATCGATCACGCTTGGCAGGTAAACTAGCCACTGTAATCAGTGCAGGTTGGAAGTGAACTGTCCAGGTAAGGCCGAGACGGTACCAATGATCAATACCTGTAGATTTATGAATGCCTGGAGCATATGGTAAGTGGACAGGTAGGACATGGAGTGTGGAGCTACTATCAGAGTTACTCAAGGTTTAAACATGTTCTCAGATAAAATGTAATTCTGTGTTTACACAGGTATTTTGCCTCCTTATTGCACTGAATAGTGAGATGTCTAAGTCGTTCGTCACTTGTCAAAAATAGGTTTAATCCTTTCATTTATTTGTACACCGAAGTGTATGTTGCTTTTTCGTAGATTGAGGAAATTTATGTATTTTAATTGCCATGTTTTAATTGAACATTGCTCATTATGTTCATTGGATACATGAAACTGTTATGTGTTAGTCAAATTCTATCAGCACAACACAAAATGTCAAGTTGACCACCAGGACTGGCCAGTGGGTAGAAATCTCCCTAGACAAAATGCATGTTAACCTTATATTATTGGACTAAGAGATGGGATGTAAGGTATGAAAAGGTGTGAGATGTGAACTGTCATGTAAATATCATAAATGACAAAGACTGGCCGGCCTCAAGTGGACCTTGTGAATTCTGCCTAGGCTTACCTGTACAGGTATAACACCCAGGTGTGCCATCTGAAAGCCGAACTCACATCTGTATTACAAAAGGTTGGCCCTGGCTAATGACATGAAGACACAATCCTGTTTTGCCCGATATAGACCCAGTCTTTGTGTTGCGATTGCCCTCGGAGTGGGGCGCAGGTCAGCTAACGTTGGCTGGCATCTTGTCTAGGCCTTGTTACATGTGGATGTGACATGGGCTGTGGGATGGGGATTAGTTCGTCTGATCTCCAGATGTCTGTCAAACTGTCAGGTAGGGTAATCCTAACAGGTAAGGCTTGTGTCCATTCACCTACCTGGACAGGCCCAATTAAGTTATTAATGGCCATGTGGTGAGTAGCAATACCTGCTATAAATTGCAGATTTAATTGTCTCATTATATTTTATGATAAATATAGGCAGTTCTTTTCTCTTTTGAGATTTACACATGCACAACTGTCACATGCACAACTGTCACTTAAGTACCAGGAAGTTTTATTATGCCTTATTACAGAGTGTAAAATGTGCTGAAGTCCAGTATACTTCATTCAGGTGATCTATCAGCCTGTGTCTCTTTTCATGTGATTAGACAGGGATTTGTGACTTGATTTTCACCTTTAATACAGATAAGGAAAGGGCCAAGAAACTTTACCTGTAATGAAACTGAATACACTTGGAAATGCTACCTGGCTTGAGGTCTTGAATTTTTTTTTTTTTTTTTTTGTGTGTTTCAGTTTCAGTTACACACCTAGAATAGCTGAGTTCTGTGTTTAAATGTCAACATTTATAGCTGCACACCTAGTTTGGTATGTGGTATGTAGGACATTTTTGACATGTTGTGTAACAAGGGTGACACTGTTTCACTTGTGCAGATATGAGAAGGCACACGAATGTTATCCAGTCTGCACGACACAGGCGATGTATATCTTAGCATGTTTGACAGACATTTTGTGTAAAACTTACAAGTGCAGCAACAATGACCGCCTTTGTGCTAATGCACAGAACAACTTTTAATACAGGAATGTGGATGTAAGTAAAATTTGTGCCATACAGAGGTTACCAGCTACCTAGGAAAAAATCCTGGAATATAGGAATCGCTGAACAAGGTGTGTAGGCCAGTAGATTTTAAGGAATGCATTAATTGCGTGCTTACATTGTGGGAATGTTACTTATGTGGAGTATACATGACACATTGGCAGAGAAGTACCTTCTGTATTTGATCTATGATAGATGTGGACAAATCATAGGGAAGGCCCTTCTCAACTGACTCCGTTGTGTAGGGTGTCATTGGCTGGAGAACACATGATCAGGTGTTCAAATCCGGGTATAGTGGCATGGTATGGGGCTTCCTTTCCCAGTTTACTAAGTAAAGTGCAATATTCTTCCGTGTAAAGTATCAGTGAAACTGAATAATTAATTTCCTGAAGTTTTGAAATTACTGATAACAAAGCTTTCTTATCTTAATCCAGGTGATGTCTGATGTGATAAATATTTGGTTAATGTACTGATATAAACTCATGTGCTTTGAAAGGAAAGGTTTTCATATGTGATCTGAATTCAGATATGAAAGGAAAGTAAAGGTATCATGTGAACCATAGATAACCTCTCAGATCTGAAAGCGGTTAAATATTCAGTCATTTCCAGGCTGAAGGCTTCTGCTGAAATTTTAGGTTAATATTTTAATAACAATTTCATGTGTTGAAAGGCATTTCATTTGATCTATTTTTAGGAGTATGTTCTGGTCAGTTGACAAAGTTATCTCTAATGTTGCTGTTTTTTTTTTATAGTAGCAGTATTGAATAACAATAACATAGGATTTTGTTCATTTCAGCCACATACACGCATTAATATGGCTTCATCTATTTGAAGTGTATATGGTCTTGTACCCCCAGCAAACTCATCTTGACTTTCTTTCATGTTGACTGAGGGTGATGGTGAGGAAGGGGAATTAAAGAAAGAATAGCTACCTCTACCAGCAGAGTTTTACATTTTCTTGGCTGAGGGATCTTCGCTTATGCAGGTCACGACTTCTGTCAGTTTATTGGCATACAGCCCTGCTGGGGGGACGTGCTTCTCAATCATGTACAGTCAGGGCATACCTGCCACCTTAATGTTCTCTTTTCATCATTTGCCGTTGTCACACGTCTTCCACCTAAACTTGGATTGTGGGAATATTTGAGCAGATATTTGCAGCATACTTTATGTCACCCCATTAATCGAGTCCTCATTAAAGTTTCATGATGCTGACATTTTTTTTCAAGCCAACAGTATAAGCCTGCTGTGTTAGAGACAGGAGTTTTCTTATTTTTCCATATATAGCCACATCGTCTGTCATGAAATGGAAATAATTACCTGTATAATAATACAAGCTCTTGAAGGGTATGCATGGATATACATGCAGAATATTTATTAATTAACATACAGAAAATTTCTTATTTATTGTATCATTTGTAGGCCACATCTTTTTACAAAATATTATTAAAGACATTAAATGTACATGTAAACTTTGCAGACATGATGATATGAGTGAGAGCAGTTTTTTTGACAGCTAGTCCGTCCATTAAGGCCAGGAATCACAGACCTCATTTATGTCTTGAGTAAATGTATATTTGCAGTTTTGCTATATGGAGAATGTTTAGTCAACATTGCATACAGGTAACCAATACCAGACTTAAGAGAGGTAGTTCATACATGGAAGTGAGGGTAAATCTAGCTGTGACAGATCAGGTTTAACAACTGGTGAATAACTCAACCATGGTTAAGCAGAATGTGAGTTGCACAATGGCAACTTTACATTAATTGCCCGTGAAACATACATACGTTTCATCGAGTGTCACTCGTCTAACACATGTAAAATACAGGTTTGGCATTTTTAAAAATGATTTATTTTAGACAGAGACTTAATTAAAAGTTGAAAGATGAATACAAAAAAAGATTTAATTACTTATTCAGAATTAAAGCCTGTTTTCCCATTGAAGAATTTAAGCAATAAAATTCTAAGGAAAGTTTTACTGTGGTAATTAGCTTCATGAACCTGATGATTAATGAGATGTTGTAATATACATGTGTCCTTATTAAAATAATTAACTTCCTTTTTTGGTTGACTTGTTATGCAATTTGTTTCTATAACACCATGCTTGTTACAGAGCAGTATGCATACCTGTGTAGGTAAATATGGCAGACATAATTACATATACCAGTGTTTCACCACTTCAAGTCTTGATATAAACTGGTGTGTGAAGTTTATAACAGAAATGAAAAAGAGGAATGTGTTAGCCATACTCAGGTCTGAACTTATTTGTTCACAGAAGTGTGTGCACAGGGACAAAGGCATCGGCAATCTGGGGATCTGATTATGTATTGTGGCAAGTCTTTGTATGAAAAGGCTGAAAGCTATTAAAATGGGAGACCAGCATTTGTACTTTTTTACATGTATGGATAATGGCTCAGAAAACCATCAATTAAATAAACCATGACTGATTGCTTGGTTGACCAAGTTTATGACTTTATCTGATGCTTTTGGTGTGTTATGGGGGCCACACAACTGTTGATACTCATGGTACTTTGACAAATATCAATTCATTAGAGGACAAATGTACCACAACTTTATATTCAGTGTGCAGTGTATTTTAGGTGAACCTCTCAGAGCTTTAAGTTTATACACACATGTAATTTGTGTCAGTGGTAGCTTATACCTTTACATTCACATGTAGATTCACAAAGTTTCACAAAACATTTGTTGACTTCAAAATCAGAGTTATGAAGTTGGGAGAAAAATACTTCCCAACACTTGCAAACTTTGGCAAGGTGCACTGTGTGCAGTTTCAAGGAACACTCAAACTTTGAATCTGCTTAAAAACGTTCAGTTTGAACGACCGAAAACAGTATGATATTAGACTTAAAAGACTGCTTTCAGAAACATCCATGTTAAGAAGACAGGACCTTAAAGTGAATTCCATGTAATGAAAATTGGTGTATAGTATTCATTTGAGGTATATTCCAATGTCTTCTCTACTTGCAGATAAAGCGTCTCTTGGGAAGTGGTCCATGTGCTAAAAACTGCCAGCTGTGCGTCGGAGATCGTCTGCTGTCCTACAACAACACTCCCCTCCAGAACCTTGTTCAATCAGAATGTATGTCCATCCTGAAACAGCCCAATGAAAACGTGACATTTACGATCCTGAGGCCTGCCTACAGTGGACAGCGGCTGAGGATTAGTGTGAACACCCATAGGAAAAAGGACGTCGCCTGGTATTCGTCAGGACTGGACAGTAACTCGGACACGACAGATTCTGACACAGAAGGCAGCTTGACTAATTCCGAGGAGGACAGAAGCGAAGAATCTCCAGGGTTTTCTTTGGACAATTTAGAGACCTTTTACCAGCCCAGGGTGAATGAGGTGTTCAGCAACAAGCAGTTCAAAATAGCTTATGCTGAGCCGAATTTGGGGTCACAAGTGACAGCTGTCTCTGACAGGTCTGTTGGTTCTGACAGACTGAGGTCAAGTAGAGAGATTCACCATTTTTATCCACATGGATTACCTGAATCTGTGAAAATGGAGGATTTAACAGGTGAGAAAAATGACAGACATGATGCTGCTGTGATTCTGCAGCCTTCAGACATGGACTGGTTAGATTCTCTGAACAACGTTAAGAGTAATGAGCAAACAACAGACCAGTTTTCAATCAGTATTACCTCTCAAAACGCCAAAAGTTCAAATGACAATGGCCCGCTGTTAGACTTTGGTGATGATTTGGTGAATTTAGAGTCTCAGGGAGTGAAACAGTCTGTGAATATGTCAAATACACAGTTACCTCCCCCTGCAGAGTTTGCAGATTTGTCCAGTCATGCAACTTTGTCCAGTGAAATTTCCAACCAGAATGGATACAAGGATGTTTGGCAGAGTGGCTTATGCGAAACGGAATTCATCACTGAAGCTGATAATGATGTGCCAGTGACAAATATTGATGACTTGTTAGAAAAGGCACAAGGAGTGAATCACCAGAGGAGCCCTTCAGAAGGAGACTCTGAATCGTCTGCTTCTGAAAACCTGTTGGATTTTGAAAAGATACAAACACCCGTTGTCGGTAGTGAAAGACTGTTTTATCAAGCTGCGCAGGAAAATGCTTCTGGTTATAAACAGGGTTCAGATTTGGGAGATCTTTTGGGTGCTAATTCAGAATCTGAGGTTGAACAAATCTTCAGTGGAAGAATGGTAAGTGCTACAGAAAGAGACGAGGACGAAAATCTGTCCACTTTCTCAAGCCATTCTGGATCCACTGTTATCCACAGATGTGGCAGTGCCCATGAAGAAGTCGACAACAGCAGCAAGGGTGTTACAAAAGATGAATGTAATTCTCAGGAAACCAAATCAGACTCCAACCCGTCTGACTCACCTGATGTTGAACTTTCATCTCTTGACCATGCCCCAAGAAATGAGGAAACTGTCAGCATGTCTGTGACAAAGATGGTGAGTTCTTCACCCGATCTCAGTGTCCAAGAAAACCTTGACGGTGAGGTTGTCTCATTGTACATTAGTGAATCTGAAAATTATAGGAAGTCACCATTACTCTGTGAACAGTACATTGTGGAAGAACACACGATCGCAGCCCAGCAAGGCCAGCAGACAGAAGCTATTCCACAGGATGTCATAGATCCTCCGAACAGTTTGGAAGCTGAAATAACACCTGCCCATGCCCCAAGAGACATTGTAATCAACTTGGAAGGAGCTACTGATGTGCAAGTTCCCCCAAGATCTTCACCTGATAAAACAATTTTACCTGAATTAGTGGACAGCTTAGTTGAGATTTGTAATGGAGATGACAGGAAAGCATCACTGAAACGAGAGGAAGATTCCATCAGTGTTACTGTTCATGAAGATTTGATACTACCATCGGACAAAACAAAGGAGCTGAATGCAGAAATGTCTCCTACAGTTCAGCAGACACAGGTTAACGAAGGTATGACAGCCAAACAAAATGTCTCAATTGTGCAGGTGTCAGCTTTCAGTGACCAAGTACAGAAAGATGATTCTCTGGATTCTGGCAAATTCACTGTTCCCTGTGAACAGGAAAATGGCTCTGAAAGGAGTATCGAAATGATTGTTCCAGTGAAAGCCCCAAGGCGTTTACCTCCTGCAAGTTCGCAAGTTGGTAATCTGGAAAGTGACCGGCTTAAGTGGGAAGCAATGCCTAATTTGGTTGACTCATTGGTGCAAAATTTGGATGAGAGAGAGAAGAAAGATGAATTGCGGAATTCTGGACAAATGCAAACAGGTCCAGTTGTACAAGAGGAAAACATAATTCCTTCAGAGGCTTTAAGAGAATCTGCCTGTGTGGTAGCTGATGAGAATGAGCAAAAAGATAACCAGAATTCTACAAACATAACTTTCTCTGTTAAAGAGGAATTGATTGTACCAACCCAGGAGAGACAAATTTCCAATTCTTATGACAATGGCAGTGTAAGTGAACGACCAAATAAGGTAGAAACTATCATCGATACAACTCATGATGAAACACAACTAGGCAGCAGTAATTTAATGTTTACTGACTCAGAGCCTAC
The DNA here is from genome assembly GCA_016165875.1 of Acanthopleura granulata. Taxonomy (NCBI): domain Eukaryota; kingdom Metazoa; phylum Mollusca; class Polyplacophora; order Chitonida; family Chitonidae; genus Acanthopleura; species Acanthopleura granulata. The sequence goes on from JABBOT010000008.1 coordinate 10,384,732, forward strand.
TCTCAGTAAACACACCAATAATAATGTTTATTCAACAGAGCTCCCAAATAAAAGCCGCAAGTCTAAACTTGATGATTCAGATGTCATTGTACCAGTCAAGGTTCCGAGGCGGTCGGCTGCTACAGACTCTGTTACTGCAGATGTCACATCTACTGACCAATCAAAAGAGGAAGCCTTCCCTAAGTTAGTGGACTCTCTGGTCCAACATTTGGAAGGAAATGGTCAGTCTCGTGTAGTTAATTCTGCAGAGCAGACAAGTGCTCTTGTGCATGAGGACAACATTGTGCGTTCAGTAGTGTCTAGAGAATGTGCATCACCACCAGTGGAAGAAATATTTCTCAATGAAGAAGAAAATGATGATGTGCCGATAGGAGATGTATGCGAAGTAATCCTTGATGTAAGTACGTCAAATGAAGTAGTCAAATCTGATAACAGTTCTTTAGCCTTGAATGGACACCCTGAGAGTGCCAACAGTTTTATTTGTCCAGAATCTTTCAATCCTTCATTTGTCTCCAGTCAGAAAGGAACAGTGGATAATACAGTGGGAACTCAGAAAGAATCCTCTGACACGCCTGAACCTGTAAACAGTCAAACAAATGGAATGACAGATGAGTTCCAACATGAGCGTATTGTGCCGGTTACAGCTCCCATGCGTTTCCCAGAAGTGGAAAGCACAAAAAGTGAGAAAACAGAAAAAGTCAACACTCAACCATTCGTTGACCAACTTGTGACACATCTTGACTCTGCCGAGAAAGCCTTCAGTACCAAATTAGAAATAACAGAACCAGCAGATGTGATAAAGGAAGATAACATTGTCCCTGTTGCAAAACCCGTGCAAAGATCTAGTCTTAATGAAAAGAGAACAGAAGGTCATAGCGTCTCTTCTGAGGTCAAAAAAACACCACTTGAGGTGACATCCGTGGATGCTAAAATAGAAAAATCACCAGCACAAAATATGTCAGATGATGTTAAACTTGAACCTTTGAAGTCTGAAAGTGTTGTGGAGCCGTTATCACAGCCGTCAAAAGAGCAAACTCTCACAACTGTGAACAACACTGCGCTTTCAAGTAATAGCTCTACTCAGCCCCTGGCCGTGGCTCCGGTGACTCTTTCTGATCAACCTGTCTCAAGGAGGCTCCCAAGCATTAAGGCTTTCACAGCGAGGGGGTTCACACCTGTCAAACTGAACTCTTTGGGATCGTCCTCAGTGATAAAGACTGTAAGTTTGGACAGGTCGAAGATCAACAGACTGTCTGGTGTAAGCATCCAACCAGCACCTGTCCCGTCTTTCAAGCTGGCAGAAGTTAACAAGCGGTCAGAGACGGGTCCATTCCAGATCGATCTTCTCTCAGGAATTCTTGGATTAGGCATCAAGGTGACGAGGAAGTCAGATGGGTTTTACAGAATTTCTGACATTCAAAAGAACAGCCCTGTTGAGAAAAACGGCCATATCAGGTATGCCCTATCTGTCACATTAGAACTGTACATCTCGAATTTGTTAAATTTTAAATAGTTTTCTGTATTTCATTTGACTTCTGTTTGACGTGGCATATTTCCTTCACTTTACCTGATGTTTGTCCAGAAAACGCTAACTAGCCAAGTGAATATGACCTCAGTTTGTCAGATGGATGTACATGAACATGTTTTTTGACCCAACTGAAGCTCAGCTATAACACACTATCTCCTCACTCAGGAGATTTTTAACCATCTGGCTAATAAAGGACTGCATATTTTTTGTAAGGTTGAGATATTTAGCAGAATGCAGTATTTTTGGACAAAAAATAAATTGGTTATTTCAAAAATCTAAAGATATTAGTAGCTATTGATCGAGAAGGCAAAGGCCGGACACTCTAAAGGTGAGCTATGAGTGTATTTCTTGTTTACAGGGATGGTGATTACCTGTTGAGCGTCAATGGAACAGAGATCACAGGCCTTCCTGACACAAAGGCGCAGCAAATACTGAGACTGTTACCAAGAGGGATTATCAAGCTAGTAGTGTCTACTAAATCATTGGAAAAAGACAATACAACACGAGGTAATATATTGTCTTCTGCAAGTTCATCCTGCAGTTTTTGTGCGAAAAAAAACACACAGGTGCATTTATCCTTAGTGACAGTCAATTTGTACTGGAAGATTTTTGTGACAGAACTTAACTGGTGCAAATGATAAGTGTATGGTTTTCCTTCAAGTGTATGTTTAACAAGTAATAACCTGAACAGTGATATACTTGATTTCAGGTTGTTTAAATGCAAAGAAAGAAAAACCTGCCATGTGTTTTTCACATATATATGTTTGTTCATAATTTGTATATTTTCTTTTTGTCTGTGTAGGCTCACCCAGTAATGATACCGCCAGTCCCCAGGAGGGACTTGGTCAAATCAAGAGACAAGCAGAGGTTCAATCAGAAACTTCATGGAGTGCCAGAAATAAGGCTTATTCCTTCTCAAGTCTGTCGGCCAGCAAAGGGACTTCAGATCCTGCCGACAGCAGAAATCGCACTGCTCATCAGAGGCCAGTTGAGAGAGAAGCAAGTGCTGTAACCCATAATCCAGTTTCACAGGTTAATATTCCAAGAGAGGAGTTGGACTCAACAAAAGCCACAAAACTTGAAGGGACATTTTCTGTTCGTAAAGTGGAAATTGTCGACACTGAACATGAGAATGCTTCACCAAAGAAAACTGCTCCACCCCCAGTCATGCCAAGACGAAGAGGCAGATCTTCTGAGGATTTAAGTCTCAATGTTGATATAGCGCAGAAAGAAGCCACAGAACAACAGTCCAAGAAACAAGACAGCGAAGGATCAGTGGATGTTAAAGCTTACCCTATAATGGTGATGCCCAGTGCTTCACCGCGCACCTCCATAAGCAGTTCCAAGGGACCCCCTCCACCGGTTATGCCAAGAACACGGCCAAGGAGCCAGACATCAGAAAGTGATAGCCCTAGAAACCTGTCATTCGAGTCTATTTCTCCACAGGTAAGCCCTAGGACGCCAGACACAAAAGATGTCCTAGAGTCAAACAGGAAGCCATCGAATGTGGCTAAGCAGTTTGGAACAGTGAAGTCGCCAATGAGCCGAAAAATGTCAGGTCTGATTGATAAGTTTCAGCATGAGGAAGTATCACCAATTTCTCCAGAATCAGATAAAGTCTTCTCACCTCGAATGTCTTTCGAAAATTCTGATTCAGGACAAGATTTGCGCAAGCATTTTTCGTTTTCAGTATCAGAAGAACCTAAACCAGAAACGAAAACTGAGGTGTCTCAAAAATCACCCCCCAAAGTTGCCCCTAAACCAAAACGCAGGTCAGGGGAAATCAAATACAGCCAAAGTGAGCCGAAAAGTCCAAATTTAACAGACACCGGATCAAAAGAACCACGTTCTCCGGAAAAAGACAGTGAGATGGACAAAAAATCAGCATTGTTTCCTTCGACTTCTATGAAAGAGAAACGTGATAAAAATACGAGCAGTGGAGTAAAACTGACGGCTCGACCTCATAGCGTGGAGACTGTATTCAACACCAGATCACTTGTGTCCTCGTCATCTTTAACCAGGCTAAAGGGTTTACAAATCCCTTCAAAGTCAGTAGAGCGTGCGGATGTCAGTGAGCCGTCATCAACGTTGCAGGTCAATCCCTCCAAATTAGCACCAGCATTAAGACCGAGGAGTGGCCCAGCCGCATTCACCAGAGTACAGCCAAAAATACAACAGGTGACACCAAAACTGAACTTAATGCCCATTAAGCTCCAAACAAACAGGAGTGATAACAGTGTCAACAAAGCTGTTGAAGAAGCAGAAATTTCGAACCCTCCACACTCAGCTGGCTTGCAGGACAAACCTTTGCACAGCCTGGAAGTTTCGACTGGTACAGAGATACAGGCTTTGAATGCATTCTCCCATGAAAATGATGAAACCGAAAGAACCCCCTCTGAAATGCCAGGTAAGGCAGATGAAGTGACATCAGAGTCGGTAATAACTCCGGATATCAACGAGGTGGACAAACCTTTTGCTGATGCCAAGGATTCGTCACTAGGTGTGAATGTGAAGCCGGCAGATGAGTGCCAGAAACGTTTGGAAGCTGAGAAAAAAGACCCTGAAGAGATTTTAGTTGCTAGTGTCAGCGCAAAGGCCAAGAATATTGACGACAGCAAAGCCCTCAAAGACAGCTTAGAAGGAAGCGCCGGAATGAACGTACCTGTGAAAGACTCTCCAGAAAGGGTGGGTGCAGACAGAATTGACCATTCTGACGGCTGTGTTGCTCGTGAAAGAGACGAATCCGAACATTGTTCTTTGGAGATTAAAGTGCAGGCTGTAAGCTCTACAGTGAACCCGGAGATGCCGGTTTTCGAGAAGTTTGCAGAGACAGTATCAAGTGATGTCATTGACACCTCCCTTCTGACAGTATCGAGTTTAATATCAAATGATGGACAAACATGTGACCCGAAGGAAACTGGCGAAGTGAGTTTAGCTTCTGCACCCACTGAGGACAAACCTGATGGAGAAGTCACAGAAGCAAGATTAGTACCAGATGACGGACCCCTGCTTGATTCACCGAATTCTTCAGCAACTATTTCAGTGGAGATCGATACCTCACATACTGAGACGACATTATCACAGACTATACCCACGGACGTGCCGTCAGATAGCAGTGGTCCCTCACCGGAACAGGAATCAAATATACCCTTGAAGCAGACAGAAGGCAGTACTGCCATATTACCAGCAATGGTTATGCCTTCAGACGACAATGAGGTTGTTATTGAGGCTGGAAATTTGGTGCTTAACAGCCAGCCAGAGAAAGCAATAAGTGATGAGATATCTCAAGCGAGGCAACAGATATCAACCCGTGAAAGTACTCGAATCAAAGAAAATTTCGAAAAACCTGTGGAATTAATGGTTGATGGTTCAGTGACGGTCCCCTCAGCAGTTGAGCAGCCGCCTTCGGGCACAGATGTCGAGGAATCGGACGTACCTCCGAGTCTTCCAAGCTCTGCTCCTCCACCTTTACCGTCCTCTCCACCGCCCGATTTGATCACCGGTTTAGGAAGCCCATCTCTCCGTACTGAAAAGTCTTCAGTAAACTCATTGGAACCAAGGCCACCCTTAGCCCTAAGACGTCATCAAGATGCAGTGCACAACACCTCTTCGCAGGTATTACATAACAGCAGTAACAGGAAAACACCCACATCACCCTCAACCATCTCACTTCTCACCGACATTGTATCCAAAGATGAGACGTTAACAACGGATATTGCTGTGGAATTTCAAGACGAAGAACTCGTCGCGTCGACACCGTGTGAAGATAACAAAAGCCTGACGAACACTATTCAACCATCATCTCCGGAAAAGTATCCGAACACAATACAGAGTACAGAAACCACAGTCTCTGACATGGTTAGTTTGTCACACACGCAGGACACCACAGTCTGTGTACCCTCCGATGTCTCAGTGAATCCAGTGGAGGCAAAAGACAGCGGTTCTAGTTCGAACACGGACAAAGCGGTGGCCATTGACGCAACTGTGCCTTCTAATGTCTCTTCGGGTCCACAAACCGATCATAGTAATGGTCACGTCGCGCTGACAAGCGAGACTTCTCCCACTGACATCTCCAGGTCCCCTGAATTTTTTTCCGTCCATCCAGTCGAACAAAACAATGATGATATCACTCAGACAAGCCAAACCATGCCCCCTGCCACCACTGTGTTCCCAAATACGCTGCACAAGCCACAGACCGACCAAAGGAATGGCCGTACTGACCAGAGAGGCCAAACTGTTTCCACTTACGTCAGCGTGCCTCCAGATACATCCCTCATCTCACAGACCGACCAAAGCAACGGGCATGTCGCGCAAACAAGCCAATCACCCATCAACACGGAAGTAACGTCCAACCGCCGGAAAGTAACCTTGATCTCGAAGAAACCTGAGGAACCAGGCGCTCTCTCCAGTTCGGACACGACGTTCTTACCTCCCGATGAGCTCACATCTCTGCTGAACAAAGCTAATGAAACCTTAGAAAAGACAGGCGCTAATGACGATGAAATACTAATTGTCGTTCTCCACAAAGACATCGGAGAGAAAGTTGGTCTGTCATTCAAGAGTGGGTCCAAGAATGAAATTTTGGTAAGTTACCTAAATAAATTTATACTCATTCAATATTTTATTTAAATTAAAATTTGAGACAATGTGCATGGTTTTTAGAGTAGCACTGGATACATGTACACACACACATATATGTTATTCAACATAATGCCGTGTTAGCTGAAAAAGGATACAAGAGTATAGTCAATTGCAATTTAAACCTTCTTATATTTAACTAAATAATGTGGTTACGCAGTGATTTTACTTACCAATCATCATCATTTTTGCAAATCTTTGCAGATTTCTGACATTGAGAAGAATAGCACAGCTGGAAAAGACGGGCACGTAAAGGTTCAGGACCAGTTATTGATGGTGAATGGGAAGACTCTGTTGGATCGGACACCGCAGGATGCCCGGATCATGTTAAGAACTAGTCGGGAGCAGTTAGTTTTGGTCCTGGGTCGTCAGCCAAATGAAGCCCAACCTAGGACAGAGGAGATCCAAGGTAAGACAGAGGAAACCCAGATTAGGACGGTGGAAATCCAGCCCAGGACACAAGAGATAGCAAGACCTAGGCGGAAACCTGCGAATGCGGAGGGGAATGATTTGGTGTCTACAGAAGTCTCACGACGTACGTCTCCGGAGAAAGCCGCGTCGCCCAGCCCAGAGAGAATCACTGTGAGATCCAGAGTTCCGAGGTCGTCCGTCAGCCCGGAAAAGACAACAGGTAACCTAACGAAACCAAACAGAATCAGAGCTGGAGGTTATTCAGATTTGTAACTGACTAAATATTGCGGTTCGCACAATACGGAAGTTTGGATGAGTAGTTAAATTGGTGTTTGAAAGACGTGCAACTGGAAGATACACGTGTAGCATTTTTCCAAGAAGATTGCTGCGGCCTATTATGAACATAATCAGTTGAATTATTTCATTGGAGTTTTACACCGAACTCAAGAATACTTCACTTATACGATGGCGGCCAGTATTGTGATGGGGGGGGGGGGGAAACCCGGGCAGAGCATTCGGGAAACCCACGACCATCGCAGTTTGCTGGCGGGCCTTCCCACGCACGACCGGAAAGGAAGCCAGTGTGAGCTGGGCTTGGACGCACAGCGATCGCATTGGTGAGAGAGATGGTGGTCATTCTTCCCCGCTGGCGGGCTAACCCCCTCGGCCACGGAGGCCACCGAAACATAATCAAAGATAATGCTATATTTTATCATAATACAAGCCTGCAAATAAGATCCTGACAATTTTGAAAACACCTCTTTGGTGAGAGTGGTATGATCCAAGAGATCTTTGTTCAGTAATACATAACATGGACAACGTGGTCATACCAATTCGTTTAAAGGGTTGTTTTCAAAATTGCCAGACATAGCCTTGTAATACATAAGCACAAGATACAAAAGACTATGCCATAGAGAGTAAAACTAGAGCAACAAAAAAGGTCTGATAGCAAATGTCCCGTGATTTCCAGAGTGAATTATAAAGTCTTCTTGAAGCAGATGCATGACCACTCGTCACCAGTCATATGCATGATTGATTGCCTTATCTCTTGCTGTTTCAGTTGCGGAGGTTGAGAGAGACCCGGCAACCATGCAGACAATAGAAGTGACCATGAGCAAAGGAGTTACGGGCCTTGGGTTTTGTTTGGAGGGTGGCACCGGATCACCACTAGGGGATAAACCAATCCTCATTAAACGACTGTTTAAAGGTATCAAGGGAGCATAGACTTACATGCAGAAATGTTTGAGACAATATTTTTTTCTCTCCATATATATGACAGATGAATAAAGTTGTACTCAAATCCTTTATGAGGACGGTAGTTGGATTAATCTATTCAGTACAAGTTTAGATTTTTTGGACCTATCTCATTATTTCATTGATGCCTTAGAGTTGCGATACCCGGGCAGAATAAGCTCAAATTTCTGTGTGCCCGACGCTTTGGTTTACTGCTGCATTTCTGTGCATGAAACGTCTCTTCATATTTTCTCTTGATTGTTCCAGGTGGGGCCGCCGATAAATGCGGACTTCTGCAAGAGAAGGACGAAATCTTGGAAGTCAACGGCAAAAGTTTCCAGGGATTACGTCATTACGAAGCCTGGAACTATTTGAAATTTTTGCCTTCTGGTGACGTTAAATTGATCATCAGGCGATAGAGAAGAATTTCTGAACAAAACGTCTTCACAGATTAATCTCCCGCGTTAAGCAAACTTTTCTATCAGCCATTGCGAAAACTTTGTGTAGCCTTGAATCTTTTTTACCCGTTCAGCTGTTGGGTAAATGACATAAATATGAGTGTGGAAAGGCCTTTGTTGTATGCGCCTGCACTTGTCCTGTTGCTGGTCTGTCAGAACAACCGAATGTCGTCTCACAGACGTTCATCTTGATTTATCAGACCGCTTCGTGAACCTGAAATCAGTACTTTGCCAAATGGTGCTAACTTTTTCTTTTTTCATTTCTCCATTCTCTATCAGCATTTTCATTTGGATAACTTGCCCTTGATTTTAATTATTAATTGGTGTTTACCGCCATAGTCAAGAATTATTAAACTGACTAATACATCGTTCACATAGTTGATGTCATTCGAGAGCATTCGATTTCAATGACTTGTATAGTCATCAACCTGGTACATGTGTAAGTATGATACTGTAGACTCTGTTTAGCCAGATGTACATTCAAAACAACTTAGGTGTCAGTCAACCATCTTACGTATAGCTATATTGTAAACAGAACAGGTGATATCATTTTATGTTTATGGGGAGGAGAATAAGCAAGTATGTGAAGTGTTACTCTTGCTAACTGACACAATAAAACCTTATTTGAGAAATTTCAGAAGTTGATATATTTATATTCTGATGATTTCTGTTCGGCTAATTAAGATTGTTGTGTGTCGTAAACTGTCGTTTTGTGTAATCGGTTATACATACTCAGTGTAATATGTACTCCACTATAGCATTATTGTTTGTGGCAGACAGCTGTCATATGTCCTTATGTTGTACCTGTAAAGCATTATGCCACAAGCATATATTCATACCGTGCAATTGTACCCATTAACCTCTAATATGAAAATATGTTCACCTTTGTAAACATCCGCATAATGAAAATTATTTTCATTACCTAAGCACACGATTTTTATATGATATTCAACTAAATGCAAAAACCATGATTGCATTTATTTAAGTTTTGAAAACATTTAGAAGTTGAGTTTGAACATGGAATATACAAGTATTTATTATCAACCTTCCACGTGTATTAAGCAGGGAAGTTGTTACGTGCCGACACGTACATGTCGTGTCTAAGTTTCATTATCGATATTTAACTGTATTTACCATGAGCTTTGAGAGAACAACTGTGTCTGACCAGCTGTTACTTTATTGTTTTGCCTTTATCTTTGTGTATTATACCAATGTGTATAGCTATTTTGTACATTTTGTACAGAAACGGTAGCTTCTACTTACCCGCAATAACAGTCGTTTGTGGACAAATGTACTACTGTATACGCAAAGGAGTCGATCTTTTCCAGTGGATTCATGGATGACGTCACCACCTTCCTTGCTCTTCACAATGTACATCTGAGCAGGAGGTATTCAATAGCACACACGAATTAGTGACGTCATGCATGAAGCCATTGGCTCCCGTATACGTAGGCTGACCGGTGTAGTATTTTCATAATGTCTTCATAACATGTACCAACCTGCCACAGACTTGCCGGTTTGTTATGGCCTATGTCACGACTGCCTGGTTTCGGACGGCATGTTCTTACTACTGAGTTTCTGCTGATTTGTAATGATACTTCTGCCAGGACTATTGCTTAGGTCTGAGATGTTGACGTTTTCCACATGCACAAACCATGGAATTTACCGTGATAATTCTCACGTAAAACTGCTGACGTAATTTTATGCAATGTAAAATGCAATGTGAATGTAAAAAATGTAACACGAAGATTGGTTTTGTGTTGTGTTTCTTTGTTTAAGTCACAAATAATGGAGTGAGTGGAGAAATGTACAACCAGCTGTGGAACTGTTTATTGTCGTTGCGTTTCCACGGGATTGGACAATTTGCCAACAAGGTCCTTTTATGGAGATAGAGGGAGGCTTGGGGCGGATTCCACCAGTCTGGTTTTGATTTCAGTCAAAAATTTGAAATACGATTTTTTCGTTTATGCATGGAGGTTAGGAGTTGAAATTGGATACGCATGCATACTAAGTATTAAGACAAAGCTACTGCAGTGCGTGTTCAGGCGTAGTTCTGTGCTGGTTTTGTTGTAGTGTCGCCAGTTGCCTCCCAGAAGGCGGACGCTCCAACTGCTGGACTACCGAAGGGGTTCTTCCGTCGTACTCGACGGTTTACTGAGACAAGGTTTTCACAGTCAGAGGTGAGATTTGTTTGTGAGATTTGTTCAAGCCTTTCGCCAAGGGTATATATGTATGTATATTTGGGTTTAACGTGGCACTCTACAATTTTTCAATTATATAACGACGAGGAGTCCTTAGAATGTATTATATAAACCTCGTCTTGTGACCCAGGCCATGGCGAGGCCATGCCACCAAAGTGCTGCCTTCACTGGATTATTGTGCCCAAGACACCATACATGACACTCCACCCAGTCACATTATACTGACACTGGGCCCACAAGTGCTGTTTCCTTGCTCTAACCTCTCCGTGCTGAACGCCAAGCGAGGCAGCAACAATTTTTGTCTTTAGTATGATCCGACCCCAGTTTGATCCCGATCTACCAATCCCGAGGTGGACCCTCTAACTACCAGGCAAGCGAGGAGGTTCTTTCACCAAGCGAGAAAACCATGAACTCATACTCGACAATTTACTGAGGCAAGGTTTTCAAAGCCAGTGTGTGTCAATTTCGGAACAAGGGCAATCCAGAGAGAGAGAAACGCAGCGCAGATCTTGTAGCCGCTTGTGACAGAATGAGACGGCGTGGCCTGGACCAATCGCTCTCTGACTCAAACGGAATATGTCCAGCGCTCTATAGCAAATACACTGCGTTAGTGCTCACCAGGAATCAGTTCAGTAAGCAACTGTTTTAGCGTAGGAGCTGGGAGATATAACATATAAATCGAAGGGCATAACCACGTTATTTCTGAGAAAAGCTCGGTGCTACAATAGCTGTATTACCGTGACATCGTTTTAAGGCCTAGAACTGCACTATCCCAGTGTACCTCCTGAGGACTTGGCTTGTTCTAATCGAGGCAATAAAAGGGCGGTCATATTATTAAATTTTGTTGGAAACCAGTTTGCGATCTTTTTGTGCCTTAATTCAAACATAAGGTACTCTGACTTGAATAATTCGTCAAGACAGTACCTTGGTGAGGTAATTTTCGGACTACATCAAATTGGCGTTGTAGACGATTCTTACGAGTCATTGATGCCGCGAGGTAAGGGAGAATACTCTAAAAAATCTATATCTGTTTACCTTTGAAAGTCATCTCCCTTACATATTCAAGGGGTTACAAGAGCGCACAATCTCATTAAAATCAGGTAGGCCATCACGATCTGACTCACTATAACAATCCTGAATGTTTTCGGAGGTTTCATTCAATTAACCAATCAGTGGGCTTCTTCTCAATTTGAAGCAGAAACTCTGGACATGGCTGATGATCGCTTTGACAGACCAGACCACAGTCAGCTGGTTGCCGGCCCCATAGTTACCGGCCCCATAATAGTCCATGGTGAAAATTTTACTACAAATAACAGCTCTAACCCTTCCTTATATTTGGTATAAGTCGATTCCTTGAGTCCACCAGAACGTGAAAATACCAAAGCCGCCGCCGGTGATTCATATTTCAATAGTAATCCAGCCGTTCAAACTTTATAACCGGGTTTTCCGAGCCAACGTCCGCATCGTCTAGAATTTCAACTTCCGCCAAGCGATGGGCCTGTGTAGGGTGGGATAAAAGTTATTTACACCAGAACATCTGCTTTTCCTTAAAATACTCATTTTTCCTTAAACGTGTGTCCAGGAAAGTAGGGTGAATTAAAGTAAATAAGTAGGGTAAAGTAAATAAGAAAAAAAAACGGCGAAAAGCTGGCGCCGATATGCTCACTCTAACGTTAAAAGATTGACCACGCTGTTTTGCTCGTATGCCTATCGAAAACGAGGCTAGGTAATCACGTATGTGCGTTGCAGCTATGCTCGAGATCGTAAAGTGGTTTATGGCCCAGTATCAGATCCAAGTGGCGCAGCCAGAACTAAGGAGCTGATTTTAATGAGATTGAAAAGTTTGCACGATTTTCTTGACTAAAACTTTCGCTTGTTGGTATACCATACCACCATACACAGCTTGGACATTTTGCCACATCATATCAGAAAATCAGCTTAGCATGAACATTAATATTAGCTGTTTCTCGTGGAAGTGACGAAATAGCATTTTTTCACCTTGCTAAGTTCCAGGGGGTCGGGGTAGTTACCCTGGCAAAAAGTTTTTATTTCTACCCAAAGCAGACAGAAGAAAAGATATATTTTAGCTAGGTTTAAAATGACCGTATAGAAATTTATAGTGTATCAACAGTCTAGACTGTCTGCGTGGCAGTATTTTCCAATGAGTGCTCCAGGGCGCTTCGATTCGAAGCCAAATCAGGGACCTATTCGCACGAATTTCATATATGTAACCCTAAGTACCCATTAAAATCAGTAAATAATATGGATCTTCCTACAGAAAAGTGAATTTAACCGGTAATAGTGCGCTGGAATTTCAACTGTAAACAAATAATGCAGCGACTCGGGGATATAGGTCTGTATATGAACCTTTTGTTGTGAGATATCACCACACTGGCCACACTTGCATGAGGTGGACCGTTGTAGCTCAAGATTATTGATTTTGACAACCTGATGACACCAGGATGTTGGCCTTGACATTCTTGACTAAGTTACAATCGGATATAATACACGTAGTCAGTAGATGTTTTGTTCCTATAATCAATGAACACCATAAGTTGGAGCTGAGCCTTCCAGTAGATTGATCTTAACTAACACACCGGTACTCACATTTCCGACTCAGTTTTATGTGTTGAAGATTTCTCGCAGATTAGTGCGATGAAGCTGCTCTTCCTCTATTGGTTAAGTCTGTCAACTATTAACACGTTTATCTGCAAAGCTGAGTGTTGATGCTTGATCAGTGTCTACTTGGGGAATGTTATCAACGGCACAGTTTACATTCTACGTTAAGGATAGACTATGAGGCAGCATGTGCTTTTTTCATGACCAACAACACTAACGAAATATTCACCCAATATATAAGACAGTGATTATTCAACTTGATTGATTTCAGTTGGCTTACTAAGTTATCAACAATCAAATACAAAAACAAACACACTGTTTTATGCCCGCTTATGCCATACTGCACATGGTAACACATACTGAAAAACAACACCTGGTAGGCTTCCATCCAAAACTGGTATGTGGGCAAACGTTTATAAATGAGGTGTTTTTGTATTGTATGCATGGTTTTTAAAACCCTGCTGAAAATTTTCCCTCACACAACGTCGGCAAATTTTATGTGGTCGGGGGAAAAAGGGGGTGTCTGGAGTAGACCGTTGGCCTCAGGCTTAATATATATTAAGTATCTGACGAATTTATGGACTTGAGAGGAATACAACGAGTCTATAATGTGTACACCGAAAATTTCATGTAGGTATTCTAATCTCCTACAGCGAAATCCCTCAACGAGAAATGCTCTGAAAATAATAAGACTGACACTTGGACTGCAGTTTATCCTATAACTGATTTGTGAGTTTGAGTTATATATGAATTTTACCCCGGCGTCCTCCACCCATAATACTACACACCAGTTTATGAGAGATAAGTAAAGAAGTGAATTAATAAATAAATTCAAATAGATTTTCTGAGGGTTTTACTAAATCCTCGGTTGAGGATTTATAATGTCCATAATGTCAAATTCATTCGTTGACTCGTGAAAGCTCAACTGATAATGTTGTAAGGTTTAATTAACAGTATTAGCGGTTATATTGCTTTTAGTACATTGACACGAATCAGAATTGAACAGCAATCATGCAATCTCTAGTTCACACACGTTTAACAATCACTCTGAACACAACACGCACGAGGGGCAAGGTTTACATGTTGTTAAGGTCGATGTTGTATAAGGTGATACACTTCCATTTTGGAAGCGGAAATATGCTACACGTTCCAGTTAAACTTCACGCGGTTTTAAGCCAGGAAGTTTTGTCAGTTATCTGCCGAAGGCCTTGGTTTATTCCGGGCACTTCGCTTCTTCATTAAAAACTGATCAGCGTCATAAATGAGAAATTCTTGAACAGCAATCAAATAGATAAAAAAAAATTTAATATTTTTTTTTCTCTTGCACACCTTTACAAGTATAAGATATGTCATGCCGCCGAATAATTCAGTGCTTCACAAAACCTGTGTAAACATGTCCTGCTATTATAAAGTACTTTGCCATACTATATTTTACGCCAACACATTACATTTTCAGTTCTCGGACAAGCAAGGCGTTCGTCCATTCCGTGCTTTCGGTTGAGGCCGTGCAAGATGTTACGTGCCAAACGCAATTTTAGCCTATTTATTTCATGGATTGTCCTTGTCCATCAGTTCACACTTCCTATTACAGGACGCGGTGGTCAGGTTATTGAGTGAAGGAAATAGCACATACATCACAAGATGAACCAGTTTACCTCACATGGTGCCGATTGAGAATCAAGTATAAGCCAGCGAAAATTGCGGCTATGACGAAGTTAGTAGTGTGGAGTGTTTTCATCCCCAGGCAACTACATGTACTGTGTATATCACCATTTTAGACGTGTTCTGGCCGAGGTGTCAAGATCTTCGGACTCACGAGATGCTTATTCAACACCTTCCTTGGGCGGGGAATTTTTTTTAGACGTCCTAGCTTTCATTGGTATGTTGGAGGCATTAAGCTCTGGACATAGATGCTAGGAAAATTGGATTTGATTTAATTGGATTTGATTGCTGTTTAATGCCGTACTCAAGGGCTTTTCACTTATACGATGCGGAGTGCACGGTATAAACGACCGACCTTTGGCAAGTTAGTGACGATGTTTTCTACTTGCGACGTACACATACGGACACCATATTGGTAGGATACAAGTGGCCTTCACTGAACGTTATTGTCGTCGATTGCGTACTGTATGTCATACAATGGCCCCACAGGCAGATATATATTAAGTATATTAAAAGAAGGGCAAAGCCATGCCCATGCATAATATGTGCCAATCCCAAATGCTAAGATAAAGAAAAATTCCAGTCATATAACTTGTGGGTTTGTCTCATTAGTAAACACAGGGGCAGAAGGGAGGATTTCACATAGATACAGAGATACAAAGGGATGGAGAGGGATGCAGAGAAAATAGAAAAGACCTGGCGTGCAAAGAGGGTGGGGAACCTCCAAAGCAAATAAACAGAAATAAACAAAATCACACACAAGTCTATGCAAAAGATATTGTATTTGGACAATAAGCAATAAACAAGCTTAAAAGCAAGATAGTACATTAAGTGTTAACTATGTAAGCAAATTCTATACAATCATTATGAAACTTTTCACGAATTTATGCTCTGGAATAAACAACCATGTCATTGTCTTTTTCTTAAAACCATTGCACTGCAAGTGGTAAATTTTATACAGGCTTCTTCAATAGTTAATATACTAATACACTCCACTCTGTATTGACAGACAATCTTCTTCATGAGTTAATACATCAATGTATTCAAGATCTATGACCATTTCGTACATTCGTAAAGATGATAAGATTCCAGTAGGAGGAAATCAGCAACTTTTATATGGCTTTCAACACCGTATTCACTAATCGGTTATTTTCACACGAATCCGTTCAATAGCCTACAAACCAAAAATAACTTCTTTGTTACTTATTCCAGCATTTAGAAAATGTTCGGCTATCCAATCCCGTAGCATGTCCGTGCTAACACAAGTGGGCCTAAGGCAGTCCGAATACCAGTCACACTGTGCAGCAATTCGTGGTGGCCTTCTTTAAATCTGGTCTGCTCAATTGACAAAAAAGCCATTTTAACGCGTTTTATGTCAAAACATTTCTAACCAGTTCAACATCATCATATTATGCAATGTATTGGATATTGTTTTGATCTATTGAAAAATAAACCGAATCAAAGCAACCCAATCAGTATATTGCACTCCGTAGCATGTACCATTCGAACCAATCCTTCAAAGCATTCACTCCTTAGTAGCTTATCGCTCTGGCTTTCTTCATTTTTTCATCAACTATTTCTAATCAAGATATCGATGTTGATAATTCAGCATATATAACATTTCATTCATCTACGATTATTGACAGTGCTCCTGAACAGTTTCAGTCAGTATATTTTGGTATATATTCATCTTGATGTTTTCCTATCCAGAAACACATCTGCACATATCTGTATGTGCAATTTGCTGACATAAAACATTTCTTTACGTAATATATATCAAAAACATCACCATCTTAAACTTCATTATAAATATGCTTGGGAAGAAAAATAAAATAAGAGCAGTCAAACGAGCGTTCAATATCCAAGATATACCTATAAGTGTATTTGCTCGATACAAATGTGAGTCAGTTATATAGTTAGTTGACAACATATATCTATGTACCATCCGAAATACAGGACCTATTATTGGAAACGGAAAAGACAGAAAGAATGTATTATGAAGGTTGGCTATTGCTAAATCATAGAATCAAACCACAGAATATTAAGGGTGGATATGAAATAATCACAAGTATAAAAGCGCCATATTGCTAAAACATAGAATTACATATCATTCATAGGGGTGGTGCTTATAAGAATGGCCTTTCCGCCACACCCCATTGCGTGCACGTTATTAAATTTGCAAAAGCAAATGTCAGCTTAACATACACATGACTGCAGTATTTCAGGCACTGACATATGAGGCATGTGAATGACTGACTTTACGTGAACATTAACGATTGTGTCGCACCGTTGTAAAGTCTCCAACACTAAACGTTTTGAAATTCGTTATTTTAGAGATGACGGCTTGCAATTCTGTTGCTGTAACGGATTTATCAGTTCCTTATTACGCATTAAATCGCTGTCGGAAAAGGATTAATCCGTTTAGATCAATGGAAATACATTCCTTGATCCCTCGAATAACGGATTTACTAGGCGAATTGTCAGAGTAAATCTGGGATCGGCGGTCCTTTAGGTAATGTTTACACATGCATCGTTTACAGTTGTACATGTTCTCAAAGATCAAAGAGTGACACAGGTAGTAAGAGTTGTCCTGTCATTACCTCAGCTGACATTGGATTACAGGTGGAGGGAGGCACCGAGCATACTCGCGGGATAAACTCTGTACAGATGAGCTACTTCACGCATAAATGACATTTCACATCACTGAGAACATTGTGAGCAATCCAGGTGAAAAGCTGACAAATTGTAGATAAAAGAAATTCCGCACAAACAATTATTTATCTCATTTGATTCATCTCCTGTTTCACCAGTGTTGACGTTCAAGGTCAACAAGGGGGCATGCTCAGTAATCCCTGGAAGTCAGAGTGGACAAATCGATTGTCGATGTTTAGCAAAAAACAATAATGTACATAATACCGCTGTTCTCTTTAGGGATATTAATTTATGTATTTCATTGGTCACCAACATTATAACAGGAAGAAACAGGGCAGAGCCGGTTGGATAACCACGTTTATCCCTCTATAATGGTAAATGGAAAGCTAAGTTTCTGGCTGTTTAATACATCAAATTCCTTGTTGACGTTTAAATAATGTTGGCTCTTCTGAATAGTTTCCGTGAATGACCACATTAGAAAACCGATACTCCTCCAGAAATTCATATACAATCAAAACTTTTTGGGCTACAGTCCCGAACTTTAATCTTTTTCCAAAAATAAAATATTTGGTGCTGGATTCTCAAACTTGTCGTCAAGTGTTCTTGGAATCTCATTCAAAATTGTCCTATCACAGCACAGAATCATAGGTCAAAATTTGATCAATGTGATGCTTTTATTTCACAGTTTAACTTGGATTACAATTTTAGGCTAAAACCCAAATTCGAGTGGTGAAACAGGCCTTTAGGTCGTGATAGGTATGCCTCATTACCTAAGTGGAAGTATTAATTATGTTACAGTAATGGCCTTTGACCTCGTTACCTCGGAGGAAGTAGTTCGCTACAGTAATCGGTTTGAACCTCTTTACTAACTTAGTGGAAGTACTTCGCGATAAGTTCTTTTACCCCCGGTGAGTTCATGTGGTAAGTACGGGACGTATAGCACCGGCAAATACTTAAGTTTCCGGCAGCGACATGTTTAACGTCTCTACGACCAGGTACCGATCGACATCAGGCGTTTCTCGTTTTAATACATAGAAAGGTGTTTAAATCAGGTCGTGGATGGCAATAGGTGAACTCATAAACGAAGCGTGAGAAGAGCCTGCCTGAGGAGTTTAGCGGACGGGTGAGAAGTTAAGCTATGAACAATGACGCGCCATCACGCCCGCCTTCCGCACGCTTAGCTCGCCGTCAAGATTGGAGTAGCAAACGAGCCGTCATACCATCTCATCAGCCGCTCTTCCCTATGAGTCCACAGCTCAGACATCTCTTTAAGCAATATCTCACTGCTTGTTGGTAGAGACTAACAAGAAGGCTCCGCATATTTCTTAGAGGTTTGATGAAAAACAACCGATTTAAAGCACTTATATGTAATTATTTTCAAATTTCTATCGCTATCACGAATCTGAGTCGCAAATACCTCTTCGATGTAACGCGCTATAATAGCCAAACTGCTAGATTCAGATACAACGTTTTCTGGATTTACTCGCCATGGTTGAGAATGAAGCACAGCCTGCTCCTGTTAGATTGTCTGCGGTCCTACAGACTTCTCATTTACATACGCGCATGCGACAGTTACGTAAATCCATTCTCGTATAAATGCAAGGTATACTTCATCCGTTTTACTTGTATTTAGTTCTTTCTTTTATGTACAAAAATATATAATCTCTGTTAAATATTGCAATGTTCCTTCGTCAGTGTTTGGTATATATTACTGTTATATGGGTTTCTGTCCATTTATAATGATATAAGGCAAAACTTCTAAATCACAAACTGGCCGCCACAATAATGTACATTAGCCCTGGTGTAGTTATTTAAATAAAATGGCTAAATATTCTGGTAATATGAGGTACAGTTGCTCCAAGCTAGCTAATTAAACCAAATTCAACTTTGTAAACGTTTTACTGAGAGCATCTTATTTAAACAAGCAATCTATAGGGGATGTGCCCAGGCTTCTCAGTCAACAAATTTGCTCGGTGCCTTGAGGGCAGGCGGTCGGTGTGTTCATCAGCTGACATTTAACATCAGTTCTTTCAGACGGGAAAATCCTGCAGTCAACAGGCATGGTCAAATAAATCCCGTGCTTGGTTACAAGCTCGTTTTTACCCTCCTAGATCGCGCCGTCGCACGACCACGCATATATTTCAACCGGAAAGCGTGACGCTCAGGGCGAGGCAAGTTTGGCTTTGGAGAACAATAAGTTTTCGTTAAACAATGGGAATGTCGTATAAAAAAAACCGTTCATGGCATATATACATACACCATCACGGATTATGCTAATCCGCCCGACCTAACCGAATACGGTAAAAATACTTTTACAACGACATCATTATAATACATAACATACCATCATAAAATAACTTACACAAAAACTATACCTTTACAAGCTACTACAACCAGAATGCAAGAATTATTGTGAATAGTCCTGCCAATGCGGAGAGCCTGGGTACCGATGCACTGTTCCGACGGAACCACGGTCGAAACCCATCAGGGGTCACCGAGTTTTCCTTGTCATCGGGCACATTGGGCTCCGACTTGGAATGTTTTCTCGTCGTGGTTTTCTCCCCAGCTGACGTTGTCGTGGTTGTTCTCCTTACCCGCGGCGTGGTCCGAGGACGGAACGTAAACTCACAGAACTGTCTGTCTTCCTTTTCCGGCGTCCAGGCACACTTCCACGGCTCGAAATCTTTCATGTTCCGCAGAGGTGTCGGGTTCCTCATCCATTTGATGGCGTCGTACACCGTGACGACGTACACGTCATCCATGTCCACTAAGCGCTGAATAAACTGGTCCATGGCTTCTAGATTATAGTCATTTTCATCAAACCAAACCGAGTGAAGATTTACGTAATATGGCGCTCGATTTGTTCGGTAGTTTCGCATGAAATTCTTCCACAGAAATTCCAGTGTTTCGTCTAGGTTCCTGGGCTTATTTGTACAGAAATCGACGTAGGAGCAAGGTAAATGTTCGCGATAATCCATCAGGGTGACGACTGGAACTACCCAAAACTCAGGGTAGGTGTTTTGGGGGCAGGGATCGATGTTACAGGCGATGGACCAGGGGAAGTCCATGGTGAAGGGCCAGAGAACGGGCGAGTACAGATTCCGCGGGAACGGGTATGTCATAGTGGCGTCGTACGTAAAGTTGTTGCGGAATAAAATTTCAAACTGGTTGTCACCATTTGGCTGAAGGAATGGGCTCCGCCAACCCCGGATGTCTTCAAATGGAATATGACCGTAGTCAGCTAAGTTTTCTCGCTGGGAGAGAATTTCGTACTCCAGTTCCTCCTTTGAGGAAATGCTCCACCATTCCCGGGGGAGTTTGTGGGTTATACTGTGATCCGCGATCTCCATGCCACGCGCGTGAAGTTTTTGAATCATGCAGTAGTCGGTGAAATTATGTGACACAAACAACGTCGTGGATATCGGACAGCCGTTGGGGTTCTTCCGGCTGCCATCTTTGGGAAACAACCGCATGTAATAGTCCCAGTTTTCCCAGTTGACGGCGTCGTCGAATGTGATGAGAACCATCTGTGGGACATCGCCAGGTTCGTACCCTCCTGGCACGTGTACGGCTGGGCAGCGACACGAGGGTAACTTACAGTTTCTCTCGTCACACTGTGAGGCTTGAGACGAAACGAATGTCAGCAGGAGACACCAAATGCCTCCTTGCAAAAGTCGGTTGCCTCTTTTTGTGGAGGACTTAGCCATCTCTACTCTGTAGGTTCTGCTTCTGCCTTGTCTGACGTGTGGACAGTTACAGCAACTGAAGACAGTGGCTGTACCTTACTGTCGTCTGCAGCCTTCACCCAGTCTGTCGTCTGCCGCCTTCAATCTGTTAGAAATCGACCGAAAAGTTAGAAAAATGTACCTCAGAGAGGCAGAGTATCGCTTCTCCTGTCTCGTCTGGACTCTTCTTAAGTTTTTGGTTATACGTGACAAATGTCCAATAATTCGGAGGGGAGAAGGCAGCCGAGGCTTTGTCCTGACCGGTACGCTCAGCTCACAGTGGACAGGGCTATTCAAATGCTGTGCTCCACGGCAGAGTTTTAGCACGCTTCAAATAGTTTCAACTGAAGGCACATCGCTTTAAGTCATTCCCGCTTTAACACGTTAAATGACAAAGTGCATAACGAGGCAGGAAAATGTCAGCATGAAATAATCAGAGCAGCTATTCACCCATGTCTTATATACAAGCTATCTGGTCACGTGATGAAATTGCCATTCTCTTCGGAGGTAGAAAAATAAGTCACTGCATGGTGACCGTACCTAAAAAAAACAACAGCAAAATTTACTGTACAACTCCTGTCGCCCGACTCATTTGATTTTTTTTGTCTCTGTCTGTTTGGTCGTGACGTTTCAGCTTTGAAATCCGTGTTCTGATGAGCAGTGCTTTTTCCGACCTAACAAGGGGCGAAGTCTGTAGCGCGTAGAGCAAATACCACCTGTAAACAAAGGCGTAGCGAAAACTGGCCCACTCGGCTCTGTTCTCGTCAGACCACTCTATATCATCTGCTTGCCTTGGTTTTAGAAGTCGTGTTTTGTTCATCATTTAGTCCAACATCCTCTCAACTCGCGGTCTGACCACATCCAAATACGTTTATTTATTTTACAACGGTCGGAAAGCAGTTTTAAATATAGTAACCATGGTAACAAAAAGACGAATTTCCAAAAGTGTAACATGTCTGACGGTATTTGCGGCGATCATGTTTAAGTGTTAAAAGACACATAGGTTTGGTGATTTAGCTGCATGTCGCTAGCGTTTTTTGTCTTCGCCCAGACTGTTTACCCCGTAGAATGTCAGACTCCTGTGAGAAGGACATAGGAGGCAGTCGGAGATCGTAAGACGAGGTAAAAAAGTATTTGGCGTTATTTTGACTGATAGTAACTTTAACCACAAGAAACGGTGTAACGATGTAATCGTCGTGTATATCACGTCGTAGGGATAGGCACTTTCCTTCTCGCGTCGCAAAAACGTCTCGGGCATTACGAATCAGATCCTGTATAGTAGGAGGTAAATCGTACATTTACGATCGTGGCAGGGTAAAACCGGTGCTATGTTGTAAGTCACAGCAAACAAGGGTACAGAATTGCATCGTGCAAAGAAGGGAAATCGTAACAAGATGTTACTTTGCAGGAGCGGTACGAGCTAATGAGGTGTTCCACGCGCAACTGCCGAGGCATTCTCTAACACTAGGATTGAAATATTTACCACGGAGCTTTTTATTTGTTTATTTTGTTTATTTATTCAGTTGGTCGATTGGCGTATTGTTCGTATTATTTCCCAAAGACTGAACTCCTTTAGCTTTATCGTTCATAAAGTTTATGATTGTCAGACGGCCCAGTAATCATATGTTGACCCTTAAGAAACAAACTAGATTGTATTCCATGCAGTTTAAAAAGTTGTCAGTCGGTATACACATAGTATCGAGAAGACACATCAGATCTTAACTTTTCAACTTCAGTTTACTCAGACGACCGGCGGTTCATCTCTATCATGGAGCGATAAAAATCTCATTTTCATTAAATCAACATGTATTAAGTACAAAGTCCTATATCCGTTTTCCTTTTCTCTCTTCTTTCATACATTTTCAGTGACTCATTCACACTTACTGGAAGATAATGAGGAAACGTCAAATGTTCTTGGAAACTCATTCAAAATCATTTGACGTCTAGCCCGACTCCATGGAGTTTTCTTCGTTAAGGTCTAGAGGTTGTATAGCGAGTAGTATGCTTCAAAACACATAGGACAACTCCTGAAACTTCATTCCCCCACAGTCCAGTGACATAAAAAGATTTCTTAGACAGAGTTTGAAGGGTGAGCAAAAAGCCAGGCGTTAACAAGGTCACGGCTGTAAAACTCGACTAGAGGCTATCCTACCAAAGATTTCCAGAAATCCGCCTGACCAAATCTGTTCCGTTTCATTCTTGATAAGAAATGATCAAATGAGTTTCCCAAAATGTACTATTTCCATTCAAATGAAATTTTAAGAGACCACGAGAAAGGACTTTTGATGTTTTATGTACAGGATTGATTTTTTTCAATTTAAATGAAGGTTTATTCAAACCATATGCTACCATTTTCATTCCTTCAAACGAATTTAACCGTAGCTACCTTCCTTAGCTATTTGAAACAAAAATAGACTTTAAGTAACATTACATTTAAATCGGACAAGGATTAGTTAGTTTATCCCTTGGTCAAGGTTAAGACTGCCTTCGCACGCTATTTGTATGATTTTACATCTTCTCTACATGTTTATACATAAATCACAGTTAACGTTTACGCGGATTCTCACGAGGTTAAAGCTGGGTCTGCATTTCACACTTTTGTAAATGGCCTCTTTATATAGATATATGCGGTGTACAGGCGTAATACCGAAAACTTAATATTAAACATTGTAAAGAGTCCGAGTCGGAGAGGTGCGGCTTGAGCATGAACATCAAGGATAAACAGCAAACAGCAAACAGGAAATAAACTGTGCAGAATCTATCATAGGCTCATACCCCGGCGCCATGGGCTTTCGTGGTATCAAGGTTTTGTGCTCTACAATAGAGAATGAATCAGCGTTAAAAATAAAAGATAAAAGTGCACAAATCGATTGGCCATCGATACTGAGAGGCGTCTACAGAGTCCAAAAAATCTGTTGTGGACGAAGTTTAACGGAGCTTGTGCTCAAAACTTCGCACTGTGAATGAGTGCCACGAAATGATGTTACGGACGATGTGTTTATTACTATAGATGAAAATGTTCAACTGAAATGAATATACTAGGTGATTAGTTGGAAATGCTGCGGATGTCAGTTCATCACAAGTTACAGGTTTATTTACTCATTTATTGGATTGGTGTTTGCGTCATGCTCAAGAATATTTCACTTATACGACAGCGGTGGGGGAAACCGGGCAGAGCCCGGACGGAAACCCTGGATTTGCAGCAGGCTGCTGGCAGACCCCGCCACGTTCGAGTGAAGAGGAAGTCAGATGATCTGGAATTCAGCTCACAGCGACCGCATGGGTGAGAGGCTTTTGGGTCAAGACACGGCCATGGAAGAAGTGTCTTGCGCGGAGAAAAATTTTTGTCTGCGCACTAAGAGCATTTTGACGGGTTAAACCGGCGATTCATGTCTCAATGACAAAATGAAACCATACAGGAATAGGCAGGAAAGGTTCCTCTTGCATATTTTTCTAAAGCACATATGAGGCGAAGCTGATACAAAATAGCATGCCATTACACGTGGTGTGTATCTGGAAGGATATAGATTAAGCTATGCTGTTAAGGAAACCTTATCCAGTTTGTCATACCAAAGACTTGTAAAATGTTGCTACCTGGCTTGACGCTCAGGGCTGGTCGGCCAGTTGTCAGTATAATGTGACTGGATAGGGTGTCATGCCTGGTGTCTTCGGCATGATGTTCTAGTGGTGCCAGTACTTTGGCAACATCGACACGCCCTGCCGCAAGAAGGCACGGTTTATATACATTCTAAGGACTCCTCCTTGTCATATGACTGAAAAATTAAGTACGACGTAAAACCCAATTCTTCATACATAAACATGCCAATCCAGTTTGTCATCTGTGTTTTGTGTACACGTTGGCACCACATTGTTCTAAGCCAAGTTTGTGTCACGCGCCTTCCGCGAATGTGTCTCAAACGTGTTTAATTTTGAAGTACCGCTATGAGCCAAGATATATTCCAGTTCTGAGGCTTAAATGAATTTATTCAGAAATGTGCCCAGAAGTTGTAACCCGGGCAAATGCTCACTTTCATATTCCTCCCAATCTTAAAAAGTAAATATAAAGTCGGCAAATAAAGGACCCCTTGCAACAAGATGGGAAATTGTTCCCTGGTCTTAGAGGAGCGAGGCGTAATTTTTTTCGTGCAAAAAAGAGAGAAAATCTACTTGAATCTGGAGTACAATTACTATGCAACATATCAGTGAATGGTGTGATTCATACTTTTGGTTTTATCAGAAAGGAAAAGTAAGGTCAAAAGCAGATTTCACTATTTTAGGGCGTTTTTCTGCGAGAATTACCATTATAATAAAAATATGATCACGTGAACCAAAATCATTTGTGCGTCTTTGATGTCAAGCTGGAGAGTTCTAATCTATTGCGAAGTATGAGGTGTGTTCACGCAATCATATTTTTATAAATCGAAAAAAAAAATGAAATATTTTCTAGGGCCACTGGAACTGCATATTCACCATAACAGTTCAGAGACTGTAGAGTCTCCAGCCCCATGGTGCAGGGGTAATTCGCGCGGCTATGAATCCAGCTGACAATGCAGTTCAGGAGTTCGAGCCCTATCTGTGTGTACAGTTTGTCTAGAAACAGGGGTTACAGAGAAAAATGATTAAGCCAGACAAGAGGCAAGTCTTATTTGTTTACATTTTGCAAAACTACCCATTAGATATGTTTCCAACAGTAATGAATAATGTACATGCATACAATGAAAGTTTAATGCAGCCAAAAATCTGTAAGTGGTGTCCACGTTATCAGTCCGTTTCCGTGCGCAACGCGTTAGATGTCGGCATGTTGCATAGTTACATGTGGAGAAAGACAACTACATGCGTTTAGCGGTTCACCTTAAATACCCAGCAAAGTCCGAGACAAAACTTATTTTAAATCCAACTTCTGTAGATCTGACTGGAGGAGATTTTAGCGAACAAATTATTATATAAAGAAGACAAGGTCGACACTAATGGTTATTAGCGAATATTTTCTTGTTGTTGGCCAATTGCAGCTTCAAGCCCACACTGGGGTAGCTCTTGCGTCATTCTGCAGTGGTTCTGTCACGGTGAGAAGGTTGGCAATCGGCCTGAGTGACAGGGGAAACGATTTCACATCTAGTTGCAAGGGATCCTTTGAATTAATTCCTTAAGAAGTTTTCCAGAGGTGTTGTAAAAATGTTTAAAAAATTCTACAAGTCTTATCAACAAAATAATTAGCAAATGATTGTCATTACCTAGCCACTTATTGGGTGACGCCGTTTTGTCATGTAAGCCATCTATTGTGACGTCACATTACCGCGGAGCTCTCCCTCGCCATCTGTTAAAAAGACGCATTTGGAATATCTGCGCTTATTTCATGTCTGAAATAAGCTTGAATGGAATAGGCAGCAATGATTCTTCGGTAAATAACCGGCTATGTGGTCCTCTTCTGTTGAACCGAATCGCACAGTGCATTATGAAAAGTAACAAAAGTAAATGCCATTTTTTTTGGCCATGGCTGTGAAGCTCAGAGTATGTGACTTGCATTTGAGACGTTTTTTTTATTCGAATTGACATAGAAATTCTTCATTTCAAGTGAAAATGGAAACATAGTTCATTGACCCAATTTCTGCATGTCATTGTGGCCTATCAGTTTAGTCATGTTAACCTTGCTCACGACACCGACACAGATCTACTAAAAGTAGATCCATATTCCATGATGGCTTTAACACAACGTCGTTCAAAATGGCTTGGAGGTATTTCTGGCTTGTCCGAACCCCGAGTGTGATTTCCCGAGTGAAATACAAGGTCGTACGATCTCAAAGTTACGTGCAAGTGTACGTGAAAAAATAAAAAAAAACAACAACGAAAACAGAAACGAATACGGTGCAGATCCCAACACAGGTTCAGCTATATATATGTTCCGTTTTGAACCGGCCAAAGTTTCATCGCACACAACTGGGCATTTGGAGCAGATTCCTGACTGTCGATGTTGGGAAGATATTTCATTTATAAATCCAGCTTTGCTGCCGGGAAGGAAAAATTATTATTTTGGCTGTCCCAACGCGGTTTTCTTCCCAGCTCACTTGGAAAAATTACTGCAGTCTCATGCCCAACACGTAATTAAGCAATGTGACATAGACAGTCGTTGTAAATTTCACATAAATCTATGACTGTCCAGTTGGACCAAAGTGTTTAAAATTAAGACTTAAAACAACCTCAAACGTATCATTGCTCCGCTGTCCGTCTATTCACCACAATGAAAAGCTGAGGGGATGTTTCATCGCAGCGAATTTATCACGTGACGTTTCCAAGGCTAGTGACTGGCCAGGTCCTTGAAGGTTTCCACAACATGACTACTCAGAATGAATCGCCTGAGACTGCCATATCCCAACTGCTGAATTTCATCTTCTCGATTATTAAAATTTCACTGCATTCCTTAACATATCTTTCTGTAATACCTGTGGCTTTCTTCTTTTTTCCCCTATGTAAACATAGGGGTAGATTTTATCTTCACCCTTAACTTAGTCAAGCCTTCAAAACGTCAATTTTTACTCCAAGAAACACTGAGCTAATAACGATCGATGTTGGCATCATAAACTCTCATGGGGAATAAAAAGACTAGTGTTAGAAAACAAATCTGCCATTTAAGTAATCTGATATTCTATAGCAGCTGTGTTCATGTTTGTGACCTGGAGTACATGAGACAAAATAGTTGACGAAACTCAGTTAATTATTCAAGAAATAAAGATAAGTATAATTTATGTAGAGATCAAAGTGGTCAATTTTTATATCAAAAGTGGCATTTAGTGCAAAACTGACATTTTATTTAAAAAAAAATGATGTGTATTATTATTGGCAACGCCAACAATAATTACAAAAATTAACACCGTGATATTGTGGTACACATTTGGTTATTTGTTACTTAATGCCCCTTGCTGCCCTTCGCTATAGGATGTTACACAAGCAGTCGCATAACGGAAGAATCAATAAATAAAATTCCCTGCGCATCTATCCCCTCAGAACAAATCGATATACAGCTTATATAAGGGAGGCAACTTCTACAATAATCCTATAGCTTTCTGGCCATGGGTGAAACTGAACATTTATGCACGGTTGGATTATTTTGCACACCAGTATCAATCAAATAAATAAAATCAACTAGTGTGACTACTGGAGTTAGGACATAAGCAGGAATTCCAGCAGGAATATGATTAATCCACATACTTTCCCATCATGAACACGCATCAGAACCTTCCACCGATGTGGTCGATGTGAGCTCAAGCCCAGCTCGTGCTGGCTTCATCTCCGGCGGTACGTCGGGAGGTCTGCCAGCAATCTGTGGATGGTCGTCAGTTTGCTCCGGGCTCTGTCCGGTTTCCTCCCTCTATAATGCTGGCCGCCGTCACAGAAGTGAAATATTCTTGAGTACGGTGTAAAACACCAATCAACATATCAGAACCACATATTAGGATTCCGTAATGCCAAGTCCTATTTATTCAGTAGGATTGGTCATTCATGTCACTTTTGTACTTTTTATTAATAAAACGTTATGAGGTATTGTTATATTACCTTCTCTCTCTCTCTCTCTCTCTCCTCAGTAGGTCCAGTATCCTCGCCTTTGTCTGTGTTCAAGCTGCGAGTAGGATTCTCTGGTTAACTTTTTCTTATTTATGTGAGAGCGTTTAAAGTATTTTGGTTTATCTTTATTTAGTTTATTTATCCTGATTTATCCGTTAACGGAATATTAAAGCATAAGGATTAAGCTGGGTATTTTCATAATTAGAAATCAAACCCTCGCTGCCTCAGAGGGTCACGGGCTCGAATCCAATTCTCGCAAATTTTGTCCCGTTTTCTTTTGTGGCTTTGAGTCATTTGGTTTGTCCATTACCTGGGGAAGTGCGTGATTTACTCTGTGTACTCCAGCCATAAAGCTGCCGGCCGTCATATACATGAAATATTTAATAAATAAATAATATGCATAAATTCTTGCGTACGGCGTCAAACATAAATAAATAAATAAATAAATATTAAACCGCTCCCTTATGGTTTGTTAAAAAATAACTATCGAGCCACAACTTGAGCCCCTTGACACACGACTTGCTGAATCAGCTATTTGAAAGCCAAAAAACACATCTAGGTTTACTTAATTTCAATAAGAAAATACAATATCATATTTGATAGGATGGTACAGCTTTACTAAATGAACAAGGTATTTATACATTAGCATAGGCATGTCTGTTGTTGTTTATCTGGTCATGCCAACGTCATCATGAAAATTCACTATAGATTTGCTCACAGCTGTACGGACAACATGGGGTTCATTGAACGGTGCTGAGTGGCTTTGACTGTGGATGATTGTACAGCGCTGGAAGGGAACGCTAACCACTAGGCCACGCACGCTCCTCCCCATCCCCTCCCCCTCTCCCACAGACTTGATCACTAAGCATGTTTGCATGCATTCAAGGTCGTTGATCTGGAATTGTCTACCAGAGATGTGGGATGTTGGAAGAAGGCGCAATATGTGAAAACCTTTGCTGTTGAAGATAAGTTTATGAAATAACCAGTAGTTTTTGAAAGTAGACGACAAAAAAGAAAAAAAAATCCAAATAAAAAAACAAACAAACCGGAACTATTGCACTTTGTTTCCAAATATTTGACGTTCTGAAAAGCTCACTGAGAAGGCTGTCCCATGTTCATGGACCCTGGGAGGCACAGGTCGACTTGCTCCCATCGAAATCGAAATATGACAATCCTGGAAGTGACAAACAGCACGGTACGGCACGCTGATGATGGTTTATATAAATGCTAGTAGGTAAAGGCCCAACTTCCCAGGGCGGACGGAATGACGATAGCGTCCGTGATGCCCAGTTGACGATGTATGCTTCAGTCCTCGGAAATATGCACAAAGTGACGTTCAGGGTAAACTGGGATGAAATGTACATAATCACACAAAGAAAAAATGAGCGATACAAGCTTCAAAAGAACATCTCGGAAAAACTGAGTACAAAATGACAAAATTGTCATATGTCAAGAAAGCCTCTCCAATCCCAACAAAGTCCTTCCAAGAAGCCGAGAATAAATGTAATCTCAAGTGGACATAAGTAAAATGACTCCGAGCTTTACGACTTCGTCGCTCATATTTATAGACTAACGTAAAGAATATCCTGGATGATTTGATCGTAAACATGTTCACAACACGGGTACATCTTTCCACAATGTACGCTCCATGTACAATGACAGGAAACTCATAAACACAGAAGCTATAACGTGTACAGCAGTCCAAATCTAGGTCAAACGGTGACCTGATTAGAATACCATATATATATATATATATATATATATATATAATACAATATTTTAAAGACGGGGTTCGTAGAAGTGTCGTAGATTTTCCTACGTTTTGGTGAAATATCCTTAAATTCCCTCGTTTTTTACACAGCATGCCCTGTATATGCATCAAAAAGCAAAGAAGTCGACAAAGCCAAACATGCTTAGATCGGCTTCAGTAACAGGATTGAACCATATGTTACAATCCATTCAACATATGCCTATCTGGCTTCATTAAAAGCCGTCTTTCTCAGTCAGTGGTGCACAGTATAAATTCTGCTAGAACAAACACAAAACCAATGACATGAAATAACAATAGGACAAATATTTCAAATAAGTTTGAATGAAGAAGTATTTCCTGTTTGCCTGTAATAATTTCCTTCACCATAAATCCTGTAAAACATGTCTGTAGGCTTGCCTAGCTGTAAAACCTGAGCGTCCAGGGCCATCACCTTTTGGGCTTGGATAGTAGATCCACTGCTTCACCCACTAAGAGTTGACATTTAAGTCAGTAAAACTCTTCTAGAACATGTCTACGAGAGGCTTTGGTATCAGGTGTTCTGAGACAAGGTGGCCCCTGGTCTCTCTCCTGTTGGGCTGGGATAGTATCTCCTCTGTTTCACTCAGCAAAAATCATAATTTTATTCACAGAAAGCTGCCTAAAGCACTTTATTTGAGAGGCCAGAGCGTAAAGAGCATAGACGTCCTCTGAACTCTCACATATACTGGGCAGGAATACCATATCTAGCTACCCTGCCTCAGGCAAAAAACGCCACAAATGTTTATCATGAAAAGGGGACAAATAACTATATGCAATATCTCCCCGCTTCTTGATATAATCGTAGCCACCAGAGATCATCCAAACCTTGGCCCCAGTTACATGTATCTGCAATACTGGAGCTTCGCTGGGAATATACGTAATGGGCTCAGATAATAGCTCGTTTGGCTGTTTCATTCACTCCAAAATAATAACATTCGGCTCCTCAGTGAGAAACCCTCTGTACCTATGTCATAAATGCTGCTTTGTCCTACATTTTCCTTGTATTTGTCGAAAAATATCCTATATTTTGTCCTATTTTCCTTTCGGTGGCCAGAGGAAGTCTAATACTTTAGAACATAGAAAAACTTTCCATTTTTGCATACAAATATATGTATATTGGGCTTAAGAAAATGTTTAGCCTTTCCACTTTGCGTACATTAACTGATTGAGACTTTGTAAGTCGTAGCAGGGAAACCACTTGGAATGTTTGAATGTCCTTACATAAAGTCATAAATATATCTCTATAGATTAGACTGCCACATGCTGCTGTGCCAGACACATTTGGGGGCAGTGCATAGCATCTGTGTGAAATTATTTTATGTTGTTTCCCATAATATTGAACACTGAAATATTTCTGTTCGGTGTTTGTTCGACACACAATCTTAGCTGATGTAGCATTCTAATAGCTTTTGGCTAAGGTAGGGGTGAGGTAATAAATTTGTCAGTTTGCTCAGAAAGGCATGCAAGAGAAGAATTTTATGCCAAATTGTTGTGTAGTTATTTTGTCAGCTTTTGACTAACTTTAAGAGACAAGGTTCAAAAGCTCTTACAACCCCAGGCAGTTGACGCTGACAGTTGCTCTGATTTGGGAATTTCAATAAGTCAGTTTTAGGTGTTCCCCACGCAGCAATTGGAAATATGTGTATTAAGCTTACAAATGATTCTTAAACTAGTATACTCATATCGTGCCAAATAATTTGAATCGTTTGTCTTACAATTGTGGACAAGATTAACTAAAATTCGGACTACATTGTTCGTGACTCAGTATAACATCATAAATATAGGTCTGAAAGCTGACGGAGAGCACAACACAGTTGGCACTATATCAGAGAATGTCAAGCTTTGAGTATTTAATATCTGCACCAGATATGAAACTTTTATAACAAAATGGTTATTTCCATGTACTTACCAGCAGGAATTTACGTCGTTTTGTTGAAATTGGAAATCGAAATGTTTTTCCTTGCTCTAATGTCCAGTCATGTAAGGATCGGGCTTCTGTCAGAGGCCTTGAAGTTACGTACTTTGTTATGTATATATTAGATTTAAATAACTTTCGGACGATTCTGCTATCTATACCACAAACAATGGAGATATATATATATATATATACATATAGAAATGATCATATGTGGATCCCAGTCTAAAATATTTCATTAATGAAAAAATATTGAAGGCAAGCCATCTATTAATCTATGCCTGTACATGTAAGCTTGGTGTTTTACGTTGTACTCAACAATATTTCAGTTATGTGACTACGAGGTGTCCTTAAGATGTGGCAAGTTAATGGTAGTCCATGACGTCAAAGTGCTGCCGCCACTGGAACATCATGCCGAAGACACCAGACAGGACACAACGCCCTATCACATTATCTTCACACCGGGTCGACCAGCCCTTTTACCTTGCCCTAACCCCTCAGCGCTGAGCGCCAAGAGAGGAAGCCAAGTCTTAGGTATGACACTGTAATGTTTGAAATTGTTTTCAAGCTGTAGCATAATCTAATCTTCATTTAATAAATGAAATTTATTTTTCCTCTTGCTGCTATATGATCTCACGACAGTAATTGCTGTATGATCTCAGGGCAGAAATTGCTGTATGATCTCACGACAGTAATTGCTGTTTGATCTCACGAGAGTAATAGCTATATGATCTCACGACAGTAATTGCTGTATGATCTCACGACAGTAATTGCTGTTTGATCTCACGAGAGTAATAGTTATATGATCTCAAGGCAGTAATTGCTATATGATCTCACGGCTGTATAGATTTACATTTAAATGTTAGGGAATTACTGTAGGCTTTATTACTATTCGGAGTTTGTTCTGTCGCATGGGATGCTGCTATTGTAAAAGAAATTACGCTTCATCACGCCACTTTTTTTTTTAAATAATTATGACGTCACCCGAGGCAATGAGTTCTTGGTGTCGAAAACAAACTTATGGAATTTAACATCATGGATTCAAAAAGGTATTTTAACAGCATTTTCTCTGCAATGATATGGACATCCAACATATCAAAGTGTAGAGCTTGAGGTGTTTTTCTCTGCAATTGGGATCATTTTCTTCCCGAATGGAATGTTATTCAGCTTTGGAAATGTTTTCTCTGAGGTGAAAATTTTCTTTGGGTTTGAATATTTTATCCTTTCTTAAACAGATATCTAACGTGTTTTTTATATATAATATTGCTTACATCTTCCTTTGTGAACTGTTGTTATAGATTTTTTTGACATTGGCTTTTGTGATTATTGACTTGGAACGGGCCCTTTTGTTTTACGTGTGGTGTACGAATGTCGGAATTAACCCTTAGATCCAGTCTACTTTTCGACATCGCTCTTCGTCAAACTCTCATTACCAAAAATAGGTGCCATGACATTACTGACTGACAGGTTTAACTTTTAATTTGGAGTGAAAAAAAAAAAGAATTAATCTTATACATACTTCAGTATAAACAAACCGGTGATTGTGCTCTGGTCCGTTAATTCACATTGTTGTTGCTTGGCTGATGATCCTGTGCAATCGTTGGTCCACATTTTTCATACACTTTGTCACTCTGCTTTCAGGGTTTGGTTATGGAACGTTGCACCACAAGCGGCAATGCGCAGGTTTTCCGTCATCTCTGCTTCCTTATTCTCTTCTTGTAATAGTTCATTTCTCACCATGTCTAACATTCGTCTCATGCCTTTTCTGCCGTGGTAATCCTTATTTAATCAATATTATTTACAACTTATAATAAGCCTACTTATTATTTACAACTTATAATATCCTACATAATACTAGGCCCTACTCTGAGGGAGTCTTTCACCTTCTAAACTGTGCTAAGGTTTAATCACGGTCTAGGCAGGTGTGATTCGGTCTCAAAACAGATTGCAAGCTTCATAAAGAATGAAACCTGAACATTAGTTGTACGCTTCTGAATTTTTTTTCTTTAAAAAGGTTTTGTAGTATTTAAGGAGACGCTGGAAAGGACCTGTTGGTTCACTGCTTGGCGCATTGTAGGTTTCAGCAGTAACACACTCCTGTTCCAGAAATACAAAAACTGTTTGTCATCTTTTGCGCCGCAAGCGACGAATTGTGGGTCTTCAGTCATGTATGCTTCTTTACACTTGTCAAGATTGAGCGTTACATTACTATCTAGCTTGTCATGTGTAATTTCTGATTTAGATGGCAACAATCCGTAAAGGTACACATCGTCAACCCAAAAGAATGGTGTAAAATATGCTGCATGAAACATAGCCTTAACTATATCAGGGGTCATTATGACAACGTAACCACTGCAGTACGTAGGGTAAAACTTCACTCCTCGAAACAGGTCCAAATCCTCTATCCGCCATCGAGTCTCTCGACGAAGCACGGCGCTATATTCCATCACATTGCAATGGATCTGACGTTTTTGGTGTGAATATTTTGAGCGGTAGAAGTCCACAACTTGGAATATGTTGATAAACACATCGTCGTCAATTTTCAGCACAAGTTCCGCATGAGAACAATGAAGCGAGATC
Source organism: Acanthopleura granulata (assembly GCA_016165875.1). Classification (NCBI taxonomy): domain Eukaryota; kingdom Metazoa; phylum Mollusca; class Polyplacophora; order Chitonida; family Chitonidae; genus Acanthopleura; species Acanthopleura granulata. The sequence goes on from JABBOT010000008.1 coordinate 10,419,700, forward strand.
CACCGGAAGGCCATGACACCCTTCAAGGTTAAGTTCTTGTACGTGTCCATAAATGGCGCTTGTACGATGTCATGATACTTATCGTTCTCTGCTTTGACTTTGGCAGCTGTTTTGTTGTCCGTGGTTTCACCCAAGAGGAACGCGATACGAATGGTATACTTTGAAGTGAAAAGGTTTATGTTTCCAAATGTTGAGCGAAGACGATTTCGTTGTGAAAAGTGATCCATTGCGGTGTGTACAATGATCAAGACGGTGACATTACCCTTGCATATTTGGGGATTCTCCAGAATGTACGGTGCGTTCACTGTGAGAGGATACACGGACTGTGTCAAGAGCTTTCTCTGGAATATCTCCTCAGCGGAATGATTCTGCTCCCTTACCTCCTCGTCAAAGCTTGGTGTTCCTGCAAAGTAAGTTTTGCTACGCCTTTTCCCAGAAAACCACGTTGAAGTGTGCCCAGTGTATTTAAGTGAAGAAAATACCATGAAGCAAATCAGCCATAATGACAGTATCAGCATTTTCTGGATCAGCTTCAGACGTTGATCGGGCATTTTGGACTACAGTGATTACACTTCACTGATCAGATATGCTTGGGAGAATGGAGCGATTGTCTTGTCGGTGGTAAGATTTCCGTGTCCCCAGGCTCAAGAAAAGCACCCACCATTTACACAACTGTCTTTTCGATGTTAGGAATTCCGTGTGCCCGTGTTGAGAACCGTCTACACGATTGTCTTGTCCATGTTAGGAATATCCTGTCCCGTTGTGTTTTTAACAGATTGTCTTTTCGTGTTAAACCTTCTGACTTCCCGTGTTCAAAGATTCCTGTCGATCTTAAAGTTTACGTGGTGCCGTGTTCATGAGAAATACTCAAATTAATATTTGATCAAGAAAAGAGGTCATCGAATTTTTCTCCGTGGAAGAGAAACAAAGTGTATTTCACTGTAAGGGAAGTAAGCCAGTGACTCCAGTGATATTTGAAGTAACTACAGGTGTGCGTCCGAAGAGCCGAAATTTCTATATTACTACACAGTTGGTACAACGCGCAGTGTTTTGGTAGCTTATGGGTTGTGGACACAGCTGAAGGCTAATGATGACAGCGGGATAACAAATTTTTCGCATGACTATCTCTCCTAGCTGTGTGGGCACTCAAAAGGTGTTTAAATCAAAGTTCGGATCTTGAGTAACAATGACCTATCGACTTCTTCTTATAATTAAATCTTTTTATTCACACCCGCGCGATTCAAATATAGTGTGTAGATAATCTTTGTATTCACATCTGGGTGAGTCAAATAATCTGGATTATAATCTTGACCATCTGGTGTGATGGCCATTCTCTTCAGCAATCAATAACCTGCATAGTGTTGTGTCCCAGTGGCGCTGATCTCTGTTCCTCTTCGTCCTCGTGGATTTGTTCTTTGTTATTTTCATGAACAAAATAGGAGAGCTGAACCGCGAATCTATAATACAGTGCCCACCGTGAAGTGTGGATGTTTTACTGATATGCTTAATTCCGCTCGGAAGGCGTGAGTGGACGAAATACGTAAATAGTTTATGTCGCCCGTCCAATAGGTGGCGTTTGGAAGTTGGTGGTATGACGTAAAACCTGTTTATGGATAACAACTTCTGTTAATTCCTTATGTCACGTTTTTTCCTTAATTTTAGAGTACACGTCAAAAGACATAAACTTGTATAGAGGTTTATCGGCTTAGAGAGAGATAATAAAATTGACAACATAAAAATGCTCCTGAGTTAATAATCAGAAACCTGGGATGACGCAATGGTAGTGATGGCACGCTTGGAAATAATGAGATAAATAATGACCGGGTCTTCAAACACAGAAGAAATGCTTCGTTTTCGAGACAGCCCGTAACAAGCCGTGTATTTTTTACAGTAGAGTTTGCTTGCAGTTTGGGCTACAATGCATACATTTTTTTTCTCTGGATAAAGAGTACTTTTCTGACTGTAGATTTACTTCTATCGTATGCTATAACGTCTTTGTGTAACAGTCATATGAGTATAGAAAAAGCGCTGTAAAAGTACAGCATGGCCGTATATCTTCCTCATTTGTAAACAAACGAACACCAATTAAAATATTTATTTTTTTATTTGCTTGGTGTTTTACGCCGTAATCAAAATTTTTCACTTATAAGACAGCAGCCAGCATTAGGGTGGCAAGAGACCGAGCCGAGACCGGAGGAAAGCTATGGCCATCCTCTAGTTGCTGGCGTACCTTTCGCACGTACGACCGGAGAGGAAACCTTACACTTACAGCGACGGCATTGGTGAGAGGCACGAGATCATAATGAAGCGCTGGCGCTAACCCCCAAGCCACTGAGGCGGTCACAACATGTTCACAAAATGACGGTTAAAATCAATGTATACTTAATACTATAATACTTTTTTTACGTACTTTATTGTTGTTTAACGCCCAGGTCAAGAATTTAATGATGTAGATATATAACACGTCTAAGTTGGCCTACATCTGCAATCCATCTGTTTTTTAATTACTAAAATTACTATCACTATTATGTCGATTAATTTAGGGTTAATCCAAGCGCGCGTTATTCATCGGAATGAAGCCGTTATCACAGAAAAAGGTCATCATCATCAAGAATGCATGCGCCAGTTTTATGAGAGCAAAACCCGCATCTGCAGTCAACTCCCGATCTGTGGCAAGTGATTGACGGGCATTCCCACACGCAACGTACTGATATACATACCATCCATCCTGGTGGAAGAGAAGTGGTCTTCAATAAACATTAGAATGCGACAAAAAAAGCATGGGCCCAGTCAATCGCAAATATTATCATCAAGACCACGCGCCCATTGAGAATTGCGGGGGGGGGGATATCAGTAACCAGGCCTGGCTTGAATCCACACATATTGGGTGCTTTTGATTTAAAGGCTGGCGCTACGTCGCTACGTTTTCTACGTCGACACTGGAGACCCACAGCAGGTAATTATTCTCTCTCCCAAAACAGAAACGCACAGGTGAAGCTTGTGGATTTCCCCAGATGCTGTAATAAACGTCCAGTTGCGATCTGCTGCCATCACTCAACTGGCTTCGGTGTTCTTATTTTATGATAATCGACTCACAACTTGTGTGATCTGGCTGAAAATGACGGAATATTACAATAATAAAAAATATATAAAAAATTATAATAATAAAAATCATATCCCATATTTACATGCACTGTTTTTGAACATTTTCACTTAAAAGCTTTTGTGGTGTTCAACGAGATGCTGGAAAGGACCTGTTGGTTGACTACTTGACGCATTGAAGGATTTAGCATTAACACACTCCTGTTCCAGAAATACAAAAACTGTTTGTCATCTTTGGCGCCACACGAGAAAAGCTTTGGGTTTTTCATCACATATTCTTTCTTGCACTTTGTAAGATTCAGCGTGACGTTACGGTTCAGATTGCCATGTGTAATATTAGCCTTTGATGGCAACAAACCGTAAAGGTACACATCGTCAACCCAAAAGAATGGTGTAAAATACGCAGCGTGGAACATAGCCTTGACCGTATCCGTCGTCAAGAGAACTGTAAACCCGCTGCAATATGGAGGATAAAACTTCACTTCTCGAAACAGGTCCAAATCCTCTATCCGCCATCGAGTCTTCCTCCGAAGTATCGGGCTAGGATTCATCACATTGCAAAGAATCTGGCGTTTTTGATGTGAATATTTCGAACGATAATAGTCCACAACTTGGAATATGTTGATAAACACATCGTCGTCAATTTTCAGCACAAGTTCCGCATGAGAACAATGAAGCGAGATCCACCGGAAGGCCATGACACCCTTCAAGGTTAAGTTCTTGTACGTGTCCATAAATGGCGCTTGTACGATGTCATGATACTTATCGTTCTCTGCTTTGACTTTGGCAGCTGTTTTGTTGTCCGTGGTTTCACCCAAGAGGAACGCGATACGAATGGTATACTTTGAAGTGAAAAGGTTTATGTTTCCAAATGTTGAGCGAAGACGATTTCGTTGTGAAAAGTGATCCATTGCGGTGTGTACAATGATCAAGACGGTGACATTACCCTTGCATATTTGGGGATTCTCCAGAATGTACGGTGTGTTCACTGTGAGAGGATACGAGGACTGTGTCAAGCGCTTTCTCTGGAATATATCCTCAAAGGTGTTAGGCTGCCTCGTGGTAACACCCTCGTTCCAGTTGACAATTCTGTCAGCGTGAATGTTACTCGACCTCTTCGAATCCCGATACACGAAAACTTGCTGCTTTAGCTCAGCATACCTCAACTGTTGCTTGGACCCCTGTTCGCTGTAGATTAAGATAGAAAATATGACAAGGCACATCAGCCAAATTGACAGAAACAATATTTTTTGTATCTGTTTTAGATGTCGGATGGATATGCTGGATTTCATGATTGTTTTGGTCACAGTTCTCAGATTATAGATACGATTATTTTATCGGTTTCGAAGACGTACTCTGCAAGGGTGTCTTTTGTAGATGACAATTTTCCGTGCGCTACGGTCTTCAATACGAAGGTAGAACACCGTCTTCAGAATGAACGCACAACGGCGTCTTCGGTGTAAAGGTAGAACGCCATGTTCAAAGTCACGGTAGAACGCTGTCTTCAGTAGAAGATGCAACGCGGCCTTCAGTCTTCGCGTGTCTTCGGAATAAAGGTGCAACGATTGCTTGTATCACCAAACTGACTGAAACAAAAATCAAACCGCGTGGCATTTGTGGTGAAATGGAGAAAATAAAGGAACTGTTTGCCAGAGATGCACTCACCAGAGATCTGCGTATTTAGTCCTCTGATGGATTGAAATATTTCTTTAAGCCACCGTGTGTCGCTTGGAACACTTTTTTCCCCGGACTTCACTACAGCCTGTGCAGTTTTGATAACGCGATATATGTGTTCCATATTCAGTTTCAGCACAGTTCAGTCGCTTGTTCTGCCTCACCCCATTTACACACTAGACCCCAGTTACTCTGATAATGGTATCTATTCAGCATCCCAATAATCAATAATTTACACTGTGTCAAATATAGCGTTCGTGTGGCTTCTATATTCTTGCCATATCAATGATAAAATAGGAGAATTTACAACATAGATTGATTGTACCAGACGCCTAGGCTGACTCATTAAAAGAAAAATCGACAATGGTTTTGTAATATGTTTAAAAAACATCAGTGGTGTTCATTTAACATGGAGTTGGGATTGACGAGATATTCTGACACCGAAGCAAGGCGGTCATCATTTAATTGCAATTAAATATTGATTTTAATTATCCTAGATCGATATACCTTACAAGATCCTAATTCTGTCTTGAGCAATTCATACACCGGGGAGACGAGGTACGTCATCGGATAAGATCAACGGCTAATTCCTCGGGATTTGGTCGGCTTGCTTGTTCCTGTCAAAACAAGCTTGAAATTATCAAAAGTGAATGAAAAAATAGCATCCGTCATGTGATTACGCCTCAAGAACATCGATGATGAATGAAATTTTAGAGTGAATTCGAAGCAACTTTTAATCTACAACCGGTGAAATACATCAGGTAAACTCGAGCCCCATCCAGGCTTCGTTAGATTTCTAAAGTGACACCGCTCTAAACTCGGCTGCGCCTGGTTTCTATTATGTTTGGTCATTGGATGAGAATTAGAAGACCAGCACAAGATGTAGTAGATGCACGGTAAGCCTGTATTAGTCTGACATACTGGTAGAGAGAGAACGGACAGCACTGACTGGTGACTTCACAGGTAGCAGTGCAAACATATCCCATAACATCTTTCCTTTTCTAGAAGAAACAGAGAAAGAAGTACAGAAGGTACTTTAACATTAAAGTAATGAAAATAAAAAAGTCCAGCAAAAAAAAACTCCGGGAAAAGTTCCTGAAGCAGTCAATGTTCATACAGTTCCCTGCATATGTATTATGTTTTACCCGAGAGTAACAGGTTTCAAACAAATAGTCCGCTGTGTTACTGAGCATGCAGTTAACTGATAGTCAAGCCTGGCTAGATAAATGTTTAAAGTAATTAGTGTCCAAATTCAACAGAAATAAAGAGCTGTTTGCCTCACAAGCCTCTTCTCTTCGGTTATTATAGGACAGTCCGTTACATGGCTCACTTTATAAAGTCCATCAAATGTCGGGGAGCTCTGGACACACGTCCACTTCTGGTCACTATCAATGGGATTGACGTCTGGACAGACGATCTTCGGACTGCCTTGACTGGGGTTTGAGTTACTTCCAACTTGGTCTGAGTTAAGTTTACTCGTAGATACATTTCCTGGCTCAGCTTCCGGGTTAGATTCAGATTTTCGCAAATGTCGTTGAAATAATGAGATAAATAATGACCGGGTCTTCAAACACAGAAGAAATGCTTCGTTTTCGAGACAGCCCGTAACAAGCCGTGTATTTTTTACAGTAGAGTTTGCTTGCAGTTTGGGCTACAATGCATACATTTTTTTTCTCTGGATAAAGAGTACTTTTCTGACTGTAGATTTACTTCTATCGTATGCTATAACGTCTTTGTGTAACAGTCATATGAGTATAGAAAAAGCGCTGTAAAAGTACAGCATGGCCGTATATCTTCCTCATTTGTAAACAAACGAACACCAATTAAAATATTTATTTTTTTATTTGCTTGGTGTTTTACGCCGTAATCAAAATTTTTCACTTATAAGACAGCAGCCAGCATTAGGGTGGCAAGAGACCGAGCCGAGACCGGAGGAAAGCTATGGCCATCCTCTAGTTGCTGGCGTACCTTTCGCACGTACGACCGGAGAGGAAACCTTACACTTACAGCGACGGCATTGGTGAGAGGCACGAGATCATAATGAAGCGCTGGCGCTAACCCCCAAGCCACTGAGGCGGTCACAACATGTTCACAAAATGACGGTTAAAATCAATGTATACTTAATACTATAATACTTTTTTTACGTACTTTATTGTTGTTTAACGCCCAGGTCAAGAATTTAATGATGTAGATATATAACACGTCTAAGTTGGCCTACATCTGCAATCCATCTGTTTTTTAATTTCTAAAATTACTATCACTATTATGTCGATTAATTTAGGGTTAGTCCAAGCGCGCGTTATTCATCGGAATGAAGCCGTTATCACAGAAAAAGGTCATCATCATCAAGAATGTATGCGCCAGTTTTATGAGAGCAAAACCCCGCATCTGCAGTCAACTCCCGATCTGTGGCAAGTGATTGACGGGCATTCCCACACGCGACGTACTGATATACATACCATCCATCCTGGTGGAAGAGAAGTGGTCTTCAATAAACATTAGAATGCGACAAAAAAAGCATGGGCCCAGTCAATCGCAAATATTATCATCAAGACCACGCGCCCATTGAGAATTGCGGGGGGGGGGATATCAGTAACCAGGCCTGGCTTGAATCCACACATATTGGGTGCTTTTGATTTAAAGGCTGGCGCTACGTCGCTACGTTTTCTACGTCGACACTGGAGACCCACAGCAGGTAATTATTCTCTCTCCCAAAACAGAAACGCACAGGTGAAGCTTGTGGATTTCCCCAGATGCTGTAATAAACGTCCAGTTGCGATCTGCTGCCATCACTCAACTGGCTTCGGTGTTCTTATTTTATGATAATCGACTCACAACTTGTGTGATCTGGCTGAAAATGACGGAATACTACAATAATAAAAAATATTAAAAAATTATAATAATAAAAATCATATCCCATAATTACATGCACTGTTTTTGAACATTTTCACTTAAAAGCTTTTGTGGTGTTCAACGAGATGCTGGAAAGGACCTGTTGGTTGACTACTTGACGCATTGAAGGATTTAGCAATAACACACTCCTGTTCCAGAAATACAAAAACTGTTTGTCATCTTTGGCGCCACACGAGAAAAGCTTTGGGTTTTTCATCACATATTCTTTCTTGCACTTTGTAAGATTCAGCGTGACGTTACGGTTCAGATTGCCATGTGTAATATTAGCCTTTGATGGCAACAAACCGTAAAGGTACACATCGTCAACCCAAAAGAATGGTGTAAAATACGCAGCGTGGAACATAGCCTTGACCGTATCCGTCGTCAAGAGAACTGTAAACCCGCTGCAATATGGAGGATAAAACTTCACTTCTCGAAACAGGTCCAAATCCTCTATCCGCCATCGAGTCTTCCTCCGAAGTATCGGGCTAGGATTCATCACATTGCAAAGAATCTGGCGTTTTTGATGTGAATATTTCGAACGATAATAGTCCACAACTTGGAATATGTTGATAAACACATCGTCGTCAATTTTCAGCACAAGTTCCGCATGAGAACAATGAAGCGAGATCCACCGGAAGGCCATGACACCCTTCAAGGTTAAGTTCTTGTACGTGTCCATAAATGGCGCTTGTACGATGTCATGATACTTATCGTTCTCTGCTTTGACTTTGGCAGCTGTTTTGTTGTCCGTGGTTTCACCCAAGAGGAACGCGATACGAATGGTATACTTTGAAGTGAAAAGGTTTATGTTTCCAAATGTTGAGCGAAGACGATTTCGTTGTGAAAAGTGATCCATTGCGGTGTGTACAATGATCAAGACGGTGACATTACCCTTGCATATTTGGGGATTCTCCAGAATGTACGGTGCGTTCACTGTGAGAGGATACGAGGACTGTGTCAAGCGCTTTCTCTGGAATATATCCTCAAAGGTGTTAGGCTGCCTCGTGGTAACACCCTCGTTCCAGTTGACAATTCTGTCAGCGTGAATGTTACTCGACCTCTTCGAATCCCGATACACGAAAACTTGCTGCTTTAGCTCAGCATACCTCAACTGTTGCTTGGACCCCTTTTCGCTGTAGATTAAGATAGAAAATATGACAAGGCACATCAGCCAAATTGACAGAAACAATATTTTTTGTATCTGTTTTAGATGTCGGATGGATATGCTGGATTTCATGATTGTTTTGGTCACAGTTCTCAGATTATAGATACGATTATTCTGTCGGTTTCAAAGACGTACTCTGCAAGGGTGTCTTTTGTAGATGACAATTTTCCGTGCGCTACGGTCTTCAATACGAAGGTAGAACACCGTCTTCAGAATGAACGCACAACGGCGTCTTCGGTGTAAAGGTAGAACGCCATCTTCAAAGTCACGGTAGAACGCTGTCTTCAGTAGAAGATGCAACGCGGCCTTCAGTCTTCGCGTGTCTTCGGAATAAAGGTGCAACGATTGCTTGTATCACCAAACTGACTGAAACAAAAATCAAACCGCGTGGCATTTGTGGTGAAATGGAGAAAATAAAGGAACTGTTTGCCAGAGATGCACTCACCAGAGATCTGCGTATTTAGTCCTCTGATGGATTGAAATATTTCTTTAAGCCACCGTGTGTCGCTTGGAACACTTTTTTCCCCGGACTTCACTACAGCCTGTGCAGTTTTGATAACGCGATATATGTGTTCCATATTCAGTTTCAGCACAGTTCAGTCGCTTGTTCTGCCTCACCCCATTTACACACTAGACCCCAGTTACTCTGATAATGGTATCTATTCAGCATCCCAATAATCAATAATTTACACTGTGTCAAATATAGCGTTCGTGTGGCTTCTATATTCTTGCCATATCAATGATAAAATAGGAGAATTTACAACATAGATTGATTGTACCAGACGCCTAGGCTGACTCATTAAAAGAAAAATCGACAATGGTTTTGTAATATGTTTAAAAAACATCAGTGGTGTTCATTTAACATGGAGTTGGGGTTGACGAGATATTCTGACACCGAAACAAGGCGGTCATCATTTAATTGCAATTAAATATTGATTTTAATTATCCTAGATCGATATACCTTACAAGATCCTAATTCTGTCTTGAGCAATTCATACACCGGGGAGACGAGGTACGTCATCGGATAAGATCAACGGCTAATTCCTCGGGATTTGGTCGGCTTGCTTGTTCCTGTGAAAACAAGCTTGAAATTATCAAAAGTGAATGAAAAAATAGCATCCGTCATGTGATTACGCCTCAAGAACATCGATGATGAATGAAATTTTAGAGTGAATTCGAAGCAACTTTTAATCTACAACCGGTGAAATACATCAGGTAAACTCGAGCCCCATCCAGGCTTCGTTAGATTTCTAAAGTGACACCGCTCTAAACTCGGCTGCGCCTGGTTTCTATTATGTTTGGTCATTAGATGAGAATTAGAAGACCAGCACAAGATGTAGTAGATGCACGGTAAGCCTGTATTAGTCTGACATACTGGTAGAGAGAGAACGGACAGCACTGACTGGTGACTTCACAGGTAGCAGTGCAAACATATCCCATAACATCTTTCCTTTTCTAGAAGAAACAGAGAAAGAAGTACAGAAGGTACTTTAACATTAAAGTGATGAAAATAAAAAAGTCCAGCAAAAAAAAACTCCGGGAAAAGTTCCTGAAGCAGTCAATGTTCATAGGGTTCCCTGCATATGTATTATGTTTTACCCGAGAGTAACAGGTTTCAAACAAATAGTCCGCTGTGTTACTGAGCATGCAGTTAACTGATAGTCAAGCCTGACTAGATAAATGTTTAAAGTAATTAGTGTCCAAATTCAACAGAAATAAAGAGCTGTTTGCCTCACAAGCCTCTTCTCTTCGGTTATTATAGGACAGTCCGTTACATGGTTCACTTTATAAAGTCCATCAAATGTCGGGGAGCTCTGGACACACGTCCACTTCTGGTCACTATCAATGGGATTGACGTCTGGACAGACGATCTTCGGACTGCCTTGACTGGGGTTTGAGTTACTTCCAACTTGGCCTGAGTTAAGTTTACTCGTAGATACATTTCCTGGCTCAGCTTCCGGGTTAGATTCAGATTTTCGCAAATGTCGTTGATTTATTCTAACAACAGTTCCGTCGTTGCGGGTAACCTCGTATGATCGCACATTCACCTGTCTGTTAACCATGGCGGGCTGCCACAGTTTATCATGAAGCTTTGTAGGCTGTATCCTGACCTGATCTCCTTCTTGCAGGTGAGGTAAATTTCTTGCAGAAGGGTTGTAATACTTTACCTGTCTCACAAGTTTGCGGTTCTTCTGTTCCTCGATGTTTTCAGGAATCTTTGGTTGTAGAAGCTGTCGTGATGTAGGTAGCAGAGTTTTCGTTCTCCTGTTGAAGAGACGTTGAGCTGGAGAGGAGTTAGTCGCTCCTGTTGGGGTATTACGATAGTCTAAAAGTGCTAGAGATGGATCCGTTTTGGCATAGTTAGCTTTCTTGATCAGTAGTTTTACTATTTTGACAGCGGAGTCTGCCTTTCCATTGGACTGGGCGTAACCCGGAGAACTGGTGATATGTCGAAAGCCATAGTTTGAAGCGAAGTCGGCAAAGCCTTTGGAGTTAAATGGATGACCATATCAGTGATAATGGTGTCTGGTGTTCCATACCTAACAGAACATCCTTTCAGTTTGGTGATGACCTGCTTTCCAGTTTTGTCGGCAATCTGGTCGACCTCGAAAAAATCACTGAAATAATCGACTGTAACCAGATATTCTTTCTCGCTACATGTGAAAAGGTCGGCAGCAGTCTTAGACCTTGGGCGGTCAGGTATGTTCTGTGAGATAAGTGGTTCCATGGTCTGCTTTCTCTGGAACGTGCTACAAGTTTCACATTTGGAGATGGCATCAGATATTTCAGAGTTCATGTTAGGCCAATACACGCAGTCCCGTGTCCTTCGTCTACAAGACTCAGTGCCATTGTGGGAACGATATATCAGGTTGAGTGTTTCTTTCCGTGTACTAATAGGAATGACTACTCTACTTTTGGGGCAGCCAGCAATGGCTTTTTTGGATGGATTCTAGAGGCTTATGGTCACTCTGCACTAAGACTTGGCGTCCATATAAGTACTGGTTGAATTTGGTGAATCCAAATAATATGCTCAAGAGTTCTTTTTCGATTTGAGCACAGTTCCGCTCGGTCGAGGTAAGAGCTCGGCTTCCGTTTGCGACGGTTGACCACTTTGAAGGAATGTAGCACCAAAATCGGTTCAGAAGCGTCGGTCTGTAGTGTGATGTATTCCTACTCATTGTAGTACTTGATAACTGAGGCTTCCGTGATGGCTTTTTGGATTGCGGCGAAAGCTTGGTCGTGGCTAGCATTCCATGACCACTCCACATCACGTTTAGTCAGTTGTCTGAGGGGTTCACAAATGTCGGATAATTGACCACACCAATGATACGTTGCACACCTTGCGCGTTACTTGGTTTAGGCATCTTCAACATAGCTTCCACCTTCCTGGTTTGAGACCTTCTTCCGAAAGCATATGTGGGATGAATGATACCTTTCGTTCTTTCAGTTCACGTTTTTTAGGGTTTAGGCGACTGTTTTGTTGTCTGCATCTTTCCATCAGTTGAATGAATCGCTTGTCATGGTTGTCGATGGCTTCCTCGTACATTGGTCCCTCCCCCGTAACAAGAAGGTTGTCAGTCACCTGAAATGTACCAGGTAACTTCTTTGGGTTTCATCCAGACAATGTTGCAAAAATGTTGCAAAATTTCCAATGCAAGCGAGACACCGAAAGGAAGACGTAGATATCTATAGCGTCTATATGAGGTGTCGAAAGTGGTGACATAACTTGATTCTTCCTCGAGAGGGATATGCCAAAATTCATTCCTCAGGTCTAACTTTGAAAAAAGCTTGGCATTCGTAAGATCTGGTAGAAAGTCTTCCATAACTGGCAGAGGATAGTGGTTTCGTTTGAGCGCTTTGTTCAGTGGCTTGGGGTCAGTACATCTTGAGTTTTCCACTCGGCTTCTTGACGATAACCAGGCTTGATACCCAATCTGTTGGTGTGCTGGCAGACACTATTACGTTGAGGTTCTCCAGCGGGTCGTTCAGCTTTCAGTTCTTTTCTGAACGCATGTGATATCCTCCGTAATGATTGTTTGACGGGTATGACAGTCCTGTCGATTTCCAGTTTCTCTTTGTGTTTGTGCAGACTTACATCTCCAGAAAAGACATCTTTGAAATTTGTAAGAATGTCTTCCTTGGTCAGTCCCTCTTTAGATGGGTTGAGTTGAACTACAGCATTGTGTTCATCCTCGTTGACTTCGAAGATGTTTTCATACGTCACTTTTAGGAACTTCATTTGTTGTGCTGATCGAGATCCAATCAACGGTACTCGCTGATCTGGTACAACAACAAAGTTTCCTATATATTTCTTAGAATTCTTAAGATTGACAAGTTTGATTTTGGCTCTCCCGAGGACTGTAATGTTTGTAGAATTGTACATTCTGAGTTTTACATCACATTTGCGAATTTCAACACCTTAAGGAAGATCGTGTTGAGAAATCAAGTTGCAAGTGGCTCCTGAATCTATTTGGAACTGTTTGAGTTGGCCAATCCAAGTGGAGAGTCGCAAAGATCTTAATCGGGAGAGGTGAGTCGATTTGGTTAACCTGTTCTTCCGTAGCAAGTTCTACAGTCATCAGGTCTTCAGCAGAGTCAGGTATAGAAGAGTCGGATTCTTCAGAGCATGTTTCAACTTCATATGCCCTGTGGTTTCCAGATTGTCCTCTGTTAGGACATTTAGATGCAAAATTTTCCGTTGTAGACAGATGTTTCAGGCCACAGAATTTGCAGTTATACTTCGGTGGTGCAGACGTTGTGTTCTTACTGGAGTTACTCTGCGCAGACTGTTTGAGGGAGTGTTCATGTCAACAAGACTTCTTGGCAGAATTCTTCAAGTAAGAGATCTCCTCGTGCTTTCCAGTCATAGCTTTGACCTGGGCAGCATTGGATTCAGCAGCTCGACACACGTCGATGCATTTTTTAAGAGTAAGATCAGATTCCTGTGAGAGCTTCATTGTTGTCTAGCACGCCACATACAATTCAGTCTCTGATCAGTTCATCGTGTAGATCACGAAAGTTACAAGTACGTGCCAGGGCTCTAAGTTTAAGTGTCATAAGTGTCAGTAGAGTAAGTTTCCTCTTGTATGAGTTGTTGAACACATACCGTTCATAAATGACATTGGTTTCTCCTAAGCAATGTCTTTCCATGAGTCGACGAATAGTATCCATGTCCTGCGAGCTTTCTAGTTTTCAATTAATAAAAACTTCCAAGGCATCAGGACCAATGCAGGTAACAAAAACGCTGCAACACGGTATCTGTTGTCTTGATCCACTAAGTTATTGACGATTTCATATGAGTCCCATACTTGTTTCCACATCTTCCAGTTATGACCTAAATTGCCACTCATATTCAGTTTGTGGGGAAGGTGCACATTACTGTGGAATCTAGTGTCACGGCGTGTGACAGGTCAACCAAAAAGTGCTCTATCGAAACAAGAGCAATGTGAACAGAATTCCACACAGTGACTGGTGTATACCTTAGTAAAGCGTGAGACGAAATAACACACACAAGCCAGATATTCAATACAACAGATAACAACTTTAATTATCAAAGAAAACAAGAGCTGGTAATTACAATTACAAAAAAGGATTACAGTATTAAAAAGATTACTTATCGGTCGCTGTATTACACCAGTATCTCACACGTTCCAACCTTGATGTGAAGTCTCTGGCACACTTGAATTACACCAGTGTGATATGTCCGTTTCCGGTATGGCCTTTCTCGACGATACAAACTGGAACTATACGACGGAGTCCGTCCACACCAAAAGCCCAGAAGTCGCGAGACGTCGTCACAGATTAACACACAATCTGACTACTCGCACTGACGGTAACGATCTCCCTGAGAACTCTATGACGCACCAGTTATCCCCGGTAGGAACTTTGTGTTTCACTGTACAGGGAACACCCGAATGTCTCTTGCAGGACACACACTTATAAATTGCGCGGTGTGCGCTGACTTAGATGTAGCGCTCTGACCATACACTTGAGGACAACTCAATGATAGCTGCCTCGCACGTAACTGTATAGAGCTCTGTCTCTCTCTGGAATACTGTTGTTTGGCTGGGCTGTGGGTCGGTGTTTATATAGAGTCATCGAATTGTAGAAAGTTTGAGAAAGATCGTTGTTTACGTAAAGCGACCCAGGACAATCAAAACAACATCTAAATTACATAAAAATTCCTTCTGGAAGGACCTATCTACGTCAGGTCAACGCTAACTCCTAGTAAACACACGGAGGACAAAGGCCTTCTAGAAACTAAAGAATACAGCGAAAAATGAGTAAGTAACAAAAGTAACAAAACACTATTCTAAAAAAAAGATAAAGGCGTATCCTTAACACTGGGAAGGACAGGAGCCTCTGTCATATTGAAGGTAGGGGTATCCTTAACACTGGGAAGGACAGGAGCCTCGGTCATATTGAAGGTAGGGGTGTCCTTAACACTGGGAAGGACAGGAGCCTCGGTCATATTGAAGGTAAGGGTATCCTTAACACTGGGACGGACAGGAGCCTCGGTCATATTGAAGGTAGGGGTATCCTTAACACTGGGACGGACAGGAGCCTCTGTCATATTGAAAGTAGGGGTATCCTTAACACTGGGAAGGACAGGAGCCTCTGTCATATTGAAGGTAGAGGTATCCTTCACACTGGGAAGGACAGGAGCCTCTGTCATATTGAAGGTAGGGTATCCTTAACACTGGGAAGGACAGGAGCCTCTGTCATATTGAAGGTAGGGTATCCTTAACACTGGGAAGGACAGGAGCCTCGGTCATATTGAAGGTAGGGGTATCCTTCACACTGGGAAGGACAGGAGCCTCAGTCATATTGAAGGTAGGGGTATCCTTAACACTGGGAAGGACAGGAGCCTCTGTCATATTGAAGGTAGGGTATCCTTAACACTGGGAAGGACAGGAGCCTCTGTCATATTGAAGGTAGGGTATCCTTAACACTGGGAAGGACAGGAGCCTCGGTCATATTGAAGGTAGGGGTATCCTTCACACTGGGAAGGACAGGAGCCTCAGTCATATTGAAGGTAGGGGTATCCTTAACACTGGGAAGGACAGGAGCCTCGGCCATATTGAAGGTAGGGGTATCCTTCACACTGGGAAGGACAGGAGCCTCGGCCATATTGAAGGTAGGGGTAAAAAGACACAACAATTTGCACCAGTAACTATCAGTCACAAGCGCACAGTGAAAGATAATTGTAGCAGTCTTTACAGTTATTTCCAAAATTTCTTTACACATACTGTTTATCGCAGACAGTAGACTTCACTGTAATCTAGCCCCCAGCACTCGGAGAACAGTGCAGTAATTGCAACAGATGCTGTGTGTAACTCCACTAATTTGCCATCAGTTTTACTGTGATCCAAAAGAGTCACGAGGACAGTGGCTGCTCAGCACTGAGTAGTCATGAACCACATAGGAGTACTGAACCGTGATCTCACACCACTGAGCTCAGAAGGGTCCGCGGTGCACTGCAACTTCATGTCAGAGTCAGCGGCTGTTCAGCGCCGAGTAGACTTCACAGTAAAGAGCTCAGCACTTTACTAAGCCGTGATCTCCCTTAGATGTCCGCCGATGTCAACTCTGTCGGTTTCATCTTTCGTTTTGAGCTCTATCCGTACAGATAACTTTGATTTGTTTGATTCCGGTTTTATGTGGCTTTTTATATGACGAAGATTTCCTTCACAACGTCGATATATTTATAGTGTTGCCTTACTGAAACACCATGCCGAAGACGACAGGTGCAAAAAAAACAGCCAGTCACATTATACCCTCACCGGGATGGCCAGTACTTGTTCTTACCCCTGAAACAGAGTGACAGGAGAGATAACACCAAAATCGCCCGTGTTAAAGTAATAGATGACATAGAAGGCTCAAAGATGAATTCAATCCCGGATCTATTGTTTACGAGCAGCCATCTGTGACTACCCACATCTCAGTTTTCTACTCAGAGAAAGACGAATTCTGAAAAAAAGACTAAGGACAATCTTTAGAAGGCTTCTTTGTCAGGCAGGCTTTTTCTACGCAGGGTTTATGTACGTGAGCTTGGTTCTATCATGTACGTTTATATATATAACAGACGGGGCCTTGTTGAGATTTACTGATTTATGTCTTCCACATGCGTTTGGCGTGGTATTCGGAAATATTTCAGTGGGATATGTGTGACGTAGGTTCACGGGCGGAGATCTGAGAAGACCACCATAACGGACACTTTACCGTTCCCTTGAAAGGAACAGCCAAATAAGCGGAATCAGTCAAACAAACTGGTGGCGATGCAGCTAGGAGATGGAATTCGTCGGTTGCAAAACTATATGAAGTCTTCTTGACTTTTTGACGTCCGCCGATCATCTGATAACTCGAGAAACTTTTGTACTGTTGCATGGCGTACAATAAACAGATCATTTGTGATCGTAAAACTAAGCATTGCAGTGAACCAAAATCAGACCGAATATGCGATAAAATGGCAATCTGCATCAGGCAGCATAAGTAATACATTATATATCAGTATTCAAGGTGAAAACTTTGGCTGACGAAACAAATATAGTTATAATGCAACAACTGCAGCAAACTAAACTTTGCATCATTTGAGAAAAACTCCAATTAAGACTGACATGCTTGTTCAAAGTTTGAGAGCTTACCTGACCTTATAATTTCATTTCCGTAGTTTTCTGGACAAAGAAAACTAATCTACAGACATAGCTCTGTGGAATACCCTAAACTATAGGTCTTGTCATTGTCTGAATGAATCTAAAAGGCAAGATATAGGCCTAAGTGTATCAAATTACAGCTTAATCGGTTTACTGGTTCAACTTCGCGACAAAGCTATACATGACAAGAAGAAATTCGAGATTTTGATTCATTTGGGTCAAAGACCCTTAATAATTTCTGAGAAAAAAGATCTGCATTTTGACTTTCATTCTGGTTAGTCTCTGTCTCCGACATGCCGGTAAAAAATATCCCATGAATGTGCATTGGTAAGTCGAATGGCGTTACTCTCTTGCTTGTGTCTACCATAATTTGTGAAGGATGTCAAGGTTCTGTTTATAAGTGTATGTAGACCTTATCATTACTGGTGTTGTTGTTATTATAAAGTAATATGTAAACAGAGTGACTTCTGTTCTGCTTAGGCCTACTCATATGCCCCACTTGGTGCGCTTATATAATAAGAACTGTACCTGTACCACTATTATCTTTAAATGACATCTTCTAGCCGTCCTGTTTGAGCCCTAGCACTGTTTAAATGTAGGCCTATCTATTTCTGTCCCCCATTGTATATGTATGTTAAGTCACCATAACCATATGTTTTATATATATATATATATAAATGGAGCAATGATATTATCGTAACACTTTGTTCCGTAACAAAATAGAAAACGCTTAAAGCAATTTCTAAAGAATTTATCTTCACTTCCGGTTCAGATGACTTCGCTTTCGGTTGCAAAAAATTGTCTCCTTACGTTGTGGTATCAAACACTGTTGCCACCATATCAATTGTATGTGAGAGAAGACCATCAATTGTAAGTGAGAGAAGACCACTTCCTGTTTTGACAATGTTACTTCCTGTCAGATAAAAAGGCTAAAGGATATTCATGATCCTTATTGTATTTCAAACAATTTTTACCCTTTAAATATCTTAACTTTAGATTTTACCTTTTGGTTGCATTTTCAGGGGTTCATACGAACCAAATTTTTCCTAAATTTTTAATCAAGTTTATTTTCAGCATATCTTCCGGGGCTTGACTTGGGATCATTATGTGTTAATTTTCAGCAGGCTATGCCATGTGGTTATGGAAAAGTATTCAAAGTATTTATCTAGTTTCAGAAACATTAAGCAGATTTTATTCTGTTTCTCTTGCTCAATAATACAGCATTGTATATAATAGCATGATAAAGACAGTAATGATAATAATAATAATAACAAAAAGTAATAATTGCCTAATATGAGAATAAAAGAGTTTATGGAGGTTCATTTCGGACAGACCACTTTATTTTCTGACTTTTACGTGTTTTGTGCATGAACAGGAGATAGCTCCCCTCCTTGTTCTGTAATTTATGCCCATGATAGTTAAACCTCTTTAATCGGACCTCTTTGGTTTTCCCAGGCTGATCCATGTCCTTTTCATGAAAGAGACTGTTGCATTAACACCTATCTAGTAATCACAAGCGACAAACTCATTGAAGCATTTATAGAAGCCATCCTGTAAAAATCAAGTTCAATCGCGGATTTTTATGCATAATGAAGTAGATTTGGACTTTTTCTTGTAATTGACCAGTTATTTAAAAGAAATCTGTTAGGTTTTTCAGACTGACCCGTTCTCAGAATTTATAGTGATACTACAACGCCATGCCGGGGGCGAAGAGTGGCAGAAGGAAACCTGCGATAACGACGCGGCGAGCTAACGAGCAACACGTAGAACGTCGATCAAAAAGGGCTCGCAAACCAAGTAAGCGGGCGTCAGAAACGGCGACTGGATCATCTATAAAGCCAGTACTGAGTCTATACGAGACGTTGGGTGAAGAGTTCTCCAATGACAAAGTGGTCCCTACCATTGCCGGCCGGCGAGGTACATGTAGTTTCAGCTAGCAGTGTGCACCTAAAACCAGCGACTGTGGGTGAGTGTCGAAGTTCAGAATACGGCTTTGTAATTATAAATTTTGGTTGTGATTTTCCGCCCCAGTCGGTTATGGTCACTAGTTTTACCCCAACGCCAATGATACGTATCTGTGACTCACTGGGAGCAAACATTCTCCAAACTCTAAAAGGGAAAATGTGGAAAGGGAAGTTTGTCGAAATGGGTTTGATTCTAAAAGAGGGAAGGAATTTGTATCAAGATTTTGGTGCCTCTTCAATAACTTTGTCAAGTTCAAGCCAGTTAGAGATCAGGACAAGTTCGTCGATGTTAGGGTAGACTCTACTCAAAAGTGGACGTCAGCCTGAATAATTTATGCCAGCGTAAGTCTCAGTGTGGGAAGAAGCTAAACTCGGCCTTTTCCTGTCAACAACTACAACAAACATCATTTAAGAAAAACTCCAATCAAAGCTGACATACCTGATCAAAGTTTGAGGGCTTACTTGACCTTGTTGCAGCAAAAGAATTAACAGATGGTTTTACCTTCGGGTTTTCTCTAAACTATACAGGGCCTCGTCTTTCAGCGGAGGCAGAAAACCTTTAGTCTGTAAAAATAAATACTCAGGCTGTGTTTCAAAAAGTTAAAAAAGCAAATTCTCTGAGCAGAATATCTGGGCCTTCTTCATACCAGCCGATAGCTTCCATGAGAATATCGCCTTTAGGGTTAGTCCCTAAGAGCCTTTGTATTAATCCGTTATCTGTCTTTCCTCCATGGTAGCTCAGCAAACGATTACATGGATCCTAGAATTTGTTCAGTAAAGTATGTACATTTTGATGAAGCGGTTGATATACAGCAATTAGGTACGGGGCCCTATTAGCTAAAGCCGACATTTGATTTGGATCAACTGGGTTCCAAGCTAGATGACCTAGATCTACTTTCATAAATACCTACCTACGAGGAGTTCAGTTTCCTGTGTTCTGTTCTAGAAATTTTCTAGTTTCCTGAAATGGTTAGTGAAAGACAGGTCACCCAATGGTAAATGCCTGAATTATTTAGATGACTTACTTTTTGGTGAGGGGTCAAATACAGGGGAGGGTAAACAAGATCTAAAGATTTCCTTGGAAGTTTCTAACAATCTCGCGGTACCTGCAGCTGATGATAAAACTGTTGGCTCAGCCACTTCACTCACATTTCTAGGTCTTGAAATAGACAGGATCGACATGGCCGTAAGAGCTCTACATGGTAAAGTAATTGAAATCTTGTAAAATAAGAGCCTTACTGAGAGAAAAGGGGTGAAGTTGAAAGAGCTACAGTCTCTTATTGTGTCTGTAAATTTCGCATGTAGAACTGTTGCTTCAGGTAGGCCCTTTTACCAAAGATTCATAGCTGCTTGTCAAGAAGACAATTTTGCACCACAATGACAACATGTCGGTTGCGTGGGTTATTAATAAAACTCCACATTTAGGTCACAAGACGTCATGAAACTAGTTAGACGATTTGTCCAGAAATGTTTACAATTTAATATTCTCATTAAAAGTGAGCATATTCCAGGCATAGATAACTTCATTTTATTCAATTTCTCGTGCGCAATGGACCAGATTCGGAGAGCTAGCCCAACATACAGGCAGTCAGTCGACCTATTTTTAACTGAGAGAGATTTAGATTCTAAAAAGAAGCGTCTCTTAGATGCAGTTGTGTCTGAAAAATTTTAGTTCAGCTTTTTTTAGGAATTGGTGACCTCAGGCAGAGGTACAATAGGGACTTAAAGGTTAATGATGTGATAATTAACACCTCAACACAGCCTTGTACTGTCACACTCTGTTTGCGATTTAGTAAACCTAACCAAGGTGGTAAATCAGTTGACAAGTCCAGCCCGCTTCGTCAACGGTAATTACGTCTTTTCTTTCATAAATAGCGCTGTACCAACTAAATACTTTGTCAGTAGGTACGTTTAGTTGATAAGGTTTTATTCAAAACCGCATCTGTCAAGTTATATTGCGAAATAACCGTGTAATCCTTTTTCTGATATAGTTTTGTAGTCCTTGTTTTTGTTCGATTTTCCGAGAAAGAGAAGTGTAAGGTCACAAGTGTGTGCTTAATTCCGACATAGTGGTCGATTCTATAACTTTCTGACTTTCGATTGTGTTGTTAACATTGCTAATTCACGAGTATAAAGCCTAAAGTCTACGTATTTAGCATCTCTGTGTATTATGCGATAGTATTTTCTATATCTGTTGTCTAACTAATTCTCGGAAATGGGAAGCGTTGACCTTACGAATGTTAGTTTACAATGTGGTGAAATATGTCATTGAAAATTCTGATTTCTGTGTAATGCAAAGCGTTCTAATCAATTTAGATATTATTGCGTGATTGTAATTATCACTGAACGTCTGTTTTTGTTATTTCTGACACTGTACTGGGTAATTTTAAACGTAGTTTGATTGGAATTTGTTATATCTGATCGTTTGAATTTGCGACTACATGTACAAGTAACAACATAACGGCATTATGTGTTCTAGCGTAGTAAGTGATTATTTTCACGGAGATTTGCTTAGCGTTACACGAACACTAGTGTTAGTTGTTTTTGATTTATGATTATATGAAGATAGTAATTGTACGTTAAATTGGTTGATTGACTATTATGTAGCCAAATATGTTTAACTCACAAATGCTGACGTGTTTCGATACATGGTAAATATGTGTTCGGTTCTTAGTGTTACGCAAGATATGATATTTGTAGAGACTGTAACTGTAAGCACTTCTTATATATACAGATTTTTCATAGTCCTATGCGTAATAGAGTAATCGATTGATTGTGCTATAGTTCATAACACATAGTCTAATGGAACGACAGTATAATGTATTGGTACATAACTTACAGTTAATCATTTCATTTTTCCATTTTTATGTGTAAAATTAATACTGATACTGACGTAAGGGCATATCTTATGGTAAAGTGTGTTTATAACACCATACGTAGCTTGCGCTCAGTAACACAGTATAACTAAACATTGTTTTTGTTTGTATTTACAGCTGCCCTTTTTCCTGTAATGTTACAATTCGCTCCTAATAAATCTCAGCAACAACTTGAGAAGCCTACCTCAGTCATTTATTCCGGCTACACCAGGAAATAAGCCGTCACTTGGTGCTTCCCAAGGTACATACGCTTTATATTGCCATGCACATAGCTCTGCTATTGTATAGAACGATTTACATTACAAGCTAAAAGTGTATTGCTAGATTTCAATAGCTTATTCTCCCTTATACCGCTAGTAGGCGCTCAGCAAGCTCACGAGGATATAAGTCACCACTATAATCTGTATTTTGCATTGACAAATCGTAGCCGTAAATATCCCAATTTGTACAAAGTTGCCTGTTGTTTGTGTTTTAAAAAATTAGTGAAATAAATGAGAAAAAAAATTATTTTTTACTTTGTAATGTAAAATTTGGCTGGGGAGTACATAAAAAAATTTCACACCTAGGGCCGCAAAAAAACACATAGGCCTATATTGGCATATACATACACGTTAATTCACAATTGTACATGCACGAACACTGACATGTAGCCGTGTGTAATCATAATAATACATATAAATCCGATCACGGACAATCAATAAGATTTCACATGTACCTATATCAATCGCAAAGAGCTTTGTTTCGGAAATATATCTACTTACGTAGTCGGCAATAGTTTTAATCAGATCACTATATGCGCATATATTATTACTACAATATAAAGTAATTCCTCTCCGGCCGTACGTGGGAAGGCCGTCGTATAAGTGAAATAATCTTGAGTACGGCGTAAAACACCAATCAAATAAATAAATAAATATGGAAAGTTATAGAACCAAGTATGGATCCCTGTGGGAGGCTTCGATGGATGGACGAGAATGCAGAAAGTACATATTTAAAGAAAACGATCTGACCTCGGTTCGTTAAGTAGCTTCTGAACCATTCAAGCATTAAGCTAATGAAGCCACATTGCTGCAGTTTAAGTAAGGGGATATCATGACCAATTGTATCAAATGCATTTGTCAAGGATTGTAGAAATGCTGTCTAGTTTATTGTCTTTTGCTAACATAAGTTTGTCAAAACGTGCGCAGGTGGCAAGGGTGGTAAAGTGGTTTGGTCTGAAACCAAACTGAGTATCGGATGGTAATTCATTCGCTTCGATGAAGGCTGCTGTCATGTTGGCTGCTAGGCGTTCATAAAGTTACTTAAAGCTGATAGGACAGAAACTGATCTATAGTTTTCAAATTCATTGGTGTCAGTCTGTTGGTAAAGAGATGTTAGCTATTGGCTATTTTTAGATCATCCGGGAATACACCTTAATGTAAATGATAAATTGATAGTGTGGGCAAGAGGTGACGAGATATATTCAGAAACAGATACTTATTACCTCAGATCAAGGGGCTGGAGATTTATGGGGGTGTAGCACCGAGTGAATGTCGGTTTCTTCTACAGTTTGACGATAAAATTGATCTTTTGGGGATTGTTTAGGAAATCTTCAGGACTATAATCCAGAGTGCAAGCTGAAGGATTTGTCACATGTACATTTCTAATTGGTTGTGGATTAACCAGACGTGCAGGACTATTTGAATCTGGAGTCGCATTGTCTGGAACAGAGATGAACGATCACCATGTATCATCACCGTTAGTCATCACATACGTGTGCGGACTAACCTGTTTCAGGATTTCAGTGTTTTCGTCTTTCCTAATTGGCCCATGCATCGCGCTGTTTGATCCCAAACTCGTCGCCAAATATGGTATCCGTATATGGATGTAGTAAGGAAAGACTGATATAACACACGTGGAGTCCCTGTACAGTCTGAGAATCGGAGTGTACAGGCTGACCGCATGGTTTGATACATGTAGAGATTCTATCAGTGACGTAATGAGCATGACGTCAGACATTTGACAAAGCAGCACATTTCCCTTTTGCTTGAGGCAGTTTGAATGGTACATGAAACTGTGGATCTCCATGCATACGAATATATCACGACATAGCAATCATTCCTTAAACATACATGTATATGTGTAGATACAATAACTCAAGCCATGTGACAGAAAAAAGAGATATGTATAAAAAAAGTGGTAGGCTTTGGCCGCTCCGCATTATTTGTGAGTTAACATGGAAGCTGTGGAAGTCCGATTCGGCCATTCTGCCTCTTATTCATGATACGCGTAAAGTTCATTTCAACGAGTAATGATTTAAGGATGCCTATTTCAGGACTTGGAAAATTGTCATTTAGATGTTCCATATAGTTCTGGACATTCATGTGTACATCTAGGTATATATGTACATAAATTATTATGGCTATATATACATGGTAATGCGCCTATGTAGCGGTATTAAAAATAATAAAGAAAATAAATATAACTGTAATATGCAAAATACTGTATACACATACGCGCACGCATAATTTACACAGAGTGGGCTGTCACTGTGTACAGAACTCATGTTGCACATATTACACAGAGTGGGCGGTCAGTGTACAGAACTCATGTTGCACATATTACACAGAGTGGGCGGTCAGATAACAGAACTCGTAAAAGGCTTTTTAAAATTTTGGGTAACATTGTGTTGAGACTTGATTAGGCTTAACGCGTGTCCGGCGATGAACTTGCTACATGAATGTCCTTTGACGAAATGTCTAAATACATATATTTTTACGAATAAGATAAATGCATACCCTTGGATGAACGTACTGTTAAATGCCGTTGAAAGTTAAATGCGTGTACTGCACGAGTGCCCTTTGACGAAAAGTTAATATACATTGACTTTGTCGAGAAGATTAAATGCGTGTCTTTCGACGGGTAGAATAAATGAGTCGTTTTTGATACTTGCGTTTCCACATATTATTTGATATGCTGTACAGGTGCTATCGAACTTTACGCATAAGCGCACAGTAGACGGCTGTAGTTTTTGGACTTGCTCTAGTAAGTTCCTTCGTACTTCAGACATACTTCAGCCGCGTCCTAAGAACGCTTTGGTACTTTTGGCTTTGTTGTCTTGCTACCCAAAGGAAGTGTGCAAATAAGAACTGACGTTCGTGGGGATTCCTTTCATATCCTATAAAGGAATTCCGCTGACAACCCTTAGAATCGCACAGGGTAACAGTTCGAGGGCGTTTTGTTCCGTCAAAACCATGCATATAGCCAAACCACTGCCCTGTCATGGACGAACGGTTATGAATAGGAGGCGCTTTCTTAACAGTCTCCTTTAAAAAAGCCAAAAATATATGTGACCTGATCCGGACAATTTGCCCTGAACTGTCCCACCGTACGCATACAGGCTTCGAAGTCCGGATTTGGGTCACCGTCGAGTTATTCCTGAAGTGATCAGTCCCAACACACGCACACCCTGAACAGCAGTTTTCAAAATTCGCACACGCCCTTCGTTTACAACGAAGGGAATAGGCGAGGTTTTGTACACCACAAACTCCGGTCTTAATTCCACCAAAGTACACGCCTCCAGGGCTTGTCTATTATTACTTGTCGCGCAAAGAATACGGCGAGATGTTGCTCATTATGTTCAAATCGTTGTATGTACAATAAATAACATACACTGAGTGCGAAAAACTGATAATGCGCTGAAAGCTTTCTTCCCGTTTAAACCATGGGCAACTCTCTGTTGCCTCTCATAGACTCTCTTGAAATACTATGATGAATGTTTGTTTGCTGGAGTTCATCTTCTTGCAGCGTACAAGCTGGCCCCTACAATGCCGACATATTTACCAAACACTTAAACTCCACGCCGCCATGACGAAACATGTAGCATCTGCAGTACTTGTTATTTTTTTTCTTACCACCAGTCCACAAATTGTGTAATGTGTGTAATGCATCCACAATGACTTGTGTAGCAGTGATACACAATTTGCGTGAGTATTTTGTGAGTTGTTTTTTTTTTAGGCTCTTCTCGGTCAAGTGCAATGGTTACTTTTCTTTCTTTGCTCCATATGGATTTGTTGGATGCTCCTAAAGCATTGCTCGTTTATATTTAAGGCAGAGGTAAAGTAGAGCACAGAAATAAATGATTTCCTTATTAGTTTAACGCAGCTGTAAAAAAATTAACCCTGTCAAATTAGTATTAATCACAGTGGCAAGATGAGAAAATAGTAAAACTTTTCTGCCCAGTTTTTAATCAACGGATGAGGAGGAAAGCTTACGTATAATATTCCAACGTAAACGTGATGCGTTGTAACATTTACACGCATACACACAGTAATACCAAAATTGGGGAGACAAGCTGACTTTTACAGTGTTTCTGGGCCATTGAACGCCACAGCTAAGTTCACTAGTGTGACAAAGATTACTATTCCGTATATCTTAGAAGCCATTTAAAAAACGAACACTGGAACTGAGGTGTCAGTTTCGGGAAAGTCTGTTTTCGTTGCCTCGGTTTATGATACGTGGCGGAAAGTCTTCCATCAGTTTAATAATTCTCTTGACAAAGTTTTAAATGTCATGAACTATATATAAATGTTCAAGTCTTATGTGCGGAGATTTTGATTTGAGTGAAATCTCTTGGGCTTGTTCTGCCAACTTCTGTATCCCAAGTCTAAGAGCTCTACTGCAGCTATGAAAGGATGTAACTTTGTCTGCCATTCATCGATTTTATGAATGAGTAACTGGCGCAGTGTAGTGCCCAGAAGACGTGTAGTGACCGTATGTTAGATCTGGTCCTAGGAACACCTGATGGCGTGCTAGAGACTTCCTCCCCCGCATAAGTGCAGTCATTACATACACAACTGGACAGGAACCAAACGCGTGATCTACAATGGCAGAAAGGCAGACTTTCCACACATGAAAAACCTCCTTTCGAGGACAGAGTGGTCAATACTTGACAGTTTTCCATCTGTCAATGACAATTTTGACAACGTTTACCACACTATTTTTGCTGCTATAAAAAGACTTTTGAAAAGAAAAAAAAGAAGACACACACAAAAAAAGAAAAAACAGAAAGTATCCTTGCTGGTTTGACTCTGAACTTATAGCATTAATTGAAGAAAAAGAATCAACCAGAAAGAAATAAATACAAATTTGTGAAAAGAAAAAGGTTCAAATATAATGACAAGTTTGAAATGCGTGCCCAAAAAAACTGATCCCCATAAAATAGTGGACATGTTTAGATGTTTATTTTTCAAAGCATCAGGGAAATTCCTGATTTGGACTTTGCTCTGCCTATTAATACGTCGTCATCATTTACTCTTTCAACTGACGAGGTTTTCTGTTGTCTTTAGGACACCAGGTCACAAAAGTCTTGTGGCTACATGGGCATGTCCTGTATTATTCTTAAGGAATGTTCAGAGCAGCTTTGTGTGTCATTGTTCAACGTGTGTAACTGTTCCCCAAGGGATGGAGTTTTCCTTCTTTTTTAAAAAAGTCAATCGGATACCAATTTTTAAATCATTAAATGTGTTAATGATTATATACCCCTGTCCCTGTTGCTAATTATCGATAAAGTTCTGAGAAATTGGTGCACTTTTACATCTCATATCTCTCAGATATGTTCTGAACAACATGGTTTGGTAATCAACCGTTGATTTTAACAGGTTTTGTCTGGTTTACCTCATTTTATCTCATCTGAAGTTAAACAGAAATACTGTACATGCTTATACGTCTGTTCGACTCTTTAAATAGAGTCATACATAGTTCGCCATACATTTTCGATAGACAATATACGCTTTTGTAGATTTAGAGGTAGTAAATCTGGAAACTGTTTGAATCACACCTCTCCGAGAGAGAGCAAATGGTAGCGACTAATGGTATTTATCCTAAATGGTTCCCACTGAAGTCAAGAGTACCTCAGGGGTCCATACTGGACCCTATTTCAATGTCGTTCGTGTACGATAATTTTGTAAGATATCGTATACGTTTCTTTCATAAAAATGCTTTATGAAAACGGGCAACGTCGTAAATTATCGTACATCATGTTGTATGATACAATTCAGGACAAAGAATATCGTACGACCTTTGGTGAAAGTGGACCCAAGGCTTTAACAGCCTGATGAGAGTGGAATTGCGAAGACAAATATCTGTTTCTTTTTGTTGCTTTCGTTTTCGGTGCCGTAATCTATCTGAAGACAGAAAAAATCAAGCTCTAGCTTTTGAAAAGAGAAGTTCACAGACCTGTGATATCCATCTTCAGTAGGGTCAGTAGCAGCCGCTGATTGGCGTTGTTTTGAATACAGATCGGAGATATATCTCAGATCATCATAATTTTTCCCGGTGATACATATTCACGTTCCCCTCTGTGAGAAAATAAGGTAGCAGTTTGCAGTCAAGTAATCCGAGGGGAGAACGGACCTTCATTCGTTGACGGACAACCTCCCCTGGTTAGGCCTACAGATCAGGTTTGGAGAGGCAAGTTAATATAGTGGGTAAGATCGGGTAAGTGCACGCTAACCGATGAGTGAAGCCTTTCTGCTTGAAGGACAGTGAAATCTAGGCAGGGTACAATTATCAACAGAGTTGGGTAGTGATCGACCCACATGTGGAGCAATCCGTGTAGCTGAGGCCTACAGGGGGACTTGTAACAATACACAGAGTAATAATACTCACAGAAAACATGAAACGCTAAATATGTGCTGTTTAAATGTTTGTGGTCTACGAAAACGACTTGAGCATCCAGAGTTTGAAGAACTTGCTCAAAATTGCCATGTTATTGCATTCACATAGACTAAAACTGACGAGGTTGACACTTTAACACTAAGTGATAAATTTGATAATATCTGATACAAATTGCATTTAAATAATAGACAAAAATTAGCTTCTTATAGGTCTGGGGGAATTGGGTTTGCAGTTAGGAAATCTATATTAAATTATATTCATATTCATGCAGTATACAGCGAAATTGTTTTGTGGTTAACAGTAAGTAAAAGGCTATTAGAGTGTGATAAAGATTTACTGATGGGTGTTGTATATATACAACCAGAGCGGTCACGTTTTGCGAGTATTGAATTGTTTGACACTTTAGAAAATGAACTGATAGACAAGACAAAGTAGGGAAATGGTAATGTGTATCTACTTGGTGATTTTAATGCATATACTAAAAATTGTGACGACTTTGTCTCTTTAGATAACACAATCTGTGACCAACTAAGTCTAGACGAAGAAATTGTTTGTATATTGGCAGATGGATCATTGTTAAATGAGATGGCTATATCATTTTCTAGAACTTCAAAGATGACCATAACCCGACCAACTATGGATACCGACTACTTGAAATGTGTAAAAGTAATAATTTGTATATATGTAATGGGAGAGTAGGGGAGGACAAAGATATTGGTGAACGTGCGTGTAAGGTTTGAATTGTAGTAGATTATGTAATCGGTTTATCCTGGCTTCTAAGCCGCATTCTCCAGTTTGAAATTTTGTTCTTTGATGCTTTCCTCTCCGATGCACACTCACCTATTGTGTTCTCTTTAAAAAGGGTAGATGAATGTTATTCAGATCTAAGTAATGTTATCGAGACAGATGCTGCCGGTCAGGAGGGGGGGTAAGAATTCTTATATTAAATGGGACCAGAGTAGAGTAAATGAGTTTCGAATAAACATTAATATGTCTAATTTAGAAGACATCACCACTGAGTTAGAAAAAACAGAGGTTGACCTCAATCTTGTATGTAATAAATTAAACAAGTGTTTTAACGAAGCAGCTATGTTAACTATGGGTATCTACATAGTCTGCCCAAGAAAGGAACTTAGGCAACGCAAACATTCAAAACCCTGGTTTAACAGACACTGTACTGTGCTTCGGAGGTCATATAGAAAAATAATCGAAACTATAAAAAAGCTATAGACAAGGCTATTAAAGATTATAAGTTAGAAATGCAAGATAAGTATATGAATATTAAACAAAGAGACACTAAGAAATTCTGGAGATTAATTGGTGAACGTAAACAAGAAAGTAATATTTCGATTCAAAAATTGTTTGACCATTTTAAAGAGTTAAGTGAAGATGTGGAAGGAATTGAATGACTCCGATGATATTTATGATTTTATTACTGACGATGACACCTCCCCAGTGAATGCAGCTATAACTGAAGAGGAGATACGGAACGTTGTATGTAATATAAGTAATGGCAAGACTGTGGGTGAGCACGAAATATTAAATGCATACATTAGAACATCGATTGATACCTATATACACATTTATGTTAAATTATTCAATTTCGTTTTGGATAATGGGACAATTCCTGAGAGTTGGCTAAATGGGTTAATTATACCTATTTATAAGAAGAAAGGTAGCACTGAGGACCCCGACAACTTCAGGGGTATAACTCTATTAAGCTGTCTAGGAAAGGTTTTCACAAGCGTACGACATGGTCACTGGCAACGATTGACACGACACGGAGGAGTACAGACGTGGTATCAAGAACCAGACCATTGTGAGGTTACCTCTACACTACCTCTGCTAATTCCTGACCCTCTATATATGTCTTGTATATATTTGAGCTTGTATATATTATAACACATAAGTTTGTAGATACTTCCCCTACTTCCAGATACTATTTAACCGGGGTGATTTATCGGTGTTTAGGCCGACAGTGGTCGGTATTTGGCCATATTCTCCCACCCCAACCTCTCTCACCCTGTGTAAGTAGGTGTGTGTGTCTTGTGTTTGAGTGCATGTCTTCAAACGTAGATTCTTACGTGCAGAAGGATACATAGCACCATAAGACTGATAGCGGGTTGTGGCACTCTAAAAGCAAATATTTGGATGTATATATTAAATACCGTTGGGAAATCTTCCTTCAGAATAGGGCTATACTCTGCTATACCTTACCTATAGCGGTGGATTGTACTTGTAGAGAAGTCTGTACTTGCACTGTCACTCTGCCGTACTAACACAGCGCCTATTGATGTGTCTCTAGCCCGGAGTAGCTCTCGGGCGACCCCCTTTGATCTCTTGTAACAGTCATTACGTAATAATCCCGTTGTCCATGCGCATCCATCTTTCTATATTTACCCACGCTAAAGGTGCCAGCATGCACGACCCCGAGTGGGGTGAGGAAACCTCAATGGAATTTGTACAGACCCTCTCTGCAACTAAACGCGGCCGTGATCTATCTGTTGAACGCAATAACTCAGATGGAAAAAAGATAAGGCAATCGAGTAAAAAAAAAAGTAACCAAAACAACCACAATGTCATAATCACGTCCATGGGAGGTCTACCCATTTCGGGTGGTCAAGGTGTACAACAAGCTATAGGTAACATCAAAGAAGTCAAGAAGTGTCAAGAAATGATCTACTGATTGTATGCTCAGGTCTTGCACAAACCAAAACAAGCCTTAAGCTTAACGACACTTATGGGAAGGGATGTACAGTGCTGACTGCAGTCATCGGCCATGTCTGTTCGGGGTGTTATATACAGAGTGGGTGAAGAGTCGACAGAAGATGACCTTCTAGGTGCCCTAAAAAAGAGCAGGCGCGTAAAAGTTGAAAGAATGTGTAAAGGAAAAGAAAAAATTAAAACATCGTGCATGTTATTACCCTTCGACCTGGAGGAGCTGCCCATGGAAGTCACGTTGGGTTATGAAATTTTCCCAGTCAAACCATACATCCTCCCTGTCCTTCGTTGTTTTAAGTGCCAGGCCTACGGGCATACCTCTACTTCTTCTAGGGGATAGCGAAGATGCCCGAGGTGTTCAGGCGACCATGACGCACTGTGACAATTTGGATAGGCCATTATGTGTCAACTGTGACTCTCCTGGTCACTCGTCAGCCTACCTCAGGTGTCCATACAGGAAACAAATAGGCAGAGCCCAATACATCCGTGACTCAAAAGATCTCGTTCTCTGAAGCCCTAAAAATGTGCAGTTTGAAGACAGGTAGCCGTACCCCGAGAGTCCTGCAGAAAGAGCCCTGTTAGAAGGCGAGGACACCACAGCCCCTCTTCAAGCACAGCAAACTACAATACAGCCCATAACTGAGTTTAAACGTGTCAAACCTGTCATGAAGTCTACTTCAACCCAAACTGAATCCACCTTCTCCACACAGACAAAAGATCTACATGGCCACTCGTATCATTGCCTTATTTGCTGAAATTATGCTAAAAGTCTTTGACCTGAGTGACAACAAGACCTCTCGTTTCAGAAATACTCTGCATCACCCAGGCACGTTTGAACTAGTCAACTTTCCCCGTCTAGCCCCTATGTTGAACAGTTTAGCGGAAAGTATCCATACATAATGTATATTTTCACCAACATGAATCTAGTTTGTCTTGATTTCTTTCTTAACAATGGCTATTCACCCACTTCACTATAACGTAGGAGGCATTGGTACACACGGGCAAAAACTTAAATTCTACATTTCTAATATAAATCCTCCACCACATGTCATATGTTTACAAGAAACATTCTTAAAACCACACCTCAGTTTTACCTATCCCGGTTACGCTATAAGTAAAATCGACAGGCATATAGGGGAAAAGGGAGGCGTTGCCATATTACTTAAACATGGACTCTCATACTCTGAGATCAAAATTCCTCAACTTAAGAGTATCGAGGCCCAGTGTTTTAATATATCTAGATCTTCTGGCCCTGCTGTCAGTATCGTAAACATCTACAACACTTCCACTCATGTCGAACGGGACGATCTTAACATGTCTGTAATTAGCTCATCGTTTATTCTATGCGGTGATTTTAATGCCCACAGTCCAATTTGGGGATCTTCTACCACTAACTGTAATGGGAAAATCATCGGCGATTTTATCGAGGACTACAACATTTGTGTACTTAACGACGGGACGGGCACTCTGATAGACCCCCACTCAGGCATTGTATCCCCCCTTAATCTTACACTATGCTCATCAGACATAAGCTTACCGTTCGACTGGTCAGTCGATGTGACTTCTTCCTGTGGCAGCGGCCACCTCCCTATTTTAGTCTAATGCCAGTTTACTCCCCACGTTAATGAAGTTGGCCAACCTTCTAGGTGGAGCGACAAACGTGCAAACTGGCCTGTTAACAAGAAAGAATGTATAAAATCCTTCTCCGACGTATCCATTCATAAAAAATGTAAATATATTTTATGACAATATTGTCAGTGCAATTAATACAGCAGCCGCTAAGGCTACCCTCAAGACAGTAGGAGGAACTTTCCCCAAAATGCCCGTCCCTTGGTGGAACGAAGATTGCTCTAGAGCAATCAAGGAACGAAAGCGTCTTATAAACCGTGCGCGTAGAACAAAGCTTTACGAAGACATCATCCTATACAAGCGTGCAAAGGCCGAAGCGCGGCGTACAATCAAGAGCAGCCAAAAAAAAACACGGGCGTCAGTTTTGTTCTAATTTGAAAGAGCACACGCCTCTGAAATCAGTGTGGGCCCAGATTAAACCCATAAGTGGGAAAAGTAGATTGGTCTCTACTCCAGCTATTGTTCACAATGATGTTAGTTATGTCACTAATGCTGATAAAAGCAATGTATTAGCTGATAGTTTTTCATTTGTGTCTAACTCCTGCAACTATCCACCAGACTTCATTCCCCACAAAGAAGACATTGAAGAATTGCCCCCCTTTACTAACATTATGCCCGAAGATACGCCAATTAATGATGATTTCTCTCTCACAGAATTAAAGCAGGCTATTTCAACATCTTCGGAATCTTCCCGAGGAGAGGACGCCATAACATATTCAATGTTATACAATACCATATGGGCTAATATGAAACTTTCATTTCAGTGGAAACAGGTTTATAAAGTGCCTATACCCAAGCCTGGTAAAGACCCCGCTGTTCCCTCGTCAAATAGACCTATTGCCCTCACTACTACTCTGTGCAAAGTGATGGAGACGATAATAAAGAGCCGACTGATGTGGTATTTGAATAAACATAGCATTTTTAGCCCTGTCCAGAGCGGTTTTAGAAACAGGCGATGCACTGCTGATCACGTCATCACCCTGGAGAACAATATTCGAAACTCCTTGTGTAATAAAGAATATCTGTTCGCAGTATTTATAGACACAGAGAATGCGTATGACATGGAGTGACGTACGGGAGTATTAATTACAATGGAAGTCATGGGTATTGCGGGAAGAATGTTAGGATGGGTTAGGGATTTTCTCACTGACCGTTCCAACAAGGTCAGAGTTGGCCGGGACTACTCCAGACCAGTGCCCGTTGAGAACAGAGTGCCCCAGAGCAGTGTCTTGTCCCCAACTCTATTTAATATTGCTATCAATGACCTATCCAGTGTCCTGTCATCTAAAATTAAATGTACTCTATTTGCAGACGACAAAGCCATGTGGTGCATTTCGAGAAACCTCAAGTTGTGTACAAAATATATCCAGCAGGGTTTGGATGATATTGTCGAGTGCAGCTAAAATGGGGGTTTAAGTTCTCGTCTGAAAAAACGGAAGTAGTTATATTTATCAGGAGGACCATAAAGGATGTTGAGATTACCTTAAATAATTTTCCAGTCACACTTTCCTCCTCTTTCAGATATCTCCAGGTAGAACTTGACACACGGCTTACTTGGACTAAGCATATTGATTACACATTGACTAAATGCAAGAAGGCCATCAATCTGATGAGGTGTGTGGCTGGTGAGTCGGCTTAACAGAGCGTCGCAATTCAAGCAGGAGATCTAACCAAACAGCCGCTCTTATTCAATCTGCGGATTCAAACATACAGCCCCCCTTTGTACCAGGCTTTCCACCATGGAACTTGATTTCCCCACATATCTCTACTGACCTTTATTCTAAGGCTAGCAAGTCTGATAACTCAACTACTTCCTGATTATGCGTTATCATATAGATATCATGATATCTAGTCTAACTGGTCAAAGTACGTGCAAGTTTATACTGACGCGTCTAAGTGTCCTGACACCAATGTGGTGGAAGCGTCATTTTGCGTGCCATAAATTAAATGTACCAAGTCCTTTAGGCTGTCTGACTCTCTAGCTGTGCTCACTGCCGAACTCACTGCAATTATCTGTGCCCTCCAGTTTCTGATGTAACTTAAGCCTATACGGGCTGTTATTTTTACTGACTCTCTCTCTTCTCTACAGGCTCTCTTGAATTTTGTGTGAAACAAGTCCTGTAAAGTCATACATGAAATACTCTACCTATGCACCACACTTGAGTACCGTGGCGCCTCTATATCGTTTGATTGGGTGCCGCAGCTCATATCGGTTTCCCTGGTAAAGAACAGGCTGATCAATTGGCTAAACAAGCTCTTATGTTGCATGACATAACGCTCACTGTTCCTCTATTGCTAAAAGAACCAAATAAACTCAGTAAAGCAAAAGTGCATAGACATGTGGCAGAACGAATGGGATAACTCCGACAAAGGCAGATTTTTCCATGAACACAACTCACCAGTTACCTTACGCTATGACCTGTCGCTTAGGTGTCGTCAAGACGAAATACTAGAATTTCGACTCCTATCTGGTCACCTACCCATCAGTCTATACTAGAACACATTTGGTCTCCATGATACAGGATATGCGAGGAATGTTTCGTTGAGGATAGTATTCCTCACCTTATGTTTCGATGTCTACGCCATACATATCCCCGTCATATTATGTACGCAGCACTACGCCTCCTCGACATCCACCGCTTTAACGAAGTCCTACGAAACATCATCACAACATTCCAGACTGTGGATAACTTCCTAACTCGATGTTATAGATTCTACACACCCCACCATACATTATTTTTTGGTAACTGACTAATATAACTTACCGAATGCTAACAACCTCAAGTCCTGTCTGGATCGCCCCAGTGGGACGGAAAACGCCAATACAATACACACCCCCTCCCCTTTAACAAGCGTACATAATTTAACGCTCTCCTGTGTTGAAAATCTTCTCTCTGAGAACCAGGCGGGTTTTGGAAAAAAACATGGAACAAATGACCATACATTTTTGTTGAAATGTATTATTGATATATTTCTTCATCAGGGTAAGATGTTATATTGTGCGTTTATTGACTATAGAAAAGCCTTTGACTCTGTATGGCGTCTTGGGTTGTAGAGAAAATTATTAGCGGTTAGAATAAACGGTAAAATCTTACACGTTATCATTAATATGTATAATGGTATAAAATCTTGTATTTATTTAAATGGTGAAAAATCTGAGTTGTTTCATAGTTCTGTTGGGGTACGACAAGGTGAAAATTTATCACCTCTTCTCTTTGCGATCTTTGTAAACGACTTAGAGCAATTTTAGTAGATCATGGTTGCAGTTATATTAATCCATTCAACGAAGGAGAGAACTGTCTCTTATTTAATGATATCCTAAAGTTGCTGGTGATACATTATGCACATAATTATCTCTGATAACGTCAGAGGTCTCCAGTGTGCCCTAGATAATCTAAAATTGTATTGCGACACCTGGAAACTAAAGGTTAATTGCTCTAAAACTAAGGTGGTCATATTCTCTGGGCGTAAAACCAACCACAATGTTTCTTTTTTCTTCGACGATGAAATAGAGATAGTTGATAGTTTTGTGTATTTAGGGATTATGTTTTGTTACAATGGTTCCTTTTTCAGATGTAGGAAAGTTTTGTTTGACCAAGCCAATAAGGCCATGTTTGCTTTAGTAAGGAAGTGTAGAGATCATTATTTACCTCTTAATATGCAACGAGATCTTTTTGACAAAACCGTTGTCCCTATTCTCCTCTATGGGTGTGAAATATGGGGGTTTGAAAATATACGTATTATAGAAAAACTACGTCTAAGAATTGTAAGCTTATTCTAAGGCTTGGTGAAAACACTCCAAACTGTATGGTGTATGGAGAACTGGGAAGGACTCCGTTAGGTTGTATCATCATGACACGCATAATAGGCTTTTGGGCAAACCTTGTTACCGACGATATTCAATACTTTAGTATTGCATACATAGTTATATAGAAGCTGCATGAAAATGGAACGTTTAGTTCCAAATGGCTTTTGTATGTGAAAAAGACACTCGACTCTTGAGGGTTGTGTGACATATGGAATACTCAGGAAATTTTAAACAGAACTTGGCTATTAAAGAAAGTCCAAATAGTTCTCCAAGGCCATTTTATTAAGGAGTGGTATAGTGAAATGCAACACAGCAGCAAGTGTAGGACTTATCGCCTATTCAAAGAAATATTCTGTTTCGAAGCTTACTTCATCAAGCCATATCGTTATGCCGATTTAGAACGAGTAATCACTGTCTAGATGTTGAGGTTAGTAGACACTGTGGTATCCCTTATGAATATAGATTTTTTTGTCAAAATGTTCCATGAGTGTAATAGGGGATGAATTCCACTTCATTATTCAATGCACTATTAACGGTAATCTAAGGCAGAATTACGCTAGAAAGCGTGTATATGTTTTGCAACTCACTTAAAAACAAAACCATCAGAGTTCTTAGTAATTTAGCAAAGTTTATAACAAAGGGGCTGGCGTTGAATAAAATATCTCCAAACCTACGTTAGTTACATTTGTTCTAGCCTGTTTTATATGCATATGTTACTTCATGGTCTCCTACCTGCTGTTACCAATTGGTGTAAGAACAATAATATGCCTCTTTATCTTTGTAAAAAGATCCGAGAATAAAATTACTTACTTACTTACTTTTTAATTATCCTGTCCTCTTGTGTATAAGTCTAGCTCAATGCCGGTGAATATCACCAACGGAGCTTTGTTAGACATTTAACTTGACATCACACCTCCTACAGCCGTAACAACTCCCTCCAAACCGCATGTTTT
The DNA here is from genome assembly GCA_016165875.1 of Acanthopleura granulata. NCBI lineage: Eukaryota > Metazoa > Mollusca > Polyplacophora > Chitonida > Chitonidae > Acanthopleura > Acanthopleura granulata. The sequence goes on from JABBOT010000008.1 coordinate 10,457,798, forward strand.
TACTCTTATATGAGTAGCCTAGAAACAATACTGTCCGAAACTGATCTGAAAACGTATGGTTATACTTTTCCATTCGTACAAATTGATATTTCTATGGCCTCACTAAAAACAAGTTACACGTGAAACCCAGTTCACAGCACACATCTGGGACCCCTTGAATCCCTGTACACGAAACACGTCTAGGACCTCGTGAATGCCTGCACACGAAACACATCTAGGACTTGGAGAATTCCTGTACACGACCCACATCTACAGAGCCTCCTGAATCCTTGTACACGACACACATCTAGACCCATGGGAATCTCTTCACAGTGCACCTCTAGGCCCACGTGAATGCCTATACAAACATCTAAAACCATCCTGTGGTCCTTTCTTGTGATCCACTTTAAGCGCCATCAAGTATAAAGGATAATTTCCATTTACGCTCTTCAAGAATATCGTCAGTCATTTTCCTTCAGGCCAGTTTTTAATGGTGATCCCCAGATGATATTTGCAATTGCCTGACCAATAAAGCAAACAGTTGGTGTACATTAATTAAAAATTAAGCATCCCACCCAATGCCTTTCGTTATGTCATGATGAGGGGACCTGAAACCTTCATGACCAGTGAACAATGCAGAACTGGCTCTCCTCTGGTCCAGTGGGAAACTCTGATGGGTTACACAAAACAGTCCAAATCACAGTATAAACGCATTGTTTCCTGATGTGAGGCTGCAGTGCTTGTGTGCTACCTAAGTGCACTGTGAGCACACGTACACCTAAATGTGTGACGTACTACCGGTAAAGGACACAGCTTTGGCCCCTTTTCTTAAAGGCGGGAAAGAGTTTTCCGAGTCCCCATTACTTTGTTTATAATAGCCCTATGTCTATCCAAACTGCGGCGAACTACTGCTGGACCAGAGCAGTTTTTCACGCTGACCAAACACTGTCTCAGCGCAACTGGTCAGAAATACACCAACGTAGAATCTAAGTATTCTGAGTCTTTTTTGGAACATGCGTATTTGGCTCAGCTTTGTTTGTTTAATACCAGCATCGCTATACTGGCTCGGCGAGTTGTACCAGTATACCTAAACCGTTTGCATTTTTCAGTATTATCACCAGCGACAAAGGGGGAGGCAATGTACACATGTATTTGCACACATAATGAAGGGGGTTTGGTAAGATTCATCCTGAACTTCTTGAGCATAAATAAATAAATAAATAAATTAATATATTCTTGAAGTTTAACGTCGAAATGAACATGTTGAAAACGCCAATAGGATACCATTTCCCGCGCAATATGATTATATCATTAAAGTATCATAAGAAATAAGGTATAGGTATGTGGATGGGAAGAGAAATATTCTTGTACTTTAATTACAGACATGGACTCTGAATGCAGAGAAAAAACGCCATGGCAATTTACATGGATAAAATTCATCACGACTTTAATGATACTGGATGCTGTGATGCTTTGACATCAAATATATTTCAGTCATATGAAAAGTCATTTATATGTGTATATGTTGCACCGCTCTTTTGTTAGGTATCGCCTCGACGAGAGGAACTGCGGAAGACACCCAGTCCATTACACCGACATCGGGGTGACCAGTCATTGTTATTTCCCCACAATGAGGAAGCAGCGACTTCCCCGTTTTTGGTCTCAGGTGCGACCTAGCGCAGGACAATACCAGGAGCCTTCAGATTTGGGTTCGGCACTTATGAACACAGCAATATCACATTTGGTTTTATACCCCAAACAGACGAGAGTTTAGCTACAGATTGGTGCCAAATATTGATTGGCAGGCCTACATACACTAGGTCTACATTCGCTCAAAATCTCTCTGTGCTAATTTTGTGTCCCGGGTAAAGATAAACCATGTCAAAACTCCCTTTTCAAAGTTGAAATAGATTATTATAAAAATGTCTGGGTAGATTAAAAGTTTGAATTCTTTCAGAGCTATATCAATTGGCCCGTAGCCGTAATATAGCGTACATATAGTGAAGTACAATTATGTTTTAATTTGCCGTAGCTTCTCTGGTTGTGTTGGACACTCTCTTTTCGCATATATAATCATAGAAAACCATAGGCTTAAATACACTAGGTCAAGATTGTGGTGTTATATGTATATGGTGTTGTGGCTTTGTCGTTTTTTGTCACTGCCCAAAGCATTTCGTAACATTCACCTTGACTTGAAAAATTTCACCAACGACAAACCCCCTCCAGTTGCAGTCCCTTGGCTGCCTGACGACCATACCTCTCGACAATTTAAGAGCGTTAATGTTCTGGTGTCATTCACTTGATAATGATGTTTGTAACTACATGGAAACGTCGTGTTAATAAACCAAAAATTTATATATCCATAAGTACGACTTGACCAGTGTACTTCCTTCCAAACCTCTAAATGCCATTCAAACAAGTTATCTCTCGACAAGTTTGTCCCCTGCATTTGTGAACCAAATCATGATTTTCCTCTCAGCTCTGGTGTATGTAGGAAGATGTCGAAAGTAGGTTATTCTCTTGAATGGCTCCTAAGAGGATATTAAATATAACTGACAGAAAATATTTAAAAGGAAGCTAAATATACAGCAAAATTAAGCATTGAAATAAAGAGCCCATCCTGATTTGAAAATAAACATTCTAGTAGTCTGTGAACATTAACAGAAATCTTAGGATTAGTACTGTAGTACTAATGTATGGTCTCTTCTGTTTTGATTACCAACAACTAAATTCAAGGTATGCGTAAGGAAAGAGTGGAATGAATGTAACATTAACTGAAGTAAGAGCTAGTGAAATGGCACCGAGCTTTTAATTTGATTTGGACCCGGTATTAAAGGATCCTACCCTCCAGATATGGAATTTGCCTTTAATGACCAGTTTGATGTCGAACAAGCAGACGCCAAATGATCATGACTTGCCACAAATCTTCGCACCCCGATAATGGTCCAATAATAATAACAGGATTGGCTCATCATAATAAGTTAGTACTGGTCCAAGTTTGGTCCAGTGCCGTAGTGCCTGTTCTGATTTTCAAAGTCTTGGCCAGCATCGAAAAAATACTGGTGAAATCGTTGAAGCACATATGGTTTTCCAGTCAGATCTGCCGTCATTCGCCATATAGGAGTACATATATAGGGTTCGTGTGCAATAACTGCTTCGAATATTGTGGTTGTTTCGAAAAAATATGTCTTCAGGCTTGTTTTGTTGCTGTTCAGATCTAGTTTCTTACAAAAAAGAAAACAGCCGAATTCGTGCATAGGTTCTGTATATTTAATGATTACTGATCATTTGTTTTCGTGCAATAGTTGCTTCAAATCACTGCTTGTCCGATTTTTGATGAAAAAAAAATTGTGTTCAGTTTTTATATTTGATTCTCTCGCGAGCCCAAATAATGGCCTGTCTTGACTCCATGAGAAAAAAAATGGCCATATTATAACACGTAAAATGTTCGTCGCGCTCTTTTCGATCTAATATGTACTTAAATCCTCGTACGAGGGAAACTTTTTGCTGCGCCGATGAAATTAATGTGTTTAATTAATGAGTTAACTATTTTAGAGGAAATTAAATTCAGGTTAAGGTATGTTTGTTCATAGCATATCATAAGAAAATTACCGATGGCCGCTCTATATGCTTCTAAACCGTTATCCATAATCGGGGAAGAAATATAAGAAAATGCTATGCACCCTGCTCAAATTTCACATATAAGACATTGTCTAAACAAACTTCCTGTGTAACCATTTGAAATACTATAAAGATACAGGATTCATAACGAGAAGAACAAGTAAAATAATAAATTAAAACAGTACAAAATAAACAAGACTGAGGAACATTGACAAATAACATTTACAGGACAGTGGTGGAGTTATACTTGACAGGTTCCACTACTACAGATATTTCTGCGACGCAAGACAGTTTTACGTGATAAGAATAAATAAAATAATAATTTGAGAAAATTAGATATTTAAGGTTGCAATTACCCTACTGCGGATACTATATCACATTATACTTTCTCATACTACTGTAGCCGGAATAAATGACTGAGGTAGGCTTCTCAAGTTGTTGCTGAGGTTTATTAGGAGCGAATTATAACATTACAGGAAAAAGGGCAGCGACAAACTGTAAACACAAACAAAAACAATGTTTAGTTATACTGTGTTACTGAGCACAAGATACGTATGGTGTAATAAACACACTTTACCATAAGATATGCCATTACGTCAGTATCAGTATTAATTTTACACATAAAAATGGAAAAATGTAATGATTAACTGTAAGTTATGTGCCAATACATTATACTGTCGTTCCATTACACTATGTATTATGAACTATAGCACAATCAATCGATTACTCTATTACGCATAGGACTATGAAAAATCTGTACATATAAGAAGTGCTTCCAGTTACAGTCTCTACAAATATCATATATTGCGTAACACTAAGAACCGCACACATATTTACCATGTATCGAAACACGTCAGCATCTGTAAGTTAATCATATTAGGCTACATAATAGTCAATCAACCAATTTAACGTACAATTACTATCTTCATATAATCATAAATCAAAAACAACTAACACTAGTGTTCGTGTAACGCTGAGCAAATCTCCGTGAAAATAATCACTTACTACGCTAGAACACATAATGCCGTTATGTTATGACATGTACATGTAGTCGCAAATTCAAACGATCAGATATAACAAATTCCAATCAAACTACGTTTAAAATTACCCAACACAGTGTCAGAAATAACAAAAACTGACGTTCAGTGATAATTACAATCACGTAATAATATCTAAATTGATTAGAACGCTTTGCATTACATAGAAATCAGAGTTTTCAATGACATATTTCACCGCATTGTAAACTAACATTCGTAAGGTCAAAGCTTCCTACTGCCGAGAATTAGTTAGACAACAGATATAGAAAATACTATCGCATAATACACAGAAATGTTAAATACGTAGATTTTAGGCTTTATACTCGTGAATTAGCAATGTTAACAACACAACCGAAAGTCAGAGAAGTTATAGAATCGACCACTATGTCGGAATTAAGCACACAGTTGTGACCTCACACTTCTCTTTCTCGGAAAATCGAACAAAAACAACGACTATAAAACTATATCAGAAAAAGGATTACACGGTTATTTCGCAATATAACTTGATAGATGCGGTTTTGAATAAAACCTTATCAACTAAACGTACCTACTGACAAAGTATTTAGTTGGTATAGCACTATTTATGAAAGAAAAGACGTAATTACGCTTGACGAAGCAGACTGGACTTGTCAACTCGACAACAACGACGGATGTGCGCACAGATCATTGCTGGGGATCCCCTCCTGTGGGCGAGAGCGTTAAGCCCCTTGTTTCTCCCGTTACACTACCACAAGGGACATATGCTAATTACGTAGTTATATACAAATTTGCCTACGTGCACACAATCACAAAAACAAAATACCAATGTGCACAACTGCTTAACTGTGGTGCCTCTAGACAAGAATATAAAAAAAAAAAACAACAAAAAAAATAAAAAAAAATAATTATAAATTCAATCGGTTTATCATAGAAAATCAAAATAATGAACATTTCGACCTTCAGATGTCTACTTGTAGTCCCGATGTTTGAAATTTTGGTAGGTCTCCACGATTTTCTCTCCGTGTGGTGAGAAGATACGCAACATAAAGTTATAATTAAATTAATTAAGTTTCATGGCTGGTGAAACATGAAAGAAAATTACTTTAAAAGAAAATATTTGTTTATAACATGACTACAATAATATTTAGATATGGCTTGATTTTCAACCAATTTCTACTCTGTGCGTACAGTGAGAAATAGATTATTCAAGTGGCTATAGCTTATTAATAAAGATCTCTATTTACCTCAATATCGTAATACTTTATCGATTTATTACATATTAAATTTTTTGATAATAAATTAATTTAACTTATTTTGGGTGTATCTTTAACATTATTAATCTTGTAGTATTGATTTTCGGTTATACTGTAGCTAGTAAGGTTATGTTATAATGTCAATCATTTGATTAAATGCATCCTGCTTATAAAAATTTCTCTATAATATATTGTAGTGACTTTGGCCAGTTATACATAATACTGAAAGGAATGTTGTTAGCAGTTATATATAATGATCGATACCTCGAAACTCTTAATGTCATGTTGTTCAAGTTTGGATAAACTACAGTTCATCCAATTCAGTCTCATAGCTTAATTGTGGTTTTGGTCCATCCTCCGTTTTCTTGTAGAAAATATTGCCATCAAACGACCAGGCGGAGGAGATAATTCCTTCTCGTTTCTTCTGCAGCAAAGACTTAAATAGGGTGTATCGGCTTTTAGCCAAATCCTCATTGATGTATACGCCCTTGCAAGTTTCTGAGTCTCTCAGGTTTTGCCTGGGCCTGATGAAATCTGATCTGGTGCATTATGACACGAACTTCACTATAATTTGCGACTGTTTGGGACCTATGGATTCTTTTATAATGACATTTAAGTGTCCACGGATTTCTGGTGTAAACATGAATTCTGTGAAGAGATCTTGCTTACCTTTCCGCAAAAGCGCTTGAAAATCAGGCACAGAGTTACGTCTTTTAGGGTGGGGCTGAAAACCGGTTCAGCTGACTTTCGTTTGTTAGTAAGGCAGGTATCCTGTGGAGAATCCAAATCGGCTGTAGCCCGTGCAGTTTGTTCACAAATTGTGGCCCGGTACTCATCTGGGTCTGTTCCCGAGTCTGCAATCCGTGCAGGCCTATTACGAGGTTCGCATGCCTCTGTGACTTGGTTTAAATGAAACATGGCGGTGATAGGCGGCTGACTCATGTAGTTGTTGTCAACAAGTAGGGTAGCTGTAAAATTTCTTCTATTCTCCTTATTCACTGGCACAAAAGTGTCAGACTTTACATCGCGTGTAATTCCAATGTCTTGCTATTAAAGTTCCTTGAACCTAGTACATCATAAATCTATTGGTAGTGCTGAAAAACTCCACTATTTTATGGAGCTCTCAGTCCACCCGGTGTTCACCAGATATCTCGTCATCCACGATCGATTCTTTTCAAGAATGCTACTGTTTCGCTCAATCGCTGATAGCGAATCACATGTAACACAGATACGGAACTGTGCACAGGAAGTCTCTCCCTTTTTAATGACAGATTTCTTGATGAAAGAAACCGATACTGAGAAATTTGTGACGGATATATATGTCCTAAAATAGATTAAAGACTTATTGGACGACGTGAAGTTGTGACCAACATATCCTCTCGATGTAGGCGTTACACCCGACATTTGTATACCACTCATAGACTATGAAGGAGCTTCTCAAATCGATAATAGCACGATTCATTTCTATACCAACCCTGAAACACCGGTTCCCAAAATTGCTCAGACGTTTGAATTTACATTACAAATGAAGCCGTTGCCAGCGATGCTCAAATCCCACGTTTGAGGCATGCGCTATACTCAACCGTGCAATGATGCGATCTGATTTTCAGACTGGCCCTTTATGCCCGCAATACAAGCCTAACATGGGCCTAAACTGTTATAAACTATTACCTGAAAATATAGGCCGATATCACACGTTATTTAACATATCTAAAGTAAACCCAGCACAAATTTCAAGCTTGAGACTGTTATCCCCGAATGATATAGTCCTACATGAACTCCACTGGCACTCCGATATTTGGAATGTCGCTATACCAGTCGAGTCATACAATTGAATTTCCTTGGTGTAGTGTGGAGCTGTGCCGCCTCACAACTCAGCCACTTATCTTGTGTCTTTTGCCGAAGTACAGACATCCACAAATAAAGGCTTATTCACGTAAGTGCTGATAAAAAGACGTTCGGATACAATTTTTTTCTTTTTTTTTTTTGCTTTTCGCCATTTTATATGAGCGGGTGTGCGTGTAAGTCATTTTCACTATGACGTAAATTCACATGATCCTACAAACACCTGCCGAACAATAACCCCGGTGAACGAAAGCCCCGCTGCGTTATTTCACCCATAAAACTATCCCGGCTCAGCATATAAAGCATTCTATTTCACTGGCAAAAATATGGCAAACCCTGCCCTTTTCTATAAGATGAAAGTATAGCCTTCTTCTTAACCTTCTAAGCCTCTGTCACAACTCAATCTAATCACTATACTTATGAGGCGGAATTTCATTTGCTGGGATTTTGCAGTATTGCGGGCATTTGGTATCAACCATTTTCTGTAGGTATGTTTCAAATACAAATTACGATGTTTCGGTGAAACAAAATCGTCGAGATACCGTCTCAGTGCGAGGCAGCAGCAATTGTTGACCACATTTTAATTTAGCTTTTCGATACGCCTGGAATGACGTCGATGTTTCTCTTCTCTTGAGAGATAATAGCTGCTTCCCACCCCTTGTTCAGGAAAAAGTTCATTTTGACCCCAAAATTTATATTTTATATTTATTTTTTTTTATATTTATTATTTATATTTATATTTCTCTTATATTACGTGAGATCTGAACGAAATATTTTGAATGAAGCGATACAGCATATACACTGCCTGTGATGTACATGTAGCTCTATAAAGTGGCATTTGCGGTGGAAGAGGTTCGTACAAAGTTTCATGAAATTGGTCTCATCTGCAGGTGTTGGAGCTTTCTTTTCTTTTCTTTTTTTTTCCTTCTTTTTTTTTAAGAACAGATGTGAATAGTTCTTTAGCGGAAAATCCAAATAATATCTTTTAGGTCACCCAGTTATAGTCAATATTTCGGGCTTCACACAGTACTTAGTATACTCCACGTATACGCACAACCATGTTGCAAAACATTTTATCTTAACAGTAGAAATTTACCAAGTATTGGGATCATTCTAGCTGCACCCAGACTGTCGGATCTGGTAGAATTCTACAAAACTTTACGGACTTCCACACTCTGAAACACGATTATAGATATTATTTTGGGGCTTAAGAAAGTAAATATTTGACCACTTCAAAACAACTATCTTAAGTCAAACACGCTCAAATTTCACCTTCTGGAAACTAAGCATTGTGACAACTTTTTTTAATTTGTAAATTTTTATCAAAATCAAAAATGGCACACGATGGAATCAAACCCGGGCTTTCAACAGATAATTTCGCCACTGATAATATGGGTGAACACTAACCATTGTCAGAGAAGTTCATAGGGGTTAAGAGACTAGTAAAGGAAAAATCTGACAATAAACAAGGAGTCCACGTAATTGTGTAACATTTATTGTTTTTGTTTCTTCATTACCTTCCCCCAGACATCCGATGAATAAAGACAGGTGTGTGAACTTCAAAAACCCAGCACAAATGAAAACAGTCGTGAATACTATACATTTTAATTAAATAATGCTAAGTAATTTACATACAAAAGATGACCAGAATCAGTAGTTTCATCCTTTATCAAGCAACATTTATGAATATATATATATATATCTACATAGCTTCGTTTAGAGGGTAACACTGGGACAGACCAGAACGACTTAACTGGTCTATAGGGTACATCTGCCTTCACGTGTACATGTGGGCCATTATTTCTTTGTTTATAATGTTACTGATCGGAGTTCTTAAAGTCTGTGGACAGAGGAAACAGAAGAGAGCCTGGGGATGGAAGGGGAACGGAACAGAGTCTGGGGAGAGAGGGAGCGGGAGGAGCGGGAGACACGGAACAGAGCCTTTGTACGAAGAGGAGAGGAAAGGGCAACAGGCTTCGCTAAGTACCTGACAAACCACCTAGGAGGAAGCCATAGCCGAAACAGAAGATCTGTGTACATATATATCTGAATCCGCTACGTCATTTCTCTATCCTCTGTAGTAAGAAGTAAAGGCAGTGCCTTAAGCAGAGGACTAAGCGAGAGTTTCACAATTTTCTACAATTGGATTTCAAGAAAACTTATGCCGCACACCAGAAGAGTGGTTAGATTTCAATGAGGGTCTGCATCAGGAATTTTTTCGGCAAGAAAAAATTTTTCCATGAACTTTTTTTTCTTCAATTCCCATACAATGTCAACCTGCTCCAGCCAATGATCTGAACAGATGGAGAGCGGCAATAAATCTGTGCTAGAACAAAGGTATCAAGCTTTCATCTGTGCTAGCCTTGGGTTGGATGGAGTCACAAGGAAACCTCCAGAGAGCATACGCTCTGTCCTGCTGAAAACTCGAACCAACAATCAAACTTATATATTTCATTGGTGTTTTTCGGAGCACTCAAAAATATTTCACTTACACGACGGCAGATAGCATTATGATGAAAGGACACTGGGGAGAGCCAGGAGAAGCTCACAACCATCCGCAGGTTGCTGGCAGACCTTCCCACGTACAGCCGGAGAGGACACTAAGATGAGCTGGACTTGAACTCACAGCGACCCCATTGGTGAGAGGCTCCTGGGTCATTGCACTGTGCTAGTGTGCTAACCAACCAACTCAACCTAGTGCATGCTCTTCCTAATGCATCAGCTGTACACTTTCACGGTATACGTGTCCAGAAAAGTAATCAGCATGGGGGCATACGTGCTTTAAAATTTCACAAAGAAACACCTGGTGCTGTAAGCAGAAGGTGACAAAACTACTCTCCCATCAGCTAACAAGGAAAACTGTGGGTATCCCATTTTGCCCATAAGGACAGGATGATAACAAAGCTTTGGTAATCTGCGGTGTACCAGGCCAAGAAACAGACAGATTTCCACATGATGTTAACCAATGTCCACTTGTTCTTAGGGCAGTCTTTTGCTACGTTCGTGTACATTGCCAGTGTGATTTCTTTTTGTTTGGATTTCTTTGGATGAATTTCACAGTTCAGTACAACGCTAACTAAACTTAACTAATCTTAATGGTTTTTCCAAGGCTGAGCACCAAATGCTGTTTCATATTAAATTAATGATGATAGACACGTTATAACAATACACCTGAACGCTAAAACTATAAGTATCTGTAAATACGATCACGACATATCCAACAGACGACCTGTCATCGCCTCTTACCTGTAAACTGATGATGTTCAGTCATACAATGTGCAAATAGCAAACACTTGCATCACCCAGAGTAAGACATGCATTCATCCAAACATCAATATACTATCTGAGTCAAAGGTGAAGAGAATTATGTTCTAGTTCTCCACTGCATTGCAAATGCAGTGGAGTGCACTGAGAACAATGGTGAGAAAACGACATTCTTCATATACCATGCATATATACTACAAATGTCTTTATTTAGTCACAACATTTGTTAAGTGTCATCACAGGAGAAATGCTAATAGAGTTAATTTCTGTTCACCTACAGGCCATTTAATAGGGCAATGACTCATCCTCAATGACATTTCATTAGCACAAAAAAAAACAGAAAAAAGAAATTTACAAAAGCAATTATAACAAAAAACTGAAGCCTTTAAAGGATCCCTGATCCTGCTCTAGAAAAAATTTTCAGTCGGAAATTAGAAGGCAGATACGAAGCTTGCAGCTTGCTTGAAGTGCAAAGCGATCTTGGAGTGGCTGGATATCAGACCAAACCTTTCAGAAAGTGCCAGGCAAATCACAAGCAGTTTCTTCATCCATTGTGTCTCCAGATATGGAGCCTTTCAGATTTCCACAAGTTATCAATGGAGTATATGTAAAAATTACACAACATTTTGACCACAGTTTTTTTTACCCATATATAGAGGATAACATTATATTGTTTAAAAAGTACAAAGTTGGAAGTCTTCAGAAGTGGGTGTTCCCCTAAACCAGTTATTTGAGTGGTGCTGTCAGACATCAAGAGTTCCACTTGCAACACTGAGAAAAATGCCACTCCTCTGTTTTCTTTCCTAACTTACTCCTATCCTGGAGTCAGATCGCTGGCAGTGCCAAGTCTAACCCTGGTTTCTCCACAAACTGTCCACGATGACGTCCAGGGAATTCATCTGCTGTGTGAAGGCATTGAGGGAAGAATCCACTGTAGTTCCCATCACCTTTTGGATTGGGTTCATTTCACATATGGGTAACATGAAGATGCACATATGTGGCAGACAGCAAACACATCTGCCAATTATGAAACACTATATACACTGTGATGTAACTCTCCTCCATCAATTTGTGCCCGGAATTGAATCAGACTTCGGACAAACCGGGACACCACGAATGTCACATTTTAAGAAAGACATGATATCAGAGAGGTCCATTGTGGCCAAAGTCCTCGCTCCCCCTGGCAGAAGTGATTATAGAGCCAACTCGCGAGCAACGTCAGACCCCATCTGCCAGTTGTGATGAGACTGCCGATGGTTATGGGATGAGTGTGGAATCCACTGGCCAGGAGACAACAACAAAAAAGCCACCTCACTGCTACCCATCTTCTTTCGGAGGTGTGAACCAACCTGAAGCACAGCCCGCACATTACACAAACTATACTCAGCATTTAAAAGACAATAGACAATTCTACAACATGTACAGTTTTGAGGGTGAAAATTTTTCTGAGTTCTCAACAGTTACACATCCAACCAGAAAAAAAAACTTCTTCAAACAAATTTTTTTCCATTAGAATAGGTTCTAAGAGAATGATCCTTATAAAAATAAAGAATTATGATAAAAATGAAAGGAAATCTGAGACAATACAGACATTTTTCTGAAAAAGAAAATAGTCTTAGGGTAATTCTATCTTATGGCTACCATCCATTCCCATCTCAGTAATAAAAACCAAATCCAGCTCTCAGAAAGTCCACTACGCACATTCTAAATTTGAATAAAAATGCAGTCACATTTACCTGATGAACGAATGTCTTTAAAATCACCATTTTGAAAAGTCAGGCAACTACTGTCAGCGTTTTCTGACATTTGGAAGATGATCAGTCATCAACTACCCACTAATAAAAATAAAACCAATAAAAAAAAAAATAATAAAATTCAAACACAGCACAATGAATTGTGTGATGCCTCTCGACATGGTTTCCTATGAAGCAAAAGTAGTAACTATGATGACTTACCATTTTTCTCATGGATTTGAACCAGAGACTTAAATGATTGTTGAGCTCGGGCAAGGCTGTACTGGCTCTGTAAAATAGCCATCATAAAGACAGTCATTAGGAAATGTTATCCTATACAGCCTACATGTAGACTTGCTAGCTGCACAAAATATCTTCTGAAATTTTACATGATCAGTACTCAAACGGTTGTTGCTGTTCCTTAATCAGGGTTTCATGACACATAGCATGTTCCATTCAAAGAAGGGAACAGGAACTCTGCTCTCTTTTCACATAATTTGACTCTTCCTTTATGATGCAGTATGATCCTTAATATTTTGCTTACAGATGTACACCAGCTGGTCAGCTCACTAGTTGCAGGATATAGGAGTGCCCAGGTACTTTCCTTATTTGATTGGTGTTTTACTCTGAACTGAATAATATTTCACTCAGCATTATGGTGACAGGAAACCCACGACCATGTGCACTTTGCTGGCAGAGCTTTCCACATACAGCCAGAGAGAGCAAGTCAGAGCTGGGCTTGATATCACAGCAACTGCAGAGTGCTGCCTGGAGAAACCTCCAGCATTTGGAAAGAAACAGGCAATACTTCTCACGTGACATCAAGAAAAGGCTGAGGAAAGGTGCAAAACTTCGCTGTCTGAGGCTGAGGCAGAATCCCATGTGTCTGAGCCAGCACCTCGTGTGTCTCAGAGAACTAGTGAGGACTCTTTTCAAAAATAAATTTGTGGCTTGGGTATAACTGTAACTTTGTGAAACCAGCACTGCAGCAAGGTATTCGGTGAGGTGTAAAGGTTTTCATATACACCAGGGCCCTACCACATGCACTTATCATCCATATTGTGCCACTCAGATATGTAGAAAAACCAAAAATCAAATTCTGAATTCAAACACATACTAAACTTTATCAGGACCGTTGAATGTGCATCACCACAACTAGGCAAATAAACACATGTGTGACAAAAACTATAGAATGCAGGCAAACAACTACACTGTCACTAATTTGTCAGCTGGAATACTTTATTCACGAAAGTCCTACAACTACTTCCACAGAAACGAATTGTTTACTTACACTGACTTTTGATGCGCCAAACTGTATTCTAGCCTTGCCTTTAACAAGTGTAGCAGATATTTGCAAAATCACAGACTCAATGCTGTAGGCACTGCTCCAACCCTGAAAACACCAAATTACATGATAATGGGATTCCGGTATGCCATAAAGTACAGCAGTCCAATAAACAAAGCAAACAACCTAGTTATACAGGCAAGGATAAAAGCATGAATCCAATTTACAGGCAACATTAAATACAACATTCCAAGCAGGCCGAAGCAGTACACTTCAATATATTGGTACTATAAAATAATGAGATAGTGTGTGCTGTAAACTGATTTGGAAAGCTCAAAATGTACCCTTTAATACTATATTTTTGGAGAACAAAATTTAAAACCAAAAGAAAACCCTTAAGACTGAAAAAAATTTACAACCAAAAGAAAACCCTTCAGACTAACAAAAGACAGACTCTCACTGGTCGATGTCACAATTTTTCAAATTCAACTGGCTGGAAAAATGTTGCTACCTCATGCGTCAATACCTAATCCTGTGTTTTGTTACAACAGTTGTTGTATCATAAGGGAAGATATTAAGTTGATGCATGTTAGTGTAAGCATGCCTGTCTCGGTGGTTTTGTCAGCAGCTGTAAAACATAACAGTACAGTTACATTTAGTACGGTCAGGGTAGACTCGCCTGTTTTGTAAGCAGTTCCATACAAATAGCACCACCTCCCAGGACATAGCCCCCAGATATCACAGGGCTGATCACCCGCACAAACGGCGGGTCGAAAGGAAACGATTCCTGAAACATAACAACTTTTGATTCTAAATCAAAAGAAAACACATGATAACAAGGTCAGTAGTAGTGACAAATGATGAAGGTCAAGGTTTCAAACATTTCCGTGTAGTCCTGGAGATCACTGCAATGGCAAGGTACATAACTCACTGTACCCAGTGATTGTCTCCCTTGAACATAAAATAAGGCCATACATAAAAAAAATTGATTTTGTGTAACACCTCTGAAAAAAAAATGGGTAAGGAATTTTTTTTTTTTTTTTTTTTTTTTTGGGAAATTTTTTTCCCCATCTTTTGATCAGCTGGCAGGGACATTATGCAGATCCATCTAGTAAGAAATACATGTACTCTGCAGTAGTGGAACTACAGGACAATTGGCATCAAAAATGCCGATGATATTTTTTTTTTCCAGAAAATTTTTGGGGTCGGTCGGGTTACAGCAAACACAGATAATATTGTGTATGGCATAACTAGTCCAAACAGTAACAATGGCATCCTATATGCATTTATGGATTATTTTACTCCCATAAAACAGTCAATGTTCAGCTTGTCAGCTACAATTCCTCTTAAGCTCAATGATTCCATTGGAAAGGTGTCACTCTTAGCAGTCACACACATTTTGCACACTCATCCAAGGAAAGAAAACATAGCTGCAACCAAACACATCCGAAACAGTGGAATGCCAAATTAAGGGTTTGGCAGCTCAAGGAGAGCCCTGGTAAACCATCACATAGTGCCTGAGGTACTTTCTGATGTAGGCTCAGTGAATCCATTATGAACTCACTGGCTTTGGTTCTCCAAGCCCTTTGGTTCAGCCAAATCACCAAGGAATTATGGTGGGTGAGTTTCTTTCGAAATCTCCTGAAAGAGGCTCCACTGATCTGGCTGAAAGCATGAATGCACGGAGGCGAACTGTGATGACTTGACTCTCAATGAATCAAGTTAAACCATAGCCTCTTTTAATTTCTACAAGTACTTGTTTCCTGCTGGTCAGAAGTCCTTACCTTATATGTAAAGTTAAGAATAATTCCATCTTTGCCTTCTTTTTCTTTCAGGGTTTGTAGATCTGAGTAGAGAGCACTATCACTGTCCACTCTGTAAAATACAAACATGCAGTATTATAAGTACATTATTATTTTATAACATGTATTTTTTTTATTTGGTTGATATGTTACACAGTACTGCACAATTTCACAGTGCCCATACAGTCCAAGAATAAATCAACGTCATTCGCCACGAACCTATCAAGCCTTTTTACCCAAAAACCAAGGCCAAAACAAGGAAAAGCTGAATTAACACATGGCCTCACTGATCAAGAAGCCTGACAGGCTCAGAAAGCCAGTGCGAAACCATCCGAGCCTTTGAAACCCTCTCTGTTGGGATGATAAAGGCCTTTGTATTTTCTACCTGGAATCTCATATAGTAAGTCAAATTATTTTATTGTGAAAGGAACCTTAAGCCACAGATTACAAACACGTCCATAATTTAAATTTAACAAACATCAACAGCAGCTGTATTGTTTTAAAGATGTTTGAATTAAACAGCTTTTTGAATAAGATGAATACAATTAATATTATCAATAAGATACTTACATTTTAAGCTTTACATTCCATTCGTATAAGCACTCATTCACCAATTCCAATGTGTAAATACCTGTGCAAAAGGGCAAATAAATATAAAAAAAAATAAAACAAGACATGAGGATTTGTGTCGCACTAATGTCACACGGATTTACAGCACCACTTTAAGCCAAATAACTTTCACATGATGCATCACTACATCACTTTCCCATGATGCTTCATAACAACTTGAAAAAGACTATAATTCAGTGTGTAATTTTTTGTGCAGTCTGTGAGCATACAGAACATTTTCATTTTGTAAGTATGTCATACCAATTACTAGTCTGTAGGTTCTGACCACTGACTCCTGTTAGAGTACTAAGGTAAGACGTCTGAATTCGTAATTCTTGTGTAGAGTGTTCTAATACTAATGACTAGGTAGAAAATGTTGACTTAATCAGCAAAATTTCTCACAAATAAAACTTTCAACAAGCAATGAGCGCTGAGTTAAGATGCAGTTCCCACCTTTTTTATAACTGTCTGACCTGTAGAGCTCTCGGAGTTCCTTCATCAGCCGATCAGTGGCTAAGACTGAGCCAGAAACAGAGCCCTGAGCAGAGAGAAAAAAAACACACACACCTAAAACGACCTTCAAACTCAGGTATATCAGCTATGCTTGTTGATTACCGATGGTCGTCTACAACTAAACTGTTTTTCTGAAAATATAATAGACAACAGAGGAAGGGGGGTTAAATACTCCTAGACTTGAAAACGCCAACACCATGGCTTAAAGTTAGCAAAAAATTTCGCAGACTGTATCCCATGATTCCGTGCAACTAGTTGTTATCACTGCTGCTTGATCACAGCTGGGTACCGGTTGGGTGGGAGGAGTGTTGTGACAAACCCAATCAAAACCCTCACGCTTCACTGAACAACGGTAAGCGCAGGCCTACCGGTATTATGCAACATGACAAAACGACAGACAGGGTGATTCATCCATTTTCTGCTGCTTCAATTACGTCCAAATTTTACTTGGAAACACAATACCCTTCTGTTTATGTAACATCTCGCAAGTCATGCATATACGGATGAATTTATTGAAATAAGCCGATAAAAATGACGTATATTTAAGAGCTTCGGTTAAAAAAATTTAACCTTATAAAGTTTTGTATCAAAACAGTTAATGACGATCGCGTGCACTGAAAACCTTGTTGGCACAATTTCGAGCCCAATATTGTCTTCAAATGCAGCTAAAATATTTTCTGGCAAGTGCACAGGTTTTCGCATTCTTCCTCGGTAATTTGACCTACAGAAATCCAATTCATTAAATTTGCAATACATTAGGTTACCTGCATTTGTCAAATTGTCAATAAATTTACATCTTATTATCACAGACTGATGGCAGGATAATTTAGATGAATTATTCGCAGCATGGTCGTAATTTTCTCGACGGCCAATCTGGGGAACATCAGCTGAGTTTTCTCTGCCTACAGTCTACATAAAGTGACAAGTCCAAAACACTTACCAACTGGATGCACATGTACACAGTGTGAAGCTCTGATTGCTCTCCAAGGCTATTTAATAATTTATCTGTCACTATCAGAAGTAAATGTTGCCAATGCTTGTTTGTACATATACCCGTATTCTGAATGTCGTATACACACAAAAATATCCTGTCTGTACTTTCACAGCTGACACTTTTCAAACCCACAACTGGATCGCCTTTTGCTTCGGACCACATCACTTCTCTTCACTGTACCTGTGCATTTAACTTGTTGGCTTGTAACTTCATGAAGTCCATGTGAGCATTTTTGCAAAAACCTGACTTCTATAAACACAGCAAAATCCAGGTGTAGCATACAGTTTAGACTTAATATGTAATACAGATATTCCCTTAGACTAAACTCACAGGTGTGGATCTTTTTTGTGGCATTCTTATGCAAATTACCTGTCCAGAAGTGACAAGCTGGATTTACACAAGTACAGTCTTTGTTGGAAATGCTACAAGCTTTGAGCCTTTTTCTTTCTTTCTGAGTTTTAGCAGTAGCTATGCAGTATTATGAAAGCTAATAAATTGGAGCCTATATAAACGTGCTTTGAACAGTTCAGTTCCCATAACATACATCATTACACGTGGCTGATGTGGGAGACAATCAGTCTGTGAAGAGCTGTATATGACAGGAGCTTCAGAGCTTTCAATCACTTCTACAGAAATTACAACTTTGTTGTGGCTATTGGAGGCTCTAAATCAAGTTCCAATCCGAGGCACAGGTCCTAGCCATTCCAATCATTTGTTACACAAAAGACATGTCGTGGACTGCTTCTGTTTATTCTGGGCATCTTAAACAACCATGAACAAAATGAATGTAAGATATATTGCAAGGCTTGTCACTGTCACTGTCACGTCCACACACTGCAACCAGATCTGTGTTTTCCCACTATCACTACCAGTTCGTAAGATCACTCGCCTCAACCAAGCCACGTTTGTCAGATTTTGCTCAACATTTTCGTTAGTTAAATTCGCAAGAAACAAAACAGAACTCCTCTGTGAAATGGTCTATCTTCTTAAGAAGCATACCCTTCACAATGACATAGCATGTATATAAACACCCATCAGTCAGTCCCCCTCTGGAGAGTTTACCCCGTGTGGTGCGGACCGGCGGCCACACCGTCACTAACCGTTACAGCATAGCTGGTGGGTGATCACTCTCTTCTCTGATCTCTCCCGCTATATCAGATGGGCTAAACATTAGGGGTAGAATTTATCAGCTACACTTTATGTCATTTACGGTATTCTCATTACTTTTTAAAAACTCAGCTGCATCCTGTAACACTGCATTGTTATCAAAACCAAGTTTTTGACACCAAAATCTACGTGATCTGATCCCATAATTACGCCAGGAATGACATTACATAACTAGGAAACGGGACACTATTCACAGCTGTTGTCAAATTCCTTACAAAATGCCCAAAGACGTAAAAAGTAGAGAACAAACTTTATCTCCCCTTTTCACACGGTCGTCCTCCAAAGAACATCTTCCAAACACAACATAGATATTACTCTTCTATGCACAAACCTTTAAGTAGTCTTTGCGCTGGTTTTGTTTCAACCGTTCCAACACCAAGAGATTTTCTGTGTCAATGCCATCTACTTCCTCCGTAGACTTTTGTTCACTAATAACATAAATAATACATCATAGTGGCAATATTTAAATATCACTCCCTCAGGTCAGTTTTCCTAGGCTACACCGAACAAGATGTAACTCGATAAGATGGCAAGCAAAGCAATGAAGAAACTAAAATGTCAATTTCAGCTTCCTTAGCTTTAATATTTATCTTTACATTCCGGAAGGCATCTTCCAATGAAAACCTGCAAATATGTGTCTGACATTTTTTAAAACGCCCCTTCGGTTCAAATGGTATAAACAAAGAGATCTTTTTCCAGTAAAATACGGAGGGAAAACATGGTCATAACACTTTGTCCCAAGGGGTGTTATCAAAAATGCCACACACCTATTTGCAGACTTGTAACATTTGTTAATACGAGTAAAACCATATTAAACACCATCTGTGCAAACAAGTCTCTCAACCATTTACAAAAGGGACATATATCTTCAACTGAAATATTTCAGTAGAATGTTAGAACATGCTGACGCCAGTTTTTCCGTTTCTCATATATTTCGGTTATCACAATATGATTATCGCAATGTCGCAAAATATGATTCTGGCAATATGATAAGATGACTGTTCTGTGAATGACAGTTGTGTACAGTGAGATCTGGTTACCTGACTGGTTCCTCCTCCATCTCATAATGATCTTCTTCCTCTTCCTCTTCATCAGACAGCTCACAATGGTAGGACGCATGGGGCTGAAAACAGAATAAATACAACCATACACACATGGGGAGAATGAAAACACGACAAATACAACCATACACACATGGGTCTAAAAACACCATAAATATAATCACACACACATGGGGCTAAAAATAACATAATTACAATCATACACACATGGGGGTAAAAAGCTGCATAAATACAACAAGATACACATGGGCTAAAATAGTATAAATAGAACCACACCCATGGGCTGAAACAGCATAAATACAACCATACACACATGGGGGTGAAAACACGAGAAATACAACCATACAACATGGGGCTAAAAATACCATAAATACAGCGGGCTGAAAACTTCATAAATACAACCATACCAACATCGGCTTAGAATGCTTACATACAACAGATACCCATGGGGTTGAAAGCAGCACAAATAAACCACTTACATATGGGGCTGAAAGCAGTGTAAATACAACCAAACACACATTGGCTGAAACAGCATAAATACAACCATACACATGGGCTGAAAGCAGCAAAAATACAACCAGATACACATAGGGCTGAAAGCAGTATAAATACAATCAAACGCACATGGGTTAAAACAGCATACATACAACCACACATATTCGCTGAAAACGCCATAAATACAGACATACCAGCATGAGCTGAAACAGCTTAAATACAAACAGATACACATGGGGCTGAAACAGCATAAATACAAGCTGACACACATGGGGTTGAAAGCAGCATAAACACAACCATATGCACATGGGCTGAAACAGCATAAAGACAACCATACACACATGGGCTGATCAGCATAAATACAACCAGCTTCACAGGGGATGAAAACAGCATAAATACAGCCATACCAACAAAGGCAGAAACAGCTTAAATACAACCAGATACACATGGGGCTGAAACAGCATAAATACAACCACACACACATGGGATGAAACAGCATAAATACAACCATACACATCGGATGAAAACACCATAAATACAACCATACCAACATGGGCTGAAAGCAGCATAAATACAAGCAGATACACTGGGAGGTGAAAGCAGCAAAAATACAACCGTACCAACATGGCATGAAACAGCATAAATACAACCATATGCACAGGGGCTGAAAACGTCATAAACACAACCACACCACCAAAGGCAGAAACAGCTTAAATACAACCATATACACATGGGGCTGAAAGTAGCATAAATACAACCAGATACCCATGGGGCTGAAACTGCATAAATACAACCACACACACTGGCTGAAAACACCATAAATAGAGCCATACCAACATGAGCTGAAACCAGCTTAAATACAACCAGATACCCATGGGGCTGAAAGCAGCACAAATACAACCACATACACATGGGGCTGAAACAGCATAAATACAACCACACACACGGGCTGAAAGCAGCAAAAATACAACATAGGGCTGAAAAGCAGTGTAAATACATGGGCTGAACAGCATAAATACAACCAGATGCACAGGGGCTGAAAACACCATAAATACAACCATACCAACATAGGAAGAAACAGCTTAAATACAAGCAGATACACTTGGGGTTGAAAGCAGCATAAATACAACCAGATGCACATGGGGCTGAAAACACCATGAATACAACCAGATAAACATGGGGCCGAAAGCAGCATATATCCAACCAGATACACATACAGCTGAATACACCATAAATCCCACCATATCCACATGGGCTGAAACAGCATAAATACAACCACACACACACACATGGGCTAAAAACACCATAAATACAACCATACATACATGGGCTGAAAGAGCAAAAATACAACCTGATACACATATTTGATTTGATTTATTTGATTGGTGTTTTATGCTGTACTCAAGAATATTTCACTCATACGACTGTGGGTAACATTATGGTGGGAGGAAACTGGTCACAGCGAGGGGAAAACCCATAACCATCCATAGGTTGCTGGCAGATTTTCCCACATATGGTCAGAGAGGAAGCCAGCATCAGCTGAATCTGAGCTCAAGGCAACTGCAATAGTAGGCAGCTCCTGGTTCATTGCATTGCAATAGCGCGCTAACCAACTGACATGCAGGCCCCCTGATACACACAGGGATGAAATCAGCACAAATGCAACCAGATACACATGGGGATGAAAACACCATAAATACAACCATACTTACATGTGGATGAAAACACCTAAATACAACCATATACAGATGGAGCTGATGGACCACTCAAATAAAAAACAATACACACATGGGGATGAAAACATCATAATTGTAACTATAAGCACATGGGGATGAAAGCAGCATATATACCACCACATGCAATAGGCTTTCGCGTAGATCTGAAAAAATCATAATTACAACAATATACATCACAGCTCCACATGAAAATATCGTGAACACAACAATTTTGCATGTAAATACATCAATACACACAAAGGGTTCCACATGACCATAAATCCATACTGTATAGGGCCAATACTAACTTGGCCTCATATACCAAAGGATAACAGGTGTCGCTGCAGTGGATTAGGACTTGTATGTTATAACTCTTCTGTAGATTCTTCAGCGTCCCTAAAATGACGTAACACGTCCCACTTCACACCTCTGCTAGTATCAGCTTGCAAATACTGGGTCATCATGAATTACGTGATACATACCTTGTCCCCTGAGGCACTTTCTATGGCGGAGATATCTTCCGGAACTGCCACATTGTGGTGTTTGCACAACTCTGTCACCAATAACTTGATCTGCTGAACAATCTGCACAAGGATACATCAAGTCATATACCATTAGTACAGCCTTCAGATCAATTCGATCATGAATCATGTAATTACACATACCATAAAGTTTAGAACAGAATGAATTGAGGTCACAAACAGGGGTTAATGACCCTCGCTCCCCCCTCCCCCAGGTGTGCCTTATGCTCAAGTTTAACTATTTGAGCAAGCTGACCTAAAATGTTGATTTTAACATGGCTTAGTTCTGAACCACTAAAACATCACAGAAAATTATCCTGTTAAACAGTATCTGACTTATCAACAGATCTGCTCGCTTTGTGGCTAACTTATACTGCACATACACACTTATAGCCCACAAGTTTCACACAAGAAACAGCTAAATTGACACAGACAATGTACAAGGTGATGTGATGCATCTGACAGTGGTTCCATCAGAATGTACTGACCAAGAGTAGCCCCCGTTAACTCTTGAATATGTCTGCCTGTGCACCACCGCAAAAAAGACTTTACAAATGAGTATGGTTTTGTGAATTTTTTTACTTCCAGAAACCAATTCTCCACTAGAGAAATGTTCGAATTACTGTGGTTCCATTGATTGGACACTCAAATGCAATTATGATACCTACACTGAATTTATCAGGAGTGGTTTCATTTAACACCTCAATGGCCTCTGACACTAATGAGTCGTCTGATTCCGCAAACCAGATAGGGGCCGTCTGGGGATAGGTTTCCTGAAAAGATCATTTGGAAACAAGTTAGGGTTAAGCAATATAAATCAAACTATCGAAGACAAACAAAAATGGCTTTGGAATATATATGACTGTAAAATTGTGAGAGTAAACAAACCAAGTATTTATTTATTTTTCTTTTCAGAGGGGTGATGGTGAATTACTGTAGTTTTCATCATCCCTTTGATAAAAGTACAATGATGTTTACTTGCACACATATAAAGTCGATCCTAAAGCCACAATATATTAGGCCTATAGTTCTGCCTCACTTACTACTCCATGTAACTTGTTTATTTAATCTTTGTCTTTTTAAATCTGCTCTTTTATGTAGAGACTTATATGACAATGACACTGCTTTGTAGGTACAAATAAGCTGTTGGATTGTGTTTGCAATGCTGACTTTAACTAAATGAATGGATCTTCAAGAGGTGTCACACGAGAGAGGCACCCTATGCAAGACTGCAAGTAGCTGAGCATAATACAGCATATCCAAATTTTGATGCTCTGCGCAATGTTGTTTTGCTTTCAGTGCACATAAAAAGTATTATTTTTGTATGTGTTTCAATATAAACATCACCACAATGACATCTGTTAAGGCACGATTCTGACTGGCAGTGACTGGCTTAGAGAAGCTTGCTGAAGAGACAATTTTTGGCTATTTGCCTTTGACACCAGCTTACTAACATGACAAGAGGGTTTATGACAGTACAGGTTTGAAGACTGATTCAGGATTGTTTCTTCAGGTGCTCTTGTTTATTTCGTGCCTTATCAAGCCATGATAAAACAAACCCATTGATCCAAAAGGACACATTTTCTCTCAGCCGACCCGTTATGCTCCATGCCCATTACCACAATGGTAAATACAATCATAAATTCTAGAGTATCCAGCCTAGTTGGTAGATAAAAGAGTGTTGACTGTCTGACCCATAGTGTTAAATGTGAAGATTTCTACTGGTACACGTATCTGTGACTTTTAACACTTTCTTTAAAACTAGTAATAGTGGCCTCCGTAGCTCAGTCTGTTAGCGCGCTATCGCAGCGCAATGACCCAGAAAGCCTCCAACCAACGCAGTCGGTGTGAGTTCAAGCCCAGCCCGTACTGGCTTCCTCTCCGGCCGTACGTGGGAAGGTCTGCCAGCAACCTGCGGATGGTTGTGGGTTTCTACTGGGCTCTGCCCTGTTTCCTGCCCGTGAAACACTAATCAACTAAATAAATCAAATAAATAAAAGTAGTAATAATAATCCCACAAGCGTTTAACACATTCTACTTGACACAGTAAAAAAACTGACTCTTTTTGTAGGTTATCATAGTATCAGCATGTTTCTGGTCATCATCTGATGATCCAAGCCAATGAGTGGCCAATCAGCATGACACATCACAAACACAGAACTGGGCACATATCACATGCAACTTGAGAAATTCATAACAACTTTCATAAATGTTGATTTTTATTTAAAAAAAAAACAAACCAGAGATTGCACAATAAATTATTACTTATCTGTAATCCCTGTTTGTATACAGGTCTGTGTTTATCTTAGTAGTGGCACGTGACATGAACAGGCTGTTTTCTAATCATGCAAACATAAACAATCAAGCATTATTACATTACCACAAGCCCATTTTCTTTTTCTGTCGCAGTTCAGGTGAGTTAGAACGCTGAATCACTGTTTAGTCTGACGTCAACACAGTCAAAAATCTTTACTTACGGTGATATTTGCATGAATGTCATATTTGTCTCCATTTTTCCCTAAGAAACGACACGAAATTTCGTCAACAGAGGCGTTGAGAATCTGAAAACGATCGTGTTGCTTGGTGAAAGTTGTTTCCAAAAACTTAATATCTTGCTTCAACGACGCAAAACACGCCATCATCGACTCCTTTCCCTCATAACAAATTCAAGGCCTGTTATCTACCTCCACAAAGAGTCATTTGTGGGTATAATTCCGAATAATTGTCTACTACAAATGATAACCCTCAACTTTGTCCGACCCAATATGGCGCTAAAGGTCATAACACATGCGTATATGCTAATTGTAGCTTTTGTGTCAGCCGTGAGCGAGGCCTGAATTACTTCCTCATTTTATCTTTGCACCACCGCTGAGTCGTCGTGGCCGAGTGGTTAAGGCGATGGACTAGAAATCCATTGGGATCTTCCCGCGTAGGTTCGAATCCTACCGGCGACGCAATTCTTTTTTTTCCTCTTCTTGTTTCTTTACAGAGAAGTAAGAATTGCAACAGGTAGGCCTACAAACCTACCATATACATGTAACTACCTACAAGCTACATTTACCACAATGTGTGTTCTTCAGCAAACCTCTATATGTAGCTGGCCTAGTTAAGAAAAGTATAGAAAAATAAAATTACAACTACATGATTTCCCCAAGCTCTGCCTTTTCTCCTCAGCCCAATAGCCAACCCTGTTTGAATACTGTTTTACATACTGGTTGTGGTAACCAATGGTATGATTTACTATAAAACAATAAAAAAATATATATACCCTTAGGCCTATTGGTACTACCAGCTACAGTGCACGCCAGTTTCACAACCTATTTCATGAGGCAAACTGAATCAACACCTCTTTTCATTTGTACTGATGATGTACAGATTAGGTCAATGGGCTGATTGTAGCTCGGTGATGATTAAAGGCGTGTGACCCCAGCCACGAGACATACAAGGACAGCCTCAGTGGCCTAGCGGTTAGAGTGTCCACATGTGAGTTTGGAGATCCAGGATCAATCCCAAAGATTTCGAAAAAAAAAAAAAATGGTAGTTATGCCAAGCACTGAGAGATTAGAGCAAAGAAACAGGACTGGTCAGCTCGATGTCAGTATAATGCGACAGAGTGGGATGTCCTGTCCGGTGTCTTTGATATGATGCTCCAGTGCAGGTGGCAGCACTTTGGTGGTATAGACTCGCTCTGTCCTAAGGAGACACAGCATATATACATTCTAAGGACTCCTTGCCATTATATAACTGAAAAATTGTTAATTTATTTATTTACTTGATTAGTGTTTTACTCCTTACTCAATATTTCACTTATACGACGGCGACCAGCATTGTGGTGGGAGGAAACCCACGACCCTCCACAGGTTGCTGGCAGACCTTCTCACGTACAGCCAGAGAGGAAGCCAGGGGGAGAAAAATTGCAGAGTACAACAGAAAACCCCAGCATACATACATACATACGAGACACACAAAGTTTCCGGTTCACTCCTGGCCCTGGGCAGGGAATTTGTACATCTTCCATTCTCATTGCCCATGCAGCACTTGTCTGGCTGTTCATTAAAACGACCCTATAACAAGTATGTAAAACACGTCAGTGTCTTGCCAAATGCCAGTGGTTTATGCCGGCTCGCTTAAATTCCGTCCACCCATATTGCATACAGAATTTGTAAGAGGTAAATTCTTGAGTGTACGTACAGCATTGAACAACAATAATTTGTAGTAACAGTCCTACTAAGATTTTCATCCCTAGTTTAACTGATACTAACTTTGATGTGATTCAAGCAACCCATTTGTAAGACGTAAATGGTCCATGCAGTGGTTGATGTGAACAGACTGTC
Source organism: Acanthopleura granulata (assembly GCA_016165875.1). Lineage (NCBI taxonomy): Eukaryota > Metazoa > Mollusca > Polyplacophora > Chitonida > Chitonidae > Acanthopleura > Acanthopleura granulata. The sequence goes on from JABBOT010000008.1 coordinate 10,485,005, forward strand.
TAATTGTATTAAGTTTAATTTTTGACAGCCTTGACCAACCAAATAGATAAATAAGGACTCAAACCAGCTAACAATAATAAACACATGTATACATATTTTATTTCATAATATATAAATTATGTACATGTTGTATAAATAAGGTTCTACAGCCTTGTAGTGGTCCCTTAGTTGATCAAATGAACATTCTGTCTCTTGGCCAGTTGCCATGCCTTGATGTTACAGTAGAATATATCTACTGATGTCTCAACTTAATAAACTCTCTAGCAGGGGACTTTGGTAAGAAGAAACCGTATACGTTTGTTTCACTTGCACTTGTTGAGGATCTCAGTGAGTTTCACAATGCTGATGTTAGCACCACAGATGACAATCACCACATGTTTGAAGGTAGAAAACATGGAGAGGTTGTCAAGGTAAGCTGCCACAGCCACACCTGCTGCTCCCTCAATTACCTGGCAACACAGAGCAAGAAATACACATCGAAATAAACAGGTAGGTTGATCAGGTGTGAAAAAATGACAGTTATCTAAACATAATTCATAAACAGTGTATTCATAAACTTGATTTGTTTAAAATGAAAACAAACACCTCTAGCTAGAGTACCCACAACTCAATGCCTGCGGCACAGTTCATAGGGTGTAAGCTTTAAATAAAGCTGCAATATATGGGCAATTTATAACAATCTTGTGAAACTTATTACTGTACACTCAACTTGAAGCATCTATGAATATGTATAATCCGTGTGTTCTGAACTTAGTGTGAAAGTTGTTGCTGTTTCAATACATCTAGAACATATTTTAGGATAAGTTTCTGAACACTGCCAGTAAAACTGCAATAACTGGACCATTTCAGGAGAATACCATCTTGGACAAAATCAAACGACAATTTAACCCAAAGAAAAACAACACAAAATAATCAACAGTAACAAGAAAAAAAAAAAGAGCCAAAAAAAAAAAGAAACACTTCTATTACCTTGTGGTGTTTTTGAATGACAAAGTAAACAGCCTTGGTGATGGACTCCTCGCTCACAAGTATCCAATGATCCACATACTTCCTACAGAGGTCAAAGGTTATCTGAAGCCCATAAGTGACAGTCGGGTATACGTATGGCTGCTTGCTTCAAGTAGACACAGAAAATAAATTAATAAGTCAACACTGGTAACTATAGCGGTACATTTTTTGCCCCAAATAAAATGTGTTGCTTGTACAAAAGGGAATTCATTATTTTTTTCACTGAGACTGGAGTAAACCATCAGCTTTTGGTAAGTTTCTGCCAAACTTTCCTTCATGTGACAAGCATCATATTGGTGAAAAGCGAGTGGTCTCCGTAAACTTCATGTAGGACCATACAACAGAGTGCCATTAACGGCTGCTTCACAAAGGCCACACATAAAAGAATCTGCTGAATTCCTTGCCTGCAGGAAAATGGGACTTGGTATGACACCTGTCATTCAGTCACTATGTCACACAAAATGTGAGTTCAATCCCGTTCCCAGACAGGGAAGTTTCTAGATTTTTTTTCTACATTTTCTTGTGGCCTTGGAGGTATTAATAGGTCGACAGCCAGGGTTGTCTAGTGTGGTTTTGCATGAAATTTGTCACTAGCTTTCCACAGATATTATGTCAGGTGGGAAAGATTGAGAATAGCTTACCAAAAGTCAATGGTTTACTCCAAGCATTCAAGTTTCCTCCACCCATAAACCTGTCTGCCAGTTAGTTGTACATGTGTAATAAACCCTCTCGATCACGACACTAAATGCCACACAACAAAATACAGTAAAAAAACCCCAAGAAACAAATAAACAAACAAATAAATATTACCCATGTCTGGCCTGATTTGGGACTTAACTGCCATTGATATCCTGGTCTATGAAGAATTGTGAGAAAATGGATATGTACAGGAGAAATAGATCTTATGTGAAGATAACAAGAGAAACACATACAGACCGATAAAAAAGTTTCTGTTTTCATCCCTGAACAATTCTTGCTGTTTTATCTTTGTCATTTTCTTTTGTCAAATACTACCGTATTCTCTTCAATGCCACCAGCTGTTCCATCTGATAACGTGTCGCCTGATTCCTCGAAAATTACTCGGCCCGATTTTACGCTCTCATACATCACCTTGGACAACTCTGGTTGACAGCCAATTATCTGCAATTGAATACAGGGTACAAATGTTATATGATATATATGTAAATGTCTTTAGACATTATATTACCATACAAAGCTGTGACTTATACGATTATGAAATAAATTTGAAAAGAAAACAAAAAACCATATTCTCACTCCATGCACAAATATTATATGCGTGTAAGTAAACAACATGTACATATTGTTTGAATATTTGCCAGCAACCTGCAAATGATCGTGGGTTTCCCTTGGCCTGTGCCAGGTTTCCTCCCACTGTAACACTGGTCGTCATCATATACATGAAATATTCTTGAGTACTGCCAGGGCATCAAACCGCAGTCAAATAAATAAAGAAATGTACATATTCAGAAAATTAAGTTCACTCTTCATTGTCATCCAGTCTAATTAAATGCAGATTGTATATATATATATGGAAACCACCGCTCTTAATTATTTATTTAACCTGGGTTTTACACCGTACTCAAGAATATCTCACTTACATGTATATGATGGCGGCCGGCATAGTGGTGGGATGAAACTGACCAGAGCTCAGGCTAGAGGAAACCCATAACCATCCGTAGGTTGCCAATTTTCCCAAGAATGGCCAGAGAGAAATCCAGCCAGAGCTGGGCTTGAACTCAAAGCAACCCCATTGTTGAGAGGCTCCTTAATTATTGGACTGAGTATGCAGGTTAAACCCTAGACCATGGAGCTCCCCTCAACTCCCACTGCTCTTATAAACAAATTGTGCAGTATTATAATGATAGTCACTGCTTTCACTCAAGCTGAAATCCACAATTTAATTTTTTTGTTTGCCATGCTAGGGAACTTTTCATTTATACCATGGCAGTCAGTCTTATGGATGGAAAAAACAAAAGTGCATGGCATGCCTTGGTAAACTATATACCAACCGTACTGGCCTTACAAGTTACTGAGAGATAGACACACTGCAATGGTGACAAGTGTTTTTCAGCGAATGTTGGACTGTGCAAACAGTCACACAAGTGTCACTGACCACTTATCGTACCAAGATCACACAAGCAGTTGTACAAATTTCCTGTCCTGGGTAGGTTTTGAACCTACACCTCATGTGTCCTAGTCATCCAAAGGCAAGCACCTTTTTGCACTAGACCACAACCCTCTTCATCTGATTTACAGATTGATGCCATACTCACCAGCATGATGGCAGTCAGTTGCTGCCATGGAGGAAAATGAAGTGGCCTGAGCAAACCACAAGCCTTTGGCAAGTAACTGACGAACTTCTCCACATGTGACCACAGATTTCCCCCGGCCAAGTACACCTAATGTCCATGCCATATTGGCAGAATGTAAGTGATCTCATTGATGTCAATGACCCAGCTTACAATAATGACCCCTTAACAGACTGGACATAAGCTGATTTGACAGTGAAAATACATGTAGATTAATTTTTAGTGGTGATCCACATGAAGATCCAGGAATCTGAAACCAATGACAGATAGAATCAAAGTGAAGAGTATTGTCCCTTTTGGGGGGAAATTCCTTTTCACGCTCTTGATGTGTCTTCTAGTCGTAACACCTGTTTGCACACGATCTGATTAAACTGGGCAATACCCACCTGAATATTAGGCTTCACATGTTTGAGATAAGCGGCTATTCCACCAATTAACCCTCCTCCCCCAACTGCTACCAGGACAGCATCTACATCCTTCAAATCTTCATACACCTCCACACTGTAACATACAGTAGTTTGAATCTTCATACACCTCCACACTGTAACATACAGTAGTTTGAATCTTCATACACCTCCGCACTGTAACATACAGTAGTTTGAATCTTCATACACCTCCACACTGTGACATATAGTAGTCTGAATCTTCATACACCTCCACTCTGTAACATACAGTAGTTTGAATCTTCATACACCTCCACTCTGTAACATACAGTAGTTTGAATCTTCATACACCTCCACACTGTGACTACAGTACCTTGAATCTTCATACACCTCCACACTGTGACATACAGTAGTTTGAATCTTCATACACCTCCACACTGTAACATACAGTAGTTTGAATCTTCATACACCTCCAGTCTGTAACATACAGTAGTTTGAATCTTCATACACCTCCACACTGTGACTACAGTACCTTGAATCTTCAAACACCTCCACACTGTGACATACAGTAGTTTGAATCTTCATACACCTCCACACTGTGACATACAGTAGATTGAATCTTCATACACCTCCACACTGTAACATACAGTAGTTTGAATCTTCATACACCTTCGCACTGTGACATACAGTAGATTGAATCTTCATACACATCCACACTGTGACATAGAGCAGTTTGAATCTTCATACACATCCACACTGTGACATAGAGCAGTTTGAATCTTCATACACCTCCAGGCTGAAACATACATCAGTTTGAATCTTCACACTTAAGCCAGAAGCTTCATACATCTCTACAATGTAACATTCACCAGGCTAAATCTTCATACACCTCCACACTGTAACATGTACCAGTTTGAAAATCCATACAACTCAACACTGTAACAGTTTGAATCTCCATACACCTCCACACTGTAACATGTACCAGTTTGAAACTCCATACAACTCAACACTGTAACAGTCTGAATCTCCATACACCTCCACACTGTAACATGTACCACTTTGAAACTCCATACAGTTTGAATCTCCAGACACCTCCATATTTTCACATGGACATATGTATTGCTTCTTACTTCCACTGTTTAGAAAATATTTATGGCCAGCTTTTTACATTTTTGATCGTTTCTATGCCATTTATCTTTAATTAATTTACTCTACATGACCTAAAATTTCACCCAGAAAAGTGTGCATTTTTAGTGGCAAACGAATGTTACAAAATATTACTTTTCATGCTGAAACATTTTTCCAAAAGAATGTCATCCTACATGTAGCTAACAAACAAACCTCACAACACTTTTCAGATATGAACAGAACTCTCAGAATGAGGAAAAAGGAGCAACTACATCATGGACAAAGTTTAGGTCATTTAGGGTTTTCTGAACAATGGAGTACAAGTACAAGGGAACACCTCATGTCATATCTATGCTAACTTACCCAATAGTCCCCTGCCCGGTCACCACATCTAAATCATTGTATGGTGAAATAAAGGGCAGCCCCAACTCCTGAAATAGTGACCATTTTAAAACACATGATTTTAGGAGAATACTAATTATACATAGGCCACTTGTATGCATCTATAGAACTAATTCTGATCCTGATTTCATTTGTGAAGTGTATATAACACAGGTTATACATCAAGAAAGTTTTTGAAGTGATTTCCTAAGAATTTTAGCAATTCCGCAGTCCTTGTCAATAACCACGAGATCACAAAAATGTTATGTTAGGGACAATCAAAACATGCTCTGGAACATCATCAGTGGGTAACAACATAATGAATGCCTCTCAGGGAATTGTCAATAGTAACACAATTACTGGGACAAAAATTTAAAAGTGATTTAAGCATGATGTAAGGATGGTCACCATGCAACAAGATGATCACTTGCTAGCAAATGTTAGCTGTGTATCTATCACCCTGGGACATCAGATTTATGTCACCTAAGCCAATGGTGGTTGTAAAATGGACAAGTGCAACAATTTGAAACATAATCCTAATATAACATATTACTTTCCCTTCGGGCAAGAGGGAATTTGAGGCATTGACTCAAACCCAACAGATCACTGGTTCAAATCCCCAGCTTGTAAGCCCTGCCACAGTAGGCTAAATCCTACTAAATCCTCACAGACTAACATGCTCACCTTTGCCGTTTGCCTGGCGCAGGTTTCTGCCTCGACACAGTCCTGCCCATGGAACACCAGACTAGCGTTGTAAGCCTCTAGTATCTCTTTCTTGGCATTACTCATGGTTTCTGGGGTGTAGATTTGAACTGGAATCCCCAGTGTCTTCATGGCTACTGTCTGGTTAGAGCAACAAAACTGAGAGTCTAGCAATCTTCATACCTGACCAGACAAAAGAAGAACTCATGGACTAATGTATATAAAAACCAGTTTTTTCATTCAGAATTTCTGTGCATTCTCTATTATAACAGCAACAGGGTGGTATATAAGTGCTGTCTACCCCAAGCTAGAGGGAATTCCCCTTTAGTCTAGTGGTAGTGGGGTGGACTCGAAACCCAGAAAGTGCTGGTTCAATTCTCAAGCTGATAAGCCCAGCCACATAAGCGCAAAAAAAACCAACAGAAAATCAATGGACAAATAAGCACGCTGATAACTGAATACTTACTTCACACCTATCAACCCCAATGACTGTATTAAAAAAAAGGCCAGACTGTCACAGAAAACAAAGAGAAGTTACTTACGCAGGCTAAAGCATGGTTGCCTGTGGATGCAGAGAGAGCTCCCTTCTCCCTCACTCCCGCCTGTTCTCGTAGCAGGCACAGCTTGTTAAATGCTCCCCGAGCCTTGAATGAGCCTGTCAGCTGTTCTGATTCTGAAAACAAATTTCTTTGTTGTCTTCATACTAGCAACATGTATGTCCCAGAAAATACACCTGTTGATTAAATGCTTCTATAGACGCCTACTAGTTTCACTTTCTAACTTGTGTTGAGATATTGAACCGAAGTCGTCTTAAGATAGTTCAATAAAGTTATCACAGTAAATGTATAAAAACACAGAAAATGAATTTTAAGTCTAACATTTTCATAACAATAGCCCTGGAGATAGACATACGTGTAATCCTTCTGAAACGGACAATTAATCTATATAGCTTACTCTCTATATTAGCGAGGTTTTATTTTGCAATTTCATACCTAGCTTTAAATAAACTTGTGGTCCATTGGAAATTAGGTTTGTCAAAAATGGTGAACTCTCTAGAGGTGTTTTCCTGACGTAGCCTTTAATTCTCTCCCTTGCCTGGAGCACTCTGTTTGCCATGTCGGAATCCATTCTGCATCAACCCAGGAGGGGTTTTCCAGTCATACAAGTTGTCTCCTTCTGCAATGAAGACACAGCGATTAGAAACATCACAACAGACATGAAAAAATCACCTGGTACATGTAAAACTGTGGAGTGCACACAGCAGTTGTGCATGGCTTCTGCAAGATCTGGTTGAATCATAATTTATCTATTCATTAATTCTTTGATTTTCAATACTGTACTTATGCTTTTTAACTTATAAGGGTGTACATGTACGCAAAGGTCAGCTCTGTTGTCGGAGGAAACTGGAGTGCCTGGAATGACCTTTGGCAATTACCTGCCAGATTTTCCCATGTGAGACACACATTTTCAACTGCACTGGGTACTGAAGGTATATGCCAGTGGAAGGAATAAGTGTGAAAGTGTGAGTCCTCTAAGTGCAGGCAACAAATGGCTTAAACAGCTTCATATTATGAACCAAAAAAATTACTGAAATGAGGCAAAAACCTGAAAGTTTATACATCACTGTATAGGCCAAGTAAGCAGTAAATGGCCCTACAAGCACTATGAATCACTCATTGCCATCAAGGCCCTGATGACAGTGGAGGTAAGGGTATCAGGAAGATGCCTTGCCTGAGGCTGGAATTGAACCCAACACGTTATGTGTCCCAGCAAATAAAAGTCAATTATGCCTTCTGCCATGACCTACCTCTAAATCAAATATATACTACCATACACCTTTCACTGGAGTCACGATTAATTGGTGTCTCTCTTGGGTTTTTACTGTTACAATACTGTAACGAACTGTGTCACTTCACGGGTCACATTGGGATCTGATTGTTGTGAAGGCCATCCATCATGAAATATCCCTCACAATGGCAGAGACCATCGACAGGATTTATTATAGTATACATGTCACTTTATTGTACTTTCAATATAACAGCAGGTGTAATTAAAATGTTAATTGATGTCTGTCAAGCATTAATTGTCACTATCAACATTTAATTGAAATCACCTAGCTGCACACACGAGAGGCTAAGTTGAATCATTGTCCATGATATAGCCAATATAATTTATTTGTTTCACTGGTGTTTTATGCTGTACGGTACTCAAGAATATTTCACCCGTATACGACAGCGGCCTGCAATAAGTCCTGAAACCGGACTTGGGGAAACCCACGACTTCTCGCTGGTTGCTGACAGGCCTTCCCATGTAGCCACTGGTAGCCTAGGGCAGGAGAGGAAGCCAGCATTACCAGGACTAAATTCACCATCTAATAAAACGTCCTGGTAAAAACTTAGTACCGGCATCATCTAAACATGGACATCGCAAAATTGTGAAATAAGTGCCTGTTTACTCAATTAAACTCTGCTAATTTTCCCACTCTGTCCCTTACATGGGAAGTGCATTGCCTCTCATACTGTGAGTCCACCAGCCTGCCAAGGCTCCTCTCACCTGTTCTGACCTGGCGCACTACACACTGGCTTCCCTTACCTCTCCCCTCCCCTATACACTTCCGATTTGGTCTTGTTTTACATGACAATTTCAGAAATACTTTGAAATACAAAACAACACTATTCAGTATCTGTTTGGTTGAACCTGTGTTTGCCTCGATCACTAAATTACTCTAACTAGCTCAGCTCCTTCCTACCTCTTTCAACTCTCAGAACCTTAGCGTTGTGGAACAGGGGGAGTTAAGCCAGTTTTTACCGTGAGCAGCTGACGAGTGCTCTTCAACGTGTGGAGGCACAAAGAAATTGTTGAGGGCGGGGACAGGGTTGTGTTGGCATTTTCACTTGCATGACTTATAATAATAGAGCGAAAACAAACCGTTTATTTGACTGGATATGCCTTGTTGCATCCTATGAAAAGCTGACTGACTTGAGGGTACACTGCTTAAAATAAACATGTGATCAACTGACACTTCTATTTCCACGGTCGCCAATCAGAAACTGTCGACAGTTTCCCATGCACAGTTGACATTCTAATCTGGGATTTCATACATGAGAGGAAATTTTAAAGTTATTGGTCTTAAATCTGGGTCAGCTGACAGTTCCTCGTGACTCTGACTACGAATTGTTTATATTAAGCTGAAGATTATGTTCACGAATATACGGACGACGTTACGGCGGGAAGTTATTTGTGACCGAGTTACTTGTAGGCTAATGTTGCCGCTTGCGAGAGAACAGGATCGAGGAACAGCACGTAGTGGTTAACCGTGCCATCTCCTCCAGTCACAAGTCCTCCTGGCGGTTGGTGATGCCAAGTCAGCCAGATATCTACCCCATCTTTCTTAGCTCGAACCAGTCAACCGCATCGCTTTCAACTGTTCAACTGTCAACACGACACATACGGAAGCTGAGATGAACATTACGTCCATCAGCATTTCACTTTCAAAGTCTCGCAGGTATACGTTTGTAACATGTGAATCTATATGTATATATACCGTTATTTGCTGAAATCATTGACACTTATGAAATTTTAACATTATATAATAATTCATATTTGTTAACATGTTTTAAAAAAAGGCAATTTTATACACCTAGCAAATGTTTGAGATTTATTAATTAATTATCAGTATAAGTATAGTATTAATCATAGTCATTATCTGGGTTGCCAGCTGTTAGATACAGAACTGTGACTCTCCTTTATAACACTCTGGTAGGCTGAGAGCTACAGTGTGAAAGCTGTGGCATGGTGAAGATGAGGGTGCTGTCTGTTAATGTGTTGCTCTCCAGGCGGCATGTGACTTACACTGACTGTACCAATGAAAGATACCCTTTTCAAATGTTGTTCATGTGACAAAACCATGTGACACGCTTACATGTGCACAGAAGCCTTACTAATTTAATATATCTTACACACGTCTAAAAGACTGAAAAATGCTTCAGGTATATATGACACAATATTGTCTGACCTTTTCGACAAACTTAACTTTGAGCATGCGCTGCCTTTCACTTTAAGATTCCTTAAAAAGTCTGTTAATGGACCTTTCAACATACTTATAGCTGACGAGATGCAGAACTGTACGAACATGTATTTCGTTTTTTTATATTCTGGTATACAGAGAGCTATACGGGTAGTGTGAATGGTAACACAATTGAGACTTAGCTTTCATTTTTTTTTTTTTTTCAATAAAGCCACGTCTGGAGGCACCTTTCTTGATATAGTTTTTCACCACAACTTGGATATAGGCCTACTGCTACAATTTCCGCTAAAAGTGAAAGACAGCGCATGTTCTGAGTTAAGACTGCCACAAAGGTTGTACAATATTATGTTCATTTCGGTAAGTTATTTTATTTAACAGCTACAGTGACAGCGGAAATTGACATTTAAAGGTACTCTGTTGCCTAGAATGAAACGGCGCCATTCTATCAAGGTTGTGACGTAATAGTTCCAAGCGCGGAACACTCGTCACCACAGACTGTAGTAAGTTGCTATGGTTGTGTTTGTAATGTAAGTATATATATCAGTTTACAATATGAAATGATCCAGAAACTTACTCCTGCCACAACTCTGTGGTCTGAAAATACTTTGCTATGTTGTTCACACATGTACTTGTTATAATCAAAACACATAACATTAAAACAGAGTGCTGACCCTATGTTATTACATGTTACGTTGACATATGTTACATATAATGAATTTATATAAATTCAAACAGGTTTTTGCATTCAAAAGCCAAATTTGTAGTCTTTTTAATGAACAGTGCTTCAGTCATGAGCTGTCTTTTACTTCAAATGCAAGGTACATGTACCCTGCTCTCCAGGTGATACCTACCATATTGTCATACACACTCATTTCAGATTAGGCTGCCCGATGTATACAGTTTTCAGGATTTGTAAAGAACTGGGTGGTGTTTCATGAAACTATCTATGTTCTTTTACTGCGTTCTCACTGGTTAAACAACAAAAAGGATTGTTGATTTTCAAAAAAAATAGCATAAACAAAATGCTTTGTTCAGTACCAGTAGTCAATATAGCCCACATGTTTCTCGCTGTGATCACATGTAAGTGGTTCTAAGCTTACTGTGTTACTTTGAAGTTACTCGAGAAAATCGCTGCCATCACTCCCATCACACATCAGTGTTGGATCCTTAGACAGACGTCTATACCATTGGGTTTGTTATGCTTATATCCCTGAAACATTTTTTCTAACAGCTACTTTGACAGTGGAAATTGACGTTTTACAGTGCTGCGTCAGTTAGTGTGAAACGCAGCCATTCTGTGTGAGCTGTGACGTAATTGTTCCAAGCACGGAACACTCTTATCACGTGAGTCTGCAGTAAGCTGCTACGGTTGTGGTTGAAACTTAAGTGTATTTAAATTTATAACATGAAATGATCAAGAAACTTACTCCCACAGGGACACAATGATCTGGAAATACTTTGCAGCGTTGTTCATACATGTACTTGTTATAATTTAAGTATATAACAGTAAAACTTTGTCCTGTCCCTATGTTATTACATGTTACACTGACAGTCAACTTAAACGATTTACATCACAGCTTATATATAGCTGATACCTCCTAATTCTCTGATTGGTCAATCTCCCATCAGGTTAAAAGCATGGGTGGCTTCAGACCTCCAATCAGCAGCTAAATACGAAGATAATTCAGCAACGAAGTCATACAAATTGAAACACGGTTTTGCATTCAAAAGACAATTTTGCAATCTAATGAGCAGTGCCTCATGAGCTGTCTTAATTAATAAATATTGTCAACCGCAAGGAATGTGTGAACACATACACTCTAGATCAGAAATAATGGTGAACATGGTCTTGTGTACAATTTTAGGCTGTTAATGTGAAGCAAAGATGGCTTAAAGGATTTGTGTCGAGATTTAATGTCTGTGAGAAAGTTTGCCAGAAACTTGCTGCAGGTTGGTTGGTTTCCCCGGGCACTCTGGTTTCTTAAACATTTGAAGTGAGTAAACAATAATCAATCAATATGTTTAGTTACCATCATCTTCATTATGTCAAGTGAGACACTCCATGTAGCACAGAGCGTATGTGATTCCATTTTCTGCCTTGAGCAATCGACTAGGCGAATCCACTGTAGCCGGAAATTAAAGAGCTGTTATCGTTATCCAATCAGATACTTGCCTGCTTGGGATGGCAAAGAATTTATGCACACAGTAAATTTCAAACCTCTCAGTCAAATACTCTGAAAGCGCTTGAACACATGGGGAGTGAATATGACAAGTTGACCGAGCCATGCACCTGTTCTCCAGGACGGTATCATACATAGAACATTTAATTCAGAGTACAAAGGCACAGTCTGCCCTGTCTTGCCCTGGTCTTATCTCTTCTATCACAGGATGACTTGTTGAATGATTGGTGGTTTCATACTATTCTATGTAGCTCCATGTTCAAACACTTCAAAAAGTATATCCATATCTTAATATGACAGTAGGCCAGCATCTGTCAGTTTATGCCGATTTTGTCCCCATCCTTAGAGGTGTGGAAAGTTGTTGTGTTGCTAAGATTTTAATCGCTGGTGGCTGTGCATGTTGACACATGTTTGAATTTGCTCTCGATCAATTAGGATAACTGCTATTTGATTGGATAGTATATTTACATCAATATTCGTGAGCTTTCGAGTTGGGTGGCTCAGTTATTTCTGCCTGCTGGATCAAGGCAGAAACGTAGCTATGGGTGATGTGCCTGACTTGATATGGGAAGATGAGTTACCAGTGGAAGCAGAATTGAGCTTAGATGTAAATTGATGTTATGCAGCGCAATTATGTAGGCTAGGTCTATATGATGTGTATAATGGTTTTACCTGTATGCACTCATCCCTGTAGTACATCAAGAACATCAGTTAAAAGTGAAACACTAAGACAACTTTAACCTGGACATGAATAATACAATCCTATACATCGGGTGTATCAGTATATCAAGTCACATGGTGTGAAGTATTCGAGGAGATGGCACATGGCTGTCAGTGGTCACATGGCAACTTTTTATAGTTGCAGGACCTGGTTAGTGTGGCCAATATTTGTGACAGTCATAAGGTTGATTAAGGCTGACTGATACAACCTTGAAACTGTGGACGGGAGGAAAGGCCTTGAGATTTATCTGTGTCCTGCCAGAATGAGGTCACAGTAATCTGATCGCGTGTGTAGACCCATGCCTGGAGATACGAGTCCTGAGGGATCATTTGCTGTCTGACAGCGACTGAACCAAATATGGCTGGAATTATGGAATGAATGGATTTAAAGCTGTTATTTTCATTTCTTACATCATACCTTAATACATGTAGTTGTCATTTTGTCGTACGTGCAGTTTTCAAGTTTTTACCATCGTTGTGGTGTACGCCATTGGCATGGTGTAAGTTAATTTCATCTTTACTACATCACAGACATATTACTGCTCACAATATTGGATGGCCTCGAACGTGCTGAAAAATAAAAGTGTATAATTCAAATGTATTGATATACATGGACGTTAGTTCACAAGGAGAAGTACAGTAGTGTAAACTGTCATTCCTTTTGGTGTGTGTGCTTTTGGTCAGTTTCTTTCTTTGAAGGATTCAGTTGCACGTAAGTTTTAGAAATGAAAGTGCCAGTTACAGTGTATATGGCACCATGGGGCAACATTATTGATATTATTAAACTGAATTAGCGTTTCTGGAATCTCACAAGCTCACAAAGGTTGAGACGAAACAACGCGCGGTAATCTCCCAAACTGATGGAGCTAAAGACGTGATTTTACGTTAACAGAGAGTTTTTCGAGTGACACCCGTGCCCCCATCTCGCCTCAACCTGGTTGAACTGGTGAGACTCCCGAAATGCCGAATTGACTGAAACTTCTTGGGTGTTTGACGGTACTGTACATGACAAAACAAAAGCATTACAGTTATACCCAAGGTGACACTGGGTTATGGGTTAAAGTAAAAATGTACTAAGAAGGGGCATGTAATAAAACCTGCACAAAATAAAAATCTTTTCACTGATTCGTTAAAAATCTTCCTACCAGGATCACTAGATGTATATGTGTATACATGTAGTTTGCTCGGCCATATTTCAATTTGTTTTATCTTTTCATTTATGTTTTTTTTCAGATTCCATTTGAACGGAAACAAACATGAGTGAAGAAGTGTTGTACTGACACTTGGACTTGGATATTAACTGATTCATGAAAGAGATAGATATCGATTCTGCTTTATGTAGAGGCCTACTTCCTTATTGGAAACCAAGATAATGCCAAGATTGTAGTGATTCTTTCTGTGTGAATTTCAATCATTCAAAGGACTCAATGACCATTGACCCAGTGCAAAGCAGACCATTACCAACAGGAAGCCCATCTAACTTCTCACCAGATATATTACTCGCGTACAAATAGTTGGAGTAGTGGTGGAACAAATACTCAGACGTAACTGTCTTTTGTTTGGGAGGAATCGTCTGTTGCAGCAATGGAGTCTCCCAGCCGTATACCACTCAGACTCCCAAAGTCTCAGCTGTTCAGCTATAGTGTTGGTCATGGCTTGAACGACTTGACAGCCTCTATGTGGTTCAGTTATTTGCTGATTTACTTCCACAAGGTGATATCATTTAACAATGGCCTGGCAGGTGCTCTGATGCTGTTAGGACAGATTGTGGATGCAGTCTGCACACCGTTTGTGGGCTATGAATCAGACAGGACGAAAGGCCTGTGGAAAATTGGCAAGAGAAAAACCTGGCATTTGATAGGTGAGTGATTCAGAGTGTTTTCAGCTATTTTGGCCAAAGATTATTTCCCTTACGTATATACTATCATAAGTTCTGGCAAATATACAACATGTTCAGCAGTTACATACAGGTGCACATGTATGTATACATCCACCTCAGAGGTTCCCCATGTCCTTTGGCACTGACAGTGGCTGAGGAGTTAATGCCTCAACATGTCCACTGGCACTGTCAGTCGCGGAGGAGTTAATGCCTCCCCATGTCCATTGGCACTGTCAGTGGCGGAGGAGTTAATGCCTCCCCATGTCCATTGGCACTGTGTGTGGCTGAAGAGGAAGTGCCTCCCCTTGTCCATTGGCACTGTCTGTGGCTGAAGAGGAAGTGCCTCCCCTTGTCCATTGGCACTGTCTGTGGCTGAGGAAGAAATGTCTCCCCCTGTCCATTGACACTGTCAGTGGCTAAAGAGGAAATGGTTCCCCGTGTCCATTGGCGCTGTCAGTGGCTGAGGAGTTAATGCCACCCCATGTCCATTGGCACTGTCTGTGGCTGAGGAAGAAACGCCTCCCTCTGTCCATTGGCGCTGTCAGTGGCTGAAGAGGAAATGGTCCCCCATGTCCATTGGCACTGTGTGTGGCTGAGGAGTTAATGCCACCCCATGTCCTTTGACACTGTCTTTGGCTGAAGAAGAAATGTCTCCCCCTGTCCATTGACACTGTCAGTGGCTAAAGAGGAAATGGTTCCCCATGTCCATTGGCGCTGTCAGTGGCTGAGGAGGAAATGGTCCCCCATGTCCATTGGAGCTGTCTGTGGCTGAGGAGTTAATGCCTCCCCATGTCCATTGGCACTGTCTCTGGCTAAAGAGGAAATGGTGCCCCATGTCCATTGGCGCTGTCAGTGGCCGAGGAGTTAATGCCACCCCATGTCCATTGGGGCTGTCAGTGGCTAAAGAGGAAATGGTTCCCCATGTCCATTGGAGCTGTCAGTGGCTGAGGAGTTAATGCCTCCCCATGTCCATTGGCACTGTCTGTGGCTAAAGAGGAAATGGTCCCCCATGTCCATTGGAGCTGTCAGTGGCTGAGGAGTTAATGCCTCCCCATGTCCATTGGCACTGTCAGTGGCGGAGGAGTTAATGCCTCCCCATGTCCATTGGCACTGTCTGTGGCTGAGGAAGAAATGTCTCCCCCTGTCCATTGACACTGTGAATGGCTGAAGAGGAAGTGCCTCCCCTTGTCCATTAGCACTGTCTGTGGCTGAGGAGTTAATGCCACCCCATGTCCATTGACACTGTCTGTGGCTAAAGAGGAAATGGTCCCCCATGTCCTTTGGCACTGTCAGTGGCTGAGGAGTTAATGCCACCCCATGTCCATTGGCACTGTCTGTGGCTGAGGAAGAAATGCCTCCCTCTGTCCATTGGCGCTGTCAGTGGCTGAAGAGGAAATGTCTCCCCCTGTCCATTGACACTGTCAGTGGCTAAAGAGGAAATGGTTCCCCGTGTCCATTGGCGCTGTCAGTGGCTGAGGAGTTAATGCCACCCCATGTCCATTGACACTGTCTGTGGCTAAAGAGGAAATGGTCCCCCATGTCCTTTGGCACTGTCAGTGGCTGAGGAGTTAATGCCACCCCATGTCCATTGGCACTGTCTGTGGCTGAGGAAGAAATGCCTCCCTCTGTCCATTGGCGCTGTCAGTGGCTGAAGAGGAAATGGTCCCCCTTGTCCATTGGAGCTGTCTGTGGCTGAGGAGTTAATGCCACCCCATGTCCATTGGCACTGTCTGTGGCTGAGGAGTTAATGCCTTCCCATGTCCATTGGCACTGTCAGTGGCTGAAGAGGAAATGGTCCCCCATGTCCATTGGAGCTGTCTGTGGCTGAGGAGTTAATGCCACCCCATGTCCATTGACACTGTCTGTGGCTGAAGAGGAAATGGTCCCCCATGTCCATTGGAGCTGTCTGTGGCTGAGGAGTTAATGCCTCCCCTTGTCCATTGGCACTGTCTGTGGCTGAAGAGGAAATGGTCCCCCTTGTCCATTGGCACTGTGTGTGGCTGAGGAGTTAATGCCTCCCCATGTCCGTTGACACTGTCTGTGGCTGAAGAGGAAATGTCTCCCCCTGTCCATTGACACTGTCAGTGGCTAAAGAGGAAATGGTTCCCCATGTCCATTGGCGCTGTCAGTGGCTGAGGAGTTAATGCCTTCCCATGTCCATTGGAGCTGTCAGTGGCTAAAGAGGAAATGGTCCCCATGTCCATTGGAGCTGTCTGTGGCTGAGGAGTTAATGCCTCCCCATGTCCATTGGCACTGTCTCTGGCTAAAGAGGAAATGGTGCCCCATGTCCATTGGCGCTGTCAGTGGCCGAGGAGTTAATGCCACCCCATGTCCATTGGAGCTGTCAGTGGCTAAAGAGGAAATGGTTCCCCATGTCCATTGGAGCTGTCAGTGGCTGAGGAGTTAATGCCTCCCCATGTCCATTGGCACTGTCTGTGGCTAAAGAGGGAATGGTCCCCCATGTCCATTGGAGCTGTCAGTGGCTGAGGAGTTAATGCCTCCCCATGTCCATTGGCACTGTCAGTGGCGGAGGAGTTAATGCCTCCCCATGTCCATTGGCACTGTCTGTGGCTGAGGAAGAAATGTCTCCCCCTGTCCATTGACACTGTGAGTGGCTGAAGAGGAAGTGCCTCCCCTTGTCCATTAGCACTGTCTGTGGCTGAGGAAAAAATGTCTCCCCCTGTCCATTGACACTGTCTGTGGCTAAAGAGGAAATGGTCCCCCATGTCCATTGGCACTGTGTGTGGCTGAGGAGTTAATGCCACCCCATGTCCATTGGCACTGTCTGTGGCTGAGGAAGAAATGCCGCCCTCTGTCCATTGGCGCTGTCAGTGGCTGAAGAGGAAATGGTCCCCCTTGTCCATTGGAGCTGTCTGTGGCTGAGGAGTTAATGCCACCCCATGTCCATTGGCACTGTCTGTGGCTGAGGAGTTAATGCCTTCCCATGTCCATTGGCACTGTCAGTGGCTGAAGAGGAAATGGCCCCCCCATGTCCATTGGAGCTGTCTGTGGCTGAGGAGTTAATGCCACCCCATGTCCATTGGCACTGTCTGTGGCTGAGGAGTTAATGCCTTCCCATGTCCATTGGCACTGTCAGTGGCTGAAGAGGAAATGGCCCCCCCATGTCCATTGGAGCTGTCTGTGGCTGAGGAGTTAATGCCACCCCATGTCCATTGACACTGTCTGTGGCTGAAGAGGAAATGGTCCCCCATGTCCATTGGAGCTGTCTGTGGCTGAGGAGTTAATGCCTCCCCTTGTCCATTGGCACTGTCTGTGGCTGAAGAGGAAATGGTCCCCCTTGTCCATTGGTGCTGTCAGTGGCTGAGGAGTTAATGCCACCCCATGTCCATTGGCACTGTCTGTGGCTGAGGGAGAAATGCCTCCCCATGTCCATTGGCACTGTCAGTGGCTGATGAAATAATACCTCTGATGTCCATTAGCACTGCTAGTGGCTGAGGAGGAAATGCCTCTAATGCCCATTACCATTGTCTTTGGCTGAGGGTAGAATCCTCCTGATATCCATTAGCACTGTCACTGGCTTGGGACATAATGCCTCTGATGTCCATTAGCACTGTTAGTAGCTGAGAGTATAATGCCTCTGATATCCATTATCACTGTCATTGGCTGATGAAATACTACCTGTGATGTCCATTAGCACTGACAGTGGCTGAGGAAATAAGGCCTGTGATGTCCATTAGCACTGACAGTGGCTGAGGAAATAATGCCTGTGATGTCCATTAGCATTATCAGTGGGTGAGGAATTAATCCCCTCATGTGCATAAGCTTTGTCAGTGCATTTTGTCAGGTATGTGTCCTGCAAGATGCATTGGTTTATGACCTCTGTAATGCTCTGTTGCAAGAGTTTTATGTGTATGCTGTCATGCTCTGTTACAGGCAGCCTTTGCATATTAGAAAGTTTCATTTTTGTGTTTTCCTTCTCTGTTGCAGGCGAAATACATTTGTTCAGAAGTTCATGGCGGTGTATTCTTTTCTGTTACAGGCAGCATATGCGTGTTGGGAAGTTTCACGTTTGTGTTTAACCAGTGTATCACGTGTTCTCACGCCCCGGATTGGTCCCGATTCATCTATTATGCCCCTTTCGTGGTAATCTTCCAGTTTGGTTGGGCATCTGTGCAGATCTCACATCTCTCCCTCATACCTGAACTCACAGTGAATGATCATGAGCGGGTAGAACTCAATGGCTTCAGGTGATTGTTATAATAATGAGTCATACCACTAGCATGCTAGTACAATCAGAGCCCAAGTTCTCTTGTATAATTATAATGGACCAGTCCAAACTGTTAAGAACACACATCTGACCAGTCATAATCAGTACCGATGCAAGTCCATGTAGGTCAACCGGAATAAGATGTCTCACACATTGGTAACAAATATTCAATCTTTCCAACGTCATAAAATGCTTTCACTGAAAATACTTCTGGAAGGAGGGGGTGAGATCGTCAGGTGTGTGAGAGCGTCTTCACTGATGCGTGTTCTTCACCATTCTTCACTTCATTGTACTTACAGTATAGCGGCTGTCTTGTAACATGCAAAGGAAATCACTATATTTTTCTGTTGTGCCAGGTATGCCTGCACTGTGCTCTGTAACCTGTTGGTCTATGGAATCTTCTGGCTCATATTTAACGTCCAACATGTAGCAGGTGACACAGACATGCTCTCAGAGAAAGATGCTCCCAGATTTCAGGTGGGTGGTCTTCTTTACAAATCACAAATAACCTCAAATTTTGCCCAGGATTGCTGTAAATGACCTAAAATTTCATGCAGACTGTGTGGGCTAGCTGTCTGGTTTCCGCCTAACATAAAACTGGCTGCCATCGTATAAGTGAAAGATTCTTGATTATGGCCTGAATACCAATTAGTTATGTAAATATCAAGCATTGAACAGGTGACCTATTATTGTAAGATTTCTCTTGTTGTGTGTAGGATCCAATGTACTGTGGTCATTTTGAGGCAAGGTCCATAGGCTAATTCGTTAGTTCTACAGTGAGCGGTGCATGTAACCAAGTTCAGCAAATTAAGCACTGTATTGTCATCTGTGGAATTGTCATATTTCATC
The DNA here is from genome assembly GCA_016165875.1 of Acanthopleura granulata. Lineage (NCBI taxonomy): Eukaryota > Metazoa > Mollusca > Polyplacophora > Chitonida > Chitonidae > Acanthopleura > Acanthopleura granulata. The sequence goes on from JABBOT010000008.1 coordinate 10,504,820, forward strand.
CATCACTTTTATTGCTGTACATATTGCATTAACCGTCCAAATGCACATATTTTGTTATCTGCTTTCTGTTACAGCTGTTAGTGTTTATAATCTTGGGAATAGGGCTGCTGTTTATCATCATCTTCCACGTGGGGACGAAGGAGAGAGCGCAGCAAAGCACAAGTATCAACAGTGTTGGGGAGGAATCCATGGCTGCAACCATAGAGAGGTCCACGGAGAATCGCAGCAAGATGACATGGAAATGCTGGCTCAAAGAACACCAGTTCTACCAGGTGGGTGGGTGGATGGATATATACAGCATGATGGCCTTAACCAGTAGATAAGCTGGTATTATTTCTTTCTTTATGACCAGTTCAACCTTAATCAACTGCTGCCTTTACTGTTGACCAAGAAAGACCAAGTTTTATCATCAAAGACAGTGAAGTCTACAGTTTTAGCTGGAAGTGACAAGAGAAAAGACATTCTATTTGTCTCCTCTCTTCATAATTTGCATTGCAGCTCCTCAGTCATCCTATCATTATCTAAAAGCATAGCCCTCCCTTGTGGCTATTGTTGTACAGCATAAAACACCTCTTATCAGGGGGTGCTATGTAATGTTTTTTATGGTAACGTGAAACAGGTTTTGGAAATTTAAAAAAATGTTACGGTAACCAGTCCTCGGTAGTGCAAATCTCAATTATGGAAACCTAACGTAACCTGTATGGCAACCTGCAAAGGTTTTCCATAGCGTAAATGCAATTTTGGAGACTCAAATCTGAACGAAAGAAGAATTAAGTAAAGCACAGCATTAGTTGCATTTAAGTACAAAAAGCCAATAAATTCTGTACCACAACGTTAATCTCTTAATGTTATTTCCATCCCCCTGTCAGCCTGTCAGCAGTGTTTTGGTTGAAGGGTTTTTTATGTACTATTTTTTCTATTTGTCAGGTGGCTGGTATATACATGTGCACTCGTCTAGTTGTCAATGTCTCACAAGTCTACTTACCTATGTATTTGACAGAATCGCTCAAAGAACACAAGGTAAGGGTCTTTTTTCTCCTTTACGTACATTTGACCTACAAATCTTAATTCTATGGCACATGATTTTAACATTTATGATTCATTACAGTGGATTTCTTCAGTGTTTTTTCTTGGAGAGCTTTTTTCCAGAATTCCTCAATGATTTTTGTAACTTACATTCAATTAACAACTGATGTGGACTGATCTATAGACTTGCATGAAACATTTGAGCCTGATGTATTTGTTTTGTATAAATATTTATCCAACAAACAGTTTTAACAGTGTAGATGATCTAGTTCATGTACAGTACCTCTGTGAAACAGGCTTTGTACTCACAAACTGTTTCATATAACACCTGAAATTTTTCTTGTGTTATTAAACATAGACTAGCTTTCCCAACACATTCTTCGTGTTCTCTGTCATTTTTTTGGACAGTTCCTAAGTCAGGTTTGTAATTAAACTGAACTGTTGCCACAGATTGTTACCTGGTTATTTAATGATTAGGATGCATTAAAATTTGGTCATCTGACATGTGTTTTTAGTAATGAGACAGTCAACCATAGTACTAGTAATAATACAAGAATTTGTCCCATGGCTAAGCTGAAAAGGGTTTAAGTCCAGCTCGTGCTGGTTTGGTTGGAACTTTGTGTACAGTGGATTTGGGATATAGAGTTCAGTTACAGACTAGTTTGTACTCTTTTGACAAATCATTATGTCATATGACTAATAACACATATCGAGCATTAGTCTACCCTTATTTTTGCACCAGTAAACCTGAGAACTGTATGTTAGTTCCAATATTCTTATATAAATCAAATGGAATCGGTGTCATTTTTCTGTTTGCAGGAGTTTATTGCAATCATCCCCCTGGTGGTGTATGTCAGTGGATTCTTCACCTCATTGCTAATGAGGTTTGTCAACAGGATATTTGGAAGAAAAGTAAGTCAGCTTATCTTGAAGCTGAGTAAAAGCCTGCTCAGTTTTGTCCTGATTGTTTTGCGTTGCCTCCAGTCTTGGTGTAGCCCCTCATTTATTTAATTTTAATTTAGGCTATTTCCAGTGTCTTTCATTTCTCAGATAATTAAGGTCATCAAACTTATCTCATTTACCTTGTGTTAATATATTGTTCCTCATTCACTGAAAAAGGCAGTCCTCATACTTCCTTTTTGATGTTTTGATTCTGTTTTTAATTTCAGTCAGTGTTGTATCTCTCTGTCTGGTATTTTTAGCAAATCTTGATGTACGAGCGTAAGTTACATGTACGATATGTATGTGGTGAGTTCAGGACACTACTTTCAAGACGTCAGTGGGAAGTTGTTCTTTTACCTGACATGTGCCCTTCTGAGCATTGCCCAAGTTGTTGTAGATGACCTTTACTGACCTTTGCCCTTCTTGCTGTAGTTGACCTTTGCCCTTGTTTTGGATGACATTTTCCCTTGTAGCTCTCCTTTGCCCTCGTAGCTGACCTCCGCCCTTGTTCTTGCACCTGACGTTTGCCCTTGTTCTTGCAGCTGACCTTTGCTCTGGGTGACATACTGGTCCTGGCTGCCTGTGCAGCTCTATTCTTTATCCAGCCCAGTTCTTCCAAATATGTGTACGGAGCAGCCATTCTCATTGGCATAGGGGGCTCTACCATGTCAGTGACTGCCCTGGCCATGACCGCCGATCTCATCAAAAACAACATTGTGAGTATTTTCCTGTCTGTGAAGATTGGGAGAAATGTGTTCCACTATCATTATCTCAGACGTGACAGTTTAGTTCACACAGCTATTGTATCTGGAGAGATCTTATACAGTATGTCCTCTCAGACCAAGTTGCTGCTTCAAGTCTCAGTGCGCATCATGGGATGGATATGCTGTCACTGGTTGGCATGATGTCCAAACGTTGTGGCTGGTTGAGGTGTCATGTTTGGTGTGTCCTCAAAATGGCATTCCTCTGAGGCAGCACTATAAATATACATTACCATTAGAACAGGATGATACAAGGAAATCGGTGTCGTTATATTATCAAAACAGTGCTAAAAATGATAAGAAGTCAGATACAATCAGACATGACCTCATTCAGTGGTGCTTTGAGGACCATGCATATTACTAGTCTGTGATCTCACTGTTATGATGCACTTTGTTGTTTCAGGAGAGTGGGGCATTTGTGTATGGTGCTATGAGTTTTGTGGACAAGTTGTCAAATGGTGCTGCAGTGATGCTGGTGCAAGAATTTCATCCATGTCTGTACGTACCTCACCAGTGTCTTATCAAACTACCTCACCTGTGACTGTCTTGGCTACCTCATCTGCCTTACCCAAACTACATGTACAGACATCGGTTATGTATTAAATGTCAAGTCAGAATTTGATCCTGATTGAAAAAAATATGTTTTTCCAATTCTTGTGGAAGATAGTGCATGGTTAAAATGAGCTTAGAAGATGCTCTTTACACTGGCATTGCCACAGGCTGACCATCAGGTGGGAGCAACCCTTCTTTTGATGGGAGAAAGAAACTAAATATTTACTCTGAGGCAGAGAGAGGCAGATTGTGGGTGAGGAGTGACAAGGATAATAACATACTGAAGGAATTAAGCAGGCAAGGCTCACTGTAGGAAACAATTTACTTTTCAAGTGACTTTTTATTATAAAAAGATAAAAAATGTAACAAAAATTGACCTAAATTTTGCCATAAAAAAGGAGCATTTTAGAGGTAAATAAATATCATATTGCCTTTGGTGATCACATCCAACCTTACAAACAAAACCTCGAAATACCTTTCTAATGTGAACAGAATTCTCAGCGAACTGTGTAATTTAGTCGTTGAAGAAGTCAGGAGTCAGTTTTTGGAATAGGCCCTTTGACTGTAAATAGTTTAAGGCTCTACAGCCCAGATTTTCAACCAAAGTTGAATAATCACAAAGTGAGTTAATTTTTTATATATTACAAAGTTACATGTAACTCAACACATGCACCCTGGATGAAGATAAACCTTATTAGTGTCCACGTTACCCATTTCAAATGGTCTCAGAGTTTGGAAGAAATCTTAAAGCGACAGGCATTACAGTGTTATTGTTTTGAATGGGTGAAACAGACACAATGAAAGGATTAAATTTGCTGAAATAATGATAGCTGTTAAAGAATAACGGCTGAAACCGGACTTGATTCGTATGAACTTTTTGGGGAAAATCTGGTTTCTTTAAAAGCAGTGTTTGTCATGAGAATTGATGTGAAGAATCAGAATGTTAGTTTTAATAGGTGCTTGTGTGTTGTTAACTGCTTATACACATTCTACATATTTTCAAGATATACAGGAGATCGACGTATAGCCACCTGTGCTTACATATCTGTACGGTTATTTTGGATGGGTTGTAGGAAACCTGTAGATAAGAGCACATCCAGTTGGTAAGCCATACTCTTGGTTAATGTTTTAGCTTTCTGTAGCTGGTGTGGCCTGGCTGAGTAACTGCTGTGCATGATCACTAAAATCATACCATCTTTGCATGTTGGGAAGGGGAGGGCGGGGGGCTAACAAAAGTTACCTGGGTGGATAGCCATACATGTACATGATCCTCATTTCTTGGCATGACAGATTCATGCTTTGTTTGCACCTTTGTCGTTCACCATTCAGGCCTCTTAACCGCCTTGTCATCTGCTTCACATCAGAAATTTGATATTTAAAAGTTACAGATGTGGTATTGATAAAGGGCTGTTGTGTAAAATGATAAAGATTACCTTATTTCTTTATCTTAAAGTCATAGGCAAGAAAGTTAAATGCATTCAGGCATGTCCTTGATATTTTAATAATTTTTTAAAGGAGCTTTTCTATTAACTGCCCTTCATCTGTCTGCGTGTAGTCCTTCAGTTTGTGCATGGGGGCATGATACAAGCATGAAGTCCTACATCACGTGAAACTTGTTAGAATCTGGTGATGGTATGTTAACTACTGTATATTTGGATGTGAGCGGTGATTATACAGTATTGGTGGTAGTGGTATAAAAATAAACACAAAAGATGTAGGTAATGGCTTTACACATGCCTTGCTGTCATTTCTCGGACTAAAGCAGAATACTACTGATATGTTTGCGTAAAGTAAAGATGAAATCAAGGAATTCGGACGGTGAACTTAATATATATTCAGATGTAACCAATTCAGCTATGAATGATAGTTCAGAGTAGATATAAAATACGCTTAATTGGTCTGGAAGCTTACAATATTTCTAAGTTCAGTGAAATTAAAGTGCCCTTTGGGGTTGGTTTCCGTCATAGATCTGAAAAAATTCATAGAATTATCAGTAATGTTAATTAAAATTTGGACTGAAAATCCGCACTAAAGGAAGAGTCCTCGTCCAAGTTAAGCGATGACTAAGATTGGTTTGCTTGCTGTTCATAGTGGCTGCTGCGCGGCATGTGTCTGGTATTACCGGGACGTCGTGACCTTTGTTCCGGGCGGAGCGGCCATCTTGGCATTGTTGATTTTGGCCACGTTGTTACGCCAGCAGATTGGAACCAGGAGGAAAGATGGTAAGCCTGGGAACATGGACATGATGGATATCATGTTCCTGTGGAAATACCAACGTGGATTCAAAACAAAGTAATCTGATAGCTGAAGCAATCATTGGCAGAAAGAGCTATGAAAACCACGAAATGTGTTATCGCAGACATGCACGTCCATTTAATATCTTGAGAACTGATTTTATGTAAATGTTGAAATATCTAGAAAATTTTTCTCTTTCTTCAGTAGGAAGCATGTCAAAAATCATCAGTTGTGATTTTTTTTTTTTTACCTTTGACGGGAGGTCTGTCCTCACTGCCGGATGACAACCACACCTACAGCTTCAAAAAAAATGAAATGTTCTTTACTTTGTTGTACCATCTCCGCTGCCTTGGACATGTCACAGCCGCGTCAGGACCACATCCGTGTCGCCAAGCGAAGGCGACTTTCTCACCGACTGTTTTCATGTCGCCGGGAATGGGAACACTGTACAGTGTCATTTAGCTGCATTTGTAGTGGTGGATGTCGCCTGCGTGGCCTCTCAGATCAGAACGCGTATTTATCTCCCTGTTGTTAAACATAATATAATGTCGCCAAGATCGTTCAATAAATTCAGTGAAATATCAGTTATGATTTGACAGTCATGTTAACAAGTAAATAAATTTAAATACAGCAATCAGACAAGCTATATCAAAACAAAGAGGACCCAAAGCTGATCAATTCAATAAATTCAGTGAAATATCAGTTATGAATTGACAGCCATGTGAACAAGTAAATAAAGTTAAATACAGCAATCAGACAAGCTATATCAAAACAAAGAGGACCCGAAGATGATCAATTCAATAAATTCGGTGAAATATCAGTTATGAATTGACAGTCGTGAACAAGTAAATAAATTTAAATACAGCAATCAGATAAGCTATATCAAAACAAAGAGGACCCAAAACTGATCAATTCAATAAATTCGGTGAAATATCAGTTATGAATTGACAGTCGTGAACAAGTAAATAAATTTAAATACAGCAATCAGACAAGCTATATCAAAACAAAGAGGACCCAAAGCTGATGGCTTTCCCTTTTTACTTGTGTATTAAAAATATGTTTAAATTTATATTTTACAAGAAGTTTGTGAATTTGTTGCAGGTCTGAAAAGGATGAAGCCCGTGTTGAACCAGGAACGTGAAGTAGCAGTGCCTGGTACAGAAAAACATGCTGACGGAGGGAATTCTGAGAGTGATCCTCTCTTGTCAACGCAGAGAGACGTGACATTTTATGGAACATAGTGTCAGTGGACATGAATAAGTATATGTGATATTATGTGATGTGATATGCTATGGACCAGATGTCTCCACTAAATATGTGTCCAATGCTAGTGTTCCTGGGACAGGAGATTTTTCCCTGGATGACATGCTGTTGTAATCTTGGATGTTTGATACAGGTTGATACTGGACATCTCTAATCCCATTGAATGAAAAAAAAATGTGCTAATCTTAGGGCAGAGTTAAATAAGTGTTGATTATCTTAATGTAGAGATACATCAACTTGACATAAAAGGTGAAACAGGTAACGTACAACTAGAATCTGTAAAGGGAAGAAACTCCTACCTATATGTGGCTTTTTTTGAGTTTTGCAGAGGTTATGATATTTGATTGAAGTTACAGACATGTTCTGCTATCATAGGCATGTTCTATAGTCACAGTTAAGAGGCCTACATGAACTAGATAATGGAAATTTTCCTTGAAACAGTGAAATGCTTAAAGATGTAATGAGATACATCTGTGCGTGAAATAGTTTGTGACAGGTTTTTGTTATACCTCGCACACATTCTTTACTAGCAGCTGATTAAAAACATGCAAGATTCTGATAATTTTTGTGATAATTTGCATCATGAAATCATTGAAAAAGTCATTCCCACACACATCTGTTCTCTCTTGAATTTTTTGAAGGCCATTTGTCTTCCATACATCTGACATGCAAGACTACATGTCATGTGGGAAAGTTTGTCAGTAACTTGACAAGTCAAAAGTTTACTCACCACCATTGTATGTCAAAATTTACGTGTATGTATGTGTCATGAGAACAGGAAGAATGAAATGATGAGCTGTGCCTGTTGCAGTTTACAGGTTTCCTCTTTCACCTGAGTGAATACTGTTGTAGGTGTAAAATGAAGAAAAACTATAAATTGCAAAGATACGTGTAGCTACATCTTCTGGGCCAAGTTAATTTGTACTTTTTTTTTAGGATTTTGGTTTCCAGGGTAGCTGACTTGTTTTACAGTTCTACATATACACGTAGGTGCATACAAGCACATGCATATTGCTTGCACAGGTATTTTCTTTATGGTGTTTTCTTCTGTCGATGAGGCCATAAATCATTTAGATTGTACGAAACAGTTCACAAAGTGGTGTGTTTGTATATACATTAGGGAATTTCACTGCTGTTAAGCATGATGCAGTCTGTGATATTATGTTTCATAATACCGCTCAGTGTTCATGTATTGCCAGCGAGACAGCTTTCAGACACTTCCATTGCATGTTGTTAAGATGATGATAACTTGAAGCTGTTTACAACAAACCACCACACTCTAGTCGTGTGGAGCTAGATTTAATGAGAGTTTTTAGATTTAGATATAATAGATTAGACCAGGCTGTATCGTTTGTGTGCACAGTAGGTAGTTGTGTAGACAACAGTTGCCTTCAGAATCTGTCTTAAGTATTACAAAGTTTTCAGATTCTGAATTTACCAGAATTATTTCACTTGCAGTTGTGATATTATCTCCAGATATCCAAGACTGACTTTTGCAAAGAGGTTTACCTTGAAATATATGTACTTAAAATGGGTGGGACTGTTAGTGCATTTTTGTATATATACATGTATTTTTGTATATAAATGTATATACGTGTACAGATACATATATTTTTAACAGCAAGTGTATGTGAAAATTTAATTGTTAAACTTAGTCAGTGTTTCTCGGTTATGAATCACATTTTGAAAACTAAATTTATGTCTTCATATGATAGCCCAGTTAATAGCTCATCAGATTTTTACATATAGTTGTGTTTACATATATTAATATTTTTTTTATGTTGTAAAACTTTTGTCAGGTGTCTGTTTACTTTTATTGTTATTTTGTATGAACGTTAGTGCTATGCCCTAATGTGCTATTAAAACATGGTAAATGTTTCATGTGGGGCCATATTTTGCAGCATCTTGTCTCTACATTTTGAATTATATATATAACAGTTTGACTAAATTTATTGTCTTTTATCCCCCAGCTTTTGTTAGGACTGGCATTATAAGGAATGATTGAAATAAATTTGAAAAAAAAGAAGAATGATGTATTTCAAGGTTGGGATACACATAATTTGAGAGGTTTATCTATTTATGAAGACATTAGTATAGTACTGAAAAAAAGACAAGAATTTACCTGATAGTTGCACAAGCTCATGGCGTGGAATGCATTCTGACACAGTTGGGAAGCAACGTAAAGCAGAGTAGAGGGCAAAGATTACATGAAATCTAACAACCAGTTTTTCAAAACCACAACATTTTTCAGGTCCATGAACTGATGTGTGTGAAATTTGTTTTCGTGTTAGTTCATTTCAAAGTTTTTTGCCTTCAGTACTAGATCCTGCATAGTATGTGGAAATGATTCACAAAAACTATCCACAAACTATTCCAAATTTGGGTATATTTCAGTGTGTATATTTTTGACCAAATAATTCTGGTCCTAATGCGAGTCAGACCTCCCCTTGTTGAGAAAAGATTCTGTACCAGCATGTACATTTAGAACGTATGTGGTATACAGATCTCTGACAACATCTCATTTCACTGTTCAATGGGATCGATATATGCACCATTGTACTTATCGTACTTATTGTTTGCGTCGTATTGTTGAAACGTTTACGTGTTATTTGTGCAGATGAAAAGTTGTGAATGGAAGATGCGTGTAGGTTATGGTTGCCTGCTTGGTTGTGTCTGTTGATGTTGGCTTCTTGTGCACGCTTCAGGCTGTTCCCCAGCATATCTGTGATGAAGCTTGTGGAGAACCTCGGGACAATTTGCTGTCCTAATCATAGAATTCATCATGTAAAAACAAAGCATTCTTTTCTGTCACTGTACAGATTATGTCCATGAAGGGTGAGGAAAAAAAACCCTGAAATGCTGATCAAACTTTTTACAATAGTTTTACTTATTTTTAAAACTTGATTGTTTCGTCGTGAGATGAGTGAAAAAAGAAATGACTACAAGTCATGAACAAGCCACTTGAAATCAGGTAAAACCCAGAAAATAAGATGACTGATCACTCAACAACATTTTTTGGTGGTGCTAATTCGGCTCATTTTTCATATTTCATATTTAGTATATTAGTACAGTCAACATATATTCTTGTCATTCTCCCCAAAATTTGTACATTTTGTTTTATCCCTTTCACGTTACAACTGTCCTTATTTATATTTTAAGATTAAATTACATTGATAATTTTAAAGCATCAAACATTAGCATGTTAAATATGTCAATAAGTAGATGCTGTAAGTGTACGTTTACTTCATGATTGTTCCTGTGTCCTAAACTACATGGTAAGTGGACATGTTATTCTTACATAATGCAACTTACATACTTGTACATGCTACAAGAGCAAATACAATGCATAGTCTATCTAGATGGACTAGTTTTTTATTTAAAAATTCTGACGTCCATCGCCCAGACTCAACATGGCTGTTACAGGCACGTTGCATTGTGTCAAGCGAAGTTCTGGCAGTTAATATGTCAAGAAAACTGATATATCTCACAAACCAGTGCAAAATAGTGAGCTTAAATGTTAGCCTGTAAGACTCAACCCACAAGCTGCATGGGAATGACTTCTGAAGGTGAGTTGAAGCGCCACTTGGTGTATATCGACTGGTGTTTGGAAATCTGTGGCGATTTTGTGGAGTTGGAGCGATACACTCCGTGTTGCAATGAATGTCAGAATTTTAAAATAAAGCACTGAGTCCGTCTGGATGGATTATAGTAAGTGCAATGACTCCTCATGTGATGTACAGATGTACGCAGTGAAACATTATAACTGTCTGAAACATTATATTTTTACTCAAAGAAGATGATAATATATGTTCTTGTATATTGTTATATATTTTGATTTTGACTGGACAAGATGTTACATTCCAGTAACCACTCTTGCCCATGGGCACTGGGTTTTCGGTATTAAAGAGAGAGACAGCACATGTTCAAAGTTATGTTTACCAAACAGATTGGGGAATATTATGTTCATTTCGGTGAAGTATTTTTTAACAGCTATTATGGCAGTGCAAATTGACATTTGACCCTGCTCCATCAGCTAGCTGGAAACACAGCCGTTCTGTCTGGGCTGTGACGTAATTATTCCAAGTGCGGAACACTCTTGTCACCTGAGACTGTGGTAAGTTGCTAGGGTTGTGGTTGAAGCTTAAGTATATATGTAAATTTATAACATGAAATGATCAAAAAACTTACTCCCAACACAACACAATGGTTTGGAAAAAGTTTGCAGAGTTGTTCCCACATGCAGTTGTTATAATTAAAACATATAACATTAAAACAGTGTGCTCTCCCTATGTTATTACATGTTACAGTCACACTAACTCGGAACATTTACGTCACAGCTAATAAAAAGCTGAGTTCAAGTCCTAATAGGAGAAGGGATTAAGTCTGATGTGTTGTACAGTAGTGTTATTTGCCGTCTGGGAGGTGGCTGAGCGAGAGAGCTACCCTCTAGCTCTCTGACAGGACCATGCCCGCATGTCCTGAACCAAAGCGGTTTCATGCTCAGATCTTGTCCCTACTGGATAATTAGCACTCTTCCTGAATACCACCTGAAAAAGTGTGGTGGTTTCCTCTCAGCTTATCCTGGTTTCCATTTCTTGTTTTTTCTTGTTTAATCATGGTTTCCCCTCAACTCGCCCCTCACTGGTTTCCTGTCAGAATTATTTGTTTTCCTCCTGATGTTAACCGATCTCATCGCATTCTAAACTGGTTTTTACCTGGCCCTCAGTGGTTTTCTCATGATTTTAACTGGTTTCCTCCAGGGCCCACTTATACAAAATTTTGTAAGTCACTTTTTTGCAACTTTTCTCGTCCAGATCAAGGTGCCACAAGGGAATGTGATTTACAAGAAATCTTAAAGAGAAATTGATGTACGAAGTGTTGTGAAAGTGGATCTTCACTGGTTTGCCCTTTCAATGACTAGCTTCCTTCTGGCCAGAAGAGAAAATTGACTGCAACAGGCCCAATTTAAAAAGAATCAAATTCATGAACTTGTATACTGAACATGAAATCCTAGCTGAGGTGATTTATCTTTTTAAACTTAAATATTACATTTTTTGCCAAGGAAACCTGAAAGTTGATCAAATTAGCCACAGGTTAAACAGGAACCTAGTTCATAATATTAACCATAATATTTTATTAATATAAAATCTTTGTCTAAAGTAGTTTGACGTCTATTGCAATCATATCATTCATACGGCTAGGATAGACATCTTGACAGTATTTGACAAGTGACAGTGACGTGGCTATTTTGAATTGTCGCTGAAAACTTTGTCAGCAAGGCCAACTTATACATATTTCCAGTATTTTCCTGCCTGTTAGATGGTCTCATTTTTAAATATACAGCTACCTCACTGCAAATCCATGTGTTGAATTACAAAATGAGGTCAGTGCTAATCGAAAAAGCCCCCAATTGTCTCTGGTAGATCAAGCCTTATCCACTTGGGCACTGTAGAGCAGTGTTGTGCACTGGGTTTGTGATAAAATGTCACCACCACTATTCACACGTCCTTTAAATGCTCTTTGTTGGACCTAAAATCTTCAGCAAATTCAACCACAGGCATCGTGCATGTGTTGGAATATGGGAGGAATGTTATATGACATATCTGATCTGGACTCATTATAATTTCCGTAAAGCCCAAATATGTCAGTGCCTCAGCAATACAATGTAGTCTTCAGAATCTCACAAGTTATACTTTACTGGTCAAATAAATATGTTGTCAATTTAGGGTAATATGGAAATGATCAGACCATTAACACCATACCTGCATGAAAGAATGATTACTTATGTCATTGGTCAGGTTTAAGGGTGAAGGAATCCAGACTAAACCACTGCCTCATAACCAGACAAACAAACTGCCTTAAAGGTTGCAGCTGAACCACCGACAGATGGATCTGACAACACATGCCACATCATTACTTTATTGTTAAGGGAATAACAGGTGAAACAAGACTAACACTGGCAAAATGAGTTAGAGATCCCCTCACCAAAGTTGTCCAAAGATGAAAACAAGAGAGCAGAAATGTGGTAAAACCAGAGATTTATCCTTTATTTTGGGATAAATTTTATCTACATTTTATGTATATGAAACAGGAGTAGGATTAATACACAACTTTACAATGCCAAAAGACGAGAGACCTGACAGACATACGGTACCAAATCAGCCAATGATACTCTTGTAATCAAGATCAGAATTTCACCCAATATCACACATGCAAGAAAAGCACTAGAGTTTGACAAACAGAATAAAAAAAAAACAAGAAAACTAACATAAGTAACTGTAACAGTTTCAGATTAAATAATTACACTTTCCAAAGAGCACATTCCTTCATAAATATGTATGAGAAAACCCATGATACCTCGTGCGTTACCACTTTGCTGACAGAAGAGATCATACAGAAATTAGACGGTATGCAAACTAACTTAATCCTCATGAAAATATCTCTCCAGCATCTTCATATAATGCTATGAATTGAGACATGACAACAGCATAACATTCATACACACATATAGCATAGACCAATGCAAAGAACAAGAAACCACATGGAATGACTTTAGTCGTTTTGTTCACCCTGTTAATAGCGTTTGGATGACCAGTCAGCAGATGTGAATGCCTTTTAACCTCAAGAGTACAAGTAATCGATTCATTCCGTTTTCAAACTTTTCAACAGCTTGAAGCCAAAATTAAAACATGATCCTTGATAACAGTTACATGCTCACAAAGACATAGAATCAGCTGGACAACCTGAAAAATTAGCTTGAGTACAGGGCATGCCAAATTGAAACAAAACACTCTTAAACTTGTGAAGCTTGGTTTATCCGCGGAAGGTTACAAAGGCTACATGTATGTGGAACATTTACATTTTTTCGTAACACTGAAGATTTAACACCACCATTCTAGATTGCTTTTCACTTTTTTCTTACAAAACATATGACCTCCTACTGTTCATATATGCCTATGTAACTGACAGGACCAGATAATTCAAAACGATAGTGGGCTTTTTAAAAAATGATGATTAAGACGAAAAAAATGGAAATTAGGGTCGCATTAAAGATGTCACCTATATATTATTAATTACGTGAGCATGGAATTTGATCCTACATGCATCCTGTAGTGGAAGACAACATGGCGGAAATAGAAAAAAAGCTGTGCTTAGTTACAAATTAAATAGCAGGTTATCATTATTAGAAATAACTAACTCATCCCATGACATAACAGCTATGGCATTCTGTAAGTTTTCACATGTTAACATACCAGTTTAGGAAAATGTCAGCTTCTGAAAAATTTGGGAGAAATTACTTAAGAACAGGAAACATAAAGCAGCATAAAATTTACAAGTACACTTCATCACAAAAATATACTGCCAACTGTCTGGAATAACCTAAAACCTAACCATGAACATTCAAACTTGTAACCAAAATCAAACAACTACGGGCCCAGACCCCAAAAATATCAATCATTTCCAAGCTTTTGCCTCCAGGACAACTGTTTATGTACAAAGTTTCAATTACATCAGCCTCTGTTGTAACACTGTCAACACAAGATTGGTCACGCTGCTCTCGGTAATACAAATTACAAAAGTCCATCTTAAATATCTTTATACAACATCAAAATCGAATTCTGCTTGCCAGTAATCCACGACAGATATGTCAATGCAGGAGAGTGAAGATTAAGGTGTTACAGAAGAACTATCTTGTCGATTACAGGGATTCCTGGTAATCCCACAGCTCCTTCTCGTAGCCCTCGTGGACATGGTCTAGCAACACCTTCCTTCTGCTCTCACAGTACCTACAGCAACACAAAACACAGATAAACTGACCACTGCAGCACGTGAGTGTATCCTCATATGAGATCAACACTATTTCAACCTGAGGCTTTTTTAACAAAAATACACAAACACACTGGGTAATGCAGTATGTGAATGTATCCTCTTTTGCGATCAACACCATTTCAACCTGAGGCTTTTCAAACACAAAAGCACAGAGAACTATGGTATGTGAATGCATACCCACATGAGATCAACACTATTTCAACCAGAGGCTTTTAACACAAATACACTGACCACTGCAGTATGTGAATGTATCCCCACATGAAATCAACACTATTTCAACCAGACTCTTTTTAAACACTAAACTCCACTAATCAAACATTTTTTTAGGATTTAGGGACACCACAAAGAAAGGACCATCTTTCATGTTCACATTTATCTTTCTCTTGTAATTATTTACTTCGAGATCGAGCAGAGTCTGTCCAATTACATGTACTCTACTTGCACACACCACATGGCTCCACAGGTGGCATTGGCACTGGGCTACAAGAGCTAACGAGCCCAGCACTAACTCTGGACTGACAGGTCATGAAGTCAGTCTCAATGACCATACTAAAATCTGATCTAGAGCACCTGTCATGTGATGTGTCACTGAAATTAGCTTAGTACTTTTGGAGATAAAATTTTCAAATAACAGCTATTTGAACTGGCCAAATACAAGCTCAGACCTGAGACAAGAATGTTAACTGTGGGTAAACTGACCAGGATGTTGGCCGAGGATAACAAACCAGTATAACCAGAGTCTGTCAACTAGGGGCCCTGCCACCTGATTTGCTGACTCCTTGAAATATGAGATGATGCTAGTGCACTCAGTTATGGATACAACCGGAAACCATCACCCCACGTTTCTTGAAGTTTTTGTAACATCCCACCCAGCCTGGAGGCCATGAAGACATACACTTTCAATGAGAGTTATGCAAGGCCTTATCAATCAATCATCATTCATTCAAATAGTGGCTGTGGGACTGAGAACTCACCTGTATTTGTCCTGAACCCTTTGTTTGATATCTACCAAAATGTCAGAGGTTATATCTCTCTCCAGGTATTCAGACAACTGCTCAGTCACGTTCTCCAAGTCCTTCTGATTCTCCTACCACAAACAGAAATGGCATACTGCTCTTTATAGGTATTTAAACACAATGTACAATAACATTACAGATTGCATCATACCATCAGAAGAAAAGAAACTAGGAGACAAATTCTGTGACCAATACTTAGAGGGGTTCATTCCAGTCTGGGAATAAAAAGAGAAATAGAATATACTTTTCATGCCAGACAAAACTATATAATGCAATAAGCACTAATCAAAGACTACCAGATGTATTAGGGGACATTTGTGGATCACATAAATGATCAAAATCGCATTAACACAGGGGGTATTCTACTGTGAGAATGTTGTTCATGTGTACCATTTTAGTGTGTCACGAATGTGCCCATATGGAAAGTGCAACATGCACTAATAAAAAAAGACCAATGAGTGCATACATAACTATCATGTCGATGTATTTCTACAGTATGTGTTCTCATGGCAATTATGCTTGACAAATTTACGCCCTGTTTTGTACAACAGGCCCCAGAAAAGCTCTGCCCAGCACCCAAAAGCATGTGAAAAAAAAAAGCAGAATTCTTTCTGAAGCTGAATGGATAAACTCCATTTTCTATTTAATGACAGATATGCTACCCACAAGTGCATTTATTGGTTTGTTATTTGGTGAATGGTGTAAGTCAAAATACTTCTTTGCAGGGTTGTGCTCGTGAGTGACATTTTAAGTAATGTTGTGGTCAAAGATAAACCTCGAAGAGGCAGTTAATAGCTGCTTGTCAATGATGTCAGAAAAAACTTGAAAACATTGATAAAACATCAGAAGCTGATAGCCACAAATGTATACGTACCTCAAATATAATAGACTGATTATTTTTCTTTAAGTAAAAAGCAAAGACGTAGGTATACATGAGAGTCTGACGGCACTGACACAGGACATCAACGGCCTTCTTCAGGAACTGCACCTCTATCCACGACATGTTATGTTGTTGCATCTCCTCCATCTTCTGACGGACTGACATGTACAGCTGGCAAAATCCAAAACACCAGGAACTCATCAATACACATGGTCAACTTCAAACGTTGACAAAATGTGAGACATCTAGCCGTACAATAATTGAAATACATGCACTGTAATACAAGCAATTAACGGCCACCAAGGCCTGGAGCTTTAGCCTCAGTTTTATAGTCTAGTCTAGACTAATGCATATCATTGAAGTGTATTACTTATCCATTAAAGGGCTATTCCCTGTATTTAAATATGCGTTACCATGTCTGCATTTAATACAAATTTCTTACCAAAAAAAAAAAAAACATAATGTATTATGTATTAAATGACCAACACTGCATGTTAAAACTGCTTACCTTGTGCTCAAATTTCAAACTCTGCATATGGTTCATGTAACGATTACAGTAGAAGAGATACCGCTGAAGGGCAGCCCTTGAGCGCTGTAGAGGAAAAGGAGAAGAAATCAGGACACGGGAGTTGTAAGGGCACACATAATGTATACTGTACTGTGAACACGTTATAAAAAGAGAAAAAGCTACTGGATTCTAACTGTGTAACCAACAAGGACTTGACGCCAGTATCAAAATTGCACAAACATGTAACAATAGAATGACTGCTTCAACTGGACATAAGTACTCACTACATGTACATCACATTATCCTTAAAATGAGTTCACTAGAACAGCCTAGCGTTTGTACACAATATACCTCCAGCCATGTTTACAAGAACAATTGGTCCTGACTTACACTAACTTCCTGAGCATCACGAGCCTTCTTTGCCTCTTCTTCGTCATACCGATTACAATTATACCTGACACAAAAGGATACATGCAGCTGTTAATTGACTACTGAACATGTGGGTAATTTTACAGCAGAAATTACTCCATATTTCGGACAACATTCATGATGATCTCAACATGAGAAGTGCAAAATATGTGTTCTTCTGACCTCCGTTTTCTAAAAAAGACGAGCTTACTTCCAATGGAAAGTAAATGTACACCTGTTCATGCTTCTTACAGTATATACAGCATCTGCTACATTCCTACACACTCGCAGAATAAATCATTATCCAGTTAAACTTAACATGAGAGCTATCAGCTCAAAATTACTAAGAACTATGTAAACCTTTCATGATTTTTCTCAACCTGATGAAATTATAGATAAAGCTCAAAGTGTCTAGATGAGGTGTACTACAGTATGTGAACGGTAAACCTAACAGGTACATTCCATTCAGCTGAGTTTTGGTAGTAATGTGCCATTGGTCAAAACCTTAGGACATTCCCTAAATATTTTCCCCCACAACACTTGTCAAGGCTATCCCACACAACTCCATCAGGTTGTCTTTCCTGAGTGTGAATGCTTGTATAACGGTTGATATTCAGTTGACTCACCATGATGATCCATGCGGTTCCCAGGGCCCCAGACACACCCAGCAGAAATCTGCCTTACAGTTCTGGTTTTTACACACCATGTGATTACAACCTCCGTCCTTCTCAATCGTCACATGGCACTTTGGACATTCCTAAACACCAGAACAAGATTATTAATCATGGGCAACAAGAAAGACCAACATCTGACTCAAGCCTGAGTTTTCAAATCTAATAGCTTCTCTTAAGCAGTGTGAAAATTATATGCAAAATCAACATGTTATAACATATAACTGAATACAGGTTAGTGTGGACAGGTCAAGCAGCTGAATCAATTTGCATACAGGTCAGTGCCACAAACACATCAACACGTTATATTCTGGGAAATGGTAATGCATTTTAAGATACATGTAACGAGAGATGGGGCTACCTGATATTTTATTTCTTCAGCGTTTCAGTTGACCTGTTAATGACAATGGTTAAATTGGCCTTCTAGAGGTTTCACACAGTAGGTGGTGACAAGCCCTTGACCAAATGAAGTTGTGTGATCAAATCCAACTGCCAGTTGTGACATTAAGCTGAACGGTTTGTCAGGTACCTAGCAAAGGTGAGGTGGTTTTTCCAGGTTTTGCCCAGTTCTCTCCACTCATAAACCTGACAGCTATTCTGTAAGTGGACTACTCTTCAGTGTGGCACAAAACACCAATCAGATAAGTAAATGAACAAACTAATGACAAGATGAGTTATATCGTAGTACAACAGCAAAACAAAAAGACCTTGTCGTGTGTGCAATTGAAAACAAGTTATCCATTCATTAAAGCCTAAGACAATACAATGACTGGGGATGTTTACATGAAAACAATAAAAGTGTGATGCTGTTTTATGAATAAACCTTAGACCAACCTTTGTGTTAGCAGCAATCCAGTTGGATGTTTCACTATCATCATCACATTTCTTAATCCATTTCTTCAGCCACACACATTTTACTGGGTCATGCCAATTCTCTCCACAAGCAAAGCTGAAACAATCATAAAATTAATATTACTGTAACAATATAAATGTGTTCCAGGAACTCTGGGAGAGATGGACGGATGCAAGGTGCAATAAATGAATAATTGTCAAAATTGTTTGAAATGGAACGGTAAACATCAGCAGTTTTCATCATTACAACTGTAAACCCGGTCTTAAGGTATAGGCGAGTCCACCAAAAAATGCAATTTTTTAATGGTTCTGCTACCAGGGTGCCCAATGAACTCCAAGTAAAGAAGAACAGACAAGTTTCTGAAAGACATTTTTTCAATGTTACAACAATGCACATCAATTTAGTGGTGAATGCATCTGCATAACTGATACTAAGGAAAGGTCTGAGCGACTCGGGTGAACATCCACCCGTATCGTGAATTGCTTTCCACACCTTTCATGTCTACATGAGACTGTGCTCACCAGAATGTGTGGCCACACTGACAGGTCACTGGTTTACTGTCATAATAAGCTACTTTCACAGCATGGCCACAATCGGGGGCAGGGCACCAGCGCAACAATTTATTACACTGAAATAAAAAGCAAGAGTAAATGTAGGACTACTCCAAAACGAAAGGTTTTGGAAGACACGGAGAAGCATTTAAACTTGGATCAAATGAGATAAAATGCCAAAAGCACTGATATAATTTAACGCATTTAATCTACTCAAAGTAAATGGCCTTATGATTTTTTTTATTTCATTGGTGTTTTACGCCGTACTCAAGAATATTTCACTTATATGATGGCAGCCAGCGTTATGGTGAGAGGAAAGTGGGAACAGCCCCGGGAAAACTCATGACCATCTGCAGGTTGTTGGCAGACCTTCCCATGTATGGCTGGAGAGGAAGCCAGCATGAGATGAACTTGAACTCACAGTGACCGCATTGGTGGGAGGCTTCTGGGTCATTATGCTGCGCAAGCCCACTAACCAACTGAGCAACGGAGGCCCCCAAGTGGCTTTATGATTATTTTCTTTTTATAATCGTATTTATTTATTTCAAAAAAAAGGGATCCAAAATAGAATGGACAATCCACTCTAACCTTCTGTTTTGAACATAAGGTCATTATATAACTTTGTTTTCAATAAAATACTTCATATCAAAATGCAGGAATAGCAAAATATATATGGCTTACCTCTACAAAACTATTTGTTATGATCTGTTGATATTTTAATTTGACTTTGGGCTCATTAACTAAATTCCTGAAGCACAAGAAAAATGAAGAAAATGTCATGTAACATATGCAAAACAACAACATGTGAACGCATACGAGACCATAATTACCACAGAGAGGTACATGCAAGAAAGGATAAATAATTATGCCACTTCCATAATATCTCTGCCATAATGTGGTGACAATATCAGATGTTTAACCCAGTATAATTAGGGGTGAAAGCTCTGTTGTTTTCATTTGGCCTTTTAGAATAATCCACTAAACATCCTTCCACTTCCCCAGTCAAAAGCATTACAGCAATGATTTGGAACTTTGTCACCTTACATTACACCAGTCAAACTGATGCAACAAATCCAGGGATCATGTGTCACATATCAAGGCGGCCATATCGGATTCACTACACTTTCGTTGGAAAACTTCTGCAACATGGCCGATTCTCCAGATTTCAAACATCCACAAAAGTGTTTCAAAAGAGCTATTCCGAAACTTGTTTATCTTGTTTATTATTATGAAAATTAGCCGACTGTAGCCATGTTTATAAAATAGGACATATTTTTCAGTTTTCTTCTATATGCAAGGTAATTTTACTTAAAAATGAATTAATTTTGCTCTATCCTATGTAATTTTGTGCACTAAATCCAAAAAAAAAAAACAAATACCATAACCAGAAGTTTCCAAATTTGACCAGAAAAAAAAAAAAAAAACAATAAACAATAAAAATGAACAAAATGATTCTTTTACGAAAACCCACAAACAAAATCATGTTTTATGTGTAATTTACTTTGCCAAGTTCAACAGTTTAGGTCCCATGTCTGTAACATTTTTCATTAACAAGTTACTTTTAGCATATCCACCATTCTGAGGAAACTATAAAAGCTAAACAGATGGAACCCGTTCCAAACTGCAGCCAGTGATCTGTCCTTTCATAGGTGTGTAAATGGATTTAAGCCACAATCAATATTTTTTCCCCTAGATTTTTTGATAATGTTAACTTTTATTTGTAGTGTGTAAGCTTATTCCTTGAACATCTGTTCAACATCGCCATCCATTTTAACTGGCCCTATGCGATCACACATTGAAAAGACATGTAATTTGCACAATACGATGGCCCTGAAGATCAATTTTAAAAAATGGGAAGTGACTGTATCTCCTTTGCAAGTGATACTGGAAACGGTAATACCACTCAGTACCCAAATGCAAGGAAACAAAACTGGAATTCAAGCCATGTTGACTAAAAATGTAGGTTTGAACCCTACCATTGTTGTCTGCTATCAACAAATCTACAAATTCCCCATCCAGGGTTGGGTTTGAACCCACACCTTTTTTATCCTAGCAAATGAATGGCACACCCCTTTAATCACTACACTACAGCCTCCTTTCAATTAACCGACATAGATACACTGTCAAATACAACTACACATACTCACAACATTTATTATATACAGTTAACACAATGCATTGTAGGCTAATACACATTTAATGGCTATACAAAAAATATGAAAAAATTATATACTGAGAACAGTCTTACAAAAACTTAAATTTATATTCATACATAACTGTAGAAAATTTAAATACTTGTGACTTTATGTGAAGTGTAAATGCATATTAAGCTTCACCTTGTTGTTCTGCATGAGTAAGTTCAGCAGAGCTGTTGTCAGCTGGTCTTTGTCAATAACTGTCTATAGGTTCTGTCTTACACCCATGTACCTATGCCCTGCACATGTACATTTAGGTCAACACACGGATTGTTTACAAACATGGCATGAAAGCGGTCAAGCCCTCATTGTCCTCAGTATTCAATATCCAGCAATGTCTACCATCATGTACAGAGGTTAGCAAGCCTACCAGTCACCATCAGATTTCCAGTATGATATGCATGTAGCTTTCTGGCCATGTCGAACACCAATCATAATGTAAAACAATGAACACAATCTTCATGCTATACATCTTAACTCTTCTTTTCAGTTTAGCGGGATTTCAAAGCTTTGACTACAATGTGAACAAGTACAAAAAAGCAATCAACAAGAAAAACTCCTTTCTGCCTTGAAGAGATTTATGTCTTATTTCTATCAATTATATTTTTCAATGTAACTGAAACAAGGAATCCTAATCTTACATTACTGTGGCGTCATCAACAAGGATGTCACAACCGTGAGCAGCACAAGATATTGTCTGTCCCATGCCCTCATCCATGATTTTAGTTGTAAGGTACTCAGTCCAGCATTCAGCACAAAATTTGTGACCACACTCCAGTCCTGCCATTGTCTGTAAAAAGAAAAAAACCCGCACATATCCATAACTGCAAACCTTGAAATACAAAACACACTTGATCCAGAAAGTCAGGTCATCCTCAAAAAACGTTTCTTGTTTGTCACCAGACCCTTTGGGAAAAAACGGCGTGGTCAGCACAGAATTCTTTTCTTTTTACTCTGGCTCTTGAAAAAGATGGGGATTTCAAATGAATCAACGCGGGAGAGAGAAAAAAAAAAACACTCTTATCAAAATACCAATAAAACCTTTTGAGTAGGTCCCTTTTGGAGGGTTAAAAAAATACAGGCCATGCCTTTTGACCCAGAGAGCTATCAAGTACATGTAGATAATATACATGTAGGCTAGACCTGTTCTACACCAGACACATTAATAAGAAGGCAAAAATCATGCAATGTTCGAAAAATAAATATACAGAAAAATGAAAAAAAAAAAAAAAAAAAAAAAAGAAAAAGAAAGTAAAACATGTACAAATGACATTCCCAGCACAATTTCCTTCAAACAAAAAATGAAAAGAAATATGGAGAAGTCATGATCTATGCCTGTGTTAGGGGTAGGTTGAGGCATAGCCTAGGTTGAATGCAACAGGTAAAGTTAGTGTAACATACCACAGATGATTAGGCATGGAAGTTTTTAACATGTGCACTCTGCAAAAAATGTTTGTTGATGCCACATTTCTAAGACTACAGGAGGGAAATGTAGATCAACAGCTAGCTTGGAGTGACTCACAGATGGAGTGGCAAGATGAGAGATGCACATGTAAATGTATTCCACTGCCGTGTACAGTTTTACATGTATATACACAAAAGTACTTAAGATTCCACGAATGAAAAATAGATTTGGAAACCTCACCACCAATGCGTTCACATCTAGGAGACAAATGAATGCAAAACTTCAGCTCAACACATAAGAGTACTTTTTGAGATACCACACCTTGACATTTACTTGTCATTGTGCTTTACATATATATGCAAAACCTGAGCCCACTTACCTGCACTAGTTGTTGAGATACTACCATCAATATGTACCTCAACACCTGACTGATACACACAGAAGACACTAAGAAATGAATTTTGTAAGTAACAGTAATTACATGTACCCCACACACGACATAAAAGGTGGAATATCCCATTCCTGTTATTGTGATTTATACATGCAGTACTTTCTGAGACACCAACCTTTAACACTTATCGCAACATTGAGTACAACAAGGCTCTGAACACCCAGTGTTATACTAGGGTTCAAATATATTAAAAAGGCATAATACTGGGCATTTATGCAAATGATCTTTAAATAATTCCTTTTCTAAATGTTAGAAATTCTCACTTCGAGGAGATTGGTGTAGCAAAAAACCCTTATTACTTGCTTGAACTGGTATTGCCTTTATGGGGAGAACTGATGCTGATGGGCACAGGTATGACACACATGTATACCAGTTGTCAACATTTTTGGTCGTATAAGAAACACATTTGCAGGCCTTTGTTTTTGTGCAGGAGTGTGATTATCACACCTCTTGATGAACACCAGGAGTGTCATTCACAGGCCTAGTTTCACACTGTCCAGGCTCTTCATTATTTCAGGCCTGTGTTATTAACACACTTAGATTTTGTTTCAGGAGTGTGCTACATGGGAGAATGTGATGGCATGCAAGATCTGCATTTGTGTGATGCCATCTTCTTGATAAATTGTATCTACATGCATCACAATGACAGAAACTGGAGCTTGTATTTATTGACATGCTCTCATGATCTGTTTACCAAAACCTAGGGAAAATATTCATTTTGGACACCACATAATATAAACCTAAACTCTACCAAACAGCACATGGAGATACAAGACTGAAGTCAAGAGATTTGTACTTACAGCTTGAGGCTTTGTCAAGAAACAGATTTCACATGTTATGTCTGAAGTGTTGTTGGCTGTAACAGACCTAGTTTTCTGAAAATGACAATAATACACATTAAAGCCTATCAAACTATATACCAATGTGTAGTATTAACACAACGTTTCAACATTACAAAAAGACATATACCATATTTATTTCATAACTTTGTCACTACTCCAACAGTTAATCTAAATAGGGTATATCATCTCACGATGTTGCCATAACTGGTACACGTGTATTTATAAGGCTTACATACATTACAAGAAAAATGTAACCATGCACTTCTGCAGCAGTAATAAGAATGGGTTGACACAACTTTGGCAGTGCTTAGGCATTGAAAACTTACCCTGGCTGATCTTCCTGAAGCTGAAGTGAGGTCTCTTCGATGTGGACTTATAACATGAGCTTCATCAAACAAAGAGTCCTGGTCACCATCATAATATCTGAAGACAGGAGAACCCAAGATATAAGACATTTTAAAGTTCATTGAATTCCTGGGTCAGGCTTTAATCTCAGTCTTTTTGTTTACTTCTCAACTCAACAAGGAGATTTAAATCTAATTCAACAGGTTTCACATACCTTTCCATCAACTTCTCCTTATCCCAGTTAAAGTGATGCAAGAGGATTCTGGTGACAGTTGCTGGAATCTGAAAACAAAAGAAAACGATACTGAAACTACAAGTATTATACTACTACTGCCCAAAAGTTGATTTATAACATGTAAACAAAAGTCAATGTCCCATATCAGGTTTAAATCTCAATATATGCCAACCAGGAAACATAAGTTTTCATATTAAATCTGCCGCTACTGCAGTCATGGTTCATCTCAATCTGGCAAGGAAGAGTGGCTTAGCCTGAACTCTGCTGTTCCATCAACTCCTCTTGTAATGACTGTCAAAAAGTGTCCTAATTCGGAGACTGGGTGCACTGTAACGTGCAGGCCAAAGAGGCCAAAGAAGCCAATAAAGCTAATTTATTTATGTATTTATTTCATTGGTGTTTTACGCCGTACTCAAGAATATTTCACTCATATGATGGCGGCCAGCATTATAGTGGGAGGAAACTGGGCAGAGCCCTGGGGAAACCCATGACCATCCACAGATCGCTGCCAGGCCTTCCCACATACAGCCGGAAAGGGAGCCAGCATGAGCTAGACTTGAACTCACAGCGACTGCATTGATGGGAGGCTTCCCTAATACAGCTAATGAATGTCAATCAACAAGCAGAGGTATAAATTATGCTATTGTTTTGTTCTTGTCAAATGAACTTTGTTTTTCTTATATACCACACATAGCTATACTTCAAAGACAAATACTTTTAAAAAAGGACACCCACAAAATCCAAAGGTTCACTACAGTTAGGTTCATGTGATATTTTGAACATTTCCATGCAGATTAAGATATTACCTTCACATGTCACTAAGCTCTATTCATTTGAGAACATTCAAATGCATGTAGAAACAAAAAGATTTACTATATAACAACCTGGACAACATAGACGTCCTCTAGACTTGAAAAACTTGCAAATTTCAAGTTATCAAGAAATCAAATTTTATTCCACAACATGTTATCAAGCGAACTGTGAAGAAGTGATTAAAATAAAAAACCAATACAAAGGAGACACGATGTTGTTACCATATGTAATATGTAAATAAAGTATGGGTCCATACAAGTGACACAACATTCAACACGGCTTTTACAGATGACATGTCCTCCAGTGTGTGGAAACCAACATTTCTAACGCTTTTCCGCACAAACAATATACAGACGGATGTGATTTTCGGATGATTGCTAAGGTTTGTGTATTATCTTAAGCGCCATTTTAAGATTTGCCCTTTTTCAATTTAATTGTGATTACTGGATGTAGATCACCGTGATTCCAAAAAACTGGGCACAAACAAACGCTGATTTCACGAAGACATAACGATATGTTAACTCACTTGAACAACACAATTAACTTCTTTGATGCAATCCACCATAAACTGTACAATTTTGTCTGCTGTCAGTACTTCGTACGGAAATTCTTCTGGTTCGTGACGGTCGTGTGTGGAACCTGCCTCAGGTTCAACCATTTCCCCAAATCCCCCACTATCATCACTTGTTTCATCAAAAGAGTCGTCATCGTAGACCAGATCGCTGTCCATTTTCTCCACAAACAAAGGTACAAACTCAGAATGTCTTGACAAAATTTAGTACCCTTGGTTTCTTTTCTGTGAAAGTCTAACCAGACGTATTTACGTCTGTGACGTCACCTTCGGGACTGAGCTTCCTGCGTTTGGAACGGACCCTTTCGCTGCAATTTAGGCATAAACTGTCTTTTTTAATTGGCCGATAAAATCGAAAACAGATACATTTACCAGTGGCGCTACATGGCAGGTCATATAATTAGATAAAGGCTAGATTTCTTTGGGCATTCCCGTCGAAACACGAAGATGATGTCACCTTCGTCATCCTCGGATTCCCTGTCGCTAGGAATTATGGGATGTTCATTGTTATAACTTTCTTGATCTCTTTTTTTAAAAGAGTGTACTTGAAGGGGAGGTAACTGCTGCAGGAGATTTTCCAGAAAAGAAACCTGGACAGCTCGACTGTGCTCTTCCGGCATTTCAAAATGTAAATAAAACTCCTCCATTTAGCCCCTACTCAAAGCATACATGTACAAGTACTTCAATTCAAATTTACTACAGTGATTGCTGTCCTATATCACTTGTGATGATAATCGGCTGTCCGTATATCAGTGCTTAATAAATTTTCACTGTGTCCCGATTTTAATGGATTAGAGTAATGTTTTGGTTACCGGCTAAATCAGCCATTGGTTGAAAAGAAATAAAAGTAATTTAAGTTCAAATCGTAAAGTCAATATTCAAGAGCTAACAAGCTATACCCCTGTACTCAAATCTGGGGTTTAATCTTAACACAGTTCAATCTCCATTCTCAAATTATCTCCATTTGCTTTAATGTCGTGTGGAAAAAGAAGATAATTTCAGAAAGACGAAAACGTGAAGTTTGTATAGGGCCTGTAAAGCTGCCAGAAAACAGATAACATGCCGGACATAGAAAATGCCCTTGATGTCAATCAGTGGAATCGCAGGTTGAGCAAAATAAGATAGTTTTATGTATATTTTGACGTTTGCCATAAAACGGTAAATGTTTTGCTTCAATTTACACACATTTGTTTCTTTCACCTTTAGCAACCGGTAAGGGTATTTCAATACACATAAGATACTAAATCCCTCAGTGCCTACGTAGATGCCTAACTTAATTTGAATTCTAAAATATTTATATATTCTTCATTATTTATTTTTCACTTGTCCAGATTATTTGTGCGTCAATTATTTGTTATGTTTTTAGGCCTAGGTCCAACTTGTGAATAGTGCGAGTATATCTTCTGTCCCCTCCCCCCAAGAAAAAACGCAAAGTATTCAAAATATTTAAACATTTTCTCAAATAGTGAACTATATTTAACCCATAACTAAAAGGTGAGTGTGTTTTGTATAAACGTTAACTCGGCAGACAATATCAGTCGTCCACAGTTGATTATTACAAAGCTCCAGGCCGTATAGTATACTGATGCTGAAACTGAAACTTCTGAATCCATTGATGTTGAAACTAAACGTTGCAAACATGATGCATTAAACTCTTATCGAATGGATATGCAAAATTATAAAAATTATTTTGTATCATAGGCCTATCAAAATTATCCATTGAAGACAAAAAATAATTTGCACAGATAATAAATCTGGAGGCGGAGCCTACTCAAACTCAGCGTTCATGTTGCCCCACACTATCCACCATGCATGCCCCTTACTTAATCGAGCTCACATAAAACAGACGCCCATTTCGTCCAAATCAAGGTATTGAAAGAGCGGTCCTCCAAATCAAACGAAAAATTTGGGTTTTAGCCATGAAGGAAGGCGTAATCCCCCCCTGTCCTCACACCCAAAGATCTTTCACACCAGGTTAGAAGTATTAAAATACACGTGAGAATTATGGTTTGAAGCGTAACATCGTTCCATCCTTCGTCTTGAATCATAGAAATGGTCAAAAATCGAAGAAGATGACCGAAATGAACATTGGGTCATTTTCCGTTGGTCATATGTTGCCTAACCCGATACCAAAATTAACAGGCTACCATTGCGAGTGCGTATGCACTTTCATATGTTATATAGGTAGATGTTCTTTAAATCTTTAAAAGTAAAAAAACAATGTAATCAAATCTCGGCCTTAAAAGCCGGAGAATGTATACTTATAAAATAGTACATGTATGTTTACATGTATCTTAATTTAACACTCGTGACATACACTGACTGAAGTTCTTGAGGTGTCCATGAAAAAGGAGTTTTGTAACTTAAAACCTAGTACGTGTAGACTGAAGTTATCACATTGACCCAGTCAGCTATATAGAAAAGCAATGTAGCACGGTATAGTTGTGTCATTAACGGTTTGTGTTAAAATTCAACGTAAACACTCAGGTTCGACCTCAAACTAAACATGTTCGTCTCTCAGCCGCGTTTTACATGGTTATGCATTTGCTCAAAGAGAAGCGCCATCCATGTATAAAAGCAGGTTAGCTTGTACTGGCACCCACGACGCGGATCAAGCCAAACGCATTCGTTGATGAACGTCTGGAAGACCTTTCCCTTTAATGGGGTGATACGGGGAGGGTGTGAATCAACCTGCTCAAGATGCGTCTAATTTCTCCAAGGGTATTCCTTCAAACATAAAGGCCGGGTGTTCTAAAGCGCTAAAATAACATTTCATATCGTCAGTTGAACACAGAATGTTGGTGCCCACAAATAGATTTCCACACACAAAATTTCAGCAGCAAAACATCTAAAAACATTCATGTCTACTTGAACGAAAGCAATTAACAAAGCAATGTCAAGAAGCTTTAGAACATGTGTGCATAACAGCCATTTCTCTAAATGTTGTTTCGGGGGCCTCCGTGGCTCAGTCGCTTAGCGCCCTAACGCAGCGCAATGACCAAAGCCTCCCACCAATGCAGTCGCTGTGAGTTCAAGACCAGCTCATGCGGGCTTCCTCTCCGGCCGTATGTGGGAAGGTTTGCCAGCAACTTGCGGATGGTCGTGGGTTTCCCCAGGGCTCTGCCCAGTTTTCCTCCCACCATAATGCTGGCCGCCAGTGAAATATTCTTGAGTACGGCGTTAAACACCAATGAAATAAATAAATGTTGTTTCAGCTCATAAAACTAATATACCAGGTATTAAAATTTAAGATTTAGATTCAGTATTTACTTTTAAAAAAAATAAATGTGTACAAATTTGCACATCCACAACGCGTGTGTACCGGTAATACACAAATTGTGTTTCACTGATACACACGTTATTGTGGGCGTATTACACAAATTACACAAATTGTCTACTGCTGGTACACAAAAATTATGTGGATGTGCAGTTTTGCCACAATAATGTGTACCACTCGTACACGGTAGTTTATAGAGAGTATTCACCAAGATCATACATACTTTTATAACATTATAGATTTAAGTAGTATGCCTGGAGTAAAACCCCAGAGGGTTTGTTCTATCCCCCTAGAATTTCATACTGAAAATAAGAAAATATCAGTGGCAAATCGCAAGATCCGTTTTATTTGTATTAGCCCGTGTCTTTAAAGTACAAGGCCATGTGGTTGTTAAAAGTGAACTGCTTGAACGAAGGTCTAAATTTAGTGTAATACTCATCGTATGTAACTGCAGAAGTAACAACTGCAAGACCGTTTCTTGATTTTTACTGACCAGTTCTTTATTTGGGGTAAAACATCCCGGTGAGCAGACAGTTTTTCTGTGGTACAAAAAGGGAGGTGACACACGTACCGTGATAAACACACAGTTTTGGTAAAGCCACGAATTATCTACAGTCCATGTCTCCAACTCGCTTAACCTGTATAACGAAACATTTAACAGGTTCACCTCATTTCACATGACACTCTAGCTATGGTCTCTTCGTTGGACTTGTCAACACAAGGGGAGTAACTCTAATTGGCAAATCTCTCGTACTTATTTATTTTATTTATTTAAGTGATTGGTGTTTTACGGCCGCACTCAAGAATATTTCACTTACACGACGGCGGCCAGCATAATGGTGGGAGGAAACCGGGCAGAGCTGGAGAGGAAACAAGCATGAGCTAGACTTGAACTCACAGCGACCGCATTGCTGGGAGACTTCTGGGTCATTACGTTGCGCTAGTTCGCTAATCAAGTGAGCCACGGAGGCCCCCCACAACCTTCATATAGTATATACATTATACCACACCCCTCAACTTGAATTCTCTAAGTCCCTGTGTTAAAAGAACTCCTTAAGGAAACCCTTGCTATTCTGAATGGTTCCGAATTAATAAACCTCCGACTGGCCCCTTCCCTCCAACGTAACACCTTTAGTTTGTTTTGCGGGATGAACGACGAAATCTCACTGCATCCTCAAGCGAAACACCATCTATTCCAGGGTCAACAACTTGTTCTGTCACATCAAGCTCTTCCAAATCGATGCACGACGGTACATAAAACATCATATTTAAGTCGTCAACCACTTCGTTACTAATAAATCCTCAGAGGTACACGATCTCCAGGCTTCAACAATTTACCCACAGACCCTCGGCCATGAGCCCTTTTCTTCGCTTGTCCTGATTCTCTTTACCTCTCTCTTATCATGTCACATTTGTCCAGCGTTAAACAGGTGGAGTGTTACTTTCCGGTGATCCAAAATGGGCGTCCCGGGTCAATAATGACAAGACCAGTTTCCAAAAAAGACAAATAACACAAACCACCACTGTAATAAGAAAGTATATAGAATATATAAAAAAGTACGAGGGATTCATGCTAAGATAAGCAGTCAACACTTTTCAGTGATGACGAAAAGACGCGATGATTGTTCTAAGTGGGTAAATAAAATCATCATTATATCATATCGTATACCGTTTTAGTATATATGGTGTCGATAATCAAGGTTGTATCTCAGTTACACTTTGATTGCTCCTGTTTAAATATCCAACGTTGCCATCATACTCAGTACGATGAATACACGGCCCCCGGTTTAAGCAGAATTAGACACAAATATGAAACAGAATCCCAGAGATTCTGGAAACTCCGACCGTATTTACTAACAAGACAGGTGTACGCATCCTAAAATTTAAGTAACTTAGAGTGAAGTCGTTTGAAGGAACATCCTTGTTTTTGCTAGTTTTTCAATAATAACTGGTGACGTTGATCGAAATTACTACACAGAACACAGGATCTAACAATAAAATGCTACAAGGTGAAATATTTGGAACCATTAGGGATATTGCTCTCCAAGTAGGGATAATTCACAATATCAAAATGGAAACTACCCCTCTTATCGTAAATCGAACTGTTGTCGTCTTTGTACAGGAAAACAAGTGACTGTCCAGGTAAGATGTACCATCTGGAGAATTTGAATATCACACATAGAAACTTCGACAACTATGTATCCGACATATGGGATACATGAACCACTGGCATCTTTCAGATGAAAACAACTCACCACCTTGGGAATAAATGCCTTGGGTTTAAAGTTTGAATTGAAAAATGTTTTCACTGATATAGTGATCTCGATCTTGTTTCCATTGAATCTGTCCTTTAGTAATTTATTCCTGTCTGTAGTTGTATTAACTGCTTCAAAACCTGAGTGTGCTCATTCTTAGCTACACTTCCATCTAGCTCTGACATCGATGCTCAGCATGAATATCCATTGTTAGCGGCAATTTCCATTATGTTTGGAAAAAGCAATTCCAAGAATCATACGGTTTCATTTTGACCTGCCTTCGGACAGCACTATCGCGTAGTTCACCAACAAACTGCTGTTTTGGGTCAAGTTCAGACTTAGCCACTCTGCAAACATCCCGTCGCAAAATGTTCGGCATCTTTTCTTGCAGATCGTGTGCACGAATGTTTTCCCCGCTTTTCTGACATCTTCTACGGGAATCTTTCAACAGGTCACCAACGTTGGTACTGTAGATGACTATGAAATCTTTGGTTCGCTGTGATTCTGTCAAGTCACTATTCCCTTTAGTCACTATTTACTAACCACCCTGTCCACGACGCCAATTTGTAATTGCAGACATACTACATAAGACCAGTCCTTGATAATTAGTGACCAGTCCTTCATTTGGGGAAACATATCGTGGTCAGCACACAGTTTTTCTGTGATGCCCAAATGAACAGTGTCAAACACACAGTGGTAAACACAGGTGTCAGAGGTTTCAGAACGTCCTAGAATTTTTTTTTGGGGGGGGGGAGGGGGGACTGAAGCGGAGGAACTACATTTATTATCCCAACCCCTACACTCGAGGGTCCATGCGGGCCGGCTACTGTAAACCCCCGCCCCGGAAGCTCTGGCCTTTCAGATAGCTGGATATATGTATGCTATTTGCGCTTTCAGTGGAACGTCTCTGGTTTTTCGGGTGCACGGAGACTCGTTTTCGGTGATTTTTGGTGTAACTTTTGAGAAATTACTTTCGGTGGCAAGGCATATAGTTTTGGAGTTGTGGGCTAAACTACTATCTCTGCTTAATAGCAAAGGATTCAGTAGCCGTGTCTATAGACTCCGGAAGCTGTGTATGTCGTTTCACATAAACATGGTATGTAGGTATCCAGGAAAAACTGTCTTTTTCTGCAGCAATTCATATAGTTTCGCATTGGGTCATTGGTGAAATTAATATCCCTACCAAGTAGACGAGGGTTCAGGGGCGACCAACGCTCCGGAAGTTCTGGCCTTTCGGATTACCGAAATTCATGGTTGATAGAACGCCGGGATAAACAGTCTTTTTGGAGGCACTTCATATACAGTTTGGATATCGTCAGCTAAACTACTATCCCGATACCGAATAGCTACGGGTCAGGCCTCCAACCCTGTCTGATCATTCAGATTGCCGGACACGCTGCTTAAGACGATTTCTAGTTAAATTTATGATTCAAAACCAAGAAAAAAAAAATACCAAAAAAACAAACAAACTCATATCCGTTCTTGTCAGCGGAACACAGCACAATTTTGAGATATTATAGATTAACGGAAGAATACTGCTCCACGTAGCCCTGTAGGCGAGGGTCCAGGGGCCCGAAAGCG
This sequence comes from Acanthopleura granulata, assembly GCA_016165875.1. Taxonomy (NCBI): domain Eukaryota; kingdom Metazoa; phylum Mollusca; class Polyplacophora; order Chitonida; family Chitonidae; genus Acanthopleura; species Acanthopleura granulata. The sequence goes on from JABBOT010000008.1 coordinate 10,538,286, forward strand.
CTGGCCTTTCACATACTCGGAAATACACATACATCAGCATTGCATATAATGCGCTGTTTATATAAACAAGATTTATAACTTTAACTTTTTCTGTAACTCTCGAATTTTTGTCGTTGCATTTATGTAGATTTGGAAGCCTGTCAGATTTCGATTTCCAGTATTTTGTACAAAATGTGTTTGACAGACGATAGAAACGTTGTAACTATAATCAGCCGACGGCCGAAATCGAATTAAGTCGTGGAAACAGGCATTCGTATAGCAATCGTCAGCCATAATGGGCGCTTCAGATCAATAATCGATTAATATTTCCAAAACAGACATTTTGACGCTCTGCACACATCAGTATTTCGGTGGTTAGAGCGTCCACCTCGAGGTCGATCCATGATCAAAACCGGGTCCAGTCATATCAAAGACTTTAAAAATGGTACTTGTACTCGCTTGGAGCTCGGCATTGAGAGGTTAGAGCAAGGAAACAGGACTGGCCGACACAGTGTCAGCCAGTATAATGTGGCTGGGTGGGTGTCATGTCTGGTAACTTCGGCATGATGTTCCAGTGCCGGCAGCACTTTGGCGGCATGGACGCACCCTGCCATAAGGAGACACGGCATATATAAAAAAGCAAAAACAAAACAAAAACAAACAAACAAAAAAAAAAACACTGTAAAGACTCCTTGCCGTCATCTGACTGGAACATTGTTGAGTACGACGTAAAACCCAAGCATACATACATTCATACATACGCATCAGCATTTCAGTGGGGCTTAGACAGACACCTGATAATTGGACATAGACACGGTCTATTTTATATACATAATAGGCTAATATATATATGTATATATAATTTCTTTCACGTTGGTTTAGGTGTTCTGTATAGGCGTTTCACACTGTTAAAGATCGACTGAAATACAATCAACGAATCCGTTTAGAATTAATGGCGCAGCAGTGATATGCGTATATTGAAATGTGAGGCAATGGACCATGATTGACTGTTCGTTCTCGTGATAAAGGGAGCAAATATATTAGGCATACAAATTTTTACTTTCTACCATGCAATTAACATTGTACACCAAATAGACCAGGGAGCTTTGTTTCACACAGCCCTCGTACTCGTATAATATGTTCATTTCCGTTTCTGTTTGAGCTGGCGTCACATGTTGCATGAGGGCATGAATGGCAATATAGTATATGCAATGAGCTTTTATAGCACAGACATTCAAATACCGGTGCCGACTTCCTTCAGTAACTAATTAATGTTATATAGAATGTTCCCAAGCTACAAACAGTGAAAACAGGGTGAATCGGCAACCCTCTGTGCAAGGCCAGGACCTGGTTTCATGAAGCATACTTGGTGCTAAGTAGCCTTTAGCTAAGCTAACTTCCTATCTCTACAACATACGTTGTCATGGAAGTTAAGCGAATACTTAAGTAAGTGTGCTTCATGAAACTGGGGCCAGCTTACTTAGTGCTAGGTCGCCCTTAGCTAAGTGCACTTCACAACTCTACAACATATGTTGTCATGATAGTCAAGGGGGTACTTAGCTAAGTGCGCTTTATGAAACCAGCCCCTGGGCCCGGTTTCATGAAGCATACTTAGTGCTAAGTAGCCGTTAGCTAAGTGAACTTTTTATCTTTACAACATACGTTGTAATGGCAGTTAAGTGAATACTTAGCTAAAAGTGCGCTTCATGAAACCGAGACCAGGATTGAATCCACATCTGAAGCGCCTTATACAAATCTTAACCTTTCGGCTGTACAAAATCTGCTCCCAATACAATAAAAACCTATATATATGCCTAAAACAAAGCCTATAAATTATATCATATAGGCCTAGATGCCGTTCTGTACGTAAGATCAGATTTGTATAGGCCCACAGTTACATCTTAATCTATTCATATAATGGAACATTTCATACTATAAAATCTGGAGTTCTCTGTATAACCTTGTATTGTATTGTTTCAATTAGCCTACTGAAGACAACGTTTAAAACTGTAGCCTTTTTAATGCGTATGAGCCTAAAAATATAATAAACTAAAACTGTCATATCAACACTGATAAACGTAGCCCAATTGTTTTCCGAAGAACTTGTGTACAATTTAGGTTACTTTGTATACAGTATATGTAGGCCGAGGCCTACTGATATACAACGGGTCGATGTTGATCTTATGTAAGGACTGATTACAGGCGGCCAGATCACGCCCATAAATAAGAAATGCCTGCGGGGCGCTTGGCAACGAGACGCTCTGCCTTTTATTAAGGTGAAAGGTCGCCATTTTGTAAGCATGTTTACAACACAGGACCAGGCGTGTTCGAGGAAACTGTCAAGCATGAACAGATCAGTTTTTACATGTACTTTTGATGAGGGGATTATGAACCTGTTTTTCTGAGATTTTGCACATGCTTCAGTTTAACCTGTCACAGGCAGTGGTGTCTTTACGAATCAAAAGTCAAAAGCAGAAAAGTTATCAAGTTTCATATTTTATTTGGAACACTACAACAACATCAACAAGTGACGTGAAAACGGGCACCCGTTCGACGCTTTCGCTTTGAACCAAGTTTAGGAAAGCGTGAAATTTGTTTCATTTTCGATGCACGATGTGCTCTGTTGAGGCCGAGTATGTGTGTTTCTAATGCCATGGAATAGCTTAGAAGTTATAGAAGTGGAATTCTTCAAGACCATGGACTGGTTGGGCGGTGGTGGGACTAGGGGTGCCGGGGGAACATGGGTTATCACGCTGGTAGTGATGCTCGTTTCTACATGGACAGGTTAGTATCATGCATATATGCCTAATAAAAAGAAGTAAATATGTCATGTATATTGTGTAGTAGGAAACCTCATGAAGTGGTTTGAAATGTATTTGTACATGTACCAGTAAATTTGCCCTCTTCAAGGATCAAGGCAACTATATTGTTTACTTATCTATTGTTTCAACTCATTTGTTGCAACTGTATTAAATTTGTATTAGAAAAGCATATACTGGTAACGTTCAAAACTTCAGTTAGCAGAAAATATATAGTAATGTACTGACTTAAACATTGATTTATGGTGATGATATTTTTGACGATCTCATATTTGGTGGCGACATTAATCACGTATGAGACAATCAATTATCAGATTGTCAAATATCACCTCAGTCGACGTTTTATTTTACTAATGATAATATACATGTACAGTTTACACACATGTCAGTGTGAAAATAGATTTCTCAGTTGAAGAACATAATTAGAAATATTACTAGGCCAATTAAGCTAAGGTCACTGTGAAAGAGAATGATTTAATATGTGAATGTATAATGGAAAATGTACTTAGTTTCATTCAGTTACATTTTCAAGGCTTTTAAATACGTCATTATGGAGTCCATAAAACTTATTCCTGAGTGATTATTCTCTGAAAGTCAGTGAATAAAGATATTGCCATTGACACCACTGCAGGAGACTGCTGTAACCACTGCAACTTCATGACGCGTACTGTCTCTCTGCTGCTGGCATTAAAACAGTCTTGAAGAAAATGGAAGCAGTTCTATCTTTACTCGTTGACATGGATGTGGTTCTGATGTCGTTGCAACAAGTCGTCGGCAGTGGGAACAGTACCACGGAATAAAGAACATTCTATATTTTCAGCGTTACAGTTGCAGTTATGGCAGTTGCATGCAGTGGTGACAGGCCTTAAGTATATATATATATATGTGTAGATCTGAAATTGAAAGTTATACAAATAACCTGAAGTCAAATCTTTCTTTATATCTTTTCAGTTAGGTTCTTGGTGATTTAGGTGTATATACACTGTAGTTTTGTTGTTGTAGGGGTGGTGTCAGCCCAGTGTAACTGTACTGTGGACTATGTGGCATCATGCGATGCTGGCGAGTACTTCCATTCCAACTCCTCCTTGTGTGTACCGTGTGATCCAGGATACTTGTAAGTTCAGGAACTACGGGTACTGTAATTTGCACATTTTTTAGTGTGTTGGCCGTTTTGTACGTGTTTGTGTGTAGTTGGCAACAGATACAAGATGATAATATTGTCTTGGATCAGTTTTACAAACCACACACTGCACAGATTATACTCTTATGGTTTTCACTGGCCTTTGAAATCCTGGAAAGTACCTGAATTTTGTTGCATGGTATTTAGGACCTTAAAAGTCTTCACCTTTCAGGGTTAGATATAACATTGAATGACGTTCGAATTTAGTGAAATAAGCTACCCAAACTAGTGTCAGAAATATCCACATATGTGTTTGCATTTAAACAGATTGGTCCTTGAAAAAAACTAAAAATCATAGCATATTAGTCAGTTCATAAAGTCTTCGAAAAGATTTTCTTTCGTGGATGGAAACACTGCATGTACACTCTACCTGTAGGCTCAGCAAGGGGAATGTCTGTAAGACTCTCTATTCTTGTGAAATAATAAGAGACAAAATCTGTCTGTACAGCATTATTTTATAATTACTTCTTGTTCTTACATTATGTATGTGCTGCATGCTTTGATATGGTTAGCAGCTGTCTGAATATAAATGTCTAATTCTGGGAGAAATCCTTTGAGCATTGACCCAGGCCCATATCAGTGTATATTGATCAGGAGAGGCGTGACAAACAGATACTGGATGTTCATGTCCCATTCACTTGCCAGTGTTGTGTATATTGAGAACTCTGTGAGAGGCCAGCCAGTCCATTTAATAGGACTATACGCTAGACTGATATGCTTTATTAACTCACCTGAAGTTGTGTACACATTGAAATAGACGTTGAGTAGATATACTGCCATCCACTCCTTAAATCCTTGGGTTCTTACAGAGTAACTGGGGTCTCTCCTCAGTGGTGTATGGAGGTCAATGTTATAAAGAACCAGGATATATGGCAACACTTTTCAGTGAAAGACATAGAAAAGAAATATAAAAGAAAAAAAAATAAATATGAAAAACAAAATGTAGTATGAAGGTTCATTGGAGAGACCGTTTAAAACTTTACCCAGATCTTTTTGTATTCAATTTTTTATTGACTGGTTGAAATGCATTTGAATTCTGTGGTTAGAAGCTGGAACCACTTAAGGGGTCGTGATGTCACAAACATTATATTTATCCCAAATCCATGTAATACCATTTTTAATGTTGAAATATATTGTTTGTGTGTGTATGTGCATGAATAGACATGACGCTGGTAAATGTCATGAGAATATTAAAAAACTGATCTGAAAAAAAAAGCCAATTAATTTTAGATGTAATTATGATTTTCTCAGTGTAAATCATTTAATTTCATAGTCTTGTGTTGTCAGCTATCATGGAAGATCTAAAAGTTCAGTGACGCAAATTAAAGTGGACTGAATTGGAGATATTGTGTACGCAAGGAGATGTCTTGTGCTTAGATATTGTTAGAAACATTCTTAACTGTCTCTGTATTCTAAAACTTTTGGTGGTTTTCGACTTCAGGTTCAGACATGTATATTATGTAAATTATTGTATAATTACAATTAAGTTAGTGCATGTCAGAATTATAGATTTAACGGACTTTTGCCAAATTTGGATATTTGCTACAATGAAAAAAAAGTTTTCAAGTGGATAAACTGAGAATTTATTATTCAGAAATTATTGATTGATTGCTAGTGGACATGGTGTTAATTAATGCACATAAACAGAACATGCTGTTTACAGTTACAGGTAATCTGCTTGTCTGAAATAAATCTGTTGGCTGGTTCCTCTGAAAGTTAATGCTAAACCAACTTTTCAAAGGCTCTGGCCATTGTCTTCATGGATTTGTGCATACTTGTACATGCTTCTGCATGGCATAACCAAACAGGTCAAAGGTAGAGCTGTATATGTTTGTTCTGCTGAAAGGTATTCTTAATTTAAGAAACCTGTGGTATTACCTCCATGGATTGGAAAAATTCAGGATATGAATGTGTGTGTACTTCCCTTTCAACCACTTGACAGACCTGGCAGGGATCCAAGCTCTTTATAGTTCTCTAGCCAGGGTGGTGTATGTTTTTATGACTTCCATTCTGATAAAGCCTGTTTTCCTGAGTCATTGCCAGGTGGTACCTTTCTCTGTAATTACAGGTAGCCTTGTCCTGTATGAGGCCAATCCAACCTGTTGCACTCCACTGACCAAGATGTTATGTATTCAAAAGTATTGGAAATTTGCCACACTGTGCACTTCTATTGAAATACTTGTTTTCCAGAGGAAAGAGAACTTTTGTGCGTATTTAAGCATCAGTGGTAACTGACTGGCAATCTAACCGTCATCCTTCAGCAGCCACATTGAATGTATTGACAGTGGCAGAATGTATCGAACCTATAATAAGATTAAGGATATGGCAAACATGTAGTGAAATGTAAATTCCCTCCAGCTAGAAATGAAAACATGTACCCTAATTGTTTTAATTTTTGCAACACCTGATCTGTCTTTTTTAGCCAAGATATGTATAATAGAAACGGGGATAAAAAGTTTCTCTTTTCTCCCATGGTTAGACCATCTTATTACCAACATATCCATATCTTTAATTTTTCCAAAAACTTGAAGAGAAGTAATATTTTTGTATCAGCAGGACTAATATGGGTATAAAATAATTAGAAGAATAAGGTACGTAAACAATACTTGAGTGGACTGACAGAAAATTATGATCAATATCAAGCACACTGGAAGGAAGGGCAGACAATGGTACCACATATGTGTATTTGACTATCTGAAGTCATAACGACGTACTGCATGAATTCACTCATTTGAAATTCTGTAGAAATATGTTTGTAAGGCCATCCTACTGTTGATATCTACAAGTACTTTAGTTCTTTAACAGTGCTGATTTTATGTCCGTGGTTAAACCTTTGGAACACCAACTCTGTTGCATAACTTTGCTTTTTCTGCCAGGCACCGAAAAACTAATACTTGCCTTGATTGCTTGGGCTTTGCTATAACATTTCTAAAAATCGAAGGATTATCACTGAACATTGTGGAAATTTACCATTTTTGAAACAGTTGCGCTCTTGCAAGAGAGAAACATACTACTATATGTCAGAAAGTGGTGTAAAGAAAATGAACACACTCGTGGAAAGTCATTACTGGTTCTAATCTCTGAAACACAGATCCACACACACAGACAGTTGTTCGGTACGGACGGAGAGTATGTACCTCGATTCCCGTCTTCTGCCAGACTTTGTACATTTATGGCATGGCTTTGTTGGCCGTTCCTCCCGCTCTGTGGAGGGTATGCAAACAAGGTAGTGGAAGGATTCTGTTTTTGCCATTGGAACTTGGAACTGCTGGATCTTGGTTTCTTCCAGGAGGTGGAGTGTTACACGCTCACGGAAACGCAACATTATACGTCATTGTACATGATGTGAGCGTTGAAATGCACGATCTCCAATGTATAAAGTGCAATTTTTTTATACCAATTTTTTTTGGAGCAGTGCTGAGTAGTAGGAAAGCATTGGGTCTGACCTGTCTATCCCAGACATTCCATTGTTGTAATTGGACATTATATTAGGTTTGCTGGATACTTCTTGTTTTGGTCGGTAGCGTCCACCATGTCCATGCGGTGCTGTGATCGTGAACACTTCCCGCTTGTCTTTCTATTTGCAAAGAGCTACCGACTCGTTTCCATCGTTACCCCTTTTTTAATTTGTTTGTGAACAGCTTGTGGATTTTCCTTCAGATAAATGCGAAGTGTCCAGCATACATACGTTGAACGGCCTGCGAGTGTTTTTGTAAGGCCAACAGAGTTGTAATAATTTTCTGTATGACAGTTGACCTTTATCCAGAAAACTAGACGCAAAACCTGAGACAATAGCAGCTGATTGACCCATATGTCAGTTAGCCTCAATGCTTGTCCCACAGTATAGAAGAATCTTGATTACCATGCCCCAGGATTCGCAAGGTTCATAGAGCTTTACACTGTACTTATGTCCCCTGTTTTTGATGTACTGATGAAATAGCAGTCACCCCTGCCACAACACCGTGGATTCATCAGTGCACAATTCCCGTTCAGGATAGCAGACTTCAGCCACCTTTTCATTGAAGTAATCAAGTAATGAGCATATCTTGTTTAGGCGATTGTCAGAATCTTGGGAATTGTCTGAAAGGTACCAAAACCTCAGAAGCAGTGAGAATCAATTACAGCTTATAGATACTCTGAAATTTTCAGAGTTTTGTACATTGTATCAGTACTCCAGTAGTGTTGCAGGGTTGCTACATTGTTTGTACCCATATGCATGAGAAGCCCTAGAAATTTTAGTAGCATCCATATCCTTCCAATATTTTGGACGGGAATCTCTTCGCAGTGGTCGTAGTTTGTTTATTTCAGCGGGTGCGTAGCGATTAGTCTCAGTGACCATGGGATCGACTAATTCATCAGCAATTTTAGGTAATCTCCAGGAGATGTCCCTTGAACAGAACTACATAGGCCAGGAGTCTGAGCAAATGTAAACACTGGCGCTTCTTCTGATAGGTCGCTGCAAGTATGTGCCACGACTGTACCAGTGTGGAATCTTGTCGGCCTTGTTGGTCTGCAAGGTGCCCCATGGAGACCACAGTCTGGCATCGCAGAGCCACGACCACCCCTGGGTCTTACCCCACAACCCCGTCCACCTCATGTGCGAACGCCACGGACGCGGGGCTGGCCACGTGCTCCAAGCCATGCTGCTTGTTAACTCGAGGCAGCAGCCTCAGATGAAACAGCTTGGTCAATTTGCCCACTAGACTGTTTGTCACTACTTTCAGGCTGAAAATCATCATCGTCCTGACTTCCTACCATATCTGATTCATCACTCTCATCATTATCAGTCTCCATTAACCGTTCCGCGACTTCGTCTGCTGTCATATGTGCCATTTTGCAAAGTACTCACTTTCAGATCAAAGTATCATACAGTGGTGAAGTATCTTTGACACAAATACCACTGCGAGAAAACTCGTTATTGGCAAATTTACCAAATTTACCAGTTATATCCCACTGTCAGCTACAACTTGTCCCCTATAAAGGGTATTCGCCAAATGGATCATGAGAGGGCACTCAGTATATGTCTAAAAATAGCTCCGTAAACAAACATTGACTAAATGTATAAAAATATAGAAAGGCAAACTGTAGCACGGTAGCCTCAACAAGTTATCTCGTAGGCAGCAGTCAACATGTTAAAAGATTTACATGTATGCAGTGAACAATTATTCTGAACAAGAGTATTACACAGTTAACTTTTCTCAAAATTTTTGTGGTCACCATTTTGGTTGAAGCAAATTGTTTAAAGCCAATCTCTTCTACTAAAACTTTTAAAGTGTACAGGGTGTATCTGAGGTACATCTTCACAGAATTCAAAAACTAGCTAAGTTTCTGAGGTACATCCTCTAAGTGTTGATTTTTTTCAAAGTTGTTGAGGTGTATCTAAGACACATCGTGTGAAATTTGAAGTTTCAGTGGTACATCATCTTGTGTTTATTTTTTCTAAGTCAGTGAGGTGCATGTGAAGTATAGGCATATTATCATTAATAAGTACACCTTGGATATTCTGCATGAGGTCCACAAATCACCTATACCTCACACTGAGGTGTACTTGATGGGTACAGCCCAAATACACCACATCTATACTGAACACTGAGGTGTCCACCTTGTGTCTGTGAGGGAGTGGAATAAAGGAAGTTGTGGTACCTATTGTTTGGTAGAAGCATTTGATTTGTCTCTGTTGGTTGGACACGTATTTGATATATAAGTTTGAATAACATAAAATCGGATTGGGATCAAAGGATAATAAATTGTACATGTATCTTTCTAACAATCAGCTTTCATTGCAAAGTACTAAGAAAAAAATCCTCCTTCCATCCAGTTAATATTGTAAAGGTCTGTTTTTTTGGCGTGACAAACAGAAAAGAGCCAAGTTTGGCAGTTGGATGGGCAGCTTTATAGTTTGCATGCACTGGGATATATAAAGGTACATGTAGATGTGCATTTATTGGTATTGAGAATGTGATGTTATCGGGTTTGGTTGCCATATAATAATCCATGCATAAATTTGCCATTTTGTCATCTTACATTAATGACATCAAAGTTACATGTCATAAAAATTTTAGGTTACTCAAGTTTCCTTTCACTGTCAGCATGCACTTTTGTTCACCTCAGTGTGCTGCATCGCACACATATTCTGTTCCACATCCTGACAGTTTCACCAGCAGACTTTCAGGAACATTTGGTTTACAGGTACACTGATGTTTTATGTAAGCGTAAGTTTCTAATTTTCTGATTTTCTGATTACATTATAGTTGTGCCAATGGAACCTCTTGGCCTTGTCCTATTGGAACAGCCAATCAGATGTCTGGGAGCTCCAACTCGGAAGATTGTATCTCTTGCAATTCAGCAAGTGTTGCGATATTCCAGGGTTCTTCTGCATGCACTCCCTGTCGTGCTGGTTCTGTGGCAAACTCTGGCAGGTCGGCCTGTGAGTTGTGTTTGGCGGGAATGTACCGCTCAGATGCAGACATACAGTGTCAGTCATGTCCTACAGGTAAGTGGAAGTGTATGTGACACATGCTGGTGAGGAGATACAGAATTCACTCTGATTGACTAACTCAATGCTTTTTCTGTATTGTTAAGTGTAGTAAAATTTTCAAAGGAGAGCAAATATTTGCTATGTTTCTATTGTAAGGAGAAAATATTGAGAGCAAATATAGTAACAATGTGATACTATCTATCTGAATAAGTGAATAATCCTCTTTAACTTTTATGAAAACGGGATCAATACCTTGTCAGCATGATGTAGATTTTTTCCAAGATTATTTGCTCTGTGATTTGAATGAATTCACTGTTCCACTTGCAATAGCACAACACAAATATGTAGATGTAGCATTTAGTGAACAAAATAACATGTGTATTTGAGATACATCCATTTTACTCTGTCAGCATTAGAAATGGTCACTGTATGTATTGCTGCTCTTGGTTCACAGACAAGTTGCCTGGATTTACTGTACTGTGTGCTGTTGATTGTTGACAGGTTCTAAATGTCCAAATGATGGGATGTCAGCTCCTATAGCCTGCCCTGTGGGGGAATACCAGAATGATACTGCTCAAACAGACTGTGTCCCCTGCCCCTCAGGCTATGAATGCTCTAACCCCTCAGCCTCACCCAGTCAGTGTACTGCTGGACAGTATGCGCCTACAGGCTCCACAAACTGCTCGCAGTGTGACTCTGGTATGCAAGTTGGTGTGTTCAGTGGTAGTCATATAGAATTTCATTAATAAATATAATCTGTGATGTTTCTGTTTTGTGTTTTGTGTTTTATTTTGTTCAGATTGTGTAATTTGGGCCTTGAGTCATTCAGTTTTATTATTTATTAATATTTTATTATATTAGGTTTTAATATATTATTTATATAAGGGTAAAACGTGATGGCATTCAGAAGTTTGTCTGTTCAAGTCTACATACTTGTCAGACCTGTCAGGTAAGAGACCAACACTTCACATACATCTGACAAGTCATATGGGATTGCTACATGTATACAGATTAGCTGCTTACTGTCAATTTAAGTGCTTTGTCACAAGTTTTTTTCTTGCAAATTAAATTCAAAATAACATTCAGAAAGCAAAATTAAAAAAGAAAATATTAAGAAATATATGTGAGAGTTATAATCATACATCATTCAGCTACGTGTGATGAAATATCATCTGTGACTCACACTGTTTGTGTTTTTTGACAGGAAGTTAATTTTTGAATGTTTTCATGCACAGTGACGTCATTTTTTGACGTGTATGTGTGTTACAGTCAGTGTACTTCAGTACATTTAGTGTCTCCTCTTGACAGGTTACTACAGTGATACCCCAGGATCATCTTCCTGCAAACCCTGTACAGCTGGCCATTACTGCACTGCTTCCACCCAGATGCCCTGTGGGGGTGGGAAATACAGCTCTGCCATGGCCCTCAGCTGTCAAGACTGCCCAGAGGGTTACGCCTGCCCAGGGTCCACCACTCAGACCCCAGACCTCTGTCTGGCAGGGACGTATGCCGCCAGCCGCTCCTTGTCCTGTGCTAACTGTACCCGTGGCCATCAGTGTCCAGCTGACGGCATGTCCACGCCAGAGCCCTGTCTGAATGGCACCTATGCCCCAGCTACAGGGGCTGTGACCTGTGATGCCTGTCCAGCTGGTGGGTAAAGCTAACTGTTCTGTAGTTAGGCTTAGCATAGCGCTGTATTGCTGGGGGGCCTCTGAGGCGGAGGGGGTTAGCGCATTAGTGCAGTGGAATGAGTGAGGAGCCTCTCATCAATGTGGAGGATTTGAGTTCAAGTCCAATTCTTAGTGGCTTCCTCTTGGGTCTTATGTGGGAAGGTCTGTCAGAAACCTGCTGATGGTTGTGGGTTTCCCCCAGTTTGCTACCACCATAATGCTGGCCGATGTCGCGTAACCGAAATATTCTTGAGTATGGTGTAAAAAACACCAATCAAATAAATAAATAAATCTGTATTGCCTGTTTACAGTTCTGTTTTCACTTGGTATTTCTTTCCTGCTAGGAGCTTTCAGTTTCTAAATCGCAATTCAGTCTACAATAAAATCAGTATGTGGACATAATCCTCATGGTTAACAAGCTGGCTTTTGCTGAAGTACTAATTCTTCTGATTTTTTTGGACGCCTTTTCTGCCATTTTCATGTAATATACATGTAACTGTAACAGGAATACAAAGTTTCTTTTTATCCAAGTTGGTTAGTCCATCTATTGACCAACATATCCATATCTTTACTTTTTCTAAAACTGGGAGAGTAATGTAATATTTTGCATTCAGCAGTACTAAATACCTGTAAAATAATTTGAGGAATTAGGGCAGTTGCCAATGTAGAGGCTGTTGTACCCATACTGTACAAAAACACCCTAACTATGAGCGACTTATTGTGTGGAATATGAAAAAAAACATCATCTTGTTATTTGATTCCACAGGTATGAAGTGTCCTGATGTTGCTGGCTCTGCAGTCAACTGCCTGGCAGGGGAGTTCAGTCCCCTGGGTCTGACCACGTGTAGCCCGTGTGATGAGGGGGAATACTCTGCCAACCCAGGGGCAGCCTCCTGTAGTGTGTGTCCCGAAGGACAGGCATGCCCCACCAAGAACCAGGCGCCACGTAACTGCTCCACTGGTGAATACAGGTAGTGTATTCAAACAGATTTGTGGTGTGTCGCATGCACAAGTGATCAATAACTTACATACCATTTAGTTTTAATTTTAATTTTAGCACATTTAAATTTCCATATAAACTGTACCTATATTAGTATTAATCTTGAGTAGGGCATAAAATGCATAAAATTTGAGAGTGTATGAACAACTTGTATTGTAATCATCTTTGTCAGAAGCCACTATTAATCAGCTGATTTTGATCTTTTGAAGTTTTGACCAAGTTTGCAAAATTTAAAACCGTTTAAAATTGTAGAACATGTGTTATACTTACTACTTTTGGAAACAAGTAAGCACAGCTGACAGCTGTGGGATAATCTACAGACAGACATGTAATTGACTTGGACTGACTTGTGCTGGTTTCAGTGTTGGTGGCCAGAAATTATGTACAGCTTGCAGCCCAGGCACCTATAAGGACGTGGAGGGGGTGGGGAGCTGTGAGGTGTGCCCTGCAGGCTTCTCCTGCCCTACCCAGTCAGCAGGTAAGTGAGGGGTATGGCTGTAACAGGCACAAACCCTACAGAGGAGATCATAATTATTTGGTTACGTGCAGAAAATAGAGGGTAATAGGACTCCCAAGTTATGGTGTAAAACTCTAGTGTCTACGTTTTTAGCCTTGTGCCTAAACAGTTGGCTGAATTCCTGGGAACCACAGAGCAAGGAATTGTGCCCTGAACAGTATGCAGCATTTAGTACTTAGAAGCATAAAGTGCAGCAGTTCATTTCTGTCTGTCTTGTTGATGTACTTTTTTTTTTGTCTGTGTGTGCAGCCCAGCCGTGTTCTGATGGGTACTACTCCTTGGGTGGGGAAGTGAGTTGTCTCCCCTGTCCAGGGGGCTACAGCTGCACCAGTAAGGATCAAGAGCCTGTCGTCTGCTCAGTTGGGTCCTATTCCAGTAACCGAAGTCTGTCGTGTTCAGAATGTCCCCAGGGTCATTATTGCCCTGATAATGCCATGACAGAGCCCATTCCCTGCCCCCAGGGATGGTACCAAACCAATACAAACATGACAGAATGCACAGAGTGCCCACAAGGTTAGTGTCTTTTTTCCCTTTTTCTTGTATTTATAGAACTGAGAATGTGGCAAAGAAGTTGTTAGCTTTTATAATAGTATAAATTTCTGATGGGATGTTCAACAATGCTTGATATCGAGATATAAGAAACAACAATAATGCAACCGTTGATAGTAAAGTGGCCAACGATCTTTTTTACACTATCCTAAATAAATACAAATGACTTGTTGTAGGTACATGTATATTTGGCATTATTCTATATGGTTTGTTTGTTTTCTTTCGACAGGTCACAAGTGCACCTCTCCATTTTCCTCCCCTACAGCCTGTTTACCTGGACAGTATCAAGATGGGCATGGAATGCAGACATGTCTCAACGTATGTCAGCTAACTTTGGAAAACCATGAGCATTCACATGTTACTGTTATGAACATTCACATGTTACTGTCATGGGTCATCAGATGAATTCTCTTTTTGTGTATAGCTACTGTTTTCAGTTTTATATGGTATTAAAATAAGATATGCATGAAGGGTGAAAGGATTTGTGCAAGAATATCTTAATGTTTCAATCAAGTAGTCAGATTTTGGGAATGTTTGAATGAAAACATGCCACCATTTGCTTTTGCTGAACTAAACATGGGAATTTTGGATTTTTTTGTTGCCAGTGTCCATCAGGGTTCTACGTGTTAGGGACTGGGAATTTAGCATGTACGGAATGTCCAGCAGGGTCCAGATGTCCTGACCCAGCATCCTCTCCTGTGGCCTGTGCCAGCGATGAGGTCTGTCCTAATAAAATCCAATCAGACTTCATTAGGAAGGATTATCATAAAAAAATGTTTGTAAAGTTTGACATTTTCATGATAATTTCCATCTCACCAGTGCCAAGATATCTGGAAGAAAGATATTCAGGATCAACTCTTGTGCTCTCTGTATATTAAATCGTGTACAAAACTGTGAATAAAACAATTGATCTAGTTTCATGCTTGTGTTTGGCAGTACTCCAATGCTGGATCCACCAGTTGTTCATCCTGCCCACCGGGCAAAACCTGTGGATCAAGTGGATCACCCACATCCTGTGTTGTGAGTTCATCTTTTTGTAACCTAACTCCAAGAAAGGTTTATGACTTAAATGGCGTATTGTATTGGCACACTGGTATTGTATTTTTTCTAGTGTGTGAATGGTGGAAGTTTTTACATGTATCTAAAGCGTAAGTGATAAACCTGATTGTTTCTGACCAAACCATTGTTTCTAATCATTTTGAGGTCTACTTGTGATTTGTACTTTAAGATACTTTTTGAGCATTGTCCACTCTATGAAGGTCTGAGCTGTATTTCTTGGAATAAGTAATGTTTTATTCTGTTGTAAGGTCGTGTGTGTAATTTTGGTAACAATTTGAATTACAGTGTGAACATTACATAACATTAAGATGCATTTTAAGTGTTTTTGAAACGATACTCGCACACATGATGGTGTGATGATACTAATCAACACACACGTTGAATTACACGTGTAATTGTAAGTCCCTTTTACCAATTTTCAGACTGGTGAATACTCCAATGGGACAAGTTGTGTGCCCTGTCCTGTGGGATACTATTGCCCCTCCCCGCTGTCAGGCCCTCAGATCTGTGCCCAGGGGACGTATCAGGACAGTGAGGGTCGGTCGTCCTGTGTCTCCTGCCCCCAGGGACACTCCTGCTATGACGTCAGCGCCTCCCCTGTACAGTGTACTGCTGGTTTCTACAGCCTGGCAGGACAGGTCGGATGTACTGTAAGTTTGTCAGTTTATAATTTATCCTCACTGGATACAACATGTGCCCTGAAATTATAATTAAATGGTACGTTGTATAAAGGCTGCAGAAAATGGTGATAAAAGGTAAAGGGGAAAAAATGGTCACATGTCGTCGTTTTCTCATGCAATTAATTTGAAATTGATAGGAAATGTATGACATTTGAATAAGGCACTTCATAATTTATTGCAAAGTTTATAGCCCTCTTCCTTTGGATGGTGAAAAAGAAAGTATTATTATTTAGACATATCTGTGCATGAAGACAACTAATATTTTTTGCAAACTGAAACATTTGAACTTTTTGACACATGTATGTAAACCCTTTGGCTCTGTTAGTTTTCATCAACTTTTCAGTGTTGATGTTGTTGTTCTCCCCCAGTTGTGTCCGGATGGCTTCTACAGCTCCTCAGCATCAGGGTCATGTACTTTGTGCCCAGCTGGGAAACGCTGCTTTGACGGAACCTCCTACATCGCTGCCGAAGATTGTGATGCGGGGACATACAGTCCAGTTGGACAAACAACCTGCTCTGTTTGTGTCAATGGTATGGTTGGTGCCAGGGAATGTTGTCCTGAAATCATTACACATCAGTTGCTAGAAGGTTTAATTTTCACAAAACACTTTTAAACTATATGTAAGGTCTAGTTTTCAAATTTCATTTAAAATCCAGAAATTCATGGCATAATTGATGATATCGTACTTTTGATTTCAGATTAAATAGGGTTATTTTTATTTGCTCAAGAAATTTAAATGAGGCGTTTCAAGCTGTTGGACCTGTTTTCTTTAGGTACATACAGTGGTGTGGGTGCAGGTCTATGTTCCCTCTGTCCGGCGGGCAAACACTGCCTCGACCCCAGTGTGGTGCCGGTAACATGTGATGATGGCTTCTATAGTCTAGGAGGAATGGTAAGCAACTTACACATAACAATGGGTGGTGCGAGTAGCTTAAGGGCGAAGTTTATATTTTTCAGTGTCAGATTTTTCAAGCCATTGTGCATCTTTGGCAAAGACTGAAAGGGAAGATTATAAAATAACAGTCAGCATATGATGTTAGCAGTCATTCTGTGGTATTTTACACAGTTTCTTGGTAACTGTAATGGTCCGTTAAGATGTTTCCTCATCTGTAATGGTCCGTTAAGATGTTTCCTCATGTTCCTGCTTTTGTACGTTCAGATAACTGTGCATGGTGATAATATGACTGTATATAAAGTACATGTACATTTGTGGTGGTTTAGCAGTTCAGGTACACACCTTGTAAACATTTAATCCAGTATCTTGCCTTATTTACTATCATGATACTTCTCTGCTTTGTGTTCAGCATACAGTAAGAGGATGGGCATTTTTTCTGTTTGGACAAGTGTTCATATATTATGACTCTCAGTGGTGTGATGCCTGGTGTCTTTGACGTGGTGTTTGAGTGATGCAGCACTGTAATTGTAACATGACATAGCCCTCCTGTTTAATGGTAGCAGTGTGCCTATATGAGTACCAAATTAATGTTAACCATATTAATAGTAATATTCAGCCCTCAGCAAGCAACCAAAGCAATCCATTTAACTGTGAAAATACCTGCTTTCATGACATAGCCCTCCTGTTTAATGGTAGCAGTGTGCCTATATGAGTACCAAATTAATGTTAACCATATTAATAGTAATATTCAGCCCTCAGCAAGCAACCAAAGCAATCCATTTAACTGTGAAAATACCTGCTTTCATGATGTTTCAGGTGCAGAGTTGCTCCCCCTGTCCGGCAGGGTTCCAGTGCTCTGACAAGACTTCAGCCCCAGTGGCATGTGCATCAGGCTACCATTCCTCTGAGGGCCAGCTGAACTGTGTTGCCTGTCCCACAGGATTCAGTTGTCTCGACCCCAGCGAAGCACCCACATCCTGTGATGCTGGCTACTACAGCCCATCTGTGAGTATTAAACAGGTTTAGGTTACTATCTTCAAAATAAATGTTACCCATCTTAAATCTGCTGACTTTTGTATGATTTAGTGGATTTGAAGACTTTTGTGAGGTCAGGAATTTGCATAGTTCAGTAAGTAACACAGTCAAAAAAGAGAGGAAAAGATTTTTTGTAATAATAAAGGGAATAATTTTGATGAATCAACAAAATGCAGATTTTATATGAGATATGTGCAATGAGGTTTTGTGAAAAATGAAGCCCTGAAAGTTCAGCATGTATGCATGTAGTGCTTATTGGCTTAGTCTTAGGAACGTCAAAATAAACAACTATGATTGGTTATCGTCTGGCATTGTCTATTATGGAAGCTATTACCTGTCTCTGCTTAGTCCTCATCTATTATTGAAGTGTATCCGTCATTTTTTTCTTATTACATGATTAATGTTTTCACTAGTAACTAATTTTTGTTCCCATAAATGACAAATACTTCAAAATGTAGGCAAAATGTATTGATGTGTAATGGTATGTTATCAGGGAAGTGCCATGTGTATGATATGTCCTGCTGGGTACGAGTGTGAATCCTCCTCTGATAGCCTGAGTGCCTGTTCCTCTGGCTGGTACAGTCTGTCAGGCAGCCTCAACTGTACCCAGTGTCCTGCGGGGTCCGTGTGTCCCTTCCCCTCCCTACCACCAATCACTTGTCCAGCCGGAATGCATACCAACGGCCAGGCTGGCCAGACAAGCTGTACTGACTGCCCAGCTGGGAGTGCTTGTCCAAGTGTAAGGTGAGTGGAAATAAGGATGTCAGCTACATGTAAGTACAAGCTGGATCAGTCGTCTGGTGTAGTGTACCATACCAGCTGTTAGCTTTCTCTTTGAGTTTTCACCAGGACTTGTGCGCCAACTTATATTAGAATATTCATTGATATTCAGTAAACTGTGTAAGGGAATATAACTGTATAGTCAAACATTCTTCAGTGTGGCATAAAACAATAATTGAACAAATGCATATGAAAGAAATACATATTTGTCCCAACAACCTGTGATTCTTGATTTCCATTGGCTAATTATGTTGATTAAAATGATGACATACACTTGGCAGACCTACGGTTCAAACGTACACAGGGACTTAAATCAGATCAGAGAGTGCTGTGTCAGCACTGTCTGCAGTGGACGCCAATTTCAAAATCGGTGTGCCAATCCCTTTTGCTCAACTGTATATACGCAAGAATGGTGTACTATTTGATGAATGTTGTTATCTAGGTGTTGAGAAGGGTCTTTGGGGATTGAAACCCTGGATGTGAAATTAGACCTCTTCCCCTGGGACTTAGGTTTAAAAGTTCACACTCAGCGTGTAAATCTCCACATACCCTTCCTAACACATTTAATTTACCTTGTATGCTGTGAACAGTTATTGAACAGTTATTTTATATTTTGCTGTGATGTATCATCATTTGTACAGTTCTGCCCCAATTGCCTGCACCAGTGGAAGTTACAGCCTGGCCAAGTCCACCCAATGTACAGCATGCCCTGTGGGGTACCAGTGTGCCAGGACTGACCAAGCCCCAGTGGCCTGCACCCCAGGAACCTACTCTGGGGGTAGTCAGCAGGGCTGTACAGCCTGTGGGGCAGGAATAGCCTGTCCCTCCACCACCACGTCCACAGACAGCTACAGCTGTCCTCCAGGTATGTAACTACACGGAGTATTCATGTGGCACAATTTTCCAATGAGATGATATTACTTGGAATGAAATGCTACAAGGTGACAAAGTCTTGATATTCAGCGTTAGAAATGACATTAAACTCCATACAAACTAAAACATGGTATTTTCCACACACATAACCTTTATAGTGAAGTTGTATCCATGACAATCAGTGAACCTGAGGATAGATTTATGATACCACATGTAGAAATGAGAATTTTCACAGAATCAGCTGATTTTAAGAGATATCAAAATGTTCATAGTATGTAACCTTTGACTAATATGGCCAAAACTAATTGTTTTACTAAGTAGATAAAATTTCACCTCATTTGGATGCAAAAGATTCTCTTCCCATAGCAGCTTTTGATATGGCATGATATGCATACAAATAGGGGTGACACAAACCTTTCATATGCTTCCAAAGTGCCTATACAGTATATGTATTTCATGTGATGTGTTCTTCCGAGTAAGACTGTATTCAGCTGTAATGTCTAATGGTTTTGTTTCCTGGTCATTTCTCCATACTATACAATTGGTTCTGTGTTACACATAGAGCAGTTAATCTTTATATTTTATTTCTTACTCGTGGAGACAAAGACCTTGTGAAAATGAGTGCTTCTGTGTTGTTTCAGGATCTTACTCTACAGGCAGCCAGTCCTCCTGTACTTACTGCACCGCTGGGTTTTTCTGTCCCTCCACCACGGCCAGTACCAGCACAGCCTGCACGACTGGCACCTACTCTTACGAAGGCTCTGCCACGTGTGACCCCTGTCCTGCTGGCTGGCAGTGCCCTTCTACGGATGGTACAAAGAATTCCCCCTGTCCCCCAGGATTCTACAGTGCGGGTAATGTCACTACCTGTACAGCCTGCCCTGCCGGTGAGGCCTGCCCTAACACAGACTCCAGCATCACCTTGACCTGTGTGGCGGGGACGTTTTCTGTCGGGGAGCAGACAGCCTGCACTGTGTGCCCGCCAGGCTATGAATGCCCCAGCACCACAGCAAACACCATGACGGAATGTAGTGCAGGCTTCTTCAGCGAGGGTGGTCGTGACGCTTGCGTGCAGTGCTCGGCAGGATATGCCTGCCCGTCTAAATACGACAATTACCGCATCACCTGCCCGCCTGGCACTTACTCTGAAACAGGTGCCACAGCGTGCACTGAGTGCGAGGCCGGTAAAGAGTGCGCCAAAACAGATGCACCAGGTGAGGACTGTAAAGGCGGTTACTATAGTCTGGGGTTCACCACGTCCTGCACCAAATGTCCAGCTGGGTACTTCTGTGATACCGGAAACAAAGGATTACCTCCAGTGGTGTGTCCAGAGGGTCAGTACAGTCAAGCTGGGGCAACAGCGTGTACAGACTGTGATGCAGGCTACAGCTGCCCTGAGGGTAGCACCAGTGCCACACCCACGTCAGCAAAGTGTGCACGCGGCTACTACTGCTTGGCGGGAAAATTAGAAACACCGTGCCCAAAAGGAACCTACGGTGGAGCTGTGGGCCTGACAGTACATACAGAGTGTACTACATGTCCTCAGGGCTACTACTGCCCAGAGGGTACAGCAGGTGCCCCTTCTTCTAGCCTGATCTGTCCCCGGGGTCACTTCTGCCCAGAGAGGACAGGGGACTACAAGGAGCACCCATGTAATGCTGGAAGCTTCTATAATGACCTGGGAGCTGTAGCTCAGAGTGAGTGTCAGAACTGTCCTCAAGGTCGTTTCTGTAAGGCAGGTACGGGAGACCCTTACTGCGACGCCTGTATATGTCCGCGAGGGTCCTACTGCCCCACATCCACCGGAACACCCGTCCCATGCCCAGCAGGTCTCTACACAGAAGAGGAAGGCAGCACCGGTCAGGAATTTTGTAAGACCTGCCCCGCTGGTCACTACTGTGAAGAAGGGACTCCCACCCCGACACCCTGCTCTCCTGGCACCTTTAACCCCATAGTCAGCGGACAAAACTCAACGGCGTGCGCCCCATGTACATCTGGAACCGCTTGCACTGACTATGGTCTCACCAAACCTAACTACCCATGTTCTCCCGGCTACTATTGCCCTGGAGGGAACTACCGCTCTAACCAGACTGAGTATGCCTGCCCTGCAGGGACCTTCACGGACTACAACAACCTGACAGCCGTGGAGCAATGTGAACAGTGTCTGCCCACTGTGGCCTGTTTATTGGGCACCGGGGGCATTCAGAAGTCTCCTGTGGCCTGTGGCATGGGCCACTACTGCCCAGCAGGGACTGGATCACCCACTCAGTACCCTTGTGCTGCCGGCACCTTCACGAATCTGACAAATCTGGCCAGGGCTGAGGACTGTTACATCTGTCCTCGGGGGTGGTACTGCCTGGAGGGTTCGTCTGCACCCACTGGCCGCTGTGATAAAGGACACTGGTGTCCAGACGGTAAGTTGTTCCACTGCTTATGTTCAGAGTTGACAAATTTATAATTTACGCATTGATGTAAAAAATGAGAAGTTTATTCTTTTGATATGACGGGCTGGCTGTTGACTGAAATATGTGGTTGAGTTAGCTGGAGGATAAGACCCTGAAACTTTGTTGGTTATGGAGCTAGGATTGATTCCATGAGGCCAGTCAAAATTCAAAATGTCATTTAATCATGTGAGTTAAAATTTGGAACACTGAACAAGAGTTAAGACAGATGTATCCGAATTGGAATACCTTGGGCCGTAAAATGCATATTGTATCAAGGTTTTAAATTAAGTGAAAGAACTCTTTGTGGAATTGGCTCCTGGGGCCAGTTTACTGCTACAGGAGCGACTCCTAGCATAAGGAGTAAGTGAAGAACATGTATCCTGTTCGTGGGAGAAGTATGTTTATCCGAACTGAATAAAATAGAGAAACCAAGGTGTGTGATGAAATAAATTCAGATTAATAATCTTCAGAGTTTCTGGTTTTGGTTGTAAGGATAGCCTTGCCGGGTGAAGTAATGAAGACAACCGTTTCAAAAAGTAGTGTCTAGGAATCTTATTTGTATGTTGATGTTTGGTAATTAAATAAAGTGAACTAGCCTGAAACAGTACTTGTCTAAGCAGGCCTGTGTGTTAATATCTGCGACTCCATATCAGAAGTTACAGTAATAAACCAAAATGCCATTTCGTTTTGCTGAATGTTTTACCTGTTGGTTTGTTTCAGGTACACCAATGGGTGACAGCAACCCCTGTCACGCAGGTTCGTTCAGTAACCAGACAGGTAACACCAGGTGGGAGCAGTGTGAGGACTGTACCCCAGGCAGCTACTGTCCCCAGGCCTCTGTGCTGCCTACACCATGCCCCGCGTGAGTTATCCCCCCCTTCTGTGGGCATCTCTACATACATGTAGGCTTACAAGTATGTCGTGGACGTCCAAGAATATCTCTCATGAAATCATTCAGAACATTTTCAAAGTCTTTTCAACTTGGTCTCTTGCTATAGTACTGTACAACAGTGGCCGTAGACAAACTCACTTGTCTGGTCACAATATCACAAGGTCACTGAATAAACTTCACATCCCCATCACATGAAGTTTAGTGAGAATGAAGTAGATTAATTGGTACTATACACATATGCATTTGCCAAACAGTAGAGTGGTAGGCAGTATATAGCTTCTCTGAATCAGAACAATGAAAGCCTGTGTACAAACAGTATACATAGAAGTGATTTAGCAGTTTCTGCAGTGTTCTGGTGTAGAGCCAAGACCAAATGTGTTTTTTATCCATAAAATTACACTTTCCATTTGTTACAGGTTATTACAAACTCTTCTATAAGTAGTTCAACAAAGTTGCCCTCTGTGAGTGGTCAAGAGAATACAAGCTGACTTCTCTCTTTTATTTTTGTTTGTAGAGGTACGTTTCGTGAAGACACAAAGGGCGAGGCCCTTGCAGACTGTAGTGAATGTACTGCTGGGTATTACTGTCCCGGGGAGGAGAACGTAGAGCCGTTACCTTGTGAGAAGGGGAACTACTCTGACAGCGGTGCTGCAGAGTGCACGTCGTGTGAACCAGGCCACTACTGTGATCAGAATGCCACGAGTTTCTACTTCATGGAGACCTACAGAGTGTGCCCATCTGGCATGGAGTGCCCCGAGGGAATGACAAGGGCACCTGACCTAGTCCGGGACCAGTGTCGGAAAGGGCACTACTGCCCTAGGGGTGACATTAACCCCTGGCCTGTACCGTGCCCCAATGGCACCTTCAACGCGGAAGTTGGAATGAAGCAGGTGTCTGACTGTCAGAAGTGTCCACCCGGCCAGTACTGTGTCCCGGAGGGCCTGAGCGAACCAGCCGGGGACTGTCCAGGAGGATATTACTGCCCATTAGGGACTGGCGACCCAGAGTCTTTCCCCTGCCCCATAGGGTTCTACAGGAACAGCTCATCTAAGGAGTCTTTCCAGGACTGCGCAGAGTGTTTGTCAGGATACTACTGTGACCGTGAAGGCCTGGCTGAGCCGATCGTGTGCCCCGCAGGGTATTTCTGCGTCAGTGGCAGTACTTATGCCTCGCCCTGTCCCCTTGGTACCTACAGCTACTCAGTTGGCTTGCGGCGGAGCTCTGACTGTACTCCTTGCCCCGGGGGATACTACTGTGACGGTATTGGCAGGACTTCACCCACAGATGTGTGTGATGCTGGATTCTACTGCAGAGAGAAAGCATACACCTCTGCCCCACCAGATGGTGCCACTGGAGGCGTTTGCCCCGCCGGAGGTTATTGTCCGCCAGGATCTGCTGTCTCCACCCCGTGCCCTGTGGGTAAATACAGCGCCTCTCCCGGTGCCAAGACGGAGTATGACTGTATTCCCTGTGACCCTGGGTTTTATTGTGCGGGCTCCAGCGGTACTGGTGTCTCTGACCAGTGTGCCCCAGGTTACTACTGTACAGGAGGGGCGGGTGTGCCAACCCAGCACGACACTCCAGCGGGTCACTACTCTGAGGCAGGTGCATTTAAGCCAGAACCCTGCCCACGAGGAAGCTACCAGCCAGCCCAGCGATCCTCCTCCTGCCTGGTTTGTCCTCAGGGCTACTACTGTAACGGCACAGGAACTGTCACGGAGACCATTTGCCCCACCGGGTACTTCTGCCCTGAGGGAAGCGAGAACCCCACCCCCTGCCCACGTGGCACCTTCCTGAACGATGTGGGCAAGTACACCGAGGACCATTGTAACCCCTGCACACAGGGCTACGCCTGCGAGTACTATGGCCTTAGTCAACCCAACACACCTTGTTACCAGGGTCATTACTGCTCCTCCGGTGCCAATATCTCCACGCCCATCGGGGAGTCCTTCGGTGATCTGTGCCCCCCGGGCTACTACTGCCCAGAGGGTACTGCTGAGTTTGCCCACTCTCCCTGCCCTAATGGCACCTACTCTAACTACACGGGTAACGCTGGCCTGTCGGACTGTTCTCCCTGTGATGCTGGGCTGGTCTGTGCTGGATTGGCTCTGACGCAACCTAATGGCATCTGCTCAGCTGGGTATTACTGCCGGGGTGGAGCTTTAACGGATAAACCGAATGATGGAGGAGCCACAGGGTCTTACTGCCCCACCGGACACTACTGCCCTGAAGGATCAGGTAGGTGGATAGCAGACTCTGTCATGAAGGGAGACAACTCTAGAATTATTACAGTAATGCCTGATGTACAGGGTTATATTTCAGATGAATGTTTAGACATCAGGCTTTTTCGTATTTCAGTGAAACAGTCTCTTGTCTTTCTTTGTGCATTTATTTGTTCATTTCATTGGTGTTTAACGATAATAGTTCTTGGTGGAAGAATTCAGAGGACGTGTTGTAATGTTTTTTACACTTAGGCATGGTTTGTATAACTGTATGTCCATTCCAGTCACAAACCTTTTTTGGCTGTGATGAAGTAGTCTTATAATTCTGCTGTATATCTTATGTGCAGGTGAGCCAGTCCGCTGCCCCCCGGGCTCATTTGTCAACGTCACAGGCCTGGATTACTGCTTCAACTGTCCCCCAGGTTTCTTCTGTACAGATGGAGAGGTGCCCCTGAAGTGCCCTCGGGGTTACTACTGCCCGGGTAACACCACCTCCGCTCAGCCGCCCTGCCCTAGAGGAACCTACAACCCTGACCTGGGTAATGTCAGACATGCATGAAGTGAACAAATAATTCTTCATTACGAAAAGAACATTTCTACATGTTAATGTCTTGAAGTCCTATGTGGAAAGATCTGTAGTGTAAACGGTGTTAAAATAGACATGTAGTCAGAATGACATTGTATTGTGTGTATTTGGAATAAATGCAAACATCGATCCAAAAGTATTTTGCCGTATTAAAATTCTGTGTGAGTTTGAAAAAAGGTTAAGTTCATTTGCATTGCTCGTCTTGGTAATAATGGCACTCAGGCTACATTTCTGTCTGACAAATTTGTTTTTAACGTGTTAGTGTTCTGTTAAGTTTCTTTACACCTGTCTTCGAGCCAAAAGGCTTTGCCATTGTATGTTTACATGTTGCCTGCTGGAAGTGCCACTCACCATTTTGAACTTCTTATTTTTCTTGGGAAACTTGTTATACCCCTTCCCACCTTTAAGAAAGGGGTCTAAAGCCATGTGCTTTGTTCTTTCTTGGATTACGTCACACTTCTAGGGGCATGTGTGCTCAGAAAGCACTTAGGTAATACACAAAACACTGCAACGTCACAGCAGAAAATGATGCGTTCGGACCTTCTGGGTGGCCAGTACGAATCTCCCATTGCTTCGATATCACGGTGTGGCGCCCACTGCTAACCAGCTTTAATTCCATAATGCTTCACAAGTATAGACGATATCGTAGTACAGCAGAATCGGTATTTTTGTTGGTGTATATGTTAGTGTTTATACTTACTTTTTGTCTGTCATCAGGAATGTCTCTGGAATCACACTGTAAACCCTGTCTTGGAGGATTTTACTGTGACAAGTTGGGGGCTGTGAACTTTGACCCGAGCCTTAACGACACAGGGACAGGCCCCTGTGATGCTGGCTACTACTGTAAACAAGGTAAAGCTGATGTTTGGTGGACCTCCAGGAACTGAGCACGTATCTTCACTGTATTTGGCAGAATTCTCAGTAGTATTTCTGCTCTTGATTGATTTACTTACAAGAGGAACTCATGAGGTGAAGTATTTCATGAGTTTGATCATCCTCATGTCTTGAGGATGGCTTAGAAGTATGACGTAAACACTATTAAGAGCAAATGTGTATATGTGATTTGTATGAATTTCTGTGAAACTATTTTAATCTTATAATAATAATGAAAAACTCAAGGCATCACCACGTAATGTTTCACAGATCTCCTGGGTTTTGATGCAAAAGACCTTGGCAAGAAGATTGAAAGATGGTGGATCATGGTGAAACATGTGGTGAGGTCTTGAGTTTTCAGTATTATTGTTATGAGAAAACCCACGTATAAGAATGAGCCTTAATCAGTGTATATTGTTATCTCGTTGAGCTGTATATTTTATTTGAGTTTTTGCCTTTCATTACCAAGTGCATCTAAGGTCAGAACTCTGTGACTTCAATACTTTACTTAGTTTTGAAATTGCATGTTAATAGGAGTTAATGTGAGCACACCGACTGAGGACACAACCAGTGGTATTGGGGGTCCATGCCCAACAGGGTTCTACTGTCCACAGCAGACAGAGGACCCCATCCCCTGTCCCAATGGCACTTACAGAGACGCTATCCTGGGGGAGAGTTTGGCCGACTGCCTGGCTTGTAAGCTGGGTCAGTACTGCGGATCTACCAACCTGTCTGATGCCTCAGGACCATGTGATGCAGGCTTCTTCTGTCTCCGTGGCAACAACGCTCCCAACCCAACAGGTGAAAAATAATAATGGACGGAATCAAGTACTTGCTGACTTCTGGTTTGCTTCATACAAGATTAATATCTGTTTTTGTAGTTCTTTCAAGACGGTCTCCTCTGTACTGCTGGTCACTATAACCCATTGAAGGTGATTCAGACTGTGAAAAACACATTTTTATCAAGTATGCAGAATGATTTAGTTATATCATTTTCTGGGTCTTCAGGAGTTTATCAGGAGTAATCATTTACCCTGTCCTAGAAATAACAATTCAAAAAGTCACAAAGTATGAAAAGCAGGAAAAAGCCTGTAGTGGTGAAAAATGTAAATAAAAACCATATTTTATGTCCTGTATTTACGGTCCAATAAAATGAAAATTGGATATGTTTCCACCACCAGGAGATGAACCAGACAAAGGTGGCCCATGTCCTGAGGGTAAATACTGCCCGGTGGGGACATCTTACCCCCTTGGGTGCCCGGCAGGGACGTACAACAACATGACTGGTCAGGCAGAGTGTTGGGAATGTCCAGCCGGCTACTTCTGCCCAGACAACATCACCACGTATGAAGACTACCCCTGCCCAGAAGGTTACTACTGCCCTAACGGCACCCGCTTCAGCACAGAATACCCGTGCCCTACTGGGCATTACCGTAATGTTAGCCTGGGCCAGAGTGTGGGCGACTGTTACCTGTGTCCTGGGGGTCAGTACTGCGGACAAGAGGGTCTGCCGGAGCCATCAGGGCCCTGTGATGAAGGTAGGAAAAAGTTTGCATTACAGTATGCTGACTGGTTGTTTCCCTAGGGAACTTGCCAAAACTTCCAGACATTGGCGTAGTCTTTATACTAGTTTTCTTGATAATTCTCATCAGATATTGTTTTAGGAGATTGGATGCACTGTAGCACTGATTGGTATCTCTACCTGGTACTAAAAATTGAGTTTAGTGCATCTCTATGGGACAAACTGCGAAAATTTTGGATTTGACGTATCATACGAAGATGTCTGCATAAGTGAAACCAAATAGTACTGCTGAACATGTCATGGCCTCAACTGAACAGAAGTGTGCTTCTAGATGGCAGAGTGTGTAAATTCGGCTCCGGGCTTGTCGTTTCCCCCAGTTGAATAAAAGTTATCTGAAAATGGCTACCAGGATCTGCGATCATTGCAGTTGTGATCAGAACAGGGTGTTCTTACTTGTAATATCTTCTGTTAGCAAAATTTTATAGAGCTAAACTGCCCTGTTTGTATGAAGAGCTTGTGAGCATCTCAGATGGCTGTGATTGACGATCATGTGTTTTCTGTTTAACTGTCAGATCTGTTAACTACCTGGGAATTGGAAGAAAGAATTCAGTCTGGTACCCCTCATTCTGTAACACTATTTCTGACTTCATAACAAAATAATCATTGGACGTTTCCAGTAATGCATGGTGGTGATTTGGCAGTCAAATTGTAGTTTTTATGCTGCATTTGCATTGAAAGACATTCTGTGTGATTGAAGCATCTTCACTGAATTGTTATTTCAAGCCATTGTCTATAAGTGGTTTTCTGTTTATGTTCATCATCGCTCTAGGTTACTTCTGCGTGATTGGGGCCTCCTCCCGCCAACCCACAGAGTACAACAACTTCACGTCTGGTGATTGTCTCTGCCCCAGCTCCCTGAGTGGTGGTCAGTGTCAGCCAGGCTTCTACTGTCCTCAGGGGTCAGAGGAGCCAGTCCTGTGTAGAGAGGGTCACTTCTGTGCTACTCCAGGTATGTGGTGTTACTCAGTTTATAGAGTGTCACTTCTGTGCTACTCCAGGTATGCAGTGTTACTCAGTTTATAGAGTGTCACTTCTGTGCTACTCCAGGACTGTAGTGTTAGTTTACTTTCTTACTACTCATGTATGTAGTGTTACTCAGTTTATATAGGGTCACTTCTGTGCTACTCTAGGTATGTAGTGTTACTCAGTTTATAGAGTGTCACTTCTGTGCTACTCTGGGACTGTAGTGTTAGTTTACTTTCTTACTACTCATGTATGTAGTGTTACTCAGTTTATATAGGGTCACTTCTGTGCTACCCCAGCTTGAAAAGTCCTGCAACTGTCCATAAAGGGAAAGAAATATTTATTAAATTGAAATACACTTGTGCCCTAATTGGCTGATTTTCCAGCTGTGAAAACTAAGGCATTGATTCTATAGATTGAACATTGTAAAAAGTCATGTTTCTTTGTTTTGCTGTAGGCTTGGCTGATGTGACGGGTTTGTGTACTGCGGGCTATTACTGTAACAGGGGAGCCATGCGGGATGATCCGGTGGATGGTGTCACAGGAAATACCTGCCCCGCTGGTAGATACTGTGGTATGTCTGGCATGTGGTAATTTCTGTATTAAGCGCTTTTTTTGCCTTCTTTATCCAAACACACTTTTCATGGAATCCTTCCTAGGATACAGTGAAGTTCTATCCATGGCCTGTAAGAAGAGTTCAGTAATCTTGTCTCTTAAGCTGTACATGGAAGCCTTTTTTCCTCTCGGCCGTCTGTACATATTCATCACCTCTTTGTAAACACTGTCTTTTTAAGCGCTTGTAGCCAGTTTCAACAGACTTATACCTCTTGTACCCTTACAAGAACATTTTTCTTTTTTTATGATCTTGACCAGTTTGTCAGTATTGTTGTGGTCATATTACATGTTTTTGTTTATTGTGAGACTTGAATTCCAACTGTTTTTACCCTTGTCATAGTGTCTTTCCATGTCCGACAGTGTCCTGATTCTGATCAAACACCTCATCTCTCGCCCCCCTTAGGTGTAGGCACTGACAGTAATCCCCCTGGATGTCCCCGAGGGACCTTCTCCAACCAGACAGGGCTGATCTCTGCGGCGGAATGCTGGGCCTGTACCCCTGGGTTTTACTGTGCTAATGAGGGGCTTACCGAGCCCACTGGTCCCTGTAGAGAAGGTAAGGCATAGGAAATGGCAGAGAGATGGTGAGTGTTATACAGGACTGCTGATACTGTGTGTGACAAAGCTGATCTTTGGGAATAAAGACTTGGCATGGTGTTGTCCTGATATGTTGTCAAGATAAATGGAAAATGTAGGACAAAGTTTCATCATAAATAATTCCTTCTGTGTTAAGACATACACTTTTTGCTGTTATCCCATATTTTCGCAAGCTGAGATGTTAAGTATGTTCTCTGTGAACAAGAACAGTCGTTGACAGTACAGTCGTGTGTTCAAATCCAGCTCCAGTACGACTTCAAGTCAGGAGGTTTGTCAGGTTCACGACCCTTTTGTGGTATTCTCCCACCAGAATCTACCCACTTTTCGACACGTACATGTGTAATCCTGAGAGGCCTTGTAAATGAGATGCTTTTCTGCATGAGCAGTGCAAAATATAGCTTTATGGTCTGATTGGAAAATTTAATGAGCTCTCGGAATAACTGGTGTACCTGGTTTGTGTCTAATCACCCAGCATTATGGTGTAGATGTGTATTTCTGTTCAACACAAACATGTAGGTGTATGGTAGATCATGTGTCTTTCTGCTATATATTGTGTTTTGTTGTTTTGTCACCAGGTTACTACTGCCCTGGAGGTCAAAACACGAGCGACCCATTCATCTGTAGGGTGGGATACTACTGCCCAGAAGGGAGTCATGAGGAGATTGCCTGTGATGGCGGCAGCTACCAGGATGAGACAGGACAAGCCAGCTGTAAGACCTGTCCCCAGGGTAAGTATATGGAGGGAGGGAGAAGAGCAGTGCCTGGTTTCATGAAGCACTTTTATCTAAGTCAGCCCTTAGCTATGATGACGACATATGTTGTAGAGATATGAAGAGCACTTTGCTAAGGGGTACTTAGCATTAAGTGTGCTTCATGAAACTGACCCAGGCCCTGGTCCTGAAAAAGTGCAAGATTGACAAAGATCATGCTGGTGGATCATGTGTTGGATGCACAAATATTATCGGTCATTGAACTTTAATTAGTAGGTACTGGTTATAAAGATGTATTTATTCACCACGTTTTGGTCAGAATTTGATTTAAAAAAAACCCCAGACATTTGCTTTGTGTTAAAGACAGATCTAACCATTGTTGAATAATTTGGGTGTGCATTGTTATGTTATATTTTGTTCTTACCTGGCGGATATCCACAATTGGTCATCTTGTATTGCTCAGGGTTAGATACATGTATATATACTCTGAAGTAAGGTGAACAGAGGTGTCCTCAGTAGATTACCAAGGCAGTACACATATTAATAGCTAAGGACATGCAACTGACATATTTTCAGGGAAGTCAAAGAAACTTGATTAACAGTGACATTTTTCTTGCATTCAGGTTACTACTGTGATTATGCTGACCGACCATTGACTGACTACACCTCCTACCCCTGCCCCCAAGGGTATTACTGCCCTAACGGCACCCAGAATGCTAACCAGTATGGTTGTCCCCAGGGGACCTACAACCCATACACACTCCTGGAAGAGGTGGACCAGTGTACCCAGTGTGATGCCGGCAAGTACTGTGATACTGTGGGACAAGCAACTGTCACAGGTACAACAATGCTATATTAAAATGTGTTTTGTCTTGTGTATACTTCAGTCGGTCTATTATGTGATGCTGACAAAATCAGTCCACAAACAGTTGATGTTCCCTGAGGAACACATCCACTCACTCACACTTTTGAACTTCTTGGAATTAATGGTATATGCTCTTTATGTCCTTTAAATTGTTGTCATTCCCCAAACTGTTTGTAAGTTGTATTTTAGACGTACTTTACACTACTTTTATATCATACGTATGTGATTGACGGAAATGGAAATGCATGTGTGAAAGAATTATGAAAAAGCATGGAAAATGGAGGTTTTCTTGTTTTGTGAAAGTTGAAAGAGTTGAGAAGTTATGATAAAAGTTGCTTTCCATTGTATTGTGATGCTGTATATTGATATCATTTAATCTAGAGACTGTTGGATTTCAGGTGACTGTGATGCGAGGTACTGGTGTAAGAGGGGGGCAGCCTCAGCCACCCCAACTGATGGTGTGACAGGAGAGCTTTGTCCCCAGGGTCATTTCTGTGCCATAGGTACCACTGTTCCCTCCCCTTGTCCCCTGGGTACTTGGTCAGACAGCAGAGGACTAGGAGACCAGACGGAGTGCCAGGACTGTAGTGGAGGTTTCTACTGTAACGGTACTGGGCTTACAGCACCCTCTGGAGCGTGCGACCCCGGGTTCTACTGCTCGGGAAAGTCCACCACTTCCACCCCAGACGACGGAGGCACAACAGGTGCCCCCTGCACCATGGGACATTACTGCCCCGAGGCTACAGCTGTACCTGTGCCCTGTCCTGATGGGACGTACATGACAAACACAGGGGCTGAGGTGTGCTGGAACTGCACCCCAGGGCATTACTGTGTGACAGGCCTCACCCCCGATCCCTGCCCCCCAGGCTTCTACTGCCCAGAAGGGACAGGGGTGGTCTGGCAGTCCTGTCCTCCGGGCACCTTCAGTACAGCAGCCGGCCTGTGGGACGTGGAGAACTGTACGCAGTGTACAGGTGGGTTTTACTGTGGTGAGCCCAATGCTACGACCGTCACGGGAGAGTGCGACGCAGGTTACTTCTGCACCTTAGGATCTGAATCTGCCACACCTGATGTCAACAGCACTGGGACTGCTGGACCCTGCCCAGCTGGTCACTTCTGCCCACGGGGAACGGTTACCCCTCAAGGCTGCCCGATGGGGACGTACAGCACCACACAGAAACTGACTGATGCCTTGGAATGCACGAACTGCTCTTATGGCAAATACTGTGACACTGAAGGCTTGACAGATCCAGCTGGAGATTGCTACGCTGGGTTCTACTGCCTCAGGGGTGCGGTGGCACCTAACAACCCTGTGGAGGATGTGACCAGTGGTCCCTGCCCTGCCGGACACTACTGCCCCAACGGAACCGCCTATCCTCTGGGGTGCCAGGCTGGATCCTACAACCCTTCCACAGGTCAGGCTCAGTGCACACCATGTCCAGCTGGCTACTTTTGCCCAGAGAATTCCACCGATTACTCAGGGAACCAGTGTTTTACCGGTCACTACTGCCCCACGGGCACAGCCTATGGGGATGAATTCCCCTGTCCTCGAGGGTTCTACAGTGGCATGGCTGGCAGGCAGAGTGTGGATGACTGTAGTTCATGTTCCCCAGGGTATTTCTGCCAGTCTGCAGGGTTAGCCACCGTGACGGGACCGTGCGATGAAGGCTGGTACTGTGTGGGAGGGGCCTGGTCGGCCACACCCACGCACTACGGTAACATGACGACCAGTGGAGATTGCTTCTGCCCCAACAACAGCACTGGTGGCCAGTGTCAGCCCGGTGAGATCTGTCCCAGGGGATCAAGTCAGCCTCAACCATGCCCAGGAGGTAAATACTGCTCCTCAGCCGGGAAATTGTGTGTAACTTGACTTTCATTTGTCAGTGCACTTCTGATTGCCCCATGAGATTGCAGTCTAGTGTTGTCTGGTAGGCTTTCAGCTTTCACATATCCTGTAAAGGACCTAAAATTGTACCCCAAAAAGTGCATTTCAGAGGTAAATAAATGTCATAAGATATTATATTTTGTATTGAATTTTACATTTTTCTGGCAGGACATCATCCTACCTTCCAAACAAACCATAAAACACCTTCCTACAATCAACAGAACTCCCATAATCATGAAAAATTTCTAACTTAATTGTGGACAAAATTTTAGGCCATTTAGGGTAAGTCAGGAGATTTGTCAGGTTCCTGACAATGGCTCGTTCCCTAAATTACTGGGAAGTGTGTTTATACTTTTTTTTGTATTATTTAGTTGTGGTGAATTTTAGACAACAAAAAGGGTGGACTTGGTGGCATGTGTCGTGTGGTGAAGGATGTTAAATGAGCATCACTGCCTAATAATCTTGAGTATACCTGTCAGGTAAAACAGCTATATGTAAATCAAAGAGAGTATATTACAGTCCAGTTTGTATATCTAAGTTCATCTAAGGTACTATATTCTGTTAATTGATTCATCTGAAGAAATTGTGAACAAACAACTGAACCTTTCTTTATTTCAGGCTACTACTGCTCGGTACCTGGCCTGTCCAATGCCACAGGTCAGTGTGACCCTGGATATTACTGCACACTGGGTGCATTACGGTCCGATCCCCAGGGCGACTCTACAGGTGGCCCCTGTCCCCCAGGACATTACTGCCCAGAGGGAACCAGTGACCCTGAGAGCTGTCCTCCAGGCTACTTCACCAATGCTACAGGCAACTCTGACTTCTCTGAATGTAGGCCATGTACTGAAGGTAAGCTATTAGAAAAACAATATAGTGGGACTATACATTCAAGGATTTGGCAGATGGATCAGTGCAATATTATATTTACCTTTACATATACAGGTTTAGTATTGAAGGTATTAGGTTTCTGTATTTTGCTTGAATTCGGATACGTGTGGAATAAACTAACACATCACCTCTACAATGATTTCTATTCTCTATTTGAGTCATAATTAAGAGTCACATTCTTTCTCTTTCTTATGATGATTTGTTAATTGTGTAAATCTGGCGTGTATTATCTGATATTTCAACTTAATTAAACTATTATGAAATTGGCCATGTCACATGTTGCATCAAAATTTTCACTTGAAAGTAGAAGTTTTATTTCTGGACCTAATCAACCATACCAGTTGTGCTATGATCAGACTAAATATGTAGTGGTTGTGAGTGAATATGGTGAATATGTCATCAGTTGATCAGTGTGTTACAGATGGTTATGAATTGTTGTGCAACAGAACAGGCTGTGAGACCATTGCTTGTACCGGAGCTTATTGATATAAAGTTCTTCTAATCACTGTGTCCCTTATGTTTGTATCCACAGGTTACTTCTGTGCAAATGGTGGCCTGAGCGAGCCTACTGGTCAGTGTTCCCCAGGCTACTACTGTCCAGCCGGTCAGAATGTCTCGGCGCCCTCCCTGTACATCTGCACACCTGGTCATTACTGTGAAGCTGGCAGCCCAACCCAGCTGGCCTGTCCATCCGGCTCCTACCAAGATGAGTTTGGACAGGTACGTTTTGTTATTTTCTCTTTACTTAAATTCAGTTGTTAGTCATCTGGTATTGTATATTCAGACACGTGATAGAATATATAGGTAGAATATAGATAGAATATATAGGCCTAGTGATTTTAGCACTGTGATTGTGTTTGTATATTGAAAATAATAATATGTGACATAGGTGGTGATAACGATTACAGTAAGATGATCTTTGCTGTAGAATGCTTTTCTGGAATTTAATCCTATTGAAAAACATTTTGAATCAAAGATTTTTTTGGTTTAAAGCTTTAATAAATAATTTGGATATCACACTACTTATGAAGAGGGAACATCTATAGTGTATGTATTCAGACTGAAATAAAAATGCATGTAGAAGTTTTGTTCCACCTCAAGAAGAATATATTCTTGCTCTGGCAGGGCAGTACTCTAACTTTTATTGAGATGGTTGGTCAAGAAAAATTTCCCTGTGACTCACTTGAGCATGGTTGTACTTTGCTGTAGGCCCTCTGTAAGGAGTGTCCAGAAGGCTTCTACTGTGATGCCACTCTTCAGAACGATACCATCTGCTCTCACGGAGTCCAGAACCCCGTGCCCTGTCCCATTGGGCATTTCTGTCCCAACGGTACCAAATTTGCCTCAGAGTACGGTTGCCCCAGAGGGACCTTCAGTAACCAGGAAGGCCTAACAGCCTCTGCAGAATGCTCGCCATGCTCTCCAGGGATGTACTGTTTGACAGAAGGGCTGTCTGCACCCACAGGACCCTGCCAAGCAGGTTACTACTGTACAGAGAGGGCTGCCTCCAGTACCCCAGCTGACAACATCACAGGCAGCATCTGCCCCGCTGGTACCAACTGCCCAGAAGGATCAGCTGCTCCGTCCCTGTGCCCACCTGGGACATACAACCCCACAGAAGGTATGTAGGTATATGTGTATGTATGGTATGTATAAACTGAACACATGTATATCTATACCTGTTGCAACATCAAATAACGAACTCCGTTTATCTGTAGTGTCTATTCTGACGAACTTCTATGATAGCTCAATTAAATTCTGTAATGAAGCTGTTTAGATGTAGAGTTTGCAACGTGTTTTGTTTAGGGTTGAGGTTGGTGAAGTGATTTCTTTGGCCTCACTGGCTTTTTATGGAATTCCAAACTACAAGTTACCAGTAATCTGTTATGTGTGTTGCAGGTGTTGAGTCTGAAGATGAATGTTTAGCATGTTCACCAGGACAGTACTGTGCCTCTCACGGCCTTGTTATACCCACTGGGAACTGCTCAGCCAGGTACTACTGCTCTGCTAATGCCTCCGTGGACTCCCCGACAGACGGGGTCACAGGCGACCAGTGCCCTGTGGGCCACTTCTGCCCGGAGGGTACCGCGTCCCCAATCCCTTGTGAGCCAGGAACCTACACCGACACACCCCTCAATGATGTATGCTTGATATGTGTGCCGGGCTACTACTGTACTCAAGGATCCAACCCCCAGGCCTGTCCCCCTGGATTTTACTGCCCTCAGGGGACAGGGCATGTGTGGGGCGCATGCCCAGCTGGCACCTTCAGCTCTGCCACAGGGCTGTACAATGTCACACAGTGTATGGCATGTACTGGAGGCTTCTACTGTGACCAGCCTAATGCTACGTCAGAGACAGGACCCTGTGATGCAGGATTCTTCTGCAGAAGTGGCTCTGATGCCAAGAGACCCTCGGGCTTGACCCAAGGAGATGCCGGCCCCTGCCCTGAGGGTCACTACTGTCCACAGCAAACCCAGGACCCAGCCCCCTGCCCACCTGGATTCTTCAGCAATGTGACCGGGCTTACCTCAGAAGCCGAGTGCCAGGACTGCCTGCCAGGCCACTACTGTGACATCCCTGGGCTTTGGTACCCTGTTGGTTTGTGTTGGGAAGGTTACTACTGTACTGGTGGGTCTAACAGCTCCAGCCCTGCCCTGACCACGGGGACGGATGGCCCCTGTCTGGCGGGAACATACTGCCAGGCTGGGTCTGTCTCTCCGGAACCCTGCCAGGCCGGCACTTACAACCCCCAGGAGGTACAGGCAAACTGCACAGACTGCCCAGCAGGCTATTACTGTACTACAGGTAGCAGCAATGTAACGGACTGTCCGACAGGTGAGTACAGGGATGAAATGTCCATGGGTAAAGAAGGTACATGAAGTGGGACTGGCATCATACTGTAATTGGTATAGTTAGTTTTCTTATCTCGTCAACATTAAGCTGTTGTGATATGAGAATTATTGTCACTGTAGAAGTAGACACATGTTGAACTTGTGACTCAAGAAGATCAGAAGCAAGGTGCATTCCAGTGAACAAATGCATATCGCATTGCAGACCACATACGTTTGACCTGGAGATTGCATGTGCAAACCATGTCTGGTATGGGTAGACTTACGTGTGGCTTGATGCCCGCAGAATTTGTCAGGTACCTAAAATGCTCTTGTCCATTTCATTAACCTAACTGAGCCAATGTAAATGAATATTTGAAGTGTGGAATATGTTGGTAATCAGTCAAAAACAGGCCAGTTTTGTGAGGCATATTTTAAGCTAAAGAAGACTGAGCTGCCATGGCAGCATTTGTTACACAGGTATGAAGAACGCTTAGCTAAGTGCCACTTGGGACTAAGTATGCTTCATGGACGTGGTACCATGTCTTTCAAACCCTGCACATGCACATGTCATATGTAAATGTGCTCATACTCTAAGTTTACAGTGATGCGTGTGCTTGCTGTCCACAGGTCACTATTGCCCATCAAGGACAGAGTTTGCTGAGCAGTACCCCTGTCCCAATGGAACTTTTAACAACATAAGCCGTGGGTCAGGGCCTGAGGCCTGTCAGTTGTGTACCCCGGGGTCTTACTGTCCGGAACCTGGGCTGACCGAGCCTGTTGGTCCATGTGCCCCTGGCTGGTACTGCACCATGGGGGCGTGGCTAGACAAGCCCAGGGCTTTGGGCAATGACACAGGAGATCAGTGTGACTGTCCCTCTCAGATGACCGGTGGATTCTGTACCGCAGGGACATTCTGTCCTGAGGGCTCTTCTGCACCACAACCCTGTACCCCAGGATACTACTGCCGGACGGACAAACTGCCTAGTGTGTCAGGGGAATGCTTACCTGGGTACTTCTGCAGTGGAAGTGCCATTCTGCCCAATCCTGTCAATGATACGACCGGTGATGTGTGCCCTAAGGGTCACTATTGCCCAGCAGCCAGCCCATACCCGCTACCTTGCGACGAAGGAGAATTCAGTGACCGCTTTGGTAACAAGAACGCCACCAGTTGTCTGCCATGCACAGCAGGGATGTACTGCTCAGGAACCGGTAGCGATTTGCCAGATGGACTGTGTGATGAGGGGTGGTTCTGCCCCCCAGGGATGACTGTACCTCAACCCCCTGGGAACAGGTGCTTGGCAGGACACAGTTGCCCACAGGGCAGCCCCCAGCAGACGCCTTGTGCTTCGGGGTCGTACCAGCCCTTACCTGAGAAAGGACACTGCCTCACCTGTCCAGCAGGTCAGTATTGTGACCAGACAGAAGCTGTAGCTGAGACCCAGAGCGGAGTCAGTGCCCCTTCCCATGGGGTCGTCACACCCAAGGACTGCCCTGCAGGGTTTTACTGCCCCAACGGAACCAGGACAGACAGAGAAAACCCCTGCCCAGTGGGAACTTTCAGCAATGACACAGGTTTGGAGAGTTTGTCGGAGTGTCGCCCGTGCACACCTGGTCATTTCTGTGAGTCTGAGAGCATAACGTCCCCAACAGGTCAGTGTCAGCCTGGGTACTACTGTGTC
The DNA here is from genome assembly GCA_016165875.1 of Acanthopleura granulata. Taxonomy (NCBI): domain Eukaryota; kingdom Metazoa; phylum Mollusca; class Polyplacophora; order Chitonida; family Chitonidae; genus Acanthopleura; species Acanthopleura granulata. The sequence goes on from JABBOT010000008.1 coordinate 10,577,436, forward strand.
ATGGGCATGTCCTCCCCGGCCCCCACTGCCTCAGGGAATGGTGGTCCATGTCCTCAGGGTACCTACTGCCTTCAGGGGTCGGTTACCCCAACCCCATGCCCAAAGGGCACCTTTGGGGACAGAGATAGGTTACCAGCACTGGGAGACTGCACCATATGCCCACCTGGGGAGTTCTGTTCCATGTCAGGCCTCACAAACACCAGCGGCCTGTGTCTGCCGGGATACTACTGTACCAACGGATCAGAGGAGGCTGCCCCTGTGGGGAAGAGCTACGGAGACGAATGCCCCATGGGACATTACTGCCCAGAAGGAAGCCATCAGCCTGTGGCATGTCTAGCAGGGTTTTACCAACCGTATGTCAGAACGACCAACGTCACGGCCTGTCTCACGTGCGACCCCGGAATGTTCTGTAACACCACAGGAGGAGCCGCCGTGTCTGGAAGCTGCTACGAAGGGTTCTACTGCGTCGGCGGGGCCAGCTCTCCTGCCCCATATGATGGGATCACGGGTGATATTTGCCCCGCTGGGTCGTATTGTCCAGAAGGATCTCCCCAGCACTTCCATTGCCCCAACAGCACCTACTCTAACCACACAGGTGCGTCCCAGTGCTACGACTGCCCCGAGGGGTACTACTGTGTGAACCGGGACCGTGCTGACCCCTGCCTGCCAGGGTACTACTGCCCCACTAAGACTGGGGCAGACTTACAGCTGTGCCCTGCAGGTACCTACAACCCCATCTACGGCCTGTATGAGATCAGCCAATGTACACAGTGTGATGGTGGGAAATACTGTCAGACTGCTGGGCTGGACCAAGTCACAGGGAACTGCTCAGCTGGATACTACTGCCAGTCAGGTGAGGTTTTGTCTTTCTTGTTTTCAAAAGTTTCATTGACTTCATTTATTAATTGGATTATTTGTGTATTTTGTGTTTAACTACATTGTAGTTACAATTGATTTTGTGTTAGGTACTAAATAAACGAGGCGTTATTTAAATTGAGCAAAATTATAGGCTGTCGCTTGCTTTTGGTTAGCTTTAAGTGTCATGCATGAAATGATTGTGAAAGACTGAGTGAAGGTTCCATATCATCAGTTACCACATAAACCCTGCAATCACAGCAGATATTTACTATTGAGTTGTGTGGTAGGAGAATGCTGGAAGGCCTGTAGGAGAGTTCCAGTGGTGAGCCAGTCATACGTAATTCCAGCCATTGTATCTATATTTGGTGATTCACATGTCATTCCAGTCACTTGATGTGCCCTTGTTATTTGCAGGAGTTGACACTGCTACCCCAAGTGGAGCCCACTCTGGGAGTGGAGGGGAGTGCCCAGTTGGTCATTATTGCCCAGAGGGTACCACTGACCCTCTGCCCTGTCCACCGGGATCCTACAGGTAAGTTTTGAGTTTTAGACAAATTTTGTAGTGATTTTTCATGAGATAAATTGAATTTTTGATACTTTGCTGACAAAAAAATATTGAGTTTCTGAAAAGAAATTGGCTACAAAACCCCTGTGTCTGTACAGTTTTACCTAAATGTCAAAGGTCATGAAGCACATAGTATTCAGCATTTGCCAATTGTCAGCTTTGATGGTTCTGTAAATTTTGATCTGGTTTACCTGAATATCTAACCCTGTGATATTTCAGTGACAGTCCTGGCCAGTCATCATGCACTAACTGTCCACCTGGCTACTACTGTGTGCAGACATCCACTGATTACACCAGCCAGGTGTGTCCTAAGGGCTACTACTGCCCGGAGGGGACCACCTCCCCACACCAGTACCCATGCCCCAAGGGCTCCTTCAACCCTGTCAATGGCAGTGATGACTTTAGTGATTGCTTGACATGTATCCCAGGGCAGTATTGTGAGGGTAAGTTGCCTGCATGAAACTGGAGAGGTTATCTTTAAAGACATGGCCAAGATGACTTCCAATAAAAGGATGATCGCCTATCTGGGTGTGATTAATAATAATAATTAATAACGAAGATAGGAGAGCACATATTGCACTTCAGTTGAAAGGACTACATGTATACCCCCACATGTATGTGCATTTTTATCTTTAATTGTTGATATTTGTTTGATTTGTGTTATCAGCATACTTAAGAATATTTCACACATTTCAAGAATATTCCCTATGGGAGGGATATACCTTACAGGTGGAAAAAAGTGGAAGGTCCTGGGTAAGCCACAGCCCTTTGCCAGGTGCTGGAGAAAAGTCATTCTAGATGAAGAGACTCTAATAAGCCACCATGGCACGACCAGTAAGAGCTTCATCCAAACCTGCCTTCTCAGTGGTCATAGGCCAGTGGGGAAGTGGCCTACCAGAGACCGATTCCACTGGTTATGTCATACTTAATAGTTTTGAAAATTTTGACTTCTTCTTCAGCATGATATGCATGTAGATGCACCATCTGTGCCTTTATTTTAAAATTTCAAGAACATTTAATTTTAGTTAAAAGCTTTAAAAATTCTACTTAAGTGCAAAATTGCTATGTGGAATCAGTCCCAGATGCCTTGTGGGTATTCCAGCGCTTGTGCACAATCCGTAGACTATAGTCAGTAAGCACATAAGATTGATTTATGGTGAGTAAAATCTGTATGGTGAGTAAAATCTGTATTTGGGACATTCTGAACATTCTGTCACATGAAATTCTTCATAAAACCTTCTAAATCATTATTGCAGATGTACACTGTATAGGTTTGTATGCTTTACTGTTTTACGCTGACTGTGTTGAACTGTTTGTTGTAGTTGACGGACTGTATGAACCAACAGGTGATTGTAATAATGGTTGGTACTGTACTGGAGGGTCCTATATGGCCCAGCCTCACACTGCAGGCAATGCCACAGACCTGTCAGAATGTACCTGTCCCCTGGTCAACTACACAGGCGGGCAGTGCTGGCCGGGGGCGTACTGCCCCAGTGGGTCCCACTATCCAGTGCCATGCACACCAGGCCACTACTGCATGCGAAATGGATTATCTGCCCCTGAGGGAATCTGCGACGCTGGGTTTTACTGTAACGGGAGCTCCTCACGCCCTGACCCTCCAGAAGGTGTGTGTCCCCAGGGGTACTACTGCGAGGCAGGGTCTGGCTCCCCCACCCCTTGCCCTGCTGGGACCATGTCTGCTACATTTGGTAACACCAACCTGACTGACTGTACATCCTGTACCCCAGGCTACTACTGTGCTGGACCCGCTAACATTAACTACACGGGGCCCTGTTCCCCGGGGTACTACTGCCCTGGGAGCCAAACCACAGACAGCCCTAACGAGTATAACTGTAGTGTGGGCCACTTCTGCCCTGGGTCTGCTGCTCAGCCTGAGCCCTGCCAGGCAGGGGAGTACCAGGATGAGGAGAGACAGAGCAGCTGTAAGGACTGTCCAGCTGGAAGGTGAGACAAAATCATAATCTTAACGTGTACAGGACCAGGCCCCAGGATCACGAAGCAGTCTCATACTTGAGTCGCATTTTTTCTGAACATAGGGCATTACTCCACACGTGAAGGTTCAACATCAACACTAATTTTCATATTTGTGATGAAGTCGCCATAACACTTGGTATTAAAGTACACATTGTATAGGTGAGTCACAATTTTTGGGGGGTAAACAGTTCTGCAATTACGACTGCAGTTTGACTTAAGTCTAAGACTGCTTTGTGATCTTGGCCCCAGGCCAACTATAAATGTGATAAGTGTGAATTTGCACATAGCTTAGACAAATGCCAAGGGGTTTACCTGTAATTGTGAGAAATCTCAGCGTGGGTCAAGTTTTATTCTGTGTACTTCATCTGTGTGTTTTATGATACCCTGGTCAGTTTTCATTAAGTTACCTGTGAAGCTTTGAAATGATGAATGTGGGATTATCCTACACAGTGAAGAATTACAGAGAAAAACCAGTACTGTGTACTCTACAAGCAGACATGTATGTACTGCATTGAGAGTAAAGTGAATCACACATAATTCCATATAATTTCTCGCCAACCAACAGGCCAGCTTGGTGAAAATTCAATTGAAATTTCACATGTTTTGCAGTTGGTGACAAATGACATATTCTCATCAGCTAATCACTCCTCTACCCCATAATTAGTACAACAGTTAGTGGAAATTTCCGTCAAATACCCCGTGATTTACTGTAATTTTGGTAATAGCCGTATTCAGAACTAACTGTGTTTTGTTTTTCTTGCAGCTATTGTGACCCTGTAGAGGCAGCCAGTTACTTAGGGGTGGCCAGCCATGGAGTGGTGACCCCTCAGGACTGCCCTGCTGGCTACTTCTGTCCTCGTAGGACTGGTCCCAAACACAGCTATCCTTGTCCCCATGGGACGTTCAGTAACCAGACAAACATCCAGACAGACAGTCAGTGTGAGCCATGCTCCCCAGGCTTCTACTGCGCAGTGCCAGGTAGAAGACTTTGTACTGAATTAATTTGAATGTATGTTTAAATTACCGCTCAGTTATGCAGTATACTTACTTGTGTACTGTGGACCTCTGTGGCCGAGGGAGTTGGTGCACTAGTGCAGCAAAATAACTGATGTGCCTCTCACTCTTACGCTGGCTTCCTCTCAGGCCATATGTGGTAATATCTGCCAGCAGCCTTGCGAATGGTCATGGGTTTCCTCTGGGCTCTGGCCCATTTCCTCCCACCGTATTGCTGGTTGCCGTCGTATAAGTGAAGTATTCTTGAGTAAAGCATAAAACACCAATCACATAAATGAATACTTGTAGATTTAATGTTCAAATGAATAGCAATAGTCTTCTTGGTAACAGTTGGCCTATACCCTGGTTTAGTAGGAAGAACAAATTCTTTTGCATAATTAAAATCTTTGTGTTTCGCTTTCTTTCTGTTGTTATGATCACATTGAACTCAAGACCTCTCCATGTTTTAACTGGTATTCTTAATCGTTGTTTTACATATAACAGGACTGACTGAGCCAACAGGAGAATGTGCTGCTGGCTACGTTTGTAGGAGTGAGGCAAACACCTCAAATCCAGTAGATGGCAGCACCGGTTACATCTGTCCACCAGGACACTATTGTCCAACAGGCTCCGGCCAGGGAATCAAGTGTCCTGAGGGGACATTCAGCCCAAACACAGGCCTCCACAATGTCAGCGAGTGTCAGCTCTGTTCTCCTGGACAGTACTGTGACGTGGATGGTTCGTCCTCTCTTTTTGACCACTTATTGTGCAATGTGTTTAGTTTTTTTCAATATACACCATCATCCTGTGTGTCAGGCTAAAAGGTCAAGTTTCTGTTCTAGTCGTAAGTCGTAACTTGCAAGAAGTCAACCTTCTTGAAGTTGTAACTTATTTGGGGAATTTTTCTTTTAATACATTGGATTGTTATGGTTTTTTTGTGACGAAATTGAACATTAACATTTATGTTCAAATCTGAATCTGAGCACACTGCTAGAAGTTATGACAAAGTCTATGACAGCTTTATTTATCTTGGGGCATGTGACCCGTTCTCCAACGTGATTTTGGGCTTGCTCTGTGAAATGCATGGCCGGCCCATCGATGAAGTTGCTATCAACTTTGCTACTTTGCTGTTGCAGGTCTGACTTCCCCAGCTGGGAACTGCTCCGCTGGCTATTTCTGTACCCTGGGTGCTGTTGACCAGAGTCCAGTTGGTCAGTGGTATGGAGATGTCTGCCCTAGTGGTCACTACTGCCCAGAGGGTACTGGCACCCCAGAGCCCTGTCCTGCCGGCACTTACCTGCCAGATTCTCAGAGACGCTCACTGCTGGACTGTCTACCCTGCCCTGGGGGAAAGTACTGTGACAGAGAAGGACTGGATAACTACACAGGTACACTGTAATGTCTTGGAGAAACAAACTATATGTGTGTCTAGTGTAGGTGTCAGGGTTACTGGCATTTTCTGTGTGACAGGGGCAGAAAATCCATACTGCATGGGTGTGTCAGCAGTTGACAGTTCCGCCAGGGACATTTCAGCATTTGACAGTTCCACCAGTGATATTTTAGCTCTTGACCATTCCACCAGTGACATTTCAGCTTGTGACAGTTCAGCCTGTGACATTTCAGCACTTGACAGTTCCACCACTTACATTTCCGCATCTGACAGTTCCACCAGTGACATTCCAGCATTCGACATTTCCACCAGTGACATTCCAGCATTTGACATTTCCACCAGTGACATTCCAGCATTTGACATTTCCACCAGTGACATTCCAGCATTTGACATTTAAACCAGTGACATTTCAGCATTTGAAAGTTCCATCAGTGACATTTCAACAGTTTCACCAGTGACATTCACTAACATTATTAGCTTTCTCATTTCTTCATAGAAGACCAAAATTTAGACTACACATGTATTTTGGTACATTAATATATGTTACGGTATGAAAATATCTTGTACCGATTGTAGGGTCGTGTGATGTAGTCTCAGGTTACTTGCTGGTAAATGAGACAATATTTCAGTATGTGTTGCATAGTTCCATCTGTTGCACTATGTTGATAACTTTGCCACATGTAAGTTATTGAACCGTATATTTTATGTATAAAACAAGACATCTGATACTTTTGATTAGGTGACTGTGATCCAGGTTTCTACTGTGAGACTGGCTCCAATAGCAGCTCCCCCACGGGTGGCACCACAGGGGACGTCTGCCCATCGGGCACATACTGTCCTGCAGGGACCATGCTGCCCCTACCTTGTGCAGACGGTGAGTGTTGTGGCTCTCAACACCACATCTCATTCCTCACATTTATTTAGTGTTCTTCACATGTGTTTTCACGATTCTAAGCAATATTTGGTTACTTATGCTTCTAAAACCAGTCTCCTGCACCCATCATTAAGCATCGTGTAAGCGAACAATTTTGAACTCAGAGTTAAACACCAGTAACATAAATAAGTACACTTCTAACTGAGACAGTTTGATTTATTTAGTTCAAGTGTAACCGGGAAAACTAATATGTAGATGTCATCCCATTTATCGGCTTGTGATATTTTGCTCTCAGATCTGCAAATAACTGAATTTTGAATGTTTCAGGTTACTACATGAACCATACTCAGGCCAGCGCCTGTAATCCCTGCCCAGCCAGGTATTACTGTGTGAACAAGGACCGTGTTGACCCGTGCCCCAAAGGGCGCTTTTGTCCAGGCCTGACAGGCTTCGACATGCAGCTGTGTCCGGCAGGGACGTACGGTCCGGCCGAGATGCTGCTAGCCTCATCAGAGTGCACACAGTGTGATGGTGGGTTTTACTGTGACGTCCCAGGCCTGTACAACGTATCGGGGGCCTGTGCACCAGGCTACTACTGCCAGAGTGGAGTTAACACTGCCACACCTAACAACAACAACACCGGTTTCGGAGGTAAGATGGGACAAACACTGGATATTGCTGAAAGAGAAAGAGTGATTGTTGATGTATCTTGGATGGAAGTCTATAAAGTAACACTTGATGCTGAACTTCTATGAGAAAGCCAGTTAGAAACCAGTGCTTGCATTAGAACCAGTTCATTGCCTATTCAGTGTTGAGCATTACTTGAGTGTACATATAATCCTTCTGGGAAACTTATTTCAGTAAGCATTTAAACATGATGTATGAACCTGCTTATTATAAGCCAAGGGGAATTGTTTCTACTTAATGAATATGCATTGCCATGTATGGTACTTAATAATATTTGCCAACTGATTAAACATGCAGCCTAAAAAAAAGTTGTCTGTGACAGGAGAGTGTCCCATTGGTCATTATTGTCCTGAGGGCTCTCCAGAGCCAATTGGATGTCCAGCTGGGACTTACACAGACCTAACTGGCCAATCAGTGTGCACGTCTTGTGAAGCAGGGTACTACTGCCTGGCTAACTCCACAACCTATCTGGGTGCTGATTGTCCGAGAGGTAAGCTAGAGAGTATATCGGCTGATGTATGAAAGCTCTCAGTCTTTGTCAATAAGATGCAGAAGAGGTTAATTGTGCTCCGCTATAAACATATAATGCTCAGTTACAACAGTCATTACATTTTGTTCAGGAGGCCACCTTGGTTGAGGGGTTAGTGTGCTCGCCTAAGCACAATGACCCAGGATCTTCTCACCAATGTGATTGATGTGAGTTCAAGCCCAATTCATGCTGGCATCCTCGCCAGCCAGTGCTTAGGAAAGTCTGCCAGTAAGCTGGAGGCATTGCTCGGGTTTGTCACATGATAATGGTGTGAACTGCAGTGAAATATTCTTGACTACTGCATAAAAAATCAGTCAAATAAATAAAATTTTTTGCTTTAAAGTTTTTCACCCTGTTTCACTAGCTAGGAAAGTATGCATCTGGAATGGTCTCCAAAGGAGTCTGCCTGGTTTTCCCCACTTACAAACATGACCTGTATCATATAAGTGAAATATCCTGAAATATGACACTTGTCAAATTAATAAATATGTTTCGCCAAACAGTTATCTGAAGGAGAAGTCTCAATGCTGTGGTCTTCCTGATCACCACTGTGGACAGAGGTTTTTACAGTAGATCATTGTTTAATCTATATAGGTTTGTTGTATTAATTCTGATGTCTTGTTCACCTTCGCAACCAGGTGTGTACTGCCCACAAGGCAGCCGCTTTGCCTGGGAGAACCCTTGTCCAGCAGGCACCTATAACAACAGAACTAGGGCCAACTCACCCTTCAGTTGCCTCCCCTGCACAGGTGAACTCTTTTTTTTTCTTCTGTCTTTGTGCTTATGTAAAACTTCTTTTTACTTTAACTTTTTATATTGTGGACAGTACCAGAAGTGGTGTTCAAATTTTATTTGCATAACAATTGTTATTTTTTTTTTTTAAAATGTATGCTTTGTCTGATCAGTGTAGGCAGCTTCACATTTTCATTGTGTCTGGAACAAAATTCCATTATTTATGAGGAAAGCAATTTTGGTTAATGACATTTTATCAGGGAAATCCTGGTTGATGAATGAGAAAACGTTATAGTATTAAGTAGATTTAAGTGTTAATCTTTGTTGCTAAAGGCATGTTAGCCTGTGACCAGTTATCTAGCCTATTGAAGTCCAGCAACCATAGAACTGACTGCAACATTCAGAGAGGGAGATCGTCACATAGCTGCTCTGAGTTCATCCACATATAAATCTAACTTCTACTGCATTGAGCAAAATTTTTTAATCACTAATCAGACAGGCACATTCCTGCATTTCAGCTGGGATGTACTGCCAAGGTGAAGGGCTGGCTGAACCCACGGATTACTGTGCTGAGGGCTGGTACTGCTCAGGGGGAGCTTACGCTGACAAACCTCAGGCCGCTGTCAATGCGTCTGGCAGGTACAGTGTGGAAGTGGACTGTCCCATATACTCCCTCAATGACACAGGAGGAATATGCCCAGAAGGTAGCTGCTACATGTCTGTCCTCTTTCTAGTGTATTAAATGCTTACATGTAGGTTGATGAGTGCTTAGGATATGTGATTCTCATAGTAGAGTTGTTTCTCTGATCTTTATCAGGATTTTCCAGTAGCGTATAGGTTTCAGGCCAGTAGTGTATAGGTTTCAGGCCAGTAGTGTATAGGTTTCAGCGTATAGGTTTCCAGCCAGTAGCGTATAGGTTTCAGGCCAGTAGCGTATACGTTTAGCGTATAGGTTTCCGGCCAGTAGCGTATAGGTTTCAGGCCAGTAGTGTATAGGTTTCAGGCCAGTAGCGTATAGGTTTCAGGCCAGTAGCGTATAGGTAGTGTATAGGTTTCAGGCCAGTAGCGTATAGGTTTCAGGCCAGTAGCGTATAGGTTTCAGGCCAGTAGTGTATAGGTTTCCAGCCAGTAGCGTATAGGTTTCCGGCCAGTAGGGTATAGGTTTCAGGCCAGTAGCGTATAGGTTTCAGGCCAGTAGCGTATAGGTTTCAGGCCAGGCCAGTAGCGTATAGGTTTCAGGCCAGTAGAAAAGTATTTTAAGGACTGCCAGACATAAATTAACTCAGCAGTTTAATGCAGTTACAAACCAAGTGAATGATATGCAATCTCCTGTTCGCAATTCTTTTAATTGTCATTTCATCCTGTTCACTACTGATATTAAGTTCAAGTTCCTTTCTGTTTGTAATTAGATGAAATGGGTAGTAGCATTCCACTCGTATTAATTGTGTACGCATTTAGATACCTTCGTGGCCTCTGTGGCCCAGTTGGTTAGCTCGCAAGCGTGGCTTTATGATCCTGTGTCTCTCACCAATGCGATTGCTGTGAGTTAAGTCCAGCTCATGCTGGCTTCCTCTCCCACTGTACATGAAAATGTCCACCAGCAGCCTGCGGTTAGTTGTGGGTTTTCCCCTGGCTCTGTCCGGTTTCCTCCCAACATAATACTAGCTGTCGTAATGTAAGTGAAATATTCTTGAGTACGGCGTAAAACACCAATCAAATAAATAAAAAAATAAATAAGTCATACTCCCTCAGTCACCTGATGTAGAACAGTTGACCTGCTTTCATGCGTTTTGTGTATACCATGATCAGCCTCTTGTCCTATAGGTATTCTCTGTACACCTTAAGTCTGCAGTTCTGGATTGTTTTTAAGAAGAATTCCTCCCTTCGCCTCTTCCTTCAGGTACTTTCTGTTCCTTGGGATCAGATCGGCCTACCCCGTGCCCCCCAGGGAAATTCTGTGCCCACGCAGGCCTTGCTCTGCCATCTGGGGACTGTACAGAGGGGTTCTTTTGTAACGGTAGTGCTGTAGTGAGTGACCCTGTTCCCTGCTCTAAGGGACACTACTGCCCCGCAGGCACCCCCACAGAGCAGGCCTGCCCACCAGGCACTTTCTCAGGTAAGGGAAATAACTTTATTATATTGTATTTACAATATCTTAGATTGACAGCTTCACTTACACATTGTTTATGTATACATTCATGTCCAGTAAATTATTGGTATTTGCATACCAAGTTTGTGTTACCCTAATGCTTCTAATGTTTGGAACAGATATTGGTAGTGCTGAAATCGAAAAATTATCTGAAGATATGTTGTTCCCATGATGGACTAGCCATGTGAGAAAAAGAAACTGTACGTGTATTCCTGTTACAGTTAGATGTAGAAAAAGGGGCAGACCAGGTGTCCCAGTAGTTAGAAGAATTAGATACCTTGTGAATGCAATTACCCCAGGACCCCGATCAGATGTTCCATCCTCAGCCATTGTTTACTTTCCGGCAGTTGTTTATTTCATCAAGTGGAAAATTGAAGCCTGGCCATACCAGGTTGAAAAAAAGGAAATTTGCTAGCTGTTCAGTTCACTGTTAACGCCAACAAGACTACGGTATTAACCAGTATAAAGCTTTCATACATGTACATCTACGATAAGCTAATTGTCTGTTGTGATGTGCCAGCCTCTGTGTTATATTTATTCGCCAAAATAATTAATTACAGGTGCATGTTGAGAGGAATTTATAATGGCAGGAATAAAGTCACTAGGGCTTGTTGTGGCCCTGGCATACAAGGGAGATAATGCTAGTCATTTGACTATAGGAATTTTACATGTGCGCTCACAGACTGTGACCATATCAGTTATAAGAGCAGTAGATTTTCTGCCAGATTGGAGTGATATTAACATTGTGATTATGAAGCAGGATTGCTCTGAGATGGCTATTGTTTATCTGACATTTGACTTTTGACATGTGACATTGAGTTCAGAAAACAGATTTCCTGGCTTGCTCTCTGGCTGTATGTTGGAAGGTCTGCGAGCAACCTGCGGATGATTGTGGGTTTCCACCAGACTCTGACCGGTTACCTCCCACCATAATTCTGGCCGTCGTCGTATAAGTGAAATATTCTTCAGTACGGCGTAAAGCACCAATCAAATAAGTAAATAAATAAACAAAACAGGTTTCTCCATTCTTGTAAGTTGATTGTGTTGTTGTATTTTGCGCATTATATACATATGTATTTATATATCTCCATATTTTAACACGTGATTGTCTGCACTTCTCCTGCAGATCGAGAACTGAATGTGAACGTGAGCGACTGTGAGCCCTGCACCCCGGGTCAGTACTGTCAGGAGTATGGCCGAGAAATGCCCAACGGACCCTGCGACCCAGGCTACTTCTGCCCCGAGGGGAGCCCCACACCCAGACCAGTGGATTTGGCCTGTAGCCCTGGACACTTCTGCCCCTCAGGGAGCTGGAATCAGACCGGGTGCCCATCGGGTACCTATCAGCCCCACTGGAAACAGTCGGACTGTGACCCCTGCCCTGCCGGAGCATACTGTCTGGCCTTCGGTAAGGTTGCCCTCCATCATTTAAGCCACATTTTGAAACTTTGGGGCAAATTTTATGTTATATTTTGTATAATTGCTGTTTTGTATGCAGTAAACAGTGATGTGTGGAAAACAGTTAGTGTTTGCTCTATTCTTCTTCACGTTAAGTGGAATTATCAGAACAAAGTTGAAGCATGTGGCCTAATAACATCTGAATCTGCATGGAGTTTTAGAAACATGCTGCATATTGTACATGTGTGAATAATAGTTTACATTGTGTTACATTGTACATGTGTGAATAATAGTTTACATTGTGTTACATTGTGTAGAAATACTTTGGAATGGTATGTATGGTATGTTTGCACACACTTAGAGGAATTAGCTTGGCATTAAAAAAATCACCACTTTGATGTTCATCTTTTTTTGCTGTTACATTCAGGTGACTATGAAGTTCTGGATGACAGCAACATGACTGTGTCTGGGAATTTCAGTGGGCGCTATCGGAGTTACCGTGGGGTGTCCGTGCCCTCAGTCTGCCCTGAGGGTTCCTACTGCCCAGAGAGCACAGAGTTTGGTCTGCAGTTCCTGTGCCCTGCGGGCACATACAGCAACAAAACAGGACTGTCCAGTCCCACTCAGTGCACACCTTGTGATCCAGGGCATTACTGCAGTGGGCTAGGTGAGGCATACTGGCCTTAGGGCTTCAGCTGCCCTGTATTATGGCAACAATAGTATATATAAGATTCTTTCCCTGTTTTTATCTCCTGTTTAATCATGAATGATGATTCATAAAGCTTCATGATTTTTTGAAAGTAATTGTTTCTTTGTACATATGTTCTTACCACCTTTACCCCATTTAAATAATCATTATATCCTGTGTCAATAATTTGACAAAGCTAGATAGAGCTACATATGGATACAAGTCCATAATCTGTCTCATGAGTCAATGATTGTCCTATGGATCAAGAATTGAAAAATGATAACTATCTGTTATATCTGTTTTGCCAGGTAAAAAAATTTGATTTAAGGTATAACAGTTGGATTTTCCTCCTTGTTAACTGCAGGTAATTCTGAGCCTACGGGTCAGTGTTCAACCGGATTTTATTGCATCTCTGCGGCTTACAACTCCACACCTTCAGATGGTGTTAGCGGAGACATCTGTCCAGCGGGTCACTACTGCCCAGTGGGCAGTGTTCAGGGCACTGACTGTCCAGTGGGTACGTTCAGTGGCCGAGAGGGACTGATGACCAGTTCTGAGTGTGAGGCGTGCTCTCCAGGCAGCTACTGTGGCCAGACTGGGTTGACCAACCCTTCAGGACTGTGCTGGGCAGGTTTGTACATCATCACAGTGTTACATAGTGACAGTGTTAGAAACTTTTCTGTGTAGCAACAGGAGGCTTAGTGCAGCTATATATTAACAACTAGATCTTATTTATTCCAGTCATAGGCATTTTTTGAGGCTGAGAACACATGGTTTTGATTTAACCTGAATGTTAATGTTTTCTATAGTTACAAAATCTGAAATAACTGTGTTGTCAACATCCTGTGTTATAAGGAGGTCAAATAGATTTGAAATAGAAGATAAAGCCACAGCTAACAAAATTATACAGGTAGTAACTTTTTGATCATCAGGTGTGGAATATATAGCTGACCGAAGAAAGTCATTTGATGTGTTTGAAAGCATACTGCATGTATAATTCTTCTGACTTCTAGCATTTTTGCAGCGTGTTAATTCAATCATGATCTTAGGGCATTAGGTTGTGTAAACTGATAAAATTACACCTTTTTTGAAACCCTGAAATAGGCCAATTCAATGAGTGTAGCTTTGTCTTCATAATCAAAATTAAATAAGTGCATAAATCTTGCTGAAGGTTACTCTCTCGTGTGCAGGAAGGTAGAGGAATATGTCCCTGCCTGGGATGACATTGCTGAAGTTAACAAAATAACAATAATGTAAGTCTGATTATTTCACTTGTGTCGTCTGAATGTCTGACAGATTGGCATTTGGCATTATTTCAGGTCATTACTGTAGTCTGAGGTCTGAACAGGCTAATCCAGTAGGAGAGGCCTATGGGGATCTGTGTACCCCAGGCCACTACTGTGTTAACGGCACCCACACCCCAGAGCCCTGCCCCCCAGGGACCTTTTCTGACAGCACAGGTCTGGGGGATCTTGATCAGTGTGTTCAATGCACGCCTGGTAAGTCAGTCAGTGTAAGACTTAAATGCTCAAAGAACGTAATGAAAAAATGTGTATGGAATTCATGACCTTGAAGTATTATCACATAATGCGCTAGTTACAGCTTTTCTGTATTCTATGCAAATGCATAGCAATACATTGTATAGTCATGACAATTTCCCAACTGAGTCTCAGACCAAAAGTGGTTGACCAAACTACAACCAAAAACAAATAGTACTAAAGATGATGCACAGATTTAACCATTCTGGTTTCCAGTTTTGCAACATGTTCTTTTTAGAAAGTATTATAGTGAGGAGATGTGAAGTAAAAATTCAGTAAAATGAATTTAACATTTAAAAGTGTCATTTTTTTCTTCCCCACGTGCAAGACTATTTTGTTGTTTTTGTGAGGGTCATGTGTCAGACCTGTCAGTTTGTGAGAGGTATTGATTCAGAGGACAAATCTTTATCTGTATATATAAATGAAAAAAATTTTAAGTGACTTAGCTTATAACACAGTGTTAGAGGTGTGATTGCTTTCGTTTTGTTTTTGTGCTGCCTTCAGTCTTCAGGGGCTCCATGCCTGCATGATACTTGGCTGTCATCTTGGACAAGCATTCATCATCAGTCTCATAGATGCCATACTCAATAAATATTGCTTCACTCGCTGAATATACAAGATCTGTAGCAGTTGAACAGCAGTGAATTTGGATCAATATTTTTTTTCGCATACCCAGACCCATTCTCAGATCGACAGACTGGAGCTAAGACCAGCTTTTACTTGGCCAGCACAACAGAGTGGTCATCAAGCAACTTAAATCATTTTTCAAGGAAGTAGAACGAAGATGTTATATTATAGAATGATACAGATTCATACCCATGTATATCTGCCATAAACAATACAGATCTAAAGTTTAGATTTAAACTTGTTTTAAACGTGTGAGAAGTCACAGGTCGGTTATAATGAAAATTGGACACTGTATAATGTATCACATTTGGTAGTCAAAGTTACGTCAACATTATGTAGGGCATGCAAAGAGAAAATTTATAAAGCTCAGCATAGCTTATTACATGATTTTTATGAGGTTTATTTGGATCATCTGAAGAGAAATGGAGTGTTTTTAAATAATTCAAATGGAGTTGACAGTTTCTGACCACATGCAACAGGAATCTAAAACTGCTGTATATACACTACCATGCCTCACCTGAATCATAGTTTGTATAAAAAGTAGAGAAACTGTGTTGGCTGGATGTTAATGAAATTCTTTCCCACCCCTTTCTGAGGGTAGACATGTATGCTGCGTAATAAATGTTGAAGAGTTAGATTATGTAAATTATAGTATATCAGTTAATTATAAACAGACTTTGTCTTACCGGGAAAAAACTGTTTTTCATAACTTTCTTTCATGGAACCAATTTTTTGTTTCTTGTTTGTCATGTTGGTTCCCATGAATGGGAAACACAGCTGAAGAGTTGTCTCTTAGGTCAATATGGGTAAAATCCCCAGCCTGCAGGCAACAATTCAAATGTTTATCACGCCTGTAATTTACAAGCACTGTTAAACTCAACATCTGATTTGCTCAGTGTGAAATGCACTAGCCATCCTCTTTATAGTGAACAATGGGCTTTTCTTTTTTATGTGCTTCACTGCATCAGGAACAGTCACTGAACTTGGCAGGCCTGCTCTCACCTCTTTGCCGACTCTTGCGAAACTCAGTTTTGCTACTATAATAAATTCCTTAAACTAGAGTTAATTAACAGTTAGAATGTGAAAAGATTGGTGTGATGTACTGTATGGGATCAACAAAACAACAAGTGCATTGTTTTTTTCTTGCAGGTTATTTCTGTGAGGGGTTGGGCAAAGTTAATGTCACTGGTCCTTGCAGTGCAGGATTTTACTGCACCAGGGGAGCTAACTCCAGCAATCCAACTGATGGAATCACAGGTAGGGGTTTGGATATGAATTCCCGACCACCAAGGAATAGATGAAGCATTGTTTTAAAAGTAACATAGCTTCTACATTAAAGCTTCCATAATGTGAAATGTGGTGCTACCACTAAGCCTGCGCAGCAGATAGTCGGCAATCATCGTGCATAAACTTAACCTGCAGGCTTGGTTGGGCAGGTGCTTGTAGGTCACATGATCAAGAGATTTCACAAGATTTTGTGTGAATATTGCTGCACCCTGTGAACCTGGCTAAAAAATGATGAAACTGTGTCATTTAACGACGATTCAAGTACTTATTTGTGTTTTATTCAATGCTAACATAGAAACAAGAAGCTGTAGGACGGATTAGCCACAGGAATTGTTATGTTTGACACTTCGTATGTTACTGGGGAATGACTTTTCAGTTGTCAGTCAGAAGTTGACCACTTCATGTTTCGAGACTGTGATAGATTTGTCCACATCTCATACCGTTTTGCCCGCTGTGCGGGCTATTAAAGCATCCTTTGTATCAAGGAATATTTCATGAGTATGGATATATTTCTTTGTTAGACGTCAGTTGAGTCATATAGGTTCATTCTGAATGCTTAGGCTCGCTGCCAAATATTCAGAAAATTTTGTCTGAAGGTGTGAAAAAGGAATGAATGCTCCTTGGAATGTGGAAGGTGGAATCCTGTATCCCAGGGTAACCAACTCTAGATATCTTCATACTCTAGATACTCTCTTCATTATATTACAGGTGACATTTGTCCAGAGGGTCATTACTGTGTGGAGGGATCCCCTGCCCCAGAGCCTTGTGGTAACGGAACTTACATGAACTACACCGGGGCGTCTGTCTGCCTGGTCTGTCCTGAAGGACACTACTGCGTGAACCGTGACCGGGCAGACCCCTGTAGACAAGGCTACTACTGCCCTGAGGGGACTGGGGCTGACCTACAGGCCTGTCCCACAGGCAGCTTTGGCAACAGGACGGGTCTGGCCAGGGAGGACCAGTGTACACCATGTCTGGGTGAGTGTGGTGGGGGTTTGAGGGTAAGAGGACAGGGAGGACCAGTGTACACTGTGTCTGGGTGAGTGTGCTGGTGTAGGGGTGGGGGCAACAGGACAGAGAGGACTAGTGTACACTGTGTCTGGTTGAGTGTGATGGGGATTTGGGGGTAACAGGACAGGGAGGACCAGTGTACACCGTGTCTGGTTGAGTGTGGTGGGGGTTTGGGGGTAACAGGACAGGGAGGACCAGTGTACACCATGTCTGTGTGAGGATGGGGGCAACAGGGCAGGGAGGACCAGTGTACACCGTGTCTGGTTGAGTGTGGTGGGGGTTTGGGGGTAACAGGACAGGGAGGACCAGTGTACACCATGTCTGTGTGAGTGTGCTGGTGTGAGGATGGGGGCAACAGGGCAGGGAGGACCAGTGTACACCGTGTCTGGTTGAGTGTGGTGGGGATTTGGGGGTAACAGGACAGGGAGGACCAGTGTACACCGTGTCTGGGTGAGTGTGCTGGTGTGAGGATGGGGGCAACAGGGCAGGGAGGACCAGTGTACACCGTGTCTGGTTGAGTGTGGTGGGCATTTGGGGGTAACAGGACAGGGAGGACCAGTGTACACCGTGTGTGGGTGAGTGTGCTGGTGTGAGGGTGGGGGCTACAGGACAGGGAGGACCAGTGTACACCATATCTGGTTGAGTGTGGTGGGGGTTTGGGGGTAACAGGGCAGGGAGGACCAGTGTACACCATGTCTGGGTGAGTGTGCTGGGGATTTGGGGGTAACAGGACAGGGAGAACCAGTGTACACCATGTCTGGGTGAGTTTGTGGGTATGAGGGTGGGGGTAGGGTGAATAGGACAAGACATCGATCAGTTGATCTACAGCAGATTTTGTGTGTGGTCAGAGTAGTTTTGAAAACTGACATATTTCATGAAAGCCATGCATAACTATTAGTTCTGCAGGTAATAATATGGAAACAGAGTGTTTTGGTGATTTCGTGTGTTAAATTCAGTGTGGCATCAAGAGTGATGTTGGGTTGAGCTGGTACTATTATTGATATTGCATGTGTTGTTATCCAGTGAAAGGGCTTAGAGTGAGTCGTGATGAAGCTAAGTATAAATCAAGCCTAGCATAGAAGGGCTGCCAAAGACCTAGATGTAGCCTAATTATCTTTACATCTGTGTCAACTTACACCTTTGATTTCTATTCTAGCTACAAGGGTCAGGTAGCAATCCTCTTGTCTCTGATGCTATTGCTACTTCTTGACAGGTGGTTATTACTGCGGTACAGTGGGATTACCTGACGTGGAGGGAGAGTGTCAGGCCAGGTATTACTGTGAGTACGGGGTAGACACAGCAACACCCACATCCTCCTCCCCTCACAAGGGGGTGGGGGCCGAGTGCCCGGTCGGGTCCTTCTGCCCCAGAGGGTCAACGATGCCCACACCCTGTCCGGCTGGCTCCTTCACATCCAGCCCAGGTAAACACAATGATATTGTGTTATACATGTACTAATTTTGATGTTTTACACCAGTTGTGAAAGTCAGTTTTGACATTTCTAATGGTGTGAAGAGCCATTTATATGCAAAATACTGAAATAGTCTTCATAGAAGGAGATGTGATGTACTAATCATGTATTTTGTGACTGTGAGATAGTTGATTTAGTTTGGAGCATTGCCAGAAAGAAGGATTTTAAAAGAATAGATAATAAAAGCTTGCAAGGACAGCAAAATGGTTTATGGCTAGGTAACAAAAAAAAAAGAGTTGATTCTGCAAGGCTCACTTTGTAAAATTTGCTAAAAAAAGTTGTTACGCTGGTGTTATTCTACAGCTGAGCTACCATAATAAGGTGCCCAGCTGCCATCTTCGGTGTGAGTAATATTGTTAATCTTACGCGTATATTTGCACTTAAAAGGATGGATAAAAGAAACGGATCCACCAAGTAGTATTCAGTATAAAAGTGTGGCAGATGTCTACGTGTTAATCACTTGCTCACTTGCTGACCTTGTGAATAAACAAGTTAGCCAGCTTTATGGCCTCTCACAATACCATTCCAAATCGCCATGCTTACAGGTCAGTCCACATGCCAGCAGTGTCCTGGGGGGTATTACTGCCTACAGAACACCAGTGACCCCTACTCATTCCCTTGTCCAGTCGGTCACTACTGCATCCCCGGGACAGAGTTTGACACGGAGCACAAGTGCCAGGCGGGGACGTACAACCCGCTGACCACCCAGGACAACAGCCTGGCCTGCCTGGACTGCCTACCCGGGCGATACTGCGAGGGGGAGGGGCTGGCCACACCCACGGGGAACTGCAGCCAGGGCTGGTACTGTACCGGCAGGGCTGTCCAAGACAAACCTGTGGTCATAGGTAAGGTTTGAGTCACACAGTTTAGCTTGAATATATGTCCACAAGCATGACTTTGTAGACCAGTAGTGAAAAGTTTTGAGTTTCAGAATGTATGTAGTATATGATTTGTCAGAGGAGCAAACATGAGGATGTAAGACATTGTATTGGTTTGGAAATAATACAGTGAGTGAATGGTGAGTAAATCTGAATTTGATCAGTCAGACTTGTGTTAAATGTGTTTAATTTTTTGAAACACTTTTTAAAGGAAGCTGCCAGTGTGCCAAAATGATTTGGGCAGGCAGTACTTTTTTGCCTTCTGGTGATCTGTGATCCAAGCAAATTTAAAGCTTTAACCACAGATGTGTATGTTGCCTGTGGATGAAATTTTCTGGAGAGATGAAATTTGGCTTGATTATGCTCTTATTTGAAATTTTTCGCTTGGATTGTAACATCTTTGAGGACAAATTAAATTGTTTTGAAATCTGTTTTTATCAGGGAATTTCAGCAGTGTTAACCTGTGCACCTGCCCTGATGTACCTTTCACTGGAGGCAAATGTCAGCCAGGGACGTATTGCCCTTCAGGGTCATCTGCCCCCATCAGCTGTGAGCCAGGATCGTACTGTGCTGACTATGAGCTAGCCTTGCCATCGGGTAAGTCACAGAAAGTTAACAGCTATATGTACGAATCTAGCAATTTATTTAGATTTAACAATCAACGTTTAATAAATTTGTAGAGTACAACTGCTCATGTAATCTACATTTGACTTCTTGAGCTAGACCAATTTGGTATCCAAGATATTTTTTTTTTATTTCCAAAGAACACATGTGCATATAACTTTTATTTTACTAGAGTGACATGTTCTGGCTGTTCAGGGCATTTATTTTTGTCTTTATTTTGGGCATTATGGAGTTCTGCTGAGTTCACCCATCAGCTGTGTGTTGCATTCCCAGGTCCCTGTGATGCCGGGTATTTCTGTCCCAGTGGGCAGAGTGAGCCACGCCCAGCAGCCTATCGCTGCTTGGAGGGTCATTACTGTGAGGAGGGGTCTGGAACGGCCACGCCCTGTCCTGCAGGAACCTTTTCTAACGTCTCTGGGAACGTCAATGTCTCTGACTGCAGGCCATGCACACCAGGTACACTACCAAGGAGCTATAAAGAATCATTCACGAGCTTCTCAAATGTTCTTTGTGAAATGCTGATTCTTCAGTGAGTTGACATCACTCTATTTTGTGACGCCACCTCATTTTTTAGATCTTCTCCAAGACTCATATTGCTCTGTATTTATTTAGAGGAAAAGAAGCCTTAAAACTTGAAGTAAATTCTCATCTGATAGATCATTGCAAACACCGTCTCAAAGATTTTAGGAATTTCGTGAAATGTTCATAAGGTGGACTTTATTGACAGCATAAGACTTGATGATGTCTGATTCATTTGCTTCCCTGCTCAAACCCAGTGTTTAGTGATAGAATAGCACTGATTATGTATCTTTGAGTTCCTGTACGGGGTGTGAAATAAAGTGGATAAAATTCCTTGTAAGACCATACGACATCATTAGAAATACCACACAGTCTCTTTACGGCCTGTCTTGTCCATAATTTCCACTTGCTTATGTTGACTATTTTGTTCCAGGGAAATCTAAAATAACATTTATAGGTAGGATGGTCAGAGAATGATCATGCACAGAAACCTCAATTGTTAATGCATGTAGGACGTGTATATTTATTCTCTGGCTTGGTCTTTACAGGGTATTACTGTGATGGTGAGGGCCTGGTTGTGGAGAGTGGTTTCTGTGACCCAGGGTTCTACTGTCCTGAGGGCCAGACATCTCCCACTCCTGCCCAGTACAACTGCCCTAAGGGCTCCAGGTGCCCACAGGGTAGCCCAGCCCCAGAGATTTGTCCACGAGGTAAGTCAGGAATTTTCCTGTAGTATTCATTGGTAATCAATAAAGAAAACTTATTTTCTCCAGAAATATAATGAGATGCATTTCTGTTCTCTGGTGTTCATTAGATGCAAAGATGACCAATACTGTTTTGTTTCGGTGTTTTACTTACCTGTAGAGCATTTTATTATACATGTATTGCTGTAATAACAGGGTGTGTATGAAAAACATTTTCTTTAAGCTTCCTTTTGTAACGAGACATTATCATGTTTCTGTTTTTTCCATTACAGGAACGTACCAACCCGCACTGGGTCAGCCAGCCTGTGACCCTTGTCCATCACGACATTACTGTGACCCCTACCTTCTGGGTAATGTGACTGGAGTCATCGACCCACTGAACTGTCCTCAGGGTTACTACTGCCCCACGGGAACCAAACACGCCTACGAGAACCCATGTCCTCCAGGGTCTTACGGTGATTCAGAGGACCTGGAATCTGATGGTAAAGCCACACTGTGATTAGAGATGACAGGCTTTATAACTTTATAACCCAAAATCTGTATTTGGGTGAAATACTGTACTAAATAAAGTTACAAGAGCACTCACATGTACTGTTTTGTCTGAGTGGCAGAAATTGTTGGCGACAAATCTTACCTTCATACAGGTGCGAAATTCTTGAGTAAATACCAGTAAGTCTAAAAAAACAAGGAGTAAATTCAAGCTTTCACTTTAAAATGCAAGAACTGGATATAGATTTTCTTTGCTGTGTGTGTGTTCCTTTCATGTATGGCTTGCTTCTGATGTTCTCTGTGTTATTCCTGCAGTTGAGTGCCGGCAGTGTATCCATGGCTACTACTGTGAAACTCCAGGGTTATCAGCCCCTGAGGGACAGTGTGACGCGGGCTATTACTGTGGAAGGGGGGTTTCCACCCCACGGCCTGCCAACGGAATCTGTCCTGTAGGCCGCTATTGTGAACGGGGGTCTGTGATTGGTAAGGCTCCACCTTCATGAAGATGTCAGTGTACTTTTGTGAAATGAAACTAGCTTTACTACCAAATTGACACTGTTACCTGTCCTTAATCACTATTATGGTACATTAGATGAAACTCAAACATTTTGTTATTCACGTACAGCTCATGATGTGTTCAGAAATCTGTGGTTTTACCTTGAAAATTCTCTCCAGCTGAAAGTCCATTATAACTTGTTTGGTGATGTTGCAGGTTTGATTCCTGCTCCTTTAAATTGAATAGTCTGAGTATATCAAGTAATGTGAAAAATGTCTTTGTTGAAGTTGCCTGAGGTGCTAGCAGACTCAGCCATGTTGCTCAGTTTTACAGATATCAGTGCCTGCTTATTTTACTATATAGGTTTACTAACATGACAGTAATCTGTTACAGGTGAACCCTGCCCAGAAGGCACCTACAACAACTTCACAGGTGTGCGTTATGCTAACGAGTGTATCCCCTGCGACCCAGGCATGTCCTGTCCTACCACAGGACTGACAGAACCGTACCAGGAATGTACAGCAGGCCACTATTGTGTGCTGGGGGCATACACCCCTAACCCTTCCAGCGAGAGCTATGGCTACCTCTGCCCTGTGGGGCACTACTGCCCCAGTGGAACCCCCAGCCCCGTGCCCTGCCCCAGAGGGTACTACCAGCCTGGAACAAGTAAGAAGATCTGCCACAAATCCTGTTTAGGATATTCAAATTAGCCTTGATTGTACATTTTACATGTTGTTAGAGATAC
Source organism: Acanthopleura granulata (assembly GCA_016165875.1). Taxonomy (NCBI): domain Eukaryota; kingdom Metazoa; phylum Mollusca; class Polyplacophora; order Chitonida; family Chitonidae; genus Acanthopleura; species Acanthopleura granulata. Next base: position 10,600,683 of record JABBOT010000008.1, read on the forward strand.
ATGGAATCAATTATAGATAAGGTATTCAAATGTATTATCCTAAATGACCCAAAATATTGATTTTAGACAGATATTTTAAGGTTTGTTTGGAAAGTAAACTAATACCCTACTGGAAAATGTAGGTTTCAGCACCAAAAGTAATATTTTATAACATTAAATCACATTGAGAAGTGCACTTTTTTTTATAAAATTTTTGGTCATTTACAGTACTTAAAAAATAAAAAAGATAGCAGGCTCTCAGAGGATTATATGATTAAGGCACTGGGGCGCTTTGTCTTGATCAGATCTATGTACGATACTTGTCAGATAACTGGTGATGGAACATGGATTGCCTTGGAAACTCTGGTGTTCTCCACCCAGTGGCAATCACAAATAAATAAATAAAAAAGGGCAGTGATATTGAGTTTTTGTTCTCTTTCAGGTAAGCAGAGCCTGTCAGACTGTGTGCCGTGCGAGGCTGGGTACTACTGCCTGGAGTCTGGCAATAACACAGTCACAGGCAGGTGTGCCCCGGGGTACTACTGTGTCGGGACAGCCTGGGAACCTACACCAACAGGTAACACTAACAAACTGATCAACATCAAAGTACACTGTATGAAGAATTTGCTGTGCATCAGAAGTGTGTGTAAGAATCATGCTGTCAAGATACATGTAAATGCATGGAGTTACATCTGAAGATGTTCTATTAAATGCTGCACTGTAAATGTTTTCTGGCCATTTTTGCTTTGAGTCTGTTGTGAAGAAAGAAACATTTACTGCTGGTATTACATACATGTAGTTCACAGGCATTGTGGCATAATTTATTCTTCAGATATTGTCTTTATGGATCATAGTGGAAAACCTGCAAGTTTTGTTTTACAGTATTCATAAAATCAGGTTTAATAGAGACAACTTTCTAAACATGTACGTCCATAATATGGCTTGCACGCTCTGACACTTGTCCCCGTGCCTTTCTCTACCTGTAGACGGCACCACTGGTGATATCTGCCCTGTGGGTGAGTTCTGCCCTGAGGGGTCAGATAGTGGCACCCCCTGCACCCCAGGCACCTACATGAACCACACAGGTGCGGCCTCCTGTTACATCTGCCCACAGGGCTACTACTGTACTGGCGGGGCTAACCTAGAGCCCTGCCCCCAGGGATTCTACTGCCCCACAGGCACAGATAGTGGCTACCTTCCCTGCCCTATTGGTAAGATCATCGGCTTTGGAGTTTATTTTTTATAACCAGATCGATGTATGCTTAAGGCACAGCAGAGCATAGCACAAGGAAAACTCAATTGTTATTCCTTCAGAAGTAGTGGAGAAATTTGATGAGCTTCTTCTTAAGGGCTAGTGTTGCCCACTATGTCTTCACAAAACTTACTGGTTAAGCAGGCATATTCGTAGTCATATCAGGTATTATAAAGGTTGACGTGTAAACTGCAAGCCTTGAAGTAGATAAATATACAATTATGTAGGTCTCAAGATTCTGAGTGTGCTCTGAGTTTGAGTTTAGTACTTGCCGTAGCAGAAAACCCTGAATGTAAAACCCGACATCTAAGTCCATGCTTGGTGGTTAGATAATAATCATTAAACTTTTTCAGCGGCATATGTACTAGTGTAACAGCATGAAAATGTAGTTTACAGGATGAAAGGAAGATTATCTAGTTTACATAGAATAATAAGTTGAAATGAATGCTTTTATTTGCAGTTATTGGTGTTACTAATGATGCCTGCTACTGAGTTACAAGGCAGACGAGTTCTTGTTGCGTATGTATGCTTAGTTCCATATATGGTGTTGTAGGTACCTATGGTAGTCGTCTGATGCTGACCAATGAGACAGAGTGTACCCCATGTGTGGGAGGTTCATACTGTGCCACTACCGGTCGGGACACGCCCACTGGCTTGTGTCAGGCTGGGTACTACTGTGTGTCAGGTAAGAGATCCATACCACACCTGAACAGATTTATCTCTTCCTGGATTGGGAATCCAGTGTAGTTCCTGTCCTTCAAACTGATTCATGGAAGTGTTATGAATGGACATTAATCCAATTCTTTGATGAATGATCATTAATCCAAAGGAAATCTTCAACAAGCCTTTTTTAACCAGTCTGTACACAGATGGCTGACAAAGGCATAGCTGTGAAAAGAAAAAGAAAAATCCCCCCAAAATCACAGCGCTTCGGTGATTGATCTTGTGTTTTGACCTGATACTGAAGTTCAAGCTTCCTTCGTCATTCTGCTTGTGTCTTCCACCTGTAAAACATTGTTAAGTAACAATCAAGTCACTTAATCCTGTGTGTCTCCAGGTGTGAGTGTGGCGACCCCGTCATCGAGTGTGCCCCACACAGGGAATGGAGACGAGTGCCCTGCCGGACATGAGTGCCCTCGGGGTTCCAGCTACCCCATCCCCTGTCAGGCTGGCACCTACACCCCAGCCCCTCAGAGCCCTGCCTGTCTGGCCTGCCCACAAGGTAAGCTGTACTGCCTCAGAGCAGATTGGATTTGATGGAAAATGGGTTTTCATGACATGCTAACTAATTAAATGTCACTAGTTCAAAAACTGATTAAACCAAAAAATCACAAATAGTATTTTACATTTAGGGGATGGAATTCAAGTTTTGTGAGAGGAGTTGAGCTTTGAGTAAGGATTTTTATCTGGTGCTGCTGAATTCTCCATTTAGAAATATGAGGAACTTACTCATAGGCACTTCAGTAATGTTCAAGATTGGAAACCTTGTAGAATATTTTTCATCTTGCTTAAAAATCAGAATAAGAACCTGGCAACAGATCATCTGAATTGCATGAAGAATCCAAATACGTGTCTAAGTTATGCTCTTAATTTTTTAAGTCAGCCATTTCATATGCTTTGTTAGAATAGCTATCTCATATACTGCGTTGTGATTCTCTCCATGTGCCTTACCAAAATATTTATGACCCTAAATGTGTTAATGGTACTAGTGGTGATAAGAAAAATATTTATAGCTGTGTCAGACCACCTGTCATGTCATGTATGCTCACCTATATATGCCATGCTGGCATAATTTTTGCTGAGGGACATGGGGCATGGTTGAGATATCTAGAATATATACTTGTCTTACTGACCGCCAGTTTTGTCATTGTCTTCCCCCAGGTTACTACTGCCTCAATGCCACAGTCACTCCCCTCCCATGCCCTACTGGTCACTACTGTCCACAGGGGACAGAGTTTGACACTCAGTATCCTTGTCCCAAGGGAACCTACAACAACAACACAGGTAACAATGCAGGCCCTAATTTACCTGTCTGTGGAGCACACATTTTATATGTTTGGGAGAAATCCTAGGAGGTTTTAAGAAACCAAGTCAGCTGGCATTCAACATAATTCATTTTATATTCAGGGTTAATGGTTTTGCATGTAAGTAGTTCATACACCTAATTTTTCCAATAATATGTGTGGAATGTGTTCAAGAGAGAAAAAAAGTCTAATGTTATGCCAAGAAGAAGTGCACAAAATGGGAAGTAATAATGGGGAATGAAGTGCAGTAATTGTTATTGGCGAATTTATATATTTGGATGGGCCTATGCACTAAAAACGCCTTCAACCTACAGTTCCTCTCCAGCTTGCTACAATTCTGGGAGTCATCTCTTATTTTCGTTTGTTTTGGTGTGTTCTGTTCCATGAGGAGACGTAGGTGTCTTATTCGGCAATACTTTGAAATCTCTTTGGCTTCAAAATTGTCATTAACTTGACTAGGTTGTCATATAGAGGTTGAGCCATGAAAAGTATATCATTTGAGGGCACTCTTCATATATGTGTATAAATGTATTAACAGTATCCTGGGCTGATTTTTTTTCTGCCAGCAACTGATTTATCTCCCTTGAATTGGCAGGCGCCTTCAATGACACCAGCTGTGAGGTGTGTACACCAGGTTACTACTGTGACGGTCTGGCCAACTCTGTACCTGATGGGCTGTGTGATGCTGGATTCTTCTGTGCGGGAGGCTCATTCCAGCAACGCCCGTATGATCCTGGCATGCTGGTGACAACAAACGGAACAACCATGTGAGAGTTGAACCTGTAGCATTTTTGTTGGCTCATCATAATATCATGATCAGTTCATAAAAATGTTGATATTTTGTCCCTAGAGCCTGTCTTTAACCTACAGTTCTACAAGAAGAACGTCTTTATATTCCTATAAAGTGCAGCGAGAACTGAAAAAGTATATTTGTGGGAGAGATGCAGAAGAGGTCAAGACCAGCTCACAATGTCTTCCTTTATGGCCGTGGTATGGGAAGGTCTGCCAGCAATCTGTGGATGGTCCTTCGTTTCCATGGGCTCTGTCCAGTTTACTCCCACCATACTGCTGGTTGTCGTATAAGTGAAATATCCTTGAGTACAGAATGACACACAATGAAATAAATAAATAAATAAATTGAATATTGTATGTCAGCTATATCAAACATGTTATAAAGCATCAGTGCAGTCTTATAAATTGATGTGTGGACAAAGATATTGGATATCTGAGTGGGACAATAACTGCACTAGGTAAAGGCTTCTTTAAATATTGTCAGTTAGATCAAATATTAGCTGTTGAGTTATTGCAGTTTGATGTCACATGTATTTGATGATTGTTGGAACAGTCAAATGTTGTTTTGGTTTTCAGAGATCTGCTGTCGAACGTGACCTGCACGCCAACCTGGGAGTGTGTGTGTCCAGCATACGAGATGACCTCTGGAGGTGTGTGTCCAGCTGGTCACTACTGTCCCCAGGGCTCTATCCATCCTGTGCCCTGTGAAGGGGGAAAGTACTGTGCTACATCTGGACTACCTGTACCAACCGGTGAGAGAATCCCTACCCAACAGGTGGCTAGAGGCTCAAGATAGCTCTGTCACTAGGACATTTTGTTTTGCATTTGTTCATTTTTGCACACTTTCATGCAAGAATTAAGTACTGATATTAATGTAATGTAATGTAATGTCCGTGATTGTTTCATTTCTGTGCAATAACTCCTCCAAATGTTGTCCAGTTTTAATAAGAATTTCTTCATAGGTTTACTTTGTAGTACCTCAGATCAGGTTTGAAACCTACAGCTGATGTGTACATAACTCATGCATAGCTGATGAATTCTCTTATTCTCTGAATGTCCGATTTTAATAAAATTTTGTGCGTCCATTTTGGTTCTATAAGGTCAGATCAAGTTCAGAATCCAACCAAATATTTTAATACATTTGCACGTTGACCCATTGTCTAGGTTTGCCTGGGTGGTACGTGTGTTTTGAGACTGTGTTGTTTGTGACTTTAGGTGATTGTTTGGCCGGTTGGTACTGTAACCACACCAGTGAGGTCCCTGACCAGCACGTCTGCCCCCGAGGTAGCTATTGCCCCTCAGGCACCGGTGTCCCATTAGCCTGTCCCGCAGGTACCTTCTCCTCTAACGAGGGAAACAACGCTCTGGTCGATTGCGCGGATTGTACAGCTGGCATGTACTGTCAAGGTAGGGCTGGTAACCGGTGACAAATGATGTGGGAATCATCACTCAGTGACATCAAATAACTAGCATATATTTACGTTTAAGATGTTAGTCACACTGTCAAAGATTGTGTTAGATATTGAATGAATGCTGAACTGGACAAACCCTTGAACAACAGACACTTGGGATTCACCTCAAACCTGATCCGTTGAGGCTTTAGCTCGAGGCTTCCTGTGTATCAAGTGGGCTATGATGCTTGTGTTATGTATCTTTAATGGGTATAACATTGCACACCTATGAAATAAATACTTGGTGAACAGATAATGTGGTGACAAAAAAAGCAAACGGCTTACGGCCTTGTTCAGATGTGATTTCATATCAGCTGAAGGGAGGCTGATGACGTTCATCTTTTAGCTGTGTGCCCCTTGGTTTTCAGGTGACGGGAATGTGTTTCCAGACGGAGACTGTGACCCTGGCTACTACTGTCCTGGTGGTCAGAACAGCTCCTCTCCCACAGAACACCTGTGCTGGACCGGTCACTTCTGTCCACTGGGGTCAGCCCAACCACAGATTTGTGTGAATGGGACGTACCAGCCTAATGAGGGTCAGAGCGACTGTCTCCTCTGCCAATCAGGCTATTACTGTGATCCTTCTTCAGGTGAGTATGGGAAGGCCTCGGAGAATCAGAAGCTAGACCCAAGAGAATCAGGGGTAAGGCCAAGGAGAATCAGGGGCACGGCCCAAGAGAATCAGGGCCACGGCCCAAGAGAATCAGCGGCAAGGCCAAAGAACATCAGCAGCCAGTTTCACATTATTAAATTTTTCATAACTTTTTGGGTGTGACATTTTTTGCGTTATCATGCCATAAGATGTCATGATTTACTTTAAAAATTAAGAAAATATGATTTACTAAGTTTTATATAAGTGGTCATAGAACAATAATTTGATACGTCAAAGAACCACTGTTATGCATTTATCAGGTTTTCCAAAAAACATTTCATAGCCTGTTTAATTTACTTGTTTATCTTATTAAGCATATGGTTGTAGCTGCATAACGGTTATCTGTGTCTTTCCATTTTGAGTAGAGTTCTGCTTGACTTGTGCCAAGGTAGATAGGTATTTTACAATAGGTTACGTACATGGAAAGATCTGCCAGCAACCTGCGGATAGTTGTGGGTTTCCCCCGGGCTCTTCTGGGTTTCCTCCCACGATAATGCTGGCCCCTGTGATATAAGTGAAATATTCTTGAGTACGGCGTAAAACACCAATCAAATAAATAAATAAATATATACATTAGGTTATGGCTTCATGGTTACACTCAGATTTAGTACATTCCAAGCCCATTCCATTACAAGATTTCAAGGCCAAATCCCCTCGTAAGGGTAGATGGTGCCTGTGGCAACCCGTTGTGGAAATAGTGTGCCACATTTGTAAAAATCCAATCTGTCATATGACGTATTTATTTCTGTCTTACAGGAAACAGTACCATTGTTCAGGGTAAACTGTTCTTATCACAGACACTTCATCCACTTCTGTTATTTTCTGCACACTGACTTGCACACTAACCTTTATTTGCCAGTAATGCACTTAAATCGTTTGCACTTATAAATATTTCTTCTTCTTCACTGCCAGAAATTCCTGACTCTTGTTGATCAGAAATTACTCCAAAATTTAAATAAAAGTGGTGAGCACTGAAAGACTGCACAGAAGTGTTTAGCTTTGGCAAATTATACCAGACTGCACAACACTAACAAACCACTTAGCACTGATCCAATGCACAACACTGACAAATGGCAAAATGCTGACAGACTGCTCAACACTGATCCAATGCACAACACTGACAAATGTCAAAACACTTACAAACGTCACAACACTGACAAACTGCACTGTTTCATTGCACCACACTGACAAATGACACAATGTATTCATCCAACTGATGCCAAACGGGCTATATATGTCAATCATGACTCCTCCTGAATTGGCTGGGGTTTATGTCCAAGTGAGTGATGTTCGTACGGTGACAGGGTCACTTCCTATAAGTACATGGTGTACTTTTCTAGGGCATGTGTCTCATTAATTGTAGATCCAGGGTTCAATCCCAACTCAACTCCTGTCTGAGACCTTAACATCCATAACCTTCAGCCTGCTAACAGTATGATAAACAGTATAAACACATGTACCTATGACCACAGGCATCTTAGTCAAATATTTTTGAATACCAAAGCAATAAGTCAAATATTTTTGAATACCAAAGCAATAGGTCAAATATTTTTGAATACCAAAGCAATAAGTATGCAGTGCAATGGTACAGTTTTTTAATGTCTCAGAGTACCTAAATGAATTTACTCTTCAAATTTAGCATGTGTGCTGATTTTTTTGCTGTTGTTTTTTGAATCACAAGTTTAACACTATCCCGGACTTCTTGAGGGAATCAGCCAGAGGATTTATATCATCTGCCTCTTTTTTTTATTCACAGGTAATTCGGTATCTATCCCCACTCCTTGTCCAAATGGACACTACTGTCCAGAGGGGACAGGACTGGCCTATGCTAATCCCTGTCCCCCAGGAACCTACGGACCTAATCAGTATTACACTAGTCTGAGTCACTGTGTGGCCTGCCCAGCTGGATCCTACTGTGAGGAGGATGGATTGTCCCAGCCCTCAGGAGAGTGCTATGCTGGCTTCTACTGTACAGGAGGAGCCCACTCTCCTACACCTGTGGATGACCAGGTACATATGAAAAAACTTGTGATAAGGCTGCATGTTAACATTCACCAGTCCAGGGCTATATATACGCTTTAGTGATTGGCCGTTTATGCTCATTACTCATTCGTTATTTACATTCAGCAGTGATTGGTTATTTATATTCGACCTTGATTTGTGGATAATCTCAGAAGACTTTGGCTGTTTATCCCCTAAAGTGATTGGTTGTTTATTCTAAGCAGTGTTTATCTCCACACACCAGTCAGAAAGTGTCTGTTCTCACTCACCCGACATTATCATTTCACAGTCAGCAGTGATTGACTGTTAAAACTCAGCAGTTATTGGCTGTTACAAGTGGATATTGACACCAAAGTATTGTGTAAATGGAAAATTGAACAGATTTACGATACATGTAAAAAGTACTCAGTGTCTGTAGGAATCTAGTTCAGTGATTCTTCGAAACTTATAACAGTATTGCTCTTTTGTTTTGGCTGAACAACTAATGTGATATTTGAAAGCATGGAACCTATATATTTAATTTGTTTGTGTTGCATTACATGCAGTACATTATCTTTTCGTACGTTTAGGTTGACCATGCCAATAACATCACATTCACTGGGAATGACAGGTGCCCAGTGGGCCATTTCTGCCCCAATGGCACTAGCTACCCTCGGCCTTGTCCTATAGGTACCTTCTCCACCCAAAGGGAGGTTACAAGTGAGGCAGAGTGTGAGCCCTGCCCACCAGGGCACTATTGTAACATCCAGGCCTTCACCAATGTGACGGAACCACCTCTCTGCGATCCAGGGTGAGGCACCCGTTATGTTGTGGTTGTTTACAGGAAAGAATAGGGAGTTGAGAGTTTGAACTCTTTTGTTGCTAAAGGTACAGAAAATCCATGAGGAATTCCTAAGTGCACAAACAATTGGCTCATCATCATTTGTCAGCTCTGAATAACTTTTTGTGAAATTTATGATGCCCATGTTATCGTATATGGGATGAAAAACAGTTCTGACAAGTCACATGGGACTTTTACGACTTACTTTACCATTAGTAACAAATGAGTTCTAACTCGAAACTGCCTTAGTGTTCCATCTTGTGTTAAGAGTGTTACGCTTCAAGAAGTAAGTTATGTGGACATGTAACTAGATGCAGAAGTAAAGCAGTTTCAAAGCTCAGGCAATTACACTGTCCATGAAACAGATGCATCACTTTCAGCTGAAATAATTTGACAAAACAGCATACAACTGAATATAGGGAATGACTGTACACCAGAATTTCCATTATTAAGTGGTGTGTTGGGTGTATGCAGTATGTCTCGTGTATCACATCTGAGGTAATTGATGTGAAAATAAACGGTAACGCAATGTTGTTGGCTTCCTTAGCGCATAAGAGTGTCAGTGTTCTGTATTCTGTTATGGTGCTTCTCCAGAGAATGGGTAGATTTGGGTTATGATCTGTCTTGCCACATTTAAACTTTACAACCGTTAAGTTCATTGATGATGTGTGTATTTTGTCATAAATAATTCACAATCAACATGTATCAGTTAATGTGTCTAATTTTTCCTCACACCTAAGGTATGTGTGTACAGGAGGAAGCACCACCCCTACCCCTACTGACCCCGCTGAGGGCTACCCCTGCCCTGCTGGCTTCTTCTGTGGAGAAGGGGCTATCCTAGAGACCGGCTGCCCTATTGGAACCTACCAGCCAAACATTGGCCAGTCCAACTGCACCATATGTCCTGCTGGGTACATGTGCCTGGATGCAAACATGACCACTCCAGATAGCTGCAAGTCAGGTAAGCCCCTGAAAGTAGTCTCAGAAAACTGGAAATAGCACTTCTTGAGTTTTTTGGGGATTATTTGTTTTTTTTTTATATAAACACATTACCAGAAATGAGCCAGATCTATTTGTTGATCAGCATTTGTTTTATTGGTTTTTTTCACCATGATTAAGACATTCATGAATGCAGAGAACCTGTCAGAACCCACTGAAAAACCTAGGAAGAACGTACAGAGAACCTGTCAGAACCCACTGAAAAACTAAGGGAGAACTTACAGGGAGCCTGTCAGAACCCACTGAAAAGCCTAAGGAGAACCTAAAGAGAACCTGTCAGAACCCACTGAAAAACGTTGGGAGAACCTACAGAGAACCTGTCAGAACCCACTGAAAAAACCAAGAGAGAACCTACAGAGAACCTGTCAGAACCCACTGAAAAAACCAAGAGAGAACCTACAGAGAACCTGTCAGAACCCACTGAAAAGCCAAAGGAGAACCTACCAAGAACCTGTCAGAACCCACTGAAAATCGAAAGGAGAACCTGCAGAGAACCTGTCAGAACCCACTGCAAAAACCAAGAGAGAACCTACAGAGAACCTGTCAGAACCCACTGAAAAAACCTAGGGACAAACTCTCAGAACCTACGGAAAAACATACAGACCACCTGTCAAAATCTAATGAAAACCTACACAGAACCTGTCAGAACCTGCTCAAAAACATATACCTCTTAGCACACTCACTGGAATGTTACAAGTCTCTCTACATAAAATCTTCACAGTAGAACCAGTAAAAGGTTGATGTAAGCAAGAGTCCTTATATCCTTTGCACAATCTTACTTTCTTTTCACTGTCTAGTTAAACTGATAGTGAAAGATTAATGCCTTGTGCATTTAGAGGAGTTACGTAAGCTTTGTAAAGCTGTCTGTATTCATTTTTGACAAACAGTTCTGTCTGAGTTCCATGTAAGCCTGTCTCAGGTGTTTAACATGTCCCTGTGTCTTGCAGGTTATTACTGCCCCTACGATTCACCCCCAGTGCCCTGCCCAGAGGGCACGTTCAACAACATCACTGGTCTGGAGGCTGAGTCTCAGTGTACGGACTGCACTGCAGGGATGTACTGTGAGGGGGTGGGCAATAGCTACCCATCAGGTATGCTGTTAACACTCGTCAGGAAAAGTTCAGCATTATCCTGTTGTACTGAATTATTGCATTATTTTAGTCAGAAAGTTAATAGTCTTTTAATAAATGAACTCTTCTGAAAAGTTAACTGTTAGTTTCAAAGTTAAAAGTTAGTTTTAACTTACCATATTTAGTTTGTTTTCCATACATGCACCTGTGTATAATGTACCTTTCCTTCTTCTAACTTATCTTACTATTGTCATGTTGCTGATTTCTTCACCAACATGACAGTATCACTACGAGTTAAACAGGTCAGCACAGAGATTGAATTATTGCTGGTGAAAAAGTTCTGAAGTGTATATAAAACCCATTTTAGAGTGGATTTCCACAGCTTCTAAACGCTCTTGCTGAACCTGTTAATCCTGGAGGTTGGTTTAATACATAAATGAGTATTTACACTGTTTTGCTGTTGGCTCATTCTTCTCTTGCTATATTATGTTTTCTGTTCTGCCCCTTGTTACAGGCGACTGTGAGGCTGGGTATTACTGTCAGGGTGGGTCTGCCAGCCGAGCCCCCTCTCCCTCTCTGAACTACCCAGACAATGGACTTTGCCCTGGGGGTTTCTACTGCCCTACAGGCACAGCCATAAGGATACCCTGCCCCACAGGAACTCTGCGCAACTTTACAGGTGGGTTTGTGTCTATGGATAATAGACATAACTATGACATTGCTTTATGATTTTGTCTTCAGGTGGTACAATATTAAAAAGGGCTTCATGAAAGATGAAGTTAACTTCTGGGTCTTGTGTAGTATATGGTTGTGCATGGCATATAGATAGCCAGTATTGTCTAAAGCCATTTCAAAACTTAAAGAGTACTTCAATATTTGCTAGGATTTTAGTCATTTGTGTTTTAGTATATGAAATGTTCTTTTTTCGTTTGTCCACATGCATAATAAAGTTCTTTCATTGCTTATGACTTCTGTAGATATATTTGGCCGTGAATTACCAGTTTCATCAGTCGTGTTACAGTTTTGAAGTTGTACGCTTTATGAGAAAAGCTTATCTAGAGTTGTCTCCCTTGGTTGTAGGTGGTGCCTCGCTGGCAGATTGTTCCCCTTGTACAGCTGGGTATTACTGCGCTGCACCTGGTCTAACAGAGCCCTCTGGACTATGCTCTGCTGGTTACTACTGCCCAGCTGACAACCAGACAGCCTCCCCGACACCCACGGGCCTGGAGTGTCCCCCTGGGTACTACTGCCCTGAGGGTTCAGCTGTTCCAGTGCCTTGTCCGGCTGGAGAGAGTCAACCAAACCAGGGCCAGTCCAGCTGTGATCCGTGTCCCGCAGGCTACTTCTGCCAGAGCTCTCTGATACCTGACCCCCAGCCCTGTGTACCCTACCACTACTGTCCTCCAGGTAAGACAAACAGGTGTCCTGCAGGCTACCTCTCCCAGAGCTTCCCACCTAACCCCCCAGCCCTGTGTACCCTACCACTACTCTTCAGTGAGCAAGAGAGTATTTAATAATTCTAGGGAATTTAGTTGATAATCTTAATACTTGTGTCAGTTGATATTTAAATGTAATAAAGAGATTTTCATTTATTTATTTATTTGATTGGTGGTTTATGTCATACTCAAGAATATTTCACTTGTACAACGACAGCCAGAAGTATGGTGGGGGAAACCCACAACCATTGGCAAATTACTATCAGATCTTCTCATGTATGACCGGAGAGGAAGTCAGCATGGGCTGTACATGAATTCACAGTGATCACACTGGTGAGAGGCTCCTGAGTCACTGCACTGCATTAGCACTAACCAACTGAGCCATAGAGGCCCCCAAAGAGATTTTCAGTCCAGACTCACTTAATATGTTGAGGTTTATATCTTACACTTTCAAACAGCTAGCGTTGCTTTTTGTGTAGTAAGACCCTATGTTTCATGATCTGTGATGATTCCGTCTTCTCCACAGCTACCAAGTATCCAATAGCCTGCCCTAATGGAACTTTCACCTATGACAACATGACCATGCTTGAAGCGGCCAGTGAGTGTCTCCCTTGTGTGGCGGGCAGTTTCTGTCGGTGAGTACTGGCATCAAGTCGAGATAGGATTCCGTGTTTACATGACAACCTTTCATCACAGAATTGTGGAAGATGTACATGTATATGGATCATGAGCTATATATCAATTTTGAGTTTCACCCTTTTATATGAATTGCTCAAAAGCAAATTAATGATCTGATATTTTTGTTATAAATTCTTTACAATTTTTGTGAAAATTGAATTTTTACTCTGTATATTTATTATTTTTATTTATTTGATTGCTATCATTGCCAGACAGGGGCCTCCGTGGCTCAGTTGGTTAGTGCGCTAGTGCAGCACAATGACCCGGAGGCCTCTCACCAATGTGGTCGATGTGAGCTGCTCATGCTAGCTTCCTCTCTGGCCGTACGTGGGAAGGTCTGCCAGTAACGTGCGGATGGTCTTGGGTTTCCACCAGGCTCTGGCCGGTGTCCTCCCAAAATAATGCTGGCCGCTGTTGTATAAGTGAAATATTCTAGAGTTCGGGGTAAAACACCAATCAAATAAATATATTATTGCCAGACTTCAAGGCTTTTATTTATTGCCATATAAAGATATTCAGGATTACTTGTCTGTTTATGACCGTTACCTTGGCATGGATTGTTTGAAGTTTTTCATATGTAATTGCCAGTATAATAATAAGTTTTCTTTCTTGGACAGATATGGTCAGATAGCTGGTGACTGTTCAGCAGGGTTTTACTGTCAGTCTGGCTCTGACGACTACACCCCTGGGGGCCCCACCCCATCCTTCTCCTGCCCCCCTGACACTGTGTGTGCCGGACTGTGCCCCCGTGGTAGCTACTGCCTTGAGGGTACTCCTGTCCCCATCCCCTGCCCAGAGGACACGTACAGAGGGACTGATGGGGCCAGACAGGAGGCAGACTGTGATCCCTGTCCTGCAGGCTTTGTCTGCTCTGAAGGTTCGTAGAATCCAACTGTTTATACACAGGCAATTATGTGCCTGTCCTGAATTCATGCATATACCTCTGTATTGATTTTCTTGCATGCTCAAAGCATCTAGTGGTTATCAACGCTCCAAATTCTATTTTTGTTCCATCCAAACATACAGATTTTTATGCAGATATTTTAATGCACACTGTTTTTGACAAGATAGACGTAACATACATGCATGTACATTTATGTACCCTGAATGACCTAATATTTTGTCCATGACTAAGGTGCTGATTTTTCCTGAATCTGAGAGTCTCATTGTTTTTAGAAAGTTCTTTTGAGTTTTGCTTGGAAAGCAGGATGGTACCCTACTGGAAATATATTCTTCACTGGTAATAATATTTTATGACATTTATTTGTCTCTGAAGATGCACTTATTTGGACAAAATTATGGGTCATTTGCAGTACATGTATTTTGACATTGATTCAGATGTAGCACTACATCTGCTAGTACTGCGGTAATTAACGTTCTTGCACTCATCTTAACATTGCTGTACACCTGATTAGGCACGGCTGACCCTATCCCTTGTCCACCCGGGTTCTACTGCCTTGAGGGTAATGGCACCACATCCTGCCCCCGCCTGACCTACAGAGATGTGGATGGAGCAGCCACCCTCACGGATTGTCACCCCTGCCCCGCGGGGTACTGGTGTAACTACACAGGTCAGTGCGGGAAACTGGAACAGTGATGCGTGTCATGATACAGAATGATGCTTGTCATGATACACTTGTAGCAATATTGTATATCTTATTTCAAATCTTGTTAAAATATTTACGTTTCATATCAAATTTAAGTTTTATTTTTATGTTCATGTCAGTATTGTTTATCTCAGGCTTAGATCAGAATTATACATAATTAAACACTAAAATTTTAATTTCTATAAAATCTCGGATTTTCTTTTATGCATTACCATTAAAAATTGTCATATCACAAAATGTTTCTCAACACTTCAGAATGCACAGTGGAATAATGGGTGAGGCTGTCAATGCTCTCTTGCACCCACAAGAAACTGCTTGACAGGTGTACACATGTTCAGGGCAAAATTGTAGTCAAATTCTACATATCAAATTATGTATATCTCTCTCTGTGTCTATCTCTGTGTCTGTCCCATCAGGAATCGCGGACTATTCAGGACTGCTGTGTCCATCTGGTTATTATTGCTATGAAGGGGAGGAGCCCCAGCTGTGCCCTGCCGGTAGGATGAGGGATGTGCCAGGAGCAGAGGGGCCCCTCAACTGTACCCTGTGTCGCCCTGGGTACTACTGCCCCAACGACACCGTCAACACCCAGGGAATACCCTGTCAGGAGACATATGAGTGCCCTTCAGGGGCATCAATAGAAATTGACTGTCGCCCAGGGCACTTTTGTGTGGGTACAACGGGAATTCCACCCATCTGCCCTGGGGGCTACTACTGCCCTAATGCCACTGACACCCCAATACGCTGCTACTACCCAGAGTATTGTCCAGAGGGAAGTAACATGACCTTGAAATGTCCTCTAGGGTATCGGGCCATCGACCATGCAGGAGTGCGCTATGACATTTCCATATCATGTGAGATCTGTCCTAACGGAACATACGGAAATCGCACGGAGAGGGAGGTGTGCCTGATTTGTCCCGCTGGGTACTACTGCCCTGCAGGCACAGGGCACGGAGACTCCAACCCATGCCCTATCGGCTCCTACTGTCCTCTGGGATCGGCCCAGCCTCAACCCTGCCCCAGGGGCATGTATGGCAAGCTGCACAGAGCTCAGAACTTCGGAGACTGCGCCCTCTGCCCGGCAGGCTACTACAACAACCTGCTGGGCCAGAAGGCTTGTCGCCCCTGCGGGACTTCGTCCACCTCTCCAGAGGGTAGTGCCACCTGTACCTGCCTGGGCAGTCTGCGCTCCTTCCAACCTTCTGACGGCAGCTGTAAGTGCCTCTCTGGCCACATCTACTACAACGAGGCAGATGTGAAGGAGGATGATGGGAACAGCGACATCGACTGTCAGCCCATCGTGGACACCCGGTGCGGCATCTACCAGACCCGTCTCTCGTCCACCAGGGAGTGTGTGGACTCTAACAGCTATGACTGTTCAGTGTCTTGTGTGGATTCCGGGGGAGCACTCAACATTGACTACGGCATGTAAGTATAATGAAGGGTTGGTTACCTGGTGAGCTCTGACATCAGGGAGGTAACAGAGGTTGGAAGAGTAAAATCATATTCAGCAGAGTCGGAATCTGTAAAGCCAGGCTGAACTGATAAGAAATGTGATATATTTGAAGCATGAGATATCTCTAAGCTTTCAGCATTGACCATGGCAGGTCAATACAGGTTACCAGAGAGCTGTAGCATCAGAAAGTTCAAATAAGCTAAATGGTGATAATAGTATGATTATGTTCGACTGAATTGGAATCTCTAATGCCAGGATAACCTGATAGGGAATGTTATTAATAGACAGCATTAGCATGTCCGTGAAACTGATAACTAAAGTAATAATTGCACTTCAGTGTGGGAGTGGGGAGAGTGAAACCTTTGAAGTGCCTTAGAATGATAGCTGGGACAGATTTGGCTTGTTAAGCAGTGACAGATCTGCATATTGTGATATAGGGCTGCGTCACATGTTACTGTCGCTCTCTGTTGCTGATCAGGTGTGTGTGTGATGTGGTGACCTCAGCAGAGGAGGTCTGTAACCGTATGTGCAGACGGACAAGCATGCCCAAGCTGGGCACTCAGTTACTGGAGGATGGCACTGTTCAGATGACTGTCATCCACCCACTGACTGGTGTCACAACTACAGTGGTAAGGACGCTAACAGCTAAACATCCCTCAGAGCAGTCTTTGGCAAATTTGTTACTGTTACATCTGCATGTAGCTTTTACATTTTTCAGTAAAATCCTTAGTATCAGGGAGCAGATATATGAGCATTTGTTCACACGCCTGTAAACTCTACAGTGATGAGATAAATCTTGTCCGCAATTTTTAAAATATTTCTAGAACATATATGCATGAAATTTGGGCTGACATAACAAGCAGAAATGTTGAGGAATATGTGCAGGGTTGAGAATTTTTGGCTTGTTTCAGCTGGTTTTAAGAGAAGTCAGGATTTTCAAAATACCTAATCTTTGACCAAAGTGGGTAGAACAAATC
This sequence comes from Acanthopleura granulata, assembly GCA_016165875.1. Taxonomy (NCBI): domain Eukaryota; kingdom Metazoa; phylum Mollusca; class Polyplacophora; order Chitonida; family Chitonidae; genus Acanthopleura; species Acanthopleura granulata. The sequence continues at coordinate 10,617,877 of JABBOT010000008.1, forward strand.
ATTTTACTAATGGGGGGGTAAGGTAGTTGAAGAAATGTCATCCTACACTGATGGAAAAGATTCTCTTCACTGTACATTTAATAGTTTGCACGTGATACTTTTGATCATGCTTCCTAAGTTTTGTTGTCTCATTGACTGAAGTACATGATAGTTGACTTGTTGTCTTCACAGACTGTGTCAGGTGTGGTAGGCCCCAGCGAGTTCACCACAGGTGTGAAGAACACTCAGGTGTGTAACTTCTATCCTGACCGAGTCACAGGATCCCTGTACAGAGACACATCAGAGGCTGTCACAGGTATCCTGGGTAAGTACACAGGAGGGTTTGTGTCAAGGTTAACGGTGTATTTTTTGCCATACTGGTTTAGTGCAGGGAATACTAACATGCTAAATGCTGGCGATGAACTGTTGCATTTGAATTTTTACTAAATATATAAGATCTCATTGCCTGAAAATAGTCCTGTCCTAAATGTCAACAATTACATCCTACATGAGGTACTGCATCATTTGTCATAGCTCTGGAGCGATTCTCTGCTCCATCTGATCTACATGCTACAGTTAAGAAGTTTCGCTGTGTGCTGCTGATGTCAAGTAGAACTGAGCATGCAGTCTGGACTTGTCAGTTCAGGCTACAATCCCCTGACCACTGAGACTGCATGTTTGTATGCAATATACCAGTTTCACTGGACCTTTAATATTAGTAGATTAGTCAAATACCTGGTGTGATTCTTTGGTTTCCTCCATTCAAATACCATTACATACTGTAAGTGACCTAAAATTGCGTCCAAAAAAATGCATATTTATAGACAAACAAATGTCGTAAAATATTATTTCTGGTGATGTAACTCATATTTTTCAGTAGGGCATCATCCAGCCTTCCAAACAAACCTCAAAACACTTTTCTAAAATTAATAGAACTCTCAGAATCTGCAAAAATGAGAAACTTCATCATGGACATTATTTTTAGGTCATTTAAGGTACATCAAATGTTCTAGGATATGTTGTGAAACACCTGTCAATGAAATATATAAATAAATGAGCCCCACCACTACTATTTTACAGCGGACCTGGAGAATGTGACGGATGTTGCCCCAGTAAATCGGCGTCGCCTGCTGGCCACGACTGTGCCCAGCAATGAGATCACCAACCCCATCCTGTGTCTGGCAGAAGAAGACATGGTACTGTTCAAGGTGACCATTGACCCCACTGACCGCACCAAGAGCTATTACCCTGTCTACCAGAAGAACCACCTGTTCAACAGCAACCCGTCGTTTGATTATGGAGCCTTCAACCAGCTGAAGACCTATATAGAAAGCACCAACATGACCATTACATCTTTCGCCCACGTCTTCCCAGAGGCGGGGAATTACGTGTTCAGGGATGCCCAGAATGCTGACAGGTAGGTTTTCCAGTTTTACATAGGTGCAGTGCTTCAGACCAGAAAAAAACATGTGCTCAAAGTGATTCAGAAACTTGAAAAACAAATGGATGATGAGACGTGGGACTTGTGTGATCAAGTATTTAATGTTCGATTCTCAATGTCAAATCTCAAAATCTTCACTTATAGTTGGTTTGTCAGAACAAGTTAACATTAGTCAAAGGCTACTTATGCCACCTGAATAAACAATGGGTAACAAGGTAAGAAAACAGACGTATGTATCAAAATGACATCTACATTTTGTCTAAAATACTGTTTTGGTTCGCTTAGAAAATAAATAAATAGATATTACAATAAATAAATTTTCCAAAAAAAAATATTACCGTACTGCTATTCTGACCTCACTCAGAGTAGCAAGTTTGGATGAAAATGTTATAGGGTGAATAAGAGAACTCCAACTGTGCACAGTGGCTCGTCGTTGTTACACACGTTTGCTTACATGTATAGCTAGAATTTGAGATCACTCAAGCTGTAAGAGTTTCATTCAACTGTGACCTGGGATCGTTAATACAGAATTGCTTTTGTAAAATCATCCTCACAGTATAAATTTATATAAATTGACATGAAGATAAAATTTAGGTATTTTTTCATGTTGAATTTTATATTTCATTATACAGTAGCTGAGAAGGCTGTAGGACCTTAAATGAGTTGAGGCTCAGTGTTTCATTCATTTGCTTTGTGTAGTGGATCTATGTTGAGTACCAGATGGGGCTAGGCTTAAGAATTTTCAACTAGCAGGCAAGCTACTATCTCATTCCTTCCTCAGTGTATGTGTGTGTGTATTGGACATCTCATTTCAGCCCCCAGGCTCCAGCTGTCCCGCAGACGAGGCAGCCATGCCCGCTAACTGTCATTTGTCCCTCAGCTTATGTATGTGATGTTTATGTGTGTTACAGACAGGTGATCATCTCAGTTCAGCCCACAGGCTCTACCTGTCCCACAGACGAGGCAGCTGTACAGGCTGCCACACCCTCTAACCTGGCGGGCTTCACTGTCACTAAATCTGCTGCCTCTAACCAGGAGCCAGACTGGGGCGTAATGATAGGTACAAGTACTTCTTATAGAAAGCATAACAGAGAGATCTTGTGTGCATGTAACCTGTTTCTGTGTGGAAACTTTAAATCTCCATCAATATCTTATATTTTCATTTTCAATTTCTTAATGACTAGGCTACACTCTATACATCATGATTATTACTATTTTTCTGTCTCTTTTGGCCAAAAAAAAACCAAAAATAAAAAACAAGAGCAAATTTCTTTAATCGTGGCACATATTTGTTATTGTTAATTTGAAGAGACCATCACGTGCACTTGTATTACAGTTATCCGTTCATGTTTCAGGACTCATTGCATTCTTTGGAGCCTGTATCTTACTGCTGGTCGTTGCCGTCATTGTCTGGCGTCCACGAGAAGCTGGAATCTATCCCATGAAGCACTGGTTCCCACGATATCGCAGTTTGGGCGCGCCACCACCTGTGCCATCGTACATGCGTTACGATGTGGGCCACTGGGACCAGAAAGCTGTGTAAGTTTGGAGTCATATTAGAATCAGTTATTTGCTCTTGTCTGCACATATTGATACTGTTATTGAATATTGAAAATTGAATTTTTAAGCAGGGATTGTATGGCAAAAGTGTGGAAATGTAAGTAAACATTTGAGTGCCTTGTGACAGAAAAATAATCCAAAAAAGAAGAATGAGACAGTTTTAATTCAGTAGTGAGCATTATTAACAGTGAGCCTGAAATCCCAGTTTTGGTGATCATCATGTTTGGCAAATTGAACACAGAGAAAAAAATATGCAGTTTTAGTCTCAAACACACAAATAAATGTTGTCTCTGGTTAAGGCTCATGGTGTTTTTTGTGTTTGTGCAGTATTTCTGATGGCCTAGGACCGCGGTATGATGGGGATGGTGCAGAGAGGGACGTGACAACATCCATGGGTGCGTGCTGTATGTTCGGAATGAAATTCCATGTACAGGACAGTAAATGGCAACAGTGGTAGAAAAATATTAATGCTACGATTAAATTTCAGATAATAGACATTAAAAAGTTTTAGCAGAGCTTTTCAAATTATTCCTATGAATTCTGTCGTCTGTATGATTCTGGATAATTGTATGATTTTTTGTCAGTTGTTGATTGACATCACAAGGAAGCGTGGAGAAGGCATCAAATGTTTTTCAGGAATAGATATGCTTGTATAAATCAATAAACTTGCACTTCCAGACATTGTCGGCATGTAAAACTTACACAAACTCATGACAATTGTCGTTTCTGCAGCCTGGAAGGGAGAGCAAGAACTGGAGAATTTCAACGTGCGGGTTTTGTATGACAAACTGGAGGATCAGAACCTGCATTTGGCCTCGCAGCTGGCTCGTCAGCAAGAAGACCTGGCTGGTTTCTATGAGAGGATCAGCCGTCAAAACGACGACTTGAAACGACTCCTGGAGAACATGACTCCAGAGAAGCTGGAGGAGCTTGAGCGGCGGCGCCACCTGGGATCAGGGGAGAGAACTGTTGAGGGTCTGCAGGGAGCTGACAGCAGCGGGGCAACCATCGTCAATGCCAACATTAACACAGGTGGAATTAATAAACAGTATAAGTTTGCGGGTATGTGACATGACAGTTCTATCTCAGTACAAACCTTGACTGGCACATGTATATCTGTAGGCTACTTGTACACGTAAATAAAATCTCAGGTACAGGTAATTGTCATTTCCTATACGCATAGCCTGTAGCTGTGGGTTTAACATTGTCAACTAACCTGTTATGATACAGCCTAATTATTTATCCACCTAATTATTTTTGACTGTTGCACTCAACACCAAGCATTTAGAGGAAGAACCTGTCAATCTTGGGCTTGTATGCTATGATCGAAGGGAGTGGCTGTTCCTCTAACATGGTACTCCTGTAAAACAGCATTTGTATTCAAACCGTCCAGCTCCATTGAGATATGAAGGCTCAGTTGTTAATCATGATAACCAAACGCCACACAGTAGACTTCAGCAATCAGTCCTCGTTCTTGTGTGCCACCAGGTGGCAGTGAGCGTGAGGGTGAGCTGATGGCTGCCTTACAGATGCTGATTGACCGACTCAACTCTGGTCAGATCCCTATAGACCCAGCCATGGTCAGCCGGTCAAGCAGTGTGACAAACGTGGACCTGAGAAGAGCAGGCTCTAACCTACAGGTCAGTGTAATACTTGGCTTGTTGTTCTGGGGATTTGCTAGGACTCGGACGTTTGAACTGCAGTCATCAACTTACTCATGTTTAGCATCATTATCGTCATGGATATTCTGTAATAGGTACGGCTATTTACAACTCCCAGTTGTCCAGTTTACTTGCCGGTATGATTATGGTTTTCATAAGTAATAATTCTGCTGTGTGAATGATCAAAGGGATATTTTTTTTTATCCTTATTGTTTCCTGAATGTTATTGACAATTTTAATAATTGTAATAGTTTATAAGATTGATTTAATTTGGTTTATAAGTAGATGTAAAGATTACTCTACCTTGAAACTTTGATCAGTGTGTGAAAATGCTTTATTTCTGCCATTAAGGGAGGTACACACAGTGAGTTGCTACGACGACAGAATGGTGAGAGGATCAACCTGGAGAGGGGTCTATCAGGGGAGGAAACTCTGGCTTTGGAAAAACTGGAGGAAGAACAAGATACCAAGAGGAGACAACTCCTAGACACAATGACCTTAAGTTTGGCAGAAAAAATGCAAGGTATATGTTTATATGTTTACACAGCGTGAATTAGACACCTGGGACCAATTTCATAAGTTTTTGTAATCAGCTTTTTGTAACTTGCCTCGATAACCTGAAAACCACAGTACATCATTTACGAAAAGGGAATGGTCTGACAGATTGCCTGGTAGACAGTATAACACTAATGTGTTTTGATTTGTCTCTAGCTGTACTGGGGAGCTTTATTTATACCCATGACCTGACTAGTCTTGGGCTGATGGTCTAACGCTCCAGATTAACCAGTGTAACACTGATCTATGTTTCAATTTGTTTCTGGCTGTTCTGGGAAGTGTTATTTAAACTTCACACGACTAAGGCTGTGAGATCTGGGGCTGATAGTCTGACAGTCCAGATCACTTATCAGCTGGTGTGGCACTCAGATCTGAGTTTGGATTTATCTCTGGCTGTATAGGGGACCTGTCAGAGGAGGAGATGAGGAGGATACTGAGTCAGCATACTGAGGAGCTGGAAACTACCCTTGGGAAACAGACCAAGGAGAGGCAGCGGCAGATGGAGGAGCTCAGGCAGAGGCTGGCAGAGAAACGCAGGAATAAAGAGGCTGCATTGAGGAGTAAACATACCAGCGAGGTGCATATGCTGTTACCTGATGAGTTAGGGACCATGATAGTGGGGGAGTACAAGTAACTGTCACAACCGGCCATAACGTTATCAGTTAACAGTGATGAATGTGAATTGTTGTATGTAAATTTAACGTCCTGACTGATGAAGTGGGTGCAGAACGGCTTTATACATCTTACAAGGAATTTTACTGAGATTTGTCAAGATTTGTTTAAAGCATTTACTATGAGAGCTATTTATTAAACTCTACATTAATATACACGTGTTCAGAATGATATCATGAATGAAGAATTGAGTGAATGAAAGATTATGGCCTAGCACCATATCAGCAATATGTAGCAGAAACGAAACTAAAATTTCTCTCATTTTATTGTGTTTTCAACTTTGAACAGGCTCAGGCTGTGGGCTTACCTCCACCAAAAGTGACTGAGGATAATGCTGAGGTTAAGCTGAAGACAGAAGAGTTCCTGCTGAGGGGAGCTAAGTCAGAAGAGCAAGCTGGCCTTGCAGATTGTGAGACGAACACAGATCTGAAGCTGTCTGAGGAACAAAGAAGTCAAATGTCACAAAGTGTCAAAGAGCAAATGGTAGGCAACTGGGCATCTTGTTTTACCTGCACATGCGTTTTATTTCAATGTTTTCATGATAACCATAAATAGACTTCCTTTCGACTCAGCCATATAGTATTTTTGTTTAATTTTTAGTGATAATGATATTAACTGGAATTTGTATGAAATAGTTCCTCTTTCATTGTTTAGTCTCCACATGTCCGCTGTTATTGTTTGATTAGCTTCCTGCAGGCATGTTCAGTTTGCATAATTACCGGGTGATGTTGTAGGAGGTTTTGAACCAGCAAGGCTCCTTGGATGATGCCGCCCTGCGAGATCTGCTGGACCGACAGTCCGATATGGAGAGTCGCCTGAGCAAGATGATGATGAAGAGGAGAGCTCAGCAGCTGGGGACACTCAAGGACAAGATGGCAGAGAGGAAGATGAGGCGGCGGAATAAGCTGAGAGAAAAACAGGAGAGGGAACAGGCAGAGGTGAGAGAACAAAGCGGGAGATAGGAGTGGAGCAAGGGCTGAAGTTTACAATACAGGAAAGTTTAAGTTAAGGTAGTGTAAATGGAAATGCAAGATGAGTGGCAAGATGATTGACTGTGAAATAGCTGGAGATAGTTGGGATTGGATGCTGGAGAAATTCTGTGCAATGTTGACTTAGGTCAACAGATTTACCCCTGGCAGGCTCCCATTATTTCTTCCACAAATGTGAAACGTGGGAAGGTCTGGCAGCAGCCTGATGGTTGTGGGTTTTCCCCGGGCACTGCCCAGGTTTCTCCAACCGTAATGCTGGCTGCTGTTGTGTAATTGAAATATTCTTGAGTACGGCGTAAAACACAAATGAAATAGATAAGTAAACACATGTGAATAGTTTCTCTTTTCCACTTTTTGACTTTTTTGATTTAGGGATCCTTGGCTTGCATTGTGAAAAAGGTAACTCTGTGCTTGTTAAAGACTGAAGACATTGAGTCTGAGTATTGGACAATGCAATGTCCAAAATGCAATAAATGAAGAGCAGATTCTAACTTTCATTATGAAGTATCTGCGTAATTTTGGTTGTGTCAAACAATATCAACATGTACCTTCAAAGTATGGCAGGAATGTTCTCGTGTATGTTTTTAATCTATATTTCAACGGTGAAGTTTGTCCATTGTAATGAATGTTATTTTTCATTTTTAGCTGTCCACAAGGCTTATCCAGGAGGGCAAGCACGATGAACTAGACCAGCAGATGGCAGCACTGAAGTGGATGCAGCAGCTGGAGAGGGATGCTGTGGAGTCGGAGGCAGATGCTGAGGAGAAGGAGCACGCTGGGAAACTGCAGCGTAGCCTGGATGAGGAGCACACAAGCACGCTGAAGGAGAAACACCAGGAGTTCCTCGGCAATGTGAGGGCAAACTATGGTCTTATGAATTTTATGTAGCCTTTGAGCTATAGTTTGAAAGCCTGATTGCTTTATCGCTAGGACAGTATAATATGTATATATATTAAATAAATAAATAAAATAGAAAAAAAAAAAAGAATTGTTGAGTCAATGTGTGAATGGGAGTCCTTTTGTGGTACATGATGACCCCATCCTGATCTGTTGTTCAGTGTTCTATATCAATAACTGTATATCTACATTTGTATAGATTTTGTGATTATTGTTAATGATTGGATTTGAAGTGAATATTTTTGAATGTTACTGAGTGTGACATATATTTGCTAGTATCACTTGCATAGTTTAGCACTGAAATTCACTTGGACACTTATTCCTAAGTGCATCTCTCATGACTGATCGTGGATATATTGAATATTATGAGGCATAAGTATTGAATTCTTCTGTAATAAGTGCTTGTCCTTGGGATTGGTTTCAGCTTCCAGGAGTTGATCCTATCATTGTTCAAAAACTTCTGGATCAGAACCGACGAGACACTGAGTTACTGCGGGAAAACCTCAGCAACAAACGAGACCGTCAACTCAACGACATGAAGGTGGGCATTAGTAAATGTGTCCAGAATGGTAGCTCCTTGTGTGAAGAAGCATGCTTAGGATCATGTCCTCTGAAAGCTTGCATAATTGTGATAGGATCTGTTTAAACTTTGATGCACATGTATATCCCAGCTAGCTGGACAATTTTGGACTAGGACTATTGTTGTACATGTATATCCCAGCTAGCTGGACAATTTTGGACTAGGACTGTTGTTGTACATGTATATCCCAGCTAGCTGGACAATTTTGGACTAGGACTGTTGTTGTACATGTATATCCCAGCTAGCTGGACAATTTTGGACTAGGACTGTTGTTGTACATGTATATCCCAGCTAGCTGGACAATTTTGGACTAGGACTGTTGTTGTACATGTATATCCCAGCTAGCTGGACAATTTTGGACTAGGACTATTGTTGTGATGAAAGAGCATAGATCTTAAATACAAATCAGAAAAGACAAGGAAATACTTGATGGACATTGATTTCATGTCAGTTTGAATGAATGACAGAATGCTAATGGCTGAGCGCCACTCCATCTACATTACAGCCATATCGTGGAGACATGTCTGTTTGTGTTTAGCTGTGAACAGAATGTCAAGTCAGAATTTTATCCAAGTAAACATTACGTAAAGGTTGACAAAACTGAATGCATACCTGAAGGCGAATGCATGTATGAAATGAAAAACAAAATAAATACAACAAATTGGTGTTTAACATTACCAGTGTGTATGACAACAATGGAAAATGCATGTCATAGTCTGCAGTTAATTAAATAAAATAGATTCTAAAAGCTCAACTAAAGATATATTCATGTGAACTTCTTGGAAATATTTCTGTCGATGATATTACATCAGCATCATGAGATGTGTGCCTCCATCATTCATTTGTATAAAAGTATCAGTTTTTGTATGTTTTGTATTTAAACAAAGGCTATACTACATGTAATTGACTTCTAGTTTACACAGTGAACTTAGAAACGGACTCCAACATTTGTATTTAAACAAAGGCTATACTACATGCAATTGACTTGTAGTTTACACAGTGAACTTAGAAACGGACTCCAACATTTCTTGAACCATTTATTGTTGTCATATGCACATAAGGATGATTTACCACTGTGTGTAATCCTAACTGTGAACAGGCCAAACTGGCGGCCCGCAGAGCCCGCAAACTGAAGGAGGCCCATCGCAAATCTGAGGAGGTGGCTGCTCAGCAGATCGTGGACGAACAGAGTCGCCAGATGAAGCAGACGCTGGCCGAGAGCATTCAGGACGACGCCCTGCATCTGCCGGCTGTGCAGTACGGCCACAGTCCGCAGGAGGACGCGCTCAGGAAGCAACAGGTCAGAGTCGGTAGTTACATCCTGCCAGCAGCTTATAGCGTGGATCGTTGGTGTACATACAGAGTATGTATAGGGTTCACATCCAGTTTGTCAAGGAGATAAAGTTTATTCAGATTAACTGTAAATTCATTGACATGCTCACTTGCTATATTTCACCTAAAGTTGAGAAGTTGAAAATGCACTTTTAGAAGCACGTAAAATGATGCAACTTAAGCTGTAGTGATAAGGAATTAGTCCATCTTCACTATAAACTTCGTAAGTGTCCCTATAAGGTGCATGAATCTATGCGAAATTAACAAAGTATACCACTTTAAAAAGCTTGTGAACAGGTTTGAGGTGCGGTTTATCAGGTTCAAACTTCTGAGATTGGTCAGCTTGAAACTGACACGGTCTGAGCTTCGAAGTCATGAGGCCTGAGGTTCGAAGTCATGAGGTCTGAGGTTCAAACTCATGGGGTCTGAGGTTCAAAGTCATGCAGTCTGAGGTTCAAAGTGAAGAGGTCCGTGGTTCAAACTCACAGGGTCTGAGGTTCAAACTCAGGGGGTCTGAGGTTCAAACTCACAGGGTCTGAGGTTCAAACTCACAGGGTCTGAGGTTCAAAGTCATCAGGTCTGAGGTTCAAAGTCATGAAGTCTGAGGTTCAAACTCAAGCTTGTTAGGATTGTTGGGCTCAGACTCGTAAGATTTGTCATGTTCAAACTCATGAGGTTGGTCAGGTGTAAACTTATCAGGTGGTTGAGTTCAGTGGAGGATTATGTGGTTTCCACAGGTTTCCTTTAACAATTATATAACCTCACAGATGCCTTTAATACCTAATCATCTTGAGTATGTCATAAAGCACTGATGAAATAAATGAATGGATCATTATGTTTGTGTGTAGGAGCAGATAAATGAGGAACTGCGAGAGCGCCACAGGAAAGAGCAGGAGAAGACAGTGAGCAGACTGGAGGAGGAAGCGAGGGGCGAGGAGGCCAGCGTGAGACAGAGGCTGGAGGGTGAGGCTGAGAAGGTGCTGAGGGAGAGTAGGAACAGGCAGGCGGCTGAGTTAGCGGCCCGTACCGATCTCAGCCAGGACCAGCTCAATGCTGTACGTTTGTAGTCTTTATCCCTCACACACAGTTATGCCAGCTATTGATAGTTGTCAGAGCTTTTCAGTAGTGGCCTGATACACGTTAAGTATTCTAGGTGCTTGTCATTGTTTAGTCATGGAATGAATTCGCAATGATAATAAGTACTGGATAATAGTGTCTGTCAAGGTTAAGGAACCTTTTCTCACATGGAATGAAGCACAACTTATTACTGGAGGGAATTTTATGTGCTTGTCTTGTAACCCAGATAGGATATGCTGTGTACCTCACAAGACACGATAGATATGATAAGATATGAGGTTTGTACCTACCATAAGTTTGAACTCCACAGTTAAGTGAATTAAACTTGTTTTTCTATAGTACACATTGTTAAGAAAAAATCACAACATCAATAAATACATTTGATAATCTGCAGTTAATGGCTGCCCATGAGAAGGAGTTGGCAGAAGTTGCCAGTAAGATGGAATCTGAGAAGACCCGTCAAATTCTTGCCACGCGGGAAAAACTTGCCAAGAAACGGCGCAAGAAGCTGGAGGAGCTCCGTCGTCGCCAGGAGGTGGAGCTGACAAAGGAGACTTTGGAACAGCAGAAGGAATTAGATGACATGAGACTCAAAAAAGTAAGCTATGGCTATGATTCCAAGGTGGTCAAGGCGATGTAGCTGAACTAAAAAGAACACATTACATGTGAATGACAAATTCATTTTAATTAGAAAATGATGCTAGAAGCTTCATGTAAATGTCCCCAGCAGTAATTTAAGGCGTTTGTAATTCAGATGTAGTCGTTATTATTTAGAGAATGTTAAGTTATGTATTGAGAAGAGATGTAGTGGTCATAACTAGCCAAGCAACCAAGCATGCCAGCAAGCAATACTGTTATGTGAAACATGTAAACCTTTAAGTGGGTTTAAAATTAAGGTGGATTTTGGCTTGGCCTAGGAAGTATCATGACAATGGCAGTATGTGTCCAGAAATTCCCAGTCTGTTATCTGCCTGTTTGCACCATGATCCTGGAAATGTAAAATACAAATGAAACATGATTTTTTTTATCTTTATTTGCCATTATTTCACTGGGTATTATGATGTTGACACTGAATAGTTTGCTCAGTTGGCTGTTGTAACATTTTAGATGAAAGAAGTAGAGCACAAGGCCATAGAGGAAGGGATTCGAGAGAATGGTGCGGAGGACGGTGACAAGATTATCAGGGCAGTTCTAGCCAAGCGACATGCTCAGGTAGGCTTTCTAGCACCTGTAAAGATTTTAACTCTCTGTCTAACTTTTGGACAAAGGGTAATTATCTAAGTCTTGGGCAAAGAATAATTGTTTGTTTGACTTTGGGGCAGAGGGTCATTTTTTTGTGTGTTTAACTTTTGGTCAGAGGGTAATTGTCTGTCAGACTTTGCATGGAGAGCAATTGCCTGTCTAACTTTTGACCAAATGGTATTCATCTGTCTAACTTTTGGACAAAATGTATTTGTCAATCTAACTTTTGGATAAGGGGTAATTGTTTGTCTAACTTTTGGACAAAATGTATTTGTCAATCTAACTTTTGGATAAGGGGTAATTGTTCGTCTAAATTTTGGACAAAGGGTATTTGCCCGTTTTGCTTTATCAGGCCTGTACATTAACCGATCTATTTATCCCATCTTTCACAATACTACAGAACCCATTGTTCAGCCGCTGAAATTATGTCTGTGTCTTTGTGTTCAGGAACTGAATGATCTGGAAGGTCGATTCGTGGCTGAGAAGAAGCTACTGGTGGATGAGGCTCTGAGCAAACTCTGCAACAAATACAGCAAGCTTCGGGACGACTTGAAGAAGCAGCAGGAATCAGAGCTGGTTGCATTAGAGGTAATATTTGATTCTGCTGTGAAGTGTGTGTGGAAGCCAGCAGTTGTGGTATTAAAGGAGGTTTTCTTTGTTTATTTGATACATATAATGTGTCGGAGAAAATTTGACAATAAACATTGTTTTCTGAAGTCCTGGAAGAATACCTAAGCTTGTGTCTTATTGAAAAGTTTGAAAGTGTCGATAGGGAAAAGATTTACCAGATTAATAAAGGGATGTCAAATTTATCAAGGCTGTTAACTCTGGATGTAACATTCGCTTTAAATTCTTTTATGTCTTCTTGCAAACATGTAATCAAATGAGTGTCCATTGTTCAACAGAAACAAGGATTAACGCCTGAGGAGCTTCAGCAGAGAAGAGCAGAACTTCTGAACAGGCACCAGCTAGAGTTGTCTGCCCTTGACAGACAGCAGTCTGCTGAGGAGGTTGATCTAGAACAACAGGCATTGACAGACTGGGAGCTGAGATGTGCACGGGCAAAACTGGAGCTCAAGGAGAAACATTATAAGGTAATACACACAAATTGAGGTCCTGGAAGCTCTTCAAATTTGAAAGTAATTTTTCTGATTTATTCTTTTTTGGCTCCTCCATGAAATGTAAACAATGAATTTTGTCCATTATTTCTGGTAATGGATGGTGTTTTGTGTGTAATGACTTCTGAGGTGTGCACATTCTGAACAAGTCAGGCATTGTTACATATAGACCTATTCATATGTATATCTGCATCAGAAGTTTGTGGGAAAAGGTTGATGACCAGTTATACAATAATGTTCATTCCAGTACATGTGTGATTGCACTGATGTGCTTATTGTATAGAGTTCATATAATTGTACACTAAATTTCTGTTTGTTTGTGAATATCTTATCATACAGTAAACACTGCTTTAACAACCCTGTTGGTAGCGTACAATTGTGCCTTCTTGTGGTGGTCGGTTACAATATTGCCCCAGTTCAGCTGTGTGGTGGTCGGTTACAATATTGCCCCAGTTCAGCTGTGTGGTGGTCGGTTACAATATTGCCCCAGTTCAACTGTGTGGTGGTCGGTTACAATATTGCCCCAGTTCAACTGTGTGGTGGTCGGTTACAATATTGCCCCAGTTCAACTGTGTGGTGGTCGGTTACAATATTGCCCCAGTTCAACTGTGTGGTGTAGATTTTGAACCTGTAAGTCTGAGTGAGTCAGTTTTGGTGACAAACGAAGCAGGACATACAGTAGGCCTAGTTTACACACGTGTGCATCAGCATTGTGTGATAAAACAAGCACAACTTGATGTATATTTACAATTATACACTCCTCATCTCTCCAATGCTTATATATTAAAAAAAGATAATGGGTAGTTTATATTTGCTGATATGTTAGGCAAATGTTGCTGGTTTCATTGCAAATTTGTGCCACAGGAATTCTCTGAGGCTTTACATGAGTACAGCCCTGACCATGAGGCTGTGGCATTTGCGAACAGCGCCACATTATGTTCACTTTAATACCAAGCTTTTTGTACCACAGGAATTCTCTGAGGCTTTACGTGAGCACAGCCCTGACCATGAGGCTGTTGGGCTTGCAGACAGTGCTGCCGGGGAGCTAGAGCGCGTGAGGTTGTCGCTGGAACAGCAGCAACGACAACAGGAGGAGGTCATGAAGAGGCAGAGACAAGGTAGGGGCAGAGAACTCTTTCGAGGCTTATACATCAGGCTGTGCTCACTGGCAGCTATGTTTTCTTGTATGGTGTTTGACTGAAGAGATGGCAGGTGTAATTCAACTGTGCTCAACCGAAGGTGTTACATGTACCCCGTTAACCCCATCCATGAATGAAACTACCACCATATAAGTGAAACATTGTTCAGAATGGCATAAATTCCAGTAAATATTGTTGTTATGAAGTGCATATGATGGATAGCATTGAACGAGAATTGCCTTCAGTTTTATAATCATCATACATTTGTGAGAATAAATCTTTCAGTCAAATTATGATTATTTATATGTAGTAACAAGAAAAAAGATCATGTTATACCTGTTGAAGTAATTAAAATAATCTTGAGATATTGGTAATTGTAAGGAATATCTCTTTAAGGGTTCAATGTAAAAAGAGATTCTGTGTGATTTTTTTCTGTTTTTTTCCTTTAGAATTTGATAAATTGGAGAAACAGAAGTTGTCTGAAGAATTGGCAATGTACAAACAAAAACTGGAAGAAGAAACCAAGAGGGATAAGGAGAAGGCAGAGAAAAACATTGCTTCTCTCCAGAAGCGTAAAGACGATTTCGTCAAGGAAAGAAAAGAGAAAATGAAGGTGAGTAGTGATCAGGATTTGCTGAGACCACAAATGCTAGCAAAGCTTGAGTATCAGTAAAATTTGCGAAGATGAAAATCATATGTCTCTTAAATACCTTTAGCTGTAACTGTTGTTAGCAATGCATGTACACAAGTGTACAAAAAACGCTGACAGTTCATAGCCGTAACTGTTGTTAGCAGTGCATGTACACAAGTGTACAAAAAAACCCCTGACAGTTCATAGCCGTAACTGTTGTTAGCAGTGCATGTACAGAAGTGTACAAAAAACCCCCACCAGTTCATAGCTGTAACTGTTGTGAGCAGTGTGTGTACACAACTCTCCAAATGACACAACATGATGAAGCATTTGTCCAAAAAGCTTTCCAATCCATGCAATTGGAGAGCAGTTTTTCTATCACTTTTCCTGTTAGCGTGATTTGTTTCTGTCTTATTTAACGCTGTAATCCTTGCACACTGTAGGCTGAGCTGGATAAACTGAGCGAGCAAGGAGCTAGTAAGACGGAGCAGGAGCGTGTGATGGCAGAGTATGAGCGGGATGTACAAACCGTGGTCAACAAGATGGAGGCTGACCGCCTGCGTATGCAGAGTAACCTGCAAGACAGGCTGAAGAAGAGGAAAGAGGAAAAGCTGAGGAAGAAAGAGAAGGAGCTGAGGGAGGAGGCCAGGGAGGAGAAGGCAGAGCTGGAGGCCAAACAGAGGAGTGAGATGGAGAGGCTCAAGGCTGATGAGGTATGATTGGGGAGGAGAGAAATGGGGTCTTAGTTCTGTGAGAGTTCTTTTACAACACCTGGCCCCAGGGTCACAGAGCTGGCTTTAATAGACTTAAGTCTGGCTAATCTTAACTTCAAAATGGTGTCTAGCTCTAAATTTGTTACTTTATACCAAAAATTTTTTGGTATACAGATAGACTTTTTTGAGGCATTCGTGAGAAAACTGAAAATTAGTGTTTAAAAGTAAATGCAGTAATTATACCACAAGCTATGACTAACTCTCACATAAGTCTAAGATAGTTACATGATCCTAAGGTCAGAGCCTTGCATGCATCATCACTTCCACCACCAGCAGTTGTGATATATTTCATTTGCACCAAAACAGTTACTATACATTTTGTACTGATTTGTGACACAGTAAATGGCTTTGGTTTGAATGCTTGCAATTATGTTTTGTTTATAGACCGTGGAAATGTGATTAGTGCTGATGTGATCCGTGTCCAGATTGTATCTTTCATATGTCATTTTTGGACAAACGAAAGAGAAGAGTTATAGGTTTACACTCTGTGAACTTATAAATGGATTTCTAAGTCAGCTATGAAAGGATTATTGGTCAGGAATGGTATAATGTAAGATGTATATGTATCTGTTGCAGACACTCACTCTGAAGGAGTGTGTGAACATAGATCACCTTGTGTCAGCCCGTGGGGACTCCATCCAGCCAGTTGAGGACACCTCAGTCATGGAGGACAGCAGTGAGAGGGCTCCACCTAGTGGGCAGGATTACAGTTCTCTCCCCTCCTCCTACAATATGGCTGCTCCTCTTAATGAGGCAGAACTGACCTCTTTGTTGTTGGCTTCCCCGCTGTATCAGAAATTAGAACAGATGAAGAAGAATCTGTCAACTAGGACATCAAGCAAACAGAAATCATCAGGAGGTATGCTTTTAAGGGAAACAAGCATAAATTTTTCAGAACAATTTGAATTTGTTAAATAGTATATAATTTCATCCCCATAACCAAAGAAAGCTGGACAAATGTACCATTTGAACAGTAGGATTTGAAATTCTCTATGAATTTCTATCTTAAATGTCAGGGGCCTCTGTGGCCAAGATGGTTAGTGTGCCATCACAGCATAATGATCCAGGAGCCTCTTACCAGTGCAGTTGCCCTGAGTTCAAGTCCAGCTCATTGCTGACTTACTCTCCAGCCATACGTGGAACAGTCTGCCAGCAACTTGCGGATGGTTGTGGGTTTCCCCCGGGCTCTACCCGGTTTCCTCCTGCCACAATCCTGCACACCGTTGTTTAAGTGAAATATACTTGAGTATCTGGTGTAAAACACCAGTCATATAAACAAATAACTAAATAAATAAATGTATGTTGAATTTGCTGGCTTTGACTCGTTTAGATTCATATACCCACACGACATCTGTTACGATTAAATTTTGTTTTTCCTATTTTAGGTGAGAGTGATTTGGATTCCAGCGATGCTGGCTGGACAAGTGACACAGAACTGACTCCAGTCGACCTGAACAAGGTCAAGCCTCGTACGTTCATCGTGTACAAGTTTGGCTGTTTTGTATCTGAGCTGGTGGCCACCCATTGCCAACACATGCCAGTTACAATCCTCTTGGCTGACAAAATCCCTGCCAACGACCACCTGACTCACAACCGCTACCGAAACTCCTTCCATTTTGACGCGACTAACCGCATGTTGTACCTGCGTACAGCCCGCCTGGACTCCGTGGGGGAATTCTTGCTGGTACTGGTGCACACCCTGGCACACATCAAAGCTGGTCAGTAGTTTACGTATCATTCTGCATCATAGGCGTGTCTAATGGTAGAGTATATGCTATGGTGAAGCAGCTTTCATCATCTCAGTGAGTGTTGTGAGCATTGTATTCTGCTAAATTTAAACAACTTGTACTTTTGAAGCAATTGTCATTCCAGCAGTAGCCAAGCAATTAGCGTGTTTAAAACAAAATAAGGAAAAAAAAACCTAAGTTGGAAAATATGATTTCAGTTCTCATTGCTTGAGTCTGTGGTTTTTGTATTTGTATGCTAAAACCAGGTTTCACTGTAATGTGGGTCATAGACAGTTTTACTGCAACACTAAAATCTAACAGCATTCATAAGTGGTAGTGTTTCTACATGTGGGTCTTTACTGTGCGTGACCTGAAACTTCAGTCATCACCGAGTTACACATTTTGTCTTCGTGAGAATTCTGTTCGTCATACACACCATGATGTTGACCACTAGCTGTCATATACTAGTAAGTGAAATATTCTTGAGTATGGCCAAAAAAACGCCAATCATATTTAATAAATATTTATCTTAGAAAGATGTTTTAAGGTTTGTTTGGATGGTAGGATAATATGGGAAAAATATTAGTCTCTTGTCGGCACCTGGAGTATTGTTCGATGACTTGTGTTTTTCTCTAAGATCACAAGTTTTCAGTTGTCATCATATAAGTGAAAAATTATTGAGTTCAAAATAAAACCCGCGCATACGTACAATTGTTCTAAAAGCGTGAACTACCCAAGCATACGTACAATTGTTCTTAAAGCGTGAACTACCCAAGCATACATACAATTGTTCTAAAAGCGTGAACTACCCAAGCATACGTACAAGTTTTCAGTTAAACAGATCGAGCCCATTACATGTAGTTGTTGTTGTTGTTTGCTCAGAGAACCTCCAGGACGACACTGACCCAGGCTTCCTGCGGGAGTACCATCGTGCCATGGCTGTGGTGTGTGATGACCTGTTCTTCGCTCGGTACCGCCGCTCCACTGAGCTCTCTCAGTCCCTCTCCCGATCAGATGGTCGAGGCGTGGAGGAAAGGGCTAACCGGGTTCTGAGCTCAGTGTTCAACTCGTGTCACAGCGAAGATGAGAAGGGTCACGTGATCACCGACCTGCTGGACACCCGCTTACTGCCCGCCACGGACGGGAAAGGTGTCCACTTTAACCAGGACAGAATCAATCACAGGTATCGTTACCTGATCTTGACTTACCTTAAACCTTAGCAGCAGATGTCAGGTGATGCAATGCCGATACTGAAATGTGCTGATGGAAGAGGGTTTACTGTTTTTGAGCTCTGTTGGTCGAAGATCAGAAGAGCTTTTCATCGGACAAGTTGTCTGTCTGCCTGCCAGACAGACGCCCCTCAACTGCCTTCAAAACACTACTGCTCCTATAATTTTTGTCCAATTTCAGTGACGCTTTGTTCAAGTGTACACTATATCAAGATACACAGTTCATGGTATCACTTTTCAGTTTCGATGACACCTTTTTTAGTTGTTCATCTGTCTGTCTCTTCATTGAGCAGGTGTCAGCATTTCTTCCTGTAGCTTGTTTCATGTCAGTGAAACTAGGTGAAAGTGTAGTTGTATAGTATACCAACACCAACAAACATACATTGTATTTTTGTAATGGCGTCCTTGATAATTTTGTCCAGTAAAGCTACAGTTAGTTGACCCTGGTCACATGTTGAGCTCACTGTATAATGGAAAGCACAGGGGAACTTTTGCAGCTTTTGGTGTCCTTTAAACTTGTATGCAGTGCAAGATTTTTGACATTTAAATATAAAGGCTGACTTGAGGTGCTGTCCACAAGGTTTAAAACAAAGGAGAAATATGAGAACGTAGAGAAGAATGACTTCTGATATGCCGGAATTTCAAAATGTTTTCCTTTTGTAGGCTGTCCAAGTACAGTCAGTTGTTGTCTACAAGCAAACTTCAGGCTGTTCTGGGTGATGTGGAGAGCAAGCTGCAGCAGGCCAGAGCCCAGGGGTCAGTCAAGACTGTTGACCAAAAGCTGACCAATCTCAGCAGTATGTACAGCACCTCAGGTAGGACACAAATCTGTGCATCCGCCAACCAGGTTGACTTTTTAATAGTACATATAAATTCTGATGATTGCATAACAGGTGCAAAACTAGTGAGTCCTGATAAAGCTGTCAGTTTTAGGTCTAACTCTACCTGTTTGTCAGGTATATCCTGACTAACCCCAGTGTTTTCTGTCAAAATCGTCATCATTTATCTTTTGATTTGTATGGTATTTTCTCATGTGTATGAGGACCCTCGTGGTTTGACCATTGTTATGTTGGGTTTGATCCCAGCAAGGGAACAAACAGAGGGATGTGTTTAAAGGATTTTCTAGATTGAGAAATTGATATAGACACAGGCTCTCATTGGTCAAGGGTTAGTATTTGCCAAGAGAACTCAAAACTCAACACATGAGGTTAGGGTTCAAACCTTGGCCTCATGCAAGGGATTTGCAGATTCCTGCGCAGTCACTGATTTTGGGACCTTGATGACACTGAGCAGGTGATGACGCTAGTGTGGCCATTTTGTATCTTGTCTTCAGCAAATATACATGGATATCAGGACATCACGTGGAAAAGTTCATCAGTAGTTTGCCAATGGCCAGTGCTTTACACCAGGCATCTCGGTTTCCTCAAGCTCTAAACTGGTCACTGTTGTAGAAGTGAAATAAGTTTTCAATACAGTTTTATGCAGTAGTCAAATAAATAAACAAATTGTAATTCAACAAAGCAACACTTTTTGGATTGTGTCCACCTTAGTGCTGTTGTGTTATAGCTGTTAGTTATAGCTCTAGAGTGTGGAACCAGTAGCAGTCCATTCAGCCTCCGGATCAAATTAATGAATCTTATCTGATTGTACACTTACAGTGCATCAGGTTCTTTGTGAGTGCCAAAACAAAACACATATATAAAGTGACCATATTTTCCGAGCAAGATCTTCCAGACCAGAGACCTTATGGACATTTCCTCCACTGTGTGGTGACGTTGGTTGATTTTTTCCTTACAGGTACGACTGTGCTGACCAGACACGTGCCAGACAGCTTCCGTGTGGCCAACATGACTGGACATGCCTTGTGGCAGACCTTTGTGAATGATATAGAGATGAAAAACAACCAGCAGCCTGTAAGTAGACATGGCCACATTGTTAAGATATAACTTTACTTTAGACACAAAATTCACTCCTACAACTTCTGCCTCTTACATGTATTATCATTTAAGTATTGCAGCGGTTGACATAGGGGTGGACCATTACTTTTTGTTATAAATTTAGGTATTATCTTCTGGTTATAGGTAAGGTAATTTGAAGTTTTTCTTTATGGGCGTCCACTTCTGTAAGGGACATATAACAGGGAGAAAACCTCAAAACAAGCAGACCCTCCTGTTCCAGGCATCCCAGAATACAGGTAGCTTTCAAAATCATCAGATGTGTACTCTTGACGTTTGTTAACATGGAACTCTGTCCTGTTGACTGCACTGTTCTCAAGCTCTCAAAGCTGTATGCCACAGAAACAGGTTTCTGTGATCTTGAACTAATTTGAATTCATATCACTTTAATGGTTACTTTGTGAATAATAAACACCACACCATATTGCAACTGATTTTATTGGATGTAACTTCCAGATTGAACCCACGACAAATGACAAGGACCAGACAGAAAAGCACGACTTATTGCTTGAGGACTTTGCTGCTGTCTCTCATCGTATTATGGAAACCAAAGAAAGGCTCTACAGATGGGAAGAGGAGTTGGAGGCTGAAATGGCCTTGGGAAAAGAAAAGGGCAACAGCCAAGGTAAAGGTAGGCACAAGGAGCTTATCCTGGCCATTCAGCAGTGTCGAGAAACATTAAACTCATTGGAAATGGAGAAAAGCAGAATTCTGAGTGCAATGGACACTGACAGTGTTGAGGACAGTGCTTAATGGGATTAAATTTAATCTCAACTATGTTTACTCTCTGAGTTGGCGGAAAAAAGATATAAGTGTGACAACCAGATCTCTGGGCCATGCCGATGTTTTCCAAAAACTCTCATTTATTCACATATCCAGTTCCTGTCCATTTTTTCATCATGTGATATTGTAAAAAATTACGTTTATATTTTCTGACTAAATTTTGTTGAATTTGATAGGATTTACAGATCTCATTGGACCAAAGTGATTTTCCATATGTAATTTATTCATATTTAAGTTTTATGTACAAATATAATATTTTTTCCTGTGGCATAATGCCTAGTATTCTATGTATTTATGTTACAAAACATGCGTGTAGATAGAGTATATATTTTTACATGGATATAGAGCTTCTATTTGTACAATCCTGTAGAAGTTATGGAAAATTACATGTGTATATCTACCCAGGAGTTCATCACTTTTTTATGATTTTTCATTGTTGGTAAGTAATTTCCTCAGGGAACGGGAAGACTTCTACTACTTCTGCTACATGTCTTACCAGGGTTGTAGTAAGAATATTCAGTGGAATTGTATGTATGAAGATTAACGTATGGAAGAGGGCACTGTTGTTTTACAGATTATGATTCATATATTATTTGTTCATAGTTAAGATTTACCGCTTATCCACATACACAGTTTAACCACAAACTTATTTGTTATGCATGTATATATGTCAAGAGTTTTGACTTTGTTTTCGCATACCTTTACAGTAACTCATGTACACATAAACTATATGTAGATGTCTTGATGCTATCTGCATTTGAACCTTCCACATCAGACTGTGATAATATTTTATGTTTTGGTAGAAATACACAATAAACTATACATTGCTTACTTTCAAGCACATGATACGACGCTGGTTGTTGTGGAATTTACGGGTGGGATAGATTTCAGAAATGATCACAGTGGCCTTCTTGTAACTGGATGTTGTGTTTTGTGTGGTGTCAGTATACTTTGACAGGGTGTGGGGTCCTGCCTGGTGCCAGTATCCTGTGATTGGGTGCAGTGTGTTGTGCAGTGCAAATTTACTTTTGACTGGCTGGAGTGTCCTGTCAGGTATAGTTACTGGGTGGCTGCTAAGATTTTGTGACCGAGTGAACAGGTCAAGTGTCAGTAGAATGTGACTGGGTGGTACAGCCTCTGGTGTCAGGTTGGTGGGGTATCATTGCTGGTACTGTTAAACCGTGCTCGAATAGTGCGACATGTCTGGTGTGAATGTTGTGGAGTATCATGTCTGATGTCAGTATAAGGCCTACACTCACTGGTGGGTGACTAGTGTCAGCATACTGTGATTGGATGGGGTTTCAATCATAGAACTGCGTTGTTGTGTCGTACTGGTTGGTGAGTCAAGTCTAGTCACTTGGGCCTCATTTCACCAAGAAGTCTTAAATCGTAAATCTTAATCTTAAGCCCCAAGTCCATAGTTTTACCAGTCGGTACATAGTAAAGCAGTGGTAGTATTGTTTATTGAAACTGTCATATGTCATAAGTTTTAACTTACGACTTACGACCTTTCGTGAAATGGGGCCCCGATTCTGTATACTGTGATTTGATACGGTGTCATGTCTGATGTCCGTATGCTGCGATTGGTTGGGGTTTTATGACTTGTGTCGATATACAGTGATTTGCCGTGTGCAGTGTGTCATGACTGGTGTCAGGAACAATCAAGGTTGAAATCTACTTAGTCGATACGGAGACAGCTGATCTTCTCGCTATGTTAGACTGGTATAATAACAGTAGGGTATTGTTTTCCAACAGGGCTCTTTCCGCTCTGCACCATTTTACAATGGAGATGTGCTTAGGTAAAATGTATAATACAAATCAAATAAAGTTGTAGTACCTAAGACGACTGCCAGCTGGTGCATTGCGTGAACTATTTAGACTTTTTGATTGGCAGTATTTTTATTCAGTATATACAAAGTGATTTGTTACAGAAAAATATATGATAGTAGCCTAATTGGAATATGTGAGTTTGTTGTATGAAACCGTGAACGTTTTAGGTTAGGCAAGATGTCCGCTAATCAATCCAGAGGCTCACGTTACACACTTTGGCGGATATAACCAACTGCTCCCTGCAAGCTGCGCCGTCTCCGGAGGAAAAGACCACATCACAAGATGTCTGCTAATCAATCCAGAGGTCCACGTTACACACTTTAGCAGATATCACCAGCCGGTCCCCACAAAACGCGTACTCTGGAAAAGAAAAAAAAAGGCAACCCAAAACAAAACAAATCACATACCGGTAATGCTCATTATAAATGATAGCGGTACACTGTACACACACAGAAACACCACAGAAACAAATATACATGTACGTCGGTATATATCATAGGCTGCGGAGCCGTAAAAGTGACATGCTGCAAAAAAAAAGTATTGTTAATAAAAAAAAACATTTAAATTTTCCCATGTGTGTGTGTGTGTGTGTTCTTTTTGAAGTTGTGTGCACGTCGTCTTCACTAAGTCGTGCTGTCGAGACAACTGACTAATAGAAACGCACAATTATCTGGTGAGCACGACTTAGTAAAGATCTCGTGCGCAGGACATAATAAAGATATCTAGAGCACGAAATAATTATGTCTTGCGCACGACATCGTTCCCGCGACATAACAATTATCGCGTGCTCCCGACATCTTTATTATGTCCTGCGCACGAGATCTTTAATAAGTCATGCTCACGAGATAATTGTGCGTTTCTGTTCGTCAATTATCTCGAGAGCATGACTTAATGAAGATGGCGTGCGCTCGACTTATTAAAAAACATACACACACACACACACACGCACACACACACACGGGTAATATTTAAATACTGTATGTGTGTGTGTTTTTTTATTACCGATATTTTTCTTTGGCACCATGTCACGTTTACGACTCCGTAATAGACCCAAGTCGTATACAAATATAAAACCATAGACAAATTTGCATCACTGATACAAAACGAATACAAACATACATCACATTCAAGTCTTAAATAGGTCATACAGGCACCAAACTACAAGCACGGGTAGTATATTATAAGCAATATATACTGGCTAGACAATATTGATAACGGGAATAGTAAAGTTCCTGAAAGTTTAGAAGACAATATTCAGCATGTACAGCACATTTGTCCACCTTTTAATTGAGAATGAGCTAAACAGACTGCGTTTTAAATGATATCATGGCTGTGATGAGATCCTATACGGCACTCAAGACAGACGTCATGTCTTCATATCTTGTTATGGATACGGTTTCCAGTAGGCTTTCCGCTTCGGTTTCCTTCAGTTTTTCCTATGACTTCAACAGACTCTTTGGTTTATCTGGAGGAACGGGGTAAAACATAACACTCAGTCTTAAAATGAGCATGGAGGGAAAAAAATTTACTCTCTTATAGGTCAATGAAATGAGTAAGTAAGATATAAATACCTTCGGATTCGTAAGCCACACATGGGTCACCCATCTTCGCATAGATGAGCATGGGTGCAGCGCACTTGCTGTCATAATCACAACTTTGGGAGCTATCATTCTTGGATACAAAAAAGTACCCACAATCCCCTGCGCAGGTAGCGCCGTAGTGTCGGTTAATGAGGAATTGCCGGTTGTTGCCGTCATCCCTGAAAAACGGCGGCGTTGCACGTTTAAATATAAATCTCAACCAACTCGTTTTAAGCCAGCAAGGATATTATTTCGATATGCCCAATTTCTTTATTCATAATATTCATCGCGTGGCAGCGGTGGAGAAGATTGTGTACACTGGATGTTTTCACAAGAGATCTTTCATTACTGTTAACTTAGCTGATGATGATTCAAGCCTCATTTATTATACTCCAAGTCATTTGTTTTCTAAATTCTTTCAAAATTCAAAAGCCCTTTATTTGGGGAAAATCTGTGACCTGTGGACCTCACAATAACTCTGGGACAAACAGCAACCCTTAACCGGTTCATGCCTCCAACAACAGCAGATCATGTAAACGGTTAATACAATCGAGTGTTGAATGTCTGCGTGACAGCAAACTCAAGGCTGAGGCTCCTGTACCGGTGGTAATAAACTACCCGTTGAGACTGAGAAATGGGAAGAAAACAATTTGCTCACCCAGTCAGTTGGAAAAAATTGAAGGCACCAGTTTTGAGATCTGGATAAGGGGATGCAATCAAGCGCCGTTGTGAGAACCAACTTTCCAGTGTGGATCCGAGTCCGTCAAACAAGAACCACGTTCCTATATCTCCTTTAGAATACACTTTCAACATAACCTGAAGAAACATGAGTATATGTATATATATATATATATATATAATGAAGAATAGTTCATTGATTGGAATACAAAATCAAATGAACGCTGATGACTTACATATAGTCAAGCCAAGTAATTCGTCACTGCCAAATGGAGACCGTCTGGTGACTTCCGTTTCCCCAAACAGCACACCATTGTTGTTCATCCCCTTCCCCCACCTAAGCTGTTAAATATCAACGTCCTGGATATATAGTGTCAACAAGACGAAGGCAGAGGGCTCTGTGTGAGGAAGTACAGACTGCTTACCAAGTTCCACTCTTAACCGATGCCCCCTGACCCAGCTGTTATGTATCCACCCCCCATACACCTACTCCCCATAATAGCTTACTCGCCAAACAGTTCTAAGAAAGCAGCGTGTTGCAAGGAGACGAATCTTGACATTTGGGAAAAAACGAAGGAAGTAAAACTTTTAGGGGAGCAAAACTCCCATTTAGTTGATGAATGTTGTCGGGTTGCAGTTGTCAGGTTTTTTTTTGTTTTCGATATGTAGAGGTATGTTAGGATTTGTGAAAAAAATAAGGGGACTAAATAGTAATAACCGGTTGATAATAATGTCAAGTGGTTGAAGGACTCCCAGAAAGTAAGGACTATTTCGTCCATCCATCTGAATGCTAAGCATCCGACTAATGATGTGCGTAAAACAAGACACAAAAGCATGCATTTACTTTGTCAGTTGACAGCGAACAATAAGCTTCAGGTGTGTTACCTGTTCTATATCCAGGTGTGTCCACATGTCTAGTATGCGATGATCTCGGTAGACCATGTTACTGCTTAGATTCATGGCCGCCTTTACGTCCACGTTCATATTGCCTCCTTCAATAAACATGTCCAAAACGTCACGGCCATTGCCACTGGCCGCCTTGAACACTTGTATCCATTCACAACGGCCACCTGGAACAAACTAACCATGGTTATCTGAAGGATAAATGCAACTGTCTGCCCCATAACATTCTGGGCATCGATTTGTTTGCAGGTTTTTTGCCAAAAGATACAAAAAAGTTTTCTGAATAAAAAGAAGAATTATTTTAAACCAGATTTGAAATCTAGACTGCCAAGTACTCTGACCACTGGGCCTATTGCTTCAGGACCAGTTAAAACTTAGTGATTCTAAATACCGGCGCCCAACTACCACGTATAGAGATGTAGAGATCAACTTTTTATAATCATTGGAAGAAAGAATACATTGTTTGTTGTTAGCCATCGATCCACTGCCCACCGTTGTTGGAAAACAGAATACAGTGTGGACATGTTGATCCCGTGTGCCGCAATGAATCGCATTCTTACATGAAACTCACCGTTCAGTAATGATCGGGTGTTTCTGGCTTTATGGTGATTTCGTGCAGAGAATAATTAATCGTTTAGACATATTGCGCTGAGCTCTTTGTTGATTTACATGTACTGGCACATCATTGCCATATTTTATCCAAATACGTGGAAAAAAAAAATCCAAAGTGACTATTTGATACTTCAATATGACCACAGGAAGTCAGCTTGCATTTATGACACCTCTTCAGTTGTGTCTAGATCGCTTTCTTCCGAAGCGCAAGGCATAATTCTTTCGTCCGGTTTCGAGGCATGGGGTTATTTTAAGGTTTTTATCAAATTGCAGGTGTTAACTAACCTATGATGTCACATCAGATTTGGGGCAGTCGGTTTCGGCTGCTGCATTTACAGATTTGGTTGTAAAATCCGAACAAAACGAATAGTGTATAGGCCAGAGGGCCGATCATCTAAATATGCATGTAAGATCCGGAGAAGTCTGGCATAATGAAGTAACTTCGAAAAAGCAAGTGCTAGGCATGTTGAGTTTTATATTTCTGAGAGTGGTTACATTAAGCCGAAATACATAGTTCAGCATGCCTTGCTTGCCGTTTTTCATAGTTGTGGCAATAACGTAATGTAAAGGTAAAAGACGGGGTAAGTATATTAAATACATCTTCAAGATAAAAGGTTAACCCATACTCTAATGTCAGTCCGATCGGGCTATAGAATGCAATAACACACCCAATTCCATTCGGTAGAATTTGAAATACATTCACTCCTGTCCTTACTGTAGAATATGGTTGATTGTTGTATTAACACCATACTCAAGATCTGTGCTATGTTAGCTTTCACCTGTACAGCGGAGGTCATGATGATGGGGGGAGAAAAGCAGTGGCCGAAGTAAACCACGACCCTTTGGTATGTTACTGACTAACTTTCCCACTTTCCCAATCCTTATTGATTGAGACAGGTAGTCGAAAAACTGCTAATGCGGCCTTCCATAGCTGTCTACTGCTTAATGTCTGCTGTCCCCTAGAAACAGTGAGGAGTGGGGAATCTCTCTGCCATGAGTTGAACAAGCACCTCGTGGCTAGATTTGGCGCTCGCTATTCACTGAAAAAAAACTTGGCACAGAACCAGATTCACTGTTTAAAACCTGTAGAATTCACTATTTACAACATGTAGATTTCACAATTTGCAAATTGTAGAATTCACAGATTATTTACAAAGTATAGAATTCACGATTTTCAAAGTGTAGAATTCACTGCTTACAAACTGTAGAATGCCAAAGGTATTATAATGTTATATAGAGTAATACTGAAGGATTACAAAAAAAGCCAAGGGGCCTATGAGCATATGGTAAACAATATAGTCAAGCACATGCGATATGTAACATAGTAAAGAGTATAACGGAACAAGACTGAATGAGAATTAATTTCACATTCTTCAGCAGTGTTCACAAAATCAGATGATGAGGTTTCAATTTCCTCGTGAGACAAGCTATTTGGCTGTAACTCTCCTTGAGTATAGAGGACAGTTTTTCACTTTTTCACATTTACCAAAAATAAAATAAGTCGGCATGATGTTCCAGTTGAGGCAGCACTTTGGTGGCATGGACTCGCCCTGCCACAAGAAGATATAGTATATATACATTCTAAGGACTCCTCCTCGTCATATGACTGAAAAAATTGTTAAGAACGACGAAAAACCCAAATATACATGCATCCCACCGACGCACACTATCAGCGGTCAGAGAGAAACTTCGCGTCCTTGTCCTTCATAGTGTCGATTCGAGAACGAACCAAGCTATCTGTAATGACAGCTATCATTCATCTCCAAACTGTAGAATATGACAAACTTTCATTGGTTTCCATTCTGTTCATAGAATAATGAAGCCATTCGATCATTTACACAACAGAGTATATGAAAGCTAACATAGCACAGATCCGGCAAACGTCTTACCAATACTTTCTCGGGACACCAGACCCGTTGCTGGAATAAGCAGAGCTAAGCACACTGCGAGTACATTTCCTAACAAAACCAAGGTAAACTTCCGCATTGTGTCAACTATACCGAAGAAACCTTCGCCTGAAAAAGTGCTGGCTGTCTCCTGTGTATATTTGAACTATAACTGATCTCTGGATACTCTGAGCCATTCCTAAATTTTATTCTAATGGCATGAAACAAACATTCCACGAGTTGTGGGCTCATCAGGTATCGGAGAGCAATTGTCGATACTGACTCATGTTGTCTTTCAGTGTGATGAGCGCTACAGTGTACACGTTAACATTGGATGTGGGTATTTACATATACCAAGTTTATTCGGTGTTTGTGGATCGCTAACTTGACAATTGCAATGGTATGTGTATAAATAACATCATTAGCCTTCACTCCCAACAACGCATACTTCAACAGGGCATGTTTTCTACATTCTTTACACTGGAATTTACCCATGCAAATCCTAAAAATGCAGGCAGCAGTCATCAGACTGTAATAAAACCAAACTGAAAATAAAAAATGAAATCGATACAGCAACTAGATCCATTTAGAGCGTTACATGTGCAGATGAGAAGTTTAGTGAAATGGGTAGTCGTTCGTATGTTACAGCTTGGGTAGGTAAAGAGCTCATAAATGCCAATATTTCTCTGTCGTAAAGATTCCAAATACAAAATGGCAGTAATGCAGACCATCAGAAATTTAATTCTTGAATAATGCTCTTTATTGTAACGTAAATATGGTTTGTGTAAAATAAAAGAAATATTTTCTAACTGCCCGAACAATTTTAGACAAACACGAAGATTTCCCGAGTACAGACATTAGCCTAATACTCTCCTCCTCCTCATTTGATTTAGATCTTGTTTTAGCATAATTCACAAATTAAAACTTCCTTCACGATGAAATGTAAAGAGTATGCAACAGGGTACAATGAAAAGCGCAAACACAACCTTGTGTATAGGATCCTACTTGTACACATTCATAGTTCATTTTGGTCTCATACAGATTTCTATCCACCATAATGTAAATATTGTGTAATTACCAATTACCGATCACCATGACAACCATCTGTTTGGACGCGTATACTGGAACGGGAAATAACTGGAGCACCCTAACTGATGCTTACTCGTATATAAGAGAAGAGTTTTACGTGGCTCTGAAACATACTTCAGCCATGAAAATTTACTTATTCCTAAGAAGGCCATTCATTATCGGCTACTATGGGAATAAAGCGTGGCGAAAATTTTAAGCATTCACCAGTATTAGAATGCGAAAAAGTGCTCTTTCCCACAAATTTTAAGCTCTGTCTACTTCAGTCTACAACACATCACGCGCGTGAAAAGAGGTTTTATAGCTTCAACGTTAAATGCTACAAGACTTGCATCTGGATTCTTGAGAAATGTAAACCAGTAAGCGACTTTGTCCCGACTAAACAGTTTAAAATGGCCTTCCGATTTCCATCCGGAGTGAGATTAACTCATGTCAAAAATGAGCTTTTCCTCTAAATAGCGACATACAATGGCTATATGTCGCTCCGTCGCTTGCTCAGTTGTTTCTGTATTGGACTGTTTCACACAGAGCTGAACAGAATTGCGGATTTTTATCACTATTTTTCCCCTACCTATGAGCGTATATAGGCTTGGTTACGTCCTTAATGCTGAAATGAAAATTTTACAGGTCGTATAGGAAAAGACTTTCTCAATGCAATTCCATTAGGCAGAAATACACCCGACCGCGTCTAGCGTGTATAGCACTTGAATTATTCAAGGTAGCTGCGCTAAGTAGCCTATGTATCTACAGCCCCTCAGGGCTAAATTACTGGATGACGTGCAGTTCCGTTAGTCATAGTCAAACAATGCACCTGGGTTTCATTAAGCGCCATATTGGTATTACTTAGTGCAGTGCCTGTTGAAAAGCATAATTTATATGTGTCAACACATGCCTCTGCGTCGTACATTGCAGTGATTGAGCAACTAATGAATGTATTCATTCACAACTTAAAGAAAAAATGTATAACGCAATTATTCGAACAGTTGACACTGCACTTTGAAATTCTTGGGTCTTCATCAAGTGTGAAGACGATCGGGTGAACGGTTATAGAAAAAATCGAAGGGCTGACTGATTTAAAATCCAGGTGAATTGTTTCGGCCTCTTCTTTTAAAAAGCATTAAGCAATCTCGAAAGTTCTAATTTTTTTTACCTTTTTTGGAATAAGCAGAAAAATAAATGGCTTTAAAATTCTGATATCTCTACTTTTGCATTTTTTGTATGTCGCAAATAAGGAACAAATACATGAATGTAGGCTAACAAATTGATTATCGACGTCTGAAGTGTAAAATCCTGAAGTGTAAGAGCCTTGGACAAAAGTGGCCATTTTTTTGACA
This sequence comes from Acanthopleura granulata, assembly GCA_016165875.1. NCBI lineage: Eukaryota > Metazoa > Mollusca > Polyplacophora > Chitonida > Chitonidae > Acanthopleura > Acanthopleura granulata. Next base: position 10,649,126 of record JABBOT010000008.1, read on the forward strand.
TTACACATGTTTCAAAGAGTCTTTTTTCACGCTCAGGGATTTGTAATAAAGGAGATTAGAAAGATTTGATTGTCTGCTGGAGGCGTGTTTAAAAGTCAGAACGGTTTTGCAGAAGAGGAGCGCCAAGAGCATTGTGAACTCTATCCCAGACAAATTGTTTCTCGCTTCCGCGCTGTCCTATCCTTGACGAGGAGTTTCCCTCCCCCATTCCGTTTTATCCCAGAAGAGGTGTTTCTCGCTTCCGCTCCATCCAATCCCAGACGAGGTGTTTCCCACTCGCTTTTGCTCCACTCTTTTCCAGACGGGGTGTTTCTCGCTTTCGCTCCACCCTTTCCCAGTCGATGTGCTTCTCGTTTCCGATCCATCCTTTCCCAGACAAGGTGTTTCCCTCTTCCGCTTCGCACTCTTCCACACGAGGCGTCTCTCGCTTCCGCTCTGCTCTGTCTCAGACGACGCCCTAACGGATTAGTGATCATAGTTGTGAGCAAATGCTTTGCAGGCTAGTTATTGTTGGAAATAAATTACACGCCGGAAGTGTACACTGCGCCCAGTGTTGCGTTTGCTTCGTATGTATCCCTGCGCGGTGCGTGACCATCCGTTTTACGTAAATCTGCCAACAACATAGCTTAGATCCTAAATACCGTCCATGCCAGACACGTTCCCCATTGCTTTATGACATCAGTATTGGTCCTGTTACATGGTCCATTTGGACCTCTTGGATCTTTTGGACATGGCGAATTGTGACTGTGTCTTGTATGGAAATGTTTGGGACTTACATGTTCATGACGAATGTATTTACGCTTCACATTTAGCACAGTTTACATGTTATACTCCCGTTCTATGCAAAACACACTCTGCTAGGGATAAACAAATAATGGATAGCTGGCCAACCAGTGAAGATAACTGTCAACATGAATGTGGTTTTCATGCAATGTTACACCCGTCACGGCATGATTCATATCCAGTTCAGTTCTTCACTTATAAATCCAAACACTCATAAGGATATGGTTTTCGTTCGTTGAAAGAACCTGGAATACAGCTGTATATATTCTAATTTTAGTGATTGCTGCGAAAAGTAAACTTTGCGGAAAATGAAAGAACGTAACAAAACTGTTTTCACCAAAATGACGACAGCGAATCTCATATTGACCATTCTGGTGATTCCCGTTTCCGCTTTACTCGAACCAAGAGAGAATTCCGGGCGAAGAGTCATGGACGTTGACCCCGAAGAAAATGTTAGATCGAAGTCTGCTGTTGATGAAATATCCGAAGATTTAGGAGGGAGAGCTGAGAGAGGGGATTTCAGACAAAACTCGCCCAGAAATTCAGACCTTCACACTGTGAGACAGCAGCAGCGCGGGGACTATCTACGTACAGAAGAAGCAAGCCGCTCTGAGCGGGTAGACGACATTGACCGGGAAGACAGGACGGACTACCAAGAATCCCATTCGTCAGATCGGTCCTATGGTGGGTTTCGAGAACAACCGTTAATATGCATTCCTTCAGTTCCTCAGCAAAGCCATCGCAGAGGCATCGGTAAGTCGGATGTATTGTTCTGTATCATCCAACATAAAAAAAATCAGACCTCATCTGGTAAGTGAATGAAATGAAATGTACCGGTACTGAAATCTCTACACAGGCATAATGTTATTTTTTTTTTATATAACCCTACCAGGACATTGTAAAAATGCCAAAAACCGTGAAAATGTATTTCATTTTAGCAATCGTGTAAAATTTATTCATATAATAATTACTGGGATGTGCATCTCGTCCACCTTCAACGCCTATCCAAAAAATAATGGACTGAATACATATTGCTTTATTGTTATTATCTCACTAGTCATAAATAAGGAGAGTTAATACAATCCACAAGGGTGTATCACGGTGTATTCATATGATGTATAGAATGAAATTATCTACTCTACACATTCTTGGTTGCAGCTATATATGTTATATGATGTCCTATACAACACATGGTTCTCTTCAGTAAAGGTGTTCACTGTAAATTTCGATGTTTAACTTACAAACACTTTTATTCAGGTAATAAATTATAGCATTATAGTACAGGCCTACATACATGTTTTAGACACTTATGTTTAATGCTCAAATATATGTGTAATTTTATTAAACATGCTCGTTTGAGGTTTAATTACCCATTAAACGCCTTGGACGTTGATCATTTTACAGTGTAATACAACACCACCAAAAACTGTTGTTTGCGAAATAATGGCCGCAACTGTCAATGCCCGATATGTGGTCAAACACACGGCGATTGAAAGAATACAGCTTGCCGATTCAGACCATTCGTTGCCACATACCGTGTCAACGATCAAAGTATTTTTGTAATGCAGCGTTAGAAATGAAGAGGCGTTTGTTTTCATAACATATACACAAATAACGTGGACGGACTGAGTATTAAGCGTTTAGTAGCATGCCTGTGTATAGCCCAGCCTTAGCCGGTGGCCGATAGATAAAGGTTAATCATATTAACCTATTTATTTATTTACTGGATTGAGGTTTTATATCGTACTGAGCAACATTTTATTTACACGACTGTGGTCAGGTTTATGAGAGCTCAAAACAGTTGCAGAGCCGGGAGAAACTTGATATAGGTATCTGGTAAATTTCCTGATTTAAAGCCACAGCCGAAACTGCCAGAATCAGACCGGAGCAGGCGACCTCGCTGGCTGCGATCAGGGCGGCGTGTTTCGGCTTTTTGTGACAGCACACCCACTCTCTACCAATATATGGTCATAACACAGACACACCGTTAGGACTATGCTGAGCTGGATTATTGTCCCAAATCAAGTTCAAGACGCACTTACATGTAAACCCTTGACTTAATCTGTCAGTTGGACCATATACGCTTATCTCATTCTGCCTAGGTGATCTGCCAGTAGTGTATGACGTCGTCTTGGTGGTGTGCCATTTTGTGCATCAACTAATTACGGGTCGGCCTAAAGACCGGAAAGATAGACTGGACAGGTATAGCGTAAAGACCGGACCAGAGAGGAGTCGGCCAAAAATAAGTGACCGTAGCACATAAACTAATATCTGGACATATATCAAAGTATAACACAGTCAAAAAGAACATATTCCAAGCTGTACAGACGCAAAATTGCTATATTTTCAGGTCTGTTTCGTGTAACAGATTGAGGAAGATCGCGAGCGAGATTGATGGCCAAGATCCATGTCACGTGACCAAAACTCGCCGGGCAAACAGGGGAATTCCGATAGAATTAGCTTTCACGCCTTCCCACCGGATCCCTCCATGCGATAAAAATGAATAATGGCCATGTGACGTGACCATTTTGAACCGAATAAGCACCCATTTTATGCTCTAGCCATTTTGAGGAGGCGTGTTTTGATTGGGCATAGAGATTAAAAATGGAGTTTGCAATGGAAAGTAAACGTTGCAGATCAAAACCGAAAAAGCCACAATTGCGTCACGCATATTTGGCACACTAGCGCCATTCAAGGGCAGACAAGCGATGTTAAATATCTCTTTATGTTCTACAGGTTTAAAATACTCACCAGATGCATTTTTTGTTTGCATCATTGTTTGGATTGCGTCATCAGTATGCTTCATAAACCCACCATGCAATCAAAACATTTCACTGGGAATAATTTGGCTAAAACAAATCTAAACAATTCAGTGAAGTTATTTTCAGACACAGTTTTTAATGGTCTTTTCACTCACCATAATTTGATGATGGATGGTCTTTCACTCTTAAAAGAGAAAACAGTGGATCAAAATGGATAGTTTAAAAGAAAAGACAACAAATAACGAGGTGTGAAAGCAGACCTAAAAGGCAACAGCCACATTTTTCTGGCGCTCTTGGTAACTCTATAAATCGACTTTTCTTGTAGAATATATACGGGGCCTTGGGATACGCCATATTAGAGACACCGGAAGCACCGTGTAGTATCACCCTCATTTGGTCTATATGGTGGAAAGGCGTAACTGTGTTCTCATGACGTCACGGTGTGGTCTCGGGTCATAGAATAAAAAAACACCCGCGTTTGATTGGTCAAAACTTATAACATGGCTCCACTTTCGATTTTCCGGATGTAAGTGATTTCGCTTACTTTGAACTGATATATCTGGTTTATACATCACCCTAAACTTTAAACTTTAGATGAGATACCCTCTCAAGACACGTACACGTTTGGTCTAGTGATGTCTTTCTTTTAATCAAAAAGACTTTCCGTTACAAATTGTTGAGATTTCGAAATCGGTGGTGCGAAGAATGTTATTAAAAAGCAAAAATCCCCATGAGGTTGAAAACAACACAGTTCAGGCTTTTACAATTTTACTCCTCGTATGTAAAAATGATTTTTTTCGCATTACGCATAATGATCACTAATGTGGAATCGTTCTCAAGCAACAAAGTCACAAATTACCTATCACAGTTCAAGTCATATACAGAACATCCGAAAAACGTTCTGCAAAATGACTGTATTTCACATAAATTTAGCACGTAGCAATGCTCTCTCCGAAACACATATTAGGCCTTTTTATTAAGAAATTAATCAACCTTCACAAAGAACTCTTACATGGTTTGATAAGGTTGATGAATAAACTGGACTCAAACAAATTTGTCACTTGAAAACTGCTAAACTTTAGCTGAAATGCAGTGGACATTATATTGCTTGCAGATCAATGGCAAGTCAGTTCCAGCTAGTACCAAATAGCATTAACTGTTGTCATGTTGTTGTTGTATATTGCCTGCTTACAGATGAGGGTTGCGAGTGGACAATGGTGTTCAAGGCCGTTGCCAACAATGGGCGTAATACGCTTCAGGACTTCTTGTCAGGTGGCAATATGAACGAAGGCAATTCACAGGCCAGGAACATTTCCAGTGATTTCGTCTACAGAGACAGCAGTATCCTGGATAACTGGAACCAACTTGTTATAGAACAGGTAAACCGTGTTTAAAGCTTATCTTCATTGCAGTTTTGATAAACTTTTAATGTAATTGCACGAAAACTATTTACATTACTTAAGATGATAGTATATTTTTGTATATGTACAGTGTATGTATCACTTTCGAAATGCGTATTTTATAGCAAGAAATTCCACGCAGAATCTAGCGCGTAGATTTGTCAGTTGAGGATATCGTGTGGTCGACAGCCTCGATGTATGTCGATGTAAAGGTATAAAGAAAACATGAGACATCACCGCGTCCTATGGCCGAGTGGCACCTCATGTTTGGTGTTTGTCAGCTGGCGTTTCATTGACACAACTATGACGGAGTGGCACATCATGTTTTGTGTTTGTTACCTGGCGACTCATTGAGACAACTATGACAGAGTGGCGCCGCGTGTTTGGTGCTATAACGGAATAGCGCCTCATGTTTAGTGTTTGTCAATTGGCGTTTCATTGAGACAACTATGACGGAGTGGCATCTCATGTGTGGTGTTTGTCAATTGGTGTTTCACTGGGACAGCTATGACGCAGTGGCGCCTCAATAGATGAACAAGTAGACCTACCAGTCTCAGGTTCGTATTCCTAATATGCTGACACATTTTCCATACAAAAGATGATATTATTTACAGCAAAGCTAAATGCAGTACAACCTCACGCAAAAAAAAACAACAAAAAAAAGGAAACAAATAAAAAACCGAAAAAAAAATTTGGCAAAATGAGCGATAGCACCCAAGTGAGACATATTACTACAGATCGTTGCGTGCTCAGCAACAAGCTGAAAGTTTGTTTCACTTAAAGGAGAAGACTGGGGATGTGTAACGTAAATTGTAGTGAAAAGAGTAAGGTTTAAAGATTTCCGACAATTGTTTAGATGTTCTCTGTCAAAGAATCATACGCTTCATATAGCTGGCATGAAGAGCGGAAATTTTACCGATCCGGCGCTGGCAGACTGAAGTGAATCAGGCCCTTCGCTCTCTGGTAGTGAAATGTCAATAAATTGTGCATGAATTGTACTCGTACATGCCCTCATATTTCGAACCCTAGCTTTAATACAGCTGGTCATTGTGTAATCCTGAAATATATATAAAATCAGAAATATTGCGCGACTCTGTCATAGTTTCAAACAAGGGAATCATTAGTGAAAAGAAATACGAAGTTATCGCATGAATTTTTTCATTAAATATTCAGTGTTGAAATATATTTATATTTATTAATTTTCTTTCTTCTTTACAAATTGAAAAAAAAGATGTTTAAGAAAAGAGCACAAATATATACTTGAATCATGGAATATTGGAATGTTTGTCCTACCTTACTTTTCAAGGCATAATAGTGATTTTAACACTGAAAATATGTTGTCCTTGTTGGACCTCGTTGATCACATGTTGATATATATGTTACCTGTATTTCATAAGATGTGAAATGATCATGTCTATATGTTTCAGGTCAGGATAGAAATTTTTTCCGAAGGAGTGAGAAAAATGTGGATGCTGTACAACGGTTTAGGATCCACGCGGACGTCTTGGATGAATACAGATCGAGAGGTAGCCTCTCCGTTTCCCTTATTTGGTCTTTTCGACGACTTATTCCTTGAGGGAGCGCTCTTTCATCAGATGACCGGGGAGTAAGCATCAGAGATTTTCCCATCACCACAACTATATGCTATCACAATAGTTATATCGGCCTTTTATATGGAAGTAAAATCTAAAATAATCTAGGTCACTTTACACAAGCCTGCATAGTGACGTTCTTCCGTAATCATACAGCAGTATAAAACAGATATAGCGCTGAGAGCACTGATTATATCGAAACAAAGTTTACAAAATGTGAACCTTGACAGGTTGTATTGTCACCTTGTTAATGTGGCCCATGACAGGTTGAATTGTCACTCTGTGAAAATGGATCCTGGCCGGTTGAATCGTCACTCTATGAATGGGGCCCCTGGCCTGTTGAATTGTCACTCTGTGAAGGTGTCCCAGACCGGTTGAATTGTCACCTGGTCAATGTGACCCCTGAGCGGTTGAGTCATCACTTAGTGAATGTGACCCCTGACCGGTTGAATTGTTACTTGGTGAATGTTACCCCTTAGCGGTTGAATCGTCAGTCTGTGAATGTGAACCCTGAACGGTTGAATCATCACTTGGTGAATGTTACCCCTTACCAGGTGAATCGTTACTGTGAATGTGACCCATGACCGATTGAATCGTCACTCGGTGAACGTGGCCCCTGACCAGTTGAATCATGGTTCTGTGAATGTGAACTCTGACTTGTTGAATCCATGACCGGCTAAATCGACATTTGATCAATGTGACTCCTGGCTGATTAAATCGTCACTCTTTGGCGCATGAACGGTTGGATCGACGTTTGGTCAGTGTGACTTCTGACTGGTCAAATCGTCACACTGGGATTGTAGCCTATGAACTTTAATCTTCACAGGTACGTTAAATCTTCACTTCCTGAATTTGAGCCGTGTTCTCTCGGTTTCTGGAGATCTGTGGTCCTTCATCTTTTGCCATAATTATCCACTGTCAAGGTTTTTGGTGATAGCGGTGGTTACCTCCGCTGAGCCATGTGAAGGTTTCTGGTGAGAGTGTTCATTGCTTCCCCTGGGCCATGTCAACGTTTCCGAACTCTGGACCATGTGAAGGTTTCTTGTGACAGTGATGGTTACCTCCTTTGAGCCATGCGAAGGTTTCTGGTGACTGTGGCCGTTGCCTCTTCTACGCCTTGTCAAGCTTCCTGGGGATAGCGGTGGTTCCCTTCTCTGGGCCTTGTGAGGGTTTTTTGTGACAGTGGTGGTTACCTCTTGTGGGCCATGTCAAGGTTCCTGGTGAAAGGTTACCTCCGCTGAGCCATGTGAAGGTTTCTGGTGACAGTGTCCGTTGCCCCTTCTGGGCCTTGTCAAGGTTTTTGGTGAGAGCGGTGGTTACCTCTTGTGGGTCATGTGACGGTTCCTGGTGATGGCGGTGGTTCCCTTCTCTGGGCAATGCGAAGGTTTCTGGTGCGTTGCTTCCCCTGGGCCATGTCATGGTTTCTGGTGACGGCGGTGGTCAGATCCTCTGGGCCATGTGAAGGTTTCTGGTGACAGTGGAGGTTGCCTTTTCTGGGCCATGTGAAGATTTCTGGTGATTGCGGTCGTTGCCTTCTGTAGGTCATGTGAAGATATCTGGTGACAGTGGTGGTTACCTCCTCTGAGCCATGTCAAGGTTTCTGGTGACTTTGATGGTTTCTTTTTTCTGGGCCATGCGAAGGTTTTTGGTGATATCGGTGATTACCTGCTCTGGGCCATGTCAAGATTTCTGGTGACAGAGGTGGCTACCTGCTCTGGACGATGTCAAGGTTTGTAGTGATAGCTGTGTTTGCCTTCTCTTGGACATTTGAAGGTTTCTGGTGAGAGCGGTGGTTACCTGCTGTGGGCCATGTGAAGGTTTCTGGTGATAGTGGTGGTTACCTGGTCGGTGGTTGCCTCCTGTGAGCCATGTCAAAGTTTCTGATCACAGCGCTTGATGCCTTCTCTGGGCCATGTCATGGTTTCTGTTGACAGCCATGGTTACACCCTCTGGGTCCTCTCAACGTTTTCGGTGATAGCAGTGGCTGCCTCCCGTGAGCCATGTCTAGGTTTATGATGCCAGCGGTGGTTTACTCCTCTGGGCGATGTGAAGGTTTCTGCTGACAGTTGTGGTTACCTGCTCTGGGCTATGTCAAGGTTTCTGGTGATAGCTGTGCTTGCCTTCCCTTGAACATGTGAAGGTTTCTGTTGACAGCGGTGGTTGCCTTCTCTGGGCCATGTGAAGGTTTCTGATGACAGCGGAGGTTACCTGCTCCGGACTATGTCATGGTTTCTGGTGATCTGTTCCATGTTATAGTTTTTGGTGATATCAGTGGTTAACTGCTCTGGGTCATGTGGAGGTTTCTGTGATAGCGGTCGTTGCCTTCTGTAGGTCATGTGAAGATTTCTGGTGACAGGGGTGGCTAACTCTCCTGGGGCATGTGTAGGCTTCTGATGACGGCGGTGGTTGGCTCTTCTGGGCCATGTCAATGTTTCTGGTGACAGCGGTGGTTGGCTCTTCTGGGCCATGTCAATGTTTCTGGTGACATACTATTAGATGTAAGTATCAAGACAACATAAGTAAAAGAAAGATGCTTTTACTTTTCAGTGGCTTAAACTTTATGGTCTCGACAACTGATGAGGATTGTTTTTTGATGGGCGTATTTGACGCCGTCTCCGAAGAATCTGCCTTCGCGGAGATAGTAGTTCCTGAGTTTTGGTACACAAATTCAGCTATGTGTACCGATTTTGGTAAGTAGATGAACATTATTATTTTACAGTTATATCTGCACTTTGATATTTTTATATATAGTACGTTTCTCCTGATTTTAGAATGCATGTAGTTTCAGGTACTGAGCAGTGTTTGTCTTGGATGCGCGCCCATGTGGTTATCGGAGACAATGAATCAGCTAAGGCGACATTGTATCTCCCCAATATTCAAATTATTATTCACTTATCTGTTAATTTGATCTCAGCTCTAATGGTCGAAGACCAGAAGAGGTCATGGATGAGCAAGCTCTCCGGCGTCCGTCCGTCTATCTGTCCGTAAGGCATTTCTTAACTTTACCTTTGAAACGCTACTCCTCTTATAATTTTTGTCCGATTTCAACGAAACTTGGGTCAAGCGTACACTGTATCAAAATAAATAATTCACAGTATCGATTTTCCATTGTGGTGATCGGTTGTCTGTCTGTCTATTTATCTACAATATGTGAACATTTTCTAAACGCTACTTCTCCTACATTTTTTGTCTGATTTGAATCAAACATAGTTCAAGTGTGGACTACTTCAAGATACATAATTCGTAGTACTGATTTTTCATTTCAAAGATCGTTTGTCTTGCTTACACACAAAGCTCCCTAGCCACCAGGGAAGGGCGATCAATGCCCTGTTGAAGGGCCGTTGCATATGTTTTATGTTCTTCAGAAGTCTTCAATTTGCAGTTCTCTGCCAAATATTTCCAAATGGGTGTTAATATTTTTGACTGTCGGACGTTTGAAACTGCTAACGATCCTGTAAGAAGCTAATTGTGCCAGGAAAATTTCTTCCAGCCTCTCAAACATTTCGACACTATTCGACACTATGCGATTTGTGTTCGGAAATGCGTGTCAATTTGATTTCAGCAGGTTTGCTTTTTTACGTAGCTGTCGTGTAAATGGAGCTCATCGAAACACCAAAATTTACAATGTCTGTATTTACTGATAAGTCTGCACTCTTACATTCTGTGATTAGGGTGCGACAGGTGCATACCCTAGTCCGAGGCCTGTTGCCAAAACTACCCAGGTCAATCACGAACACTCTACATCTAAATTACACACTGTTGATCTCGGACAATCAGTATGCTTCGGACACCGACCTATACATTACCAGCTACTTGCGTTTAGCAACCTAAGGAAGTCATCTGCACGAGTACACACCAGAGCACCTTCTGTATGCATCCACCATAGCAATAGCCATTCGGTTATTCATAGGCCAACCGTTGGGTTCGCTACATATTCCTTTAGAGGAAAAAAATTCATTTAATTCAATTTCAGTGTGACCGGAAAATCAAACGGTCGATGAAATTTTATAGTCCTTAAATTAAATTTTAAGTATTGACTGCAGTTCTTTATTGTTTTTTTGATTTTTTGGAATTAACGAAAAATTACGCGCTGTCATGTCTGGTGTTTTCTAACTGACCCTCCGGTTGATCAAAGACCATGCGAGAACGCTAAGAATGACCTGGTCGGAAATAATGGCAACTGAAACATCGGAAATTTTGTATGGACCTCATGAAAATTTTGTGATTATACCTTACATCCATGACGGAAGGGATTAAATATTAAGTACATTGTGCAGTAAATATTGAGTATAATACGTATAATTCCAATAACATATGCCCCATGCATTGCTAATCATCAGAATTTAGAATTTGATGACGAAGCTGTTTTGCCAGTCCATATCATGAAGTCTATAACTTTCAAAAATGACTTTCTCTTTTAGATGGCATTGATTCAGTGGAGTTTGGAGACAGGTTTGTTATATCCGTGAAGTCATGTGACGTCGATCTGTAGGTATGTGGGACACCATTGGTACAGTGAAATAGCAACAATTGCTGGGGCTTTCTTATCTTGTCGGACTTGCTGGTACATTTGTTACGTCACGTCAAGAAATAAAGAAGTTTTCATTTTAATGGATTAGTCAGATGTTGTTTAGCTTTAGAGGTACAGATGCATTAACATATGGGGGCCCTGCGTGGCTCAGTCGGTTAGCGCGCTGTCGCAGCGTAGTGACCCAGAAGCCTCCCACCAATGGGGTAGCTGTGAGTTCAAGTCCAGCTCATACTGGCTTCCTATCCGGCCGTACCTGGGAAGGTCTGCCAGCAATCTGCGGATGGTCGTGTTTTTCCTCTGGGCTCTGCCCGGTTTCCTCGCACCAGAATTCTGGCCGCCATCGTATAAGTGAAATATTCTTGAGTACGGCGTAAAACACAAATCAAATAAATAATAAATAAATAATAATAATGTGTGCGCTCTCGTTATATACATTCCATCTTTTTTTGAGAGGTTTTGTAAGTTTGAACTGCTTACACTGGTGCTAATAAATCTTCACTCATGTATTCTGGAAATTTTCCAAATTAACACATCCGGTTGCTTTTATACTGTATATACACTTCAAAGGGCTTTAATGTATACATTTCTTACAGCTTTAAAATGGATACATTTTTAATGGTTTTAATGTATGTGTATATTTAAATTTCACATGGTTTTAATGGTTACAATATCTACTGCTTTAATGTACAATTTTTGTTTGACTTCTGATCTCCTTCATGGTTTATAAATAACACATTAGCCAAAAATGCTAATAGAAAAATTGAAATATAGAAATAGAAATTGGCTAAGCTTTAAGGTACTCCATCTTTTAACTAAACCAAAACTGTCCGAGAATTTTAACAATGAACAATGAACCTTTACCAAGGTTTTTTTTTTTACTGTGAGCTCACATTAACCCAAGTGTTGTTAATAACACTTATATCGGACTATCGTACACAGTATAATCACAGCTTTTGTTGGATCATAACATATGTTAACCAGTTTGAAAAAGTAACATCATGCACCCAAGAGAGTAACATTAAGGCTTAAAAGAGTACATGTAACACATTAAATGAAGCGATATCTATTTTTGCAACAGTACATTGACCATGGGCTATCATTTGTCACATGTGATTAGCATTTTTAAGGTAGACTCCTGGTCAGTTTTCACGACAGTATAGGCTTCTCCTCAATACAAGAAAGTAAGCTCACCACGACAAGGGCGAATGTTAAATGCCTTCAGTCCGGGATGAAAGAGTCATTCCACCAATAAGGATTTTCAAGGAACGGAGACTGGAATCTTACCGGTGCGAACTACGCTGTATATTGATTAAGAATAATTCACTTATACGACGGCACCCAGCATTATGATTGGAGGAAATCAGGCAAAGCCCGGAGGAAACCCTCGACCATCGGCAGGCTGCTGGAGGACTTTCCTATGTACATCTTCAAACCTATCTGACAGTCTAATTACCTGTCTTGGTGAAAAGGCCTTAAAAATGCATGACATATTTGCATGCAGTTTTTCGTGGTCTTTCTGGTGACATTATTTGCTTTCTTCTCATTTTCACATGATAGAAATGATAAACTGAACTAGGTCGCAGAGGTACATGCCATTGAGGTACATGCTACTGAGGTACATACCGCTGATGTACATGCAGATGAGGTACACGCCGGTGGGGTACATGTGGATGAGGTAAAGGTCGATGAGGTACATGCACATAAAGGACATACTGGTGAAGTACATGCCGATGGGATACATGCCAGCGAGATACATACCATTGATGTACAAACCGATGAGCTACAGGGCAATGAGATCACACGCCAGTGAGGTACATGTCGATGCGGTGCATATATACGGTGTATGCCGGTGAGCTACATATCCTTGACGTGCATTCCGATGAGGTGCATACGGAAGAGTTACAAGCCGATGAGCTATATGCCTATGAGTTCATACGTCAATAAGGTATAAGCCAATGTGGTGTATACGATGTATGCGGGTGAGGTACATGCAGATAACATACACGTTTCTTCATCAAACGATGAAGGGTAATGTTATAGCTCCATAACTATGGAAGTAATACATTATAAAATTATTCACTTAACCTGACTGGTGGGGGCAAGCACAATGACCCAAAAGCCTCGCACAAGTGAGGTCGCTGTGAAGTCCTCTCCAGCGTTACGCGGGAATGTTTGTCAGAAACGTGCGGATTGTCGCGGGTTACCGTCCACCATAATGCTGGTCACCCTGGTATAAGTGAAATATTCTTGATTGTGACATAAACCACTATTCATAATAATCAAAGAAATAAATAAATATATTTTACTGGTATAACTGACGTCTAACTCAATAATGTTTCTCTTGTATAAAAGTGGTAAAGACCGATAGAAATCATCACACCTCAACAGATACATGATAAAGCTCCGAAACCTGGTTTCGAACTTGCGACCTCATTGCCCAAAAGTCTAGCATACTGGAGAGGTCGGCCGGTGGCCTGTTGGCAAGCAAAGGCAAGTGGACAGATTGAAGGTGTTCTAAATGTGATTACCACAATAACCTCTGAGGACACACGACTACAAGAGTCTGGCTAACGGTGCTTTTGACACAGAAGTGTTTCAAGCATCTCGCAGGGTATGTGCAAGCAACTGCATTTTGGACCACGGTCAAAATTTCAACCTTGTCACAGCGCGAAGTATTTCTTGGAAATCGCATATTCTGGCACATTTGTGAGATTAATGAGATGGACAAAATTTGAATTTCTTGGTCCCAACTATAAATAAATTATGCCTTGAATCAGAAATGGCCTTGAGGAATCGGCAACTAACAGAACGGGATGTGTGGATTACTGCTATCTTCTCGTGGTGTTTGGCAGATGACTGGTAGAAACAATGGTTTCCTGTGGTTAATGCATGCTTCTGTTCACTCATAAACCTGAACGGCTTCATACAATATATCTAAGAAGGTCACAAAAACTCGAATAACAGGGCACAGTGAACGCCCGTACATAAATATATCAATGCATTATATCTTAAATGTGTGTTTAACACATTACACTACCGAGAAACAGTCTAACCGGTTTTAACTAAAATCTTCTTTTCGCGACAGTGTTTCGGTGTTTACCAAGAACAAGGTTTGGGAATCCACAAGTTAATGACCTATAGCTCCGATATAACCCCAAGAGGGCAGCTGCATTTCAAGGGGTTTCAGGAAATAGCCACATCGTTCGAAGTATACCTGTTTAGGTATGCCATAAAGGTTAATGTCAAACCATAGAGTGTAAGCCTGGATACAAAAATGGCCGCATCGTGACAATTATGCGTATTTTATATGGCAAAAGAATCAGCACGATCTACAAATAAAATTGTCGAGCCGATTCTCTGATCCTGGTGACGCATCTTCGGACAAAGGCTCAGTTACTTTATTTCTTTAGCAAATGTTTATATTTAATATTTCCCTTTTTCGGCTGTGGTAAGGTTAAAGGATGAGAAAAAAAAAAGAAAGAAGAACGACAAGCAAGGTTTAGGAAAAAAAAAAAAAGAAAGAACAACGACAAGCAAGGTTTAGGAAATACATACAAACTCTCGAATTTTAGTCGGCAGGCTAATCAGCCGGAGCTTAAGTAGTGCACTAATCCTCATTCATTCATACACGAAACATTATTGGATATCCAATAATATCTGAGGTGGTCAAGGAATGTGACTTTCTAGAGACATACCTATCATCCATTCTACAAGACAGTACACTTTAAGACGTTGAGATGTTAAAGCTCATTCCCTGTTTTTCAGTTTTACCGAAGCAAAAGTTGTTCTTCAGTATTGTTCACTTTATTTTTACTCTATGTGTACAAAGACGTTACTGACAATGCGCTTTGATCCGACTGTGTGATTTGTATGAAAAGCGACAGCATGTGAAGCTGGTTTAAGACGTCCCAGTACCCACAGGCTTTTGTCCACGTGTACATGATTACCTCTTTGGAACATACAAAGTCGGTTAACAACAGAGGCCGCAATATTGCATGAACAAGAAAGGCAGTATTCAGCTGCACAAAAAGCATGATTTATTTCGGGTTTTATTAATTTACGAAGAGCTTGGATGATGAAAATGGAAAATCAAATAGTGACATTCTCAGGGCATAAAGCCGTATTCACCAGCTGTACGGGGTGTCATGTTGTTTTGGAATCTGATACTACCCTAACTGTTTAACGAAACGCCCATGTGTTCTGCCCTCAAGGGGCCTCATGGTCAGATAAATATGTTACACAAGGGGAATGATATTGAGCAATACGTCAAAACTGAATAAATAAATAAACAAACATAAACCATCTGAATAGGTCATCATCTTCTGAACTAGAGGTGGAAAAGGTCAACCTGGCTATAAAAATTCCAACTCAACTCTGACCGGCTTAGCCTACACTGTGCTAGTGGGAGATGCCACCGTACTTTGCATGACAAATCTATCGAATGTCCATGTGCGACCACAAAGTAAAATTATGCGCATTGCAAAATTCATGATTTTTAACTAAATTACATAATTTAATAACCAAAAGGAGACCTTCATCAACTCAACCAAAGAGGTGGACCTCTCAAGACCTCGTGTTAAATTCGTCGGGTGATCTTTCATCAGAATGAACTTTCAAAACCCCTTCAGACCTCGGGGTATGCATATAAATGCACCGAAAGTCCGTAGATCATGGTCGTAAGACAAAAGAGAACAGGAAAAAGGATTCTTGAAAGCTTATCTATGCGTAACGCACAGCTGTTGTCAACCTTCAAACACACAACGCTCTCTGAGCAGCCCTTGTGGTTCTCGTTGGCGGATTCTTGACTTTTTCTACAGGATAGTCGTTTTCGGTCGCATTTAACACTATAAACCAGCTCCTGAGTTGATGCCGTTGACAGTCTCTGATAATAACAAACAAAAAGAGAACCAGTGTGTAAAACATGTTGAAATACATTCTGACTTTCTTCGTGACACCGGAAGCAGAAATGTACTTTGTTTCTACCATGTTTAACTATTACATCCCTGAACTAATTAGTAATTAAACATTCCTTATAAGCCATGAAATTGAAGCTCGAGCTTTCACGGGAAACATGCATCTGCTAAATTATGATAAGATGTTAAACGTCGTTCATATCAGAAAGCTAAGTAGTTAACTTGAACAATGACCAAGACAATGAAAACTGTAATATGGCTTCTCCAAGACGAAAAGAACAGGGAAATACATATTTAATTCCAAATTAACTTACACCGTTTTCTTCAGTGCTGTTGTGCACGATGCCCCTTGTGCTCAGACTCTTCGCAGAATCTTTTCTGGCAATTACATTTACAATAGCAAACTCTAGAAGAGCCCCGGCGACAAATACCATACAGATAGCCATCCAGACGTCGATGGACTTCACGTAGGAGACACGGGGCAGTCCCGCCTGTATACCCGTGCTTTGTGTTGTAACTGCCAGGACAGTAAGGAGACCTAGGCTTATACGAGACGGTGTAGACTTGTAATCAATCCAAAACCCGACCCAGGAAAGGACGATGATCAACATGGTGGGCAGATAAGTACCCGTCAGGTAATATCCAAACTGTCTGATAAACTTTAGCTCTGCATACACGCAACTGTATGTTCCTGAAAATGAAGAAAATATATAAGCATTTGCTGCACATATCGAGTCGCCTATTAAGTTTTTTTTATCTCACAAGAGGAAAATCTGTTTTTATTTGTCATAACGAATTAATTGTGTTTAAACTTTCTAAAGTCAAGAATATTTCACTTATTTGACAGTGGAATGGAGGGGGACGTGATGGTAGCAGAGTGGTTATAAGGTGC
The DNA here is from genome assembly GCA_016165875.1 of Acanthopleura granulata. Taxonomy (NCBI): domain Eukaryota; kingdom Metazoa; phylum Mollusca; class Polyplacophora; order Chitonida; family Chitonidae; genus Acanthopleura; species Acanthopleura granulata. Next base: position 10,665,999 of record JABBOT010000008.1, read on the forward strand.
TTACTGTACAATCATTCGATCACAGGAGACGAGGAAACAATGCCATTCTCAGACAGGGAATTTTTAGATTCTCATATTTTCATTGTATTCCGGACGTTCGTTGGAGTCAAAAGTCAAAGGAGCTTTGTGGGCATGAATTATGCTGGAGTATGCTCGATATTGCTTGCCTTCCACCAACATAGCATATATGACACGTGGGAGAGTCATCCAGCAACTCGCCAAACATCACTGGTTTATTCCGGACACTCTGGTTTACCAATAATACTGGCAACCATTGCGTGAGTGGTAAACTTCTCAAGCGTGGCGCTAAACAACAAAGAAATCAAATAATCAACGGCGGCGAGGTTTATATATCATCGGAAGAAACCAACCACAGCCCGGAAAAACTCAACCACCATTTTTCCTTTAGCTAACAAACTTCCCGACTTACAAAACGCATTCGAATCCGTCTGATCGCCCATGGAGGTCGCTAATATCTTTAATCAACGTTTTGCACAAACTGATGTTAATTGTTAACTGTTGGGGGTTTAAAGACGTTTACACTGGAAGGAGAGTTTTCCAGTAGAGCTAATTCAACTGTTTTCAGTTTTCAGAAAACTAAGCCCTAGTTTAACGAGCTCTACTGGAAAACTCAAATTTTTTTAGCTTTTTTTTATCCCAAACTTTGCTCTCAGTGTAGGCTTACTGACTAATTAGCCCGGCATGTATGACGACATCACTGTGGCTTTGTGTTACAGCTATAGTTCAGAGCAGATTAAAGATGGCAATAGGCAGTAGTTTCAGTTGATCGTGTGTGACGTTAGCAATCAGAGTTGTACCGGTAGTTGTTGTTTATCTGTGACTTACAAACACAAATATGTATTCCCAAAGGCTATACCTGTGGAAAATACCTCAGTGCAGTCACCAAGCTTATAGCCGTCAAGCTCGAAATCTGGTAATTTGATGGTGGGATTCAGGCTGATGTTACGTTCGCCATCCCACGATACCGTCAGTTCCTCAACCGTGTGTCCGTCTACAATAAAGAAGTGTGTATAATCACCAATAACTAGGTAATTTCAGATTACATGTGTCAAGTTTTCGCATCAGTCTATAATCAGGTTATCACCGCACTCTAAGTCCAGTCTACATACATACCTCACTCTGACAGATGTTCAGTTTGTTTCACAGTAACATGAGATTGCCCTTTTCAATGAAGAATACGTTTGATATTATAGGTATTGGTCTGAATCGACTATTTAGTGTTGGAAGGTGAACTAGAAAATATTCAACTTAATTTATTTATTTATTTGGTTTGTGGTTTACGCCCTACTCAAGAATATTTCACTTATACGACGGCGGCAAGCATTATGGTGGGAGGCAACAGGGCAGAGATCAGGGAGGCCCACGAGCATTCACTATTTGCTGGCTGACCTTCCCACGTACATGTACGCTAAGCCTCTCGGCTACGGAGGACCCTTCACTCGAAATATCACTGCTATTATGTGAGTATCGCCTAGACAGTATACATGTATGCGAGTTACTGAGAGTGGTTGTCCCCCTAATGTACAAGAAACCTAGTGGCAGTGAAAAACTAATCACATATACACTCGCAATGTCTCGCGGTAGTTGTGAGGAGTATTGATATTTAGCGACAAGACTTGTGAATTACGATTGCCTTTCACACATGTTGTAAGTATATTGCGTTAACACTGCTACCAACTGTGACCGGTAACGGAGGTGGAGTTACCGAGAAAGACAAAAACCCGCTATCTGCAAATTATTTGGAGAAAACCCTCTCATGTATACTGCGACATTTCACTTAAAGCTCTGGACTATTGGTTTTTAGCCATCTTCGCGTATTGGAAGACAGGTTTTATTCTACGGCAGTCATTGTTACAGGTATAAAAACACTAAAAAATAGCCTTACTATTTATGTAGTAATTTCACAAAGAACACCCTCCTAAAACTGTATTCCCTAATTTTCGTTGGCCCAAATGACACATACTGTCAAATAACTAGATGTCTGGCCTACAACATATCCAAATATCATCAGGGGTTGACCACCATTTTCTCAAAATAAATCAGCTGGAATGCAGATACTAGTGTCCTATCGCCATAGAAAGAGGGTGTGTGGGGGAGGGGCACTTCCTCATTGGATGATATTTTTCTCTGTTTAATTGTAGCCACAAGTAATGGATTTTTTTCAACCATTATTTTTCATTGTTTATACCCGCAAAATTACCTGGCAGTACTTCAACACACTTCAGGGATACAGCCAATCCCTACCCGTTCCCACCATTTTGTGTGCGCCGGAATTTTGCATACAAAATAGAATTAGTGTTTTTATACCTATAGCAGACAAAAAAGGGACATCACAGAGTAAACTATCGCCCCTTGACCGTATAACTGACGAACTGATGAACGTACCTCACAAGAAATTGACGGACGACGCTACTGTTCAATATCGGAGCTTCTGCTTCAAAATCACAGGTGTTCTTTTCAGTTACAAGCTCATGGTATAAAATATATTATATCAGTAGTGAATATCTACGCATCGGTATACGGGTTTGGTGAGTTGAAGTGCATAACCATAAACATACTTACAAGACATGAAGTCTAGACGGCATCTCTGTTCGTCCAGTGGGAATTTCTGTAGTTCCATGGAGCAGGCCACAATAAGTGCAAGGCTGTTGGATATAAACAGTTAGGAAATCTTTTCAGATATATCTGACTGACCGTTTTTCACATTGAAATACACTAGAATTCAGTTGTTACTTTTTCAAAAGAGTTCGGCTGATGATAAGAGCCAGGGTTTGGTGTGGAAGAGAAGTACATATGTATATGGCTTCTTTAAGATTGATACTAAGCATGGGAATTTAGACACTCGATTTTAAAAAACATTTCAACCTTCATCTAGAGAATTGAAGAATTCAGTAGAATAGTGTGACTCATCTGCGGTGTGAACGCGGCTTAAATCATGTATTCTGCAAACATTTGGGTCATCTGCAAAGCACATTTCAGTAGGCGTTTGTATAGAAAATGTGGATTTCTTCTTAATTGTATTGTACAATGCACTCGCATGACAAGCGTATGGATTCAGCGGCCAGTTCTACATTCCGGCAATTCACGTACACGTTGTTATCTCTGAAAAATCCCTTAATCTTCGACAAAGTGCATTCAAAGTAATTTTGAAGGAGTCATTAGCTGAATAAAACGTTCAGTTAGTATTTATTTATGAATTTTATATGAGTGTAAAGCCGTATTTAAAAATGTTTCACTTAAACGATTATATTCCTCGGGCTCTGCACCTTTTCCTGCCGCCATAATGCTGACCGCCGTCGTATAAGTGAAATATTCTTGAGTAACACCAATCAAATGAGTAAATAAACGACTATGGGGCCAGATCTGTCATATTTGACGATAACTGGACATTATTGGCTGCCCCCATCTCACACGACTTTGTCACCCGATCTCTGCCCAGTTTCCTCCCACCATAACGCTGATCGCCATCGCATGTGGAGCATTCTTGAGTACAGCACAAAAGACCTATTGAACGAATAAATAAAATAAACGACTATAGCGTTCAGACCTATCATAGGTAGAGAAACCAGGCTCAGGATATGGCAGCCAATATGGCAGTTAGTAAATCATTACAGGAAGGCGTGGTTGGGTCAGCTGACAGCTGTTCTGACCAATGTATGCCCAATTGCGGAGAGCAAGGGGATTTCGTAGTATTTGCCTTGCTGTATCCATATGAGGATTACTAACCGCTGGCTGTATAGCACTGTACCGTCCGGATAAAGTCGCAATAGTATGTTAGGAGATGTTAACTCATGTCGGTATCCTCCCTTCAGATTCGGAAAATAGATATCGGGATACCAGATTGACTCTATTCGACTGTATCCAAGGTTAAGGCTTCCGTTGAAATCTCCAAAGGCCAGCCTGGTATCCAACCAACGTTGGCGGTAATAAACATCTGCTGTAAATTCCTGCAATACATTAAAAAATATTAATCTTAATATTTGGCTGATCAGATTGCCTTTTAATGACTTTTGTCATTAAATCCATTCTAGTATTTGTGATCATCGATTATAATATGACTAGTTCATCACTACAGTTTCGTTGACTTTCGGTTGAACTCGTTTATTTGTGATTAAATGTTTAAAGGGAATGTTCTAAGGGAATCGTGGAAACATTTATTTACCACGTTCAGCAGTTTTCTGATGAGGACGAATTTTGTGACGTTGTCTTTCCCTTATCACGCTGATCTGTAGTCTGGGGATAACCAAGTTTGCCAATACATCATTGACGGTGTCATTCCCTTACCAAGTTGATTCCTAGTTTGGGGAAAACAATGTTTGTCAATACGCCACTGGAGCTGTCATTCCCTTACCACGTTGACTTGAAGTCTGGAGATAGCCATGAAAGTTAATCGAAACGTCAGTAATGCTCTTGTTCGCTTAACATCTTAATTTGTTGTCTCAGGATAATCGTGTTTTGTCAGGAACGCTATCATTTCCATAACACGTAAGGATAACCAAATTTATGAACAGGTTTGTGATAATACAGTTTTCTTACCATGTTGATCTCGGATATAGAGCTAATCATGTTCACCATAACATCGATGGCAACTGACAACGGCCTATCTGCAAAGAGAATAATGCTCAATGGACAGTCCGTCCCTGAGATATGCAGGCTTGCGTGGTTTGAATTAAAGTGGACAAATTGGACAAACTAAACCCATCTAAGCAAACTGAAGTTAGTACCACCTTGGTTTTTCGTTATTAGAAATTACGAATATCGGGCTAGCAATGTAGAATTCAGCAGGATATTTGTACGGATTTAATAATTGAATGATTGATCGATATTCTAATACCGAATATCTTTCTGTGAGCTCTATTTTGTAATTCGAACGTCGAATATCGTGCTAGTGCGTTATTCGACATTCGAAACTTCAGTTTCCAACAAATCTAAGCAATATTATTTTTTTTCCTAACTGTATAAAATGACATTGTCAAAACTCTCCATCTGACGCATAAATAATTGATAGTATATAAGCAGCTATCTTGGCAACTTTAGCTGTTGTGGAATGGTGATTTACTATTTTTCCCATAATAAATGTAGTTACAAAAGCAGGACTGAAACAACCTTTCTAAAGAGAACTCTCTAAGGAATATGGCGAAAGTAATAAGAATTTTGTTAAACAATTTCTTCGTTGAATTATTAAAAGAGTGTACATCAATAATACACAATGCAAAATGTTAATACAAAATGAGCTTTTTATAAAGGTTTTCGCGATAACCTTCTGAAGTGACTTGCAAAATAATTAAGAAAAAAATCTCCATGTCTAAAAAAAACCCCGATAGTTTAATATCAATAGACCATTTTTGCTTACTTGATTCTTCGTCTGGTCGAACGAGCCTGTTGTATTCTTTTCGCTTAAGTAACTTGTCGATAAGATCTGCTCGAGACTCTGTCTGCTCATTTGCTATCACACTGAAGCCAAAAGTAAAATGTCGTTTGAAGTAAGATAATAGCTCGATCATGAAAAGCAATTCTTAGCGGCTGAGACTTGAGTAACATATCCAACTCTCAAGTGTTTGCAGACAGGAATTTCCAACTCACTGCAATTCTTTAATGTTTAATGATGGTGGGCAGCAGTGGGGCATCAAAAATAACGTGCCAAAAGTTAGTATTTACAATGGTACAGGATGGAAAGGATGAGACGCAAAAGAAGACAAAAAAAGAAGGCAACCTATCAGGATAGGTTTAGGTTATTCATCGGATAACACGGCTAGCTTCACAAAACAGTCTTGGGATATCTTACTACAATGTTCAGGTGTCATTTACCCATAAATTTACTAAGTAATTGAGGTAGTCATCGTCCATCAGAATCAACCAGAATTTGTTAAATTTAGCATTCATTCGGTCTACAGAATCAAAATGCTTCCAGCAATTCATTAGTTTATATCTCCGGTTTACCCAGGCAATTAATTGACTCACTACTGAATCATTTATCAGTAAAAGAATAAAAGGATAAAGAATAATGATTTCATCAAGATTTAGCTACGGTTGCAAATATGAACTTAGGCGTCGACACCGACATTCGTAAAGGCCCAACAGCCGTGAACCAAAAGAGGCGTTCCTGTCGATGATCGTAAGATGTGTTTCTAAAAAACGCCAAATAACTCAAACCATGATAGAACCAAGACGGCATACAATATAGAAATAACTAGGACAAATTCATGCAAAGTGAAGCGACCAGAAGTTTTCAGTGATGGCGAAAAGACGCAATTAATGTTCGGATGAATAAAATTATTGTCCAAATAACCTACGATTTTAGTACATATGGTGTCGTTAATCAAATTTGTATTTCAGTTGCGCTTTGATTACAATTGTTCCTGTATCTAACGTGGCGATCATATCCTACACGATGCACATACGGCCCATAGCTTCGGGCTAAGCAGAATGCAACGATCCTTATGAAATGAAAGGTAAGATAACATAAAAGAATTTCAAATAAATAATTATGGAGAAACTTGTGATTGGAGTTTTGGAGGAACATTGCCTTACACTATACGGTGTCATGGCGCACAGATCTACACAGGGACATTTTCTTACAGTATACGGATTAGTCATGGGGCACAGACAGACAGGCTCAAAGACGCACATGAGAGTGTGAGGATTAGGTGCACAGACGGAGATTTCCTTACACTGTGTGGATTAATCATGGCGCACAGATGGATGGACGAACTTCCCATTACACAACCATGGCGTATGGCCGACGTTACAGTATGGAGATTAGTGAAGGTGCACAGATGGACAGTCTCAAGAACGAGCATCTCCTTACAGTGCACAAAAAGACAGACTCGCGGAGGAATATTACACCACGCGGATTAGTCAATGCGCACATTACCTCACATTGTACGAATTGGTCATGGCGCAAAGATGGACAGATGGACACACGGACGGACATTTCCTTACAGTATACGGACTAGTCATGGAGCACCAATCAACAGACTCATGGACTGAAATTACACCATGCGGATTAGTCGTGGGGCAGAGATGGACAGACGCAAGGACAGACATCACCTTATATTATACGGATCAATCTACTCGCAAAGGGACAGATTCACGGAAGATAATCCCCCTACAGTACGCGCATAAGAACTGGCTCACAGATGGACAGCTTCACGGACGGAGATCCCATTGCAGTATGCGGATTAGTCATGGCGAACCAATGGGCAGCCGGACATTTTCTTACAGTATATGGATTGGTCATGAGGCAAAGATCGACAGACGGTCGGACATCCCATTACGCTATGCGGATGAATCACGGCGAACACATGGACAGACAAACGGACATCCCATTGCAGTATGCGGGTCAGTCATGAGGCACGTATGGATTGACCTACCAGAGGCAGACATCTCCTTACGCTGTTCGGATTAGTCATGGGTATAGAAAACATTGAGAAAAATGTGATGTGGTAAAAGTCCTCTGTATGGACATTAAAACGTAAGCTAATAGTTATGGATGGCTAGCCGTCTTGTTGGTTCTACGTTTGGTCGACTGTAAAGACAACAGCAATTTGCTGTATTCCGCCTTTCAACACACTCTCTGGTTACCTTAACGACAGCCTCAGAACAAATATGTTTAGTGTTCATAAAAAAACCGACATCAATAATGGCAGGGGATGTTGTTTGAGCTTTCACTATTGGAACTTCTATATTGAACCATACAAGAACATATTCCGGATCTGGAAATAACACTTCACTCTATGTTTTCCACCTTGGGTTATGCACTAGATTATATTTCAGAAATCATAGGGTACATCACCGCAAAACCCATTTCCCTGGGTCACACTGTATTGTTTTATGTTTTCATGCTACATACAGATATGTTTGCTCATATGACCTCCCAATGATGGCGAGTTTCCAAGGGCTTTGTGGGTTTCCTTCTACAAAAACCCTGGCCGCCATCGTACAAGTGAAATTTTCTTTGACATCTTTCTTAAACTCCAGTTTAAAGACCGCTGTTTAAAATAAATAAATAAATTTAGTAGCTATTATTTCCTGACGTCCACCCGTTTTTAACTTGTATCGTGTGACAGTTTAATGACTACTCGTGACACACGACTCACTAATGGTTGGTCCGTTGTCTACGTTTGTAGAACTAAGATCCGTAAGTATAAAGTCACTCTCTTCGTGCCGGCGTTGTAATATCACTGTCAACACAAACCTGGTAACAGCATCCGTACAACGATTGAATTCCCCAGTAACCTGCCAGGGCTATTGATATTTGGAAAGCTGTTTTCTCTTCGCGAATGGTAAAACGACAAAAATCCTATCGGCAGATTCTTAATTTTTTTTAAAGACATGAAAGCAGCTTTGAGCACACTTGTCTTGAAAATGTAGAAGACAAATCGGAGAAAGTCGACACTGAGCAAGATAGAAGGAGTGTTGGAATCGTTATCGTTGATATCCAGACAAGCTTTATAGATAAAAGTTGTTGAGCTGGTCAAAATGCATGACAGAAGGAAGGTAGGACAGGCGGAGGATTCCAGTCGAAAGGTACCCCTAAACTGACAATACCTGAGATGGGTAAACAAGATATTTCCAAGTAGAAACACATACAGAAAGCATAGCTTAGGTAGCTTATAGCTTACGTTATATAGATGTACATAAATCTTGTACAGTGTCAGAGGTTTTATTCGGACGTGTATACAAAGTAGGTGTCTTACCTAATGGGGATGAAAACGCCCGGAGAAAAGATGACAATCAGAAACTGGAGGCAAATCCAGGGGGATTGACAAATCATTGTCAGAATTTGGTTTCCTGCCAAATGTTTCTGTTTTCAGCTTAAACAGCAGACCTGCTCAAAACCCTATCCCATCCACGAAGAAAGGCGGTTCCTGGCACAGTCTCAATCGCGATGTGTTATTTGCCGTCATGAAGGAGGTTTACTGCGCGACTCAACAGTACTCTGCACCTGGTTTGGTCAAGTAATGTGTGGCTATGCTTACAATGACCATGTCAACATAAAATGTACCGTCCATTGTTTCCTTGTTAGCACGGGGAATCCTTGCACAAATAGAAGATCACGACTCCTACCAGTTCGCCGACTGGGATGATTATCTGCGGCACTAAGTGCAGTGGGATGTCCATTATGTGATCACGACTAGGAATATTACTGCCATACATAATTCAGAGAGGCTTTCAAGTCGTCAAGGCGCCTGATTTCTAACGGCCGCTATGTGCGCATGTGGTAATTAGTCTACACCCATGAGCAAAAACACATAGCTTGAGGTTGCACTTAGTTACTTTAAATCAACATGAAACAGTTGCGATTTTGGTTGATTGCTGTTGTTCCTTATTGGTGTGATGGCTAGAGGAAATGGATATGATTTCAGCTGACAAATGAAAGATCGCCATTAGATATATGCACTATTAACAGGATTGCTTTGCATATCTCTCAAAATCATTGGCGCCCCTAATCGTAGAGGCGATGTTTCCACAGCAAAGTTTCATCTCCTGGGTCGTGCCGTACAGCAGACATTTTGTCTGAATATCGTGAGTCTGGCTTGAACAGAAATTGTGGGCAAGATGGATGTGACATGATATAAACGTCTCAGTTACTCTGGAAAAACTAAGTCATGATCGTTTTAGCTTTTGTTTGCTTGATGGGTTCATTGGTGTTTTACGCTGTACTCTACAATACGTCACATATACGACGGTTACCAACATTATGTTGGCAGGAACACGAGTGAAACCCGGGGGGAACCTACGAGCATCCACAGGTAGCTAGCGGATCTTCCCGTGCACGACGGGAGAAGAAACTAAGCAGCCAGAGCTGGACTAGAACTCACAAGAACTCGCGTTGGTGAGAGGCTTCTGTACTGCATCCAGATTGTGATCAGATGTACTTGACACAGTATCTTGATGAAATGAGCAAATTCCTTGCCAACTAAAGTTAGAACATGTGACAGTTCTGAGAAAGGATGGGCCTTGCAGAGATCAAAGTTGAAATCAGATGATGTTAAACATGGATTAAAAATTGCCCAGATGACCTCATGGCCTTAATATACGACCTTGATAAATTATATACATTGTGTATATTATCTGCGATCAGATTATGTTAACATGTGTGATGACATCACCTTTGCATTGGCCAGTTAATGACCACATGACTTTAACAACGATTACGTCCACCTCTCCTTACATGAATTCAGTTCTATGAAGAAGTTATAGAATCCTCATGAGGAATTCACTGGGTGGTATATTGAAGACCCAGTAGCTTTAAAAGAAAAAACGCTATGGCGCAAAGGTTGTGAAATACATATATACATCTTTGCTGTATTGAAAGGAAACTACATACTTTCTCTAACGGTATGTAGTCTTTTGGGGTTTTTCTTTAATTTTGTAATGTTATCTTCTCAAGGTAAGACAAACGTTTGTCATATTGCTGTGTCGAATCTGTTTCCGTTCATAAATCCAGACACATTTATGTAATAGCCAGCTGATTTTAGGGGAATCCCCGAGTTCAGCCTCGCTTTGAGTTACACCTAATAGCGATTGTGACGTGTTTTGTTTCTAACGCATCTCGGTCATTTCTGATATATTTGCAGGTATGTTTCCGTTCAGAATGTATTTCAGTACACTAGTAGCTGCAGAAATGCTTCAGGGAAGAAATGAGGACATAATTTCGTCAGGATGTCAAGCGTAAGAAGATTTATTCCACATTCAATGCATCTACGAACTGGTAGTGTTGTCATGGTGGCGAGAGCACATGTAATCGACTACTGATTTCTTCTAGTGTTTCAACTCTTTAAACTCTTGTAAGGTGTTTTTCTAGAACATTCATGCCGTCTTGTGATTTAAGTTAGACTGTAGCGACGATTATACAGCAGAAATCGGTAAACAATGCGGTTCAGCTTCACTGCTGTTGATGTATTGATGCCGAATGGGTCACCCCGTTAGTGTGGAAACCTGTCGTTGTTCACACAACGCTGGGGGCCGATCAGCTGTTATGGTTATAGAATGTAAATGTACAAGTATGAAATCCTGTTGTAGCCTACCATCGTACGGAATAAATACGGTTTTGAGTTATACCCTGAAAGCGATTGTGACGTGTTTTGTTTCAAACGCATTTCGGTAATTGATGTATTTGCTGTTGCAGGTTCTGGAACCCACAACCGCGCTACATCTCCAGATGGCATATTCTATGCCTTGTTTTTTCTATAGCGGTTCCCTGTGGTGCCGACATAGAGGGATCGTTTCAGTTTTGACTTTATGGATTATTTCTACTTGGATAGCAATATACCGAAGGGTCCTGCATACATGTCGTTCGCATATCTCTCACATCTGTCTTGTAAGACGATTTTAATCGGGGCCCATCTGAATCAACGTCTCCTCATTAGCAATGCTATTTATACCAACCACTGCGTTTGATCTCAAACCCCCTAATCCCTCTGTAGATGTAAGATGATGACCTTACAATACTGTGTCTGAGCCAATTAGAAAGCTGAATAATTGTGTTAGAGCATTTGCGAAAAAAAAAGCGTTTTCCAGAAAATGCCCCAGGAAAATAATTATGGTAAGAGTTATGTGTAGCACAGCGGTACTGCGGACCAAAACGCTGCGCGCGCAAGGAATATGTTCACTTGCATAAATATAGCATGACCTGCATTTGGCTTGCTACATCAAAACTCAATCTGCAAGCCAATGTTTACTGATAAACCATTATGAATCATATCTGGTATTCAAAAACATATATCACAAAACATCACCCGAGTAGCATAGAAATAGACGTTTGTAGTTCACAGCCTGTGCAACCACCAATACATATTTAACTGACAGATCTAATGTGCTATATAATGAGAAGGCACTTGCTTTACGTGGTTATTTGTGTGCGGTTTGATGGTACACTCAAAATATTGATTTATTTATTTGATTGGTGTTTTATGCCGTTCTCAAGAATATTTCACTAATGCGACAGCGGCCAGCATTATGGTGAGAGGAAACCGGGCGGAGCCCGGGGGAAACCCACGACCATCCGCAGGTTGCTGGCAGACCCCACACTCAAAATATCAGATTCTAACAAAACGCGATTTCATTGGTAAAAGTGGTGCGAAAGGAAAATTTAAGTGCGATAACAACAAAAAATGTTTCTATCTATAACTCAAATCCTGCTGGCTTCCTCTCCGGCCGTGCGTAGGGAGGTCTGCCAGCAACATGCGGATGGTCGAGGGTTTCCCCCGGGCTCTGCCCGGTTTCATCCCACCATAGTACTGGTCGCCGTCGTATAAGTGAAATATTCTTGAGTACGGCGTAAAACACCAATTAAATAAATAAATCAATAAGTGGGTGGTTTCTGTGTCGAAGTAGGAATGTTATGCAACAAAACTTCCTTGTGTCCAGGGAAAGATTTGTTAATTAACATAAGTTAATTATGTAAATGAGAAAGACAATAGTTTTCACGCCAGTTAGCAGAGCTACACAGCAATTCCCCCCTCTCACTCTGCACAAACAGAAACGGTTACGCCATAGTTCACTCTGTAAAATAAGCTATTCTAATTTTAATCAGGAAATGAAATTTTAGTAATTTTTATTCCAAATATTACACTTTTTGATTTGACATAATGGTGTGTTGCTCCAGTTTATTTGAGTTTACTATTAAAGATGTCATGGAACTAAGCCAAATATCTACTCGCATATATCCTTGCAAAGTGGTGGTATATACTAGTTTTAAAATGTAGAGCAGGTTTGTTTCTGGGTAGCCGAGTTCTAGCTGTGTGACGTGAAAACAATAGATTTTTCTCATGTACAAAAGTAGTGTATCAAAAACCATGGTACGGTATAGAGATACAGTCTTCAACAGACAGAAACACGTTTTGCTATCCTTGGACAGAAGGCTTCCGTTAGCCCCCCCCCCCCCCCCCGGGACATATTTCGGCTTTAATCGAGGTCTTCGGTGACCAAATACTTAAACTTCTCAAGGACAATAACTTCTTCGTTTACTAGTGGCGGTCTTTCAGTGCGGATTATAACACCGCTATCAAGGCATATGATAATTCATAGGTACTTGAGAAATTTCTGTCTTGCATATAGTGTATAGATGTGTTTACGGTGTTTCATTTAACTTATTACAGGCTAGAAACGTTAATGTTATACCCCTAGGTGGGTGTTATGTATACCATATAGGCCGACATTGTTATAAATGCAGATAATTATAGGATGCAGGAGGGGCCATCAGTTTTCACTGATGTCGCAGAGAGATAGCTACTATTCTAACAGCCATTCATTGCGGTAGTCAGAATAATTTATTAATCAGTAAATGGTTAGATACTGGCTACAAATCGTTATTCTGTCTGTATAACAACGGTGTCTTTCAATGTTAGTGTGTTGTTCTAAAACAGTCATTAACGGGGGTCGATTCAAAGTCCTTAAAGTCGTCCAAAAAACAAAAAACATCACTTTATCATTATATTGTCTTTTCTCATTTACTGGTCTTCGTGTAAGATGCCACTATTAAAGAGTTCACATTAACAGTTAGAATAAAACTGCGTAAACTTTTAACTGTTTCAACTTTGAAACTGTTGTTTCTTATCCGGGTATACTCACTATGCTGTAGCCTTCATGTATTGCTGATATTTCTGTATATGTACCCTGTATATGCAATTAGACCAACCTACTCGGCCACGATCGGGTGTATCAAGTAGAATTGAATACAAAATAATTGTCTCTACTCGAACAGCTGGAATCAAACCAGCTTACTAGCTCTTGACAAACACAACTAGTTACACCGTTTATCAGTTTCTAATTATTCAGGCTGATTAGCAACCTGCTCAGGCAACAGATCTTCTCCGAAATGACACGACGGCTTCCCTGGTATGTAACTGAATTTGTTACTGAACAGGTCTAACGAATGGATAGACTAGCTAAAAAAATGGTGCTTGACATGAGTCTATAGTGGGCCTGATATCTTCTCGCAAGACCTGTAGGAAGCTCGTGAATGTATGACTGTCTATGACTAAAGGCCTGTAGGAAGTTCGTGAATGTATGACTGTCTATGACTAATCGCCTTTGTCGGATATTTGTTGTGATGATAAACTGATAAACACATGTAGGTGCCTGTCCCCCAGTGTAATCTTACCACATGCGTACTCCTAACACGTGTAACGACCAATTGGTCGGACATCGTGGGACACGACGCACATATTTTTGGCTACATTGTGCTTGCAATGGAAGAACATATCTATGTATACTTATGTTATATTTGCAAGTTTATATAATATATAGCTTTGCAAAATATAAACAACCAAGACTTGTTTCTTGCCTGATTTAATCATTTCCACCGTATCTCATGTTACTAAAAATAATGTGCCACCAATGAGAGGAAACGAATAGATGGACTCGTTAGTCAACTAGATAGTTAGGCGTGCATGCGAGTTACCGGTGGGCCATAAGGAACAACGAATTACAATCCTGAAGTTGATATGGTGAATGTACAGTTCTAATGACCTTCAAAATATTTATTTTCCTATTTCGATTTACATAAATATGATTGCATAAACGAACATCATACTTTGGAATACCTTACAGCTATCTGACTGGATATCTAATACACAAATAATTTCGGTTCTCGTAATCATATTTTTTTATGATGGGAATTCCTCCAGTAAATTGCCCTAAAATAGTAAACTCTGAATATGACCTTAATTTCATCTTCTGATAAAGCAGAAGTATGGATCATGTCTCTCCAGTTTTTGACAGAGGTGTTAGTAATTGCAATTTAGATTCAAGGAAGTTTTCTCTAGTTTTCAGCATAAGAAAAAATACACCCCATTACTGCATAACAGTGACACGAGTTCCCATCGAGTTGGAATGGGTACTTTCTATTTAATATATATATATATATTTATTTCGAATTTAAACCTTTAGAGTAGGGGCCTACATGTTGATTCATTTTCTTACCTTATGATTAATGTGAGCATGTGGTCGACGCTTGCGCGTGAAGACCCCGAACCTATTTGATACTGTAGTGGTAGTCACAAAGATCACTGTTTACATTTCTTGCCTGTTTATTCGTCATCTTTGTCCCTGACAGATTTATAAGTCAGTTACCGTGGTACAGAAACAGAAGCGTAAAATAAAACATGTTATCTAAAAAGATGGAACAGCATTTGGAGTAAAGTGCATTGGGGAATGCATGTTGATAATTGGCACCAACTGTACTATGTAAATCTTGTGATCAACACTTTATTGTGAACAATGTGTGGGCATTCTTATCTGTTGAAATCATCAGTGCAATTAAGGTAATTAAAAAATATTTACAGTTAGGGTTTATACAGACATACCAGTGGAGTCAGGGATCGCTTGTGTTTTTGATAGGTATGGTATCGCGACGTTCACTGGAACCACAAGTCTGAAGTATTTACAAACATATAATGGAAAGGGCCAGGCGCTTGGAGTCGAACTGATAACAGATGCGGATTCTCGTTCAGGTAAAAATGAAAGCACGTTTGATGATTTAAAACAAAGAATTGGGACAGTCTAAGTTTAATTCAGCTGGAATGTGCTTCTCCCATTTTATCGCCAGCATAAATGTGATAGTCGGAGAGGTTGATTTTGCACTGCCTGCATCTATACGCCACCACTGACATCGGTTGTTTGACTCACCGCCAACATGAGGAGCACAGAGTTCGTGCTGCATGGATTTCTAGTCACCTGGCTCATTCTTGTCAGCATAACGAGCGGTTTGTTCTGGAAGGAACTAGACGGTGGCCGGCAAATGTTACCAGGGGACATCAAGCAGCCATTGGACAACCCTCCGGAAGGTAGACCATCGTTCCAGCATCCTCCTCAACCTTTCCATCCAGTGCCGTATCCCAGCTATCGGCAATACGGTCACCACTATGATCTGTATCATCCGTATGATCCCGTTACAAAGGATTACTATCCTCATGGACAATACTTGCCGGGATACTATCCGCATGGTCCCTATGGAAACCGTCATTATGCTCCTCACTCTTATCCCTATCCCGCGCTGCCTCCTCCCCTCGTCCATCAGCCGTATCCTACCCACACTGGATACCAGCCTTATGAAGGAGCAGGTAAATCAGTTTTATTGCTTTTTATTGCACGACAAGTTTAATGACCAATGTTAACCTAGAAAATGTACCGTTGATTTTTTTTTGGTGTTTTCTATGTTAAACAAGCAAGACAACACAGAGTGTGAGAATTCGTGAAGTTTTGTTTTGTCAGAGATTTTTCTTCCTATGCGTTCATGCCCTATGTTGAACAATTGCGGCTTTCTGTGGGATGCACCCTGACAACAGACAACATCCTCTGTGTGACAAGGGGAAGGTTCATGTGGTTTTACTGAGAGCAATAGACAGGTTTTTGTCGATCGTCACTCTGAATGTTACAGCTCCATACTGTCTTGATCATTTAATGTAGGCTTTGTACCTAAAATGGTGAAAAAAAAATCTGTGACCTTAAAAGTTCAAGAAACCATCCTGGGGTTATCTGTGACCTAAAATGAAACCATACTTGGGCTATCTGTAATCTAAAAAGTTCAAGAAACCAAGATTGGGTTATCTGCAATCTAAAAAGTTCAAGAAACCACACTAGGGTTATCTGTGATCTAAAATTAGGCGATACTGAAATGGCCAAGGAACCTGTGGCTGTACGTGGTCTAAATGATCAAAAACGGGTTATCTGTCACCTGTGGTTGGCAAACACTACATTCGATTGGGTTCAACTTGCCTTGCTTCAATAATCTTTGCTGTTTTTCAGAATTAGGATGTCAATGGAAGGTAGTATTTAAAGCAGTTGCTGGTAACCACCGGGATGTAATTGCGGATTACACTAATGCTGGCAGCATTAACCTCATGTCACCTCATGCAAAGGAATTAGCCAGCCCTCTCGTTTACCGCGACGGTAAAATACTGGACATGTGGGATCACTTGGTGATTTCCAAGGTAGGTCTGTGTTTACTCTCCTAGCAGAAAACAAATATATGTTAGCTAGTAAAAGACTGGTTATTAAATATAGTATTCTTCACGGATAGTACTAATTTATAACTAAAGCTATAATTGAAAGACAGTGTCATGTTTATCTTTAATACATAAACTTACACAGTTTTCATTTCTGGTTAGAAATCGTTGCTTATTCCTGTTTATTTCTTCTTCTACAACTGCTTCTCTCTGTGAACTATACATACATCGGTTCTGAGTTACGGATATCAGAGCTATACATACAACAATGAATAGTACATCACAGGAAACCACTTTATTTGTTCTAAAGATTTTGATCCCATGTAAACCCATTCCTGAAGGCTATAATCTCATGTTTTAGGTAAAAGTTGAACTCTTCGTGTTGGGAGTCCGAGGAGTGTGGTTTATCTTTGACGGATTAGGATCACGTTACACGTCTTGGTTCGACAAAGACCGCTTAATCGCTAGCCCATACCATGATATAAAAAGTGGAGATTTCGAACACTTTTCAATTGAAGGGTAAGCTTCTTATACATTTATGACATTATATGTTGTCGTCACAATTTTTTATGTTTTACTCATTCATAGAGAAAAAGTTTGGAGATGGGGTGAGGTTGCACAGGAGTTGGGTGACTCAGTGGCTTAGGGCTAAATCCTTCATTGGTGTACTTAAATGTTAACTGCTTGGCGATTTTAAGTAAATCTGCACCTGCGAAATCGGCATGGTTCCGCAGTGAGTGTATGCCTACTAGCCGCTTAGCTCATCTACTAAGCGTTCGGGAGACCCGGATTCACTCCCGGATCGGACAGTAACAAAGACTAAAAGTGATACTTGTCCCTGTCTTGCTCAGCACTCGGCGGTTAAAATATGGAAACTGGACTAGTCGGTCCGGTGTCAGTATAATGTGATTAAGTGAGTGTCATGTATGGTGTCTTCGGTATCACTTTGGCGGTATGGACTTGGCGGCCCTGTCAGGAGAAGACAAAGTATATGTACATTCTAACGAATCCTCGTGGTCATATGACTGAACAGTTGTCAGTGCGAAGTAAAATCTATTGACACATACATACGTACATGTGCTAGGCAGCTAAAAGTTGTCAGCCAAAGTAGGTCTTTGCGAACGGCCCCCAAAAAATAAGTGGGTCGCTTATTGTCACTGTCCTCATGAATAATAAGAAGGGACGAATCTACAAATTTCCTCTCTCATGCTGGAATTGAACACTTAACTCCTGTGCTGTGAAGTATGGAGTAAGACACTTTACGCACTGATCCAGTTCCTGCTATACAATTCTCTGTACAACTTTCAGGGACAGTACCAATGAAAGACGGTTCTTCATCAGTCGCTCTACGGACAACTGCGCTGCGGACTGCGGTTATATGGCTGTGGTTAATGAGCAGACTACACCCAGCTGTAACTGGGAACAAGCCGGCCATTTGCCTCTCTTTGTCTACAACACCTTAATTGACCAATGTGGACAGTATCAAGATGCAGGTAAGACTTCCGGTGAGATATAACTGATCAGAAATTTCCTCACAGGTGCGCCTCTCAAGTTCTTCATCTCCAGTGACATTGAACTAGTGAGGAATCTTCCCCACAAAACTGTGTGTTAATAGCACAGAACTTCCACGGTGAAATTTCACCTTAGATGTTTCTTCTTCAGCCCAGGGCTGCTTGAAGCACCCTGACTTTCAGTACACTGGCATAACACATCTGCTGCATCATCTACGTGCCATTATAGTAAAACATTAACCTGAGGATGGCCTCCTGCAGAAAAAATGACTTTGATATCGATTTATACTGCCGGTAAGTATGGTCACAAAGTATTGTTACAGCGCATCAAAGTACAGCATTTTAAGTCATTCATTACAGCTTGCTATATCATCAAATGACAGTATAGCATAACCCAATGTAGACCTCACCTACCGGTGCCAGTGTTTGTGGTAAGATGTTGAATGCAATGTGGAATGTGAAACACGTGGGTGGAATGACCAATTTCATGATTTTCGACGGAGACACAATGTTTGAATGAAATACAGATTTTATCAAGGGCGTTTCATGTTTCTTTCAGTTCTTTGAAATTAAAAATGTCGTTATATTTCACCAGCTATTTCACATAGACCGTGTACGGAACATAAAGATGGTTTCAGCCGATAGTGGTATAGTCACAAATCTGTTGTTTTGCAATTGCACATTCCACAGTGTTATTTTCCTTTAGTTTCCTACCCATGTTGTATGGTATGGAAGTACACTGCATCCCCAAATTCCTGTGTTAATAAAATTGAATAAACATATATATTTTCCAAGAACGATTCTCTGCTTTCCATGTTTAGTGCTTAGAAATTCACTGGTTCACTTCAGGGCAATTCATTAAACTTAATTATATGCATGTGGCTTCGTCTTTTACGTAATTTACTATGCTTGTAAAACTTTGCAAATTGAAAAATGAGCGTTGATATTCCTTGTATAAGGCTACCACTGTTGTATTTAACAGATTATTTCTGGGTATGCGAATCATGACTCATCAGGTGAACACATGTTTGACATGTTTGTAGTATTATTTGAGTGATTTCCATCATAGTAATTTCTGCTTTTAAAATGTAGCTTGCCAAAACTAAAAGCACTCGTTGAATGTTTTGCTGACGTTGTTGTTGTTGTGTTTCAGGAGAGGCTCAGTACGCTGATCGTATGGTAATATCCGTGAAGGTGTGCGACGTGCATCTGGCTAAAGACTGAGACTTCATCAACTTTCTTGGGGTTTTCTGAGTGTGACCGTGTAGAAATGATTCCTTCTCTTGTATTTGCTACAATCAGTTGTTTAAGGTGTATATCTATATGCATATACGTCATATTCTCGATCTCTAT
This sequence comes from Acanthopleura granulata, assembly GCA_016165875.1. Classification (NCBI taxonomy): domain Eukaryota; kingdom Metazoa; phylum Mollusca; class Polyplacophora; order Chitonida; family Chitonidae; genus Acanthopleura; species Acanthopleura granulata. The sequence goes on from JABBOT010000008.1 coordinate 10,685,839, forward strand.
TTGGCCAGTGAAATATAGTTGTTTGCAAATAAAAGATCATTTTATCTTTTCTTGTTAGCACGTTTTACTTTTATGTGCCGGAATGTCTACAAGGCATCCTGCTGTAGCACAGACAACTCCCCTGCTGATATGTCAAAACCTCAGATTATGAACAGAGGTGTGCAACTTATGAATGTACCAAAGATTTCTATTCCAAGATGTTACATAGCCTTTTCATTCAAATGAAGTCTCAATTTGCATTGTTATAAACATATTAAATTTTGTCCTCAGTGTGTGTACAGGTATGTTAGGTGTGTAAATAAACGCATCTCTATTTCTACATAACGCAATTTGTTGGCTTTTTCTGCTTAGTTTACGCAAGGAGTTGCTATGCAGTGACATTGTATTTGAAGCCGCGGTCGAACAGATCAGCTGCTTCCATCAGTTTTATCTTGACAACGTTGATTGATGAAATCGTTCATTTGTCACTACACGCAATACTCAAGAATACTTCATTTTTCGTCGCTAGAGCTGAAGGTATAACTGTTGCACCTTTCCAATTGCCTGTTATTTCACCTAAACGACATAAGAATATATATAGGGAAGATGAGAGGGAAACAAGTGAAGACGAAAGCGCCATTTGGGATCAGCAGAAATGAGAGATTTACTTGGACAGACTTGTACTGATTCAGTTGTTTCATTGGCATGTTCCGGAAGTCGATGGTATGGTGTGCATGTATATTCAGTTAAAAGCAACACCGATTTGAGTGGTTGCTTTGGTAGCACAAGAAGATCTCGGTCAAATCACGCACAGGGATAAAGACACTATTAAAAAAGTGCGATATATGTCAGTTAACATACTGGAATATACCCTTCTTTTTCAATTGTATATTATATTGTCCAATAACTGGAAAGCAATTTGGGAGAATACAAGACATGATACACAAGCCTGTCAGAGGACAGACCAGTACGTGGCCTTATGCCCTTAAGTTTAGGGCCCAGCTGTGAAAGTAATCTCCATGTACGAAGCAGCGGTGTTTTCAAGAGTTTAATCACTAGCGGCAAAGGATTTATTGGTCGACTGACGCCATAATGAAAAATTTCTCACTTAATGTATGGCCGTCAGATCTCTGCGTTTTGAAAGGCGGGGTGTTTAGAGTAAACCACCGACATTTGGAAAGTTGCTTTCGAACTTTTCCATGTATGGCGTGGTATAATTCTACACCAGTGACATCAAAAGACAAACTTGCTATTAATATTATAAAAAAGGAATTAATAGTAATAATAATTAATTTCCGGAACATGTTCCGGAAGTCGATGGTATGGTGTGCATGTATATTCAGTTAAAAGCAACACCGATTTGAGTGGTTGCTTTGGTAGCACAAGAAGATCTCGGTCAAATCACAGTACAGGAGGATTTTTTTAAATCCCATCCTTGGACAAGGGTTCTACCTCGACATTAGTTTACTTGCTTTCCTCTAAAGTAGCAAAGATATTGAGTTTGTTCTGCACGCAAACATCCATTTATGTGTGATAAGTTGGCTAAGTTCAACAATGGCTTGTTAAACATATCCGCTTCACACCAGGTTTCTACGCCCATAAAGCTGGTCCTTGTAATAAGTTGACTGTGGAGTCCCACAGGGATCCATCTTAGGGCCCATCTTATTTCTTTGCTAAATCAACGACATAACTAATGTTTCTACTGTACTAAAATATGCATTATTCGCCGACGACACAAGTGTGTGTACCTCATCACGATGCAGCCACTACCATGCTAGTTGAAAAGATTCGTCACTGGATGATTTCACACAGGCTATCGTTAAACGTTAATAAAACCAAATATACGGTCGTCGAACCAGTGTCCTCTCCTCCTAAGGACATTCCTTGGATTCCTTCAGTTATAGATTATGTTTCCGAATTTAAATTTTTGGGTATAATGTTTAACAGCAAATTCTCCTGGACATCTCCCATATCAGTTACATGTGCAAAAAAGTAACCTCGCAACATCGGCATAATTAGCCATATTAAACACTTCATAAACAAGCCAACTCCTAATACTTTACAACTCCTTAATTTCCCCTTTTCTAAACTATGCTTTGTGTTTTATGGGGTAACACTTATCCCTCTCATCTCAGACCCTTGAATGTGTGACAAAAACGCACAGTGCACTCAGTAACTCTATCTAAACGACTCGAGCATACAGACCCTCTCTTCAGATCTCTGAATATTTTACAGCTAAAATTCCCTATTGTTCAGTCTTCTTTATTAATGGCACATATATATATATATATATATATATATATATATATACCCCCTCAACTGTTCCAACTTGTCTCTCTACACAATTCGAAATATGATCCCCCGGGAATGGAAGAGACTATCAATTTCTCTCAAATCCATTGACTCACTTTCTTTGTTTAAGTCCAAAATAAAAGATTACTTGATGAAACAATTCTGGCTTCTTTTCAAACGTATAAATGTCTCATAGCCATGCACCACAGCATTTCTTTTGGCACATGACACGGCTTTGTGTTTTCTTATACATGTAAAACGTTTACTCTGTTATTATTTACTTATAATTCACCTACCATCAGTGCCATTTTATATACTTGTACTTAACCGGGATAGATCAAGCCCTTTGTGACTTTATTCCCGTCATGCTTTATTATTTGTAAACTTTCTAATTGTACTTATGCTGAATAAAAAATATAAGAATACAAATATAAAAGTGAAACATTCTTGAGCATGTCTATGGGTCTTATTCAGTACGTAATCCACAACTTACAATCAAGGTTACAGAATCAGCATGGCACAGGATTTGCATACTGATTTCATTCCTCGGGTGTTTTCGTCATGAATGGAAATTTTGTTCCAGATTTGGATACTGATTTCATTCATCCACCTAGAACATTCCTTAGGTCTTCAGTGGAAATTGCTGACTACTTGTATTTGCATGAATGCGTCAGAATTTCTCATTTTTTACGCATTCTTAGTTCTTTAGAGGTATCATGATCGTTGATTTAGAAATCAGATTTAAAAAAATATCTGACCTGGATTGCCCATTTTGCTGACGGCTGGTATACGAATGTCGGTATCGACACGTAGGTGGAGCACGTTATATTTAACCTTGAAAAATCCATACTGATATATTACACAATGTCTTGTTATAGAAAAACAAGAAAAGGTATTCAAAGGACCTCAGTTTTGCTTTTATTGCACCTGTTCATATAAACACAACGGCTATATGAGCTTCACAATCACATCGTGTTTTCACAGCCACTAATCCAGGGAAAAGCGTATTACGAACCATACCTACCTAGAATAGTGCTATGGATCTATCATGTTATGATAAATGTATTTAATTTCTTAATATGTTTCACTAATAGGTTTCCTTGACTTAAAAATTGGAGCCCAGTGTTTTATGACGTAGATTGAAGGCATCAATGTTGGCACTCTCTAGCCTATGAAACTAAGCTAGATATATGTACGTTATCCATCGTACAAATCCAGATAAGATGTGCCTTCGAGCAAACGAGGTGACGCCTTTAATTTCATCGAATTGATTTACATTTCCCCCACTGCTTCGCTTGTATGCCTTCCAAGATGATTGGGAAAGCTGAAAAAGGTTTTCTTCAACACGTGACTTTTTGAGGGCTTTAAAACATTGGGAATATTCCATTTCTTGTTGAGATTTGGCGAAACTGTAAGTGTATTCGTATGAATGAATAAGGAATAGTTATTTTTCTTTTCGCGACGTGTCACGATGATCGTGAAAACAGGCCAATATCGTGTCGGCAGTTTAAATAACATCTGGTTCAGATGAATTCTGAATTTTTGGCATTCAGGCTTATGTCAGTTTCTATAGCTTTGACTGATATAATGAAATCTCGGCACCTTTGGCATTTTGGCAAACTTCCATTCTCGGGATAAACATCTGGTGGTCTTTGAGGATCTTATGCACTGTGTTCACAGCTGCAGAGTATTTGTTATTCCGGGCAGATGGATTGCTTATGTTTAACACTTTCACAAATACATTTATTGGAGAAATAAATTATATTACTTTGTGTTTTATCAGCCGGGACCATAACATATTTCTTATGGAGTTATGCAAGGATATCTTGGTCCATATCAGAGAGTTAATTTAAATTAGTTTACCTTTAATTTAAATAGTTTTAGCAAATCTTCAAGAACAGACGTGACCTTCTCTCGACTAGTCCAATTAATGGCGTATTTGTTTTATTAAAAAAAGCGAAGGCTACTCTGGATTGGTCTGACTGTAAATTAATGTCTCTCAACTCTCTGATATGGACCAGTGAAATCTGATTAGTTGTAGTTAATATCACTGCATTTTCAAACCCCCAATTTAAGGAGTTTAAAATTAAACTTAAATTCATGGTTTATTTATTTATCTCTCTTTTTATTTATTTATGTATGTATAAATTGGTTGGTGTTTAACGATTATGGTTTAAGCCATGGTGCCAGGAGGCGAGTAAGCCGTTTCTTTTTGAACATTTACATGAACAACTAGAGTAAAGCCTTTAAGATATATTTACATTAGGCCGAGTATCGCCGGTTACAGGTGAACATTAGCCAACCATAACACTGTTGTGACTGCTCTGGTTTTACTCTCTATGCTGTAATCGTTTGTATTTATACCTTATACTTACTATCCTTCATCAACGAATCCTTTGAGTTTATTATTCTTTTACAGTATACAGGTTACCACTCATGTTTAAGTCACTATGGCCTGTAGAAGAAATATTTATACCACCGGAGAAGAACCCGGGCTTGAACTCACAGCGATCGCATTGGTGAAAGGCACCTGGGTCATTAGGCTACCCAAGTGTTGTATACTTGATTCGTATGCACAACGAACTAGGGTCTGTCTACGCATCACTGTGTTTACGATTTCATCTTATAGTTTTATTTAAGCTATTAATTGAGCAAGACCAGTTTGCAGTGTTCATGTACTTTAAAAGTCAATTCAATTGGGAGTGAGTTATGCTTGGCAGTTTGTACATAATCTCTTCGCATAAGGACTTAACGCAAATATAGGTCTGTAAATATGGTGGTGTTGGCACTGACTTTCTATGGTTGCCACATTCGTGATACATACGAATCAAGTATACAACACTTGGGTAGCCTAATGACCCAGGTGCCTTTCACCAATGCGATCGCTGTGAGTTCAAGCCCAGCTCACGATTAGTTCTTCTCCGGTGGTATAAATATTTCTTCTACAAGCCATAGTGATCACGAATGTAAGTGTTGTTGTCATCTTCGCTGTCAGTGTTAGCCCATTGCTTTCTAAACAACTTGCGTGTTTATTTTCACAAATGTGCTTCTAAGAATGAAGACTCAGACAGCGATTCCAAACAAAAGTGGTACAGTCAACAGTGTTAATCAATCGGAATGTTCATCATCTGTCTTCTAGGTGCTATATAATAAAGGCATTATGAAACGAAAATCAAGTTGGTACTGCAGAACACAGAGAAAGCGTGCGTACTTATTTCAGGGTGTCAGATGGTCGGAAGAATGAGGCTGACAGCCTTTGTCGCACTTGTGACACTGATAAGACCGTGTCTATCGGTGGAGATTTCGCCCAATGAAGTTTTCGGGAACGCAGAAGAAAGACCAGTGTTGGACAACCCAGAGGCAGATCCAAACCATCGCAATTACCTACACCCGCTAGTTCTCGACGATTTGGGGTTCAACCCAGTGGATTACCAACCGGGTTCTGTTCACCAAGACGAAGCTGCTACATTGCTACATGACAAATACAGCCCCGATCGTCCTAACGCTTACGAGCATGAAGCGCACTATGGGTCCTTTTACGACTACTATCGTGATGGTCACTACAGAAAAGGATACCTCCCCTACGAGCATGACCCTTACAGATCATATCACAGGTACTATCCTTATCGTCTGTACTCATACGGATATTACCCTTACCAGTATTATCCCGGCAAGTACTATCCGTATGACCATCCTTACAGCGAGTACTACAACCAGCCTGATCATTACGGAAATCACCCTTACTATCAGCGTCACTATGGACATAAGCCTTATTGGTGTCCATACCATCGCCTGACCAATTATGACGACATAAACACCTATGAGGCAGGAGGAGCCCAAGGACAGAATAAGGCGAAATAGATAACTATTTAGCTGATTCTATGAAAAACTCTTTATTACAGAACCTGATCAATCAACAGATTGTTTTCGTGTTATTTATTTCAACTTAGAGATTGATGAGTAAGTGTAAACGTTCGTCGCTCTGACTGTTACAACATCTTCGCTCATCTTCTAACCCGGACTGATTCCTTGTTTTCTTTTAACTGTAGGTAACACGAACTTATGAGTTTTCCTACATTTGAAGGTGTATATGTGGCAGTAAAATTTATAAGAGTAAAGTTGTGTTTACATATGAATGCAAAGTATTTTCATTTTTGTTTACTACCCTTTTCATTCAACTGAGGCCTGAGCACCAATGATTGTACAGCTAACTGCTATTTTGTATGTGTCAATAACTTTACATCCCAATAAAACCTCACATGCTTAAACCGTGAATACTTTGTTTGCCCCGTTTGTTTGTTCTACAGCGGTGTAGTTTTTGTATGATGATCTAAATGAACGAATGATTAGGGTTTTATATACGCTTCGACAGGAACACAGCCATACCGTTTCGCTTCTTAACGATGACGACGAAATCATTCATTTCATCACTGGAATGCCGCCATGGGGGAGCTTCTCAAGAATCTCACTTGTTCAGTTTTGGGAGAAGGGACATGCGTTGACCTTGGAGGAAATCTCCTCAGCTTGCGTTATCTACTTTATAAAACCACGGCACCTTGCTATTAGCCTAATGAAACCACGGATCTTTGCCATATACCTAAGGAAACCACGCCACCTTTGCCATATAAATAACGCGATTAGGGCCTCTTGCCTTATACCTAACGATACCACGGCACCTTATGCCTAACGAAAACAAGACACCTTGCAATATGCCTAACGAAACCACGACTTCTTGCCATATATCTAACGAAAAAACGGCACCATGCCATATACCTAAGAATACCACGGCACCTTATACCTAATGAAATCACGACACCTTGCCATAATATCTAAAGAAATCACGGCACCTCGTCATGTACCTAACGAAACCTCGGCACTTCCCCATATAACTAGAGAAGCAACAGCACCTGGCCATCTACCTAACAATACCAGGGCACCTTGCGACATGCCTAGCCAGGCAAAGGCACCTTACCATATACCTAACGAAACCACGGCACCTTGTCGTGTACACAACGAGGCCAAGACACCTTGCAACATAACTAACGAGACCACTGCATCTTGCCATATACGTAACGAAATCAAGGCACCTCGCCATATGGCTAACGGAATCACGACACCTGCCCATAAATATAATGAAATCTCGGCACCTTTGGCATTTTGGCAAACTTCCATCATCGGGACAAACATCTGGTGGTCTTTCAAGGATGTTATGCACTGTGTTCACAGCTGCAGAGTATTTGTTATTCCGGGCAGATGGATTGCTTATGTTTAACACTTTCACAAATACATTTATTGGAGAAATAAATTATATTACTTTGTGTTTTATCAGCCGGGACCATAACATATTTCTTATGGAGTTATGCAAGGATATCTTGGTCCATATCAGAGAGTTAATTTAAATTAGTTTACCTTTAATTTAAATAGTTTTAGCAAATCTTCAAGAACAGACGTGACCTACTCTCGACTAGTCCAATTAATGGCGTATTTGTTTTATTAAAAAAAGCGAAGGCTACTCTGGATTGGTCTGACTGTAAATTAATGTCTCTCAACTCTCTGATATGGACCAGTGAAATCTGATTAGTTGTAGTTAATATCACTGCATTTTCAAACCCCCAATTTAAGGAGTTTAAAATTAAACTTAAATTCATGGTTTATTTATTTATCTCTCTTTTTATTTATTTATGTATGTATAAATTGGTTGGTGTTTAACGATTATGGTTTAAGCCATGGTGCCAGGAGGCGAGTAAGCCGTTTCTTTTTGAACATTTACATGAACAACTAGAGTAAAGCCTTTAAGATATATTTATATTAGGCCGAGTATCGCCGGTTACAGGTGAACATTAGCCAACCATAACACTGTTGTGACTGCTCTGGTTTTACTCTCTATGCTGTAATCGTTTGTATGTATACCTTATACTTACTATCCTTCATCAACGAATCCTTTGAGCTCATTATTCTTTTACAATATTCAGGTTACCACTCATGTTTAAGTAACTATCGCTTGTAGAAATATTTATACCACCGGAGAAGAACTAATCGTGAGCTGGGCTTGAACTCACAGCGATCGCATTGGTGAAAGGCACCTGGGTCATTATGCTACATTAGCGCGCAAACTCCCTCTGCCACGGAGTTCCCTAAAAGAAGTAGGATTATTCATAGTCACAATTATATACACCAGGCATATATTCATCAATCAAAAACTCTTTACAATAATAGACTATAGCACCGTGAGTAAAACCAGGGCAGTGGTGACAGTGTTGTAGTTGAGAGATGGTCACTCGTTACCTGGTAAATCCGACTTAACGAATAAATAATTAAATGGAATACTTGAAAATGTCGCCAGCCACAGTATGGTTGTATTAATAAGAAACACATATCGCTGTCTTGACCGTGAAATAAGAACATCATCATCGTTGAAAATCGTTGAAAGGAGAGTTGGCATTACCTATCCCTTTCCTTAAATATTTTAACTTGAGTATGAGTCTCTCCAGGACTGTTTCATTGGCTGAACAGACCGTTAAAGCCGAGATCTGACTGGGAAATTGATTGCTGAAGCTGTTTCTGGTATTTCCCTGTTAAGTTCGTTCAAACTCTTCAGGGTCATGTAATAAAAAAAAACTGTACGCAATTATGAACAATCTCTGGTGAATTAATTAAACTTACAAGGTACTGCGCAGTAACGTGACGATGGATGTCTTATCCGCTATAGTGTCCGCGCTGCTGTATTTCCCCAGATTGGAAGTTTGAAATGTGCGTGCGAGTGGATGTAACACGTTGATGTGTAACATAACCAACGCCTTTCACGCTGACATTTAATCCGTAAGGAAACCTAACATAACCTAACTCCAGCATCCCGACTGTGCCCTTGTCTAGCAGTCTTTTATCGATTGCAGAAGGCGACTCTTTGCTAGATGCAAGATATGCATGTACCATATGCAGGTCCAATGGTATATGAATATGAAATAATGCAAAGAGAGTAAAACCAAAGCAGTGACGACAGAGTGACAGTTTGCAAATAAGTCACTTTGAACATGACAATATCCCATACTGCATAGGTAGCCTGTTATAAGTTGGTGGGTCGGTATTACGGCATAGTCTTTATGAACGTGCCATTCTTTGAATTCCGTCTTGATTTGTCCCGCACTGACTCATAGTTATTGATTTCCGCTAAGCGCATATTGCATCAAAACACGTCTTCTCATCGTACTTATGGCTCTCTAAACATTGTATATGTTTATTTTTAGAGGGTGCTCATCTGTTCTCAACCAAGAAAAATGTTAGAATTCCAAACAATCATGGTACAGTCAACTGTGAGAGTCGGATGGAATTCAAACAACCCTGTCTTTGACATTATAAAATGGAGGCGTTATGAAGCAAAAAAGTAAGTTTGCACTACAGCCCGGGGGAAGGTTTAAATGCTTACTTCAGTGTGCCGTAAGACGAGAAGAATGAGTCTGACAGTGATTGCAGCCTTATTAGGACTGGCTGGACCATGTCTGACACAGGGGATTCCACTCAGTGAGAATTTCTGGGAAGCAGGGGCTCCCGAAATGATACCATTAGCAGACTTTGCAGACGAGGATGCCTTCCCGGCATTAGATCCTCACGATACGGCGTACCAGGCACCTGGCCTCTACCCGCTACCTCACTACCCATATGGAGATAGCGATTACTACCCAGTCAAGCATGAACCCTACCCGAAATATTACCCGTACAATAAATATCCGTACGGACATCAGCCCTACCCGTATGGATTGCACAAGCCTTATTTACCGAAGCACCAGTACCCATACGGACCTCATCCATACGGACCTTTCAACCAGCACTATCCGCACGGACCCTACCATAAATACTATCCCGGGCACCGATATCCATACTTATATCAGCCCTACGGATATCACCAAGGCGGTTACCCAGGATACTATCCATATCAGCATTATACTTATAACAAATACTATCCGTACCAACATTATCCTGGTTATTACCACCCTTATTACGGCCAATACTACGGTCATAAGACAAGTGAAACCATGGAGAATCCGGAGGAAGGGATGTCATCTTAAATTGGATCACTGACGGGATCCTGGTCAAGAAAACCCAGCAACGGATTCCATTTTTATTCCCTTTGCACCTGCAGGTGTCAGCAAGGCCTGATTCACTGAGGGCAATATGCATGGCTATTTATGAACTCAGCAGACAACCACAGCATCTACAGCTGTGTATTATCTAATGGACAATTTGTACGTGAGAATTTACCACATCAAGTGCGGCATGTCAAGGTTACCTTGTAAGGTAGTGTAATCTGCAAGAAATTTCTATGTATATCTTTTGACGTATTTAAGTAAGAAATCTTTATCATCCTTCAATATCAGGCCTGAAAAACTAAATAACTGGAATGTAAGTTTTCCATAATAAGTATAACGCACATTTTAGACTTTTATTCGACATTTATGTTGAAGAACGATATGAACAATGTGGCAACCCTGGATAATTAGATGTATTGCAAGGTCACTGTTCGCAACAGCTAAAGTGTTGATTTGGTTGTCGTGAAACTTAACAGAACTTTAAATTCTTGTGGTAAGCCCATTGTCGGCCACTTATTTCAATGTTCAATGTTGTTTTCTTTTCTGCAACTGATCGTTATAAATGTGTATAATCATTATCAGTACCTTATGATTTCTGTTACAATTGTTGCAAATATAGTCAGCATGTACGTGATATTATCATTTTTGACACATTTTTGAAATCATTGAGTACGCCAACTAAAGACAGGTTTAATAACGTTTGCGGTAAGCCTACATTCTATGTAATTTTTTAGAAACAAAATCAAATAAAGAATTAGCAGAGGACACAGTGCGATAGTGTGAGTTACAAACAACCGTGTTCACTATTAACCCTGATCGTACAGAAAACAAATCAGACATTGAACTGTTATAGATTGAATCATTATGAATTTACCCTATCGCTAAAAATATCGCCGAAGTAAACTATTTGTTTCAAACACATTCTTTCATAATTTTAATTCAGAAGAAACCACGACTTTTAAGGATGTAAACATTTGATGTTTGTTCATGATTTGTTTATACATGTAAGTATCCAGCTGTTGACTTAATTGTGGTGTCAATAAACATATTTTACGTTCTTATTATGTTTAAATACTTTTACTGTGTCTATTTTGTTATCATTTAGTTTGTTTGGTTTACACTTGGAGTAAGATTATAGTTTTTGTATATACCGGTTTAGATCATATTTAGCCTGATAACATTGGCAATGATACAGCCGATGTTATCTTCAGTGAGTGACGCTAAAGTCAAGAATGTTTCACTTTTTGGGTGTCAAGGGGTGAAATGCAAAAGACAACAGCGAGGGCGGGAAAACCCGATCACCGACGACAGTGTGATAGTTGCTTTATTTTTTATTGTTCATGTAGTAACTTTTAGACCCCTAGAACCACAGCTTAAGTGGAATTTGGTGAAAAAATGGAATGATGGTAATTGCAACTTATTATACACCAACCGTTTGGAATTAATCGCTCTGATACATTGCCGAACTAAGCAGGAATGACACAAATCTCCTGCCTCCACACACACAAGGTTATGATATTTTCGTAAAATTACAGGTAAAGGTCTAGCAACAAGCTGCAAGGTGTTTTTGCTGTAAAATATCGGCCAACATGGCCGTAATATCATCGTAATAATCCTCTCAGGAATGAGTATGTCAAGCAAGGATGCCCTGTATATTTGTTTATGTATATATTAGCGATTGGTATACCTAGACGTTTGATAAATTTGATCTTCATATTCTCCAGGATGAGTTCCAGGCAATTATATTTATTTATTTATTTGATTGGTGTTTTACGCCGTACTCAAGAATATTTCACTTTTACTACGGCGGCCAGCATTATGGCAGGAAGAAAGCGGGCAGAGACCGGGGAACATCCACGATCATCGGCAGGTTGCTGACGGACCTTCCCAATGTACGGCCGGAGAGGAAGTCAGTATGAGCTGGACTTGAACTCAAGGAGATTGCATTGGTGGGAGGGTGCTTGGTCATTGCGAGCTAACCGACTGAGCCACTGAGGCCCTTCCTGGCGATTATAGTGCCCTTTGCTGATGATATTACATATTTACCTTTCCAGTTGTGCAAAAAGTTACTATGAAGTTTACAATATACTGTGTGGGCCTGAGGTGGACGGGGCTTAACAATGTAATATATTTTCTCGTGCGCTCTTTACAGTTTCGCAGCCTGCGATAGTCCAGTTATTGAGAGCGTCTTCACTCTGTCAATAGGGTACTTGTACAAGCTGCGTAAAAATAGGCTCTTGGTTTTCAGAGCCCTGTGCTACTAAACGTGGTAGAAAAGTTTCAGTACTTTGAAAATCAGAGCAACAAGAGGGATAGTTTGAATTCTGTCCCTGTTGACTATCCTTATATTTGGACAGCAATATACCAAAGGGCCCTACCCATGGCGTGTTCCTATCTCGCCTAGCTTTTGTTATACCCTGTGTGTTATGTGACATTTCCAATCAACATCACAAGTTATTAGTACATGAAATATTTTGTAAAGGATATTCCGCTAAACGCCTTCATTCTTAGCGTCTTACATTTTACAGTGAGTATTTTTGGTAGTAAATATCTCCAGGGCCGCCAGAATCTCTAGTACTCTTCTTCATTATAATATGTGTTTTGTAATTCTCTTAATCCATGGCTTGGGGCTTTACGTCCGTCGTGTTGAATAAGATCGTCACTTTGTATACATTATACAGTTGTAATCAAAGTGCAAAGGAGATACATATTTTCATGAACATTCCATTCGGCTGTGATGTGCGAGGGTTGTGAATACAAGCAGTTTTAATCGAACCTAGCCTTTCAAACTACATCGAATGTGTCATCTAATGTGTCACGTAAATTACCTACTGGTTCTGGTAGATACTACAGAACAACATGTTGTCATGCTATATATTTCCGCAAATAAAAGGAACTGATCTTGTTTTCTTGGTATCATTTATCATTTACACACCGATGAAATATCAGGATTTCCTTCAGAGATGCAAGCGCTCTATGTATTACTCAGAATTGTATACTGTTTCTTTTTACATAAACCCGCCGAGATTTCTTAATTTACGTACTTTGTCATAGCTTTTAGGTGGTTTATCTGTACCACTATTCTATGAATTAGCCTTGCGATTATTTTAACCTGAATGGTCCTTTGTGGCTGACAATGTCCAATGTGTCTTCGACGAGCACAGACTTGGATATAAAATTTCACCAACATTACATCACTAAGATAATATTACACTGATATTGCTGACTCGGTCAACTAAAACATGGTTCTCGTCCCAGTCAACTGGCCCTTGACGAAAAGAGCCCCAGGGTTATTACAAAACTGGCGGCGAAAGGTATTACTTTCCAGTTTTCTCTACCCATAAAGTTTAGCGCAACGGGTTCTGAAAAAATTAACGAGTAAGTAAATTAATCCATAATGCGATGAAACAATCTAAAAACTAAGAGTAAACACCACCCTTGTGCAGACAACACTTAAGGAAATAGACAGGGTTGACAGAGAAGCGAGGTCAATATATTTTGTAAATCTGCTCTGTGATACGTTTCCAATTCTAACACGAATTAATTCACAGGTCTGTACTGACGATGTGTTACATGGCACACGGTTTTACTCAGCTTAGTTGCACGTTGGCATTCCTCAAATGCTGGTTTGATTCGTCTTCCATTTACTCATAGTTATTGACATCCCATGAAGACGTATGACATCAACGCTGGTCTTCCCAGTCATACTTTTGGTATTGTTTTCTAAACATTCTATGCGTTTATTTTCCGAGAGTGCACATTTGTACTAGGCAAAGACATATATAACTATTCCTGTTATGGGACAGTCATCTCTGCGAGTTGGTTGGAATCTAAACAACTGTGTCTTTGATGGTATAAAATGTAGGCTTTAGGAAGCAAAATGGTAAGTTTGTATTGCAGCCAACAGAGAGGGTTTGTATACTTACTCCAAGGTGCTACAAGGTCGGGAAAATGAGTCTGACAGTACTTGCCGCTATTGCAGGACTGCTCGGACCATGTCTGGGTCTAAGGATTCCACTCAATGACGATTTCTGGGAATCAGGAGCCTCAGAACAGAAACCAGTGATAGACCACCCAGAGGAAGATCCACACCACGGCGATCCCTTCCACCCGTTCGATCCTCATCCTTCGGAGCACCATCCCAACGAATATGAACCGCTTCCTGATAAACCATGTGCTGGTTCACATGACGAATTCGGATATTATAACGCGTACGAGGATGGACCGTGTGGATCCTGCCAAAAGCATTACCCTTATCATCAATATCCATACGGATATCAACCCTACCACCATTATCCATACCACTACGAGTATTCCCCTGAACATCCACACGGACAATATCCCAACGGACCCTTCATCCTGCATTACCCGTATCAACAATACCCATACGCATATCAGCCCTACCAGCACTATCCGTGTGGATCCCACCACCAGTACTATTCCGGTTACGTCTACCCTTACGAACACCATGGCGGTTATCCAGGATACTATCCGTACTAACATCATCCTTACAAGCAGAACAACCCATATATTACGAGCCAGACAAGTTAGAAGCCGAAAGAAGACCGTTATATTCACCCTTAGTTGGTTCACTGAAGCGTGATTAATTCCGTGCAGTCTATTCCATGAAGACATTGTGAATTTTTACCTGCATATTCGTTGGTCAGCTAGGTGTGGCTCAGCAGACAACAGCACTGTCTAGCGCTGTGTCTTACCTTGAACAGTCTGCAAACACTTCGTGTGGATGTGGAACGTCAAAGGCAGTATGACAAGACCTACCGTGAAAGCCAGCAGAGTCCGTGTACACTTTGATGCAGTGAAAACCCACTTAAGCAAGGTAATCTTTATCAACTCTCTACCAGACCAAGAAACATTTCTAGAAAATTGGATGATAATAATGTTTTCCGGAGTAAATACAGATATAGCGAACATTTTGGACTTCTGTCCGACATTTAAGTTAAAGAATGGCCTGAACAATGCGTAAATACTGGATAATAGATAAGGACAGCTCTTTGTGAGCAAGAACTAAAGAGTTGTATTGGTTGTCTTGGGACTTGTTAATAGAACTCAGGTGTTGTATTGGTTGTCTCAAAATTTTGATAGAACTGTTAATACTTACTTTTGTGGCAAGACCAATGCAGACCTCTGACCTCAATACAAAGGTAATTTGTTGCCTTCTTTCTGCACGTCAAACGTTATATACCCGTTATATGTATGTATTCAATGTATGTCAAGGGGGCTGTTAGCAACTGGTGTATCTGCATTCAGCATGAATAGTTTGACATCTATGTGGAAATTTTTACAGTAGATAATGTTTATTCTTGACTGAAAAAAGGAAAACAGGACGATAGTGTGTGGGATAAACATCCAAGTTTAATGAAATTATCAGTCTTGGCGGAAGAGCTCACAATAGCCCTTCCCCGTAGCAGTCAAACACTGAAATATCCCCGAATCAACAAGGGTTTACGCTACGAAAAATAATGTTGTGGAAGAAAGCTATTTGCTCTTAATCACGTTCGCAAATCTTCCATGTATTCATATGAAACGTCAACTTTTATGGTTGTAAATGTATAAACTTTTTTCACGATTTTTTTTACACATGTAGGTGACCAGATAGAGACTGAATAGTTTTGTCAATAAACGTATCTTCCTGAAATGTTTCATTGCCTCTTTGTTGTCCTTTTATCCTTGTTAAATTTGAACTTGGAGTTGAAAGTTTTTGTGTTGGGCCTCGTCAACGTTTTTACCTTGATAACATTGGCAATAAAATCATTTGTTTTATCGACATTAGTTATAGTTTTTGGAAAAGGCATTTTGAGGTTTGCAGGTGAAACAAGACACCTAGAAACAAACGAGTGGGCTCTGCTGGAAGAGTTCATTACACTTTATACAGCAGTATGCATAGTGGAAAGTAAATAAGTGTTATAGCTGGCAAATCGTCACACGTAACCATGGAAATTCGGCCTCTTGTCTGGTTACCTCACTGTTTTGGAATTAATCACATTACTTCCCTGATCTGACATTACATGACATGTAACCCACAATTACGAGTCTACAGACTGTGCTGTGTAAACTCTTGACAGACACATGACTCTTCCTTATGTACTTAACATAAATTAATGACACCAATCATAGAACTACAATTACATACTGTCAGTATTACATATTGTCTCCCATACTTTGATAACCTCGAGATTGAGTTTCAGTCCTTTATTTTACCCCTTGTCAACGACATTGTACTACTTTGCTTTTGTGAAAAAAGGAATGTGAACAAGTTTTCCAATGACCGAAACATCTGGCGGCCTGTTTCATAGCTGTCATAGTTGTATCTCATGCAGGCTTAAACCCGGAGCCAGTGGCGGTGTAAGCACTCGATTTTATCTTATATACCAACATGATGCTTTTACAAACAATTGCAATCAAAGCGCGACTGAGATACCTGTACTTGCAACCAGCCTGGGAATTACTCACATACTACGTGTGTGGCATTTGAATTGGATGCCATGCCTAGAATATCGAATACCTTACATGCATCACGTATTAATATGTAGCGAATGCTTCTCTCTTATACTCTTTCACTCTTTTATTCACTATTTTTATATTAATTCTTACATACATGTAATATTGAGAGAATTGTTGTTCTGGGTTGTTTTTGAACTGGGTCTTGCGCTTATCGACTGGGAACGCGCCTTAATGGTTTACGTGTGGTATACAAACGACAGACGAAGCTTTGGTCCTATGATTGTCAAACATGCTAGATGCAGCAGCTTATAACGTTTCAGTTAGATAGCACGCCAACATGTAGCACATCTTCTGCTTCGAGGTTTGCAACAGAAATAATTTGCTGTTTGCGATGGCCCAACAAATAGGAATGGCTTAATTATGCTTTATTAGTCTGTATAATCCTATATCTTAACCTGTCATTCCCCCTCACGGCTTCTAAACTAGCAAAGTCTCTTGAGTTATTCAGAAACCCTGGCGTTGTCAGCCAACTATCACACAGTGGGCGATTCTCTGGTTTTTCTCTCAATGCTATATTCCCGCCTAGACCGCATTCTGCCGGCGGACAAAACAACTCAGAGGCTCGCTCCCTTTGCATTGTTTTCATGCTTTCATGTGATTTGGTTTTTGCATATTACGACAGCGCTGCATTTTCAGTAGGCTAGGCGAGCTACGTGTAATACATTGTAATTAATATCACTGCATTTATTTTTTACATAATTGTGCTTAAACCAGAGAGTGCTGGAAGAGAGGAGGTCTAAGCTGCTAAAGTTTAAGCCTTCACATTAACAGAATAAAACTCTGAGATAAAATGACAAAAAGCCAGATTTCACCTTCTGCATTTGACAATGAACTAACTATCAAACTTTCCCCTGTTCTGTTATTTCTCTCTTTTGTAATGGTCCATTCTATGGTTTCACCCTTGTACAATCTAGATTTAAATCAGGGCTATGTTTTAATGAGTAAATGATTATGGCTAAACGCGTTTCAGCCATATATAGTTGCGATTATGTTTTTACAGTGATAATATTGTATTTCATGATTTGGTAAATTGTACTGGTTGACCCCGAACCAGTATAGCGTTACTGGAGCCAATGTCTCGTGAAATGTTCTTGTGAATGGTGTTCAGTCAGAGACATAAGTATAAATATCTATAGTGCCAGAAATGTAGACTGTATGTTTCTTGATATATTAACACATTTCAGCACAAGTGCTTTAATAATAACGACGGGAGAGATTGATCCAGTGTACAGCAGGGACCTACATATGGAGTGTACCTATCTGTGGTATAGAAAAGAAAAATTATCAAAGCCTTCACTCTAAGTGTTTTCTGCAAGAAGTACAGTTCCCTTGAAAGTAAATATGGAGGATATTCAAACTTATGCTCAATTCCTCTTAACCCGGGGTTAAGGGCTGTATATTAATCGTGATCTGTAATATCTTATATACACACTCATAATTACAAGCCCAACTCACATACATATTTTAATTCACGACAGCTCTTGGAATGTCGGATTGCACACGACTCATAGATACAGATTAAATATGTTAGCCAGGAGCATTCCTTGTGCTTGATTTAAAGAGATTTAAACTGGCCAGCTACAAAATGACATTGCCGTTATAGGACCTAAATGCTGTTTACAGTTACTTCACTGGAACAAGTCTTACTGCATACAATTGAGAAGATAAATTAATTCCCATTTGGTTCAAAAGAGAATGGTCAACTGCATGGCGATATTCTGTAATGTGTTTGTGAACTGGTTTTACTGTCTGCTGCGCCTTTTTGAATGTTATCATTCCACAAATTCTGACTTCAACTCTCATCCCTTTGAGTTATTGACGTGCCCTAAACTTGTATGCCATTAAAGGCTCGTTATTCCCGTCCTACTTGTGTTACTATTTCCCAAACATGGATTACGTTTATTTTCAGAGAGTGTGTATCTGTTCTAAGCAAAGAAACATGTAAATATTCCAAACAATCATGGTGCAGTTAATTGGGTGAGTCGGTTGGAATTCAAACAACAATGTCATTTGATACTATAAAATGGATTCCTTGTGAAGCAAATGAGCGAGTCGGTACTGCAGCTTCCAGAGAAGGTTTGTATACTTGCTTCGGGGTGCCATACGTTCGGAAAATGAGACTGACAGCAATTGCCGCTATTGTTGGACTACTAGGGCCATGTTTGGCTCTAGGGATTCCACTAAATGAGGATTTCTGGGAAGCAGGAGGTCTGGGCCAAAGGCCAGTGGCAGACCACCCTGATGTGGATCCTTTCCACCGCGATCCCTTTCACCCCCTCGATCCTCATCCATATACGATTTCTCTACCACAGGAATTTGATCATGGATACTACCCATATCATTACTCTTACGGATACCTGCCCTACCGGCACCATTACCCATACGGATATGGGTCCTACTCCTATCCTCAAAACTCATACGGACATTATGCGTACGGATCCTACAACCCTTACTACTCGTATCAACCTTACCCATACGGTCATCAGTGGTACAGTTCCCACCACTCGTATTATCCGTATCAACAATATCCATACGGATATCAGACCTACCAGCACTATCCGTACGGATCCTACCAGCAGTACTATTCAGGTTATCCGGCGTACGGATATGGTGGTTATCCAGGGTACTATTCCTACCCTTATTACCCATACAAGAAGTGCGGCATGTAGAGCCATCACACGCTCTTACATCATCCTGATTATTATTGGAATTCTTACAACATTCACGCTTGTTACTGGCATCAGGACGACCATCCTACAAGTGAAGCAACTGGGAAGTCGTGAGGAAGGAATTAGCTACACCTTTAGTTGGTTCGTTGATGGGATATCAGAAATTGGTTCCAGTCAAGATGATCCTCCAACAGATGCCTTTGTTGTTCTCCACGCACCTGCGAGTATCACAAAAGAATGGCAGATTTCGTCCACCCTTTCGAAAATGAAGGCATTGTGAATTTTCGCCTGCATGTGATGGATCTTCTATATGTGGAGACAGGAGATATCTACAACACCTAGAGCTGTGTCTTACTTTGAACCCTTTGTTAACACTACCTATGAATCTGGAACATCAAAGTCCATGTGCACACTGTCACTGTCGCTGATGCATTCAGTAAAATAATCTTTATCAGCATGGCTTTATGGATAATTGGATGACTACAATGTTTTCTTCAGTCAACATATGGACCATTTTGAGATACTGAAGCTGAGGGATGATGCGAACGATGTTGAAACAGTGGCCAATAGATATAGGACAGCTGTTTGTGATCAATAAGTAAAGTATTGTATTCGTTGTTTTTGGAACTTAAATATAACCTTAAACACCCATGTGGCAATACCATTATGGAGCACTAACGTCAACCTTGATGTAATTTGTTGTTTTCTTTCTGAACGTCAAAGTTGAATCAGATATATGTATTCAGTGTATGTTACGGGATATTTTTGTAGGATTTGTTGGAGCTGTGTTCTACGTAAACAAGTTATAAACATCTTTGAAACCTATTGGGAAACTCTTAATGCTAAATGAAAACTGTTTCATTGACTCTTAGGTTTGCAGTATTCAATATTCTATTGAATTGTTGAACTAAAACAATCAAATAAGATAACATGCCATGTTTTATCCTTGACTGGTAGATTGTTAGAAAAGGAATAAAGAATATTGTGCTGGACAAACAGCTGAATTCATCCTCACTTAGATTTAACTCAAACACTGAAATGTCACAAAATGAAGAACTGCGGATTTACACGCCATGGAGGAAAATGTCATCTAAGAAAACTTTTGGTTTTTACTCAGGACTGGAACATTTCTATATTTGCTAGCTGTCGACATGACTGTTGTATGAATAAACGCATCTTATGGTTTGAATACTTCTTCTGTGTCCATTTTGTTGTATTTAAGTCTGTTTAGTTCACTCGGCTTGAAGTTGTGATATTATATTGTTATTGTCACCATTGTGGAGGAACCGAGACTCATTAATCGTTTTTAGGTTGATAACATTAGCCATGGAATAATTTATTCCATCATTGGTGTGAGATTCCATACTAAGATCTATCCATTTTTTGTACGGCGGACTGAGCTCCGTGGCGTGCCGTTCTGTTTACATTCCTGGTGAACCTTTAACTTGGAATATGCATGTGAGACACGGACACCTGGATATGCATGGGTGAACTCGTTGGCGCTGTGCAGGCAATTAGTGACTCAATCAAACTGCTTGAGGGCCCCCTCGATGACCTGGTGATCAGAGCGTCCTCCCCGGAATCAATCCTGCGTCGGGTTATACCAAAGACTTTAAATATGGTACTTGTTGCTGCCTGTATTAGTGCTCAGCACTGACAGTTTAGAGCAAGGAATCAGGACTGGTCGGTCCGGTGTCAGTATAATGTAACTGGACGGGGTATCATGTCTGGTGTCTTCGGCATGATGTTCCAGTGGCGGCAGCACAAGGTCGGCATGTACTTGCTATGCCACAAAAAGACAGCGAAAAATATACATTCAAAGGACTCCTCGTTGTCATTTGACAGAAAAATTATTAAGTACGACGTAATACCCAAGCATACACACATACCGTATATGCTTGTCAGAGGTAAAATGATGTTCTAACCTACATGTAGCCCTTGAGGACATTCGTATACCTGCCTTCAACCAAAATAGGCATTTGGCGTTTAAAAATAATCGCATGTCCAGTTTCAACTCTGTAAACTCTTTACAAACAGTAAGTAAGTAAGTATGTATGCATCCTTGGGTTTTACGTCGTACTCAACAGCTTTTGAGATATGGCATCATTATAATGGCATCCTGTTTCCTTGCTCTAACCTTGCAGTACTGAGCGCCAAACGAGGCAGTCGCAAGTACCATTTTGAAAATCTTTGGTGTAACTACACACAGTTCGGCTCACATAAACTGGCTGTTGACTTTTTCTGTAGTCACGATTAATTACTGACACCATCCAAAGACATAAATAATGATCGCCTAGCCAGCCAAGCTTTAGTTTATGGCTAAAATTATTCATGATTCAGACATAGGTCCATCCTGAAGAGTGTAGTGTATGGTCACAACAGATATTCAGTTTCTGGTGCGTGTTTAGAGGACACAGTGCTCTCATGTCTTATTGATGTCGGTGGATGAGTTATTCTAATAAAGGATTAACATCCGAGGAAATGAAACAATGCACAACGCAATGATAGCTGTCACAATATCCTGGCTATTCTGGCTTTTCTCCCTATCCTCTAAGCCTTCCAAACATAGTTAAAAATTAAATACATCAGGGCTTTATGGCAATGATGCCAAAGTATTCTGGCTGGATTGTTGCGCCCTGAGTCTAACGTGCGGAAACCGATCAACAAATCACAACTGTCTTCCGTCTCCGTTGTTGAAGATATCCTTGTTTCTCACCTGTTCCGTTAGAAGCCGCGTCCCCAAGGACAGATCCTCCCATCACTGGGGGAACACTGGTGTAATACGTTGTCTGACTGGAAATGTGATGCAAATAACAATGACATTGGAATGTATTCTTTTTTTTTTTGACGACCAAACTTTCTGAAAATATGGCTGTAAACATCAATAAGAACAATTATTAAGCAGAGTATCCAAAGCACAGTTCAAGGCGCAGCCAGCAAAACATTATCCAAAATCAAATTTCAGTTACATTAATAAAATTACCATCGCAATCTCTTAAAAATGCATATAATTTTACCTGAAGATAGTTACCTGAGGGAAGATACTTACAACGTATAAATGTATAGCCTTAGACATTTGAGGTTCTAAGAGGCATTAAGTAAAATACCAATGAACCTTGTCTTTCAAAATATACTGGTGTTTTCTGGATGTTTTTGGATTAAGCATCTCCGAAGCCTTGTCCCTTAGGAACATATTTCACGTTACTCTTTAATACATGTGATGGCAGCACAGCATTTTGAGATCAGTTCCGTGTATTAAAAAAAACCTATTAACTGCCTTTTAAAACCTAATTCTGCCTAAGCCATTGTGCTAGGGTTTTGTAAGGTTGTTACTGCTTGAACTCTTACATGATCAGTTTGAATAAAACCCTAACTGAGGTAAACTGACAAGAGGCCGGGTTTCACAGGGACGTGTCACCATTTGTTAACTATCACACTGTCCTCAATGATCTCGTTATACTCTTTTTGCTGAATTTATAGGCCTTGAGCGAGACAGCAGCGTTAATTATCACACGGTTTGTGTGTTTTTCCTTATTGATAACTAGAATAAACCAGCAATGAACACGATCTCAACACTGAATTAATTCACCCCCCTAAAACACTCCTAGCGCCTTCCCGTTATGAACGGAAACTAATAAATACTTCTCTTTTCATGTATCTGTTTTAAGTTCTGATTTTTTAAACACTCTTGGTTCTTTGGTGACTTGTGCTAAACGTTGGTTTGCAGGTTGATCTTGTGAATATTAATCCGGAATGGCTATTTTGATTGACGGCTGGTATACGTCTGTTTTGACGCTTATATTCAGCTTAATTGATCTGGCCTCTGAAAACTGAAACGTAAAGACTCTTCCAAAGAAAATTATATATAATTGGTATAATCAGACGAATTTAAATGCGCATGCAGTTAATGAATGCGATGTGGCTGAAGGACCAGGGAAAAGGCACATACGTCTGGTATACGTTAACACCAACGATGAACTGCAGCGGCAGATTCGTGCCAGATATTTTCGACAAAAATGGATCACCACTAATGTAATCAAATTTTTGCTGCTAAAATTTTTAGAATAACACAAATTGTTGCCTTTCACAAAATGTCAACATTGTCTATGCATGATGCAGCTGGCTAATAAACATTTAATAATGCAGGTCGCCTTTGAAGCTTTTTCAAACTTCAAATTTATTTCAATACCATAAATAGTGCAGATACGAGTCTGATATTTTCTCAAAGACGATTCTCGCTGAGTGTCTGCCTAGCGAATATCGATTTTTGTAAAAAAAAATCTCCGGGATAACCTCTTTTAAAGTATCAATGCATGTTATATCACGTGACCCGGGGGACTAAACGGTAGTTTAAGCATCAGTATGTTAAGACCAACATGGTAATGAGCGACAAAACGGTGGCTTATGTGTCTGTATATTAACACCAACATGGTGAGGAGCGACAAAACGGTGGTTTAAGCATCGGTATATTGACACCAAGAATGAACCGGAGAGACTAAGAAAGTATACATAAGTAAAATATTAGGACGGATTCATGCAATGAGAAGCAATCAACCGTTTTCAATGATGGCGGAAAGACATAAGTAATGTTCTAGGCTGAAGAATAAAACCAGTATGAAAATCGTGTTACAAAAATGAATAATTTGTTATCCGGCTGTGATTGGTGTTATACAATACTTTTGTCTGTTGTGACATACCGGGATTGTATATGCCCTTACTACCTGATTAGTGCTGAAACGACTGTCATACAAACACAAATAACGAGCAAATATTTCAAGTCAAGTAGCCTGGTGTACATAGTGAAAACTAGACATGATATGACTTCCCCTCATTAGGTGTCGCAGTGTATTTACATGAAAATCAATATGACAATATGTATAAAAGACTATATAATGATATAGTACTTCACCATATGAACTCAAGACACATGGGATGCGAATGTCAATAGATAGGTTTTAACAAGGAAAAATGCACATTAGGCGCCTCTGCTGTTTGCTGTGAGTTCAAGTCCAGCTCATGTTGACTTCCTCTCCAACCAAACGTGGGAAGGTCTGTCAGCAACCTGCAAATGATTGTGGGTGTCCCTCTGCCCGGTTTTCTTCCACCGTAATGCTGACCGCCTTCGTATAAATGATGTATTCTTAAAGTAAAAGACAGCTCATGACTGAGGTGCTTGTCATTAAAAAGATTATAAAATTGTCTCTTGAATGTCAAAAGCTGTTTGAAATTGTATTAATTCGTTGCTGAATTGTCTTCGTTTGAAGTGTGTAAACTTGTGCTGCCAACTGGGGACCTGAAGGCGCCCATGCTTTTAAGTTTATGAGAGACTGACCAATCAGAGACCTAGGATAAATCACCTGTTTATAAGCTGTGAGGTAAATGTTCTGAGTTGTCCATCAATGTAACTTGTAATAACATAGAGACAGCATACTGTCTTAATGTTATATGTTAAATATGTATTAATTATAACATGTACATGGGTGAACAACACTGCAAATGTTATAAATTGACATATATACTTAAGTCACAAAGACAACCCCAACAGCTCACCACAGTCTCAGGTGACAAGAGAGTTCCACGCTCGGAACAATTACGGCACAACCTAGGCAGAATGGCTGCGTTTCATGCTATTCGATGCTATTCACTTTAGGGACGGTGTATATAAATAAATAGAATAGCTATTCAGATCGTAGGTCTCGTCATTTGCACCTTTTATTGGTAGCTACACAATTAGGAAACTGCTTATATTTTCGTATCATTAAATTCCATTGGGTATTAAACATGACACCTGACATGTGCACCAGTAGACTTTCGGCATATCGGAGTTTTGACACTGAAAGCCTCTGCCATACCAGTTCCAATGTCAGAATGGATACTGGAAACCTGTAACAGAATTTTTGACAATTCATATCTTACTCGAAAATCTGATTCCTGGTTTCATTTCAAGCCCCAAGGTCATAATGAGTATAAGTTCACTGATTTCAGTGTGATGATTTCAGTCTACGTCATAAATAGTTAATTAAAAAAAAACTGATGTGTTAAGGATCCTCCGTCAAACGCCTTCGCTCTAAGTTTCTTAAAGCCTATGTTGAGTATAACACTCTGACTGGCTAATATGTACAAAAAGTTCAAGACCTCAGATGATCTGTTTCATAATTGTCACAGTTGTATCTAATCCCGCTTAACCTTGGGACAATGAATGTTTAAGCAATCACGTTAGAATTGCCTCTAATTTTGCTTAACCAGGGGATAAGGAGTGTGTGATCACTCACGCTTAAATTTACCTAATTGCACTTAAATTGTATATAATTTCGCTTGACCAGGGAATAGGTGGGATCTAAGCACTCAGGTTAAAATTGTACCTAATTTCGTTTAACCAGTGCGCGAGTTATTGGTCAGGTGATTCAAATATCATAAGCTTAAGGTAAAAACTGGAAATTAGGGGTTCTAACATGGCGTTTTTGATGATCCCTTGCCTTCCACCAGTGACATACACACTGTGGGAAACAATCAAATCCAAAATTCTACATGCCTTCTGCTGTGATGATCTGATCTTTGTAAGTTATTGATAAACTGACCTCTGTTGACATATTTTCACTGTAATTTGAACATGAAGCAATGTCAAAATGGTATTACTGTAAAGGCAAATTTTTTTGTACCACGTGTCTGTGTTTATAAGCTTGACGCCGATTATTTTACAAGGATAGAATGATCCAAACTATGCTGTAAGGATGGGAATATGGGTACTACCACATTTCAAAGGTACTGAATTGGTGCATTTGCAGTATTGCACAGGTATTTCCCCAGTAAAAGCGTGAATTAGTGCAATAAAAGTTAGGCTACCCTTGCAAACTGCAAGGAAGGACTACAGTAAGGGCTACTGGTACAGAAAAATCAGCCATTCAGTGAACTCGTGTTTATACTAAGATAAATTTGCCAAAAATACAGCTATGAATTTTTTCTGACCTTAATAGTTAAACAAATTTCTGACTTAGCCTTTTGTATACCAATTGCTTTATGCAACAATTGGGTTGCTAATGGTGTCTTGCAAAAGGATGGGATGTTGTTCCCCTCTCGCTCAGGCCGATCACCGAACTGCTCACAGTGACATGTCTACTAAAGGGCGCCAGAGCTTCCCTGGAATGCGGTCGACATGTTGTTACATAGCACATGTAGCACATCAAGAAAGCCAGCTAAAAATATTCGTTGTAATGACCGTACAAAATGTTTCATTTTTTCTCGATTTGTAAAAATGTGATAGCGTGAACCAGCACGATACTTCATAATAACTAAAAACTCTCTGATTTGATATCAAATATGCACAAATAACTTTGTTTCACGTAATCATATTTTTATTATGAAGGGAATTCATCTTACTTTTCTCTTCTGATAAAAGAAAAAATATGATTTACTTCACCTCAATATTTCTCACACATTTTGTATAGTAACTGAACTTTAGATGTAAAGAATATTCCTCTGTGTTTCTGCATAAAAGAAAATGTTCCTCACTGCTGCACCCCAGTGGGACATTTTCAAGTTTCAAACAGTCCTTTTCGTGACTCGAAGGCCTACATGGTGTAACTGATATGAAGCCCGATTTTGCCTTCACATTTTACATAGAAAGTGATTTTTATGTTAACACAACATCCCACCGAAATATTTTGTTAAAATTCCGACGTGGATGCCCCGTAGGGCTAAACAAAGAAAAAACTATCTTGATCAAATGTACAAGAAGAATAGTATTTCACTACATGGCGATGACCTATAACCACCATTGAAAAGAATTCTTCAGCATGTGTCATTGATATTGAGTAAATGCACACAAATTACAAATGCTGTTATTATCAAAGACAGCATAGTGAGTGGAAACAAATCAGCGATGACACTGTGATAGCTAACAAATGGTCACACGCAAGCGGTGAAACACCACCTTGTGCAGTAAACAATAATTATTTTGTCAAACAGCAAAAACATGGTGCTTTCTGGTGTTAATACAGGGACTCCCAATTCAGTTCTTTCATTAAAACATTGTTCGCTCCAAGCCTCCAGTGCAGAGTAGTGCCCCATGGCAGTGAATTCGTTCAGTGTATTAACTTTACTCTTCAGTTATCAAATAAAACGTCTAACAGGATCTAACAGAACTCCTAGATAATGTAAAAATGCACTTACATGCAAGAATACGTTAAGCTCTTCTCTTGACACTTAGCTTCTAACCTTTGTCAGTAATAGCTCTAACATGTTTTCCATTTTCTTGGAGGATAATACCTAAGTGCTTGTGGGGTTGACAGTATAATAGTATCCATTCTCTATTGATCTTGGCTTTAGAAGTGGTTATATCTTGCGCCTGTGCAGCTAGCGAGGTATCATCTACAAATATACTCATGTCACATTCTATTTCTTCGTTGATAACATTAATAAATATCAGGGAAAAAAAAGTGGACACAAAATGGATCCCTGTGGTACTTGTGTACAGAGACTCCGTTAACGCCTACATTAATAGATCTATCTCTCCAATAGCTCTTAGGGGGGGCGTGCAGCTAATGAACTAGGTTAGCTAATGGTTCCTCCCACCAGTGTGGGAAGGTCTGTCAGAATCCTGCGGATGGTCGTGGGTTTCCCCCAGACTCTGCCCGGTTTCCTCGCACCATAATGCTGTTAACACTGTTTTAATCAATAGATTTATTGTACAGTCACCATGTGTGAACTAGGAGTTATTAGAAATTAGTAGATCGTTTGAAATGCAGTATTTGTGTAACTGACTGAAGACAACCTTTTCCAGGATTTTCAGGTTGTAGTGACACAGATCGGTAACACCCCTGTCCCCGTTTTCATAAATCAGGAAAACAAGAGACAGCTTTCAGCAGAAATTTTCGCCTACACCTTTCTTTTTTTTCAAGGATAGAAGGCGACTTTTGATTTCCGGCAAGCTGGTTTGAATGAGTTGAATTCGTGATTCGGTTAGGAAGATAAATGCACCGAGATGAGGGATCACAGAATTTCAGAGATTATGGACTATTTATATTTACTTACAACAGAACTGTATCATTTGTAGGACGCATATCTATGTAAAATGCTGTACAAATGCAGATACATGCTGTAGATTTATTTATTTATTTATTTGATACTCAAGAATATTTCACTTATACGACGGCGGCCAGGATTATGGTGGGAGGAAACCTGGCAGAGATCGGATGAAACCTTCAACCATCCGCCTGTTGCTGTTGGGCCTTCCTGGAGACATGTTGTAGATGAACAGCATTGGTTTACTATCAGACTAAATGCGCTGTAACTTGTCGTCTTGTTGGCGTATATTTAACTGGTGTTTGTGACTATACAGCACTTTTCAGTGGAAAAAAATAGTAGGCTTTATGGCATCTTTCCAAAGCCTTGCCTATTGCACGCAGCATACAACAAGAGATAAGGTGGAGTACTGACCCAGGCTGGAACGACGCGTGTCTGGCATAACGCAAACATCGGCATGCGAGCTATGCGAACACGAGGTTACGCACGTGCGGTTCACTCCTGTAGGTAAAAGTATGGCCGCCATGCATTTCAAACTGTTAACTAGATGCATGTTTTGATAACATTCCAGTTATATTTATACACGGAAACATTACAAAAATTGTTTTAAACTCTAACCCACAAAAGTGTTGACTTGAACGCGTGATGCAGCAATGCACTAAACAATTTCCATCCCACCTTCAGCGACGGTATTTAATTCATCTATACCACTGTTTAAGACATTTTTCCAGTATCAAAAGACAAAGTAATTGGTTTAAACAAGAAAGAAATCAACCCCTCAAAATTTATTTTGCACAGAAAACATTTGGATAAAAGTTCTGTGCAAATTATGACCTGGAGCACAGCCTACTTTACGCCTACAGGAGCACTGGGTATTTTCTGTTTTCTATATTATCTTCAGGTAATATTGCCTTTTTTCTGGTCACACTCAACCATTCAGACTACAGCATTTCTCTATTAATCCCCATCTGTATCCCGTGGTATACCGTTTGTTGATTTCGATACTTTGTTTCGCGAAAACGACGATACAATGCAAAAAGGAATGTAATTTTACGGCACATAGTGAATGTAACCTGGACCTTGAATGCAAGTGTAAAAATAATGCTGCAATTTTTGGTATGAATTTACACTGTATTCCTGCAGGATTATAAGATATGGTGCAAATGTTCATCACACCTGTAAATTTACAAATGTATTGCCCGTAAGCCCAACAACCAGTGTTCAAAAAGGTGTTACTAAACAGGTGAACATGCGATAAATATACAGTTAACTTTGTCTCTACAGCAACGAGTAAAAATACAGCAAAATTTACTGGTTACAAAATTGCCAGCATTTTTTACCATAAAACTACACAACTTTTTTTTGCAATGTATGTACTATATAGGCTCTTTCAATTTATATATATTTAGACCGGTTTGATGAATCAGTTATAGGCCAGACTCCTACTTCACCACTTCGCTTTCTGAGTTCTTCTACGAAAAAAAAAATGCTTTCTACTATTCGCAAATTTTACCGTAGAAACTTAGAAAAAAAGATTGACATTTACGATTAAACATATATACATTGGCGTGTCACCCAGAAATGATTCTTTGTTAAAATGAACCCATCATTTGATGCATTTAGAATATATCGACTTCGAAAATGTGAATTTGTGGATTCGAGGGACAAAAGTAACAGGTTTTAATTTTACAAGATGATTAATGTAATACACCCTGTGATCATATTGTTTGAAATCTGATTTTCTGAAACCTGCAGTAAAACCGAAAACAGTGACGTCAGTGCAGAAAAAAACTGAAATCAGGAGATTTTTACAAATCTTTGGGCTTTGTTAAAGTTATGACTCTTGATCCAGTGTGGTCAAAAAACGGGATTGATTCAGTTCTATCTTCGAATGGAAAACTTTGACAGACTGTAGACATAACATTACGTCATCGCCCTAGGTGTCACGTTTCGTAAAACACCAATGAAAGTAATAAATAGACCCGACTCAAGCAATGAAAGAAACCAACCATCAATACAAGAAGTCAAGTAAACCTCTAGTAGCAAGCGTCGATTAAATATCCTTAACCATAATGGACGTACTTGGTCACCATTCGCAACATCAATGTCCAAAGAAACGTTCAACGCAAAATCGGAAAGAACTAAGAAAGCTTATAAGGTAAGGAAGTGAGACGGAGGAGCGGACAACAGCCAAGCTTGACGCTTAGATTTGTCCATGCCAGAAATTTAATCGTTATCCAATTTTATGTACCAAGTTCGTTTATAAGTTATTAAATATTTATATGTCATTTGCGGTTTGATTCTAACTATGAACTGACTGTTCATATATCTATCTTGGGTGATTTTATTCCTCAATGTGTGCTGACACGCCCTGCCCTTAAGTTAAAACGGATTTAGACATTATTGCGAAACAGAGTGCAAGAGCTTCTGGACATTTCGTCCAGAAGAGTTTTTTACTTGTTTTAAAACTTGGAGGCGTTTAATGGAGCAAGTAAAACCAGAGCAGCTATGGCATTGGGATTAGATAGTAAAGTGTCACTCGTAACCGCTAAGATCCGTTTTTTGTTTTAATTCACCTCAGGTTGGGTTTTACTTTAGCCGTTCTTGTAAATGTTTTAATAGTAGCAACTGACTTCCTCCACCCCCCTGCCCCCCGCACCCACTATCACGGATGGAAGAAGCAGAATTGGGTGAAAAAAACATGCAGTGATATTAACTGCAATTCATCAGGCGTCACTGTTCTAGAATTACTCAAAATGCTGTGTTGTCATTACATTCAGTAAACAAACATATGAAAGTCATATAGTGATATCGGTGATTTAAACCTTCATGAAAGTAAATGATTTAACAAATGCTACAAGATGATATCGGTACTTTGCTATACAAGTGAGTTAAGTTACTTAATAACACTGGCCTTTGGGAACTTAATACTGGACATTGCTTAAATGGCCGACACCCTGAACTGTGATTGGATACTCCTAGATACTTAGTATTGACAATGTCAAAACTGAACTGGTACATTGTTCTCGAAGGTGACGTGACAGGAAACTGATGTCTTTCTAAAGATATAAATTTATGTCAGATAAACCATCCGAACAGTCTAAAGTAGTTTTATTAAACCCAGTCATTCTGTGGTATATTCTTTCAAAGCCTTTGTATATACATCTGTGGGTTTTCTTAAAAGTAGCTGATAATTAATTTTTTTTCTGCTAGATGTGACGGATATAGCTGGAAATTTTTATGGATTACCCTTTACTAACTTTTGTCTTCAAGTGTATTGTTATGACAACGGGACAGGTTATGCCAAAAGGTGTTGGCACAGTTTGCATCAATGGGAGAATCCACATCACCATTTAAAGTAAAAAAAATAAATTCATTTTTATTTTGCTGGAATTTCAAATACTCGTGAGGAATTCAAGGAACCCAATGATTAGTAAGACTTTCAATAAATAGTCACACTATATAGGACAGAAAACTTTGCTGCCTTAACATGAAACAGCTTTAGTAAAACCACAACAATTGTTGATGAAATTTTTTAAATTAAATATCCATGAGAGATAGTAGCATAGAGAGCAGATAATTCGCTGGTTGAAATGTCCACATACGGCATGTGCATCTGAGCGTGTAGTCCTTCGGTGAGACGTTTTGAGGTTGTATAAATCCACATAGATCAGTTTTTTGAACAAGTACCACAACACACTTTCCAAAATAGCAGCTTCCTAACCTTTCAATAAAGCGAGATCCGTACATGAGATTTATGTACGTTTGAAAATCAGTACAATTATGAAATGTTAGTGTGACGGGAAAGTACAAAGAAAATTCTTTCTTTTGGAAAAAGGATAATGTGTTTAAATTGCTCCTTCAGAGTGCATGTATAGTAATGAAATGCGTTGGAGTTGGAGCAGTTATCATTGGCAATATAACATGTTTGTCGTTCCAATCATTGGAATAATTCACGTCAAAACAGAGCTACAAAAAAATAAAATAAAAACAAAGCATTACCCAGCGAAAAGAATTGCCAAAATAGATAATTATTGATCGCGAAATCAGGTAATGTTGTTATGTTTAGTCCTTGAACCTGTTAACGATAACTGTTGCAGATAAATATGGTACTAGAGACTTTGTCCTCGCAAATAATCGCTAAATAAATAGTAAATAAACAAATAATAGTAAAACTATAGATCTTTGTCAAATTACTAACAAAATTTCCCACGTGAGACGTAGAGACGTCAGATAGAGACACCATATATATTGGTGGAAGACAAGGGGACTTCAAAAGTTTATCTGCAGAATCGTACCAAACGAGGCTCATCGGCCGTTTATTCTTAAGAAGGCCCCATTAGCACGGAGAAATGAACAAATTCAATGTTCAAAGCCAAGTTTGAAACCGCACCTCCCAAATACAATCCGACCATGCACCACAGAGATTTTTGTAATCTTTGGAAATGTTGGGCATGTAAGATAGTTGTTTTATATATCTGCAATCAGATTTACAAATTTAATGAAGTTACAAAGGGATTGGCTTACCGTATCGATGATCACTTACATGTTTGTGGGTTGGTTTTTATTGTCTACTCAGCCTGTATGAACGTTATCATTCTCCAAATTCTGATTCTGAGTTGTTCTGCATTTGCTTATAGGCACTGGCATCCCAGAAACGCGTATGGCATCAGTGTTCGCGTTTTATGTTATGCCCTCGCTATTGTATTTAAAAAATTGTATATGTTTATTTTCAGGGACTGCTATCCCATTTTAAATGAAGAAACGGATAACTATTCCAAAACAAACGTGCCACATTCAACAAAGTTAATGGGTTGGAATCTAAACAGATTTGCGTTCCGATGCTATAAAATAGAAGCGTTATGAAGCGAAATTGCATGTAGGTGCTGTATCATCCACAGAGGGTTTGTTTGCGTACTTCACCCTACCAGAAAGTCGGAAGAATGAGGCTGATAACGTTTGCCGCAGTTGTAGGGCTGATAGGACAATGTCTTTCTGTCGAGGTTTCAGTCGGCGATGGCTTTTGGGAATCATCAGGTCAAGGACCGAGGGCAATGGTAGAGCATCTGGAAGACGATCCTAACCACTCCAATGTCTTTCATCCATTCAATCCCCAAGATTCGGCACACCCGGCACAAGGCCAACACCCACCACGACTTGACCACCCTCCAGGGTACCATGGACTCTACCCGAATTATTACCAGTATAATCAATATTATGGGTCCTACCCATATTATCAGCCATATGTATCTCCCAAACCGTCCTACCCGTACCCAAAATATTCGTACGGATCCTACCAACAGTACTATCCCGGTCATCAATACCAGTACGGGTATCCGGCGTACGGATATGGCGGTTATCCAGGCTACTATCCATACCATCAATATTCTTACAACCAGTACAATCAATATAGCCATTACCCGTACCAATATTCTGCTGGTTATTACTGGAATCCCTACAACATTCACAGTAATTATGGTTATCACTACCCACATCATGCAGCTGATAAAACTGAGAAGCTGTAAGAGAGGAAAGAGATTTGCCTTTCGTGGGTTCTTTGACCGACCATCACATCTCTTCCAACAGGTTCTTTTGTTCTTCTCCAAGACAGCGGGACACATGTGCACGTGTAGGTCTCATCGAAGCAGGATTATTTCCTCTTCTCTTTTAACCCAAGCTAACGTGGACCTCTTTTTGCCCGTTATTTCTTGCCTACTGAACTGGCGGTGCAGCAAGATTACCACAAACGCTATGTGACAGTCAAGACCTATCTGCCGAAGAAACCTTTATCGACTTTGTCTACCAGATCACATATTGATTTGGTCCATGGATGGAAGGTTTCAGTGAGTAAAACGAAGAGTTTGTTTTTGATCCGAAGCTTAAGTAGAATAACGATGGACAATGTTGAAATACTAGACAAAAAGTAGATGACAGTGCTTTGTGTACAACAAATGGAATGTGTTTGTGGTTGTGAAATTCATACATGGAACTTAAGACTTACTTGATATATGTATGGTTGTACCAAAATGCCGTGTGAACTACTTCTTTAAAAGTTAACCTCATTTGTCACTCGAGTGTTTCCTATTACCAGATGAGAGTTGCCTTTTTGCTACGCCGTATTCATAAAACACATGATACTGACAGTTTTTAACATAAATTTCGAATACCGTTTAACGAAAGTTTTATTTTGATCTAGTTTTGCGATAAGTCTATGTCGTGTGAATTCAAATGTGTTTATAATAACTGTAATAGAGCATGGGTTATCTAGTTTATAGCAAGAATAGTGATTTTTCTGGTCTGAAAAAAGGATCAAATCACATCCTAGACAATGTTTTGCCTACAGTCAGTATGCTGGTGTTTAATTGCTTGATTGAAACCATGCTCTGCTTATCTTACCATGTCATTCACTATCGCGCTGGTACTTGTACAACACAAACGTAAATGAGTTGCCTGGCAACATTGGAGGTTACAGTAGTGGACAAGCACCTGGGATCAATACCGGGCCTGGTCACCTAAAGAAATTGACATCAGCAGTCTTGGTACAGTAGATATTCGAGTTAGGACCAATATATCTGCACGGTTAGAATAACCCATTGTGAAATGTAGAAGTGTGTTCTTAAATGTTTGCAAAGGAGATCCTATGTTTTCGATGTGTTTTTTTTTTGTTCCAATGAAACCTCCATTTGCATGGTTGTAAACACATGGCGGTTTTCTTTGTTGTCTGCTTTAGTTGATGTGTCGATAAACGTATCCCGAAATAAATCTTTGAATATTCATCAGTCGATATGTCGTTTTCTGTACACATATATCTACTTGAAAACATCGGCCATGAAATCGTTTGTTTTATCATTGGAATGTGACACCATACTAAATAATCTGCTAGAAGTTGGAGGGTGATTTGAGGTGTGGGGAAGGAATCGCCTAGAAGCAGAGGAAACCAAAGCATTTATTCACATACCTCACCAACTATTCACAAAAGGTCGCAAGGAGTGACTCTTTTTGGCGCTGTGGTAGTGAAATATGATTTCTAGTGCCTCGTTCACATGAAATGATCCCTCCGTTTACACACCTCTCAGGTTGTTCTTCGTGAAAAGTGACGCATTTTGAGCAATTCTACATAAGTGGAGTCCAAAAACTGACGTTTGACACGACTATATTGTTTTTACCTAATTAAGTCATTGTCCGCCGGCAACTTGCTGATGGTGGTGAGTTTCCCAGGACTCTGTCCTGTTTCCTCGCACCATAATGCTGACCGTCGGCGCCGTATGAGTGCAATATTCTTGAGTTCGGCGAACACAAAAGTCATGTCAATAAACTTAAACCGTGGTTCCGTGGGCGGTGTAAGTTTTTATTATGTTAGCATTTAAATGAAGAGTTGGAATATAACCCTAAGTGGGATGTCCAAAGGAGGACGGATTTCAGGGTTGTATGTGGTATGTGGTCATTTGCCTATATCACACAGTCGTCGCTGCTCTGCTTTTACACACTACCTTGTAGTTTTGTATATTATAAGCGGAAATAACTATATCTTTCGGAAGGCCGGAAGAAATGTTGCCACGAAGAAGCACACAGTCCATAATGTGTCACAATTTACACAGTCTATAACGCAAAAGGCTTGCAGTGTGCTTCGTTGTTGATTTCATCAGCAGTAAATACCACGCACAAATAAGAACTGTATTAACTACTCGGTAATATAAAGTCAAAAGGTATCAGAATATACTGAATACCCAAAATGCACAAACACAATATAAGGCCAGATTTATAGCTGGATCCAAAAAAAAAAATGAAGAATCAAGCTTCTGTCCACGTTTTTATAACAAAACCTTTACTGGAGTTTAAAACACTTTTGGTAAAGATATTGCTGAGTTATCCAACTCCAATGAACAATGCGTGTCGGTACTATTAAAACAATTCAAAGACATTGGTCTCAGAATAAGATTTAAAAAATCTAATGCAGCATAAACATTTTTCCTCGCGAGACTTCTTCAGTCACACATCAATATTTAACCCAGCCTCTCAGTAAACCGACGGTATAGTTTTTCAAACAATAAGCCATTTATTGATAAATATCACGAGGTGTTTTTTTTTAGTTCAAAACCCTATTCAGATTACCAGTCTTGGGATATTGCTCAGTTCTTCATCTATTCACACATGTGACTATATCAAGGATATGTTAAAAACAATCAACTTCATAAAGTCCGCTCTTTTACATTCACTAAACGTTGTATAGAGGGCCTTATGGCGGTAGAAAATTCTACCCCGCTGTCAATTGCGGTCCGTGTGCAAATATACATATTAAATAGAGATGACCTTTTAAACAAAATCGAGTGTGTCACGCAACATACCGGCTGGTACGTTTACCTCCCCGAATAATATTCAGCCATGCTGTTTATTTCCGTAAATAAAATAATTTGAACTTTAACACTCGGTAGATTTGCTTTCATCATTTACATAATTTATTAAAGGTAAATTATCAGGGTTTTCTTCAGTGCTGAAAGTATTATTTCACATAATTTATATATATTACTATTGTGATTAAATTTTTCCTGCTTCAAACCTAAACGCCATGTCGGCTGAAAAAGAGGTTTCATGAGGTTCCAATCTGAACTCAGAGTTATGACGTCACAATTCATGTATAGTAAACTTTTACATCCCTACGTCACGCAACAATGGGACACGACGTCTTACACACGACGTCATTGAAATATCTAGGTCAACTGAAGTGGACTAAGCTTGTCGTTCATTGGTCAAAAATTCATGATCTCTGCGGAGGGAGTAAAAGAGATCAGCTGCATAAAATATGCCGTTTTTTCAACATTTTCTTCAGGTTTAAGGGTACAATAGGCTTTAACACCTTCGTCTTGGTATTTGTTGTGTAATCCGATAGCACTGAACCTTGTTTCGTACTTCGTCAAATCACTAGGATGCAAAAGCCAGGTTCGATGATAGGCCTATCGGATTACTCAACAAACACCGCTTAATTCTATCCCGCTGTCAAATGAGGGCCGTGTGCAAGCATACATATCAAACAGAGATGTTCTTTGAAAAAGCATCGAGTGGGTCACGCAACATAACGGCTGGTACGTTTACCTCCTCGAATAATATTCAGTCATGCTGTTTATTTCCGTAAATAAAATGATTTGCAAAGGAACCAGATATACCTACGGCTGTAGCACGTTAGCAAGATCCCGGTTTAAGCAGAAATACACTATAGAGAGACTACAGCACAGAGAGTAAAACTAAAGCAGAGAAGGCAGAGGGACAGTTGACGAATGGTCACACGTTACCGGTGAAATACGGCGTCTTGTCGACTTACCTTAATTAAGGCTTTCTTCTAACTGTCCTGCTAAACTAACAACTTACACTCCCCCAGTACAATGACTTGTAAAACTATTGTAGTGATGTTAAATACAACTGATTAGACGTCACTTGCTTAGAAATACTCAAAATGCTGTGTTGTTATCAGATTTGGTAAATGTACACCATAAGGTGCAAACTATGTAGAGGAACCAGGCCTTAGGGATACTTAGTCTACCAGCAGAACGGCGGTTTTGCATGAATATAACTTAAAAGTCTACATCATAGACAGTACAACCAGAACAGCGATGGTCAAGCGTTAAAGGTGAAATTCGGCCTCTAGTCATTTTACCTTAGTTAGGGATTTATTAAAACTGTTCATGTAAGTGTCGTGTAACAACTTACATGACACTTCGATTCACATCACAGAACATTGTTACTGGAAACAAGGGTTACCTATCACTCCTCCATTCAAACATCCTTCAAATTTTGCCATACATACAAGCGTACATCGACTGCAAATTATGACGTGGAACATCTATCTGGCTATGCTCTTTATCACAATTCAGAGAAAATTCTAGGCCTCTGATTGGTCTATTTGCCTTCAATAGGCTACTGTAATCCCAAAACAGGCAAGCAATACAATGTCGCGCCTTTGATGTTTTTCTGTATCCCTACGGAGTCAAGGATTCTCGCGACGGAGGGTATCAACGCTTGGCAGTAACTTTTCTTGCCTCTATTTTCCAAGAGTTGTAGTGATTTAGTGCTTAGCAAAACGAATAGAAAGTTACTTTCTAGCTGTCGATTTAAAGCACGTGTTTTTTGCTCTGCACCGGTCCTAGCCTGTGCTCTTGGTACCTCAGTCAGTGGCAAAGTCGTTGTAAAAACGGGGCGTGTTATGGCAAAAATATCAACAAAAAGTCCCCCGGAAAGACCTTCATAGCGATAAGTTCATTATACCAGCTTGTTGCGCGGGTATATTGAGGGATATTTTGTCTCAAAGATAAATATTTACACTCGTCCTTCGGGATCGTGAAAATATTAATCTTCTCGACGAAATTTCAGGCTGTATACCCACCCAAAAATTTTTGTGTAACTAACAGTATCTACTTCCGCTGAAACCGGGCCTAGGGGCAGTATATACATGGTGCAGTTCTAATATCATCGTTGTTATGCATTGTGTAAACAGTTTCAATAAAACCTAACTGAGATACTTTTGAGACCTAACTGAGAAAAACTGTCTCGCTTTGTAGCAGACTATAGTGTATAATAAAAATATGAATTTTTCAATGTTCTACTTCTAGATTACGTACTATATTTGGCGTATCGATTATTACACACACATAGGAAGATCCGCCAGCAATCTGTGGATGGTCGTGGGTTTTCCCGGCTTTGCCCGGTTTCCTCGCTGGTCTCCGTCGTATAAGTGAAATATTCTTGAGTACAGCGTAAACCGCCAAACAAATAAATAAATCAATTTGATTATACTGATTTTGCATTATACTGATTGATTTCTCGATTGATTGATGTTTAACGACGCTGGCCTTCGCCAGATACCTGTCGATCCTCTTGACTTCAAGCCGCAGCCCAGTCAGGACTTGATAGTCGCAGCCTGCCAGTTTTTTTTTTAACCATATCAGCCAGCGATGACCAGATTATTATGCATTATGATTAAGTTTATAATACAGAAAAAAACATGAATTTATTATGCGGCCTGGCGCATTGGATTCTGACTGGCTTGGCCTGTGGAACTGCTCAACGGCAGTGAATGTGTGAAAGCAGTAACGTTCCGTTAATGTTGTATTTCATTGATCTGATTGCTGTTGAATGCTATACTTTCACTTACGATATCTGTAACGCGGTTTGATGGGTGGGGTATGTCGTAATGCCCGGATCGAATTATTGACTCTTGTTAAGTTAATGATAAGCTTTTCCATCATGGCGTACAGATTTAGCGGAAGACAAAGTAGTCTCAAGGGCGCGTGAGCCTGCGGAAAGGCCGACATCTCGCATTGATTGAATGACAGGAGAGAAGGCTTTAATTTCGACATTGTGGCCTATCCTTCAATGGATGGCAATATGACAGAAAGCCCTGCATGCATACAAGCCCTGTGTGTACATATTTCATCTCATTGCATATGTCAGGGCGTGAATTAATAAAGAAACAACAACATCGGGAGTAACGCGAGAACAGCGACGAGAGTGTGAGTTTTTGAACTGGTGACATGAAAGTGACGAAGTCCTTCCTCTTGCCAGTTTACCTCACGGTTTTATTATAGCTGTTAAGATAAATGCTTAAACAACAGGTACTTTCACCTCTCCTAGCACCATTGCTTTAGGAGAGTTAGGTAATAAAACCACTGTGTTAATAACTGTAATATGTAACCGGTCTGAAGTTACTCAAAGTGCTGTGTGCCATCTTATTTAACAACTGCATCGCATGATAACATGAAAACATTGCATCGACATCGACAATTTAAGTCTACCCCATGAACCATTATTGCTGAAACAAATAAGTCAGTGCAATACGATTTACTGGTCTTAGACGAATTGAAGTTTTTGAGGGTATTGGAATTGCAGGACAGTTGTTTTGCATAAACTACAAAGAAGTGATTTCATTTAAATGTGTTATCGAGAGAGGGGTTCAATAGGCTTGTACATGTTTGTGGGTAGATATTGCTGTCTGTTGAGTCTTTATTTATTTATTTACTTGATTGGTGCTCATTATTTATGAACCTTATCATTTCCCAAATTCCAACTTGATTTGTCCTGCGTTTGCTTATATGCAAAGGCATCCCAGAAACACGTATGGCATCAACACTCTCTTTCCTTGTTATATTTTAGTTACTGTTTTTTTTAAAACAATGTAAATGTTTATTTTTGGGAGCGTGCTTCCATTTTGAATGAAAAACGGATAACTATTCCAAACAGGTACTAACAAGTACTACATTCAGCTGGTGGAATCTAAAACAGCTTTGTCTTCCGATGGTATAAAATAGAGGTGCTATGAAGCGAAATTGCATACAGGCGTTGTATCCTTAACAAAGGGTTGGTGTGCTTACTTTACTGTGCCAGAAAGTTGAAAGAATGAGGCTGATAGCGTTTGCCTCAATTGTTGGACTGATAGGACAATGTC
This sequence comes from Acanthopleura granulata, assembly GCA_016165875.1. Taxonomy (NCBI): domain Eukaryota; kingdom Metazoa; phylum Mollusca; class Polyplacophora; order Chitonida; family Chitonidae; genus Acanthopleura; species Acanthopleura granulata. The sequence goes on from JABBOT010000008.1 coordinate 10,726,839, forward strand.
TATCTCTGGAGTTCTCAGTTAATGATGGTTTTTGGGATTCAGTGGGCCCAGGGCCAAGGCCAATGGTAGATCATCTGGACGACGAACCTAACCACCCTGATCCATTCCAGGCATTCGATCGCCGTGATACGCCGTACCACGCGCCCGGTCTCCCTCCATTACCTTATAAACCATACGGACATTACGACTTGCACCTAGACCAGCATGGGTCGTGTGGATTCTACCAGGACAATTATCCGTATCAACATTACCCATATGGACATCAGTATCCATACGGACATCATTGGTACGGATCCTACAGCCTGCATCATCCGTATCAGCAATATCCGTATGGATATCAGCCCTACCAACATTACCCGTACGGATTCCACCACCAGTACTATCCCAGTCACCAGGCGTTCGGGAATTACAAAGCGTATTACCCGTTTCAACATTACCCTTACGGATATCAGCCCTATCATTACTATCCGTACGGACCCCATCGCCCGTTGTATCCGGATCACCAATTCACCTATGGACAATACGCAAGTGGACCTTACAAACCGTTGCATCAATTCCAGTATTACCCTTATGGCCATCAGCCCTACCAGTATTACTCATACGGACCCAACAACTGGTATTCCCCAAGAAATCAGTACTCATACGTACATTACCCAAACAAATCCTACAACCCATTCTACCCGTACCAACGATACGCGTACGGACATCATCCTAACCAATATTACCCGTACGGATCCTACTACGGATATTCCTCAGCACATCATCCATACGGATCCTTCAACCTGCACTACCCGTATCAGCAATACCCGTATGGACATCAGTCCTTCCAGCACTATCTTTACGGATCCCACCACCAGTACTACCCATACGGACATTAGGCACACGGGTATCACCATGGCAGTTACTGAACGTGTTCTCAGTTCCAACCTGTACAACCCATATAGCCTTTACCCGTACCAACACCATCCTGTTTATTACTGGAATCCCTACAACATTATCGACTATTACGGGCATCGCTACGGTCATCATACACGTGAAGCAACTGAGAGGCCGTAAAATGGGAATTACACACTTGGTGCGTTCACTGTCAGAAACAGATCCTGGTGAAGAATATCCTCCTCAAAACCAATAAATGGTTTGGTCAACGGGACGATTTCAACTATTTTAATGAGTAAAGCGATCACTTTGAATTTTTTTTGTTCCTAGCTTAAGCAGTAAAATATGTGAACAGTGATGAAATACTTGACAAATAAAAGAAGATGAAGCTGTAAGTACAACAAATGAAATGTGTTGATGGTTCTGAAATTCTTTTCTAGCACTTAACATTTACTAGATATGTTTTTAATCAAATGTTACAGTTCTGTTAAAACACCTATTTTTTCTGGTCTCAAAAAATGAAAACACATTCTTAATGTTTATTAACTAGGACCGGTATGTCTGTGCTTGATTGTTTGATTTAAACCATTATTTTTATCTGTCCATGTCATTTACCATAACAATATAAACCAAACTGAATAGACCGCTGACCCAGGTTGCTGTTGTGGACAAACACGTGAGATACTAACGTTAGCGGCTCTGGTACAGAAGATATTTGAATAAAGGACCATCAGGTATAGCCAGTTCGAATGTATACCGAAGTATAGCGCTGTGATTTATATGCTTGCAAAGTAGACTTATAGACTGCTCATTTGTGAACTGTCACAGATTGCATGGCTACACCGGGTTTACTCACTTTTCATGCAGTATTTAATATTATAAGTTGAAATGAGTTCATGCCCAACTCACGCTGGCTTTCTCTCCGGTCGTGCGTGTGAGGGCCCGCCAGCAACCTGCGGATGGTCGTGGGTTTCCCCAGGGCTCTGCCCGGTTTCCCGCCACCACAATGCTGGCCCGCCAGCAAATAAACAAATATAAGCTGAAATAGCCCTGCATTTCGGAAGGTTGAAAGAAATGTTTTTTTGCGAACCGATCCATAGCTTGTGATGTGCCACACTTCACACAGTTCAAAACACGGAGGCCAGCGATGTATCACCATTTGATCTGTTCATCCGTTGATTTCACCATTAATAAATAACGCAGACAATCAGATAAGTAATATTATATATCTACTCGGTAATTTAAAGTAAAAATTAAACATGATGATTGTTCATGATACTGATTGATTGATCGATTAATTGCTGATTAACGGCACTTACCTTCGCAAGGTACCTGACAAACATCTTGACTTAAAAAGACGCGGCGGAATCGCGGAGTGCTGGATTAGAACACGCTACCCCATGGGTCAAGACATAGGTGGTGGCGTCGTATCAGATATATCAGATATCGTATCCGGATGAGTATGAATCGTGATTAAGTTTTAAATACAACGAAGTGCAAATCTTTATTATACGGCCTTAACTTTACAGTTTAACCGAAGAAACTGTCCCAGATGTCTTACTCTTCAACAACGTACGTACTTGGAGGTGTGAAAACCAATAATCAGGGCTCAATCACGTCCCGTCACCACCACTGGTGTTGTAGTTCATTGATTTGTTTATTTGATTGTTGCACAAAGCCAAGAGTTTATATGATGTCTGCCATGCAATTTTATGGCTGAAGGCTTGCCCTCATCCAACTACCGATCTTTGGCAGGTTATGGACGAACTTCCCACGGGTGACATACAGACTTGCAACCCTAATTGTAGAAGACAAGCCATCTCCAACATACTAAGGAAATAGCCAGACGAACGTCGTTGATACCTCGCACCGATTGTATGACAAGGGCGATGGCTTTCATTGCGATACTGTTAACTATCCATTTATGGATGGCAATATGCCAGAAGGCCTTGTGAGGTGTGTACACCTCGGGAAGCTGAATATGCTAGACAGTGTGCTAACATCGACGATTTCAATCTACATTGTTCCTGAAAGTTCTAAGCTAAGAGTTTACCACAATCGGGCTCCATACTATACTCCAAAAGCTATACTCAGCAAACGATCTGGGAATGATACAGCCCTAGCCCAAGTGCTTGGTGTCACCATGACAGCAGAAAGGTAACCGAATGATGGAAAAGGTCTAATGATGATAGCTGATACAGACCAAGAGTACTTATACACAGAGCGTCTTTACACCCATCTGTTCATTTGATGGCATTGTTACATTTCTTGTTTTCTCTTTTTTCTTCTTTTCTCTCGATTGAGCTACTCTTAAAGATAATAATAATATTAAGCTATTGCATTAAACACCACAGTCATGCGTTTAAAGATAGAAATCAGCACATCACAGCAAATCGTTAACATTCCTCCTTAGATGTTAAATCACTTTGAATTGTTCATGCAGTCGTATTCTTATAGGAAGAGTTATACATCTGTCAGAAGATTGTAACGTTTTGCTTCTACTGGTATAATAAACAGTGCCATCAAATTTCATGTCAGTGACATGCCGATACACGGTAATGATTCATTCATTCCGTTATTAAGCAATATCACCTTGACGGATGCCAAAGCTTTAAATGAGCGGAAAAATAACGCCTTCTGACTTTAGACGTGTAATGTATCGGTGACATGCTGAAATGGGGGTGGGGAAGATACCGGAAGTAAACATAATTTCGGAAAAAGCCCCTAAAACAGTATTTTAAACGTGTGCACTAATTTGCACGTATCAAATTATCTGATTTATAGCTTCATTTACATATAATATTACATGAATACATTTTACAAAATTTGTAGTTTGAAGTGAGAAAGATGCCAATCCATCATGATACCAAAATATGACCAACGTTCAACTGCACTTTTCTCCATAAAAAAAGATCTTTAGAAATCGGGACGGTGTTATCAACAATTTTCTATGGTCCTTCCGGTAATGCAGACATCATTTTGCTAATAATGAAACAGAGTGAAAGGAAGAAAAATAAAAATATCACATATGAGAATTTACGGTTATGCTTTCGGTTATAAGGTTCCAATACGCATGTGCAAGTCATGAATAGAATTTGTGAAAAAAGGTGTGAGGAGTTTTTGTTTCATTTTAATCATACAAATAGACGCATTTGTTTAAAATCGTTCCTGGGAAGTTTGTTTGAGGCTAGCTATTTACGAACTAATTGTAGAGAAATGTAATATAGTTAGCGTGATTATTCATTTATATATCGGATGATAATTGTACCTTTTAACATTGCGAAAGGCTGATACAAATTGTTTATTTTTTTTTACAACAGTTAATTAAGCCTATTTACATTGCACTGCTTATGAATGGCGGTATAGATGACACGCTTCTATTGACATGAATTTTTAATAGACAATAGCTTTAGAACTACGCTATTCGCAAGACGTGTCCAAAGATAAACATCACGAAACGCAACGAATATATGACAACAGATCATGGGTGTAAGCTATCTCAGTGCATGGAGGTCTTGTTTACACATGGCAAAGGGCTGAAGAAGTGCCGATGGTTTGTCATATGCCTGTAAACCAGGACTGTGATTTATGCTACGTCGAACAACAGTGTCAAATTAAACACAACATTAGGCATAAGACAAATCTAGGGTTCTATGTTATAAACTAATGCCAGTCAGTGATTGTTACCATTAAACCCATAAAAGGCGAACAACATGAAAGTAAATACTGAAGTTCTAGACTTTGCACCTTAAATCCTCGAAAGAGCAGAAAAACTTCTGGGCAGATCCACACCAGAAGCAGGGTCCGCTGTGCTTACGCTAGAATCAGGTCCCATTACGTCAATACCAGAATTTTGTTCCATTGCAATCCACACCAGAAGCAGGTCCCATTTTGTCACACAGAATTGTGTTCCATTGCAATCCACACCAAAATCAGGTTCCATTCATTCCACACTAGAATCAGGTTCCATTGATTCCACACCAGAATCTGGTTCCACCGCTATTCACACTAGAATCAGGTTCCATTGATTCCACACCAGAATCTGGTTCCACCGCTATTCACACTAGAATCAGGTTCCATTGATTCCACACCGGAATCTGGTTCCATTGCATTCACTCCAGAATCATGTTCAATGTAATCCAGACCAGAAGATTTTTAGAAAAGTTTTGTTAATTTAGACCGTGTTTTATTTTAACGTAAACTGAAATTTTGAAATATCAACTAAACTTGTCCAGATCATTACTGCGGCTTTTCCCGTACCTGAATTTGGATAACATTTTTATCAAGTTTCATTCAGTTTTCTCTCGAGAGCAATATTATCACTGGGATAATCAGTACGGAACTAGATGTATGTACTGTACATGCACATTAGTACAAGTATAACAACACTTAGAAGATATACATTTGCACAACATATGTCATGAAAAACTTTTGACCAGAGGCTTGGGAATTGGGCTTACTGAATTCTGCTTTAATCCTGTGATTTTCTTAAGAATATTTTTTTGAACAGTTACTGTCTAAGCAGTCTACCTGGAAGTGTCATTCCTGGAATTCTGACTTGATTGGTCCTCCATTAGTTCACAGATATTGACATCCCAAAAACGTATATGCTATGATACTCGCTTCCCCTGTCATGCTTTCAGTATTAGTTTCTAAACATCTCTACAAAACATGGGCATGTAGTGCTATTCAACTTTAAAATGAAGAATGAAAACAGATTTAACTATTCCAAACAAGACTGAACAGCCAACAGTGTGAATCAGCAGGAATGTACAAACCCTTGTTGTGCGGGGATATAAAATGGACGCACAATGAAACAAAATAGCAAGCCGGTTGTTCAGTCGCCCGAAGAGGAGAGTGTTGTTGAATAGTTTCCCTGTAGAGCCTCTATAAAGTTGGAACAGGGGTGCTGAACAGCAGGAGCAATGGGACTGATAGCGCTCACGGCTATCTTTGGCTTGATAGGATGGTGTACGGCTGTGAATATTCCAGGTAATAAGCCTTTCTGGGATGCAGACAATGCCCCGAGACCCAAGTCTGTAGTAGACCACCCAGAGGAAGACCCTCTCCATCCGTACCATCACCCCAAAACCTACCACCCACACGACTACCATCCGCCCTATCACCCGTGGATATATGGACATGACGATCATTACTCTGATCATCATTACCCGTACAAACCCGACAAGTACGATTACCACCCAGGCTATCACCATGGCTACGACCCGGATCATCATTACCCGTACAAACCCGACAAGTACGATTACTACCCAGACTATCACCATGGCTACCATCACGCACCCTACCCTTGGCCTCACCGTCCTGATTCTGAATACCCCCATGGACGTGCCGAAACGCCGCAGCTGCCCTTCCCAAGCCACAAGGTGTTCCACCCTTACGAAGACACCAGTAAGTCAAGCTAATATTGAAACAGGATACGGAATAAATCTATTTTTTACCTGGCCGTCGCACGGGGTGTAAAAAAAGAAACCCGTTGTCGACTAAACTTTATCTTTTGACTTGTCGCCTATGTTCAGTTTTCTTCAAAAATTAGTCTTGATCACTACCGAAAAGGCATCTTTTCAGTGACACCTAACATGTACAGCTCTACATAGTTTATATACTTAATCTCCTTATCAGTTCTCGAATACGGCGTAAAACATCAATCAAATAAAATAAATAAATCCCTATCAATGCAAAGAAAATACCAATCCAATACTACAATGGAGGTGAAGAGTGATGTCAATTTCTACAGCAGCACCCAAGACAGATAAAAAAAATCAACAAAGTAACAAATCCTGCTCATGTTTCTGCAAGTATGCGGTTGTTTTTATAACCACAATTCCCTAACATTGAACTAACATTCCGAACATTCTGGCAAGACCATACGCCTGCTAGAGATAAAATTATTTCCATTTATTAAAGGTTTATTATGCAATTAAATCGACAGGTCATTTTACCGATAGTTGAAAAAACGCACACATAACATAGCCTAAAAAGTATCTACCCATACCATGAGAAAGTTTCGAAATCTCTACTTCAAGATCAATGTCGCAGGTTAAATCTGGAGAAATCAGTTTTACTAATAGAAAACTCATAAATCGCATATAATTTTGGTAAACGTTAACCGTCTGGAGAAACAATCAACAACTTTGCGACATGAATCAGTGATTTCGGAAAGACAATGTGTGTTTTCTTTATGGGGCTAATGAATGCAATCCTGATTGACATTTGTGTAAACATATGGCTCAAATTCCACATTCGCTCTTTTATATCATGAAGCAGGGGAATGACATTTTGAAGTATCTGAATGAATCTTTCATTGCCTCTCTTCGTGTTAACGTGGTGGTGATGTGAATGGTTCACCCCGTTTTCGCGCACGTTGTCCCTGGTCGAGTAGATTTAGATGCACAAAATACAAAATACAGTGCAGGGTTTTTTTTGTGCTGTGATCGTACATTGCAATTAAATATCGATATGTTTGACAATATTATTGATTGGCTTAGACCAGTTCTGTATTTTTTTCGTAACACAGTAAAAGTGTTTAATGATGTTCATCATAATTGTGTTTGTTTGTAGTTTTCAACCGTGACGTATCAGCGAACATATCAATTCGGCGTGCTCTTACTTATACGGCTCACTCGCTCTTCTAAAGTTCATAAACTATCATAGAGCACAAAAAGGCTTTTTCGTCTGTTGACAACTTTATATTTATTGTCGATACAGAATATTGATAAACACCAGATGAATAGTTGAAACAAAATAGGTTATCAAAAGTAACAAATTTTATGAAGGAGAAAATTGTTAACGAAGACTTTGCCTAGGATTGAAAGTAAATGTCTGCCTAAGAAAAGATTGAGTTTTTAATCAATTAATAGTGCTATTTACACAACCGCAGCCTATTGGAATACAAGTAAGGAACAAACGGTTGCAATAGGTAAACTTCAAATCCAAAGGTTCATTAACATGCTTAAAGGGAGATGGTCGCCTAAATATTAGGTATTTTAGCGCTATTACAGAATGGCATGAGTATTAGGTATTTAAGTATAAGTGAAAGTTACAAGCTTTTCGTTAATCCCATTCCCAGCATTGTACGTTAAGTGAAAGTTTAAAAATAACATAAAAAAACAACAACTGAAAACTCTGTAGAATATTTGAATGAGGGACTGTCAGTTCAATTGAACTGGAGCATGCGCACAGCGCTCGGTAAACTGAATATGTAAAGAAACAAACACAGCTGATGACACGCGTGAGAGAAGGATTTAGGACGCGCTCGTAACAAGAACAACCACAAGGAGGCGTAAAAGAGAGCTCAACAGGTTGACAAGCCAGTACAGAGTTGTAATTGGTAGTCAGTTGTGGCAAAACTACACTGCTTGATAGGTCGGTACAAATGTTGTTGTTGTGGCGGTGTTACAACGTCGAACATGGCTCACCGTCTTTGTGTTGAATTCGAATAACAGAGCTTCTCCGGGTTCTTGCAAACTACATACTCAATGAACATTTTTCCTTGTCAACCTGACTGATTTATTTTATGAACGAAATTCAAAACTTCGTACGTTAAGACGTCGCAATCAGAATTTGTTTAAAAATCCAAATTTTGGGCGACTATGTCTCTTTAAGATGTTCCAATGTTAAATCTGGATAATGTGATTGGGTGCCATTTTTAGAATTTGAACAATGATTGGTTGTTTCAGCTCCGGGTTGCGAGTGGCGTGTAGTGTTCAAGGCCGTGGCCGGTAATGGTCACTCGGTGTTCGAGGACTACTTGCACGTCGGTAACATTAACACCCACATTCCTTTCGCCAGTTCCATAGCCAGTCCCCTGGTATACAGAGACGGTGAGGTTTTAGACAGGTGGGATCACATCATCGTTCCTAAGGTTCGTGCTGAGGCGCCAGAGGATTTTTTACACTGTAAATTTCGATGTTTAATTTATAAACACTTTTATAAATATGTAATTTGCCTTAAGTAAAATTCAGACGTCTTTCCGCCAGTGCCTTACTACAAGAGGGTAACTCTGTGTGAAGCGCATTTCTTTCATCTATAAAACAGTCTGTATTTATGTATTTGTTTATTTGATTGGTGTCTTATGCCGTACTCATGAATATTTCAATTATACGACGGCGGCAAGCATAATGATGGGAGGAAATCGGGCAAAGGCCGAGGGAAACCCACGACTATACGCAGGTTGCTTGCGGGCCTTCCCACGGAAACGGTTTATAAGTCAAACATATCTTTAATACTGGCGAAAGAGTCAAGTAAATAGAAAACAGAATTAGCTCTTTTACATATTCATTAGCATCTTGCATATCCATATCGTGAAAATACGTTCACTACATCAGACTAAAAGAAGACTACAACAGTGTAACATGCTATCTTTCAGGTGAAAGTCGAGTTGTTTGTACATGGTGTACGAGGTGTTTGGTTCATATTTGATGGTTTACGCTCCACTTTCACGGACTGGTTCGACAGGGACCGATTATTAGCCAGCCCTTATCATGATATCAAGACGGGAACCTTCCAGTATTATAGCATTGGAGGGTAGGCTGTTCTGCTGTCACTGTGAGGTCTATGTTGAGTGTTAAGTAGTCCATCAGTACAAGGCTTGTACGCCGATTACCGTTAGTTGAACCAAGATACCAATAAGTTGTCTTTATAAGGCAGTACAAGGCATCTAAGATAGAGACCTTATTTGTATCTGTTAGGTAGACGTATTGCCAGTGTGTATTCTATATTCTGTATCTAACGGTATGCGAGACAGGGACTCAGGAGAGAAATCCTGGAAAGTAGTTAAGGACACTTAAAATAATAACCCAGAGGGCCCAAAATTCTTGCACATTGAGGTGTCCAATAGTCACTGCTAACGAATAACCGAGGTAGATGTGTCATTCTTTATATAAATGCTGTGGTGTCTTGTAAAACCAGCTTAATCTGGCTTAAATTTTAGGGACGCAGATGAAGAAAATCGCTTTTTCATCGCGCGTTATGTTGTGGAAGAATGTAACGAAGACTGTGGTTTCTTGGCTGTTGTTGACGACACCGAAGAACCACCCTGTGAATGGCAAGATGCCGGACATGGCCCACTCTTCATGTACAGCACACTGACAGACACTTGCGGAAGGTTTGATTCTCATGGTAAGTCACTAGTGCCTCATTTCGTGGCAACGTGTATCCATAACACCGTATATGCGAGGTTATGGGCCTAGTAGGCCGTGCGGTATTAGATGCTAACTGAGAAGTTGATTAACGTTTGGCCAGCTGTGTCAAGAGCTCAAGTCCAGCCACCGTGGGTATTACCGCAGTTGCAAGTCAGAAGTGTAATTTACTCCACCCATTACGTGCCATTATATAAGTGAAATACTCTTTATGATTACAAACCAAACTCAAATAGTTCTGTAAATGTTTCGTTTTGAGTCATTTTAAGTCCCATGCGGCGGCGGATAGCCACCCCACTTGAAATGCTCCCAGTCTTTCATTTTGTAAAACTATGCTGCGGATGCGATTCTAATTATTAATTATTCCCAAACGGGGAATATGTTGTCATGAACTCACAAAATTCTATGCCTCGTCAGAAGTTGTGACACTAGAGTTTCTCATTGGTCGTCAGAGTAAAACTTGATAAAAAAAAAGTACTGGGGCTAGGACTCATCAAGTATCTAGATCTACCCAGTTGTCGTGAGGCTTGATCTCGGTCTAGGTCGTGAGACTAGACCTCATCAGGGGCTTTGAAACTATAACTCGTCAGCCACGGCTAAAGCTCGCGAGGTGTTATCAGGCCGGAACTCACCAGGGGTCGTGAGGCAAGAACCCTTTATGCGGCTGGAACTCATCAAGGGTTGCATGGCTAGAACTCATCAGGGGTCGTGAGGCTAGAACTCATCAGCTGTCATGAGGCTAGAATTGACCAGGGCTCGTGCTTACGGAACTCTCCAAAATTTATGACGCTGAAAATTCCAAAAATTCACAGCGTAATGACCCAGGAACCTCTCACCAATGCAGTAGGTGTGAGCTCAAATCCAGCTCATGCTGGTTTCCTCTCCGGTAGTACGTGTAAAAGTCTGCCATCAGCCTGCGGATGGTCGTGGGTTTTCCCCGGGTTCTGTCCAATCAATCAATCACAATCTCAAAGGATCAAGCCTGATCTAGCTGTTGTTGTTCTTTTCAGACGAGACTCAGTATGCAGATCGTTTCGTGATATCCGTGAACCTTTGTGACGAGCATAAGCTTACAGAGTAAAATGCAAGCCGTCTGGGAAGATGTAACCTCGGCAATGATATTCTGGCACACTCGCCGCTGAATCCAAAGTTACGAAGCAATCATTAGAAGTTCAAGTTGGAGTGGAATTTATTGAGGATTGTTCCCTTCCTTAACAGCTATCGAGATTGGCCCTTCCTTAACAGCTATCGCCATTTGACCCTTCCTTAACAGCTTTCACCATTGGACTTTTTTAACAGCTGTAATAAACGATTCTTCAGGGCAACGCATCAGTGTACAATTAAATTTCCTTGGTATATAGGCAAATTAGGCAGGATGTTAAGCTTCGGGAAAAGATCTAGGGATCTAGGGAATTTTTTTTCAACTGATAAAGGTGTGATATACTCTCATGAGATAGTTGTCCCGCACTCCTCTACTCGGACTGCAGTTATAACGGCTTATTAAGAATTTTTATTCATCGTGTATCATAAACCTTTAAATTGTGAATAAACAGCAAATGAGGATCAATAATTTGATATTTGTGATGGCCGTTGATCTGTCCTTGTCTTGTGTCATTTATCTTATAGAGGCGTCACTTGGCAAGACTATCTGGACATGCGTATTAATTGGGGAAATCCCTGGCATCCACATTAATCGTGGAAATCCTGGACATCCACACTAATGGCGGAAATCTTTAAAATCCACATTAACTGAGGGAAATCCTGGAAATCAAATTTCACCAGGTCTTTTTCAGATATGACATTGTGTAGTGTAGGTAAGAAGCCGTCGGGATTTACAATAAAAGTTAATACATCATGATTTACGAATATGTGTGAGTGCTTGGTCCCGACTCAACTAAGCCTATGTAGTGGAGAGTGAGCATGGAGACCAAGCCAATCAATGCTGCACTATTACATCGTCATCTTAGATATATTTGGGTGATCTTACACGATATGAGGATTGTAAACCATTCGCCGTATAATTCTAGTCGACGTGTGATTTGATTTTCATTTGAAACTACTCATGAAGTTATAGCATGGCACATGGTTTGAAACCTGACACATTTATTCCGTCATCATTAAAAACGTGCTCTGGTTGTTAATGCCCTATGGCATCGTAATGACTCAGGAGCCTCTCTCCCGTGCAGTCTGTGAGTTCAAGTCCAGCTCATGGTGGCTTCCTCTCCAGTCGTATGTGGGATAGTCTGCCAGCAACAAGCCGATGGTCGTTTCCTCCGGACTCTGTCTGGTTTCCTCTCATCATATTGTTGGTTGAATACGGTGTGAAACACCAATCAAATAACTGAATAAATAACTAAATAAATGAATACATGTAAGAAATATTGTCAAAACGGGAAACCGTCAAGCACTCAGTGCTTGACATCCCGCTTGAGCTATGTTGACCAAAGTTGTTTAACCTATGCACTATAGTCTGACGGTAATGCTACTGTTCCATGGGCAGCCAAGCAAGCTTTCAAGGACGAGATGCAAGAGATACTTGCCGACCATCGGAAAAATAGTAAGAAGCATAAGTTCTTTTTTAAGGAAAACAGTTTGGCCGTTCCCTTCTCGTCACACCGATAATCCACAGCTTTTTACTGGACGCCAAAAAATGAAATTAACATACAATTAAATTAACATTAACAAAACTTTATGGGAGGGTCATGAAGATACACCATCAAAGCTGTATCTGCTGTATTAATGAAGGAACTGCAAGAAGTACAATCATTTTGGAAAAAGCAGTGTTGTGCAAAAAAGAACACTCATTTGCGGATTTCTGAATCACCTCAATTTTTTGGTGCTCTGCGCATGAAACTGTCCTCATTTCTTATTTTACATGCTTCTTCGTTTGTTTGGTGGCTCCTGCTCAACGGTGTGTTGAAAACTGGCTACGATCCTGAAACGTCCATTGTGGTTGACGATTGATATATTAATGTTCATTTGGACGACTAGAATAACACATATACATTTGGACAGCAATGGTCACCCACCTTTGCCAGGCATAAAAGATCAGTTTTACGACGCATTTGGTAGCGTCGTGCGCTGGTGACATTCTGTTCTTCTGTCCGTCTGTTCGTCGGTCTGCAGCTTCTTCTCAGCCATTTTGTATATTCTACACTTCACATACTGTGAATGTCACTTCTTGTGTGTTAGGTGTAACCGGGGGAGACATCGTCTCCCTCGGTTTCCCTGCATTCGCTGTGTAAATAGCTATGACTTTGTATAATTGCTGGAAATATTATTTTGCATGTGGAGTTTATAATGTTTAGTGGATATTCAAATACAGAAGTGACAACGTGTCGTATCTCACATGTCAGTGTAACAATGCCAACCTTATAGCCAGTTATCAACTACATACACTAGTATAATTTCATGTCCGGGCTACAACTTTGCGCTGATATTTGGTGAAAACATAGGTACCTGACAAAGGTAGGTGGTCTACTCCACACACACCCTGGTTTTCTCCACCCAAAATTCCCGCCGCCATATTTTATTATAAGAGAAAAGTTATTGAGCACGGCGTTAGACACTAACCACAAAATAAGCCAATCAATGTACAGATGTATCACTATATGCGGCCTGCAACGTCAGCTGTGAATGGGTCAGTTGTTTTGAATTTGCATTTTTGAGCTGCACGACACATGACCTTGTGTCAAGCCACGCATGCCATTGTAATGAGACTGCACCCACCTCGCATGTCATACTGCGATCAGAGCTAAAGTTTACGTGTATTTGGAGAACAGCTGACAAGCGCGTTGCTTCAAGTATAGTTTTATTTTTAATATTTGATACATAAATGTGTGAAATATTTTCCGTGAGGCTTACCTCTCAAACGAATTCAGCCATCTATTCAGTCTGCTTCAACTCGGACTATGATGACGACAGTTTCTCGTTATATGTCATAGTGACTACATTTAAATCATTCCTGCTGACTACTCAATAAACAACGCAAGCAATATCCTGTTATCTCATAGCAACTCAGCAGCTGACCGATGACCAAAAACACTGAGTAAGGCACAGTGATACAACGTGTGTCCTGCGTTATAAACTTATTATTAAGCATAAATATCACTTTCTTTTACAACGAGGTGTACCAAAGAATAGCCATCATAATGTCAAATCCGAAAAAATGTCTAAAACTAACTCTTTATAGAAGAATAATCTGCCACGTCTGTGCAACTGCATTATCTGTACAAGAGAAAGAAAACATTGGAAATGTCAGATATGTAGGCATTGTGGGATCAAATGTGGGAAAGAACAAAAAGCCAATATCCCCAGAGTGTTTTTTGACTTTTCAGAAGAGCGTGTAATCGATTTATGCGAGTACACTGAAAAGGAGACTAATGAATTTAGTTTTAAAATATTAACAGCGACATTTTCTTTCTTCTCTGAAGTTAGAAGAAGGTGTTTAAAGTTAAGTAACCAGATGAACACGCACCAAGCAAAATTATGTGGTCGCCTTGATATTAATCAACACCCTAGAGCTTTCAATATTCCAGAGAGGATTTTCTCGGACGTCCTTTGATAACAATCGTACTACCGATTTACTAACGTGCATTTACCTGTGAAAGGAGGAATGTTATATCTCTCTCACAAATACAAAGAATGTTTTTAAGTTGTTTTTAAGGAGTACAGCTGTCACCTTCTACATTTGCCGTCTTTTCATCTTCTTCCACCATTTTACGTTTATTTCCAACGGTTTTTATTCTGATAAGAGTTTCACTAGTGTGACCCGATTATAAATCAAAAAAAAAAATAAAAAAAGAATAAAAAAAGTAAATTCAACTGGGTCTCAAAGTTCAAAAAGCATTCGCCTGAATAAGTTCAGAGGGCTTTCATCAAGTTTGGATTCTCACAGTAAATGCAGTATCCTCTTTCATCAAGTTTGGATTTTCACAGCAAATGCAGTATCCTCTTTCATCAAGTCCAGAATTTCCTAATATTAATTCAGTATCCGCTTCCATCAAGTTTGCAGTTTCACAGTAAAAGTTGTGTCCGCTTGCTTGAAGTCTGGAGTCTCAGTGTATAAACAATATCCGCTTCCATCAAGCTTGGAATTTCAAGGTAAAGGGATATCGGCCTCCATCAAATTAGGAATTTCAGAGCAAATGCAGTATCCACGTTCATCACGATAGGAGTTTCAGGGTAAAAGCGATGACCGCTTCCGTCAAGTTCGGAGGTTAATACCAGAAATAGTACCCCATTCCATGAAGTTTATGTTTTCAGAGTTAAACAGTTGTTATTCATCGTAGATCATTTGAACCATTTTACTGGTTGTACTCCATACGTTTTCTTTCTTATTGTTTAACATTCCTACCCAGTTTCTGTCAGGACTGACGTTATTGTGGTACTTTAACAAACCAACTGGCCTGAAAATGCCGAAGTAACTCGGTGAAAAACTGGCAGCGATTTACAGACAACGAATGGCTACCGTATAGTGATAAGAAAATAAAGAAGCGGATTACAAGCCAGCTGCCTCAAGAAAGAAAAGCTTAGCGTAAAGCCTTTAGCCTTACTTGTGTAATAGGACGTGTTCAGCGTTGTAAGTTTCGGCTGTCTGCTATACGATTTTTTTCTTAAGGATGTGTAAAAATGAGAGATGGGTGTAGATATGAATGTATTAGTCGTCGTTGTAGACAGACATTCTTACATCGCTCTTCCCTACTGCAAAGTCACCACGATATGGTCAGAATCATTCACTTTTTCATTCTAAAGTACAAAAAAGCATATGTTCGTATGTGTTTAATTATCTATATTTCAACAGTGACTAACACCAAACTGAAGAGGTTAACTGTTGTGGGGAAGCCACTGGCCGTCTTGTAGTTGACACAACAGTTGATTTGCGCCCCCTCCCCCATTGTAAATGGGATAATTTTCATGCCTCTTAAGTATGTTAAACTCTAGCGTAATCTCTAGCGTAGCATTTGCTCAAACCGCTTAATGTGTGTGTATGTTAAAAAGATAGCAGCAAGTGTTAGGCCTGTTAACGTCAACTGTAAACCTGCTTTAGATAAAGCATGGTTTACATACCTCGCAGTAGACCTTTCCCAGAAATTAGCGTGTGTGTCACAGCCGGACATTCTTCATCTCGCGCATTACATTCCCCATCCGAATAACACCAACGCGTAAGGATGGATTCAACCTGACTTGTTTGACAGTGTCGATTAGGAACGTCGCACAGTGGACTAGCCTCTCTACAGTGATGACCTCCAAAACATGAAATGCCAATCTAGGCGATCTTCAAAACATTCAGTGAGTTGCAACGGTTGCGTATAATAATAATAGTTGAAATAAAATATGTATTGGGCAAAGTATGAATAGTTGACAGATCGGAAATTACTGTGCCTTGTGTATAATAACGTTATATGTGACTACCCGTACCTGGCATGTATATAAATACACATTTATCACCGAGATAAAAGTTTCGGTGAGGAATGTGTGCAGTGTTGCAACGCCTTGGGCAATATGGAGACGACATGGACTCTAGTGGTACTGGTCTTGGTTTTTACAGACGTTGTGATTTCCGCAGGTGTTGTATCCCGAGAAGAATCAGAGGACAAACGAGTAGAACGAGACGCGTCAGTGTCCGCGTACAACCTGTTTGATCCTACAGTCAAGCTTGGTCCACCGGAGGAACGAAGAATACAGCGAGACCCGGCAATTTCCCCGTACAAAGCGTTTGAACCTCTTGACAAGCATGGTCCACCAGAAGATCGCAGAGGACAACGAGACCCGAATATCTTGTCGTACAAGCCCTCTGAGCCTCTAGTTAATCAAGGTCCAGGAGCCTTTGCCGATTCTCCGAGTCCACCATATGCTGATGTTCGGAAACATCAGAACAGCCCGTATTACCCTCGTCACAACCGTTACGCGTGGTATCCTCACGACAGACAGGGGCCTTATAAGCATCCTAGTGTAACGTACTCACCGTATGGGTTTCACCTACTGTACATCCCACATCTTCCACCCCCTTTCACATTTGTGCCCCCAGAACCCCCAATGACTCTTACTAGTCACCGCTACAGCACCTTCCATTCCTACAAAGAAATAGGTAAGATAGATTACACGTTAGACATACATAACCTTTGTATTGGATCAGGACTTAAGCGGATATACTACTCTCTAAAAACTACTGTGTACGAGTAGTACACATTATTGTGGCAAAAAATGCACATCCACATAATTTTTGTGTACCAGCATTACACAATTTGTGTAATACATCCACAATAACGTGTGTACCAGTGATACACACCTCGTGTACCACTGATACATATGCACTGTGCATGTGCAAATTTGTAAACTATTGTTTTTACGGAGAAGTTTGGAGTAAACGAACTATAGAATACAGCGAAGTAAGATGTAATGCTATTTCAAAGACATTTAGTGGTGTCAATTTTGAAATAATGTGCAATGCACATAGCGGTATGTATCCTGACATAAGCGGTTATGCTACTTCCCAAGACAGCTGGTTATATACATTGTGGAATGCAATGTTATTTTTGAGACACTCAGTAACATATATTCTGCAACAAGATCAAATAACCTGTATATTGTGAGATAAGATGTAATGCTGTTTTCCAGGGACTTTTGGTGAAATATGTTGTGAGATATTTTGAATGAGCCAGATTTTTCTCCTTTAATACCTAGTAATATATTGTAAAATAGTGGTAAATGTTACTTTTTAAACCCTCCAATGTAAAACCTAAAGTCAAAAAAGATTTTTTTTCTGTTCTTTTTTTTTGTCAGGGATGAGGGTTCACCATATTTATACATGCTTAATGAATTACCTCATGCATTTTGAAACGACTTTGAAAAGCTTTGTGCAAACAAACTATCCAAATGTTTTTCAGCCATATTATGCGAAGTCAAAGTCATCAAGAAATAGAAATTGATTTAGAAAGACTTCATTTCATAGGCTGCTAGAAAGCCGATTGTTAAAACACCTGCATACATAGAAGATGAGTGAAAATCCTTTCAAGTGCAAAGTTATGAAACAATTTTACTGTATTTAGAAAGATATCAAAGTGGCACGACGCTATTTTCCTTTCAGAACCTGACTGCGAGTGGAGGATGGTGTTCAAAGCCGTGGAGGGAAATGGTCGAGATGTGTACTCAGACTTCGTCACAGCCGGCTTCCTCAATGCTCATGTACTCGGGGTCAAGTCATTGTCCAGCACGGTGTCCTATAGGGACGGCGCAATCTTGGATAGATGGGACCATCTTGTAATATCACAGGTATTTTCGGGGAGACAACTTTACCAGGTGGTCAATCTGTTGCTTTTGTAATAAACTGAGGCGTGCGAAGGTATGGAACATTCTAGTGACCAACAACACGACAAAACAAATTTTTGTAGACGATGGCTTATCCATAAAGTGTCCGAAGAGCGCTAGGCACTTTGCCTTAGAAATGATCTCTTCAAAAGGCCTCTTCGTCATCACATTTAAGATATAATCACAAATGAAAAGCATTGAACAGGGACAGGCCTCGAGTATGTTTAGTCCTCCGGCAGATTCCCGGTTTTTGTAAGAATAGTATATAACAGACTACTGTATAGAGAGTAAAACTAGAGGTGGCAAATAATCACATGTAGCCGGCAAAAATAAGCCGCTTGTCAGTTTGCATCAGTTATGGTTTTAATGTGCCCCTGTTCCTCGTGGATTAATCAAGGGGACGGGAGCCGGGCGAGGAGGTGGGGGGGGGGGGACAGGGTTCATTAGCGCACTAGGAAGGTCTGCCAGCAACCCCGGGCTCTAATTTTAATTCCTCCATAATTCTGGCCGCCGTCATATAAGTGAAATATTCTTGAGTACGGTGTGAAACACCAATCAAGTAAATAAATATATAAACAAATAGATTAATCAAACATAAAAAATCTTGACACTTTCTCGTTTGGCTGTAACGTTGGGATTGACACATACCATGAAATATAAACACGCAATGGTGAAAAGAGCAGGCAATACTGTATAGAGTGATAACACATAATGTTATTTTATGAACATTTTGTTTATAATTTCTGTTACAGGTTAAATTAGAGCTGTACAATGACGGACTCAGAAAAGCCTGGTTTATCTTCGACGGCCTTGGTTCAACTATAGAGTCGTGGATGAGCAAGGAGAGACTTATTGCAAGTCCATACAAAGACTTAAAGAGCGGAACGTTTAATTTCTTTTCTGTCTCCGGGTAAGTGGCCGTGTTTTCCACTAGTTAGTACTTCATTCACGAATCTTCTGGGAACGAGAAGGAACGTTTAAGATATTGTCTGTTTTAAACAATAGTTACACAATTTCAATGGAATTTGCCCGTATGCTTTATCCATGGTCTACGTGTCGGGTTTAAAAGTAAATACAGTGTGTCAGGTGAGTAATGCAAATGTTGAAGTTTTACCTTTACATGTCTGTTTTGTTCAACGGTGGATAATTTATTAAATTCGCTGTTATTTTTATTCTGACTTTCTCCACAGTGAGAATGTCAGAGTATCGGTGATGGTAAAATAAGCGGCTGAATGCCATTCAGACATGACACCGGATCACAACTGGACTTTCATTGTGGACGTTGGCTCCACGTGGTGTCACCAGCATGTTTTAACTACGCGTTTTATTTTTGAGACTATGTATTGTTTTATCCATGTTTGTGGTATTATATGCTAGTTAAACACAGCCATTGTTCCGGAGGTAATTGTACCCACTGCGTTCCTCTTAACTTTCGAAATATTCATATGTATAACCGTGGTGGGTGTGAACAAGGTATCAGTCACTGTAAAAACACTGGAACATTAGTACCAATCATAATGTCACCAGTAACTATAACATAACAGGTAACTATAACATAACTCGTAACTTGATTAGTTTATCAGCTGTTTCACCCCTGCCATAAAACTGACTTTTGCAATCAAATAAGTGAAATATTACGGAGTGAAATGTTACACCCCATCGAAATCAAATTAAGTCAAATCAATTAAGATCATTGTAAAGTGGTTAAGGTTAAGCTACCCTTGTCTATGTTTGGGATCGTGTGTTGAGCTCTATTCCAACGATGTTGACCAAGCAACTTTGGCACATAATGGTAGCCTCTTGGTCTACAAGGGGTGTAAGAATGTCGGATACTACGGTCGCGGTATATATTCATTTCAAGTTATGAACATATCATCAAGGTATTTTACCCCGATTCAACAACTTATTATGTTATATGCTTTTATGTGCTTGGCCTTAAGAAGTCACTGACATAGGTTAATATGCGGAATACTATTCAACAATTGACAGAGACGCTGGATCGGAGAGGCGGTTTTTCATCAGTCGAGAGTACAACACGTGTGCTAATGACTGTGGCTACTTGGTTGCCTTCGATCCTCGGGACTCTACGCTTTGTCCCTATGAAGAGGGCGCCTTACCGAGGTTTGCTTATGCTGTGTCACACGCCAGCTGTGGCAGATTCAGCGATGCAGGTATGTTCAAATTTAAAGTTAGTCGTGTAGCTGTAATATCATATTGTCAGTCCCATAGCGTAAAATATCGTCTGCCATAACTCAGCACTTCTTTGTGGTGATGGCAAATACAGCAACGTAGTCAAAAACCGGTGTAGACAATGTATCGCACTGCTTTCATTGAAAATATCGGTTAATGACAAATTGTGAGCCGTACTCAGTATTAGGTATTTACTTTCCTTATAAACTGAGAAACCAGTTTTATTCTGTTTACACCTGTCCTTCTGGAAATTTTACATATTTCCTGATTTCACTTTAACTTTACTAACGTAACGAAAACGTTGGATTAAAATGCCACATTTATGTAAACAAACAACAATATTTTCTTCTCCTTCTTCACTGTGATATCCCTAACAAATGATATATTCTCTGTTTATGTTTTCCAGAAGAAGTAGGATTTGCTGACAGAATGGTGATATCCGTGAAGGTCTGTGATGACCTTTGAACAGAATGAGCCAAACAGAAGGATATATGAGTTATCTCACACGCGTTCTCCGTTGATACCAATGTCAGCTTTCTCCTCGGTCAGACGTGACACGGCTCGGGTGAGATAAGCTTTAGGACTAGCGTTAGGCGGTGGTCGGCAGACCCATAGCTCATCTGAAAGCAGATTTCTGTTTGAATGAGTTTTCTGCTACGTAGCAGTCCAAGCTATCAATCTAGTATGTTTCACAGCTATGACAGACTAAATTTCTATGGAGAAGTCCATACTTTTACTGCATTATGTTTCAAAGACTATATTTAGATGGCTCTGTTCCTATTCCTTAACAGTCCTTAACAATCCAAGCGTTCAATGTATTATGCTTCGCAGACAGGACTGGATTTCGATGGCGAAGATCCGTCGATACTCCAAATTTTCAAAGCATTACGTTTCACAGGCTAGGTTTATATGACTGCTATAATGCAACTCACAATACCACAATGACCTTCACCTTTTAAGCAAGTACGCCGTATAAGATATTCATCGCTATGGACCTGTCGCCTTAGATTCTACCTTGCTTTTATCCATCTGAGAAAAAGACTGTACGGTAGGATACAACATAAAACAATGTAAGCAGTTATTCCAGCTTGTTGTGCCAGGAAATCTGACATGGTATTGACAATATGACGTGGCATTGACAATCTGACATCGCGGTGACGGCCTGACGTCGAAGTGACAGTCTGGCTTCGCAGTGACAACATGGGGCCACTTTTATATGGGG
Source organism: Acanthopleura granulata (assembly GCA_016165875.1). Classification (NCBI taxonomy): domain Eukaryota; kingdom Metazoa; phylum Mollusca; class Polyplacophora; order Chitonida; family Chitonidae; genus Acanthopleura; species Acanthopleura granulata. Next base: position 10,748,595 of record JABBOT010000008.1, read on the forward strand.
GCCGCTAAGTAGCCCTTAGCTAATCTTACATCATATCTGTATTACATACGTTGCCGTGGTAGTTAAGGCTGACATAGCTCAAATGTGCTTCATGAAAACTTGCCCCTGATAACCATCTGATTTTCACAATTACAATCTGACATCGCAGAGACCATCTGACATCGCAGTGACACTCTGACATAACAGTGAAAACCTGACGTCTCAGTGACAATATGACGTCGCAGTGATAATCTCACGTCGCACTGACAATCTGAAGTCGCAGTGGCAATCTGACGTCGCAGTGACATATGGGTTCAGTTTCATGAAGTACACTTAATGCTAAGTAGCACTTAGCTGCTTGTACATATCAGTAACCAGTTTCATGTAGGTTACTTAGCCTTAAATGGCCCTTAGGTAAGTGCACTTCATATCTCTACAACAAACGCTGTCCTGGTCATTAATATTCAGCTAAGTGCGCTTCATGAAACCGTGGCCTGTATAACATACGTTGCTATTCTAGTTAGGGCTTGCTTAGATTAAGTATGATTCCTGAAGCTTGCCCCTGATGCCGGTGTGACAATCTGTCATCGCAGTGACAATCTCACGTCGCTCTGACAATGCGACGTAGCAGTCACAATCTTACGCCGCTGTGACAATCTAATATAGCAGTGACAATCTGACCTAACAGTGATAATCTGACATCGCAGAGACAATCTGACGTCGTAGTGGCAATCTGATGTCACAGTAACAATTTGGCGTGGCAGTGACAATCTGACGTCGTAGCTGTCTTAGATTTACGTGTCTCTTAGTCCTTACTTCGAAAACAATTTACTGTGCTAAAATTGTGACTCACCTTAAGGATGTTTACTTCAATACAAATTGAGTTTCCCCAGATCTTCAGGACAAAGGGAAAATTAATGTGTAAATTCAAATCACATCGAATTAACACCGAAAGTTAACACTAAGTCTGAATTAGGTCTAAAATAGCTTCGTGAAGCCCAGGCCTGGCGTCGTAGTGACAAGCTGACGTCGCAGTGGCAATCTGGCGTCTCAGTGACTTTTGTTTATGGCGGAAACAAAATTGGAACCAATAGAAGCTGGGCTATTAATACGGTGACAAACTGGCCACTGAGTGTGACGACGACACGGTAACGGCTAGAGTGTGTTACCTTGTATCACCAGGGAGCATAGACATTTGTACGCACTAAACTCCGTTTATTTTTTCAAACAAAATGTACAAAAGCAAATATTTGTGTGTTTAATTTATGTATCTTATGTATAATGCAAACAGATCTTTCCATTTGTACTAGGCAACGTAACAAATCCTTGTTTAGTTCCACTTGTTTGTCAATAAATCGTAATAAAGTTGTAAATATTTCTCAAGTTTAACTGCGCCTTACTGTTCATATTAGCTTAAATATCAATACATGATTAAGGCTTATGTAATAGTTTTAACGTTGTGTTATGTGCGAATATATCCAAAGTACTAACACTGGCTTGAAAATACATCTCCTTTGGTTTACCATTGGAACAAATCAGTTTTTGCAAAAATTACTACTAAAATGCTGTCATACTTCACACTTTGTGTTAGGTGAAGAAAGTCTCCTTTTACTCGTTGGATTCAAGTAAGCACGTATATCATTTCCTTTGGAGCGAGAAAGCCCAATGTTTCCTCTTTGGTACAAACGCTCGTTGCTCTCATACTATTCCTCGAAGAACCTTTCCAGGCAAAGGTAATTCGGGTCAAAGCTGTGTAGTCTGTTGTTCATTCCTGCATTTACCATGATTGTTTGTGGGCAAACGTGTTACTCGTGCAGCGCAAGAGAACAATATTCAATAGTGCAAAAGTTGTTTGCGTATTGGCACGGAAATGTCTGACAAGTGAGACACATTGCCTGGAAGACTATACATATAGCTTGGTTTGATTTGTCAAAGTCAAGACCGTTCCTGAGGAGTTCTGCATTTACATCTGCTTCGTCTGCGCCAGTTTGTATACAGCGTACATTTATATTTATCGTTCTCTTTGCTTTAGACTCGCAGATACTCTCATTACCACCGAGCAACTGATTGTGGGAACCAGCCTGAATATCAGCTGTCGCAAATAAACGTGGTAAAGCGTGACATTTTCCAGGTCAAGATTTTATGCTACAAAAACAAATTTCACGATAAACAACCAACTGGATTTGACATGTTTAATAATCAATGCTATACAATTGTCTAATAGTCTTTTTATGCATAAATTTTTATGCATTTTTATAGTCGTGACATTGTTAAACACTATTTCCCGAAAACTGTGTCGTGATAACCGTTTCATATTTCCCATTGTCACTCAACATCACATACACCAGGGAATGAGTATGCCTGCGTTAGTTTTCTTGGTTCTTCTAGAACTAATTCTACACACAAACAAAGCAAAAGAAGTGGAAATTCGTTTGTTTGTGGTGGGAAAACACATCTAGAAAATTTTGTACAAAATCCTCGCATTATAAATATCAAGGGTGACAACGTTTTAAAATATAACAATATAAACAGAAAGACTTTGTTTAGTCACACAGCTATACATGTGCAGTCACAACTACAACAGTATCACGAACATTCTGGTTATGGACCCTAACTACTGTTCTACTGCAAATGGATACAGCCTAGTAATGCCCGTTTGACACGGACGCGTGACATTTCCAAAGGGCGCACCAAGAGTACACTAGACACTGCCTTAAACTTCTTGTCTTTCTCGACCGGATTTGTCATGCACGTCAAACGCTGTGGCATATACTTAAGTCATTATTATTCAAGTTAAAATTTTAAAAAATGACTTAGATTAGACCCGTGTCTCTGGGTTTTTTTGTTCGTTCGCTTTCCTCCTGAAAAGCCAAAAAATAAAAAACAAACATAAAATTTGGTGCATACGTTATAACAACATGAAAAGTAAAGTGATGCTTCTCAGCGATGAGACAGGTCACTCAATTAACTCGCAACTTTTTCTTGATTTCCTCGACCTTTATTAAGCATTAAGATGCATTAAGCATTATGTATTGACCAAGTTTGAATATATCTCAGAGGCAAATATACATTTCTATGCGTCACAAAGGTAGACGAGCGACACTGTTATGAAATACAATCACGATGTGCACACGGTTTTGTACAGAGCCCTCTCACCTCTGAAGATCTAGCAGACTGAAAACGATGGTGAGTAGAACAACGACAGCCAATGAGACGTCCACGGCAATGAGAGTGGCCACCGACACTGCAATAAGGATGACCGGGGCTATGTATCAGGACAGTTTTATGACTCAGTGAGTCATGAATGATGGATAGTTGCAACTAAACCATTTAATCGTTAAAATCATTATACAGAATCGATTACAGAAAGACACACAATAACAACAATTATTCCAGTAGAAGCGAAATTATCATTCGTTCACGCCTAACTCTTGGTAACTCACCACGAGACGAATAACCACGAATAGTTGATCCGCCATCTGGGCTTTTATCAGACAAATCTGTAGAAAGGATACAGGACACATGAGTGATTTCAGACAGTTAGGGTGAGAGGTAACTACAGCTTATGAAGATTATAGAGGTTCTGAAAAGGTTCTCAAAAATGCAATGATGTATCGACATAAAATCAGAGCCAGGATTGGGCTCTAGTCAGGTATTAAAATGTGAAGATCATTAGTGGATCAGAATGTACAAGGGGAGGCCATACAGAATAGCCTCCCTTGACCAGAGGGCATTTATTTATCTACTTGAATGTGTTTCAACCAGGGAGTAGCCGTCTAAGCTATATCTCAGTAGAATGCAACACGTCTTTTAACTGTTGCCCGCAGAATATAGCAAACCCAGCCTGAGCGAATAATGCCAAAATGTCACATATATAAATTGATGTATATAAATTCATCCCGGATAAATACCAGGGTCGATCGACTAGTACCTGAACAGTTTGTGCCGCCATCGTCACTGTAGAAGATTTCTCCGTCACACAGACAAGCAAAGCTACCTTCCAAATTTGTACATGTCGCGTAAATGCCACAAACAGACCCGTTACTCAGGGCACATTCATCTATATCTGTAACACAAAAAGTACAAAACTCGCTGGTAAATGGTTGTTCCACTTGCGTGATACAGCTATATATGCAATGCGGGTGGTTTGAACAATGGACAATTTTCACGTCTCCAAAGGTGTTTTTGCTTCCTAGTGCGATGTATCCGTGCAGTGTTTGAACGAATAAACAACACTGAGGTATTTCAAGATTCAGCAATAAATGTTGCCAGTGGATAAGATATTTACAATATGGATTGTTTGGACAATGGGGAAATGAAGATATTCCAAGACTCAATTATAATTTTTTTAGCCGATTCGTGTTCTAGGAAATACTCAAAATTTTTTCATGTACATTTATTCATTCATTTGTACATTTCTTTTTTTTTAACATCGTTTCCCAAACCTTTTCACTTACACGATAGCGGTTTGTTTTATGACTGAAGTAAAATAGACTACCCAGGATAAACAACGGAAACTTTTGCAAAAGTTAACTTTCCCACGTGTGATGCCGAAGACAAACTGTCTTTAAGGATTACTCAAACGTCATACAACCGTTGTCGACCGCTTGCTGTTACCATGTCCCTACACGAAATCAGAGCCGGGATATCTAAAAACTCCCTGCCCAAGACCAGATATGAACCCCACGTCGAGTGTCCCAGTCATTGAAATTCAATGAACTGCGTGCAATAAAGCGCTGTGCTTTCATGGACTAAAAAGCACAAGTTATTCCTGCAGAATGGACAGACCATCCGTATGCATACAAAATTATTCCAGAAAAGAAATGGTCGAATTCAAGGACAACGATTTTTAAACTAATTTCCTGCTAAATTCGCAAAACTGAGAAGGGAGATATAAAATGACATTACGCTGTGTATATGGATGATTGGCTGCAAAAATCTATGTTTAATGGGGCATTATGTATTAATGTTCCCTCGTTCAATTAGTAAAACGCGATTGGCACGCGGTAAACTCATATAGCTATCTGATACAACAGAAGAAATCCAACCTGTACAGGTGTTCCCGTCTCCAGTGAAACCAGCCTTACACGTGCAGATATAGCTGCCCTCGACATTCAGGCATGTGGCGTTCTCGTGACAAATACCGTTAAACTCACACTCGTTTACATCTGAAACAGAATCATACAGAAATATATTTATTTGATTTACATATTTGACTGGCGTTTTACGCTGTACTCAAGAATATTTCACTTATACGGCTGTGGCCACTATTATGGGGGAGGAAACCGGGCAGAGCCCCATGGTAATCCACACAGAAATATACATATAGCCATGTGATTATATACAACAAGGTAGATTAAAGTGAACCCACCTTTTGAAAGTAAATTCATTTATTTAATCTAATTATTGGTATTTTATACTCTCCTCATACTTCACCTTTACGACCGCGACAAGTATTATGCTAGGAGAAAATCCTCGACCATTCGCATGTTGCTCACAGGAAACCAACAGGAGCTATGCAATGGTGAGAGGCTCATGGGTCACTATGACGCCCTAGAGTTTACGTCTGTATCCTTAGGTAAATCACACACTGTAGTACCTGCACAGTGGCTATTGTCTGCTACCACGCTGCTGTGACCACGTGCACATTTACACACATATCCCCCGGGGTAGTTCACACATTCTGAGCCCGATCCACAAGGATTGTTATCGCATTCGTTCACGTCTGGAAAGGAAAACAACAGTCCTTACATGAAAGCCTGAAAAAAAAACAGTAGCTGCTAAAATATCTTTCCAACAGAATGTCATGAACATTTTACTAACAGGAAGTTAGCAATGTTCACGACACAAAGCCCAATAGCTGCTACTTGTAAACAGTTAAGGGATTCCAGATATTTCCACAAAGTATTTACCTAAAATTGTTCTCCCTACAGTAACGATGAGTTATAACCGAATGTGTTTAATTCACAACACGTGATAGGCTAAATTATCTAAGCGAAACTTAAATTATCTAAGAGAAATTATGGGCGTTTAAGAATATATGAAAATACCAGTCTGGCATCCTTAATGTGAGCAGTCATGTTAGATTTTCCTTGAAGGAAGATTCGGACGGGGAGATCTGGGTTCCAACCTGGGTCGGGTCATACCAAAGACTTTAAAAAAACGGTACATCCTGCTTCCTCGCTAGGCGCTCAGCAATAAGATGATAGAGGGTGGACTGGTCGGCCTGGTGTCAGTATAATGTGACAGGGTGAGGGGGCTTGTTTGGTATCTTCGGCAAGTCATCTCGGTGAGGTAGCACCGGATAAAAGATACGGTGGAAATCCGTCCTGCACCATGGAGACACCGCCTTGGTATAAGTGAAATATTCTTGAGTAGGGCGTTAAACAATAAGCATTCATTCATTCATTCTTGAAGGAAGAGACAGCAAATAATGAACTTTACTGTTACAAGTCATGAATGCTGCTTTATTTTCTTCATCCAAGTGCAAAACTTTCACTTCATTGCTGTTTTTGGGAAAACATTAAATAATTTGTCAGTCTAAATGGTTTTGCAAAAGTAGCCATATTCAGGGCTATGGTCAGTGAGTATGAAATACCCAGAGAACCACTACTCCCTTCGAACCCCTCACAGCGCTATTTTGAGAATAAGCAAGAAAAAAAAAGCGCCGGGCCGACTGTTTGAGGACGAGGTCTCAAGCCGAGTCTTTAACCAGTCGGCCAAGTCGTTTTTCGCAAAAATTTTCGCAAAAAAACCTTTTTATTCCCCCTTACAAACACATCCGAAATTTAGGGGAAAACGTTAATACATACATATTTTTTACCTGGTTATTTGGTGAAATATTGGAGCCATAACCCCCTCAACTTCCTTATGTTGTACCAGTCCAGCGTTTTCCTAATGCGTCAAACCATTATGGTCGCAGGCGATCACGAAAAGGTCAGATCGATTTTATGAAGCCCTGCCTGAAAGCATGGAACTTTTCCCCTTTTCTCTCAACCTCCGAAGAGGTCACGTAATATGTCTTTTTGTATATGAGCTTTGGCATTAAACTTGATATGTTGTGACGCAAGATTTGTTTGACAAATGTTTTGACCTGTTCGACCTTTATTTGGACGAGTCTAAGTGTCACATGGAACGTTAATGGTTATAGTTGCAAGAGAAACTTGCATGCTTCGTTCGTTTTGGGCTAGAAGCTGGGTTTTGCTTCCAAGGTTAAACATTTTACCGATGTGATAGAATGCTAATTTAAAGACAAACAAATTGTGAATAGCTTACTATTAATCAAATGAAGTAAGTTTAATGTCAAATGTCTACTCCTGAATATTAATTTGTGTGTCTGTCATTAGTTAGAAATCACTAAAAATCCACTGTGGTATTAACATTTGTTTGCATTGATTAAAGGCTTTGATGTGTCCTATACATCACCGACTTTCCAAGGGCCCTATGTAAAAAGCGTGTTGATTGGCTAATGGTGACACGACCTCAAACAATGGATGGGTCGAAATGGAAGGCGTGTTTTCTATATAACGCGTAAGTCTAAACGTGTTTTTCTTGCAACACACATGTCAGAAAAAAATTGAATTATATATCATTAATAAGCAAAAGTCTTGGGTTTCTTTTTAATACCACATTCTATTGACAATACATAATACATCAAAATCTATAGATATACGGCGGAGGAGGGTGTTCTTTCTGTTATTTTCAGAGTTACACAGGACGTAAGTACTGGTACAACATGTACATGTTTTACAGGAGATACATGTACACCTAAACAGTTAAGCAAGTCTGACTCACAGCATCTCCAATGGTGATGGTATCTGCCAGAAGCTGCATTTTAACATTTTTGCAATCGTTTCTATCATTTCTAGAAAATCACTTTCATTTATCCATCCATCCAATCATTCACTGACATATTCTGTTAGGGTGCCACGCCCTTTTTTTTCGTGTTTGAAAAGTTCCTCCAGCTATTTATTGGTATTACCGTCACAGTCCACTCCCAAGGGATTCCTGAGGCTGTATCCTGGCTTGCATTTACAGCGGTAACCACCAATGTAGTTTATACAGATTGCATTCCGTCCACAGGATGCCCGGTATTCTTCACACTCGTTCATATCTACAGCAGAATGATTTATCACATTTACAGCGGTAACCATTATTTTCGTTTACACAGATACATTGCACGCACAGGATTCCCGGTACCATTAACACTCGTAAATCTGTCTACAACAAAACGAACAGGTTCGTCTCATTTTATACATTCCCGGCATGGAAACAAATATTTACCGCCTCGGTGGCCTGGTGGTTAAAGCGTCCGCCTCGAGGTCGAGGAGATCCGGGACCAATCCCGGGTAGGGTCATACCAACGATTTTAAAAATGGTACTTGCTGTTGCCTCGCTTGACGCTCAGCACTCAAGGGTTAGAGCAAGGAAAAACCACTGGTCGGCCCGGTGTCAGTATAATGTGACTGGGTGAGGTGTCATGTATGGTGTCTTCGGCATGATGTTCCAGTTGCGGCAGTACTTTGACGGCATGGACTCGCCCTGCCACAAGTAGAGACGGTATATATATACATTCTAAGGACTCCTCGTCGCCATATGACTGAAAAATATTTAAATACGACGTAAAACCCCAAGTATACCTAGATACATACATTTTATACAACCTGGGAAAATACAATCAACTCACTGTGGGAAGACAACATATCAGTTACGCGTGCTTTATCACACCCATTATTTTCCGGGAATTCCTTCATAAGAAACATTTTCCAATATGAAAAATGTTCTTTCCTAATCCAACATTAAGTATACATTTATTTAGCGAGATCGTCATAAGGGAAAGTTACAGAGAAGATCTGCATCGAAATGACGGTCATCCTGGTAATATTGGTATTACCTTCACAGTCGCCATTCTGGAAACTTTTCCTGAAGCCACTATAACACATGCAAGAGTACGATCCGTCTTGGTTTACACAGCGAGAATAGGCTCCACAGTTATGAGATGATTCCGTACACTCATTTACATCTATAGAGAAACAAGAGACAGCTTAGATATATGAATTATGAATGAATGAATGAATGATTTTGGTTTAACACCACATTGGCAATATCTCAGCCATATCGTGGCGAGAACATGTTCAAATCAGGAAGCCTTGAATAGTATTCGATATGATGGATAAACATTCAAAATTTAAAGAAAAAACAGACGAAATTTTTTTTAAAAACCAGTTAAAAAAGTAAATGTCGGTTAAAAGACGAAAACCTCAATTGTTTGGTATTTTATACAACTAAAAATATATACATATATACATAAACTATATATATATAAACTATATTCTATTATACAGGCCAACAGCCTTCAAAAAATTAATCACAGCATCGCCAGCGACGCTGTTAAATAAGTCGAATATAGAGTTGACTGTGTAGAATCTTCGCCGAATATGAGCAAAGTCCACACAGTCAACAAGGATATGCTTGATGCCGTACTGCGCATCACATCCAACACTCTCGGGAGCACTGCTCCCATCTAGGATAAAATTGTGTGTTAGACGAGAATGCCCAACGCGGCATCTTGTTAAAACGACTTGGTCTCTACGAGACATACCAAAAGTATAAGAGTCATAGCTTATGACAGGGTGAATGGCATGCAGTTTGTTATCGACCTGCAGGTCCCATTCATCCTGCCAATGGCGACAAATGTATTTAAGAATATTAGATTTAAAATCAGTATAAGGAACTTTAATCTTAGAATGGGTTTACTAAGAGCAGCTTTCGCTTCCCTGTCTGCGACTGTGTTTCCGTGAATACCAGTGTGACTTGGTATCCAACAGAACACAATATCTTTACCTCTTTTAATTAACGTTCTATGGATGGCTAATATTTCTAGTATTAACGGGTATTGCCAAAAGGCAGGACAACGAGTCAGTGCATATCACTGCTCTCTGGGCAGAGCCGGGTGAAACATATGATAAAGCCAGAAGTATAGCTCTGGCCTCGGCAGAAAATATTGAAGACGAGGATGGAAGGCGAAGAGAGGTCACTCGCTGTTCCAAGACAGCCGCAGCCGCGACCCTGTCCCCATACTTTGACCCGTCAGTGTATATAAATTTATAATCCGGATAATTAGCTCTTACTTCAGCGCAACTTTGCTGAGTTATAAGAGGGTTTGTGTCGGATTTCTTATGTTGACGTAGATCAGATATTAGTTTAGGGTGTGGTAGAAGCCATGGACGAGGCTCCGGAAAAGAAACCGGAGCTATGTCCTCTAGCTTGATGTTAGCTTCCACAATATGGTCCCGAACACGAAGACCAAAGGAAGAAATTCTGTTGGGACATTTATTACATTTATCTGCGTATGATGGATTGAAAACACAGTCGTAGGCAGGGTTTGCTGGGTGAGCTTTAAGTTTAGCAACGTATTGAAGGCTGAGTTTTATACGCCTGTGATATAAAGAAGGCTCATTAGCCTCTATGTATAAACTCTCTACTGGTGAGGTCCTATAGGCACCCAGGCTGAGCCTCAGATCTTATGAAAGAGTGGACCCCTACCCGTACCTTAAACTGACGATCAGATAAAAATTGAGATATAAATAAAGGTAAGCGACCTTTTAAACCCATATCAACATGCTCTTTTAAAATACCATATTTCCATGTGGTGTCGTAGGCCTTTTCCAAGTCGAAATATATCGATACCACATGTTCATTATTAATAAAACCATCACGAATGAAGGTTTCAAATCGAACAAGGTGATCCATAGTGGATCGACCTTGACGAAAACCACATTGAATGTTTGATAAAAGCATGTTGGCTTCAAGAAACCAAACAAGTCTATCATTTATCATGCGTTCCATAGTCTTACAGACGCAACTGGTAAGAGCTATGGGACGATAATTTCTTGGATCACTATGATCCTTGCCCGGTTTAGGGACCGGGATAACATACGCCTCTCTCCATGATGAGGGAAATTTACCACTCATCCAAATATCATTAAGTAAGTCCAAGAGTGTCTCCAATGGCTCAGATGGTAAGTGGTTCAGAAGCTTGTAATATATATTATCGCACGCAGGCCGCACGCAGTATCGTATGCCTTTTTTAGAGAAGTTTTAAGCTCTTCAATTGAAAATGGACGATTATAGTCTTCTAAATTCTTAGAAGAAAAGGGTAATTTAATTTTCTCCTTCTGGTTTTTAATATGCTGAAATTCAGGAAAATAATTCTCAGATGAAGATTTGTGGGATATTGTTTCAGCTATTTTATTGACTATATCATGCGGTGAAGTTAACAGGGTATCACCATCACCATCCTCACCATAAATTGTCATCATCAGGACAATGATTAAATCTGCGCTCGGCGTTTTTACCGTCTTTTATGGCCTTACGACAGTCATAATCATACCAGGGTTTACTTTTGGATTTCGGATTTGTCGAGGTCTTAGGGATGGTTCTATCGGCTGCTGTTAATATGAGTTCATTAAATGCAAGCAAAGGATCATCTGCCGCATTAAGATTCTCTGGAGTGATGTCAGCCCCACAGAACATCTCAAATGCCGTCCAATCTGCTTTATCGAACTTCCACCTAGCTGCACGTTCTAAGAAATTAGAAGTGAGATGCTCTAGGACAAGAGGAAAATGATCACTACCACAAAGATCTTCATGCACCTTCCAAGAAAAATCCGGGAGAAGTTATGGATCGGTGATAGTGAGATCGATAGCAGAATATGAACGATTACCTGGATGTAAGTAGGTATTAGAACCATTATTGAAATAACATAGTTCATCTTTGCATAACAAATCTTCTACTATTTTGCCCTTATTGTTTGTATTAAAACTACCCCATACACGGTTATGCGCATTAAAATCTCCCTTAATTATGCAAGGAGTTGGCAGTTGGTCTTTTAAATTATGCATCTGCCAAAATGACAAAGAAGAATGAGGAGGAACATAAACTGAACATAAAATGATTGTTTCCGATAAGGAAACACGAACGGCTACAGCCTGAAGCTCTGTGTCGAGAGCAACAGGGCTGTGAATTATATTAGTGTTCACTAAAATAGAGGAGCCGCCACAAGCTCGCTCTTCCTCATCAGAGTAAGTGCTATATAGTGTATAATTTTTCAGTGATATTTTATCAGGTGAGTTTCCTGAAGACAAAGGGCATGTTTATTGAACTAACTGTGTTATTTCAATAAAATTTATTTTAAGACCTCGACATTTCCACTGTATAATTTTGTCTAAGGAAATCATTTTGAAAGGGAGGCGTAAGGGAGATTTATGTCTGGACAGTACAGGGCTCTTTTTGGGAGATCTACTAGTAGATCTCCCATGTTGGCAACGAACGTTAAAGGACCGACGTTCTGCAACGACCCAAACTTAGTGAAAGTTCGGATAGGGTCCCTAGCAGCCTTAGAGGGACGCTCTGTGGGGCCACTAGGTTTATCTTTTTTATGATGTTTATCACCCGCTGCATTTAGTGAAGATTCAACGGGTTTAGAGGATTTTGATTTATTCGCTCAAGGTTTGTGGTGAGATGGAGAATCAGGTGAAGTAAGATTGATATCGGTTTGTGATGAAGAACTGGCCGTGTTTTCTAAGGGTTTTACGGCCAGTCTCTGTGGCTTCTCTATATCAATGGGCCAAGTGGATGATGTTTGAACTCCCACCGAAAAGGAGGGTTTCTTGACAACATTGGCATACGTAGATTTAGTAAGGTCATTCGTGGCAGAGACCAGACGTTTCGCTTCTTCATACGATATGTTATTTTTACATTTAAGCGTTATGATTTCCTTTTCTTTTTTGAAGACAGGGCAGTCCTTGGAAGAGGCCATGTGGGCTCAGCTGCAATTCCAGCATTTTATCGGGTTTGTGGAGTCGAAGCCCTCGTGACCCGCTTCCGCACATCTGAAACAGACCAGTTTATTACGGCATTGACCCCTGCCATGGCCAAACTTCTGGCAGGAGAAACACCTGGTCGGGTTAGGTCTGAATAATTCTACCCGCACACTGTACGGCCCAATAAATATTGATGTTGGGAGAGACGGGTTATTAAACGTCACGTGATACGTATTTGTTATAATACCGTCTCTCTTCATGACAAAACGTTTGACGTTGAGTACGCCCTGGTCCTTCAGTTGCTCTGTTATTTCTTGCTCTGTCATATCGTATATATCTTGGTCTCTGTCACGAATAATGCCGTGAGAGCAGTTTAAAGTTTGATGTGGGGTAACAGAAACAGCTTGCTCCCCAGTATTTTGAATTCTGAGTAAGTTAATGTACTGTTTCCGAAAACATTCTACAAGAATTTTGCCTGACTTCAATTTTTTGACTTGTTTCAAAGTCACTGTGCAACTCTGCAATGTTTTTTTCAATACAAAGGGGTTGATTTTCATCTTTGCCTGATTCTCATTTTTACTAGATATCACCAGAAAGGATGGGAAGTAAGTACTTCCCGATTCCACATCCAATGGTATCTCGATTTTCCTTTTTCCCCCCACAACTGTGGAAGGCTGTGACACAGAAACATTTGGAGAAGGGGAATTTGAGGTAGACATAACGAAAGGGTTTGATGATTCATAGCGCCGTGTCTCTCACCCGCTTCGGAGTGTCAATACATGTAGGACGAAACCCCTCCTGCGAGTAGCCAGCAGAAGGAGAGACGAGAGTTCTACGCCATCCTCGATAAGATGGATTTTTCGCTCATACTCGAGAAGGTCGAATGCAACAGATTAGAAACGGCCTACTCGATTGACCCTACAGCCACCGCCCAAACATCCGAAAATCTTACTAAAAAACTTCGAACACGGAAAGCAATGACACTATATCAAATCGAGATATATGAAGGTTGACATCCGGACATCTAGACTGGCGTGACCAGCCGATTGATCGGAGCGGGACATCCGACCGCCCGTCTTTGGAGAAGTAAGGGTCGAAGTGGAGTGTTGGGTGAGAGGATCTCGCAAGATCAACCCGCCCTCAGCCAACAGGATCCCGTCCTCCCCCCATCATGGGTCGCAACCCACGGCAAACAGGTTGCTCCTTTTAGTCGCCTTGTACGACAAGCCCAGAGAGGCTGTGGAACAATTCTATTTACCGGAACCACACGGGAGAGCCCTAGGTTAGTCGCCTCGTACGACAAGCTTGCCTAGAGAACTGGGGTCCTATTCTTTTCACTCCCGGGAACCCCACGGGGGCAACGAGTTATGGGGCGTCACTATAAAGAATTGGTAATTTCGAGTCAGAAGTATGATTATGTTGGTTTAGCTACCTTTTATTGTTGCAGTTCTATTTTCACACAACTCTAGTTATTGTTTGCGGCACTCAGTATACTATAAATGACTTCAAAACCTTGTAAAATTCAAGCTGTCTGTTGATATCTCATGTTCTCATGAATTTACGCGAAATGTCTGAATTAGTGTCGTAACCGTTCAAACAAATGTCCTTTCACGCAAAAGAGCACACAATGGAAGGAAACAGGAATGAAACAAAGTTAAAAGGCAAAAGATTAAAAGAAAAGAACACATTTATACAATCTACATCTTAAATGAAAGAGGTCAACAAACTGTGTGGAATACTTTTTTTATTTTTGACATTTTTTAAAGGTTTCGTTAAAGAGACAAACTGTTTTAGACATCTTCATTTTTTTTTTACAAAATTCACCTATTCGGGGCACATAGAAAATCTCGCCATGTTTTAGGCTTTTCCAACAAAATGCTCCTTTCCTCCCCTTGAATATTCATTGTGACGTCACTGTGCTTAAGGTATTACTCCTACCATTTAATTAACGTGTATTTCCAGTCTCAGCTAAATATGTTCGTACATCGTGATAGTAGTGGATTTTAAGTTCTGTTAAAGCCAATTCTTAATAGGAAGCGTCTGAGATGATCTAGAGGGCCACACCATGCCTACATACGTGGCTGTAGGCTACCAAAATGTGTCTGAATTGCGATGTTCTGAAGGCAGAGAGAGCAGCCTGTCCTTTCACAGACTGCCCCTGTCAAAGCCAGAAATACCGGTTCCCACTCACTGGAGCTTGATGCGTGGTCAGTTGAACTACTGCTCTCAGCCTCACTCCTCTGCGATTCAAACTGGTAACCTTATAAGCCGAAGTTACATTCATTATCATCAGAGCTAGAGCTGGGGTGCCCACTGAAGTCCTCAATTACGTTATCTACATGATTTTTTCCCCTTGAAAGACAGAAGAGCTACTTTGCAAAGCTAAGCACGATGACGTAAGCAGTTTGTTAAAATGGCGGGAGGGATGGTTAACTATTAAATACTCAAATAATAAGCACTTCTGCCAGAAAATTGAGATTGTTTATTTAACCATAAGTAAAGATCTTTCTTTTAAGGTATGGGTTGTATAAATGTGTTCTTTTTTTCTAAGTAATGACAAGGGAAGCGAAAATGTCGAAAACAGAGAAAAAGTCAAACACCATCAAAAGCCCTTTCGCCTATTAATTTACACGCCAAATGGATTTAATGGTGGAAAGTACGCACCTCTACAGTACTTGTTGTCAGAAGACGTATCGAAGTACCCATTCAAACACTTGCACTGATAACCTCCGTCGGAGTTAAGACAGGCAGAGTTGTCTCCACATGGATACTCAAGTTCAGAGCATTCGTCAATATCTGAAACGATTTCAGTGAAATGTCATTGTATACAATCACAGTACCAAAAAACGGAAAAGGTAAGCGTATGTATATTAATTCTGAAAGAAAACAGGGATGTTTGAAATTGTTTCCCAGCTGGTCTTAAGCTGTAAATAGGTATGAGGGCAGAACAGGGCAGTTTCGAGTTCGAACTCTTTTGCCGCTAAAGGTAAAAAATGTCCTGCTATACCATGTGACTTGTCAAAAATCTTAGGCCACGTTTGTTGACTTTGTTTTACTGATCTCCCATCTGACTGTGTTCAAGAGGTACAAACGACGTTTCTTTCCTTGAGTAACTTCCTAAGTACACAAACCTTTAGTTCCACAATTTTCACCATTGTTCGTACAGTATAAATAACTTTTTGTGACACTTTATAGACACTCATGTTATAGCATATATAATCAGAAATAGTTGCCTCACATTTTTGTCAAGTCACACGTGGTACAGTAGCACTTTTCTTATTTTTAGCGATATATAGTTCGAACTCGAAACTCTTCTATTGCCTAAATTCAGAAATTGGCATTACACAAAAATACTTTAATGTATGTACCTGGATCAGTGACAGCCTACATTGATTTTGCTTTTTTGACTGTTTGGATGAGAGAAATGCTTCAATGCATGTAACAATTCTCAGACGCATAGAGAAAGCCAGTCTTCTGATGAGGTCACAATACGATGCCATTCTTCGTCAAGAGCCTGTGCTAATTCTTGTCGGTTAGCTGTAAGTTGTGCTCATTGTCTTACGCGTCGATCCAGGCCGTCCCAGAAGTGCCATGGTAAGACGTTGACGTCGTTGGCATCAAGGAAGGACGACTCGAGCCGTATGGACTCTGGCGATGTTATGCTGGTAAAGGACACCACGTGGATGCTGGCGAAGGAAGGGCAGAACAATCGGCAGTAAACGTAACGCGCGAGCTATTAAGTTACCATCGTCATACTGACTAATCAACTTTTCTGAAATTGAGAAACAGTGAGATAACCTGAAAGACGTTTCGATGTCGCTATGTCCACAAATCCCTCCCCATACCATCACGTCCCCGCCGCTATACGGTACCACCTCTTGAACGCAAGCTAAGGCCGTTCTTTCAGCTCTTCGACAGGATACACGCTGTCTTCAATCAGCTCTGAATAGACAGAAGCGGCTTTCATCTGTGAAGACGACCCGTTGCCAATCACTTCGCAGCCAACTTAGCACAATTAGGTCCCACCTCAACCTCTGACGACGATGTTGGGCCGCCAATAACTGCCCTCTGAATGGTCGATAAGCCAGGATTCCGTGATCCCGGAGTCTCCTTGACTCTGTCTGCCGACTGAACCGAGGAACTAACGCATTCGACGATGATGACGTCACAGTCAGGAAGCGATTTCGCAGGTGCAAGGCACGCAAGTACCGGCCTTCCCTGGTCATGGTTATCCTAGGTCTGCCTGTTCTTGGCCTGTCTGAGGTACGTCCTGTCTGCCTGTAAGGCTGCACTAGATTTGTAATGGTTACACGAGAACAGCCAAAAGTTCTTGCAATGTGAACATGAGTGGCTCTCATAGCCACCATACCCAGGGCCCTCTCGCGTTGTTCTGGAGTCAGTCGTGGCATCACTACGGTGTTTTTCAAACACTGTGCAAGTCTCACATGCTGGCTTTAACGTTTTATACACTTTTTGGCCTTGCGGTTTCGACCCGTCCACGAGTCACGTGGTTCTAGAACTTTTCTCTTTCTGTTGCAACGGATTGGTATGGGCTTACATGTCGCTTTCCCCATAGGTGAATATGCTGAGTTAAGCAGACCAAATTCGCTGAAGACGTTTATTAAATTTCAGTTTATGAGTGGTAAATTTTCTTTTGGCCGTCAGTTTATATTGCAGGAAATGCATCTTTGTTGATGTTTACCCCTGATATATTTAGTCATTGAATCATTCCGCATACCTGCAGCATTGTTTTCATAAATTATTTTAGTCCCAAATTATCTTTCTTTCGTTTTTCATTTTGTTTTCATTAAAACGATATTTAGTACCTAACTGGCTTATTTCTGATTTGTTACACACTGACCGTAGCAATTCCTGCCGTCCTGCCTAAGACTGACGTAACCTGCCTCACACGTACACTGGAAGCTGCCGGGACTGTTCGTGCACGTGGAGTTCTCGCCACACGGGGAACTGACCACGGAACATTCGTCTATATCTGGGCAGAGAATGGAAATAGAATTGATTTCAATAAGAGTTAAACTATTGGCCTATATCACAAAATGCATTCGTTTCGTCGAAACGTCCTTCAGGTTATCTCACTGTTTCTCAGTCTCAGAAAGTTGATTAGTCAGTATGATTGACCAGTTTAGACAACACGAAAGGCTGCATCATAGGCAGCAAAACCAGATCAGCCCTCACGGATAGTGTGGTAAACTTAGTAAATGGTCGCACATAACCAGTGAAATCCTGTCTCTTGTCATTTTACCTCAGATTAAGGATTTTATTCCAACTGTTCTCGCACATACTTCACTATTATCAACTTACGCATTTTCCAGCGCTACTGATTGAGCAGAAATGGTCAGAAATTTGATATATGTTTAGCACACATGTAACGATCGTTTTCAAACCCGCTAAATGTCTCCAGGTGTCGTCCAATTGGATTGTAAGCCATGGCAAATGATTGGCTCATGGTGAGAAGGCTAAATGTACGTAACAGCCAAACACCGTCCAAATCCTTCTCACCACTGATTTAATAGAGAACTCCCAGGCTACTTTAAGACAGGCATAAACAATGGCGTTATAGTTTCGTCACCTGTTGTCTTAAATATTGGATATTTTGTTGCATTTCAACACTTTACAAACGATTGGAATGTACTGTTACGGGCCTGTGACGTACTCCATTGTTCATCATTATAAGTTTAGCAGTTGATGAAGAACAGCTGGACATAACTTGACTGCTAGACATACCTTGACACCTGGACATGCCTTGACAGCTGGACATACCTTGACAGCTGGTGTCCTTCAGAGTATAGCCGGTGACACAGGTACAGCCGTAACTGCCGGACAAGTTGATACACTCGGCATTCTCACCACACACCGACACGTCCTCCACACACTCGTTGATATCTGAAACCGTTAAGTTTTTGTTTACATCTTTCTTTTATTTGAAGTTTACTTTGTTCTCTAGTCTACAAGCCTTTGATTTATACGGTGGGATGGGGAGTTGATGGTGTATGGTTGTGTGGTGAAGTGTGGGATGGGGACGGTGGGAGGTGGGTTGTTAAGAACTGGGCAGATTGAAAACTGGACAAACTGCTCACCGTGAAGCAATTTATTGATGTTGCCTAATTTCTTTTCTCCACTGACCAGAATGTACGAACAGGGTGCACCATATAAAAGACTAGAGCACAGACAGTAAAACCAGATCACTGACGACAATAGTTGTCCGATGGCCACACTTTACCGGTGATATCCGGCTTCTTGTCAATTTACCTCAGTTAGGGTAGTTAACTGTTAATGTACGTGTTTAAGAAGTTACAACTTACACACCCTCTAGCACCATGGCCTATTCAGAATTAGGTAAATAAAATACAGAGATATGCAATACAATATGCTAGGCGTCACTGCATGGTATAGAATAACTCAAAGTGCTGTGTTGTCTGTAGGTTTATATATTATTCCGCTTTATCCATATTTTTCGGTGTCTTAACATTGTGAAGATCAATTACCCCTTTATACATGTATGTGGACTGTGGTAAGGGTAGGAAGCAATGGTACGACGTTGGGAAGCCATGATTTGATGGTGGTATCGAGTCATCGCTTTGCACAATCAAAAGATCGCATTTTAATAGTCAGCATTTAGACGTCTTACTTTTGTGAATCGGGTGAAAATTACTTCGTATCCCTTTTAGGTTAGTCGGCTAAATGAGCCATATCCCACATCCCCGAGACCTTAGGCAGCTACGAAAGTTTTGTGCGACAGGACCGTGGTGAATGCATAAAACTTCCCAGTACACAGCCACCCCAGACAAAGCTGAACTGGATCACCACGCCCTTTAGTCAGGGGCTACTGATTTTGGACAAATCGAATTTATTTACTCTACCAAGAGACTCCTTGCTTACACTGCAAACAATTCGTCCTAACAAAAATGGACTTCTCTCGAATCCACTCATTGCTTACTGGGCTACGCACATTGATTCCGTTTGCAAAGTATCTGGCGAGAGCTTTGGCTATGCTTGCGCTTTGTCACGTTTACACCCGATGCTATTCGTAGAAGCAATATATATTTTTGAGCACCGTGTAAACACCAAAAAAATACATGTTTGTGCAGTTTATGTCGTACTCACTTAAATGCTTTCTATTCACATATTGCTGGAAATGCCTCTTATAGAGCTATTAATGAGCTATGGAACATTAAGAGCGATTAACATTTTTCATAATAACCACAAAAATGCTGCTATCTAATTATATAACAGCGTGGTACATAATTTAAATCATACAGGAGCATTACCGGCATATCTCATTGCACACACCGTGTGTTTTTGAAATGTAAAAAGTTCTTTTGTCTTTTTTCTTGACGGGTTCTTGATCTGCGATCTTTTTCTTGACGGGTTCTTGATCTGCGATCTTTTTCATTCTTCCCAGCTTATCTATCTGGGATACAGACTTGTACTGTTTCCACTAACCTGAAGTCTGGCATTTGCACGTGTGATGTCCTCAAGATGGCAAAGTTGTAAACTACAAACCAGATTTCCTTAAACCCCGCAGTAATTCAGACCTCATATTCATCCCACAGTTGCTCTTGAATAGTAACAGACTACAGATGTCACATTGAATTCCAGTGTTACAAGCGCATCGAAAGACAGCCGTTTTCGAGTAGAGTGGGACGCGCTTGAACCATTCGAAGAGATAAACTGTTGGGTATTGTTTTTAATATTGAACACAAGGAATTAATATCACTTCTTGTGAAAAATAGAAAATCAGCTTGATTTTCGGAACACCCGAAAAGTCCACCACGCAACGTAACAGCATGATTTGAGAATAGTCGGATGCCATCGAAGAGAATATGTTCATTACACTTGCATTAGTTATGATCGTATGATTTTCATTATTCAATAAAAATAAAAAGAAATGACGTCGAAATTCATTTTCAAAGATCACGAGAACCCTCTTTTCCTCGTGTACACTTTGAGGACAGCGCAAGCGACAGGACTGATTTTCAGATTAGTATATGTAAAGATTAAGAGCGGTAAATGTCGAAGCTGAGGTGAGAACTTACCGATCTCAGAGCTAATGAGGTTCAGACTAATCTAAACCTTCCGTGTCAGAGTGTAGTTGTAGCTATATATATATATATATATATATATATAATTTATTTATTTATTTGATTTCACTTAAACTACGGCCGCCAGCATTATGGTGGGTGGAAACCGGACAGAGCCCGGGGGAAACCCATGACCATCTGCACTGCAGATTGTCGATCTAGTGATAAAATATTATTAAATTTTATATACATGTACATTTTGAAATGTATATTTCATTTAAAAATATATGTAACAGGGTACATGGAACTATTTCATTTATTTTTTAAAGGCTGAAATTACGATATCATTTTATACCAATGTAATCCAGCTCAGCTACCTGTGCAGTGCGTTCCGTCGCGAGACTCGCTGACGAAGCCTCGTGCGCACGAGCAGCTGTAACCCCCGCCAAAGTTTGTACACACTGAGTGCTCCCCGCATACAGCCTCGCTGCTTTCACACTCATCTATCTCTGGAGTCGATGAAAAAACAGGAGATTTTCTTAATTCAGTGTACAATAATCCCCTGACCAGTAGAATTTGTAAAACTTATTTACATCAATGTCGTTGTAACAGCATTGTCACCTTATAACAACAGCATTGTAACCGTGTGACAACAGCGAGGTAACAACATTTGAACTCTATGATAACAACATAGTACCTTAATGACAACAGCATTTTAACGTATGATAAGGGCATTGTAGCCTTAAGACAAGAGCACTGTGACCTTATGACAAAAACATGGTAACCTTTTGAAAACAGCATTGGCATCACTCTTGTAAGCTTAAGACAGTTGAGCTGTAATCTCACCTTGACACTTTTTACCGTCGTGGGTGGGGCTGGAATAGCCCTGGAGACACGTACACAGATATCCGCCATAGGTATTGGCACAGGTAGAATGAGGGCCACACGGCTTATGTAGCACTACACATTCGTCGATGTCTGTCATAAGAAGAAAGAAAAATGTCACGCTGGTACATTTATTTCTTCACCTGTTTCACTGGCTTTTCACTTGTAAAACGGCGATCATGTATACTGCTGGAGAAGACCGGAGTTCTACTGTTGTAATACTTACGACTTTAAGAAATTCAAACTTATTCATATTTCGATTCACATTGGTTGTCTCCCCTGTGAAAAGGGACGTAAGAGTTATAGGCGCCGCTGGTCTAGTTCACGACTGTCCTCTGAACTCCTCTAAGACACGCCTTTAACTTATGCACAACTGCATAAATCTGCATTCACAAACTTCCAAAGAAGTGAACACGACACGACATTATCGCAAAATCATTCACTGAAACCAAATCCCATGGAGCTGACGTTTTGTGCAGTACGGTGATAAGCAGCCCTAGGCATGGGAAACTCTCTCGTGTAGGCTACGGAGGGAAATAAGCACTCCTGACTACACCTCTAACTCAATGCACTGCGTTTTTCCTGCATATTTTTGTACTGGGTTTCTAACAAGTTTGCAACGGCAAGCAAGGGCATAAGTGTCCCAATGCTTGACATCGTAGGTACCATTGCAGACGCCCTCGTTCACTTTAATTACAAATGCTGGGCTTTAGAATTAATTATATGAAGATACGTGTGAAAATGGTGGAAGAAAACTGGGTAACGATGCTTTAACGTGTTTGTATACACCACAGAGGTAGGCCGTGCATATACTGGTATATTCCGCGTGCAATTATCTTTTACGCGCCCCAATTATACAGCTACAATGTAGACTCCTACACGTTTTACTCTAGATAATAACACTCAAATGAACAAAGTATTATGCTGTGTGTTGTTTTTGGACAAACATTTCTCTGTAACTATTGAAACAGGGAATAGGTCGCCCGCTATTTGACCTTCTCTTAACATGAAAGTGCGCCGGTCTGTTGTCAGCAGGCTTGCTAATTCATTCGAGGAAAGGAACTACAGTCAACTGTATTTGAAATGATATGCAAACATATGGTAACCCCCAATGCACAGAGCCTATAAACGTCACAACTTTATCTAACTTTAACTATACATGCAGCTGGAAATAAAAGAACA
Organism: Acanthopleura granulata; assembly: GCA_016165875.1. Taxonomy (NCBI): domain Eukaryota; kingdom Metazoa; phylum Mollusca; class Polyplacophora; order Chitonida; family Chitonidae; genus Acanthopleura; species Acanthopleura granulata. The sequence continues at coordinate 10,771,508 of JABBOT010000008.1, forward strand.
GTCGTTGTACTGAATGCTTTGCGTTACTAGTACATACAAAGCATACACAAGAAGTACACTGTCTTGGTATGCAAATGACGAGTAAAAGTATACGTACAATCGCTAACTGAATGCGATGTCTGATATACACATTGGTAACTGATGGTTTAAAAACAGTGATTGGAGGCGGCAATCTGCCTAGCATCTAAAACCAGAAGCATTGCATTTAGCTGGCAATAAATAAAGTACATTTTTGACCGCGAAATTCACTGCCTGGCACTCATTTACTGATATTAAGTACAAACAATAACATAAAAGGTACAATCATTCAATGTTGACAAATCTGTCACCTTAATATGGCGTAAGACGATTTTAAGTAATCGTTGCTTCAAAAATCTGAAAATCGCGCTGATATTGCCAGATAACGAATGTAATATTTCGTGACCTTAGTGAGAAACACAGATATAATGGACAATTATTAGGTTGTCTTGTAAGCCTAAACAAGCCCCTTTAGTCAAAATCATTGACCGCCTCGAACAAGGGATATCTACTTTTCGCTTTGGCAACACGACATCTTAAGCTTGTTCTTACGTCCTGTACTTTGGAAATATTTACTTATGACAGACCTGAACGAAAACAGAGCTCAGATTCCAGGTTAAATCTTACCTGTCACGCAGTTCCTTCCATTCCTAGTTGGACTGGAGAAACCGAATTTACAGGAACAGTAGTGTTCGCCGTTCGTGTTGGTACACTCCGAGTTCGAGCCACAAGGGGAGGAAAGGTCACGGCATTCATCGATATCTGCGAGACGGATGGAAGAATAACAGTACTGTAATTCCATTACTGACGCCTAATGGCTGGGTGAGACTTGCATTGGGCCCTTCCGGACATGAAGTAGGTAATTCCAAACCATTAAAGTAAGTATACTGGAAGCTCACACGTTATTCTGACGCAAGACGGGCATAATGTCCAACGCAATTATGACAATCCTTCTTTTTTCCGCATGTTATAAATTACATTTGATATAGAACAAAGAGCTATTTCAACACAATACATGATGTCAAGATTCATTTGAAAAATATCCTTCAACTGCAAACATATCAAACAGTTAACCATGCGCCAATTTATGGTAAAATACAGGGAAAAAAAATAAATAAACAACCGGCACAATAGGGAGGCATTCGTCAAAGATCTGTCGCAGGGTGATTATTAGAATGTTGTTGCGAACGACCTTTTTTATTTTATTTGAAAGAAATATAAACGTGCTTAGTTACCTTCGCAGTAAAAGACTTCTCTATATGACTTCAGAGGACCTTTAAATCCCGGCTTACATCGACATTCGTACGAGGACTGGGTGGGGAAACAAAATGAATTCTGACCACAGTTGTGCTCCTCTGTCAAGCAAATGTTCCCTGAAAAACATGACATATAGAACAGTGCTCTTATGAAATGGGTTTTCTTTACAAAAATGGCACAACTATATATATCTATGACGCTAGGTGGAGGACAGAACCTTTGGAAAGAATACATCAAAACCAGGATTCCATACTTAATTAAGGCCTTTTATTTTAATAAGATCTGTTTACGGTTTACAGTCACGGTAAATTCTAACATATAATGCATATACAACATATAATGTCTATACAGATTCCGTATTGAAGCATGTACTAAATGATGTGATTCCTCTCTCAAACATGAGACTAACTACAACGCGTCACTTTTAAAAATTCCCGCAGCTGGCACAAAATTCTTAAGTACTGCGATATAAAAAAAAAAAACCAAAAAAAAAAAACAACAAACAAATAAATGAACAGGTAAACACATAGTCTTCAAATTTTGATAGTACATTCACGCCAGAAAATGCGTAAGGAAGTTTACATGTCATCAAAATCGAGTCACGGTAATGCAGAACAATTTAATGTAAGGGTAGCGTTCATGGCATGGCCTTTTAGTACATATCGTATTCTATTCAGTTCACCTATGTATTAATACTTATTATTATGTGAAAATATTTCAGAAAGTCCCAAAAATGTTTCTGAAGAAGGACAGTTTCAACTCTTTAGGCTCAAACTCATCCTTTTTTCTATTTCACGAGAATTTGGAGAGATATATAAACCGGCCCGCCGCCGCATAAGTGAAACATTCTAAAGAACGTACAGTGTTTAAGTACAAGACACAAGTATTACAATTTGTTTGCTTTGACTAGAAAGGGGCTAGATGTAGAGGACAATTGTTACAGGAAACTATCACACTGGATAAAGCGTTTGAATACTGTTGTGCCACATTCAATGACATGAGTTGTGATCGTATGTATATAGATGTATATCATAATATGCATAACCACCGGAAGTAAGCAGAAGTTTAGCCCGACTGCAATACCGGCGTGAAAAATTATCCTCATCATTTACACGCAATTATGTATTTAACGCATTGCGTATAAAATTTGAGACATTCCATAATAATGATACAACCGTTCATTCTTTACATACAGATGTTCCTCTCTGGATTGCTGTCGGCAGTTTTGCATATTATGACAGAGACTCGGACAAAGAAACAAACAAATCAGAAGTTTGTTTTTTGTGGGACTTCGGGGATAAAAGGTTTCAGACGTCTTCCGTGGAAAGACATGAGCCTACTATTTTGAAATAACACCGATGAGTTAGAGTGCAATAATTATTTCACTGGTGATAACGGATGAGTTTGAAAATCGCCTTTGACAAATCCTGGGTATTATTTATCAAGGTAAATACATTTGACGTGATCTCTGATTTTGGCAATGACTCTGCAGCCCCTTGGCCAAATCTTAAATTTGTGCAATCGGCTGACATCGTTGCACAGTAGACACAGTATGTTCTGTATCGATTGGTTGGTAATCGATCGGTTTGTAGAATGGTAAAATTAACATCACACCTTGTGGGAAAATTCTCTAATGACACACGATGACGTCGATTAATTGCCATGAATGGAATGTAAATAAAGGACAAAATCTAATGAAAAATGCAGTAGAAGCTCAGTAGAAGGGCAAATAACTATAACTATTACCTTTTCATCTTTGATCATGAAATGGTACCTCCTTTATTACATGTAGTTGACGTAAGCAGCTCATTATGTTTGTCCCTAGAGCCTGTCCTGCGGTTGTTTGATCGCCACAAACAGCTCCCTAGCCGTAGTGGTCAGCCAGACGGCCAGTTGGTCGTCAAAGGCAACTTTGTTTGTTGCCCTACAGTTTGTCAGTCATTCAATTGGTTGCTACAGTCGGCTATGAGGTCTGTTGGTCGTCACAAGAAGATCTGTACGTTACCATGTAATCTGCCAGACAGTTAGCTATTCGCCACGAGCAGCCTTGTATGTTGCCCTCCTCCCTTTAAGTCGAGCCTTTTACTTTGTGAGGTATTAACCACAAAAACAAAGCTACCAATTTCATGCGATCAGTTGGTCGCCACAAACAGCCCTACTGTCTACCATATCAATCTGTCAAACAGCTTCCTAGCCCTAGTGGTCAATCAGAATGTGGGTTGGTTGAACCGTTTGCTTGTCCGTCGCAAATTCTTGACCTTCCTTTACGTTGAAGCTTTCACTTTGTGAGATGATTAATTATGGCAGCCGGATAAGGACATCTCGTCCCACGACAGTGCAAATCGCGCGCGAATGATACCGTTCTCGTGTCGCGGGTCTGGACCCGCGGGGGCGTGGGACGAGGGAACGAGGATACGAGGATGGTGCCGTCCTCGTGTCGCTGTCCGCGACCTATAAAAGCCTATTTCATGTAGGCCTGTCGACCGATTTCAAGGAAATGAAGCGCGAGACGAGCTGTCCTCATCCGGCTTCCATAATTAACCACAAAAACAAAACCACCAATTTTTGCTGAATGCGGCGGCTACTGTTGTTCCGTAATACATGTCCGTACCCATTCCCGTACGTTGGCTTCATTGTGTGTTTGTGGAATTTATTTCATATTTGAGCTTTGAACTGATCTGCGCACCTTCACAGGTGTGATGTCACCATTACCAGGTCTACCTCGTGGTCGATAAACAGAGATGCGCCCGCGTATGATCACCATAGGCCTATATATCGTGAACTGAAAAGAAAGCTGTTGCTAAGAGGTCAGCATGTGGAAGGCAGACTGCTACAATGGCGTAGACTAGCCATCTGTTGCTCTGGGGGAATTTACACCACAGCGTACAGTCTGAGGCAGGTGTTCAGCTGCGGTGTGGTGTCGATGTTACATACCGTCAATTGTTTACACCAGGGACAACAAGGCACACCTTCATCGAGCTGAGCTCCCCTCCCCAATGCCCAGCTGATTGAAGCACTTGTCTAATATGGACTCGATTCCAAACGCTGAGACAATGCCTGCGATAATAAACAGGGCATCAAGAGACCAAGTAACCCTTAGCTAATGAATGCATTACTTAATGTTACGTACACCGCATTGTTTCGGCTACATCGTGACGACCGATACTGAGCTGTAAGGCGACCCAGGTTAATCCGATGGAATAGACTTTTACTGCATGCTACCGAGTAAGCAAATGTACACGTACGGGTCTATTGTTCATAGAGATAGGTGGTATCTATCTATGCCCCGATAAACGATATATGCGGCGTCTCACCCACGTAAAGCGCAGTAATAATACATTGGCTGATTGGCGCAGTCTTGGTGGATGGCGATATCGGTCATCCATTCATTCATTATTCACTATTCGCCCATCAAGTAAATGTGAATACACAGACTGGTCTTGTCCCCGGGAATTACTCCTCCTCACGGGCAATCTACTGAGATTGTCTATTCCCTCGTATCTACTGTTACCAGTGATTCTCTGAATTAAAACGCTCTGCTTTCGGCTATGTTAAACTATAGTCTGAACGACTAAAACCATCCTTGGAAATCACTGCCAAAATATGGCGACGAAATAAAATTTTAAAGAATTTCAATGACATGAAATATAGCTGCCGGGGACATCTATGCTGAGATTCAAGCTGGTTGAGACGACGCCACTCCCTGCTGAGTTATTTCTATCTTCGAGCTTGGGATATCAAATGTTGTTGCTCCCATGTCTCTGGTGTGAATTGAGGTTTGGATAACATCACTTCCGGTTAAATGAATCTTTAGACTTACGTCTAGTTATAAATTGCAGATCTTTTCGCTATGCGGTCCCTTCCATAACGTAGAGGCAAGGAAAACATATATGACCATGTTAAAGTCATATCGACGGACAGGATTCTCTTCCCATGTATCAAAGTTTTCATCATTTAAAAATCTGTTTAAAAATATTGAAATAGGTTTCATCTGAAAAAAAAAGAATAAAAGAAAAGAAAAAGAGTGATTTGGCCTATTACACCTGGCCAGATCAACTTAATTTGCATATCGATTGAACGCAAAATCACATACATTCATAATAAGTTTATGTTGAAACTTATGAACAAAACTTTAAAGCAATATGTATGGCGGTTTAGGGGGAGAATGTTTCGTTCAGAACTGTAAATAATCCAATATGGCGGCCAGGTCACGTATCCGCTGACAACCAAACTTTCTATCACATTATCAAATGCTCGTTCATGCTATGTAAGAGTTTCATGCATGTAGTTTTGGCCACATATACTTCACCCATCTAGTGGTGGCTGCGTATACTTCACCCACCCAGTCATGGCCACATGTATTTCACTCATCTAATCATGACCGCATATATTTCATCAACCTACATCTAGTCATTGGTCCATACAATTCAGCACCTAGCACATACATTTCACCCACCTAGGCTGCATATACTTATTCACCCACGTAGTCATAATAATAATCCAGCCACCTAGTCACGGCCGCATACATTTCGGCCATCTATTTATGATCCCATATATTTCACTCACCTAGTCACGGCCGCATACATTTCGACAATCTATTTATGATCCCATATATTTCACTCACCTAGTCACGGCCGCATACATTTCGACCATCTGGTTACGATCCCATATATTTCACTCACCTAATCACGACCGCACACATTTCGACCATATAGTTATGATCCCATATATTTCACTCACCTAGTCACGGCCGCACACATTTCGACCATATAGTTATAATCCCATATATGGCCACTCTGGCAGAACATACTTCAACCACCTCATCATGACCGTCTCTATTTCTCCCACCTATTTGTAGTCATGGCCGCATATATTTCACCCAACGAGTCATGGCCCCAAATATTAGGTGGGTTTATATTTCCCTAACCACGAGTCAAGCAAGACACATTCGCCTGAAACGTTGCTTTCAGCCAGGAAGTTTGTAAGGGACCCGAGCTAGGTTGGTGATGTTCAGGCTCTGTCAGGTTTCCTCCATCCTGACCACCCTCAGTCACATGAGACTATATTCTTGAGAGTGGCTTTAAGATTCAACCAAATCATGGATAACATTGACGCGTGCATGTATTTTGCCCCCCTTACTATGTTGGCATTTATTCCAGCCAGTAACTCACTTGTGTATTTACTTCAGTCAGTTATACAGACCCGTGTACTTACATTCGACCATGCAACTACCCTTGCATGCATATATTTCGGCCAGCATGTCATGGGAACATTCAGGCCATAATCACTGGATCATCCATGTCAACCTATATTTCAGCAACATAACTATTCGTAGCTATATTTCAGCCTGCCAGTTATGTCCATTAATATTTCAGCCACTTAAAGTATAACCATTTGACATATATTTCATTCAGCTAGACATACCCATATATATTTCGCTCCTTAAGTGCAGTCTACTTTGACAGACCAAATGTGTTTCACCTACCTTGTCCGTGGACCCTGGCCAGCTGTCTCACGAGTAGAACGACCGTGAAGCAGTAGGAGTGGATAATCCGCGGGACCATCATCTGGGGCTGGGGTAATTGGACGAATCTTGGTGTGGTTTCGGTGGCATGGCAGCTTCGTGTCTCCCACAGGTAATCTCAGTCAACCCACTACTCACGCTACCTACACTGCACGGTTAATGCTTCCGTACGGTACTCCACGGACAGGCACAGCAAGGCCTAAACTTTCAGTCCCTGTTCGTCATGCCCTGCTTCCTCTCACAGCATGGCGAAAACAAAAATTCATTTCCAGTTCTTCTGAAACAATTGTCAGTAAATTATCCCCAGGCTGTGAATGTCATCCTTCTTCTTTAAGGCTATAGTTTTTCGTCTTGAAAACACATCGTGAGTCCAATATGCACACTCTATGCTTCAGTTGACAATTATGTAAGGTAGTGAATATATCAGCTGTATGGAGCACCAGCTGACACAGCCAGACCGAGTGTATTTACACAAATGCTCGTCGAGTAGACTGAATTAACCCCGCCCGGGAACATCTCTCTGTCACGCTCAAAGCGGCTTCTAGGGGTAGGCCATACACCCTATACAGCCGACAAACTGGTCAGCTCAGCTCGTAGTCTATTCAAAAGGCGAAGCGTGCTAATGGAGCGATTAGATCTTTGCATGATGTGACGACGACATTAATAAATGCCTATGTTAAAGCCAGTCGCTTTGTGGTGTTATTTTGTTGGGTTTACGCTAGCGTTAGGCTACAGTTGCCGCAGGCGCTGCCAATTACTGGTCAGTCAGTGAGCTTAAGACTACCGATCACCGGCAAATCGAAACCCCTCCCCCCCCCCCAGCTCCCGTCATCCACAGAAAGTCGCTCATTGGCTTCATGGTTGTACTCACGAGCTATTCTTGCTCCAGAAATCTTCCAAGTCTTCCCGGCGTTGAAAAGCATTGATAGCTTCACCCAGATGTTAAATAACAACAGATTCAATATATTTTCAAGGGATTATGTGATTCCGAATGAGCCAGTTTACACTCCCAGTCCGTGGTCAGTGGAAACCAGTGCTGAATCCATAATCCCGGCTTACTCTGTCGCCATTCCGTGTAAAACTTTGTAGGCTTGCGAAGTGGCTTTTAGATACGCGTCTAGGTGGTTTCCGCAGGATTGTGTAAGGTTTCCTATACATCCATAAACTTGACCGTCGTTATTTCTGTAATATTTTAACTAAGTCAATTCGTCCATTGAAATTAGTGGCGCGTGCTTTGGGGATAGCTACTTTAACATAAACAGAAAAAGAAAGTATGGTGTCTTAAATTGGCCGTATCAACTTTTTTGGGGTCATGCCAACACGATGGAACATTACGATGGGGTAAGGCGACGAAGGAGCGGTGGAATGATGACGGGATAACGAGATGAAGGGATTAAAGCAATGAAAGCAATTTCTTTAAATCTGTGGGCAGAAAATAATTTTTCCATTAGCTATTGCATTACAAGCTACTATGGTTTTTATTTAATTCTTTGATTAGTGTTTTATGCCATACTCAAGAATATTTCACTTATACGACGGCGGTCAGCATTATGGTGCGAGGAAACCGTGCAGACTACGGTCATCCGCAGTTTGCTGGCAGAACTTCTCACGTACAGACATAGAGGAAACCAGCATGCATGAGCTGGGCTTGAACTCACAGTCACCGCAGTGGTGAGAGGCTCTTGGGTCATTGTGCTGCTAAAGACCGGTACCATTGTATTCAGCGGTTGAAATCAATTCTTTTCCTAACCTATAATTTTCCTAACATTTTTCATTCAATCAGGTAAAAAAAAGATTACAGTGGTGCATATGTATATCCGTATTACCTGGTTTTTAAGAATGTCCACTGCCAACTATAACTCATCGCACCATCAGTCTGTCGTGTTTGGGATAATCAGAGAAAGACTGAAAGTGCATCAGGCGAAAGCCCAAAACACGCCGTGCTATGTAACAAAAAAAGCTGGCCGAAAAGGGGCCGAATGGATTTTTTTATTACTATGAGCAGGGTTTATAAGAAGCCTGTATAATGACAAGATATGGTTGCTCTCATCGTGAGCAGTCCATAGAAGGGTAAACGTCCTGAGTAAAACAAAACAAATAAAACAATATAAATACTTTAACGGCTTTTAATTTATGATCTATATATATTGGCGTGGTAAAAGTCATTAGTACACCAGCCCTCAACCATACACTGCTAAATAGAATGTAAAAGTGATGTAAATTGAAACAGTGAATTCAAGTGTAAAAATAATGCTGCAAATTTTCGGTGCTAGTTTACACTGTACTCCTGAAGGATTTTAAAATATGGTGCAAATGTTCATCACACCTGTAAATTTACAAATGTATTGCCCGTAAGTTCCATGATCAGTGTAATTATTCAGGTAAAAGAGCTGTTACTAAACAGGTGAATATGCGGTAAATATACAGCAAACTTTATCTCTACAGCAACTTGTAAATATATAGGAAAAATTACTGGTTATAAAATTACTAGCACTATTTATTGTAAAACTACACCATTTGTTTACGCAGTGTAAAGAATTTGGCTTGTCAATAATCAAAAGAACAACTTCCCAAACAACGTCCAATACAAACCAAAAAAGAACAAACAATATACATAAATGGATTTATGCAAAGAGCAGTATTCAACAGCTTTCACTAACAACGGAAAGACACAAGTTCTTGGAGAATAAATGAAGTGAATTACCGCTTGAAATCTCATATATAAAGTTATTTCACTATACCCGACGGCTTGACTGGCATTTGAACAATCACACAGGTAGTGTAATCAACGTATCACATATATATTTGTACTTTTTTTGTCGTTTTTGTCTTTCATGCCAGAGGTTTTTTTTAACCTTTCTTGTACAATGCCCATGACAATTTGGAACATTTTACTGAAGATTCTGATCAGCTCAAAGATGGTGACCGGTTAAGTCACTATCTGAAAACCAGCTAAAACTATGTATATGTTACGCCCGTGGTTTGGTCCATCCTGTGGGAGAATGAAAAACAAAGAAACATCACGGAGCTGGTTCTGCAAATTTACGGCTCAAAATGGCGGACGTGGCAACAGCGCTTTATACACTTCATACATGTACATACAGGCATGTGTGATCACATAATTATGCAACAGGACACAAATAACAACCGCTAGTTTCTAATAACTTGCTTACGGTATGTCTTAATACACAAGTAACTTTGGCTTCTTGTCTAGGGTTTTACCAGTTGTTATGATTTCTTCTCAGACGCATTTATACTTAATACTCTGTTCTACGTGTAAAGTGTTAACAGTAGGGAAAAAAACATGCTTTTATGTTTCGCTTATAGCTGACAAATTGCTGCATGTGCAACTCAATAAAAAGTTAATGAAACCGTAAGACAAAGACATGCTAAAACTTTTGCAGTCTGAACACTAACATCAATGCAGTAACTAAATGTAATGAACAATGTTCACTCCTCCATGGGTTACTTTACAAGATTTTACGTTATGGGTATGCAGGCAAAACCGTACATGTATGCCTTATGTGAAAAAAATAACAATGTTACTCCAGCTACATTACTTGTCAGAGTGAGTAGTCTCCCTTAAATTCATAGTTTGTTATCAATTCTGCATTGCAGTAAACAAGTGCAGTACATGACGTCTTTACGTATATCTAATATACCTAACACCGGTATACCACTAACAATTAATGATTAAACATGCGCATTCGTTAGCTACAATTAAATGATAACCATCTACGTCTGCTGGCATCGTGCAGTTACCAGTTACTACCTATGTGTGTATCTCACTAACATGTCGACACCAAATCGATTCACAAATAATGAAATCAGAATCAACTTTGTATCGTATGTTATACTTGGCATATCACGACATCTATTTCTACAGAAGATGTAGACATATAAACATATTCTACACCCATCGCTCAACTAAGTGGGAATAACGTGCAATATGCATTCTGAACTTTTGGCTTTCATACATACCCGTGGGAATACAAAGAAACATCATGAAGCTGCCTATGCAGATTTACTGCTCAAAATGGCGGACATGGTGAATATCCACTCCTAAACTGTAGACACGAGTTATCGCCCTTGAAAATCAACTCGGGCATTACACAAATCAAAACAAAACCAAAAACGAAAAAGAAAAAAAAAAAAAAGAAAAAAAGAGAATAGAAATAAAAAATAGCACCAAGATATGGCGTTACATGTTCAAAAACTTAAATATACGTTGATCCTAAATACCGGCGTTTAACACCCATGTATAGAATCACTTTACATTTGCTTTACGTCTCATAGCCGAAGCACAAATTTGTACTCGGCGTATTACGTCCTTGTTACATCATGTGACATTTTCAAAATGACCACCGGAAGTCAGTTTGTATACGAAGCTTCTTTGATTGTATCAAGATTGCTTGCTCTTGAAGTGAACAGCACAGGTAACAAATTACAAAGAAAATCCTTATGGTCGCTTTGAAAAAAAAAAACATTTTAATGTTTTCATCCAATTCCAGTATGACTGCAATGTCACCTGCAGTCATTTTTCATATGCAACAATTCAGGCCATACACTTACACAGCCAGATTCCCCAGGTTTTGTTCAATGGTTTTCCCTCCAGCTAAACGCGCAGATTTGGTTGTATTATCTAGACAAGAACTCACAACTGCGTGGCATTGGCATTTGGTCACACAAGATCACACACGTACAGATAATTGAAAGGGTATTCCTAATAAGTCACATAAAGGCGACAAAGTAGCGACAACCATGTGACTTTTGGTATCTGGTCACACATGAGCAAAGAAGTTGCGATTAGCCATGTGATTCTTATTTGGTCTTTCATGACGATTTCGTATCTACTCACACATGACCAAAGAAGTGGCGAGCAACCATCTGGCTGATGGAATATGGGCACTGAACAGTTTTAGTCAGTATTATATCATCACTTATCATGATATTGCTTGAATATCAAAACTGACCATTTCTGTTAAAGCAATGGTAGATATATTTGGAGCTGAATATAATGTAAATATCTTAAATGTATAGAACAGAGCATTTCACCTCAAGGCACGTCTCCTTTGAGTTTGGGTTACGCGACGCCTACCGGAGCTCCACTACCCACAGTGTAACAACACCATACAGATATTTTAACAAATCACCATATACCTTCTGTCCTTCATCCAGCAATAGTGCTTGCATGCACATTGGACTTCAAGACACTAACCGTGACAGAGTTTGATGGACTGTCCCTTCACGCAGTGTTTTATTTAATAAATAATTTTTCCCGCACATTGGAATCAGCGCATAAATATTCTAGATGTATATATATACATGTGCGTGTTGAGGACGCATGCGTGTCTGTCAGCTGTTAGAGGTTGTTCCATAAAGATATACCAGCTGGACTAAAGTACGTGTCGCCCACTTTACATCCATCTAAGTTATACGCGCATGTATGTAAATGCACATAGGAACATCCTAGACCATAGAACATACAGCCTCAGTCACATAGTTACACAACTTACCAAAGATGTAGAAGCGGAAGGAAAATTGTTGCTAACTGGTTCCGGCATTCACACGCGTCTCATTATATTCTGATAAATAATTCACGCTAAAACCGCACAAAAACACCCATTTCAGAGCTGACACAAGAAACTTAACGGCACGTTTACAAGCGAACGGTAATCTACGGTTGTGAGATTATTTATTCATGTATTTTACTTGAACCACAGAATTAGGTTATCTAATCATCGAATTCCCCTCCTTGTAACTTCCCCTTTCTATTTATTGCCTTCTGTATTTAGAAGTACGTGTAAATGCGGGACTGCTGCATGCGCCCAAATGCTGTTCATTGTGCGCTGAGAAGGTATGTTTTGAATAATTCTCAAATTCCACGCGCTGAGCTAATAGCTAAGCTAACAGTGAAGCCTTGTGTCAGGAGGTTCATCGTGGGGCTCTGCACGGTTTCTTAAAACAGCAAACAAGACTATCGAAATATATATGAAATATTGTGGAGTAGTGAATGAAAGCAACGAAATAAATAAATAAATGGCAGACTGAACCTGAAAGTATTTAATTGCCCAGCGCTCGATAAGCTTGTGTACAACTAACGGTACTCACTCTGATTTGCTGTCAAACAGGAACCCTTTGGCTCCTTGGCAACACTATGTTCACGAAGGTATTGGAGTCTACAGTTACTCGGTGGCAAGAAAACTGGATATATATATATAGAGAGGGCGTCAATTCCAGTGAATCAATCAATTCCGGCATAAACTCATGTGACATCTGAATTCCGGATTTGTCAACAAGACGCCAGATGAGTAATATTTTTAAATCAATAGTGCTTTAACAAAAATAAGAATGCAATAACACTTTTTGTTTACTGCATTGTACTGTGAATAAAGGGGTTGTCTATAGAAAGGCCGATTTGTGTTGTATTTGCCCAATAAGCTTTAAAACTTTTTTTAAACAATGGAAAAATCAAACTGTCTGTTTAAACTGTACTTGAATTTTGGAAGTACAGCACATCTGAGACTGTCTAAGACTGTCCAATGTTCCACTGACACCAGAAAGCAGTCTCACTATTTCACGTCTAAAAGAGCAAACAACAAACGTGTCAATTTCATCTGGTCTGAAATCCTTAGAAAACCTGTACATTCGTTACTTTCGGGGCCTGCAGTAATGTTGAGCAATTATGAACTTATGAAATTGACACATTTTGTTGACACACGATGAAAACTAATACTGCACTGAAGTAAGATACGTAGAATGTTGGGAGAGTCCGCCAAATATAAGGTAGGATGGCGGTTATTGTTCACCAGGTGCCTGTCTCACAAAGATATTGCATATCTTCGTCAAGCCCATTTACCATGGTGACGTATCTCTTCACCATACGTTGCCATGGACGTTACGTCAGCCGCATATTGCGACAGCATCCTAGGATGAGCATTATGCTACAATCCCTCGGTTTTAGAGTGCTCCTGGCAGCGAGCCCAAATATTTGGAACCATATTTAAAGTGTTCAGTCTCAAATGAAACTAATGAATAAAATGAGATATTAAAATCTGACCCTTGAGGGTACGATAAATTGAACATAAAAAAAAGAAATTCCTTCATTACTTTTCCCTTTAATTTCGACATTTATTATATATGAGGATATATGATTTTGTAAAACAGTATAAATTTTTGATTTATTTATTTATCTATTTATTTATTTGGTGGGTGTTTTACGCCGTACTTAAGAACATTTCACTTGTACGACGGCGGCCAACATTATAGTGGGAGGAAACCGAGCAGAGCCTGGGGATAACCCTCGACCTTCTGCAAGTTGCTGGCGGACCTTCCTATGTACGGCCGGAGAGGAAGCCAGCATAAACTCACAGCGACCGTAGTGCACTAATCCACTGAGCCACGGAGGCCTCATAAATTTTTGAATGAGCGAAAATGTTTGAGTCAACTGTAAATGCAACATTGTTTAATTTGTCAAATCCGTGCAGCTTTGGACCTATTCAATTTCCGACTGAAGCATGAAGGAAGTGGAGTCCCAGAACAAAACTTACATATGATTTCTGTTTGAATGGGTTTGATCTTTGTGCAAACTATCCTTCTTTGGGCCCATTTCCTTCATGGCTGAAACAAGAACTTTGTCTTTTCATTGACACGACCAAGTTGGTACACACCCTGGTGTGTACCGAATAATTGTCGAAAGAATAGTCTGCTGAATTAGTGTAGTGGATAGCGATTCATGATTTGGACCCAACGATCGTGCTTTCGAGCCTGTATTGTCATTTCCATTCCAGTTCCCTCACTTAAACAATTCTGTAATAATATCAAATAAATAAACATTTTAAAACGTAAACAGTTGATAAACAAGCCATTGATCTGATATGTACTACATAATTCATCTATATAGGTAGCTCTTTGGTGGTATGGGCTCGACACTTTACAAAGACTTACAGTGAAACTTGCCAACACCGACACATCTAAAAACCGACCTTTTGTCAACACCATCAGTGCCGATTGATCCATTTTTATCTACATTTAAAACCCATGTTATTTTTCATTAAATACACCGACACTTGTGTGTTCTGAATACCGACAGGGATTTCCATTCCCCGTTGTACCAAGTGCATGGTAATCCACACTGTATAATCCGCCACAGCGTGGCGCTGACCGACTGCTCCTACACGCCAAAGTTATCTCCGCTGGGGGTCAGAGAGGTGTATTCAGAAAAGGAGATAGTTCTCTTAGTGGACAGTTCAGTAAACGATGAATAAATGAATGATTATGGCTTAACGCCACATCTGCAATATTTCAGCCGTATCGTGGTGACAGTAAACGATGACGACATCCCCTTGAAGTTGATTCTGATTGGAACACTTCACATGCTGTTAGCCGAGATGACACTCAGTAATACAGAATATCAATAATACTCCAGTTTATGGTCGCATTGTTTTCCACATTTCATTAAATCAAGGATGACTGACCAATCTGCTAAGAAACGTCGTGTGAAAATGTCCGAGTCCATGATTTAGGAAGTTCAACTCATTCAGTCTTACTTTCCCTAAGTCCAAGACTATTGTGAAATTTTCTTTCAGGGATTTCCTACGATGGAAACAGTTTTACTTTGTCTTGACCAGTGTAAACAAAATTTCAGATGTGACAAACAGTAAGTTCTAGTTCCGCGCATGCTTCTTCGTTACCTTATTTATTTTCTATGTAGGCCTATTCCTCCACACATTTAAAGAAATAAAACTTTGGACAAAAAAAAAAAAAAAAAAAAAAAAAAAAAAAAGACGAAAGAATGGAAAACACGAAGAACAAAGCAACAACACCTAATTCACCTTGCATGCTTGCACAGAACTTGTTTATTAGTGACACATCTGCAAGTGTATAAGTACCGGTAAGCGTTGTTGTTGCACACGGTATATTCACAAACCGACTTCTTGTCAAAAACGACATTTTCTTCAGTAACCGGGTGTGGTCGGTTCACAAAGGTTGTACTCTATTATCATTATTGAACTGAACAAGTGATAGACGTGTTGTATTATATCCACATTCTGTAATATTAGCCCACTGTGCAATTCTGCTTACAATTATACGTAAAGTAGATAATTAAAGCTCGAACTGATCCTTAGAACAGGGGAAGACAGAACTTGCATCAGATTGTAGTTAAAAGAATAAAAAGCCAATGGAAAATATTAAATGTTGGAAAGCAAACAACAGGCCGTACGGATAACTCGATTGTCGATGACCTAGTTTGGGGTTTGCCGTTAACTGATGATTGACAGTCGTCAAAAACAAATTAATTGATTTCCACAAAGAACAGTGCTAGCAATTTCTGACATTGTGAACATTTCTGCCTGTTTATATATACAGATATACCAATCAAGGGAGGTAATTCCTTTGGACTGTTTACTGCTCAGTTACGCAGAGTAGTCTCCATGTTTTTTGCCTGAAGTAGTATCTCAACGGCCTGGTCACCAGTTCTTTGTGATGTAAAATACTACAGTTTGATGCGTAAATGAGCGATGTGCACCAGAAACTCACTGATGATTTCTACGTAGTAATGTGGAGAATATCTGGATCAAGCCACGCAAACGTCATGTTAACGTTATATTAAATAAAACTGAAATGTAAGTCAGGGGTACTGAATCTTTGCAACGTGTAGGATGGATGGATAACTCTCCAGATATCATCACTTAAAGTATGCTGTTTGTAAGTTCATGTGAGGAGAGAAATTGACGGAAGTTTGACAACTGACGAAAAGACAAGATATTCTTCTAGTCTTATACATGTTTCGTGTAACTTTTACTGACTTTTATGATTTTATTTTGACACTGTAAACTTACTATGCCAGTAGTTCCTATCCTGGGATCATAGTGTTGGCCAATACCCTTTTATAGGAGCCATGCGCCATACACTATGAACCGTGTACGGCCGATGACGAAGGTCTTCTGCCGAACCATTAGTTGTCCACGGCTCACGTGCTTTAATGCGTCTCAATAGCCATTGTTACTTCTAATGTGTTAAGTTCTGAATCTGTAGGCGGTTGTCTGGATGTCTGTGTTAGCGAATGTAGTGTTTGATAAGTGGTACAGTATATTCTCTTGAAGCTATCTATATTATGTAAAGGTATCTTTCTAGTGTTAATGTGAGTTTTGATTGTGTAAAGGTATCTTTCTACATCATTACTACTCATGTGTATTACTTTGTATTACATGTAATTAGTACGCCTATTATTAAGAATAAGGACGATCGATTTATCATGTGTCAATTAGAATTGTGAATAATAAAAATGTGAATTGTGAGTTTTTAGTTTCAACGTTAGTGTTAATGTGAGTTTTGATGTTAGTCACTTTGATTGACTTTATCTTCGAAGCACTGCACATTAAACCGTCCCATGTTGTAGTACGTAATTTCTCTCACTTCGAGTGTCATATCTCACCAGAATTACTTGTTGGTAAAACGCGCTGTTTAACCACGTTGGTATGGCATACATGTAGTACATAAGAATTTACCCAACTATAATGTTGCACTAGTTCTGTTGTGATTGTTTAATTTTGAAATAGTAACAAGTTGTGAAAGCAATGATAACAGAATAAAGGGAGGACTGTAGGACTAGGATACTGAATGAGTATGTTTTCTTCCCCCCTGTTGTCAGGGACACTACAGAGAGTATGTACCTCTGGCTAACCGTCATTCATTGTAGGTAAATACAGATGCATAAAACAAACTACACCAGTGTTTTGACTTTCTTTCAATAAGTAATAACCATTCCCTACACATGGATACTTTCAACGCCTTATCATACCCCCGCCTTTTACAGGAGACCTTGTGCACAGTGCGACTGTGAATAAGTCGTTAAGGCAAATCACCAGTCTCTGGACATCTGATGCATCATATTAACTGAATTTAGCAAGCCACTGACGTACTTTCCTACAAGTGACATTCACACGCTATATAGTTAGAAATGTAAGGCTGAGCAAATGACCAAAGGCCTCAGCTGAGGTTAATATCATATGCAGGTTAATATCATATGATGGTATCATTGGTGATTACTGCACGTAACGCGTGGATCCAGTTTAAGTAGGCAGAATACAGAGCCGTTTAAACTGGAGGGAGGATCTCTCTGCCATCGAAAGCCTATATAGAGCTAGTGCGTCCATTTAACAAATCAAGATCTCGTGAAAACATAACTCTTTCTTGGTCTGCACGCACAGGGCATCGATGATGTAGATGTAGGATTCAAACATAAGTATACCAGGTTACACCCACGATTTGCCAACGCTGTGTCAATACTGACGATATTTTGGTCTGGGGTAACCACTCCGGATCAAATCATGCAATGTCTGATGTGCGAAATTATCTTCCTTGTTACAAATAAATTCTTTTATGTTGAATTCTCATTTCGTTTCCTGTCCTTCTAGTGTTGAAATTTTGTTCCAGATAACAACTGTTCTCAAAGAAATCTTCAGAAGTTAGGTGTGGTCGTTGTTTGCGCATGTCTGAGACCATTTTATTTTCCCATGGACCACGTTTAATGTGTCAGTTTCGAAAGACAATAAGCCTTGACTTAACTGTGTATTGTTTCTCTTTGGGTATTGTTCCACGTGGTGTAATTTTTTCACATGTGCATGATTTGACATTGTGTATTGGTCAACACTGTACATCGTTAAACACTGTGTATTGGCCTACATTGCTTATCGTTCCAAATTGTGCCTTGTTCCATATTATGCATTGTTTCATATTTTGCATTGTTCCACATTTCGTACCGTTTATATTGTGTATCGTTCCATGTTGTGTGTTGTTCCAAAATTTGTATTGTCCAACACTATGTGTCGTTTCACATCATGTATAGTTCCACACTATGCGTCGGTTCACACTGTGCCTTTTTCCATACTCTGCATCGTTACACATTGCATATTGTTCCACATCGTGTATTAGTCCTCATTGCACATTGTCCTACACTGTGTATTGTCCCACGCTGTGAAGCGTTGCACAATGTGTATCGTTCCACATAATGTATCGTTCGATATTTTGTTTTTTTCCAAATAGTGTATTGTTCCATGTGGTGTGTTGTTCCACATTTTATAAATCGTTCCACATTATGAACTCTACCGCACTGTTCATCGTTCCAAATTTTGTATTGCCATGTAGTTATTATTTGAAGTCAGACTACAGAGAGTGATGTGCACAAGGCGCGATCTTCTCAGGAAGCAATTCAATGTCTCAAATTTGAGCACCGACACGTACGGTGAAAAAAGCACTGGGACAATGTCACAGTGTGATATATTACACAAACACCCTATCACCGTGACAAATTGGCATATTTTCTCCAATGAGTAATGTGAAAGATTACAAGGTAGAGAATAAAAGCAGTGACAACCGTGTTACTGTGGGAAAATGGCCACACGTAAGCGGTAAAATGGAACCTCCTGTTTGTTGAAATCAGTTGAGGTTTTATTCTAAATGTTCACGTGAATGCTTATATAGTAGCAATTATGATTATGTCCCTCGTACTGCCATAATCGAGTTAGGCAAAAATAATACAGTTATGTTAATAGAAATTCATTACATGTCTCAAGGCAAAAATAATACAGTTATGTTAATAGAAATTCATTACATGTCTCCGGTCTAGTGTCAGTCAAAGTTCCGTCTTAGCGTCTCATTTTACACTCACTAACCTAGCATCGGGGATCTGATCGGGAATATATAGTCGGGGGTGCTTATTACAGAATCCCGCTCTATGCGGGCATACAACATAAAGATTACGTCTTAGTGGGTATAACCAGAGCAGCGAGGACAATCATTCCAGGCTTCTGGGAAACTTAGCGATCGTGTCTATTTCAGAATCCGGAAATGCAATTCATTCTGGAAGACGAACACCTCTGGGACCAAATTCCTCTTTTATACATGCCAAGCTGTTGAGCTCAGAGCAGACACAGATTATATGATGTGATTATATACATGTATGTGTCTCTTGGGAATTTTATAGGACACCGGAAGTAGTAACACAGGTGCTTGTTACCGTGGTAATTTCTAGGACTCCTTATTTAAAACATTGGTCCGTGCCCAGTGGGAATGAGGATATCCCTAAACTGAAGCATTGCACGCTCCTTGAACCTGAGATAGTTTGCTTACAACATCATGGGTAATTCCCTGCATGGTGGGTAGTGACCTATCTAGAACAATATTTTTCAGTTATTTCATATAGTCACAGACTGGCCACTCGCCAAATAGAGTGTTCAGGGTTATTAGGGATTGCTTTTCTAAAGGCGTGAGGAGATAAGAAAAACACACATTTTGACTGATTGACTGGTTGACTGATTTGTCTGTTGGTTTATATTCTTATTTGAGTGTTGTTTAATGCTATTATCATTAATCGTCATTTTTACAATGGCGGTCAGTTTTATGGCTGGAGAAATCTCGAGGGCATGGTTTGAACCACTGACTCTTGGCAAATTACTGACCAACTGTCACGTGTGGGGCCTCCATGGCTCAGTCAGTTTGCGCGCTGGCACAGCGCAATGACCTAGAAACCTCCCACTAATGCGTTCGCTGTGAGTTCAAGTCCAGCTCATGCTGGCTTTCTCTCCGGCCGTAAGTCTGCCAGCAACCTGCGGATAGTCGTGGGTTTCTGCCGGGTTCTATCCGGTTTTCTCCGACGCTAGCCGCCGTCGTATAAGTGAAATATTCTTGAGTAAAACATCAATGAAATAAATAAGTAAATCAACTATCACGTGTTTGACGTTCAGGTAGGTGTGTTTTGTACACCATACACCGTATCTATATCTGATGATAGACTGCACAAATGGCTACGCGAGCGTGTTCGACCAATTGTTGTCAGCAAGGTCTCAATAAAACTACCTGTCAATGGCCCGGAATAAATGTACACCTCGGGTGCTTTGGGGATTGCACATGTTTTGAAGGAATAGAATAGAACCACAAATCCATGTCATGTAGAACATCTCTATTTATCACAGTATGTTCATCCAAATGAACCGGAATTGTGCTGATGAGGCTTAATGAAATTAAGGATAAGACTACATGACGCTTTTAACGAATAAAAGTGGAAAAGGCCAATATTTCACCAGACATCATCTGTGAAGTCAGCAGCTGCCGTACATGGCATGTTATCCTGTATAACGACACCGGCCAAAGTTCACTGGTTTATTCTAAGACAAACCTCAGACACATTGCTGTACCAGGAGAGTCGGGTTATACTCGGTTGTGACAGGTCATATATAACCAGAGGGCAATTGTCATATACCGGTGTAGTTTCCTTATCATTATGGCGGATAAAACATCTGAAGTTCATCTGAAAGCTAATGTGACCCGGGTGGTCGGCGTGGGAGGACAGCAAATTGCCAACAGGTGGTTGCCCAGCTCCGGGCTTAACGCGCCCACACACGTGTTCAGGTGACAGTTAATGCAACCGACAACCAGGTGCTTTTTTGACCATCTAGTACTTAGTTTTAAAAAATAAGAGCCGTTGGATTAATGACATGAAGGTAAATAAAGACACGTGGTTTGAGTTAAACATCAAATCAGATAATCAGGGAGCAACGTAATTTTTTATACGTGCCTTTACAGAAAGGAGTTGAAATGAAGGACTTAGGTCCATGCAAAGAACTGAAGATAACCCTTGCAAACCTCCTATTCGTTTCCTTTGTGTTATTCCCTGTAGATGTAATGTCCGATCTAGCGCTGACGAGGTTTGTGTTTTATGCAAAACTGAGATGAGGTAACATTACATTATGAGGTACTAGACACAACACTAAGGTAAAGGTAGAGTGGAACTTACCCAGTGAAGTATCTTTTATTACGTATTATATATTTCATTTGTACTTTTAATAACCTAGTAACTATATAAAAGTTTGACTTGGTTTCGTGAAACGGACTGGCGATAATTAAAACTCAACAAAACATACTTTAACTATGTTCAGTACACCGCTATTACTCTTATAACCAATTTAGCGTATGGCGGGAGATAGAAGAGCTTCAAGATTTTTCCATGTCTTGAAAAACTTCTGCATGGAGATCAGAGGCTTATACCCAAACCATGATCTGCTTCGCAGATAAGTCAAGCTAGTGCTTTAGTTTCTCATACTTATAGGTGGAAACATATACACAGGCACATTTCACTCAAATACAATGAGAGACTCTAGCGGCCTACAAAAAAAGGGTCCAAATCGCAGAGAAACACAGCGTTTTCCGCTGTGACGCTGCAGTGTCTGTGTACTACCTAAGTGATTTCTGACCACACAAGCACCCGGAAGTGTAACATAATCCAAGAAAGAATAAAGGCGAACACGGCTTTAGATCCGTTTGTTAAAGGCGCGAAGGAGTTTCACGAGTTTCTTATTAACAAAAGAAGTTGCTAATTTTTTTTTGGTGAATTATTATTTGAATTATAACGATTATCTACCGTACGTTTCCTTTCAAAAAATAAAAAAAAATTAAGGGCATATTTCAGAGACCTTAGATCACCAATCGCATCCCGTTTGAATGTTTTGGCCAAGCAGGCTTTTATATTTAACTGAGCTGTTACTCGCGTAACAATCGATAAGCTCTTGGCCACTTTTGTCTACATTCGAATCCAGCTTTTGCTGGTTTGGGTATAGTAGTTTACTCTGTATGCACTTCGCTTTCCTCCACATCCCACCATCGTACATAAATGAAATATTCTTCTTGAGAATAAGTAAACACTCGATTGGTTTGTTTTCACGTGGCAAAGAGTATATATTATACTTATATGACGACGCTTAGGTTTACAGGTTAATGAAACCACGACAGCGCCATGTGTATTCAAACCAGTCACCTCAGTGGTCTCGGGTTATATGCACAGTGCAAGCTATTCCTCTGCTCCGTCAGCAATGACCTAAAACTTTCAGTCCGTTTGATATGTGGCAAAAATCGGAGTAGTTTGCAGTAAACCATGCACTGGTATTGCTTTGACCTGAAGGAAATGTTCTTACAAGTGACAGACGGCTTTTCCTTAGCAAATTTCCTCTCAAAATACAAAGGTCATTTTGATGGATTGTGCTTTCCAATCAATTTCCTACCAGCGTTGTCTGCATTTTTTTCTTTTTGTCATATTTTACAGATGTAACCAATGACGAAGAGTGAACCTTTTTCTGTACACCATGCAATCCGAACATTTGATTAAGAGAGAAAAAGATCTTACACAATATGAAAACGTATCCCTTTAAGATGGGGAGAGTTTTAGAAAGCAAACACGTAACACCTGGAGTACAGAACATTGGATCAATTGATTTTATCAGTTTTGATGAGAACATTTACATGTATATCAGTAACATCGTAAGGAAAGTAACCAACTTGGAGTGCTTGGAGCACAGCATAACATGTGAACACCTTTTATGCACCTGTCTCTTTATAAACATAATCTTAAAAAATATAATAACAACATGTAGAGGGCAATATTTTTGAACACAATGGGGAATTCCCTGGTGTGAAAAGAAAAACGTGTTCGTACATATCACAAATGGTACGGGGGTCGTTTTTCAGAATTTTCAACGACAGACGCCCGCCCATTTTACACAGCACTATGATACGCAAGTCCGATTTCTCCGGACATTTTTACTCAATACTTCAAACTTAATCACAAAGGCTATCGTTTCATATATCCTTAAAATCAAACTTTAAGTAGCTATGACCAAATATTAATAAATGTCACTGAAATAAATAAAGATGTCGTCAAAACTTTCCACCATTCCACGTGCCAGACAGTAATTTCTGAGTCACTTTGCCATTTCGCTCCGCTGTCATCATCTGGAATGAGGCTAGTTGTTTTTCGATTTTC
This sequence comes from Acanthopleura granulata, assembly GCA_016165875.1. Lineage (NCBI taxonomy): Eukaryota > Metazoa > Mollusca > Polyplacophora > Chitonida > Chitonidae > Acanthopleura > Acanthopleura granulata. The sequence continues at coordinate 10,795,123 of JABBOT010000008.1, forward strand.
TGCGAAATCATAATGGCTATAAGCTGATGGCAAATAATAACAAAATGTCAACCGCCAACAGGAGAGCACGAAATATCATGCCTACAAGAAGTACACCGAGGAAAGGATTGCACGTAAGCAAAATAGGAAATAAATGATGCTTGAGATATTTCACAGGTTTAAATAAATGCATCCCTTAAAATGGAAGAACGAAACCCAATGAACAACGCTGAAAACGTGCGTTCTTGTTCAACAACTCAATTTCAGATCACATCAAGTCTATTCACCACCACTTCTGATTACCACCATTAGGTTCCAGATCCTGAAATAAACAATTCTTATAGAACAGTAGTAATAAATAGTCCCCTCATGTGAGTTCATGAAAAAGAAGATGTATGTTAACACGTAGACTCCCCGACTACTTCCGGTTTCACGGGCACCGGTGTCGAAGACGGGGCGCGTTTTCGCAGCTTCGTGCCTTTCCGAATGTCCCCGAGAAGCTTGTCTATAATACAACCGTCTTCCTCCACAGGTGCTTTGATCGGCTTTCCTGAAAGTGTTAATAATACATATTCAAGCATACTGAAGAAATAGCCACATATACGGGAAGACACTGGCCAAACCATATTGATTATCTGGGATTATCTATCTTGTGGTATGGGTATTCAGTCTCAACTAGCGATTTATTTGTGAAGAGCACTGACAGAGAAATCAGGAAACATTTATCTCTCTTTTATGAAGAATCTTTCGCCCTAATGAAAGAACAAAGGCAATATACATGCACTTCTGCACTGATAACGAATGGTATCGTCTGTCTTTTTTTTTTGTCTGTCGTCTTTTCTTTAATAATACCTTTGTTAGCTTTCACCAGAGCCTCCCTCTCTTTCTTCCTCTTTTCTGCTTTTTCCTCCTGTATTCTTCGCTGGTCATTTTCCTGCAAAAGCAGCATATCCAGTGAAGTAAATATTTTAATTAAACACCGTCGAGACAGTCGATAGTGGTCAGGGGACACACCTTTGAGGTTCAGTCAAACTGCAGTCCTTATAGCACCGTAATTATTTTTGTACAACTGTTTATCAGAGCTCACCATGTCATTGCATATAAATTCCCAATCACACTTTTCCTTTAGTAAGAAAAATTTAGTTGCACATCAGCTCAAGCTCTTGTTGCATGTAAAAATTGGGTGAACCCACAGCATGTTGATATGACCACAAATAGTTCATTACATCTTCAGGCAGATAATTATAATAATTATTATAATGGAGCTGTTACAGCCGCTTGGATACATACTAAGCTTAACTGTACTACAAAAAATATGAACTAAAAGGCCATAAAAAACTGTAATTAATCGACAACCACGTCAGACATGCGACAATGTCCAGGCCGATAAAACGAATAAGCCTCATGAAGAATTGACTGGCTTCTCTTTCCAAGAAAATATCACCTGGTTTCACGTTCCAACATTTCCCCAGGTCACAGTTTTCAGTGGGCAGAGGTGGGACAGAAATGAGATACTGCAGAAATTGAGCGATATTCGTCTGTGGTATACGTACGGTACTTCACGAGTTTTCGCATATTTTAATTCACGGAACAATTCACTGTCTGGCTTGCATCACTGACACTGCATGGTTAATGCTTTATGAACCATGTGCATTTTTATTATCATCAATCGACAACAAGAGGTTCAAGAGCAAACGTTTGATCTCACTGCGATTAGCACCCAATGAACCAGTTTACATGTATGAGAAATAACGCCTTAAATGTTTTAATAGATTCACTGCTGGCACACTTCAAGGCTGTGATTTTCCGTGAAATAAGCACTTTGCGTTGCTCTACTCTTATTAGCGCCGCTGGTTTCTTGTACTTATACCGAACATTTTATCCTCCCTAGACAGACTAATACCTGGTTACGGTACACTGTCTTGTATATAAAGCCTACCTAGGCAGGAAATTTGCCATGTAGGTCTACTCTTGGCTCACATGATTTGTCTCTTGTATTCAAAGCCACAGAACATGATCGACCTTTCTCTATTTGAACAACCAGTGCCTGGGGAGATATTGTGTTTCCAATAACTTAAACAGGACTGAAATGGCTGTGGACAATGGCGCTGGCATTCCAGTGTGTCTGAATGATTCATGCCCATTTTATAGCCTATAAGGTTCGTCTACAGTGCAAGGTTTGGCGTTACCCCTGTTGCACAGTGAAGCCCATTCCCTTCATTTGGGCTGTTCATCCTTGGAGAGCGATTCTCGAATTTTTGACATGGGTGTTGCTGAGAGATCCCGGATCGTGAGAGGGATTGGGGTGAGGGTGGGGGGTGGGTGGATTTCTGGATCAGCTGCGTGTATCGGCTGTTGGCAATTAATCAGTGGACTCAGTACACATCTCCCGTATCAGATGGTACAGTTCTGTAAATGACAAGTCGTGGCCATCATGGCGAAGGAGCATTAGGGCCATCATGACGCCCACCACGTAAAACACAGATGCAGTACGAACCGCTGTTTATATTAACAATCGTTGTTGCTACAATCACTGCTGTAGTACATTTAAGTTACTACCGATGTTACTAAATATTGCGAAAAACGTGCCGACTCTCTTCATCTGGTTCCTTCATTAACTGTTCGTGTTCAAACAACTGAGTGGGTTACATAAAACAAAAAAGGAAAGTCATGAATACTGGGTATGGGAAGTGAACAAGAACAAAGATCTTAAGCTTCAGGAGGTGTGCGTTTAAAACACACACACACCGCCCTCCGCGATTAAGAATCTGAGCGGCACTAACTCAAAAACAGCAGCAACAACGATCGCATAACTCTAAAAAGGGCATTGCAATCGTATTCCTACGTCTAAATATGTGAGGAGGTACAAAAATGTTTCGAAGATATGATATGATATAAGCGAGAACAATGTCGCATTTATATGTATATATTTGATGTTTTCTTCCCACTGAAGAATGTAGCATTTATACGACGTCTGTCAGGCTAATCAGATACATGAGGCACACCGACTAGATAAAAGTCGCAGTAGCACCACTGGCAGCTGGATTCCAATGGCTACATCCCTGGTCAAGGACCTCAGACTGGTCTTCAGCAAAACAACTGGTGTGTACTGAAGCAATTTAAAAATTTGTCTTCAACTTTCAAAAGTTCAATTGGTATACCATCTGCATACCTAATTCTGGCACTGCGACTGATTAATCATAATATGTCCGATGTCAAGTAGCCTGACGTGAGGGCTAACGTACAAAGGCATTCAACGACTATTTCCTTGACTAAACAGAGAAGTTTAGCAATACAACAAAACCCTGAAGTGAAAAGCGAGGACAAGATAATTACAGGTAGTGCTTACCTTTTTGCACTGCTGTAGTTTTTCACAGAAGACTTTGAAGTTTATTAAACATTCCTCAACTTTAAAACTGTTTTCATTTTCACAGAAATGCTGTGCAAGTTTTTTCGACAATTCCCGGATGTTGTCCAGTCCTTTTTGCACCCCTTCCAACTCTACAGTAGCACCCTGAAAAAGTTATAGCAGAAAGATTGTGGAAAGAGCATAAATATACCCGCCCAACTAGAAATCCATAGTTGGAACATGTTGATAACACCAGGTGTCCACGGGTGGCCTGGTGTCATGGCTGAACTGGGTTATGATTCTTATTCATGATTTCTTATATCCTCGTTGTGTAGCCTGCCTGAGAATGACAGCGTATTCAATTAATCATCCACCTTTGAAAATTTAACCGACATGTAAACCTATACAGACAAGTATATACGCACAACGTGAAGTAAAGATGTAAAACGCCATGGTTGTGTTCTTGATAAACCCGCAGCCAAGTCTCCCACAGAAATATAGGGAGGGAACTGATCAGTCATGTTCGGAATTTTGGTTGATACAAATTACAGGCCCTTTCGGCCAATTTCCCAACGATGGCGATTCTTGTCGAAACTATAGGTGACTGAAATGTAAATATTGGCACCATAAAGATATATAAGAACGTTTTGCATAACATTTATAATGAAATAAAGCAAATGATCAACATCAGGAGCAACGTACCTGAAGAAACTTGCTGAACTGGTCTTTAATATCACTATTTTGATTCTCGATCTGAGACTCCAGTTTTTTGACAGCGTTATTGAGCTGATTCATGTCCGCTGACAACCCATCAATAGTTAACCTGCAATTTCATGTAAAGTCCACAAAAAGTTAATAAACCATATACAGCAATCTCTCACTTAACTGAAGCAAAAGGTGTAACCAATATGTATATATATCATATATCATGGACACATGAAAGCCTATGTCACGAAACAAATACAGTACATTACACCGGTATTATGTCTGAAAGATTAACAAAGGTTTACCTACCATATGACAACTACATGCATCATACCCATATTATTGTTCAACATATATCAACACGTACGCAAACTTGGTGTTCGTCCAACCCATATGATATGTACAAGGGATTTACACCGTAATCGAGAACATTTCGCTGTATACATCCCAGTGGTTAGATGCATACAACATTTATGGAGAGCATGGGGGTATGCAATGCACTTTGTCGACTACCTGGCAAGCGTGTTCACTTAAGGCCATAGCCGTAAAGCAGAAACCGGATTTCGGAATGCCACCTCATTGGGCAAAGAAAGCCTTGTTTTCTATAACACCAGAGATGCATAATATAGCTGAGCCTGGCAATTTTCCCTGTATGAAAATGTAGGTCTTGTTAGCACATTGGGTATCTTACCTAGCGGCAGGAGTGACGACAGGTAATAATTCGTCCGCAAAGTTGATCACCTCTTTGTTTTCCTTCTCGGCCTCGGAGACCAGGAAGTGTAGAAGAGTCACGCGGGGTTTGTTCGCCCGCGTGTCCATCAGCTTGTTTAGGGAGCTGATTTTGAAGCCCACGGCATTACCGGCATACCCTCCCTGAAAATACAAGCAAATGTGCGTCCAAATGAGAGCCTTAAGGGTGTATTGAAATAGCACAAACTAACTCTCACCCATATGTTAGTTCTGCATGGACAAATCGAGAAGAAAATGGTTCCGGTGAAAAATTGCCTTTTTCAGGTAAAATGTGATCTAAAAATGTCAAACGTGGGAGATGATTCGTAAAAGTTGCTTACAGCGTTAAGGAAGTTGCCGGTGTGGAGTACAAATCGAAGGAACTCTTTTAGAGAGGCACTCTCCATTAACTGCTCGCAGGCCTTGATGACAGTCTGCACGTCTGGTTTGAGGACGCCCATGGTAGACCGGAACTCGTCCTTAAGGACCATCCCATCTACACGCATTCTGTAGCCATTCAACTTAGACAGGTGGTAGAAAAACTTCTCAGCACTTCCTAATCGCTCTTTATCTCCGTCATAATTATTTATCATCTCGATCTAAAAAAAATAAAAAGATAACGCATATAATAAGGTGGAATTTATATTCTTACCGTTAATGTATATTTTCATTCTAACCCTATATAGTTTGTTCACGAGAAGCTGTATTTGAGAAGAGAACAAATCTTGAAAATATTAACAAAAATTAAAAACTTATTTCCTCTACCAAACAGAGTTATTTTCATAACGTTTTATGGTGTTAAACTGACAACAAAACATTAACTCTAGGTTAAAGGTCGTGCGAACTTTGACTCACCATTTAATGACTCACAGACATAATGAAGGGTTGCTTCGTCATTCTAGGGTAGCAACTGTTGTGAATCCTTCATGGCCTTACCTAATCTAGCCTCACCTTATCACTCTGGAGCAGAACCTTCAGTAAACCTTTCATGGCCATAACTAGCCCAGCCTCATTTTATCACTCTGGGGGCAGAATCTTCAGTAAACCCTTCATGGCCATACCTAACCCAGCCTCATTTTATCACTCTGGGGGCAGAACCTTCAGTAAACCCTTCATGGCCATAACTAGCCCAGCCTCATTTTATCACTCTGGGGGCAGAATCTTCAGTAAACCCTTCATGGCCATACCTAACCCAGCCTCATTTTATCACTCTGGGGGCAGAACCTTCAGTAAACCCTTCATGGCCATACCTAACCCAGCCTCATTTTATCACTCTGGGGGCAGAACCTTCAGTAAACCCTTCATGGCAATACCTAACCCAGCCTCATTTTATCACTCTGGGGGCAGAACCTTCAGTAAACCCTTCATGGCCATACCTAACCCAACCTCATTTTATCACTCTGGGGGCAGAACCTTCAGTAAACCTTTCATGGCCATACCTAACCCAACCTCATTTTATCACTCTGGGAGAGAAACTTCAGTAAACCTTTCATGGCCATACTTAATCTAGTCTCACCTCATCACTCTGGGGTAGCAACTTCTGCAAACCCTTCAGTCTTTCCGGCCCAATCTTCTGCTCATCTCCTTCTTTGATCATCTCCACGATTTCTTCATGGGACATTTTAAATTGCCTCAGGAAAATGTTCACCCCCATGCTTCTCTTCATGTCTAACAAGGTCACCTAAAATGTACAAGGACTCAATGAGACCATAGTATAAAACAAAACAAGCTCACACAAGCTCACTTACACCGTGCTCTTTGGTGACAATTGTGAGACGTTCGGAAACAAATACTCAGGTATAATTTCATTTTTAATCAAAAAAATAGTGCTCGGTAACTTAAGCAATCTCTCACTGAATGGATTTTATTTAAGACTGTGCTAAATTACACTGCTCAAGCAGTGCAGTATGAAAATTATTATACTCAGTCAAAACAAAACAAAGAAGCCTTTCTTAAGTATGACTATTTTAAAGTTGGGCCGATGGTGTTTGAAATGCCATATGGATTTTTTATTGAAGAGATAGAAATACACTGCCAATATACGAGTACCTATTTGCACACATAAACAAACATATCCGGCAGATCACGTAAACAGATTTAAAATCATTTTATCATCTTGTGAAGAGCTGTTGAATCAACATGGTTATTATCTACTATCTCAACGCACTGGGAACAGTTACCTCGGTTGGGCCCTTCTTTTTAGTTTTCTCTTGCTGGACAGCTTTTTCTACCTTCTGCTGACTGAAGAGCTTCTCGATGGTATCGTACTTAACTTGCACCTTATCATCCATACCAAGAACCTCTTGCCATACGGTGTGATCACCTGTGTGGGACAATTTCGTGCTCACATTTAGATCGTTAATCTTGATTTTTAATTTTGCGACATATTTTAAGAGGAGATTTAATCAAAACAGTTTTCAGTAAATGGAGACGGTTAGGATTCGCCCTTATGGTACTTTTACCTCAGACTGACAGAAAAAGAGGCAGTGTGACCACAATGACTTTTCCCGGTTCTCGGGTGAACAGAAACGGCTCAATTAATAATTTAACAGAAGAATATTTTGAAAGAGGATGTGTGCTTTCCGATTCTTCCTCCACTTAATAAAACTTTGCATCTTCAACAGGCACCATGTTTTATGGCTTTTTAGATATTCAATTGTGGGATTTAAAAATGGGATTTAAAAATGGGAAACAAAAGGGTGTTGGACTTTTAATAATAAAGTCGGTTTTAAGTGCAAAGCGACTTACGTGACAGAGCTTGTGGAGGCACCTTGGTCCAGTTGAACGTTCTAAGCTTGGTGGAAGGGGTCGGCGTTGAGATGCCGGCGATTCTGGTCGGTGACTGGAATGTAAGGTTTGCTGGCCTATACCCTGGGGCTGGTGGGGGAGGGGGAGCACCTGTCGATCCTGGTATCGGTGGTGGGGGCGGTGGACCTCCGCCTGGAATGGGTGGAGGCGGTGGTGGAGGCCTTACCCCAGGGATAGGAGGTGGTGGGGGCACACCTGCCATGCCTGGTGGAGGTGGAGGTGGCGGTGGCGGTGGTGGTGGAGGTGGCGGTGCGCCCATACCTGGTAGAGGTGGAGCCGGTGGGACGCCAGGAGCACCTGGAAGTGGTGGTGCCGGTGGTGGCGGAGGTGGGATGCCAGGCGCACCCGGAGTAGGTGGTGGTGGTGGTGGTGGTGGCGGCGGTGGGATTCCAGGCACACCCGGAATAGGTGGTGCCGGAGGTGGCGGCGATGCACCATTCAGCGCTTGAGCTTCCGGTATAGTGTTGCTACCATTAATGCCATTCGGGAGCGATGGTGCTGGTATCGATGATGATCCACAGTTCACAACGGCACCAATGTCACTGTCTGATTTGTCACTGGTCTTTCGTTTGGACGGTGCAGCTGACATCAATTTGCCTGCCTGAGACTGGAGCACGGCCTCTACCTGCTGCTTTTGACTGTCACTGAAAACGCCAGTAGTTTGTCTGGTATCCGTGTGATTGGAGTTGTGGTGATCTGGGCTACCGTCGCTGGTGTACCCGGAGTCAGACCGACCGTTCACCATACCCGCCACCTGGGGGCTTTTATTGGACACCTCCGTCTTAGCATTTGCCACGGTTTGCACGGATCTTTCCACCGATGGCTGCGGTACTGTAATGGTAGGCGTTGCCAGGCGAGCCAGCAGTTTGTCCGGTGGAGTGTCTTTGTCCAACAGTAATGTGCGGCGCGACACTTCCTGCAGCAAGTCCCACTGACCGACACTGTCAAACAAACACCAACATTATGACGCGATCAGCCAACGGTAGACAAAGGCATGGAGACTTGGACTTGATTACCGGTTTATATACTGTTCCTTCCAGTCAATTTAAGACAACTATAACCAGTACTTATCCGCTATGGGGGTAATACTCTAACAAGTGACATTAAGGTAAGGTGCGTTTTGAAGCAAATGCATATAACCTTGGGTAAATGTATTATATAAGACTACAACAAATCTGTGAAGTTCTGCTTGACTCACAAACGAGGATCTGGCTGCTACACATATATTGTTTCTGTTGCTACATATATACTGTTCTGGCTGTTACATATATATTGCTCTGCTTGCTACACGTACAGCCTAACTCTACACTTACGAGAAGCTAAAGAACTCATATCTGATGTTACCTCAGGTCATCTTCCGGATCGATGTTAAGCAATGTCTGAAGGATCGTAAGAAAGGCATCCGCTTGAGGGGTGTTGTACACCTGAAAAAGGAAACAAAACATTATAGCCTGATGCAACCAGAAAGATTAAACACAAGGCATCAATATAGCCACATAGAAGCTTTCACAGTGAAGTACAACTCCATGCAAAAGTTAACTGTACAGTGGAATTGTGCTATAAAGACAATGGCAACAAAGCAAAGGTTAGAATCCAACGGGCTTGTGTCCCTTACGGTTACATTTTAAAATCATTGTAAATAGACAAGCATTGTTGTGTAGAAGTGTTCTTCACCAGCTCTAAACTGGAACAGAAAAAGGGTTGAAAACATGTAAACATGCCAAAAAACAATAAAAAAAACAAAAACAAAAACAAAAAAACAAACAAAAAAAAAAACAACAAGAAACAAACAAACAAAAATACAAAAGTTCTACATGCCATATATAGTGACACTTATCATATAACCTGTTGGTTATAAATGGGATACCTTTTTCTTTGCAATGGCGATTCGGTCCCAAGCTGACTTGACTATTGTTATCACAAAGCGTCATCGTAAATGCAGGAATGAATAGACTGCGGAGCTTTGACCCGAATTGCCTTTGGCGCGAAAGGTTACCCATTGAATCCAACCTGTCTACTTCTAAGTTACCTCGCTGTGTATGTTAGCAGATGTCTTGAAGCATCATATACAACAGTACGAGGTTTACTAGCTTAGAGCCTCTAGATTACACACACTGAAACAAATGGGGCCCGCAAAGGCGAATACATAACCATGCATGGACATTTCTTGCCTTTTGGAAGATAGCATTGAACACATCTTGATGATTGGTGATATCAATGCCGTTTGAGTGCGTACTGGCGAATGTGTCGTCATCACACTGTTTCTCCTCTTCAAACACGTCACACTGAATATTTAAATCGTCATCGTCGTCATTGCGCATGTCCACTATCAGATCCAGCAAATCGAGGCCTGTGATAAGTAAAGGTGATTGATATACATCTTGACATTTAAACATCCGACATTTGATCTTTAATTAGAAACTGGATTCTTGAAAATTCTTCTATGCATCTAGCGACCGAAATGAGATCCACCTAATTTGTTCCTTGGAATATACCAGAGAGCAGTTACTTTTGTAATTACCAACAGGCTATTATGCGCGGAGTTCTTGTTATGGTAACGATATACACGTTGGTTGATTCCCATCTCCGCGTTATGGGCGCGCTTCACCAACTGTCATTCCCGCTGATACAATGATGCTCGTTTTACTTTCTATGTACTTTCCATCAGCACCTATAATATCGATATACCATTGTTATCGTAAAACGTGTTGGTATGCAGCTGCAGTCTCTGCATGTGTGAACAAATGGTTTTCTATATTTTCGGAATAATGCTAGACTTTGTAAATGTATAAGGGTGTCAGTCTATGCATCTGTGTGAGTAATTCAATTACAAGACTACGCTTCTTTGCCACTATTTTTTAAAATTACCGGACGAGTTTTTATTTATTTATTTATTTGATTGTTTTACGCCGTACTCAAGAATATTTCACTTATATGACGGTAAATTTACGTGAAAATTTATTTTAATCCACTCTTCACTGAGCAGAAATAAATCAGTAATTTACTAGAGGCTTTTGTGTTAAAACCTGGCTGCTGATCAACGTTTAAATCGCTTTACAGCGTCCAGATGTTAGCATTTACCGACTACTGGAAACCAAAAGCTCTTGGAAAAGACAAGAAGTTTAATCCGCGTTCTTTCTCCACAAGTATTCACAAACATCACCGTGATTAAGAATTAAACTCATCGTAATTTACTACACACATTTGTTTTTTAAAAGACATTTTTAGCTTGCATTGTAATATGTCAGTCTTCTGGGCCTCGTTTGCCAAACATTTTGTTTACTCACCAACAAACTCATTTCGAATCCTCATGCGTTCCTCTAAGTTCTCAGTGGCCACTATGATACAGTTTATAAAAGCCAGAAGCGTCGTTTTATACGGTACGATGTCGGCACCTTTCAACTCGTTCATGATCAGACTGAACCGGTACCGCTGTTTCTTGGCAACCTATGAGACAGAGGAACCCTTAATAAATTAGTCATATACTTGACGTTTTACGCCTCGCTCAAAATGTTTCAATAATGTCACGATGATCAAGTTTACGTACGGAAACCCAACAAAGCCGCAGCTACTTGTTTGATCTGGCCATATTTCACCTGTACATCCAACGGCAGACAGGTTTATAGGAACACCATTCAAATAAATAATAAAATTCACCACACCCTATCAGCATAAACAGTTCTGTCTAGGATATATTTTTAAACACGTTAATTGGAAATAAAAAAGAAAACCAAGAAAGTAAATTATAGACAGAAAAATGTGTTTTCAAACATATGAATTACAATGCCTGCACAGTGCTGAGATAGTTAATCACCTTGAAGCTCTCGAGGGCCTCCACGGCGAGTCTGTAACCATCAGGAGAGTACAGGCAGAGCGCCGATAGCAGTTCCACCACTTGTTTCTTCACCATTACATTGTTAGTGTCCAGAGCTGGAATGAAGCAAGTGTACACAGATGATACCAATACGCAGAATGACAGTGTATAGTATGTTTAAGTACACAAAATAATGAGTTGTCACATTAATCTTATAATAATGTGAAATAATGTATCTTATCTTGTATGCTCGATAAATCGCTTTGCGGGAAGCAGAATCACGTATGGAGGCTATAATAAAAGAATAATGATCCGAGTTTCAACGTTGCTTCATGTATACAGATAGTATAAATTATGTACGTTTCCCTCACGAAGAATCGAGTTTTATTATCTTACTTAAACAATGAATGGTGAGTGGAATAACATCTGCTGAGTGATATTAAGTTAGCAATTTAAAATAAACCACGGACTGACGGGCTGTCAAGATCACGTATCAGTATCATTGTGGACGATAGCTATCATTAATTAAGCTCGTCTAAAACTGAGCGTTAAGTTTAGCACACACGCAAAATGTCAACAACACCTACATGGATCGCCAGAAAACAGTCCACAGACTGGCTCATTGAACACGACGCGCAAGGACTTTATGGCAAAAGACGTCACTAAGCGTTGAAATAATGGTGAACTTCGAAATCATGGCTAATCGCAAGAATGCGTCGTCTGATATAAGAAGCTCTGCCCATGACGACTTCTAAGTTATGTTGAGATAAAAATCCAAAATGAACTACACTTGTATTAAGTAAATACCTTGCCGTCGGAAACACACCTGTGATATTACCGATGTGACATCTAATGCTGGCATGTTTTTACGATAGCCAGCCTAGGACAGGTTGACTGGCAAGTAATATAAGTCATTCACCCATACAACAGCACTGGTCAGCATACATAGGGAGTATAGCCATATTTTTAAGGATACACAAAGCAGGATTACATAGTAGGTAAAAGACGAGCTTTATGTACATAAGTGTTTAGTCTCGCACTGAACGGCCCAACATCATCACATCCCTTCATACAACTCCCCATACATGATACAAACATAACTTTATGTGCCTCAAACTAAAACAACGTAAACATGCCATGCAAACACAGCCATTTTAAACCAGAACATCAGAGAGAATCCTGAAGTTAGTATTGACGCCATCGCTGGATGTATAGATCGCTTACCCAGCTCTTTGTCACAAGACAAAGACGGATAAATTTAACTATGAACTGGACTATTGAATGAGATGCAAAACTCAACGCGTTACAATGGGGATTTATAAATAGATGGTTTCTGGAACCAGGAAGTATGTGTATTTGTGGAACTGGTTTAAACAGAGTGGCTTAGAGGTTTATTTGTCCGTTCGGGAGATTGCACAAAGTCGTTCAAATGTATATATTGTCGTTCTGGCTCAAAAATGCTTGCTCCCATCTTTCCAAGGAAAAGGGCTCTTGATACATTCAATGTGAAAGCAAAATGCTTCCCGCTTGTGTTTCGCAAAGGGTTTAAATGTATTGTAGCTATCTACAGGTGGAATTTCTAACGAACTAATACCATTTTTCGTTCTCGAACGCTCACAGGTAAATTAATTCTTTTGAACTAACGGTATAGAGTAGGTTCTGCATTCTGTAAATGCCTGAATTTAACATCGTATTTGTGCATGTTTACTCCTTAAGAACACAGGTGATCTTTTAGAAAATTTGAAGCACGTGTGATTGAAGGACTTAATTTGTCCTTCTCATCGTTGTACCGCAGATTACATTATGTGGTCTACAGGGTGATTTTAGAACGCCCTCCTTCCGGGCCAATGGCCCTCAGAGCACCTTTACAACCGCAAATTCTCATTCATCTCTGACCAGATCTATTCATATCCCACATCAATTATTTACTGAAGTCTTTTTCTGGTCTCCATAGAAACCAGAACAAGAGTTCGGCAAAAGAACCTTATCTTGGCAGACAGAGGCTTCCCTTATGGCTTGAAGGCAGCAAGCAGGGCCAGTTTGAAGATAACGATATTGATATGTATTTAATTTTGCATTTGTCATAGCATGACATCGTAAAACGTCACAGCCGCATGATGTATTTACTGTCGCAAATTTATGATTTTTTTCCAGCTGATGGAGCAAAACAATACGTTTATCATCTATCCCTCTACAATACAACTGCTGTTGAAGGTTTCATAAGACTAACTCGTGACAAATATAATCATAAATTAGGCGTCAAAAATTTGTATACCAGTCGCCAATTAAAAAGGGCTTTCCGGGTCAATAATCGCAAGAGCAGTTTTTAAAACGTTTATCACACACCATCAAAAAACTGGCAAAGTATATAAGGTAAAAAATTAGTGCGGATTCATGCAAAGAGAAGCAGTCAACGTTTTCAATGATAACGAAAAGACGCAATGAATGTCCTAGGAGGATGAATAAAATCAGAATACGAGTGGTGTACCTATCTGTAATATATGGTGTCGTTGTATCTCAGTTGCGCTTTGATTGCAACTGTTCATACACCCAATGTGACAATCTATTCAACAGAATGAACATAAACCCGATACTGATTAACAAGCTTCTTTAAGAAAAATCAAAGGTAGTGAGAATCAAATATGAATATTTACCGTGAGCAAATTTAGTGGCGTATTTCAGAGAGCTACCGACAAGACAGACGAGGCCATCTGTGGAGTTCATAACCGTCTTGATGCAGATTACACATTCTAGCCGCAAAACCAGGTTAGAGAAACTCCCGCTCTTATACAGCGCCAAGTTCTCTAGGCATTCAAACAACAGTTCAAGTCCGTTGTTGTCCAGGAATACTTTCATCCAGAGACGATTTCCACACGCCAGTTTCTGACGAAGTCTGGAGAAATTCTTCACAGAGACATTGTGGAGAAGGTAAATGCAGGCCTGGGAGAGAAGAAGGTCTGAGGCGACGTCGGCCAGGTGGAGATCGGACACGGAACGCGTCAGCTTACGGTATCGTTCCTTGGCCGCGGTCCTTAACGACTGGTCAAGTGAGCCGTCGTCTTTGACCACCTTGGGAGGAAATAAACTGTTCACAGGACACAAAGATGAAAATTTTCCAGAGTGATTCATTCTGACGGTGATTTCTGTAGGTGATCTTAGAAACGCAGTCTTATACCAATCGGTCAATAAAAGTCCACCTTTTGCCAGTCTCTGCACTCTGACTGGTCTGTGGCTTCTTCTCACCACAGCACAGTAGCTCCGTCAGCCACAACTCCCCTGTGTCCAACACTTCGCACGAGTGGACTGTGCCAAGATCTACAATCACCCTTTTTCGCATATGACGTTTTAAATACTTTTAACAGCGTTTCGCTTCGTGTATTCGATATTCGTCTATTATATTAGACTAGCCAAGAGGAAAGTAGACATCCCAAAGGAACAAACTAATCACACATGAAGCCGCTCTGCTATGTAAAATAATTGCTGAAACCTCATTTTTCTATACCCATGCAGTTCAGTATAATGTGATATCAAGGGTGGTAAATGAGCATAAATGAGTTCCATATATGGGAGGATCGTCTGAAATAGGAGCCACTGTACAATATAACCGCCAGTTCAGCGGTCAGTAAAGACATGGACTACTTTCGCTTTTAAGGCATCAATTCGAGGACGTCTGCATCGCAGGAAAGATCTTGGTGGAATCGGATCTTCCCATGAAAGGTTCGCCATATATAGTCTTTAACACTATGCTGTCTGTCACCCCCGTACAACCTGCTAAGCTCTATCTGGTTGGTCAACAGACGCGTCGTTCTTCAAAAGCAAAGCCTTGTCAATTCTCTTGTGTGATCTTGTGTTATCTCGTCCAAATCATGGGACTAGTAAAAGGGGTCAGTAGAATCAAATACGCTATCAAAAAACAATCGTATCTTCACTTCGTACGCTACAACGTCGAAAACATAGACTGGTACAATTGGTCGAAACTGTGACTAGTGGAACCAAACACACTGTCACAAAACAAATGTATCTTGGCTGATCTTTGAGGTATGGTTTGTTTGATACAAAAGCTTTTTTTATTGGAATTCACAGAATTTCGGTTCAAATTACCCAAACGAAGGTGAACAGGTGGTAAACCGGCGTAAAATACAGTTCTTCAACGACAGATCAACCACACGACGTGTTGACCTTTGTTGAACTAGATGCCAATCGATTGTGCGTTGCAGAACACAACTCCTGCAGTACTCAGAACTCGCCAATTCACGTGCCTGAACTCTTTTTTCCTATTCTGTAAAACTGAAATATATCTGATATATTAACCACATGATTTAATCACCATACACGAAGCTTATTAGGTTCACCGACAAATCAAATGCTGCTTTTTATCGCTTGATATATGGAACCCATGAAGAGATCTAAATATCAATGTTCACTTTCACGTTATTACAGAGTTGAAAACAGGAAGCAATGACTGACTACAAGATACAACTGCTGCTCGCTGGCAGAGGTAGAAGCCTGCCGAGATGAGGATAAATGCGTGTCACATGCGATAGCTCTGTCAGGAAGTGGTCTGCATTCATCAGTCTTGACGTCTATCAAATGTACTTCCTTGCAAATGTCTGGCATCTAGCGCATCTGCAGTGAACATTTGCTCATTTCCACTTGCCCAGTCCTATACAGCAGCAACTATCTGTCGCCTTTAACATCGTATTACACGACACATTATAAGCTTTAAATAAAGAATATATGACACACCGCGATGCTACAGGCACAGATGCAGCTTTATACGGAAAGACAGAGTTGTGAGTACCGAGGGGGGCTTTTTTCGTACGTTGAACTGCTGTTAATTTAAAGGTTTGGTTTTTTGTAGCAAACCCTTCATTATTATAGATGATTTTCTGGAGATCTGTGATATAAAAGCTATAGACTACAATATGGAGCAATATACAATATACAGCTCAGAGTACAATATGGATGGAAACTAAACATTTCTGCTTACAAGCAATGGTAAACCGGTATTCATTGTATTCGTCACAGCTTCGCGAGATGTACACTATACCTCGTCACGATGAAAAGCAGGCTTAAGGCCATGACGAGTGGTTTGGCAGGTCACTGCTCACAGTCCTATTAGGACAATTTCCCTGGAGAGCAACAAGTACATATTAACGTCAATTTCCCACTGTTATGATACAATTCAGCGCTTTGTGGTTCATCAAAGCACAACTTGTTTCCTTGTCACAAACACCTGTGTATAATCTATGATGTTATGAAATGTAGAAAATACCGTATTCACAAAAAAAGCACATATTAATCCGCTGTTTGTGCAGTCCTCAGTCTGATAGCATCAACCATGGACATAGTACCCTATAAAGGTGTAAGACTACTGGCATTGTATATCTCATCAAAAAAATCCTATTGAAATACACATCTATTTTACCCATGAGTACATATATTTTTATCATAGCAATTCTGTACTGTCATCCTCGAAAGGAGCTACCATAATGTTCATTAAACTGCACGATAAGTCTCTCAAACGCTCATTAAAGTTTGGTTCTGGTTCACGTTTCACCAAATTGTAGCGGTTATCTTTGTCTGTATGTAATTACATTACAGTAATTAAAGCTCAAAGGGCTTGGTCTATTCCTTGAATAATGCTGCCGACGTGGTGTAGATATTCCCGATTCGTGTAATGAATCTGGGATCAGCCTCCACCATATTTAAATCTATGGATTCTTTCGCTACTAACATCGTAAGTATTAATTTTGAACTTCACTCTGTATAGCTATACGGAATCTCTCTCTCTAGACATCGTGATAACTGATTTGGAATTTCATTGTATCACATCTATTAACTTTGTGATAATTAGTCTGGGACTTCATTATGACATCAGTATGTCTTGCTTATGTTGTTTTATCGCATCTATGACTATCGATTCTATTGCCAGTGACAGAGTGACAATTCACGTGGGCTTTTACTCTATGACATCTATAGCTACAGATTCTATCGCCGTTGATATCGTCATAATAAATGTGGGCTTACGTCGCTTCTTATGGTACCCAGAATCCCTCATTTTTAACACAACGTGTAAAATAAATGATATAGCTATTAAGTCGAAGTTCACTTAAATCGAAATCGGCCCCAGTATGTCGCAACTCCCACAATGCACTTTGGTATTCCGATAGTTCTAGGCCTGTGCATACTGTTATGGATTGGACAGGGGTAAACAAATAATTCGTAGGCTTCGTCACGGTGAACTGGTATAGTGGACAGAGCTCGTACATTTAAAGTAAATCACTATCGTCATATCTGATTACATAGGGTGTAGCTGAGTCACTTCCATACCTACATGTATAAAGCCCTCAGTGTGAAATTTCACCACATGCTGTATTGTTTTATTTAACAGACGTGCGGAGAGAACAACACATCAAACCTGAGTGGGTATGATAATAAGGGATTGCGACACGCTGAGGTGTCAACATAGCACACCAGTATCTGGCGATGTGATGGAATGTCGGTTTCTGGCCAGGTGCGGCGGATAATCAGATCGTCAGCTGACAAGCTCACACACCTGTCATGCATGACCATCCATTCTAATTAATTTATTTATTCATTAAATTTTATGCATTTATTTCTTTGACTGGCGTTCAACGCCGTATATTAGGGATTTTTTTCCCCAGCTATATGCGTCAGAGTTATGAGTAAAGGATAAAGGGATATCCCTGAGTAATCCATCTCCCTTCCTCAAGTACCTGGTTCAATGTTAGTCGGAATTAAGGCCGCCTCCAAACCAAGGGGTGTTGAATTGAAATCTGCGAGTTCAGGCGACACCGAGGCTTCATTCAGATTACCAAGTAGAGCCCCTCATTCTTATACGACATGGCGGCAATTCTGTGTCAAACCTGTGCTTATAACAATACAGGCCTATCCGAACAAAAACAACCAAATGTTACAAGGAACATAAGGAGATCCAATGATAGACCTGCAGGCATCCGAGTCTAGTTACGAGCTTTGTTGATATTTGATAGCGTGGTGTAAGCCTAACTCAAAGTGACAAAACCCCCCTAAATCATGTTGAGGAACATCGCGTTGAAAGACACTTTCACGTAATCTTCGCTTTTATCCGGGTTCTTATTAAATTAAAGGTCACCAGTTTACGTCTTTCGTCGCTGCCAAGTTAATCTATCATGTAATTCATATTTCCACAGTCCAACACTGCTTCTAGCAACAGATAACAACACAACGGTTCGCATCTAAGAACACATTAAATAAATGAAAGCACCTGTGTGAATCGTAAGACTTGACAGAGAATTGAGCTATGAATTACATTTGATGACATGGCGGCCGCCTATTACTTCTGAACCCCAGAGTTTATTTATTTATTTATTTGATTGGTGTTTTACGCCGTACTCAAGAATATTTCCCTTATACGACGGCGGCCAGCATTATTTTGGGAGGAAACCGGCCAGAGCCCGGCAGAAACCCAAGACCATCCGCAGGTTGCTGGCAGACCTTCCCACGTGCCAGCATGGAAGCCAGCATGGGCTGGACTTGAACTCACAGCGACCGCATTGGTGGGACGCTTCGGGTCATTGTGCTGCGGTAGCGCGCTAACCGACTGAGACACAGAGGCCCCGAACCCCAGAATGAACATTCAATAAAATGGTTCGTCTAGATGATTTCAAAACCCATTCCAGAAGACGCCTGGAAGAAAAACTATTACATGAATAATAAATAAAATCGCCAATATTGAAGAAGGGGAGTATAATGTTATTTTTTGATGACTACTTGCAAGAAAACCTGACCAATTTCGAGCTTATGTATAGTTGTTGCTGAATATCTAAGGCAAAAAGATGGCATGTATATACATTTATAAAATAAAAAAAGACTGCAACATAGAAAGTAACTAGAGAAGCGATGACAGTGTGATAGTTGACAAATGGCCACACGTAACTGGTGAAACACATGCAGCCTGTCAATTTACCTTAGTTATAGGCTTACGTCATATACAAGGATTTCCGGAAAATAAAGAACAGTCAAGGAAACATTTCGTCCTGACTCTATAACTGAACTCTGCCAAACGTTGGAGAAAGGCAACATGGGTCTTGGCTTATTAATATAATTACATGTATTAACCAAGTGTGTAAATTACACCTAAATATTCAGTATCGTTGATGGTATGTGCTTGACAATACACTTAAAGCAGTGATAGCCTACGTCAAGACTAAGCATCTCACACATACATTGAAGTCTCAGTGTGAACCAAACAACACATAGACGACGTCTTCTAATAATCACAGGTCAACTCTCTAGCCATGATTGTGGAACTATCCATTTGCACATAAAGCCTTAACGTGTTCCGCTGTATGTTCAGATGGCAAAACATTGCAGGGAGGATATTCATGTGAAAATGTTATAGCAAAAACAAAGACGTTAGGAACCGTGGGTTTGAGGCTATGTGCAACCATGTCGTGTTACACCTGTGCATTTAGAATAGTTCCTTTACTGCAAAACCAAAGAGAGCGGCTTTGCACGATGTAAAAGGCTCCGAGGTGATCTGCTATATCAGAACTCGCACGCCATTTCCCAGCTATTTTAAGCGACAGACGGGGATTACTTGGCATAAAGTGTTTCTTTGCAAGGGTTTTACAGGATGCTCTAAAGTTTTTAGAGCTCATGGAACATTAGATCCAATCACTCGAGTTGAACATCGATCCTTAATTGATTCTTGCAGGTGCATAAACCTCACTGGCCAGGATGAACAAAAAATACGTATGAAATTATTTAAACAGTAAAAAACGAGACAAAAATTTTTGGGCTTTTCTGAGTTAATGAAAGTAAAAATATGACGATAATTTAAGTGAAAAATAGGATACTTTGAAACATAAGATTATTTCGTCCGGAAATGCTGGGATGGCGGTAATTTAATCTGCCCCCCTCCCGGCAGCAAGTAGTCATTTTGATAAAGGCACCCTATTTGGCGAAAGAACAACCTGTTACTCTGTTCATGCGAAAACACACTCCCATTAGTTCGCTTTCAGCGTTGCCAAGCAACAGGATAAATTCACCCTCCAACTGTCAAGATATAAGATACATACTAACTCCGGATATAACCAACAAAGACGATCGTTAGCACTCCAAGGTGGGCGTTCGACCGGACTCTGGTCAGCACAGGCCTGTCCTATCTTAGTCCAACAGATAACTCCAGATATGACTCAACCAATAACTCTCATCACGTAACACCGATGTCTTGTTATGCTGCAATCGGATTGACTGCGACGCTAGGGAAGATAACTCAATCACGTTTGAATAATTTCTTTTCCCGATAATTGCAATCTGGATTTCCGGGCCGGTTTACGACTCATTTTTTTCTGCGCACTTTTTCCAAGGACAATCTAAGCCTGAACCGCTTGAAGCCAGACCCGAAAACAACCAGGCCTTGTTTTCCTCAGCTTTCTCCTCCATTAATCAATTCTGTCATTGTTGCTCTCTGAGAGACTGGCAGCCAATAATAAGTAAGTTCTCTCAGTTCTCTCCAACATATATATTGCCAATTATTTCGCTTGTTCACTTAGCCAAGTGTACACTATTCACAGTCCAGGACTGCCGAATTATCAATCAGGTGAAAAAGTTAACAAAAAATAAAGATCCACCTGATACTTTCAATTAATGTCTGGTTTAGGTAAAATGTTTCATTTGGTTAAAAATCGACTTGACCGCAATACTGATCCCAAGCCCAGAGGATGGACTGTTTACGAATGCAAAGAAAAAAGGAAAACTTCCAGCTACCAATGTAGCTTGTATGATGTATATCGATTAGCAATTGGGAAATGAAATCATCAGAATGTGTTCTGTAAATGGTATCTAAGTGACTACGTATGTACCTCGTGCCTTTATATGAACGAACGGCGGGGCAAATAGGGGTCACGTTTTGGCAGAGGTGCGCTACATAGACAGGTTGATGGGATAAAGGTATACGAGCCAAACCACGTATAAGCAGGTTAATGGAATCCCGGTACAAGGTGAACCGCACAAGCAGTATTGAAAATATAAAAGACTACAGCACTGACCGCAAAAACAATAGAATCGCTCTTAATGTGATAGTCAAAAAAATGGTCACACGTAACCTCAATTTACCCCTTTTAGGGCTTTGTTCAAATTGTTCATTCACATGCACAAACATTAGCAGCTTACACGCCCTCTGGTACCATGGCTTCAGAGCAGTTAGAATGTCGTGGTACTAAAGGCAATAAATAAGACTTCGACATGCAAGATTTCAATACAGAAGACTTTACTGATCCAGAATTACTCAACAGATTACATGTAACATGTAGCATGTAGGATTCGATTCGCTACGTAGAGTAAATAAGGTATAAAAAGACTGCCACACAAGGAGGCTATAATTACTTCAGTAAATAAGGCTGATCTGCGAACAGGTCTGTTACATGTCTTTGTATGCAGGTGTTTAAAGTCAGTAATTGGGTAATTTACATGCTTATTGCATAACCACAAAACATGGCAGTGACTAATCTGCAGCATGCAACGGTGCAATAAATGAGATATAGCAGGACATTAGGTTCGGGTGCGCTGTAGGATTTGCGGTTACATATGGCTATGAAATCCGAAACCTATCTGTGGGTGAGGACGAATGTACGGATAATATGAAGGGAATCTGAACAACTGGATGTGATGCATGGATGACAAGAGGACCCCAGACACTCCTGGACACTCCGCTTATGTTTACGCACTAATGTACGCTTAAAAATAAGTGTGCCTTAAATTTCAATATTTGATTTCCGCTATTCATATTTTAAGAATAAGGTGTATAAGTTTTTAGTTGGAACATGTATGGTGATGCTCACGAACAAGACAGATTATAAAACTACATTCTCAAACAGCAAAAATTTGGTTAAATTCTATTGTTAAAATCAAATTATGTTTACGTGTTGAATGGGAAAAACTGATTAGGACTGTTTCCATAGGGCGAGTTTAATACCACGTCATAACTCGTTATAAATAGCACCTCACTGATCCCTATAATATTATGTATTCATTTTTACACAGCTGAGTGGATCTAAATGACTCACTAAATATGCACCCTTCCGTAAAGCTATTGTTTTTTTTTTGTTTGTTCAGGAATCGACTCCTATATACACGTATTGAGAAAGTATCCATTGGCATAGGATATTTCAAATATAGGCTATAATGGTTAAAATAAACCATGTTATTATAAGAGTGACCTAAATGGCACAAAAAATGAACACCAGAACGAAAATATGTATTCAGCCGAACTTTCCCACGTGAGAAAAATAGCTAATAAAAAACTGGTCATCATGATTTAAACATAAGCACACAGTACAAAAACAGGGACTACCTTAGCATTTACATATCACCTGGACAGCAAGAAAGACGCCTCATTAGTACACTGATGTACGGTGTGAGATGTGCAAAAAAACGGACAGGCCATCAACTACAGAAAGCTGCACGTGCTACATATACACGAGTGCAAACAGTAAGAAAAACAGATAGACAGGACATCCGCAAATATCCCTTAACGTACACCCCGAGATGACCCAGTGACGTGCAGATTTCCAGAAGAAGGGGTTAATGGGGACTTGTATATGTTACTCACCTAGGCCTGAGATAAACCAACAAAAATAACCAATCAGTCACTGAAGCGTGGAACTAGTACACTCAAAATTCACATTTATTCGGTGTGCATAAAAATTGATAACATCTACAGCCAAACCCATTTTAAGCAGCCAATGAAGCGAAAAATACTAAAACAGTGTTAAGCTCTCAATGCAGCTTTTCTTGGGACAACTGTGTACTGCAAAACAATCATGAATAGTTATAGTAATAACTCGTACACATTTGGCATCGGCCCCTGTGTGTATCTGAATGATCAAAGTACCAGATCGGAGCAGACATGTGATTGGGTTACAAAAGGCGGGAAGCTACTTAATTAGTCCACTGGATGTTGAAACAGGGTTGGCTGTAGTAAAATCTTCACAAACGGAAATGAAAATTTATACGGGACAAAATGATATGAAATGAAAACATATGTAACAAATGTAGCCAGACGATTTCGCCGCGAAGCGAAGAGACTTATGCGTTGAACTACGAGATGAGCTCGCTGGTGCTGCTAAACATCAACTGTGTTAAGAAATCGGTAAAGTATCGGTAACATCCGAAGATTGGCTCGAGCCACGATAGACATGTTGGCACAAACAGAGGTATCAAAACAGGCCATCAGTTCTCTTTCTGTTAGTATATGTGTAACTAGACTCGCACAAGGAGGTATAACTAAATATAGCTAACAAGAGTTTCAATAAATGACATTTATCAACAGAGATCACCACAAGCCAATTTAAAAGAAGCAAAAAGTCACTGACATGTAACGTCGCGATCCATTCTAAGCATCGTCCTAATTCAGATTTACGTGCTGAATTTTGAAGGATTTACATGCCGACTCGGTAATGTTGCTCTTGCAGCGATGTCAACATAACTACTTTACCGATTTCTGACGTTAAGGCTACTGGTTTTCCGAAATATATATACATGCGGAGCTCACGTATTGTCCATAAACTCATGCAACCCTACAGAATAAGGCACATATGACACCACAGATGTTTGGTCATATTCATTCTCTAAGGCTTGAAATTTATCAGTATCCTATAACCCTGTAGAAGATAGCCAGTATGACCTCTGACCTGTCAACAATGCAGAAGGTTACAGTGTCCTACCTTTCACCAGCTTGGTAGTGTAGTCCTCGTGGTTCACCAGATAATCGACGCCCAGTTTGGTGTTCAGCACACACTTGATACACGCCACACATTCCAGCAGAAGCAAAGCCTCGGACAGCTGGTTTACCCTTTTGCTGCCGATCATGTCTACATACTCCAAAAGGGCGTTCAACCCACCGGCCTCCAGGAAGCCTTCCACCCAGGCACCATCGGCGCTCTTCATTTTCTTCTTCAGAGCCGAGTACGTCGACATGGACGGCAGTTTCAGGAGTCCCACACATATCTCCGGTTCACACTTTTCAAAATCCACATTGGACAGCGTTTCGGTGATTCTGTTCTTCCAGGAATGACTCTTGCTGAACGGCCGTTTGGCAACGGCGCCTTTCTTAGCAGTCGTCGGGGCAGCCTCAGTGGTGGAGGTGTTGTGGCCCAAACTGACGTGTGGTCTGGGTCGAGCCGCGGCGTTTGAACCCCCGGGGTCTCCGTCCACACTGGTCCCGCTGACGTCTGGGGGTGAAGATGTGGTCACGGGGCGGTCGTAATCCTCATCGACATCCTCGAAAACATCCTCATCCTCCGATTCTTCGTCTGATGTGGTGTCTTCAGCAGCGAAGGCCTGAAAGCGGGCCAAGGCCTTTCGGAAAAAGCTCGCCATGGCCTTCTTAGCCTGTTCAAGAGGAAAGTGATAACCAGATTATCAAACACGCAGCCAACAGAGCCCAGTCTGAACTCACCGATACTGGGACAAAAACAGACCGGGTCAATAGATTCCCTGAATTCATTAAAGGCGCGGGGATAGCTCTCAACCACTTACATAGATGGATACAAACAGGCTGAGACAATCAGTTCATTCTGATCAGCGTATTGACAGTGTTATCAGGTTGGACAGGGTCGCTAGTTTATGCACATATCTTACCGAGTAAACTGAATATCAGCGCCCCCTCTGGCCGGATCAACCGTATACATATATGTACACAGAGCTACAGGCTCACAACAGTAACACATCAGTCATGTAAGTCTTGTGTGGGACGTCCTCGCACATTCTTTCTCTTCAAAGTTTGAATTCGTGAGCCACTGAGCTAGGTTGACATCCGGGTCTCTGTGACAGCAGATGGTGGTGGTTATCCACCCACAGGAGGGCTCTTTCTATTTTTTTACCCGCTCAACAAAATGATGTGTTTTACTTTTGCAGTATGTCACATGGGTTTCTCTGTTCGCCGACTAATACATAGGAGTGTCACTGGGACAAAACCCGCCTCCAGCGCTTTTTTTGCAATGACTACCACAGTGGTATACGACAGAATACCAGCACAGTCATACAAGCTAGGATACCTACACCACCCTGTCGTCTAACTGATGTACTAGGCCCTATACAATTTGCTTGTCCAAGTTGCTAACGTGCTGGGTGAAAGGCCTGTGGCAAGGACGTGTGCTGTTTCTCACCTCTATTAACGCCACACACTTTTCGCTGGCCTAATCATATATAGCCGTTCGCAATGCGTAACGGGCAGCAATCCTGTAAAGCCTGTTCATGAATTAACATCATTGGTTAATCGGCGCCAGCCAGGTGGCTAGAATATATAGCACAGACGTGATGATGGTGCTAACTATACGATTGTCTCATCAAACGCTGGGAAATACCACCGCGGCGACTGTGACAAGTATAGCCTTCGTACACACACCGATATTAATCTATACTGCCGGGTTTTTTTTGTAGATATTGTGAACCTCAGCTCCCTTTCACAAGCTTCCTGATTGACACGGACACATAAAGAGACGAGGTAATTTTGACAAGGCGGTACTGGTAGGTTAGAAATCTCAAACATTTCAATACAGTATAAGTTCTGAAGCTAAAGGCTTTCTAGCTTGAACTGTATATATACCGACCAGCTAAAGAATTACGCGACAGCCCGCTTTGCGCAGTTAGTTGTGATATTAACTAATTACATTGGTGCGTGTGTCAATAGCTGATGTAAACAGCGAGGAGATTACCAGTCAACTCTATTAACCGCACTCGGCTTGATCGAGACTCAAGAGCTGACGTCAGGGTGAAGTACGAGTGTTTTATCCTGCCGAATAAATGGCAATCTACTCGGCTGCAAAGTCTGACGTGTTCACAACCCTCAGAGTTGCTAACATAGCTCCACATAGAGAAAAATACCTTCAGAGAGCTGTACGGATGTCCGACAGTTTGTATTGTCGTTCATTGGTGAAAGATCTCCATAATGTTGCAACTTTTCTCTATCGCTTCAGGTATTTCATTTTAATTGGTACAGAAAAGAACAAGGTGGTTTTATACCAAATGGGTTAAAGTCTACAGGGAAGCAACTATAAGTTAATATCAATCCCTTATGAAAGCAGATAGTCGTCTGCCTGCCGGAAGAAAGCGCTGTCATAATCCTGTAACTCCTTGACACCGTTACATTGACACCAAAAAAGATGTGCGTGCTATTTCCACGCAGAAAAGAAAGGGAAAAAAATTATAAGGAGGGTTAGGAGAAACCCGGTACTTTTTTAGTACATGCGAGTGCTTCAGTTTAAATTACAGCCTAAGACGACCGGATAGATCACCTTAACAAAAAAAAGCACACTCGGACACCGACACTGACACCGACACTAACACTGACACCAACGGCCACATAGACGGCGCTTTCCACACGTTAACAATACCTTGCCATCATAACAGTGAGCTAAAAATGACAAACTAAAGATTATATATTAACAATTAAGTAAGGCAGAGAATATGTTATACCTCACAAACGGCTGTTCAAGTGGTCAGTATGTTATCTGCCATTCATTGTGGAGCACACACACACACCCCAGAACTTCCCACTACCAGTAGTGTAGCAATTATTAACATCAAGTCTGCCACATGCTCAATTTATTTATTTACTTACTTGATTGGTGTTTTACGCCATACTCAAGAATATTACACTTACACCAGGGCGGCCAGCAGTATGGTGGGAGGAAATCGGGTAGAGCCCGGGGGAAACCCACGAGCATTCGCAGGTTGCTGGCAGCCACATACGGCCCGAGAGGAAGCCAGCATGGGCTGGACTTGAACTCACAGCGACCGCATTGGTGGGACGCTTCGGGTCATTGTGCTGCGATAGCGCGCTAACCGACTAAGCCACGGAGGCCCCCTACTCGAGAATATTTCACTAATACAACGGCCCAAATGTGGTAACCTTGGGGGGGGGGGCATCTGCAGAATGTGACTAACAGGTTAAAATTAACTTAATACTTTCGAAAATATATAATAGACAATAGACTTGATGACGCTAACAGGTTTGAAAATGTTACTAGTTTCGGCAATTGATAGATGTAGCACTGAGACCAATTTGAAAATGCCGATACATTTCACACAGCTACCAGATTTTGAAATGTTGTTAGATTTGACACTAATTTTGATCTGACTACTGCGTAAAACACCAATCAAATAAATAACTAACTTTGACACTGATACTATAGATTTGGAAATGAAGGCAGACACGACATTGGTAATTTAGTTTCAGAAATGCCGACAGATTTGACAATGATACCAGATTTATACGTGACGATAAATTTGACACTAATACTAGATTTGGAAAATTCAACAGGTTTGACACTCACATCAGATTTGGACATGACGATAGATTTGAAGGGTAAGAAGTTCAAGTGGTGGTTAGGAAGTCTGTCCGATGGTGATTACAGCATTAAGACTTTTGTCACCATGCACCTGACCACCCGGGTTTTCATTACACACGCGTTAGTTAACTCTGTATCGAGCTAAGATGTTAACCCGTGCACTTAACACAAGGTCATATTCACAACGACAACAGCTCTCCCTGTAAACGGCATAACTGGCTCTCAATATCCGTGTTA
This sequence comes from Acanthopleura granulata, assembly GCA_016165875.1. Classification (NCBI taxonomy): domain Eukaryota; kingdom Metazoa; phylum Mollusca; class Polyplacophora; order Chitonida; family Chitonidae; genus Acanthopleura; species Acanthopleura granulata. Next base: position 10,823,105 of record JABBOT010000008.1, read on the forward strand.
CTATAACCCTTTAACACTGAGACAGCCGCGACGCAGGGGCATTTACCTCTATTTTTATAACTCCAACATCACGAAGCAATCTCTTCACGACGGTTTGGGAAGGCCTTTATATGGAAAATGTCTTATGCTGAGAAAATGCTAATTTATGAGATATCTAATTATATTTCACAGCTTTGATGCTTTTTTTTTTTTTGGTTTCACCCAGTTCCGTGGGCACTTCAAAGTTATTAGTAGCTTCATTACAGGACAGAGCTCTGAATACACTGTCAGAACGAGGCAATTCTGGCAGCTGCATGTAGTTGTGCACTGTCCCTGATTTATAGCATCCTCTCACGTTTTTATACACGAGTACACTATATGTAGTGCTGGCTACACGGTTAGCTTAGACAGAAAAGGTAACGATAATGAATACACCCTACAGTCAGTAATAAATGCAAAGTCATGTTATAAAATACAATTTCAGTTAAAACACAAGACCTCATTGTAAAATGACATAATATAGTAATAACGCTCTCTATATCAACCACGTTTATATCCCAAATTTCTGATTCTTCTGGGAACAGGTCAAAATAGAGTGGATCTATTATCATTCCACGGCAAAAGTATTATATAATGGACTCCAGCCCAATAGAACTCTCACACATGCATCTTCGTCGTATTTATAAAACCTATTTATTTTATTGTTTTGAAATTGTCTTAATTTCTTTAATGTCGACGTCATATCTGCTTGTGATGAAAAGGCATTCTATATTACGTATTTTTAAATACCTCCTTCACTGTCCTTGTTAAGGCTTCTCTCGGCCGAAGCAAATTGTAATTCAGATCGTACATACACTAGTTTACAGTTAACCACCACTTCCAACGGTGACGTATAGTTTTAGTTACTAGCCTAAATCTTTTTGATAGTGACTTTTAGAGGAGTATATAGGTAGAGCCAGCACTAGATGACTTTTAATTTTTGTTCAACGTTGTAGAATATCATATCTCAAAAGATTGTAAACTTTTAACTTCGGAGTCCATTAATATCAACCGTACATGTACTTGCTGTTCCGTAGCCATTGCTACCTGCTTTGTATTTAGAAAGCTGACACTTCGACAGTGGCTAAAGGCAGACACACAGAACAGAGAAGTCTAGACTGTTTTAGGGGATTTACAAACTTCCCTGTTATTTACAATACACCAGATTACTCTATTGTATACTTCATCATCATCATACTAGATCAACATGTAACTTGATTGTAACATTCTATGGATGTAGAAAGCCTAGCAATATCGGCCCCATATGTTCCTGCATGGTCACTGACCACTAGAAAACGCCGGTCACTTCCCCAGCGATATAGACCAGCATATAGTGTACCAGCACAATTGTTCAGCTGAGACGATTTGAACTACGGAAACATTAAAATGAAATTCAGGAATGGCAACCGGTGGGACTAAATTAAGGTGGGCATAGAAGTATAAGATGTCTGATAACTTACACCACAGCCCGCCATTTCCCAGAGTTCGCTATGATTTTCCCGCCCGCTGAGCTGATAAAGTTTGTCAGAAGATTACCAATCCGTCAACCATAGAAATGTGGTACTTTTAACTCATTCCTGTGTGGAGGCTGGGGCAACAGTAGTGTCCAGGCCTCATCCCCAACCGTGTTTGGAATATCGGAGCAAGGCAGTGTAATATCAACACCACATACCTATTCACAGTTGTATGACAGGGCATGAAGAGCCCTTGTGTATTAAATACCACCAATTGTAAATATGGCATATGTCAAATCGGATGTGAATCTAGGGCATGAAGTGGATACAGGAGAGCGGAAAACAATTTGCTAAATGTTTTTAGGGCCCGGGAAACTTTGGGATCTTGCTTACAGGCCCATCGAAATAATTCCGCAGGGCTGGTTTACTAGGGATGAATACAGAATCATAGGCCTGTGGACAATAGTCTGTAATTACCAGATAAGCATATTTGTGTTTCTAATCAGACTATCATTAAAACACGACCGGGGAACTGCTTCACGTGACCTGTGTAATGAACCAACCAGTATCTGGTCAACAGTACACTCCACCCAATCGTCCAGTCGGGACCTTTGTATACAGGAACCCTCTAAAGTCCTGTCATCACTTCTGTCTCACCGGAGATATGATCGGTCCGTAGAGGCTGCAGAGATCAAGGGTAGCAAGTATATATTACTGGCAGTTGTACAATGTCGATACCCCAGACCACCGATATACAACAAACCCACACTGAGTAACTGGAATAGTTGTACCGGTAACGGTTTACCAGCACAGTTTGCTAAGTGGCCCCAGGGCTGGAGGCACTGTTACTCATGTAATGACCCCACTATCAGTCAGTCCTTAAGCAATGAAGCTTAACTGAAATTACTTGGCACACACAGTGAAACCGGGCAGGAAATGACATATTAGCTTTTTCAACCTAACTGAAGCAGAAACAAAAAAACGTTTGGCAAAAGGGTGCTGTCACAGTCGAACAAGGCAGACGGAAAACAAGTGCAAATGTCCTTTTTAAAGTAAACAATGCAGATATTACATACAAAATGGCCAATCATTATTTCAGCCATTCAGCAGACAGACTAAGGATGTACGATGTTCACTATCACCATTACGAACCATGTGCATCATCCTGACAAATCATGTGACCTGTCTGAATACGGTTACCATCCAACTACCTGCAACTGTAGATGTCAAACTACACCCTGTAAACCAGGCATCAAGCTGACATGTAATACGCATTGAGGTTATGGATATATAAGTATACATCCACACTGCAACCTAAATGTGTGATGCCAATATAACTGGTATATATACTGCTCATATCTGTAGGTGGTGTGCAGATAGTACTACGCACTTGCCTGAAATATGTTCGCGAGCGTAGCCTAATATGCCTTTCCATGCTGCATATAATTTCTGTTCAGTATATTCTACAATATTCACCATTTAACTCTTTGTTTGCTTAGATGCTTAACGTCGCTTCAGCATCAGTTCAGTCATCCTGACAACGGCGGTATCTGAAAGTGACGGGTTTATATGGGCGTCAGGCCAAAGAGATGCCATACCACTCATGCGGTCAAATTATACCAGTGACCTCAGTCGACCTGTACTCAACATGTGCCTACATGTATACATCGCATGACCAAGAACATGGCATCCCATGTACTCAAACACTGGGCCAACCAGTACTCAGTAGGCGCCTATCTTCCGCATGCCATGCCAAACAGACAGGACATCCCATCCATGCAATCACATTATGCTGAGTGCTGTCACCTCTCGTCGACCTCAACTCAACATGTATCTATGTATACATTCACGGCAAGCCAGGAATGAATGATTATGGTTTTACGCCACATTGGCAGTACTTCAGCCATATCGTGACGAAACGAGACAAGCCAGGAAGTAACGCTAATACTAAACCCCAGTATATCGTTCCAGAGGCGCTCGGTCTCATATTTTATGTCGACATTCTCAGACCTTCTTCCTGACTCAGCTGGGGTGGCAAGTATAGTAGAACATCCAATTAATTGGTACTCAGTATAATCAAAAATCAAAATATTACCCTCTGCTGTCTCGCGCAGCTGATGTGTCAAATGATCCCAGAAGCTCTTCAAGTACGCTGTGGCGTAAAGATATATACTAGACACATTAAATACACTTTCGATTTCTAACGTAGCAGATTCTACGATTACTAATTTTGTCGAGGAATGTTATCCCATTGCTTTCGTCGGTCACATCCTGATGTCCCTCGAATCCACGGTCGTGTTTGGTTTGTATCCTAATCTACCGCCTCTAAGTATGACAGGGTGCTCGGCTACTTATATGTACGATCGTAGTGTTTGTATATTCCATATTTCCTATATATTTCTCCCTTCACCATGGAGAGAGTGGTGTCAACTCTGTAGTTGGTGAAGCTTTGTGAATTGTGTGACAACGAGCTCACATATCAACACACGCCAATGTTTTTTGGATTAAACAAAGTTATAAACAGTATTTATTTCACTTCTTCACAGCTCAATTTTAAGGGACAACAACAAGGATCAAGACACTTCTAATGGTACCATCAGGCCACTGTGTCTAGATTGCACTATGTGCGGTTTTATTTCCAAACAGGGTGTAAGTTATTTCAAACGTAATTGCCATGACGACACATGCTGTAGAGGTACGTCGCCATGGTAGTAGTTACGTTTGACAAAACACTACACCCTCTTGATAAAACGGGGTGCGTTAATGTGAGTGTGTGGCCTGCACAAAAGCAAGAAAACACACGTATGTGTACATCCGCTTATAATACAACAAGCATGGAAACGGTTGCACAAGTATATATACATACGAGTCATAACTATATCATAATCGTACATTATACCGGTAAAATGGGCATGAAATTCCTTTCCTGCACATAGAAATTATTCAGTGGATTTAACTATTTCACTCTTATCACTCAGCGTCTAATCTGGCGCTCAGCGTTGGAAGGTTAGAGCAAGGAAACATTACTGTTAGGTCCGGTGTCAGTATAATGTGACTGGGTGGGGTATCATGTCTGGTGTCTTCGGCATGATGTTCCAGTGGCGACAGCACAGGCTCGCCCTGCCACAAGGAGACACACTATATGCGCATGCCAGAAGGACTCCTCGTCGTCATATGAGTGAAACATTACGTACTACGTTAATTCCCAAGCGTTCACTCACTCACAACGTCTAACCCGATATCATGTAAGATACAGCCATGTCATACAGCGACTGGCTGATAAGGTATCAGCTTTTTTCATAGTTAAATCTGAACATTAAAACACCCCCATTGGCTACAACTTCATAATCCACTGATTAAAAACATAGCTGTACCTAAGGAGGCTATAATAAAAAAATGTTTACTTGTAAAACTTTTGAAAAGGTGTTGATTTTACGATAGTTATGAACCGGTTTGGTGTTTGTACTAAAAAATGTTTCATACAATCTCTATTTGCATAACAATGGATGGATTTTTTCAACCACGTGGCTCATTTATCACCAAATTACACAGGCAATGAAAACCTTATCTGTCAACAATGTTGTGAACAACAGAACGTACGTCACGTAATGTAAACTTTCATGATTGAGAATTGTTTGTCTCTAAACAGGAACTCGTGAAGTCACAGTTTCTACCCCTGGCTTCTATAACAGACTGGCGAACGACCATATATCTCCTCTACCTCGGAGTTCTAGTGGCAAACAACACGGAATACATTATGTATGACAGGGAGAGCGCAGCAACAGAGACACGGTTAATTATTCAATACCGGTATGTGTATTATTTTGTTGCCATAGAACTTACGTAGTGTTCTGGGCACGATGAGGCCGTAATATTGCCAGTGGGGCGTAAAACCAAAATAATTTGCTCATCATTTAACTCATTCATTCATTAATTCATTAATTTAGTGGATACAAGCTGCTTACCTGCCTCTGTAACGTAAACCTGGAGCCTACCACTATGACACCGAGGTAACATACTGAGTCTACGAATATGACGTCCTAAATATAACACAACAAGGACACGCTTCGGGGGTTTAGTCCTGACCCAGTAACTGGTGTGCTGTTTCCTTTAAATAGATTTATATTATAGGAAAATGTTCATGTTAAGAAAGCAACACCCTTGTATCTGTGTATATCAAGTGGCGTGGGAACACGTATAGGCAGATTGTACATGTCGAAATCCTGTTAAATTCATCCATGGATATGCCACCGCAGAACGGCAAAATCCACTCAATGGGTAAGTTTTTGTGATGTCTGTACCGTTTCAAGTCATACGCAAGTGATACTGAGTCACTTTTAGCCTGATATAAAGTATATAACCATAGCGTGACTTATAAATCGGACACCTTCAAAGACTGACACAAGCGAGACAAAAATAACGGTGGTGTAAATGGGCATGCGTACTGATATTTATAACGTGGAACGTTTTTCTCAGACGTAAACCACGCTCAAAATTTCGCCTTACATGAAGTTCACTGCAAAAGTGAATATAACCCCTAATGACTTGCGCGAAAATGGAACCCAGGCATGTCTATAGTAAATTTCTTCATCGTTCGCAACAATCAAGACAGGTCCAGAGTGAAGGACATTTTGAATATCCACGTGGTTATAGATCTCTCATTTGTCGATGTGGATGCTATATGGGGGCACTCTGGGATTTCCATTGGAAAACTGACATTTCTGTTGACAGGCAGAGTGTGTGTTAAGTATCCTACCTGTCAGTCCTTGAGCTATTCCTATGACCACCTGATAAACTGGTGACACTGATATGACAGAAGACATATGGGACAGACGTAATTCAGTCCCTACGGTACCGGGATATTTAGTAGGCGTTTGTATCCATTAGGAAATATGAGCGCTTTATCGTGATCATTAGACACAAAACATCTATTGCCTCTAACAGACGTCTGTATCATACATGACATTTACCTTAAGAAAACAAGCCTCTTGTCAAATGACTACTGCCACTCACACAAGTCTGTGCTGGGCCGGCTGTGAGGAGGACATGGGAGAAATACAAATATCCGCAGATATACCACTTTCTTTAGCATCCGGACGTCGTAACGCATTACTCTATTGGAAGTTGGACTACAGACAATGAATAATACCGACTTGACCCCTAACAACACAATCCAGATAATTATACCGTAGTGCCCTTGTAGAGTTTACAGACAATGAACAATACCGACTCGACCCCTAACTACACAATCTCTCTGTCAACACGATGTACAGTGTACAACAATCCGTGTCATCACAATGCCACTGTATTTTACACCGTAACCACTAGCACTAGGTCTGGCTGATTGGAAAGCCTGTCTGAGTTCTGTTGAATTAGTACCAGACATAGTTACCTTAGCCGTCCGACTTGGTTAGAGATGCAAAGCCCGCCTGTGTTGTATTGAATTATTACCAGTTATAGTTACCTTGGCCGTCCGATATGGTTAGAGGTCCAGTCCACGTGCACTCCTGTTTACAATATCACAACCTTTCCTCAGTTCACATACCACTTTATTTACCTCGCCTATCTCTTGTCATCTGAGCTGCTACACGCCTTTGACATCCTCGTTTTAACGGCATTGTTTTGACGCTGGCTCTACCCTCTACCTGTCCTGTGACACGCGACACCGTTGGCTGGCCTAGCGAGGATCACGTGACCCGTCAACGCGTGGACTGGTATTACCACTACTCATTAACTCATCTTTATAGCAGCTCGTTATCAGGCCTTGATTGTTTCTGGTTTTAATTACATTTACAATATAGTAAAGGTGGGGATGCCAAGAGAAAAAAAAAGTACGTATACAAACTGAACAGTGTAGAATCGTCAAAGCAATTATCGATGTGGACATGATCGACAAAAAACTAAGAAGAATAAAACATTACTTGTATCGGGCCTCGATGGATATGTAAACAACGCGTTGAATGACATGGATCCGCTATATAAAGGCTTTCTTGCCTTTGCGTACCTATATTTATTTTCGTGCAAAGCAAATATGTAAATCAGTAAACACATTACTGAAACACCGTTTACTGGTTCACACATGTTTACGCCACCACATCGCTGAAATATTGTTCACGCGTGGCATTAATTAAAGTCACATTCATTGATTCATTCAGAATGAAATATATAGCTAAATATGCATGTTTTGATATGTCAATAATCTGATTTCAATTTCCACCAGGAGTCATGAGTTTGTAATTGTATAGCTCCAGTATGACTTTCTAAATATTGTGTAACGTGTCTCATTCCCAGTACTGCTTTCTATTTCCTTTCGGACCACGCGACTGTAACGTTCCGGAAGTATTCGGGGCCGCCCATTCGTACATCAAACAACAGTCTTCAAGGAACAAAAAATAACAGTCTTGTGCAGGACAAATAAATAATTTCGGGGACACATGCCTCTGTGGGTATACTGACTGACAAAACGTACTGTTAATATTTAACACATTTGTGAAAACGCTGTTACAGGCGTGCAGCAACTAGCATCATTCATATCGTTCATATATCCTGCTTCACAACATAACGTTTTTAAGGTCTGTGTGTTTTGATTTCTTTATTTATTTGATTGGTGTTTGACGCCCTGCTCAAGAATATTTCGCATATACGACAGCAGCCAGCATTACGGTGGATGGCAGCTGGGCATAGCCCTGGGAAAATCCACGACCATCCGCAGATTGCTGGCAGACTTTCCCGCTTGTACGACGGGAAAGGAAGTCGGCTTGAACTGAGTCTATGTGGTTTGATGCTGCGCTGTCAAATGCCTATATGTGTGTGCGCGATGTATAAAGGCATTGATTTGTCTGTATGCATATCGTGAAGTAGACTACCATCGTTAATGGCTTACATCAGACACCATAACGACTACATTGCTACACACTGAACCGTGTTAAATATACCCACAGTCCTCGTCAGTCTCGTACCCTAGGGACCCTGTTATGCCGGCCCTAGAGGAAGTCATTCAGCACTGTACACGCTTCTGTGTACAGCCTCCACGCTCTGATGTCCTACGCTAAAAATATACAGCCCTCTGCCAACAGTTGTCTCCTGTTTTAGAAAGGGAAATGTGGCAAACTGTTTATTTTGAGAAGATTTTTTTTATCGCTCCAAACCGGTTGAGAGTGTTTCTTTCTTGTCTGCTTCTTTCTCTGTCTGGATTTGTTTGCGCTATTCCACCCACTTTTATATTGCTGGTCCGCATGTGATACTTACTGTGAGCCTATATATAGTCCTTGAATCGTGACGACGTGTAATATTTATGTCAGTACATTTATATGTAATCAATCCATGACGATCGTTTCTGTAGCTATATTAAAAAAAAAAATAGAAAAAAGAAAAACCAGACAAACCGTTCTATCAATACCTCGGAATTATCGGATTTATCGCAGACTGACAACCTGCTGTGAAACAGGTAAAGGGAGACAATTGATACTCATCCTGAAGCCACATGATTTTTGTTTATCCAGAGTGTTCACTGTTAGGTGTAGTGAGAACCAATCTGTGTATAACCGAGCTCAACCTCATAAGTGGTAACATGAGGAAGTTGTCTGAATGAAAAAAGAAAAAAGCATGAAATGTTGTGATTGTAAGATGGTAATCAGAAAGCGTGTTATATACCGTACATTACATATCACGAGAAGGATGGGTGGAGAGTACGTGAGGACAAAGAGGACGGGAGGACCTATCAATCATTGCATCAACCTATCAATCATTGCATTAACAGTAAAGAGAAATTCATGAATCGTTTAATTCAAACATTCCTGGCTTGTGATCTCTTGGAATGACATCACTTCATGCGTTATTTTGTCCATGTCTCGCTAACTTCTTCCAGAGCTATTGCAAATCGCTCGTTCTTTGTGGTTAGACATTGCGTGACGGTTTTGAAAGGCCTACAGGCGTTTTGCTTGTAATGCTTTCGAAGCTGAACCCCAGAACCTAGCTCTCGCTGGTTTGACCTTGGTTTTTTGTATAGAGATTCGTAATGTGGTAAGCATGGTGTTTTACCGACTCTATCCCTCACCCAGGCGCCCGAAGTAGCAAATATACGCTGTTAATAAACAAACACATCCTCGGAAAGACGATATCTATATTTACATCCGTATATGTTCGAGCAGGTGAATTAAACACTTTTATTTGGAGATATGCGTTCAAAGGTGCAAAATATTTATAATAGTGGCTATAAGCACCTATAACACTTTTGATTAGCTCGGCAGTCAACCACGGCTGGCCGGGATAATTATGATGACATCATTGCTATTGTAATTGTTTGTACCCTGTGCTATAGTTACATGCACAAAAATCTAGTTTTACCCTTAAGCCTGTTCTTTTTCTCAGCTTAGCGGACAATGAGAAATTGTTCTGCTTGGAAAGAAATGTCCGCGTAACATCTGTAAATAGCTCCTCGGGAGAACTTGAAAATTAAAGTAAACGTTGATCATCAGTGGTTGGTGATTTCAGAGACGAATCCAAACATATCTGGAGAAGGTTAAGTCTTTGTACAAAGACTTTTGTTTAGTTTGCATTTATAGCAGTCAAGTGGAAAACTAAATGACGTGGGTGCAAAAAAGTAGTTAAGAGATTACTTATATAAACCATGTAGACAAAGTATTGGCACTATATATCAAATGGTTCATGCGGGGCTGAGGCGGTTGCCACACTATACTAAAGGTTGCCTCCTTCTACGGACCGAGACTAGGCCTATACATTAGCACCGTATCTGAAATGGCTCCTGTGGCGTTAAGTCACTGTGGAGGAGTTGTTCTTACAATGAAGGAATAATCTACAGTAGGCCTGTTGACATGATATATCAAACCCGTACTCTGGGGCTTGCGTTGTCACAACATCAAGGGTGACATTTTCTAACATTATGATTATCACTATAAACCAAATATATCAAACGAAAATCTGAAGGGCGCCTTCTTCTAAAAATGAAGGTATAATCTGCATAAAGACTATATATCAAAAGCCCCCTGTGGGTTTCAGATTATCACAGTTCTATATCGTGCCTTGTTGCCTAACATTAAAAACGATTAATCCATTAGCACTACGTATCAAACAGTTCCTGAACATGGGAGTCGAGTTTTCAAAATCTAGCTGAAGGGCTCCACCTTTTAACGATGAATGTATAAGCAAAATGTGAGCCTATTGGCATCAAATAACAAACGCTTCTTGTGAGGTTGAGAGAGCCACAATCTTAAACTTGTCTTCTTGTAATGGTGGCAATGCATGCATTAGCGCTATGTATACGGAGACGACAATGCATAAATGTCAGATAGCAAATAAATTGGCTCCCCTCACCGTGGGGCTTAACCTCGTGTATGAAGGAACATTGTTGCAATGAAAACAACGAATGCATTAGCACTACATATCAAATGGCTCCTTCGAAGGTGACATTATTACAATCTGAGTAGCGCTTTTGTTCCCACAACGAAGGTAATGTACATGTAGACACGAAAACACCGTACATGAAATTGCTCCTACAATCATATGACTTGATACCGCGGGTTTCATCTCCAGAATGTCTTGTGAAAATATTATGTCATGATCAGAGATTTTTACCCCCAAAATCTGGGTCTCGTGCACTTACTACTTGGTTTCTAAACTGTCAGATTAACTTACTCGGAGATTACATGTTTTTATTGACTATTAGTCGGGCGTATATACATTTATTCACTCTAACGTAGTTAAACGTTGTATACTCAGAAAGTTTTCGCTTATAAACCGCCGGTGCGTGGCAAGGTCTGCCCGCAACCTGCGGATGGTCGTGGGTTTCCTCACACCATAATGCTGGCCGCCATCGTGTAAGTGAAATATCCTTGAGTAGGGCGTAAAGCACCAATAACATAAATAAATAAATATATAAATAAATAAATAAATATAAACCACCGACCTCTGACGAGCTTTTGATAGACTCTCCCACCTATGTGATACTGGTGGAAGGCACGTGGTGTTCAGCTAACGCCATGCAAGGGTATACACGCCGTTCACCATCGAGCGCGTATTGACCCAAACAACAAAGGTAGCGAGGGAGTCTGTAAAATTCTCTTTCCGAGCATAGGTCTGAACCCAAGCCTCATGTGACCTAGCTTCCCTGCAGCTGATTGGTCACTTACCAAATCGGTCACAGGTAAGAATCCATCCCTGAGTTGTTAGCCTTGTCTTATGTTGGCTTGCCGGTGGGTAGAAGTACGCTTGCTAAGGATATCCAGATTTCCTCTGCCCATTTAACCTAGTGGCTGTCGTACACGTGAAAAATTGTTGAGCGTTGCGTTAAACACCAGATAAACAAAGAGAAACAAATAACTTATCTAATGCTTTCTGTTGTTTTAACATAGCTACAATCTTATTGTTGTTTTATTTTTGAGATTGGACGTTAACAATACTTATGAAATGTTTTCCACAGTTTTCGACTGTTGTTAAACACTTTATGATTTTTTTACCAACTCCTAGCAAAAGAGACATGCATCGGGGCATGGAAAGCATACGTGAATCCAGGTTTAACACGACAAATATTTTACGTCTATTTATAATGATAGGCGCTATGCGCTATATAACGGTGTTTTTTTATGATCCCCATACACTGGTTTTGTTCGCGTTTGACAGTTTGTGTGTTGAAATATTTTCTCAAGCGATCTGATCACAAATGTCACAGAACATGACAAATGCGCATTCCATGTAGGTGAGCGACCTTTAAAATGCCGCCTATATGTATTGTGCAAAAATCGATCCTTTTACATACATTTATGCGCATACTAGCGTTATGTTTAATGCGGGGAGCACGGATATATGTGAACGCTCAGCTGTCATCTTGTCGGGTCAATTGCGCGGGAGGATGTGGATTGGTAAAGATGGTTTCAAGCCATACAATCCCTGTAAGCGACGGTGTTGTCAGTAATGCACGGTATAGGTATATTTTGATATACCAGATAGCCGGTTGTATCTGAAGTGGTTTTATAAATGAAGGAGAACAAACTTCCGATTCCTTTTCTCTGCGGATCTAAATGTCATAGTCTTTTTTTATGATTTCTTACGAAAATATTTCAACGACTCTAAATTTTCTAAATTGTATGAATCTGTATTCAGCTGAGGGATAGATGAATGGATTTCGGTACCATTTTTCAGTGGTTTTCACCCGTGTTCCAATGGTCATTTAATTATTGCCTGGTATACAGGCTAACATGTGGGAGACTGGACTCTGACACTGTCACAATGGAAGCGACTACAGCATTATTACTTCTGGTGGTCAAGAAAGACGGATACTACCTGAGGCCTACTGAGACATCTTTGAAAGAGACTATGGCAACCATTTTATTTCGTTCCTACTAGATACATAATATATGTATTTACCCATAAAAAAACCATTTCGGGGGAAAATATACTTAAAATTAAATACAGGATATGGGACAATAAAATAAAACAACACAAAATCACATCTGAAAAAAAATTACAGAAAAATTTAAAAAAAAACAAAAAGACAAACAAACAAACAAAAAAAATTTAAAAAAAAAACATGCCATATATGAGCCACAGTGCCTCCCTGTTAAACTGTGTCACATTTTATCTGGATTTTATTTCAGGTCAAACTACATCGCTCTAGCGATTTTGTTTAAATTCAATTTTATGCTTGATTTTAAAGCACTCCATATGGTGCGTACATACTTATTTGTTGTAGGCACATGTTCTCGTTGATTTCCTGACAACGGAAAATTAGGTTTAAGCGCAAATGCATACACCCCTACCCATGAGATCATAATGCGTACAACCTTTAAGGCTGAATTTAACAATGTTTTCAGACAATTGTCATGCTCCAGCAGTATTCAAAACAATCACCGAAACGACAATATACACAACAGGTTTTATGAAAATTAACTGATGCATTCTAACTGATGTATATATGGGCTCCCGGGTTGAGAGCAAAAATGTACCAATTAGAAACGCTACAATATTTGTAACTTTGTTAGACAGCAAAAACCTGCAAGGTACATATCTGGTGGAAAATATGTAATTTTTCACTACTGCTTGATTATTTCAAAAATAAATAAAGTAGGTCCAAAACATTCCTCATCATAAATGTCTTGTGAGTTAAATTTCCATCAAGTTACTTGCCTTAGACCTGGAATGCTTTTCATGTGTTTTTTCCATTTGGCATTGCCTTCCCTCTTGTCAGGTATTTCCCCGTGAAGTGCAACGTGTGAGCACTCTTTGCTTGGAAAAGAGCACTGTACGAGAAACGCTCTGTTTGAAAAGCTTAATAATAGATTCAACAAAGACGTTTTGTTTTATTCGCGCGAGAGAACAAAAATTAAAAAAAAAAGAAAAGAAAAAAAACTTCTAAGGCAACAAAATAACGGTTGTGTGAGACAACACATAGGACTTACCATATTGGAGCCAATCAAAATTGCTGTTACACTCAAGGCGACGGCGACAACAACAACAACAACAACTTGCCCGAGGCGCATATTTGTGATGGCTAACAATGAACTGACAACGGTATCATAACAATGGTAATTGTCCAGAGTGTCGTTTGCCCAAAAGAGTAGTCCTATCCCGGTACACATCAGCAGCGCGACCGTGCACAGTCTAACCGCTACCATTGTTTGTACTCTTCAGCGGCTGCTAGACTTGTACTATATGAGTCCCGGTATTTGTGGTTCCACTTGAAATACTTATTTCATTAACCTGTTCACATTTACGTCAGTAACTTTTCAAGATCCGTCTCTTTACGCTGAGTTTCCTTTACAGCTGGGGGCCTGCTTTTTTCTCCAGACAATATACCATGTGTGCAGACCTGTCGTGTGTGGGTAGATCTGCATGAACGTCCCCCAGCCAAACGGTGGCACCAACACACTGCTCACAGCTGTTAACTCTTGTTAATTGTGTGCATTTCACACCTTCATTACAATCGTTTGTACGGTATATTGACAGTTATTTCTCTCTATGGACGTGAATAAGGTATGCATATGACAGCAGTTGCCCTATTTAGTTCATGGGCATGTAAGGTCATCGGAGCGGACAGGCCGGATTTGGGGGGATTCCACGGATAAAAGCTTACATCATTAACATGGCTTTGCACGCAGCGCTAGGTTAATAGTGACATTGCTGAGTTCTAGGCCTAAAAACTAAGCCGATTACCAAGACTAGACCTTAAGGTCATTGTTACAACATACACACAGCGTAATTAACTGTGATTCTTGTACAATAACCTAACATACATGTACTATAGACCTATTGAACTAACTAACTTATGTATGAAAATTCTTTGAAGGCTATAATCTGGATGAAGCCCTTGTCATTTAGTCTTATTGTAAAAGTATGTCAGATGATACATATAAATGGACATACTGTCATTTTCAGTGTTTGCTATATCGATTGAACAAAGTAAATAAATCCTATCGGCCATGCATGTATCATGACGCTGCGCCATTGTATAGCAAGCCAATCCCAATGCTGACCGTTTAATGCTGCCTCACTGGAACACAATATTAAATATAACAGGTATGTATGTATGTATCATACTCAACATTTTTTCAGTTATATGACGACGAGGAGTCCTTAGAATATATACATAGTGTGTCATCCCTTTATAGGGCGAGTCCTCACCCAGCCACTGTGTACTGACACAACGTTGACCGGCATTTGAACTGTCCTCATATGCAAAATTAAACAAGCCCTAAATCAAATTTATTACTGTTCATTATTAATTCTTCTAGTTCTCCAGACATATTGGCCGTTTGTTGTGTTTAGTTATGTATTGCATGGCGACAACATAACACAGGTTTGTGACTTACTTATGCTTACACACAAACCTCTACGGTCAGCCTGCTCAATATGATTGGTAATGCATTATTAAGGCTAACGTGTGATTAGTCTCTGTTCTGATCACAGGTGGGGTTGAGTAATTTCCAAGCAGTGGAAAGGTTGAAGTGTTGAATATCCTCAATTAAACTGCAGGCCCTGCATGTCGTCGGATATGGCACCGGAAAAACAACACAGACTCCGTATCCGATTGATGCACTGTGTCCGTGTGATACAGGCTGAATGACCTATGTGGCAGGCTTATGTCACTCAGTCAACTTTTAGCTCTGAACACGCGTCAGATGGTTCTGTATCAGCACATAACAGATTGCATGAGAAGAGCTAAGAGATGTAGCATAACATTGGTAAATGTGCACAGTTATATATATATGTGTATACATTATTTATTTGATTAATGTTTTATGTCCTACTAAAGAATATTTCACTGATACGACAGCGGCCAGCATTATGGTAGGAAGAAACCTGGCAGAGCGCGGAGGAAACTCCCCAGCCATCCGCAGGTTGATGGCAGGCCTCCCCACGATGAAAGCGATCGCATTAATGAGAGGCACGTGCGTCATTAGCGCACTGGATCGCTAAACCCTCTCGATATTACTTTGTTTCAATTGTCTACGTGTACACTTAATAATAACAAAAGTGGAATAATTTGTATAAATCCAACAACTGATTGTCTGCTGGTTTGAATCAGTTTATGCATGTGTACACGCTGGTGGATACGGCAACCCATGTGAGATGCCATAATAAAATGTATCATGAATTTGAACGAATGCTGGTTGTCATTTTGGCGATATTGCAGTCATATCGTGTGAGTGTTTGTCTGAAATAAGTTGTTGATGTATACAGGGTCTCGACATAAATTAGTTGTACACTGCTTGTAAATACGACTCATTTTAATTGGTAGTGTCTGGATGACTATAAACAGTGCACTAGTATAAATTACTCGAATACTGACTGCTTGGTTCTTCACTAAGAGTGGAACAAAATAAGTTACCTGTATGCATGTGCAGTGTAAAGCTTCATTAAGAGTGAACCGATCTGAATTACTCAAATCCGGACTGGTTTTCATGTAAAATGTCTCGCCGTGAATTACCTGTAATTAAGTAGTCTGGTTCTACTGTTAAAATCCACCGTAGGCGTAAGCCTGGCTCAGCGTGACTTAGCTAAGCTTTGTCTGGAATAATATCCGATTTAATTAAAGATATTTTGGGTTGAAACTTTCAGAATGGATATCAACCCTTTCTGCAGATAGTAGGGAAGTACATGGTGTTTCTTTCTAAAAAAAACCCCTCTTTCAGGTCTTCAGACACTTTGTTCATGACAACGAGCTGCAGGGGCCTATAGATATTCTCGGTCTCACTTGAAAGTATGTCGGCTGTGGATAGGATAATCATTTCATTGCATTTTAACCAGCATTAACTTCAACTACACGTACTTTTTTAAATTACCGGACAATGAATTGTATTTCTTTACCCAACATATCGTTGTTTGATTTCTTTTATTTATATGATTGGTGTTTTACCTCACACTCAAGAATATTTCACTTGTACGACAGCGGTCAGCATTATAGTGGGAGGAAACCGGGCAGAACCCGGGGGAAACCCACGACCATCAACAGTTTGCTGGCGAACCTTCCGTGGGCCGGAGAGGAATCCAGAATGAGCTAGGCTTGAACTCACAGCGACTGAATTGATGAGAGGCACCTGGGTCATTACGACGCGCTGGAGCGCTACCCCCACGGAGGCCTCTAGCTGTACTTCGGGTGGGATATTAATCCAAATGCTCGGAGCAAATGCTCCATATCCTCAGACAAAAGTTCAGACAAAATCATTGACTATTTTAAATCGAAAATCATCATTTTAAATAAAAAGAGTTAAAAGACATGTAAACAGAAGCAAACAAGATGGTTTGACCTAAAATTGCCGATGTCTTCCAGGCTTTGACGTTACGGTACTTATCAGGCGACTAGTCAGTCGCAGATTCATTCAGTTGTCGCTGGTTTGGCTGCGGCATTACGTCAGGAGGCTTATGAAGCACCCTTTGAAGAGCGACAGTTTCCTGTAGACTCTGCATGATAGCAAATACACCCTCCGATCTCATGTCAGATAACAGAAATATTCTTGATCAGATAGGGAAACGGACTATAAAAGGTACCTAGAGTTACCTCCCTTGTATCGTAAGTTTGTAGCCTGTGCGTCCAAACCATCAATAGTTCTTGTCTCCCCAGTTTTACAGGAAAAGTACTTAATCCCAGCGAAATGTCATGCCTCATTCTTAATTGGTTGCTCTGTATTTAAGTTTTTACACGCAACATAGAAAAATTGTTTCGAAATGACTCTTTATTCTGCGTCTTAACATAAAGGACAAGTAAGTTATTGTGTCAGAAAAACACTATACCAAAGCACTAAAATCTAAATGCATTATCTGTGTGTTTTTATTGTCCTTAAAGCCGAGATATTCGTGGTCACTTCATTTGTTCAAACACTAGATTGTGTGCAATGAACAGAGGTATTTAGTGTAATGTTCTGCTGGTGTTAGTACAGACGTATACATGTTTGTTAATTGCACAAAAGAACTAAATAGATTTGTCTGAGTCACGACATTACTTTCTAGCTAATTTGACAGAAAAATAGATCCGTCGATTACTGCTTATACATTGCTTGTCTGTAATATACCTAGTGGATGGGGCTGTCGATGATCCAGGCGTGTTGAGCGCTGGATCGCTGTGACTGTCAGGCCTGGGAACACTGAGATCGTTTGTTCATCCAGGTCCCGCAGCTTCAACAAGAGGTTTTTAAGGTAATTATTGAAGGGCAGGAGTTAGAAAGGGCACTCGGGCTTCCTTAAACCTCATCGGTGTCATAAAAAAGAAAGAGTCCTGAGAAAGGCGTTAAGCACCAGTGAAATAAGTAAATAAATAAATAAATAAATAAATAAGTAATCATTCAAATACAGGCCTTGTGAAGACAAAGGAAAGAATTGTTCACGTTTATCTGAACATTATACCTGTTTACCTGGTATGTAAACTTTAATAAATAGCATTGTTGACCAATGCGTCAACTGAGATGGCGACAAGTAAAAACGCTGGATGATGCAAAATAATGCAAAAAATGCAAAATAAACAGGAGAACAACTGGAATCAAACACATCGATTTTGTCACATTCCAACTGCAGGTGAGTGATCTCAAGCTTTAATTGCATGATTGTCATCTACTACCTTTCTGTATGTATATATATTTATTTAACTGATTGGTGTTTTACGTCGTACCCAAAGATGTTTTACTTATACTGTGGCAACCAGCATTTTGGTGGGAGGAAACGGCACAGAGCCCGGTGAAAACCCAGGACCACTCGCAGATTACTGGCGGACCTTCCCACGTACGACCGGAGAGGAAACCAGCATGAGCTGTACTTGAACTCTCATCGTCCGAATTGGTGAGAGGCTCGTGAGTCATTACGCCGCTGCCGCGAAGGCCCAAAAGTTGGTGAAAGTTTTAGCTTTCTGTCGAGAGCCAATCCCAACACTGAAACACATAAACAACGTCAAATCTCCGTATCGGAAGGATATCTTGCCGTGAATAGTTTCAATCCCAAAGTATGTATGTATGTATGTATGTACGTATGTCTGTCTGTCTGTATGTATGTATGTATGCACGCATGCTTGGGTTTTACGTCGTGCTCAACAGTTTTTAAGCCATATGACGACGAGGAGCTCTTAGAATGTAGATATACCGTGTCTCCTTGTGGCATTACGAGTCCATGCCGTCAAAGTGCTGGAATATCACGCCGAAGACACCTGGCATGACACTCCCCCCAGTCACATTATACTGACACCGGGTCGACAAGTCCTGTTTCCTGGCCCTAACCTCTCAGTGTCGAGCGCCAAGCTAGGCAGCAACAAGTACCGTTTTTAAACGGTACTTTGGTATGACCCGACCCGGGGCTGACCCAGGATCTCCCGAAGAGGCCCCGGTCTCAAAGTAATACCTGGTATACGGAAGGGCCATAATAGCGCAAAAAAGTATCTCGAGTGAAGTTCTAAGTGTTTTCATCCAGTTATTTTGGTTAAATATTACTATCCATATTACGTCTATGACATCTTTCAGCTGAGCACTGAGCTCAGAGGATCATTTATTACATATTCATCGGTGATTTAATAAATCATCAGTTTAACAAATTATGACAAATCATTTATTTATTGGAGAGACATTCTGCTAATAACATTCCGTGTCGTATTCACGTAAAAAAGATAAGATGTCAAAAATTTGATCGAAAGACCCGACCGACAACACAGGCCGACTTAATTATGCGATTAGATTCAGTTAAATTTGGGTAGAGCTCGTAGGAAAACGCCAAACTTCGCCACCTGATAAACCTTATCTAATTCGGCGGGACAGCTGGTTGCCTATCCTGGGCCTCCGTTATAAGGCAAATGGCTAGTGAGTGTTTATCAACTGAAAGTGACTTTCGCCTATCAGCGCAGATCTGACAACAGTTATCTCCCATGGCCAGCAGGTACCTTCTGTCATTGTTTATGATAAAGCGTCAGAGCACAGAACATTACAAAAGATCTGACTATTTATATACTGCTATCTTTGAGAGCCAGATATCCTAAGGGTTTAGTGCGAAGCTTGATTTCAGGTGGAATGTAATAATGTGCTGTGTTTACGTCCGCTGTGCACTCTCCGCCCTGGGGAAATTTAGTGTTAAAACAAAATGAAAAGAAATATTGATTTGTCAGATATTAACAAGGGTTTATATAGGTTAAAAACCTCTCATAGACATCCTCCGATTAACTAAATGCATGATTTTTCACGCAGCGTTGTCACGCAATAGCAAGTATGAACTTATATATATGTACATAACAGGTACCGTAATGCAATTAAGCATGTTTAAAAGAAACGACAACACAAAATTTAATCATTTCAGAAGGGGGGGGGGGGTATACAGACCTAAACGGGTATAGACACTTTTTTATGACGCGCTTAGCAACTCTGTAAATGATATTTTAATCATAGAGATATAACGAGGTCATGGGATACGCCATTTTATAGAAACCGGAAACACGATGTGGCGTCATAACTGCGAAATTTTGGTTATCCTAAAAAAAGGGGGAAAAAGTGACGTTTCCACTTTAATTGGAATTATTGATCGAAATTTATATACATGTCGTCCAATGATGTCTTTTCTTTTAAGATTCATCATTCACGAAAGGTACAATTTCATGTTTCCTCTGTGAATGAAGATACTTTTTGAATGGAGATACTCAGTGAATGAAAATTCTCACTGAATGCAGATAGTCAGTCAGTGGCGATATTCAGTAAAGAGACATAGTCAGTGAAGTTACTCAGCGAATGAAGATGCTCTGTGAATGAAGGTACTCGGTGGAAGGATGCACTCAGTGAATAGAGATACTCAGTGAATGAAGATACGTTGTGAATAGAGGTTTAATTACTGAATAGAAACAATCACGCAATAGAAATAATCGGTGCACAGAAATACTCGGTGAATAAAGATACTCAGTGAATAGAAATAACTAGTGAATAGAAATGCTCAGTGAATAGAAGAACACAGTGAATGGAGGTACTCATTGAATGATGGCATTCTGTGATTGAGATATGCCGTACATAGAGATACTCGGCTGAAAGAGGTTTTTATTCTTCAGTAAATTTAGATACTGAATGGAGCTACATAATCGATGACAATAAAGCAATTCACCGTATAGAGAATGGTGGAAACGTTTACAGCGTCAGGGACTTTATGATAACTGTATGCCCATCTCTCACTATTATTGCGTGTATAGAGAGCACGATCTCTGTTATACCTAGGCGCCATGGCTCCACGTCTCTCACTGGTAGACTCACACATTTCCAAGTGAGATTAATATAGCAGTCACTGATAATTTAGAAAGGTTCTCTATTTGACGATAAAATATGTAGAGGGTCACATATGACATGAGAGAAATGGACTGATCGGTTAAGTTTTATAGTACAATGTGACTGGATTCGAGTCGTGTCTAAATATGTCGGCATGTAACACTGTGACCCACCCATCTACAGTGGATGTAGAAGAATTCATGACAGATTGGTTCTTCCCACAACAACCAATCGTGTGTATGTATTCTGGCCATTCTATCTGAACTTGGCGAGTAAGAATTACTGACAAAATGGTACGCTCCTCAACACGTCGCTATCTCTTGCGGAGTGATTAACTGATGTAAAGTGCATGTGGAGGAATTAATGACAGGATATGTGTGTATACTGTTTGTCTGCAATCAGCCTGAAATGGATGAGGAAGATTTACTGGTATAGGCCTAATATTGCATCCCACAACACTCAGCTACATGCATATACTGTGGGTCGACAATCGGTCAAAGGTGGATGTGGAAGAATTAGTGACAGTATAGCGAGATTAATTCGCCATTGGTTTGGATAAAAAAATGTCAAAACATCTATTTCACATGCCAGTAGGACGTGAACAGCACTAATGCATATGGGTGCATGGAGACGCTGGTTCTACAACATGGGCTTCTGTTACTTTATAATAGAAAGAGGATAATCAACCACAACAACTTATTTTTCACAACAGGTTATTGACAGGTTATACAGTGCACATAGCTTAAAAAATGACAAAACTGGGACGAGTAATGTGCAAGGGCTCCTATCAGCCAAAACGGCTTAGGTATGGACTGAAAAAAATCTGTTTGTCTGCTTCAACTGAACGAGTCGGTAGCATGTCTGCTGTAATAATCAAGTCTCACGGTTATACAAGGACCATCCTTGCCAGCTGGCTGATTTTCCATGGCGGCTTGCGAGCCTCATCCTGACCCGGATGCCCCGTGCTCACTGCATACCGAGCACTGAAGGAGTGCCCTCCACCGTCTCTGACGTGGACGTCTTCAGAACAATACATCCTTCACTTCACTTCTTGTTCAGCCTCAAAAATGTCTTCTGATGTTATGATATGTCAAACTTTTGTCGCAGCCTGATGTTGATCTACGCGTGTTTTGACAGAAGCTTGCCTGAAGATGAGACGGTATTAGAAACAAGGCGAACCTGTATTTGCTACATAAGAACGAGTTTTGCAGGTCCGCCCACTGTCGTCCATCTATCAGTATAGGGCTCTATCGGCTGTTTAGACGCTTTAATAAAATTAGGCGTTGGAGTGTGCAGACAAATGTTTGTACTGTTTCTATTACGAGGGGTAAGTCCGTCTGCAGCATACATTTACGTACGTGAAAGAAGCGATCAAGGTGTTACCTGCATCGGTTACTTCCCTTGATCCGTATGGCCAAGCTAATTTTTATTAATAGCTGTTGGATGTGATCACAAAAAGTTCAATCACTTGAGTCTATGACCTGTAAACTCTTGCTGACCACAACACAAATAATAAACGACGTGAAAGGAAGGCACGCCGCACAAAACAGAAGCCTACACTCTTGCGCATGAGGCCGATATAGCTAAGGTATTTTCTTCCTCCTGGCATGCAGGTAGAAAGTACACATGACACACAGCTACGAAAACATTCAGGTGTATGTGTGTAATCTTTGTAACAATGGTATGCTAGTATACTGATTTAACCCAGTATCACGATCATAAGAAAGAATAAACTTGGTATTTATTGATGAAGCAAAGAAGGCAACATGCAGGGAAACCCGGAGCACCTATAGCCAGGTGCTCGACAAAACCAGGCAAAGGCCAGAGAACCTGGAACACCTACAGTCAGATACGGGACAAAACCATACAAAGAGCAGACAAAAAAGGAACACGTATAGCTAGATATGGGACAAAGCCGGACAAAAGCAAGACACCTATATAGCCAGATAGAACACAAAGCAGGGAAAAGAGTGGAGAAACCAAAACACCCTTAGTCGGATGCCGAACAAAGACGGAGAAAAACGAAATATCAATGGTCAGATACCAGACAAAATCGGGCAAAAGGTGGAGAGGACCACAACATCTACATAATCAGATATCTGAGAAAAGATGGATGAGAAAAACGGACTAAGAGCGGAGAAAACTTATGGCCAGCTACCTGCTAAATACCCAGGTGTAAAGACGCAGAAGAGCAAAGCGAGGTGTTCTATTTATGCCATGGCTGTGTTAACAGAACTCAGCTTTGATTGATGGCTGGGGGCAATACGAAAACTATCTGTAGACGAACAGTGATTTTATAATAGTGAATCCCCTGATGAGATTTCAGCGGGACTGGATGAGATAGCGTTAATATATGCTTTAATTAATTAAAGAGGCGTGGTTCAAAATGCCGCTATGCATATGTATTTAAGATCACCCATTCAGTATAAGCGAGGAAAGTAATATCCTCTCAGTAAGAGATCAACTTTAGATTGGTCAAGATTAGACCTTGTATTAACGCGCATTAATTGACCACATGCCGCATGACGTGAGTTTAGAGGTATATTTCTGGGACAATATCGACAAATCGATTTACAATAAACCTGAAGATCAATTACTGATAGATGTGTTTTCAAATGCTCACGTGTTGCAGTCCAACATGTCTACTAGGATAGGCCTGCACAGCTTTTCGTCACCCTGGCAACATTTTAGCCATATCGTGGTGTCCTGCACGTTTAAAGTAGTAATCCACTCAACACAAGCATCACTCGAACAGTAACATAGCTACATGAAACGGTAGAATGACGGGAAGTAAGAGCATTCTTCAACTGACTAGCGACTTGCAATCCGCAATCTTATGATAGTTCAATTAATAACATTTGTATCATGGTATTCTACTTCCTGCCTTTGGGACTCAACATGCGAGTGCTGGCCGGTCTGGTGTCCTTGTGTTGTGGCTGGATAAGGTGTGATTGTGTGGTGTTTTAGGCGCATTGGATAGGTGTCCGTGTAATCGTGACTGGGTGAGCCT
Source organism: Acanthopleura granulata (assembly GCA_016165875.1). Taxonomy (NCBI): domain Eukaryota; kingdom Metazoa; phylum Mollusca; class Polyplacophora; order Chitonida; family Chitonidae; genus Acanthopleura; species Acanthopleura granulata. The sequence goes on from JABBOT010000008.1 coordinate 10,847,311, forward strand.
TGACTGTAAGGTGTCTTCGACATGCCACTATACATATGTTGGCCTCGTGTTCGTGTATTGTGGCTGAGTGAGGTGTGATTGTCTAGTGTCTTCTGCACGGTAGTACTAGGCCTGTACATATGTCGGCCTGGTGTCCGTGTATTGTGACTGAGTGAGGTGTGATTGTCTGGTGTCTTCGGCACGAAAGTATTATGACAGTACATATGTCGGCCTGGTGTCCGTGTATTGTGACTGAGTGAGGTGTGATTGTCTGGTGTCTTCGGCACGAAAGTATTATGACAGTACATATGTCGGCTTGGTGTCCGTGTATTGTGACTGGTGAGGTGTGATTGTGTAATATCTTCGCTATGGTAGCACTATACCAGTACATAAATCTGCTTGATGTTCGTGCATTGTGACTGGGTTAGGTATAATTGTCTTGTGTCTTCGGCATTGCAACGCTATACGTACGTTGGCCTGGTGTCCATGTATTGTGAACGAGGCGTGACTAGTGTCGTTGGCAAATTCAATACTTTACAGGTGTCAGACATGGGGCAATTTTCCAGTAAGGAGAAACGCTTACCAATACAATGGTAAGATAGTACATCCCAGGCAAACGAAAATCGGTGGTTTTATTTGCTATGAATCCATTACATGCGAATGTTGAAAAAAGGCAGTTTCCTTGTTTAGTGTTTATCCCATTGCCGTTAGCAGATATACGTTACATGAGCTTCAAACTGACCACATATCTTGTCAAATTTCTGATGTCTGTCCTCCCTAATGGGACTGTCAATCAACGACTGCATTGGTAAACCCTCATCCCCTGCAGCTCAGTGGATCCATGCGTATCAAATCTTGGCAGACAACCTGTTACACTGTAACAGGTCGGGTCTGCCTTAGGGTCGAGTGGGGGACATAGAGGCACGTCGATGTAGCGAGCCGTGATGGTGTCACAGTGGTCAAATGAGTGTCGGCTCATTAATATTAATTATGAAGATGACATGCTATCTGCGCATGCTATTTGGCCGTGTCAATCACCTGTCTGTACATCAGTCATAACAACATAACCAACAATGCTATGGTGAAAATATCTGCACGTACTGTTTTAGTTGTTGTGATAATCGCAAAATAGTGGGAAAAGAAAAGATAGCAGTTCCTATTCTCCCAAATAATAAGGTTCTACAGGATCTCTCTCTGATGCTGAAGAATGCCTCTAATTTTACACAGCTAAATCCGAGACACAATTCCAGACGGTAGGTTTACAAGATTAACAGCAGGCTGTGCGAGATAAGACGAGATTTGTAATGCCGGCTATAGAAGAGTGATTCGCCACAACAAATAGGTTTATTTCAATCTCAAATATCGGATCTCTCTTGTATTAAATTAACCTCCTGAAGATTTTAACCAACTCAAAATTGAAAACTATATTAAGTGACGAGCTTGACGTTTCAAAACTGCACGACATTTGCTAACTAGATATTGCTGATGGTTTAAGGCTAAGGTCAAGTTTCCCTATTGTCGATTGTACAGGCCATCTCTAGGGCCGCCGACCCCCACCACGGACGCCACCCACTGTTATCCATTGTTAGTGATATCTGTACCGGGCCCTCTTCACTCCTGTCAGTCAGGTTATATTTAGAGGCTGAAGAATTCACGTCATTCACAAGTAAACGAGAATAAAATCATACAATACAAAATGATATTTACCTAGGGCTCACCTCATGTAGATAAGAAAGCTGAAACCGTACATAAATCGCATACAAAGTGACAGGTTGAGATTTCAGTGTAAGTTTATGAGGGTGGTAATTGACCCTCTCCCCCCTCCCCCCCCCCCCCCCATCACCACAGTACCACAGTACCGTTAATAGAGATCTATTCCCCTGGGGGCAGAAAATGTTTGAATCACTCGCTGACCCGCTCCATGTATATGTACAACACTGACCCAAACCTCTGTCACACCGCGTGTGTGTGTGTGTGTGTATACAGTCAATCGGAGGAGTCGGGTTAGGCCCCGATAAAGCTCCCCAAATTGACACAGTGCTTCATTACATGTGTGTAAAGAAGAATTGATATATTTATAGCTATGGATTACTATGTAGGTAGCTATGGATTACAATACAGGTCTTGCCCTGGTCAGATTTTTCCTCAGACAAGTTTCAGGCTAAACAAAGTAAACTGTTGTACCGGTATCCTTTAACATGCACGTTTGTAGCGTTATAAGCGATGATGACCGATCTTTTTAATTCAAAACGGCAGACAGACATCATTTGAAATGCATTTTGTTTATCGTTTTCAGATCTTTCTTATTACGACAAATACACACTACTAACATTTTTACAACGGACTCTTGTCGGCTCCGTGGTTAGGAACATTTCAATCTAAAAGCGATTGACGCGATCGTGTGTTCTATCCCTGCCATTGCTGACTCGGTTACCATTGTGGACATGATTTAAATACTTGCATCATGTGAAGAGTCGTGGTTTCTTGACTACCATTATAATACCTAATAATACCTAATACATAATAATAAGACAGAGAACGATAGATATGCAATAACGCACAGGTCGTAGATCATCATGCAGGAGTTGGGACTCCGGACCCAATCCTGAACAGGATTATGACTGGAATGTTGGTAGCCGTTTCACAACCCGGCTTTGTCCCCATTGCATGGGCTGAGAAGGCCTACCGGTCATATCATTATGAATTGGTGGAGCATTATATAGGAATGGTGTCAACTGTATTGCCAGTAATAAACATAACACAACACCAGCTTTAGAAACTGAAAAACCATTCTGATTTCATCTACATGCTGTTATAAAATCGCTTCAAAACTGAAACAAGAAGTCTGGCTGTCCCAAATGCTGGCCTGGTGTAACCGTCAAGCTCTTGCCGATTGAGGCCGAAGATTGGAGGTTCAGCACCCAATTCCCCGCTCCTGATCACCATCATGAGTGAAAAATCATTGAAAGTCGACATTAAACAGCAATCAAATGAAACAAATGAACAAATAAATCCCAAAATAGAGAAATGTGTGTGATTTAAACCTCCATAAAGAGATATATATGATAATTTAGAATTTTCATAGACATCGAGATCTTCAAGTCTTCATTAGAGCATTAGGATTGAATTGTGCCTTTAGGCCTGATGTGAAGCTATTTGTAAACCAGACTGTGTTAAAAGAGGATTAATGGGTCAGGATAATGTTTGAGAGATTTAGGATAAGCCATGTTAACCGAATTGTTTGTGTAATGAACTGGGTGAGTTTATTTATGAACCTGAAAGAGACTTGTAACCTATAATATTGTTTACTTAGTACTGAAGCGTGCACAAAGAGAATCTGGTGAGCTAATCCCAGCTTATGGTCCTGTATCCCTCTTACTTTCCCGTTTTTTCTCACACCTGGTTCGTTATATACACGCACAGTGATAACCCATATTATCATAGGTAATTGCCTGCGTCACTATGTATGACGTGTTTACAAAGCAGATAGCAATTTTGCTGGTAGATGGGGTGAAAACACTTAAACTGCGGCCTGAAAAATGTAGACGAAAAGCAGCCGGGAGCTACAACTTTCACAAAAAGCATTCTTGTTTTCCTTTTTATTTTAGCCGAAAGCACATCACTCAAGACGAAGCTTGAACTTGGTGATCTTCATACCTTTCGTAAATTGCGGTAAAGACCGCCCTAGGGCTCACGTCTTGATGAAACAGCGCTCATATATATATATATATATATATATACTACCAGTACCTGTCTTCACATAGCAGCACAGAAAGAGAGCATCAAAGTCTCAGTCACTCTGGCTTCATTGTAAGTTGGTCTTTGCACGCATGGCTTAACTACGTTACACACCTGAGGGCATCGAAATAACAGAAGTTAATGAGCATGAAGTAACTCTTTCATAGTTGGATAAGATTAGATTTAAAACGATGGAAATAGACAATCATTGCCGGTTATACGTATTGTACAAACTAACCAGTGTGTTTCGAGGGTCATAGTATAAATAGTCATCCCATCTTCGTGTTTGATAATTTGATGTCATCGTAAATTTAAATTTCAGCGACAAAAGGCAGAGAATTTAATATATTAATTTACTTATCAGGCTGAAATTTTACACCGCTCTTTCTCTTTAAGCTCATGCAGCTCAATTGAGATTCTCATTTGACTAAAGCGCAATTCCCTCGGCAGCCATTCGCTCCAGGGAACAGTGAGCTCTTGTATGTAATTTGATTGGTATTTTACGCCGTACCCAAGAATATTTCACTGTACAAAGGGGGCCAGACATAGATCCAGCCCATAATAGTTCTTACTTTACGTGAAAGTGAGCAATAAACAATATTTAGCTACACATAACCGTTATGTGGCTTAAAATACCTCAAAATAACACCACCATACATATGTAAACAGCCCTGTAGTTCAGTAAGACATGTATTGAACCCAACGTTGTCCAAAGTGGGGAACAGGCTGTACACGTGGATGTATTTTTATTTAGTTAAAGCTTAACGTCGCAATGAAAAACCAGTTTTCTTACACAACTAGGATCTTATATTAAGCCACACCAGCACTAGCGAGAACTGGAGTCGAACCGGAAACCTCTGAGTGCCAGTGGCCTCATCTATGCGATGATTTAACTCTATCGTTGAGCTGTTTTCTTTGTTTTGTGTCAAGAGACTATGTAAACCTTCGTTGGACGTACCAGCATATTGCGCCTGTCTTATCTGGAGCAAGCGTTCAATAACCTATGTAGGAGAGTTGCGGTTTCTTAAGGTCTCAGATAACGCCATGTTTAAGCTGTGTTTATTCCGTCACACTTCGCAGCCGGCGTCTTTATATAACTGTACAAACACACACACACACACACACACACACACACACACACATATCTATATATGTCTAGGTGTTTGATGCTAAAAGGACACAGTGTCAAAGGGTTTATTCGAAACTATGCAGCTTGGTGAGGTCAACCTTGACATACAGGCATAGAAAATGATGTTATTTAGTGTGTCTCCAAGGGGGAATTGTAGAAATATTTCTCCATTTGAAATTGCTAAGACTGATAACCTACATAAATATACTTCCAAGTGGAAATACCAGTTCTCTGTGATAAATAGTGTAGAGCTACCTTGGTACATGGATTTCTAGTCCCTCATTGTCTATGCTTCACTACACCATAATGTGCCTTCAAGTTTACGGGCCCTGGTTCTAAAACGTCTAGGTGGCCAGAGAACCATTACAGGCGACTAAAACCTAAACACACAATGGCCAGAAACTGTGTTGATGACATACAAAATCCACTTCGTTTGTTATTCTAAAACGTGAGACATACTGTTATAGAATGAAAGCTATCAGCATGAACGTACTTGATCTTGCACTATTTATGAGTGATTAAAACTTTCGATTCAATTCACTACAGTAACTTTCTGTACCTGTTTTCTACAGTCTACATACCTCAAACGCAGGTATACATCGTAACTTGTGGGAGTTTGTACAGGCTGGGGCTGAAATATCAAGCGTTAAATAACAGAATCTTAACCTACAAGAACTAATAACTCAGATTCCCTTGCAGTTTGTGTCGCGTTTGCAAAAGAGAAAAGACCTGAAATAATTTACACTTTCCACACTGAGGTTGACTACTGACTTAAGATCACCTTTAGTTGAAGTTAGTCGTAAATTTGAATCTGTTAAATAAATCATGGCATTGTGTGTGTTTCTGTCCATTTGGTACCTTCCCATAGGTTTTGTTCTCTTAATAGTTTCCACACATGCTCTAATTCTATGGGAGATGGTACGTGCCATACTTTCATATCCTGCAAAACTCATCAAGCAACCTAGTAAAGCATTAGAACTACCAGTTTTTTTCTGTATCAGCAAGGAACTCCAACTCTCTGACCAATCAGATTTACGGATTTTGAAGCGGGCGAGATACATAAAAGGCTTGGGGGCGTGTTAGTAGCAAGCGACGGATGTTGATGTCCATATATAGGGCTGCCTCATGGAAACATGACGTCTAACTTCTTATGTTGTACGAAGAACCAAGCCTATCCGTTGATGTGTTTAGGATGGGTTGGGGTGGAGGTGGGGGTGCCGGTCTGCTTCCGACTGTGTTATGGTTAAGGGTGTAGCACCGGAAGCAGCCATACCCTTCATTCGTGTTTTACAAAGAAGACGACCTTTTACATCATGAAGAGAATGTAAGGGTTGGACAATGACAACAAGAAATCTATGTATTCATGTGCATTTGACGTGTATGGGCGTGTCCTTGGTATAGAACATGTTAAATACGTACCTGCCCAATCATTTAGGGCGCGGACATATGTTGACCGCTAAATCTGGCTGTATTATCTCGTCGACATCTGTATTTACGAATCTCTGCGAGACTGACACTAAGAAAGCTTGCGAGTTCAGAGACTGTTCTGCGGGCATTACCTCAGTGGCACAATTAAATAATCAAAACGCTATGCGAGGCAGGAAGTAGCGTTACTTGGAGACATCCCGTTGATGGTTAAGCCTTACTGTTCAATACACCTTGATTATAGTAAAGCTGGGTTAACAAAATGATCATAACTGTTAGATATGTGCAGATTTGTGTGGTATGTGTGTATGATATTTGCATGCCTGTGTGGTATGTGTGTTTTATATGTGCATACTTGTGTGGTATATGTGTTTGATATGTGGAGCTAAGTGTGGATTATATGTGCTTGATATGAACACGTTTGTGTGGTATATGTATGTGATGTGTGCACGTTTGTGTTGTATCTATGGTTGATATGTGCGTACTTGTGTGGAATATGAGTTTGATTTGTGCATATGGGCGTGGTATGTGTGTTTGATGTGAACATGATTATGTATGACATCTGCCTGCTTGAGTGGTTTCTGTGTTTGATATGTTGTTGCTTGTGTGATATATGTATTTAACGTGTGTCAAAATGTGTGGCATTATGTGTTTGATTCTTGCGTGCTTGTGTGGTATACGTATTTGATATGTGCATGCTGTGTGATATATAAGTTTGATATGTGCGTAGTTGTGTGGTGTATATGATTGTTAAGTGCAAACTTGTGCTGTATATGTATTTGATATGCGCATGCCTGTGTAATATCTCTGGTATTTGCCTGTTTGTGTGGTGTATATGATTGGTAAGTGCAAACTTGGGTGATATATGTGTATTATATGTCCGTGCTTGTGTGGTATCTGTTTTTGTGCGTGCTGTGACTTAGTGGTATATACTGCGTGGGTTTGGTGATGTCTTGCATTTTAAGTTTTCAGGCCCTGGGCAGGAAACAACACAGACGCAGATAAGCGCATTACATAGGCCTACAGTTTTGATGTTCACCTTCTAGTTCTGAATTCCAGAAATAAATCATTCAAAAATCATCTATTTTGCGTTCCTATTCGGTGATGACTGTTGTGTTTCACAGCTTGCTGAAAGCGTATTTTAACTGGCTATATGAAAGATCATGCAGTGATGGCTATCACACTTTAATCTCATTATTGATATTCACATCGGCACGTACCCGTACCGTTTTTTTTTTCTGGTTGTTACTGTGTGGCGATCGGCTAGATCAGTATCTTCACAAGTCGCCGATCTCCTTCATTTCTCCCCTCCGCAAGTGCTTACTCTGTATCGACCGTCATGGCGATCACTTATTCCGGCCTCAGGTCCTCAAATCATCTCCAGATCATTATCGTGTGTTATCCTTCACTGTTGTCGACTATTTTCATAGACAATATGGTAGTATAGTGTCCCAATTAGGCTGTGTAAAAAAAAACGAGTGTTGCTGTTCACATTTTTATGTCAGCTACCAAAAAAAGGTACCCAACAATATTTTCTTGTTATTACCGTGCGTGTATTGGTGAAGAGAGCAACACACATCACCTATAAGTACAAATCCTATACTATCATGGGGATCTCCGTGGCCGAGGTGATTAGCGCGCTGGCACCCAATGCGATAGCTGTGAGTTCAAGCCAGCTCCTCCTACCTTCCTCTTCATCCTTACGTGAAAAATTCTGTCAGGAACTTGAGGATGGCCGGGGGTTTCAGCCGGGGTCTGCACTGTTTCCTCCCACCATAATGCTAGTAGCCGTCGTATGAGTGAAATATTATTGAGTACGGAATAAAACACCAATCAAATAAATAAATAAATATACTGTCACGGAAAGAAACGAAATAGTGTATTATGGCTAACGCAAGCTCGACAATAGACCCTATTGTAGCCATGTCGTGGCAAAGTTCACAAAATGTATCAGAAAAGTACGTTTAGTTCTGTTTAGTTTTTCCCCTTTTTTGTTAGTGATGCGATAATGTAACCAGTGTAGACTTCCTTAAGGAGTTGGCTCAAGAAGGACGCTAACAATGTGTTTCATTAGAGGTTCTTCGTCAAAATGATACCTGCATGTAAACGTTAATAACGCCAGCTGTATAACCTGTGGTACAGTTCACAGAGGAAACGTGACGGAGTACACAGGTTTTGTTGTGTCAGTGTCTCACCTAGATGACACTGTGATCAGTGCAGTTCGAGTCACCGGTAAAGACGTGTTTGTTTCAAAGCATAACCCGCCCTTACTCCCCTTATCCGGCCCACCTAACAAAGGGCTGTGGATTACACTGACCCCATGATGTCCACGTGCAGTATTGTCTGTCATCGTTGTGTTTTAACATGTGTCATGACAACATAATCTTAGAGAGATCTCATTTGGTGATGAACTTTAACATTGTCACGTTATTACGTCGCAATCGTTCAGAATTACACAACATGTCTTCTCTTACTGCACCCGCAAACGGCCAGGTAACGGTATAAATTACACATTGTTCAGTTTGGTTTTGTGTGTTGACATGTGTTTAACCCCTCCATCCTTGGCTAAGGATAGCAGTCAGGTGTAAATGCCAGGTCGGTTTACTTTCCTCTCTACCCAGGACACAACCTATACGTGGACGGAGCTGGTTACAGAAACAAAATCTGTGGTGCTTCTAGTTGAGCTTAAATAAACACACGGAGTGATTAAAAGAAAGTGTAGGTCCTGCATGCCTGATAGCAAAGGTGTATAACAAGACAAGAATACTTTAATTAGCTACTTTAGCCCGGGCTTAGTCCTCTCAGGGTTGTTTTGTACATGTATGTAACTTAACATTCAACCAGGAATACACATCGGCAAATCAAAAGCAAGGTACCTAGGTCTGTGTATTGCATTGGGAAACACTATAAATATGTTCAGCGTAATTTGATTTCACACAAAAACATACTCTCAAAAAAAAATCATTTTTACCGTAATTTTCTTAGAATTCGCTTTTATTCTGATGATGTGAATTGCTGCCATTAAAGCGAAATAATGCGCATGCGTCATCTGAGACATGAATTATAATAAATATACGGAACTGTAAAAGGCAAGTGAAAGAGGCGACCTGAAAGAGACGAGGACTGGGCTTGCACAAAACACTGACCCCTTTCAAAACACTTCGATATTTTCATTAATTGTTCTGATTTAATTAGGTACATCTGGCATGACCAGCTGTTTCACAAGTTTGTTGATGGATTCCATTTGGGGCTTTGTCTGAGTAGAAACATGACGGATTTCATTTAATGGGGTTTTTAATAGAATGTACAAGTCGTGTGGCAATAGGCAAAAAAAGCGTTGCATAAATATGGTAAATATAATTTTAGTAAAAAATTTCTATTAAGGATAGTTCAAAAACGTATAAATAAAACGCCCTGCATGGACCGACAAAAATAGCCAGCGGTTTCATAGCCTCATGGGACTAACATAGTGCGCATAGACTTATATGACAGACTTACGGAATTTTTTTTTTTTTTCCATCTGTTCTATCAAATTGTGTGTGTTAATCCACAGCCGATCAGATACAGGTTCATATTGCGTGCAGACATAGCGAGGGTCGGTATTTCTCCACCCGCATACCTCACAGCTAATCTCATTATGACACTCAAGGACTGGATTATCTCACCTCAGATAAAGTATTCTGTATATTATGCATGGTGCCCTTAAATAACTTGTCACGCAGTAATGAAATACACGTTTGTCAGGATTTCGGGGTGTAACATTAATAGGTATTTGGTTTCACAAATGACCACGTTATTCGCCCTGGGGTGATAAATGAATGACAAATGTAGTTAGACGAAGTCAAAGTAAGCTCTATGGTTGTGGATATTTAGATGAACGCGTCTGCATATGTAGACAGTGATACTAGCTGATTACCCATCCAAGTAAAGAAGGGATGCAATTTGCATTGTAAAGGCTCATGATTGTACACATTAACATAGAAATGCAAATATAAAAAGAACACAAACGTCCAATGTTTTAGCAAGAAGGAAACCGTTAAATGACGTTGTCATACGCTTTCGGTTACAGGTAGAGCTCTTCAGGTGTTCCACCTAAACCTGTTCTGGAATTTGTCGTATGACACATCATGGGGAAACGAGTTTATTTGTCATGAGAATGTAATGAGTCTGCAAATGTCATATAACTTGTTGTGATTGTGAAATAGTTTTCATGTATAAAATTAAGATCAAACGTGTAGGCAGATGCCACAGATCTTATTAATCACATGCTGTGTTAACGATGCAATGCGATCCTTCATTATTCCGACATACTCTGCTAATTATTCCATTTGCTAATTTTTACCGGATTTTCGGTTGTACTAAGTTATCTCAAAAGTCTATGTGGTTGCATAGTGCGTGTGCGTTTCATTTGATTAAACAAGATCAAGTTAAATAATCTGTTTATACCTGTAAAAGATTCAATTTCGTTTTCATCTGAGTTGGGGGGGGGGGGCTTCTGCCTAAAAAAATTATAATTATAGTACGGTGTGTTATGATATAACATATGTTACAATTTAGAAGGCCATATAACGAAAAACAAGTTTTTATTGTTATTTATGGGCAGTTTTCCCATCGTGCTCTTTGCTTTTTCTTAATTGTTTACCAGAAAACAAACGCGACATGACATCACGAACCTGTCTTACTTTCAAGGCGATTGTCGTATACATGAAGAAAACTTCACGCTTAAGTACAACAAACAAGTTAAAGTTTGTTGACACCGATGTCTCTAAATCCGACCCAGTTGTCTGATTTACCTGGTGCAGCTGCTCAAGTTTAAAATGCATACACGAGAAACGATATACGATAGAAACATCTCAAGTGAAGTAATCACAGTGGCAAACCTCTTCGTGGCAAAAACTGTTGACTGATTCACCTATTCTCAGTCTAAACTATTGCCCATTATCTTCCTTCTGGAGATGTCATTACATACAGGATCAGCATTCACCATTTTGGAACACAGACATCTTCTGTAGTTTTTGAAGGCCCTTTGGTTTTATTGCAAAGTGCAGAGAACATTTTGACAAACCTGGTGGAATTCACGAGATGCAGAGGTGAAAATGTTATTCAGCAATATATTTAGTGCGTTGTGTCACCCATGACACTTTGCCCCCAGTATTAGTTGGGGAAGGGAGGGGTCAAAAGTCTTTAGGAGTAATATGAATGTGTGTATAAGGTCGCATGGAAATGTGCTCAGTCAGCTCATGGTGAATACCTAACCCGTCTCTTCACGAAAAGCACACCCGCTAAACAAACCCTATTGAGAAGTCCGTCGGGTTATTGTCACATGCCATTTTAGCTGTACGGTGCATACCATTAGCCATGTCTTCTTCGTATACAGTAAAACGTCTGCACAGACGAATGTAGGTCAGTGCGCTTTACTTCGCCCCCTGTGTAAATGGGGATGGGCATTGAATGCCGTGCAGAAAACTAGATGAGATACAGAGAAAAGAAAAAGAGTATGTAGAAAGCTGCTAAACAGGTTCTGAGACATTTCTTTCCGGCTGTGGAGTTAACGTAGATCTGAAATAAAGCATGGCTGTTGTAGGCACTGAGTATCTGTGGCCGAGGTTCGCATTCATAACGGTCGAGGATATGTCTATAGGATTAGAAACTTGCATGCATTTATATAAATACGTCAGTGGGTGTTCAGTAATATCATAGACTTAAAAGTATATGTGGTTCGTGGAATTACTGATCTGTACTGATGAGCTTCATTAATTATGTATGGCTGCACAACACCGATATATCAGACGATAAAATCTGATTCGATAAATTAGGGACAAGCTAACGAAAGTCAGAACTCCTAAACTTGGAGTGTCAAGTCCAGACCGATGTTCCATTCAGTTGATCTAATCCCTGCGATCGGTCAAGAGCAGTAAATCCATTTCTCAGGAGCAGACACACCGATGTCGTTCTTTCCTTTTCGTTCCTTCTCGTAAATAACGAATCTAATGCTTACATGGAAGAGCACGTCTCAGCTGTACTATCTGTCAGTTTTCCCATCAATCTCTCTGTTCATCTTGTTCCTAGAAATCTTACCGCAAAGTTTTTCTTCTTCTGAAAAATGTACGTGTTTCAGTGGTATACAAGTTGTGTATTTTACACACAATGTATACTGCTGGTACACAAAATTAAGAGGATGTGCATTTTTGCCACAATAATGTGCACCACCCGTGCGCAGTAGTTTTTAAAGAGAATTTGATGCAATGTACACATTTACATAACAAAGCGGCCTCCCGCATGTAGTAAACACCACGGACACGGATGCAATTTCCAGAGAGTGGAGGAGAGGCTTCCATTTTTTATGCATTCCCTGGTAACATTTAACCAGGTGTCTCTCACAAGCTCTTAAAAAACATTTTGTGTTGAGTAGAAAATCGTAAACAGTTTTATCAAAGAAGAGCCCTGCGTACATATTTAGCCAGGTTTCCTCCAGTTTTCATTGAGCTTTTCCTCCGACACACCAAGGCTGTTTACTGTGGAGGCTTCCATTGTGTTTCAAGCCTCCGCATATTATTCATGATAACTATTTGACCGTGGTGGAACGCCCACTCTGATAAGCCATGTGGTCAAGGTTTGTTTGATCCATGACTAACTCACCATGAAAGACTAACAACAAACGCTTAGCTGGGAGGTCGGAACATGGCCCACGATGTATATAGGTGAGAAGCCCAAAGAATGCCCAAACACTGCTGACCTGTCAAAACCTGGTATGCTCGCACTTGATAGTTCACGTTGAGCGTTTCCTTACCTGTGACTTTAAATAATGTACCCGTGAACGATGAATGGAACCTAGACGTGAAGAGATACTTGTTTTTTTTTTAAATTGAGCTGACAATGGTAATGTGACTACCATGATTGGATGCTGGAGGTCATGAGTCTCAATGCTGTAAAGACAAGTTTGGTGGGTAAATAGAACCGGACACTAGCCTGTGCGCTACAGACACGACTTCACCAAAGGATATTACCTGCGCATTACCCCAATACTGCTGGATATGTTGACTTGGAACGCGCATAGTTTTTCTTCCACTGTATGATAGTATACAAAAAGGACAAATAAAAACGTAAGTTTTAACATAAGTATATCACTATTTATTGACGGTATACAGAAGGCAGCCTGTGAATATACACAGCATGATTCCCCAACCGGCTGTAGTAGAAATATCGGTAAGCATTTCTTGCTATACACTGTCACTGGCTACCTGGTTGGTTACAATGTGTAAGTTTGCTGCGATGAACACTGTTACAATATGAGGGTTATAACATTTACCAACAGAATACAGAACGTAACAGAATACCTTTCCTGGGAAGATACACAAATTGAATACAAACTGAATACGTTTCGTGAACACAGGTTGAATAGGACTATTAACAGATTTACACGTTTACGAGTGGAGAAGGATAGAGGACTGATGGCACGGTCTTGAACATATAATGAGTTGCACACAAGTATAGGCAGAAAAAAGATACAGCTTGGAAACCACAAAACAGTTGGAACGCTTCACCTGATAAAGCTTTCGAGGGAACAAAGCTTTAACGCTTTAAGCAGAATATCAGGAAGAATTTTTATTTCACACATCGCTGTGAGAACAAACCTGCTCCGTGAGCATATAAAGTGATAGGTTTTGACCACACTGATTGCTTATGTTCTACACTGAAGGCACGTTGTCATATCATGCAATCAGTTTTTGTCAACGGTTAGAAAATCAAGACAGGAAGACATTCATTTTGTTTGACTTTTGCGCAGTTAAAATCACAGTAGTTATCAGTTACTGACTAAGGACCACCGCGAGAAAGCACAGGTTTTACATTCACCAACTTTGACTCCGCCTCGGACCACATTCTATACATTCAAGGTTTGTATGTCCAGAAAAACGGGCGAATGTACAAAGGTTTAAAGTGAGACTTATTTCAGTAAAGTCCTGTCACACACTAAATTATCAAAATTATTAACAATATCAACAATATGTGACAAAAATAAGTCGTTGTCATTTCCATTTCCCACAGGATAAACGGATGTATATGCCACTTGACACTGCTGTTTTACTAAAATAAACCTATCTGTTTATGCACGATAACAACTCATTTCAGTAAAAATATACATACATACATACATATATATACTGATAGTAGTTAGTGTATGCGACTGGCTGTTTTGGAATATATGAGTATATCTACAGTGGTTTGGCTGCTGGAATATCAAGACTCAGTTTTGCCACATTGCTAAGTGTGGGAGCGCACAACTGGCATCTTCACATTGCTGAGTGTGGGAACGCACAACTGGCATTGCCACATTACTGAGTGTGGGAGCGCACAACTGGCATTGCCACATTGCTGAGTGTGGGAGCGCACAACTGGCATTGTCACATTGCCAGGTGTGGTAGCACACTACTGGCATTGTCACATTGCCGAGTGTGGTAGCACAGAACTCGCATTACTACAATACGAGTAAGGGAGCGAAGACTGTTTTATAACTGGGAAATCTATACCATTAACCAGAGATAAACAACAGCCGACAATTACGGTATTCTCTACGCACAATAGCGTCGTTGAATTTAATGCAAGCATGCATGCAACAGGTGGCTTTGCATTTAAAATATATATTATTTAGAAAAAGGATCGATCCCCTTGCATAGAGATCAGTATGATCAAGTTATATACATATGTACATATAACATCACAGTATTAATTGGGCGAGCCAGGGCACACGGTGCCTGATCTGTAGGGGCGTATATGGCTTACATCACATAAATATTGCATACACTGCACCTTACGAGTACCACTCAGCATGGTACAGACAAATAAAAGCACCTTGCCTAAAGTACCTGACACACCTTATACACTTTTGTCCCTTTGAGTAAACAGATCAAAAGAAAGGCCAAGAGAAAAAAGATCGGGTTTGGTTGAGGCATGCGTACAGGAGCACCCAAGTACGCATGCTCCTGTTCAGCACTGTTTGCAGCACTAATCTGCTGTCTCTACAATCTAAAAGGTATCGCCAATATCATTTCCGTTAGTATGGCACGTCTCTGTACAGCTAAATTAAGCAACAAAACTGTGGGAAAATACGTCAAAGGTATACACAATAAGAGAGAATGTAAAACAGGTAAAACAAACAGGTAGACAGTTATGGAACAAATGACATAAAACAACACATGGAATGTTCATTTCACCATTGAGGCCCGAAAGTCCAGCACGTATACAACACAGTCACTGTATGCCATGGTTCAATAAAGTAAGTAATGTTAACAACAGCAACAACAACAAAAACAAGAAAACTGACACTGTTACTGCCCGGCAAGATAGACGATATAGGAGGAAGAAAGTACTCTGCATTTTCACGAAATACAGTACACAATGTCACAAGTTCATACATATTTATGTTACCTGAGAAAAATCTCAAAATCGACAGTTGATTACACGTTTTATATCCACACATGCATGTCTGCTGAACATTACGGAAGCGAAATTTGTCACAAATCACGTTCGATGGATGCCAGTAATCTTAAATTCACATCATGAATCGGCCGCTGAAAGACATTGGAACCGAAATTGGCGTCCGAATACATCCCTGGAAGACAATCACTGGATTATTTCCACAGAATTTGGCACACAATTCCACATCCGCTGGAAAAAAAACACTATCAGTTCCTGAAAAGTCACATAAACAGTCCCTGGGAGCCCAATGGAGACAAAAAAAAGATTTGTGTTTCTTGGAATATTTCATGGAAACTTGTTTAGCGACAGTTACTTTCGTGATTTTTTGGCAATATTCGCGAATTGTGTCACGAATTGCACTGAACGGAAATGTTAAAGTGTAGATCATATTCATCACAGCAACGTAGAAGATGCAAGCTTTGTCAAAACTGAGTCGGTCATTTGAGGGAAAATATTTCAGTAAACGTAAATCTGTCACTGAAAAGATACACAGTACAGTTCCGGATGGCAGTCTCGTTCAGCTTGGAAGTTTACAGCTGTTTCTCGAGACTCTGGAAATCAGGAGGATGGTCCGTAAGACAAGCGTTATTCTGTAATATTACCGAAGATGGAAGAAGTCAAGATTCCGTCCAATATGCAGTTCCAACATGCACAAGCAATTGTGTTAAATGCAATAAATCATCGGAGGTCAAAGATGTTGAAATCAGCACCATGTGGTAACAACATTTTCATTGAAACAGAATCGTATAAATACACCTTGGATAATCTTTTCATGAAGTAACAAATGTCAGGGGGAGCCCGTTGGTCCAGGATGAAGCTTCTTTGATCCTGTCAATGTACAAATGACGCAAGTCTTGGCACTGAAGTCAATAAGGATAGTATTCAGTACAACATATCGGCGTTAGACAAAGACGGTAACGAGTCGGATCGGTCCCTGTGCTTCGTTTCGTATCTCACTTCATCTCTCTCAATCGCCTTCTCGTCTTTATCCGCCACGCTGAGAAGCCGTGTGAAGAGTTTGAGCGTATCTTTGCTGCTGAGGACGGCTTCGTCTGACTGTCGGTAGCTGGAAGAACCGGAACCAATCATCTTCCTAGGCGTGGTTTCCATCACGTGCTCGTACAGACGCCTTCTCTGGTCGTTGGCCTTCAGGTCAATCTCAATGTTCCTGGTCACAATCGCTTGGCTCTTCCTCCACACGTTGAACTCAAAGTCTATCGGGATTATTCTCTCGGCGGTCACTTTGATGGTAATCAGAGCTTTCCCTTCTTTCAGCATCAAGTCAATGTGTTCCGAGACGGAGTCGAAGTTGGTCGTGTCCATCGCCTCGGACTTGCTGCCGTCGGCGTGGATGAACTTGATATCGCCGTAGATCTCCTCATTATTATGTTGGACGTCAATGTGCTGTGTGATGTCCTTGGAATCGATCTGAGCCAGCCTGGACAGCAGCATCTGACTAAGATTCTGTTTCTTCTTGTTCGGGGCGCTCTTCAGCGCCGCCTGGCGGGTGTTCTGTATGATGTCCTCGAAACCATCTCCGAAATCGCCTTCTGCATAAGGAAGATCAAGATCATGTCTATCGTACTCGAGGTGAACGGACGAGAGAGTTTTTCTATCACTACCACTACCAGCATGCCGTTTGTTTCTTCTCGGAGCATCTAACTCGTCCCACGGCAACTCCTCACCATTTTCCGACAGCCCAGGTTCTGTTATTCACCGATACCATGCACAAGACAAATGGTTATATACAGAAGCATGCAACTACAAGCAAACATTCCTCATGCATAAAACCGAAATATATACAGGTTCTGGGAAAAGTACATGCAGGGGGCTCAGCAAACTCCAACACTAGGCTATGTAGTTACTCCTATATTCATGAATGGACAAGATTATTTTACATTAAATTCTATTATTTAGATAATTTTACATACTAACTAATATAGTCTATGATCTAGTAAATAAATCAGAAGCCGTTAATGTTCTGTTCCCTGGATTATTTTACCATGTTATGTAACGTTGTGGTAAAATATATGAACAGGCAAAGTTGACATAAAAATGCACATTTTAAGGTAAAATTAAATAAGCAAACTACCATGTAATAAATTAATGCTAATCCAGTTAGTAGGACGACAAAACACATATCGTTAACAAAATACAAGAATTCCTTCAAAACTGACTCTACAAATGTAACATTGAAAGTGCGTTTGTAACATAGGAGATCTATTTTGTTGTTTATTGTAATGCTTATCGTAAATTGAAATATGCGGTATCAATGGTGTTGGAGACACCATGATGAAGGAGAAAATTTACGTGCTTTACTAAGCTACTGATACGTTTTAATGACAGGAGGGGAGCGAGAGACGGGGGGGGGGGTAAGTTAGGTTTGTATTTTTTTCTGGGGACAAAGAGAAAGTTGTGTAAGTGTTGAAATCATTATACAATCGCACTATAGTAAAGAGGTATTTAAAGATTATAGTGAGATACAGGGATGTAAGTCGGTCAATTGACTGTGACTGAAGACGAAACGCTCTTTTCTAACTACATAGCAAGGTAAGTTGAAGATGCAAACTCCTCAGCTGTTGTGAGTTATACCTCGCCAAGCAACAAGCATATAACAAGCATCAATGTTACAGTGAAAGAATACCCCCAAACTAAAGGTCAGAGGAAAAAACAAGGCACGAACTATGTCCAAATCTAACTTCACTTTTTTTAAAAAATATTTTTGGTGAATAAAATGAAATGTTATGTTTAAATTCTGTGGTGAGTTTCTTGTACGAATTTAGAATTTTTTCGTCCTTCATAGCTTATTTAATGTTGAACTACTAAAAACTCATTTTGAGTATGAATAAACAATGCGCTAGAGTAAACATCATAAACATATCATTGCAAAGCAAATATATATGCAAAACAACTGTCACCTAAAACTGCAACAGTGTCGGATTGCTGGCACCCAATACCATTAACATTATCCATACTGCTAACCATATATAGTTCAAGCATTTAACTGCCTTTTATTCAGCCAAGAAGATGAAAAGAGGGTAGAAAGTAGTTGTGGGTATATATAGGTTTCAATGACGCTTCCAGTGACGCTTTCCCTTTGGGCGTATTCCTTCACCTTAAGGGCTTTGTTCTTTGACATACTTTTTATCCCAGGGAAAAGACTTTTAGCAAATGTAATGTGCTATTTGTATGGATGTTTTCATTGTGGAATGATACAGGCATTAAAGGAAAAGTGACAAATGTGGAGCAATAATGCTGATCCTAACTGGTTTTCTTTTGCTTTAATTCTTCGCAGAATTTACGTTACAGGTGAAAGGAAGAAACTCAAATTGGAAGGCAAAATATGTGTACAAAGTTCAGTAACAGTTTGGAATAAGCCAGTAAACAGCTATATAAATGCTGGATGAATAGTGAAGGCAAGAGAAATGTGAAAATGTTACCAGTTCAGCCATGAAGCCTCGTTTGCAAATTGTTATTCATGAATGTACAACATTATGATGAACAAAGGTTTGCAAATAAATCAGTTCCGGGAGAATTTCGTAGTGTTATCACTCAAATGGTCATTGAGGGCAAGCATTAGAGCCAAAAGAACGTATCTGAAACTTGGTGACAAAACTTAGTATACGTGATAATAGCTGGGCACGCACTAAAGTGTGCAGTGTGAATGGGATCCATATTAAAATGGATGTGTTCGTAACAACATGCCTTCGTCACTTTCATGCATATCACATTTAGCGACGGGTTACGGCTGTAATGCAATCTTTCATATATGCCTTATATATAAGCCAGTCACACTTGGTTAGACATCGAGTGACGAAATGCGCATGTCTATGATGGGTCACGTGACGCTGGAGATATTATCACCGCACAATTCACATCATATCATACCCTGACACGCTAATACAAAGTCTAGAGGAATTCATTCAAATTTTACAAAGGGGTTAATTTTATGCATTTAGCCGACTTGATATGACACACGGTCGAGGAATGGCTCAACAGCTGTTAAATCCTTACGCGACATTACACTCATATTCATTTCTGAATGGTTCCATGGTAACGACCTGGTTAGCGCTAAGTATTCATTGTCCAATGTGAATAGAGAGACGTTAATGTATTAGCTCGTCCCCAACCCCGGGGGACAGTGTCTTGTCCTGATAACCACCTAAACATTATTCACATATGTATACAATTGTATAAATCTTCATTTGAATTACCTTGTCATGGTGCACAGAGATCATCTACATGTAGAGTCTCGTGCCTGCAGACGACAGGGATTTTTGCCATTGTAGATTTTTGTCAACTCATTTGTAAGAGTCTTTCTATCGACTTCAGCACCGAACTAGAAAATTAGCAAAATCGTCCATTTACATTAGCCCCGTGCAGGTCCACATTTCAACCCATAAGCAGATGTTTTAGCTATATATATGTATATATGCAGAAGAGTCCAGCCTCTAGATGTACTTAAATATATCAATGCGAATTACAAATGCCTCAAACTATGTATCTCGGAGGGATTGGCATGCCATATGATATGTGCTAATGCTGCAATAAATATTCATAATATGAAGATTGTGAAATTTATGAGGAAAGCACCTGCTGAGAACGATATGCTGTCCAGCCAAATGGGGCTATATTACTCATGTATTACACAGGAAATTGTTTCCGACAGCGAATTTTGACAATCCATACGTACTATTAAATGTATTCTGCATAATTATCACACGTCTGTCATGCAGCATTTCGAAACGTGGTCAAGCAGAAAGTGGTCTGCTCCGTCCACTCATCCTGAGATTGTAAATGCGAGGAAGTCATAAGGATGGGTACATCAGGTGGCCATTTTCGAGGTATTAACGCCAGGAGACCACAGGGGAACAAGCCAGGGGAAGTATGTGTGAACAGGACAATTTATCCTATCCAGCTGTGTAATGATTCACAGCTGGGTTTGTCACAAACATAACCTGTACACAGACTTTGTCCATCTCAGCTTGTTAGCTTCGCCTGAGTGGATCCCAGTATTCCTTATTAAACAGGTCTACCAGGGCAGACTACCCGTGTTTACGTTACACCTGCAATCAAAGTGTGCACACGTGTACGAGTAAAAAATAGAATCCAGTTGGAAGAGAATATGAAACAGTAAGACACGGTGAAAGTGGTGTTGTCTGTGTTTGAATAAGAATTACTTGTGTAAATTTCATTCGTTTTCGGTTGGTTTTGTCACAGAAGGTACGATGTGACTACAGCAACCTACTATTTGTTTACCTATTTACACCCCCCCCCACCTTCCCCAACGTGTCGTTCCTTACGGCATCCAAACAGCAAACCTGTTTTATTTCATGCAAATGACTCGCATTCTTATTTTAGATGGCGTTTGAGCAAAACGAGGCTGCTTAACAAGACTTTGTTTTTATCGATATGCCTCTACTTTTGCATTTCTACATGGGAATTTTTCTGCGACAACACATTACTAATTGTTCCATCTTTCCTCCATGATGTATTGGGGAATCTCATATAGATATTAAAAAGAACCACCCAGTTCTACGTATTAGTCTAAATTTAAAGCCAGAAGACTACTCAGTCCGATTATCACGCTAACCTGGTTTTTTCTTCTTTATTTGCTCAACGGGTTTTGCCAGTCTCAGCTAACCAGACATACTTGTTCATTTGCATTTCTGAGGACAGTTTTTGCAGATGATTCGCCTTCTAGAAGTTGTTGTCAACCGTGTGTTTGTACAAAGTGGTTACAGATAGGAAAAACATCTAACACAGGCGACATGCAGCGTCTACCTGCTAGCTGTGGTTGTTTGAAATGCAAGTCCACTTGAAAAGTCAGGGATATAAGGGACAGTGAGCCTTAAAATTGGAAAATATACACCATCAGGCATTATATAACATACAAAAACTTTCACAAAATATCAGTGTTTTCCCTAATTATATTATGGTTCATTTAGACAACATCTGGAGAACAGAATGGAGGTAGGCTCAGTAAGAAGGCCACATGACATGAATAAGCACATAGGGAATAGTCTGATGTAGACGGGGAGTAAAGACAGGACTTGTAACGGGACGAAGAACCCACTGACAAAGCTGACAACATACTAACCGGCTTATATATTTACGGAAGCGGTGAGACTGTGATAAGCTATTGAGCTATATGAAAGAGAAAGCATGTGGTATATTAGTGATTTCTGCATTTTCAAAGCTGAGAGTAAAAATGAATGGTATGTAGTTCCCGTATAGATAGTATGATTATTCGTGATGTAAGTATATATACCGTATATATATAGATCGAGAAAGACACATAGGCATGCAGAATTGTGAGAATCCATGTTATACTCTGTTACTGCACGCAAGATAGTAGGTTATACACGATATTAGTACATAAGGCTGTGGTTAGATTGATATATATATATATGTATATATAAAAGAGAAAAGGCAACTCACCTTTGATTCTTATCTTCCTCTCTTCCACTGTTTCGCTCTCGAATTTGTTGTAGATGTCTGGGTCGCTCTGGTAAAGAGGGTTTTCCTTGTTCATCGTAAAGGAATTGTCAAAAATGTTTATGTTGTCATCGACTCCCAATGAATCTCCTTCATCCAGATCAATGTCCATGGAATTACGGATGACGAATTGGCCACGGACCACCTTAAGGTCGGACGAGGATTTCTGTTCCACTTGCTGTGGTTCCTGGCTCTGCTCGTAGCTCATGTTGGAGAACTTCTCATGCAGTGATTCTCGTACAGCCTTGGCCCTGTCTTCGCGGACAGGACGGATTCTTTCCTCCCTGATGGGAATCTGACGCTCGTGGCGGATGGTTTTGACTTTCTGCTGGGATGGAGTCACATACTCGTAACTGTCGTTGCTGTCCCTGTACTCCTCATAAGTCGTGTAAGTGGTGTGCTTTTCTGACCGCCTGGTTTCGCTGCGAGGCACTTCCTTGGTCGCGTAGACCACCTCCTCTTTGACAGGGTTCAGTTGGGACCGGTATCTGATGTCATCATCTGAACTAATTATCTCAGTGCCGTTGCCTGAGTCGACGTTGGGGTCCTTGACATTCAACTTCCTATTAAGGATGGTGATGGTGCTGACGTAGGGCGAGCTGGGGCTCCTCATCTCGGGAGAGGAGGGTCCATCCGATGAATTGCCGAGGTGCAAAACTTTCTCCGACCGGAAACTGTTTTTCAGATCTGTTGGGTAGTCAACCATGTCCCTGACAGAATCCAGACTGGCACTACGCCGTAACTCCATTCTCTCTGATTTGTTGGTCACGTACTTTGTTTCCTGCACCCCAGGGATTGTCATAGCCACTGGATGGTTGGACAGTGGGATGGACATAACGGCCGGGGCGCTGGGATCGGGCCTTCTGTCGGGCCCTCGGGAGATGTTAATGGTAGAGCGGTGAGAGCCAGAGGTCCGAGTGTCGCTGTAAAAACTGTCATCGGTGTCACTACTACGGCCACTCCTCTGCCGGTCCCCTTTGACCACCACACGGTAAGGGGACGATCTCGACCCGCGTACATAAAGTTCATTATCAGATTCAGCAGGACGAATGATTTGCTGATCAGTTTTAACCACTCGGTGTTTCTTGACGTGAACCTTAGGTTTGTAGGCGTTGCTTTCGATTATGGGACTTCCACTTCGCTTACGGTTAAAACTCTCGTCAAAGCTGACAGTTGTCACGTGACGATCCTCAGGGGTCGGAGAGCCCGCCGGGGAAATGGATGAGAACGACGAGGAAAGTTGGTGCTTGGGGTGAGTCGAGTGGGACTTCGTGTCCACGTATATCTCCCTGGTAGGGCTGCGAGCCCCATGTTTTGTATGCGGTGAGACATACACAACTTTATCGCCTTCCACATACATTGGGTTTTCTCGCTTAACGTTGTAATGCTCGTAGAAAACGTTCTCCGATTTGTACTTGCGCGGCTGGTGCCTATTCAGGTCTTGGGTCAGCCAAAGTTCCTGAGACTTTGCCTTGTTGATCACGGTGCCTTTTCTCTGGTCGTGATCCGAGAGAGAAGACTCCGACGAGGAACGTGCACGGTAAGACTTCTCGGTATTACGAGGAGTGCTGTAAATGTCCTGACTGTTAACGCTATCTTTGGGTTTCAAATCCCTTGCGCCCTCAAGATGAACGACATTTGACAAACTAGGGTGCTGTTTGGATGAAAAATCGTACAAAACGGTAGAGACTTTACCTGCCTCGGGTTTTCTGCGCCTACCGCCTTCTTCGTCCGAGGAGTAGTCGTCCGAGCTAACGGAGTGGCCCTTGTTGTAGGTTTTCTCCTTGACAACTCTCACTTTCTCCGACTTCACCTTATGATGAGGTGCTCCAGAACTGTCCACGTACAATTTGGTCTCCCCGGATGATGAATTTCCCTTCTTCTTGTGTCGCTTAGAATCCTCAAATGTGGGTGTTCTGTCAGAATCCGACCGCTCGAGACTGGAGGCGTGTATTTTGATGGCCTTGTTGTGTGGCTGTCCGTTCTGCAGCAAAATAGTTCTCCTGCCACTATCCACTCTCTCTGGCGTGAGGTGCACAGAACTCGGCCCCTTGACGTCTTCTACGATTCGTTCCTCCTTGTATTGTTTAATAACATGGGAGGTTCCCGGTACAGGCTTGTTCGTCCTGTCTCGCATGGCCTCTCGAGTTGTGACGTCTACCTCATTAGCGTGATTGTTACGAGAGGAAGACTTGTTTTCATTACTCGTCGAGGTCACGTGATACGAAAAGGCATCTCTGTCCACGCCGGGGATTGGTCGGCGGGGTTGCTTCCTGTCGTTCTCAAGCGATTTAATAAGGTATTGAACATCTTTAGCAGATCGTTGGTCCCTATCTGAAAAGTCAGGCTCCACATTACTACTATAGTAGTGGGTCTTCTTTGCGTGTTTCGGCATTGAGGCCTGGTGAGCGGGCTGTCTGTTCTCTGATATATGATCAACATTCACTGTCTGCTCACGTCTGTTCTCCTCCACATGTAAACCCCGTTTTTCTGTCCGGTGGTGATTTCTAGAAACAGGCGAATCGAAAGAATTCCCCGCCTCTGCAAATGACGAACTGGATTGAGAAGACAGGCTAGAGATGCTTATATTGTCATCTCCCGAGGGCTTTCCCAATACATGCGTAGTCGTCAGATCGACATCTCGCCTTTCCCTGCGGCCAGAGTGTAGACCTGTTGAGTTAGTCTGTACATGGACCACGTTAGTATTGTTGGGATGCCCCGTTCGCTCAGACGGGATGCCGTAATTTCTGCTATCACCGTTGTGGTTTTGAGTAGACATGTAGGTGGTAGTTGTGTGCTCTGTTCGTCTGTGCTCAGACTTTTTATCACGGCTTCCTTTGCCGCCTTTCTTATCATAGGGATGGTGATTACTGGAAGTTTTATTCTCATGCATAGACACCCGGGAAGAATCTTGGCTCACCTCGTCGGGACTCCGACCGTTGGATTTTATGTAAATAGGGATCGAGGTCGGAGATTTAGACTTGCCTATGTAGGAGTCCGGCAGGTCGGGCGGTATAGAGGTACCTATATAGGTGTCTGGCAAAACCTCGACTTGGTCGCTTGCCGTGTTTACAGTTCGCGTTTCGGTTCGTTCAATATGCTGAATTCTTTCTCCCCTACCTTCGTTAGATTCCCTGTGGTTGTTGCTAGGCGATTTCATATCAAAATGAAAAAAATCCTGTCCACCATGATTGTCCCTGAGGTAATCTCTGCTGCTGTGTGACCCCCTCCTTTCATCCACGCCACCATGTGACATTACTATGTCCTCTTGCACATAAAGGTCTTTTCTCTGAGGGGTAGATCTACCACTGCGGTTCACATCTCCCGACTTAGGTTCCTTGCCGGTCAGTAAGTACGCCATGCTGCCTCTTTGGTATTTCTGTCCCCTGTGATGCCCGTCCTTACTCCGGCTTGCGTATAGCCCTCTAACCTCTTTCACCTGAGCTGTGTCCGATGAACCGTCATAAAACAGGCTATGGTTACCTCCATTAAGTGATTTCTCATATTTCCCCGATCGTGATTCGGAAGTAAAATTAGCCGAGAATGCGTTTCTCGATAGTTTTTCCCTGTCCTTGTCGAATTCCTCGCCTAGGTCTGCTTGAGCGGTGACGTCGCTGTCAGAGTCAACTCCTACTCCATATACAGGCTGGTTGGGGGAAGAAAATATCACGTGGTGTCCCCAACTGTCTTCTTTTTTTGCAATATTGATATTATTCTCGCGAAGTTGTTCGGCAGGTTTTTCACCGTAGCCTGAAGGGCTTGTAAATACTCTATTATCTGGCTGCTCAGAGCTGTTTGCATGCCACGCTGATCTCCCTTGGACCGTGTCAAGCTGTGAGAATAGGCTGGGCCCCAGCGACACAGAATCGTTCTCTCGTGACGCTTGGACCTCACCGTTTACACTGGGATATCTCTCGGTAAAACTTTCCCTCGATTCACTTATATTTTCTGTCCCTGTCTCGTGTAGGAATGTATGCGCTAAACTCTCGCTCTGCGTCACCAATGGCCCTCCCGCGTCACCTGTAGATCTCCCGAAAAACCGCTCTCTGTATGAGGGAAAGTTGTCCGTCTGAGCGTGGCCTGTGAACTGCTCTCTCGTGATTTCTGTTTGCTGCTGGGGGATCGGCACATAAAACTCTTCATGAACCGATGTATACGTGTCCTCCGAGAAAGACGTGCTCCTACTAATGTCACGATGACTTGTATAATCTCTCAAATACCTGCTTTGTTCACCACTGGCTTTCTCCTCGGTTCTCGACCCTAATGTATCGTCTAAATTACTTAAATCTGACAGGTTCTCATTGTCTTGAAGAGTTGTTATGGACCCTAGGCTTTCCTCCTGGTCGCTGTCACTCGCATTACTGTGAAGAAAAGATACGGAGGCTTGTTCTGTGCTGCCTAACAAGGATCCACTAAATCCCGTATCAAAGCCCCAGACTTGATTAGGCTTTGTGGTACCGATGCTTGTGGATTTTACAGTCCGTTCACCACTGTCATTTCTGATCACTGATATCTGACGATCGCTTGAATGAAATGATCCTGAGTGACGACCAGAAATGTTGTTGTCACTCAGAGAGCCCTGTCTACTATATCCACGACCTGACCTTTGACTTATTTTCCTTTCCCCTGAAGTATACAAACGGCTGGTCTTTTCCATCCCGAGCTCGGAATCACTGTCGCTCATAGCTTGGCCTTTAACACCTTCGTTTCCATATTTCCTTGGCAAAAGAATTTCTTCTGTTTCGTATGTGATTGTTTCTTCGTCACTGTCGCGATTTTCATTATATTTCCCGTCCGTCACGTATGTTTTTAAGCCATTTGTGTTTTCCGCGTCTATCCTGTACGACACCTGTTCCACTGCCTCTGTGACGGCGTCTGTTTCCCGAGATGACAATGATTCAGCTGACACTTTTCTCTCCACAGATCTAGGGAACACTTCCTCTGTTGTCTCTGTGATAATTTTTGTATTGTCAGATGATAACGATTCCACGGACACCTTTCTCTCCACAGGTCTAGGGAACACTTGCTCTGTTGTCTCGGTGATAATTTCTGTATTGTCAGATGACAACGATTCCACCGACACGTTTCTTTCCACAGATCTAGGGAACACTTGCTCTGTTGTCTCGGTGATAATTTCTGTATTGTCGGATGACAATGATTCCACCGACACGTTTCTTTCCACAGATCTAGGGAACACTTGCTCTCTTGTCTCGGTGATAATTTCTGAATTGTCGGATGACAATGATTCCGCGGACACGTTTCTCTCCACAGATCTATGGATCACTTCCTCTGTTGTCTCGGTGATAATTTCTGTATTGTCAGATGACAACGATTCCACGGACACCTTTCTCTCCACAGATCTAGGGAACACTTGCTCTGTTGTCTCGGTAATAATTTCTGTATTGTCAGATGACAACGATTCCACGGACACCTTTCTCTCCACAGATCTAGGGAACACTTGCTCTGTTGTCTCGGTGATAATTTCTGTATTGTCAGATGACAACGATTCCACAGACGCGTTTCTTTCCACAGATCTAGGGAACACTTGCTCTGTTGTCTCGGTGATAATTTCTGTATTGTCGGATGACAATGATTCCACCGACACGTTTCTTTCCACAGATCTAGGGAACACTTGCTCTCTTGTCTCGGTGATAATTTCTGAATTGTCGGATGACAATGATTCCGCGGACACGTTTCTCTCCACAGATCTATGGAATGAATCAGTAGTGTCTGTTCCGTCTGCCCTCATCACTTTCGAAAATGATCTTTCTTGACGTGAATGCTCAATTCTATCGGATAGAGACCCGTTTCCTTCCCGGGGTAAATTCCAAGCCAAATTTTCCTCATCTTCCCCATGATTTACCGACTCGTGCACTCTTGTACTTTCCCGAGATGAGCTCATTCTACTTTTGTTGTCGTATGCAGAATTCACCACACTGAAGTCTTCTTGGTTCAGGGATTTGTGAGATGAATGACTTTCATGTTCTCTCACAGAACCACGGGGCGAATTGTTGTAAAGTATATCGGCTACGTGCACTTCTTGGTTCACGGATTCGTGAGGCGAGTTTGTGACACTTCTCTTGTCAGCCACAGATTCGCGAGGCGAACTTGTGACACTTCTCTTTCCAGTCATGGACACTTGACTTAATGAATCTGCCTCCCTTAGAGTATTGCGCTGTGAACAGCTCCCAGACGCTGAGGACTCCTCCAAGGACATTTCATCCTCCCAATGATACTGCCGAGATGTCTCCGTCTGGGAAGTACTCTCAGGCTGGAACCGTTCAACCAAAATTTTCTCTGACGTTTTAAAGCCGTTGGATGCCTCGGAAAATGATGCTGCGTTTTGAACTGATACCTGGTCTGTCCTCTCAAATGCCTGGACAGGTATTTCACCACGACTGTCGACTTGGACTTTATTATTGTTTTCTACGAAGTGCTTATCGGAAGATGTCTTATTTTTTTTCATTTCGGTGTATTCGTCCTCATCTCCAACGCCCCGCAGTTTATTCCTTTGAAATATCTCACTCAAAACCTTCCCATATGCGTCTTTAGGATCTTCAGTTTTGACATGAAGTTTCTTTGACGGGAATATATTTGTTTCTTTATCAGCTCGCTTGTCATCAACACTATCGCCCTGCGGACGTAGCATTTTTGAAAAGTCCAATGATTTTTCCAGCTGTTTGGCCAAGCCTTTGACATTGACGTTTTCTGACAAGGTCTGAAACTCTGACTTATTTTTATTGAAGCCAAACGGTCTTGGAGTTCGTGGAAGAAAACTAGAATCGGCAACCTTCTCTGACCCATACGGAACACTCCTGGTCGCCATGTCGCCTTCAGTTGTGTCTGTAGTCTGGGAACTGGTTACCCTCAGCGCGGTGTTTCCGCCCCCAACTGTGTACGTCTCCCTGTTCCAAGATGATTTACCGTCAGCATTGGAAACCTCAGCCCCAAGAGGAGAAAGCCGACCAGAAGCCTTAGTTTTGTTTCCAGAAGGTACATGCTCAGCCAGATTGTCACGGACATCGCTGGAAGAGTTTGTACCGTCGCTGATGGATTCGTACAAGGGGCTGTTGTCGGAAGCACTATCCCGTGGAGTACCGACACTGGGTCGTGTTTGATAGGCTTCTGAGTATTCAACGGTGCTTACTGGAACGTTTGGCGCTTCCCCTCGGCCGTTTCTTGGGCTATTTTCATGGGAACGGGAAGGAATTTCACTGTATATAACTTTGTTGTCCATCTTGCCGATCTGGGTGTGGAAACTAGAGTTGAGTTCAGAAAAAGTGTGTTCCACATTCTGCTCGGTATTAGACCTTCGCCACGCTAAATGCTGGGGTTCATCGGTGTTGTCAAGCGGCCCTGTTTCTGTGTCAAACGTACCACTCTGATCTACGTGATGTTGGCTGGTTTCAAGGTCCATGAATTCCTGAGAGGCATCCTGCTGGGCACTGCTACTAGTAGATATTTTGCGAGTTATTTCATTGTCATTTTCCGTACGACTGGTACGCTGCAATTCGAAATTTCCAGACATAACTCTTGAAACAGAGGTATGTTTGATATTGCCATCACTAATATCTGTCCCTCTGCTGTCAGCATGTGATGACGAACTGCTAGATGCTATAGAACGACGCCTGACGCCTTGGTCGACGTTTCCAGCAGTGTCGCTTAGAGTGTCACTTATTACTGCTTCGTCAGGAACAGAAATTATACTGGACTCAAGATCGGTAAATTCTTGAGCTGCATCGGCCTCACTGGCATGAGAATGCACGATTACTTCAGCTTCAGAGGACAACTGTCTACCGACAGATTTCTCTGAAGTTATGAAATCCTCTTCAAAGCTTGTACTTAAATCTGCTAACATTTGGTCAAATCGCCTGTGAGTTTCGTCAATTTCCACCTGAGATGGGACATCTGGATCAAAGTCACCCGAGGTGTTAACCTGGTTATCTTCAGACGTGACAACTGTCTTGCTTTTTCTTTCCTTCTCTTGGTCATCATGTGATATGTTAGAATCATGGTTAACCAACACTCCCTTTTCGGTGTCAGGAGTTTCTCTGAATTCAATTTCTCTATCTGCTGAAGATCGCGCCTCTCTGTTAGACGGATTAGCCAGATTCAGATTAGATTCAGTGTGCGTTGCTTCTGTTAAAATCAGTTCCTCTTGGGCCGAGTCGCTTTGTGCTGAGTTTCTGTTTGAGTTCTGAGTACTGGATGCCCTGTCACCTCGCTCAAATCGCGCACCTGTTCCGGAATACACAGAACCTATGTCGCTAGGAGTGCTGTTCCCTACGCTTCCTGCTTGTGGTGTGGAAGAAATAATGTCATTCAGATCAAAGGTGAATCCGTCACTGTTTCTGTACGACATTTCCTCAGTCTTTTCAGAATGTACAACGCCGCCTGTTTCTGATTCAAATCGAGAATTTCTTACTATTTGTGCCAGAGAATCCTTATCCAACATTTCCACGGAAGACGTGTTGTAATTCTGATCCGACTGAAATGATGTGTTCTTCGATTCTGTATCTTTCATTTCGGTTTCTTGTGCCTCAGCAATATCCAACAACTTTTGAATAGCCTCATCCTCCTCACTTTGAGTCGATTCTATGGCCGATATGCCCACACTGTGTTGTAGTTTGGCATTAGGTAAAGTAATTTCAGTTGCAGCACTTTCTGATGTCATGACATTGTTATTCGTTTGGTCAAGTAAGTTAGAGATTTTCGTATTTTGTTCCCAGCTGGAACTCTCGTGGTCTTTCCTTCCTGCCGGGAATGTGCCTATTGGTGTTGTATCAGAATCTGCACTGTTCCTTACCGCTTCCACGGATGATGACGTTGTTGCGGTTACCCCATTTTCCACTGAAGAGGCTGTCGTCGAATTTTGCAAGTCTGCCACGTTGAGCTTTTCGTGACCCTCTGTAGACGCTATTCGATTTGATGTATTTGCTTCGGGTTTTAGCGTGGATGTTGCCAGAGGGTCATCAAGCGGTAGGAATGAATTCACCTCCGATTTAACC
Organism: Acanthopleura granulata; assembly: GCA_016165875.1. Lineage (NCBI taxonomy): Eukaryota > Metazoa > Mollusca > Polyplacophora > Chitonida > Chitonidae > Acanthopleura > Acanthopleura granulata. The sequence continues at coordinate 10,878,565 of JABBOT010000008.1, forward strand.
TTGTTGTTATTGTTGCTCTCGAAGAGGTCGGGGGTGATGGCTTTATGCTCGTTGTGTTTCGGCCGTACCCGGCTTTTCCCGGGAGACGGTGGGGTTTTGTGGGCGTGATGAGCTTTGTGTCCATGATTTCTTCGTACACCGAATTGAGGCTTTGGTTGGCTTAGTGTGTTTTGATAATCGGCACTCGAGAAGATCGTTTTCATGCCGGATGATGACTCCACTCGGCGGAGGTTGGAGGTTTGCACCCGCGACACCTCGTCGATCAGCTGCTGTTTGATAATTCGGTCCTCGTTTACAGACGACATGGTTCAAGCTCGAGGTATTAGACAAGAAAATGATGGTCAAACCTTAGGAGCTGCTCAGACGGGGACATCGTACTCGTCTCACTCGAAATTGAAATAAACCGAAGAGAAAAATTCATTAGTAAGTTTATCAATACTCCATTCTTCACAAAATGAATAATGGAAAGCTCTATAGATTTTAAAATCTGTGTATATGCCAAGTGACCAAGATGAACTGGTTCCCACCCTCCTCCCCCAACTCCTCCACACCCCCTGTTCTGCTGGGTTTCTTCCACGCATAAATTTGACCGCTATCATGTAAGCGAAATATACTTGAGATTTGGAGAAAAAACACACCAATGAATCAGAGTTAAATTAAAGATTGTGGCCTTATTCGTCAGGAGCCAATCGAATACAGAGAGAGCACGACATAAAGCGATATTAGCCAGTGACACCTCTCACATTTACCGTATGATACAAAACACACGGACATGGTTAGACATGTTTTTATCATCCCATTTCACACCTACTTTAACAAGCGAAATTTCTCATGTGTTTATGAGAACAGTATTTTGTAGTTGACGATTTACAGTTCCGTTGTCATGGCACTTGTGATGAGTGCATTACCATGAACGATTACCGTATGATGTGACATATCAAAATGGTCATGCGTAATTTATATTGAACGTTTCGCAATTAGTTTATCCTGCAAATTATCTATTTGTGTTTCAAACTTCAAGTTTCAAACTTTGTTTAAGATGTGAAATGTTACAGATGTGTCATACAAATGACACATCTGTAGTGTTTCACATCATAAATATTCATTTATAACGCAAGATTATGCAAGGGCTGTCATGCAATAAATGTCAGTTAATTCGTGTCTCAAACTGGAAGTTTCAGACCTAGTTTATCAAGCGAATTATAGAAATGTCTGTATGTGAATTATAGAAATGTCTGTACATGAATTATAGAAATGTCTGTACATGAATTATAGAAATGTCTGTATGTGAATTATAAGTTGGACGTTTCACAGTTGGGTTAATGTCTATTAAATCTGTGGTCTAAAATAAAGGATCCGCGACTGTCTTATTCCGGGTAATTATCTTTCATGTGTAACCGATTGGTGTTCATATGAACAATCTTCACTAGTAATTAGCCTGTATACAAAGTGTTAAAGCTTTGGTACCCTTGGTGTATATGCCGAGATAGAGAAGTGTCACAGTGATCTGTAATCAGTGTCTCAATACATCCATCTTGCCTCTTCTGAACTGGCCCCAGTATTAATAAACCGACTCACAAATTTGACCAGTCAAATTTATCATCTAGTGGGGCCTGGGGAAGCGACGTAGACGACACTCAATATATACGTAGACATTAACAAAGCAGTCTGGATGCCCAGCATAACTATGATGGGATGGGCATCTGTAGACGTCGCCAGGATAACCTGGCCGTATATACACTCGTGTATAACATTCTTACAGACGGAAGAATCTTGAGAGGGAAACCTAGACAAAAATTGTGGTACGTAAATTGTGAGGAAATATATCTGTTTTTTTTTTCTTTTTCATAGTGTTAACATTGTAAAATGCTCAGTAGAATGAGATTAAAGGGAAATTTGAAAGAGGAGGCCATAATAGGACTGTGATATGAAAACTTACGTCCCAATTTGACAGCAAATAATAGAAAGATCATTGTACAGAATGAGAAAATGTGTGATGCAGCTTTGTGTTACAAATGGAACCGTAATAGTCATGGATCGCACTGGCATTGTGCACGTTAGTACATGTGCGATCCATGACTATTACGGTTGTGTTGGACCAAATTTAAATAGTAGTTTCGTTGTTATATTTATGCTGATATCTGAACATATATTGACATCTTAGAACATATATATAGTATCAGAACATATAAAGACAGCAGAACATATAGTTACGATAAAACAGCACTTTAACCTCTTTTCAGCGTTGACGCTTTGTGATGTAAACCCAGCTAGTTAAACCAACATATCAAACTGGGGGGCGGGGAGAGTTATGTTGTATTTAGACCATAGACATGCCACAAACACGAATGTTATAAAGTAGATATCCTGAGCGCTTTGGTCTGTTGACGCAGACACGCTATCTAGAAACATGTTCCATGAAGTCAGTCCTAGTATCGCCATAACTATGCTCTATTTACGCACAAACAAAACCTGGGCTTGCACAGAGATGAGAGATGACCTGTGAGATAGATACGTAGGCATGTTTCAACAGATGTGGGTTAACGAACTCTAGTTATATATAGACAGAAAATTACATTAAGAAAGATAAACCGCACCCGTTACCATGGGGATGTCACGGTTGTGTGTGGTTGCAAGGATGTGACGTAGATTTCGATTATGCCATAACTTTATGAGAGCTGCTCGGGGTCACTTCTTATCAATTTGTTATAATTATTTATCAATTTGCATACAGCATCGCCAAAAGAAGCCTTTCTACAGGTGTGTGTATCCCCCGTGTTATAACATGTACATTTTGCCAACACTCGGGTCAAACGGAGGATTGTGGGAGCAACAGGTGGTATGAGACAAGAAATATAAAAAGCCGTGAGGAAAGACGTCGAAAAAGACAGTGCGGGCGTAACCAGTCCTGAAAACATTGCTATATGGATTGAAATCATGGGATATATGATATGTCGTTAATCAACAAAAATTTTCATAGGATTTTTTTGACTATAATGCAAATTATGTGAATAAGACTCGCAAGGATGTTTGCAAGACATCATCTAAATGTTAAAATTAATCTCGATTTCCCCAGTAAGTGACCAGCGCTGGTCCTCATAAACCGAAGGCCTGAATCAAAAAACGGGTACTACAAACCCTTCAATCTATAAAAGATGCTTGTAGAATTCATCAGCCGCCGAAAACTTAAACTGCGGGCGCGTGACTATACTGATTTACCGGTAGAATTAGCATCAGCAGCTTTATGCGTACACGTAAAAACAACAGTTGCACACTTTAGATATAAAAGAAAAAGAAAGTTTGAAAGCCAAGTAAACAGACCATTGGAAAGAAGACTCAAAGATATATTCAATTTTACCCGCGAATATTATTTTGCAGCGGAATAAAATGTAGTTGAGTCTTTGATTTCCAACATGGGACTTACGAACCAATTTCTGGGTATCACTGATGCCATAGACATTTTGTTTTCCCATTGAAAAGCTGTTTTCAGTGTTTGAATGGCTCATCCGAGTTCATGAGTAGACATTACATTGTAGTGAACTTTAACAATCGTTTCCTCCCTAGGTGAAGATAAAAGGCGAAAAACTTGGCTTCAAATCACTGGCTTCAGATATTATCCAATATTGTTCACATACAGCCAGTGCACCACAGAATTAAAGGACTTGACAGCATTCTAGATAGCGCTAAATTACCCCCCCCCCCAAAAAAAAAACAACAAAAAAAACAAACAAACAAACAACAAATGAATAAATAAAGAAACGGCTAACGGTTGTTGAGGGTGGGCTTTCGGTTGATTTTCACTTGTCTTGTTTGGTCTCTTTCAACCGGAGGAATAAGTATGTATTACACCACGACGTTATATTCGGCCTCCTGACATGAAGGATGATGTAAACAATTAAGTTTGCATATTTTCGAATATATCAGAATTGACATAATTAACCGGTGACCCATTAAGCCGTTTCTAAATTTGATATGCTTTATTTAAATGATTTTTGTTTGTCTCAGTTGTGCAATGTGGTATAAGACGATACTGAGATTCTAACATTTTGGTTTAAGATTACTCAAGCTTGTAGGATGATAAATCAAATCGTACAGCAGTGATGACTGGGCTATATCATGAAGCGGCTGAATTTATTGCCAATACATGATGAACATGGACAAGTGACAGAAATGTCCAAACCAGATCCCAAACCGATGATATCACACGTGACATTTAAAGGGCTTAAAATGATATCATCAATATCAAGCCTCTCATTGTGACAGTCCAAGACATGAAAAGGAAACACATTTGGACAATTGGTCACACCAAACACGCAAATTCCTGTCGCTATGGCGAGCTGAAGAACAGGAGAGGCCATAACCTCGAATTGTGACAAAAAGTATGAAGTAGTAACGCTGTTAACACGGTAGACAGAACAATGAGAAAGGACGAACAGGTCACTCAAGGCTATATGTGCATGACATCCTACCTTGCGGTGTCTTTTTCGGAATAAATTTCAACGTAGCAGAAAAGAAAACATCTGATCTTATAAAGTGTAAATCATGTGTTTCTCAAAGTGACATGCGATCTGTCGAAATTTAAATCGATCACTTTAGCCGACAACACAAGGCTGAATCCTCTGTATTTGTGGCAAAGGTGTTGAGTTGTGAATGAAGTGGTTCACATGGCCCAGGTTACCATTGTATTGGCAATGAGGGTGAAAGGGCATAAGCACTGACACGAACAAGTGCTGGTCGACTTATCAGGACACCTGGAAACTAACACCCTGGAGAGTACCTACTCGTGGGGCCATTGCATTCCATCGAACGTGGCACAAGAACACCTAGAGTCATAAATTAGGGAGATCTTGTCCTGGGCGAAGTGACGGGTCAAGGTTTTGCTCAATATCAAGCTGAACCCTTAAGCTGTATAACAGTAAAAACGCCGTGTTCAGGTGGGTGGGTACAGGCCTACATCTGAGTGCTTGCCGTAAACCGCGAATTTATTTCACGTAAAAGGTTGACACGAGAACCGGCAACACAACATCTCTTTGTTCTGTTGACACATAATATATTCGGCACGTAACAGGCCAGGAAATTATAAACCTGGCGCAAAAATTAAAAAAAAATTTAAATGGGTTAGAAAAGTTAAAGGCACTCTAAATAATACAGAATAATTCGCCTTCAAAAACTGACAATTTTGTTTAACTACTAATATCGGTATGTGAGCTAGGACGGGTCATCCAGTTTTCAGCTCACTGTATCCAGTGAGAAAAGTGTACTGACTAACACAGCAAGCGTTTGCCCTCATGGTAGAGGCAACAGCTATGTGTACGCTTCAGACACAATTCATGCATAGAAAGCAACTTACTTATCATAATAATTCTTCCCATTCAACACCCTCAAACAAAATTCACGGCAAGTTAAACCTCGCCTTACCACCTGGCTGACTATATATCGTATTTTTGTAACACAGAACAAATACGCCGCATTACAAAAACTCAGCTAAGGACAAACTGTTCGAGTTAGTTGAATAATTAAGCGATGATTAAAATTTAGGTCACCTTATTTGACGGTTGAGTGAGTCGCAACCCCACAGAGTGATATAGGGGGTGTGTTTTTTATAGAGGGGATAGCTCTTTCACTGTCGTTGTGAGGGCCTCTGGGCTCATCTTAAAAACAATAGGTGAAAAGTAATACTGTATAATGGCGTGTTATGAGCTGAAAACACATGCCGGACTATAATATGTTTGATAATCTGTATCCCCAGGTGAGATGACACATATTTGTCTTCTTTGGGAGACTTTGCCAAATGCGAACTAATACAACACACGAAACAAAAAAATATCCTAAAAATACGAAATGGTACGGTGTACGTAATTGGACATTGTGTAAATCTGGGCTTAAATAGACAATTCTGGTTTAGCCAACGGTTTTATAGCTCCAGTCGATAAATAAAGATTTTGAATTTTAAAGCCACAATCCCGAACATTGTCGTCGTATATTGTAACACAACTTTAAGTAAAGTTGCCTAAATAGGGTTGGCAACCAAATAGGGTGTGTTCTTTGCTACTTTTAATGGAAGTTTATGTTATCCAGGTCGCAGACTGCGTTTCGCTGATGTTAACGTCTCGGCAATGTTAACGGCAATGCGTGTATGTTAGGCCATATTAAATATAACCAAATTATTTAACATTGAGATCAAAAAACCACAGCACGTGGAGTAAAATGAAAGCAGTGAGGAGACTTGACAAATGGTCATGCCTATTGTAACCGCAATTACTTCTTTCCATCTATACACAGACTCTGTGCATGAGTCCGAGAATTTGTATTATGTTCCGAGAACTTTGTATTAAGTCAATATTAAACATGGCAAAGCTGAGGGTCAATTCAACATTCGTGTACCATTGGTAAAGGGGCGTTTTAGTCGATCATCGCAAAGCCCATTTCCACAACAATATATAATACAAGTGTCCAAAGGAATATACATACTAAATTATATGGAAATAAATGGTAAATAAAGCTAGTAAGCTACAAGAAAGAATTAAACAGTCAGCTGTTTTCAATGACGGAGGGAAAACGATCAATCTTTTAAGCCTAACAAGATGGCCCTTAGGTCCCGTTTAACCCCTGGTCGCGCTTCGAAACTTAAATTTCTGAGAGAGACTGCTTTACCACGGAACAAACTTGATTGTTCAATGTATTAAATGTCAAGGTTGACTTTATTCCTAATACATGTACATGTGTCACAGCATCTTGGGGCTTCTGTCCAACCTAGAATCAGTGCAAAGTTTAAACGTAAACACATGGAAATTGCTTCCATCATGTTTGCAATTTTTTTTCCAGAAACCGGAAATAAAATGTGTTAAAAAATATATATCAAATATGTTAACTTTAACTTACTGAACTTAAACACTGTGTTTATTGAAGCATCCTGCGCATATACCATCTTGTCACTCGTGAACTCTTTGGTCTACCTGAAAAGAAAGCAAAACAACAGTAAAATCACACGCTGTACACTCATAGGTCGTATCTGTACATTTATGGACAAACATATTTTCGGTTAATTATTCTGTTCAAATGACATCAAATTAATATTCCACTGAGTTGAGGGGCTGTACATTGCCCTGGTAAATTGAAAGACCTTTTTGATATTCTATTTACAATCCACTGGGCATATTTTAAAAATAAGGAATAAAAAGAAAAGCCTGACACTGCAGTTTAAAACGTTCATGGCGCATGTTCACGGTCAGGTAATAACAGCCACCAACAATCTTTTACATAGTAGTTTTTGTCGTGGTCTTGAAACGGGTTTCTGGAAATATGAATGTCGTTGGCAGCTCATTTTCGCGCCTTTTTATGAACATACAGGTGTGCATGCATTCTCCTTTCTTGATGCGTGAACGTCAATCTCTGCATCGATCTCTCAAACTGTACCAGCAAACGTACAGAGGAACAGAAATGGATCAAAACTCCGGATCCAAACAAATGCGGATGTCGAAATCTTTCAAGAAAAAGGAGATTTACGTGTTTGTGCGTCAAAACAACAACGACAAAAAGTCTTGAGGCTCTCTGAATTTCCTTTCTTAAGGCGGGGACTCTTAAATGTCGTAAGATTGTTGCGAGAAAAGTTATGCATGCTTCTTCGTTCGGGCTATACAGATATTTACAGAATCTGACTGTTTGCTGGTGTCATTATACACCACAACTCTCAGAAATAAACGAGAGAGGACATGACAAGTTACTGCACCATTCTCTTGTCCAAGAACACTACGGACTCGACATACAGTGATCCTGACCTCAGATGAGGATCGTCCATCAAACATAGTTTTTAACCAAGCCTTTACAACAGTGCCACGATTGGCGCTGATCACAAACACAGACAAAATATGTAACAAACCAGATGTACCAAAATGTTGTGGATATGGCGGTATGATGAGTGGCAACAGATTCTTTCATAATCAGTGAAACAGAGTTTCGTGCTCGCTTTTATGTCCCTAAAACCTTCGTACAGGTGTACCTTGGTATCAAATTGAGAGGGCGGTCAATTTTCCGACAATCATTAAATGTCTAAACCAGTTTTGGATTCATAATGCGTGGTAAGAAGAGAAAACAGGTAGATATGTAGGTCAACTGATAAGGCAGGCAAACAATTGAGCCATGTTTATTTCCTCGTGTATTATAACAGCACATAACCACAGCCACCTGCAGCTACGTTCACGGTATACACGAGACTGCCATCTTTTTCTTTTCATTTTTTTCTTACAAAACCTCTCTGTTACAATAAACGTTCAACAATTAACACCACAGGCTCCTTAATGTATATAGATGAGTTTTATTTACACACTTCGAGTTTAAAGGAATGGCCGAATGTTTGTTAACAATCCTGGAGGCAGGTTTGGTGGCAGAGCAAAAGCAAAGAAAAATCTGGAGATATTCTCTATTTATTTATGACAATATTTATTAAGAATTCACATGTTAAACGGAAATTACTGCCCATAATATTTTCCAGACTAACCATTTATAGAAACCAAAAGAAAGAACCTATATTGTATGTTGTTATGAGTTAAATATCGTCAATCAGTCAATGGGCCATGGAAATGATTGGAGGTGATTTAACGGGAATTTTATAAGAGAAATGAAACTATGACGAAGGTAGGCTGTCTATACATACAATTCATAAGCACTACACAATCCAAAACTCTGTATAAACCACAAGTTTTCAAGTACAAAAGCTGGCAAACAAATACTTCCTGGTGGGACTTTCAATGGAACAGTCTGTGTAAAACACAGCAGTTGCTTGAATATCAACACAGATTGGAGAAAATTGCTTAAATGGTCAGTTACAAGGGCTCGATGTTCTTTGTGAATTCGAGTAAACACCATTAGTAGAGTAAAATTTAATGTGAAAATGATGTGAATTAAAACTTACTTGACGGTTTAGGAAAAGGCATATGTACTCTGATACAAGACCGTTAGTTGTAACAAACATACATTGCATGATAATGTGAAAATTTCTGGGAGAGGGGTGCCTTGGGAGGGACAAATTCATGATGTCAGGTATGAAATCTCCCCACATCCTGTGAAGCATTCGACATGCCAAAACCAAAAGTTTCGGCGATAATAAATGGCATGTTTAGAGTTCAAAAGTTTACAGGGACAAAGAGAGATTCAGAATGCCCTCCAGTCATTGGCCATATCACAGGAAACATTCGTCAGACACAAGAGTATCTCTGTACTATCTGGCAATGTGGAAGGGCATCCTTGTCTTTGGAATAGCCGTTATTTTTAGACTTTATGACACGGATGCTCAAAAGAAAACAGGTTTTTGTTGATTATCAACATTATGATAAGAGTCGTCTTGGTAGGTCTTGCTTCGTTCGTTTACAAACAGCCCTCATGGGTATAAGGTAAATACCAGCTTTTGTGGATTAGATTAAATATTTTAAGATCTTCAACCTCAGATCCCTTCAACTTATGCACACACTGCTATCTGCATCTCACAGAACCGCTGAGCTAGCCTTGGTATATACGTCTATTGTTACGAGGTAAAAACATGCTCTTATCTGTCACTCATATAATGTGACGTGTCCATAGGAAAATGTAAAAGACATTACCCCATTGCCATTATGCAAAGGCTAGTGGAAGCGAAATCGTCCATAAAAGAATAGCCCTATAACACTCATTAAACTTCACCACAACAATGGGTGTTATTTGTGAAAAAGAGGGCAAGTAAGTAACCTTTTATTTTTAACTGTATGGCATTTGTGTCTTCCATTAATTTAGACGCAAATTTTCTCAAAATACGGTCAAAAAGAGAGCGCTAGAGTAGACAATTTGCTACCCGTATAATTGTTTTCACCTTCGCGCCTGAAAGTGACAATTTAAATACAAGGATTTCCTCAAGGCCATATGAGGTCACTGCTCTCGGGAAAAGACACGATGCAGAAGTGTACGTAATGTGAAGAGGCGAAATGCCTGCGTAGCTAAGTGATCAATCCTCCCGCAGTATCTTGGTTCCCGAAGCTCGCAAGGGATGCATGACATATTTTATTTTGGGCATAGACCTTTCATCTATCATATGTTAAATGTAATACATACCTCAACGACTCCACAATACACTTTCTTTCGCCGGTCACAAACATTACTGGTACACACTACTGAAGCACTAACCATCTATGGCTGGTTCAGAATCAATCCCTAAGCTCTGATAAATGCTTATCACAAAAGACAGCATAAATATGACTATAAAATAGGGGTTTGTTAAAAAAGAATGCAAATGCGTACTAAATGGTATTATGGAAATTCAATACTCAGTCTACAACGTAGAAGCGCAATATACTTTATAGTGAGCTTATAAGAGGCATACCTTTGAACACCCATTCCTGGTTTTGCGATAATTGTCGCACTGAAAAATATTTCACCGCTATGACATTTTGCAGTAAGACAAATCACAGCCACAGTACATTCAACCTGGAAATTCTTAGGTGAAGTAAGAGTGATTCAGGTAACCTGAACATTTCCAGGTCAAGTAGGTGTGATAGACATTACCTGAACATTCTCAGGTAAGTGGGAGTAATAAAGATAAGCTGAACATTGCCAGGTAAAGATTAGTAATGAACATTAACGTAACCTACACAGTGCAAGGTAAAGTAAGAGTGATAAACGTAACCAGAACATTCACAAGTGAAGTAGGAGGAATTCACGTAACCTGAATATTTCCAGGTGAAGTAGGAGGAGTTCACGTAACCTGAATATGTCCAGGTGAAGTAGGGGTGATAAACATAACCCTGAACATTCCCAGGTGAAGTAGGAGTGATAAACATAACCTGAACATTCCCAGGTGAAGTAGAAGTGATAAACATAACCTGAACATTCCCAGGTGAAGTAGGAGTACTAAAAATAACCTGAATATTCCTGTGGGCAGCAGAAATAATAAACATATCCTGAACATTCCCATGTGAAGTAGGAGTGATAAACATAACCTGAACATTCCCATATGAAGTAGGAGTGATAAACAAAACCTGAACGTTCCCATGTGAAGTAGGAGTGATAAACATAACCTGAACATTCCCAGGTAAAGTAGGTGTGATAAACGTTATCTGTTCATTTCCAGGTGAAACAGGTGTAATTCACGTAAACTGAACATTCTCAGGTAAAGTAAGAGTGATAAACATAACCTGAACATTCCCATGTGGGGCAGAAGTACTAAACATAACCCGAACGTTGCCATGTGGAGCTGGAGTAATGAGCATAACCTGAGCATTCCCAGGTGATGTAGGTGTTATAAACATTACCTCGTCATTTCCTGGTGAAATGGGAGTAATTGACGTGAACTGGACATTCCCAGGTGAAGTAGGAGTGATAAACATAACCCGAACGTTGCCATGTGGAGCAGGAGAAATAAACATAACCTGAACGTTGCCATGTGGAGCAGGAGAAATAAACGTAACCTGAACATTCCCATGTGGAGCAGGAGAAATAAACATAACCTGAACATTCCCATGTGGGGCAGAAGTACTAAACATAACCCGAAGGTTGTCATGTGGAGCTGGAGTAATGAGCATAACCTGAGCATTCCCAGCTGACGTAGGTGTTATAAACATTACCTCGTCATTTCCCGGTGAAACGGGAGTAATTGACGTGAACTGGACATTCCCAGGTGAAGTAGGAGTGATAAACATAACCCGAACGTTGCCATGTGGAGCAGGAGAAATAAACATAACCTGAACATTCCCATGTGGAGCAGGAGAAATAAACATAACCTGAACGTTGCCATGTGGAGCAGGAGAAATAAACGTAACCTGAACATTCCCATGTGGAGCAGGAAAAATAAACATAACCTGAACATTCCCATGTGGAGCAGGAAAAATAAACATAACCTGAACGTTGCCATGTGGAGCAGGAGAAATAAACATGACCTGAACATTCCCATGTGGAGCAGAAGTAATAAACATAACCCAACATTCCCATGTGGAGCAGGAGTAATAAACAAAACCTGAACATTCCCAGGTGAAGTAGGCGAGATAAACTTTAATCTGATCATTTCAAGGTTAAGTAGGTGTAAACATAACCTGGGCATTCCCATGTGGAGCAGGAGTAATAAACATAACCTGAACATTCCCAGGTGAAGTAGGCATGATAAACATAACCTGAACATTCCCATGTGGAGCAGAAGTAACAATCATGACCTGAACATTCCCATGTGGAACAGAAGTAATAAACAAAACTTGAACATTCCCGGGTAAAGTAGGTGAGATAAACTTTAATCTGATCATTTCCAGGATACGTATGGGTGATAAACATAACCTGAACATTAACAGGTGAAGTAGGCATGATAAACATAACCTGAACATTCCCATGTGGAGCAGAAGTAACAATCATGACCTGAACATTCCCATGTGGAACAGAAGTAATAAACAAAACTTGAACATTCCCGGGTAAAGTAGGTGAGATAAACTTTAATCTGATCATTTCCAGGATACGTATGGGTGATAAACATAACCTGAACATTAACAGGTGAGGTGGGCATGATGAACATAACCTGAACATTCCCATGTGGAGCAGAAGTAATAATCATGACCTGAACATTCCCATGTGGAACAAGAGTAAAAAATATAACCTGAACATTCCCATGTGGAGCAGAAGCAATAATCATCACCTGAACATTCTCATGTAGAGCAGAAGCAATAAACATAACCTGAACACTCCCATGTGAAGTAGGGGTGATAAACATAACCTGGGCATTCCCATGTGAAGTAGGGGTGATAAACATAACCTGAACATTTCCGTGTGGAGCAGAAGTAATAATCATAACCTGATTATTCCAATGTGGGGCAGAAATAATAAACAAAACTTGAACATTCCCAGGTGACGCAGGTGTGATAAACTTTACCTGATCATTTCCAGGTAAACTGGGAGTAATTGACGTAACCTGAACATTCAAAGGCGAAGTGGGGGTGATTAAAAAATAACCTGAACATTCCCAGATGAAGTAGGTGTGATAAACTTTTACCTGATCATTTCCTGGTGAAGTAGGAGTAACAAGTACATGCTAAACGTTCCCATGTGGAGCAAGAGTAATAAACATAACTTGAACATTACCATGTGTAGAAGAAGTAATAAACATAACCCGAACGTTGCCATGTGGAGCTGGAGTAATGAGCATAACCTGAGCATTCCCAGGCAAAATCAGTCCACTTTTACGTGTTTCCTTCATCTAAACATACGTAACCTTAAATTTCTAGGAAGAAAATAAATGAGTATTCTATTGCCATCATCATCCACCAAAACTAACAATCAAATCTGTACCCACTGGGTAACAGAACTCTTGGACGCCATCATATGATATGATCAAAACGTTATAAATCCATCCAACTGAATTTATTTTTAAAATAGTTATATTGCCTGAATGTTCTAGTACTTTAACTAGAAACTGTCTGAGATTAACGAAGTATAACCCACGCCGTCCATGAAAAAGCAGTTTTACTATCATGACTAGAACATGGTACTGCAAAGATGCACGGACAAAAAGCGCAACAGGCATGTCGTCTGTTCTCCGGCTGGATCACTGAAATGAGGAATAGTCAAGGAATAACAGCATACCTGCCCCCACTGCACGTATAATTAAAAAGCACCTCATATATACCGTTTGCTAGATCAAGAGTTGTTTCATTTGGTAGAGAGAACCACTATTCTAAAGGCTTATCATCAAACTGCACGAAATAAGAACCACGTCAATATCATGGCTCTAAAACGTGTCTGAAGTCTTCTTTACTTGAAAAACCATACTAAATTTAAACAACAAACTGTTATTTACTCGTTGGTGATGTTAATAAATGGAAAGCTAGATACAGACTTGTCCCAGACGTGTAATCATAGTGAGACGTTCCTTAATTACATGTATGATAAACAGATAAAACAACAACAACAGGCATAGTATATATATCCTTTGAACGAAAAAACGACGACAAGCTTCATCAAACCTACCTGGGCATGTATACGGTCCTGTAGCCACTGAGCCACGACATAAACTACAAAGGACATCATAAACTTCCTGTGAGACTATACAGGCTATGGAGTGGACACATATGTACGCATGTTATATCTAGAGGCAGTGTGTGGCGAATGGTGTTGTCTGGTAGGAGGGAGAGTGTCGGTCCAGCGAGTCAGGCCACGACAGGCTCACAGGCCTAAGGGACAACAACAACAGAGCCATCCATCTTACAACGCTTCTTGGGATAAGGTCGCCTGTCTTAAGCTCTGATCTGTATAGCATATCCAGAGTTCACAGAGATCGAGTTATCGTGTCTTCATTTCACGCAATGGAAGCAAGTCAACCACATTACATACTTCCTTCCTTTTCTGATTAACCTGCCTATTGCACAGAGAACAAGGAATGATATCTGATAATGCAGAACAGTAACTCATTAAACATAACAGTAACTGATCATATAGAACAGCAACTCATCATGTAGAATAGTAACTGAACAAACACAACATCAACTGAACATACTTAACAGTTACTGATAAAGGGAAGAGTAACTGATCATACAGAACAGTAACTGATCAAACAGAATAGTAATTCATTCAACAGAACAGTAGCTGATCAAATAGAAAAATAACTGCTCATACAGAGCAGCAACTTTTCACAGAAAATAGCGACCTATCACACAGAACGGAAGCTGATAATACAGAACAACAATGAACTATACAGACCAGTATCTGAACATAAAGAACAATAACTGATCAGTCAGAACAGTGATTCTGTACTATTCATACAGAATAGTAACAGAAGACTAACTCAGCAAAGAGTTAGAATAACTCAGAACATCAACTTAGTGACAAAACAGTGACTGATCAAATAAAGCACTTACGAAAAATGACATTACCTATTCAAACAAAGCACTAACTGACCGAACACGAAACTAACTGATCTAGTATAAAGGACATCAACTCTGACTCAACTAAAACCGACTGAGCGGGACACTAACTGAGCGAACAGAACACAATCCACTGTCTGCTGAAACCCAGTAATAACTTACCGAAGAGAACGCGAACAAAACCGACTAAAGATGAACCATGACACTAAATCATCAACTAGAAACTGATTGAAAAGACAACACTCGCTGACCAAACAGGACATTTACTGATCAAACAGAACATTAACAGAGTAAGCAGAACACTAACTGATGGGATAGAACATGACACGAATTCACATTTAACTGGAAAAGGATGACTGAAACAGAATACTAAAGCACCAAGCAGAACAGTAAAGGATAAAGCAGAAATCGAACATCTCACCTGAACGATATCTACCATGATTAAAAGGTGTGAGAAAGAAGTCGATCCGTCAACGATTTAGCAAACCTACCTCTACGGGGCTCGGTAGGAGTCATCGCGGGTCCTGACCGGTGTCATCACTAGTTTATCATATACTAACAACGAACCGTTCCTCTCACCAAGTCGTGCCGGCCTGTGGGCATATACTAAACGGTAGATCATTTACAAGATACAGCTATGGCGGCAGAGGTGAACGACTTCCCCTCGGGTGAGTGTGGTTTTGCACCCGGGAATTTGATGAGTGGATTTAAGCCGCCCTCTGCACGGGTTAAGGCTCGATGTCAGCTGCGTATATCTGACATATTAACACATAAAGTCTGTACTGGAACCGTCAATAAGGTGCAGTACAATGGCGTCTGAAACAATAACCTGTTCTAGGTAATAGAAATACCTGCTCCAGAAGAACATATGTCTTCAGGCTGTGCATAATTTCTCTCCGGGTTTAATTAAATCTGCTAGATTATCAGCCGAACCATATCATTTATGTGGATAATAATAAACTTGTCATGTCCGGCTTCCGTAATCAAAATTGCAGTCAGGTATTCTCTAGTATAAGTTAGACACTGGTGACGTATTGCAGTCATGAGAATTAACAACGCCCTATAATGCCTAGAACACATCGTTACTATATCCATGTGTAGTTATAGGCCTGCATATAAATGTTCATGTCTGTAGTTTTCACGTGAGGTAGTCACGTCTGCGATAACATTACTCACAATGAGATTGGTAGGAAGTATTAAATGCGTGGATGAACATTTGATAGAAATCATTCACGCTTGATTTACGCTTAAATGACATCATCAAATGTTATACATCGCTATCTGCCTTTCCGCTCTTTTGATCCGAGTTATTTACGCATGTGTACATACATATTTAGCGGTGTATTTTGGGTAAATAGATAGTGGTTTGTCTACGATCTGTTACTGTTAGATATATTCAAGCTGCCAATCAAAGGTTTCCAGGTTGAGGTCGATACTGATGAAATAAGCTGTATCTTTTCTTTTCGATGATGAACATGAAATTATAACGATCTAGTTTCTCTTGCTTCCGCCTCTGTTGTTGCTGATGTTGTGGCTGGTAATCCTGGTGTTGTTGATAATATCCCTCAGCAACCGTTGACGTGTTGCTGAAGAGGATGTTGTTGTTGTTGACAATGTTGATGTCACCGTTGCGAATGACGGCGATTTTTTGGCTATTGACTATGAGAATCAGGACAAGAAAATTAAAAATGTCACTGAAGTCGATGTTAAATGCTGATTGCTATATAACTGTGATATGATACTTCAGGTGAAGATCTGGAAACTTCAGCTTCAAGTTTATATAATATCAAACAGTATTGATAAAGGCGTTTATAAATGTTGAAATGAAATAAACAGACTTTAAATGACTGCTCTATGGCCGAAAAAGGCTATGATTGGATTACGTTCAAGGTATAGTCTCTCTGAAACATTCAGCCGTCAAAGACTGGTATTAGATGAGAATAACAGACTCGGCGTTATATAGTTTCTTACAGTTGCACAGAAAATCTTCTTGGGGAATAATCCCTACTCATCTAAGCCTACGCTATTATTGCCGAATAACACTACTTGCCATAATGCCCAAAACAAAGTTGCAACTTGCCCTGTATTCATTGTTAATGTCACGAAAGTAAATATGTTTAAAAAATCGTTGAAATTGTATAACGAGGAGAACGGGAAGCAAACAGCATGTGCAGTTATTTGCTGCTAGTTCAGTGAAGGTGGCATTAAATGTCAATACAGGATTCAATGCCGTATACGTCATAATAAAGTTGGACGAATAGCAAATGTAACCTTGGCGCTTTGCTGGTGAACATTGAACCGAAAGGACGAGCTGAAAGTGGCTCTCTGGCTGCAAATCGAGCAGATGTAACCGCGTAAACGTTGTGAGCGGGATGGGGAAGAAAACTAGCAATTCTAGGTCAGCGTTACTCTGACCTTGGAAGTCCTCCAGCGATCTGTCAGTATGACAGAGTATAAATTGACCACTCATTGTTTTAAAAGCCATTTGTAGAAATGCAGGCATGCGTCATCACAAATTACTGCAAAACAACGAGAACCAGTTTCACAGATTCAGCGTGGGTGTCCATGGGAATTATTACCACGTATTGTCAGAATCCATTCATTTTGAACAAAAAATAGCACTTTTCTAAATGGCCATGGATACAGTGTTACAGGAAAGACTGTCATCATATTGTATAATTCTTTGAACAGATAACACTTCTGCCTTTGCGTAAAATAATCCGTTCATACAGAATAAGCCATGAATTTAGGGTCTGGATTGTCAACATGCTCCTGGCCATAGTTAGATAAAGAATTACGTTCATTAAGGGAGTTTTGAGTTCGAACTCTTTTGTTGATGAAGGTAAAACGAGTTCTACCGTATTGAGTGACTTGTCAAAAATGTTAGGCAACATTAGTTGACTTTACTTTACTGATCACCCATCTCACCGTGTTCAGGAGGTACAAATGACGTTTCTTTTCTTCAGTAACTTCTTAAGTTTACAAACCTGTCAGCTGCTCAGCTTTTAGACACACATGTTACAGCAAATGTGATCAGAAATAGTTGCCGAATATTTTTGTCAAATCACGTGGTACAGTGGCACTTTTCTTATCTTTAGCGATAAAAGAGCTCGAACTCGAAAATGCCCTATGGTGGTAGAAAACCCATGATGCGGAATACCCGTATACGTTAAAATTTTAAATGTGTATCAGGTGACGAAAACTAAGCTGGGAAATATAATTTGTTTTTAATTTGGCTCTATAAATGACTTAAACAAATATATGGTTTTGTAAGCTGCCATGAAGAAGGTGTCGGTACTATTTAACTGATACACCAATGGTGGACGCTGTCAATACTCGGTGATAAGTACTTAATCAGGGCAGTACCGAAAGCCTGTATACTTTGAACGCAGCACTCTTATATATACGCATATCGTTAATACATGCAAATATTGACACAAATCTACTTCCATCACTTAAGAGTCTCCTCTATATAAATTATCGGTTCTGCGTGATTATCTCTACCGTATAGTATTTAAACACACAGCTCGAATGTTCACAGGCCTAAGGCAATCATACCATGGTTAACACTAAAAGAACATAAATATATTAAACCGCACGCTTAAACACACCATCGTGGGAAGTGCTCAGTTAGGTACATGCAGATTTGATTCTTTAGAACGCTATGGTAAAGGGTCAAGCCACACTGTGTCATGGACAGCGCGTAGTTCGGTTTGCGTATTTGATTCTTCAGAACGTTATGGTGAAAGCTCAAACCACATAGTTCCGATCCGCAAACGTTATGGTAAAGGCCTACATATACGTACCTCGATGAAGTTCCGCTCGGAGGTGATCGGATATGCGAATACAGGGACCATTCCTCGCCAGCTAATTCATATACAGTATAATAGGCCTACGTGAAAACGTGCTACATGTTTTCTACGTGTTATTTGACGATAGCGGCACGCAGTTGTGATAGAGACCAAAAAAAGGAACGGGTCTGAACATCTATTAACGACGTCTCTGTCACTGTTGATGTTTTCTTTGTTTTTTACCACCATAAAGCCAGAGGAAGTCGTGTATGGTTTTAATCGCAGCATGTCACATCCTGTGCTGAAAAGTGGTAACACGGCGCTGTGCGTAAAACTTTATATGGTCCTCTATACAGCTGTACAAAGTTATGGACAAGACTTATATTAATGTATGATGAAGACACCGTAAGTTAATTCCACAGAGGCAGTGCTTTGTTTATGGCACAGGGCAGCTCAATTAGATTAAGCTTACAGCCAGCTTAGCACACATCGCTGTCTTGATCATAATGAATGCTGATAATAGCACGCCCAATCAATCGTACACCAAAGCCCAAGAGCACCCTTAAAAACACAATGTACGAGTTGGCTGGACAGGGTGTCGCTGTACAGCTAGGTGCCTGGTCAACTTGAAAACACCACTAAACACCATATACTCGTTCCTTTTTTTCTTAATGAGAGTGGTATTACTTCTTCTGGTCCTATTCATCATATAAAATTAACTTATTAACAACAACGATGGCGGTCTGACACCTGGTGAGACACCTGGTTATTAGCGGGAATCTGTGAGCTTACCACACCTGTAATCAGTATAATTCTTACCTGGTTCGTATGCTACAGATGTCCCCTACGTGAGCCACTAGTGCTTAAATTATTCAGAGGATATCCGTACCGTGTTGATCTATGTCGTACAGCCGTCACATGTGGGTGTAAAATCTTGCTGAGGTCCTGTGTCATCTAGTGTAGAACGAAATCGCTCAGTCGACAGACCGCCCCTGTCTCTGTGCCTCACACACAGATCTAAGTACACTCCTGTCCTTTTTTGTCCTGCCACAAAACACAGCGGGGAAAACGCGACAGAACCAAATACCCAAACATACACGGCTGAGCTACGGACCACGGAATGCTGCCGACTCACCGATACACACTCGCTCTACACTTATAATAGACGTGCAAAAGCGGTTAACAAAAATCAAGTTTTTTTTAATATCGGCCGAAGGTTTGCACGAGGCTGTTGCAATGTAAAGTGGTTCGTCCAGTTCTGCATGGCGTCACAGTGAAACCGGCACGACAGTGTGACACACAGAAAAATTACTGGATATTATCCCGGCGTAAGAGTAAATGAAATCTCTTTGTTGTTGATATAAAACGACGAGACGAGCAGAGGAATAGCAGTGAGTGTTGTAAAGGAATATATCCCCATAACGACCCCAAGGCTGATTGCGTGAGATGAGGGTGAGAATGTACGGTGAGGGACGTGCTATAAAGCAACTTATTGTGGTCTGTGTTAAACACAAGACCAATGGCGGGCTTCTGTGTCACAGTTATTAACATTTCCGAAACCGGTTAGTTATATTGTGCTGTTTTTTGGGGATCTTTTATAATGGATGGTATATTTGAAAACAACGAAAGCATTCATCGATGTTATTGGTTGATTTATTTTTTATTTATGGGATGTTTTACGGCGTGCTCACGAAGATTTCTCTTGTATGAAGGGGGCCGGCATTATGATGTAGGAAACCGGGCAATTTCAGGGGAAAACCACCATCCGCATATAGATTTGTTATTGGTTAACTTTCTCATTTAGTCAGGTGAAGGAATTGGGGTCAGATCGGTGTTAAATGTGACAAAGGATCCGCCACAACACCTATATATGACGTTGAGAAAAGATGAAAAACAAGGACTCCTTCAGAAACAGCCTGATTAACTTTTAAATCAAGCCAGCTATGGACCATCAGGTTTCTTCATTACTTCAGCAGGTTTTAATATGGTGGTTTTGAGATGCTGACAACTTTCCACGTTTTTTCCACAAATATCTGCATGTATCCGTCCAAGAAAAGACACATAAGCAACATAGCAAAGTTGTGAAAAAACATAAGGCTTTAACATTATTGAGATGGTTTAATGCATAGATTATTTATGACGGAGAATCCAAGATTTTGTCAAATGAGAAACAAAGTACAGTTTATATCAAGGATTTACTGTCTATAGACTCGTTCCAACGGCTCCATTTATCGAATCGCCATGTCATCTGCGACAAAGTGTATGGTCATGTGAAGGACTCTTTTTCGCACGATTTGTATTGGGCGACAAAATATCCAAAAGTGACAATGACTATCCGATAGAGGTACTGCCTCAATATACCGCCTCACGACTGAGTCGGTCAGGAGAAGGAGATTACGCCTGATGTATCCTCTGAGTTGCAGTGGTTTCCGCTGAGCGGTTCTCTTGTAATTAACAGGTTTCCCCAACCGGTTATTGGACAATAACCTTTTTCTCTCACTGGTTCCTCTGTCATCTGATCGGTTTCCCCCAAGCCTCTACTCGGTTTTCCCTTCTCCTTACTCCTTCGACCAGTTTCCTCACTCCTCTGATCGGCTTGTTTTTCCAAGGTTGATTACCTTGGGACCCCAGATGAGTTTCCTCTATTATATGACCCGTTTCATGAATATTAGAGTGTCAGCGGGGCTTAATGACCGAGGTGCCTCTCACTATGATGGTCACTGTGAGTTCAAGCCCAGCTCATCCTGTCTAGCCGTACGTGGGAAGGTCAGCTACCAACCTGCGAATGATCGTGGGTTTCCTCTCGATTCTTCCCGGTCTCCTCTCACCATACTGCTGACGGTAGTCTTGAGTACGGCGTAAAGCTCCAATCAAGTAAATAAATGTCTACTGTCATATTGTCGCTTTTCACTACCAACTGTCCAGATTCCTTAACCTTCTGGTCGTTTTTCTCTTCCTCTGGTTGTTTTTTTTATTATCATTTGACCGGTTTTCCCAAGCCTCTATTCTGTTTCGGCTGTGTTTTGACCATTTTCCTCTGTCATTTAACAGGGTTCCGTGCTTCCTGCATGGTCGCATTCACATAATCTAAAACTAAGGTTCTTCGCCTAAAATGTAAGTCTGCAACCTTTCATCATTTGAGTGTCATAATTGTTTAAGTATGACATTAATAATGGCATAATGACATAGGGTCGTAAACAGTCAAGAATGCACCAGCAGAAAAGGTGAAAAAACTCATAACCCATAATAGTGACACAAACCTAGGAAATTAATATATTATTCCATAATTGTATCTTAATTACCAGCGACCGAAAAAGTTATTTACGAGTGTTGAAAATGCTATGTGAAAACAATTCCTTTAGATAGAAATAGATTTCTCAAGTTTTTGTTGTTTGAATGCTCGTGTTGATGCCGTTGCTTCTTCTTGTACGTTGGATGTATTGCTGGTGATTGGTGAATGCGATGTCTGTCTTGATTTTTAAATATCAAACTAATGCCAAAGGTTATCCAATATATTACCACCAGAGAAATATACCCTTATATATTAGCTTTCTTCAAGTTTATTTTCTTGTGATAATTAAAACATTTGTCGAATTTTATGGGTAATTATGTACAAGCTTAAAAGAACAGATCATAATTAAACAAAGTATGCACCATGTAAAAGGCCATTTTGTGCTAAATCCAAATATAGTTCTCATTATTTTTGGCACATTTTCCCAGTGATTTAAACGAAAATACAGATGGACGTGCTTCCAAGAACTTTTTGGCCAGTACCGAACAGGCTTAAGCAGAGTTGCATCACAGAATATTTTAGGCTGCTAAACATCCTCTGATTGCTGTATGCCTACGTTTTAGGTGAATGTATATGTAGGAATAAAACGCCTGTATTTGTATTTAATTTGGAAATATAACAGTTGCAGCATGTTTAGCGACAAAAAAAGAATCTGTGATTTCACTGTGCTTCAGTCCGTTCAGTATGGTCCAAAAGTCCACGGAGGTGCCTCAGCCTTTATTTCCATGTTAATCACTGTAGGAAAATGTCAAACAATATAGACGACCATCAGCACGAAATGGCCTTTCACGTACTTGAACGTACTTTGTTTAAATGTGGTATATATGTTCTTTTAAGTTTTACGTCCAAAGAGACCACAATTTGAAGTATCGGTAATCCACCCATTAAGTTTGGCTTGCCGGCCGGTTTTCAGCACCTGTCAGTTTCTTTCCAATGCAGACCGAGATCTTGTTGGGGAAGGCTTTATAGCGTATATATCTCGTTTTGTGCCACCTGTCAGGTCTTGTGAAAAATGCGATTATTTCAATCTACGTCACAAGGTAATGATTCAAATAACCAGTGCGTCAGTGGGACACATTTTCGGGCTCAATGACGATTCAGTCCCACGCTGACTTGACTATTGTTCTCTTGCACTGCACGAGTTACACGTTATCAGTTTGTCTACAAAATGTCATCGTAAATGCAAGACTGCACAGCTTTGATCCTAATTACCTTTGGCTAGTAAGGTTCCCCATGATGGTCCATTAAACGCATTTACTATTTAAATTTATTGAATTCTACAGGGAGTAAAACACTCTTGTTAGCAAACATGGTCAAAGTGTTCTGGACCTCCGTCTAACTGTGCCATGGTTATATCTAATTCCAGTTAACCCGGTGCTACGGGTGTCTAAGCATTCACGTTTATCATGTCGACATGGTGCATTTATAAACAGTTGCAATAAAAGAGCAATTGAGCGTCCTATATTTGCATTTGACCTGGAATACATACATGACAAGTGGCATTGAACGACTGCAGAAACGACCATGCAAATTGGTGATGTCCGTCGCTTATCGTCACCATTGCCTCATTAATATAGTGGGAGCGAGGTAGTCTGCCAATATCCCTTCCATTGCCGGGTTTGAACCCCCACTCCCTATACGCATTAACGTTTGAACGACAAGCGTGTTAACCACCCGACCACGACTTTAAGGTAGTGGCATAAATATTTGCATTTTCTTCCAAAAGGAGTGCTTATTTTTAAAAAGCTTGGAAGAACAGATATGTATATATTAAGACATGTTGTAAAGAAACTGATTACATCACTTGGATGTGAGTTGGATGTGAGTGACAGTAATCGAAGACGGCATGCATTCTGAATATAAACCAGCAGAAAATTACAACAACCTCATAAACTAATGAGACCTTTGCCTCATTTTGTAATTTAAATGTAATTGATATTACTTGTAAGATGTTACCTGTCCAATGTTAAATCATCTATATCGTTGTGGTTTTATGGTACTTTTCACAGTCGGATCTTTATACATCATTTCCTAGCTTTCTTTTTCATGACCAACGTCAATTTAAATATAGTTTTAAATGAAAGCAGAAAGCATTGACCTATCATAAGATGGAATATTTAGTCTTGACGCATGCAGGTCAGAGGTACTGAAAAGTTCAGCCTGGGTCCGTGTTTGACAAGTGGCCACACATGAGTGATTGACATGTGTGACAAAATCATTCATGTTAGTACAACCGATTAAGTGGTCACACCTGACTTGATCTGATCCAAGGTCACTCATTGTTCGCACAATGATTTGTTCCGCTACCGGTAAAAATTACCCGTGGTCAGACGCTCTGGTGGTCAAACTGTCCACCAAGGCAGCTGTAGTTATCATAAAAATTGATCAAGATGAATGATTACGGTTTGGCGCCACGTTGTCATTATCTAAGCCATATCGCGCGAAAAATGGATCAAAAGTCAGTTAGATACGGCCTATTATTAATTCCATAGCCATCGACCAAACTGCCCGATAATCCAACGATAACGAACTGATCGCTTTAATCTGTTATCGGGGCTCAGTTGGTCAACGCGCTAGCGCAGGGTATTGTCCCAGGAGCCTTCAACGTATGTTGTCGCTGGGAGTTCAAGTCCAGCTTATGCTGGCTTCCTCTCCGGTCATACGTGGGAAGGTCTGCCAGCAACCTGCAGATGTTTTTCCTCCCACGATAATGCTGGCCGCCGTCGTACAAGTCAAATATTCTTAATTACGATGAAAAACCCCAATCAAATAAATAAATATAAATAAATTAATCTGTCATCCAGTCATGTTGGAAACGCAACGTGATACATGCCCAGTGCCGGCTGTTTTGCTAATTCAATTGAACAAAGTAGCAAGTGTTAGGGAAAAGCGATGAAAACATTCTAAAAATATTGTAAAAAAATATATGTACTTTGTTATAAGGCCACTCCTAGCAAGCATTTCATCTTGACTTAATGTCTTAGAATGTCGACAACAACACAATCCTATCTACTATAAGTAGACACAACGCCGGTGTTTGTCAGCTATGATTAACGCTTCACCCCTGTGACTTTACCTCCATTCTAATCCGCTATTAATCGTTGAATCCGCAGTTATATCCAGTTCTTGGTCGCGTTTGTGGAAGGTCACCATCTTGCCACCAAATCCCTGTACAGTGTAAGACTTTATAAACAACAGGTAATTGTTACAAGTCAACAGGTTCGTCTGTAACTGTGAA
The DNA here is from genome assembly GCA_016165875.1 of Acanthopleura granulata. Classification (NCBI taxonomy): domain Eukaryota; kingdom Metazoa; phylum Mollusca; class Polyplacophora; order Chitonida; family Chitonidae; genus Acanthopleura; species Acanthopleura granulata. The sequence continues at coordinate 10,903,747 of JABBOT010000008.1, forward strand.
ACTCAGCGCGTTAGCAAGAACTGATTTCAACAACACCGCACGGCTAGTCACATGTACAGTATGATATAAAAGGAAATGTAATAGCTCGCTCCGAATACAATAGGATCATGGTTTAATTAACTGCACATGTGTGCCCGAAGTTTCATCAGCTGGATACACGAAGTTTTATACAATGTCCCTGGGGAGAGATTCTAAATTAGGTGATGTATACATTCGATTTGTAGACCAGAGTAAACACTGAGGTAAAAGCCAGTCAGAAAAAATCACACAATAACAAAGAAGATTAAGAAAACAGAATGAAAAGATATATTTGACATTCTCTCCACGATCGATTACTCCGCCATCTCAGGCACTCTGTTTTCCTTCCTCAGCCCATCCTTCTCAGCGTAATGTTGCGTCGTCTTCTATCTCAGCGGAGTTGACATTAAGAGTCGGATGGGAGAGCTCATTGTATGCAGTTTCTGCGAGATGTCCATGTGTTCACACTACGCTTGCGCGTGTGCGCGGGCCAGTGTGATGCAATACACCAGATAACTGTAGATCCGAATATATCGCCTGCCTTTTCCCCCATACCGAATCTTTCAGGTACATTCCAAGTGTTGTCCTACAGAGTCATTTTTTATGTTTCATCCTTTACTCCTTCAGAGGTTCATTGTTGAGTACTTGTCTGCCAACAATATGACGTGCCAGTCGGTACGTCACTCGTGTGAAAGTTTGTCAGTAACTTTCTAAAGGTCTATGTATTACTCCCGGGTTCTTCCGCCCATAAAACTGATCGCCATAGTGCAAACTTCTTGAGTACAGCGTTCAACAACAATTAGGTAAGAAAAACACATTATTTATTAATTTTAACATACTCCGGCAATTTTCATAGCCTTACGTTATATATTTGGCCCCAAAGATGATAGTGGGAAAGCATCCCGAAAACGTAGTAGTATGCAATGTAGAAAAGTGGCAGTTATGTCAGACATAAACTGTTAGCCAAAAGTGCGAAAATTGAATAGTAAATAGGGCTACATAACTTTCAGGATCCGTATTTTAAACATGCACATTTATACACGAGTAAACAACACAATCCATAAAGACATTAGACACGTTTATTGCAGAATCGAATAGTGTGTACAAAATTCATCTTTATATTTGTGCAGTGGGAGTAGAATCTGTCGCAGGCGACGGTAACAAATACAAAACCGGGAGACGATCCTGGGGTCAAACGGGTTCAAGGTCATCCTCAACAGCTTCTAATAGGTGGGTGTGTGGGTGGATTGACGGCAGTGCAGATAAGCTGGGTCTGCCCTCTATTCTCGCTCAAACCCGACAGATTATTACTGGGTTACGAAGTTCGATATTTACGTCACTTCTTCGCTAGCTCTGGATTTTGAACATTCTTTTGATCTGAGGACACTTGGTTTTGTACCTTCGATTGCATGCATACGCATCGCTCGGCAGATGATTTATTTGAAAGTGTGTATATGTATAGAGGTAAATAGCCAACAATATTTGTCATGTCTCCTTGAGGATGGAATGCACGCGGCGTATATTTAACCTGTTTATGACAGGAATCAGATAAGTGCACTATTCGTCATAGAACGGGTAGAATAATGGCGCTTTTACACTTCAGTTCATTTATTGATGTCGAGGGTCTGAAAGATAATCTTCACACGAGTCTGTCAGTTGTAATGGATGGTTCAGAACCGGGCTTTCAAGTGTGATGACAATCCTTGCTAATTGATAGAAATCGGCCATGTGAAAAAGTAGAAAGATATATTCATCTAGGTGTTTCAATCGCCAACTGCATGGTAGGGTCCTCAGTAAATGAATGGTTTTAGAGTGGAGAGAGTTGTTTCCCCTGAAACAGCTTGTCCGATCGAAAGCTTAAAACTATGGTTTTCTCTGAAAACAGACAACATATATGTTAACATATATATGAATGGAGATGTATTCAAGAGTTGCATTATATGGCTGAAATACTGCCAGTGTGAGTGAACACCGTGTTCAGTCCTAGCAAAGGTGGATAATAACCAATACACTGAAATCGGGGAATTTGGTTCTTTCCTGCCTCAACATTTAATCTACAGATATAGGCCAAGAGTTGTGGGCCCACTTGCGTGACTAGCGTGTAATAGCCCGGTGACATCTGACATGTCTTTCCACTGAGACAACCCTGAGAGACGTGTTGGCACTGAAACCGGTTACGACAAGCAAACATTCTCATGGCACGATCCACGTGATCCTTTAAGCCGCCTTAAACATCAAGCAATCAAACCGATAAGCAATGAAGGGGGAATCTAGAGAGAACAGTTTTATGTCTGACAAATGACGGGAGTTAACGATTTGTTGGCAAAGTTATAGAAATGCCTCTCCGTTTTCTTCGATGTTTCCGTGTAAAATGAAATATTTTAACAATCCTGAACGTCGATGAACCTCGTATAGAGGTTTGAGGTTAGAGCTTGACCCCAATATTATTAATGATAATCTTACATTATCGACATTAAACTCGACAGCCTAACCCAGAAGCAAAACCTCTCTCTTACTCAATTGCCCTTAAAGACACGAGCTCTTCAGGATACGAATCCCTAGGGCACTAACCCTTACCCTCATTATAATTCTGGACCTGGTTTCGTGAAGCATACTTATCGCTAAGTTGCACTTAGCTAAGTGCACTTCCTATCTCCACAACACATGCCTCGTCGTAGCAGTTATGGGAACACTTACCTAAGTGGGCTTCATGATACCGGGGCTTGGAGATGAGATCGCAGTTGTATATTTAAAGTGGATAAATGTGTTCCGTATTTGTAAATCCTTCTTACGCATGATAAAATCACGTAAGGACGTTGAAGCAATTAATTAAGCAGTTACGACTCCATGTAAACTGTTGATAATGTTTTTATCTGCATTTTTATTATGATTGAAATGATTTGCATATAATAATTAAATTTCATCATTTAATCTACATGGTTGTGGAATTATGTCCAGCGTAGGATAAATGATCTCGTTGTTGTTGATATTTTGTTTGTCGCAAAGCATTCAAGGCTTGTCTTTTACCCCTTAATTGAAGAATAAATATTTATTACATTTACACAATAACATAATGGTTAAGGATACACCATCGTAACGTTTAGTTATGTAAATATTCAAGTTTCACGTTTTCAATTCACATATACATCATTTAAATGAACTCACTGTTTTTCTTTCCTTGTGTATATATATATATATATATATATATATATATATATATATATATATCACGTTCATGAGGTGTGTACATTGTTGATTGATGCTTTGAAAGCGCCAGAGATAAAGTATCAATTAGACGGAGTATGTGCAAAAAAACGGGGTTATCTTCATTCTGTTCACAATTTTCCTTTCCATGCACTGTGCAAATCCGCCGATTTTGATGTAAATTATTAATGACAACGTGCTCTGTGAATACGTACAATAAATAAAGTGCTGTATCTGGTGTATTCGTGGACTGAGATTTACTTTCATTGCAACAAGCTGATATATGGTGTACATCCCTGTCCTTTGTGATAATTACAGCTGAAAGCGAAAATGTACCCTTGTTTTCGCCTACGAACCGAATAAGGTGGTGTTCTTTCCGAACTTTGATATTGAAAACTGTTTCAGAATAGTCCTATATGGGCGGTAAAATGGTATAACTGTTATTTCCGATGTACAGTTTTTCGATACCTGTCTCAAAATAACCTAACCACAGACAGCATTGCACGCTGTGTTTATCACGGGTAGAATTAAGAGTGAAGACTTTCCGAGTTACTGTGACCACCCCTCTCCGCAGAAAACGAGCTCCTGCCTATCGATACATCTCAAGGCGATATTTTAGAAAATCGAAAGGAAATTAATTAAGGCCATAGAAACGACAGGTTGTCAGCAATTGTGCTGCTCATCCGGCCTCCATTCAATCGTGCTCCGGCGGGAAATGCTGAATTTGCTGTCTTCAAGAATCCAACTTAATAAAACGCCACCATCCGTTAAATTATTCAACATTAGCAGAGAAGCAGTTCCATCGGAACACGAAGTCAAAGTTATACTGAGTTAGGGAAAATCTGACATGCTAGAAACTCATCTATTCCGACTGGGGATAATATTGTTGTTTTTTTTCTACTGACAAATAGAGAAAGCCTTTTTTCATGTTTTCCCAGATGTCATTTATTGCCTAATACTGTGCTACAGATGTATTCAGCCGCACAACTGTGATCTGTATCTTTCAACTTATCGTCTACATTGAGTCATACTTGTTATACCAAAACTGCTTTTTGTCAACAAGAAACCTATAAAAATGACATCTATGTAATGTCCGTAAGTCTCTCAGATGGATAGAGGGTGATATGAACGACCCGTGGTAGACAGAGATGCGGGACTCTCAACATGTTAGAAGATCATTTTATTGCGGGTGCCAAACCCTCGCTGACTGCATAACCCCGTCAATAAGCACTATCTGTGAGCTCTCTGTTCACTGATCGGTATTTTTGCTACAGTAACTTTGCTACTGATTTTATGGCAAAAGGTACCGAGAAAGAAACACAAGTCGAAAGAGTTTATTTAAATAATGTATTCTACAACGTAAGAATTGATCTGGGTATACGCTGAGATGCGGCATGGTTTAAACATTGTGTTGTTCAGTAAATGTTGCAATTGTTTTATCTAGAGGGGAATGAATGACAAGAATCTTACAACGATGGGACGAAATGGTCAGATATATCGTTGTAAGCTTGGCAGAATCCTGACCATTTGTGTTTGTGTTTGTTTGCTTTCGCTACATTCACCAATATTTCCACTACACAAGAGTTTGTTAGATAAAGCGGGCGACCAGAGCACCCACAGTGAACTATCACACCTCCCTTGCCGCATGCATTGTGCCTCACAAACGTGATGTACAGCTACATCCTGATCACCGTGAAGTGGTTTCGAAAAAGGCCACCGTACTTCTGAAGGGATAATCTGATGTGATGTAGGTACATTTGCTGAAGGATCGAAGGATAACACCTATAAAGCCTCTCAAACAAGGAACTGATCAATCACTACTAATCATCACTAATCCCGTACTGTTTAGTTTAAAGAATAAGCCTCGATGCCACACAGTGTCGACAGTTTTAGAGGTGTCCATAAAAGCCATACACGAAGTATTGCCCTCATCAAGTGTTTTACAAACGTTGTGATACGTTTCAATCAGTTGGTAAGTTGTTGAATGTCCAGGAAGAAATCCACAATGGTACTTGTAAAATAGGTTATAGGGAAATGAAATGATTATATAAATTTTTAAAGACAATACGCTCAAATATTTTAGCGATACTACTGATTAGGGTGATTGGTCTGTAGTTAGCTGGAAGATGCCTACTATCTTTTAAGAAGATGGGTAGTACATTCGAAGTTTTCCATACTAGTGGAACAGTACTCTGGCGGAGAGAGATGTTATGAAGAAGCGAAAGAGGCTTGCTGATGGAGCCTTTTAACATCTGATGATTGATAAGACCTGAACCCACCGTTTTATTAGTACCAATAACTTTAGTTACATCAAAAACCTCATCCTCCGAAATCATAAAACATTACAGGGTTACATGGCATTTCAACACAAGGGGAGTTAAGTTTGTCGTGGAATCATCAACCTTGGCTATTGGGCTAAAATAATGATTAAGGGCAGTGGCTTTATCTATCAGTGAAATAGGTGCGTTCCTATCCTTCATCATCCAGGTATTTTAATGGTGGAGTAATTTCAGACCCTTTGCGGTTATCAATGAGTTTTCCAATAAAATTTAGGATTATTTCGAGATTTTAATACTGATTCGATATTGTCGTGGTAGTATAGTTGAGCATGTTTTTTCATATAGTTAACTCCATTTTCTCTTTGTTTGTAATTATTCCAATGGACAGGGCGTCCTGTTCTAGGTGCCTTTTTCCAGAGTCTGTCTCGCTTTTGCGATTCTCTTCTGAGATTGGAGTTGTACCATGGTTTATCTTATGGCCTGATTGTGACAGTTTGGTTAGGTATGCACATCTGTAAATCTATAAATTTGCTGGTGAATATATCCGTGTCATCATCTACATTATCGTAGTTATCAAATATGGTTTTCCAGTCTGCACGATTTAATAACGAATTCAATTTATCAAAGTGATTTGTAAATCCATATTTTTCACGAATATGAATGATTTATACCAAATTTCATTTCGATGTCCACGTATGAGGTTCTGTGGTCACTAATCGATTTATCAACAGTAATCACATCACAATCACAGACTTTTAAAGCGTTACTAACTACTGTGGGATCTAGAAGAGTGGCGCAGAATGAGGTATGTCTAGTAGATTTTGAAATAATGTTATGGAGGTTACATCTTTGTAGAATATCTCACAGGTGGCTATTAACTTGTCATTGGTTTCAAGAGCATTTTCAGTCATGAATTCGAAGTGATCATACATCGCTTTGTTACTGCCTTTTGGAGTTTTGATGTTTAGTCATATGGCTTCGAGGTTTGGCGATTCCAAGTTAGCTGGTGAGTACACATAAGTTGGTTTGAAGCATATACTAGAATCCCGCCCCATGGCTTAACAAAGTCGTATGTCCATCTCTTCTAAATGGTAGGTTAAATCCCCCAGTATGCAGGCTTTTTTTGCTTACAGATGTGTCAAGGCTGGTTTCAGTGAAGCATAATATGTCAACCTCTCCCGATATATCTATTACATAAGGAATCTTGTTACAAATACCCCGGATGTTGAGATGTAGTGTATGAAGGCCATTTGCATTAAAGTAGTTTTCAGGGCCAGGATTAGGTTTGATTTCTCCGCAAAGTATGAGCAATATTAGAAGGAGAAAGTTCAGTAAACCTTTCACGGAAAGAGTAATAATTATAGAACAATAATAATAACAACAACAACAATAATGATGATGATGATAATAATAATAATAATGATAATAATAATAATTGGAGATCTTTTGTAAAAACTTTCTTGACCCTTTCACGTCATGATAAGGTCCAGTAGTGGGTCAGGTAAAGAGCGTCACAAACTGAAACGTATACTCAAACCCTAAGGAATGAAACAGACTTTATCCAAATTGTGCATAATGTTTATCGTGGTGAACAACCGCGCGGGAGGTTAGGTCAATGTGTTTGTCACATCTGCATAGACTCGGGCACAAAAGGAGGCCATTTTGATGAAATACGATCATGATGTAAGGGAGAATACCCATAGTGGTCAAATGTTTGAACTCTTGTGACATTGTGTACTTGGGGCTTTACATTGTACTTAACAATTTGTGCGTGTGTTATGAGTGTATACTTGCTAGCACTGACTGACTTAAGAATCTACGAGCCAAATCCGACATTCATGTACCTCTAGTAGACCATGAAGGGGCGTTTCTAGAAGATAATCGCAAAATATATTTTCACAACAACCTATAACTTCGGTTCCAAAAGAATTATGCAAGAAATAATGTAATAATGCGTTTGAATATGAACGTTTATACGCCTTCTAGCAACTAGTTTAGTGATGACAGAGACAGGCGCAGATCCTATACTCCACTGCATTCTGTTCAGTGTTGAATCGTATTTTCATGCTCTTCATGGGTGGAAGAAATTGTTTCCCTAATGACATTGATTTTTTCGAGATGTTGAAGAAATATGAGTAAATAATGTCAGCCTAATCTGATTTTCTACCTAAACGTAGCGATTTTTTTTTATTTCGTTCATCTCCTGCGATCAGGTTAACTCTGTGTTATGTCTTCCATCATCCCCAGAGACAACCGCGGTGGGTTTTTATCTCTGGAACAGACCGTCCTTTTGTTGTCCCTATTTAGAAAATTCCTGGCGCCGAACAATTCTGTGAACATTCATTATCCCGTAACCAAAATCCTTATCCAATCTGCAACATTCCCAAGATATCCTTGAATTTTCTCTTCGTCTGATGATTCTTTATATTACCTGTATATAAGTATATGGATTTGATGACATTTCTTGCTCATTAGTCGGGACCACACCCCATTGTGAAGTTAAGAAAATTTCAAGCAAGCCACATCGTCGTATTTAATATTATGCCACACCAAGGAATTAATGTTATCAGGTACAAAAAAAATTCTGTATGGTTGTCATAGCAACAAGAAATTAGGTGTCACATTCACTTTAACTTTTGGTAAATCATTTTTTCGCAAGAGCAGATAAATTTGCTTCATTGTGTAATATCCCAGATGTCATTTTCTAAAAATATATGCATAAAAATGAGCTTCAAATTTCAGAAAATCCGGTTCCTAGATTCGAATCTATAAATTCTAAACTGAGAAGAGCAAAGCTTTTCATCTACTTTGAAAATATAATTATGTATATTGATAAAAAAATTCAAACATTTAAAGTAACAAACTTTTATCGCCTGACCATCGTTAATCATTAACTCAACAATCATTTGCTGATTTTTATTCCAGTGAATTTCTTTAATTTGAACTTTGATTTGAGCTCCCATGCCATTGTGGTTGGCGGCTCATTAGTGAAATGCAATCTTCTCAGCGCAGCCGACTATTTCCTGACCATGCAATAAGATAGCAACATGCTATCAGGCTCTCGCTCTTTCAGCTGACATATATACTTAACAGGTTCGTCAGGATCCTACCGAATGCCGGTTGTTCACTTTTTTTTTTTTTTTTTTTTTTTTGCATTCTGGATTCACCAATAAACCTGGCAACAATCGCGTGACTGAAAAGTTCGTCACTGTATCGTCAAATCAAATAAATAATTTACCCAATATGACCTCAGTTTCTTTCATGACCCTGTTGCTCATTTTTCTTTTTTTTTATAATTCTTAGAGGTTTATCGATTTTAGAACAGTGTGTACGTGTGTGTTTAGAAGGTAGGTTAATACCCTACCGAGAAAATGCAAGTTTTAGCACAAGAAGGGATATTTTATAACACTAATTTACCTCAACAATGATATTGGCTATTGTTATCAGAAGTTTTTGTGCGCTTTCATCTACTTTGCGGAAACTTCACTAAAAATAACTCTCGCCAAATTCCAGGGCTCAAGTGATCAGAAGATCGGTGATCACTTAAGAGAGAACAGCATTCAGTCAGGGGCCGAGGAGGTTTAATGAGTTATAAGTATTCTTTGTGGGGAAATACACAGTCTTACTATCATCTAGCAGCTCGACCAAATCCAAGTTGGTAGGATAAACATTGGTTTACCACTGGTATTGTCTGTGTGGTTTGGGAGCCGTAATGATGCGCACTCTTCTGTCTCGATAAATCGCCAGACTTTTCCATCGACCCACGATCTGCATGCCAATATAATAGCGACACTCCATATTTTTGAAGGTCAAGGAAACAAATTTCCCAGGAAGCTTATCTGAATAAAGGCGTACATGTTGACATTACTGGGTACGGAAGACTATGACAAAATAACATAAAACTGTGCGATATTTTCATGAAAACTCGTGCAGTTTGGGCACGAATCGAGAACACGAGAATGCGAGATTGCTGAAACCCCGTGATATTAAGGCTAACGGAGAATACACGGTTCGAGATTAGCAAAAAACCGCATGATTTTTTTAGTTATATTCTCGCGTGATTTTTGACAAACCGTATTGAGCAGCTCCACTAATCTGCATTCTCGAGGGGTTGACTCGCTTAGGTGTCCCCTTATAAAATCCGTCGGTTTTTTGACGACGGAATGCAGGAGTTAACAGCTGGAAAACGCGATATTTATTTAGTCAAATGGCGCAATTTATTTGATATTCTCGCTGTTTTTTTTTAATAATCTGCGTGTGATTAGCAATAATATCGCGTGGTTTCACTAATTTCACCCTCTCGAGTTCTCACTACGCGCGATTGTTCATAAACCCTGTTTGTAGAGATAACACAGGGGCCTCCTTGGCTCAGTTGGTTAGCGCGCTAGCCCAGCGTTACGACCCAGAAACGTTCCACCAATGCAGCCGCTGTGAGTTCAAGTCCACCTCATGGTGACTTCCTCTCCGGGAAAGGTCTGCCAACAACCAGCAGATGGTCATGGGTTTACCCGCGGCTCTGCCCAGCTTCCTCCCACCACAATGCTGACCGCCATTGTAGAAGTGAAATATTCTTGATTACGGAATAAAACACCAATCAAATAAATAAATAAATATATAGTGATAAGCAAAAACCTCTCAGCTTCCTTATGAAAAAATGTCGACTGTCGCATTCTCGACCCGCTCATCATGAAAAGACGCAACTTGACTGGCCGCATCCGTTTTCCATACCCGGGAGACAGGCTGTCTGTCGCAATATCCCGCTGTACACGTTTGTAGGCTCTAGGTTTGAGAGTGTTTCATCATCGAGACGTCTGTATGTAATACCCTCTCTGACCAGAATACACATCATTTTATGCATCAGCCTTCAGTTTGTTTGTGACGTGACGTTATTATAGAGCTATGGCGATACAAGAATGCCGGAAATGTTTGTGTTTCTGTGCGTCAGACATCACAGATTTCATTACACTGGGTTACCGAATCGTCAGTTGTGGGCAGACACATCTGATTTTCTGACCTGGTTCTTAAATCGTCAAATACATACGCGGCAGACATCACAGAATTCCTTACACTTGGTTACCGAATCGTCAGTTGCAGGCAGACCTTCCTGATCTCCTGACCCCCGTTACAGAATAGTAAATTGAAGGGCATCGTCATTCTGAGATGTAACCTTTAGGCAGGCCATCTTTAAACACTTAAAGTTTTGTATTGGAATGCAAATTGCTCTGCAAAAGAAGAAATAAGACAATCCTCAATAAAACTCTCCATTTTGAGTATTTCCAAACATTACGTGAAACAAAAATATTTTAAAGCCAGTTTCAGGTGTAGGGGTTTCCCACTGTTCGCAGGACACGGCTATATTGACGCTAACGAGTAATCAGCCTCTCCAGACTGCAAACAGCAGCTAAAGAGCCAAGATACTAACCCGGCGTAGTGAATGGTAGCTGTGCTTAGTGAATAATGGAAGATGTCGATACCCTGTCATTTAGTCCCCATACATAACCTCAAGGTGATAATGCTGATTTTCCTCCAAGTCCAAGCCCAAACCTGACCGAGACAGAGATGAGCAACAGCCGTAAGAAGAAAAAATGTGCCGCGTCGGTGTAACCGACATCAAATATGACACTTATGATATATAGCCGCAGTTTAGCGACACTAAACACATGCTGAGTTCATGCAGAAAAACGATTTTATTGTCATATCTGTTCAAAGCGCTCCTATTCGTTTTTGTTGTAAATTGCATGTATGTATGACAACGGTCTCTGTGGAACGTGAAGAAATCTTTTGAAAACATGAAGTAATCTTTACAGCTATGAAAAAATGTTGGAAATGTATTTTAGCATATATCTTTGATAAAAATAAAAATTTGGGGGGAACAAACAGAGATCGAAGAAAATATCTGTCTCAGAGTACCATTTATCAGTGCCTGGAAAATGCTAATAGCACGATAGCTATCACGGTTTACATCTGTCAATATAATGAAGCCCGTAAGGCATGGAAGTATACGCCAGCTCTGTTCTCATAAAACACCGGCAAACGTTGGCATCTCTCATTATGGAAGATCATAGCGGCTACTCCTTCCACAACACGAAAACGTAACATTTTTGTTGTTCTCTTGCTCCGTCGTCCTTCATTTACATGACAGAAACGCACAGTTTTATGAATAACATATTAATTGTGGCGCAGAAAGGCAGAAAACCGCGCCAGTTAACTTTACAGTGGCGTGGCATTTACTTTTGATACATCCATTGCATGGAAACACACCAAGGCGACATTTTAACATAAAATATTATATTGTCGCTCTGTCGACCTCTAAAAAATTATAGTTTAGAGAGCCATCTTGTTTTAATGTGTTTTAAATGGTCAATTTCTTTTACATTCCAGACTTGAATTAACAAAGCGGACAGCACGACAATACACTTTATTTATTAAATGTTGCTTTCCGGTAACAGAGCTGAGCATAGCCGGGGATTCGATATACCAGGTAGAATTTGGAGAAACTTCACCGGGGACTCCGTAAACAGCTCTGCTTGGAGTTTACAGATCTCTTCGCATCCCCATGTGTTTTAATGTAAAAATGCCATTTTGGCGCTGTATTTCAGAAGGAGGGAGACACACAAAACAATATAAACGGTAAAGTGGAACTTTTCTCTCTTGTTCAAGTCCAGAAATGTGAAGGTCTGCCACCGTCGTATAAGTGATATGGTCTTGAGTACAGCGTACAACACCCGTCAGATAATCGATAAATAAGTAACTAAATAAAATACAGCGCCCTCAGAGAGTCATTAATAACATTGTACATTGTAAAAGGAGGAATGAGGAAGGAAAATTCTCCGAGTTAGTGTGACCAACGCAAATCCGCTTTTGTTTAATCTCGCTTTTCCCCATGCTATTTTAGAATATCGAGAGAGATCAATTAAGGCCAAAACAAATGACAGGTTGTCAGCAATTGTGCTGCTGATTCCCTCTGCATTCAATCGGGCAATGCTGAATTTACTGTACTAAAGAAGGTAACTTAATAAAACACTATCTCCGGTTGAATTATTCAACACTAACAGAAAAGCGTCTCGATCGTATCACAATGTGAGAGTTATATTAAATTAGGGAAAATCTGACATGCAAGGAACCGATTTATCGCGGCGTGAAATAATATTATGTTTTCTTTTTTTTTCAAATAAAGAATGATTTTCTCCTGCGTGATGTTTTTTCCAATATTCGGCAATAAATACTTGGAAACGTTCCAGATGATGTATGTTAAAAATGTCCAATTCAGCTCTGCTATCCGTTCTCCAATAGTTTGTGTTAGGTACAAGGTGTACATGCATACACGGTCATTCCGTGCCAAATCATCTAATTCAACATGTTTTTCCAAGTCACCTTCTCAAAATATTCTGAGAAACAAATCACGCAGGTAGCCCCACTTATTCGATGAAGACATGCCAGTATTTGTTTTTACCAAAAAAGAGAAGTTTTTGAGATATGACATTTTAAAGGACGAGGAAGGGGGTCAGCCTCTGATTTTCCCAGCAAGTGAGAATGTACAGTTTCTCTCATTTTCAGAAGCCAGTATCTCAGCTACAATAACGTGTGCTAATCTATGCAAATCTAATATTTATATATCATTGAATAATGTTGAAAATATATACTCCTGTGATAATTTTTCTAGCCTGTTGCTATAAATCTCTTTGAACTTTTTCAATTTTGATATTTTTTTTCAAAAGTTTAAACAGTTCAGACGAGAAAAGTTCTCAGTGAATCACCTTAATGTTATAGAATTGTGTTTATTAAATCAGTGTGTATATTAGGTCACAGGACCTGGAATATCTATGGTGCTATGTTTTGTAAGTATGCAATATATTCCCCTCAACCCGAGGTTAGCGGCTGTATAAACATGGCGCCCGCTTTAAAGGATACATGGAAATGATCTCTAAAACAAAGATTATATTTATAAGCCAAATGAAGAAAATTATGTCAAAAAAATTTTTGCCAGATATCTTTCTCAGTTCAGAGATGGCATGGCTTGCCATTTTTGGTTTTTACAACAAAAGTGGGAAGAATTCGGGCGTCAGCTTCTTCCGATTTCCTCCCCCTATTCGGTCAGTTCCCCGCCACCTCTCCCAGAGTAGTTTTTAACAGCTTTGACGTCACCGTTGACGTCATCGCTGCAGGCTACTTAATTTTCGGACTAGCCGCTGGGGACTTCAGAAAACTGTACTTTAAAACCTTTTTTACCCCCCAAAAAGAAGGTTGAGAATTTGTTTGTACTTGCAAATGTTAATACACATCGTAAGCAGCATACTAAAACATAAAATCAAACCTTGTGATGTATCCTTTAATATCACTGCTGTGTTTACATGGACAGCTGTACCTAAGCCGTAATTGAGGTACTTCGCACCTTTTTTTTCGCTTTATACACAAAGCGTTGTGAACTGTGTGCTAGATTTTACGCAACGGTTATCCCACACGTAAGGCATAACTGAAAACAGCTGACTACATGTACTTCTACTTTACACTAAAAAAGAAAGAGTTTAGATCATAAATGGGAAAATGAATCCACTCTGAACACAATGAATATATGCGTCCTGATGTTTGCTTGTAAACACTATGAGTTACATGAATTAGGGAGTTGTATTTATTAGAGTACATGAAGTAGAGCATGTCGCACAGCTACATTGTACAGTGATGTGGTGGATGTTTAATAAAAACCACTAACCCAATAAAAATATCAATATGTGTGAAAGTATGTAGGCTGTACTCTGAAAGCGTGTAAGCGCTGTTTCCTACAACACGCACGTTTCTTTAAACACGAAGCATACTATTTATTGAATAAACATCAGAACGTACTTTTAGTATGTTGCTTCTTGATGGTCAGTATCTGGTTATAACAGCTTGGAATGCGTTGGCGCTGCATCTGGTCTGCGCAGGCTGTATTAGTACGAATACGTGGGGAAAAGCAGAGGATCGTGGTGCATTATATGATGTGTTAATGGCAGACGTAACGCATCGACAACTGCCAAGCATGCAGCATGAAAGAATTCGCGTAGGTCAGACTGCACTTAGGCATGGATTCGGGGATCTTACAGGGGTTTATCTTTCAGATGATACAGTTACAGAACGCTTTATGTCAATGAACCACTGGGGTCCTGGGGTCCAGGCGTTGCTGCGGTGCCTGAAGAGCCAGCCGGGACTTCCAGTTGTGGAGCTTTAAACCATGAGCCTTAGATGAATATGGAAATTGTACACAGCTTGTGAGATTAGCTGACGGCGACCTAAGGCAATGCAGCATTGCTCTTCTGAAAATAGAATATAGATTTTCCTATTTGTAGACGCTGATCGAGCGTCGTACACCGGACGTATTGTGTCGGACCTGGAAAACCTTATACTGGATCCGCTCATATAAACCTTGAATAAATAACACATAATCTGTGTAAGCCCCACAGGTGGCCATGTAGTGTAAACCAACCGTCGATGACCGAGTGGTACGAGCCTCAAGATGTTAGAATAATGCGGTACGGTGGGGGGCCAAAGCATCTCTACTCACTGACTTCGTAAGTCCGTCACTAGTGTCATGTCATTTATTTTATGACAAAAAGGACAAACCTTTTTTATATGTAAACACAGAGCAAAATGTTTTAATACATCTTCGAAACATATGCACTTTGATGATTTTATATGCACGTTGATTATTTTACTTCCAATGCTTTACGATCAGTGGTTCATTGATATAAAGCGTTCTTCTCTCCTGACCAATGAGACTACGGGATACAATCAGGCTCTCACTGGTTCGGGTGAGGCTTATAGTCCACAGGTTTGTCAGAATCCTGACAGGGGTCGATGGGTTTCTCTTGGCACTCTGGATTCCTCAAACCTGCCAGGTTTGAGTGAAAATTTCTTCATTCAGTTCAGCAGCAAGCGAGATAAATAATTTACCTTAGATAACATAAAATTTCTTTCCATGACTGTGTTGCTCATATTTCCTGATTCTGCTGATTTTAGTAAAGTTTTTGGAGATTTGTTGGAAGATATACATGTAGGATAATATTATACTGGAAAATGTAAACTTTAGCACGAGAAATAATATGCCTTGCCATTAATTCGCCCCTAAAACAGCTATAGGTCATTTAGAGTATTTCCACTTCACAAGGTAGAGAAATCTTTGTAGAATACCCATTGATAATAAGAAGTTTTTTGCCCGCTTTATTTACGTCGCGGAAGCATACTAAAAATTATACTCGCCTAATTCCAGTGCTCACGCCATCCACAGATCGGGGACTACTTTACCTAGGACCACGAGACGTCCGGGACCGCTGGGGGCTAATGAGTTAGAACCGTTGTTTTGTGAAGAAATAATAAGTCTTAATATTGTCTAGCAGCTCTGTCACGCGAATGTCGGAAGAATGTGAATCAGTTCCTCAATGGAATTGCCTGTTCCGTCTGCATGACATCTGCATGTTATGTTATATAGCGCCTCTACTGTATGTGGACAAATCCCAGCACTTCCCTCCGACCTGCGGCGTGTTAATGTCATGTTGATGGCGACACACTGGATCTGTGATGGCTTAGAAAACAATTTTGCTGGGAAGCTTATCGCTATAAAGATGTATGTGTAGGCATTAAGCCGGGAGACACGCTAACTGCCGCTTTCCATCGCTGTAAGACTTCCGATTATGCGTTTGTGCTCACCTGATGCTATCATCACTCGTCGGTTTGCATTATGACCTGACATCTTCTACAGCTCTCTGAAAGTACCAGAATGTTTCTCGTCATGCAAAACACACGATCTGTGTGTGATGGCTTGTGCTTTCTATATCTCAAGCCAGTACATATTTGGCGGGCTCAAACTTTTACTTTACTTCATAACACGCTCTTCCACGAAACAAAGAGAAAATAGAAAATACCCAGTGCATTCTTTAAAGCGTTATATATTCTACGGAGGACCCTGCATTTTTTGACATCAAAAGCACCCACTTAATCCCCTCTAATTCGGAACAAACGATGGATTATATGCTGTAACGAGCACCTTATGGAAAGCAGCTTGTATAGAGCACAATCCTTGCTATATAGAAGCAATTGTAAAAGAAGTTGCTCATCTCGGCTACGGAAATTGATTGTTAGTTGAAGTTTCACAGCCTTTGTTTCTTTTTTTTTCTTAAAGTGCATTACTTAATTTCATCACAAGATACAGATACAAACTTCGTTGAGAATACTGAACCAATAGACACGCTAAGCTACTCGTAAAGCCCGGCGCAGACGAGAACTATGTGCTTAGGAAAATTCATTCGTGACACATGCCTTAACACAAAACTCTCGAGTGCTGGTAACTATTCTTTCAGTTTTGGCCTTTCCTGACGTTATACCAAATATCTAACGTGTTTGATCATTTTTTTCATTCGTGAACGATGGCTTGGGGTGTGCGCTGAGCGAAAGGGATCTCCTTTCAAGTAGTCTTGAATACGCATGGGTTTCGGGATCACATGATGTGCAAGATGGCCGTGCTTAATGCCCAGTTAGAAGACACTATTTCAAAGGATAATTTGGTTGAACTAATGTAAAACTTTAATGTGTTATTGCCGTCAAGATAAGCTAAATAAAATAAAGATATATCTTCCTTTCAGGGTGTAACTTTCCATGCACCTGCTAATCTTTCTCAGGGCCGCCACATAGCTGAAATATTGTTCCATGCGGCTTTACATCGAATTAATCAGTTGGTGTGGAACAGCAGTGACTGCAGTAGATTCTACATTTAAATATGTGAGCATTGGCATGAGTTGTGTGTTAAATCAAAAAGTGCTTAGTTTATATTTAATTCTCAGAAGAATTTGTGAAAGCAAAGCTCTCTGCACAGAGAAACAGCTACACAAAAGCTGAAAAAACATGTAGTGCTAGAAAGACTCCGAAACACATGCACATTCACGATTACTTGAAAGGAGATAGCTTTCGCTCGGCGCACACGGCAAACCAACATTAACGAATGAAAGAAATTATCAAACACGTTAGATATATGGCATAGCGTACGGAAAGGTAAAATATTAAAGAAAAGATACCCGAGGACGAAAGTTATGTGCTTAAGACAAGTGTCATGAATGAAAGCACATAACTCTCGTCAGCACTGAGCTTAAACGACTGACGAATAACCAGTGACGTCATCGTTACTTGTGTGTGACGTCACGCTTAGCAACTAGGTCGTATGGTCTGCTCTTTTTGACGAGCTAGGCCGTATTTACTGCTTATGAATTTCTGAGTCAGTATTAGGAGGTTTTACCTGCTTAAATGTGAAATGAAAATGGAAACGTCCTACTCTTGAAGCATTATTCTATCGTAAGTACAGATTTTTGCTTGCAAAAAGTAGAAATTAGGCCATGAAACCGTTATTGGTCAGCTGCATGTGTTTTATGGCTACGATTAGGGACGTAGGCCTACTGTACAAGGATGCAGTTTTCATTAGGCCTGTGTTACTTTATTTCTGTGCTGTAATTATACGAGCAGTGTACTGCTGGGCGTCATTCTTGATTTATATCTCTGGTGACGTTGTGAAAATGCAAAAGTAGTCTTATTTACTTGATGGGTCCTACTCGTTTTACTCGAGTAGCTTAACAGTTTTCCGTCCCCATCAACGCCAGTTCGCCTGCCTCACGCGCATAGGTCGTACTCGTAGCTCGTTGAGGAATTGCTTAACCTCACTATTGTGAGAGCCTGACGGGCTACACAAAAGGATCTGTTACGGACCCCCGTCTTTAAAATATTGTATTATATAATTTTTTTTATTTATTTGTTTTTGCGCTAACCGGGTAAGTATATTACCTACACTTTTCTCTCTATGTACGTGATAGCCTGCACTGGTATTCAGTCGTGTCTCCTCGAGGCTTCTGTGTTTATCAGTTTCGTGTCATTGTGCATGAAGCGTACATTTTGGAACGATGTACCCATATTGTAAACATATTTACGAACAAACCATGCAGATTTTTCTTTACGTTAGCCTATAAATATGAGCGACGAAACTGTAAAGCTCGGAGTCATTTTACTTATGTCTGCTCGAAAGCAGTCAATTACTTACGTCCACTTTGAGAGCAGTCGTTTTACTTGTGTCCGCTTGAGTCATATTTACTCTTGTCTACTTAGAAGGATATTTGTGGGATTTTGGAGATATTGGTTTACACAAATTTCGACAATTTTGTCATTTTGTACTCCACTTTCCACTTACATACTATTACTTTCGGTACGTAGCACTTTGTGAGCTTGTGTTTCGCCACTTGCTATTTGGTGTAAGACATTCTTTTGGAGCTTGCATCGCTCATTGTCTTTTTTGCGATTACGTACATTTCATCCCAGTTTACCCTGAAAGTGACTTTGTGTATATTTCCGAGGAGTGAAACATACATCGCCAGCTCGGCGTCACGGACGCTATTGTCAACCCATCGGCCTAGGAATGTCGCACCTTGCCGGGAAATTGGATATATACTCTCGTCAGCGCACCGTGCCCACTGCTGCTTGTCATATACAGGACTGTCTTCCTTCGATATGAAAATTCCCAATTATCCTACATTCTATAGTTACGTGGACGGACATGCCTTTGGAAGCTGGAATATTCCAACCGGATTTGGACACTGTCACCAGTAAGAAACTATATATATATTTTTGTAATTATCTGTATTAGTTTCGTATATTATTATCAGTTGTACTATTTGTCTGTTTTGCTTAAATATATGTATTGAACTTATTCAAGCGTCTTCGTGTTTCTTTGCTTGATCTGGTGTAAGTCCTATCGGTGTCTGAGAGTTGAACAATCCATTTGTTTATCCATTTTCCTCTCCGATAGTGTTACTCTTATAGATCCAAATCGCAATCAAACGAGTCATTTCCTGCTGTGACACTGCAGTTTTTGTATACCACTTAAGTGTTCAATGAGCACGTATGCACAGAAAAGCGTGAGGTAGGCGTTCTGAAAGGACAAAGGGTGCCTCATGATGCATCGTTTTGTTACATACGGGAAGGAGTTTTACGAGTGCCGCATTATTCGTCGTGCATATTACAGCACCACTTCGTGATGCGTATACCGTGTGGTGCGCGGTGAAGAAATATTTTGTGGCGCATGCAGTAGCCGCACAGTTGCGTTATAAAGTACTATTTCGTGGTACGTACTGAAGCAGTTTTTCTTGGTGCATGCGGAAGCAATATTTTGTGGTGCTGACTGGGGCAAAATTTCGTGGTGGGTAGCGAATGAATATTTTGTGCTGTATACTGAAGTAATATTTAGTGCTGCGTGCTGAAGAAATACTTCGTGATGTATGGTAAAACGATATGTTGTGCGTGTTTATAGCGTTTATATTTTAGTTATAAATTAATGTCTTGTCTCACGTTCCATTTCATTTCCCTGTCTTTGTGTCTAACTGAAAGCTGTTGATGTCAGATAATGTCCACCAAGTAGCCCTGTCATATAGCTGATCTCTCTCTACAAGTAGGCTACTCCATTTCCTCTGATGATTTGTCACCCTACTGTACAAATGGGGTGTCCAGGCGGATGAACCTGACCCGGTTACCGAATTGTCAGTTACGGGCAGACATCGTCGATGGAAGGAACACCCACTGTTCAGGCCGTTCTTACAAAAACTATTTGTTTCAGATACTTGTAAATATTTGTATGTGGAAAATTAAGGTAGGTCGGTCGAAATTTTGGTTTAATTTTTTTGCCACCAAAAGTGGTATTTAACGGCCGGCTTCACTGGAAATAAAACATTATGAAAATCTTGTGGAGAATAGCTCAACAAAATCACTTGATTAGAGCCTCTTGTAGTCGGTATGGGACATGCCAACATATTTTGTAAAGGCGGCCCTTCTCCCGGCTCCCACTTAGCCTGAGTTGAGAGATATTTATATACTTCGACCTTGAAGGGTAATCAGCTTGTCTTCTCCCCGCGAGCAGCAGCTAAAGAGGCAATATATTAGCCAGACACACTGAACGGTACCTGTGTTTGCCAAATGGAAGGTGTCGATACTGTGTCATTAAGCCTGTGTACATAACCCCAAGGTGCTGTCCTACCCGAGACCATGCCTAAACCCGGCTGTTGTAATGGAAGGGAATAAATGTTTCGCATGCAGAGAGAGACTAATGACACCCATTGTATCTCGTCCTAAACGTGAGCATAGGGAAAGTTTCAACTCAATTTCAATTTATTTCTTGTATTTTCATACGCGAATATTTCAATATAGGGTTCCATTTTATGATGAACTATCGTCATTCTCATAATGTCCACAAATTCATAGTGCCGCCTCAATAGGACATCCTGTAACCGACACCAATTATGACACCCAGGCGCAGTTTAAATATTCTAGCCGTTCACGTGAAAGAATCGTTACCTGACTTCTCCACACAAACAAGAATTAAAAGACGGACAGAATTGAATGGATTCACGGGCTTACAGGCATCTAGAAGCGTAGGCATATTTTTATGACGTGCTTGGCAACTCTGTAAATCATCTTACACTAATTTCACATGGCAAAACGGAGAACCAGAAACCGGTGACGTCACAGCGAAACAGATCCTTCTTGAGTGGTAGAGATATCTCGCTCTTGATTGGGTAAAATTGAGAGCATGGTGACTCCTTCGATTTTCCCTACGAACGCGTTTTTTTCTTACTTTGAAATGCGATATCCGGTTATCCTACATCACAAAATTAAAAAGTGACGTTTCTTGAACTATGAATGGGATTTCTATGTATACATTTGGTTTACTGTTGTCTTTTCTTAAGGCTTACGTGTACTGGACGGAAAACAGTGTGTAAGCGTATGATAAATATATCACCTATTCAAGATATTTGTTATTTTTTGGTGGGGGGAGGGAGGTTCCTGATAAGTGTTTTGAAAACGACGGCCATGGAGTACCAATTATACTGGCTACATGCAGAAAGTATTTTATTGTCAATTCTGTTCCAAGCTTTTCTCTTCAATACATAAATCGTCCATTTTCGTTGTAAATTTTGTATGAGAACGTTCTGTGTGGAACACGCCGAATGAAAAAATACGAACAGAGCCATATACATGGCTTGCTGCAATGCAACAATGTATTGCGATTGCCTGACATAAACACCATGGTATACTTCTCTACATTTATATTTGAAAGCGAAAGTGTCTTTGGAGTTGTACCTTCTCTTGTTGAATTCTGCCGTAAGAACCCAATCAGGTGGTGGATTGCAGAACAATGCTCGCTTAATATATCTACAGGCTGTAAAAACAATAACTGTTATTGTGCAAGCCTTGACCGCAGAACCGAAACAGCATGCAGCACGAGACAAACAGTGTCAGTTTCTGTGAGCCTCAAAGTAAGTACGTCAGCTCTCTTCTCATCCCTCCGGACGCAGAGTTAGGAGGGAACATTCTCTGAACACGCCCTAGGACTTGTTCATCGCGTCACTTTACGTATTATTTTAGAACATCGATAGGGAATCAGTTTAGGCCATGCAATTTGACAAGTTGTCAGCAATTGTGCTGTTCATCCTGCCTCCATTCAATCGTGCTCCGGCGGGAAATGCTGAATTTGCTGTCTTTAAGGAGCTGACTTCATAAAACGGCATCGCCTCTTAAATTATTCAGCACTAAAAGAAAAGCGATTCGAACGCAACACAAGGTCAAGGTTTATATCAAGCTGGGGACAATCTGACATGCGAGGAAATCGTCTATATATTAACAAACGGAGAAGAATTTTATGA
This sequence comes from Acanthopleura granulata, assembly GCA_016165875.1. Taxonomy (NCBI): domain Eukaryota; kingdom Metazoa; phylum Mollusca; class Polyplacophora; order Chitonida; family Chitonidae; genus Acanthopleura; species Acanthopleura granulata. Next base: position 10,925,948 of record JABBOT010000008.1, read on the forward strand.
TTGAATTTTTCGCGGTAATATTGCAACAAATGCCTTGATTCCGATCAACAAGTTAGTCTGCATGGACAATGTCAATGAAACACGTTGAGTTCAGTGGGGCTCTGTGTTATCTAATGGTTTCGGTTTTGCAAACACTAATTCATACGGAATGCATGTATAAAGTCCGACGCATTTGGTCCAGAGATATACGTAAGCAGGTATACAAGTATAGGGATAGGCAAGATGTCTGTTAATGGTCACACATACACGAAATATATAATGGGCTGTATAGAATGTTTTATTCAGTACATGACGTTGATTTTTATCAGTAAAATGAAAAAACTGCTAATTTCTAAGTCTTTGTCAAAATCTTTGTCAGATTAACGATATTGCTTCACTGGGTGAGTAAATCTGGAGAAAATTTTCCTCATAACTGTACTGTTTAATGAGAAAACTTTCCCGCCAATAGCCATTCGGTGCAAAGCGGTGTAGCCTGCTTTTTATTCAGACATTTATGATGACGTTTTGTGAGCAAACTGCTTGCGCAGTACTAATAAGTTGCGAGAGGACAATTTATGTTTAATTTGATAGTCTGTTACAATTCGTGGGAAAAGGTACCCAAACGGAATATAATAGCTGTATATTTCGAGGACCTATTCAACCCACACCCCCAACCAGTTTTCCATGACTTTAGTTTGCAGTTGATTAAACTTTTGCAATTACTGATAATCCAATGTTTGTCAGTAATGAATTAATCGGTTCCATGTCAGTACTCTGCACCTGGGTGTCATGTTTGATGTCGCTTACATGGCGCACCTGTGAGGATATCGTATAAATATACTTGGCCTAAAGAGGCCTTACAATAAGCTATACGGGATGTGGCTTTCTCTCGCACGATCCCTTAGGCCTGTACCTACCGGGTTCGGCCGGCATTATGACCTTGGGGTTCCGTATGGAGACTGAATGACACCTTGTCGACATCTTCCATTAAGCACTAATCACAGATACCTTTCACCTGTGTCCGGCTAATACATTGCCTATTCACCGGCTGCTCGCGGGAAAAAGACAAACTGATTACTCTTCTCCACCAAAGTATGTATATTTCTCCCATCTCGGACTGACTCTAAGGCTGGTTTTAAAATATGTTTGTTTCGCGTAATCCTTGGTGCCCACTGGAAACGATCCTACTCAGATGTTTTATTGGAATTTTCTCGCAAAAAAATCCTTTTGCCACTGTAATTTGCATTTAAATACAATTCTTTATTTAAGAATACTAACACTTGCCTACATTAACTTTACACATATGATTGGGTTAGGTAAGACAAACAATTTTTGTGAATGGCCCGATCTGTATGTATCTTTCAAATCCGTAATTTATTATTCGAAAACCGTGTAAAGAAATCAGCAATGTGTGTCCTTAACGGACGGTTCAATAACTGAGAGAGAATAAATTTACGACTTTTGTTCGAATTTGGTGATGTATAGTAAAGGTGTCAAGAAATGATCGATCTCTGCCTGTAATAAGGCATTCAGTAATCGGGCCATAAAATCACCGATCTCTGCTCTTAATTGACAATTTAGTTACTGGGAGAAGGAGAGGGGGGCTTGAAAGGAGGAGCCTCTCACCAGTGCGGTCGCTGTGAGTTCAAGTCCAACTCATGCAGGCTTCCCCTCCGGCCGTACGTGTGAAGTTCTGTCATCAACCGGTCGGTCGTGGTTTTCTCGCGGGCTCTGTCCGCTTTCCTCTCACTATAATGATGGCCACCGTTGTATAAGCGAAATATTCTTAAATACCAGCACGGCGTAAAACAACAATCACTCAGTAATCGGTTCAGGAAATTTGTGATGTCTGTCCATAATTGACGATTTAGTAACCGTGCAAGGAACTCCGCGAAATCTGCTAGTAATTGACGATTCTGTAACGTTCCTCAACCCAAACACAGCATTTGTATACCACAGGCTATTGAATATTATCAGAAGGAACGGAGTACGTGCAGAAAAAGATCAATCGTAAGCCAGTGCTATTGTTGCCTTTGTCTGACATCCACAGGTTTTAAATAACAAACATGGGAAAAGAAGATGAAATCAATGATACGAAGACAATGCCCGCATCACCAAATAGTACTGAGCGCTACTACCGCACGGTTTGGCTTCACCATGCCCCACGAAGCACTGTTTCAATATGCTCGACGAAGTGTCCACCATTATCTTCTAATGAAAGTTTAGGAAACAAACTCAATGTAACATCAAAGTTTGCCTTAGGTTCAACTATGAATTTACAAAAAGAGGAGAAGACTATTTTTATTGTTGTTTCCATATACGTAAAGCTTGTCCACTAGAAAGTATGAATGGCCCTAGATTTATGGAATCCATCAAAAGACAAGGAGACTAAGGCCAGTACGTCGACAGTAGTGTCATAGATGGATGGCAAGTGACCAGTGAACGTATCCGGGGAAATCTGACCTCTTATCAATACCCTTTCATGGCATCGACCGCCTTGGAGGTTAGAGTGTTCGCCTCGAGGTTGGGAGAACCAGATTTAAGCCTGGGTCGGGTCATTTTAAAAATGACAGACTTTAAATGGTCAGACTTTAAGAATGGTACTGTATGGGTCAAAAAAGCAATGCACACACGCCATCAGTTTCACAGGTTTATTAAACTCTCGAGGAATTCACATTGACATGTGGTGTGATTGACTGAAACAAATTTAGACAATATGTAAGCCGATATTCCACAAGAAAGTACAACCAAGCAATTTACTTCAATAACACTCAAACATTTACTTAACCAATGAATCCACGCTACCACCTATGCGGAACAAAACATGTCCATTTACGCCATCCTTACACTATGTTATACTGCATTTTTGAACACTCAAAAGGCGAAAGCAAGCCATCAAACTGTTACTCGTATGAAATGACATGACTGAACTCAACCTTTACTCTATACAAAGGGAGACCACTCCTACCACACAAAAATCCGTCATACACCATGTGTTGTGACAGCGAACGATGAAAGTTACTATATAGACATGGTTTCACACCGATTTACATCTAAACTGAGCCATGATTTTACTGTTACATTGCGTCGTTTATGTATCACGGCTATAATCTACATGGCTAACAAATATTCATAGGTATTAAAGCATAAACATACCGTTTTGTAGACACTTCAGTGGAGAATACTCAAACAGTTTTGACGCCATTTGCATTGATCATGTTACAGGTACTTAGCACTGAGATGTTAGAGCAAGGAAACAGAATTGGTCGACCTGGTGCCAGTATAATGTGACTTGGTGGGGTGTCATGTCTGGTGTCTTCGGCATGATGTTCCAGTGGTAGCAGCACATTGCCCATTGCCGGCATGGACTCGCCGTGCCACAAGAGGACACCCTATATGCACACACCAGAAGGACACCTCGTCGCCATATGACTGAAACATTTTTAAATGCGACATTAAACCCGAGCGCTCACTCACTCACTCACACCTTCATGGCATCCATCGTTTCTTTACAACCCAGCTTTGAACAGCCTGTCAATTCGATGTCAAAGATGATAATCGGTAAAAACACTGAACAGTAATTGTTTTTGTAGCAGCCAATTAAGTGAAAACGGCTGGCGTTCACCAATTAAGTAGCTGCTGGGGACATCGAAAACACAAAGGATGGCACACAGGAGACGTTCTGCTTGCTGACGAGATTTCCGGGATCTTTATATTACGACAAAAAAAAGGTCTCGTCATAGGCAAACCGAAGACTGCTGAAATGTTTTTTATTCCGACCATAGTAGATCGTACATAGAGACGCCCTAACGATACGCCCCTCATGCATAACAGACACCAGACGAAAGTGTACAGCAGTAGATAGCGTGTCTCCGAGTATATACATGTACGTCTTTATCACGAAATTTGTTTCCTTAGCATTCATGGATCCAGAGTGTTGCCAATAACATGACAGGCACGCCGATGGGTCGATGAAGAAGACCGGCGGTTTGTTAGCTATAACAGAGCCCCCATCATTACGGCAGTCGATTCCAGTGATAAAGGGATGCATATACTTTGAGAGTTGGTTTAAGAGAACTGCTAGACGACATTAAGCCTTGTTATTTCCTCACAAAACAACGGTTATAACTCATTAGCCCTCAGGGGTCCTCCATAGGTCGTGGTCCTCGGTAATGCGGTCCACGAACGCCGGATTTGGTGAATGTTGCTTTTAGTAAATGTCCTCGTACACAAAGCGCTTATTTAACATGTCCATGCTAGCCTTGGGAAATCTACAAACATTATTCTTGATCTGAAGTTATTCTTTGGCACTCAAATATTTTCTTTTACTTACACGATTGGAACCTGCCATCTCACTTGTCTGGAGCTAAACGCATTCGCCGTGAGCTTTATATTATCCAAATACAGATCGCAATGGCCTGGGAGGAAAATGAGTTAAAATGAAAAGATAGTCGTGAAAGTCAGATACCACGAATACAGTGAGTTATCCTAAAAATAGGTCACAAGATAAAATTGGTTTTCTTCAAATTTTCAAATTTCTTGTGAATCCATATATGTTTTAGAAATGTGTTACTAATGCCCTCCTCCTTGGTTACAATCTACAGATCTAAAAATTTTGAAAGTTCATTGTAGTCAAATAATTTTCGAAAATGATACTGTCTGGTATATTACACCATAAAGTCACCTTATATACAAGAACAGAATGTTAAAACTGACTTTGGAAAAGTGAAAGTTGAACCCTAATATTTTTTGCTTTGGTAGCCAAGATGGGAATTGTTTCCTGACTGATAACATGAATTCTTTGGTGTGATGCAATATTAATTACGACGATGTAATTTGCAGGAAATTACCTTAAGTTCACAATGTGTCGACAACCCGAATATTATATTTTGATCTGAAGAAGAAAAATCATCAGAGTGTAATATGTGGAAAAACATAATTCAAATACGGCATCTTAAATCAATTCCAAGTTTGATAAGGATTTTCTATGAGAGATTATGAAGATTCTCAAAAAGGTGTAACGGCGTCACGAGGAAGTTCCGGATGTAAAACCGCACCGCGATTGTTTAAGAAGATGACAAAAGATATAACAGAGCAAAGTTAACTTAATTGCGAAAGATGTACGAAAAACGTTGCCACGTCTTACGTCCTGAAACATCTTGAGACATGAATGTCAGCAGACGAAAAAAATTTTATCCAATATCGGTATTAAGTATGATTCAGCACTTTTTTCAGAACAAAGGATGCGGTTGAATACAGTATTCTTCTGAAAGTCATTACTCGCAATACATACCCTGCTAATGCACCTTGACAATGTCACAAACGAGCTTGTACGTTTGATCGCTATGAGCTATTCTTCTTCGCAGGGTGATGACATTTCAGAAACAAAACATGACCACATTGTGAGCTCCCTAGTGATCAGTGCCTAGGGACTCGTCCGGATAAACACGTTGTAAGGCCTTGACAAAGTCTGTGTCAATCCTTAGAGGGACTACTTTCATAATTTTCATGCCACATCCATTAAGATAAAAGAAACAACATGTTTCTTTTTCTTTTGGGAGGCATGTATATTATTTATTAAAGACATCATCAAATATAGATATATAACAGCCACAACAAGTATAGACATATAACATCTACAACCAATATAGATATATAATGGCCACAACTAATACAGATATATAACGGCCATAACAAGTATAGATGTGTAATGGCCACAACAAGTATAGATGTATAATATCCACAATAATCTTTATGGTCACAAAAAGATCATAAAAAGACATCTTAAAAACCGGAAAAAAGGATGTTTTTTTCACCTGTAAATTCCCATTGTGTGATTACAGAGAGTGGCACAGATAATTAGCCTGTCACAGAAATATTCTTATTTAATAAATACACTCTGTATTTCTTGTTTGAACAGCGGGATTTATGCCAGGTATGCTGGTTCACGCTCGTCCACAAACGCTACTGTCTCAGGTCTGATAAGTCGTCGGTTACAAATAAGATACGGTGTTCGAACCCAGTTCCCGAAGACTCGGCTATCGCTTTATGTCAGGACGTTTGTGAGATAACAGGCCAGATGCGGTGGTTCCTTATATATGCCCTGTTTGGCCCCTTCCACCTCTAAACCTGATATTTAAAAATGCGAAATACCAAACAATCACGTACACAAGAGATCGGTAGTCTCTGTTTACTTCCAAAGGATGCATCTTTTTTCTCAACTTTTGTCCGTTTAGATTAGTATAAGACACATAACTGAACCATCATGATCAGTTGTGGAGGAGACATTTCGACGTCTACTTGGTATGATCATTGTGTTTACACTAAAGCATTCTTCTCTTGTGACATAATCACTCATTTCGTCACATTTATACAGTATTATGCTTTAAATCTGTCCCATCTGAACGTTTAGTTTTATAAACTGTCACGTTTCACACAGCATCATTTAAATAATCTGTTTTTGGTCTTTATTTGTGGTTGTCTTATGCCATAAATCAATAAAGTTATTGTTGCTAGAAAAGGCACGCAACAAACAGCAAACGAACAGTGCCAAAGATGCTTAGTGAAGTCAACGCGTACGGAGGCTTTGGCCCCCGTCACAGCGCGTCATCCTCACAGCTTGATACCCATACGTCTCGGTCGGCGACAGGTGGCTTACATCACAAGGCAACTTTTGTTCCTTACACAGATTATATGCCATTCTTTCAAGGTTTCTGCGAGTCGGGTCCAGTCCAAGGTTTTCCGGGTCCCATATAATACATCCAATATAAGACACTTGATCAACGTCTACAAACAGAAAAATCTATATTCTATTTCCAGAAGAGCAATCTTGTGTAGCCTTAGGTCACCCCACCTAATCCGACGAGCTGTATACAATTTCCATATTCATCTAAGGTTTATGGTTTAAAGCTCCAAAGCTGGAAGTCCCGACTGGCTCATTGGCCGCGGTCTTCAGGCACAGTGGTAACACCTGGATTCCAGTACAGAAAGGGGAAATTATCACCCTGTATACATGTAACTGTGTCATCTGAAGGACACCATATAAACCTAAGAAATCCTCGTATCCATGCTTATGTGCAGTCTGACGTATGTGTGAACTGCTGCTGCCCATGCGATAAATCAGGTGTGTTCTTTAGAATTATTAATAAAAAGATCAAGTCGAAAGGTCATTGTTCGATATGAACAACAATTATATTATAGGAATTCAGCCAAGTACCTTGATCAAAATGTGAGTTCAAGTCCATCTAATGCTGGCTTCCTCTCCGGCCATGCGTTGGAAGGTCCGATAGGAACTCGTTGATGGTCGTCGGTTTCCACCCATTATAATACTGGCCACCGTCGTGTACAAGAACTCTTGTTCTTGTTCTAAAGCACCAGTTAAAATAAGTAAAAAAAAACATGTAAGTAGCTTGATCTGTGAAATGTTGACTCGATACCAAGCTGGATCTACTCAGTTTATGAGAATTACACAGCATTGCATTTTGCCCATAAAACGCCATCACAGACGCTTGAATGAGGAACACACTATACAGCTTAGGACAAAATTATTCCATCCGGGGAAGTTCACCCATAAAGTCGAACGGTAAAGAGAATATGTAACACCTGGCATAATAATGATTTGTTGCCCTATAGTGTGTTCATCCGATTTTCATTGAAAATCGATGAACAATTATCGCTAATCTGAAGAGGTAGACAAAAGCTAGAAAAATTAGGACTCTTGTGTAGGGATTCGGCGTAACATTAAAAATTAAGCAAACACAAATCCTTCTCTATTTGTCAAATAAAAAAATGTTATTTCAAATCTAGATAGATTATCCCTAAGTCAGTATAATACTCACTTTGTGTTGCGATCGAACTGTTTCTCTATTGGTGTTGATTAATTTAACGGCTGATGATATTGTATTAAGTTAGCTTCTTGAAGACAGCAAATTCAGAATTTCCCACCGGAGCACGATCGTTTGGAGGCAGGATGAGCAGCACAATTGCAGACAGCCTGTCATTTGTGGGGCCACTAATTGATTTCCTCTGGATATTCTAAAAGAAGCGAGATGGGCAATAGTGCGGATAGCATTGGAAACACAAACTCGGTTAATGTTTCCTCCAAATTCTACCGACATACAAAGTAATTAATGGCTGAGTTCGGACAGAGGGCCTTACTTACGATATCTGTGAAAATATCCACCTCAGAGAAACCGCATTTGCCGAAGTGTTATATGATAAGAATTGCCCCATATTGCCCCATCTAAAAACGTGATAAACATAGTCTAATCAGTGGTGTTACCATTAGCATTACACAGGCACCGATTATTGGTACTTTGAGACTGATATCGACTGACCCGCTCTATGCTCATGTTCCACGTTTTCGGTCTCTCATGGCTCTCTGCTTGCACGACAATAACAATTATTATTTTAACGCAAAACCCAGAGAAATTCAACCAGCAGATCACATTCGTAAGTTAGAATTCAACAACAAAACCCTTAAAACGCTAAAAACACACTTCAGCTTTAAAATATAAATGCAAGGAAATATATTGTGCTTTGTGTTCACAGCAATCGCAATAAATTTCCATCATTTTTACATTTTAATGGAACCATGTGAATACAGTAGGCCTATAGTTTTCCATTTATTCGGCACGTTCCACACAGGGCGTTGTCATGCACAATCTACACCAAATGCGATCGATCTGTGTGTTAAAGAGGAAAGCTTTTAGCAGAAATGACAATAAAACTCTTCTGCGGACGTACTCGACATAATTGGTATTTTATTCCAGAAGCTTTTCAACCGACAGCAAGAAATTAAAATCATGAACAAGTTGTATATATATTACCCAGCTCTGTATAGAATACTAGGCACTGAACCCGCTTTCATGAAAGGATCGTATCTACAATCGATTGTAAACCCTACAATTCACTTTATAATCGAGTGTAAAAATAAGTTACGCCGCTTGCACAAAGGAATTGTAAGGTCATTGTAACTTT